>CM056733.1:12437500-14937500 GCA_029844215.1 Przewalskia tangutica | reverse complement strand
GGCATGATATTTATATGACATGGGTGTACGGCGGACGTACATAATTCCATTGAGTCTTTATCTTTAAAATGCAAGATGTGATAGTGTCTTGGGTTTCTAAAATGAAAGATATGATAGTACATTGGTTTTCTAAAATGAATAATATAATAGTACTTTGGTTTTTCTAAAATGAAAGTTGAGTTTTATATGAAGTAAGTGTACGGTGGACGTACATAGTACTTTTGGATTCAAGTCCCTAATATTATATGATATAATTCTTTTTATAAAAAGGATGTACGCGGACGTACATGGTGCTATTGTGTTCAAGTCCCTAATATTACATGACATGGTAATGTCATGGGTTTTTAAAAAATGATAGTTCATTCTATTTTTCCTAAAAATAGGTCGGGATACGTTATGTGATACATCGAGTTCCTCACAAAATGGCCGAGATACGTTATACATCATCGTGTCCCTCACTAAAGGGCCGGGACACGTTATACTGATGATTCCACCGAGCCTCTCACTAAAGGGTCGGGATACGTTATATGAAAACAGCTACGATGACTCTCATTTTTTTAAAATACAGTGGTACAGTAGTACAATGGTACAGTGATACAAGGTACAGTTGGCTCTTATTTTATATGGCATGGTTGGATCTGGTATTTGATTTTCATACTTGTCCCTGTTATCTTTTGTACAGTTATGAGCTTATTTACTGTACTTTATGTTTACATACTTGGTACATTTTTCGTATTGACCCCCTTCTCCGGGGGGCTGCGTTCATGCCCGCATGTATAGGTACTCATTTTGGTGATCCTCGAGCTTAGTATCCTTGCCCAGCTTTTTGAGATAGCTCCACTGTTCCGGAGCTTATTATTTTGGTACAGATCTTTGCTTATGTAAATTCAGGGGTACGGCGGGCCTTGTCCCGTCACATTTCATTATCAAACTCTTAGAGGTCTGTAGACAGGTGTGGGTGGTTAATGTGTATTTGGGACATATGTACAGTTGTAGTTCGTTTAGACTATTCTATGAAAATTGGCGGCCTTATCGACTTGCCTGTTTATTATACAAGTTTGGTAAGTGTTTATGAGTTGTTCCTTAGCTTCCATTGATTATATGTGATATGTGAGTATAAGGGTACCCAGGTATGGTACCAGTCGCGGCCCGTCGGCTCGGGTCGTGATAAAGGTGGTATCAGAGCAGTTAGTTCTCGCAATATCTACAGACCGTGTACAGTAGAGTCTTGGTTATCGGTGTGTTGTGCACCACACCCATAAACATAAGGCTACAGTACATTTAGGATTGGTTTCTATTCTTCTTACTCTATGATCGTGCAATAGAGCTATGTTGTTAGGGTAGTCCCTCCCTAACGTATTATTGTGGTCGCAGCTAAGAGAAAGCGACAGCGACCCAGAGGGGAATATATGGGCTTTGTATACAGGTTGGTAAAATTGTTGTATAGTTGGTTGTGATTCCTTGGTTTGAGTATAAACCACTTGTGATTTTTGTTGATGATTGTTGAGCCGATTAGAAATGGTATTATCGATTTTAAGGAACTGCAATAGGACCTTATGAATGTGACTTTGATTACAAAGGAAGTACAATTTGCTAAGGACTATCAGAAGTAGAATGAGACTATGTGTTATATTGTGGCCATGTGAGGCATCCTTGTGTTTACTGAGTATAGGTTGATAGGTATAGTTAAAGGAGACTATGCCTAAATTTGTATAGCTTGAGATCTATTATGAACATCCGAGGATGAATGTTTCTAAGGGGGAAGAATGTTACACCCCATAGTTCCAGGGCATATAAGTGAGAACGTAAGTAAGGAAATAAGATTGGAAGGTTGGAAGGAAAGTGTATTTACATTTCTATATGGAAATTTTGGATACAAAAGAATGTGATGACGAAAATTATATTAGTGGTTGAATTCTTTCCGAATGGAGTTATGGACTTAGTATTGTATTATGAAGTCTTGGCATTGATAATATGAGTCCCACTGGAAATTTTACAATTTTGTTGGGCCTTTCGATTTTAGATATTTTGACCAAGTGTTAAGATATTTTGTGAAGAAAGAAAATGTGACCAATAGGAGGGTGACATGTGTCCCACATTCACTTGTCTTGCAAGATGATATCTATATAGAGAGGATTAAATAGCAAGACTTAGTCATTTTACACAAATATCTTATCTTCCAAAAGCTTTCTCTTCTCTCTTCCTTAAACTAGTAAGGCACGATTTTTCTTCTAGCAAAAGTGAAGAACAAGAGTTGATTATTCTCCTAGATTAAGCACCTTGATCAAGCTCTAAGCCAAGTTAACTCTCCAAGATTCTCCAAAATCATTTGGGCCGAAAGTTGAGATTGAAACCCTAAGCTTTAGATGATCTTTTTGGAAGCAAAACAAGAAGACATGATGGTATAATCTTGTAGAGGTTACATGGGTGTTGTTGGAGCTTGAAGAAGTGGTGCAAAAGGGAGTGGTGTGGCCGAAACTTGTGGACTGTTTTGGCTAAGATTTAAGGTAATATTTCTTCTTCCTCTTGAAGTAATTGGATATTACATGTTGTTATAATTGGTAGATGAAATTGTGTTAAGAAGAATAGAGAATAAGAAGTTCTTGTGGTAGTTTGGTTGGTTGGCCGAAAATGAGGCGCTTTAGTCTTGGATTACGATTGGTTATTATTGTTGTTATTAACGTCACTACTTGCATGTTAAAATGAAGGAAATATGGTTATTACAAGTTAATATGGTTTATATTAAAGTGTTAAGACTTGAAATGGATTATAAGGGATTATGGAAAGGGTTATTGTATTGGGGTTGTTGGCCGGGAATACTATAAAACTGTTGGATATTGTTGTGCAGTTTTAGGGACTGTTTTGTGGCGTTGGAATGCTGGAAATTCAGCCACCCATATGCATGTTTAAATATAGTAAGTTCTAATGAAAGTCCTAAGGGAATAAGGGTGTGGAAAGGTGTGGAAATGTGTTGAAAGGCCTCACATTTTACCATTGTTGGTTTTGGATTGTGGACTGATTTTAGTGGACAGTTTTACGTGAATAAGAGGTTGTTTTTACGTGAGAAATAGGTGTCTGAATCACCTTGGTTAACTGTTGGTTTTGCCCTTAATTGGTTCCTTGGTTGTTGATGAAATTGTCCTTCTTAAAAGGTGGATAAGTACGTTTAAATAGGGGAAGTGCTGCCCAAACCATTACTTGGTATTAACCTACACTAGTAAGCATGAAGTTGATAGAGGTGCTATTGTTATTATAGGTTGAAGTACCTATTTGGGACGTATTCTACTTATCATGTTGGTTAGTCGTCGATAAGGTATGTGAACATCTTCCTTCTTTCTTTTGGCATGTTCTACGTATGAACCATAACAGTGGTATTGTTTCAAAAGTTATTCTACTCTTAGAAGTTAAGGAGTATTCATGCTATTGATTCTATGCTAAAGACATGTCTAAATTATTCCTAAGTACTTACCAAGTCTTATGGTAGATGTTGGTAAGAGTTTTTAGTAAGCATTGGAGTCGAGTTGATCTTGCTAAGTTACATCACTAATAAGTATTAAGCGTTGAGACTGATTTTGGTAAACGTGTTAAAACAAGCCATTGCAGCGTTAAATGAAAAAGGTATCGACAATGAATTATTGAAATGATTTGACTTCCATTTGCATAAAAACTAAGATATAACCAGTTCGTTTTACATTTTCTAGTTCACAACTGATTAGATAAGATCATTATAAAAATATAACCTACTAACGACTCATAAAATGAATTAATTTGGCAAATCGGATCGGTTATCACCATGCAAATGTTCCCATAATGTTAGCTAGAGGAGCGAGACGAATTTAGATTATCGAGTTGGTATAGATGACAAGAGGTTTGTGAATTATCCCTTCTTCCTTTGGCATGCTATTTATATGACATGGGTGTACGGCGGACGTTCGTAATTCCATTGAGTCTTTATCTTTAAAATGCAAGATGTGATAATGCCTTGGGTTTCTAAAATGAAAGATATGATAGTACTTTGGTTTTCTAAAATGAAAGATATGATAGTACTTTGGTTTTTCTAAAATGAAAGTTGAGTTTTATATGAAGTAAGTGTACGGTGGACGTAGATAGTTGTCAGGCATAATTTATATGCACTTTTAGAGTCATTTTCAATTAGTATTTTGCCCATTTTTGTTCAAATATCTATCGTGTTAGGGTATATTTCTTTCTTTTGAGTCACAGTGGTTTACAAAGGTAAAGTGATGAAAAGGAGAAATAATTGGGCAGAAAAAGACGTTTCCGAGCCAAAAATTGATGAAAGTTGGCAATACGGACAAAGGCGAAGCAGCGCCGTGGCGCATGAATGCAGGGCCACGACGCCCAAAGATCTGATTGGCTACAGGAGTTAAGGCGCCGCGGCTCCAGTCAGCAGGGCCGCGACGCTGAGGCGGAAAATTGCCCAGATCCGAAAGGGATTGGCCAAGGGCGAGGAGGAAAAGGGTACACGTTTTTGGAGCTTAAAAAGGGCATTTGGGCATATTTTTTAAGGAGACTCAACCTTTCTTCACAATACAACATAGTTTTTGGAGGCTATAATATTGGTGACTTGTTCCAAAATATTTTCTTTTCTTTGCTTTATTTTAATTTAGTTCATGTTGGATATTAATTTGGTTCTTAGCATGTCTATGGCTAGGAGCTAAACTTTTAATTAGGGTTTTCCTTTCGAATCACTTGAAACTCGTTTTTATGAATTAATGCAGTATTTTGGTTTCTTCTTCATATAGTTAAGATTTATTCAATATTTGGTTTGATTGTTTGGTAATTAATTGATCACTAGTTATCATCACGTATATGATTTCGAATCAAGAATCGAGAGGGGATATTTGGATATGTTGTAGTTGAATAAACATAAGTTAAAATTGTGGACTAAAGTACCTCGATACTTGTGTAGCTTCATAGGTTATTGTTCTTAATCCTCATATGTGGTAAAATTTATCATAGAAATATAGAAGATTCCTGCACTGGGGTTGAGCATTTATATATCCTAACCGGAATATAAAGCAGTCTAGCTAACCTGCTATCATAAAATAGAAGAAGAACATTTATTGATGCATTAATGATTAAAGCGAGTGGATAGTCGAGGAGATTGAAAACCCTATTTCCACCATAACTGATTCAAATAAAGTATTTTAGTTAATTTCTGCAATTACTTCAGTAGTTTATAGATAAAACCAAAACAAGATATCGATAGTCAAATAGATAACTTAGGATAGATGTTTGGTAATTGACAACCATTCCCTGAGAACGATATTCGGTCTTACCAAGACTATATTACTTGAGCAATACGTACACTTGCGTAAAGCATAAGGAAAATCGCTGACAAGTTTTTGGCGCCGTTGCCGGGGACTGGCGTACTTTCAATATCGAATTATCTATTCTTATTTCTAATTTGGTTTGTATATATTTGGTTATGTTATTTTATTTCTGATTTGGTTGCTCCAGCAACAAGTTTCTAACTTGTTCTGCGAGCATCTTTTTATCACTTTTTGTGTTTTTCTTATTTTGTAGGTAAAGCCAAAAAAAAAAAAGGAGACACATGGACTACTACTACTATCATGTGCAGTGGAATCATCAACAACAGCCTAACCCACATGTTCCACAGGAAGATGAAAATGAGTTGCAGGCAGCCATACTCACGCTCACCAAGTGTCAAAATCAGTTTATGGCTGAGACAACGGTGTCCATAGAAAATTTGGAGACACAAATAGGGCAGTTAATGGATATGGTGAACAATGTACCGCAAGTAAATCTACCTAGCGACATAATTCTGGGGAGTGATTGTTACGACCCGATCCCGGGCCCGTGACTGGTGCCTTACCCCGGGCACCCTAGTGATACAACATCAGAGAAAACCAGCGGAATATAAAACTTAAACAAGAAGCAAGATATATGATCATAAAACAGGCCAACCAAACGGTTACCTTCCAATAAAATATATATAAACAACTCCTTTAAAACGAACAGTTTAATCCTTTACAAACCCTGCCCACAACAGTACTACAGACCTCTAAAAATTTTTATACAACATGACGGGACAGGGCCCCGTCATACCCCTGAATGTACAAGAACCTACAACTCAGGGTAACATACCAAAAGATAAGCCTCCGGAGAACGGAGCTTCCCAATACGCTGAACTGTGATCCTATGAGCGGGGATCCACTACCGATGTACTCCTACCTGCGGCATGAACGCAGCGGGCGAGGTCGATAACAGGTACCAAGTATGTGAAACTGTAAAAATTACTGTAAATGAAATCATAACAGTCTATATGAAAACAGGAGACATGTATGATGACAAAACTATAGTTCACAACATAAAAGCAGTCACGTCAAGTCAGGGACTCACGCCCTCAAGCCATCACTCAAATATAACTATGGGTCTCACGCCCACAACATCAATCGTGTTCGATCGTGGCCGCGTGCCGGACTGCGTCGGTGTAGACATGCCCATGATGCAACAATAATAACAATGCCCCATGGCCACATGCCCCGAATGCGCCGGCAGACACGTCCAGTGACATTATCAACACAATATCTTGGGTGATTAACCCGCCGCACGCCACACGCCCCGGACCAGATCGGTGTAGGCGTGTCCATGTAACCACAATAACAATATATCGTAATCAACCCCGCCATACGGCCACATGCCGGTCTGCGCCGGTGTAGACATGTCCATGTGACATCAACAACATTATACCGCACAACCAGGCTATCACAAACAAGCTCAAGCAAATTACCATACTTCTAGACTTTTATAAAAAGATCCACTCCTTCCCAAGAAGTCACCTGATATAAACACTTGCACAACAAAGGCTATCACAACAAGCATAGGCGAGTTACACAACAACAAGCATAGGCACACAACTCAAGGTACTTCCATTTCGTATCAAAGTCTGGGTTTTAACCCTAAAGTACTACGTACGTTAAATTCCTTTTTAAGAGATCCATTCCTTTCATAAAGGTCACCCGATACCCGTAGTATAAAAATAGAGTGACTCACATTTAGGTAAACCAAAATACTTCCCTTTTGTAAAATCAAGTAACAACATTATTTCCCAAACGTTCAAGTTTGCCTAATTTCAAATGCAAAAGTTTCTCATTTTAGAAAGGTTTCATAACTCATAGTCTTAATCTCTTTTAAAACAATTGAATAACATATGTCTTGTACGTGAGCCGTTTATTCTTGTTTACAACAATCTTGTTACAACAGCCATGATATAGGAGATGTAATACAATTTTGTCTTATCTTAGCTTCTATGCAGATGGAGGTTTCTACTGGTTTTAATAACAATTAGTTAATTGTCAATACACCTTCCTTTATTAGCGCTGCTGTGGTTTGCTCGACACTTATTCTCATTTCCGAAATCAGTAAAACATTATTCTTTTTAAAACCAAGTACTCATTACTCGAATGAGGTTTCACAACACATTTAACAAAATGTTAACAACCAAGTAAAACAAGTTAAGTCTCTTATCTTTCAAGATCAAGTCTCTTAACTTCTACAATCAACAAACCAATCTTTTACCTACATAGAGTCGTTATAACTAACTTCCTATAAAGCTATTATAACACCCTATGTTTTAAACCAACCAACTCATTTAACACGTATGCGTCACCGTACTACATAGTTTACAAAGCATCATTCTAGAAGGATAGGAAGAGGTTCACATACCTCGCGACGAGTATCGACAATAAGCAAAACGCTCCGCGATCAGTAACTCGGCTTGCGTTTCCACTCTTCAAGTAGAATACGCTACTCGCAGTTCTTCCACCTATAAGGCCACAAACGTCTATTAACTTCTAACCGCACGGTTCCATATTCTGAGAAAATTGGCGACACTCTCCCACACGGCGTAAATCTCCTCCTCTATCGAGGCCGGCTACCAAGCCAACCAGGGGGGGGTTTATACGTCTAACCGGACGTATACAATTCTACAACACAGCAATGCTACACAAGTCTACTGTAATACAGTCCTATGTAATTACAGTTCAGTTCTTTTCTTTAAATTCAGGCTTAAGTCAAAAGACATTGCCGCAAGCTATGTTCAGTTCTATATATAGTATACTTCAACTATATAATCCTACAACATGTAATCTCCAATTACAATAAGGGGAAAAGAATATTTACCTCGACAAGCCCAAAATTATCCAAGTTATAATGTCGATCCTGAGCAAGGTTTAGCTCCAACTCCGTGCGCTCCAAACCACTCCAAACAACCCCAGAAGTTCTAACCAACTTCTACTCAAATACTTCAACCAACTATGAAGATTTCCTTAGGGTTTCGGTTTGAGACTAAGAGGACAAAAGGTGGTATTTCCGGGCTCTACGTATAGAGGTAACTTTGGAATACTACAAGGTATAAGGCTAAGGTATTTTGGGCATTATAACAATACTTGGAGAATACTTTCTACCAAGGGGGGGTGTATTATACGAAACAACTAGGCTAGGGGGGGGTACCCCCAGACCACTAGGAGGGGGAGGGGAACCTCTCGGCCAAAGGCCACACGAAAAGGGGAGAGGGGGAAGCTCTGGCCAGAGCAACAAGAAGAAGGGAGGAGAGGGTGTCAAGACTTGGAAGTTTTGGGATGAATGAAGTCTTCAAGCTTAGGGGGGTATTTATAGCAAAACCAAAAGCCAACCAATGGCCAAGATCAAGCCATGTGCAAGGCAAGTGTAAGGCCTTGATCAAGCCAAGTGCACCCTAACCCCTACTCCACAAAACAAGGCACAAAACATGGCACCAAACAAGCCACAAAACAAGGCCAAAACAAGGAGCCAATTGGCCAAGAAAACGTGACCCCAATTCGTCCAAGGGTTGCCGCCCCTTGCTTCCAATGTGAGGGTGACACATGTCACCCTCCCGTTGGTCCAAAATATTTTATCTCTCGGAAAAATCCGCAAAAAATATAAATGACATAGCCGGAATTTTCCCTACGTAAGCTGTGGAAACGTTTCGTCGGAAAACGACTCTATTCGGCACTTGTGCCCAAATTTCGAACCAAAGCCAAACTTTAAGTCTCAAATGTTCGTACGTACGTCTCCACGTACATACTCTGGAAATACGGGGTATAACATTCTCCCCTCCTTAGAAACATTCGTCCCGAATGTTCCTTCTCAAGACGGATATCGATGAAGTTCCTCTAACAAGTTGCCAACGCCACAGCTTGGCCACGAAAATAACACACGTTCCCTTCCTTCCTTACTCGCCGTGCGATACCACTTTTGTCACTTTGCCGCGAGGTTCTAGTGTCACTCAGGACGTGCCATACTTCAGTCATTGCTTCAGTTCTCAAAACTGTGGAGTCACTACCTCCAAACTTGGTCATCTTACTAACCTCAATCTTCTTTAAGGCCACTCCCGGCCTTCACGAACCGCTTCTGGTCGAACACATCCACGAACTCATACGATGGTCAACTAAACTGGGCCTGCACCCGCGTGACCCTACCTGCGCGGGACCACCTAATCGACACCTAAAGCGGGTGCGGGTCGACCCGCGAGCGGCCATCAACCCGACCCACAATCACGCCAATACTTGCTCCTCGAAACGGAACAATCTTACCTAATCAAGTCATGAAAGCTACCACTTCCATCTCACACTACCCATGGACTTATCACACAAATAATTCCCACGTACTACTTACTCTGATAAGGGTCAACCATGAAATAATTCTTTTACTCAAGACGACCTTACCTCTAAGGTCTCAATCGTGACATAATCTAAGGTTCACACTTACCATGCTCCCATGTTATACCCCGTAGTTCCAGGGTATGTATGCGAGGACGTACGTACGAGAATACGACAGAAAGATTGGAAAGGAAGAATGAGGTGATTTTTCCACGGAAAAGTTTCCGGTTTTTGTGAAGGAAAAAGGTTCGTTAATGGGAATTGGATTCCCAGATTTGGTATTTGGACTTCTTAGATTATATTAGAATTTTGGAATTTTATTTTCGGAAATGGTCACGTGGGGCCCACGGGAGAAATTTACGGTTTTGTGGGGCCCACTTTGTTTTCGAGATTTTGGCCATTGTGGATATTTTCGGAAGATGTTTTTTTTGGGCCAATAGAAGGGTGACACGTGTCACCCCGCCTAGTGGCAGTAGAATGGCATTTGTGCACAACACCTTGTTAGAGTCGTTTTCGTAAACGTTTTACATAACTGCGAGGAAAATTCGGCTATGTCTTTTCTTATTTTTGCGGATTTTTCCGAGAAGCGAAACATTTTGGACCAACGGGAGGGTGGCGTGTGTCACCTCGCATTGGAAACAAGTGGGGCGCTTAGGGCGATTGGTGGGCAAGTTGTTGGTAGATATTTGTGTAGATATTTGTGAGGGTTTTAAGGAGTAGGGACTAGGGGACACTTGGGCATATCTTGGCCCTACACTTGCCTAGCACTTGGCTAGATCTTGGCCATTGGTTGGCCTTGGCTTGTGCTATAAATACCCCTCTAAGGTTGAAGACTTCTTCATCCAAAATGCCTAAGTCTTGAGAGCCTGCCTCCCCTTTCGTGAGGCCCCTTGGCGAGAGTTTCCCCAGTGGGGGTAGGCCGAGGTAGCCACCCCTCCTTTGTGGTGTGGCCGTGGGGTACCCCCCCCCCTAGCCTAGTTTGTTTTCATATAATACCCCCCCCTCTTGGTAGAAATACTCTCAAAAGTATTGTTATAATGCCCAAATTACCTTAGCCATATACCTTGTTGTATTCTAAGGTTATACCTATACGAAAAGCCCAGAAATACTATTATACTTCCGTCGGTACAAAACCGAAACCCTAGGAAAATCTCCATAGTCGTTGGAGTATTGTGTAGAAGTTGGTTAGAATTTCTAAGGGTGGTTTAGAGCGGGTTGGAGCGCTGAGTTGAGCTAAACGATTGCCCAGATCGACTTTATACTTGGATAATTATGGGCTTATCGAGGTAAATATCTTGTCCCCTATTGTAATTGGATATTACATGTTGTAGGAAATTATAGTTGAAGTATACTATGTATATAATCAACATAAGCTTGTGGCAATGTCTTTGGACTTAAGCCTGAAGAACTGAACTAAACTGTTTTTACATAGGACTGTATTACAGTAGACTTGTGTAGTAGTACTGTGGAGTAGAATTGTACCCGTTCGGGTTAGATGTATAACCCCTGGTTGGCTTGGTAGGCCTACCGTTAGAGAGAGGAGATTTACGCCATGCGGGGAGGTCTTCTAGAATTTTCGGTAGAATGTTCTGCGATAAGGTCTAAATGTTAATAAGCGCCTTGTGGCCTTATAGGTTGAAGTACTACGTGTGGCGCGTTCTACTTGGCAAGGAGTAGCGACGGTTGGGAGTACTTGAGCGTTTTGCTATTAGTCGATACTGTCGCGAGGTATGTGAACCTCTTCCTATCTCTTCTAGCGTGATATGTGTGAACTATGTAGTGCGGTGACGATACGTGTGCTAAATGTGTTTGAGTGGTTTAAAACATAAAGTGTTATAACGGCTTTATGGGAAGTTGGTTATAACAACTTTATGTTAGTAAGAAAATACATGTGGTTTTTAAAAGGTAACTGATTTGAACTATAACTGGCTTGTTATATGATAAGAAAGAACTTGAAGTATTTCAAAAGATTTTTGAATCATTTTGAAAGGAGAAGTAATACTTGGTGTTTGAAAACTTAAGAGTTATACTAGCTTTATGGGAAGTTAGGTATAACGCTTAAGAATGCTTTCTTGATTTGGAAATCGAATGTATCGACAAACCATCGCAGCGTTGATAAAAGGAAATGTTTGGAATAATTAAGTATGATTAAAACCAGGAGAAACGTCCATCTGCATAGAAGCTAAGATGAGACACAAGGATATTTCCTAACTCATGGTCATTGTAATAAGATTGTTATAAACAAGAATATCCTACTCACATATAAGGCTTATGTTTCTCATTGTTTAAAAGAGAATTATATTCTTAAATGAATAAGACTATGAACTACTGAAACCTTTCTAAAATAAGAAACGTGAACATTTGAAATTAGGCAAACTTGGGCGTTTGGAAAATAATGTTGTTACTTGATTTTACAAAGGTAAGAGTTTTAGTTTTCTTAAAAGGATACCACTCTATTTTATACTACGGGTATTGTGTGACTTATGTGAAAGAAGCAGATCTTTTTTAGATTTTAATGTGTGAAGTACTTTGGGGATAGATACGAACTTGTTAGTAGAAAGTACCTTGTGTGAATAACTTGATTGTATTGGTTTGTGATAGCCTTGTAATACTTTCTTGTTGCTTTGATAAGTAAACGTGTTAGGATGCTACGTGTTAGTATCTTGTGATGTTTGTGTAAGGGGTTTCTTGATTGTGCTTATTAACTATCGATCGTTATGATAGTATTGTGGCATTCATCTCTTGAGATGATTCCGGGTTAAGCGCCTCCGTCGCGGGTAGACTCAGTGATGCAGGACCATGATTCGAGAATACCTCATGCGGTCCTGGGGCCTATGCGGAGCTACGAGTTCGAGTTAGTGTGCGTCCTTTATGGGCATGCGGTCCTTGGGCCACGCGGACTCGAAAGTCGGGGCGATGCCGGAGTAGCTACCGATGCGGGAATACCTCATGCGGGCGATGAGATTGGCCTATGCGGAGTGCGGAAGTTCGAGGACTAGACGCGCGACATTAGATCTCGCGGGCAAGTGGCGGCTTTGATCATGTGACGATGCAGGCAGATCTTATGATCTGATTTATGACCTTGTTGTGCGTAGGTGTTAGTAGTCGGCTATGCCTTCGTACTTACCCTGCATGCTTTTATTAGGACACAGTGGGACACGGTGTTCATGTGTATTCCTTGGTGCTTGTATATCATAAGCTAGCGATGAGGAAGGTATTCCACGCACGATTGATGTTGTGGGCGTGAGACCCATTGTTAAATTGAGTGATGACTTGAGGTGTGAGTCACGACTTGACATGATCGCTATTTATGGTGATCTGTAGTTTGGTTATCATACATGTCTCACGCTTTGTATAGACTACTATGATTTCATTTACGATTTATTTTTAGTTTCACATACTCGATTTTTGTTATCGACCCTCGGGAAGTGCGTCATGCCGCAGTTGAGGTACATCAGTCGTTGATCCTAGCTCTGGTCAGTCACATTCGGCGTTGGGAAGCTCCGTTTCTCGGAGGCTTATCGATGGTATAGTCCCTGTCGTAGTAAGTGTTTACATTCGGGGTTTGGCGCCCCTGTCCCGCCTATTGTGTCGTATCATTCTTAGAGTTCTGTAGTACTGTTGTGGGCAGGGTTGGTTATAAGGATTAAGCTGTTCATTTGTAAAAGAGTTGATGGTTATATATATGCCGAAAGGCAAGTTTTCTGATTATTGTTTTATATTTACGTTATCTCATGTTGTTGTTTTATGTTCGTGATTACTCGATGTTGTGTCACTAGGGTGCCCGGTAAGGCACGATCACGCCCGCCGGTCGTGACAAAAGTGGTATCGAGCGATTAATCCTCGGAAAGTGTCTACTGAACCGTATCGAGAGAGTCTTGATTATCGGGTGTTGTGCACCACACCAATAATCGTGAGGCTATAGGATATTTAGGATTGGTTTCTATTCTTCTCACTCGAGATCGTGCCTTAGAGTCGTGTTGTAAGTTGGACCTCCGACGAAATTATTTCCTTATCGTTATGCCTCCGCGTAGGCAACCCGCCCGGGAGGGCAAAGCGACGGCGGAGGCGAGTAGAGTTCAGAGGGTGGCGAGGGCACAGCCAAATCATTACCTAGGTAGTGCTTCTTTCGGGATTTCTGCGGCGTCACTAGCCCAAAGAGTTTAAGCATGGCGGCGGCAGCCTCTGCGCCGTGATATGTGAACCTTCGCCCACGATCGAACCGAGAATATAGATTGCAAGAGACAACCTTGTTACTAGCTATGGATTTGGCTACGAGAGTATACCGATGTATCGCGAGTCTTGATGACTACCTAAGAAGGTTGTGCAAGAGTAATCCTTGATTAGGCTTGAGCATGGCACTGCGGGCTTATGCGCAGCAGTCGAGAAACGTAGAGATCGACGGGTTAACCAAGGCGACAGAAGAGGGCGAGCAAAGGTCCTTCGGTAACTTTCAAGGTGAGTATACCTTAAGTGCTATGTTCTGATAGCAGTGTGTTAGTTGTGATTAGAAATCATGGTGGGTTAACCGAGTGAGATTTTGGAGGATAGAGAAAGTGTGAGCCTTAGAGCTTTATACGCAAAGACCTTAGAGGTAAGGCCATCTCGAGTAAAGGTGTAGTTTTATGTTTGATCCTTACCGGAGTGCATAGTGCACGTGAGCTATGTTTGGGATAGGTCCCTAAGTGGTATGAAATGAAAGAGGGTAGTTGAGCTAAGAAGACCCCTAGGTTTTCGTAACATGTTTAGTAAAATTGTTCCTTCGGGGAGCTAGTGTTTTGCGCAATGCCGGGTCGGGTTGAGGCCATGTTGCGGGTCAACCCGCGGCAGGTATGGTGGTGGGGTCTGGTTGTGGTGGTCCCGCCTTGTGGAAGGGTCACGAGGGTGTTAGGCCCAAGTGTAGTTAACCAGCGTACGAGTTCGTGGATGCATTCGACCAGTGGTCGGTCGATGGGGGCAGCCCATCGTGTTCTTGATCGGGCCGTTCACTCGGCGATGTTGTTTTATCGAAAGGTTGTAAGGCTGCACGGTGCCTACCTTCACCATATGGCGCAGATGGAGCCAGTGTTACGGCTGTTTTGTTTCGGAAGTTTTACGAGCAGGTTAAGGACTGGTGAGTCTCAGACCGCATTCGCCCCGCCGTGTGTGGATTTCGGGGTAGTTGTGAGGATTGTTGTCTCTGTGGAGGGAGCGTTTAAGCTACCATTCGGTGTTCGGATGTCGCCTTACGAAGCCTTGTAGGGCAGAAGTGTAAGTTGCCGGCCGATTGGTTCGATGTTGGCAAGGTTGAGATAGTTGGATCGAGCTTGTTCCGGCAGTGTGGATAGGGTAAAGCTCATCTAGAAGAAGTTCTGGCAGCTCAGAGGAATCGTGCGGATAATCGGCGACGACGCTTAGAGTTCAGGTTGACGGTCGGTCTTCTTGAAAGTACCACCCCGGACAGGGTATGACGAGTTGTGGAAACAGAAGGAACTTAGCCCGAGTTACTTTGGGCCTTTTGAGTTCATGTGAAGAATAGGCCAGGTTGCCTATATGTTAGCAATTGCCGTCCGACTTAGGAGGCAGTACGTCCGGTCTTTCGTATTGTTATGTTCGGGAAAGTATCGAAGATCCATCCAGAATGTCCCCAGTTAATGATGCCCACGTAAAGAGATAGTAACCGAGTTTTGGAAACTAAAGCGATCGTAAATGTGGTAAGGTTCGGTTGCACGATACCTTGATGATCATGGCACCGGTACCATTTGTTGGGTCGTCGGAGCTAGGCTCGCGGCAAAGTGACAAAAGTGTATTTGTGGTGATGTTAGAGGTGTTTCCTCGTAGACTTGGGTATAAGTATGTTGCACAGGTACTTTCTGTGGCCAGGTATGGCAGGATTGTTTCGTAAGTATAGAAGTGAAGACTATACTGGCGCACGTATGTTTTGAGACTTAGAATGAACATTCGGGACGAATGTTTCTAAGGGGGGAAGAATGTTATACCCCGTAGTTCCAGGGTATGTATGCGAGGACGTACGTACGAGAATACGACAGAAAGATTGGAAAGGAAGAATGAGGTGATTTTTCCACGGAAAAGTTTCCGGTTTTGTGAAGGAAAAAGGTTCGTTAATGGGAATTGATTCCCAGATTTGGTATTTGGACTTCTTAGATTATATTAGAATTTTGGAATTTTATTTTGGAAATGGTCACGTGGGCCCACGAGAAATTCTGATTTGTAGGGCCCACTTTGTTTTGAGATTTTGGCCATTGTGGATATTTTGGAAGATGTTTTTGGGCCAATAGAAGGGTGACACGTGTCACCCCGCCTAGTGGCTTGCCGAATGGCATTTGTGCACAACACCCTGCCAGAGTCGTTTTCGACGAAACGTTTACATAACTTGCGAGGGAAAATTCCGGCTATGTCTTTTCTTATTTTGCGGATTTTTCCGAGAAACGAAACATTTTGGACCAACGAGGGGTGACATGTGTCACCTCACATTGGAAGCAGTGGGGCGCTTAGGGCCGATTGGTGGGCAAGTTGTTGGTAGATATTTGTGTAGATATTTGTGAGGGTTTAAGGAGTAGGGACTAGGGGCACTTGGGCATATCTTGGCCCTACACTTGCCTAGCACTTGGCTAGATCTTGCCGTTGGTTGGCCTTGGCTTGGCTATAAATACCCTCTAAGGTCAAGACTTCTTCATCCAAAATGCCTAAGTCTTGAGAGCCTTCCCTCCCTTTCGTGAGGCCCTCGGCGAGAGTTTCCCAGCTGGGTAGCGAGGGTAGCCACCCCCTCCTTTGTGGTGTGGCTGGGTACCCACTAGCCTAGTTTGTTTTCATATAATACCCCTCTTGTAGAAATACTCAAAAGTATTGTTATAATGCCCAAATTACCTTAGCCATATACCTTGTTGTATTCTAAGGTTATACCTATCTGAAAAGCCGAAATACTATTATACTTCCCACAATACAAAACCGAAACCCTAGGAAAATCTCCATAGTCCGTTGGAGTATTGTGTAGAAGTTGGTTAGAATTTCTAAGGGTGGTTTAGAGCGGGTTGAGCGCCGAGTTGGAGCTAAGCGATTGCCCAGATCGACTTTATACTTGGATAATTATGGGCTTATCGAGGTAAATATCTTGTCCCCTATTGTAATTGGATATTACATGTTGTAGGAAATTATAGTTGAAGTATACTATGTATATAATCAACATAAGCTTGTGGCAATGTCTTTGGACTTAAGCCCAAGAATCGAACTAAACTGCTTTTTACATAGGATCAGACTGAGAGACTTGTGTAGTAGTCTTGTGGAGTAGAATTGTACCCGTCGGGTTAGATGTATAACCCACGGTTGGCAGTGGTAGCCCCTGTTAGAGGAGGAGATTTACGCCGGGGAGAGTCGCCAATTTTCGGTAGAATGTTCTGCGATAAGGTCTAAATGTTAATAAGCGCCTTGTGGCCTTATAGGTTGAAGTACTACGTGTGGCGCGTTCTACTTGGCTTAAGGAGTAGCCGACAGTTGGGAGTACTTGGAGCGTTTTGCTATTAGTCGATACTCGTCGCGAGGTATGTGAACCTCTTCCTATCTCTTCTAGCATGATATGTGTGAACTATGTAGTGCGGTGACGATACGTGCTAAATGTGTTTGAGTGGTTTAAAACATAAAGTGTTATAACGGCTTTATGGGAAGTTGGTTATAACAGCTTTATGTTAGTAAGAAAATACATGTGGTTTTTAAAAAGGTAACTGATTTGAACTATAACTGGCTTGTTATATGATAAGAAAGAACTTGAAGTATTTCAAAAGATTTTTGAATCATTTTGAAAGGAGAAGTAATACTTGGTGTTTGAAAACTTAAGAGTTATACTAGCTTTATGGGAAGTTAGGTATAACAGCTTAAGAATGCTTTCTTGATTTGAAATCAGAATGTATCGACAAACCAACTGCAGCGTTGATAAAAGGAAATGTTTGGAATAATTAAGTATTATTAAAACTAAGAGAAACTTCCATCTGCATAGAAGCTAAGATGAGACAAAATGATATTTCCTAGATCATGGTCTTGTAATAAGATTGTTATAAACAAGAATATCCTACTCACATATAAGGCTTATGTTTCTCGATTGTTTAAAAGAGAATTATATTCTTAAATGAATAAGACTATGAACTACTTAAACCTTTCTAAAATAAGAAACGTGAACATTTGAAATTAGGCAAACTTGGGCGTTTGGAAAATAATGTTGTTACTTGATTTTACAAAGGTAAGAGTTTTAGTTTTCTTAAAAGACAGTACTCTATTTTATACTACGGTATTGTGTGACTTATGTGAAAGAAAGATCTTTTTTAGATTTTAATGTGTGAAGTACTTTGGGGATAGATACGAACTTGTTAGTAAAGTACCTTGTGTGAATAACTTGATTGTATTGGTTTGTGATAGCCTTGTAATACTTTCTTGTTGCTTTGATAAGTAAACGTGTTAGGATGCTACGTGTGTTAGTATCTTGTGATGTTTGTGTAAGGGGTTTCCCTTGATTGTGCTTATTAACTATCGGTCGTTATGATAGTATTGTGGCATTCATCTCTTGAGATGATTCCGGGTTAAGCCGCCTCCGACGCGGGTAGACTCGGTGATGCAGGACCATGATTCGAGAATACCTACGCGGTCACGGGGCCTATGCGAGCTACGAGAGTTCCGGTGTTAGTGTGCGTCCTTTATGGGCACGCGGTCCTCAGGGCTACGCGACTCGAAAGTCGGGGCGATGCCGGAGTAGCTACCGACGCGGGAATACCTCATGCGGCCGATGAGATTGGCCTATGCGAGTGCGGAAGTTCCAGGACTAGACGCGACATTAGATCTGCGGGCAAGTGGCCGCCTTTGATCATGTGACGGCAGACAGATCTTATGATACGATTTATGACCTTGTTGGTACCGCTGGTGTTAGTAGTCGGCTATGCCTTCGCACTTACCCCGCATGCTTTATTAGGACACAGTGGACCGTGTTCATGTGTATTCCTTGGTGCTTGTATATCATAAAGCCGGCAGTGAGGAAGGTATTCCACGGGCACGATTGATGTTGTGGGCGTGAGACCCATTGTTAAATTGAGTGATGACTTGAGGGTGTGAGTCCCTGACTTGACATGACTGCTTATTTATGGTGATCTGTAGTTTGGTTATCATACATGTCTCCTGCTTTGTATAGACTACTATGATTTCATTTACAGTATTTATTTTTAGTTTCACATACTCGGTACCTGTTGTACTGACCTCCTTCGGGGGGCTGCGTTCATGCCGCAGGTTGAGGTACATCAGTCGTTGATCCTAGCTCTCAGGGTCACAGTTCAGCGTTTGGGAAGCTCCGTTTCTCCGGAGGCTTATCAGTGGTATAGTCCCCTGTCGTAGTAAGTGTTTACATTCAGGGGTTTGGCGGGGCCCTGTCCCGCCATTGTGGTCGTATCATTCTTAGAGGTCTGTAGTACTGTTGTGGGCAGGGTTGGTAAAAAGGATTAAGCTGTTCATTTGTAAAAGAGTTGATGGTTATATATATGCCGAAAGGCAAGTTTTCACAGATTATTGTTTTATATTTCTGTTATCTCATGTTGTTGTTTTATGTTCCGCTGATTACTCTGATGTTGTGTCACTAGGGTGCCCGGGGTAAGGCACCAGTCACGGGCCCAGTTTCGGGTCGTGACATCCCATACTTACCCTTCTACAATAACCAGGTGTCTAAATCACATTTTAGCACAAAGCTATCCGAACATAACACTAAACACATCAGCATACAAAACTCTAGAGGGTTAAGGATATACCTGTCTCTACCGCTTTCTAATCACGATCCCGTACGCAGGCGCATAGTGAAGGTGATGAACCAGCCATCGATCTGAAGGTGAGTCGTAACATCCGTACCCTTGGTCGGACAGCCTTCGCAAATGGCCCCTGGCCGCAAAAATAACAAGCTCCTCGCACCACGACACTTCCTCGAAATGCGGTACCACATCGACCACACCGAGGTAGGGGTGACCGCATCTGGCCAACACCCTTACTTCCCTGGAAACCTGAACCCTTGGAGCCCTGACCTGCTCCCGAATACTCTGGATGCTCTGAAGGTTGTGGAGGACCACTCTGCACTGGTGGAGGTACAAAACTAGTATGCTGCTGAGGCGGTCCGCCTCGAAAGTCACCAAAGGACCCTGTTGTTCTGGCCCTCTTCACGATCTTGGTCATTCCGTCGACCTCTCCGTGCCTCACATCCCGGTGCATGAGCTCGACGCGGGCAATGTCCATGCCCGATCAAGAGCTACACTCGAACAAGCCTCTGTCAAGTAATCATCTAGCCCGTGGCGTGGCGGTGCACTCTATCCTCCATGGTTACCACTAAAGCGGGACATACCGAGCCAACGAGTCAAACTCCACGTTGTACTCCCGAACCGCACGCCTCTTTCTCGTCTCAAAGATCATAAATCTGCCCGCGTGCTCCTCATCTGCGGAGGCAAGAAGTGAGTGAGGAATGCCTCGAGAACTCGTCCCATATCTTTGAAGCGCATGCTCTCCCGACAACTCCCACGAATCAAACCGATCGGCGGTATCACGCACCGATGCGAACCTAAGACCACCGACTCGGTCTCCGGCCTTGATCACTCACGACCACAGAATCGCCGGATGAACTCCTGCGGATCATCCTCGAGCCTCGACCCATAAAACTCGCGGGCTACAACTCGTAAAGTCCCGTAGCCTCAAACTATCTCGCCGGGTGAACCATGGTGCTCGAATCGAATCGCCGTGATCCAAATTTATCCTCATATCTCGCCACGACTTCGCCAAGAATCGCCATCTCCTTGTACTTATCTCATCTGCTCCAGCCGTGGATCGAGGCTCAGCACGGTCTCAGCAGCCACCGCTGCGCTCTAAACTCGCTGGCCGGGCGGCGCGCAAAACTCCGTCAAGCACAACTCGTATCTGTCCGGCTCGCGCTCGTACTCCTCTCAGATCTCACTAGCACCTCCTCGCTGCCTTGCCCTTCGGGCTCGTTGCCTTGCGCGAGGCATAATCGTAAAACGAGATACGTCGGAGGGTCCAACTTACAACACGTTTCTAAGGCACGATCTCGTAATGAGAAGAATGGAAACCAATCCTAAATGTCCTGCGGCCTCACGATTATAGATGTGGTGCACAACACATCGATAATCAAGACTCTACTAGACACTCTCAGACACTTTTTGAGGATTAATCGCTCGATACCACTTTTGTCACGACCCGATCCGGCCCGTGATCGTGCCTTACCGGGCACCCTAGTAGTGATACAACATCGAGAAAACCAATGGAATATAAAACTTAAATAAGAAGCAAGATATATGATCATAAACAAAGCCAACCAAACGGTTACCTTCCAATAAAATATATATAAACAACTCCTTTAAAACGAACAGTTTAATCCTTTACAAACCCCGCCACAACAAGATTTCTGCACTTAAGAGTTTTTATACAACATGACGGACGGGCCCGTCATACCCTCGAATGTACAAGAACCTACAACTCAGGGTAACATACCAAAAGATAAGCCTCGGAGAAGCGGAGCTTTCCAATACGCTGAATTGTGATCCTATGGCGGGGATCCACTACCGATGTACTCCTACCGCGGATGAACGCGGCCCCGGGCGAGGTCAAGACAACAGTACCAAGTATGTGAAATCAGAAAATTATCAGAAATGAAATCATAATCTATATGAAAACAGGAGACATGTATGATGACAAAACTACAGTTCACAACATAAAAGCAGTCACGTCAAGTCAGGGACTCACGCCCTCAAGTCATCACTCAAATATAACTATGGGTCTCACGCCCACAACATCAATCGTGTTCGCATCATGGCCGCATGCCCCCGGAATTCTGCGTCGGTGTAGACATGCCCATGATGCAACAATAATAACAATGCCCCATGGCCACATGCCCCGAGTCAGCCGGTGTAGACACGCCCAGTGACATTATCAACAATAATATCGGGTGATTAACCCCGCCGCACGCCACACGCCCGAATTGCGCCGGTGTAGACATGTCCATGTAACCACAATAACAATATATCAGGTAATCAACCCTGCCACATGGCCACATGCCCCCGGAATTCTGCATCGGTGTAGACATGTCCATGTGACATCAACAACATTATACCGCACAACCAGGCTATCACAAACAAGCTCAAGCAAATTACCATACTTCTAGACTTTTATAAAAAGATCCACTCTTTCCCAAGAAGTCACCTGATATCAACACTTGCACAACAAAGGCTATCACAACAAGCATAGGCGAGTTACACAACAACAAGCATAGGCAAGTTACACACAACTCAAGGTACTTCCATTTCGTATCAAAGTCTGGGTTTTAACCCTAAAGTACTACGTACGTTAAATTCCTTTTTAAGAGATCCATTCCTTTCATAAAGGTCACCCGATACCCGTAGTATAAAAATAGAGTGACTCACATTTAGGTAAACCAAAATACTTCCCTTTTGTAAAATCAAGTAACAACATTATTTCCCAAACGTTCAAGTTTGCCTAATTTCAAATGCTCAAGTTTCTCATTTTAGAAAGGTTTCATAACTCATAGTTTTAATCTCTTTTAAAACAATTGAGTAACATATGTCTTGTACGTGAGCCGTTTATTCTTGTTTACAACAATCTTGTTACAGCAGCCATGATCTAGGAGATGTAATACAATTTTGTCTTATCTTAGCTTCTATGCAGATGGAGGTTTTTACTGGTTTTAATAACAATTAGTTAATTGTCAATACACCTTCCTTTATTAGCGCTGCTGTGGTTTGCTCGACACTTATTCTCATTTCCGAAATCAGTAAAACATTATTCTTTTTAAACCAAGTACTCATTACTCGCGAATGAGGTTTCACAACACATTTAACAAAATGTTAACAATCAAGTAAAACAAGTTAAGTCTCTTATCTTTCAAAATCAAGTCTCTTAACTTCTACAATCAACAAACCAATCTTTTACCTACATAGAGTCGTTATAACTAACTTCCTATAAAGCTATTATAACACCCTATGTTTTAAACCAACCAACTCATTTAACACATGTACGTCTACCGTACTACATAGTTTACAAAGAATCATGCTAGAAGGATAGGAAGAGGTTCACATACCTCGCGACGAGTATCGACAATAAGCAAAACGCTCCACAAGATCAGAATCTGCTAGCCGCTTTCCACTCTTCAAGTAGAATACGCTACTCGCGATTTCCACCTATAAGGCCACAAACGCCTATTAACTTCTAACCGCACGGTTCCATATTCTACGTAAAATTGGCAAAGACCTCCCCGCAACAGCGTAAATCTCCTCCTCTATCGAGGCCGGCTACCAAGCCAACCAGGGGGGGGGGTTTATACGTCTAACCGGACGTATACAATTCTACAACACAGCAATGCTACACAAGTCTACTGTAATACAGTCCTATGTAATTACAGTTCAGTTCTTTTCTTTAAATTCAGGCTTAAGTCAAAAGACATTGCCGCAAGCTATGTTCAGTTCTATATATAGTATACTTCAACTATATAATCCTACAACATGTAATCTCCAATTACAATAAGGGGACAAGAATATTTACCTCGACAAGCCCAAAATTATCCAAGTTATAATGTCGATCCTGAGCAAGGTTTAGCTCCAACTCCGTGCGCTCCAAACCACTCCAAACAACCCTTAGAAGTTCTAACCAACTTCTACTCAAATACTTCAACCAACTATGAAGATTTCCTTAGGGTTTCGGTTTGAGACTAAGAGGACAAAAGGTAGTATTTCCGGGCTCTACGTATAGAGGTAACTTTGGAATACTACAAGGTATAAGGCTAAGGTATTTTGGGCATTATAACAATACTTGGAGAATACTTTCTACCAAGGGGGGGGTGTATTATACGAAACAACTAGGCTAGGGGTACCCAGCTAGACCACTAGGAGGAGGGAACCTCTCGGCCAAAGGCCACACGAAAAGGAGGGGGAGGGGGAAGCTCTCGGCTAGAGCAACAAGAAGGGAGGAGAGGGTTTCAAGACTTGGAAGTTTTTGGATGAATGAAGTCTTCAAGCTTAGGGGGGTATTTATAGCAAAACCAAAAGCCAACCAATGGCCAAGATCAAGCCATGTGCAAGGCAAGTGTAAGGCCTTGATCAAGCCAAGTGCACCCTAACCCCTACTCCACAAAACAAGGCACAAAACATGGCACAAAACAAGCCACAAAACAAGGCCAAAACAAGGAGCCAATTGGCCAAGAAAACGTGACCCCAATTCGTCCAAGGGTTGCCGCCCCTTTTTTCCAATGTGAGGGTGACACATGTCACCCTCCCGTTGGTCCAAAATATTTTATCTCTCGGAAAAATCCGCAAAAAATATAAATGACATAGCCGGAATTTTCCCTACGTAAGCTGTGGAAACGTTTCGTCGGAAAACGACTCTATTCGGCACTTGTGCCCAAATTTCGAACCAAAGCCAAACTTTAAGTCTCAAATGTTCGTACGTACGTCTCCACGTACATACTCTGGAAATACGGGGTATAACAATGATAAGCAGAGTGAGGAACCTGAACCACAACAAGTTGTTGAGAATGATAATGAATTGAGAGATATAGTTGGTGTAGAGAAAGAAGAGGTTACTAAGATCTAACTTTTCACCTTTTTGGATTCCTTGGAATTTCTTTTTCCTATATCCGTTGCAGAAGAGACATCACCAACTATCATTGATGAGACCCAACCAGAAAGTACATACCCTCAAGGGAACCCCCTAAAGTTGAGAGATGTAGGGAGTTTCACGGATTCCTACATTATATAGAGCCTTGAAGACAAGCCTGCCTTGTGTAATTGGAGGATAATCTTAGATATGAGGCCCTTGTTTAAAAAAAGTGTTGTAGGAAAAGTGAGACATGCAATAATAACTGTGCGGATTGCAAGCACTTCGCAGAAGGATCCAATGGGCACTAGTAAAGGTTAACTGTGTCCGGCTAAAAGACGTTAAAGACAGCGCTTGTTGGGAGGCAACCCAATATTTATTAATTATGTAGTTTGATTTTCTGTTTTAGTTTGTTTTATTTTATCTTGAACAGTCTCACGGTCTTGGGTTTTGTCTTATGTTTTGATGGCAGGTAGACTAGGGACTGACCCTAAGTGGGAAAGAATCAAAAGAGCTGAAACTTCAGAGAGCCCAAAAGATGTGCAATGTCCAGAATTTTCCCTACCAGACCTCCGTTATGACCGCTGTATTATGTCAGTAAGTTGTCCCTATTTTTAGTCTTTGGGGATAATGTGTCGATTAAGTTTGGGGGGGGGGGGGGGTGTCTTATTTTGTGTTGGAGTCTTTTGATTTGTCTTTGTGTGTTTTTTAGTCATAATTTTTTTTATGGATCATGTATGTGGTAGTTGCTAAAGATATTGAATGGATAAAGTGAAATAGTGTAATAGAATTAAAAGCGACAATCTGTGTGCTTAAGTTAGATATGCCAAAAATTCATGACATCTAATTCTTTGGGATATTTGTGCTTAGCTTATGTGTATCAGTTATGGAAAGAACGGTTGAAAAATGTCTAGAAAATCTGTTTGCTTGTTATTTGAGGAGAAATAGTTAAGATGTACATGTTTAGGGAGGTAATTCAGACATTTTTTTGTTAGCCCTTCTGACCATTCATTACCTATCCTGACATAAATTGTATCACTAGTCAGCCCCTTTGAGCCTAAAATAAGATCTTTGTTTGACACCTTTTGATTCCCTGTTTGTGCCATAAGTGATAATTGAAAGCTAGTGAGATGAAAAGTGTTGAAAAAGAAACACAAAAAAGAGAATTGAAAAATTTGATGCACCCCAATGAAGAATATGCAAAAGCCTAAGTTTGGAGGTGCTTGTTATAATGTATCTCATTCTCTCAAAAGAAATGAGGGGAGAAGATATGTATGAGACTAAAAAAAAAAAGTCAAAGAGGAGGAAAAATGAGTTGAATGAAAATAGCTTATGGTACGTAATTTGAGCCTAAATGCATATTTTTACCTACCCCTGCCTAAGCCTACATTACAACCCTGAAAAGTCCTGAAGATCTCTAGTATTTATGTCTATGATTAGTGGAGAATAACAAGTGAACATGCCATAAAATTTTGAAATTGACATGCATAGGTTAGATATTCGTACTTCCATTGAGCATGATTGAAATGAATTTGTGAAATATCTGACTTGAAATTCTAGATTGCTAAAAATCCATGTTATATATGTTCCTGTATATTATTCCAACTTACATTCATGTTTTTCTAGTGACATTTGTGCAGCAAGTTGATCAAAGTCTTTGAGTCTTTTATTTTCTTTTGTGTCTTTGATTCTGTTTTGATCTTTACTCGAGGGCGAGCAAATGTTAAGTTTGGGGGTGTTTGTTAGGCATATTTTATATGCACTTTTAGAGTCATTTTCAGTTAGTATTTTGCCCATTTTTGTTCAAATATGTGTCGTGTTAGGGTATTTTCTTTCTTTTGAGTCACAGTGGTTTAAAAAGGTAAAGTGGCGAAAAAGAGAAATAATTGGGCAGAAAAGGAAGTTCCCGAGCTAAAAATTGACGAAAGTTGGCAATCCGGAAAAAGGCGAAGCAGCGCCGTGTCATAGGAATGCAGGTCCACGGCGCCCAAAGATCTGAGAGGCTACAGGAGTTAAGGCGCCGCGGCTGAAGTCAGCAGGGCCGCGGCGGAAAATTGCCCAGATCCGAAAGGGAATTGGCGAAGGGCGAGGAGGAAAAGGGTACACGTTTTTGGAGCTTATAAAAGGGCCTTTGGGCAGATTTTTTTAAGGAGACTCAACCTTTCTTCACAAAACAACATAGTTTTTGGAGGCTACAAGATTGGAGACTTGTTCCAAAGTATTTTCTTTTCTTTGCTTTATTTTAATTTAGTTCATGTTGGATATTAATTTGGTTCTTAGCATGTCTATGGCTAGGAGCTAAACTTTTAATTAGGGTTTTCCTTTTGCATCGCTTGAAACTCGTCTTTATGAATTAATGCAGTATTTTTGTTCTTCTTCATATAGTTAAGATTTATTCAATATTTGGTTTGATTGTTTGATAATTAATTGATCACTATTTATCATCATGTATATGATTTCGAATCAAGAACTGAGAGGGGAGATTTGGATATGATGTAGTTGAATAAACATAAGTTAAAATCGTGGACGAAAGTACTCCGATACTTGTGTAGCTTCATAGGTTATTGTTATTAATCCTCCTATGTGGTAAAATATATCATAGAAATATAGAAGATTTCTGCACTGGGGTTGAGCGTTTATATATCCTAAATGGAATATAAAACAGTCTAGCTAACCTGCTATCTTAAAATAGAAGAAGAACATTTATTGCTGCATTAATAATTAAAGCGAGTGGATAGTCGAGGAGATTCGAAATCCTATTTCCACCATAACTGATTCAAATAAAGTATTTTAGTTAATTTCTGCAATTACTTCAGTAGTTTATAGATAAAACCAAAACAAGATATCGATAGTCAAATAGATAACTTAGGATAGATGTTTGGCAATTGAAAACCAGTTCCTGAGGATGATATTCGGTCTTACCAAGACTATATTACTTGAGCGATACGTACACTTGCGTAAAGCAATAATACTTTTGGGTTCAAGTCCCTAATATTACATGATATGATTCTTTTTATAAAAAGGATGTACGGCGGACATACATGGTGCTTTTGGGTTCAAGTCCCTAATATTACATGACATGGTAATGCCATGGGTTTTTCTAAAATGATAGTTCATTCTATTTTTTCTAATGAGAGTCAAAGATTATTTAACTTGCATATGGTTTCTCATGATAGCTATTCGTGCAAGTGTTATATTCCACATCACCGCGTCCCTCACTAGAGGGCCGACAACTTTATATATATGTTCCATGGACATGCTTCCGTGATGCGAGTATATGTACTCATGCGGGTCTAAGGACTCATGCGGGTGAAACAGTCACATGAATATTCCGTGGACTAGCTCTCCATGATGCGGGTATCGAGTATAGATACTCATTGCGGGTCTAAAAGATCCATGCGGGTTTGAGTCCCATGCGGGTGAAATAGTCCCATGAATAGGATATGCATAATGATTCTATGGGCAGGTGTCCCTGATTTTGACATGACTTTCATATTTTGAAAACATACAGTTAATTTTATAATTTATATGGCACAAATGGGCTGGGATACGTTATGTGATACACCGAGTCCCACAAATGGGTCGGAATACGTTATGTGATACACCGAGTCCCACAAATGGGCCGGGATACAATATGTGATACATCGAGTCCCTCACTAAAGGTCCGAGATACGTTATACATCATCGAGTCCCTCACTAAAGGGTAGGGACACGTTATACTGATGATTCCACCGAGTCCCTCACTAAAGGGTCGGGATACGTTATATGAAAACAGCTACGATGACTCTTATTTTTATAAAATACAGTGGTACAGTAGTACAGTGGTACAGTGATACAAGGTACAGTTGGCTCTTATTTTATATGGCACGGTTGGATCTGGTATTTGATTTTCATACTTGTCCCTGTCATCTTTTGTATAGTTATGAGCTTATTTACATTGCTTTATGTTTACATACTTGGTTTTCGTACTGACCCCCTTCTCCGGGGGCTGCGTTCATGCCCGCAGGTATAAGTACTCAGTTTGGGGATTGTTACACCCCGTAAGTCCAGGACTTTTATAAGAGAATGTACGTAAGGAATAGAGACTTGGAAATTAGTACGAAAGGAATAATTGTTTTTCCGGCGGAAAATCTTCCGAACGTCGGAAAGGAAAAATGTTCGTTGTTGAGAATTGGATTCTCAAAATGTATTATTTGAAGAGTATGGAACTTAGTAACATTATGGAAATTTATTTTTACGGATTTGGTCATGTGGGGCCCACCCGAGGAATTTTACGTTTTGTGGGGCCCACGAGGGTTACGAAATTTTATGGACGAATGAGAGGGAGACATGTGGCACCCCTCCCACATGGCTTGGTCGAATTATGCAAAGGGCAAAAGGGTCATTTGACAATTGTAAAGATGAGAAAGTCTTGCTAAGTTAGAGCTTGACATTGTTGACTGTGTCGAGGCCACAGCTTGATCTCTTCCATCCAATTTTAACAAGTGTTATTATCTAAGCCATCCAATGTGTTATATATTCACTACACTAGTAGTTCAAGACTTGAGCATTCTATACTTAGTAAAAAAATTCAAGAACTAGTCTTGTGGAGAGAAAGGGCTCTCGGGTTTGGCTAAGCTTGCACAAGAAAAATTTGTAGTTTTTCTCCATTGCTCACAAGACATTAAACCAAGGTTCCTAAGAGTGTTGGTAGGTTATCTCAATAGAAAGATTTCGGAAAAATGACGTTTTCGTATTAGTCGCAAGGCGGAAACTTAAGGAGTTCTTCAACTTTGAAGTTGGAACTTGAAGATGGGTTCTTCATAGGATTATAAGGAGTGCTTGGAGCCGATAGGAACATAAGGAAAGGAGCTAAGAATTTGCTAAGGAGCGACTTTGAATCTTGGAAATTTTAAGGGCTTATAAATGTATAAATCTTGTCGTTTTAGCAATTAAGGTTTACTTATCATTGTAGTTATGGTTATTAGCAAGCATGAGTTATATATTATGTAGTTGGATAAGTATATTGGCTATTGGAACCCTAATCCGAAAACTAGCATGTTTAGCC
Source organism: Przewalskia tangutica (assembly GCA_029844215.1). NCBI lineage: Eukaryota > Viridiplantae > Streptophyta > Magnoliopsida > Solanales > Solanaceae > Przewalskia > Przewalskia tangutica. The sequence goes on along the minus strand of CM056733.1, from coordinate 14,908,160 downwards.
TTAAGATTACAATTCAAGTCGATTATTAGTTTAAGTCGTCACATGTTGTATAAAGAAGGAAATTGTAGTTTATGAAGTTGTTTATGACTATATAACATGTTAGACCTTAGAACTTAGAATTGAAAAAGGATTGAAAAAGACTTTGAATTGTTGGTTATGTTGTTGGCCGAGAATGGCTTGAATATGGAACTACTTCGTATTAATTGTGGGGCGGAATTTTACACGTATTGTAAGGCGTGTAATCCCCTTTGTTTGGTTGTTGTTTTGAGCCTTAAATGTGGCGTGTTGGTTATTGTATTCGGCCTTGAAAAAGGTGGCAAAGTGAGTAGAAACAAAGGAAGTGCTGCCCGATTTTCCGTAGAATTGAGATCAGATACTTAGTATTATTCTACGTTAGAGACTAGAAGTTGATAGTCTTGTTGTGACCATTATAGGTTGACACTTCTACGTACGGCGTATTCGGCTTAGCTTGTGGATTTAGCCGAAAAGGTATGCGAACTATCTCCTCTTCTAGCATGATTCCTTAAGATAAAGAAAGTATTTCCTACTCCTTAAATGATCCATTCCTTGGTTGTATTTGGATTTCCCAGAGTAGAATTTGTTCTATGTACTTCCTTGATTGTACTTTGATGTTTAACTTGTAAGTTGTATAATCCATTGCCTTAGTGAAGTTTGGGTTCTTAAAGAGTGGAAGTATTTTACTTAAAGTACATAGAGTCTTGAAAAGGAAGTGGTTTCCAAACCTTTTGGCTAGTGCCTTAGTTCCAAAACCTAAAGGTCATTATAATGACTTTAGGGGAGTCAAAGGAGTGATTTACTTAATTGTTTTAAAAGAGGAGAAATGACATGATTTAAGAGAAGTAACTTGTTTTAAAGGTGTGAGTTACTTGAGGTTTAAAAGTAGAAGAAACTTGTTTTCTATATATTAAGAGACTCGAAGTATTTTTGAAAGTTAAGAAACTTGATTTGAAAGTTTGTGATACTTGGTTTTAAGTATAAGTCTCTTAGTTATAAAAAGAATGAAATTGTCTAAAACCATAAAGCCGTTATAACCCTTTCTGGGAAGTTGGTTATAACGGCTTTATGGAAGGTTTAGAAAGTTGTCTATTTTGATTAATGGGCATAAGTTGCCTTGATTGTGAAAATTTGAAGTTACTTGATTTCAAGCTTTGAAATGAGTTTTCTAAGAGTGTAGTAACTTACTTTGAAAAATAGACACACCTTGATACTACGGGTGTTAGTATCTTGGGGTATTACATAAAAAAGAGTCTTTTGAAAAGAATGTACGTACGTAGTACTTTGGCTTGATTAATTGAGAATTAGTCTAAGTGTGCCTTGATAAAGTACTTTGGCTTGATTAATTGAGAATTAGTCTAAGTGTGCCTTGATAAAGTACTTTGGCTTGATTAATTGAGAATTATTCTAAGTGTGCCTTGATAAGTACTTTGGCTTGATTAATTGAGAATTATTCTAAGAGTGCCTTGATAAGTACTTTGGCTTGATTAATTGAGAATTATTCTAAGTGTGCCTTGATAAAGTACTTTGGCTTGATTAATTGAGAATTATTCTAAGTGTGCCTTGATAAAGTACTTTGGCTTGATTAATTGAGAATTATTCTAAGTGTGCCTTGATAAAGTACTTTGGCTTGATTAATTGAGAATTAGTCTAAGTGTGCCTTGATAAAGTACTTTGGCTTGATTAATTGAGAATTATTCTAAGTGTGCCTTGATAAGTACTTTGGCTTGATTAATTGAGAATTATTCTAAGTGTGCCTTGATAAAGTACTTTGGCTTGATTAATTGAGAATTATTCTAAGTGTGCCTTGATAAGTACTTTGGCTTGATTAATTGAGAATTATTCTAAGTGTGCCTTGATAAGTACTTTGGCTTGATTAATTGAGAATTATTCTAAGTGTGCCTTGATAAAGTACTTTGGCTTGATTAATTGAGAATTATTCTATGTGTGCCTTGATAAGTACTTTGACTTGATTAATTGAGAATTATTCTAAGTGTGCCTTGATAAGTATTTTGGCTTGATTAATTGAGAATTATTCTAAGTGTGCCTTGATAAGTACTTTGGCTTGATTAATTGAGAATTATTCTAAGTGTGCCTTGATAAAGTACTTTGGCTTGATTAATTGAGAATTATTCTAAGTGTGCCTTGATAAGTACTTTGGCTTGATTAATTGAGAATTATTCTAAGTGTGCCTTGATAAGTACTTTGGCTTGATTAATTAAGAATTATTCTAAGTGTGCCTTGATAAGTACTTTGGCTTGATTAATTGAGAATTATTCTAAGTGTGCCTTGATAAAGTACTTTGGCTTGATTAATTGAGAATTATTCTAAGTGTGCCTTGATAAGTATTTTGGCTTGATTAATTGAGAATTATTCTAAGTGTGCCTTGATAAGTACTTTGGCTTGATTAATTGAGAATTATTCTAAGTGTGCCTTGATAAAGTACTTTGGCTTGATTAATTGAGAATTATTCTAAGTGTGCCTTGATAAGTACTTTGGCTTGATTAATTGAGAATTATTCTAAGTGTGCCTTGATAAGTACTTTGGCTTGATTAATTAAGAATTATTCTAAGTGTGCCTTGATAAGTACTTTGGCTTGATTAATTGAGAATTATTCTAAGTGTTCCTTGTTAAGTACTTTGGCTTGATTAATTGAGAATTATTCTAAGTGTCCCTTGATAAGTACTTTGGCTTGATTAATTGAGAATTATTCTAAGTGTGCCTTGATAAGTACTTTGGCTTGATTAATTGAGAATTGCCTATGTGTGCTGGAAATAGCCGGTTGTGTGCTATTGGTATATCATTCATTTCGTGGTAATTCCCCGGGTTTGTGGCATTTGCATATTCCGTGGATTTGCTACCCACGATGCGAGGAATACCTCATGCGAGTCCGCAAGGGCTTATGCGGGTGAAATAGTCCCATGCGGGAGGGTCCAGCCTATGCGAGGAATACCTCATGCGAGTCCGTAAGGGCTTATGCGGGTGAAATAGTCCCATGCGAGGAATACCTCATGCGGGTCCACGCGACCTATGCGGGTGAAATAGTCCCAGGAATAGGATTGCTTAATGATACTGCGGGCGGGTGGTCCTACTTTGATCGTGAGCTCCCTAGTTTATATTGTAAGTATACTACTATTTACTCTCATTGTTAGTAAGGCACGGTAATCGTAATTTGATTATCATGGATCACGGCGGTGGCGAAGGATTCCACGGGCATGATTGATATTATGGACGTAAGGCATGCGTCCCTGACTTGATATGACTGTTTATGTATTTTGTACTGTAGGTTGGCTATCATACATGTCTCTGCTTTGTTAGATCGTTATGATTTCATTACAGATTTCATCGCTTCACATACTTGGTACATTCTTCGTACTGACCTCCTTCGGGGGGCTGCGTTCATGCCGCAGGTTTAGGTACGTTGTTTGGTGATCGGAAGGTGTAGGACCCTGCTCATAGTTTTTGGATAGCTCCTTCTGTTCGGGAGTTTATCTTTTTGGTATAAGTTCTTTCAAGATGTGCTTTTGTACGAGCATGGGTACGGCGGGGCCTTGTCCCGTCATAGTTCAGTATAACTCTTAGAGGTCTGTATTCATATGTGGGATTGGACTCATGTACAGTGTAGTGTATTTTGATTATGTATATTATGGCAGGCTTTTCGGCTTTGCCCTTGCACGTATGTTGGTTTTAAAAAAAAAAGAGGTGTTTATTAATTTCCGAAGTTTACTTAGTTGTTAAGGTAGAAGGGTGCCCAGGTAGGGCACCAGTCACGGGCCCGGGGTTCGGGGCGTGATAGAGTGGTATCAGAGCCGTCAGTCCTCGGAATATCTACAGACCGTGTCTAGTAGAGTCTTGATTATCGGCGTGTTGCGCGCCACACCCATAAACAGGAGGCTATAGGACATTTAGGAGTTGATTTCTATTCTTCTCACTCTAAGATCATGCCATAGAGCTGTGCTAGTAAGATAATTCCTCTCTAACGTAGTTTTGTGTTACAGTTATGCCTCCAAGGAGGGCAACAGCCGCCCAGAAGGGCAAATGAGTAGCAGGAGCTACTAGTCAGACTCAGAGAGTTGATAGGGCTCGTGCCCAGGGTATACCGGATGTTGTGCCGCAGTCGACGAGTTCTTCTGCGCCAGGTTTTGAGGCCCCAGCACCAGAGCCTCCAGTTTCTCAGTTAGGAGAAGACTATAGAGTCATGAGGGAAGCAGTTATGTTATTGACCAAGATAGCGGTGCTCTGATTTCACCAACAGAAGTTATTCGCCAAGACAAAGCTAGTGTACAGAGGGTAGAGGCCAAAGGAGATCAAGATAAGAGGGCTAGAACGGTTGGTTATCGGTGAGTTTTTGGACGAGCGCCTCAAAGAATGAGTGAGATATTCGTCCCACTTCACCCAAAGACATACCCCCGCAGAGCACAGGTGGGAGATTGGACCCCACAAGGTATTTAGGAGCCGGTCCAAGCTCCAGGGGTCGAGGTTCTCAAAGGAGCAGATGAGTTTCTCAGTCGAGGCCACTTTTTCCTCAGTGTTTCCGATGTAGTAAGCGTCATTTGGGGAAATGCCGTTATGGCACAGGTGTTTGTTATTATTGTGGTCGTCCGCCATATCGAGGTATGTCCTTTTAGAATGAGCACCTGAGGTGGCTCACCTATGAGGCCGTAGTTGGTTCCCTTCCTCCACAAGCCACAAGGCCCCTAGGCAGGGTGTTCAGATGTCAGCCAGCCGTGGTAGAGGTCAGGGTGGAGTTTATAGTTCTGGCGGTCCTTCGAACCGCAGAGATGACGTGACTACAGGGAAGGATCATGAGGCGACATCGCACGGGGTTACAGGTATATTTCAATTCTTTGGAATCATACGTGCATTGATAGATTCATATTTCGCCTTAGCGTATATGTTTTCCCTTTGTTGCTAGTAGTTGTAAAGTGATAGTACCCCAGAGGTAGGGATACCTTGATTAGTAAAGTGAGAAGTTAAGAATATTGACAAGAATGGTAAGTGAACTGAGACTATAGTTGTGTAGAGTTCACACGTAGTAATTGCCCCATAATAAGAGTAAGACCGATAGGGAAGAATGTACAGTAGGAATACTTTGGCTTATGTGACGAACCTCTAGTGAATAGGGGATAGGGTAAGAAGTACCTTGAGATAAGAGAGAGATTTATTTCAGACTAAGAATGAGAAGTTAAGTGTGACGCTGGGTCGGGTGGTGGACTCATTTCGGGTCAGCCGGTAGTATGGAATGGGGTGATGTCAGTTGGTAGTGGTCCCTCTATGTGATAGGGTCACGAGGATGCCAGGCCCAAGTTAGGTTAATCGTTGTACGAGTTTGTGGACGCGTTCCACCGGAATCAGGTCGTAAGGACCGAGAAGAGCCTTAGCGGAAATTCAAGTAGCATAATGGCCAAGTTTGGTTAGTAACTCCAAGGATTGGAGAACAGAAACAATATTTGAGATTTTGTACGTGTACTAGATAAGTTTGAAAGTACGAGAAAGTATGACAAGTAAGGAAAGAAAGTAACCTCTAAAGATCTTGTTTGTGATAAGACTGTAACCTTCGAGTTTTGTGAGAAGGGGTCGCGGACGGAAGGTCCATTGATATGTTTACGTATGTTATGTGGTGGTCATGTGTGGCATCGTTGGTCTTGTGGTGTATTGATTGATAGGCATAGTATAGAGTTTATGCCGGAGTTTGTAAAGCTTGACAACCGACTAAGGACATTCGGGGACGAATGTTTCTAAGGGGGGAAGAATGTTACACCCCGTAAGTCCAGGACTTGTATAATAGAATGTACGTAAGGAATCGAGACTTGGAAATTAGTACGAAAGGAAGAATTGTTTTTCCGGCGGAAAATCTTCCGAACGTCGGAAAGGAAAAATGTTCGTTGTTGAGAATTGGATTCTCAAAATGTATTATTTGAAGAGTATGGAACTTAGTAACATTATGGAAAGTTATTTTTACGGATTTGGTCATGTGGGGCCCACCCGAGGAATTTTACGTTTTGTGGGGCCCACGAGGGTTACGGAATTTTATGGACGAATGAGAGGGTGACACGTGGCACCCCTCCCACATGGCTTGGTCGAATTATGCAAAGGGCAAAAGGGTCATTTGACAATTGTAAAGATGAGAAAGTCTTGCTAAGTTAGAGCTTGACATTGTTGACCAAGTCAAGGGCCACTTGGCTTGATCTCTTCCATCCAATTTTAACAAGTGTTATTATCTAAGCCATCCAATTTGTTATATATTCACTACACTAGTAGTGCAAGACTTGAGCATTCTATACTTAGTAAAAAATTTCAAGAACTAGTCTTGTGGAGAGAAAGGGCTCTCGGGTTTGGCTAAGCTTGCACAAGAAAAATTTGTAGTTTTTCTCCATTGCTCACAAGACTTTAAACCAAGGTTCCTAAGAGTGTTGTAAGGTTATCTCAATAGAAAGATTTCGGGAAAAACGGCGTTTTCGTATTAGTCGCAAGGCGGAAACTTAAGGAGTTCTTCAACTTTGAAGTTGGAACTTGAAGATGGGTTCTTCATAGGCTTCTAAGGAGTGCTTGGAGCGGATTGTAACATAAGGAAAGGAGCTAAGAATTTGCTAAGGAGCGACTTTGAATCTTGGAAATTTTAAGGGCTTATAAAGGTATAAATCTTGTCGTTTTAGCAATTAAGGTTTACTTATCATTGTAGTTACGGATATTAGCAAGCATGAGTTATATATTATGTAGTTGGATAAGTATATTGGCTATTGGAACCCTAATCCAAAAACTAGCATGTTTAGCCTTAAGATTACAATTCAAGTCGATTATTAGTTTAAGTCGTCGCATGTTGTATAAAGAAGGAAATTGTAGTTGATGAAGTTGTTTATGACTATATAACATGTTAGACCTTAGAACTTAGAATTGGAAAAGACTTTGAATTGTTGGTTATGTTGTTGGCCGAGAATGGCTAGAATATGGAACTACTTCGTATTAATTGTGGGCGGAATTTTACACGTATTGTAAGACGTGTAATCCCCTTTGTTTGGTTGTTGTTTTGAGCCTTAAATGTGGCGTGTTGGTTATTGTATTCGGCCTTGAAAAGGGTGGCAAAGTGAGTAGAAACAAAGGAAGTGCTGCCCGATTTTCCGTAGAATTAGAGACCGTATACTTAGTATTATTCTACGTTAGAGACTAGAAGTTGATAGTCTTGTTGTGACCATTATAGGTTGACACTTCTACGTACGGCGTATTCGGCTTAGCTTGTGGATTTAGCCGAAAAGGTATGTGAACTATCTCCTCTTCTAGCATGATTCCTTAAGATAAAGAAAGTATTTCCTACTCCTTAAATGATCCATTCCTTGGTTGTATTTGGATTGCCTAAAGTAGAATTTGTTCTATGTACTTCCTTGATTGTACTTTGATGTTTAAATTGTAAGTTGTATAATCCATTGCCTTAGTGAAGTTTGGATTCTTAAAGAGTGGAAGTATTTTACTTAAAGTACATAGAGTCTTGAAAAGGAAGTGGTTTCCAAACCTTTTGGCTAGTGCCTTAGTTCCAAAACCTAAAGGTCATTATAATGACTTTAGGGGAGTCAAAGGAGTGATTTACTTAATTGTTTTAAAAGAGGAGAAATGACATGATTTAAGAGAAGTAACTTGTTTTAAAGGTGTGAGTTACTTGAGGTTTAAAAGTAGAAGAAACTTGTTTTCTATATATTAAGAGACTCGAAGTATTTTTGAAAGTTAAGAAACTTGATTTGAAAGTTTGTGATACTTGGTTTTAAGTATAAGTCTCTTAGTTATAAAAAGAATGAAATTGTCTAAAAATCATAAAGGGTTATAACGGCTTTATGGGAAGTTGGTTATAACGGCTTTATGGAAGGTTTAGAAAATTGTCTATTTTGATTAATGGGCATAAGTTGCGTTGATTGTGAAAATTTGAAGTTACTTGATTTCAAGCTTTGAAATGAGTTTTCTAAGAGTGTAGTAACTTACTTTGAAAAATAGACACACCTTGATACTACGGGTGTTAGTATCTTGGGGTATTACATAAAAAGGAGTCTTTTGAAAAGAATGTACGTACGTAGTACTTTGGCTTGATTAATTGAGAATTAGTCTAAGTGTGCCTTGATAAAGTACTTTGGCTTGATTAATTGAGAATTAGTCTAAGTGTGCCTTGATAAAGTACTTTGGCTTGATTAATTGAGAATTATTCTAAGTGTGCCTTGATAAGTACTTTGGCTTGATTAATTGAGAATTATTCTAAGTGTGCCTTGATAAGTACTTTGGCTTGATTAATTGAGAATTATTCTAAGTGTGCCTTGATAAAGTACTTTGTCTTGTTTAATTGAGAATTATTCTAAGTGTGCCTTGATAAGTACTTTGGCTTGATTAATTGAGAATTATTCTAAGTGTGCCTTGATAAGTACTTTGTCTTGATTAATTGAGAATTATTCTAAGTGTGCCTTGATAAAGTACTTTGGCTTGATTAATTGAGAATTATTCTAAGTGTGCCTTGATAAGTACTTTGGCTTGATTAATTGAGAATTATTCTAAGTGTGCCTTGATAAAGTACTTTGGCTTGATTAATTGAGAATTATTCTAAGTGTGCCTTGATAAGTACTTTGGCTTGATTAATTGAGAATTATTCTAAGTGTGCCTTGATAAGTACTTTGGCTTGATTAATTGAGAATTATTCTAAGTGTGCCTTGATAAAGTACTTTGGCTTGATTAATTGAGAATTATTCTATGTGTGCCTTGATAAGTACTTTGACTTGATTAATTGAGAATTATTCTAAGTGTGCCCTGATAAGTACTTTGGCTTGATTAATTGAGAATTATTCTAAGTGTGCCTTGATAAGTACTTTGGCTTGATTAATTGAGAATTATTCTAAGTGTGCCTTGATACGTACTTTGGCTTGATTAATTGATAATTATTCTAAGTGTGCCTTGATAAGTACTTTGGCTTGATTAATTGAGAATTATTTTAAGTGTGCCTTGATAAGTACTTTGGCTTGATTAATTGAGAATTGCCTATGTGTGCTGGAAATAGCCGGTTGTGTGCTATTGGTATATCATTCATTTCGTGGTCATTCCCCGGGTTTGTGGCATTTGCATATTCCGTGGATTTGCTACCCACGATGCGAGGAATACCTCATGCGAGTCCGCAAGGGCTTATGCGGGTGAAATAGTCCCATGCGGGAGGGTCCAGCCTATGCGAGGAATACCTCATGCGAGTCCGTAAGGGCTTATGCGGGTGAAATAGTCCCATGCGAGGAATACCTCATGCGGGTCCAGGCGACCTATGCGGGTGAAATAGTCCCAGGAATAGGATTACTTAATGATACTGCGGGCGGGTGGTCCTACTTTGATCGTGAGCTCCCTAGTTTATATTGTAAGTATACTACTATTTACTCTCATTGTTAGTAAGGCACAGTGTACTGTAATTTGATTATCATGGACTGCCGGCAGTGAGGAAGGATTCCACGGGCATGATTGATATTATGGACGTAAGGCATGCGTCCCTGACTTGATATGACTGTTTATGTATTTTGTACTGTAGGTTGGCTATCATACATGTCTCCTGTTTTGTTAGACTGTTATGATTTCATTACAGCTTCACATACTTGGTACATTCTTCGTACTGACCTCCTTCGGGGGGCTGCGTTCATGCCGCAGGTTTAGGTACACTGTTTGGTGATCGGCAGGTGTAGGACCCTGCTCAGAGTTTTTGGATAGCTCCTTCTGTTCGGGAGTTTATCTTTTGGTATAAGTTCTTTCAAGATGTGCTTTGTACGATTATGGGTACAATGGGCCTTGTCCGTCATAGTTCAAGATAACTCTTAGGTGCGTATTCATATGTGGGATTGGACTCATGTACAGTGTAGTGTCTTTTGATTATGTATATTATGGCAGCCTTGTCGGCTTTGCCCTTGCACGTATGTTGGTTTTTTAAAAAAAAAATGAGGTGTTAATTAATTTCCGCAGTTTACTTAGTTGTTAAGGTAGAAGGGTGCCCAGGTATGGCACCAGTCACGGGCCCGGGGTTCGGGGCGTGACAGTGATCCTCGAGCTTAGGATCCTTGCCCAGCTTTTTGAGATAGCTCCACTGTTCTGGAGCTTGTCATTTTGGTACAGATCTTTGCTTATGTATATTCAGGGGTACGGCGGGGCCTTGTCCCATCACATTTAATTATCAAACTCTTAGAGGTTTGTAGACAGGTGTGGGTGGTTAATGTGTATTTGGTACATATGTACAATTGTAGTTCGTTTGGACTATTCTATGTAAAGTGGCGGCCTTGTCGGCTTGCCTGTTTATTATACAAGTTTGGTATGTGTTTATGAGTTGTTCCTTACCTTCCGCTGATTATATATGATGTGTGAGTATAAGGGTACCCAGGTAGGGTACCAGTCGCGGCCCGTCGGCTCAGGTCGTGATACTTATCTTCAGTTTACAATGTCGAATCTGTCACTTAAAATGTTGGTTTAAACAAACAATCTGATTGGAGCTAATTACCTTGACTGGTTAAGACATCTGTGATTAGTGTTAAAACAAGAAAGAATTGAGTATATGTTAGACATAGTATTCCCCACAACCCCTGCTGAAGATTCTGCTGAGTTTGCCATGTCTGACAAGGCAGCCTATCAGAAACATCTAGATGATGCTACCTTGGCACATTGTATAATATTGTCCTCCATGACTGTAGAGTTACAGAGGCGACATGAAAACATGGGTCCCAACGAGATGCTAGAACATTAGTGTAAGCTGAACGAAGGGGGTCCAGTGTCAGCGCATGTTCTGAAGATGATTGGGTTAATAGAGAGGTTGGCTTCGATTGGAACGAAACTGCCTATAAATGTCTCTGTCAACATGATCCTGAATTTGCTTCTTGGTTCATTTGAGAATTTCATTGTGAACTTCAATATGAATGGAACCAAGGTGAATCTTCCAGAACTTCACAATATGCTAAAAGCTTATGAGGGACATTGCACTGATCCAAGAGAAGACAAGACACTAGGTGCTTCTGGACTTGTGGACAAGGTATGTTTGTCATTTAAATAAAATGTCTATAAGTAACTCTCACTGTTGGGTATTCTACCGCATGTGGCTCTCATATTTGTAATAATGTGAAAGGTCCGACTAACAACAGAAAGGTCAGACAATGGAAGGTAGACCTGCGCGTTGGAAATAGAGCACGAGTGGATGATGAACGTGTGGGAACTTATAGACTAGATTGACCTTCAGGATTTTGTTTAGATAATTGTTATTTTTTCCCTCATTGACGAGGAATATTAATTATATCCCAGTGTTAGACACTGAGGGGTTTTCCTCATTCATTACCAATGGCAATTATATGTTGTCTTTTAATGGTTTTGTTTATGGAAATGCTCCGCTAGTGGATGGAGTGTATGTTCTAAACTGTAGTAGTGAAATTTTCAATATACAAAATAAATGAGCTGAAATAAGTAATCCAAGAAACCTCACTTACTTATGGCACTGCAGACTTGGTCACATCAATGAATCAATGATAGCAAGATTAAGGAAGTTAGACTACCTAGAACCATTTGACTTAGAATCATATGATAATTGTGAATCTTGCTTGAGAGGAAATATGACAACCAAGTAACTTTCTGGGAAAAGAGTGCGTGCCAAAAGATACTTGAGTTAGTCCATACCGATGTATGTGGGCCATTTACGACTCAAGCTTAGGGAGGCTTGCCTTACTTCATCACTTTTACAGATGATTTAACAAGGTTTGGACATGTGTATCTTATGAAACACAAGTCCGAAGCTTTTGAGAAATCCAAGGAGTACAAGTTAGCAGTGGAGAAGCAAGTTGAAACAAGTATCAAGACCCTTCGATCAGATCGATGAGGTGAATACTTAAGTAAAGAATTTCTAAATTACTTGAAGTTTCATGGAGTCTAATCACAATGGACACCTCCCGGAACGCCACAAATGAATGGTGTTACTGAAAGGAGAAATCGAACCCTATTAGATATGGTTAGATCCACGATGAGCTTCTCAGCTCTACCAGCATACCTTTGAGGATATGCATTACAAAGATCAATCTATATTCTGAATAGAGTTCCTTCAAAGTCAGTAGAGAAAACTCCATATGAGATATGGAATGGCAAGAAGCCATCACTTAAACACATGCGACCCTGGGGTGCCCTGCATATGTAAAGAAAATGCTTACTGATAAGTTAGAATCTAAAAGTGAGAAATATTATTTTGTGGGGTATCCAAAGGAAACTAAAGGATAATATTTATATCTTCCTGGAGAACATAAGGTCATTGTTTCCAGAAATACAACTTTCCTTGAAAAAGACTATGTCTACAAGGAAATGAGCTGCAATGAGATAGAACTTGAAGAAATTCAAGAACCACAAGATAACACGGAAGTTGAACCCTTATCGAATGACCTAGACAAGGATTCAGTAGGAGTATTTGGTGAAGATTGAGTACTTAGAGTACGCCCTTCAGCCAGTGGGAGTGTTGTGAGAGATAGTGTAGAAATGCAAGACTCTCATACACAACCAATGGAAGATGATACAATAGTTGTACATCATTTCATTCAGAAAAGACATGAAAATAACATTCATGAAAGCTCTCAAGGTGGTGGATTGTCCAAAACACAAACACCTTCTCACAATCAGAATACAACAAATACTGAAACACAAAATATTCAACTCCGTAGGACCACTAGAACTCATCGTCCGCCTGAAAGACTTAATATTTTATTGAAACACACAATAAGATAGATATTTCTGACGACGATGAACCTACAACCTACAGTGAAGCTATGTTAGACATTGATTTGCAAAGAAGGCAAGAAGCCATGAAATCCGAAATGGACCCAGTGTATATCAATCAAGTGTGGAACTTGGTTGATGTTATACCCCGTATTTCCAGAGTATGTACGTGAGGGCGTACGTACAAAAGTTTAAGCCTTAAGTAGGCAAAGTGGCGAAATTTGTGCACAACTAGCGAAAAGAATCGTTTTCCGACGAAATGTTTTCCAAACCTTGCGTAGGGAAAATTACAGCTATGTCATTTATAATTTTTGCGGATTTTTCCGAGAGACGAAATATTTTGGACCAACGGGAGGGTGACATGTGTCACCCTCAAAGTGGACGGCAAAAGGGCTAGAGTTGGCACGTTTTTTGCCTTGTGTTTTGTCAAGGATTAGGTAGGATATTTGTGTGGTAGATTGATAAGGTGGGACCCACACACACATGTCCAAATCCCCACCCTACACTTGCCTACCACTTGTCTTAATCTTGGCCATTGGTTGGCCTATAAATACCCCTCTAATGCAAGACATTTCTTCATCCACACTTGTGAAAATCCAAGGCAAAAATCCCTCTCCCTCCCTCTTAAACCTCTCGTCCAAATCACCCCTCCCCCTTGAGAGGCCCTTGGCCGAGAAGTACCCCCCCCCCCTTGCCTAGTTGTTTTCGTAAAATACCCCCCCTTGGTAGAAAAGTTGTCTCCTAGTAGTGTTGCTATACCAAAATACCTTGGCCCAAATACCTTGTAGTATTCCAAGGTTACACCTATACTAAAAGCCCAGAAATACTATTATACTTCCCTTCAGTCACAAACGAAACCCTAAAGGAAATCTTCATAGCGAGTTGAAGTATTAAGAAGAAGTTGTGTAGAACTTCTAAGGGTTGTTTGGAGCGGGTTGGAGCGCCCAGAGTAGGAGCTAAACGTTGTTCAGGATCGACATTAAAACTTGGATAATTTTGGGCTTAACGAGGTAAATACTCTTGACCTTCTATTGTAATTGGAAATTACATACTGTAGTAGTATAGAAATGAATATAAGATTCATAGAAGGATATTACATAAGAGAATTGAACTGTAATAGAAAAATATTAAAGATCGAATCAGATTTACATGGGTGTATTCTGATGAGACTTGTGTAGTTTGACGGGTAGGGAAGTGTTGCCCAATTTTCCGTAGAATAAGGAATCTGTATCTAGAATTATTCTACAGAGTAGTCTAGACTTTGATAGACTTGTATGACCGTTATAGGTTGAAGTACTGCAAGTAGTGTATTCTACTCGAAGGGTGGAAAGGGCTAGCCGGATTACAGTACTTTGGAGCGTTTTGCTAATAGTCGATAATCGTCGCGAGGTATGTGATTCTTCATATCCTCTTGAGCATGATATTTTAAAAGAATATATATATAGTACGGTAGACGTACGTGTGTTAACTGAACGTAGTTTTACGGCAATGTCTTTTGACTTAAGCCTGAATAATAAGAATCTTGAAGTATTTCAAAAGATTAAGAATCGTTTTGAAAGAAGAGTAATACTTGGTTTTAAAAGCTCAAGAGTTATACTAGTTTTACGGGAAGTTAGGTATAACGACTTAAGAGAGATAAAAAGAATGGTTTATTGATTTTAAAGAAGTTAAGAGACTTGATCTTAAAAGATAAGAGACATGACTTAATTGAATTAATATGAATTTTGTTAAAAAGAGTGAAACCTCATTCGTGAGTAATGAGTACTTGGTTTTTAAAAGGAATAATGCTTTACTGATTTCGGAAATCAGAATAAGTATCGAACAAACCACAGCAGCGCTAATAAAGGGAAATGTATTGACTAATAAAGTGTTATTAAAAAAACAGTAGAAACCTCCATCTGCATAGAAGCTAAGATGAGACAAAATGATATTACATTTCCTAGATCATGGCTGCTTTAATAAGATTGTTATAAACAAGAATAACCTACTCACACATAAGACATACGTTACTCAATTGTTTTAAAAGAGAGTACGTTATTTGATTAAGACTATGAACTATGAAATCTTCCGAAACTAAAAGACTTGAGTATCTGAAATTAGGCAAACTGGAACTTTCGGAAAAGAATGTTGTTACTTGATTTTAAAACATGAACATATTTGGTACTACGGATAATAGTATCGAGTTGTTTTTACGTAAAAAGAGGTCTTTTTTTTTAAAGGATAAATGTATGTAGTACGTTGGGGTTAAAACCAGAATTTGTTGTAATAAAATAAATGTCTGTGAGTATGATTAAACTTGCCTATACTTGTGGTGATAGCCTTTGTTGTGCAAGTGTTGTATTTCTGTGCTACCGCGTCTCTCGTTGGAGGGCCGGCTATCTGATAGATTGATGGACATGCTGACACGATGGGTGGCCCACGGGTTGCTTCCACTAATCGATCCTTTTGGACATACTGACACGATGGGTGGCCCACGGGTATGCTTCTATTCTAATTGTTATCTTGTTATTTCCTTTGGACATATTGACACGATGGGTGGCCCACGGGTATGCTTCCATTAGGAGAGTTATCTTGTTATTGGCTTGGACATACTGACACGATGGGTGGCCCACGAGTATGCTTCCATTCTGATTGTTATCTTGTTATTTCCTTTGGACATACTGACACGATGGGTGGCCCACGGGTATGCTTCCATTAGGATGGTTCCATGGCCATGCTTATACCGAGGTAAGATGTCGGGCATGCGTCACAGCGGGTTAAACTCGGTTACATTTGAGTGATGACTTTGAGGCGTGAGTCACGACTTGACATGATCGCTTTTATGTTGTGAATCAGAGCACGTTATCATACATGTCTCCTGTTTTATATGGACTATTATGATTTCATTTTCAGTATTTTCAGTTTCACATACTTGGTACCTGTTGTACTGACCTCCTTCGGGGGGCTGCGTTCATGCCGCAGGTAGAGGTACATCGGTTGACGATCCTCGCTTCTAGGATCACAAATCAGCGTTTTGGGATCTCCGTTTCTCCGAGGCTTATCTTTGGTATGTTACCAGAGTGCAGAGGTTCTTGTACATTCGTGGTATGGCGGGCCCTGTCCGTCATAGTTGTTGTCACATTCTTAGAGGTGCATGCAATCACAAGTGTGGTTGTAAAGGATGTAACTGTTCAAACTTTGTATATATATATATGCCGAAAGACGACTTTCTCTCAGATAAAATGTGTCTCATTTTACAATTGTTTCATGTCTTGTTTTTATGTTCCGCTGATTTCTCTGATGTATGACTACTTGGGTGCCCGGGTAAGGCACCAGTCACGGGCCCCGGAACGGGTCGTGACAGTTGATTTGCCAATAGGGGTTAGACCCATAGGATGCAAATGGTTCTTTAAGAAGAAGATTGATGCATATGGCAAGGTACAGACTTATAAGGCAAGATTGGTGGCTAAAGGTTATAATCAACGACCTGGGGTAGATTATGATGAAACCTTTCTACCAGTTGCAAAGATCAAGTCCATTCAGATTTTGACTATGATTATGATATTTGACAAATGAATGTTAAAACTGTCTTCCTCAATGGTAATTTAATTGAGGAGGTGTATATGATACAGCTAGAGGGTTTTACATCCAAGACTCAACCAAAAACAGTATGCAAATTACAGAAGTCCATTTATGAACTTAAGCAAGACTCAAGGAGTTGGAATATTTGTTTTGACAAAGTAGTCAAATCGTTTGAATTTGTTAGAAGCAAAGAAGATCCATGCGTCTATAGTAAACACACGGATGAGAGCATTGTCTTCATTGTTATATATGTTGATGACATATTAATAATGGGAGATAACAAGACTATCATGTTGTCAGTCAAGGAATGGTTATCCAGCACCTTCATGATGAAAGACTTAGGTGAAGCCTGCTACATTCTTGGAATTAAGATCTACAGAGATAGACCTAATAGATTGTTGGGGCTGTCACAATCCATATAAATAGACAAAGTGCTAAAACGTTCTCTATGGAAAATTCCAAGAAAGGAAGTCTTCCTATGGGTCAAGGCATCAAGTTATCAAAGAAGGATAGTTCTTCTACTGTTACAGAACATGAACGCATGAAGAGGATCCCATATACTTCAGATATTAGATCAATCATGTATGTCATGACCTGTACGAGGCCAGATGCGACCTATGCACTTAGTATGACTTGCAAATTCCAGTAGAATACTGGGAGGAATACTGGAAAGCAGTCAAGAGTATTCTTAAGTATCTTAGACGAATTAAAGAATATTTCCTAGTCTGTGGTGGGCAAGAAAAGCTAGTGCTACTGGGTACACTGATGCTAGCTTCCAAACAGATCTTGATGACTTCAAATCTCAATCTGGATATGCCTTCATTTTAAATGGTGGAATAGTGAGTTGGAAAAGTTCCAAGAAAGCTACAACTACTGATTCGACAACTGAAGCCGAGTACATTGCTAGATCAGAAGTTGGTAAGGAAGCTATCGCGATATCTGAGTTCTTGAAAGAACTAGGGGTTGTTCCAAGTGCCACTTGTCCAATAACAATTTATCGTGACAACACTGGTGTGATTGTCCAAGCTAAGGAACCAAGATCAACGAACAAAAACAAGCATGTACCAAGGAAATACCACATACTCAGGGAGATGGTGGAGACTTAAGAAATAAGATTGGACTACGTTCTCACAGATGAAAATCTAGCTGACCTGTTTACTAAACCATTAAGCTTAGTCAAGAATAATGGTCACTTTAAAAACATGAGCATTAGATACGTTGGTGATTGACTCTAGGCCAAGTGGGAGATTGAAAGTATGTCCTCGAAACAACCATTTTAGGGATAAATGTACTTGAACACATTCATATTATTAATAAGATTAATATAATTTGGCATTTGTAATTATTGAATTATAATTTTGATTGCTTGTGATTATTCATTAATGTGCATCCCTTGAGCTTACATTGTCATTGATAAAATGAGATATTAATGATAGAACATAACTCTCAAAATAGCCTTTACTGATGATCATTGAGAATGAGATATCAATAATATATTATAAGTCAATATGTGGTCTGCATCACATTCTTAGAGAATGTGGTATGTCTCACTTACTACTAGTATGATTACTAATGATGGACACATGGATACTCTTAAAGGTATTGTTATACCGTGCTGATAAACTATTTGTTATACATGTCTAGAGTATTGCCAGCATGTGGAAGATAGAGGTCCTTTGACTTGAGGTCAATACGCACAAAATTTGCAGAGTAATGTACTTTGATCCTGTCCTAAGCTTAAATTCCTTATAGGATAAGACATGGCTTGTATTGGGTACATTGCGATGCAAACTAAGGTGGTAGTTGAGCCAAGAATAAGATTCATTCCTCGATTAGATATTCGAGAGGAACACTCAGCTTCTCAGTGATATTAGGTCGACCAAGTCATTAACCAATGCATGAGACATATTTAAGATATGATCTAGTTGTCGACTAATATAGATAAGATAAAATGATCAAGTCATTTTGATAGACATTTGGCAAATCCTAAGCTTGATCAAGTGTGTCGCGAATGAAAGGAATTTATCATCTCACAAAAAGGTTATGTTTACTGGAGTCATGTAAATGTACTTCACATATTGAGTTCGCTATACGGCGCATCTTCAGAGTCTGCATTTAACCTTAATTTAATTAAGTGTCAATATGTGAAGGCCTAAAGGGTCACACTAAGTCGATTATCTTTTCGGTCTAAGGGTATATTGAGAGAGTATAAAATATTCGATTTAAAATCGAGATATTTAAATCAATAATAAATTATGAGATATTTTCTATTTGATGGAAATTATTTAATTAAGTCAAAATTGAATTGTCGGACTAAAACTGAAAATGTGTTGAATATTATGGGGAAGCGCCGCGACGCCTAAGAGGCTAAGCCGCGACGTCAGATAGAGCGGCCCAGCTGACCGCCCATCGCATCTCAATTGGGTAAGATTTTAAGCCTAATCCTAGTCTGATTTGTATCCTAACTTCCCCTATATATTCAACACTTAACCCCATTATTTGGTTACTAAAATTGATAACTCAATTCTTACTTTCTGAATTCAGAGTTCAGAAAATAAAATCCTTTCAAACGTCTGCCAAGATTTTCTATCTTTCCTGACAGAGGAATATACCACACAGCAAGGCTTGCGGTCGAAAGGATACTCGTGTGTGCTCCCCTTAGTAAAAACTCCAAGAATATCAACTGTAATTTTATATCTCATGTCTTTACAGGTTTCAATTGTAACGTAATCATACCAGAGACGAAATTGTTGGGGTAAGTAAGTTAAAAAAAAATTAAGCTTCCACTGTGCCTTATTTACGTGTTTTAGACCCAATAAAACCATATAACTATTCAAATATTCTTTTGTTGCATTGCATTATAAAAACATTGATCAGTGTTTTATGATTTGACATTGCATGGCTGTGAATAGTATCTATGATTTATATTCAAAGAAGACTAGTATTATGAATGATTAAATAAATTGAGTATGTAATCCCATCCTCTTAACTTTTTTATTGTTACACCCCGTAATTCAGGACATGCATATAAGAACGTACGTAAGAAATCAGGACGTTAAGATTTGAAACTTGTAAATTTATCGGAATTATGAAAATGTCGGAAAACGAAATATTATAATGAATGGGAGGGATACACATGTCACCCTCCACATGGGCTTGATCGATTTTAGCCAAGGGTATAAAGGTCAAATGACCAATGCAAGATGATCAAGTCTTGACAAGCCAAAGCTTGACATTGTTGACCAAGTCAATGAACCCACTTGACTAGATATTTAAATCTTCTTCATCCAAACCCCACAAGTGTTTTAATCTTGACCCTACATTTTATTATATATTCATCCTAGTAGCAAGACAAGTCTCAACACTTAAAAAAAAATTAGAGAAACTTGAGCAAGAGAAGATGAGCTCTCGGGTTTGTGCCTTCTCCACAGAAAAAAAAAATTCTTTTGTTGTTCATAATTCACAATATTTCAACCCAAGATTCCTAGGGATATTATAAGGATATCTCAATACAAAGATCCCAGAAAAGCTACGTTTTTACATTAGTCGCAAGATGAAAACCTAAGTTGTTTTCATAAGTTTTGTTTGGATATTGAAGGGAAGTTGTTTATGAAGGGCTTCAAATAGCGGATTGGAGCATGAAGGAAAAGAGCTAAGTTGCTAAGGAGCGACTTTGAATCTTGAAGTTGGATTAGGGCTTATCAAGGTAACAATCTCATCGTCTTAGTGATTAAAGATTACATATTGTTGTAGTTATGGATATAAACAAGCATGAGATATATATAATGAAGATTGATAAGTGTTATGGATATTGGAACCACTAATCCGAAACTAGCATGTTTAGCCTTTGAGATTGAAATTCAATTTGGTTATTAGTTTAGTCGTCGCATGTTATATAAAGAAGGAATTATAGTTGTTAAAGTTGTTTACGACTATATAACATGTTAGACTTAACAACTTAGATTGAAAAATAATTGGAAGACTTTACATTGTTGTGCATGTTAGCCGAGAATGACATTGACTATTGAACTACTTGGTATTAATTGTGGGGCAGAATTTTACACGTCCTGTAAGGCGTGTAATCCCCTTTGTTTGGTTGATGTGTTGAGCCTTAAATGTGGCATATTGGTTATTGAATTCGGGCCTTGAAAAAGGTGGAAAAGTACGTAGAAACAAAGGAAGTGCTGTCTAATTTTCCGTAGAATAAGTGACTTTACACTTAGAATATTCTACGTTTGAAGCTAGAAGTTGATAGACGTATTATGGTCATTATAGGTTGACATACTACATGCGGCATATTGGACTTAGCAAGTGGATTGAACCGAAGAGGTATGTGGAACTTTTCTTATCTCTTGAGCATGAGTAGTTATAAATGTATAGTACGGTAGACATACGAGATTTAAATGAATTCAGTTTCATTTGATATCCTTGACTTGTTTTAATAATGTCCAAGTTGGTTGAGTTAGAGAATTAATTCACTTGTTTTAAAGGTTAAAGATGTCTTAGTTTCTAAAGTATAAAGTTAGTATAACGACTTTATGGGAAGTTGGTTATAACAACTTTATGGAAGTTAAAGGAATGATTTTCTCTAGTAATGTAAACAAAGATAAATGACTTGAAATAAAGAAGGGCAATTTGATTTAAAGGCATCAATTGCTTAAAGTTTTAAAGTAAGGGTCACTTGATTTAGAAGCCTAAAAATGTATTTCTAAAAGTGTAGTGACTTGTTTGAAATGTAGACAAGCCTTGATACTACGGGTGTTAGTATCTTGGGGATTTTATACGAGAAAGAGTCATTTTTGAAAGGATAAAGGTACATAGTACTTTGGGTTAAATTCCCGGATTTTTTCATGACATGTTAGTGCCTTAAGTTAAATAAAATGAGTGTGCATGATAATTAAAGTCTAATGAGAAGTTAAGGGATTTCTTAACTTGCTTGTGATATTTACGATAGCCGATTGTGCTTATGTTATGATATTTATGGTAGCCTTACGTGCTAGTGTTATGTAAATTTTATGGGGTAAACCCTCCGGTTACTACATATTCCGTGGATTTGCTACCCACGATACGAGTGCGGTGTTTGTACTCATTGCGGGTCCACCGGTCCTATGCGGGTGAAATAGTCCTATGCGGGTGAAATAGTCCCATGCGGAGCAAATTGCTACATTGCGTGTCCACAGGACCTATGCGGGTGAAATAGTCCCAGGAGTAGGATCGCTTAATGATACTACAGGCGGGTGACCCTAATTTGATCATGAGCTTCCTATTTTTACGCAGTAAAGTATACTCTTGTTTACTCTCATTATTAGTAAGGCACAGTGTACTGTTATTTTGGTTATCATACATGTCTCCAACTTTATTTTAGACTATATGATTTCATTTCAGTACTTTCAGTTTTACATACTTGGTACATCTGTTGTACTGACCCCCTTCCTCGGGGGATGCGTTCATGTCGCAGGTAGGGGTAAGCAGGTTGCGGATCCTCACTATTAGGATCACTGATCAGTTGTCAGAAAGCTCCATTTCTCCGGAGGCTTGTCTTTTGGTACGGTTTCCCTGATGTTGTTGATTTATGTACATTCAGGGGTATGGCGGGGCCCTGTCCCGTCACAGTTATTATGTAAAAATTCTTAGAGGTCTGTAGTCATACCTTATGGATTGGGTTGTAAAGAAAAAAAAGGATATAACTGTTTTTTGGCTTATGTATATTTTTCGGAAGGTGGCCTTATCGGCTAGCCTATTGTTTATTTATGTTGTTACACGTTATGTGGTTGTATGTTCCACTAATTTTCTCTGATGTATACCTGTAAGGGTTCCCAGGCAGGGCACCAGTCGCGGGCCCGGGGTCGCAGGTAGGGGTAAGCAGGTTGCGGATCCTCACTATTAGGATCACTAATCAGTTGTCAGAAAGCTCCATTTCTCCGGAGGCTTGTCTTTTGGTACGGTTTCCCTGATGTTGTTGATTTATGTACATTCAGGGGTATGGCGGCCCCGTCCGTCCACGATTATTATGTAAAAATTCTTAGAGGTCTGTAGTCATACCTTATGGATTGGGTTGTAAAGAAAAAAAAGGATATAACTGTTTTTTGGCTTATGTATATTTTTCGGAAGGTGGCCTTATCGGCTAGCCTATTGTTTATTTATGTTGTTACACGTTATGTGGTTGTATGTTCCACTAATTTTCTCTGATGTATACCTGTAAGGGTTCCCAGGCAGGGCACCAGTCGCGGGCCCGGGGTCGGGTCGTGACAAAAGTGGTATCAGAGCAGTTAGTCCTCGGAAAGTGTCTACAGACCGTGTCTAGTAGAGTCTTGGTTATCGGTGTGTTGTGCACCACATCTATAACCAGGAGGCTGCAGGACATTTAGGATTGGTTTCCATTTTTCTCTACGAGATCGCAAGAGAGAGTGCCTTATTAGGTTGAATCCTCTCTGACCTATTCTTATGTATCAGTTATGCCTCCACGGAAGACGACCAGGGCCCAGAAGGGCAAGGCAGCAGCAAGAGCTGCTAGTGGTACGCAGAGGGTTACTAGGACTCAGGCCCAGACTATGCCTGAGGTTGTGGGCCAGTCGGCAAGTTCAGCCACGCCGGCAGTATTAGAGGAGCCGAGAGCGGCCGTAGCTCCAGAGGTTCCGATACCTGAGCCTCCAGTTTCGCAGCCTGGGGCAGAATATAGAGATTATGGAGAGCAGATCAGGTTATTGACTAGCATAGTGGCAGGGAAGCGCCGACAGGAGCAGGTAGCTAACCCTAGAGTCGACAGTTTGAGGATTTGGGATTTTCTGGGTTGTAATCCACCCAAGTTCTATGGTTCGAGATCTGAGGATGATCCCCAGGAGTTCATTCGGCAGATACAATGGACTATGCAGGTACTTAGGGCCTCGGATACAGAGTCAGTTGTGCTAGCTTCTTACACATTACACGATATTGCGTTGAACTGATTTGAGTCATGGGAGCTGTCTAGAGGTGTAGATGCTCCTCCAGCTGTTTGGGATGAGTTCACAGAGGCCTTCCTTGATCACTTTTTGCCTCCTGAGATGAGGAGAGCCCGCGTTGATAGGTCTTGACATTGAGACAGAATGGGAGGACCATCAGAGAGTACAACCTGGAGTTTGACTCATTGGCCAGGTATGCGCTCACTATTGTGGCTGACATGGCTGATAGAGTTCATCGCTATGTGATGGGGCTAGACCGATACATGGTTACTGCATGCCTGGGAGTGGCCCTTCAGCCAGGTATGGATATTGCCAGGATGCAGGCTTATGCACAGGGGATTGAGGACAGAGAGAGAGAGGACCAGCCAGACTGTGTCACCCAAGAGGCGGTGACGTGGTTTCAGTGGTAACTTTCGAGGCGACACCTCGAAGCGAGATAGGTCTGATCACCGGCACGCAGTGCTGCTTCCCGGTTTTATGGCAGTAGGTTTGATCAGCCGGGTCATTCGGGAGCGGTCGTGGCCTGTGGCTTGAGTTTCGAGGAACCGGGGTCCTAGTCAGATGAGGCTACCTTTACCTCGGTGTGGTCTATGTGGTAGGTCCCATCGTGGGGAGTGTCGTATTTCTCCAGGAGCTTGTTACTCTTGAGGCCAGCAGGGCCATTTGAAGAGGAATTTTCCGACCAGAGGCAGCATGGGTGGTATGATTCAGCCTACAAGGTCGCCACGTCTTCATCTTACGTGACTACGCGCTGCAGGCGGGGTGTTCACGGCGCGGCAGCCGCGGCAGGCTCGGGCCGAGGTCCTAGTTCTAGCAATCCACAGAACCGCATATATTCCTAGCCAACCAGCAGGATCATGAGGCTGCCCCGGATATCGTCACAGGTACATTATTGATTTCATGTTGTGACGTTTATGCTTTGATAGATCCAGGTTCTACCTTGTCCTATGTATCCCCTCTTATTGCTGGTAGAATAAGGATAGAGCCGGTGTCGATAGAGCCTTTTGAGGTAGCTACGCCAGTGGGTGATTCGGTGTTAGTTGAGCGGGTGTACAAAAATTGCCCGGTGTTCATATACAGTCGTTAGACCCTAGCAAACTTGATAGAGTTGGAGATGACAGATTTTGACATCATTATAGGTATGGACTGGTTGACTTTTTGTTATTCCAACGTTTACTGTAGAGACAGGTTGGTCCGATTCCAGTTTCCCGGTGAGCCAGTTATTGAGTGGAAGGGCAATACAGCGTCGCCGAGGGGTAGGTTTATTTCTTACCTCAAGGCTAGAAAGATGGTTCAGAAAGGGTACATCTATTATCTGGTTCGGGTATTCGATACAGAGACTGAGGTTCCAGTTCTTCAGTCAGTTCCGGTGGTTATAGAGTTTCCGGATGTATTCCCAGATGATCTCTCAGGTATTCCTCCAGAGAGGGAGATTGAGTTTTGTATTGATATGCTACCAGACACTCGGCCTATATCTATTCCGCCGTACAGGATGTCACCTGCTGAGTTGAGGGAGTTGAAGGACCAGCTGAAGGATTTGCTGGAAAAAGACTTTATTAGGCCTAATATTTCCCCCTGGGGAGCGCCGATTTTGTTTGTAAAAAAGAAGGATGGGACGCTGCGTATGTGTGTTGACTACAGACAGCTGAATAAGGTAACCATCAAAATAGATACCCCCTCCCTAGGATTGATGATTTGTTTGACCAGTTGCAGGGTGCGAGATGTTTCTCCAAGATAGACCTGCGGTCCGGTTATCATCAGGTGAGAGTTAGAGAGGCATATATCCCGAAGACTGCATTCAGGACCCGATATGGGCATTATGAGTTCAGGGTGATGTCTTTCGGTTTGACTAACGCTCCAGCGGTATTCATGGATTTGATGAATCGGGTGTTCAAGCCATTTTTGGATACGTTTGTTATAGTATTTATTGATGACATCCTGGTTTATTTTCGCACAGAGCAGGAGCATGCAGATCACTGGCGACGATTGAGTCCTCCGGAGCCGGCAGTTGTACGCCAAGTTCTCCAACTGTGAGTTCTGGTTGGCCTCAGTGGCATTCTTGGGGCATATTATCGGGGCCGATGGTGTTCGGGTCGATACAGCGATGATTGAGGCGGTCAAGACTTGGCCGAGACCTACTACTTCGACGGAGGTGCGCAACTTCTTAGGGCTGGCGGGTTATTATCGTAGGTTTGTGGAGCAGTTCTCTTCGATATCAGCACCGTTGACTAGGCTGACTCAGAAAGTGGCTAAGTTCCAGTGGACGGAAACTTGTGAGAAGGGCTTCCAGTTATTGAAGGAAAAATGGACGACGGCTCCAGTTCTTACTCTTCCCGAAGGATTAGAGGGTTATGTGATTTATTGTGATGCCTCGGGTATCGGGCTAGGGTGCGTATTGATGCAGCACGACAAGGTTATAGCCTATGCTTCCCGGCAGCTATGGAAGCATGAGAGGAATTACCCTACCCACGACTTAGAGTTGGTCGTAGTTATTCATGCCTTGAAGGTTTGGAGGAATTATTTATACGGGGTTCATGTGGATATTTATACAGACCACAAGAGCCTCCAGTATATCTTCAGGCAGAGGGAGCTGAACTTGCGACATAGACGGTGGTTAGAGTTGCTGAAAGATTATGATGTTGATATCCTATACCACCCGGGGAAGGCCAATGTAGTGGCAGATTCTCTGAGTCGTAGATCTATGGGGAGTCTGTCAGATCTACAGCCAGATAGACAGGATATGGTCCGAGAGATACATCGGCTGGCGAGCCTTGGGATTCGATTGGTCGATACCGATGATAGTGGGGTACGAGTTCAAGAGGTTGCCGAGTCTTCCATCGTTGAGGAGGTGAAGAGGCGACAGTATGAGGATCCAGTTCTGATACGGTATCGAGATACGACTCTTCGAGAGGAGAAGAGTTTATTTGAGGTAGCGCCTGATGGGGTGCTAAGGTACGAGGGCAGATTGTGTGTTCCCGGTGTTGCAGGACTTCGTCAGCCGGTTCTAGGAGAGGCACATAGTGCTTGTTACTCTATTCATCCGAGGTCGACTAAGATGTATCATGACCTCAGATGTATGTATTGGTGGGATCGCCTGAAGAGGGACGTAGCAGAATTTGTTGCTCAGTGTCAGAATTGTCAGCAGGTCAAGGTTGAGCACCAGAAGCTTGGTGGGCTATTGCAGGCGATTGAGATTCCGACATGGAAGTAGGAGGTGATCAATATGGATTTTGTTGCAGGGTTACCTCGTACTCAGAGGAAGTGTGATTCCATCCGGTTATCAGAGACAGTGTGAAATCAACCCACTTTCTTCCAGTCAGGACTACGTATTCGGCTGAGGATTATGCTAGACTTTATATCAGGGAGATTGTGAGACTGCATGGAGTTCCTACTTCTATTATATCGCATGTAAGAGCCCGGTTATGGCTAACACGGAGGTCTTTCCAGAAGGGGTTAGGGACACAGGTGAGTCTCAGTACCGCGTTTCATCCTCAGACCGACGGACAGGCACAACGTACTATCCAGAAACTTGAAGATATACTGCGGGCCTGTGTTATTGATTTCAGGGGTAGCTGGGAGGATCATTTGCCTCTTGTTGAGTTTGAATATAACAACAGCTACCATTACAACATTCAGATGACGCCATATGAGGCTTTGTATGGGCGGAAGTGTAGGTCCCCGATTGGTTGGTTCGACGTGGGCGAGGTCCAGTTAGTCGGCCCAGAATTGATTCAGCAGGCTGTGGATAAGGTAAAGCTTATCCAGGAGAGACTTTTAGCAGCTCAGAGTCGGCAGAAGTCTTATGCAGATAATCGGCGTCGACACTTGGAGTTTCAGGTTGACGATTGGGTCTTCTTGAAGATATCACCCATGAAGGGTGTGATGAGGTTCGAGAAGAAGGGGAAACTTAGCCCAAGGTACATTGGGCCTTATCAGATCATCCGTAGAGTAGGCAAGGTTGCCTATGAGTTGGAACTGTCGTCCGACTTGGAGGCAGTACATCCGGTCTTCCATGTTTCAATGTTGCGGAAGTGTATTGGAGATCCATCGAGAGTTTTCTGTTATACCCCGTAGTTGCAGGGTAGGTATGTGGGGACGTACGTACGGGAGTACGGCAGAAAATTTTGAAAAGAAAGAAAGATGTGAGTTTTCGACGGAAAAGTTTCCGGTTATTTGTGAAGAAAAAGGTTCGTTAATGGGAATCGGATTCCCAGATTTGGTATTTGGACTTCATAGATTATATTAGAATTTTGAGATTTTATTTTCGGAAATGGTCACGTGGGGCCCACGGAGAAATTTACTTGTGGGGCCCACTTTGTTTTGAGATTTTGGCCATTGTGGATATTTTTGAAAGACGCTTTTGTTTTGAGGGCCAATAGGAGGGTGACACGTGTCACCCCGCCTAGTGGCTTGGCCGGTTACATTTGTGCACAACACCTTGCTAGAGTCGTTTTCGACGAAACGCTTTGCGTAACTTGCGAAGGAAAATTCGGCTATGTCGCTTTGTATTTTTGCGATTTTTCCGAGCGATTTTAACATTTTGGACCAACGGGAGGTGACGTGTCACCTCACAACGGAGACAGTGGGCGCTTGGCCGAATTTAAGGGGCTTGTGGTGCTAGATATTTGTGTAGATATTTGTAGGGTTTTAAGGAGTAGGGTCTAGTGGTGCACTTGGCTTGATTCGCCTTACACTTGCCTTGCACTTGGCTAGATCTTGGCCATTGGTTGGCCTTTGGGTTTGCTATAAATACCCCTTAGTTGATGAACTTTCTTCATCCAAAAATCATTTCCCAAGTCTTGAAATCTCTCCTTTGAGTTGAAATCGTCCAAAGCCCTCCCTCATGGAGCTTTGGCCGAGAGGCCCCCTTTGAGTGAGGCTTGGCAGTGGGTACCCCTAGCCTAGTTGTTTTCGTATAATACCCCTTGTTGTGGTATAGAAATACTCCCTAGTATTGTTATAATGCCCAAAATACCTTAGCCTTGTACCTTGTAGTATTCCAAAGATACCTCTTTACGTAGTCCTAAATACTACCTTTGTCCTTTTGTCTCAAACCGAAACCCTAGGGAAATCTTCATAGTTGGTTGAAGTATGTGAGTAGAAGTTGGTTAGAACTTCTGGGTTGTTTGGAGTGGTTTGAGCGCACGGAGTGGAGCTAAACCTTGCTCAGATCGACATTATAACTTGGATAATTTTGGGCTTGTCGAGGTAATTATCTTGTCCTCTATTGTAATTGGAAATTACATGTTTGTTAGAATATATAGTTGAAGTATACTATATATGGAACTATACTTAGTATTCGCAATGTCTTTTGACTTAAGCTGAAGAATAAAGAATCGAATCGAATCAGATTTACATAGGACTATATTGCGTAGACTTGTGTAAGACATCGAGTAGAATTGTACACGCCCGTAGACGTGTAAACCCCCCAGTTGGCTTGGTAGCCGGCCTCGATAGAGAGAGATTTACTGTCATGTGGGGAGGTCGCGAATTTTCTATAGAAAGATAGAAACTTGTGTTTTGGGGTTAATAGACGTTTTGAACTTTATAGGTGAAAGTACTAAGAGTAGCGTATTCTACTCGAGGTGGAAAGGGCTAGTGAGTTGTAGTACTTGGAGCATTTTGCTTATTGTCGATAAATCGTCGCGAGGTATGTGAACCTCTTCCTATCTTTTCTAGCATGATTGTTGTGAACTATGTAGTACGGTGACGCATACGTGCTAAGTGATTTGGTTGGTTTAAAACATAGTGTTATAATAGCTTTATGGGAAGTCGGTTATAACGACCTTATGTAAGTGAAAATGGTTTATCGATGTTAGAAGTTAAGAGACTTGATCTTATAAGATAAGAGACTTAACTTATTTGTTTTAATGTGGATGTTTGTGTGAAACCTCATTCGTGAGTAATGAGTACTTGGTTTTTAACGGGATAATGTTTCCGATTTCGAATCGTAATGTATCGACTGCACCACCGCAGCGTTAATAAAAGGAAAATGTATTGAATAATGATGTGTTGTATTAAAACCAAGAGAAACCTCCATCCGCATAGAAGCTAAGATGAGACAAAATGATATTACATTTTCTAGATCATGGTCATTGTAATAAGATCGTTATAAACAAGAATAAACTACTCACATATATGACATATGTTACTCAATTGTTCAAAAAGGAATCAAGTGATTAAGTTTGGGAACTATGAAACCTTTTGAAAATGAGAAGTTGGAGTAATTGAAACTAGGCAACCGGAACTTAGGAAAAGAATGTTGGTACTTGATTTTAAAAGGAAAGTGTTACGTTTACTTAAAAATGTGGGTTGGTCATTCTAATACTACGGGTAT
The DNA here is from genome assembly GCA_029844215.1 of Przewalskia tangutica. NCBI lineage: Eukaryota > Viridiplantae > Streptophyta > Magnoliopsida > Solanales > Solanaceae > Przewalskia > Przewalskia tangutica. Next base: position 14,878,580 of record CM056733.1, on the reverse strand, counting down.
CGGGTGACTTTGATAAAAGTAATGGATCTCTTTTACAAAACTTAACGTATGTAGTACTTTGGGGTTAAAAACCCGGACTTTGGTATAAAATGAAAGTACTTTGTGTTGTTGTGAAACTTGCCTATGCTTGTTGTTGTGAAGCTTGGCTATGCTTATTGTGATAACCTTTGTTGTGCAAAGCGTTGTATTTCTGTGTTACCGCGTCTCGATGGAGGTCGGTTGACTTGTTGAGAACTTACTTGACGCGTCTACAGCGACGAGAAATTCCACGCACGCCTCGCTGATAGTATTATTGTTGTTAATCACTTTGGACATACTGACACGATGCGTAGCGCACGGGTATGCCTCCATTTTGGTTAAGGTCTTGTGGTTAATCGCTTTGGATATACTGACACGATGCGTAGCGCACGGGTATGTTTCCATTTTGATTATCGCCTTGTGATTTCCTTTTGGACATACTGACACGATGCGTAGCGCACGGGTATGCGTCCATTTGGAATGTTGTCTTATTGTTTCCCTTTGGACATACTGACACGATGCGTAGCGCACGGGTATGCTTCCATTTGGAATGTTGTCTTATTGTTTCCCTTGACATACCGACACGACGCGTAGCGCACGTATGCTTCCATTTGGATTGTCTTGTTGTTGAGGTCACATGGACATGTCTACACCGATGCAGAATCCGGCATGTGGCCATGGGACATTGGTATTATTGTTGCATCATGGACATGTCTACACCGGCGCAGATTCCGGTACGCGCCATACGCGAACTCGATTGATGTTGTGGGCGAGACCCATAGTTATATTGGAGTGATGATCGCTTTTATGTTGTGAATCGTAGTTTGCTATCATACATGTCTCCCGCTTTATATAGACTAGTATGATTTCATTTCTGATGTTATGCAGCCACATACTTGGTACTGTTATCTTGACCTCCTTCGGGCCGCTCACGCCGCAGTAGAGGTACATCGGCCGTGGATCCTCGCCATAGGATCACGGTTCAACAGATTGAAGCTCCGTTTCTCCGAGGCTTATCTTTTGTAGGTGTTCTCGAGTCAGAGGTTCTTGTACATTCTGTGGTATGGCGGGCCCCGTCCGTCATAGTCATCAGATATCTTAGAGGTCTATAGTAATCTTGTTGTGGCGTGGTTGTAAAAGGATTAAACTGCTCGTGTTTTATGTATATCAAGGCAACTGTTTTGGTTGCTTTGCTTATTTATTATATCTTTTGTTCAATGACTCATGTTTTATGTTCCGCTGATTTTCTCGATGTATGTATCACTAGGTGCCCGGTAAGGCACGAAGAACGCCCCGAACGGGTCGTTACAAAAGTGGTATCGTGAGCGATTAATCCTCGGAAAGTGTCTGAGCACCGTGTTCAGTAGAGTCTTGATTATCGATGTGTTGTGCACCACATCTATAATCGAGGCCGCAGACATTTAGGATTGGTTTCCATTCTTCTCATCCCGAGATCGTGCCTTAGAGTCGTGTTGTAAGTTGGACCCTCCGACGTATCTCGCTTTTTACGATTATGCCTCCGCGCAAGGCAACCAGAGCCCAGAGGGCAAGGCACCGAGGGTGCTGCTAGTGAGATACTGAGGAGTACGAGGCGCAGCCCGCATAAGACGAGGTCAGGCTTGACGGCGGGTTTCGCGACGCCGCAAAGACCAAAGAGAGTTTAGAGCCGCAGCGGTGGTCGATGAGACTACAAGACTCGAGCCTCCACCCCACACCGGAGCGGGAGATGGGTCACGAGAGATAGCCCGATTATTGGCGGTCGTGGCCGATATGAGGATAGGCCGACGCAGCAGCCTGGCCCAGAGCACCATGGTTCACCCCGAGCAGATAGTTTGAGGCTACGGACTTTCGAGTTGTAGCCCGCGAGTTTTACTGGTCGAGGCACGAGGATGATCCGCGAGTTCATCCGGCGATTCTGGATCACGCGGGTGATCAAGGCTTCAGAGACCGAGTCCGCGTGACCTTTGTTCGTGATCGGCCGCGTGATACCGCAATCGATTGGTTTGATTCACGGAGCTTTCCGGGAGAGCATGCACTCAGCAGATGGGATGAGTTGTCGGGGGCTTTCCTCACGCTCTTCTTGCCTCCACAGATGAGGAGGGCACGGGCCTACAGCTTTTTGTTAATGAGACAGAGAGTGCGCACTGTCAGGGAGTACAATGTCGAGTTCGATTCTTTGGCTCGATATGTCCCTGCGCTAGTTGCAGATATGGAGGATAGGGTGCATCGCTACGTCACCGGGCTTGATGATTATATGGCCGAATCTTGTGCGGGTGTTTCTCTTCAGCCGGGCATGGACATTGCCCGCATGCAGGCTCATGCACTAGGATGTGAGGCACGGAGGGGTCGACGGAATGACCTGGATCGCGAGAAGAGGCCGTGACGGCAGGTCCTGGTGGCTTTCGAGGCGGACCGCCAGCAAAGACTAGTTATATACCCCCACCGGCATGCAGTGGTCCTCCACCGCCTTCGTGAGCGGTCGTGGCTCCGAGGGTTCAGATTTTGGCAGAAGAGGGTGTTAACCAGCTGAAGCCACCCCTACCTCGTTGTGACCATTGTGGTAGACTCCATTTTGGAGAGTGTCGTGCTAGATTGGGAGTTTGTTTTACATGCGGCCAGCAGGGCCATTTTGCGAGGAACTGTCCGACCAAGGGAAGCGCGGATGTTACGACTCGACGCCCAGGATCGGTGGTGGTTCATCACCTTACTGATTATGCAACTGCAGTGCCTATGATTAGAGTGGGCGGTAGCCTGTGTATATCCTTAACCCTCTAGAGTTTTGGTATGCTTGTTATGATGATCTAATTATTGTGTGCTATGTACGGATAGCCTTGTGATATGTGTGAGTTAGAAACATGCTTAGTTGGGAGGATACGTATGGGGGCATGGTAAGTGTGAACCTTAGACTATGTCACGACTGAGACCTTAGGGGTAAGGTCGTCTTGAGTTAAAGATTTATTTTTGACCCTTATCAGAGTAGTAGTACGTGGGAGTTATTTGTGTGATAAGTCCGTGGGTAGTGTGAGATGGAAGTGGTAGCTTTCATGATGTGAATTAGTAAGATTGTTCCAGATCGGGGAACCAGAGTTTGGCGCGGTTGTGGGTCGGTTTGAGGACGTGATCTGGGTCAACCCGTGGCCGGATTAAGGTGGGGTCTTAGGGGTGGTCCCGGATGGTAGGGTCACGAGGATGCTAGGCCCAAGTTTGTATGATCATCGTATGAGTTCGTGGACGCGTTCGACCGAGCGGTTCGTAAAGGCGGGAATGGCCTTAAGGAAGTTTGAGGTTAGTAAGATGACCAAGTTTGGAGGTAGTGACTCGGAGATTTTGAGAGCGGAGTAATGACGGAAGTATGGTACGTCTTTGGGAGAGTTCGCGTTCGAGAAGGGCACGACGAGTAAGGAAAGAAGAGGGCGATGTTATTTCGTGGCGGTATGGCGCATCGCAACTTGTTAGAAGGAACTTTATCGTTATTCGACTTGAGAAGTAACATTCGGGACGAAGGTTTCTAAGGAGGAGAATGTTATACCCGTAGTTGCGGGGTAGGTATGTGGGGACGACGTGCGGGAGTACTGGAAAATTTTGAAAAGAAAGAAAGATGTGAGTTTTCGGAAAAGTTTCGGTTATTTGTGAAGAAAAAGGTTCGTTAATGGGAATCGGATTCCCAGTTTGGTATTTGGACTTCATAGATTATATTAGAATTTTGAGATTTTATTTTGGAAATGGTCACGTGGGGCCACGGGAGAAATTCTGACTTTGTAGGGCCACTTTGTTTTGAGATTTTGGCCATTGTGGATATTTTTCGAAGACGTTTTTGAGGGCCAATAGGAGGGTGACACGTGTCACCCCGCCAGGTGGCTTCGAAGTTACATTTGTGCACAACACCTTTGGTTAGAGTCGTTTTCGAAACGCTTTGCGTAACTGCGAAGGAAAATTCGGCTATGTCGTTTTGTATTTTGCGGATTTTTCCGAGCGACGGAACATTTTGGACCAACGGGAGGTGACATGTGTCACCTCACAACGGAGACAAGTGGGGCGGCTTGGCCGAATTTAAGGGGGGCTTGTGGTGCTAGATATTTGTGTAGATATTTGTGAGGGTTTTAAGGAGTAGGGTCTAGGGTGCACTTGGCTTGATCTTGGCCTTACACTTGCCTTGCACTTGGCTAGATCTTGGCCATTGGTTGGCCTTTGGGTTTGCTATAAATACCCCCTTAGTTGATGAACTTTCTTCATCCAAAATCATTTCAGTCTTGAAATCTCTCCCCCTTTGTGAGGTGAAATCGTCCCAAGCCCTCCCCATGAGCTTTGGCCAGGCCCCCTTTGAGTGAGGCTTGGCGTGGGGTACCCCTAGCCTAGTTGTTTCGTATAATACCCTTGTTGTGGTATAGAAATACTCCCCTAGTATTGTTATAATGCCCAAAATACCTTAGCCTTGTACCTTGTAGTATTCCAAAGATACCTCTTTACGTAGAGTCCGGAAATACTACCTTTTGTCATTTTTGTCTCAAACCGAAACCCTAGGGAAATCTTCATAGTTGGTTGAAGTATGTGAGTAGAAGTTGGTTAGAACTTCTAAGGGTTGTTTGGAGTGGTTTGGAGCGCACGGAGTGGAGCTAAACCTTGCTCAGGATCGACATTATAACTTGGATAATTTTGGGCTTGTCGAGGTAATTATCTTGTCCCTCTATTGTAATTGGAAATTACATGTTTGTTAGAATATATAGTTGAAGTATACTATATATGGAACTATACTTAGTATTCGGCAATGTCTTTTGACTTAAGCCTGAAGAATAAAGAACTGAACTGAACTGTATTTACATAGGACTATATTGCGGTAGACTTGTGTAGTATTACTGAGTAGAATCGTACACGTCCGGGTAGACGTGTAAACCCCCCCCCTGGTTGGCTTGGTAGCCGGCCTCGATAGAGGAGGAGATTTACGCTGTTGCGGGGGGGGGAGGTGCTGCCGAATTTTCTATAGAAAGATAGAAACTTGTGTTTTGGGGTTAATAGACGTTTTGAACTTTATAGGTGAAAGTACTAAGAGTAGCGTATTCTACTCGAGGAGTGGAAAGGGCTAGCAAGGTTGTAGTACTTGGAGCATTTTGCTTATTGTCGATAAATCGTCGCGAGGTATGTGAACCTCTTCCTATCTTTTCTAGCATGATTGTTGTGAACTATGTAGTACGGTAGACGTACATGTGCTAAGTGATTTGGTTGGTTTAAAACATAGGGTGTTATAATAGCTTTATGGGAAGTCAGTTATAACGACCTTATGTAAGTGAAAATGGTTTACTGATGTTAGAAGTTAAGAGACTTGATCTTATAAGATAAGAGACTTAACTTATTTGTTTTAATGTGGATGTTTGTGTGAAACCTCATTCGTGAGTAATGAGTACTTGGTTTTTAACGGGATAATGTTTCTTGATTTGGGAATCGAATGTGTATCGGCAGGACCCTGCAGCGTTAATAAAAGGAAAATGTATTGAATAATGATGTGTTGTATTAAAACCATTAGAAACCTCCATCCGCATAGAAGCTAAGATGAGACAAAATGATATTACATTTTCTAGATCATGGTCTTTGTAATAAGATCGTTATAAACAAGAATAAACTACTCACATATATGACATATGTTACTCAATTGTTCAAAAGGAATCAAGTGATTAAGTTTGGGAACTATGAAACCTTTTGAAAATGAGAAGTTGGAGTAATTGAAACTAGGCAAACCGGAACTTAGGAAAAGAATGTTGGTACTTGATTTTAAAAGGAAAGTGTTCAGTTTACTTAAAAATGTGGGTTGGTCATTCTAATACTACGGTATCGGGTGACTTTGATAAAAGTAATGGATCTCTTTTACAAAACTTAACGTATGTAGTACTTTGGGGTTAAAAACCCGGACTTTGGTATAAAATGAAAGTACTTTGTGTTGTTGTTAAACTTGCCTATGCTTGTTGTTGTGAAGCTTGGCTATGCTTAGTGTGATAACCTTTGTTGTGCAAAGCGTTGTATTTCTGTTCTGGCGTCTCGATGGAGGTCGGTTGACTTGTTGAGAACTTACTTGGGCGTGCGGCGGTGGCGGAGAAATTCCGCAGATGCGTTCTGTTGATAGTATTATTGTTGTTAATCACTTTGGACATCTCGACACGATCGTAGCGCTGCGGGTATGCCTCCATTTTGGTTAAGGTCTTGTGGTTAATCGCTTTGGATATATCGACACGATCGTAGCGCACGGGTATGTTTCCATTTTGATTATCGCCAGTGATTTCCTTTCGGACATCACGACACGATGCGTAGCGCGCGGGTATCGTCCATTTGGAATGTTGTCTTATTGTTTCCCTTTGGACATACCGACGATCGTGGCGCTGCGGGTATGCTTCCATTTGGAATGTTGTCTTATTGTTTCTTTGGACATACCGACACGATCGTAGCGCGCGGGTATGCTTCCATTTGGATTCTTTGTCTTGTTGTTGAGGTCACATGGACATGTCTACACCGGCGAATTCCGGGGCATGTGGCCATGGGACATTGGTATTATTGTTGCATCATGGACATGTCTACCGTCACGAGATTCCGGGGCATGCGCCATAATGCGAACGATTGATGTTGTGGGCGTGAGACCCATAGTTATATCGGAGTGATGATCGTTTTATGTTGTGAGCGTAGTTTGGTTATCATACATGTCTCTGCTTTATATAGACTAGTATGATTTCATTTCTGATATTATGCGATTTCACATACTTGGTACTGTTATCGACCTCCTTGAAGTGCGTTCATGCGCAGTAGAGGTACATCGATCGTGGATCCTCGCCATAGGATCACGGTTGCGCATTTGAAGCTCCGTTTCTCGGAGGCTTATCTTTTAGTAGGTGTTCCCGAGTTGTAGGTTCTTGTACATTCGGGGTATGGCGTGGCCCTGTCCGTCATAGTCGTGTATATCTTAAGTGCCTGTAATCTTGTTGTGGGCGGGGTTGTAAAAGATTAAACTGCTCGTGTTTTATGTATATCTGAAGGCAACCGCTTTTGGTTGCTTTGTTTATTTATTATATCTTTTGTTCAATGACTCATGTTTTATGTTCCGCTGATTTTCTCTGATGTATGTATCACTAGGGTGCCCGGGGTAAGGCACCAGTAACGGGCCCCGGAACGGGTCGTTACATTTTCCCAGCTAGCGATGTCCAGGTGACAGAGGGATTATCATATGGGGAGAGTCCCATACCGATACTCGATCGCCAGGTCAGGCGATTGCGGACTAAGGATGTGGCTTCCATCAAATTCTTGTGAAGGAATGATAATAGGGAGGAGATGACTTGGGAAGCATAGGAGGACATGATGGAGAAGTATCCTCACTTATTCCCTACACCTCCAGGTAATCCTTTTCCCTTACTTGTCAGTTTTATTTGACGTATTTACTTAAGTGCTATTATGTGGCCATGTGTGGCATATTTTGGTATGTTGGGTGTAGTTAAAGGAGACTATGTCACTACCTAATTAGATTGACTCCGAAAGAACATTCGGGGACGAATGTTTCTAAGGGGGGAAGAATGTTACACCCCGTAATTCAGGACATGCATATAAGAACGTACGTAAGAAATCAGGACGTTAAGATACGAAACTTGTAAATTTATCGAAATTATGGAAATGTCGGGAAACAAAATATTATAACGAATGGGAGGGAGACACGTGTCACCCCCACATGGTCTTGATCAATTTTAGCCAAGGGTATAAAGGTCAAATGACCAAGGCAAGATGATCAAGTCTTGAAAAGCCAAGACTTGACATTGTTGACCAAGTCAATGAGCCCACTTGACTAGATATTTAAATCTTCTTCATCCAAACCCCACAAGTGTTTTAATCTTGACCCTACATTTTATTATATATTCATCCTACTAGCAAGACAAGTCTCAACACTTAGAAAAAAATTAGAGAAACTTGAGCAAGAGAAGAGGAGCTCTCGGTTTTGTGCCTTCTCCATACAAAAAAATTATCGTTTGTTGTTCATAATTCACAATACTTCAACCCAAGGTTCTTAGGGGTATTATAAGGATATCTCAATACAAAGATCCCGAAAAATCTATGTTTTTACATTAGTCGCAAGATGAAAACCTAAGTTGTTTTCATAAGTTTTGTTTGGATATTGAAGGAAAGTTGTTTATGAACTTCTAAGGGCTTCAAATAGCGGATTGGAGCATGAAGGAAAGGAGCTAAGTTGCTAAGGAGAGACTTTGAATCTTGAAGTTGGATTAGGGCTTATCAAGGTAACAATCTTGTCGTCTTAGTGATTAAAGATTAGTTATTATTGTAGTTATGGATATAAACAAGCATGATATATATAATGAAGATTGATAAGTGTTATGGATATTGGAACCACTAATCCGAAACTAGCATGTTTAGCCTTTGAGATTGAAATTCAATTTGTTTATTAGTTTAGTCGTCGCATGTTATATAAAGAAGGAATTATAGTTGTTAAAGTTGTTTACGACTATATAACATGTTAGACTTAACAACTTGGATTGAAAAAGAATTGGAAGACTTTACATTGTTGTGCATGTTAGCCGAGAATGGCATTGACTATTGAACTACTTGGTATTAATTGTGGGGCAGAATTTTACACGTCCTGTAAGGCGTGTAATCCCCTTTGTTTGGTTGATGTGTTGAGCCTTAAATGTGGCATATTGGTTATTGAATTCGGGCCTTGAAAAAGGTGGAAAAGTACGTAGAAACAAAGGAAGTGCTGTCCAATTTTCCGTAGAATAAGTGACTTTACACTTAGAATATTCTACGTTTGAAGCTAGAAGTTGATAGACGTATTATGGTCATTATAGGTTGACATACTACGTGCGGCATATTGGACTTAGCAAGTGGATTGAACCGAAGAGGTATGTAGAACTTTTCTTATCTCTTGAGCATGAGTAGTTATAAATGTATAGTACGATAGACGTACGAGATTTAAATGAATTCAGTTTCATTTGATATCCTTGACTTGTTTTAAGATTGTCCAAGTTGGTTGAGTTAGAGAAATAATTCACTTGTTTTAAAGGTTAAAGATGTCTTAGTTTCTAAAGCATAAAGTTAGTATAACGGCTTTATGGGTAGTTGGTTATAACAACTTTATGGAAAGTTAAAGGAATGGTTTTCTCTAGTAATGTAAACAAAGATAAATGACTTGAAATAAAGAAGGGCAATTTGATTTAAAGGCATCAATTGCTTAAAGTTTTAAAGTAAGGGTCACTTGATTTAGAAGCCTAAAAATGTATTTCTAAAAGTGTAGTGACTTGTTTGAAATGTAGACAAGCCTTGATACTTGATGTGCGATTTATACACACGCTTAACGCAAGTGCACGTATCGTGACAAGTAATATAGTCTAGGTAAGACCGAATATCGTCCTCAGAGACTGGTTTTCAAATACCGATTATCTATCATTTAGTTTCTATTTGGTTAACGTTAACTTGTTTTGGAATTCTAAACTAATAATGCAGGAAATAAACTAATTATGAAAATACTTTGATTTAAATCAGTTATGACGGAGAATTAGGACTTCCAAGATCATCAACTATCCACTCTATTCAATCCTTAATACAATTAGACTGACTTCTTCTTCTACGTTAAGATAGCAGGTTAACTAAGCCGTTTTATACTCCGGTTAAGGTAATATAAACACTCAACCCCAATGGAGAACCCTTCTATCTTTCGATGACAAGATTGACTACAAAGGAGGATTAAGAGCAATAACCTATTAAGCTACACAAGTATCGGGGTACTTTCGTCCACGATTTAAACCTATGTTTATTCAACCATAGCATATTCACAATCTCCCCTTTCGGATTTCGATTAGAACTCATATAAGTGATGATAACTAGTGATCAATTAATTATCAAGCAATCAAAGCAATTATTGAATAAATCTTAAGCAAGTGAATTAGAAATCAACTAATGTATTAATTCATGAATAAGAGTTTCAAGAGAATCACAAGGAAATCCCTAATAAGTAATTAGCTCCTAGCCATAGTCAAGCTAAGAACTAATATAATCTCCATACATGAACTGAAATAAACATAGCAAAATAAAGAAAAGAAAATACTTGAATTAGGTCTCAAATCTTCGTCTCCTAGAGTTATGTTGTATGCACAATGGATTGAATTAATTCCCTCTAGAGAATGATGTAGAGAATATATATAGCCCCAGAATCCTTTAGGTCAAGGGTTAGGGATTATGTAGGTAGGAAAAGTTATCCCTTTTGGACCCTGAAAACGTGTCAAATTCGGCCCAAAACGTCAAAAATACCGCGTCGGCGCCGTGGCCCTGCAGTCGGGCGCCACAGCGCCTGAAAATCAGAGAGTTTCGGACAACTTCAGTGGTCGGCGCCGCGGCGCTGCTGCCAGGCGCCGCGGCGCCGGTGGCGTTTTTTCGGCGGTTCTTCGCTTCGTCGTCCAGTTTTCATCCGGGCTTCGTCTGATCTTTTCTATACTTCCCGGGACTTCTTAGACTTCATTTATTGGCCCCTTTAAGTGTGCAATTCCATCTCAATTAAGCTCATTTCATCTTCTTTTCGCCATTTCTCTATTTCTGACCGTTGTGACACAAAAGAAAGGAAAACGACCCTAATACTATACTAAACATAAACAAAATGAGTAAAATACTAACTAAAAATGACTCAAAAAGTGTGTATGAAATACAACGATCAATACTACGGGTGTTAGTATCTTGGGGATTTTATACAAGAAAGAGTCATTTTTTAAAGGATTAAGGTACATAGTACTTTGGGTTAAATTCCCGGATTTTTTCATGACATGTTAGTACCTTAAGTTAAATAAAATGAGAGTGCATGCTAATTAAAGTCTAATGAGAAGTTAAGGGATTTCTTAACTTGCTTGTGATATTTACGATAGCCGGTTGTGCTTATGTTATGATATTTATGGTAGCCTTACGTGCTACTATTATGTAATTTTTTCGGGGTAAACCCTCGGGTTACTACATATTCCGTGGATTTGCTACCCACGATGCGAGTGCGGGTTTTGTACTCATTGCGGGTCCACCGGGCCTATGCGGGTGAAATAGTCCTATGCGGGTGAAATAGTCTCTTGCGGAGCAAATTGCTCCATTGCGGGTCCACAGGACCTATGCGGGTGAAATAGTCCCAGGAGTAGGATCGCTTAATGATACTACGGGCGGGTGGCCCTAATTTGATCATGAGCTTCCTATTTTTACGCAGTCAAGTATACTCTTGTTTACTCTCATTATTAGTAAGGCACGATTATCTTTATTATTTTGGTTATCATACATGTCTCGGCTTTATTTTAGACTATATGATTTCATTTGATCTTTCAGTTTACATACTTGGTACATCTGTTGTCGACCGACTCTCGAAATTTGCGTTACGCATGCAGTAGGGTAAAGTAGCGAGTTGCGGATCCTCACTATTAGGATCACTGATCAGTTGTCAGAAAACTCCATTTCTCCGGAGGCTTGTCTTTTGGTACGGTTTCCCTGATGTTGTAGATTTATGTACATTCAGCGGTATGACGGGGCCCTGTCCTGTCACAGTTATTATGTAAAAATTCTTAGAGGTCTGTAGTCATATCTTGTGGATTGGGTTGTAAAGAAAAAAAAAGGGATGTAACTGTTTTTTGGCTTATGTATATTTTTCGGAAGGTGGCCTTATCGACTAGCCTGTTGTTTATTTTATGTTGTTACACGTTATGTGGTTGTACGTTCCGCTGATTTTCTCTGATTTATACCTGTAAGGGTGCCCAGGTAGGGAACCAGTCGCGGGCCCGAGGTCGGGTCGTGACATTTATACTTATAGTAATTTATCTACCATCTTTGATCATAACATAAAAGAATGACGAAGACATCAAATGTAAAACTCATTTTATATGAAAAGAAAGAAAAAAAAGATAAATGTCACAAATGATAAGTTAAAATAAATAAATAAATATATATATCAGAATACAATCTCCATGAATTATTTTCTGAAATTCCAAAAATCAACCAATTATATATATGAGATTGTGGACTTACTCGTATTTTAATGATTTTGCGGACTTTTGAGATAAATAATTATGATATTTTAGAATCATAATAGTCAAATTTGGCCACATTCAAGTCTATGTGTAGAAAATATTATACAAATAGTCATTGCCTAATGAATTGATCAAGTGAATATTGCTATTTCAAAAAAGTAAATGAAGTTGGAATTAATATAAAATTCTAATGATGAAAGGATTTCTTGAAATGGTGTTAGGGAAGTTCTTTAAGATAAAGAAAAGAGTAGATGCAACAATCCAAAATTGATAATGGTGTTGCAATTAGATTCACCAATTGTATATATTTTGGTGACATAGCACGGGCTATCACAAATGTTTAAGATTTGCATTGTGAAATGACAAGATTAAATTTTTTGGTGTAAATTTAACTATTAGGATTGGTTCAAGTTGCTGTCAAACCTTTATATCGACTAGGTTTAGACACTCCCATCTGTCTCTTACTAAGAGATGCCAGGCTACTAAACTTTGACAATTCCTTACTTGGAGTCTTACAAAGCAATTTAGCCAGAGGTCCTGTTTATTTTAATTGTTATCCAAATTTTTCTATAGATATTAATGATCAAAACGTTATGGATACCCTAACGTTAAACATTAAAACAAAAAATATGAATAGCAAAACAAACACGAGGGAAATAACTGTGATATATAGAGTATATTACAGACTAATGAAAACTACTTTAGCCCCAAAAGCTAAGTTAATTAGTAATAAAGGTGCTACCATGCTCATGGAAGCAAACTAGGAACATAGCAATATCTTTGTTCCTAGAATGCTAAAATGGAATGAAATTTTAGCAAAAGATGAATGGCACTTTGATGCCATCACCCAACCAAAACTAGAGCCAGAAAGCTCTTACATTGAACAAATAATCCAACATATACATAGATCAATTGAGCTAAAATTCTTAAATTCTAAGTCCTCGGGAAGATACTCCTTCGCAGCATCTTCTTCCAAACCCCGGGAGGAGGAGGAGCGTTCCGACGATAATTCTGCAGAATCTATTAAGTGAACAAAAAGTTCGAGGGATAGACTATGCATCAGCCGTACCCAAAGTTCATTATCATCCAATTGATAAAACCAATAGTCCCACCAGAAGCGAGATGCATGGTGACGGCCTTGGCATGATTAAACATGAAACAAATTTTAAAATAGATTTTAAAACCCTTGATAAATTATGGGTAAGCCCTGAAAACGCCATAAAAAGAAAATGGTATGTAAGTACTTTCCTATTAGAAGAAAGGAAGTCATTCAGAAAACAATACATTAAAGATATGAAAAGGGTTAAAAATGATATAGAATTCTTTAAGTGGTTCCAAATCACATATTAGTTAGATAATAACAGAGAATGCCTTAGTACCATTGTTAGGAAATGGTATACAGTTAGTAAGACCATTGAATCTGAAAATCCACCTTTAGAACAAATTAGAATCCCTATAGTCGGAGAAATCCTATTAGCAACTCCTTTCAAAAGAGACCTAATAGAGGATCCCCACTCCAGACTACCCCAAAGAGAAGATATTAATAAAATTCTCCAACAAAACAACTACACTAATCAGTTGTTACATGTTGTTTCTAATCAGATCACCCAAGCAAGTAATACCTCAGTCTTAAGAAGTAAACCAGTTCGGTCAAAGGAAAGTACTCCCTCTGAACCCCTCTTTAAGATTTCCCAATTTTCGGCAAATATCTACCCAAAATTTGGAAAAGAAATCGATAACAAACTATTAGATAGAATAAGGGAGAAGTTCAAAGAACTAAAAGTTACAGAGGAGTCTACCTCCAGAGACGCCACGGATGAATCAATAAAGGTACTCACCGAAGGGTCTAGTTTAAAATATAAACAAAATATTAACAAAATATCAAAATTTGCGGGTCTTGGAGCAAAAAACTTCTATAAAAGACCTACGTTTCCTGATATGCAATATGAAGAACACTCCACCTATAGGGCTTCATACTCAGGAGAAGAGATTAATGAATGGAACATAGAAGGAATGTCTGAAGGCCAGATAATCAAAATACTTCATGAAATGGGAGTATGTATTACTGGTTATAAAATAAAAGAGCATATCGATGATGTCCAACTAGAAACAATTCTAGTTTCAGATTTTACCGGAATGTTAAAAAACTAGTGGGATAACTACCTGGTGGAAAGTACCAGAAGTGGGATCATGAATGCCACTACCACAATTCAAATTAAGAACATTGATAATACCTTTAGTAAAGAAGTTCGCAAAGACGACACAACGACCTTACTTTATTGTATAGGTAAACACTTCATAGGAGAGCCAAAACTCTTTCAGGATAAAAGCTTAGAAATCCTTAATAACTTAACTTGCCCAAAGTTACACGATTTTAAATGGTATAAAGATATATTCCTTAACAAAGTTATGCTCATAAATGACTGTAACCATGATTATTGGAAAGAAAGATTCATTAGTGGATTACCCAAACTTTTTGCCGAAAAGGTAAGAACAACCATAAGAAACAAATTCAATGGTGAAACTCCTTATAGTCTAATGACATACGGAGGCCTTGTTAGCTTTATTAATCTAACAGGATTGGAATTATGTAACACAATAAAACTTAATAATCAAATACAAAAATCCTCAAAAGGAGATTTAGGGAGTTTTTGTGAAGACTTTGGATATGTTAAAATATTCTGCTCCTTCCAAAAATATCAAAAGAATGAAAAAGACACATAATATATCTCGCCCTAAGCCTTATAAAAGAAATTACACTCCCAAAAAGAATTCTCGTAAGAAAAATACCAATAAAACCCCAGGAAAAAGGGAAAATGTTGGAACTGTGGAAAAGCAGGCCACATGGCCAACGCTTGTAAAGAACCCAACAAAAAGAAAGAGAAAATTAATCTGCTAGCAAATGATTCAGACATTAAAGAAAAACTTTATACAATATTAGATGAAGAACAATCTAATAGTAGCTCTGAAGAATCCTCAAATGACTATTACAGGTTCCTTAGATTTAGATTACAGCTCAGATAGCTTCACCTCCAGCTTCGACTGCGAATGTACTGGGAAGATCTGTACCTGTACCAAACAGACCATCAACGTTATCTCAGATAGCAGCCAAGAATTCTTCTTTGATATGATTGACCACATTGATGACAATGATATTAAAAGAAAATATTTAACAGAACTTAAAAAGCTTGTTCTTAATCAGAAAAAGGAGAAGAACATTATTGAACCCTTTGACATGAAAAGAGTTTTCAATAAGTTTAAAGAATCTAAAACAGATACCACCTTGCAAGATTTACAGGGAGAAGTATCACTTTTAAAAGAAGAAATCACCAGTGTTAGAGAACGACTCAGTTCTTTAGAAACAGAAGCTTTCGCTAACAGCTTATTAAAGGAATTAGATCCTATAAAAGATATCCTTGCCCCCTCTACGTCAAAAGGAATAACCACAGTTAATTCTGACGAAGAAGAAGAGGATAGTAACTCACAATCAAGATTAAAATTAATCTCCAGGGTCAAAGCTCTAAGCTATCATGTCCCTATTAAATTAGTCATAAATAAGAATTTTGTCCTTAATAAAATAGCCCTGCTAGACTCATGAGCTGACCAAAACTGTATTTGTGAAGGATTAATCCCTACTAAGTACTTAGACAAAAGTACACATAAACTTTATTCAGCCACAGACGACAGAATAAAAATTGATTATAACCTTTCCAAAGCTCATGTCTGTAATAATGGAGTTTGTTTTGTTAACGACTTTATTATTACAAGAACTATAACTGAAGAAGTTATATTAGGAATTCCATTCTTAACCCAAATAAAACCATATACCGCCAAACTAGACGGTATTTACACTACGACCATGGGAAAAGATTTAGTGTTCCCATATCTAAACCCTTTGTCAGTTGACCACAATAACCTTGTTAAACAGAAGAAAATGTTTAAAATACAAATGTTAACCAACCAAATTAATTTTTTAAAAGAAGATATTAAAATTAAAAGAATAGAATCTACTTTAAAAACCCCGGAGATAATTAACAAGATAAAAATTTTAAGAGATTCTATAGAAAACCAAGTTTGTTCAGAATTGCCGAACGCTTTTTGGGAAAGAAAAAAACACATGGTAAACCTGCCCTACACAGATGAGTTTAGTGAAAAAGACATACCCACTAAAGCCAGACCAATCCAAATGAGCCACGAGCTCATGGAACATTGTAAGAAAGATGTTAATGATATGCTCCAAAAGAAGATCATCAGACCATCCGAATCGCAATGGACTTGTTCAGGTTTTTATGTAAACAAAAATGTTGAGAAAGAAAGAGGAGCCCCGAGGCTTGTAATAAATTATAAACCTCTCAACCAAGTATTAAGATGAATTGGGTACCCATCCCTAATAAACGAGACTTATGAAAAAGAATTTATAATGCTAATATCTACAGCAAGTTCGACATGAAGTCAGGATTCTGGCAAATACAAGTCGAAGAAAAAGATAAGTATAAAACAACTTTTAATGTTCCCTTCGGACAATATGAGTGGAACGTTATGTCATTCGGGCTCAAGAATGCCCCGTAAGAATTCCAGAACATCATGAATAATATATTCAACCCATATAGCCAATTCACAATCGTCTATATCAATGATGTTTTAGTATTTTCTGATAATATAGAACAACATTATAAACATTTAAATATATTTGTTAAAACTATAAAACATAACGGTTTGGCAGTAAGTGCTAAAAAGATAAAACTCTTCCAAACATCTATTAGATTCTTGGGTCATGATCTCTACCAAGGTACTTATAAACCAATTTGCAGAGCCATAGAGTTCTCTACTAAGTTCCCTGATGAAATCACAGATAAAACACAGCTACAAAGATTCTTAGGAAGTCTTAATTATGTAGCAGATTTTATCCCTAAAGTTAGACAAATATGTGAACCTCTATATAAAAGGCTTAAGAAAAATCCAGTCCCCTGGTCAGAGACCTGACTAAAGCCGTCAAGCAAGTGAAAGAAATAGTACAGAAATTTCCTTGTCTAGGTATTCCAAATCCGGATGCCTTTATGATAGTCGAAAGTGATGCCTCCGATATTGGTTATGGTGGTATTCTTAAACAGAAACTATCCTCTGAATCTACTGAACAGTTAGTAAGATTCACCTTTGGAGTTTGGAATCAAGCTCAAAATAATTATAGTACAGTCAAAAAAGAAATTTTATCCATTGTGCTATGTATCACCAAGTTTCAAGATGATTTGATTAATAAAGAATTTTTGTTAAGAGTCGACTGTAAAGCAGCCAAAGACATTTTACTAAAGGACGTTAAAAATTTAGCTTCAAAACAGATTTTTGCCAGATGGAAAGCCCTATTATCAAGCTTTGATTTTAAAATCGATTTTATTAAAAGGTGAGGAAAACGCTGTACCAGATTTTCTAACAAGAGAATTTTTACAGGGTAACAATGAGACCAGGCTTTCCGGGCTTACGTCCGATGAGACCCCCATTCATAAATAAGCCAGAAGAAAAATTAAAATAGCCTTTCAAACCAGAAAGCTCAAACAAAGTTTTACATAAACCCAGTGGACAAAATATGTTCACAGTTCTTGGAAACCTCCCAGTAGTACCAGTTCTTCCAAAAGAACCAACACAAAAGAAACAGATGCAGCCTTTCAAGGCTACGCCATCAGAAACTCAGAGCAGAGATAATTACAAAATGGTTCCTCCAGAATCATATTCAGAAGCGGTTAAACCAGTAACCCCTATGAAGAAGGAAACCCAGCTCCTAATCCAAAATGGGAATTCATTGCATCATAGGTTTTGCCTATAATGACATTAGATAAACAGTATGAGAATTTCGGGGTACAAGATCTACTGAAACCTTGTTATACAGACCATCAGTACGTGGATACCCAAGATCCCATGAAAACAAGAAGATACTATGAATTTATCTTTGTGGACATAGACTCCATCGAGATAGAACATAAGTACTTTGATAAAACATGTGGAATTGAATATTCCAAATTTACGATTAAAAAGATTTTAAGCCCATTTGATTGGTATGTAGATCATCTGCTGACACCACTATTGTTATCCAGAACTCATAAACCCCAGACGTATAATTGGTATGACTATAAGGATGCTTGGTTTAATTTCTTATATGTTCGTCCAAATACCCACACATGGTTTGTGAAGTATTCCGAGAGCATGAAGGAAAAGGTAATTCCCCGATGGTTCTATGAATGGTGGAACTTGTTTGGAGGAAATTTACAAGTGGTAGCCCCGAGCTTCCAAAATTAGTATACAGGATTTCTGGTAGAACAACAAATCTCCACTTTACCAGAGCACATTAAATTGTGTAAATTCTTTTTTAATAAACGGATTCCATATATTATAAATTGGTCGTTCGATATCTAAGAAACGAACAGAATCAGGTACTTAAGCAAGACCATCAAAATTAAAGGATGGAGTCCCAAGGCAAAAGAAGAGATTAAGTTGAAAAAGAAAGGTTCATCTTTCTCAGAAGAAACCTCAAACTCAAAGGCAGAAACCAGAAGGAAGCTCCTTGAAGCTTTGGCCAGACTAGAAGACGAAGACGTGGCATCTAACCACAGTGAAACAGACAATGGCGACATGATGATCCCACGTGGAATCCCACAAGTCTATGCAGACGCTTATCTCCTAGGATAAAGACAGAAAGCATAAAGCAGATAGTGATGCTTGCCCTTTCGGAAAAGCAAAAACGTAAAGACATAAAGCATAAAAGGACATTTGCCCTTTCAGAAAAACAGAAGACAATGACAATCATGTAATCTTAGTCTTCCATTTGTTTTAATCCTATCCGTCCACCTGTTAGGATGATAAAATTGTCGAGGCCTATTTAAGGTTCTCAAGTTGTAAAATAGAAGGCATTCGGAAATTTCATCTCTTTTTATTTTTCCCTGTCTGATCTTATGTACCTTACTATGCTTTCCTATTGAAATAAATCTGTAAGTTTTTACTAATTTATTATCTTTACTTATATTTTGCTTTAATTCCTGTCTTTATATTTGATAACTCAGTTTCGCTTTTTATGGTATCATCCTATGAAAATATTATTTCAAAGAAGTGGTTTTCTTTTGCGTGGAGGCTACTATCCTTTGGAGCTATTGTTCTATCGGTTACGAAGATACTGTTGATTGTTTCTTATTCCCATAATTACTATAGCGAATATCATATGCTTGCTATCTAGCTTCTTATCCTAAAGTACATCGGTTGTGTCCACCGGGTCCGGCACTGGTTCTTTCAACCTAACGTGCTAATCCAACGATCCAGGACACACCTGCCTATTACTGTAGACTAAGAGAAGATCTTAATAATAGGTTATCAACAAAGTAGCTATAGGAACATAGACAGAGTACCAGGATTTCCTAGTAACTTAAGAATAATATTGTTCTAGGACAGTAGTATGAGTTTAGCTACTCATGATGTTCAATAACATGGCTCTGATATCATAAAACAATAAAACCAGCATAAGGTTTAGACGAATATACCCATATCATAGTTAGGCAAGTAATCGTTAATAAAATGGTTGATCTCTATAAAGAAGTTATTCAGATTAGCGAAAGACTTCGTTATCTCGGAACCATAGAGTTCTGCTCAGATTACTTACTAAATCTCTACTCAGCCCAGTATTAAATGAACGAAGCAGGAGAGTCACGTATAATTAATAGTGAAAATCTAGCAACCTCAAAATTGCTAAGGTTGAAAGAGATCTACAGAACTGGAATATTCCAAAAGAATCTTTCAGATCAGTTTATGAAACAGGCAAGTTTGATTTTATAAGAAGTTATAATATTAAAACATGTGAATCCACTATAGCTATCAATAATTCCAAAGAAATTATTAAGCTATTATCGGTTCATGAAATAAACATATATAAAAAAAAATCTTACATATAGGATTGGTTCAAGTTGTTGGCAAACCGTTATATCGACTAGGTTTAGACACTCCCATCTGTCTCTTACTAAGAGATGTCAGACTACTAAACTTTGATGATTCCTTACTTGGAGTCTTACAAAGCAATTTAGCCAGAGGTCCTGTTTATTTTAATTGTTATCCAAATTTTTCTATAGATATTAATGATCAAAACGTTATGGATACCCTAACGTTAAACATTAAAACAAAAAATATGAATAGAAAAACAAACACGGGGGAAATAGCTGTGATATATAGAGTATATTACAGACTAATGAAAACTACTTTAGCCCCAAAAGCTAAGTTAATTAGTAATAAAGGTGCTATCATGCTCATGGAAGCAAACCAGGAACATAGCAATATCTTAGTTCCTAGAATGCTAAAATGGAAAGAAATTTTAGCAAAAGATGAATGACACTTTGATGTCATCACCCAACCAAAACAAGAGCCAGAAAGCTCTAACATTGAACAAATAATCCAACATATAGATGGATCAATTGAGCTAAAATTCTTAAATTCTAAGTCCTCGGGAAGATACTCCTTCGCAGCATCTTCTTCCAAACCACGGGAGGAGGAGGAACGTTCCGACGATAATTCTGCAGAATCTATAAGTGAACAAAAAGTTCGAGGGATAGACTATGCATCAGCCGTACCCAAAGTTCATTATCATCCAATTGATAAAACCAATAGTCCCACCAGAAGAGAGATGCATGGTGACGGCCTTGGAATGATTAAACAGGAAACAAATTTTAAAATAGATTTTAAAACCCATGATAAATTATGGGTAAGCCCTGAAAACGCGATAAAAAGAAAATGGTATGTAAGTACTTTCCTATTAGAAGAAAGGAAGTCATTCATAAAACAATGGATTAAAGATATGAAAAGGGTTAAAAATGATATAGAATTCTTTAAGTGGTTCCAAATCACAGATCAATTAGATAATAACAGAGAATCCCTTAGTACCATTGTTAGGAAATGGTATACAGGTAGTAAGACCATTGAATCTGAAACTCCACCTTTAGAACAAATTAGAATCCCTATAGACGGAGAAATCCTATTAGCAGCTCCTTTCAGAAGAGACCTAAAAGAGGATCCCCACTCCAGACTACCCCAAAGGGAAAATATTAATAAAATTCTCCAACAAAACAACTACACTAATCAGTTGTTACATGCTGTTTCTAATCAAATCACCCAGGCAAGTAATACCGCAGCCTTAAGAAGTAAACTAGTTCGGTCAGAGGAAAGTACTCTCTCTGAACCCCTCTTTAAGATTCCCCAATTTTCGGCAAATATCTACCAGAAATTAGGAAAAGAAATCGATAATAAACTATTAGATAGGATAAGTGAGAAGTTCAAAGAACTAAAAGTTACAGAGGAGTCTACCTCCAGAGACGCCACGGATGAATCAATAAAGGTACTCACCGAAGGGTCTAGTTCAAAATATAAACAAGATATTAATAAAATATCAAAATTTGCGGGTCTTGGAGCAAAAAAAATCTATAAAAGACCTACGTTTCCTGATATGCAATATGAAGAACACTCCACCTATAGGGATGCATACTCAGGAGAAGAGATTAATGAATGGAACATAGACGGAATGTATGAAGGCCAGATAATCAAAATACTTCATAAAATGGGAGTATGTATTACTGTTTATAAAATAAAAGAGCATACCGATGATGTCCAACTAGCAACAATTCTAGTTTTAGGTTTTACCAGAATGTTAAAAATCTGGTGGGATAACTACCTGGTGGAAAGTACCAGAAGTGGGATCATGAATGCCACTGCCACAATTCAAATTAAGAACATTGATAATACTTTTAGTAAAGAAGTTCGCAAAGACGCCACAGCGACCTTACTTTATTGTATAGGTAAACACTTCATAGGAGAGCCAAAACTCTTTCAGGATAAAATCTTAGAAATCCTTAATAACTTAACTTGCCCAAAGTTACACAATTTTAAATAGTATAAGGATATATTCCTTAACAAAGTTATGCTCATAAATGACTGTAACCATGATTATTTGAAAGAGAGATTCATTAGTGGATGTAAAATCCGGAAAAAAATAAAATAATATATAGTTGTGGTTGGGTTAATAAAAATATATATATATAAGAAAACAAAGAATAAATTGCATGAGATAGAGTTAGTGTTAAAGTTGGATAAATAGATAGATAAAATGAAAATAAGAAAACAAAAAAAAAACAAAAAAAAAAAGAAAAAAAGAAAAAAGGATATGATGCAGCATGCACGTCCTTCCTTTCCCCTTCCCCCCCTTTTCATTTCCCTTCAATCTCTTGGCTTTCCCCCTCCCATAAGTTATACAACCATCTCCACTTATACATTGTATTTACACACAAACAAAGTACATAGCATAAAGATTAGAAAATCAGCAAAAAAACAAGTGAACAAGAAGAGGAAAAATCTGGAAAAAATAAGAGAGCAAGAAGAACAATAATAAAAAAAATACTAGGGAGCAAGGGTCCCTTGTAGCAACCGAATAACAATCATTTCACACATACAAGGTGAGTTTTCTCACTCAGAAATTCTTGGTAACATCCTTTATTTTAAGTTCAATACATGTTAGAATAAGAATTGAGTGTTGAAAAGAAATATTGAACTTTTGATTGTTTAGACAACTAGTTGCGTCATGAACTTTACGAACTGTTCTCACTGAGTTATAATTGTTAGAATTTGATGAAATTAGGAAGAATGGTACACCTCTCTATTATGATCATATAGAACCAAAAATGAGGTAAAATGGACATACGGTTTGAAAGTTATCATAGTTCAAAGTTTTCTGCCTTAGATTTGGCCGAAATTCGGAAAGACATAATTACAGACTGTTTTATTGAGTTTTACTTATTATAATTATATGAAAATTTACATGGTTGTAAATATCTCTGTTACGGACAGATATAGATAAAGAGTTGTTAAAACGGACTTACGAGTTGAGAGTTATTGTAGTTTGAAGTTGCTGCCTCGGATTCATCGGAATCCACAAGGGCAGGACGTTGAAACGTAAAACTGTACTAATCCGTGGAGAATATGAGAATTGGTGCTAAATGAAAGTTCTAGATATCTCTGTTTTGGACATTTTGAGACCTTACGGGGGTCTATCCGACTTATGTATTAAGAGTTATCGTTGTTTAAAGTTTATTCCTCGGATCTATCGAGATCCAGAAAAGGCAGCGAATAAAAGTGTAAAACTGTACCAAATGGTACAGAATATGAAAGGATGCTTCACATAGAGACGTGTAGATCTCTGTTCTCTTCGTTTTGAGATTTTATGGAGCTTGAACGGATTTACAGATTAGGAGTTATGACTATTCTAAGATTGGGTTCTGTTTAATAAAAATTCTGCCGAAACAAATTTCATGTGGCTGTTTTGAGGATAAATTTGTGTTAGTTACCCAAAGTAGTTTTAAATGAAATTTGGTACAGTGAAAGATCTCCGTCTTACCTTAGTTTCCGCTTGAGAAACACCTTAGTTTGAGTTATGGTTAAAAAGTTATAATCGTTACAAGTATGAATGACAAAATGTTGGGAAAGAGAATATTATTTATTCGATCTTCTGAAAAATATGAAAAGTGAATACGTGTTCACATAAATATATAAATATAAACATAATGGATCGGGTTGCACGCCGCAACAAAACGTAAATTGAATACGTTTTCACAAATACGTAAATATAATGGATCGGGTTGCACGCCGCAACAAAACGTATAGTGAATACGCGTTCACAAATACGTAAATATAATGGATCGGGTTGCACGCCGCAACAAAACATAAAGTGAATACGCGTTCACAAATACGTAAACATAATGGATCGGGTTGCACGCCGCAACAAAACGTAAAGTGAATACATGTTCACAAATACATAAATATAATGGATCGGGTTGCACGCCGCAACAAATATGAAAGATGAATACATGTTCACCTATATATAAATATGAAAAGTGAATACGCGTTCACAAATATATAAATGTAATAAACATATGGAAATACAGGGGAATGTCTTAACGTACAATACGAGATAAAATGAAGTGTTAGTTAAACCGAGAATTTCCTATGAGGAGTTGTTGCATATTTAAAAGTGTTGTAACCTGATATGTTTTTGCAATATGCTTATTACGTTATTGTTACACCCCGTATTTACAGGACATGTTTTAAGAACGTACGTAAGAACTCATAAGTGTCAAGATTTGAGACTTGTAAAAAAATTTATCGGAATTATGGAATTGTCGGAAAACGAATTATTGTGACGAATGGGAGGGTGACACGTGTCACCCCCTTAGAATTGCCTTGGACGATTTTAGGCATGGCCAAGATGGTCATTGACCATAGTCTTAGATGACAAGTCTTGCAATGTAGAGAGCTTGACAAAATTGACTAAGTCAAAGGTCCCACAAGTCTTGATATTTAATTAGAGCTTATCCTAGCCACCCAAATGTTTGCATCTTGACCCTCCTTTGTGCTTTATAACACTACTAGTAGCAAGACTAAGTTCCATACTTAGAAAATATTTCAAGAAAATCAAGAACACATAGTGGTAGCTCTCGGGTTCTCTCATTTTCAAAAGGAAAAAAAATTGTTTGTTGTCCAATAATCTTCCCACTTTAAACCAAGGTTCTTGAGTGTATAGTAAGCATATCTCAATAGAAAAATCTCGGAAAAAGATAGTTTTCGGGTTAGTCGCAAAGTGAAAACCTAGTGGCTTTCTAGGTTTTGGATTGAAAGTTTGAAGGAAAGTTGTTGGTGTGGTTCTAAGGGTCTCAAGTAGCGGATTGAAGTGTCTTGGAGAGTCTCTAAGTTGCTAAGGAGCGACTTCGGATTTGGAGTTGGATTGAGATTCGTTGAGGTATAATCTTGTCTCTTATTAGTGTTACAAGAATATATATATATATATATATATATATATATATTGTTTTTTTTTTTTTAGGTAAATGCAAATATTATTACTAGAAACTGAAAGAAAAGTGGCTACAATCAATCATTGAGGGTTCTCAGTCCTCAACGTAATTTAAAGAAGAAACGGGGGAGTAAGGAGTTGTCACTCAAAGGTGTCATTACAAGAAGGGATAAAATCATAGAGTACTCTATAGGATGTTGTTTTAATCTTGGTAATGACCTCTTCTGCCGGTGAGTTTGTGCCTTCAAAGAGCAGTGTGTTCCTTGTCCTCCAAATCTCATGAGCCATGTCTGAGAAGGCAATTAAGGTTGCTTTTGCTCGGATGCCTGTTCCGCGGTAGTCTTTTTTAATCCATTTGAGAGAACTTTCAATAGTGGTCATTTCTCTCTTAATTCCCAACCAGTCTCTTATGCTTTTCCAAATCAAACGGGTGTAGGGGCATGTGAAGAAGAGGTGCTCTCTTGTTTCATTTGCTTGCTTGCAGAACCCACAAGACTTATCCTCCAGGTTGAGATAGGAAAGGGTGTCCTTTGTAGCTAACCGCTTTCTACAATTTATCCACAAGGTGAACGAGAACTTAGGGGGGATGAATCCTCTCCAGATTTGTGACATCCAAGGCTTTTTATCTTGCTTAGAGCGCAAGATCTCATATACGAGGCTTGAATCAAATTTACCGTTGGTACAACACTTTGCTAATCCGGCAATTGCAACTCCTTGGCTACCAAAGATGGAAACAAGTTTGTCGCGTATCCCGCAAATCTTTCTGAATAGGGGGGAGTCTCTAGGACGTACCTCATAGTCCCAAAAAGAACTGCCTCTCAAATAAAAGTTGTTGATCCATTGGACCCAAAGTGAGTCTGCTTCTGTGTGGGTTTGCCATATAGACCGGGATAGCAGGGCATGGTTCCAATCCTTGATATTCATAAGGCCCAAACCTCCTTCCGATTGAGGCAGGCAAATGGTCTCCCAAGCAACTCTTGGTGGTTTCCCACCCTATAAGAACCTGGATCTGAGCAGACCTTACCTTGTTGAGTACAATGGCGGAATAGGAAGGGCCGGAACCAAAACTCTCAACCCCTTGGATGATCGACCTAATAAGCTCTAGCTTGCACTGCATAGGAAAGAGTGTGGTGTCCCCTTTACGAATGTAATTCGAAATAGCATTATTGAAAGGAGCAAATTGTTCGACCGAGACTGTAATTGGTGACAAAGGGATCCCCAAGTTCCGTACCGGAAAGCTACAAATGCCGAATCCAACCCTGGCCAAGATCAAATCACGTACCTCATCATGTACTCTGCTAAGTAGACGGAGGATTTGGATGGATTAAGAGTTAACCTGCAGACATCCTCCAACTCCTCTGCAGTTCATAAGAATCTCAACCAGAAGAAATATCACCTTTGGCAAAGCATGAGGTCATCTGCAAAGGCAAGATGAGTAATACCCATCCTTTTACATTTTGGATAATAAGAGAAAGCTCTAGCCTCGGTCCTCATTTTAAGCATCCTCGAAAGGTAATCCATACACAAGATAAAGAGCGTTGGGGACATAGGATCACCTTGTCTAAATGCACGCTTACCCTTGAAGTAACCATGCAACTCACCGTTGATAGAAAGAGAGAAGGGCGTTGAGCAAACACACTCACGATCCACCGACAAATATGTCCGGAAAGTTGAGGCCTCTTATCTTGAATCAAGGAAACTCCAAGAGACCGTGTCAAAAGCTTTCCTAAGATCCACCATGAGCATGCACCTAGGTGAGACTCGGCTATTAAATCCTCTCACAAGCTCCTGTGCTATATAGACATTGTCCATCATATTTCTCCCTTTCACAAAAGCCCCTTGTGATTTGTCAACGATAGAAGGAAGAATCTTTGCCATTACATTAGCTAGAATCTTTGTAATAATCTTATAGACCACATTAGTCAATCCAATAGGCCTAAAATCAGTTACCTTAGGGTCCCTATCGGTCTTGGGCAGCAAGGCAATGATGGTATGATTAAGTTGTTTCATAAGAACCCCTGAAGAGAAGAACTCCTGCACGCTTCTTACTACATCATGTCCCACATCTCTCCATCTATTCTTGAAGAAGTTGCGAATACCCATCCGGTCCAGAGCTTTATCATTTCCAATATCGAGAAAGAGCTTCCCAAATCTCCTTTGGGGATACGGCGCAAAGTTGTAGACTGTCCTCTTCGCTTAGCTTCGGGCCAAAGTTGCACACTTCAGGATCAAAGTTCGATGTAGGTCGAGATGTGCCAAGAAGATCCTTGTAAAATTCCTCTAGAAGCTTTCTTACCTCCCCTGGTGATGTAGTGATAACACCATTAGTTTTGACAAGAAAGTTGATGGAGTTCTTGACATTACTTCTCTTGATCAAGCTATGGAAGTATTTGGAGCATTTATCACTTCCAATCAAGTGTTTCTGTCTCGACTTTTGCCTAATGAAATGTCTCTCAGCTTCCATTAAGGTGTTGGCTTTAACTCTTGAGGACTTAACCTTGGATTTAAGCGCCTCATCAAAGGGGTCTCCCATATGTGCACTAATAGCCTCCTTAAACTCCATGTTTGCCTCCTTCGCTCTTTGATCAATCTTCGAACTCACTTATATTCAATGCCTCGGTGGTTGTTTCAGGCTTTCGGTTCGATGCTAGAACGAATTGAGCGACTAGAATGTCTTGTCTCGGCATGAAGTCATAATGTTGTCAAAAGCGGTGTGAAAGCCACGTATTCATGAACTTGAAGGCCGCTTCCCAATATTATAGGATGCAATAACAGTAGCCATCACGGGACGGTGGTCCGAGCGAGTTCCATAGGCATGAAATTGGCTGTGCATTCTAAGGTCAAATCGCCCCAATTTTGATTCATCATTACTCTATCAAGCTTGGACCAAATCGAACCATTTGTCCAAGTGTAGAAAGAACCGGAAGATGGAGTGTCTTCTAGTCCATGAGCATTCCTGAAATCTCCAAGGTCCTTAAGTGCATACGGCGTTAGAGGAGGGCCTCCCGCCTTATCTTGAGGGTAGCAGTAAGTGTTGAAATCTCCCATAATCATCCAAGGTTTAGCTTTACATGTTGCTAGCATGAAGTTGATATGTTGGAGTTTATAAGTATTATGGATTTCTTGTAGCCTTAAATCCGAAATGTAATGTAAGCCATGTGAAGTTGGATTACAATTTGGTCGTTTACTAGAATCGTCGCATGTTGCCTACTTGAAGATTATAGTAGTTATAATCAAATGCGACTTGAAATCATGTTATACTAACAACTTGGATTGAAATGGAAATTGGATAAGAATTGGTGTTATGGTACTCATAGTGGCCGATTTGGACATATAGTTGTATTAATTTTGATATCGCCATGGGCGGAATTTTACACGTCTAATAGGCGTGTAATCCCCTATTGTTGATTGCATTGTTTGGGCCTTAAATGTGGCGTGTTTGGTTATTGTATTCGGCCTTGAAAAAGGTGGCAAAGTAAGTAGAAACAAAGGAAGTGCTGTCCGATTTTCCGTAGAATTTAGTGACTTAGCACTTAAGAATATTCTACGTTTGAAGTAAGAGGTTAATGGACGTATTATGGCCATTATAGGTTGAAGTACTAAGTATAGCGTATTCTACTTGAAGGATGGAATAGCTCAAGGTTGAAGTACTTTGGAGCATTTTGCTACTTGTCGACAATCGTCGCGAGGTATGTGAACCTCTTCCTTCCTTTGGCATGATTCTATGTATGGAATATACTTGTGGTATCATTTCATATTTTCCTTCTACTCTTAGAAGTTAAGAGGTAGTTGTGTGATTTACTCTATATAGAAATTTTCCTATCTTTTGAGCATGACTAGTTGCACGTATGTGATGCAGTGAGCGTCGACAACACCTTGATATCCTTTACTAGTTTTATGAATAGCCAAGTCGGGTGAGTTAGGAGATTTACTCACTTCTTTGAAAGAATAAGGGATGTCTTAAGTTTTATTAAGTTAAGGGACTTGAAGATTTTTAAAGTATGTGATACTTGTTCCGTTTTAAACGTATAAGTCCCTTGGATAGGAAATGGTATTTGGCTAAGGCATAAAGTGAATATAACGACTTTATGGGGAGTTGGTTATAATTGCTTTATGGAAAGATAAATGACTTGATTTTTAGTGAAAAGGCAACTTGATTTTAAGGCATCAATTGCCTAAGGTTTTATAATAAAAGGAGTCAGTTGAGTTCTAAAGGTTAAGAGACTAACTGTTTTTTTTTTAAAGTTAAGAGAATTGATTTGAAAGTATATAATACTTGGTTTCAAAAAGTAGAAGTCTCTTGGTTAAAAAAAGAATGAATTAGTTTAAGGCATAAAGTTAGTATAACGGCTTTATGGGAAGTTGGTTATAATAACTTTATGGGAGGTTAAGAGAATGATTTTCTTCAGTAACATAAACAAGAAATGATTTGAAATAAAGAAGGGCAAATTGGTTTAAAGGTACCAATTGCTTAAGGCTTTTAAGAAAGAAGTCACTTGATTTAGAAGACGGTAATTGTATTTCTAAAAAAGGTATTGTGACTTGTCCTGAAAGGTAGAGATGACTTGATACTACGGTTGTTAGTATCTGGGAAGTTTTATTTGAAAAAGAGTCTTTCCGAAGGAGTAGAGGTGCGTAGTAAGTTGGGTTAAATTCCCGTGTTCTTTATGACATTATCGACCCAGAGATGGGCCGGGAAGTATACCTTTATGGGCAGACTATATGACATTATCGACCCAGAGATGGGCCGGGCAGTATACCTTTATGGGCAGACTATATGACATTATCGACCCAGAGATGGGTCGGGCAGTATACCTTTATGGGCAGACTATATGACATTATCGACCCAGAGATGGGCCGAGCAGTATACCTTTATGGGCAGACTATATGACATTATCGACCCAGAGATGGGCCGGGCAGTATACCTTTACGGGAAGACTATATGACATTATCGACCCAGAGATGGGCCGGGCAGTATACCTTTACGGGCAGACTATATGATATTATCGACCCAGGAATGGGCCGGGCAGTATACCTTTACGGGCAGACTATGTGACCTTGATCGCGTCCCAGATTGGGCCGGGTAGTATAGGCGCCCCTCCTTAAAGGGTCGGTTTATACTTATGAAAGATAGGTAAGATATACGGTAATGAACTTAATGATTCTTCCTAATCATGTACAAAGGAATGTGACTATAACTTTTACTGAACATGGGAAAAGATAATAAGGTACGATTAAGTTCACGAGAGGGTAATGACATGGTAGGCTCAGGTATTTACTTCTTTTACACTTACCCCTGTCATGCTATTATACAGATATGTTTTAATTGTTGTACCTTATTTCCGTTCCATATTCGGTACCTGTTGTACTGACCCCCTTCGGGGGGCTGCGTTCATGCCCGCAGGAATTAGGTGCACAGGTTGGTGATCCTTGCTCTTAGGATCTCGGTTCGGTTTTTGGGAAAAAGCTCCATTTGCTCCGGAGGCTTATCTATTGGTACGGTTTCCCCTGAGGTAGTAGATTCATGTATATTCAGGGGTATGGCGGGGCCCTGTCCGCCAGTTGTTATGTTAAAACTCTTAGAGTGCTGTAGTCACATATTGTGGGTCGGTTGTAAAGAAAAGGCAAGCTGCTTGGTTGTATATATTTATGTCGGTGAAGGTAGCCATCGGCTAACCTGTTGTTTTACTCGTTGTTTTATTTTATAAGTTTCATGTATGTTCACTGATTATCTCTCGATGTATACTGTGCGGTGCCTGTGTAGGGCACTACGATGTCCCGGTCGGTCGTGACAAAAGTGGTATCAGAGCGCTTAGTCCTCGAAAAGTTTCTACGCATCGTGTCTAGTAGAGTCTTTATTATCGGTGTCAGTGCACCACATCTATAATCGTGAGGCTACAGGACATTTAGGATTGGTTTCCATTCTTCTCTCTAAGATCGTGCAAGAGAGTTGTCTTATTAGGTTGAATCCTCTCCGACCTATTCTTATGAAACGCTTATGCCTCCTGGCGCGACCAGGGCCTGAAGGGCAAGGCAACAGCAGGTCGCCAGAGGTGCGCAGAGGTTACCAGACTCGGCACGCACTATGCACGAGGTAGTAGGCGGGCAGAGAGTTCACCACGCCGCAGACAGAGGAGCCGAGAGCGGCAGAGCTCAGAGGTTCCTGCACCGGCCTCGAGCCTGCAGGCAGTACAGAGATTATGGAGAACAAATCAGACTATTGACTGACATAGTGGTAGGGCAGCGGCAGTGAGCAGTAGCTAACCCAGAGCCGGCTTGTGGATCCGGGATTTTCTGGGTTGTCATCCGCCCGAGTTTTATGGTTCGAGGTCTGAGGAGGATCCGCAGGAGTTCATTCGGCAGCTACAGCGGACTATGGAGGTTCTTAAGGCTTCAGAGACAGAGTCTGTTATGCTAGCCTCTTACCGGTTACGCGATATTGCGTTGAACTGGTTTGAGTCATGGGTGCTGACGAGAGGTGAGGATGTTCTTCCAGCTGTTTGGGAGGAGTTCACAGAGGCCTTTATGGACCACTTTTTGCCTCCTGAGATGAGGAGGGCCCACGTAGATAGATTTTTGACCTTGAGGCAGAATGGGAGGACTATCAGGGAGTATAGCCTGGAGTTTGACTCTTTGGCCAGGCATGCGCACACCATTGTAGCTAACATGGCGGATAGAGTTCATCGTTATGTGATGGGGCTAGACCGTCACATGATTACTGCATGCTTGGGGGTGGCTCTTCAGCCCGGTATGGACATTGCTAGATGCAGCCTATGCACAGGGATAGAGGATAGAGAGACGGAGGATCGATTGACTCAGCCACCAAGAGGGCTGTGACAACAGTGGTCTCAGGCGCTTTCGAGGCGACAGAAGCAGACTAGGTCTACATTATAGCCAGCACCGAGTGCTCCTCCACAGTTTTCCGGCGGAGGGTTTTACAACCCCGGGAATACAGGGGCCGGTCAGGTCTCTAGAGCTTCAGATCCTCAGGGAGATGGGGGTTCCAGTCAGTCGAGGCCACCTGTGCCTCAATGCACCCAGTGTGGTAGGTTACATTCTGGGGTATGTCGCGTCGGTACGGGTGCTTGTTTTTCTTGTGGTCGTCTAGGCCATATGTTAAGAGAGTGTCCTTATAGAGGGTCCCGGTGGACAACACCGCTTCATCGGATCGATGTGTTCTTCGCTTCAACAGCCTAGGGCAGAGGTTCATACACCGGCAGTGCCGGCAGAGGTCGTGGTGGGAGTTCCCAGTTTTAGCGGTCCTTTGAACCGCCTATACGATTTCAGGTATGTCTTTGGCCCCTTTAAAAACTTGTATGCATGATAAAGTTGTGGTATGTTTAAGTTTTATGAACAGATTATATTGAGACTATGTATATGTTAGAAGGAGTTGGAAGTACGAAAAGATAATCTCTTTTGGGCTTATGATGGACAGATATGCGTGTGCGAGGTATTAGGGCCATGTGTGGCATTGTTGGTATGTCGGGGTTGTGAAAGGGAACTATGTCGCTAATTATAAGTATGACTCCGAAAGAACATTCGGGGACGAATGTTTCTAAGGGGGGAAGAATGTTACACCCCGTATTTACAGGACATGTTTTAAGAACGTACGTAAGAACTCATAAGTGTCAAGATTTGAGACTTTTAAAAAAATTTATCGGAATTATGGAATTGTCGGAAAACGAATTATTGTGACGAATGGGAGGGCGACACGTGTCACCCCCCTTAGAATTGCCTTGGACGATTTTAGGCATGGCCAAGATGGTCATTGACCATAGTCTTAGATGACAAGTCTTGCAATGTAGAGAGCTTGACAAAATTGACTAAGTCAAAGGTCCCACAAGTCTTGATACTTAATTAGAGCTTATCCTAGCCACCCAAATGTTTGCATCTTGACCCTCCTTTGTGCTTTATAACACTACTAGTAGCAAGACTAAGTTCCATACTTAGAAAATATTTCAAGAAAATCAAGAACACATAGTGGTAGCTCTCGGGTTCTCTCATTTTCAAAAGGAAAAAAAATTGTTTGTTGTCCAATAATCTTCCCACTTTAAACCAAGGTTCTTGAGTGTATAGTAAGCATATCTCAATAGAAAAATCTCGGAAAAGATAGTTTTCGTTAGTCGCAAAGTGAAAACCTAGTGGCTTTCTAGGTTTTGGATTGAAAGTTTGAAGGAAAGTTGTTGGTGTGGTTCTAAGGGTCTCAAGTAGCGGATTGAAGTGTCTTGGAGAGTCTCTAAGTTGCTAAGGACCGACTTCGGATTTGGAGTTGGATTGAGATTCGTTGAGGTATAATCTTGTCTCTTATTAGTGTTACAAGATTATATATATATTGTTGTTGTTAGCTTTACATGTTGCTAGCATGAAGTTGATATGTTGGAGTTTATAAGTATTATGGATTTCTTGTAGCCTTAAATCCGAAATGTAATGTAAGCCGTGAAGTTGGATTACAATTTGTCGTTTACTAGAATTAATCGCATGTTGCCTACTTGAAGATTATAGTAGTTATAATCAAATGCGACTTGAAATCATGTTATACTAACAACTTGGATTGAAATGGAAATTGGATAAGAATTGGTGTTATGGTACTCATAGTGTCCGATTTGGACATATAGTTGTATTAATTTTGATATCGCTTGTGGGGCGGAATTTTACACGTCTAATAGGCGTGTAATCCCCTATTGTTGATTGCATTGTTTGGGCCTTAAATGTGGCGTGTTTGGTTATTGTATTCGGCCTTGAAAAAGGTGGCAAAGTAAGTAGAAACAAAGGAAGTGCTGTCCGATTTTCCGTAGAATTTAATGACTTAGCACTTAAGAATATTCTACGTTTGAAGTAAGAGGTTAATGGACGTATTATGGTAATTATAGGTTGAAGTACTAAGTATAGCGTATTCTACTTGAAGGATGGAATAGCTCAAGGTTGAAGTACTTTGGAGCATTTTGCTACTTGTCGACAATCGTCGCGAGGTATGTGAACCTCTTCCTTCCTTTGGCATGATTCTATGTATGGAATATACTTGTGGTATCATTTCATGTTTTCCTTCTACTCTTAGAAGTTAAGAGGTAGTTGTGTGATTTACTCTATATAGAACTTTTCCTATCTTTTGAGCATGACTAGTTGCACGTATGTAGTACGGTAGACGTACAACACCTTGATATCCTTTACTAGTTTTATGAATAGCCAAGTCGGGTGAGTTAGGAGATTTACTCACTTCTTTGAAAGAATAAGGGATGTCTTAAGTTTTATTAAGTTAAGGGACTTGAAGATTTTTAAAGTATGTGATACTTGTTCCGTTTTAAACGTATAAGTCCCTTGGATAGGAAATGGTATTTGGCTAAGGCATAAAGTGAATATAACGACTTTATGGGGAGTTGGTTATAATTGCTTTATGGAAAGATAAATGACTTGAATTTTAGTGAAAAGGCAACTTGATTTTAAGGCATCAATTGCCTAAGGTTTTATAATAAAAGGAGTCACTTGAGTTCTAAAGGTTAAGAGACTAACTGTTTTTTTTTAAAGTTAAGAGAATTGATTTGAAAGTATATAATACTTGGTTTCAAAAAGTAGAAGTCTCTTGGTTATAAAAAGAATGAATTAGTTTAAGGCATAAAGTTAGTATAACGGCTTTATGGGAAGTTGGTTATAATAACTTTATGGGAGGTTAAGAGAATGGTTTTCTTCAGTAACATAAACAAGAAATGATTTGAAATAAAGAAGGGCAAATTGGTTTAAAGGTACCAATTGCTTAAGGCTTTTAAGAAAGAAGTCACTTGATTTAGAAGCCGGTAATTGTATTTCTAAAAAAGGTATTGTGACTTGTCCTGAAAGGTAGAGATGACTTGATACTACGGTTGTTAGTATCTGGGAAGTTTTATTTGAAAAAGAGTTTTTCCGAAGGAGTAGAGGTGCGTAGTACGTTGGGTTAAATTCCCGGGTTCTTTATGACATTATCGACCCAGAGATGGGCCGGGCAGTATACCTTTATGGGCAGACTATATGACATTATCGACCCAGAGATGGGTCGGGCAAGATACCTTACGCGCAGACTATATGACATTATCGACCCGAGACGGGCCGGCAAGATACCTTTATGGGCGCACTATATGACATTATCGACCCGCAGACGGGCCGCAATATACCTTTATGGGCGCACTATATGACATTATCGACCCGAAGACGGGCGGCAAGATACCTCACGCGCACTATATGACATTATCGACCAGACGGGTCGGGCAAGATACCTTTACGCGGACTATATGACATTATCGACCCAGACGGGCCGGCAAGATACCTTACGCGCACTATATGACATTATCGACCAGAATGGGCGGACGATACCTTTACGGGCAGACTATGTGACCTTGATCGCGTCCCAGTTTGGGCCGGGTAGTATAGGCGCCCCTCCTTAAAGGGCCAGTTTATACTTATGAAAGATAGGTAAGATATACGGTAATGAACTTAATGATTCTTCCTAATCATGTACATAGGAATGTGGCTATAACTTTTACTGAAAATGGGAAAAGATAATAAGATACGATTAAGTTCACGAGAGGGTAATGACATGGTAGGCTCAGGTATTTACTTCTTTTACACTTACCCATGTCATGCTATTATACAGATATGTTTTAATTGTTGTACCTTATTTCCGTTCCATATTCTGACTGTTGTAATCGACTTCTTCTGGGCCGTTCATGCCCGCAGGAATTAGGTGCACAGGTTGGTGATCCTTGCTCTTAGGATCTCGGTTCGGTTTTTGGGAAAAAGCTCCATTTGCTCCGGAGGTTTATCTATTGGTACGGTTTCCCCTGAGGTAGTAGATTCATGTATATTCAGGGGTATGGCGGGGCCCTTTCCCGCCACAGTTGTTATGTTAAAACTCTTAGAGGTGCAGAGTCACATATTGTGGGTCGCTTTGTAAAGAAAGGAGGCAACCGCTTGTATATATTTATGTCGGGAAGGTAGCCTACATCGGCTAACTCGTTGTTTTACTGTTGTTTTATTTTATAAGTTTCATGTATGTTCCACGATTATCTCTCGATGTATACTGTAGTGGTGCCTGTAGTGGCACACCGAGGTCCCGGGGTCGGGTCGTGACAGTTATAATGTGATTGCACTTGGAATATTGTGGTGTTACTTTGAATTGCAGGGTAAGGTTCTCACTCAGCCCCAGATGGTAGGGCTGACTCTTTATTTAACATGTTCAGGAAAGCGTGATAGAGGAAAGGCTTCACGCTAAGGCTATCGATCGTCCCGCAGCCTCTTGTCATACCATGTCCATTGCTTCGGGCTTGGTACTCGTCAAAGTTCGAATGTCGGCCCAGTGTCTCGGGAAATGCCCGTGTGGAATGGTCTCCCTTCCAACTTAGAATAATCTTTGTCAGTATGTCTATGTAGAAACAATATTTGCACGAGCATGGGCTCGCGTTATATTTTTAGTAAAGTCATAAACATATTTTTTTATTGTTATTTTTATTAATAGCTCCGTATTTGAATATAAGTTCAAATTTCTAAATAAAGAGAATTAAATGGTGCTCCTGGTGGGAAATAATTGTCCAGGTGCCATCACTCCCTAAGTAAAGACTTAGGAAAAGTTGGGGCGTGACAAGTTGGTATAAGATCTAAACCAGGTTAGGAGATTCTAGGAAGTTTCTTCGAGTTGGGTGTTTGAACGGTTACTTATTGCGACGGTGTGCGCGCCACCTTAGTAATAAGTAAACGGAATAACATCCTAAAGTTTCACTTCTTTCATACTCTTCTCGTGCCTATCTTGAGTCTTTTCAAAGACTTGGTTCTCATACTATCTCCTTCAAAGGATTGTGGAAGGGAGTGTACAACGA
The DNA here is from genome assembly GCA_029844215.1 of Przewalskia tangutica. Lineage (NCBI taxonomy): Eukaryota > Viridiplantae > Streptophyta > Magnoliopsida > Solanales > Solanaceae > Przewalskia > Przewalskia tangutica. The sequence goes on along the minus strand of CM056733.1, from coordinate 14,841,843 downwards.
TAAAATAACCAGATGTGACTGCACCACCGACCGAAAAGGTAGGAGAGGTACCAGATAGACTATGGGGCAAATTTTGTGAGAAGAAGGGAACATATCTATACAGGGAAGGACTACAAGTCTAACCCAATAGTATTTCTCGATGAGGTAGAAAACCTACCGTTTACACGAGGATGTGGAGACGCATGACGCCAATTTGGTAATCGCACGGTTAGTGGGCGACACACGGGTGTGGTGGAGAAATGTTAGAAGAAATCATTTTCCGATGTCACCACCGGCGACGCTGGGGAGTTGAGCCGCATTCGAAAAGTACATGCCTAACTCCGAAAAGATGCGTTCGACGTGAGTTTGAATCATGAAACAAGGAGACCGCAATGTGATAGAATACAATACCTAATTCATCCGATTGTCAAGATACAACACACATATTATTCCTACTGAGCGGAGAGTGTCAAAAGAGTTGTTAAGGGTTTAAACCCAAACTTGGAAGAGAAGGTAGTGGCATTAGCCCATTATCGGGCATACCTTCAGATCGTCGGTATGACAATGAGGATAGAAGGTTTTGCTAAAGGAAAAAAAAAGTATTCGCAGAAAAGGTTTCGGACGTCAGGATCATTTAGTCAGAGTCAAAATCAGAAGCAGGAGTTTAGTAAGGGATCTTCAAGACCGAACCAATCTATGGGCCAGTCTTATTTCAAGCCTAAGGGGAACATTTGGTTTAATCACCAAGTGAGCAAGGACAAGGCCACCAATCCTAACACAGGAGGGGACAAACCAGTTTGTAAGATTTGTCAAAGGAAATACGCTGGAGAATGTCGGCTCTTAACGAAGTCATGTTATAACTGTGGAGAATCAGGCCACTATGTCGGGGATTGCAAAAAGAGGACTCAAATACAATCTATTCAGGGGAGGTCAGAAGCAACCACAATGATGCGCGAAAAGATGCACACACTTTAACGCAAGTGCACGTTATCGTAACAAGTAATATAGTCTTAGTAAGACCGAATATCGTCCACAAGGATTAGGGTTCAAGTACCAACTACCTATTTTTTGGTATCTATTTGGTAAATTGATATTTGATTTTGTTGTTTATAACTAAGAATTATAAAGACTAATTTATCTAATGAGTTTACTTCAGTTGTGATGGGAATAGGGCTTCCATGTCTCCTCAACTATCCGCTTATGTTATTTATTAATGCAACGAATTATGGTCTTCTTATCTCGGAGCTAGCAGGTTTATGAAATCGTTTTATATTCCCGTTAAGGATATATAAACACTCAACCCCAGTATTGCACCTTACCTACCTTTCGGTGATAAGGATAACTCTATAGGAGGATTAAGAACAAAAACCTAGTTAACCGTCACGCACTACGCAAAAATTAGGTTGTTAAGCCTCTCATTAACGCTACATAAATAATTGAGGTATTTTCATCCCCAACCCAAATATGTCTACCCAACTTACAGCATATTCACAACCTCCTCCTTTCGAAGTTTGATTAGAAATCATATAAGGATAATTAGTTGTCAATTAATTACCAAGCATTCAAAGCAATTATTGGATAAATCTCTCAAGAAGAATAATAACCATAAACATGCATTAATTCATAACTTAAGTTTCTAGTGAATCAACATGGAAAGCCCTATAAGAGAATTAGTTCCTAGCCATTGACATGACAAGAACTAATTCCAAGTTCATCATACAAAAACTGAAATAAAAGAAAAGAAAAGGAAAAAAAAGTACTAAATTATGGTCTCCAATCTCCAAGCAAGAAATCTTGTGTTGTGCAAGAAGGGGAACCCTTAAAATCTGCCTAGGGTTCTCCTTTTATAGGCTGAAAACCGCCCTTAACTTTTCCCTGCAGGCCTGGCCCAGAAAATAGTCAAAACCCTGATTTTTCCCGCGTCGGCGCAGCGGCCCTGCTATCGGCGCCGCGGCGACGGAACTTCTGCAGCACTTTAGGTGATTTGGCGCCGCGGCCGATCTCATCGTTCGGTAGCCGCGGCCGCAACTCAGAACCTTCGATGATTAGCGCCGCGCTCGCACTTTGACACGAGGCGCTGCGCTGGGACTTCGCAGCCTCTCGATATTGCGCCGCGCTCGCTTCGATCGCAGAGGCGCCGCGACGACTGGTTTTTGCCTCGTTCGCCACTTTCTCTGTTTTTAGCTCTGGAACCTCCACTTTTGCCCTCTTTTAGCTCATTTTCCGTCATTTGGCCATTTTAACCACTTTGACTCAAAAGAAAGGAAAACTATCCTAATACGACACTTATTTGTACAAAAAGGGACAAAAGACTAATCAATCGACTAAAAAGTGTATATAAAATACACCGATCAAATACCCCTAAACTTAACCTTTGCTCGCCCTCGAGCAAAGATAGAAAGAAAGAAAATAAAGACTCAAAGAAACGAAAATAAAAGACTCATTGACATTGATCACTTTTGCTGCATTTAGTGTTATCTAGAAAAACATGAAGGTTAGCAGAATAATATGCAGGAACATGTAGTATGAAATTTTTCAGCACACTAAACACATTGAGCTAGATATTTCGCAAACTCATATTTATCATGCTTTAATGGAAGTCAATATACTAAATCATGTATATAAATTCAAAAATCCTATGGCATGCTTACTTGTTATTCTCCACTAATCCTGGATATGCATAAAAGAGATCTTCAGGACTTTAAGAGTTGTAATGTAGGCTTAGGTATATGTAGGTAAAAATAGGCATTTTAGGCTCATTCTGTGTACCATAAGCTCTTTAGCTTTTCCATTTTTTTTCCTTTTCTTTTGGTTCTTTTCTTCACTTCAATTCTATCTTTTCCCTCTTTTGTTTTGGGAGAGTGAAGAGTATAGTAATAACAAGCACCCCCAAACTTAGGCTTTTGCCTATTTCTTATTACTTTTTTATTGGGGTGCATCACTTTTGTTCACTCTTTTTGTCTCTTTTTTAACACAATTTATTCCACTATTTCATATTTTTACTTATGGCACAATTTGTGGGAATATAGGGTGTCAAAGAAGAAGTTTCAATTTTTAGGCTCAATGGGGCTGACTAGGGATATATTTAAAGTCCGGGATAGAAAAAAGTGGTAAGAATTGGCTATCAAAGAAATGCCTGAGTCATCTCCCTAACATGCATATCCTAACTATTTCGCCTCAAATAGCAAGCAATCATAACACATACGTATTCATCATTTAGCATGCACGATTTAAGCAAGAAACTCCAAATAGACAGATTTTTTTTTTGAGTTTTTGGCATATCTAACCTATGTGTTTAGATAGTTGCTTCAATTCCATTATTCCACCTTACTTCACTAGGTGTTTCTAGCAACTACAGCATACATGATCTTTGACAGGCAATTATGACTTAAAAAAAAAAAAATTGTGACTCAAAAATACATAAAAACAACAAAAACACAAATAAAACACCCCCCCCCCCAAACTTAAATCACACATTGTCCCCAATGTGTGTAGACTCAAAGACAATAAAAGAAATATGACACTTACAGACTTTGGCTAAAATGGTGGTGGTGGTGGTGGCATTGGATAGTGCATGGACCACTGACTGAACAAGGAACTCATCTCGTTGATTTGTTGCCTCGTTTCTTGTTGTCCTTGGATCACTGTGTCCAAACTTTGCATCATCCTCATCTGATTCTGAAGCAATTGCTCCATCGTGGGCACTGAAGATTCTGCTTCTGTGGTAGGCTGGTGGCTAGGCCCTGCCGCATATTGAGCCCCTATTTCAGGCTCATCTTCGTCCATGGCGGCCTCTGTTGCTGGTGGTGGTGGTGGTTGTACTCTTCTTCTAGCTGCTGGGGGGCTTGGGTCTGGGAAATAGTGCACTATCCCATATGTCACAGGCAGTTGGTTTCTCTCCTTAGTATCCGTGGGTAGGACTGGGACCCCATTCATGTGGCATAAACTGGTGATAAGTGAGCCATGTCTCAATCCTCCTGTTGTCACCAACCTGCTGATTTCTTCAATGCTCTGCACTATCTCTTTCCCCACATCAATCGTCAATCCCCTCATAATTCCATATATCAGCTTAATCCTATCTTCTGGCACTCTGGTGAAGTGTGTGGATGGAATCATGCGGGCACTGACGAAATATAGTCAACCCTTGGCTACTTTGTTGAATTGGCACCTGCTCAGTGCTCTTGACCCATTTCTCGCAATATCAAAAGCAGCCCCAGGGTAGCTCACTGTGTTTGCGACGGTATCCCAGTTTATGTTGTCGGTGCTCCTAGACCATGTTCTAAAATGGCTCCGATCACCAATTCCTTCTTCAACATCAACTGTTTTTAGAGTCATATTTATTGCTTCTGTCGTCACAGGCATATATCTTCCCCTCACAAAACAATTGTTGTCCACCCTCTCCGGAAAGTTGGCATATAATTCACGCACCATTGTTGTGTTCATTAGTGCTATCTTCTCCGGATTTACAAATCTCCTCCACCCCATTATCTCAATCATTGCCCGAATGGGCTCATAAACATCCCCTTCCTCAAACGACTCCCTCTGATAGTCCATTCCCCTTTCAGGGATTAAGGGCCTAGTACTAAGCTTTGTGTATCTTTGGAAGGCTTCGTAGCTCACAAACCTAGTATTATCGTATCATGGTGGGGTGGATGTGGAGGCTCTTCTCTTTCTGGTGGACATGGTTAAAATAGTTTCTGCAGCTTACACTTTATTAGCACAAGTGTTCCCCAACACAATCAACAATTAGCAGCTAAACACAACACCCCCAAACTTCAACTCTACTATCCAATACCCACACCCTCCTTGTCTACTCCTTCTCCAACTTCACAATCAATTTTTCAACACCCAAACTACTTCACAATGCAACACCTCTCCAACTATTACCTCCTTTGACTACTAGCAACTTTCAAGAAAAAGGTGAAGATTATCTTTTTGATGGTGTCTCCACGATATTCTTGCTTCCAATGGTGATTTGAGGCTATGGAATAGAGCTTTCTTGGTTGAGATAGCTAAGGGTTTTAGGAATTTAAGAGTTTTGGTTGTGGTTGGGTTTGATTTGTGGAGGATTTGTGGGTAATTTGTGGATTTTCGTGGGTTTTGTGAGAAGAAGGGTTAGGTTTTGGTTTTGAAATTGGGGCAAATGATTTCGGCGCGTTTAAGTTCGATTTCGCCAGGCCGCGGCGCCCAATATTCTGCACTCCTTCGGGAATTTCTGTGCCGCGGCGCCTAGACTTGGCATTTTTTCTGGATTTTTGGCGCCGCGGCCCTGCTCCTGGGCGCCACGACGCTTAAACTTCGCCGTTTCTTTTAGCCGTACGCTTACCCGCTTTTCCGAAATCCTCGCTTTCTTCAAATTTTCGCCCTTCAATTTATTGGCCTGTACCTGTCAATCACAGCACCAACACTACCTCCGTGAGACCGTTCTTAATAAAAACTACTATATTAAAATAAATCAAATCAAAATAATTTGGGTTGCCTCCCAAGTAGCGCTGTCTTTAACGTCTTTTAGCCGGACGCACGTTCCTTAGTTTTAATAACCGTGGGGTGGATCAACCCCCCAACTAATCCATTTCCTCCACATTTTGCGTTTTCTTTTTCTTCTTTTCCTCTTAGCATTATCAGTAAGGGGGAGTTCAGGAACACATACCTGCGTCAGTGGGGGTTTGGCAAACCATGCCTGCTTTCGTGGGCTCATTTCCCTTTGATTGACTTGTAATGGCTCACAGGGGGGCTTGATGGTGCTGATTGCAAAGCACCTGCTCATGGTTGGTGGCTCGATGACATGTTTAAAAACTTTAAATACCATTTCTTCCTTCTCCACCCTTAATGTTTGCTCTCCCCTTTCTACATCAATCAAAGCTCTCCCCGTTGCTAGGAATGGTCTCCCTAATATGATAGGGATTTCCGCATCTTCTTCCATGTCAAGAATGAGGAAGTCTGCAGGAAAGAAGAATTTTCCTACTTTAACAATCACATCCTCAATCTTCCCTCTTGGATGAACCACTGTCCTATCGGCCAGCTGCAGGCTCACTGTGGTCGGTTTGGCCTCACCCAACTCCAATCGTTTAAATACCGAGCAGGCATCAGATTTATACTTGCCCTAAATCACACAGAGCTCATTGCAAGTCACCCCGCCCATGCAAGGTAGTGTAAAGCTTCCTGGATCCTTTAGTTTTGGTGGAAACTTCTTCTGCAAGATAGCACTACACTCTTCTGTTAGTGCTACTATCTCATATTCCGCCAGCTTCTTCTTCTTCCCCAATATTTCCTTCATGAACTTGAAATAGGAGGGCATCTGCTCTAATGCTTCTATAAAGGGGATGTTGATATGCAGCTTCCTGAATACCTCCAAGAATTTGGAGAATTGTTTATCAACCGCCTTCCGCTGTAATCTCTGAGGGAAAGGGATATTTTCAGATACTCTTCTCCGGAGTTTTCTATCACCGGGCTAGGTTCAACCACCTTCTCTTTTCTATCTCTCTTTTCTCAATCACGGTGAAGAGATCACGCTCCAATCGCTTTCCACTTCAATCAGATCGCTCGACACCGCTTCCCTGATTTACCTCTGTGTTGCTTGGCGGTGTACCTGTGGCTTTGCTTACGCTTTGCTAGACCCACTTGTGTTTCCAAGTTCTGAACGAGGATCTAGCTTCATTACGAATCGTGTCACGACCCGACTCGCCCGCGATCGTGCCTTACCTCGCACCCTAGTGATACAACATCAGAGAAAATCAGCGGAAATAAAAACATACAGATATGAAACAAGATAAAAGAAAACAGGCTAACCAAAACGGTTGCCTTTTTGCATATATACAGAAATTTGAACAGTTACATCCTTTACAACCCTGCCCACAACAAAGATTACTGCACTTAAGAGTGTAATAACAACTATGACGGACAGGGCTCGCCATACCCCGAATGTACAAGAACCTACAACTCAGTGGAAACATACCAAAAGATAAGCCTCCGAGAAACGGAGCTTCCTAATACGAATTGTGATCCTATGAGCGAGGATCAACAACCGATGTACTTCTCTACTGCAGATGAACGCAACCCCTCAAGGAGGTCGAGACAACAGTACCAAGTATGTGAAACTTAAAATATCAGAAATGAAATCATAGTAGTCTATATAAAACAGAGACATATATGATAACCAAACTACAAGATATAATATGTAAGCGAATACGCTAAGTCAGGGACTCACCCTCAAAGTCATCACTCAAATATAACTATGGGTCTCATGCCCGCAACATCAATCATGCCCGTGGAATACCTTCCTCACTGCCGGCAGTCTACGATAACCACACCAAGGAGTACACATGAACACCAGGTCCCACCTGTGTCATAAAACCGTGACAGCAAGTACGAAGGCTAACTACCAGATACCAAAGCCGCATCATCAACTGACCGGGGCAAGTACGAAAGCCAACTACCAGATACCAAAGTCGTACCAACAAATCTATATAACCATACCACGAAGCTGACCCAGGGCAAGTACAAAAGCCAACTACCAGATACCACCTGCGCCACGTAGCTGGCCGGGGCAAGTACGAAGACTAACTACCAGATACCAAGCCGGAATCACGAGACTTCGTCACAAACCGAACGGGCAAGTACGGCTAACTACCGATACCAAGTCGAATCACCACGACCTCGGGCAAGTACGAGCCAACTACGGATACCAAGCCGAATCGGTGAAACCTCGCTGGAGAGCTAGTCCATGGAATAATAATCACGTGTTGTACCCGTGGAATGCTCCACACCGCCAGACGCCCAAGTAAGGTCATAACAAATCAGCCTACCTCCATCGAGACGCGGTGGTATAGAAATACAATACTAGCACGACAAGGCTATCACACGCAACATAGGCAAGTTACACACAACTCAAGGTACTTTCATTTTATGCCAAAGTCCAGGTTTTAACCCCAAAGTACTACGTACGTTAAATTCTTTTTAAAAGATCCATTTCTTTTACAAAGGTCACCCGCCCGTATTATCAAAATAGAGTGACTAACATTTTAAGTAAACCAAAACAACTTCCATACTTTCCTTTTTAAACCAAATTAAGACAATACCATGCCCTTTTAAACCAAAACACTTTCCCTTTTAAAATCAAGTAACAACATTCTTTTCCAAAAATTCAAGTTGCCTAATTTCAAATACTCAAGTCTCTTATTTTCGAAAGATTTCATAGCTCATAGTCTTAATCACTTAACAACGTAATCTCTTTTAAAACAATTTGAGTAACATAAGTCTATGTGTGAGTAGGTTATACTTGTTTATGACAATCTTATTAAAGCAGCCATGATCTAGGAAATGTAATACAATTTTGTCTTATCTTAGCTTCTATGCAGATGGAGGTTTCTACTGGTTTTGATAATAATTAATTAGTCAATACATTTTCCTTTATTAACGCTGCAGTGGTTTGTTCGATACTTATTCCCATTTCCGAAATCAATATAACTTATTCCTTTTTAAAGCCCATTTACCCATTTCTCATAAATGCGGTTTCACAACTTTTAACACAAACCAAGTCCGTAGCATTTCACATCAAGTCATTAATAAGTCAAGTCTCTTATCTTTTAAAAACCATAAACTATTTCTTTACCTACATAAAGTTGTTATAACAAACTTCCCATAAAGCCGTTATAACACTTTATGTTTTAAACCAACCTACTTCGTTTAGCACACGTACGTCTACCGTACTACATAGTTCACACAATCATGCTAGAAAAGATAGGAAGAGGTTCACATACCTCACGACGATTATCGACAAATAGCAAAAAGCTCCAAAGTACTATAATCCTGCTAGCCTTTTCCACCCTTCAAGTAGAATACACTACTCGCAGTACTTCAACCTATAATGGCCATAAAACGTCTATCAACTTCTGGATCTCTTCGCAGAACAATTCTAGGTAAACAGTTCCTTATTCTACGGAAAATTCGGCAAAGACCTCCCCGCAACCACATAAATCTCCTCCTCTAACAAGTGCCCGCTACCAAACCAACAACTCCTGCGTGGGTTACACGCCTAACCTGGACGATACAACATCGCCTCACAAAAATACTACAAGTCTAATGTAAATACAGTCCGATGTAAATACAGTTCAATTCTATTCAATCATCCTTCCAATATATATATACTCACTTCTAAGTTACTACAACATGTAATATCCAATTTCAATAGGGGGATAAAGATCATTACCTCGATAAGCCCAAAATTATCCAAGATTATAAGTCGATCCTGAGCAACGTTTAGCTCCTATTCCTTACGCTCCAATCCGCTCCAAGCGACCCTTAGAAGTTTCTAAACAACTTCTCTTAACACTTTAACTCCAAAAAGTGAAGAACACTTAGGCTTTAAATGTGGCAACTCTCGGCCAAGGGGAGGTTCTTAGGCTAGGGGTGTGAAATCTTTTCTAACTTTTGGTTACTAATCTTCCTAATACACTAAGGAAGAACACTTAAAACTTTAAGAATTTTTTGACAATATTTGCTCAAGAAACAAGGCTAAAGCCGAGAACTACAAAGGAAAGGGAGGGAGTATTTTTGCCTTGGAATTTCTCAAGTGTGGATGAAGAATAGTCTTCAACTAAGGGGGTATTTATAGGACATTCAAGGGCTAGGATTGAAGCAAGTGTGTGGTCTAGATTGAGCCATGTGTGTGTGGGTCCCACTTATCCAACTACTACACAAATATCTTGCAAGACTTTTGACCAAATGTTTTAAGCCTTTAACATGTAAAAAACGTGCCAAGCTTGTCCAAAATCTCGTCCAACCTTGCCACCTAGGGGTGACACATGTCGCCCTCCTATTGGTCCAAAATATTTCATCTTCCGAAAATATCCGTAATGCCAAAAATCCGAAAATAAAGTGGGCCCCACAAAACCGTAAATTCTCCCGTGGGCCCCACGTGACCAATTCCGAAAATAAAATTCCATAATTCTTAAATATTCCAAAAAGTCCGAATACCAAATCTGGGAATCCAATTCCCTTTAATGAACATTTTTCCTTCACAAAATCCGGAAACTTTTCCGTCGAAAAATCACATCTTTCTTCCTTTCCAATTTAAATGTCGCATTCTCGAACGTACGTATTCACATACATACCCTGGAACTACGGGGTGTAACATTTTTCCCCCCTTAGAAACATTCGTCCCGAATGTTCCTTCTAAGTCTCCAAGCATACCTGTGCCGGTATAGTCTTCCCTATTATGCTTATTTAAACCAATCAGGCCACCAATGGCCATAATATAACACACGCGAAAAACCCAAATCCAAGCCAACGAGGATTCACCTCTAAGATGAAAAACAACACTAACTCTCACTCATGATCCAAAGGATACTCTCTTCGCACCTTCACTTCACAAAAAAAAGATCACTTCCGACCTCTTAACACACATTCACTTCCTTTCTTACTCGTCGTACCCTTCTCGTACACCCGAATTCTTTCTAGTACACTTACCACACTCCCTTCATCACTTTAGTTTCCAAAACCTTGGAGTCACTACCTCCAAACTTGGTCATCTTACTAGCCTCAAATTCCTTTAAGGCCATTCCCGGCCTTCACGATCCGATTCTGGTCGAACATATCCACGAACTCATACGATGGTTACCTAAACCTGGGCCTAGCACCCTCGTGACCCTACCACCTGGCGGGAACACCTCAAACTGACCCCACCTCATATCGGGCTACGGGTTGACCCGCGAATGGTCTCCAACCCGACCCATAATCGCGCCAAACTCTTGTTCCCCCCGATCCGGAATAATCTTACTAATTCACGTCATGAAAGCTACCACTTCCATCTCACACTACCCATGGAATTATCACACAAAACTCCACGTGTACTATGCACTCCGACAAGGGTTAACCGTAAAATCCTTTACTCAAGACGGCCTTACATCTAAGGTCTCAACGTGTAATATTCTAAGGTTCACACCTTCCATGTCCCCATACTTTTCCTTTCAACTAACCATGTTTTCTAACTCACAAATAACACAACGCTATCCGTACATAGCACACAATAATAAGATCATCATATCAAGCATACTAAACTCTAGAGGGTTAAGGTTATACCTGAAAGATTCAAAATAAGCGATTCAAAGGACCGTTAAAACTGGGATCTTCCACCGCGACCTCTGCCGTGGCTCGCCAGATATGAACATCCCGCCGCTATCAAGGTGAAGAACCCGCAACTGATCCCGTAGTCTGTGTTATCCCACTAGTGCCACCTCCGTTCGGACAGTTTCTCACATAATGGCCCTGCTGGCCGCATGTAAAGCAAACTCCCAAACTAGCACGACACTTCCCCTTATGGATTTTACCGCAACGACCACACTGAGGTAAGGGTGGCCTCATCTGGCCAACACCACTACTCCCCGAAACTCAACCTCGAGCCCCGACCGCTTCCTGAATACTCCCGACGCCTCAAGATCGCGGAGGACCACTCAATCGGATGAGGTATATATTCGATCACGCGGAGGTTGCCCGCCTCGAAAGTTATTAAAGGACCTGCTGTCTTGGCCCTCTTATGCTGATCTCGTCCCTACGCCGGTCTCTACGTTCCTCCATCCTCGCATAAGCTCAGATACACGGCAATGTCCATGCCCTACCAAGAGCTACTCCGCGCAACCTCCGCTAAATAATCGCCAAGTCTGTGACATATTGCGCACCCTATCCTCCATGTTCGCCACTAATGCGGGACATACCGAGCAAAGAGTGAAACTCTACATCAGACTCCCAACCGCACGCCTGCTCGCCTCAATGTCAAAAATCTATCGGCCCGAGCCCTCCTCATCTGTGGAGGAAAGAAATGTGCAAGAAATGCCCCTGAGAACTCGTCCCACACAGCTGGAGGCGCATGCTCCCCCCGGGATAGCTCCCACGAATCAAACCAGTCGACTGCAGTATCACGCAGCCGATGCGAACCCAATATCACCGACTCTGCCTCTGAGGCCTTGATCACTCTCATGATCCGCTGTAACTGTCGGATAAACTCCTGAGGGTCATCCTCAGCTCTCGATCCATAGAACACTGGTGGACTGCAACTTAAGTCCCGTCTCCAACTATCGCCCTGGGTGCACTCATCGTACCACCGGCTCCGCCTCGCCCTCAAGTCTCGCCATAAACCTAACTAGTAATCGCCATCTCCTCAGAACCCATCTTTCTCTCGCTTCCAGTGTGGGACTGAGGCGCAGATATCGTGGCCTCGTGAGCTACCGCCGCTTCTAAACTCGCTGGGCCGGCATCGTAGAATCTTCCGTCTGTAGCACCACCCTGGGTAAAAACTGGGCCTCTGTCCCCGTAACCTCCGTGCTCTACTCGCAGCCTCCTTCACGCCGCCTCTTCGGGCTCTGGTTGCCTTGCGTAGAGGCATAACTTGTTACACCCCGTAAATTCAAGAAGATAAGATAAGAACATACCAAGGAATGTAAGATTTGAAAGTTGAAAGATAAGTTGACAAACATGTGTTGGACGGATTTTGAGTCTACCTTGGAGTGTTGTACCCCAGTTGTTAAGAATTTCGAGGTGTTTAAAAAGCCTAGTGTGTAGTCCGTTAAATCTAGTTCCCAACACAACAAACCGTTCGTCGATAGGACATCGGAGTCAAAAGTTATGGAAGTTACAAGGTCGGTGCGCAATGTGCAAGCGCAGCTTTGCTCAGTGCAGTACAGCGGCCTGAATGCGGACGCGGCGCCGGAATGCTGTAACTTTTCGGAAGTGGAGGCGCCGAGGCGGGATTTTTCTGCGGTCAAGGGCGAAAATCAGGGGATATTTTGATAAAAAGGCCTATGGGAGGGTGACAAGTATCCTCCCATCTTTTGACCAAGAAAGGACCTATTTCGGGCCAAGTCTTGGAAGACTTGGCCATTTCACCTAACCCTCCCCAAGAAAATCCTCTCCCTTTCTCTCTAGATTTTTGGAAGAAAACCTAGCCTAAGGAATTTTTGGAAAGACTTCGAGAAGGAAAAGTGTTGGCACTTGTAGAGGCTCGTGTGGGTAATTTTAAAGTGAAGAATATTTCGGAAAGAGAGCTTCTTGAGGTAAGATCTCCACCTTCTTGTATAATTGAAGATTTCAAGTTATAGTAGTTTAGAAATGAGCCTGAGGCTTTTTTATTTAAGTTTAATAGAGTTAGATCTTCTGCCTTGTTGAAATCGAAATGGGCATGTTAGCCTTAAGATGATAACTTCAATTTGGTTACTAATTTGGTCGTCGCATGTTGTAAAGGGGGATTGTAGTTGTTGAAGATGTCTAGGGCTAGATATCATGTTAGACCTAAGAACTTGGATTGGAAAAGAGTTGAAAGGGGTTAGTATTGGTTATATTGTTGGCCAAGAATGGCATGGAAATTATTGGTTTATTTTGTATCATTGTGGGGCGGAATTTTACGCGTCCTGTAAAGGCGTGTAATCCCCTTTGTGGTTAGCTGAATTGTGTGCCTTAAATATGGCGTTGGTTATTGAAATTCGACCTTGAAAAAGGTGGCAAAGTTAGTAGAAACAAAGGAAGTTCTGTCCAAATTGCCGTAGAATTTAGGGACTTTGCACTTAGTTTATTCTACGTTCGAAGCTAGATTTTGATGGACGTTTTATGACCTTATTAGGATTGAAGTACTACGAGTAGCGTATCCTACTTGGAGGGTATAGTACTGTGGAGACTTTTGCTAATTGTCGGCAATCGTCGCGAGGTATGTGATTCTTCCTATCCTCTTCAGCATGATTATTTGTGAAATATATAGTGCAGTAGATGCACGTGTGTTAAAGGAATTTGGTTTCCCTTGTTTTGCCTTGACTTGATATGAAGTGTAAAGGTCTTGATTGTTTGAAAAAAATAGGAAAATCTTATTCGTTAGTAATGGGTACTCGGTGGTTAAAGAATAAGCCCTCTTGGTCTCATAAAGGGCTTATAGTTGTAATTGGTTGGTTTAAAACATAAAGTGTTATAACGGCTTTATGGGAAGTTTGTTATAACCACTTTATGTAGCTAAAAGAATGGTTTGTTGATTTCAAAAGATAAGAGACTTGACTTGTAATTGACCTAAATGGTGTTGAAAAGTGTGAAACCTCATTCGTGAGAAATGAGTACGTGGTTTTTAAAAGAATAATGTTACATAAATTTCGGAAATGGGAATAAGAATCGAACAAGCCAATGCAGCGTTAATAAAGGAAATAGTAATGACAATTAATTATATTAAAACCAGTAGAAACCTCCATCCGTGATAAGCTAAGATAAGACAAAATTGTATTACATTTCCTAGATCATGGCTGCTCTAATAAGAATTATTGTAATCAAGTTTCGATCTTCTTGAAAATTCCAAGGTAAGGAACTCGATTTCTAAAAGAAAAGAGACTTAAGAATTTGAAGTGTTTTGTTTTAAAAAGAAAGGCATGGTTTCGCCTTGACTTGTTTTTAAAACATAAAGTGTTATAACAGCTTTATGGAAAGTTAGTTATAATGACTTTATAGGAGTAAAGGAATAGATTCATTATTGGATTTTTTTTTAAATGGTATACTTGACGTTGTGCTAAAAAGTGTTTAAAGTGCTTGAATTAAACCTGAATGTGTTCGATACTACGGGTATTAGTATCTTGTGGCTTTTATGTAGAAAGAGGTCTTTGTTTTGAAGGAATGAAAGTATGTAGTATTTTGGGGTTGAAACCCGGAATTGTTGACATGAAATGAAAGTACGTTCAACTGGCCTATGCTTGTTGTGATAGCTTTTGTTGTGCAAGTGTTGTATTTACGTATACCGCCTCTCGTTGGAGGCGTGCTATCTGGTTGATTGATGGACATACTGACACGTTGGGTAGCCCACGGGTATGCTTCCACTATATCGATTCTTGATGGACATACTGACACGTTGGGAGGCCCACGGATATGCTTCCATTAGGGGTGTTATTATTGTTATTTGATTGGACATACTGACACGTTGGGTAGCCCACAGGTATGATTCCACAGTGAGTAGTATATTGTTATTTGATTGGACATACTGACACGTTGGGTAGCCCACGGGTATGCTTCCACAGTGAGTATTGTTTTGTTAGTTGTTTGGACATACCGACACGTTGGGTGGCCCACGAGTATGCTGCCACAGGGATTGTTATCTTGTTACTTCCTTTGGGCATACCGACACGTTGGATGGTCCACGGGTATGGGCCCACTAGGACGGTTCCAGGGCCATGCTTATACCGAGGTGAGATGCCGGGGCATGCGACCATTGTGCGGGTTAAACTCCCGGGTTGTATTTGAGTGATGATTTTACGGGCATGAGTCCCTGACTTGGCATGACTACTTTTATGTGGTACTGTAGTTTGGTTATCATACATGTCTCCTGCTTTATATAGACTATTATGATTTCATTTCTGATATTTTTGATTTCACATACTTGGTACTGTTATCTTGACCTCGCCCGGAAGTGCGTTCATCTGCGCGAGTTGAGTACATAGCTGGTCGATCCGCATTCTTAGGATCGCTGTTCGGTTCTCGGAAAGCTCCATATCTCCGGAAGCTTGTCCTGTGGTACGGTTCCCTGAAAGTTGTAGACTTTTGTATATTCAGGGGCATGGCGGGGCCCTGTCCCGTCATTATGGTCTTAAAATTCTTAGAGGTGCATGTATTTGTTGTGGGCGAGTTTGTAAGGGATATCGCTCAAGTTTTCATTTATGTTCAAAAGGTAACCGTTTGGGTTATCCTGTTTCATACTTTATGTCTTGTCTCATGTTTTAGTTTTTATTTCCGCTGATTTTCTCTGATATTGTATCGCTAGGGTGCCCGGGGTAAGGCACCAGTCACGGGCCCGGGTTCGGGTCGTGACATAACTGGTACAAAAGAATAAGTCAGAGGGAGTCCAACTTACGACACAGCTCTAAGGCACGATCTCAGAGTGAGAAGAATAGAAACCAATCCTAAATGTCCTGCAGCCTCCTTATTATAGATGTGGTGCACAACACACCGATAATCAAGACTCTACTAGACACGGTCTGTAGACACTTTCCGAGGACTAACTGCTCTGATACCACTTTTGTCACGACCCGACCTCGGGCCCGCGACTGGTGTCTTACCACGGGCACCCTAGTGATACAACATCAGAGAAAATCAGCGGAAATAAAAACATACAAATATGAAACAAGATAAAAGAAAACAGGCTAACCAAAACGGTTGCCTTTTTGCATATATACAGAAATTTGAACAGTTACATCCTTTACAACCCTGCCCACAACAGTACTACAGACCTCTAAGAGTGTAACAACAACTATGACGGGACAGGGCCCCGCCATACCCCTGAATGTACAAGAACCTACAACTCAGGGAAACATACCAAAAGATAAGCCTCCGGAGAAACGGAGCTTCCCAATCTGAATCGTGATCCATGGCGAGGATCAACAACCGATGTACCTCTACGTGGCATGAACGGCCCCGAAGGAGGTCGATCACAGTACCAAGTATGTGAACCGAAAATCAGTAAATGAAATCATAGTAGTCTATATAAAGCAGAGACATATATGATAACAAACTACAATACATAATATGTAGCAAATACATCAAGTCGTGGACTCACGCCTCAAAGTCATCACTCAAATATAGCTATGGGTCTCATGCCCGCAACATCAATCATGCCCGTGGAATACCTTCCTCATCACGGCGATCTCGATAACTACACCAAGGAGTACATGAACACGAGTCCCACTGTGTCATAAAACCGTATGGGGCAAGTACAAAGGCTAACTACGGATACCAAAGCCGCATCATTAATCGGCGGGGCAAGTACGAAAGCCAACTACGGATACCAAAGTCGTGCAACAAATCTATATAACCATACCACGAAGGCGACCGGGGCAAGTACGAAAGCCAACTACCGGATACCACTGCGCCACGTAATGGCGGGGCAATCGAAGACTAACTACGGATACTGCGGAATCACGAGACTTCATCACAAAACTGAGCGGGCAAGTGCGAAGGCTAACTACGGATACTGGCCGAATCAGCCACGACCTCGGGGGCAAATGCGAGCCAACTACGGATACCAAGACGAATCGGTAAAACCTCGCGGAGAGCTAGTCCATGGAATAATAATCACGAAGCGTGCGTGGAATGCTCACACCGCTGCAGACGCGTCCAAGTAAGGTCATAACAAATCAGCCGGCCCTCCATCGAGAGACGCGGTGGTATATAAATACAATACTAGCACGACAAGGCTATCACACGCAACATAGGCAAGTTACACACAACTCAAGGTACTTTCATTTTATGCCAAAGTCCAGGTTTTAACCCCAAAGTACTACGTACGTTAAATTCTTTTTAAAAGATCCATTTCTTTTACAAAGGTCACCCGCCCGTATTATCAAAATAGAGTGACTAACATTTTAAGTAAACCAAAACAACTTCCATACTTTCCTTTTTAAACCAAATTAAGACAATACCATGCCCTTTTAAACCAAAACACTTTCCCTTTTAAAATCAAGTAACAACATTCTTTTCCAAAAGTTCAAGTTGCCTAATTTCAAATACTCAAGTCTCTTATTTTCGAAAGATTTCATAGCTCATAGTCTTAATCGCTTAACAACGTAATCTCTTTTAAAACAATTTGAGTAACATAAGTCTATGTGTGAGTAGGTTATACTTGTTTATGACAATCTTATTAAAGCAGCCATGATCTAGGAAATGTAATACAATTTTGTCTTATCTTAGCTTCTATGCAGATGGAGGTTTCTATTGGTTTTGATAATAATTAATTAGTCAATACATTTTCCTTTATTAACGCTTGATGGTTTGTTCGATACTTATTCTCATTTCCGAAATCAATATAACTTATTCCTTTTTAAAACCCAATTACCCATTTCTCATAAATGCGGTTTCACAACTTTTAACACAAACCAAGTCCGTAGCATTTCACATCAAGTCATTAATAAGTCAAGTCTCTTATCTTTTAAAAACCACAAACTATTTCTTTACCTACATAAAGTTGTTATAACAAACTTCCCATAAAGCCGTTATAACACTTTATGTTTTAAACCAACCTACTTCGTTTAGCACACGTACGTCTACCGTACTACATAGTTCACACAATCATGCTAGAAAAGATAGGAAGAGGTTCACATACCTCGCGACGATTATCGACAAATAGCAAAAAGCTCCAAAGTACTGTAATCCTGCTAGCCTTTTCCACCCTTCAAGTAGAATACGCTACTCGCAGTACTTCAACCTATAATGGCCATAAA
Organism: Przewalskia tangutica; assembly: GCA_029844215.1. Classification (NCBI taxonomy): domain Eukaryota; kingdom Viridiplantae; phylum Streptophyta; class Magnoliopsida; order Solanales; family Solanaceae; genus Przewalskia; species Przewalskia tangutica. The sequence goes on along the minus strand of CM056733.1, from coordinate 14,823,640 downwards.
ACGTCTATCAACTTCTGGATCTCTTCGTAGAACAATTCTAGGTAAACAGTTCCTTATTCTACGGAAAATTCGGCAGCACCTCCCCCCCCCCCCCCGCAACCACATAAATCTCCTCCTCTAACAAGGCCTGCTACCAAACCAACCACTCCCAGGGGGGGGGGGGTTACACGTCTAACCGGACGTATACAACACTGCCCCACAAAAATACTACAAGTCTACTGTAAATACAGTCCGATGTAAATACAGTTCAATTATATTCAATCATCCTTCCAATATATATATACTCAATTCTAAGTTACTACAACATGTAATATCCAATTTCAATAGGGGGATAAAAATCATTACCTCGATAAGCCCAAAATTATCTAAGATTATAAGTCGATCCTGAGCAACGTTTAGCTCATATTCCTTACACTCCAATCCGCTCCAAGCGACCCTTAGAAGTTTCTAAACAACTTCTCTTAACACTTTAACTCCAAAAAGTGAAGAACACTTAGGCTTTAAATGTGGCAACTCTCGGCCAAGGGGAGGTTCTTAGGCTAGGGGTGTGAAATCTTTTCTAACTTTTGGTTACTAATCTTCCTAATACACTAAGGAAGAACACTTAAAACTTTAAGAATTTTTGGACAATATTTGCTCAAGAAACAAGGCTAAAGCCGAGAACTACAAAGGAAAGGGAGTGAGTATTTTTGCCTTGGAATTTCTCAAGTGTGGATGAAGAATAGTCTTCAACTAAGGGGGTATTTATAGGACATTCAAGGGATAGGATTGAAGCAAGTGTGTGGTCTAAATTGAGCCATGTGTGTGTGGGTCCCACTTATCCAACTACTACACAAATATCTTGCAAGACTTTTGACCAAATGTTTTAAGCCTTTAACATGTAAAAAACGTGCCAAGCTTGTCCAAAATCTCGTCCAACCTTGCCACCTAGGGGTGACACATGTCGCCCTCCTATTGGTCCAAAATATTTCATCTTCCGAAAATATCCGTAATGCCAAAAATCCGAAAATAAAGTGGGCCCCACAAAACCGTAAATTCTCCCGTGGGCCCCACGTGACCAATTCCGAAAATAAAATTCCATAATTCTTAAATATTCCAAAAAGTCCGAATACCAAATCTGGGAATCCAATTCCCTTTAACGAACATTTTTCCTTCACAAAATCCGGAAACTTTTCCGTCGAAAAATCACATCTTTCTTTCTTTCCAATTTAAATGTCGTATTCTCGAGCGTACGTCTTCACATACATACCATGGAACTACGGGGTGTAACAAGCGAGTGCAGGCGTTGGCAAGTCTTTATCCTGTTGCTTCGGCTCGTCGGCTTTTCTTGAGCGGTCATTGAATCGCTGAGGATCTGGGCCCGAGTAAAGCGTGCGATTCGTTGTCTTTGGTTCGCATCGCCTATATTGAATCATCGCCTGGTCTCCTCTCCATGAGAAATTTGGGTGATTCCTCCACCCTGGATTATAAGTGTTGGAGTATGGATTGTTTTGTGGCCTTTGATAATTACCCACGGCCTGACATTCTGCTTGCTCCATTGGTATATTATTAGGATCAGCTGAAGGACACCTGTTGAATGTATGTGGGCCACCACATATCTCACAGCTTTTAGGCATCTGCACCGCATTCACTGACACTGTATTTTGCTGCAACTGTTTTGCCAAAAGAGCCACTTGGGCATTCAAGGCAGCAATAACATCTATCTCGTGGACTCCCACTGTTCTCCTCCCACTTGTCGACCTCTCTTCTGTGACATGGTTGTTGGTGGCCATATCTTCTAGTAACTCGTGAGCGTCGTGGGCTGTTTTCCTCATGAATGCCCCACCTGCTGCTGCATCTATGATGGTTCTGGTTGTACTGCTCAACCCGTTATAAAAGATGTGGACCAAGTTCCACAACTCAATGCAATGGTGTGGGCATTTTCTCTGCAAGTCTTTGAACCTTTCCCAAGCTTCATATAAGGACTCTCCATCTGCTTGGTAGAAGTTGTTCAACTCCCCTCTCAATTTTGCTGCTTTGCATGGGGGAAAGAACTTGGCTAGGAATTTCTGTGCCAGCTCGTGCCATGTAAAAATCGAATCGGCCGGCAGGGAATTCAACCATACTTTTGCTCTATCCCTGAGTGAGAAGGGAAAGAGCCTCAATCTGACGACATCATCAGTAACGCGGTTATATCTGAAAGTTGCACATAGCTCCAAGAAATTAGCTATGTGCATATGTGGATCCTCTGATGGCAGCCCTCCAAATTGTACTGTGTGCTGTACCATGCTCAGAATCGCCGGTTTTATCTCGAAGTTGTTTGCTCCTATGGCAGGGAGCCTAATACATGTATGTGCTCCATTCACTCTAGGCAGCACATAGTCTCCCAAGCTTCTTTCTGCCTGGACTTGAACTCTTTCCTCGACATCCATAGGTACTTGCCGAGGTATTCCTGGATTAGGTTGATTTTCACCTAACCCTTCTCTCATTATGTTGTTGTTTTGAACACCGTCCATCTCTATCAAGGTTGCAATCCGCTGATTCTTTCTGTTCTGTTTACAAGTTTTCTCAATCTCTGGATTGAAGGGAACAAGAGTGTCTTCCCCTCTTCTCCTTCGCATAAACTGATTTCCTGAAATAGATCAAAAACAGACAACAAATCACGGCACCCTGATTTTTGAAATAAATAAATAAAAAAAAAAACGTGAAAATTAAAAAATAAAAAAAATAAAAAAAATAAAAACCAAATTAGAAATTAAAAATAGATAAATTTGATATTGAACTATGCCTAATCCCCGGCAACAACGCCAAAAACTTGATGCGTGAAAAGATGCACACACTTTAACGCAAGTGCACGTTATCGTAACAAGTAATATAGTCTTAGTAAGACCGAATATCGTCCACAAGGATTAGGGTTCAAGTACCAACTATCTATTGTTTGGTATTTATTTGGTAAATGGATATTTGATTTTGTTGTTTATAACTAAGAATTATAAAGACTAATTTATCTAATGAGTTTACTTCAGTTGTGATGGGAATAGGGCTTCCATGTCTCTTCAACTATCCGCTTATGTTATTTATTAATGCAACGAATTATGGTCTTCTTCTCTCGGAGCTAGCAGGTTTACGAAATAGTTTTATATTCCCGTTAAGGATATATAAACACTCAACCCCGGTATTGCACCTTACCTATCTTTCGGTGATAAGGATAACTCTATAAGAGGATTAAGAACAAAAACCTAGTTAACCGTCACGCACCATGCGCAAAATTAGGGTTGTTAAGCCTCTCATTAACGCTACATAAATAATTGAGGTATTTTCATCCCCAACCCAAATATGTCTACCCAACTTACAGCATATTCACAACCTCCTCCTTTCGAAGTTTGATTAGAAATCATATAAGGATAATTAGTTGTCAATTAATTACCAAGCATTCAAAGCAATTATTGGATAAATCTCTCAAAGAAGAATAATAACCATAAACATGCATTAATTCATAACTTAAGTTTCTAGTGAATCAACATGGTAAGCCCTATAAGAGAATTAGTTCCTAGCCATTGACATGACAAGAACTAATTCCAAGTTCATCATACAAAAACTGAAATAAAAGAAAAGAAAAGGAAAAGAAAGTACTAAATTATGGTCTCCAATCTCCAAGCAAGAAATCTTGTGTTGTGCAAGAAGGGGAACCCTTAAAATCTGCCTAGGGTTCTCCTTTTATAGGCTGAAAACCGCCCCTAACTTCTCCCTGCAGGACTGGCCCAGAAAATCGTCAAAACCCTGATTTTTCCCGCGTCTGCGCCGCGACGCCGGAACTTCTGCAGCACTTCAGGTGATTTGGCGCCGCGGCCCTGATCTCTGGCTGCGAGTAGCCGCGGCCTGCTCTGTAACCTTTCGATGATTAGCGCGCGCTCGCACTGTTGACATGAGGCGCCGCGGCGCTGCGACTTCTGCAGCCTCTCTGGATATTGGGCGTCGCGGCCCTGCTTCTGATCCTCTTTTAGCTCCTTTTCCGCCATTTGGCCATTTTAACCACTTTGACTCAAAAGAAAGGAAAACTATCCTAATACGACACTTATTTGTACAAAAAGGGACAAAAGACTAACTGAAACTGACTCAAAAAGTGTATATAAAATACACCGATCACACAACTGCCTACAGGGGAAATCAGGGAAACCAACCCCGCCAGAGTCAGGGAGGTCAACAACCCAACAATTCTAATCGGCTCTACGCTTTGCCCCAGAGGAATGAGGCAGAAGCATCTAATGCGATGGTCACAGGTATTTTGCTAGTCTCGAGTATTCTTGCATTTATATTATACGATCCTGGCTCTACATTTTCATATGTGTCAATGGGCTTTGCTAAGAATTTACATGTAGAACCTTCTTATTTAAGTGAACCTTTTGAGGTTATGACACCAGTAGGGGCCTCAATTTGGGCCTCTCGGGTGGTAAATAATTTCCCATTAGAAGTGAATGGCAGGGGAACAATGGTGAACCTAGTACTACTTGATATGGTAGACTTCGATGTCATTTTGGGTATGGATTGGTTGTCGGCATGTTATGCCATGTTAGATTGTCGGCAAAAGATAGTGAGATTAACTTTTTCCGGAGAACCAGAAGTTGTTATTAGGGGTAGGATTGGAATATCCTCAGGTCAGTTTATTTCCTACCTTGGTGCTCAAAAGTTATTGAGAAGTCACAGAGTGGAGTACGCATATCTGGCTAATATAGTGGATACCCAAAAAGAATCCCCAGCAGTGAATGATGTTCCTATTGTTCGAAATTTTCCGGAGGTTTTTCCTGAAGACGTTCCACCTTCCTCCAGATAGAGAAGTGGAGTTTTCTATAGAGTTAATTCCGGGTACAAGACCCATTTCTATTCCTCCACATCGAATGACCCCAGCTGAATTGAGGGAGTTAAAAGAACAATTGAAGGATCTTCTGGATAAAGGCTTTATAAGGCCTAGTGTTTCCCCTTGGGGTGCACCAGTCATGTTTGTGAAAAAGAAAGACGGATCGCTCCGAATGTGCATCGATTATCGGCAGCTCAATAAGGTCACGATCAAGAACCGATACCCATTACCAAGAATCGATGATCTTTTTGACCAACTTCAGGGAGCTAGCTATTTTTCCAAGATTGATCTCCGTTCGGGATATCATCAGCTGAAAATAAATCCAGATGATATATCCAAAACAGCCTTTAGAACCCGATACAGCCATTATGAGTTCTTGGTCATGTCTTTTGGGTTAACCAATGCCCCAACGACTTTTATGGATTTAATGAACAGAATCTTCAAAGCATTCCTAGATTTGTTCGTGATCGTGTTCATAGATGATATCCTAATTTACAGTAAGAGTGTTGAAGAACATGAAGAGCATCTGAGGTTAGTGCTTCAAGTCTTGAAACAGGAGAAACTATATGCTAAATTTTCAAAGTGTGAATTTTGGTTGGAAAAGGTAGCCTTTTTGGGCCATGTTGTGTCAAGGGATGAAATTATGGTAAACCCCAGAAGATAGAAGCAGTGAAGAACTGGCCAAAACCGACCACTCCGATAGAGGTTAGAAGTTTCTTGGGTTTGGCTGGGTATTATAGAAGATTCGTAAAAGGTTTTTCTAGTCTTGCTGCTCCCTTGACCCGGTTGACTCAAAAAGCGGTTAAGTACCAGTGGTCAGAAGCATGTGAAGCAAGTTTTCAGAAACTAAAGGAATTGTTGACTACTGCACCAGTCCTAACCTTACCATCAGGACAAGAAGGGTTCACAGTCTATTGCGATGCCTCTAGAGTTGGGTTAGGATGTGTCTTGATGCAGTTTGGAAAGGTTATTGCGTATGCATCTAGACAGTTGAAGATACATGAGAAGAATTACCCAACTCATGACTTGGAATTAGCTGCGGTGGTGTTTGCCTTACGAATATGGAGACATTATTTGTATGGTGTGCATGTGGACATATTTACAGGTCATAAGAGTTTGCGACATAACCACATGAAGGATTTGAATCTCCGACAAAGAAGATGGTTAGAGTTGCTTAAGGATTATGACCTTAGTATTCTTTACCATCCTGGGAAAGCCAGCGTGGTGGCTGACGCACTCAGTAGGAGATCAATGGGCAGCTTGGCCCATTTGGCAATACAAAAGAGGGGTATTGTTCGTGAGGTTCAAAGATTGGGAAACCTCGGGGTTAGCTTAACTGAGATCGATGAAGGTAGGGTGGTAGTACATGATACCTCGTAGTTTGCCTTAGCTTCAGAAATAAAAGAAAGTCAGTTTGAGGATACGGAGTTTGTTGGATTTCGGGAGAGGATCCAACAGGGAAAACCTTCACAGTTTACATTGGGAGATAATGACGGAACCCTTCGGTATAAGGGTAGGTTATGTGTTCCTAAGGTAAAGGATCTAAGGAGGAAGATCTTAGATGAGGGTCACAACACAAGATATTCCATTCATCCAGGGTCAACAAAAATGTATCAGGACCTCAAGGCAAATTACTGGTGGGACGGGATGAAGAAAGACGTTGCGGAGTTTGTCGGGAGGTGTCTTATATGTCAGCAGGTGAAAGCTGAACATCAAAAACCTGGCGGATTACTTCAGGACATTGGAGTCCCCATGTGGAAATGGGAGGCGATTCATATGGATTTCGTAACTGGTCTACCGAAAACTCGAGAAGGGTATGATTCTATTTGGGTGATTGTTGATCGGCTTACAAAGTCAGCTCATTTCTTACCAGTCAAGACTACGTATCGCGCACCACAGTACACACATATTTATTTGAAGGATATTGTGCGGTTACACGGGATTCCCTTGCAAATTATTTCAGATAGGGGTTCCCAGTTCACCTCACACTTTTGGCAAAGTTTCCAGCAGGGTCTCCGGACAAAAGTTAAGTTAAGCACGGCTTTCCACCATGAAGCAGATGGGAAAGTCGAGCGAACAATTCAAACACTTGAGGACATGTTGCGATCTTGTGTGTTAGATTTTCAGGGAAGATGGTTGGACCATCTATGTCTAATTGAGTTCGCCTACAATAATAGTTTTCACTCTAGCATACAAATGGCCCCGTTTGAAGCATTATATGGACGAAAATGTAGGTCTCCACTTGGATGGTTCGAGGTGGGTGAGGCAACTTTTCGGACACAAGTCATTCAAGAAACAAATGATAAGGCTGAGATGATTCGAGCGGATCAAAGCGACTCATAGCCGTCATAAGTCCTATGCGGATCATCGGAAAAGAGATCTTGAATTCCAAGAGGAGAAAGTATTTTTAAAAGTGTCCCAGTGAAGGAGTGATGTGCTTTGGTAAGAAAGGAAATTGAGCCCAAGGTTTATTGGGCCATATGAGATCTTGCGAAGAGTGGGAATGTGGCTTACAATTAGCACTTCCACAAGAGGGAAGCGATGCATCGGTATTTCATATGTCAATGTTACGAAAATACTTGCGATCCAAGTCACGTCATCCTTCCCGGAGATAGTTCTTAATAAAGAGCTTGATATGAAGAGGCTCCGGTAGAAATACTTGATAGAAAGGTCCAACGCCTTAGAAATAAAGATATTGCTTCCGTGAAAGTCCTATGGAGGAATCACTCCACAGAGGAAGCCACCTGGGAAGCTAAAGAGGCGATGAAAGTCAAATATCCATTCCTATTTGACTAAGGTAATAAAAAAATGTGTTACATAGTACTTCATATGTGTGTCATTTGCGTGTCTATATGCATGTGTTACAACCTTATTCTCATTCGAGGACGAATGCTTCTTAAGGAAGGGAGAATGTGAAGCCCCAAATTTGTTACAATAACAATAAACATTATTGTGTCTATGTGATTATGTTACGACCTTATTCACATTCGAGGACGAATGTTGCTTAAGGAGGAGATAATGTAAAATCCGGGAAAAAAATAATAATATATGTTGTGGTTGGGTTAATAAAAATATATATATATAAGAAAACAAAGAATAAATTGCATGGGATAGAGTTAGTGTTAAAGTTGGATAAATAGATAGATAAAATGAAAATAAGAAAACAAAAAAAAACAAAACAAAAACAAAAACAAAATAAAAAAAAACAAAAAAGGATATGTTGCAGCATGCACGTCCTTCCTTTCCCCTTCCCCCCCTTTTCATTTCCCTTCAATCTCTTGGCTTTCCCCCTCCCATAAGTTATACAACCATCTCCACTTATACATTGTATTTACACACAAACAAAGTACATAGCATAAAGATTAGAAAATCAGCAAAAAAACAAGTGAACAAGAAGAGGAAAAATCTGGAAAAAATAAGAGAGCAAGAAGAACAGTAATAAAAAAATACTAGGGAGCAAGGGTCCCTTGTAGCAACCGAATAACAATCATTTCACACATACAAGGTGAGTTTTCTCACTCAGAAATTCTTGGTAACATCCTTTATTTTAAGTTCAATACATGTTAGAATAAGAATTGAGTGTTGAAAAGAAATATTGAACTTTTGATTGTTTAGACAACTAGTTGCGTCATGAACTTTACGAACTGTTCTCACTGAGTTATAATTGTTAGAATTTGATGAAATTTGGAATAATGGTACACCTCTCTATTATGATCATATAGAACCAAAAATGAGGTAAAATGGACATACGGTTTGAAAGTTATCATAGTTCAAAGTTTTCTGCCTTAGATTTGGCCGAAATTCGGAAAGGCATAATTACGGACTATTTTTATTGAGTTTTACTTATTAGAATTATATGAAAATTTACATGGTTGTAAATATCTCTGTTACGGACAGATATAGATAAAGAGTTGTTAAAACGGACTTACGAGTTGAGAGTTATTGTAGTTTGAAGTTGCTGCCTCGGATTTATCAGAATCCAGAAGGGCAGGACGTTGAAACGTAAAACTGTACTAATCCGTAGGGAATATGAGAATTGGTGCTAAATGAAAGTTCTAGATATCTTTGTTTTGGACATTTTGAGACCTTACGGGTGTCTATCCTACTTATGGATTGAGATTTATCTCTGTTTAAAGTTTCTGCCTCGGATCTATCGAGATCCAGAAAGGGCAGCGAATAAAAGTGTAAAACTGTACCAACTGGTACAGAATATGAAAGGATGGTTCACATAGAGACGTGTAGCTCTCTGTTTTCGTCGTTTTGAGATTTTATGGGGCTTGAACGGGTTTACAGATTAGGAGTTATGACTATTCTAAGATTGGGTTCTGTTTAATAAAAATTCTGCCGAAACAAATTTCATGTGGCTGTTTTGAGGATAAATTTGTGTTAGTTACCCAAAGTAGTTTTAAATGAAATTTGGTACAGTGAAAGATCCCCGTCTTACCTTAGTTTCCGCTTGAGAAACACCTTAGTTGGAGTTATGGTTAAAAAGTTATAATCGTTACAAGTATGAATGACAGAATGTTGGGAAAGAGAATATTATTTATTCGATCTTCTGAAAAATATGAAAAGTGAATACGTGTTCACATAAATATATAAATATAAACATAATGGATCGGGTTGCACGCCGCAACAAAACGTAAATTGAATACGTGTTCACAAATATGTAAATATAATGGATCGGGTTGCACGCCGCAACAAAACGTAAAGTGAATACGCGTTCACAAATACGTAAATATAATGGATCGGGTTGCACGCCGCAACAAAACATAAAGTGAATACGCGTTCACAAATACGTAAACATAATGGATCGGGTTGCACGCCGCAACAAAACGTAAAGTGAATACGTGTTCACAAATACGTAAATATAATGGATCGGGTTGCACGCCACAACAAATATGAAAGATGAATACATGTTCACCTATATATAAATATGAAAAGTGAATACGCATTCACAAATATATAAATGTAATAAACATATGGAAATGCAGGGGAATGTCTTAACGTACAATACGAGATAAAATGAAGTGTTAGTTAAACCGAGAATTTCCTATGAGGAGTTGTTGCATATTTAAAAGTGTTGTAACCTGATATGTTTTTGCAATATGCTTATTACGTTATAATGTGATTGCATTTGGAATATTGTGGTGTTACTTTGAATTGCAGGGTAAGGTTCTCACTCAGCCCCAGATGGTAGGGCTGACTCTTTATTTAACATGTTTCAGGAAAGCGTGATAGAGGAAAGGCTCCACGCCAAGGCTAGCGATCGTCCATGACCTCTTGTCATACCAAGTCCATTGCTTCGGGCTTGGTACTCGTTAGGTTCAGAATGTCAGTTCCAGTGTCTCGGGAAATGTCCGTGTGGAATGGTCTCCCTTCCAACTTAGAATAATCTTTGTCAGTATGTCTATGTAGAAACAATATTTGCACGAGCATGGGCTCGCGTTATGTTTTTAATAAAGTCATAAACAGATTTTTATTGTTATTTTATTAATAGCTCCGTATTTGAACATAAGTTCAAATTTCTAAATAAAGAGAATTAAATGGTGCTCCTGGTGGGAAATAATTGTCCAGGTGCCATCACGCCCTAAGTAAAGACTTAGGAAAAGTCGGGGCGTGACAGTGGATTACCCAAACTTTTTGCCGAAAAGGTAAGAACAACCATAAGAAACAAATTCAATGGTGAAACTCCTTATAGTCTAATGACATACGGAGACCTTGTTAGCTTTATTAATCTAACAGGATTGGAATTATGTAACACAATAAAACTTAATAATCAAATACAAAAATCCTCAAAAGGAGAATTAGGGAGTTTTTGTGAAGACTTTGGATATGTTGAAATATCTGCTCCTTCCAAAAATATCAAAAGAATGAAAAAGAGACATAATACATCTCGCCCTAAGCCTTATAAAAGATATTACACTCCCAAAAAGAATTCTCGTAAGAAAAATACCAATAAAACCCCGGGAAAAGGAAAATCTGAATCAGGAAAAGGCGCGGATGGCCAACACTTGTAAAGAACCCAACAAAAAGAATGATAAAATTAATCTGCTAGCAATTGATTCAGACATTAAAGATAAACTTTATACAATATTAGATGAAGAACAATCTAATAGTAGCTCTGAAGAATCCTCAAATGACTATTACAGTGATGAAGGTTCCTTAGATTTAGATTACAGCTCAGATAGCTCCACCTCCATTTCGATCGCGAATGTATCTGGGAAGATGCAGACTGTACCAAAATGCACCATCAACGTTATCTCAGATAGCATCCAAGAATTCTTCTTTGATATGATTGACCACATTGATGACAATGATATTAAAAGAAAATATTTAACAGAACTTAAAAAGCTTGTTCTTAATCAGAAAAAGGAGAAGAAAATTATTGAAACCTTTGACATGAAAAGAGTATTCAATAAGTTTAAAGAATCTAAAACAGATACCACCTTGCAAGATTTACAGGGAGAAGTATCACTTTTAAAAGAAGAAATAATCAGTGTTAGAGAACGACTCAGTTCTTTAGAAACAGAAGCTTTCGCTAACAGCTTATTAAAGGAATTAGATCCTATAAAAGATATCTTTGCCCCCTCTACGTCAAAAGGAATAACCACAGTTAATTCTGACGAAGAAGAACAGGGTAGTAACTCACAATCAGGATTAAAATTAATCTCCAGGGTCAAATCTCTAAGCTATCATGTCCCTATTAAATTAGTCATAAATAAGAATTTTGTCCTTAATAAAATAGCTCTGCTAGACTCAGGAGCTGACCAAAACTGTATTTGTGAAGGATTAATCCCTACTAAGTACTTAGACAAAAGTACACATAAACTTTATTCAGCCACAGGCGACAGAATAAAAATTGATTATAAGCTTTCCAAAGCTCATGTCTATAATAATGGAGTTTGTTTTGTTAACGACTTTATTATTACAAGAAATATAACTGAAGAAGTTATATTAAGAATTCCATTCTTAACCAAAATAAAACCATATACCGTCAAACTAGACGGTATTAACACTACGACCATGGGAAAAGATTTAGTGTTCCCATATCTAAACCCTTTGTCAGTTGACCACAGTAACCAGGTTAAACAGAAGACAGTGTTTAAAATACAACTATTAACCAACCAAATTAATTGTCACGACCCGACCCCGGGCCCGCGACTGGTGCCCTACCTGGGCACCCTTACAGGTAACAATCAGAGAAAGTCAGCGGAACATACATAAAACACACAACTTAAATCAGTAAGAAGTAAACAACAGACTAGCCGATGAGGCTGCCTTCTTGGATATACATATATAAATAGTCAAAAGCTGTTACATCCTTTTTCTTTACAAACCGACCCACATACATGACTACAGGCCTCTAAGAATTTTGACATAACAACTGTGACGTGACAGGGCCCCGCCATACCCCTGAATGTACAACAACCGACAATACCAGGGATCTGAACCAAAGATAAGCCTCCGGAGTAATGGAGCTTCTCAACAGCTGAACAGTGATCCTAAGAGTGAGGATCAAGAATCAGATAACTCTACTGCGGCATGAACGCAGCCCCAGGAAGGGGTCAAGACAAACTATGTACCAAGTATGTGGAAATCGAAATCGAAATGAAATCATATAGTCTAAAATAAAGTCGAGACATGTATGATGACCAAAATAACAAAGACATCGTGGCCTTACTAATAATGAGAGTAAACAAGAGTATACTTTACTGCATAAAAATAGGAGGCTCATGATCAAATTAGGGCCACCCGCCGGTAGTATCATTAAGCAATCCTACTCCTGGGACTATTTCACCCGCATAGGTCCTGTGGACCCGCAATGAGGTCATCCGCCTCGCATAGGACTATTTCACCCGCATAGGCCCGGTGGACCCGCAATGAGTACAAATGCCGCACTCGCATCATGGGTAGCCAATCCATGGAATAAGTAGTAACCCGGGGGTTTACCCCGCAAGAATAAAATAACACTAGCACAACCGGCTATCATACATAACATAAGCACCACCGGCTTATCATAAATATCATAAGCAAGTTAAGAAATCCCCTAACTTCTTATTAGACTTAATTAATCATGCACTCTCATTTTATTTAAACTTAAGGCACTAACATGTCATGGAAAATCCGGGAATTTAACCCAAAGTACTACGTACTTCCTTTCCTTTAAAAAGAACCCTTTTTATATAAAAAAAATCCAAGATACTAACACCCGTAGTATCAAGGCATGTCTATTTTTCAAATCAAGTTACTACACCTTTAGAAATTCATTTCAAGGCTTTAAAACCAAGTAACTTCTACTTTCACAACCTAGGCAACTCGTGCCTATAAATCAAATAGACCACTCTCTTAACCTTCCATCGTTATAACTAACTTCCCATAAATCCGTTATAACTCTTTATATTTTAGACAAATTCATTCTTTTTATAACCAAGAGACTTATACTTTAAAAACCAAGTATCATATACTTTCAAATCAAGTTACATAACTTTCCGAATACTTCAAGTCTCTTAACTTTAGAAATCAAGTTTCTCATCTTTAGAATAGTTCAAGAAATCAATATTTTCCAAATCAAGTATTTTATACTTTTCAAGTCAAGAAATCTTTCCATGTAACATCAAGTCACATATCCTTTTCGAAAACATGGTAAGGATACCAAAATGAAACCGAATTCATTTTTAACCATGTACGTCCACCGTACTATACATTTATAAAACTCATGCTCAAGAAGATAGGGAAAGTTCCACATACCTCTTCGACTTAAACCACTTGCCAAGTTGAATATGCCGCACGTATAATGTCAACCTATAATGACCACAATACGTCCATCAACTACTAGCTTTCAACGTAGAATATTTCTAAGTATAAGGACTCTTAATTCTACGGAAAATCGGGCAACACTTCCTTTGTTTCTACGTACTTTTCCACCTTTTTCAAGGCCCGAAAATCAATAACCAAATGCCACATTTAAGGCTCAACAATTAAGCAATTCAAAGGGGATTACACGCCTAACAGGACGTGTAAAATTCTGCCCCACAATTAAAATAAAACTATCCAACAACTTAAGCCTTTCTCGGCTACAATCAATGCCGCAACAATATCAATATCCTTTCAATTCCTTTTTCAATCCAAGTTGTTATTCTAATATGTTATATACCCTATAACAATTATAACAACTACAAATCCTTTCTTTCTTAACATGCGACGATTGTAACTATCGACCAAATTGATTACAACATAAATGGCTAACTTGCCCATTTTCAGTTTTTAACATGTCGACATGATCCAAATCCTTTCAAACTTCATTCTATATATCACATGCTCATCTATCAGCTAATACAACATGTAATCTTTAATTACAATAGTAAGACAAAGATTATTACCTCAATAAGCCCAAATATAATCCAAGATTCAAAGTCGATCCTTAACAACTTTAGTTCCTCTTCTTGATGTTCCAATCCACTCCAAGCAACCCTTAGAAGTTCATAACCAACTTCTCTTCGATTTCCAACTTCAAAGTTGAAGAACACCTTAGGTTTTCACCTTGCAACTAATGTAAAAATGTAGCTTTTCCGGGATCTTTCTATTGAGATAACCTTACAATACCTCTAGGAACCTTGGGTTAAAGTATTGTGAATTATGAACCACAAACGAAAAAAATTTCTTCTTCAATTAGATCTTAGCCGAGAGCTCTCCATCTCCCTCTCAAGTTTCTCTAATTTTTCTAAGTGTTGAGATAAGTCTTGCTACCTGTATATATATATATATATATAATACAATGAAGGGTCTAGATTAAAACATTTGTGTGGCTTGGATTTATCAAGACTAAAAAATCTTTGTTATGTTGGCAAGTTGACTTAGTCAATTTTGTCAAGCTTGTCTTCAAGACTTGCACATTTGTCCTTGGTCAATTGACCTCTTTACCCTTGGCTAAAATCATTCAAGACCATGCAAGGGGGGTGACACGTGTCACCCTCCCATTCATCGTAATATTTTGTTTCCCGACATTTCCATAATTTTGATAAATTCTACAAGTCTCAAATCTTAACGTCCTGATTTCTTACGTATGTTCTTATATACATGTCCTGAAATTACGGGGTGTAACATTAATTTTTTAAAAGAAGATATTAAAATTAAAAGAATAGAATCTACTTTAAAAACCCCGGAGGTAATTAACAAGATAAATTTTTTAAGAGATTCTATAGAAAACCAAGTTTGTTCAGAATTGCCGAACGCTTTTTGGGAAAGAAAAAAACACATGGTAAACCAACCCTACACATATCACTTTAGTAAAAAAGACATACCCACTAAAGCCAGACGAATCCAAATGAGCCACGAGCTCATGGAACATTGTAAGAAAGAAGTTAATGATCTTGTTACACCCCATAATTCAAGTACATGTATAAGAAAATAGACGCGAGAACACAAGACTTGAAAATTGGTACGAAAGAAGAATTGTTTTTCCGAAGGAAAATCTTCCGAACTTCGGAAAGGAAAAATGTTCGTTGATGAGAATTAGATTCTCAAAATGGATTATTTGAGGAGTATGGAATTTATTAACATTGTGGAAATTTATTTACAGATTTGGTCATGTAGGGCCCACCCGAGAAATTTTACGTTTTGTGGGGCCCACGAGGGTTGCGAAATTTTATGAACGAATGGGAGGGCGACACGTGTCACCCCCTTGCATGGTCTTGGACGATTTGGACCGAGGGTATTATGGTCAATGACCAATGTAGATGATCAAGTCTTGACAAGCTTGATAAAATTGAAGTCAACTAAGCCAAATTGGCACTTGATATTTAATCTCCTTCATCCAAGCCACATAAGTGTTTTGATATAAGCCCTCCATTGTGTTATATATACTACACTAGTAGCAAGACAAGCTCCCAACACTTAGAAAAAAATAGAGAAACTTTGTGCAAGCCTTGTGAGCTCTCAGGTTTGAGCATTTCCCACACAAAAAGATTTTTGTTTGTGGTTCATTATTCACCATACTTTAACCCAAGGTTCCTAGGGGTATTGTAAGGATATCTCAATAGAAATATCCCAGAAAAATGATGTTTTTACGTTAGTCGCAAGGCGAAAACCTAAGGTGTTCTTCAACTTTGAAATTGGAAATGGAAGGGAAGTTGTTTGTGAACTTCTAAGGGCTTCAAATAGTGGATTGGAGCGTGAAGGAAAGGAGCTAAGATTGCTAAGGAGCGACTTTGAATCTTGGAATTTTATAAGGGCTTATCAAAGTAACAATTTTGTCGTTTTAGTGATTAAAGATTACTTATTGTTGTAGTTATGGATATAAACAAGCATGAGATGTATAGATTGAAGTTTGATAAGTGTTATGGATATTGGAACCACTAATCCGAAACAAGCATGATTAGCCTTTGAGATTACAATTCAATTTGGTTATTAGTTTAGTCGTCCCATGTTATATAAAGAAGGAATTGTAGTTGTTAAAGTTGTTTACGACTATATAACATGTTAGACTTAACAACTTGGATTGAAAAAGAATTGGAAAGGACTTTGTGTTGTTGTACATGTTAGCCGAGAATGGCTTTGGATATTGAACTACTTGGTATTAATTGTGGGGCAGAGTTTGACACGTATTGTAAGGCGTGTAATCCCCTTTGATTGGTTGATGTGTTGAGCCTTAAATGTGGCATGTTGGTTATTGATTTTCGGGCCTTGAAAAAGGTGGAAAAGTACGTAGAAACAAGGAAGTGCTGCCCAATTTTCCGTAGAATATGAGACCGTATACTTAGTATCATTCTACGTTAGAAACTAGAAGTTGATAGTCGTGTTGTGGTCATTATAGGTTGACAATTCTACGTGCGGCGTATTCGACTTAGCTTGTGGATTAAGCCGAAAAGGTATGTGAACCATCTCCTCTTCTTCTAGCATGATTCCTTCTGGTAAAGAAAGTAAATCCTACTCCTTAAAAGATCCACTCCTTGATTGTACTTGGATTGCCTAATATAGAAGTTGATCTATATACTTCCTTGATTGTACTTTGGACGTTTAAATTGGAAGTTGTTATAATCCATTCCCTTGACGAAATTTGGATTTTCAAAAGTGAAAGTGTTTTACTTGAAGAACATAGAGTCTTAAAAAGGAAGTGGTTTCCAAATCTTTTGGATAGTGCCTTAGTTCCAAAAGCTAAAGGTTGTTATAACGGCTTTAGGGGAGTCAAATGAGTGATTTACTTAATTGATTTTAAAGAGGAGAAATGACATGATTTAAAGAGAAGTAACTTGTTTTAAAGGTGTGAGTTACTTGGGATTTAAAAGTAGAAGCAACTTGATTTCTAAAGTTAAGAGACTTGAAGTATTTTGAAAGTTATGTAACTTGATTTGAAAGTATATGATACTTGGTTTTAAAAGTATAAGTCTCTTGGTTATAAAAAAAATGAATTTGTCTAAAACCATAAAGATTTATAACGGCTTTATGGGAAGTTAGTTATAACGGCTTTATGGAAGGTTAAGAGAGTTGTCTATTTTGATTGATAGGTATGAGTTGCCTAGGTTGTGAAATTATAAGTTACTTGGTTTCAAAGTCTTGAAATGAATTCCTAAAGGTGTAGTAACGTAATTTGAAAAATAGACATGCCTTGCTACTACGGGTGTTAGTATCTTGGGGTTTTATATAAAAATGAGTCTTTTGAAAAGAATGGAAGTACGTAGTACTTTGGGTTAAATTCCCGGATTTTTATGTGAAACGAAAGTGCCTTGAATTTATAAAATGAATTTCATTTTTGTATGATAATGAAAGTCTAAAGATTTTATGAACTTGCCTATGCTTGCTTGTGATAGCCTTTGAGTGTAAGTATTATATTTTTACGCTGCCGTGACTCTCAGTTGGAGGGCCGACTGTCTTGTTGTGAATTTTTACTTGGACGTACCGACAGTGATGGGGGATTCCACGGGTATGCTTCCATTGTGATGGATCCATGGACATGCTTATACGATGGAGGATTCCGGGGCATGCGACCATGATGCGGGTTAAATTCCCGGATGATATTGTTATTCCATGGACTAGCTCTCCATGAGATTTAGTGACGCAGGATGGTCTGGTAGTTAGCTTCCGTACTTGCCCCAGTCAATTGCTGACGCAGGCTGGATCTGGTAGTTGGCTTTCGTACTAGCCCCTGTCAGTTCTATGGCACAGTCTGGTACGGTTGACTCTGGTAGATAGCTTTCGCACTTGCTCCGGTCATATCTCGTGACGACAGGATGGATCTGGTAGCTGGCTTTCGTACTTGCCCCGGTTAGTTGTTGACGCAGGCTGGATCTGGTAGTTGGCTTTCGTACTTGCCCCGGTCAGTTTTATGATGCAGGCTGGATCTGGTGGTTCACTTTCCTACATTGGCCCGTACAGTTTTTATGACACAGGTGGGACCTGGTGTTCATGTATACATGTTGGTGTTATATTATATCATGGACTGCCGGCAGTGAGGAAGGAATTCCACGGAATGATTGATATTATGGGCGTAAGACCCATGGTTATATTTGAGTAGTGACTTTGAGGGCATGCGTCCCTGACTTGACATGACTGCTTATATATTGTGTACTGTAGTTTGGGTATCATACATGTCTCCTGTTTTATATAGACTGTTATGATTTCATTACAGTATTTTTAATTTCACATACTTGGTACATTCTTCGTACTGACCCCTTTCTCCGGGGGGCTGCGTTCATGCCGCAGGTTTAGGTACTCAGTTTGGTGATCTGCAAGTGTATGACCCTTGCTCAGAGTTTTTGGATAGCTCCATCTATTCAGGAGTTTATCATTTTGGTATAGATCCTTCATTACAGGCTTTTGTACAGTTATGGGTACGGCGGGGCCTTGTCCCGTCATAGTTCAGTAAAACTCTTAGAGGTCTGTATTCATATGTGGGATTGGACTCATGTGCAGTGTAGTGCCTTTTGATTATGTATATTATATGGCAGCCTTGTCGTCTTTGCCCTTGCATGTTCGTTGGTTTTAAAAAAAACGAGATGTTATTTAATTCTGCGGTTTAATTGTGTCATTAAGGTAGGAGGGTGCCCAGGTAGGGCACCAGTCACGGGCCCGGGGTTAGGGTCATGACAGATCTGCTCCAAAAGAAGATCATCAGACCATCCAAATCCCAATAGAGTTGTTCAGCTTTTTATGTAAACAAAAATGCTGAGAAAGAAAGAGGAGCCCCGAGGCTTGTAATAAATTATAAACCTCTCAACCAAGTATTAAGATGGATTAGGTACCCAATCCCTAATAAACGAGACTTATTAAAAGAACTTATAATGCTAATATCTACAGCAAGTTCGACATGAAGTCAGGATTCTGGCAAATACAAGTCGAAGAAAAGGATAAGTATAAAACAACTTTTAATGTTCCCTTCGGACAATATGAGTGGAACGTTATGCCATTCGGGCTCAAGAATGCCCCGTCAGAATTCCAGAACATCATGAATAATATATTCAACCCATATAGCCAATTCACAATCGTCTATATCGATGATGTTTTAGTATTTTCTGATAATATAGAACAACATTATAAACATTTAAATATCTTTGTTAAAACTATAAAACATAACGGTTTGGCAGTAAGTGCTAAAAAGATAAAACTCTTCCAAACAGCTATTAGATTCTTGGGTCATGATCTCTACCAAGGTACTTATAAACCAATTTGCAGAGCCATAGAGTTCTCTACTAAGTTCCCTGATGAAATCACAGATAAAACACAGCTACAAAGATTCTTAGGAAGTCTTAATTATGTAGCAGATTTTGTTCATAGAATGCTAAAATGGAAGGAAATTTTAGCAAATGATGAATGGCACTTTGATGCCATCACCCAACCAAAACTAGAGCCAGGAAGCTCTAACATTGAACAAATAATCCAACATATAAATGGATCAATTGACCTAAAATTCTTAAATTCTAAGTCCTCGGGAAGATACTCCTTCGCAGCATCTTCTTCCAAACCCCGGGAGGAGGAGGAGCGTTCCGACGATAATTCTGTAGAATCTATAAGTGAACAAAAAGTTCGAGGGATAGACTATGCATCAACCATACCCAAATTTCATTATCATCCAATTGATAAAACCAATAGTCCCACCAGAAGCGAGATGCATGGTGACGGCCTTGGCATGATTAAACAGGAAACAAATTTTAAAATAGATTTTAAAACCCTTGATAAATTATGGGTAAGCCCTGAAAATGCCATAAAAAGAAAATGGTATGTAAGTACTTTCCTATTAGAAGAAAGGAAGTCATTCAGAAAACAGTGGATTAAAGATATGAAAAGGGTTAAAAATGATATAGAATTCTTTAAGTGGTTCCAAATCACAGATCAATTAGATAATAACAGAGAATCCCTTAGTACCATTGTTAGGAAATGGTATACAGGTAGTAATACCATTGAATCTGAAACTCCACTTTTAGAACAAATTAGAATCCCTATAGACGGAGAAACCTATTAGCAGCTCCTTTCAAAAGAGACCTAAAAGAGGATCCCCACTCCAGACTACCCCAAAGGGAAGATATTAATAAAATTCTCCAACAAAACAACTACACTAATCAGTTGTTACATGTTGTTTCTAATCAGATCACCCAGGAAAGTAATACCTCAGCCTTAAGAAGTAAACCAGTTCGGTCAGAGGAAAGTACTCTCTCTGAACTCCTCTTTAAGATTCCCCAATTTTCGACAAATACCTACCCGAAATTTGGAAAAGAAATCGATAATAAACTATTAGATAGGATAAGTGAGAAGTTCAAAGAAGTAAAAGTTACAGAGGAGTCTACCTCCAGAGACGCCAAGAATGAATCAATAAAGGTACTCACCGAAGGGTCTAGTTCAAAAGATAAACAAGATATTAACAAAATATCAAAATTTGCGGGTCTTGGAGCAAAAAACTTCTATAAAAGACCTACGTTTCCTGATATGCAATATGAAGAACACTCCACCTATAGGGCTTCATATGCAGGAGAAGAGATTAATGAATGGAACATAGACGGAATGTCTGAAGGCCAGATAATCAAAATACTTCATGAAATGAGAGTTTGTATTACTGGTTATAAAATAAAAGAGCATACCTGTTATACCCCGTATTCTCCAGAGTATGTACGTAAGGGCGTACGTATAAAAGTTTAAGCCTTAAGTAGGCAAAGTGGCGAAATTTGTACACAACTCACGAAAAGAATCGTTTTCCGACGAAACGTTTTCCAAACTTTGCGAAGGGAAAAATACGGCTATGTCATTGATTATTTTTGCGGATTTTTCCGAGAGATGAAATATTTTGGACCAACGAGAGGGTGACACTTGTCCCTCAAGTGGACGGCATTGGGAGGGCTTTCCTTGCACGTTTTTTGTGCTTTCTTTTGGTCAAGGGTTAGGTAGGATATTTTGTGTAGTAGATGGATAAGGACACATGGATAAATCCTCACCCTACACTTGCACCACACTTGTCTTGATCTTGCCATTGGTTGGCCTATAAATACCCCCTTAGTTGATGAACTTCTTAATCCACAAAATCTTTTCTAAGTCTTAAAATCTCTTCCCCCCCTCTCTTGAGAGCTCTAGCCGAGAGCACCTTCCCCCCTTCCTAGTTATGCTAGCCGAAACCCCTCCCCCTTTGTGAGCCTTGGCCGAAACCAAACCCCCCCCCCCCTTTCCTAGTTGTTTCGTATAATACTCCCCCCCTTGGTAGAAAAATACTCTCCAAGTATTGTTACTATTCCCAAATACCTTGGCCCTAATACCTTGTAGTATTCCAAGGTTATACCTATACTAAAAGCCCAAGAATACTATTATACTTCCTTTAGCCACTAAACGAAACCCTAAGGAAAATCTTCACAGTTGGTTGAATTATTAGGAAGAAGTTTAGTAGAACTTCTAAGGGTTGCTTGGAGCGGGTTGGAGCACCTGGAGTAGGAGCTAAACATTGCTCAGGATCGACATTAAACTTGGATAATTTTGGGCTTACCGAGGTAAATAATCCTATCCTTCTATTGTAATTGGAAATTACATATTGTAGTTGTATAGAAATGAATATAAGATTCATAGAAGAGAATTGAACTTTAATAGAAGGATATTACAGAAAAGACTTGAACTGAAATCACATCAGAAGAATATTAAAGTAGAAGATTAAATCATTTACATAGATTGTATTCTGAGACTTTTAACCTTTATTGGTTGAATGTTCTGCGAGTAGCATGTACTACTTGGAAGGTGGACAAGGCTAGCCGGATTATAGCCGTGGAGCGTTTTGCTAATAGTCGATAATCGTCGCGAGGTATGTGATTCTTCCTATCCTCTTGAGCATGATATTTTAAAAGAATATATATATAGTACGGTAGACGTACGTGTGTTAACTGAAAACTTTGTCCCCTCCTCATCCACCACTTGTCCTGAAACATACCCTTCATGCCCCAAAATTGATTAAAAACTACCAGCTGAGTTTAAGCATATCAATAAGCGGAGGAAAAGAAACTTACAAGGATTCCCCTAGTAACGGCGAATAAGGAGCATTGACCTTAGAATCGCGCCCCATCGTCCGAATTGTAGTGGAGAAGGCCTCACGCGGATCGCCCAAGTCCCCTGGAAGGGGGCGCCGGAGAGGGTGAGAGCCCCGTTGTGCCCGGACCCTGTCGCACCACGAGGCGCTGTCTACGAGTCGGGTTGTTTGGGAATGCAGCCCAAATCGGGCGGTGAATTCCGTCCAAGGCTAAATACGGGCGAGAGACCGATAGCGAACAAGTACCGCGAGGGAAAGATGAAAAGGACTTTGAAAAGAGAGTCAAAGAGTGCTTGAAATTGTCGGGAGGGAAGCGGATGGGGGGCGCATATAACTTAAGCCTGAATAATAAGAATCTTGAAGTATTTCAAAAGAATTAAGAATCCTTTTTGAAAGAAGAATAATACTTGGTTTGAAAGCTTAAGAGTTATACTAGCTTTATGGAAAGTTAGGTATAACGACTTAAGAGAGATAAAAAGAATGGTTTATTGATTTTAAGAAGTTAAGAGACTTGATCTTAAAAGATAAGAGACTTGACTTAATTGAATTAATATGAATTTTGTTAAAAAGTGTGAAACCTCATTCGTGAGTAATGAGTACTTGGTTTTTAAAAGGAATAATGTTTTACTGATTTCGGAAATCAGAATAAGTATCGAACAAACCACTGCAGCGCTAATAAAGGGAAATGTATTGAATAATTAAGTATTATTAAAACCAGTAGAAACCTCCATCTGCATAGAAGCTAAGATGAGACAAAATGATATTACATTTCCTAGATCATGGCTGCTTTTATAAGATTGTTATAAACAAAGAATAACCTACTCACACATAAGGCTTATTGTTTTAAAGGGGAGTACGTTATTTGATTAAGACTATAAACTATGAAATCTTTCCAAACTAAAAGACGTGAGTATCTGAAATTAGGCAAACTTGAACTTTTGGAAAAGAATGTTGTTACTTGGCGTTGTTCTAGAAAGTGTAAGCCACTTGGTTAAAGCGATGTAAAGTACTTGATTTTAAAATATGAACGTATTTGGCACTACGGATAATAGTATCGAGTTGTTTTTACGTAAAAAGAGGTCTTTTTGAAAGGATTAATGTATGTAGTACTTTGGGGTTAAAACCCGGATTTGTTGTAATAAAATAAGAGTCTATAAGTATGTTGAACTTGCCTATGTTTGTAGTAATAGCCTTTGTTGTGCAAGTGTTGTATTTCTGTGCTACCGCGTCTCTCGTTGGAGTAGGCTATTATTCGATTGATGGACATACCGACACGGGTGCCCCACGCGTATGCTTCCATGAGGAGTGTGATGTTGTTACATGGACATGACTGCACCGATGCAGAATCCGGCACGCGATTACGCGGCGTTAATCACCCGGACATATTGTTATTGTTGTTACATGGACATGCTCGCACCGGCGCAGAATTCCGGACATGCGGCCACGCGCGGGTTAATCACCCGACATATTGTTATTGTTGTTACATGGACATATACGCACCGATGCAATCCGGGGCACGCGTTACGCGCGGCGTTAATCACCCGATATATTGTTATTGTTGTTACATGGACATGTTTGCACCGGCGCAGTCGGCATGTGGCCACGCGCAGGTTGATCACTGTATTGGTATTATTGTTACATGGACATGCTCGCACCGTCTGAATCCGGCATGTGGCTACGCGCAGGTTGATTACCCGGTACCTTGTTATTATTGTTGCATCCTGGGCATGTCTGCACCGATGGATAATTCCGGGGGCATGTGGCCAAGATGCGATCATGATTGATGTTGTGGGCGTGAGACCCATAGTTATATTTGAGTGATGACTTTGAGGGCGTGAGTCCCTGACTTAACTGCGTTTATGATTGCGTACTGTATTTTGGTTATCATATATGTCTCCTGCTTTTTATAGACTGTTATGATTTAACTACAGTATTTTCAGTTTCATATACTTGGTACTTATTGTACTGACCTCCTTCGGGGGGCTGTGTTCATGCCGCAGGTAGAGGTACATCGGTTGTTGATCCTCGCTCTTAGGATCGCAGTTCAGCGTTGGGAAGCTCCGTTCCTCCGGAGGCTTATCTTTTGGTATGTTACCCTGAGTTGTAGGTTATTGTACATTCAGGGGTATGGCGGGGCCCTGTCCCGTCATGTTGTATAAAAACTCTTAGAGGTCTGTAGTACTGTTGTGGGCAGGGTTTGTAAAAAGGATTAAACTGTTCAAACTTTGTATTTATATATATGCCAAAAGGCGACTTTCTCTTAGAAAATGTGTTTCATTTTACAGTTGTTTCATGTCTTGTTTTTATGTTCCGCTGATTACTCTAATGTATGACTACTTGGGTGCCCGGGTAAGGCACGATCCACGCCCGAACGGTCGTGACAAAAGTGGTATCGAGCGATTAATCCTCGGAAAGTGTCTCTGCACCGTGTCTAGTAAGTCTTGATTATCGGTGTGTTGTGCACCACATCTATAATCGTGAGGTTGCAGGACATTTAGGATTGGTTTCCATTCTTCTCATTACGAGATCGTGCCTTAGAGTCATGTTGTAAGTTGGACCCTCGACGTATCTCGTTTTACCGATTATGCCTCCGCGCAGTGCAACCCGCCCAGATGGGCAAGGCGGCAGGAGGCGCTAGTAGGATCTGAGGAGTACGAGGGCGCAGCCGTCGATGACGAGATTGTGCTTGAGACGGCGAGTTTTGCGTCTTTGCCGCCCCAGAGAGTTTAGAGCCGCAGCGAGCCGATGAGACAACGATACACGAGCCTCCATCCCCACACAGGCGAGAGATGGGTTACAAGGAGATGGCACGATTGCTAGCCAGATTATTGCAGACACGAGGATAGGCCGACGCAGCAGCCCAAAGAGTACCATGGTTCACCCAAGATCGGATAGTTTGAGGCTACGGACTTCACGAGTTGTAGCCCGCTTGAGTTCTACGGTCGAGGCACGAGGATGATCCGCAGGAGTTCATCAAGCGATTCGCGGATAATGAGGTAATCGAGGCTTGAGACCGAGTCGGTGGTCTTAGGTTCGCATCGGCCGCGTGATCTGCGATCGGTTTGATTCGTGAGCTGTCCCGGGAGAGTATGCACTTCCGCCGTTTGGGACGAGTTCGAGGGCATTTCACACTTCTTGCCGACTGCATGAGGAGGGCTCGGGCCGGCGATTTTTGATGTTGAGGCGAGCCGCGCGTGATTCGGGAGTACAATGTGGAGTTCGACTCATTGGCTCGGTACGTCCCCGCTGTAGTAGCTGATATGGAGGACAGAGTACACCGCTACGTCACCGGGCTAGATGACTACTTGGCAGAGGCTTGTTCGGGTGTAGCTCTTCAGCCGGGCATGGATATTGCCCGCATGCAGGCTTATGCACTTGGGTGTGAGGAGCGGAGAGGTCGACGGAATGACCAAGATCGGCAGAAGAGGCCATAATGCAGGTCTTTTGGCGACTTCGAGGCGGACCGCCTCAGCGGAAGGCGAGTTATGCACCTTCGCCATGACAGAGTGGTCCTCCACAACCTTCGTATGCTCAGGTATTCGAGAGCGGTCGAGCTCCGTGGGTTCAGTTTCGAGGAATAGGGGTGTTGGCGATATCACCCCTACGCCGGTGGTCGATGTGGTAGACCGCATTTCGGGAATGTCGTGGTGCCAAGGAGCTTGTTATTTTTGCGACCAGGCCATTTTGCGAGGCGCCCGACGGGTAGCACAAATGTTACGACTCACCTTCGTGATCGATGTGGTTCATCACCTTCACTAGCTACGCCTGCAGGCGACTGTGATTAGAGTAAAGCGGTAGATTCAGGTATATCCTTAACCCTCTAGAGTTTTGTATGCTTGATATGATGATCTTTTTGTGTGCGATATACGGATAGCGTTGTGTTAATTGTGGGTTAGAAAACATGGTTAGTTGGAAGGATAAGTATGGGGGCAGGGAAAGTGTGAACCTTAGAATATTTCACGATTGAGACCTTAGATGTAAGGCCGTCTTGAGTAAAGTATTTTGAAAATGATTCTTGTCGGAGTGCATTATATGCCAAGAATGTATTAGTGTGATAAGTCCATGGGTAGTGAGATGGAAGTGGTAGCTTTCATGATGAGAATTAGTAAGATTGTTCCGGATCGAGAAACTAGAGAGTTCGGCACGATAGAGGGTCGGGTTGAGGGCGTATTGCGGGTCAACCTGTAGCCCTGTTTAAGGTGGGGTCAGTTCTGGGTAGTCCCTCCAGGTGGTAGGGTCACGAGGGTGCTAGGCCCAAGTTTAGATGACCATCGTATGAGTTCGTGGATATGTTCGACCAGAATCGGATCGTGGAGGCCGGGAATGGCCTTAAAGAGGATCGAGGCTAGTAAGATGACCAAGTTTGGAGGTAGTGACTCCAGAAATTTTGGGAACTGAAGTAAGGACTGAAGTATGGTACGTATACTAGAAGAGTTCAAGTGTTCGAGAAGAGTACGATGAGTAAGGAAAGAAGTGAACATGTGCTGAGAGAATAGAAAGGATCATTACTTTTGTGAAGTAAAGGTGCGAAGGGAATATCTTTTTAACGGGGGTGGAAGCTTTTGTAATGATCGAGGTGATTCCTCGTGGACTTGGATTTAAGTATTTATGCGTGTGTTATTTCGTGGCCATGTGTGGCATTGGCAACTTGTTTAAGTTAAGAGGAACTTTATCGTTATCCGTCGTGGAAGGAACATTCGGGACGAATGTTTCTAAGGAGGGGAGAATGTTATACCCCGTATTCTCCAGAGTATGTACGTAAGGGCGTACGTATAAAAGTTTAAGCCTTAAGTAGGCAAAGTGGCGAAATTTGTACACAACTCACGAAAAGAGTCGTTTTCCGACGAAACGTTTTCCAAACTTTGCGAAGGGAAAAATACGGCTATGTCATTGATTATTTTTGCGGATTTTTCCGAGAGATGAAATATTTTGGACCAATGAGAGGGTGACACTTGTCCCTCAAGTGGACGGCATTGGGAGGGCTTTCCTTGCACGTTTTTTGTGCTTTCTTTTGGTCAAGGGTTAGGTAGGATATTTTGTGTAGTAGATGGATAAGGACACATGGATAAATCCTCACCCTACACTTGCACCACACTTGTCTTGATCTTGGCCATTGGTTGGCCTATAAATACCCCCTTAGTTGATGAACTTCTTCATCCACAAAATCTTTTCTAAGTCTTAAAATCCCTTCCCCCCCTCTCTTGAGAGCTCTAGCCGAGAGCACCTCCCCCCCTTCCTAGTTATGCTAGCCGAAACCCCTCCCCCTTTGTGAGCCTTGGCCGAAACTACCCCCCCCCCCTTGCCTAGTTGTTTTCGTATAATACTCCCCCCCTTGGTAGAAAAATACTCTCCAAGTATTGTTACTATTCCCAAATACCTTGGCCCTAATACCTTGTAGTATTCCAAGGTTATACCTATACTAAAAGCCCAAGAATACTATTATACTTCCTTTAGCCACTAAACGAAACCCTAAGGAAAATATTCACAGTTGGTTGAAGTATTAGGAAGAAGTTTCGTAGAACTTCTAAGGGTTGCTTGGAGCGGGTTGGAGCACCCGGAGTAGGAGCTAAACATTGCTCAGGATCGACATTAAACTTGGATAATTTTGGGCTTACCGAGGTAAATAATCCTATCCTTCTATTGTAATTGGAATTACAGACTGTAGTTGTATAGAAATGAATATAAGATTCATAGAAGAGAATTGAACTGTAATAGAAGGATATTACAGAAAAGACTTGAACTGAAATCACATCAGAAGAATATTAAAGTAGAAGATTAAATCAGATTTACATGGATGTATTCTGAGACTTTTAACCTTTATTGGTTGAATGTTCTGCGAGTAGCATGTACTACTTGGAAGGTGGACAAGGCTAGCCGGGTTATAGCCGTAGAGCGTTTTGCTAATAGTCGATAATTGTCGCGAGGTATGTGATTCTTCCTATCCTCTTGAGCATGATATTTTAAAAGAATATATATATAGTACGGTAGACGTACGTGTGTTAACTGAATGTAGTTTTACGGCAATGTCTTTTGACTTAAGCCTGAATAATAAGAATCTTGAAGTATTTCAAAAGAATTAAGAATATTTTTTGAAAGAAGAATAATACTTGGTTTGAAAGCTTAAGAGTTATACTAGCTTTATGGGAAGTTAGGTATAATGACTTAAGAGAGATAAAAAGAATGGTTTATTGATTTTAAGAAGTTAAGAGACTTGATCTTAAAAGATAAGAGACTTGACTTAATTGAATTAATATGAATTTTGTTAAAAAGTGTGAAACCTCATTCATGAGTAATGAGTACTTGGTTTTTAAAAGGAATAATGTTTCTTGATTTGAAATCAGAATAAGTATCGAACAAACCACTGCAGCGCTAATAAAGGGAAATGTATTGAATAATTAAGTATTATTAAAACCAGTAGAAACCTCCATCTGCATAGAAGCTAAGATGAGACAAAATGATATTATATTTCCTAGATCATGGCTGCTTTTATAAGATTGTTATAAACAAAGACTAACCTACTCACACATAAGGCTTATTGTTTTAAAGGGGAGTACGTTATTTGATTAAGACTATAAACTATGAAATCTTTCCAAACTAAAAGACGTGAGTATCTGAAATTAGGCAAACTTGAACTTTTGGAAAAGAATGTTGTTACTTGACGTTGTTCTAGAAAGTGTAAGCCACTTGGTTAAAGCGATTGTAAAGTACTTGATTTTAAAACATGAGCGTATTTGGCACTACGGATAATAGTATCGAGTTGTTTTTACGTAAAAGAGGTCTTTTGCAAGGATTAATGTATGTAGTACTTTGGGGTTAAAACCCGGATTTGTTGTAATAAAATAAGAGTCTATAAGTATGTTGAACTTGCCTATGTTTGTAGTAATAGCCTTTGTTGTGCAAGTGTTGTATTTCTGTGCTACCGCGTCTCTCGTTGGAGGGCCGGCTATCTGACTGATTGATGGACATACTGACACGATGGGTGGCCCACATGTATGCTTCCATTAGGAGTGTGATGTTGTTACATGGACATGTCTGCACCGATGCAGAATTCCGGGGGCATGCGGCCATGCGGCGGGTTAATCACCCGACATATTGTTATTGTTGTTACATGGACATGTCTGCACCGTCTGCAGTCCGGCATGCGCCACGCGGCGGGTTAATCACCCGACATATTGTTATTGTTGTTACATGGACATATACGCACCGGCGCAATTCGGGCATGCGTTACGCGCGCGGTTAATCACCCGATATATTGTTATTGTTGTTACATGGACATGTCTGCACCGATGCAGAATTCCGGGGGCATGTGGCCATGCGGCAGGGTTGATCACCCAATGTATTAGTATTATTGTTACATGGACATGTCTGCACCGATGCAGAATTCCGGGGGCATGTGGCCATGCGGCAGGGTTGATTACCCGGTACCTTGTTATTATTGTTGCATCCTGGGCATGTCTGCACCGATGGATAATTCCGGGGGCATGTGGCCAAGATGCGATCATGATTGATGTTGTGGGCGTGAGACCCATAGTTATATTTGAGTGATGACTTTGAGGGCGTGAGTCCCTGACTTAACTGCGTTTATGATTGCGTACTGTATTTTGGTTATCATATATGTCTCCTGCTTTTTATAGACTGTTATGATTTAACTACAGTATTTTCAGTTTCACATACTTGGTACCTGTTGTACTGACCTCCTTCGGGGCTGCGTTCATGCCGCAGGTAGAGGTACATCGGTTGTTGATCCTCGCTCTTAGGATCGCAGTTCAGCGTTGGGAAGCTCCGTTCCTCCGGAGGCTTATCTTTTGGTATGTTACCCTGAGTTGTAGGTTCTTGTACATTCAGGGGTATGGCGGCCCCGTCCGTCATGTTGTATAAAAACTCTTAGAAGTGCAGTAATCTTTGTTGTGGCAGGGTTTGTAAAAAGGATTAAACTGTTCAAACTTTGTATTTATATATATGCCGAAAGGCGACTTTCTCTCAGAAAATGTGTTTCATTTTACAGTTGTTTCATGTCTTATTTTTATGTTCCGCTGATTACTCTGATGTATGACTACTTGGGTGCCCGGGTAAGGCACCAGTCACGGGCCCCGGAACGGGTCGTGACAATACCGATGATGTCCAACTAGCAACAATTCTAGTTTTAGATTTTACCGGAATGTTAAAAAACTGGTGGGATAACTACCTGGTGGAAAGTACCAGAAGTGGGATCATGGATGCCACTACCACAGTTCAAATTAAGAACATTGATAATACTTTTAGTAAAGAAGTTCGGAAAGACGCCACATCGACCTTACTTTATTGTATAGGTAAACACTTCATAGGATAGCCAAAACTCTTTCAGGATAAAAGCTTAGAAATCCTTAATAACTTAACTTGCCCAAAGTTACACGATTTTAAATGGTATAAAGATATATTCCTTAACAAAGTTATGCTCAGAAATGACTGTAACCATGATTATTGGAAAGAAAGATTCATTAGTGGATTACCCAAACTTTTTGTCGAAAAGGTAAGAACAACCATAAGAAACAAACTCAATGGTGAAACTCCTTATACTCTAATGACATACGGAGACCTTGTTAGCTTTATTAATCTAACATGATTGGAATTATGTAACACAATAAAACTTAATAATCAAATACAAAATCCTCAAAAGGAGAATTAGGGAGTTTTTGTGAAGACTTTGGATATGTTAAAATATCTGCTCCTTCCAAAAATATCAAAAGAATGAAAAAGATACATAATATATCTCGCCCTAAGGCTTATAAAAGAAATTACACTCCCAAAAAGAATTCTCGTAAGAAAAATACCAATAAAACCCCCAGGAAAAGGGGAAAATGTTGGAACTGTGGAAAAGCAGGCCACATGGTCAACGCTTGTAAAGAACCCAACAAAAAGAAAGATAAAATTAATCTGCTAGCAATTGATTCAGACATTAAAGAAAAAATTCATACAATATTAGATGAAGAACAATCTAATAGTAGCTCTGAAGAATCCTCAAATGACTATTACAATGATGAAGGTTCCTTAGATTTAGATTACAGACCAGATAGCTCCACCTCCAACTTTGACTGCGAATGTACTGGGAAGATCTGTACCTGTACCAAACAAACCATCAACGTTATCTCAGATAGCAGCCAAGAATTCTTCTTTGATATGATTGACCACATTGATGACAATGATATTAAAAGAAAATATTTAACAGAACTTAAAAAGCTTGTTCTTAATCAGAAAAAGGAGAAGAAAATTATTGAACCCTTTTACATGAAAAGAGTTTTCAATAAGTTTAAAGAATCTAAAACAGATACCACCTTGCAAGATTTACAGGGAGAAGTATCACTTTTAAAAGAAGAAATCATCAGTGTTAGAGAACGACTCAGTTCTTTAGAAACAGAAGCTTTCGCTAACAGCTTATTAAAGGAATTAGATCCTATAAAAGATATCCTTGCCCCCTCTATGTCAAAAGGAATAACCACATTTAATTCTGACGAAGAAGAAGAGGATAGTAACTCACAATCAGGATTAAAATTAATCTCCAGGGTCAAAGCTCTAAGCTATCATGTCCCTTTTAAGTTAGTCATAAATAAGAATTTTGTCCTTAATAAAATAGCCCTGCTAGACTCAAAACTGTATTTGTGAAGGATTAATCCCTACTAAGTACTTAGACAAAAGTACACATAAACTTTATTCAGCCACATGCGACAGAATAAAAATTGATTATAAGCTTTCCAAAGCTCATGTCTGTAACAATAGAGTTTGTTTTGTTGACGACTTTATTATTACAAGAAATATAACTGAAGAAGTTATATTAGAAATTCCATTCTTAACCCAAATAAAACCATATACCGCCAAACTAGACGGTATTTACACTACGACCATGGGAAAAGATTTAGTGTTCTCATATCTAAACCCTTTGTCAGTTTACCACAGTAACCATGTTAAACAAAAGACAGTGTTTAAAATACAATTGTTAACCAACCAAATTAATTTTTTAAAAGAAGATATTAAAATTAAAAGAATAGAATCTACTTTAAAAACCCCGGAGGTAATTAACAAGATAAGAATTTTAAGAGATTCTATAGAAAACCAAGTTTGTTCAGAATTGCCGAACACTTTTTGGGAAAGAAAAAAGCACATGGTAAACCTGCCCTACACAGATGACTTTAGTGAAAAAGACATACCCACTAAAGCAAGACCAATCCAAATGAGCCACGAGCTCATGGAACATTGTAAGAAATAAGTTATTGATCTGCTCCAAAAGAAGATCATCAGACCATCCAAATCCCAATGGAGTTGTTCAGCTTTTTATGTAAACAAAAATGCTGAGAAAGAAAGAGGAGCCCCGAGGCTTGTAATAAATTATAAACCTCTCAACCAAGTATTAAGATGGATTAGGTACCTGATCCCTAATAAACGAGACTTATGAAAAAGAACTTATAATGCTAATATCTACAGCAAGTTCGACATGAAGTCAGGATTCTGGAAAATACAAGTCGAAGAAAAAGATAAGTATAAAACAGCTTTTAATGTTCCCTTCAGACAATATGAGTGGAACGTTATGCCATTCGGGCTCAAGAATGCCCCGTCAGAATTCCAGAACATCATGAATAATATATTCAACCCATATAGCCAATTCACAATCGTCTATATCGATGATGTTTTAGTATTTTCTGTGTCACGACCCGACTCCGGGCCCGCGACTGGTGCCCTACCTGGGCACCCTTACAGGTACACATCAGAGATAATCAGCGGAACATACATGAAACTTATAAATTAATACAACAGAAGTAAAACAACAGGTTAGCCGATAGGGCTATCTTCCTGGACATATAATATATAACCGAAGCAGTTGCCTCTTTTCCTTTACAAACTGACCCACAATATGTAACTACAGACCTCTAAGAGTTTTATCATAACAACTGTGGCGGGACAGGGCCCCGCCATACCCCTGAATATACATGAATCTACAATCTCAGGGAAAACCGTACCAAGAGATAATCCTCCGGAGCAAATGGAGCTTTCTCCCAAAAACTGAACCGAGATCCTAAGAGCAAGGATCACCAACCTGGGTACCTAAAACCTGCGGGCATGAACGCGGGCGGGTCAAGATAACAACAGTGCAGAATATGGAACGGAAATAAGGTACAACAATTAAAACATATATGTATAAAAGCATGACAGGGGTAAATGTAAAAGAAGTAAATACCTGAGCCTACCATGTCATTACCCCCTCGTGATCTTAATCGTACCTTATTATCTTTTCCCATTTCTCAATAAAGGTTATAGTCACTTCCTTACGTACTTACTTCGGAAAATCATCAAGTTCACTACGATATAACCTACTTACCTTACACAACCTAGTCCGACCTTTACGGAGGACACCTATCTTGCCGCCCAACACGGGACGCGATAAAGTCACATAGTGCGCCCTAAAGGTATCTTGTCGGCCCGTCTACGACGCGATAAAGTCACATAGTGCGCCTAAAGGTATATTGTCGGCCCGTCTCGGGACGCGATAATGTCCTATAGTGCGCCCGTAAGGTATCTTGCCCGCCCGTCTCGGGTCGATAATGTCATATAGTTTGCCCAGAAGGTATACCGCCCGCCCGTCTTCGTCGATAATGTCATATAGTCTTCCGTAAAGGTATCTTGCCCGCCCGTCTACGGGTCGATAATGTCATATAGTGCGCGTAAGGTATCTTGCCACCATCTCTCGGTCGATAATGTCATATAGTGCGCGTAAGGTATCTTGCTGGCCCGTCTACGGGTCGATAATGTCATATAGTGCGCGTGAAAGGTATCTTGCCCGACCCGTCTCGGGTCGATAATGTCATATAAAACCCGAATTTAACCCAACGTACTATGCACCTCTACTCCTTTAGAAAGACTCTTTTCAAATAAAACTTCCCGATACTAACAACCGTAGTATCAAGTCATCTCTACCTTTCGGACAAGTCACAATACCTTTTAGAAAAACAATTATGCTTCTAAATCAAGTGACTTCTTTCTTTAAAACCTTAAGCAATTGGTACCTTTAAAACAATTTGCCCTTCTTTATTTCAAATCATTTCTTGTTTATGTTACTGAAGAAAACCATTCTCTTAACCTCCCATAAAGTTATTATAACCAACTTCCCATAAAGCCGTCATACTAAATTTATGCCTTAAACTAATTCATTCTTTTTATAACCAAGAGACTTCTACTTTTTGAAACCAAGTATTATATACTTTCAAATCAATTCTCTTAACTTTCAAAAATACAGTTAGTCTCTTAACCTTTAGAACTCAAGTGACTCCTTTTATTATAAAACCTTAGGCAATTGATGCCTTAAAATCAAGTTGCCTTTTCACTAAAATCAAGTCATTTATCTTTCCATAAAGCAATTATAACCAACTCCCCATAAAGTCGTTATATTCACTTTATGCCTTAGCCAAAAACCATTTCCTATCCAAGGGACTTATACGTTTAAAACAGAACAAGTATCACATACTTTAAAAATCTTCAAGTCCCTTAACTTAATAAAACTTAAGACATCCTTTATTCTTTCAAAGAAGTGAGTAAATCTCCTAACTCACCCGACTTGGCTATTCATAAAACTAGTAAAGGATATCAAGGTGTTGTACGTCTACCGTACTACATACGTGCAACTAGTCATGCTCAAAAGATAGGAAAAGTTCTATATAGAGTAAGTCACACTGTTATACCCCGTATTTCCAGAGTATGTACGTGAGGACGTACGTACAAAAGTTTAGCCTTAGTTAGGCACTTTGGACGAAATGTTTGTGCACAACTCACTAAAAGAATCGTTTTTCGACGAAACGTTTTACAAAACTTGCGAAGGGAAAATTACGGCTATGTCATTTATATTTTTTGCGGATTTTTCCGAGAGACGAAATATTTTGGACCAACGGGAGGGTGACACTTGTCACCCTCAATGGACGGCAAAATGGGCAACTTGGACGATTTTTTTGTGGCTTTTTCTTTAGTCAAGGTTAGGTAGGATATTTGTGGAGTAGATGGATAAGGTGTACTTGCCCAAATCTCCATCCTACACTTGCATAGCACTTGGCTTCATCTTGGCCATTGGTTGGCCTTTGGTTGGCCTATAAATACTCCCTAACTCAAGGTTTTCTTCGTCCATAAATCAATTCTCCAAGTCTTGAAAATCCTCCTCTCTTTGTAGTATTCTCGTCCAAGAGCCCTCCCTCCTCGAGAAGGCCATGGCGAATACCCCCTTGTAGAAGTTATGCATCACGACCGAACCGGGCCGTGGTAGTGCCTACCGGGCACCCAAGTAGACATACATCAGTAATCAGTGAACATAAAGACAATACATGAAACCGGTGAAATAAGGCAGTGAAATAAGAAGACAAAGCTAACCAAAAGCGGTTACCTTGATATATATAAATAGCAACTTTTTCAATATGAGCAGTTTAACTTTTTACAAACCCCGCCCACAACGATTACTGCACCTAAGAATGATACGACAACAATGGCGGGGCAGGCCCCGCCAAACCACGAATGTAAACACTTACGACGCAGGGGACTATACCACTGATAAGCCTCGGAGAAACGGAGCTTCCCAAACGCAAATCGTGACCACGAGAGCTAGGATCAACGATCGGTGTACCTCAACTGCGGCATGAACGCACGGGCGAGGTCGACATAACAGTGCAGTATGTGGCGAAAATACATATCGTAAATGAAATCATAGCGATCATATAAAGCGGAGACATGTATGATAACCAAACTACGATTTACAACGGCAGCTATGTCAAGTTAGGGACTCACGCCTCAAGTCATCACTCAAGTATAACAATGGGTCTCGTGCCCACGACATCAATCATGCGTGGAATACCTTCCTCACCGCCAGCCTATGATATAAAAGCACCAAGGAACACACATGAACACGAGTCCCACTGTGTCATAATAAAATCAGACGGTAAGTGCGAAGGCATAGCCGACTACTAAAAACCCACAGTACCAACAAGGTCATGAAGCGTATCATAAGATCTGTCTAGCATCACATGATCAAAGCCGCCACTTGCCCGCAGATCGATGTACGCGTCTAACCACGAACTCCCGCAGCCCGCATAGGCCAATCTCATCGGCCGCGTGGTATTCCCGCGTCGAGGGTAGCTACTCCCAAGATCGCCACGACTTCGCGATCGCATGGCCACATGGACCGCATGCCCATAAAGGACGTACACTAACCTGGAACTCTCGTAGCTCCGCATAGGCCCCCGGGACCTGCATGAGGTATTCTCGAATCATAGGTCCATCGACCCGCCTGAGTCTACCCCGCATCGGAGGGCAGCTTAACCCCCGGAATCATCTCAAGAGATGAATGCCACAATACTATCATAACGACTGATAGTTAATAAGCACAATCAAGGGAAACCCCTTCACACAAACATCACAAGATACTAACACACGTAGCATCCCAACACGTTTACTTATCAACGCAATCAAGAAAGTATTACAAGGCTATCACAAACCAATACAATCAAGTTGTTCACACAAGGTACCTTCTACTATATGATTAACAAAATCGGGTTTTTATCCCCAAAGTACTTCATACATTAACTCTTTAAAAGATACGTTACTTTCACAATGTCACACAATTAACGTAGTATATTATAGAGTGAATATGCTTTTAATGTTAATCAATTAATTCTATTTGTAAAATCAAGTAGAAACATTCATTTCCAATGATCAAGTTTGCCTAATGTCCAATGTTCAAGTTTCTCATTTTAGAAAGGTTTAGTAGTTCATAGTCTTATTCATTTGAGAACATAATTCCTTAAAACTATCCGAGAAACATAAGTCTTATATGTGAGTAGGATATTCTTGTTTATAACAATCTTATTACAATGACCATGATCTAGGAAATATCATTTTGTCTCATCTTAGCTTCATGCGGATGGAAGTTTCTCTGGTTTTAATAATACTTAATTAGTCACAACATTTCCTTTTATTAACGCTGCGGTGGTTTGTCGATACACATTCGATTCAAATCAAGAAACATTCTTAAGCCGTTATACCTAACTTCCCATAAAGCTAGTATAACTCTTAAGTTTTTCAAAACCAAGTATTACTTCTTCTTTCAAAATGATTCAAAATCTTTTGAAATACTTCAAGTTCTTTATTAACACATAACAAGCGATTATAGTTCAAATCGGTACCTTTAAAACCACATGTATTTTCTTACCAACATAAAGTCATTATAACCAACTTCTCATAAAGTCGTTATAACACTTTTATGTTTTAAACATACATTTAGCACATGTACGTCTACCGTACTACATAGTTCACACATATCATGCTAGAAGACATAGGAAGAGTTTCACATACCTAGCGACGATTATCTACTAAATAGCAAAACGATCAAAGTACCTCAAACCGACTGCTACTCCCTAAGCCAAGTAGATCGCGCCACGCATAGTACTTCAACCTATAAGGCCACAAGGCGCTTATTAACATTTAGATCTCATCGTAGAACATTCTACCGAAAATTCGGCAGCACCTCCCCCCCCCGCAACAGCGTAAATCTCCTCCTCTATCGAGGCCGGCTACCAAGCCAACCAGGGGGGGGGTTATGCATCTAACCCTAACGGGTACAATTCTACTCCACGGTACTACTACACAAGTCTACTGTAATACAACCCTATGTAATTACAGTTCAGTACTCTTCTTTACATTCAGGCTTAAGTCACAAGACATTGCCGTAAGTATTATTCAGGCTTAAGTCAAAAGACATTGCCAATAACTACGTTCAGTTCTATATATAGTATACTTCAACTATATATTCTAACAATATGTAATTTCCAATTACAATAGAGGGACAAGATATTTACCTCAATAAGCCCATAATTATCCAAGTATAAAGTCGATCCTGGGCAATCGTTTAGCTCCAACCCCGCGCTCAACCCGCTCCAACCAACCCTTAGAAGTTCTAACCAACTTCTACCTACTACTCCAACTAACCATGGAGATTTTCCTAGGGTTTCGGTTTTGTGACTGACGGGAAGTATAATAGTATTTCTGGGCTTTTGTATAGGTATAACCTTAGAATACTACAAGGTATATGGCTAAGGTAATTTGGGCATTATAACAATACTTTTGAGAGTATTTCTACCAAGAGAGGGGGGTATTATACGAAAGCAACTAGGCTGGGGGTACCCACGGCCACACTACTAGGAGGGGAAGGGCTCTCGCCAAGGGAGGGGGCTCTGCCACTACACTACACAAAGGGGGAGGAAGAAGCTTTCAAGACTTAAGAGATTTTTGGATGAAGAAGTTCATCAAAGGGGAGGGGTATTTATAGGTCAAGTGAAGGCCAACCAATGGCCAAGATTTAGCCAAGTGCTATGCAAGTGTAGGGCCAAGATCTTGCCAAGTGCACACTAGCCAACTAACACAAAAAATATCCTACCAACCCTTGACCACAATGGCCAACTTTCGCCACTACATTCTCACCAAGGTGTCCCAATGAGAGGGTGACAAGTGTCGCCCTCTTGTTGGTCCAAAATGTTTCGTCTCTCGGAAAAATCCGCAAAAATAAGAAATGACATAGCCGGAAATTCCCCTACGAAAGCTGTGAAAACGTTTCGTCGAAAAACGACTCTAACCGGGTGTTATGCACAAATAAAATTCGGCCAAGCACTTTAAGGCACAAACTCAAATTTTCTACGTACGTCCTTACGTACATACTCTGGAAATACGGGGTATAACATTGTCTTCTAGTATAGTTACTATACCAAAATACCCTAGCCCAAATCCCTTATAGTAGTTAAGTAGAAGTTGTTAGAAACTTCTAAGGGTTTCTTGGAGCTATCGGAGCGTGAAATTAGGAGCTAAACCTTGCTCAGGATCGACATTTAACTTGGATAATTTTTGGGCTTATCGAGGTAAATACTCTTGTCCTTCTATTGTAATTGGATATTACATATAAGAATAGTTAAGACTTGAGTATAAGATATAGAAGAATATTAAAGAATAGAATTGAACTGTTATCACAGTAGAAGGGTATAAATGAAGAATAATTGAACTGTACTTACATAGGACTGTTTTTACAGTAGACTTGAGTAGCTTGACGGGTAGGGAAGTGCTGCCCAATTTTCCGTAGAATAGAGAACCCTCTGCTTAGAACTGTATACAAAATAGTCTAGACGTTGATAGACGTATCTGACTATTATAGGTTGATTCTCTGCGCGCGACATATTCGACTTGGCAGGTGGATTTCGCCGAGAAGGTATGTGATTCTTCCTATACTCTTGAGCATGATATTTTAATATATATATATAGTACGGTAGACGTACGTGTGTTAACTGGACGTAGTTTTACGGCAATGTCTTTTGACTTAAGCCTGAATAATAAGAACCTTGAAGTATTTCAAAAGAATTATGAATCATTTTTAAAGAAGAGTAATACTTGGTTTTTAAACTGAAAACTTAAGAGTTATACTAGCTTTATGGGAAGTTAGGTATAACGACTTAAGAAAGATAAAAGGAACGGTTTTACTTGTTTGTTTATGAAAATCTTGTATTGACTTCTGCAAGTATAGTAATATGGTTTGATAAGTAAACATGTTATGATACTACGTGTGTTAGTGTCACGACCAGGCCGCGATCGGTGCCCTACACGGGCACCTGCCTGTATACATCGAGAATAGCAATGAACATACACAACATAAACAGTGTAAACAATATAACAACACAGCAGCCGATAAGGCCGCTTCCATAATATAAACAAAGTCAAAAGTACAACTTTACAACTCAAGAATTACCCAACCACATATGTGAATACAGCACTTAGGAATAACAAGCGTATGACAGTGGCCCCGCCATACCCTCGAATGTACATAATCTACAACATTAGGGAAAGATGTACCAAAAGAAAGACAAGCCTCAGAGAATGGAGCTTGACGTCCGATAAGTGATCCTAAGAGTGTGGATCCGCAACTCGCTACTCCTTTGGCATGTAACGCAGCTCGAGGAAGGGTCGACACAATATGTACTAAGTATGTAAAAGCTGGAAAGTGCGTAATTACAACATAAGTTTAAAAGAAAGCGGAGACATGTATGATAACAAATTACGACACGATTGCCTTACTAACAATGAGAGTAAAAATAGGTGTATACTTACAACGAAAAATAGGATTGGAATCCTACTCTCGGGACTATTTCACCCGCGATAGGTCGGTGGACTGCGTGAGGTATTCCTCGCGTGGGACTATTTCACCCGCATAAGCCCTTACGACTCGCATGAGGTATTTCGCATAGGTCGGACGCCCGCACGGGACTATTTCACCCGCATAAGCCCTTACGGACTCGCGTGAGGTATTCCTCGCATCGTGGTTAGCAAATCCACGAAATATACAATGCCACAATCCCGGAATGACCCCATGAACGAATAATATATCACTAGCCCAAATCCGCTATCACGCATAACATAAGCTCTATCGGCTTATCATACAATATATAAGCAAGTTAAGAAATCCCTAACTTCTTACTATTCTTGTTCATATACACTCTCATTTTAGTTTACTTAAGGCACTAACATGTCTTTTATAAAAATCTGGGAATTTAACCCAAAGTACTACGTACTTCTATTCTTTTAAAATGACTCATTTCATTATAAAACTTCCAAGATACTAATAACCGTAGTATCAAGTGACAATTTCTTTTCAAGACAAGTCACAATACTTTTAGAAATAAAAATTAGGCTTCTAAATCAAGTGACTCATGTCTTATAAAACCTTAGACAATTGATGCCTTAAAATCGAATTGCCTTCCATTAAATCAAGTCATTTATCTTTCCATAAAGTCAATATAACCAACTCCCCATAAAGTCGTTATATTCACTTTATACCTTAGTCATGTACAATTTCCTATCCAAGGGACTTATACGTTTTTAAAACGACACAAGTATCACATACTTTAAAATTCTTCAAGTCCCTTATCTTTAACAAGACTTAAGACATCTTTAATATTCTCAAAGAAGTGAGTTAATCTCCTAACTCACCCGACTTGGCATTTCATAAAACAAGTAAAGAATGTCAAAGTCTTGTCGTCTACTGTACTATATACGTGAAACTAGTCATGCTCAAAGATAGGAAAAGTTCTACATACCTTGTGGGTCAAACCACTTGCCAAGTACAAAGTCCCGCGTAGTATATCAACCTATAATATTCACAATACGCCTATTAACGCCTTACTTCAAATGTAGAATATTATAAGTGTAAAGTCTCCATTTTCTACGGAAAATCGAACAAAGACCTCCTTTGTTTTTACTCACTTTGCCACCTTTTTCAAGGCCGAAATACAATAACCAAACAACCCCAATTGGCTCACAACAATATAGAAGGTAGTTCAATACAAATGAATAACCAAACAGCCCCAATTGGCTCACAACAATATAGAAGGTAGTTCAATACAACTGAATAACCAAACAGCCCCAATTGGCTCACAACAATATAGAAGGTAGTTCAATACAAGTGAATAACCAACTAATACAAACTACAGTCCAAATTCGGCCACCTTGAGTTCAACAAAACCAATTCTTATCCAATTTCCATTTCAATCCATATTGGTAGCATAACATGATATCAAGTCGCATTTGATTATAATAACCATAATCTTTAAGTAAGTAACATGCGACGATTTCTAAAAACGACCAATTAGTAATCCAATTTCCAAGTGGCTTGTATAACATTTCAGATTTAGCTACAAGAAATCCATAATACTTATAACTTCAACCTATCAACTTCATGCTAGCAACAAGTAAAGCTAACAACAACAATATAAATATGTAATCTTGTAACACCTTTAAAAGACAAGATTATACCTTAACGATTCTTAATCCAACTCCAATCCGAAGTCGCTCCTTAGTAGTTTAAAGCCTCTCCAAGACACCTCAATACGCTTGTTGAGACCCATAGAACAATACCAACAATTTAACCTTCAAATCTCCAAACAAAACCTAGAAGGACCATTAGGTTTTCGTTTTGCGACTAACTCGAAAACAATCTTTTTCCAAGATTTTTCTATTGAGATGTGTTTACAATACACCTAAGACCCTTGGTTTAAAGTGTGGAATCAAATGGACAAGAAACGAAAATTCTTTCTTTTTTTTCCTTAGTGAACCCGAGACCTCTCTAATGAGTTCTTCAAATTTGTGTAATTTTTTCTAAGTGTTAAGTCCTCTCTTGCTACTAGTATAATATAAAGGGTCATGGAGGGTTAAGATGCATCCAAATGGTTGGCTTGGATAAAATCTTAGCAAATATCAAGACTTATTGACCATTGACTTAGTCAAGATTGTCAAGCCATAACTTGCAAGACTTTAGTCATCCAAGACTTATGGTAAATGACCATATTGGCCATGCCATTTCGTCCAAGGCATTGCTAAGGGGGGTGACACGTGTCGCCCTCCCATTCGTCACAACACTTACGTTTTCCGACAATTTCATAATTCCGATAAATTTACAAGTCTCAAATCTTAACACTTGTGAGTTCTTACTTATGTTCTTAAAACATGTCCTGCAATTACGGGGTGTAACATTCTTCCCCCCTTAGAAACATTCATCCCCGAATGTTCTTTCGGAGTCACACTTACAATTAGCGACATAGTTTCCTTTCACAGCCCCGACATACCAAAAATGCCACTCATGGCCACATAAAAGCATTTAAGCAAAAGAAACACTTCAATT
Organism: Przewalskia tangutica; assembly: GCA_029844215.1. Lineage (NCBI taxonomy): Eukaryota > Viridiplantae > Streptophyta > Magnoliopsida > Solanales > Solanaceae > Przewalskia > Przewalskia tangutica. The sequence continues at coordinate 14,780,605 of CM056733.1, read as the reverse complement.
AAAACCTGACAAGTAAGGGAAAATGAAATACCTGAAGGTATAGGAAATAAGTGAGGATACCTCCTCAACATGTCCTCCTCCGCTTCCCAAGTCATCTCCTCCTGCTATCATTTCTCCACAGGACTTTGTGGAAGCTACATCCTCGGTCCGCAGCCGCTCGACTGGCGATCGAGTATCGCTATGGGACTCTCTCATACGATAACCCCTCTCACACTGGACCTCACTAGTAGGAAAACTCGCCATTGGATCACCGATACACTTTCGCAACATAGAAACATGGAACGCGGATGTACCGCCTCCAACTCGATGGCAGATCCAACTCGTAGGCAACCTTGCCCACTCTACGAACGATCTGGTAGGGCCCAATGTACCTTGGGCTGAGTTTCCCCTTCTTACCGAATCTCATCACACCCTTCATGGGTGACACCTTCAAGAAGACCCAATCGTCTACCTGAAACTCCAAATGCCGACGCCGATTATCCGCATATGACTTCGCCGACTCGAGCCGCTATCGCCTCTCTGGATAAGCTTCACCTTATCCACACCTGCTGTACCAAGTGCAGGCCAACTAATCGCACTCGCCCACGTCGAACCAACCGATCGGCGACCTGCATTTCCGCCCATATAAAGCCTCGTATGGCGCCATCTGTATACTGGAATGGTAGCTGTTATTATAAGAAAACTCCACGAGAGGCAAATGATCCTCCCAGCTACCACTGAAATCAATCACGCAGGCTCGCAGCATATCCTCGTTGTTCGGATAGTGCGCTCTGCTGCCGTCGACCGAGGATGAAATCTTTGTCGCGAGACTCACTGTGTCCCTAGACCCTTCGGAAAGATCTCGAGTTAGGCAGAACCGGGCTCCCTATCGATATAATCGACACCGACACCGCAGCCTCACTATCTCTGATGTACAATCGCATAGTCTCACCAAAACGCTGCCCCGATCGAAGGAAATGGGCTGATTTCGTCACCACAACAATAACCCAAATGGAGTCGTACTTCCTCCGAGTACGAGGTAACCTGTAACAAAGTCCATGTTGATCATCTCCCACTTCCAAGTCGGAATCTCAAAAGATCGCAATAATCCACGGGCCTCGTGCTCGACCTTAACTGCCGCAATTAGGACATCAGGTAACAAAACTCGCCACGCCCCTCTTCGTGCCATCCCACCAATACAAACATTCGAGGTCATGGTACATCTTGGTCGACCCGGATGAATAGAATAACGAGCGCCAGTGTGCCTCCCAGACCACGACGAAGTCTCGATACATCGGAACATACAACCGCCCTCAAATCTCAAAGATTCATCAGCGCTACTCGAATAGACTCTTCTCCTCCCAAGAGGCGCATCACGATCGCACCAACACTGGGTCCTCAAACTGTCGCCTCCTCACCTCATCAACAATGGAAGACTCGACAACCTCACGAACCCGTACCCCACTATCGTCGGTATCGATCAATCGAACCCTAAGGCTCGCTAACTGGTGGATCTGACGGACTATGTCCCGTCTTCTCCGGGCTGTACTCGATAGGCTCCCCATCGATCTACGACTCAAGGCATCGAACTACGTTGGCTTTCCGGATGGTAGAGAATATCAACATCATAATCTTTCAAAGAACTCTAACCACCGCCTCTGCCTCGTGTTCACTCCTCACTGAAGATATACTGGAGGCTCTTGTGGTCTGTATAAATATCCACATGAACCCCATACAAATAATGTCTCCAAATCTTCAAGGCATGAATAACTGCGGCCAACTCTAAGTCATGGGTAGGGTAATTCCTCTCATGCTTCCGTAACTGCCGGGAAGCATAGGCTATAACCTTGCCGTGCTGCATCAAAACACACCCTAGCCCGATACCCGAGGCATCACAATAGATCACATACCCGTCTAACCCCTCAGGAAGAGTAAGAACTGGGGCTGTAGTCAACCTCTCCTTCAAGAATCAAAACCCCGCCGCAAGCCTCGTCCATCGGAACTTGGCCGCTTACGAGTCACCTAGTCAATCTTTGAAATCGAAGCAAACTGCTCCACAAACCTACGATAATAACCCGCTAGTCCTAAGAAACTGCGTACCTCGGTCGGAGTAGTAGGCCTCGGCCAAGACTTGACTGCCTCAATCTTTGCCGTATCCACGCGAACACCGTCAGCCCCAATAATATGCCCCAGGAATGCCACTGAGGCCAACCAAAACTCACACTTGGAGAACTTGGCGAATAATTGCCGGCTCGAGAATCCTGGCACACCTCAAGTGATCTGCATGCTCCGCTCGTCCGTGAATACACCAGATGTCATCAATGAATACAATCACAAATGTATCCAAAATGGCTTGAACACCGGTTCATCAAATCCATAAATACCTTTGGAGCGTTGGTCGCCGAAAGACATAACTCAACTCATAGTGCCCATACCGGTCTGAATGCGCTTTGGGATGTTCGCCTCGAAATCGAACTCGATGATAACCGCATCGCAGTCTATCTTTGAGAAACACCCGCACTCGCAGAATCGTCAAACAAATCATCAATCCTGGGGAGGGGGTACCTATTCTTAATGGTTACCTTATTCAGCTGCCTGTAGTCAACACATACGCAGCTGGCCCCATCCTTCTTCTTCACAAACAACACCGCGCCCCAAGGAGATACACTAGGCCCGATAAAGCCTTTCTCCAAAGAAATCTTTCACTGGTCCTTCACCTCCTCAACTCAAAGAAAGCATCCTCAGATGGCGGAATGGAAATAGGTCGAGTGTCCGCAACGTGTCAATACAAAACTCGATCTCCTCTCGGGAGGATACCCAAGATCATCCGGGAACACATCCGAAACTCCTAACCATCGCATCGATCAAGAATCGCACCTCACCTCGATAGAATACCCAACCAGATGATAGATGTACCCTTCTCGCACCATCTTCCTAGCCTCGAGGTAAGAAATAAACCTACCCTCGGCGATCTTTGGTTGCCCTCCACTCGATAATCGCTCGCCAGAAATCGAACCGAACCAACTGTCCCTACATCCAACGTTGGCATAACAAGAAGCCAACCATCCATACCCATAATGACATCAAAATCGCCATCTTCACTCTATCAAGTCTGCAAGTGGTCCGACGATCAGAATAAATACCGGACAACCTCTATACACCCGCTCGCCTAACACCGAATCACCATCGGCGTAGCTACCTCAAACGGCTCTATCGACACCGCCTATCCCGATTCTACCCGCAATAAAAGGGACACATAGGACAAGGTAGAACTCGGATCTATCAATGCATAAACATCACACCTGAAATCGGAATGTACAGCGGACGACGCCGTGGAAGCCTCACGATCTGGCGGCCGGCTAGAGAATATATGCGCTCGGGACCGCTAGAATCGAACCACCACCACGACCTCTACCGCGCCCGCTGCACACGAGTACTCGCCTCCGGCGCATAACCACGAAGGAGAAGAAGACCTAGCAATCGATCCCGTTACCGTGGCTTTGCACCACCCATGCCGCTCTAGACGGACAATCCTCTTCAAGTGGCCCACCGCCACAAGAGTAACAACCTCCTGCAGAACACGACACTCGCTGGGTGAGACTCTCGCGATCGAGCACACCGAGGTGTGGGTGGTCTCGATCGGCGAGGATCTCGCCTCGAAACCTCAAGTCCCGAGCCCCGACTGCCTCCGAATGACCTTGCCGATCAGATCTCCTACCGTAAAACCGTGAACGAGCACTCTGTGCTGGCTGGAAAGTGGACCTGGTCTGCTGTGAGGCTGCCGCCGAAATCGCCCCTGAGACCACGATGTCCCGCCTCTGGGCCGTCTGCGTCAATCTGTCCTCCTCTCTATCCTCTATCCCCGTGCATAGGCTGCATCCGGCGATATCCATACCGGGTCAAGAGCCACCCCAAGCATGTTGTAATCATATGACTTCTAGCCCCATCACATACGATGAACTCTATCCGCCATGCTAGCTACAATAGTATGCGCAACCGCCAAGGAGTCAAACTCCAAGCTATACTCCCGACGCCTCCTCCCGCTCGCCTCAAGGTCAAGAATCTGCCTACCCGGCTCTCTCATCTCGGGAGGCAAAAGTGATCCATGAAAGCCTCAGAACTCCTCCCAAACACCGGAAGAGCATCATCACCTCTCGAAGCAACCACGACTCAAACGGGCCAGCGCAATATCGCGCAACCTGAAGAGGCTAGCGTAATGCACTCTCTCAAGCCCTAAGGACTGCATGGTCATCAGAGTCGCCGAATGAACTCCTGCGGATCCTCATCGGACCTTGAACCATAAAACTTCGTGGATGACATCCAGTAAAAATCCCTAATCGCAAGCCGTCGGCTACAGGCCGCTCGCTGCTCGCTGCCGCCCGCTACTATCTCAAGTCAATAACCGAATCCGCTCCCGTAGTCTCTATACGCAGCACTGGCCGGGAATCGAGGGTGCAGTATCGGAACCTCTGGAGCTACCGCCGCCTGGCCTCTCTAAAATCGCAGCGTGGCTGAACTTGCCGACCCGCCTACTACCTCGTGCATAGTCTGTGCTCGAGCCCGTAACCTCCTCGAGTACCGCTAGCGCCTCCCGCCGCTTTGCCCTTCGGCTCGTCGCCTTCGTGGAGGCATAGCTGTTTCATAAGAAGAGGTCGAGAGGATTCAACCTAATAAGACACTCTAATGCACGATCTCGCAGAGAGAATAATGAAACCAATCCTAAATGTCCTGCAGCCTCACGATTATAGATGTGGTGCACAACACACCGATAATCAAGACTCTACTAGACACGGCGTCAGACACTTTCCGAGGACTAATCGCTCACGATACCACTTTTGTCACGACCCGACCGGCCGCGATCGTGCCCTACCGGCACCTGTTCGTATACATCGAGAATAGCAAATGAACATACACAACATAAACAGTGTAAACAATATAACAACACAAAGCAGCCGATAAGGCCGCTTTCCATAATATAAACAAAGTCAAAAGTACAACTTACAACTCGGGCCCAACCACATATGTGAATACGCACTTAGAATAACAACTGTATGGACAGGCCCCGCCATACCACGAATGTACATAATCTACAACATCGTGGAAAGATCGTCAAAAGAAAGACAAGCCTCCGGAGAATGGAGCTTCCGACGTCGGAAGAGTGATCCTAAGAGTGTGGATCCGCAACCTGCTTACCATTTCCTGCGGCATGAACGCAGCCCCCGAGGAAGGGGGTCAGTACACAATATGTACTAAGTATGCAAACTGAAAGTCTGTAATTACAACATAAGTTTAAAAGAAAGCCGGAGACATGTATGATAACAAATTACAGTACACAGTGCCTTACTAACAATGAGAGTAAAAATAGGTGTATACTTACAACGAAAAATAGGATTGGAATCCTACTCCTGGGACTATTTCACCCGCATAGGTCCAGTGGACCTGCGTGAGGTATTCCTCGCATGGGACTATTTCACCCGCATAAGCCCTTACGGACTCGCATGAGGTATTCCTCGCATAGGCTGGACCCGCCCGCATGGGACTATTTCACCCGCATAAGCCCTTACGGACTCGCATGAGGTATTCCTCGCATCGTGGTTAGCAAATCCACGGAAATATACAATGCCACAATCCCGGGGAATGACCCCGCAACGAATAATATATCACTAGCCCAAATCCGGCTATCACACATAACATAAGCTCTATCGGCTTATCATACTGTAATACCCCGTATTTCCAGAGTATGTACGTAAGGGAATACGTACAAAAAGTTTGGCCTTAGTTAGCCTTGGACGTTTTCTTTTGTACACAACTCGCTAAAAGAATCGTTTTCCGACGAAACGTTTCCACAGCTTTCGTAGAGTAAATTCCGGCTATGCCATTTCTTATTTTTGCGGATTTTTCCGAGAGACGAAACATTTTGGACCAACGGGAGGGTGACATGTGTCACCCTCACATTGGAAGCAAGTGGGGTGGCTTTGGACGATCAAGGCCCCAAAGGGGTGTTGGCCTTGGCCGATTGGTTCCTTGCTTAGGCCTTGTTTTGTGCCATGTTTTGTGGAGTGTTTTGTGGAGTGTTTTGTGGAGTAGGGGTTAGGGTGCACTTGGCTTGATCTTGGCCTTACACTTGCCTTGCACTTGTCTTCATCTTGGCCATTGGTTGGCCAAGGCTTGAGCTATAAATACCCCCTTAGAGATGAAGAGTTATTCATCCACAAAGTTATCTTCCAAGTCTAAAAATCCTCTCCTCTCCCTTAAGCTTTTCGTCCAACACCTCTTCCCTCCCCTTGTGTAGTGTGGCCGAGAGCCTACCCCCCTAGCCTAGCCGAAATCTACCCCCCCTCCCTTGGTAGAAAAGTTGTCTTCTAGTATCGTTATAATGCCCAAAATCCCCTACCCCAAATACCTTAGTACTTAGTAGACGTTGTGAAGAACTTCTAAGGTTTCCTTGGAGCATACAACTTAGGAGCAAAACCTTGCTCAGGCGCGACTTTTTCTAGGATATTATTGGGCTTACCGAGGTAACTAATCCTAACCCTCTTTTGAATTAGAGAATACTTACTGTTGTAGTATTAGAATAAGTATTAGATACTTAGAAGAATATCACAGAATAATATTGAACTGTACTCACATAGGACTGTTTTCACAGTAGACTTACATAGCTCACCAGGTAGGGTTGTCTGCCGACTTTCCGTAGAATTATGAACCCCTGCTTAGAATGACCTTGAGTAGTCTTTAATAGATATCTGTGACTATTATAGTGACTCTCTGTGACATATATTCAACTTGCGGTGGTTTTCAGAAGGTATGTGATTCTTCCTAAAGCATGATATTTTACAATATAACTACGGCAATGTCTTTGACTTAAGCCTGAATAATACTTACGGCAATGCCTCACGCTTAATCTCGATAATACTTACGCAATGCCTCACGGCTTAAGCCCGAATAATAAAGAATCAAAACATTTCAAAAGACTATCAATCATATTAATGAAGAGAACTAATTGGTTTTTAAATGAAGCTTAAGAGTTATACTAGCTTTATGGGAAGTAAGTATAACCACTTAAGATTTATAAAAGAAACAAGTTTGCCTATGTGTTTGTAATGCACTTGTATTGTGAAAAGAATAATAAAGATGGTTCGATAAGTAGACATGATATGATGCTATGTGTGTTAGTATCTTGTAACGTTTGTATAGGTGAGTATCCTTGTTGGCTTATGTTGTTTAAAGATAAGTTGTTATGTTAGTATACTATCACTCACCTCTTGAGATGATACCGGGTTAAGCCGCCTCCGATGCGGGTAGACTCGGTGATGCAGGACCATGATTCGAGAATACCTCATGCGGGTCCAGGGCCTATGCGCGAGCTACGAGTTCCGTGTTAGTATGCGGGTTATACCTCATGCGGTCTATGTGGCCATGCGGACAACGAGTCCAGACGATGCCGAGGAGTAGCTACCTCGATGCGGGTTATACCTCACGCGCCCACGTGAGTGGCCTATGCGGACTCGAGTCGAGATTAGGCTTGCGTATGATGATATGGGCGAGTGGCCTGCTTTCGATCATTCGCACCTAGACAAGACCTATTACGATTACCTATTGTTGCTCTTGTTTGTGATGTAGCACTACGTGCGGTTTCTCGTTGTTTCACACATATTTGTAAACTGGTTTTAAAATGATATGTTTTCATTTAAGTATTTTACAGTTTCGCATACTTAGTACCTGTTGTACTGACCTCCTTCGGGGGGCTGCGTTCATGCCGCAGGTAAGGGCAAGCAGGTGCTAGATCCACATCCTTAGGATCTTTGCGTTGGTGTCAGGAGCTCCATCTTCTCCGGAGGCTCTACTTTTGGGTATGATCTCCCTGTATTGTAGATAGTTTTATCTGATCAGGGTATGGCGGGGCCCTGTCCCGCCATAGTTGTTTACTTCCTTAGAGGTCTGTAGTACTATTGTACAGTTGGGATGTAACTGCAAAACTTGAGTTATTTATATTATGCCGAAAGGCAAGCTTTTCATCGATAAATCGTGTCTTATTTTATAAAGCTGTTTCTGTCTTGTTTTATATTCATTGGTTACTCGATGTATGACTACTTGGGTGCCCTTGAGGCACGATCCACGCCCCGAACGGGTCGTGACAAAAGTGGTATCGAGCGATTAATCCTCGGAAAGTGTCTACGCATCGTATCTAGTAGTCTTGATTATCGGTGTGTTGTGCACCACACCAATAATCGTGAGGCTATAGGATATTTAGGATTGGTTTCCATTCTTCTCATTCCGAGATCGTGCTTTAGAGTCATGTTATAGGTTGGACCCTCTAACGTATTCCTTTCTCGTAATGCTTATGCCTCCACGTAAGGCAACCCGCCCGAATGGCAAGGCAGCGAGGAGGCGCTAGCGAGACACCCAGAGTCACGAGGGCTCGTGCCCGGGCCTATACGAGACGGCGAGTTCTATGACGCCGCCACCCCAAAGAGACCACAGCATTCCCACCTCCGTCCCCACACTGGGCGGAGGAGTTAGGTACAAGGAGATGGCCCACCTTTGGCCAAAGTCAGGCCCGACACGGCGAGAGGATGGATGCGATTCAGCTCCAGCTCGGTCGTGCCGTTGTTCACCCGAGGCAGAGAGTTTGAGGCTACGAGACTTCTTGAGTTGTAGCCCGCCGGAGTTTTATGGGTCGAGGCCGGAGGATGATCCGCAGGAGTTCATCCGTCAGATTCAGAGGATTTTGAGAGTGATCAGGGCGTCGGAGACCGAGTCCGTGATCTTTGGTTCGCATAGGCTGCGTGATACCGCAGTCGATTGGTTTGATTCATGGGAGTTATCCCGGGGAGAGCACGCGCCTCAGCCTACTGGGATTAGTTCTCAGAGGCTTTCCTCACTCACTTCTTGCCTCCACAGATGAGGAGGGCGCGGGCTGATAGATTTTTACTGCTGAGGCAGAGAGGACGCACTGTCAGGGAGTACAATGTCGAGTTTGATTCTTTGGCTCGATATGTCCCAGCATTGGTAGCAGATATGGAGGATAGGGTGCACCGCTATGTCACCGGGCTAGACGACTATATGGCCGAGTCATGTGCGGGGGTTTCTCTCCAGCCGGGTATGGACATTACCCGCATGCAGGCTCACGCCCTTGGGTGCGAGGAGCGCAGAGGTCGACGAGTGGACAGACAGCAGCAGAAAAAGGCCAGGACGGGAGGGTCTTCTGGTGGTTATCGTGGTGGGCGGCCTCAGCAGCAGTCTAGATTCGCACCACGCCGGCTCGAGCACTCGCACCGTCCTCAAGACCCAGAGTTTTCGAGGGCGCATCGGCCCTGTGGCTTGGCGTCGAGTAGCAGAGATCGCCGATCGGGACCACCCCGGTGTGGCCGATGCGGGGATCCCATTACGGAAGTGTGGTACTACTTTGAGCTTGTTACGATTGTGGCCGCAGGTCACTTTGCGAGGATCGTCCGACCGGGGCAGCGGTGGTAGGCTCACCTTCGTGTTCATGCCGCTTCATCATCTCCTATTTACTCGCCCGGAGGCGAGGTGCTCATGGGTCCAGGTCGCGCAGAGGTCGTGGCTCGTCCCGATTCAGCGGTCCTCGAACGCATATATGCTTTGTCCGACATGTTATACCGTATTTCGAGTATGTACGTGGAGATACGTCTAAAAAGTTTGGCTTTAAAGTTAGCCTGACGCTTTTTTTTGTACACAACTCACTAAAAGAATCGTTTTCCGACTAATCGTTTCCACAGCTTTCGTAGGGAAAATTCCGGCTATGCAATTACTAATTTTGGATTTTTCCGAGACGAAACATTTTGGACCAGCGGGAGGCGACACTTGGCACCCTCCCATTGATGGACTTGAATCGTCCATTGGACGAGATTGGAGAGGTGGAGCACGTTTTTTTGCCTTGTGCACAAGTCAAGGAGTTGGTAGGATATTTGTGTGGAGTAAATCTCCACCCTACACTTGCCTTGCACTTGTCTTAATCTTGGCCATTGGTTGGCCACTTGACCTATAAATACCCCCCTTAAGATGAAGAGTTCTTCCTCCACAAATCTTCCAAGTCTTGAAAAATCCTCCCCTCTCCCTTTGTGAGCTTTTCGTCCAACACCCCTTCCCTCCTTGTGAGTTTGGCGAGGCCTAACCCCCTAGCCTAGCGAAATCTACCCCCTCCCTTGGTAGAAAAGTTGTCTTCTAGTATCGTTATAATGCCCAAAATACCTAGCCCAAATCCCTTAGTCTTTGGTAGAAGTTGTGAAGAACTTCTAAGGTTTCTTGGAGCTACCGGGGCGTACAACTTAGGAGCTAAACCTTGCTCAGGCGCGACTTTATCTAGGATATTATTGGGCTTACCGAGGTAATAATCCTAACCTCTTTTGAATTGGAGAATACTTACTTGTAGTATAAGGATAAGTATAAATACTTAGAAGAATATCACGTAAAAGAATTGAACTATTACCACAGAAGGTTTTAAAAGAAGAATAATCACACTGTACTCACATAGGACTGTTTTCACAGTAGACTTATATAGCTCACCGGGTAGGGTTGTGCTGCCCGACTTTCCGTAGAATTGTGAACCCTCTGTTTAGAATGACCCTCAGAGTAGTCTTTGATAGATATCTGTGACTATTATAGGCTGACTCTCTGCGCGCGACATATTCAACTTGGCAGGTGGTTTTCGCTGAGAAGGTATGCGATTCTTCCTAAAGCATGATATTTTACAATATATAGTACGGTAGACGTACATGTGTTAACTGAATAATACTTATGGCAATGCCTCACGGCTTAAGCCTGAATAACAAAGAACTGAAAACATTTCAAAAGAATACTGAATCATTTTTAACAGAAGATAAATAATTGGTTTTTTAAAACAAAGGCTTAAGAGTTATGCTAGCTTTATGGGAAGTTAGGTATAACAACTTAAGAATGATAAAAAGGAACTGTTTACTTGTTTGTTTATAAAAGCCTTGTATTGATCTCTGTTAAGTGTAGTAAGATTGTTTGATAAGTAGACATATCATGATGCTACCTGTGTTAGTGTCTTGTAATGCTGTGTAAGGGGGTCATTCTTGCTGTGCTTACGTTGCTAACCGGTAAGTCCGTTGTACTGTTACTGTATCACCTACCCCTTGACTATTATACCGAGGGCTTGCCCCCCTTGATGCGGGTCTATACGGCCTATGCGGTCTGTGAGACTATGCGGAGCAGCGGTATGCTCGTGATTGATCATTCGGCGTCTAGCCCGACGCGGGATTCCCATGCGGTCTGGCTGAGACTACGCGGTCTTTTGAGACTATGCGGGCTGCGGAGCCTAGGCGGATCCGGGTTGGCTGCCCCGGCGCGAGGGCTACCTCATGCGGGTCTACGTGACCTATGCGGCCGCGAAAGTCCAGGACTAGGCACGCAGAATGATACTATGGGCGATTGGCCTTGCTTCGATCATTCGCGGCCTAGAATAGACCTGTTACAGTCTTTCCATTTCCGTTGTTGTTTGTGATGTGGCACTATGTGCAATTGAACTGATTGTATTTGTGAAAAGGTTTTAAATACTTTGATTTCATTTCAGTTCCTTATAGTTTCACATACTTGGTACCTGTTGTACTGACCTCCTTCGGGGGGCTGCGTTCATGCCGCAGGTAAGGGCAAGCAGGTGCTAGATCCACATCCTTAGGATCTTTGCGTTGGTGTCAGGAGCTCCATCTTCCCGGAGGCTCTACTTTGGGTATGATCTCCTGTATTGTAGATAGTTTTGTATGATCGGTATGGCGGGCCCTGTCCCGCCATAGTTGTTTACTTCCCAGAGGTCTGTAGTACTATTGTACATTGGGATGAATCGCAAAACTTGAGTTATTTATATTATGCCGAAAGGCAAGCTTTTCATCAGATAAACTGTGTCTTATTTTATAAATTGTTTCCTGTCTTGTTTTATATTCCGCTGGTTACTCTGATGTATGACTACTTGGGTGCCCCGGTAAGGCACCAGTCACGGGCCCCGGAACGGGTCGTGACAAAAGTGGTATCGAGCGATTAATCCTCGGAAAGTGTCTACGCCGTATCTAGTAAGTCTTGATTATCGGTGTGTTGTGCACCACACCAATAATCGAGAGGCTATAGGATATTTAGGATTGGTTTCCATTCTTCTCATTACGAGATCGTGCTTTAGAGCATGTTATAGGTTGGACCTCTAACGTATTCCTTTCTGTATGATTATGCCTCCACGTAAGGCAACCCGCCCGTATGGCAAGGCAAAGGCGGAGGCGCTAGCAGACACCCAGAGTCACGAGGGCTCGTGCCCGCCTATACGAGACGGCGAGTTCTATGACGCCAGCCCCAAAGAGACCACAGACCCACACCTCCCGTCCCACACCTGGGCGGAGGAGTTAGGGCAAGGAGATGGCCCACCTTTTGGCTAAAGTTGTGGCCCGACACGGAGAGACTGGATGCGACAGCCTCCAGCTCGGCTCGCACCGTAGTGCACGAGGCGAGATAGTTTGAGGTGCGATATTTCTTGAGTTGTAGCCCTGCAGAGTTTTACGGGTCTAGGCCTGAGGATGATCCGCCTGAGTTCATCCGTCAGCTGCAGAGGATTATGCGGGTGATCAGGGCTTCGGAGACTGAGGCTGTGACATTCGGTTCGCATCGGCTGCGTGACACCGCAGTCGATTGGTTTGATTCATGGGAGCTTTCCCGGGGAGAGCATGCACCTCCAGCAGTATGGGATGAGTTTTCAGAGGCTTTTCTCACACACTTCTTGCCTCCGCAGATGAGGAGGGCACGAGTGATAGATTCTTCGCCTTGAGGCAAGGAGGACGCACCGTCAGGGAATACAATGTCGAGTTTGATTCTTTGGCTAGATATGTCCCAGCATTGGTAGCAGATATGGAGGATAGGGTACACCGCTACGTCACCGGGCTAGATGATTATATGGCCGAGTCATGTGCGGGTGTTTCTCTTCAGCCGGGTATGGACATTACCCGCATGCAGGCTCATGCACTAGGATGCGAGGAGCGCAGAGACCGCCGGGTAGAGCGATATCAGCAGCAGAAGAAGGCCAAGACGGCCGGTTCTTTTGGTGGTCCTCAGGGTGGGCGGCATCAGCAGAAGTCCAGATTTGCACCACAGCCAGCGCAGAGCGCTCCTACCTCATTTTCAAGACGGCCCAGAGCGGGGCGGTCGTGGCCCAGGACTTCGGATTTCCAGGGTAGCAGAGGTGCTAACCGTTCGAGGTCTGCTCAGTGTGCCCGTTGTGGCAGATACCATTCTGGGAGCTGTACTCCAGGAGCTTGCTATACTTGTGGCCAGCAGGGTCACTTTGCGAGAGTTTGTCCGACCGGGGGCGGCGCTGGTGGTAGGGCTCACCGAGTGGTCTGCCGCTTCTTCATCCCCGACAGTTACTCGCCCCGGAGGGCAAGGTACACATGGACCAGCGGGTCGCGGCAGAGGTCGTGGCGCAGGTCCCAGTTCTAGCGGTCCTCAGAACCGCATATATGCTTTGTCCACCGACAGATCGTGAGAGGCCTCACCGATGTCGCCACGGTACCTTATCGGTTCGGGTTTGATGTGTATGCTTTGATAGATCCGGTTCTACTGCCCCATATATCTCCCTGTTGCTAGTAGGATAGGGATAGAGCCCGAGTCCATAGACCCTTTCGAGGTAGCTACGCCAGTGGTGATTCGGTGGTAGCTCGGCGTATATAGAGCTTGTCTGTGACCATTTACGATCGTCGGACCACTAGCCGACTTGATAGAGTTGGAGATGATTGACCGACGTGATCATGGGGATGGATTGGCTAGCCTCTTGCTACGCCAATGTGGACCGCAGAGAGTAGTACGGTTCCGATTTCTCGGCGAGCCGGTTGTTGAGTGAGGAGCACGGTATCGTAGGGGTAGGTTTATTTCCTACCTCAAGGCTAGGAAGATGGTGCGAAGGGTATATCTACCATCTCGTTCGGGTGTTCGACATCGAAGCCGCGGTACCAGATTTCGGTCGATTCCGAGTCGAGTTCCCGACGTGTTTCGATGACCTCCGGTATCCTCCCGAGAGAGATCGAGTTTTGTATAGATGTCAGCGGATACTCGGCCTATTTCCATTCCGCCATACGTAATGGCACTGCCGAGTTGAGAGAGTTGAAGGATCGCTTAGGGATTTCTTTGGAGAAGGGCTTCATCAGCCTAGTGTTTCTCCCGGGAGCGCCAGTATTGTTCGTGAAAAAGAAGGGCGACGCCGCGCACGTGTGTTGATTACAGCACGGTGAACAAGGTTACCATTAAGAACGATACCCTTCCCGTGATTGATGATTTGTTCGACCATTGCAGGGCGCGAGATGTTTCTCCAAGATTGATCTGCGTCGCTATCATCGTTCGTGTCGAGAGGTGGATGTCCCTAGGATCGCATTCGGACCGCAGACGGGCATTATGAGTTCGTGGTCATGTCTTTGGGTTGACCAATGCTCGTGGTATTCATGGATTTGATGAACCGAGTGTTCAAACCATTTTGGACACGTTTGTGATAGTGTTCATTGATGATATCTTGGTTTATTCTCGCCAGAGCGGGAGCATGCGAGCATTTGGCGATCGTATAACAGCTTCTCCAGACCAGCTTGTACGCCAAGTTTTCCAAATGTGAGTTTTGTTGACTTGATGGCGTTTCTTGGGCATATTGTCCGGCCGATGGCATTCAGTGGATACGCCAAGATCGAGGCGATGTAACTTGGCCTAGACCTACTACTCCGGCAGAGGTTCGCTTTCTCGGGCCTTGCAGGATATTATCGGCGGTTCGTGGAGAAGTTTGCTTCTATCTACGCACCATTGACTAGGCCGACTCGGAAGGCAGCCAAGTTTGATGGTGATGCTTGTGGCGGGGTTTCGATTCTTTGAAAGAGAGGCGACGACCGCCCGTTCTTACTCTTCCGGAGGTCGGATGGTTATGTCGTGTATTGTGATCGTCGGGCATCGGGTTGGGATGTGTTGATGCAGCATGGCGGGGTTATAGCATATGCATCCCGACGGTGAAGAAACACGAGAGGAACTACCCCACCCATGATTTGGAGTCGCACCGTGATTCACGCCAAGATCCGGAGGCACTATTTGTATGGGGTTCACGTGGATATTTTTACAGACCACAAGAGCCTCCAGATATCTTCACCAGGAGCCGAACTACGGCGAGACGGTGGTTAGAGTTGCTTAAGGATTACGATGTTGATATCCCGTACCACCCGGGAAGGCCAATGTTGTGGCGTATGCTCTTAGTCGTAGTCGATGGGAGCCTATCGGATGTGCTAGAGAGGAGGGACATGGTTCGTGATTTGCATCGGTTAGCGAGCCTTGGTGTCCGTTTGATTGATTACGATAGCGATGGGTTAGAGTTCGTGAGGTTGCCGAGTCTTCCATCGTTGAGGAGGTGAAGAGGCACGATTCGAGGATCCCGCTTTGATGCGATATCGTGATCTGACTCTTCGTGAGGGCAAAGGTCCTGAGGTAGCACGATGGGGTGCTAAGGTTTGAGGGCGCATCGTGTTCCGGATGTTTCAGGACTTCGGCGAGGTTCTTGGGGAAGCACAGCGGCGTTACTCTATCCACCCGGTCGACCAAGATGTACCACGACCTTAGATCCGTGTATTGGTGGGATGGCTTGAAGAGGACGTTGCGAGTTCGTAGCTCGGCCCGTGTTGCCGCAGTGAAGGTAGAGCACCAGAGGCCTGGTGGTTTGTTACAGACGATAGAGATCCCGACCTGGAAGTGGGAGGTGATCAACATGGACTTCATCACAGGATTGCCTCGCACTCAGAGGAGACATGATTCTATATGGGTTATCGTCGACAGGCTGACGAAATCAGCCCACTTTCTTCCCGTCCGGCGACTTTTGGTGAGGATTATGCGGACTTTACATCCGAGAGATCGCCGATTGCATGGAGTCCCTACTGATTATATCGCATGCAGGAGCCCGCCACGCTAACTTCGAGGTCTTTCCAGAGGTTTAGGGACGCAGTGAGCACGAGATCGTGCATTTCATCCGCAGACAGACGGACAGGCAGAGCGCACTATCCAGACTCTTGAGGATATGCTGCGAGCCTGTGTTATTGACTTCAGTGGTAGTTGGGAGGATCATTTGCCCCTAGTGGAGTTCGCGTATAATAATAGCTACCACTCCAGTATTCAGATGGCGCCTTATGAGGCCTTATATGGGAGGAAGTGCAGATCGCCTATAGGTTGGTTCGATGTGGGCGAGGTGCAGCTAGTGGGACCAGATTTGGTGCAGCAGGCAGTGGATAAGGTGAAGCTTATCCGAGAGCGACTATTGACAGCTCAGAGTCGACAGAAGTCGTATGCAGATCATCGTCGTCGGCATCTGGAGTTCGCAGTAGATGATTGGGTTTTCCTAAAGGTGTCACCCATGAAGGGTGTGATGAGATTCGGGAAGAAGGGGAAACTCAGCCCAAGGTACATTGGGCCGTTTCAGATTGTCCGCAGGGTAGGCAAGGTTGCCTACGAGTTGGATCTGCCGTCCGATCTGGAGGCAGTGCATCCGGTGTTTCACGTATCTATGCTGAGGAGATGTATCGGGGATCCATCTAGGGTGCACCCGGTTGACGATGTCCAGGTGACCGAGGGGTTATCGTATGAGGAGGTTCCCATAGCGATAATCGATCGTCAGGTTAGGCGTCTGCGGACGAAGGACGTGGCTTCCGTCAAGGTCTTGTGGCGGAACGAGCTCAGGGAGGAGATGACGTGGGAAGCCGAGGAGGACATGAGGCAGAAGTATCCTCACCTATTCCCCACACCTCCAGGTAATTCACTTTCCTACTTGTAAATTTCCATTATCATTTATGCCTAAGTGTTGTTTTGTGGCCGTGTGTGGCATTTGCAAACTGTTTAAGCTTCTTCGTTATCTGTCTTGAGAAGGAACATTCGGGACGAATGTTTCTAAGGAGGGGAGAATGTTATACCCCGTATTTCCAGAGTATGTACGTAAGGAGATACGTACAAAAAGTTTGGCTTTAAAGTTAGCCTTGGACGTTTTTTTTGTACACAACTCACTAAAAGAATCGTTTTCCGACGAAACGTTTCCACATTTTCGTAGGGAAAATTCCGCTATGCCATTACTAATTTTTGCGGATTTTTCCGAGAGGCGAAACATTTTGGACCAACGGAGGGCGACACTTGGCACCTCCCATTGATGGACTTGAATCGCCCATTGACGAGATTGTAGTGGTGGAGCATTTTTTTTGTGCCTTGTGCAAAATTCAAGTAGTTTGTAGGTTATTTGTGTGAGTAAATCTCCACCCTACACTTGCCTTGCACTTGTCTTAATCTTGGCCATTGGTTGGCCACTTCGACCTATAAATACCCCCTTAAGATGAAGAGTTCTTCATCCACAAATCTTCCAAGTCTTGAAAAATCCTCCCCTCTCCCTTTGTGAGCTTTTCGTCCAACACCCCTTCCCTCCCCTTGTGAGTTTGGCCGAGGGCCTAACCCCCCTAGCCTAGCCGAAATCTACCCCCCTCCCTTGGTAGAAAAGTTGTCTTCTAGTATCGTTATAATGCCCAAAATACCCTAGCCCAAATCCCTTAGTCTTTGGTAGAAGTTGTGAAGAACTTCTAAGGTTTCTGAGCTACCTGGCGCATAACTTAGAGCTAAACCTTGCTCAGCGCGACTTTATCTAGGATATTATTGGGCTTACCGAGGTAATAATCCTAACCTCTTTTGAATTAGAGAATACTTATCGTTGTAGTATAAGGATAAGTATAAATACTTAGAAGAATATCACGTAAAAGAATTGAACTATTACCACAGTAGAAGGTTTTAAAAGAAGAATAATCACATCAGTACTCACATAGAATGCTTTCACAATGAGACTTATATAGCTCACCGGGTAGGTTGTGCTGCCCGACTTTCCGTAGAATTGTGAACCTCTATTTAGAATGACCTCGAGTAGTCTTTGATAGATATCTGTGACTATTATAGTGACTCTCTGCGCGACATATTCAACTCAAGTGTGGTTTTCACGAGAAGGTATGCGATTCTTCCTAAAGCATGATATTTTACAATATATAGTACGGTGACGCATACGTGTTAACTGAATAATACTTATGGCAATGCCTCACGGCTTAAGCCTGAATAACAAAGAACTGAAAACATTTCAAAAGAATACTGAATCATTTTTAACAGAAGATAAATAATTGGTTTTTAAAACAAAGGCTTAAGAGTTATGCTAGCTTTATGGGAAGTTAGGTATAACAACTTAAGAATGATAAAAAGGAACTGTTTACTTGTTTGTTTATAAAAGCCTTGTATTGATCTCTGTTAAGTGTAGTAAGATTGTTTGATAAGTAGACATATCATGATGCTACCTGTGTTAGTGTCTTGTAATGCTGTGTAAGGGGGTCATTCTTGCTGTGCTTACGTTGCTAACCGGTAAGTCCGTTGTACTGTTACTGTATCACCTACCCCTTGACTATTATACCGAGGGCTTGCCCCCCTTGATGCGGGTCTATACGGCCTATGCGGTCTGTGAGACTATGCGGAGCAGCGGTATGCTCCAGGATTGATCATTCCGGCGCCTAGCACGACGCGGGGATTCCTATGCGGTCTGTTGAGACTATGCGGTCTTTTGAGACTATGCGGGCTGCGGGAGCCTAGGCGGATGCCGGGGGTTGGCTGCCCCCGATGCGAGGGCTACCTCATGCGGGTCTACGTGTGACCTATGCGGGCTGCGAAAGTCCAGGACTAGGCACGCAGAATGATACTATGGGCGATTGGCCTTGCTTCGATCATTCGCGGCCTAGAATAGACCTGTTACAGTCTTTCCATTTCCGTTGTTGTTTGTGATGTGGCACTATGTGCAATTGAACTGATTGTATTTGTGAAAAGGTTTTAAATACTTTGATTTCATTTCAGTTCTTTTTAGTTTCACATACTTGGTACTGTTATCGACCTCCTTCGGGCCGCTCATGCCGCAGTAAGGGCAAGCAGTGCTAGATCCACATCCTTAGGATCTTTAGGCGTTGTCGAGCTCCATCTTCTCGGAGGCTCTACTTTGGGTATGATCTCCCGTATTGTAGATAGTTTTGCTGATCAGTGGTATGGCGGGGCCCTGTCCCGCCATAGTTGTTTACTTCCTTAGAGGTCTGTAGTACTATTGTACAGTTGGGATGTAACTGCAAAACTTGAGTTATTTATATTATGCCGAAAGGCAAGCTTTTCATCAGATAAACTGTGTCTTATTTTATAAACTGTTTCCTGTCTTGTTTTATATTCCGCTGGTTACTCTGATGTATGACTACTTGGGTGCCCCGGTAAGGCACCAGTCACGGGCCCCGGAACGGGTCGTGACACATACAATATATAAGCAAGTTAAGAAATCCCCTAACTTCTTACTATTCTTGTTCATATACACTCTCATTTTAGTTTACTTAAGGCACTAACATGTCTTTTATAAAAATCCGGGAATTTAACCCAAAGTACTACGTACTTCTATTCTTTTAAAATGACTAATTTCATTATAAAACTTCCAAGATACTAATAACCGTAGTATCAAGTGACAATTTCTTTTCAAGACAAGTCACAATACTTTTAGAAATAAAAATTAGGCTTCTAAATCAAGTGACTCATGTCTTATAAAACCTTAGGCAATTGATGCCTTAAAATCGAATTGCCTTCCATTAAATCAAGTCATTTATCTTTCCATAAAGTCAATATAACCAACTCCCCATAAAGTCGTTATATTCACTTTATACCTTAGTCATGTACAATTTCCTATCCAAGGGACTTATACGTTTTTAAAACGACACAAGTATCACATACTTTAAAATTCTTCAAGTCCCTTATCTTTAACAAGACTTAAGACATCTTTAATATTCTCAAAGAAGTGAGTTTATCTCCTAACTCACCCGACTTGGCATTTCATAAAACAAGTAAAGAATGTCAAAGTCTTGTACGTCTACCGTACTATATACGTGAAACTAGTCATGCTCAAAGATAGGAAAAGTTCTACATACCTTGTCGGGTCAAACCACTTGCCAAGTACAAAGTCCCGCCCGTAGTATATCAACCTATAATATTCACAATACGTCTATTAACGCCTTACTTCAAATGTAGAATATTATAAGTGTAAAGTCTCCATTTTCTACGGAAAATCGGACGCACCTCCTTTGTTTTTACTCACTTTGCCACCTTTTTCAAGGCCGAAATACAATAACCAAACAGCCCCAATTGGCTCACAACAATATAGAAGGTAGTTCAATACAAATGAATAACCAAACAGCCCCAATTGGCTCACAACAATATAGAAGGTAGTTCAATACAACTGAATAACCAAACAGCCCCAATTGGCTCACAACAATATAGAAGGTAGTTCAATACAAGTGAATAACCAACTAATACGAACTACAGTCCAAATTCGGCCACCTTGAGTTCAACAAAACCAATTCTTATCCAATTTACATTTCAATCCATATTGGTAGCATAACATGATATCAAGTCGCATTTTATTATAATAACCATAATCTTTAAGTAAGTAACATGCGACGATTTCTAAAAACGACCAATTAGTAATCCAATTTCCAAGTGGCTTGTATAACATTTCGGATTTAGCTACAAGAAATCCATAATACTTATAACTTCAACCTATCAACTTCATGCTAGCAACAAGTAAAGCTAACAACAACAATATAAATATGTAATCTTGTAACACCTTTAAAAGACAAGATTATACCTTAACGATTCTTAATCCAACTCCAATCCGAAGTCGCTCCTTAGTAGTTTAGAGCCTCTCCAAGACACCTCAATCCGCTTGTTGAGACCCTTAGAACAATACCAACAATTTAACCTTCAAATCTCCAAACAAAACCTAGAAGGACCATTAGGTTTTCGTTTTGCGACTAACCCGAAAACAATCTTTTTCCAAGATTTTTCTATTGAGATGTGTTTACAATACACCTAAGACCCTTGGTTTAAAGTTTGGAATCAAATGGACAAGAAACGGAAATTCTTTCTTTTTTTTCCTTAGTGAACCCGAGACCTCTCTAATGAGTTCTTCAAATTTGTGTAATTTTTTCTAAGTGTTAAGTCCTCTCTTGCTACTAGTATAATATAAAGGGTCATGGAGGGTTAAGATGCATCCAAATGGTTGGCTTGGATAAACTCTTAGCAAATATCAAGACTTATTGACCATTGACTTAGTCAAGATTGTCAAGCCACAACTTGCAAGACTTTAGTCATCCAAGACTTATGGTAAATGACCATATTGGCCATGCCATTTCGTCCAAGGCATTGCTAAGGGGGGGTGACACGTGTCGCCCTCCCATTCGTCACAACACTTACGTTTTCCGACAATTTCATAATTCCGATAAATTTACAAGTCTCAAATCTTAACACTTGTGAGTTCTTACTTATGTTCTTAAAACATGTCCTGCAATTACGGGGTGTAACAGTTAGTGTCTTGTGATGTTATTTTTGTTGTGCTTACGTTGTTAAACGTTAAGACCGTTGTACTGTTATTATATCACATACCCCCTTGACTTGTTATACCGAGGGCTTGCCACCCTTGATGCGGGTCTATACGGCCTATGCGGTCTGTGTGACTAGGCGGAGTGCGGAGTTCCGGATTGATCATTCTCGGGTGTTTTAGCCCGACGCGGGGATGCCCTATGCGGTCCGTGTGACTATGTGGTCTATCAGGACTATGCGACTACGGAGTCCGCGAGGTACCGGTTAGCTACCCCGACGCGAGTAATACCTCACGCGCTGTGTGACCTATGCGAATCGCGGAGTCCGTGATTAGGCACACATAATGATACTATGGGCGATTGCCTTGCTTCGATCATTCGCGCCTAGAAAAGACACATAGCTTACCTATTATTGTTCTTGTTTGTGATATGGCACTATGTGCAATTGAACTGATTGTATTTGCAAATGGTTTTAAATACTTTGATTTCATTTAAGTACTTTACAGTTTCACATACTTGGTACCTGTTGTACTGACCTCCTTCGGGGGGCTGCGTTCATGCCGCAGGTAAGGGCAAACAGGTGCTAGATCCACATCCTTAGGATCTTTTTGCTTTGGTGTCAGAAGCTCCATCTTCTCTGGAGGCTCGACTTTTGGGTATGATCTCCCTGTTGTTGTATATAGTTTTGTACATTCAGGGTATGGCGGGGCCCTGTCCCGCCATAGTTGTTTATCTTCTTAGAGGTCTGTAGTCCTATTGTACAGTTGGGATGTAACTGCTAAACTATGTTTATATATATATGCCGAAAGGCGACATTTTCTCACATAAAACTGTGTCTCATTTTACAACTGTTTCATGTCTTGTTTTTATATTCCGCTGATTACTCTGATGTATGACTACTTGGGTGCCCGGGTAAGGCACCAGTCACGGGCCCCGGAACGGGTCGTGACAAAAGTGGTATCAGAGCAGTTAATCCTCGGAAAGTGTCTACAGACCGTATCTAGTAGAGTCTTGATTATCGGTGTGTTGTGCACCACACCAATAATCAGGAGGCTATAGGATATTTAGGATTGGTTTCCATTCTTCTCATTCTGAGATCGTGCCTTAGAGCTGTGTTATGAGTTGGACCCCTCTAACGTATTCCTTTTCTGTAACAGTTATGCCTCCACGTAAGGCAACCCGGGCCCAGAAGGGCAAGGCAGCCGAGGGAGCTGCTAGTAGGACACCGAGAGTCACGAGGGCTCAGGCCCAGTCTATACCCGAGACGGCGAGTTCCATGACGCCGCCGGCCCCAGCAGAGACCACAGTACCCGCACCTCCTGTCCCACAGCCTGGGGCGGAGGAGTTAGGGTACAAGGAGATGGCCCAGCTATTGGCCAGGATCGTGGCCAGACATGAGGACAGGCTGGATGCAGCAGTTCCAGTTCCAGCCCCAGTAGTACCCGTGGTTCACCCGAGGGCAGATAGTTTGAGGCTACGGGATTTCCTGAGTTGTAGCCCGCCAGAGTTTTACGGGTCGAGGCCGGAGGATGATCCGCAGGAGTTCATCCGTCAGTTACAGAGGATTATGAGAGTGATCAGGGCGTCGGAGACCGAGTCTGTGATCTTCGGTTCGCATCGGCTGCGTGATACCGCAGTCGATTGGTTTGATTCGTGGGAGTTATCCCGGGGAGAGCACGCGTCCCCAGCTACTTGGGATGAGTTCTCGGAGGCTTTTCTCACTCACTTCTTGCCTCCACAGATGAGGAGGGCACGGGCCGACAAATATTTGCCGAGATGCAGAGGTGCACGCCAGGAGTACAACGCCGAGTTCGATTCTTTGGCTCGATATGTCCTCGCATTGGTAGCGGATATGGAGGGCGGTGCATCGCTACGCCACGGGCTAGATGATTATATGGCCGAAGTCTTGTGCGGGTGTGGCTCTTCACCAGCATGGACATTACCCGCACGCAGCTCACGCTTGGATGCGAGGCGTAGAGACCGACGGGTCGGCGTGATATCGCGATGAAGAAGGCCAAGACGGCGGTTCTTTTGGTAGTTCTCGGGGTGGGCGGCCTCGTGACGTCTAGATTTGCGCCACGCCCGATCGAGCACTCCTACATCGTTTCAAGACATCGAGCATTCGGGCGGTCGAGCCAGGACTTGCACTTCCAGGGTAGCAAGGGTGCTAACCGATCGAGGTCTGCTCAGTGTGTCCGTTGTGGTAGATTCCATTCAGGGAGCTGTAGTACTACTTTGGGAGCTTGCTACACTTGTGGCCGCAGGTCATTACGCGAGTCCGTCAGAGCGCAGAGCGGTAGGCAGTCGACGCCGAGTGCATTCGGGTCTTCATCCCTACGATTACACGCCCCGGAGGGCAGGGTACTCATGGACCGGCAGGTCGCGACAGAGGTCGTGGCGCGGGTCCCAGTTCTAGCGGTCCTCAGAACCGCATTTATGCCTTGTCCAGCCGGCAGGACCAGGAGGCGTCGCCTGACGTCGTCACAGGTACTTTATCAGTTTCTGGTTATGATGTGTACGCCTTGATAGATCCGGATTCTACTCTCTCCTATATATCTCCCCTTATTGCTAGTAGGATAGGGATAGAGCCTGAGTCCATAGACCCTTTCGAGGTAGCTACGCCAGTGGGTGATTCGGTGGTAGCTCGGCGAGTATATAAGGCTTTCCCAGTGTCTTTATGCAGTCGTCAGGCCCTAGTCGACTTGATAAAGTTGGACATGACTGATTTCGATGTGATCATGGGTATGGATTGGTTAGCTTCTTGCTACGCCAGTGTAGACTGCAGAGAGAGAGTGGTACGGTTCCAGTTTCCTGGGAAGCCGGTTATTGAGTGGGAGGGGAACACGGTGTCGCCGAGGGGTAGGTTTATTTCCTACCTCAAGGCTAGGAATATGGTACAGAAGGGGTATATCTACCATCTCATTCGGGTGTTTGATACTGAGGCTGCGGTACCAGATTTTCATCGATTCAGAGTCGAGAGAGTTCCCAGATGTGTTTCCAGACGACCTCCCGGGTATCCCTCCTGAGAGGGAGATAGAGTTTTGTATCGATGTGCTGCCAGACACTCGGCCTATTTCCATTCCTCCATACAGAATGGCACCTGCCGAGTTGAGAGAGTTAAAGGATCAGCTTAGAGATTTGCTAGAGAAGGGCTTCATCAGACCTAGTGTTTCTCCCTGGGGAGCGCCGGTATTGTTCGTGAAGAAGAAGGACGGGACGCTGCGCATGTGTGTTGATTACAGGCAGCTGAATAAGGTGACTATTAAGAACAGATACCCCCTTCCCAGGATTGATGATTTGTTCGACCGATTGCGAGTGCGAGATGTTTCTCCAAGATTGATCTGCGATCGGGCTATCATCAGGTGCGAGTCAGAGAGGTGGATGTCCCTAGGACTGCATTCCGACCCAGTACGGGCATTATGAGTTCAGGGTCATGTCTTTTGGGTTGACCAATGCTCCGGCGGTATTCATAGATTTGATGAACCGAGTGCTCAAACCATTTTTGGACACGTTTGTGAAAGTGTTCATTGATGATATCTTGGTTTATTCTCGCTCAGAGCAGGAGCATGCGGAGCATTTGAGGACTGTGCTGAGAGTTCTCCAGGACCAGCAGTTATACGCTTAGTTTTTGAAGTGTGAGTTCTGGTTGACTTCGATGGCTTTTCTTGGGCATATTGTCGGGGCTGATGGTATTCGGGTGGATACGGCCAAGATCGAAGCGATCGAGTTGGCCTCGACCTACTACTCGACAGAGGTTCGCGATTTCGGGCCTTGCGAGTTATTATCGGTTCGTAGAAGTTTGCTTCTATCTCGCACCTTGACTAGGTGACTCGTAAGGCAACTAAGTTTGATGGATGATGCTTGTGGCGAGGTTTCGATTCTTGAAGGAGGCGACGACCGCCCGTTCTTACTCTTCCGAGGGTCGACGGCTATGTCGTGTATTGTGATCGTCGGGCATCGGGTTGGGATGTGTGTTGACGCAGCAGGGCAAGGTTATAGCGTCGCATCCGGCGACTTAAGAAGCATGAGAGGAACTACCCCACCCATGATTTGGAGTTGGCAGCGGTGATTCACGCCTTGAAGATCTGGAGGCACTATTTGTATGGGGTTCATGTGGATATTTATACTGACCACAAGAGCCTCCAGTATATCTTCAGCCAGAGGGAGCTGAACTTACGACAGAGACGGTGGTTAGAGCTGCTCAAGGATTATGATGTTGACATCCTGTACCACCCGGGGAAGGCCAATGTTGTGGCAGATGCTCTGAGTCGTAGGTCGATGGGGAGTCTATCAGATGTGCAGCCGGAGAGGAGGGGCCTGGTTCGCGATTTGCATCAGTTAGCGAGCCTTGGTGTCCGTTTGATTGATTCTGATAGCAGTGGGGTTCGAGTTCGAGAGGTTGCCGAGTCTTCCATCGTCGAGGAGGTGAAGAGGCAACAGTTTGAGGATCCAGTTTTGACACGGTACCGTGATACGGCTCTTCGTGAGGGGAAGGGTCCTTTTGAGGTAGCACCTGATGGGGTGCTAAGGTTTGAGGGCAGGTTGTGTGTTCCAGATATTGCAGGACTTCGGCAGCAGGTTCTAGGGGAAGCACACAGCGCACGTTACTCTATCCATCCAGGGTCGACCAAGATGTACCACGACCTTAGATCTGTGTATTGGTGGGATGGCTTGAAGAGGGACGTTGCAGAGTTCGTAGCTCAGTGCCCGTGTTGTCAGCAGGTGAAGGTAGAGCACCAGAGGCCTGGTGGTTTGTTGCAGACGATAGAGATCCCGACCTGGAAGTGGGAGGTGATCAACATGGACTTTATCACAGGATTACCTCGCACTCAGAGGAGACATGATTCTATTTGGGTTATCGTCGACAGGCTGACGAAATCAGCCCACTTTCTTCCCGTCAGGACGACTTTTGGTGAGGATTATGCGGACTTTACATCAGAGATCGCCGATCGCATGGAGTCCCTATTTCTATCATATCCGAGGAGCCCGGTTACTGGCTAACTTACGGAGGTCTTTTGAGAAGGGTTTAGGGGCAGGTGAGCTCGAAATCGCATTCCATCCACGAGCATCGACAGACGGTGGCGCACTATCCGCACTCTTGAGGATATCTGCGAGCCCGTGTTATTGACTTCGAGTGGTAGGAGGATCATTTGCCTCTAGTTGAGTTTGCATATAATAATAGCTACCACTCCAGATTCGGATGGCGCCTTATGAGGCCTTGTATGGGAGGAAGTGCGGATCGCCGATAGGCTGGTTTGACGTGGGCGAGTGCGATTAGTGGGACCAGATTGGTGCGGCAGTGATGGATAAGGTGAAGCTTATCCGGAGCGGTTCTTGACGGCTCGAGTCGGCGAAGTCATATGCAGATCATCGTCGTCGGCATCCGGAGTTCGAGGTTGATGATTGGGTTTTCTGAAGGTGTCACCCATGAAGGTGTGATGAGATTCGGAAGAAAGGAAACTTCGGCCAGGTACATTGGGCGTATCAGTTGTCGCGAGGTAGGCAAGGTTGCCTATGAGTTGGATCTGCCATCCGATCTGGAGGCAGTGCATCCGGTGTTTCATGTTTCTATGCTGAGGAGATGTATCAGGGATCCAACTAGAGTGCATCCGATTGACGATGTCCAGGTGACTGAGGGGTTATCGTATGAGGAGATTCCCATAGCGATAATCGATCGTCAGGTTAGGCGTCTGCGGACGGGGCGTGGCTTCCGTCAAAGTTCTGTGGCGGAACGAGCTCAGGGAGGAGATGACGTGGGAAGCTGAGGAGGACATGAGGCAGAAGTATCCTCACTTATTCCCCACACCTCCAGGTAACTTACTTTCCTATTTGCTGGTTTTTAATTATCGTATTTGCTTAAGTGTTATATTGTGGCCATGTGTGGCACTTGCAAACTGTTAAGTTGTGAGGTACTTTATCGTTAACTGTCTTGGGAAGGAACATTCGGGACGAATGTTTCTAAGGAGGGGAGAATGTTATACCCCGTATTTCCAGAGTATGTACGTGAGGACGTACGTACAAAAGTTTAGCCTTAGTTAGGCACTTTGGACGAAATGTTTGTGCACAACTCACTAAAAGAATCGTTTTTCGACGAAACGTTTTACAAAACTTGCGAAGGGAAAATTACGGCTATGTCATTTATATTTTTTGCGGATTTTTCCGAGAGACGAAATATTTTGGACCAACGGGAGGGTGACACTTGTCACCCTCAATGGACGGCAAAATGGGCAACTTGGACGATTTTTTGTGGCTTTTTCTTTAGTCAAGGTTAGGTAGGATATTTGTGGAGTAGATGGATAAGGTGTACTTGCCCAAATCTCCACCCTACACTTGCATAGCACTTGGCTTCATCTTGGCCATTGGTTGGCCTTTGGTTGGCCTATAAATACTCCCCTAACTTGAAGGTTTTCTTCATCCATAAATCAATTCTCCAAGTCTTGAAAATCCTCCCCCTCTCTTTGTAGTATTCTCGTCCAAGAGCCCTCCCCCTCCCCCTTGAGAAGGCCCTTGGCCGAATACCCCCCCCCCCCTTGTAGAAGTTGCCTTCTAGTATAGTTACTATACCAAAATACCCTAGCCCAAATCCCTTATAGTAGTTAAGTAGAAGTTGTTAGAAACTTCTAAGGGTTTCTTGGAGCTATCGGAGCGTGCAATTAGGAGCTAAACCTTGCTCAGGATCGACATTTAACTTGGATAATTTTTGGGCTTATCGAGGTAAATACTCTTGTCCTTCTATTGTAATTGGATATTACATATAAGAATAGTTAAGACTTGAGTATAGGATATAGAAGAATATTAAAGAATAGAATTGAACTGTTATCACAGTAGAAGGGTATAAATGAAGAATAATTGAACTGTACTTACATAGACTGCTTTTCTGATGAGACTTGAGTAGCTTGACGGGTAGGGAAGTGCTGCCCAATTTTCCGTAGAATAGAGAACCCTCTGCTTAGAACTGTATACAAAATAGTCTAGACGTTGATAGACGTATCTGACTATTATAGGTTGATTCTCTGCGCGCGACATATTCGACTTGGCAGGTGGATTTCGCCGAGAAGGTATGTGATTCTTCCTATACTCTTGAGCATGATATTTTAAAATATATATAGTACGGTAGACGTACGTGTGTTAACTGGACGTAGTTTTACGGCAATGTCTTTTGACTTAAGCCTGAATAATAAGAACCTTGAAGTATTTCAAAAGAATTATGAATCATTTTTAAAGAAGAGTAATACTTGGTTTTTAAACAGAAAACTTAAGAGTTATACTAGCTTTATGGGAAGTTAGGTATAACGACTTAAGAAAGATAAAAGGAACGGTTTTACTTGTTTGTTTATGAAAATCTTGTATTGACTTCTGCAAGTATAGTAAGATGGTTTGATAAGTAAACATGTTATGATACTACGTGTGTTAGTGTCTTGTGATGTTATTATTGTTGTGCTTACGTTGTTAAACGTTAAGACCGTTGTACTGTTATTATATCACATACCCCCTTGACTTGTTATACCGAGGGCTTGCCACCCTTGATGCGGGTCTATACGGCCTATGCGGTCTGTGTGACTATGCGGAGCTGCGGGAGTTCCAGGATTGATCATTCCGGGTGTTTTAGCCCGATGCGGGGGATGCCCTATGCGGTCTGTGTGACTATGCGGTCTATGAGACTATGCGGACTGCGGGAGTCCAGGAGGGTACCGGGGTTAGCTACCCCCGATGCGAGGAATACCTCATGCGGGTCTGTGTGTGACCTATGCGGACTGCGGGAGTCCAGGATTAGGCACGCATAATGATACTATGGGCGATTGGCCTTGCTTCGATCATTCGCGGCCTAGAAAAGACCTGTTACAGTTTACCTATTATTGTTCTTGTTTGTGATATGGCACTATGTGCAATTGAACTGATTGTATTTGCAAATGGTTTTAAATACTTTGATTTCATTTAAGTACTTTACAGTTTCACATACTTGGTACCTGTTGTACTGACCTCCTTCGGGGGGCTGCGTTCATGCCGCAGGTAAGGGCAAACAGGTGCTAGATCCACATCCTTAGGATCTTTTTGCTTTGGTGTCAGGAGCTCCATCTTCTCCGGAGGCTCGACTTTTGGGTATGATCTCCCTGTTGTTGTATATAGTTTTGTACATTCAGGGTATGGCGGGGCCCTGTCCCGCCATAGTTGTTTATCTTCTTAGAGGTATGTAGTCCTATTGTACAGTTGGGATGTAACTGCTAAACTATGTTTATATATATATGCCGAAAGGCGACATTTTCTCACATAAAACTGTGTCTCATTTTACAACTGTTTCATGTCTTGTTTTTATATTCCGCTGATTACTCTGATGTATGACTACTCATGCTCAAAAGATGGGAAAAGTTCTATATAGAGTAAGTCACACAACTACCTCTTAACTTCTAAGAGTATAAGGAAACATGAAATGATACCACATGTATATTCCATACATAGAATCATGCCAAGGGAAGGAAGAGGTTCACATACCTCGCGACGATTGTCGACAAGTAGCAAAATGCTCCAAAGTACTTCAACCTTGAGCTATTCCATTCTTCAAGTAGGATACGCTATACTTAGTTCTTCAACCTATCATGGTCACAATACGTCCATTAACCTCTTACTTCAAACGTAGAATATTCTAAGTGCTAAGTCGCCAAATTCTACGGAAAATCGGACAGCACCTCCTTTGTTTCTACTACTATGCCACCTTTTTCAAGGCCGAATACAATAACCACACACGCCACATTTAAGGCCCAAACAATGCAATCAACAATAGGGGATTACACGCCTACTAGACGTGTAAAATTCCGCCCCACAATAGATAACAAACTACAACAACTACTAGCCCATTTTCGGCCAACTTGAAGTACTACAACATCAATTCTTATCCAATTTCCATTTCAATCCAAGTTATTAGCCTAACATGATATCAAGTCGCAATTGATTATAACCACTATAATCCTCAAGTAAACAACATGCGACGATTTCTAATAAACGACCAATTAGTAATCCAACTTCAAGTGGCTAATATAACATTTCGGATTTAAGCTACAAGCAATCCATAATACTTATGAACTTCAACATATCAACTTCATGCTAGCAACACGTAAAGCTAACAATAACAACATATATATAATCTTGTAACACTAATTAAGAGACAAAATTATACCTCAACGAATCTCAATCCAATTCCAAATCCGAAGTCGCTCCTTAGCAACTTAGAGACTCTTCAAGACACTTCAATCCGCTACTTGAGACCCTTAGAACCACACCAACAACTTTCCTTCAAACTTCCAATCCAAAACCTAGAAAGCAACTAGGTTTTCACTTTGCGACTAACCCGAAAACTATCTTTTTCCGAGATTTTTCTATTGAGATACACTTACAATACACTCATGAACCTTGGTTTAAAGTGTGGAGCTTAAAGAACAAGGAACAAAGATTTCTCTTTTCTATGGACATGAAACCCGAGAGCATGTTCTTGGTTCCTTCAAGTTTTGTGAAAATTTGGCCAAGTGTTAAGTTCACTCTTGCTACTAGTAGTAATATAAAGCACAATGGAGGGTCAAGATATGAACAATTGGGTGGTTAGGATGAAGTCTTACTAAATATCAAGACTTTGTGGGTCCATTGACCAAGTCAATTATGTCAAGCTCACTACATTGCAAGACTTGTCTTCCTAACAAGGGTCAAATGACCCTTGTGTCCATGTTGAAATCGTCCAAGCTCACTTAAGGGGGGGTGACACGTGTCGCCCTCCCATTCGTCACAATAATTTGTTTTCCGACAATTCCATAATTCCGATAAATTTTTACAAGTCTCAAATCTTGACACTTATGAGTTCTTACGTACGTTCTTAAAACATGTCCTGTAAATACGGGGTGTAACATTCTTCCCCCCTTAGAAACATTCGTCCCCGAATGTTCTTTCGGAGTCATACTTATAATTAGCGACATAGTTCCCTTTCACAACCCCGACATACCAACAATGCCACACATGGCCCTAATACCTCGCACACGCATATCTGTCCACCATAAGCCCAAAAGAGATTATCTTTTCGTACTTCCAACTCCTTCTAACATATACATAGTCTCAATATAATCTGTTCATAAAACTTAAACATACCACAACTTTATCATGCATACAAGTTTCTAAAGGCCAAAGACATACCTGAAATCATATAGGCGGTTCAAGGACCGCTAAAACTGGGAACTCCCACCACGACCTCTGCCACGGCCTGTCGGTGTATGAACCTCCTGCCTAGCTATTGAAGGCGAAGAACCTGCAACTGATCCAGTAGACGGTGTTGTCCCACCAGGACCCCCTCTATAAGGACACTCTCTTAACATATGGCCTAGACGACCACAAGAAAAACAAGCACCCGTACCGGCGCGACATACCCCAGAATGTAACCTACCACACTGGGCGCATTGAGGCACAGGTGGCCTCGACTGACTGGAACCCCCATCTCCCTGAGGATCTGAAGCTCTAGAGACCTGACCGGCCCCTGCATTCCTGGGGTTGTAAAACCCTCCGCCGGAAAACTGTGGAGGAGCACTCGGTGCTGGCTGCAATGTAGACCTAGTCTGCTGCTGTCCGCCTCGAAAACTGCCCTGAGACCCTGTTGTCCTGGCCCTCTTGGGCTGGCCTGAGTCAATCTGATCCTCCATCTCTCTATCCTCTATCCCCTGCGCATAGGCCTGCATCCTAGCAATGTCCATACCGGGCTGAAGAGCCACCCCCAAGCATGCAGTAATCATATGACGGTCTAGCCCCATCACATAACGATAAACTATATCCGCCATGTCAGCTACAATGGTGTGCGCATGCACGCCAGAGTCAAACTCGTGCTATACTCCCTGATAGTCCTCCCATTCTGCCTCAAGGTAAAAAATCTATCTACGCGGGCCCTCCTCATCTCAGGAGGCAAAAAGTGATCCTTAAAGGCCTCTGTGAACTCCTCCCAAACAGCTGGAAGAGCATCACCCCCTCTGGTCAACACCCATGACTCAAACCAGTTCAACGCAATATCGCGTAACCGGTAAGAGGCTAGCATAACAGACTCAATATCTGAAGCCTTAAGAACCTGCATAGTCCGTGTAGGCTGCGAATGAACTCCTGCGGATCCTCGCCGGACTCGAACCATAAAACTCGGGCGGATGACAACCCGTAAAATCTCGGATCCGCAACCGTCGCTCTAGGGTTAGCCGCCGCTCCTGTTGGCGCCGCCGCTACTATCTTGGTCAATAACCGGATCGCTCCGTAGTCTCTATACTCGGCTCTTGCTGTGGATCGAGGCTCTGGTGCCGGAACCTCTGGAGCTACTGCCGCTCTCGGCTCCTCTAATACTGCTGGCGTGGCTGACCTCGCCGACCCGCCCACTACCTCAGGCATAGTCCGTGCCTGAGTCCGAGTAACCCTCTGAGTACCGCTAGCAGCTCCTGCTGCTGCCTTGCCCTTCTGGGCCCTGGTCGTCTTCCGTGGAGGCATAACTGTTACATAAGAAGGGGTCAGAGAGGATTCAACCTACTATGACAGCTCTACTGCACGATCTCGAAGAGAGAAGAATGGAAACCAATCCTAAATGTCCTGTAGCCTCCTGATTATAGATGTGGTGCACAACACACCGATAATCAAGACTCTACTAGACACGGTCTGTAGACACTTTCCGAGGACTAACTGCTCTGATACCACTTTTGTCACGACCCGACCCCGGGCCCGCGACTGGTGCCCTACCTGGGCACCCTTACAGGTATACATCAGAGATAATCAGCGGAACATACATGAAACTTATAAATTAATACAACAGAAGTAAAACAACAGGTTAGCCGATAGGGCTACCTTCCTGGACATATAATATATAACCGAAGCAGTTGCCTCCTTTCCTTTACAAACTGACCCACAATATGTAACTACAGACCTCTAAGAGTTTTATCATAACAACTGTGGCGGGACAGGGCCCCGCCATACCCCTGAATATACATGAATCTACAATCTCAGGGAAAACCGTACCAAGAGATAAGCCTCCGGAGCAAATGGAGCTTTCTCCCAAAAACTGAACCGAGATCCTAAGAGCAAGGATCACCAACCTGGGTACCTAAAACCTGCGGGCATGAACGCAGCCCAGAAGAAGTCGATCTAACAGTGCAGAATATGGAACGGAAATAAGGTACAACAATTAAAACATATCTGTATAAAAGCATGACAGGGGTAAATGTAAAAGAAGTAAATACCTGAGCCTACCATGTCATTACCCCCTCGTGAACTTAATCGTACCTTATTATCTTTTCCCATTTCTCAATAAAGGTTATAGTCACTTCCTTACGTACTTACTTCGGAAAATCATCAAGTTCACTACCATATAACCTACTTACCTTACACAACCTAGTCCGGCCCTTTACGGAGGGACACCTATACTGCCCGGCCCAACCTGGGACGCGATAAAGTCACATAGTCTGCCCCTAAAGGTATACTGTCCGGCCCATCTCTGGGACGCGATAATGTCCTATAGTCTGCCCATAAAGGTATACTGCCCGGCCCATCTCTGGGTCGATAATGTCATATAGTCTGCCCGTAAAGGTATCTCGCCCGCCCATCTGCGGGTCGATAATGTCATATAGTGCGCATAAAGGTATACTGCGCGGCCCATCTCTGGGTCGAGAATGTCATATAGTGCGCGTAAGGTATCTTGCCGGCCTATCTCGGGTCGATAATGTCATATAATGTGCGTAAAGGTATCTCGCCCGCCCATCTACGGGTCGATAATGTCATATAGTATGCGTAAGGTATCTTGCCGCCCATCTACGGGTCGATAATGTCATATAAAACCCGGGAATTTAACCCAACGTACTACGCACCTCTACTCCTTTAGAAAGACTCTTTTTCAAATAAAACTTCCCAGATACTAACAACCGTAGTATCAAGTCATCTCTACCTTTCAGGACAAGTCACAATACCTTTTTAGAAATACAATTACCGGCTTCTAAATCAAGTGACTTCTTTCTTAAAAACCTTAAGCAATTGGTACCTTTAAAACAATTTGCCCTTCTTTATTTCAAATCATTTCTTGTTTATGTTACTGAAGAAAACCATTCTCTTAACCTCCCATAAAGTTATTATAACCAACTTCCCATAAAGCTGTCATACTAACTTTATGCCTTAAACTAATTCATTCTTTTTATAACCAAGACACTTCTACTTTTTGAAACCAAGTATTATATACTTTCAAATCAATTCTCTTAACTTTCAAAAATACAGTTAGTCTCTTAACCTTTAGAACTCAAGTGACTCCTTTTATTATAAAACCTTAGGCAATTGATGCCTTAAAATCAAGTTGCCTTTTCACTAAAATCAAGTCATTTATCTTTCCATAAAGCAATTATAACCAACTCCCCATAAAGTCGTTATATTCACTTTATGCCTTAGCCAAAAACCATTTCCTATCCAAGGGACTTATACGTTTAAAACAGAACAAGTATCACATACTTTAAAAATCTTCAAGTCCCTTAACTTAATAAAACTTAAGACATCCTTTATTCTTTCAAAGAAGTGAGTAAATCTCCTAACTCACCCGACTTGGCTATTCATAAAACTACTAAAGGATATCAAGGTGTTGTACGTCTACCGTACTACATACGTGCAACTAGTCATGCCCAAAAGATAGGAAAAGTTCTATATAGAGTAAGTCACACAACTACCTCTTAACTTCTAAGAGTATAAGGAAACATGAAATGATACCACATGTATATTCCATACATAGAATCATGCCAAGGGAAGGAAGAGGTTCACATACCTCGCGACGATTGTCGACAAGTAGCAAAATGCTCCAAAGTACTTCAACCTTGAGCTATTCCATTCTTCAAGTAGGATACACTATACTTAGTTCTTCAACCTATCATGGTCACAATACGTCCATTAACCTCTTACTTCAAACGTAGAATATTCTAAGTGCTAAGTCGCCAAATTCTACGGAAAATCGGACAGCACCTCATTTGTTTCTACTACTATGCCACCTTTTTCAAGGCCGAATACAATAACCACACACGCCACATTTAAGGCCCAAACAATGCAATCAACAATAGGGGATTACACGCCTACTAGACGTGTAAAATTCCGCCCCACAATAGATAACAAACTACAACAACTACTAGCCCATTTTCGGACAACTTGAAGTACTACAACATCAATTCTTATCCAATTTCCATTTCAATCCAAGTTATTAGCCTAACATGATATCAAGTCGCAATTGATTATAACCACTATAATCCTCAAGTAAACAACATGCGACGATTTCTAATAAACGACCAATTAGTAATCCAACTTCAAGTGGCTAATATAACATTTCGGATTTAAGCTACAAGCAATCCATAATACTTATGAACTTCAACATATCAACTTCATGCTAGCAACACGTAAAGCTAACAACAACAACATATATATAATCTTGTAACACTAATTAAGAGACAAGCTTATACCTCAACGAATCTCAATCCAATTCCAAATCCGAAGTCGCTCCTTAGCAACTTAGAGACTCTTCAAGACACTTCAATCCGCTACTTGAGACCCTTAGAACCACACCAACAACTTTCCTTCAAACTTCCAATCCAAAACCTAGAAAGCAACTAGGTTTTCACTTTGCGACTAACCCGAAAACTATCTTTTTCTGAGATTTTTCTATTGAGATACACTTACAATACACTCATGAACCTTGGTTTAAAGTGTGGAGCTTAAAGAACAAGGAACAAAGATTTTTCTTTTCTATGGACATGAAACCCGAGAGCATGTTCTTGGTTCCTTCAAGTTTTGTGAAAATTTGGCTAAGTGTTAAGTTCACTCTTGCTACTAGTAGTAATATAAAGCACAATGGAGGGTCAAGATATGAACAATTGGGTGGTTAGGATGAAGTCTTACTAAATATCAAGACTTTGTGGGTCCATTGACCAAGTCAATTATGTCAAGCTCACTACATTGCAAGACTTGTCTTCCTAACAAGGGTCAAATGACCCTTGTGTCCATGTTGAAATCGTCCAAGCTCACTTAAGGGGGGGTGACACGTGTCGCCCTCCCATTCGTCACAATAATTTGTTTTCCGACAATTCCATAATTCCGATAAATTTTTACAAGTCTCAAATCTTGACACTTATGAGTTCTTACGTACGTTCTTAAAACATGTCCTGTAAATACGGGGTGTAACATTCTGATAATATAGAACAACATTATAAACATTTAAATATCTTTGTTAAAAACTATAAAACTTAACGGTTTGGCAGTAAGTGCTAAAAAGATAAAACTCTTCCAAACAGCTATTAGATTCTTGGGTCATGATCTCTACCAAGGTACTTATAAACCAATTTGCAGATCCATAGAGTTCTCTACTAAGTTCCCTGATGAAATCACAGATAAAACACAACTACAAAGATTCTTAGGAAGTTTTAATTATGTAGCAGATTTTATCCCTAAAGTTAGACAAATATGTGAACCTCTATATAAAAGGCTTAAAGAAAAATCCAGTCCCCTGGTCAGAAGACCTGACTAAAGCCGTCAAGCAAGTGAAAGAAATAGTCCAGAAACTTCCTTGTCTAGTTATTCCAAATACGGATGCCTTTATGATAGTCGAAACTGATGCCTCCGATATTGGTTACGGTGGTATTCTTAAACAGAAACTATCCTCTGAATCTACTGAACAGTTAGTAAGATTCACCTCTGGAGTTTGGAATCAAGCTCAAAATAATTATAGTACAGTCAAAAAAGAAATTTTATCCATAGTGTTATGTATTACCAAGTTTCAAGATGATTTGATTAATAAAGAATTTTTGTTAAGAGTCGACTACAAAGCAGCCAAAGACAGTTTACTAAAGGACGTTAAAAATCTAGTTTCAAAACAGATTTTTGCCAGATGGCAAGCCCTATTATCAAGCTTTGATTTTAAAATCTATTTTATAAAAGGTGAGGAAAACTCTCTACCAGATTTTTTAACAAGAGAATTTTTACAGGGTAACAATAAGACTAGGCTTTCCGAGCTTACGTCTGATGAGACCCCCGTTCATAAATAAGCCAGAAGAAAGACTAAAACAACCTTTTAAACCAGAAAGCTCAAACAAAGTTTTACATAAACCCAATGGACAAATATGTTCATAGTTCTTGAAAACCTCCCAGTAGTACCAGTTCTTCCAAAAGAACAAACACAAAAGAAACATGCGCAACCTTTCAAGGCTACGCCATCAGAAACTCAGAGCAGAGATAATTACAAAATGGTTCCTCCAGAATCATATTCAGAAGCGGTTAAACCAGCAACCCCTATGAAGAAGGAAACCCCAGCTCCCAATCCAAAATGGGAATTCATTGCATCACAGGTTTTGCCTATAATGACATTAGATAAATAATATGAGAATTTCAGGGTACAAGATCAACTGAAACCTTGTTATACAGACCATCAGAACGTGGATACCTAAGATCCCACGAAAATAATAAGATACTATAAATTTATCTTAGTGGACACAGACTCCATCGAGATAGAACATAAGTACTTTGATAAAACAGGTGGAAGTGAATATTTCAAATTTACGATTAAAAAGATTTTAAGCCAATTTGATTGGTATGTAGATCATCTGCAGACACCAATACCGTTATCCAGAAATAATAAACCCCAAACGTATAATTGGTATGACTATAAGTATGCTTGGTTTAATTTCTTATATGTTCATTCAAATACCCACACATGGTTTGTGAAGTATGCCGAGAGCATGAAGGAAAAGGTAATTCCCCGATGGTTCTATGAATGGTGGAACTTGTTTGGAGGAAATTTACAAGTGGTAGCCCCGAGCTTCCAAAATCAGTATACATGATTTCTGGTAGAACAACAAATCTCCACTTTACCAGAGCACATTAAATTGTGTAAATTCATTTTTAATAAACGGATTCCATATATTATAAATTGGTCGTTCGATATCCAAGAAACGAACAGAATCAGGTACTTAAGCAAGACCATCAAAATTAAAGGATGGAGTCCCAAGGCAAAAGAAGAGATTAAGTTGAAAAAGAAAGGTTCATCTTTCTCAGAAGAAACCTCAAACTCAAAGGCAGAAACCAGAAGGAAGCTCCTTGAAGCTTTGGCCAGACTAGAAGACGAAGACGTGGCATCTAACCACAGTGAAGCAGACAATGGCGACATGATGATCCCACGTGGAATCGCACAAGCCTATGCAGGCGCTTATCTCTTAGGATAAAGACAGAAATCATCAATCATATAGTGATGCTTGCCCTTTCGAAAAAGCAGAAGACAATGACATAAAGCAGAAAAGGACATTTGCTCTTTCAGAAAAGCAGAAGACAAGGACAATCATGTAATCTTAGTCTTCCATTTGTTTTAATCCTATCCGTCCACCTGTTAGGACGATAAATGTCGAGGTCTATTTAAGGTTCTCAAGTTGTAAAATAGAAGGCATTCAGAAATTCCCTCTCTCTCTCTCTCTTTTTTTCCTGCCTGATCTTATGTACCTTACTATGCTTTCCTATTGAAATAAATATGTAAGTTTTTACTAATTTATTATCTTTACTTATATTTTGCTTTAATTCCTGTCTTTATATTTGATAACTCAGTTCCGCTTTTTATGGTATCAAAGTCATGTTATTGAACATCATGAGTAGCTAAACTCATACTACTGTCCTAGAGCAATATTGTTCTTAAGTTACTAGGAAATCCTGTTACTCTGGCTCTGTTCCTATAGCTACTTTGTTGATAACATGTTCTTAAGATCTTCTCTTAGTCTACAGTAATAGGCAGGTGTGTCCTGGACCGTTAGATTAGCACGTTAGGTTGGAAGAACCAGTGCCGGACCCGGTGGACACAACCGATGTACTTTAGGATAAGAAGCTAGATAGCAAGCATAGGATATCTACTATAGTAATTATGGGAATAAGAAACAATTAACAGTATCTTCGTAACCGATAGAACAATAGCTCCAAAGGATAATAGCCTCCACGCAAAAGAGTAACTGGTTTTTTATGGTATCAGAGCCATGTTATTGAACATCATGAGTAGCCAAACTTGTCACGACCCGACCCCGGGCCGCGACTGGTGCCCTACCTGGGCACCCTTCCCATCATACAACACCAAAACAACTGCAGAAAATAAGTAACACATTTTTTTTTTAAAACCAAGGCAAAGCCGATAAGGCTGTCATAATATAAATCACCCAAAAAGGGCTTACACTATCCAAAAATGTAATTACAACTCTAACGATCCATTTCACATGTGAATACTGCACCTCTAAGATTTGAACAAATACTATGACGGGACAAGGCCCGCCGTACCCACGAATATACATATCCATGACAACTCGGAACATTGGAGCCATCTCAAAATCTTTGAACCAGATCCTAAGCTCGCGGATCCACAATAATACCTAAACTGCGGACATGAACGCAGCCCCAAGAAGTCGATAACAACAGTGCAGAATATGGAACGGAAAATAAGATACAGTAAACAAATCATAACAATACAAAAGAATGACAGGGGCAAGTATAAAAAAAGGGTACATACCAGATCCTACCGTGTCATTACCATCTCGTGAACTTAATCGTACCTTATTATCTTTTCCCATTTTTCAATAAAAGTTATAGTCATTTTCTTACGTACATACTTAGGAAAAATCGTCAAGTTCATTACCATATAACTTACTTATCTTTCATAACATAATTCGTCCCTTTATGGAGGGACGCATATACTACCCTACCAACGGGGCGTGATCAAGTCACACAAATATCAAAGCGTGCGTGGAATTCCTTCCTCATCGGCGATCTATGACATAAATCATACTACGTGACGCGCCTGTGGAATCCTACCTCCGCCGGGCGTACATATACAATATATATATACCTCATGTCCGTGGAATCCTCCATCACTGCCGGCAGCCGTAGGTGTAACATATAACCAGGTGACACGCCCGTGGCATCCTACCTCATTGTCAGCGTAGACATATACAATATATATATATATATATATATATATATATATATATATATATAACGATCGCATGCCCCGGAATCCCTCATCGTATAAGCAAGGCCATAACGTGCCCTCGACATCCCTCATCGTAGGTGCAGGTCTTCATGGGGAGCTAGCCCATGGAATAAGAATATAACATGCCCCCAGAATCCCTCATCGTGGGTACATGTCTTCATGGGGAGCTAGCCCATGGAGTAATAGTCGTACATAGCATGGTCGCATGCCCCGGAATCCCTCATCGTATAAGCATGGCCATGGGTAATAAAACAAATCCGGGAATCTAACCCGCCTCCTGGTCACATGCCCCGGAATCCCACATCGTATAAACATGTCCAAGGATCAATCATAATGGAAGCATACCCGTGGAATCCCACATCACTGTCGGTACGTCCAAGTAAACTTACAACAAGACAGCCGACCCTCCAACTGAGAGTCACGACAACGTAAACATATAATACTTGCACTCAAAGCTATCACAAGCAAACATAGGCAAGTTCATTAAACCTTTATACTTCCAT
The DNA here is from genome assembly GCA_029844215.1 of Przewalskia tangutica. NCBI lineage: Eukaryota > Viridiplantae > Streptophyta > Magnoliopsida > Solanales > Solanaceae > Przewalskia > Przewalskia tangutica. The sequence goes on along the minus strand of CM056733.1, from coordinate 14,739,662 downwards.
TTTTATAAACTCATGGCACTTTCGTTTCACACATAAAAATCCGAGAATTTAACCCAAAGTACTACGCACCTCTACTCCTTTAAAATGACTCTTTCTCAAATAAAACTTCCAAGATACTAATAACCGTAGTATCAAGTCATATATACTTTTCAAGACAAGTCACAATACCTTTTAGAAATACAATTATAGACTTCTAAATCACGTGACTTCTTTCTTTAAAACCTTAAGCAATTGGTACCTTTAAAACAATTTGCCCTTCTTTATTTCAAGTCATTTCTTTGCTTACATTACTGAAGAAAACCATTCTTTTAATCTTCCATAAAGTTGTTATAACCAACTTCCCATAAAGCCGTAATAACTCTTTATGTCTTAGACAATTTCGTTCCTTTTATAACCAAGAGACTTATACTTTCAAATCGAATTACATAGCTTTCAAAATACTTCAAGTCTCTTAACTTTTAAGAAAACCAGTTTCTTAACTTTAGAATGGCAAGAAATCAATACTTTCCAAATCAAGTATTCTATACTTTTAAATCAATTCATTTCTTCCTTTAAGAATCAAGTCTCATAACTTGAAAAAATAAAGTCCCTTAACCTTTTAAGAATTTGATGTTCATAGTCTTAAAACCTCATACGTAAATTCTTATAAATTAAGTAACATATACTTTGGTGTGTTGTGAATAAGTTATACTTATTTATAACGATCTTAATCAAGTAGCCATGATCTAGAAAATGTAATACAATTTTGTCTTATCTTAGCTTCTATGCAGATGGAGAATTCTACTTGTTTTTAACTTAATTGATTGTCATTACATTTTCCTTTATTAACGATGCAGTGGCTTGTTCGATACTTATTCTCATTTGTGCCGAAACTTAGCCAAGTCAACTTGGCTCCAAAATACCTCCTAACGACTCTTACCAACATCCCCCATAAGACTTGGTAAGAACTTAGGATAACTTAGACATAACCCTTACGTAGAGTAAATCAACATACATACCTCTTAATTTCTAAGAGTAGAAGGAATCATGAAATAATACCACATGTATATTCCATATATAGAATCATGTCAAAAGAAGGAAGAGGTTCACATACCTCGCGACGATTATCGACAAATAGCAAAATGCTCCAAAGTACTTCAACCTTGATAGCTATTCCATCCTTCAAGTAGAACACGCTATACTTAGTACTTCCACCTATAATGGCCATAATACGTCCATTAACCTCTAGCTTCAAACGTAGAATATTCTAAGTGCAAAGTCACTAAATTCTACGAAAAATCGGACAGCACTTCCTTTGTTTCTACATACTTTGCCACCTTTTTCAAGGTCGAATTAAATAACCAAACACGCCAAATTTAAGGCTCAATACAACAACCAATCAAATGGGATTACACGCCTTACAATACGTGTAAAATTCCGCCCCACAATTAATACCAACTAAGTCCTTAATCAAGGCCATTCTCGGCTAACTTATTCAATAACACAAAGTCCTTTCCAATTCTTTTTCAATCCAACTTCTTAGGTCTAACATGATATATAGTCAATAAACAACTTAGCAATTAAAACCACCTTAATAAACTCTTTAGATAACATGCGACGACTAAACTAGTAACTAAATTGAATTACAATCTTAAAGGTTAAATCATGCAACTTTTCGGATTCCATCCAAATATTCCATAACACATATCATTCTTCATAATATAATCCACATGATCATTTCTAACTACTACAACATGAAATCTTGAATTTTAATAGCAAGACGGAGATTATTACCTCCTTAAGCTCAAAATGATCCAAAACTCTAAGTCGATCCTTAGCAACTCCAACTCCTTTTCTTGATGTTCCAATCCGCTATTTGCAACCCTTAGAAGCTTGTGAAAAACTCCTCTTCTATTTCCAACTTCAAAGTTGAAGAACACCTTGGGTTTTCGCCCTGCGACTAACGTAAAAATGCGGTTTTTCCGGGATCTTTCTATTGAAATATCCTTACAATACCCCTATGGACCTTGGGTTAATGTCTTGTGGCTAATGAACCAAAAACGAAAATATTTCTTCTTCCCTTCATGGCAAACCCGAGAGCTCTCAATAATGGACAAGAATGAAGTCTTGAATTTTCTAAGTATGGAAGCCTTGTCTTGCTACTAGTATGTATATAAAATACATTGGAGGGTCAAGATATTCACATATGGGTGGCTAGGATGAAAAGCACTTGGATCATACACAAGTGGCAAGTTGACTTTGGTCAATAATATCATGCTAGCAAGACTAATCTTCTTCAATGGTCAATGACCATTTTAACCTTGCAAATTTCGTCCAACACCATATGGGGGGGGGGGGGTGTCACGTGTCGCCCTCCCATTCGTCCATAAAATTCTGTAACCCTCGTGGGTCCCACAAAACGTAAAATTCCTCGGGTGGGCCCCACATGACCAAATCCGTAAAAAATAAATTTCCATAATGATAATAAGTTCCATACTTCTTCAATTAATGCATTTTGAGAATCCAATTCTCCTCAACGAACATTTTTCCTTTCCGACGTTCGGAAGATTTTCCGTCGGAAAAACAATTCTTCCTTTTATACCAATTTCAAGTCTTGAGTTCCTTACGTACATTCTCTTAAACATGTCCTGGAGTTACGGGGTGTAACATTCTCCCACCCTTAGAAACATTCGTCCCCGAATGTTCTTTCAGAGTCCAATCTAATTAGATAGCGACATAGTCTCCTTTTACTACACCCTTCATACAACATATGCCACCCATGGCCACATAACAATACCTATACTAAGATGTCAACCTTGGCACTCACAAATCCAACTAGTCCATACTCATAATGACCTCAAAGTCTGTCGTAATCATCTCTACTAGGTCTACTAGGGTCTGACGACTGTATAATCACCGGGCAATTCTTATATACCCGCTCAGCTACCACCCCAAACACTCACGGGTGTAGTTACCTCGAAAGGTTCTTATGGATTCAGGCTCTATTCCTTTACACTTGGTTGATATCCTTCTTACTGGTCGCACTCTTTCCGTACTTCCAACTCATACTAGCATACATTCTGGCCCCCAATCTTTTGGAGTCACTCTTTTAAACAACATAAGGCCATTTCCGGCTCTCACGACCTGGTTCCGGTGGAACGCGTCCACGAACCCGTAAAACAATTAACTAGGCTTGGGCCTTGCACCATCGTGACCCTGTCACGTAGCGGAACTACTACCAACTGATCCCACTCTATTTCAGGCTATGGGGCGACCGTAATGAGTCCTCACCCCGCCGCGTGACTTAACTCTTACCTTAGTCTGAATAAAATCTTATTGCCCGAGAAGGCCTTATATATACTTAAGGTCTCGACGATTATTAATACTCTTAGGCTCGCAATTTCCATGCTCTAAGCCTACCTTACCAGTCCCCCCATAAACGAGTACAAAAACTTCTCATAATACCATAATCGTATCGTCTTGATCATAACAACCATTACTTACTCTATACGGACCTCATCCGTACAATTCTCTTAAGCCCACCACGTAGCTTAATATATTAACATGGTATTCCATTAAGTTTCTTAACATGACTTCTTAAGGGTTCACTGCCCTATCAGACAGCTCATCCTTTCCCAATTATCTCAAAATAAAACATAAGACCTTGGCGAGAATTCATTAACTGTTCCATACCTACCCGGTATCTAGTTAGTCCTTACCAACTCTTAGTAATCTAAAACCATTCTAGGCAACACGTGTCTGACCCTCATACATAACTCCGTATAGATGTATGTCACAATACCAACTATACTATAATCATTACCAACCTGGATACGCAATCCACATAGTCCTTCGGGTCATCACGCCTTTCTCGTAGCTGCAATCAACATAACTCGTTAGGGAGAGACGACCCTAACAACACAACTCTATCACACGATCTCAGAGTGAGAATAATGGAAATCAATCCTAAATGTCCTGCAGCCTCCTGATTATAGATGTGGTGCACAACACACCGATAATCAAGACTCTACTAGACACGGTCTGTAGACACTTTTCGAGGACTAACTGCTCTGATACCACTTTTGTCACGACCCGACCCCGGGCCGTGACTGGTGCCCTACCTGGGAACCCTTCCCATCATACAACACCAAAACAACTGCGGAAAATAAGTAACACATTTTTTTTTTAAAAAACCAAGGCAAAGCCGATAAGGCTGCCATAATATAAATCACCCAAAAAGGGCTTACACTATCCAAAAATGTAATTACAACTCTAACCAGTCCAGCCCACATGTGAATACAGACCTCTAAGATTTAAACAAATACTATGACGGGAAAAGGCCCCGCCGTACCCCTGAATATACATAGCCATGACAACTCCGGAACATTGGAGCCATCTCAAAATGCTGAACCAGGATCCTAAGCTCGCGGATCCACAACTGTGTACCTAAAACTGCGGACATGAACCACGGCCCCAGAGAAATCGATGCAACAGTAACGAATATGGAGCGGAAAATAAGTCTGATAAACAAATCATAACTGTACAAAAGAATGACAGGGGCAAGTATAAAAAAAGGGTACATACCAGATCCTACCGTGTCATTACCATCTCGTGAACTTAATCGTACCTTATTATCTTTTCCCATTTTTCAATAAAAGTTATAGTCATTTTCTTACGTACATACTTAGGAAAAATCGTCAAGTTCATTACCATATAACTTACTTATCTTTCATAACATAATCCGGCCCTTTATGGAGGGACGCATATACTACCCGGCCCAATCTGGGACGCGATCAAGTCACACAAATATCAAAGCGTGCCCGTGGAATTCCTTCCTCACTGCCGGCAGTCTATGACATAAATCATACTCATGTGACGCGCCCGTGGAATCCTACCTCACTGTCGGCGTACACATATACAATATATATATACCTCATGTCCGTGGAATCCTCCATCACTGCCGGCAGCCGTAGGTGTAACATATAACCAGGTGACACGCCCGTGGCATCCTACCTCACTGTCAGCGTACACGTATACAATAGATATATATATATATATATGAGGATTACAGGGCATGCGTCGCGTTATATATATATATATATATATATAACGCGCATGCCCCGTAATCCTCATCGTATAAGATGGCCATTGTCACGACCGAACCGGGCGTGATCGTGCCTTATCGGGCACCCTAGTGATACAACATCGAGAGAAAATCGTGAAATAAAAACATGAACATGAATTAAGAGACATGATAAATAAACAAAGCCAACCAGTTGCCTTGGTATATATACATAAATACCGACAGTTATCCTTTTTACAAACCACCGCCTAACAAGTGCTATAGACCTCTAAGATTTTTGGCGGCTATGACGGACGGGGCCCCGCCATACCCCTGAATTTACAAGTATCTACAGACTCAGGGTAACATACCAAAAGATAAGCCTCCGAAGAATGGGGCTTCCCGACACGCTGAACTGTGATCCTATGAGCGAGGATCCACAACCGATGTACTTACTGCGGCGTGAACGGCCCCGAAGGAGGTCAGTACAACAGGTACCAAGTATGTGAAACTGTAAAACACTGTAAATGAAATCATAATAGTCTATATAAAGCAGGAGACATGTATGATAACCAAACTACAGTTCACAACATAAAAGCAGTCATGTCAAGTCAGGGACTCACGCCCTCAAGTCATTCCTCATGCCCGTGGAACTCCTTCCTCACTGTCGGCAGTCTAGGTATAAATCGTGTGGAATACGTGTCCCGGCCCATCCCGTGGGACTCGATAAAGAATCATGTGGAATACGTGTCCCGGCCCATCTCGTGGGACTCGGTAGAGAATCATGTGGAATACGTGTCCCGGCCCATCCCGTGGGACTCGGTGAATAATCAGATAAAATACGTGTCCCGGCCCATCTCGTGGGACTCGGTAGATAATCAGAAATACGTGTCCCGGCCCATCTCGTGGGACTCGGTAGATAATCAGATGGAATACGTGTCCCGGCCCATCCCATGGGACTCGGTGAAGAATCGTTCATAACAAATCAGCCGGCCCTCCATCGAGAGACGCGGTGGTATAGAAATACAGTATTTGCACAACAAGGCTATCAAACACAAACATAGGCAAGTTACACACAACTCAAGTTTATTTTAGGCCAAAGTCCAGGTTCTGACCCCAAAGTATTACGTACGTTAAATTCTTTTAAAAAGATCCATTTCTTTTATAAAGGTCACCCGATACCCGTAGTATTAAAATAGAGTGACTCACATTTTTAGGTAAACCAAAACACTTTCCTTTTTAACATCAAGTAACAACATTCTTTTCCAAAAGTTCAAGTTTGCCTAATTTCAAATACTTAAGTCTCTTATTTTAGAAAGGTTTCATAGTCCATAGACTTAATCACTTAAGAATATAATCCTCTTTTAAACAATTTGAGAAACATATGTCTTATATGTGAGTAGGTTATTCTTGTTCATAATCAATCTTATTAAAGCAGCCATGATCTAGGAAATGTAATATCATTTTGTCTCATCTTAGCTTCTATGCAGATGGAGGTTTCTACTGGTTTTAATAATACATAATTAGTCAAAACATTTCCTTTTATTAACGCTGCAGTGGTTTGTCGATACTCATTCTGATTTCCAAAATCAGTAAAACATTATTCCTTTTAAAAACCAAGTACTCATTACTTACGAATGAGGTTTCATACTAACATCCATATTAAGTCAAGTCTCTTATCTTAAGATTAAGTCTCTTAACTTCTAAAAATCAGTAAACCATTCTCTTTATCTCTCTTAAGACGTTATACCTAACTTCCCATAAAGCTAGTATAACTCTTATGTTTTCAAAACCAAGTATTACTCTTCCTTCAAAAAGGTTCCTTAATTCTTTTGAAATACTTCAAAAATTTTATCATCACACATCAAGTCAGTTATCTTTTAAAAGCCACAAAGCATTTCTTACTTACATAAAACTGTTATAACCAACTTCCCATAAAGTCGTTATAACACTTTATGTTTTAAACCAATCAAATACTTTTAACACATGTACGTCTACAGTACTACATAGTTATACACATATCATGCTAGAAAAGATAGGAAGAGGTTCACATACCTCGCGACGATTATCGACTAATAGCAAAACGCTCCAAGTACCTCAAACCGTCGGCTACCCTTAAGCCAAGCAGATCACGCCACACGTAGTACTTCAACCTATAGAGGCCACAAGGCGCCTATTAACATCTAGATCTCAACGTAGAATATTCTACAGAAATTTCGGCACCTCCCCGCAAATCACAGAATCTCCTCTCTCGCCGAGGCCCGCTAACAGCCAACAACCGCCTAGAGGGGTTGCCGCGTCTAATCGGACGTGTACAATTCTACTTCACAAGAAAGCTACACAAGTCTCGTAATGTCTGATCTATGTAATTACTGATTCGATTCTCTTCTTTAAATTCAGGCTTAAGTCAAAAGACATTGCCGCACAATTATGTTCAGTTCTATATATAGTATACTCCAACTATATAATCCTACAACATGTAATTTCCAATTACAATAGAAGGTCAAGAGTGTTTACCTCAATAAGCCCAAAATTATCCAAGTTTATATGTCGATCCTGAGCAAGGTTTAGCTCCTACTCCGTGCGCTCCGACCCGCTCCAAACAACCCTTAGAAGTTCTACGCAACTTCTACTTAACACTTCAACCGACTATGAAGGTTTTCCTTAGGGTTTCGTTTTTGACTTAGGGAAAGTATAATAGTATTTTCTGGGCTTTTGTATAAGTGTAACCTTGGGAATACTGCAAGGTATTTGGGCCAAGGTATTTAGGCATTATAAAAATACTTGGAGAGTATTTCTATACCACAAAAGGGGGGTATTTATACGAGACAACTAGGCTAGGGGGGGGGTACCCCACGGCTAGACACCACAAAGGGGGAGGGGGGAGGCTCTCGGCCAAGGGCTCTCAAAGGGGGAGGGTGTGGTGGACCAGCTCTCACTAAGAGGAGGAGGAATTAAACACTTAGAACAATTTTGGATGAAGAAGTTCATCAACATAGAGGGGTATTTATAGGTCAAGCAATGGCCAACCAATGGCCAAGATTAATCCATGTGTTAGGCAAGTGTAAGGCCAAGATCAAGCCAAGTACACCTTATCCATCTACCACCAAAATATCCTACCAACTACTTGACAAATCAAGCCACAATTCTCGTCCACTTTGCCGCCCAACCTCTTCCAATGTGAGGGTGACACATGTCACCCTCCCGTTGGTCCAAAATTTTTCGTCTCTCGGAAAAATCCGCAAAAATTATAAATGACATAGCCGGAATTTTCCCTTCGCAAGTTTAGTAAAACGTTTCGTCGAAAAACGATTCTTTTCGGCACTTGTGCCCAAATTTTCGAACCTAGCCAAACCTTAAGGCTTAAATTTATATACGTACGCCCTCACGTACATACTCTGGAAATACGGGGTATAACATTCTCCCCTCCTTAGAAACATTCGTCCCGAATGTTCCTTCTCAAGACGGATAACGATAAAGTTCCTCCAGCAAGTTGTCAACGCCACACCTGGCCACGAAATAACACATGCGCGCAAATACTTAAATCCAGGCCAACGAGGAACCACCTCGATGATGCAAAACAATACCAACTCTCGCTCTTGGTCCAAGGGACACTCCCTTCGCATATTCATTTCTCAAAAATGATTACTCCCATCTTTCAGCACAAGTTCACTTCCTTCCTTACTCGCTGTGCCCTTCTCGAACACTCGAACTCTTCTTAGTACACGTACCACACTTCAGTCAACGCTTCTGTTCCCAAGATTTTGGAGTCACCACCTCCAAACTTGGTCATCTTACTAGCCTCAATCTCCCTTAAGGCCATTCCCGGCCTTCGCGATCCGCTTCTGGTCGAACATCTCCACGAACTCATGCGATGGTCATCTAAACTTGGGCCTAGCACCCTCGTGACCCTACCACCTGGAGGGACCACCCAGAGCTGACCCTACCTCGAACCAGGCCGCGGGTTGGCCCGCAACATTGCCCCAACCCGACCCACTTAACGCATCAAGCTCTTGTTTCCCGATCCGGAACAATCTTACCTATACAGGTCATGAAAGCTACCACTTCCATTTCACACTACCGATGGACTTATCCCACAACACATTTATACGCAACCAAGTATTTAACAAGGACTAACCGTAAAATCTTTTATTCAAGATGACCTTACATCTAAGGTCTCAACATGAAATATTCTAAGGTTCACACTTCCCATGCCCCCATACCTATCCTTTCAACTAACCATGCTTTCTAACTTATAATCAACATAACGCTATCCGTACATAGCACACAATAATAAGGTCATCATATCATGCATACAAATCTCTAGAGGGTTAAGGATATACCTGAATCTACCGCTCCACTCTAATCATAGGCCTGCCCTGCAGGGCGCATAGCTGTAGAAGGCGATGAACACAAGTCGACGGTGGTGAGCCGAGTCATTCTCGCATCCTTCCTATTAGGGCGGTTTCGTCATATGGCCTCGACGGCGCATGAAAAACAAGCACCGATAAAGACGACATTCCGGGATGGCGTGCGCCCGCGATGTGCCTCGAGAAAACTCAACCCGATGGCTAGAACCCATGTATATCTGTGAACGAAGCCACAAGCTCGACTAGCTCCGAATACCTCGAACGCCCCGACGATCGGGGTACCATTCGCATGGCGGAGGTACATAACTAGTCTGCTGCTGAGGCGGCCCGCCTCGAAAGTTACCAAAGGACCTCGCTATACGGCCTCTTCGCCGACCACTGGTCATTCCGCCGACCTCTCCGTGCCTCACATCCCGGTACGTGAGCTTGCGTGCGGGCAATGTCCATGCGGTGAAGAGCTACACTCGTACAAGCCTCGCCAAGTAATCATCCAGCCGGTGATGTAGCGGTGTACTCATCCTCCATATCGGCTACTCTGGCGGGAACATACCGAGCTAATGAGTCGAACTCACATTGTACTCTCTAACCGTCCGCCCGCCCCGCCTCAACGTCAAAAATCGCCGGCCGAACCCTCCTCATCTGTGGGGGCAAGAAATGTGCAAGAAAATCCCCTGAGAACTCGTCCCATACAGCTGGAAGTGCATGCTCTTCCGGACAGCTCACGAATCAAAACTATCAGCTGCAGATCACGCGGTGATGCGAACCCAATACCACCGACTCGCCTCGAGACTCGATCACTCTCATGATCCAGTAGCTGTCGGATAAACTCACGGTCATCCTCAGCTCTCGATCCATAGAACACTGGCGAGCTACAACTCAGAAAGTCACGTAGCCTCAAACTGTCTGCTCGGGGGTGAACTACGGGTGCTCGAAATGGGCTGCTGCATCCGACCTATCATCATATTTGGCCACGACCACGGCGAATCGCCATCTCCTTGTACCCATCTCATGCTCCGGTGTGGGGTGGAGGCTCAGTATTGTAGTCTCGGCAGCCATTCCGCGGCTCTAAGCTCTGCCGGTCTTTGGCGTCGCGAAACTCGCCGTCTGAAGCACAATCTCAGGTACTGACCGGGCCTGCGCCCTCGTACTCCTCTGTATCCCACTAGCAGCTCCCTCGGCTGCCTTGCCCGCCTGGGCCTGGGTTGCCTTACGCGGAGGCATAACTGGTAAAAACGAAATACGTCAGAGGGGTCCAACTAATCACACAGCTCTAAGGCACGATCTCAGAATGAGAAGAAATGGAAACCAATCCTAAGTGTCCTGCAGCCTCCTGATTATAGATGTGGTGCACAACACATCGATAATCAAGACTCTACTAGACACGGTCTGTAGACACTTTCCGAGGACTAACTGCTCTGATACCACTTTTGTCACGACCCGAACCCGGGCCCGTGACTGGTGCCTTACCCCGGGCACCCTAGTGATACAACATCAGAGAAAATCAGCGGAAATAAAAACATGAACATGAATTAAGAGACATGATAAATAAACAAAGCCAAAGCGATTGCCTTCAGATATATACATAAATACCGAACATTTATCCTTTTTACAAACCCCGCCACAATTACTACTGCACCTCTAAGATTTTTACAATGATTATGACGGGACGGGGCCCGCCATACCCACGAATGTACAAGCATCTCTGACTCGAGTAACATACCAAAAGATAAGCCTCCGAAGAATGGGGCTTCCCGACACTGAACTGTGATCCTATGAGCGAGGATCCACAACCGATGTACTTCTACCTGCGGCATGAACGCAGCCTCGAAGGAGGTCGATAACAGTACCAAGTATGTGAAATCAAAACATCGTAAATAAAATCATAATAGTCTATATAAAGCAGGAGACATGTATGATAACCAAACTACAGTTCACAACATAAAAGCAGTCATGTCAAGTCAGGGACTCACGCCCTCAAGTCATCCCTCATGCCCGTGGAACTCCTTCCTCACTGCCGGCAGTCTAGGTATAAATCGTGTGGAATACGTGTCCCGGCCCATCCCGTCGGACTCGGTAAAGAATCATGTGGAATACGTGTCCCGGCCCATCTCGTGGGACTCGGTAGAGAATCATGTGGAATACGTGTCCCGGCCGATCCCGTGGGACTCGGTGAATAATCAGATGAAATACGTGTCCCGGCCCATCTCGTGGGACTCGGTAGATAATCAGATGGAATACGTGTCCCGGCCCATCCCATGGGACTCGGTGAAGAATCGTTCATAACAAATCAGCCGGCCCTCCATCGAGAGACGCGGTGGTATAAATGCGATATTTGCACAACAAGGCTATCAAACACAAACATAGGCAAGTTACACACAACTCAAGTTTATTTTAGGCCAAAGTCCAGGTTCTGACCCCAAAGTATTACGTACGTTAAATTCTTTTAAAAGGATCCATTTCTTTTATAAAGGTCACCCGATACCCGTAGTATTAAAATAGAGTGACTCACATTTTTTAGGTAAACCAAAACACTTTCCTTTTTAACATCAAGTAACAACATTCTTTTCCAAAAGTTCAAGTTTGCCTAATTTCAAATACTTAAGTCTCTTATTTTAGAAAGGTTTCATAGTCCATAGACTTAATCACTTAAGAATATAATCCTCTTTTAAACAATTTGAGAAACATATGTCTTATATGTGAGTAGGTTATTCTTGTTCATAATCAATCTTATTATAGCAGCCATGATCTAGGAAATGTAATATCATTTTGTCTCATCTTAGCTTCTATGCAGATGGAGGTTTCTACTGGTTTTAATAATACTTAATTAGTCAAAACATTTCCTTTTATTAACGCTGCAATGGTTTGTCGATACTCATTCTGATTTCCAAAATCAGTAAAACATTATTCCTTTTAAAAACCAAGTACTCATTACTCACGAATGAGGTTTCATACTAACATCCATATTAAGTCAAGTCTCTTATCTTAAGATTAAGTCTCTTAACTTCTAAAAATCAGTAAACCATTCTCTTTATCTCTCTTAAGACGTTATACCTAACTTCCCATAAAGCTAGTATAACTCTTATGTTTTCAAAACCAAGTATTACTCTTCCTTCAAAAAGGTTCCTTAATTCTTTTGAAATACTTCAAGATTTTTATCATCACACATCAAGTCAGTTATCTTTTAAAAGCCACAAAGCATTTCTTACTTACATAAAATTGTTATAACCAACTTCCCATAAAGCCGTTATAACACTTTATGTTTTAAACCAATCAAATACTTTTAACACATGTACGTCTACCGTACTACATAGTTATACACATATCATGCTAGAAAAGATAGGAAGAGGTTCACATACCTCGCGACGATTATCGACTAATAGCAAAACGCTCCAAGTACCTCAAACCGTCGGCTACCCTTAAGCCAAGCAGATCACGCCACACGTAGTACTTCAACCTATAGAGGCCCACAAGGCGCCTATTAACATCTAGATCTCAACGTAGAATATTCTACAGAAATTTCGGCAGCACCTCCCCCCCCCCCCGCCCCCCCCCCCCGCAACCGCGTAAATCTCCTCATCTGTCGAGGCCCGCTAACAGGCCAACAACTCCCTAGAGGGGGGTGGGGAGGGGGGGTTGCACGTCTAATCCAGACGTGTACAATTCTACTTCACAGTAAAGCTACACAAGTCTACTGTAATACAGTCCTATGTAATTACAGTTCAGTTCTCTTCTTTAAATTCAGGCTTAAGTCAAAAGACATTGCCGCACAATTATGTTCAGTTCTATATATAGTATACTTCAACTATATAATCCTACAACATGTAATTTCCAATTACAATAGAAGGTCACGAGTGTTTACCTCAATAAGCCCAAAATTATCCAAGTTTATATGTCGATCTGAGCAAGGTTTAGCTCCTACTCGTGCGCTCAGGCCGCTCAAACAACCCTTAGAAGTTCTACGCAACTTCTACTTAACACTTCAACCGACTATGAAGGTTTTCCTTAGGGTTTCGTTTTTGACTGAGGGAAAGTATAATAGTATTTTCTGGGCTTTTGTATAAGTGTAACCTTGGGAATACTACAAGGTATTTGGGCCAAGGTATTTGGGCATTATAACAATACTTGGAGAGTATTTCTATACCACAAAAGGGGTATTTATACGAGACAACTAGGCTGGGGTACCCACTGGACACCACAAAGGGGAGTGGAGGCTCTCGCCAAGGGCTCTCAAAGGGGAGGGTGTGGTGGTGAAAGCTCTCACTAAGAGGGGAGGGAGGAATTTAACACTTAGAACAATTTTGGATGAAGAAGTTCATCAACATAGAGGGGTATTTATAGGTCAAGCAATGGCCAACCAATGGCCAAGATTAATCCATGTGTTAGGCAAGTGTAAGGCCAAGATCAAGCCAAGTACACCTTATCCATCTACCACCAAAATATCCTACCAACTACTTGACAAATCAAGCCACAATTCTCGTCCACTTTGCCGCCCAACCTCTTCCAATGTGAGGGTGACATATGTCACCCTCCCGTTGGTCCAAAATTTTTCGTCTCTCGGAAAAATCCGCAAAAATTATAAATGACATAGCCGGAATTTTCCCTTCGCAAGTTTAGTAAAACGTTTCGTCGAAAAACGATTCTTTTCGGCACTTGTGCCCAAATTTTCGAACCTAGCCAAACCTTAAGGCTTAAATTTATATACGTACGCCCTCACGTACATACTCTGGAAATACGGGGTATAACAACCATAACGTGGACTCGGCATCCCTCATTGTAGGTGCAAGTCTTCATGGGGAGCTAGCCCATGGAATAAGAATATAACATGCCCCCGGAATCCCTCATCGTGGGTACATGTCTTCATGGGGAGCTAGCCCATGGAGTAATAGTCGTACATAACATGGTCTCATGCCCCGTAATCCCTCATCGTATAAGCATGACCATGGGTAATAAAACAAATCCGGGAATCTAACCCGCCTCCTGGTCACATGCTCCGGAATCCCACATCGTATAAGCATGTCCAAGGATCAATCATAATGGAAGCATACCCGTGGAATCCCATCAGCTTCGATGCGTCCAAGTAAACTTACAACAAGACAGCCGACCCTCCAACTGAGAGTCACGACAACGTAAACATATAATACTTGCACTCAAAGCTATCACAAGCAAACATAGGCAAGTTCATTAAACCTTTAGACTTCCATTTTTATAAACTCATGGCACTTTCGTTTCACACATAAAAATCCGGGAATTTAACCCAAAGTACTATGCACCTCTACTCCTCTAAAATGACTCTTTCTCAAATAAAACTTCCAAGATACTAATAACCGTAGTATCAAGTCATATATACTTTTCAAGACAAGTCACAATACCTTTTAGAAATATAATTATAGACTTCTAAATCACGTGACTTCTTTCTTTAAAACCTTAAGCAATTGGTACCTTTAAAACAATTTGCCCTTCTTTATTTCAAGTCATTTCTTTTCTTACATTACTGAAGAAAACCATTCTTTTAATCTTCCATAAAGTTGTTATAACCAACTTCCCATAAAGCCGTTATAACTCTTTATGTCTTAGACAATTTCATTCCTTTTATAACCAAGAGACTTATACTTTCAAATCGAATTACATAGCTTTCAAAATACTTCAAGTCTCTTAACTTTTAAGAAAACCAGTTTCTTAACTTTAGAATGGCAAGAAATCAATACTTTCCAAATCAAGTATTCTATACTTTTAAATCAATTCATTTCTTAATTTAAGAATCAAATCTCATAACTTGAAAAAATAAAGTCCCTTAACCTTTTAAGAATTTGAGGTTCATAGTCTTAAAACCTCATACGTAAATTCTTATAAATTAAGTAACATATACTTTGGTGCGTTGTGAATAAGTTATACTTATTTATAACGATCTTAATCAAGTAGCCATGATCTAGAAAATGTAATACAATTTTGTCTTATCTTAGCTTCTATGCAGATGGAGAATTCTACTTGTTTTTAACTTAATTGATTGTCATTACATTTTCCTTTATTAACGCTGCAGTGGCTTGTTCGATACTTATTCTCATTTGTGCCGAAACTTAGCCAAGTCAACTTGGCTCTAAAATACCTCCTAACGACTCTTACCAACATCCCCCATAAGACTTGGTAAGAACTTAGGATAACTTAGACATAACCCTTACGTAGAGTAAATCAACATACAGACCTCTTAATTTCTAAGAGTAGAAGGAATCATGAAATAATACCACATGTATATTCCATACATAGAATCATGTCAAAAGAAGGAAGAGGTTCACATACCTCGCGACGATTATCGACAAATAGCAAAATGCTCCAAAGTACTTCAACCTTGATAGCTATTCCATCCTTCAAGTAGAACACGCTATACTTAGTACTTCCACCTATAATGGCCATAATACGTCTATTAACCTCTAGCTTCAAACGTAGAATATTCTAAGTGCAAAGTCACTAAATTCTACGGAAAATCGGACAGCACTTCCTTTGTTTCTACATACTTTGCCACCTTTTTCAAGGCCAAATTCAATAACCAAACACGCCACATTTAAGGCTCAATACAACAACCAATCAAAGCGGATTACACGCCTTACAATACGTGTAAAATTCCGCCCCACAATTAATACCAACTAAGTCCTTAATCAAGGCCATTCTCGGCTAACTTATTCAATAACACAAAGTCCTTTCCAATTCTTTTTCAATCCAACTTCTTAGGTCTAACATGTTATATGGTCAATAAACAACTTAGCAATTAAAACCACCTTAATCAACTCTTTAGATAACATGCGACGACTAAACTAGTAACTAAATTGAATTACTATCTTAAAGGCTAAATCATGCAACTTTTCGGATTCCATCCAAATATTCCATAACACAAATCATTCTTCATAATATAATCCACATGATCATTTCTAACTACTACAACATGAAATCTTGAATTTTAATAGCAAGACGGAGATTATTACCTCCTTAAGCTAAAAATGATCCAAAACCCTAAGTCGATCCTTAGCAACTCCAACTCCTTTTCTTGACATTCCAAACCGCTATTTGCAACCCTTAGAAGCTTGTGAAAAACTCCTCTTCTATTTCCAACTTCAAAGTTGAAGAACACCTTGGGTTTTCGCCTTGCGACTAACGTAAAAATGCGGTTTTTCCGGGATCTTTCTATTGAGATATCCTTACAATACCCCTAGGGACCTTGGGTTAAAGTCTTGTGGCTAATGAACCACAAACGAAAAAATTTCTTCTTCCCTTCATGGCAAACCCGAGAGCTCTTAATAATGGACAAGAATGAAGTCTTGAATTTTCTAAGTATGGAAGCCTTGTCTTGCTACTAGTATGTATATAAAACACATTGGAGGGTCAAGATATTCACATATGGGTGGCTAGGATGAAAAGCACTTGGATCATACACAAGTGGCAAGTTGACTTTGGTCAATAATATCATGCTAGCAAGACTAATCTTCTTTAATGGTCAATGACCATTTTAACCTTGCAAATTTCATCCAACACCATGTGGGGGGGTGCCACGTGTCTCCCTCCCATTCGTCCATAAAATTTCGTAACCCTAGTGGGTCCCACAAAACGTAAAATTCCTCGGGTGGGCCCCACATGACCAAATCCGTAAAAAATAAATTTCCATAATGATAATAAGTTCCATAATTATTCAATTAATGCATTTTGAGAATCCAATTCTCCTCAACGAACATTTTTCCTTTCCGACGTTCGGAAGATTTTCCGTTGGAAAAACAATTCTTCCTTTCGTACCAATTTCAAGTCTTGAGTTCCTTACGTACATTCTCTTAAACATGTCCTGGAGTTACGGGGTGTAACAAAACTCATACTACTGTCCTAGAGCAATATTGTTCTTAAGTTATTAGGAAATCCTGTTACTCTGTCTCTGTTCCTATAGCTACTTTGTTGATAATAGACAGGTGTGTCCTGGACCGTTGGATTAACACGTTAGGTTGGAAGAACCAGTGTCGGACCCGGTGGACATAACCAATGTACTTTAGGATAAGAATCTAGATAGCAAGCATAGGATATCCGCTATAGTAATTATGGGAATAAAAAACAATTAACAGTATCTTCGTAACCGATAGAACAATAGATCCAAAGGATAGTAGCCTCCACGCAAAAGAGTAACAAGATTTTTATGGTATCAGAGCCATGTTATTGAACATCATGAGTAGCCAAACTCATACTACTGTCCTAGAGCAATATTGTTCTTAAGTTATTAGGAAATCCTGTTACTCTGTCTCTGTTCCTATAGCTACTTTGTTGATAACCTGTTCTTAAGATCATCTCTTAGTCTACAGTAACAGGCAGGTGTGTCCTGGACCGTTGGATTAGCACGTTAGGTTGGAAGAACCAGTGCCGGACCCGGTGGACACATCCGATGTACTTTAGGATAAGAAGCTAGATAGCAAGCATAGGATATCCGCTATAGTAATTATGGGAATAAGAAACAATTAACAGTATCTTCGTAACCGATAGAACAATAGCTTCAAAGGATATTAGCCTCCACGTAAAAGAAAACCCCTTCTTTGAAATAATATTTTCATAGGATGAAAACTCATCCCTCTTTTTATCATATTAGAAAAGAAAACCACCTAAAGCTAGAATGTATAATAGATAAAAATAAATTATTAATTGCTAAAAGGAAAAATCTTAAAGAGTTAGAATACTATAAAACATTAAAACCAGCAGAAGGTTTAGACGAATACACCCAGATCATAGTTAGGCACGTAATCATTAATAAAATGGTTGATCACTATAAAGAAGTTATTCAGATTAGCGAAAGACTTCGTTATCTCGGAACCATAGAGTTCTGCTCAGATTACTTACTAAATCTCTACTCAGCCCAGTATTAAATGAACGAAGCAGGAGAGTCACGTATAATTAATAGTGAAAATCTAGCAACCTCAAAAATGCTAAGGTTGAAAGAGATCTACAGAACTGGAATATTCCAAAAGAATCGTTTAAATCAGTTTAAGAAACATGCAAGTTTGATTTTATAAGAAGTTATAATATTAAAACATGTGAATCCACTATAGCTATCAATAATTCCAAAGAAATTATTAAGCTATTATCGGTTCATGACATAAACAAATATAAAAATGATTTTAATTTCCTACATATAGGATTGGTTCAAGTTGTTGTCAAACCTTTATATCGACTAGGTTTAGACACTCCCATCTGTCTCTTAATAAGTGATTCCAGGCTACTAAACTTTGACGATTCCTTACTTGGAGTCTTACAAAGCAATTTGGCCAGAGGTCCTGTTTATTTTAATTGTTATCCAAATTTTTCTATAGATATTAATGATCAAAATGTTATGGATACCCTAACGTTAAACATTAAAACAAAAAATATGAATAGCAAAACAAACACGAGGGAAATAGCTGTGATATATAGAGTATATTACAGACTAATGAAAACTACTTTAGCCCCAAAAGCTAAGTTAATTAGTAATAAAGGTGATACCATGCTCATGGAAGCAAACCAGGAACATAGCAATACCTTTGTTCCTAGAATGCTAAAATGAAATGAAATTTTAGCAAATGATGAATGGCACTTTGATGCCATCACCCAACCAAAACTAGAGCCAGAAAGCTCTAACATTGAACAAATAATCCAACATATAGATGGATCAATTAAGCTAAAATTCTTAAATTCTAAGTCCTCGGGAAGATACTCCTTCACAACATCTTCTTCCAAACCCCGGGAGGAGGAGGAGCATTCCGACGATAATTCTGCAGAATCTATAAGTGAACAAAAAGTTCGAGGGATAGAGTATGCATCAGCCGTACCCAAAGTTCATTATCATCCAATTGAAAAAACCAATAGTCCCACCAGAAGCGAGATGCATGGTGACGGTCTTGACATGATTAAACAGGAAACAAATTTTAAAATAGATTTTAAAACCCTTGATAAATTATGGGTAAGCCCTGAAAACGCCATAAAAAGAAAATGGTATGTAAGTACTTTCCTATTAGAAGAAAGGAAGTCATTCAGAAAACAATGGATTAAAGATATGAAAAGGGTTAAAAATGATATAGAATTATTTAAGTAGTTCCAAATCACAGATCAATTAGATAATAACAGAGAATCCCTTAGTACCATTGTTAGGAAATGGTATACAGGTAGTAAGACCATTGAATCTGAAACTCCACCTTTAGAACAAATTAGAATCCCTATAGACGGAGAAATCCTATTAGCAACTCCTTTCAAAAGAGACCTAAAAGAGGATCCCCACTCCAGACTACCCCAAAGGGAAGATATTAATAAAATTCTCCAACAAAACAACTACACTAATCAGTTGTTACATGTTGTTTCTAATCAGATCACCCAGGTAAGTAATACCTCAGCCTTAAGAAGTAAACCAGTACGGTCAGAAGAAAGTACTCTCTCTGAACCCCTCTTTAAGATTCCCCAATTTTCGGCAAATACCTACCCGAAATTTGGAAAATAAATCGATAAACAAGATATTAACAAAATATCAAAATTTGCGGGTCTTGGAGCAAAAAACTTCTATAAAAGACATACGTTTCCTGATATGCAATGAATAACACTCCACCTATAGGGCTTCATACTCAAGAGAAGAGATTAATGAATGGAACATAGACGGAATGTCTGAAGGCCAGATAATCAAAATACTTCATGAAATGGGAGTATGTATTACTGGTTATAAAATAAAAGAGCATACCGATGATGTCCAACTAGCAACAATTCTAGTTTCAGGTTTTACCGCAATGTTAAAAAACTGGTGGGATAACTACATGGTGGAAAGTACCAGAAGTGGGATCATGAATGCCACTACCACAGTTCAAATTAAGAACATTGATAATACTTTTAGTAAAGAAGTACACAAAGATGCCACATCGACCTTACTTTATTGTATAGGTAAACACTTCATAGGAGAGCCAAAACTCTTTCAGGATAAAAGCTTAGAAATCCTTAATAACTTAACTTGCCCAAAGTTACACGATTTTAAATGGTATAAAGATATATTCCTTAACAAAGTTATGCACAAAAATGATTGTAACCATGATTATTGGAAAAAAAGATTCATTAGTAGATTACCCAAACTTTTTTCCAAAAAGGTAAGAACAACCATAAGAAACAAATTCAATGGTGAAACTCCTTATAGTCTAATGACATACGGAGACCTTGTTAGCTTTATTAATCTAACAGGATTGGAATTATGTAATACAATAAAACTTAATAATCAAATACAAAAATCCTCAAAAGGAGAATTAGGGAGTTTTTGTGAAGACTTTGTATATGTTAAAATATCTGCTCCTTCCAAAAATATCAAAAGAATGAAAAAGAGACATAATACATCTCGCCCTAAGCCTTATAAAAGAAATTACACTCCCAAAAAGAATTCTCGTAAGAAAAATACCAATAAAACCCCCAGGAAAAAGGGAAAATGTTGGGCGTGGAAAAAGCCACATGGCCAACGCTTGTAAAGAACCCAACAAAAAGAAAGATAAAATTAATCTGCTAGCAATTGATTCAGACATTAAAAAAAACTTTATACAATATTAGATGAAGAACAATCCAAACAGCTATTAGATTCTTGGGTCATGATCTCTACCAAGGTACATATAAACCAATTTGCAGAGCCATAGAGTTCTCTACTAAGTTCCCTGATGAAATCACAAATAAAACACATCTACAAATATTCTTAGGAAGTCTTAATTATGTATCAAATTTTATCCCTGCTCTGAGTTTCTGATTTTGTAATTATCTCTGCTCTGAGTTTCTGATGGTGTAGCCTTGAAAGGTTGCGCCTGTTTCTTTTGTGTTGGTTCTTTTGGAAGAACTGGTAATACTAGGAGGTTTCCAAGAACTGTGAACATATTTTGTCCACTGTGTTTATGTAAAACTTTGTTTGAGCTTTCTGGTTTAAAAGGTTGTTTTAGTTTTCTTCTGGCTTATTTATGAACGGGGGTCTCATCGGACGTAAGCCTGGAAAGCCTGGTCTCATTGTTACCCTGTAAAAATTCTCTTGTTAGAAAATATGGTAGAGAGTTTTCCTCACCTTTTATAAAATCGATTTTAAAATCAAAGCTTGATAATAGGGCTTGCCATCTGGCAAAAATCTGTTTTGAAACTAGATTTTTAACGTCCTTTAGTAAAATGTCTTTGCCTGCTTTGCAGTCGACTCTTAACAAAAATTCTTTATTAATCAAATCATCTCGAAACTTGGTGATACATAGCACTATGGATAAAATTTCTTTTTTGACTGTACTATAATTCTTTTGAGCTTGATTCCAAACTCCAGAGGTGAATCTTACTAACTGTTCAGTAGATTCAGAGGATAGTTTCTGTTTAAGAATACCACCGTAACCAATATCGGAGGCAACAATTTTGACTATCATAAAGGCATCCGAATTTGGAATACCTAGACAAGGAAGTTTGTGGACTATTTCTTTCACTTGCTTGACGGCTTTAGTCTGGTCTTCTGACCAGGGGACTGGATTTTTCTTAAGCCTTTTATATAGAGGTTCACATATTTGTCTAACTTTAGGGATAAAATCTGCTACATAATTAAGACTTCCTAAGAATCTTTGTAGTTGTGTTTTATCTGTGATTTCATCAGGGAACTTAGTAGAGATCTTTATGACTCTGCAAATTGGTTTATAAGTACCTTGGTAGAGATCATGACCCAAGAATCGCATAGCTGTTTGGAAGAGTTTTATCTTTTTAGCACTTACTGCCAAACCGTTATGTTTTATAGTTTTAACAAAAATATTTAAATGTTTATAATGTTGTTCTATATTATCAGAAAATACTAAAACATCATCAATATAGACGATTGTGAATTGGCTATATGGGTTGAATATATTATTCATGATGTTCTGGAATTCTTACGGGGCATTCTTGAGCCCGAATTGCATAACGTTCCACTCATATTGTCCGAAGGGAACATTAAAAGTTGTTTTATACTTATCTTTTTCTTCGACTTGTATTTGCCAGAATCCTGACTTCATGTCGAACTTGCTGTAGATATGTTATACCCCGTATTTCCAGAGTATGTACGTGAGGACGTACGTACAAAAGTTTAAGCCTTAAGTTAGGCAAGGGACGAAATTTGTGCACAACTACCGAAAAGAATTGTTTTCCGACGAAACGTTTTCCAAACTTTGCGAAGGGAAAATTACGGTTGCAACATTAATATTTTTTGCGGATTTTTCCGAGAGATAAAATATTTTGGACCAACGAGAGGGCGACACTTGTCACCCTCAAGTGGACGGAAATTGTGGGCTTCCTTTGGCACGTTTTTTTCATTTTTTGTGCCTAAAACATTTGGTCAATGTTTGGTAGGATATTTGTGTGGTAGATGAGTAAGTGGGACCCACACAACACTTGTCCAAATCCTCACCCTCCACTTGCCCACCACTTGTCTTAATCTTGGCCATTGATTGGCCTATAAATACCCCCCTTGAGTTGAAGACTTCTTCATCCCTAAAACATTTCTAAGTCTTGAAAATCCTCCCCCCTCTTAGTAGAAGCTCTCGTCCAAAGAGCAACCCCTCCCCCTTTGAGAAGCCTTGGCCGAAAGTACCCCCCCCCTCTTGAGAGTTGCTCTCGTCCAAACATACCCCCCCTTGGTAGAAAATATTCTCCAAGTATTGTTACTATTCCAAAATACGTTGGCCCAAATACCTTGTAGTATTCCAAGGTTACCCCTATACTAAAAGCCCAGAAATACTATTATACTTCCTTTAGTCACTAAACGAAACCCTAAGGAAAATATTCATAGTCGGTTGAAGTGTTAAGTAGAAGTTGTGTAGAACTTCTAAGGGTTTCTTGGAGCGAATTGGAGCGTTCAGAATAGGAGCTAAACGTTGCTCAGGATCGACATATAAACTTGGATAATTTTGGGCTTATTGAGGTAAATACTCTTGTCCTTCTATTGTAATTGGAAATTACATACTATAGTAGTATAGGAATGAGTATAAGATATATAGAAGGATGGTATAAGAGAAGAGAATTGAATTGAAATCACATCAGAAGAATATTAAAGAAGAAGATTGAACTGTACTTACATAGGACTGTATTTACAGTAGACTTGTGTAGTTTGACGGGTAGGGAAGTGCTGCCCAATTTTCCATAGAATAAGGAATCTGTATCTAGAATTATTTTTACAGAGTAGTCTAGACGTTGATAGACTTATATGACCGTTATAGGTTGAAATCTTGCAGTAGCGTATTCTACCCGAAGGGTGGAAAAGGCTAGCAGGATTCTGATGCTGGAGCTATTTGCTAATTGTCGGTGTCGTCGCGAGGTATGTGATTCTTCCTATCCTCTTGAGCATGATATTTTAAAAGAATATATATAGTACGGTGAGCGACGTGTGTTAACTGAACGTGGTTTTACTTCGATGTCTTTTGACTTGAGTTTTAAATAATAAAGAATCTTGAAGTATTTCAAAAGAATTAAGAATCGTTTTTAAAAGAAGAGTAATACTTGGTTTTGAAAGTTTAAGAGTTATACTAGCTTTATGGGAAGTTAGGTATAACGACTTAAGAGAGATAAAAAGAATGGTTTATTGATTTTAGAAGTTAAGAGACTTGATCTTAAAAGATAAGAGACTTGACTTAAATGAATTTTATTAAAAAGTGTGAAACCTCATTCGTGAGTAATGAGTATTTGGTTTTTAAAGAATAATGTTTCACTGATTTCGGAAATGAGAATAAGTATCGAACAAACCACTGCAGCGTTAATAAAGGACAATGTATTGACAAATAAGTAATTATATTAAAACCAGTAGAAGCCTCCATCTGCATAGAAGCTAAGATAAGACAAGATTGTATTACATTTCCTAGATCATGGCTGCTTTAATAAGATTGTTATAAACAAGAATAACCTACTCACACATAAGGCATACGTTACTCAATCGTTTTAAAAGAGATTACGACTATGATCTATGAAATCTTTCGAAAATAAGAGACGTGAATATTTGAAATTAGGCAAACTTGAACTTTGGAAAAGAATGTTGTTACTTGATTTTAAAAAGGAAATTATGGAAGTTGTTTTGGTCTACTTAAAATGTTAGTCACTCTATTTTTAATACTACGGGTATCGGGTGACCTTTGTAAAAGAAATGGATCCTTTAAAAAGAATTTAATGTACGTAGTACTTTGGGGTTAAAACCTGGACTTTGGCATAAAATGAAAGTACCTTGAGTTGTGTGTAACTTGCCTATGTTTGCGTGTGATAGCCTTGTCGTGCTAGTATTGTATTTCTATACCACCGCGTCTCGATGGAGTAGGTTGATTTGTTATGATCTTACTTGGGCGTCTGGCGGTGACGGAGGATTCCAGTGCGCTCGGTTGATAGCGTTATTCCATGGACTAGCTCTCCGAGGTTTCTTCGATTCGCCTTGGTATCCGGTGGTTGGCTTTCGTACTTGCCGTCGTGGTGATTCGGCCTTAGTACTGTAGTTAGCCTTCGTGACTTGCCGCTTCGGTTTAGTGGCGAAGTCTCGTGATACGGCCTTGGTATCTGGTAGTTAGCCCTCGTACTTGCCCCGGTTAGCTACGTGACACAACTTTGGTATCTGGTAGTTGGCTTTCGTACTTGCCCCGTATCAGCTTCGTGGCGGAGTCTCGTGATACGACCTTGGTATCCGTAGTTAGCCGTACTTGCCCGGTCGACTCGTGACACGGCTTTGGTATCTGGTAGTCGGCTTTCGTACTTGCCCCGTATCAGCTTCGTGGTTTGGTTGTATAGTATTGTTAGTACGGCTTTGGTATCTGGTAGTTGGCTTTCGTACTTGCCCCGGTCAGTTGATGATGCGGCTTTGGTATCTGGTAGTTAGCCTTCGTACTTGCCCCGTACGGTTTTATGACTCAGGTGGGACCTGGTGTTTATGTGTACTCTTTGGTGTTATTATATCATAGACTGCCGGCAGTGAGGAAGGTATTCCACGGGCATGATTGATGTTGAGGGCGTGAGACCCATAGTTATATTTGAGTGATGACTTTGAGGGCGTGAGTCCCTGACTTGACATGACTGCTTATTTATTGTGGACTGTAGTTTGGTTATCATACATGTCTCCTGCTTTATATAGACTACTATGATTTCATTTACAGTATTTTCAGTTTCACATACTTGGTACCTGTTGTACTGACCTCCTTCGGGGGGCTGCGTTCATGCCGCAGGTAGAGGTACACCAGTTGTTGATCCTCACTCATAGGATCACAGTTCAGCGTATTGGGAAGCTCCGTTTCTCCGGAGGCTTATCTTTTGGTATAGTCCCCTGTCACTGTAGGTACTTGTACATTCAGGGGTATGGCGGGGCCCTGTCCCGTCATGTTGTATAAAAACTCTTAGAGGTCTGTAGTACTGTTGTGGGCAGGGTTTGTAAGGATGTAACTGTTCGGGTTCAAGTTTTATGTTTATATATATGTCGGAAGGCAACTTTTCTCAGAAAAACTGTTTCTCACTTCATTTTGTTTCATGTTTTGTTTTATATTCCGCTGATTACTCTGATGTATGTCTACTTGGGTGCCCGGGTAAGGCACCAGTCACGGGTCACGGAACGAGTCGTGACAAGATATTAGCATTATAAGTTCTTTTTCATAAGTCTCGTTTATTAGGGATCGGATACCTAATCCATCTTAATACTTGGTTGAGAGGTTTATAATTTATTGCAAGCCTCGGGGCTCCTCTTTCTTTCTCAACATTTTTGTTTACATAAAAAGCTGAACAACTCCATTGGGATTTGGATGGTCTGATGATCTTCTTTTGGATGAGATCATTAACTTCTTTCTTACAATGTTCCATGAGCTCGTGGCTCATTTGGATTGGTCTGGCTTTAGTGGGTATGACTTTTTCACTAAAGTCACCTGTGTAGGGTATGTTTACCATGTGCTTTTTTCTTTCCCAAAAAGTATTCGGCAATTCTGAACAAACTTGGTTTTCTATAGAATCTCTTAAAATTTTATCTTGTTAATTACCTCCGGGGTTTTTAAGTAGATTATATGCTTCTAATTTTAATATCTTCTTTTAAAAAAATAATTTGGTTGGTTAACAGTTGTATTTTAAACACTGTCTTCTGTTTAACATGGTTACTGTGGTCAACTGACAAAGGATTTAGATATGGGAACACTAAATCTTTTCCCATGGTCGTAGTGTAAATACCGTCTAGTTTGGCGGTATATGGTTTTTTTTTTGGGTTAAGAATGGAATTCCTAATATAACTTCTTCAGTTATATTTCTTGTAATAATAAAGTCGTTAACAAAACAAACTCCATTATTACAGACATGACCTTTGGAAAGCTTATAATCAATTTTTATTCTGTTGCCTGTGGCTGAATAAAATTTATGTGTACTTTTGTCTAAGTACTTAGTAGGGATTAATCCTTCACAAATACAGTTTTGGTCAGCTCCTGAGTCTAGCAGGGTTATTTTATTAAGGACAAAATTCTTATTTATGACTAATTGAATAGGGACATGATAGCTTAGAGCATTGACCCTGGAGATTAATTTTAATCCTGATTGTGAGTTACTATCCTCTTCTTCTTCGTCAAAATTAACTGTGGTTATTCCTTTTGACGTAGAGGGGGCAATGATATCTTTTATAGGATCTAATTCCTTTAATAAGCTGTTAGCGAAAGCTTCTGTTTCTAAAGAACTGAGTCGTTCTCTAACACTGATGATTTCTTCTTTTAAAAGTGATACTTCTCCCTGTAAATCTTGCATTGTGGTATCTGTTTTAGATTCTTTAAACTTATTGAAAACACTTTTCATGTCAAAGGGTTCAATAATTTTCTTCTCTTTTTTCTGATTAAGAACAAGATTTTTATGTTCTGTTAAATATTTTCTTTTAATATCATTATCATCAATGTGGTCAATCATATCAAAGAAGAATTTTTGGCTGCTATCTGAGATAACGTTGATGTTCTGTTTGGTACATGTACAGATCTTCCCAGTACATTCGCAGTCGAAGCTGGAAGTGGAGCTATCTGAGTTGTAATCTAAATCTAAGGAACCTTCATCACTGTAATAGTCATTTGAGGATTTTTCAGAGCTACTATTAGATTGTTCTTCATCTAATATTGTATAAAGTTTTTCTTTAATGTCTAAATCAATTGCTAGCAGATTAATTTTATCATTCTTTTTGTTGGGTTCTTTACAAGCGTTAGCCATGTGGCCTGCTTTTCCACAGTTCCAACATTTTCCCTTTTTCCTGGGGTTTTATTGGTATTTTTCTTACGAAAATTCTTCTTGGGAGTGTTATATCTTTTATAAGGCTTAGGGCGAGATGTATTGTGTCTCTTTTTCATTCTTTTGATATTTTTGGAAGGAGTAGATATTTTAACATATCCAAAGTCTTCACAAAAACTCCCTAATTCTCCTTTTGAGGATTTTTGTATTTGATTATTAAGTTTTATTGTGTTACATAATTCCAATCCTGTTAGATTAATAAAGCTAACAAGGTCTCCATATGTCATTAGACTATAAGGAGTTTCACCATTGAATTTGTTTCTTATGGTTGTTCTTACCTTTTCGGCAAAAAGTTTGGATAATCCACTAATGAATCTTTCTTTCCAATAATCATGGTTACAGTCATTTATGAGCATAACTTTGTTAAGGAATATATCTTTATACTATTTAAAATCGTGTCACTTTGGGCAAGTTAAGTTATTAAGGATTTCTAAGCTTTTATCCTGAAAGAGTTTTGGCTCTCCTATGAAGTGTTTACCTATACAATAAAGTAAGGTCGTTGTGGCGTCTTTGTGAAGTTCTGTACTAAAAGTATTATCAATGTTCTTAATTTGAACTGTGGTAGTGGCATTCATGATCCCACTTCTGGTACTTTCCACCAGGTAGTTATCCCACCAATTCTTTAACATTGCGGTAAAACCTGAAACTAGAATTGTTGCTAGTTGGACATTATCGGTATGCTCTTTTTTTTTATAACCAGTAATACATACTCCCATTTCATGAAGTATTTTGATTATCTGGCCTTCAGACATTCCGTCTATGTTCCATTCATTAATCTCTTCTCCTGAGTATGAAGCCCTATAGGTGGAGTGTTCTTCATTGCATATCAGGAAACATAGGTCTTTTATAGAAGTTTTTTGCTCCAAGACCCGCAAATTTTGATATTTTGTTAATATCTTGTTTATCTTTTGAACTAGACCTTTCGGTGAGTACTTTTATTGATTCATCTGTGGCGTCTCTGGAGGTAGACTCCTCTGTAACGTTTAGTTCTCTGAACTTCTCACTTATCATATCTAATAGTTTATTATCGATTTCTTTTCCAAATTTCGGGTAGGTATTTGCCGAAAATTGGGGAATCTTAAAGAGGGGTTCAGAGAGAGTACTTTCCTCTGACCGAACTGGTTTACTTCTTAAGGTTGCGGTATTACTTTCCTGGGTGATCTGATTAGAAACAACATGTAACAACTGATTAGTGTAGTTGTTTTGTTGGAGAATTTTATTAATATCTTCCCTTTGGGGTAGTCTGGAGTGGGGATCCTCTTTTAGGTCTCTTCTGAAAGGAGCTGCTAATAGGATTTCTCCGTCTATAGGGATTCTAATTTGTTCTAAAGGTGGAGTTTCAGATTCAATGGTCATACTACCTGTATACCATTTCCTAACAATGGTACTAAGGGATTCTCTGTTATTATCTAATTGATCTGTGATTTGGAAACACTTAAAGAATTCTATATCATTTTTAACCCTTTTCATATCTTTAATCCATTGTTTTTTGAATAACTTCCTTTCTTCTAATAGGAAAGTACTTACATACCATTTTCTTTTTATGGCGTTTTCAGGGCTTACCCATAATTTATCAAGGGTTTTAAAATCTATTTTAAAATTTGTTTCCTGTTTAATCATTCCAAGGCCGTCACCATGCATCTCGCTTCTGGTGGGACTATTGGTTTTATCAATTGGATGATAATGAACTTTGGGTATGACTGATGCATAGTCTATCCCTCGAACTTTTTGTTCACTTATAGATTCTGCAGAATTATCGACGGAACGCTCCTCCTCCTCCCGGGGTTTGGAAGAAGATGCTGCGAAGGAGTATCTTCCCGAGGACTTAAGAACTTTAGCTCAATTGATCCATCTATATGTTGGATTATTTGTTCAATGTTAGAGCTTTCTGGCTCTAGTTTTGGTTGGGTGATGACATCAAAGTGTCATTCATCTTTTGCTAAAATTTCATTCCATTTTAGCATTCTAGGAACAAAGATATTGCTATGTTCCTGGTTTGCTTCCATGAGCATGGTAGCACCTTTATTACTAATTAACTTAGCTTTTGGGGCTAAAGTAGTTTTCATTAGTCTGTAATATACTCATATATCACAGCTATTTCCCTCGTGTTTGTTTTGCTATTCATATTTTTTATTTTAATGTTTAACGTTAGGGTATCCATAACGTTTTGATCATTAATATCTATAGAAAAATTTGGATAACAATTAAAATAAACAGGACCTCTGGCTAAATTGCTTTGTAAGACTCCAAGTAAGGAATCGTCAAAGTTTAGTAGCCTGGCATCTCTTAGTAAGAGACATATGGGAGTGTCTAAACCTAGTCGATATAAAGGTTTGACAGCAACTTGAACCAATCCTATATGTAGGAAATTAATTTTTTTTTATATTTATTTATGTCATGAACCGATAATAGCTTAATAATTTCTTTGGAATTATTGATAGCTATAGTGTATTCACATGTTTTAATATTATAACTTCACTATAGATACCATAAAAGGCGAAACTGAGTTATCAAATATAAAGACAGGAATTAAAGCAAAATATAAGTAAAGATAATAAATTAGTAAAAAACTTACAGATTTCTTTCAAGTGGAAATCATAGTAAGGTACATAAGATCAGGCAGGGAAAAGAGAGAGAGAGAGAGGGAATTTCCTAATGCCTTCTATTTTACAACTTGAGAACCTTAAATAGGCCTCAACAATTTTATCGTCCTAACAGGTGGACGGATAGGATTAAAACAAATAGAAGACTAAGATTACATGATTTTCCTTGTCTTCTGCTTTTCTGAAAGGGCAAATGTCCTTTTCTTCTTTATGTCATTACGTTTTTGCTTTTCCGAAAGGGCAAGCATCACTATCTGCTTTATGCTTTCTGTTTTTATCCTAGGAGATAAGCGTCTGCATAGGCTTGTGAGATTCCACGTGGGATCATCATGTCGCCATTTTCTGCTTCACTGTGGTTAGATGCCACGTCTTCGTCTTCTAGTCTGGCCAAAGCTTCAATGAGCTTCCTTCTGGTTTCTGCCTTTGAGTTTGAGGTTTCTTCTGAGGAAGATGAACCTTTCTTTTTCAACTTAATCTCTTCTTTTGCCTTAGGACTCCATCCTTTAATTTTGATGGTCTTGCTTAAGTACCTGATTCTGTTCGTTTCTTGGATATCGAACGACCAATTTATAATATTTGAAATCCGTTTATTAAAAAAGAATTTACACAATTTAATGTGCTCTGGTAAAGTAGAGATATATTGTTCTCCCAGAAAACCTGTATACTGATTTTGGAAGCTCGGGGCTATCACTTGTAAATTTCCTCAAAACAAGTTCCACCATTCATAGAACCATCGGGGAATTACCTTTTCCTTCATGCTCTCGGCATACTTCACAAACCATGTGTGGGTATTTGGATGAATATATAAGAAATTAAACCAAGCATCCTTATAGTCATACCAATTATACATCTGGGGTTTATGAGTTCTGGATAACGATATTAGTGTCTGCATATGATTTACATACCAATCAAATGGGCTTAAAATCTTTTTAATCGTAAATTTGAACTATTCAATTCCACCTATCAAAGTACTTAGGTTCTATCTCGATGGAGTCTGTGTCCACTAAGATAAATTCATAGTATCTTTTTGTTTTCATGGGATCTTGGGTATCCACGTACTGATGGTCTGTATAACAATGTTTCAGTAGATCTTGTACCCTGATATTCTCTTACTGTTTATCTAATGCCATTATAGGCAAAACCTGTGATGCAATGAATTCCCATTTTGGATTAGGAGCTGAGGTTTCCTTCTTCATAGGGGTTGCTGGTTTAACCTCTTCTGAATATGATTATGGAGGAACCATTTTGTAATTATCTCTGCTCTGAGTTTCTGATGGCATAGCCTTGAAAGGTTGCGCCTGTTTCTTTTGTGTTGGTTCTTTTGGAAGAACTGGTACTACTGGGAGGTTTCCAAGAACTGTGAACATATTTTGTCCACTGGGTTTATGTAAAACTTTGTTTGAGCTTTCTGGTTTAAAAGGCTGTTTTAGTTTTTCTTCTGGATTATTTATGAACGGGTCTCATCGGACGTAAGCCCGGAAAGGCTGGTCTCATTGTTACCCTGTAAAATTCTCTTGTTAGAAAATCTGGTAGAGAGTTTTCCTTACCTTTTATAAAATCGATTTTAAAATAAAAGCTTGATAATAGGGCTTGCTATCTAGCAAAAATCTATTTTGAAACTAAATTTTTATCGTCCTTTAGTAAAATGTCTTTGGCTTCTTTGCAGTCGACTCTTAACAAAAATTCTTTATTAATCAAATCATCTTGAAACTTGGTGATACATAGCACTATGGATAAAATTTCTTTTTTGACTGTACTATAATTCTTTTGAGCTTGATTCCAAACTCCAGAGGTGAATCTTACTAACTGTTCAGTAGATTCAGAGGACAGTTTCTATTTAAGAATACCACCGTAACCAATATCGGAGATATCAGTTTCGACTATCATAAAGGCATCCGAATTTGGAATACCTAGACAAGGAAGTTTCTGGACTATTTCTTTCACTTGCTTGACGACTTTAGTCTGGTCTTGACCGGATTTGGATTTTTCTTAAGCCTTTTATATAGAGGTTGACATATTTGTCTAACTTTAGGGATAAAATCTGCTACATAATTAAGACTTCCTAAGAATCTTTGTTGTTGTGTTTTATCTGTGATTTCATCAGGGAACTTAGTAGAGAACTTTATGGCTCTGCAAGTTGGTTTATAAGTACCTTGGTAGAGATCATGACCCAAGAATCTAATAGTTGTTTGGAAGAGTTTTATCTTTTTAGCACTTACTGTCAAACCGTTATGTTTTATAGTTTTAACAAAGATATTTAAATGTTTATAATGTTGTTCTATATTATCAGAAAATACTAAAACATCATTGATATAGACGATTGCGAATTAGCTATATGGGTTGAATATATTATTCATGATGTTCTGGAATTCTGATGGGGCATTCTTGAGCCCGAATGGCATAACGTTCCACTCATATTGTCCGAAGGGAACATTAAAAGTTGTTTTATACTTATCTTTTTCTTCGACTTGTATTTGCCAGAATCCTGACTTCACGTATCGAACTTCTTTGTAGATATTAGCATTATAAGTTCTTTTTAATAAGTCTCGTTTATTAGGGATCTGGTACCTAATCCATCTTAATACTTGGTTGAGAGGTTTATAATTTATTACAAGCCTCGAGGCTCCTCTTTCTTTCTCAGCATTTTTGTTTACATAAAAAACTGAACAACTCCATTGGGAATTGGATGGTCTGATGATCTTCTTTTGGAGCAGATCATTAACTTCTTTCTTACAATGTTCCATGAGCTCGTGGCTCATTTGGATTGGTCTGGCTTTAGTGGGTATGTCTTT
Organism: Przewalskia tangutica; assembly: GCA_029844215.1. Taxonomy (NCBI): domain Eukaryota; kingdom Viridiplantae; phylum Streptophyta; class Magnoliopsida; order Solanales; family Solanaceae; genus Przewalskia; species Przewalskia tangutica. The sequence goes on along the minus strand of CM056733.1, from coordinate 14,706,601 downwards.
TTCACTAAAGTCATCTGTGTAGGGCAGTTTTACCATGTGTTTTTTTCTTTCCCAAAAAGCGTTCGGCAATTCTGAACAAACTTGGTTATCTATAGAATCTCTTAAAAAATTTATCTTGTTAATTACCTCCGGGGTTTTTAAAGTAGATTCTATTCTTCTAATTTTAATATCTTCTTTTAAAAAATTAATTTGGTTGGTTAACAGTTGTATTTTAAACACTGTCTTCTGTTTAACATGGTTACTGTGGTCAACTGACAAAGGGTTTAGATATGGGAACACTAAATCTTTTCCCATGGTCGCAGTGTAAATTCTGTTTAGTTTGGCGGTATATGGTTTTATTTGGGTTAAGAATGGAATTCCTAATATAACTTCTTCAGTTATATTTCTTGTATTGATAAAGTCGTTAACAAAACAAACTCCATTATTACAGACATGATCTTTGGAAAGCTTATAATCAATTTTTATTCTGTCGTCTGTGGCTGAATAAAGTTTATGTGTACTTTTGTCTAAGTACTTAGTAGGGATTAATCCTTCACAAATACAGTTTTGGTCAGCTCCTGAGTCTAGCAGGGCTATTTTATTAAGGACAAAATTCTAATTTATGACTAATTTAATAGGGACATGATAGCTTAGAGCTTTGACCCTGGAGATTAATTTTAATCCTGATTGTGAGTTACTATCCTCTTCTTCTTCGTCAGAATTAACTGTTGTTATTCCTTTTGACGTAGAGGGGGCAAGGATATATTTTATAGGATCTAATTCCTTTAATAAGCTGTTAGCAAAAGCTTATGTTTCTAAAGAACTGAGTCGTTCTCTAACACTGATGATTTCTTCTTTTAAAAGTGATACTTCTCCCTGTAAATCTTGCAAGGTGGTATATGTTTTAGATTCTTTAAACTTATTGAAAACTCTTTTCATGTCAAAGGGTTCAATAATTTTCTTCTCCTTTTTCTGATTAAGAACAATCTTTTTATGTTCTGTTAAATATTTTCTTTTAATATCATTGTCATCAATGTGGTCAATCATATCAAAGAAGAATTCTTGGCTGCTATCTGAGATAACGTTGATGGTCTGTTTGGTACAGGTACATATCTTCCCAGTACATTCGCAGTCGAAGCTGGAGGTGGAGCTATCTGAGTTGTAATCTAAATCTAAGGAACCTTCATCACTGTAATAGTAATTTGAGGATTCTTCATAGCTACTATTAGACTGTTCTTCATCTAATATTGTATAAAGTTTTTCTTTAATGTCTGAATCAATTGCTAGCAGATTAATTTTATCTTTCTTTTTGTTGGGTTCTTTACAAGCTTTGGCCATGTGGCCTGCTTTTCCACAGTTCCAACATTTTCCTTTTTTTCCTGGGGGTTTTATTGGTATTTTTCTTACGAGAATTCTTTTTGGGAGTGTAATTTCTTTTCTAAGGCTTAGGGCGAGATATATTATGTCTCTTTTTCATTCTTTTGATATTTTTGGAAGGAGGAGATATTTTAACATATCCAAAGTCTTCATAAAAACTCCCTAATTCTCCTTTTGAGGATTTTTATATTTGATTATTAAGTTTTATTGTGTTACATAATTCCAATCCTGTTAGATTAATAAAGCTAACAAGGTCTCCATATGTCATTAGACTATAAGGAGTTTCACCATTGAATTTGTTTCTTATGGTTGTTCTTACCTTTTCGGCAAAAAGTTTGGGTAATCCACTAATGAATCTTTCTTTCCAATAATCATGGTTACAGTCATTTCTGAGCATAACTTTGTTAAGGAATATATCTTTATACCATTTAAAATCGTGTAACTTTGGGCAAGTTAAGTTATTAAGGATTTCTAAGCTTTTATCCTGAAAGAGTTTTGGCTCTCCTATGAAGTGTTTACCTATACAATAAAGTAAGGTCGTTGTGGTGTCATTGCGAACTTCTTTACTAAAAGTATTATCAATGTTCTTAATTTGAACTATGGTAGTGACATTCATGATCCCACTTCTGGTACTTTCCACCAGGTAGTTATTCCACCAGTTTTTTAACATTCCGGTAAAACCTGAAACTAGAATTGTTGCTAGTTGGACATCATCGGTATGCTCTTTTATTTTATAACCAGTAATACATACTCCCATTTCATGAAGTATTTTGATTATTTCGCCTTCAGACATTCCGTCTATGTTCCATTCATTAATCTTTTCTCCTGAGTATGAAGCCCTATAGGTGGAGTGTTCTTCATTGCATATCAGGAAACGTAGGTCTTTTATAGAAGTTTTTTGCTCCAAGACCCGCAAATTTTGATATTTTATTAATATCTTGTTTATCTTTTGAACTAGACCCTTCGGTGAGTACCTTTATTGGTTCATCCGTGGCGTCTCTGGAGGTAGACTCCTCTGTAACTTTTAGTTCTTTGAACTTCTCACTTATCCTATCTAATAGTTTATTATCGTTTCTTTTCCAAATTTCGGGTAGGTATTTGCCGAAAATTGGAGAATCTTAAAGAGGGGTTCAGAGAGAGTACTTTCCTCTGACTGAACTGGTTTACTTCTTAAGGCTGAGGTATTACTTGCCTGGGTGATCTGATTAGAAACAACATGTAACAACTGATTAGTGTAGTTGTTTTGTTGGAGAATTTTATTAATATCTTCCCTTTGGGGTAGTCTTGAGTGGGGATCCACTTTTAGGTCTCTTTTGAAAGGAGCTGCTAATAGGATTTCTCCGTCTATAGGGATTCTAATTTGTTCTAAAGGTGGAGTTTCAGATTCAATGGTCTTACTACTTGTATACTATTTCCTAACAATGGTACTAAGGGATTCTCTGTTATTATCTAATTGATCTGTGATTTGGAACCACTTAAAGAATTTTGTATCATTTTTAACCCTTTTCATATCTTCAATCCATTGTTTTCTGAATGACTTCCTTTCTTCTAATAGGAAAGTACTTACATACCATTTTCTTTTTATGGCGTTTTCAGGGCTTGCCCATAATTTATCAAGGGTTTTAAAATCTATTTTAAAATTTGTTTCATATTTAATCATGCCAAGGCCGTCACCATGCATCTCTCTTCTGGTGGGACTATTGGTTTTATCAATTGGATGATAATGAACTTTGGGTACGACTGATGCATAGTCTATCCCTCGAACTTTTTGTTCACTTATTGATTCTGCAGAATTATCGTCGGAACGCTCCTCCTCCTCCTGGGGTTTGGAAGAAGATGTTGCGAAGGAGTATTTTCCCGAGGACTTAGAATTTAAGAATTTTAGCTCAATTGATCTATCTATATGTTGGATTATTTGTTCAATGTTAGAGCTTTCTGGCTCTAGTTTTGGTTGGGTGATGGCATCAAAGTGTTATTCATCTTTTGCTAAAATTTCATTCCATTTTAGCATTCTAGGAACAAAGATATTGTTATGTTCCTGGTTTACTTCCATGAGCATGGTAGCACCTTTATTACTAATTAACTTAGCTTTTGGGGCTAAAGTAGTTTTCATTAGTCTGTAATATACTCTATATATAACAGCTATTTCCCCCGTGTTTGTTTTGCTATTCATATTTTTTGTTTTAATGTTTAACGTTATGGTATCCATAACGTTTTGATCATTAATATCTATAGAAAAATTTGGATAACAATTAAAATAAACAGGACCTCTGGCTAAATTGCTTTGTAAGACTCCAAGTAAGGAATCGTCAAAGTTTATTAGCCTGGCATCTCTTAATAAGAGACAGATGGGAGTGCCTAAACCTAGTCGATATAAAGGTTTGACAGCAACTTGAACCAATCCTATATGTAGGAAATTAAAATCCTTTTTATATTTGTTTATGTCATGAACCGTTAATCGCTTAATAATTTCTTTGGAATTATTGATAGCTATAGTGGATTCACATGTTTTAATATTATAGCTTCTTATAAAATCAAACTTGCCTGTTTCATAAACTGATCTCAAAGATTCTTTTGGAATATTCCAGATCTGTAGATCTCTTTCAACCTTAGCAATTTTTGAGGTTGTTAGATTTTCACTATTAATTATATGTGACTCTCCTGCTTCGTTCATTTAATACTGGGCTGAGTAGAGATTTAGTAAGTAATCTGAGCAGAACTCTATGGTTCCGAGATAACGAAGTCTTTCGCTAATCTGAATAACTTCTTTATAGAGATCAACCATTTTATTAACGATTACTTGCCCAACTATGACCTGGGTATATTCGTCTAAACCTTCTGCTGGTTTTAATGTTTTATAGTATTCTAACTCTTTAAGATTTTTCCTTTTAGCAATTAATAATTTATTTTTATCTATTATACATTCTAGCTTTAGGTGGTTTTCTTTTCTAATATGATAAAAAGAGTGATGGGTTTTCATCCTATGAAAATATTATTTCAAAGAAGGTTTTATTTTGCGTGGAGGCTACTATCCTTTGGAGCTATTTTTCTATCGGTTACGAAGATACTGTTAATTATTTCTTATTCCCATAATTAATATAGCGGATATCCTATGCTTGCTATCTAGCTTCTTATCCTAAAGTATATCGGCTGTGTCCACCGGGTCCGGCACTGGTTCTTCCAACCTAACATGCTAATCCAACGGTTCAGGACACACCTTCCTATTACTGTAGACTAAGAGAAGATCTTAAGAACAGGTTATCAACAAAGTAGCTATAGGAAAAGAGACAGAGTAACAGGATTTCCTAGTAACTTAAGAACAATATTGCTCTAGGACAATAGTATGAGTTTAGCTACTCATGATGTTCAATAACATTGCTTTAATACTATTTCAATAGGAAAGCATAGTAAGGTACACAAGATCAGACAGGGAAAAGAGAGAGAGAAAGAGAGGGAATTTCTGAATGCCATCTATTTTACAACTTGAGAACATTAAATAGGCCTCGACAATTTTATCGTCCTAATAGGTGGACGGATAGGATTAAAACAAATGAAAGACTAAGATTACATGATTGTCATTGTCTTCTGCTTTTCTGAAAGGGCAAATGTCCTTTTCTGCTTTATGTCTTTGTCTTCTGCTTTTCTGAAAGGGCAAGCATCACTATCTTCTTTATGCTTTCTGTCTTTATCATAGGAGATAAGCGTCTGCATAGGCTTGTGTGATTCCACATGGGATCATCATGTCTCCATTGTCTGCTTCACTGTGGTTAGATGCCACGTCTTCGTCTTCTAGTCTGGCCAAAGCTTCAAGGAGCTTCCTTCTGGTTTATGCCTTTGAGTTTGAGGTTTCTTCTGAGAAAGATGAACCTTTCTTTTGCAACTTAATCTCTTCTTTTGCCTTGGGACTCCATCATTTAATTTTGATGGTCTTGCTTAAGTACCTGATTCTGTTCGTTTCTTGGATATCGAACGACCAATTTATAATATATGAAATCCATTTATTAAAAAAGAATTTACACAATTTAATGTTCTCTGGTAAAGTGGAGATTTGTTGTTCTCCCAGAAATCTTGTATACTGATTTTGGAAGCTCGGGGCTACCACATGTAAATTTCCTCCAAACAAGTTCCACCATTCATAGAACCATCGGGGAATTACCTTTTCCTTCATGCTCTCGGCATACTTCACAAACCATGTGTGGGTATTTGAATGAACATATAAGAAATTAAACCAAACATCCTTATAGTCATACCAATTATACGTTTGGGGTTTATGAGTTCTGGATAACGGTATTGGTGTCTGCAGATGATCTAGATACCAATCAAATGGGTTTAAAATCTTTTTAAGCGTAAATTTGGAATATTCAATTCCACCTGTTTTATCAAAGTACTTATGTTCTCGTATACCCTGTATTTCCAGAGTATGTACGTAAGGGCATATGTATAAAAGTTTAAGCCTTAAGTAGGCAAAGGGGCGAAATTTGATCACAACTAGCGAAAAGAATTGTTTTCCGACGAAACGTTTTCCGGACTTTGCGAAGGGAAAAATACGGTTGCAACATTTATAATTTTTGCGGATTTTTCCGAGAGATGGAATATGTTGGACCAACGAGAGGGCGACACTTGTCACCCTCAAGTTGGCGGTTTGTGGTGGCCGATTGGGTGCTCATTTCGTGGCATGTTTTATGGCCTAAACCATGGGTCAATGTTTGGAGTGAATTGTGGAGTAGATAGCTAGGGGGCACTTGGGAAAATCCTCACCTTCCACTTGCCCCCCACTTGTCTTGATCATGGCCATTGAATTCCCTATAAATACCCCCCCTTAGTGCAAGACTTCTTCATCCCAAAAACATTTCCTAAGTCTTGAAAACACTTCCCTTTGAGAGGCTCGTCCATGAGCACCTCCCCTTTGTGAGGCCTTTTGGCGAGAAGTACTCCCTTCCTAGTGGTGCTAGCCAGAGTACCCCTTTGCCTAGTTGTTCTCGTAAAATACCCCCCCCCTCTTGGTAGAAAATACTCTCCAAGTATTGTTACTATTCCAAAATACCTTAGCCTTATACCTTGTAGTATTCCAAAGTTACCTCTATACGTAGAGCCCGGAAATACTACCTTATGTCCTTTTAGTCTCAAAATGAAACCCTAAGGAAAATCTTCATAGTTGGTTGAAGTATTAAGAAGAAGTTGCGTATAACTTCTAAGGGTTGTTTGGAGCGGGTTGGAGCGCCCAGAGTAGGAGCTAAACGTTGCTCAGAATCGACATTTAAACTTGGATAATTTTGGGCTTATCGAGGTAAATACTCTTGTCCTTATATTGTAATTGGAAATTACATACTGTAGTAGTATAGAGATGTATATAAGATGCATAGAAGGATATTAAGAAGATGAATTAAATCAGACTTACATAGGGTGTATTCTGATGAGACTTGTGTAGTTTAACGGGTAGGGAAGTGCTGCCCGATTTTCCGTAGAATAGGGAACCCCCCTGCTTAGAATATTCTGCAGAGTAGTCTAGACGTTGATAGACTTGTATGACCTTTATAGGTTGAAGTTCTGCGAGTAGCATGTTCTACTTGAATGGTGGACAAGGCTAGCCGGGTTATAGCCGTGGAGCGTTTTGCTAATAGTCGATAATCGTCGCGAGGTATGTGATTCTTCCTATCCTCTTGAGCATGATAATTTTAAAATAATATATATAGTACGGTAGACGTACGTGTGTTAACTGAACGTGGTTTTTACTGCGATGTCTTTTGACTTGAGTCTAAATAATAAGAATCTTGAAGTATTTCAAAAGAATTAAGAAACCTTTTTGAAAGAAGAGTAATACTTGGTTTTAAAAGCTTAAGAGTTATACTAGCTTTATGGGAAGTTAGGTATAACGACTTAAGAGAGATAAAAAGAATGGTTTATTGATTTTAAAAGTTAAGAGACTTGATCTTAAAAGATAAGAGACTTGACTTAATTGAATTAATATGAATTTTGTTAAAAAGTGTGAAACCTCATTCGTGAGTAATGAGTACTTGGTTTGTAAAGGAATAATGTTTTACTGATTTCGGAAATGAGAATAAGTATCGAACAAACCACAGCAGCGCTAATAAAGGGAAATGTATTGACTAATAAAGTATTATGAAAACCAGTAGAAACCTCCATCTGCATAGAAGCTAAGATGAGACAAAATGATATTACATTTCCTAGATCATGGCTGCTTTAATAAGATTGTTATGAACAAGAATAACCTACTCACACATAAGGCGTATGTTTCTCAAATTGTTTTAAAAGAGAATTATATTATTAAGTGATTAAGACTATGAACTACGAAACCTTTCGAAAATGAGAAACTTGAGCATTTGAAATTAGGCAAACTTGAACGTTTGGAAAATAATGTTGTTACTTGATTTTACAAAGGGAAGTGTTTTGGTTTACTTAAAAAGATAGTCACCCTATTTTTTATACTACGGGTATTGTGTGACTTTTGTGAAAGAAACGGATCTTTTAAAGAGTTAGTGTATGAAGTACTTTGGGGATAAAAACCCGAACTTGTTAACATAAAGCAGAAAGTACCTTGTGTGAATAACTTGATTGTGTTGGTTTGTGATAGCCTTGTAATACTTTCTTGTTGATTTTTATAAGTAAACATGTTTAGGATGCTACGTGTGTTAGTATCTTGTGATGTTTGTGTAAAGGGGTTTCCCTTGATTGTGCTTATGTTGTTTAACGATAAGTCGTTGTGCTAGTATTATATCACTCACCTCTTGACATGATACAGGGGTTAAGTCGCCTCCGTCGCGGGTATACCTCGTGCGATGCAGTGTGACTATGATTCGAGATACCTCTGCGGGTCCAGTGCCCTACGCGCGAGCTACGAGAGTTCCGTGTTAGTGTGCGGCCTTTGTGGTCATGCGGTCTATGTGGCTACGCGGTGCGAGTCGGGGCGATACCGGGAGTAGCTACCCTCGACGCGGGAATACCTCATGCGGGCCTACGTGAGTGGCCTATGCGAGTCGCGGGAAGTTCCAGGACTAGACGCGCATTAGATATGCGGCGAGTGGCCAACTTCGATCATGTGGCGGTGCAGACAGACCTCATGATACGCTTTATGACCTTGTTGGTGCGTGGGTTTTAGTAATCCGGTTATGCCTTCGCACTTACCGTCACGGTTTTAGTATGACACAGGTGGGACCTGGTGTTCATGTGTATTCCTTGGTGCTTTTATATCATAGACTGCCGGCAGTGAGGAAGGTATTCCACGGGCATGATTGATGTTGTGGGCGTGAGACCCATAGTTATATTTGTGTGTTGACTTTGAGGGCGTGAGTCCCTGACTTGACATGACTGCTTATTTATTGTGAACTGTAGTTTGGTTATCATACATGTCTCCTGCTTTATATAGACTACTATGATTTCATTTACAGTAATTTCAGTTTCACATACTGTACTGTTATCGACCTCCTTCGGGGGGCTGCGTTCATTCCGCAGGTAGAGGTACACCAGTCGTCGATTCTCGCTCTTAGGATCACAGTTCAGCGTTTTGGGAAGCTCCGTTTCTCCGGAGGCTTATCTTGGGTATAGTCCCCTGCCGTTGTAGGTACTTACTTTCAGGGGTATGGCGGGGCCCTGTCCCGCCATTGTTGTTATATCATTCTTAAGTGCATGTAAATGCAGTTGTGGGCGAATTTTGTAAAAGGGATGTAATCGTTCGGATTTAAGTTTTTATATATATGTCGAAGGCAACTTTTCGCAGAAAAAGCATTTTACACTTCCTATTATTTCATGTCTTGTTTTATGTTCCTGATTACTCGATGTATGTCTACTTGGGTGTCCGGGTAGGCACGACCACGGGCAGGTTGGTCGTGACAAAAGTGGTATCGAGCGATTAATCCTTGGAAAGTGTCTACAGACCGTATCTAGTAAGTCTGATTATCGGTGTGTTGTGCACCACACCAATAATCGTGAGGCTATAGGATATTTAGGATTGGTTTCCATTCTTCTCACTCGAGATTGTGCCTTAGAGTTGTGTTATAAGTTGGACCCTCTAGCGTATTTCTTTCCTTACCGATTATGCCTCGCGTAAAGCAACTCGGGCCCGGAGAGGGCAAGCCGTAGGAGTCGCGAGTAGAGCATGAGAGGTTCTGGCGCAGCCCAACCATCACCTGAGGTGGTGCTGCATTTAGGGAGTTCTGCGACGTCGCCAGTCCCAGCAGAGTCTAGCGCAGCGGCAGCAGTTCCTACTGCGGCCATGATATTTGAACCTTCGCCCACGACCCGATGGAAAGTATGGATTGCAAAGCGACCACATTACTAGCTATGGATTTGGCTACGAGAGTATATTATGTATCGATTTATCACGGGTCTTGATGACTATCTAAGAGAGGTTGTGCAAGAGTAGCTCTTGATCGAGCTTGAGCATGGCCTGTGTACGGGCTTATGCGCAGCAGGCTGAGAAACGTAGGGATCGACGGGTTAACCAAGATCAGCAGAAGAGGGCCAGAATAGCAGGATCCTTTGGTAAATTTCGAGGCAAACCGCCTCAGCATCAGATTAGATATGCACCCCCACCAGTGCAGAGTGGTCCTCCATAGGGTTCAGGACGTTCGGGGTATGCCGGAGTTGGTCAGAGCTCGGGGCTTAGGTTCCGCTTCTACGTAGGTTCGGCCCGGCCGGATTCAGTTTTTTCCGGTGTTCCACGGTGTGCAGCGCCATCGGGAATGTCGTCTTTTGTTGGTACTTGTTTTACCCGTGGCGTCGAGGCCATGTGTCGAAAGGATGTCCTAGTATGAGGATGTAAGTAGGAGGACTCGGCTACGGATCAATGCGGATTCGGTGGTCGGAGAAGAAGGGGTGCTAGCTGAGAGGCCACCCCACTCGGTGTGGCTTGTGGTAAGTGTCATTGTGAAGTGTCGACTTCTTCGACTTGTTATGCTTTGCGGCCAGCAGGGCCATTTGCGAGAAATTGTCCAGGCCAGTGGCGCAGATATAGAGACTCACCTTCGGGATCGTGGCTAGTTCATCACCTTTCCTAGCTATCGCCCGAGCGGGATTGTTTAGAAACGACAAAAGGAGTGAAGCGAAGAATCTGAGTTTATCCTTAACCCTCTAGAGATTTGTATAAGTGTTATGTTCAGATAGCATTGTGTTAATTGTGATTAGAAATCATGGTTAGTTAAAAGGGTAAGATTGGGGATAAGGAAAGTGTGAGCCTTAGAGTTTTATACGTGGAGACCTTAGAGGTAAGGCCATCTCGAGTAAAAGATTTATATTTTTATGTTTGACCCTTATCGGAGTGCATAGTACACATGAGATATGTTTGTATGATAAATCCCGGAGTGGTATGAAATGAAAGAGGGTAGTTGACCTAAGAAGACCCCTAGGTTTTCGTAACTTGATTGGTGAGATTGTTCCGGATCGAGGAACTAGAGTTTTGCGCGATAGCGGGTCGGGTTGAGGACCGATCGCGGGTCAACCCGCGGCCTGTATTATGGTGGGGTCAGTTTGTGGTGGTCCCGCTTTGTGATAGGGTCATGAGGGTGTTAGGACCAAGTTTAGTTAACCATCGTACGAGTTCGTGGATGCGTTCGACCAGTAGTCGGGCCGATGAGGTCAGCCCATCTTGTCTTTTAGTCAAGACCGTTTACTCGGCAGAGGGTTATGCGAGATGATTATATCAGGAAGGTTGTAAGGCTGCACGAGGTGCCTACTTTCACCTTATGACGGTCAGGGGAGCCCAGGTTACGGCTATTTCGTTTTCTGGAAGTATTACCAGGCAGGGTTAGAAACTCAGGTGGGTCTCAGTATTGCATTCGCCCTCGGGCCAGTGTTTGGATTTCAGGGATAGTTGTGAGGATTGTTGTCTCCTGTTAAGGGAGTGTTTAATAGCTACCATATAAGCATTCGGATATCGCCTTATGACGCCTTGTAGGGGCGGAAGTGTAAGTTGTCGGTCGATTGGTTCGATGTTGGCAAGGTTCAGATAGCTGGTTCATTCTTGTTTCGGCAGGATGTGGATAGGGTGAAGCTTATCCAGAAGAGATTATTGGCAGCTCAGAGTCAACAGAAGTCGTGCGGATAATCGGCGACGACGCTTGGAGTTCAGGTTGACGGTGGGTCTTCTTGAAGGCACCACCCCGGTATGGGTGTGGCGAGTTTTGGAAAACAGAGGAAACTTAGCCCGAGTTACTTTGGGCCTTCTCTTATCATGTGAAGAATAGGCCAGGTTGCCTATAAGTTAGCATTGCCGTCCGACGTAGGAGGCAGTACGTCCGGTCTTTCGTGTTGCTAGGTTCGGAAAAGTATCGGAGATCTATCCAGATTGTCCCCAGTTAATGATGACCAAGTTGGAGATAATAACCCCGAGATTTGGAAACTGAAGCAGTATCAGAAATGTGGTAAGTTATGAGAAAGGGTTCGAGTGTACGAGAAAGTGACAGTAAGGAAGAAGCGAGCATGTGTTAAGAACATAGATGTGATCATTTCTTTTGTAAAATAAAGGTGCGAAGGGAGTATATTTTAGACCTCGGGTGGGAGCTTTTGTGATGCTAGAGGTGATTCCTCGTGGACTTGGATGTAAGTATTTGCGCGTGTGTTATTTTGTGGCCATATGTGGCATTGGAAACTTGTTTAAGTTAAAAGGAACTTCATCGTTATCCGTCTTGAGAAGGAACATTCGGGACGAATGTTTCTAAGGAGGGGAGAATGTTATACCCCATATTTCCAGAGTATGTACGTAAGGGCGTACGTATAAAAGTTTAAGCCTTAAGTAGGCAAAGGGGCGAAATTTGTTCACAACTAGCGAAAAGAATCGTTTTCCGACGAAACGTTTTCCGGACTTTGCGAAGGGAAAAATACGGTTGCAACATTTATATTTTTTGCGGATTTTTCTGAGAGATGGAATATGTTGGACCAACGAGAGGGAGACACTTGTCACCCTCAAGTTGGCGGTTTGTGGTGGCCGATTGGGTGCTCATTTCGTGGCATGTTTTATGGCCTAAACCATGGGTCAATGTTTGGAGTGAATTGTGGAGTAGATGGCTAGGGGCACTTGGGCAAATCCACCTTCCACTTGCCCCACTTATCTTGATCATGGCCATTGAATTCCCTATAAATACCCCCTTAGTGCAAGACTTCTTCATCCCAAAACATTTCCTAAGTCTTGAAAACCCTTCCCTTTGGAGCGGCTCGTCCATAGAGCACCCTCCCCTGTGAGGCCTTTTGGTAGAAAGTACTCCCTTCCTAGTGGTGCTAGCAGAGTACCCCCTTTGCCTAGTTGTTCTCGTAAAATACACCCCCCCTCTTGGTAGAAAATACTTTCCAAGTATTGTTACTATTCCAAAATACCTTAGCCTTATACCTTGTAGTATTCCAAAGTTACCTCTATACGTAGAGCCCGGAAATACTACCTTATGTCCTTTTAGTTTCAAAACGAAACCCTAAGGAAAATCTTCATAGTTGGTTGAAGTATTAAGAAGAAGTTGCGTAGAACTTCTAAGGGTTGTTTGGAGCGGGTTGGAGCGCCCAGAGTAGGAGCTAAACGTTGCTCAGGATCGACATTTAAACTTGGATAATTTTGGGCTTATCGAGGTAAAACTCTTGTCCTTATATTGTAATTGGAAATTACATACTGTAGTAGTATAGAGATGTATATAAGATGCATAGAAGGATATTAAGAAGATGAATTAAACTGTACTTACATAGAATTTGTATTTGCGATGAACTTGTGTAGTTTAACGGGTGAGAAGTCTTGCCCGATTTTCGTAGAATAGGAACCCCCCTGCTTAGAATATTTTGCAGAGTAGTCTAGACGTTGATAGACTTGTATGACCTTTATAGGTTGAAGTTCTGCGAGTAGCATGTTCTACTTGAATGGCGGACAAGGCTAGCCGGGTTATAAGCATGGGCGTTTTGCTAATAGTCGATAATCGTCGCGAGGTATGTGATTCTTCCTATCCTCTTGAGCATGATAATTTTAAAAGAATATATATAGTACGGTAGACGTACGTGTGTTAACTGAACGTGGTTTTTACTGCGATGTCTTTTGACTTGAGTCTAAATAACAAGAATCTTGAAGTATTTCAAAAGAATTAAGAAACCTTTTTGAAAGAAGAGTAATACTTGGTTTTAAAAGCTTAAGAGTTATACTAGCTTTATGGGAAGTTAGGTATAACGACTTAAGAGAGATAAAAAGAATGATTTATTGATTTTAAAAGTTAAGAGACTTGATCTTAAAAGATAAGAGACTTGACTTAATTGAATTAATATGAATTTTGTTAAAAAGTGTGAAACCTCATTCGTGAGTAATGAGTACTTGGTTTGTAAAGGAATAATGTTTTACTGATTTCGGAAATGAGAATAAGTATCGAACAAACCACAGCAGCGCTAATAAAGGGAAATGTATTGACTAATAAAGTATTATTAAAACCAGTAGAAACCTCCATCTGCATAGAAGCTAAGATGAGACAAAATGATATTACATTTCCTAGATCATGGCTGCTTTAATAAGATTGTTATTGTTATACCCCGTATTTCCAGAGTATGTACGTGAGCGCGTACGTATTATAATTTGAGCCTTAAAGTTGGCTAGTTTCGAAATTTGTACACAACACCCGATTAGAGTCGTTTTTCGAAACGTTTCTCTGACTTTCGTAGGGAAAATTCGGCTATGTCATTTATAATTTTTGCGGATTTTTAGAGAGACGAAACATTTTGGACCAACGAGAGGCGACACTTGTCACCCTACAATTGGAAGAGTGGACGGACGAAATGGGAGAGTTGGCACGTTTTTGTGCATTGTTTTTGGTCAAGGAGTTGGTAGGATATTTTGGGTAGATGGATAATGTTGCATGGCTTAATCTTGACCTTACAACACTTGCCTAACACTTGGATGGATCTTGGCCATTGGTTGGCCTTCACTTGACCTATAAATACCCTCTAGTTGAAGACTTTCTTCATCAAAACTTGAGCAATCTAACTAAGTCTCAAAATACTCCCTCTCAGCGAGCTTTCGTCCACACCCTCCCCTTTGAGAGCCCTTGGCGAGAGCCACCTCCTCCCTTTGTGGTGTTTGCCGTGGGTACCCACTAGCCTAGTTGTCTCGTATAAATACCCCTTTTTGTGGTATAGAAATACTCTCAAGTATTGTTATAATGCCCAAATACCTTGGCCCAAATACCTTGTAGTATTCCCAAGTTACACTTTTACAAAAGCCAGAAAAATACTATTATACTTCCTCACCACAAAAACGAAACCCTAAGTAAATCTTCACCCGTAGTTGAAGTCATAAGTAGAAGTTGGTTAGAACTTCTAAGGGTTGGTTGGACCGGATTGGAGCGCCCGGAGTAGGAGCTAAACGTTGTTCAGGATCGACATATAAACTCGGATAATTTTGGGCTTATCGAGGTAAACATTCTTGACCTTCTGTTGTAATTGGAAATTACATGTTGTAGGAGTATATAGTTAAGTATACTATATATAGAACTGAACATAGTTGTGCGGCAATGTCTTTTGACTTAAGCCTGAATAATACTTACGGCAATGTCTTGCGACTTAAGCCTGAATTTAAAGAAGAGAACTCAACTGTAATTACATAGGGTGTATCAGATGAGACTTGTGTAACATTCTTGTGTAGTAGAATTGTACACGTTCCGGTTAGACGTGTTAACCCCTGGTTGGCTTGGTAGCCGGCCTCGATAGAGGAGGAGATTTACGCTGTTGCGGGGGGGAGGTGCTGCCGAATTTTCTGTAGAATATTCTACGTCGGGATCTAAAGATATTAATAGGCGTTTTGTGGCCTCTATAGGTTGTAGTACTACGTGTGGCGTGATCCGCTTGGTGAGAGTGTAAGAGCGGTTTGAGGTACTTGGAGCGTTTTGCTATTAGTCGATAATCGTCGCGAGGTATGTGAACCTCTTCCTATCTGTTCTAGCATGATATGTGTATAACTATGTAGTACGGTAGACGTACATATGTTTAATGTATTTGATTGGTTTGAAACATAAAGTGTTATAACGGCTTTATGGGAAGTTGGTTATAACAGCTTTATGTAGGTAAGAAAGTACTTGTGGTTTTTAAGAGGTAACTGATTTGAACTATAACTGGCTGGCTATGTGATAATAAAGAACTTGAAGTATTTCAAAAGATTTTTGAATCATTTTGAGAGAAGAAGTAATACTTGGTTTTTGGAAACTTAAGAGTTATACTAGCTTTATGGGAAGTTAGGTATAACGGCTTAAAAATGTTTTACTGATTTCGGAAATCAGAATGTGTATCGACAAACCACTGCAGCGTTAATAAAAGGAAATGTTTGGACAGATTTAGTATTATTAAAACCGGAGAAACTTCCATCTGCATAGAAGCTAAGATGAGACAAAATGACATTTCCTAGATCATGGCTGCTTAATAAGATTGATTATAAACAAGAATAACCTACTCACTTATAAGACATAGGTTTCTCAAAACGTTTAAAGGAGAATTATGTTTTAAAGGATTTAAAACTATGAACTACGAAACCTTTTTCTAAAATGAGAAACTTGAGCATTCGAAATTAGGCAAACTTGAACGTTTGGAAAATAAGGTTGTTACTTGATTTTACAAAGGAAAGAATTTTGGTTTACTTAACAATGTTAGTCACTCAATTTTATACTACGGGTATCGGGTGACCTTTGTAAAAGAAATGGATCTTAAAAGGAATTTAACGGACGTAGTACTTTAAGGTTAAAATCCGGACTTTGACATAAAATGAAAGTACCTTGAGTCGTGTGTAACTTGCTTATGCTTGTTGTTATGAAACTTGACCATGTTACGTGTGATAGCCTTGTTGTGCAAGTACTGTGTTCTACTCGACTCCGGTCATCCGAATGTATTTCACTCGACACGGGTCATCCGAATGTATTTCACTTGATTCCGGGTCATCCGAATGTATTTCACTTGATTACGGGTCATCCGAATGTATTTCACTTGATTACGGGTCATCCGAATGTATTTCACTTGATTACGGGTCATCCGGAATGTATTTCACTTGATTAGTTCATCCGGAATGTATTTCACTCGACTCACGGTTCATCCGGAATGTATATCACTTGACTCTGGTTCATCCGAGAATGTATTTCACGACTCTGGTTCATCCGGAATGTATTCCACACGTTTCTATATTGGGTCCATAAGATGGGCGAGACACGTTATCGTATCACATGATTTGTACCTAGGCTGCGGCGGTGAGGAAGAAGTTCCACGGGCATGAGGATGACTTTGAGGCGTGAGTCACGACTTGACATGATCGCTTCTATGTTGTGAATCGTAGTTTGGTTATCATACATGTCTCCCGCTTTATATAGACTATTATGATTTCATTTACGATATTTCTGATTTCACATACTTGGTACTGTTATCGACCTCCTTGGGCTGCGTTCATCCGCAGTAAAAGGTACATCATGTCGATCCGCTTTTAGGATCACCTTTCAGCGTATTGGGAAGCTCCGTTCCTTGGAGGCTTATCTTTTGGTATGTTACCACAGTCCGTAGATTCTTATACATTGTGGGTATGGCGGGCCACTGTCCGTCATATAGCTGTAAAAATCTTAGAGTGCATGCTTTGTTGTGGGCGTGGTTTGTAAAAAGGATAACCGTTCGGGTATTTATGTATATATGATGAAGGCAAGCTGTTTTGGTTGCTTTGTTTATTTATCTTTTCTCTTAATTCATGTTCATGTTTTTATTTCCGCTGATTTTCTCGATGTTGTATCACTAGGGTGCCCGGGTAAGGCACGATCCACGGGCCGGGTTGGTCGTGACAAAAGTGGTATCGAGCGCTTAGTCTCGGAAAGTGTCTCTGCATCGTGTCTAGTAAGTCTTGATTATCGGTGTGTTGTGCACCACATCTATAATCGTGAGGTCGCAGACATTTAGGATTAGTTTCCATTCTTCTCATTACGAGATCGTGCCTTAGAGGTGTGATAAATCGGACCCTCCGACGTATTCCTTTCCTTTACGATTATGCCTCGCGTAAGCAACCTGAGCCCGGACGGGCAAGGCGATCGAGAGTTGTTAGTGAGATCTGAGAGTACGAGCGCGAGCGGTCAAGACCGAGCAAGATGCCGGCGGGTTTCGCGGCCGCCAAAGACCAGCCAGAGTTTAGAGCCGCGGCGGTGGCTGCTGAGACTCTGATACACGAGCCTCGGTCCACGGCACTGAGCCGATGAGACGGGTACAAGGAGATGGCCCGATCGGCGAGTCGTGGCGAATATGAGGATTGGCTGGATCACGGCGATTCCGGCCAGAAGACCGTAGTTCACCAGGCGAGCGATTTGAGGCTACGGGACTTCTGAGTTGTAGCCCTCCGGTGTTCTATGGATCGAGAGCGAGGCGACCCTCGAGGAGTTTATCCGACTCTGACGGATCATGAGTGATCGAGCCTCGAGGCGAGTCGGTGGTATTGGGTTCGCATCACCGCGTGATCTGCGATTGATCGTTTGATTCGTGAGCTGTCGGGAAGAGCATGCACTTCCAGATTTGGGACGAGTTCTTGAGGCATTTCTTGCACATTTCTTGCCTCGCGGATGAGGAGGGCTCGGGCGGCAGATTTTTGACGTTGAGGCGGGGCGGGCGGGCGGTTAGAGAGTACAATGTGGAGTTCGACTCATTAGCTCGGTATGTTCCGTTGTAGTAGCGGATATGGAGGACGAGTACACCGCTACGTTCACGGGCCGGACGATTACTTGGCGAGGCTTATGCAGGTGTAGCTCTTCAGGGCATGGACATTGCCGCGTGCAAGCTCATGCACTAGGATGTGAGGCATGGAGAGGTCGACGGAATGACCGAGATCGGCGAGAAGAGGCGAACAGCAGGTCCTTTGGTAACTTTCGAGGCGGACCGCCTCGGCAGATCTAGTTATGTACCTCGCCCGATGCAGTGGTCCTCCGCGATCTTGGTCGTTCGGGGTATTCGGGCTGGTGAGCTCAGTGGCTTCAGTTCCGCGAGTTTACGTGAGTGCTAGCGGCAGGATTCACGCCTCGCCGGTGTGCGCGATGTGGCAAACATCATCCCGAAATGTCGTCTTTTTGCGGTGCTTGTTTCACTGCGGCCGTCGAGGGCCATGTGACGAGAGGCGTGCTTATAGGAGAGGTACGGCAGCGCGACTCACGGATCGATGGCGGGTTCATCGCCTTCCTGCGATTATGCGCCTGCGGTGGACTTATGATTAGAGTGGAGCGGTAGCCGGGTATATCCTTAACCATCTTGAGGCTTGTATGTTTTGATGTTATGTTAATGTGTTAAGTGTTATGTTCGGATAGCTTTGTGCTAAAATGTGATTTAGGAACCTGGTTGGGGAAAAAGGGTAAGCCTGGGGGTGAGAAAATGATGAACCTTAGAATATTCCAATTGAGACCTTAGATGTAAGGCCGTCTTGAGTTCAAGATTTTGCGAGTGATCCTTGTCTGAGTGCATTTTATGCCTAGAATATATTGTGTGATAAGTCTCTGGGTTGGGTAAATGAAAGTGGTATCTTTCATGATGTGATTTAGCAAGGTTGTTCGGATCGAAACGAGAGAGTCGGCGTGATGAGGCTCGGGTTGAGGACGTGTTGCGTGTCAACCCGTAGCTCGGAATGAGGTGGGGTCAGCTCTGGGTGGTCCCGCCAGGCGGTAGGGTCACGAGGGTGCTAGGCCCAAGTTTAGATGACCATCGTATGTGTTCGTGGATATGTTCGACACGGCGGATCGTGAAGGCGGAAGTGGCCTTAAGGAAGATTGAGGCTAGTAAGATAACCAAGTTGGAGGTGGTGACTCGAGTTTGGAGAACTGGCGATGGTGAAGTGTGGTGCATTATCTTGGAAGAGTTCAAGAGTTCGAGAAGAGTACGACGAGTAAGGGTAGAGGCGAGCATGTATTGCGAGCATAGATATGATCATTTCTTGTAAAGGAGAAGGTCGCGAAGGATGTATATTTTAGACCTCGTGAATCGCATGCGATCGGTACCATTTGTTGGGTCGGAGGGTGACACTCGAACCGCGCGGCAAAGTGACAAAAGTTTGTGATGTTAGAGGTGTTTCCTCGTGGACTTGGATATAAGTATTTGCGTGCATGTGTTGTTTCGTGGCCAGTTGTGGCGTTGGCAACTTATTAGAAGAACTTTATCGTTATCCGTCTTGAGAAGGAACATTCGGACGAATGTTTCTAAGGAGAGGAGAATGTTATACCGTATTTCCAGAGTATGTATGCGTGGCGCAGACGTATTATAATTTGAGCCTTAAAGTTGGCTAGTTTGAAATTTGTACACAACACCCGATTAGAGTCGTTTTTTAAACGTTTCCACGACTTTCGTAGGAAAATTCGGCTATGTCATTTATAAATTTTGCGGATTTTTACGAGAGACGAAACATTTTTGACCAACGATATGTCGACACTTGTCACCCTCAATTGGAAGAGTGGACGGACGAAATGGGAGAGTTGGCACGTTTTTGTGCATTGTTTTTGGTCAAGGAGTTGGTAGGATATTTTGGGTAGATGGATAAGGTTGCACATGGCTTAATCTTGACCTTACACTTGCCTAACACTTGGATGGATCTTGGCTATTGGTTGGCCTTCACTTGACCTATAAATACCCTACAGTTGAAGACTTTCTTCATCAAAAACTTGAGCAATCTAACTAAGTCTCAAAATACTCCCTCTCCCAGGCTTTCGTCCACCACACCCCCCTCCTTTGAGAGCCCTTGGCGAGAGCCACCTCCTCCCACTGTGGTGTTTTGCCGTGGGGTACCCACTAGCCTACTTGTCGCGTATAAATACCCCCTTTGTGTGGTATAGAAATACTCTCCAAGGATTGTTATAATGCCCAAATACCTGCCCAAATACCTTGTAGTATTCCCAAGTTACACTTTTACAAAAGCCAGAAAATACTATTATACTTCCTCGATCCACAAAACGAAACCCTAAGTAAATCTTCACCCGTAGTTGAAGTCATAAGTAGAAGTTGGTTAGAACTTCTAAGGGTTGGTTGGAGCAGTTGGGCGCGGAGTAGGAGCTAAACGTTGTTCGTGATCGACATATAAACTCGGATAATTTTGGGCTTATCGAGGTAAACATTCTTGACCTACATTTGTAATTGGAAATTACATGTTGTAGGAGTATATAGTTAAGTATACTATATATAGAACTGAACATAGTTGTGCGGCAATGTCTTTTGACTTAAGCTCGAATAATACTTACGGCAATGTCTTGCGACTTAAGCTGAATTTAAAGAAGAGAAGCGAATGTAATTACATGGGTGTATTACGATAGACTTGTGTAACATTCTTGTGTAGTAGAATTGTACACGCCGGTTAGGCGTGTTAACCCCCGGTTGGCTTGGTAGCGGCCTCGATAGATGAGGAGATTTCTGTTGTTGCGGGGAGGTCTTCGAATTTTTCTGTAGAATATTCTACGTCGGGATCTAAAGATATTAATAGGCGCTTTGTGGCCTCTATAGGTTGTAGTACTACGTGTGGAGTGATTTGCTTGACTGAGAGTGTAGCCGACGGTTTGAGGTACTTGGAGCGTTTTGCTATTAGTCGATAATCGTCGCGAGGTATGTGAACCTCTTCCTATCTGTTCTAGCATGATATGTGTATAACTATGTAGTACGGTAGAAGTACATATGTTTAATGTATTTGATTGGTTTGAAACATAAAGTGTTATAACGGCTTTATGGGAAGTTGGTTATAATGGCTTTTTGTAGGTAAGAAAGTACTTGTGGTTTTTAAGAGGTAACTGATTTGAACTATAACTGGCTGGCTATGTGATAATAAAGAACTTGAAGTATTTCAAAAGATTTTTGAATCATTTTGAGAGAAGAAGTAATACTTGGTTTTTGGAAACTTAAGAGTTATACTAGCTTTATGGGAAGTTAGGTATAACGGCTTAAAAATGTTTTACTGATTTCGGAAATCAGAATGTGTATCGACAAACCACTGCAGCGTTAATAAAAAGGAAATGTTTTGGACAGATTTAGTATTACTAAAACCAGTAGAAACTTCCATCTGCATAGAAGCTAAGATGAGACAAAATGACATTTCCTAGATCATGGCTGCTTAATAAGATTGATTATAAACAAGAATAACCTACTCACTTATAAGACATAGGTTTCTCAAACGTTTAAAGGAGAATTATGTTTTAAAGGATTTAAAACTATGAACTACGAAACCTTTTTCTAAAATGAGAAACTTGAGCATTCGAAATTAGGCAAACTTGAACGTTTGGAAAATAAGGTTGTTACTTGATTTTACAAAGGAAAGCATTTTGGTTTACTTAACAATGTTAGTCACTCAATTTTATACTACGGGTATCGGGTGACCTTTGTAAAAGAAATGGATCTTAAAAGGAATTTAACGGACGTAGTACTTTAAGGTTAAAATTCGGACTTTGACATAAAATGAAAGTACCTTGAGTCGTGTGTAACTTGCTTATGCTTGTTGTTATGAAACTTGACCATGTTACGTGTGATAGCCTTGTTGTGCAATCTTGTGTTCTACTCGACTACTGGTCATCCGGGAATGTATTTCACTCGATTAAGGTCATCCGGAATGTATTTCACTTGATTACCGGGTCATCCGGGAATGTATTTCACTTGATTACCGGGTCATCCGGGAATGTATTTCACTTGATTACCGGGTCATCCGGGAATGTATTTCACTTGATTACCGGTTCATCCGGGAATGTATTTCACTCGACTACCGGTTCATCCGGGAATGTATATCACTTGACTACCGGTTCATCCGAGAATGTATTTCATCGACTACGGTTCATCCGGAATGTATTCCACGTTTCTATATTGGGTCCATAAGATGGGCGAGACACGTTATACGTATCACATGATTTGTACCTAGGCTGGCGGTGAGGAAGAAGTTCCACGGGCATGAGGATGACTTTGAGGCGTGAGTCCCGACTTGACATGATCGCTTCTATGTTGTGAGCGTAGTTTGGTTATCATACATGTCTCTGCTTTATATAGACTATTATGATTTCATTTACGATATTTCTGATTTCACATACTTGGTACTGTTATCGACCTCCTTGAGGCTGCGTTCATGCCGCAGTAAAAGGTACATCGATCGCCGATCCCCGCTTTTAGGATCACCTTTCGGCGTATTGGGAAGCTCCGTTCCTTGAGGCTTATCTTTTGGTATGTTACCACAGTGCTGCAGATTCTTATACATTCGTGGTATGGCGGGGCCTGTCCGTCATAGCTGTTGTAAAAATCTTAAGTGCATGCCTTTGTTGTGGGCGTGGTTTGTAAAAGGATAACCGTCGGGTATTTATGTATATATGATGAAGGCAAGCTTTTTTGCTTTGTTTATTTATCTTTTCTCTTAATCATGTTCATGTTTTTATTTCCGTGATTTTCTCGATGTTGTATCACTAGGGTGCGGGGTAAGGCACGATCACGGGCAGTTCGTCGTGTGATTATGAACAAGAATAACCTACTCACATAAAGGCGTATGTTTCTCAAATTGTTTTAAAAGAGAATTATTTTATTAAGTGATTAAGACTATGAACTACGAAACCTTTCGAAAATGAGAAACTTGAGCATTTGAAATTAGGCAAACTTGAACGTTTGGAAAATAATGTTACTTGATTTTACAAAGGGAAGTGTTTTGGTTTACTTAAAAAGATAGGCACTCTATTTTTATACTACGGGTATTGTGTGACTTTTGTGAAAAGCGGATCTTTTAAAGAGTTAGTGTATGAAGTACTTTGGGGATAAAAACCCGAACTTGTTAACATAAAGCAGAAAGTACCTTGTGTGAATAACTTGATTGTGTTGGTTTGTGATAGCCTTGTAATACTTTCTTGTTGATTTTTATAAGTAAACATGTTTAGGATGCTACGTGTGTTAGTATCTTGTGATGTTTGTGTAAAGGGGTTTCCCTTGATTGTGCTTATGTTGTTTAACGATAAGCCGTTGTGCTAGTATTATATCACTCACCTCTTGACATGATCACGGGGTTAAGGCGCCTCCGACGCGGGTATACCTCGAGCGATGCGTGTGACTATGATTCGAGATACCTCATGCGGGTCCAGGTGGCCTATGCGGAGCTACGAGAGTTCCAGGTTAGTGTGCGGCCTTTGTGGTCATGCGGTCTATGTGGCCATGCGGACTGCGAGTCCAGGACGATACCGGGGAGTAGCTACCCTCGATGCGGGGAATACCTCATGCGGGCCTACGTGAGTGGCCTATGCGGAGCTGCGGGAAGTTCCAGGACTAGACGCGCACATTAGATACTGCGGGCGAGTGGCCAACTTCGATCATGTGGCGGTCTAGACAGACCTCATGATACAGTTTATGACCTTGTTGGTACTGTGGGTTTTAGTAGTCGGTTATGCCTTCGTACTTACCCCGTACGGTTTTAGTATGACACAGGTGGGACCTGGTGTTCATGTGTATTCCTTGGTGCTTTTATATCATAGACTGCCG
Source organism: Przewalskia tangutica (assembly GCA_029844215.1). NCBI lineage: Eukaryota > Viridiplantae > Streptophyta > Magnoliopsida > Solanales > Solanaceae > Przewalskia > Przewalskia tangutica. The sequence goes on along the minus strand of CM056733.1, from coordinate 14,682,814 downwards.
GCAGTGAGCAAGGTATTTCACGGGCATGATTGATGTTGTGGGCGTGAGACCCATAGTTATATTTGAGTGTTGACTTTGAGGGCGTGAGTCCCTGACTTGACATGACTGCTTATTTATTGTGAACTGTAGTTTGGTTATCATACATGTCTCCTGCTTTATATAGACTACTATGATTTCATTCTGATAATTCGATTTCACATACTTGGTACTGTTATCGACCTCCTTGGAAGTGCGTTCATTCCGCAGGTAGAGGTACACCAGTCGTCGATTCTCGCTCTTAGGATCACAGTTCAGTGTTTTGGGAAGCTCCGTTTCTCCGGAGGCTTATCTTGGGTATAGTCCCCTGTCGTTGTAGGTACTTACTTTCAGGGGTATGGCGGGGCCCTGTCCCGCCATTGTTGTTATATCATTCTTAGAGGTCTGTAGTACCGTTGTGGGCAGATTTTGTAAAAAGGGATGTAACTGTTCGGATTTAAGTTTTTATATATATATGTCGAAAGGCAACTTTTCGCAGAAAAACTATTTTACACTTCCTATTATTTCATGTCTTGTTTTATGTTCCGCTGATTACTCTGATGTATGTCTACTTGGGTGTCCGGGGTAAGGCACCAGTCACGGGCCCGGGTTCGGGTCGTGACAAAAGTGATATCAGAGCAGTTAATCCTTGGAAAATGTCTACAGACCGTATCTAGTAGAGTCTTGATTATCGGTGTGTTGTGCACCACACCAATAATCAGGAGGCTATAGGATATTTAGGATTGGTTTCCATTCTTCTCACTCTGAGATTGTGCCTTAGAGCTGTGTTATAAGTTGGACCCCTCTAGCGTATTTCTTTCCCTTACCAGTTATGCCTCCGCGTAAGGCAACTCGGGCGGAGCAAGCGGCCAGGAGAGCCGCGAGTAGAAACCGAGAGGGTTCTGGCGCAGCCCAACCATTACCTGAGGTGGTGCTGCATTTAGGGAGTTCTGCGACGTCGCCAGTCCCAAAGAGTCTAAGCGCGGCAGCAGATTCCTCTGCGGCCATGATATTTGAACCTTCGCGACCCGATGAACGGAAAGTATGGATTGCAAAGGCGACCATTACTAGCTATGGATTTGGCTACCAGAGTATATTATGTATCGATTTACCACGGGTCTTGATGACTATCTAAGAGAGGTTGTGCAAGTAGCTCTTGATCGAGCTTGAGCATGGCACGTATGCGGGCTTATGCGCAGCCGGTGAAACGTAGGATCGACGGGTTAACCAAGATCAGCGAAGAGGCGAGAATAGCAGATCCTTTGGTAACTTTCGAGGCAAACCGCCTCGCCAGAATTAGATATGCACTCCACCACGGTGCAGTGGTCCTCCATAGGGTTCGGGGCGTTCGGGGTATGCCGGAGTTGGTGAGCTCCGTGGCTTAGGTTCCACTACACGAGGTTCCGGCCACGGATTCAGCTTTTTTTCCCAGTGTTCACGCAGTGTGTGCGCCATCGGGAATGTCGTATTTTGTTGGTACTTGTTTTACTGGCGTCGGGGCCATGTGTCGAAAATGATGTCCTAGTAGGAGGATGTAAGTAGGAGGACTCACCTAGATCAATGCGGATTCGGTGGTCGGGAGAAGAAGGGTGCTAGCTGAGAGGCCACCCTCGGTGTGGCCGTTGTGGTAAGTGTCATTGTGGGGAGTGTCGTACTTCTTCGACAGCTTGTTATGCTTGCGGCCAGCAGGGCCATTTTGCGAGAAATTGTCCGACCAGAGGTGGCGCAGATATAGAGACTCAGCCTTCAGGATCAGCGGCTAGTTCATCACCTTTCCTAGCTATACGCCCAGCAGGGCAGGATTGTTTAGAACGACAAAGGGGAGTGAAGCAGTAGATACAGGTTTATCCTTAACCCTCTAGAGATTTGTATAAGTGTTATGTTCAGATAGCATTGTGTTAATTGTGATTAGAAATCATGGTTAGTTAAAAGGGTAAGATTGGGGATAAGGAAAGTGTGAGCCTTAGAGTTTTATACGTGGAGACCTTAGAGGTAAGGCCATCTCGAGTAAAAGATTTATATTTTTATGTTTGACCCTTATCGGAGTGCATAGTACACATGAGATATGTTTGTATGATAAATCCCGGAGTGGTATGAAATGAAAGAGGGTAGTTGACCTAAGAAGACCCCTAGGTTTTCGTAACTTGATTGGTGAGATTGTTCCGGATCGAGGAACTAGAGTTTTGCGCGATAGCGGGTCGGGTTGAGGACCGATCGCGGGTCAACCCGCGGCCTGTATTATGGTGGGGTCAGTTTGTGGTGGTCCCGCTTTGTGATAGGGTCATGAGGGTGTTAGGACCAAGTTTAGTTAACCATCGTACGAGTTCGTGGATGCGTTCGACCAGTAGTCGGACCGATGAGGTCAGCCCATCTTGTCTTTTAGTCAAGACCGTTTACTCGGCAGAGGGTTATGCGAGATGATTATATCAGGAAGGTTGTAAGGCTGCACGAGGTGCCTACTTTCACCTTATGACGGGTGTCACGACCCGAACCCGGGCCCGTGACTGGTGTCTTACCCCGGGCACCCTAGTGATACAACATCAGAGTAATCAGCGGAACATAAAACAATAACATGAAACCAATGCAATAAGACAGTGAAATAAGACAAAGCAACCCAAAACGGTTACCTTCATAATATATAACAATTTGAACGATTACATCCCTTTCTACAACTCGCCCACACAAGATTACTACTGAGACCTAAGAATGATACGACAATAATGGCGGGACAGGGCCCCGCCAAACCCCTGAATGTAAACACCTACTACGACAGGGGACTATACCACTGATAAGCCTCCGGAGAAACGGAGCTTCCCAAATTGAACTGTGACCACGAGCTAGGATCAACGGCGGTGTACCTCAACTGCGGCATGAACGCGGCCGAAGAGTCGAGACAACAGGTACCAAGTATGTGAAACTGAAAAATACTGTAAATGAAATCATAATAGTCTATAAAGCAGGAGACATGTATGATAACCAAACTACAGTTTACTATTAAATAAGCAGTCATGTCAAGTTAGGGACTCACGCCCTCAAAGTCATCACTCAAATATAACTATGGGTCTCAAGCCCATAACATCAATCATACCCGTGGAATACCTTCCTCACTGCCGACAGTTTATGATATAAAAGCACCAAGAACTACACATGAACACCAGGTCCCACCTGTGTCCTAATAAAACGATGCAGGTAAATACGAAGGCATAACCGACTACTAACACCTACGCAGTACTAACGGTCATAAATCAGATCATGATATGCTCTGACCGTCACATGATCAAAGGCCGGTCACTCGCCGCGAGATCGGATGCGCGTCTAGCCTCGAACTCTCCGCGACTCGCGATAGGCCAACCTCATAGGCGCGTGAGGTATTCCTCGCATCGGTAGCTACTCCGGATCGCCCCGGACTCGCGATCTGCATGGCCACGAAGACGCGTGACCACAAGGGCCGCAAACTAACCCGGAACTCCGTAGTTCCGCATGGATCCCCGGACCCGCATAGGTATTCTCGAATCATGGTCCTGCATCACCGAGTCTACCGCATCGGAGGGCAGCTTAACCTCCGGAAACAAGTCAAGGTGAGTGGTACAATACCAACATAACGGCTGAGAGTCAAACAACTTTAAGCGCAGTCGAGGGGAAACCCCTTTACACTAACATCACAAGATACTATCACACGTAGCATCCTAGCATGTTTACTTAACAAATCAACAAGAAAGTATTACAAGGCAATCACAAACCAACATAATCAAGTTATATACACAAGGTACTTTCTACTATATGATTAACAAGATCGGGTTTTTATCCCCAAAGTACTTCATACATTAACTCTTTAAAAGATACGTTACTTTCACAAAAACCACACAATATCCGTAGTATATGAAAATAGAGTGATTATCTTTTGAAGTAAATCAAAACACTTACCCTTGTAAAATCAAGTAACAACATTATTTTCCAAACGTCCAAGTTTGCCTAATTTCAAATGTTCACGTTTCTTATTTTAGAAAGGTTTCGTAGTTCATAGTCTTATTCATTTAAGAATATAATTCTCTTTTAAACCATCTGAGAAACATAAGCCTTATATGTGAGTAGGATATTCTTGTTTATAACAATCTTATTACTGACCATGATCTAGGAAATATCATTTTGTCTCATCTTAGCTTATATGCAGATGGAAGTTTCTACTGGTTTTAATAATACTTAATCTGTCAAAACATTTCCTTTTATTAACGCTGCAGTGGTTTGTCGATACACATTCTGATTTCCGAACTCAGTAAAACATTCTTAAGACGTTATACCTAACTTCCCATAAAGCTAGTATAACTCTTAAGTTTTCAAAAAAACTAAGTATTACTCTTAATTAAAAATGATTCATAAATCTTTTGAAATACTTCAAGTTCTTTATTATCACATAACCACCGCTTATAGTTCAAATCGATTTACCTTTTAAAAACCATAAGTATTTTCTTACATACATAAAGTTGTTATAACCAACTTCCCATAAAGCCGTTATAACACTTTATGTTTTAGACCAATCAAATACATTTAACACGTACGTCACCGCACTACATAGTTACACACATATCATGCTAGAAGAGATAGGAAGAGGTTCACATACCTCGCGACGATTATCGACTAATAGCAAAACGCTCCAAGTACCTCTGGCTACTCCTTAAGCCAAGTAGATCGCGCCACGCATAGTACTTCCACCTATAAGGCCACAAGGCGCTTATTAACATTTAGGTCTCTTCGTAGAACATTCTACAGAAAATTCAAAGACCTCCCCATGGCAGCGTAAATCTCCTCCTCTCAGGGCTACCAAGCCAACCGGGGGTTATACGTCTAATCCGGACGTGCACAATTCTACCTCACGTAAAAAGCTACACAAGTTCATCAGATACTGTCCCGTAATTACGATTCAAGACTCTTCTTTCGTAAAGGTTTCTTATTATTCAGCTTAAGTCAAAAGACATTGCGATAACTACGCTCGATTCTATATATAGTATACTTCAACTATATATTCTAACAACATGTAATTTTCAATTACAATAGGGACAAGATAATTACCTCGATAAGCCCATAATTATCCAAGTATAAAGTCGATCCCGGGCAACGTTTAGCTCCACTCCGTGCGCTCAACCCGCTCCAACCACCCTTAGAAGTTCTAACCAACTTCTACTTAATACTCCAACTAACTATGGAGATTTTCCTTAGGGTTTTCGGTTTTGTGGATCAAGGAAGTATAATAGTATTTACGGGCTTTTTATAAGTATAACCTTGGAATACTACAAGGTATAAGGGCCAAGGTATTTTGGGTATAGTAACAATACTTTTGAGAGTATTTCTACCAAGGTGGGGTGTATTTATACGAGACAACACCTGAGGGGGTGTATACTTTCGGCCAACCCCACTAGGAGGGTACTCGGCGAGGGAGGGCTCTCGGCGAGGGCCTCACCAGGGGAGGGGTGTTGGACGAACACCACAAGAGAGGAAGGGATTTTAGACTTAGCACAATTTTTGGATGAAGAAGTTCATCAAAGGGAGGAGTATTTATAGGTCAAGCCATGGCTAACCAATGGCCAATCAAGCCAAGTGTGGTGCAAGTGTAGGGCCAAGATCATGCCAAGTGCACCTTATCCATCTACCACAAAATATCCTACTACTACTGACAAAAATGTCAAATTCGTCCCCTTTACCGCCTCCACTCCAATGAGAGGGTGCCAAGTGGCGCCCTCTTGTTGGTCCAACACGTTCGCCTCTCGGAAAAATCCAAAAATTAAAAATGACATAGCGAATTTACCCTACGCGAGTTGTGTAAAACGTTTCGTCGAAAAACGACTCTAACCGGGTGTTGTGCACAAAAATAATTTCGGCCAAGCACTTTAAGGCACAAACTTTTCTACGTACGTCCTTACGTACATACTCTGGAAATACGGGGTATAACATTCTCCCCTCCTTAGAAACATTCGTCCCGAATGTTCCTTCTAAGTCTCAAACCAAACGTGCGCCAGTATAGTCTTCACTACTATACTTACCTGAACAATCCTGCCACAACTGGCCACAACAACACCTGCGCAAAATACTTACATCCAAGTCCACGAGGAAACACCTCTAACATCACAAACGCTCCCATCCAAGGGTCTAAAATATAATTCCTTCGCACTTTCTCCATACAAAAGAAATGGTCACATCTCTGCTCGCAATACATGCTTGTTTCTCCCTTTACTCGTCGTGATACCACTTTTGTCACTTTGCCGCGAGGTTCTAGTGTCACTCCGGCGACCTAACAAATGGTACCGGGCTGCATGCGATCCCTGAGGTTGTCGTACACTCGAACTCTTACCACATTTCTGATACTGCTTCAGTTTCCAAAACTCGGGGTTACTATCTCTAACGTGGTCATCATTAACTGGGAACACTCTGGATGGATCTCCGATACTTTCCCGATCATAACAATACGAAGATCGGACATCCGCCTCCTAAGTCGGACGGCAAATGCTAACATATAGGCAACCCGGCCTATTCTTCACATGAACTCAAAGGGCCCAAAGTAACTCGGGCTAAGTTCCTCTGTTTTCCAAAACTCGTCACACCCACGGGGTGGTACTTTCAAGAAGACCGACCGTCAACTCGAACTCTAAGCGCCGCCGATTATCCGCACGATTTCTCCGGTGCCGTAACCTCATTCTAGACAAGCTTTACCTATCCACGATCTGCTGGAACAAGCTGAACCAATCTGAATCTTGCCAACATCGAACCAATCGACCGTGACTTACATATCCGCCCCAAGGCTTCATAAGGCGACATCCGAACACCGAAATGGTAGCTTAAACACTCCTCCACAGGAGACAACAATCCCCACAACCACCCCTGAACTCCACACCCGGGCCCGAGGGCGAATGCGATTCTGAGACTCACCTGAGTTCTTAACCCTGCTTGGTAAAACTTCCAGAAACAAAAACAGCCATACCCTGGGCTCCACTGTCTGTCATAAGGTAAAGGTAGGCACCCCGTGCAGCCTTACAACCTTTTTGATAAATCAACACTGCCGAGTAAACGGTCTTTGCTAGAAGACAAGACGGTGACCTCGCCGGCGACTCGGTCGAATCGTCCACGAACTCGTCTGTTGGTTAACTAAACTCGGGCCTAACACCCTCATAACCCTAACCCAAAGCGACCACCACAACTGACCTCACCACCATACAGCCGCGGGTTGACCCGGCGTGGCCTCAACCCGACCCGGCCGCAAGACATTAGCTCCCGAACGGAAAACTCTCACTAATCACGTTACGAAAACCTAGCGGTCTTCTTAGCTCAACTACCCTCTTTCATTCCACACTACTCAGGGACTTATCCCACAAACATAGCTCACGTGCACTATGCACTCCTATAAGGGTCAAACATAAACAGACGTCTTTTACTCGAGATGGCCTTACCTCTAAGGTCTTCACGTATAATGCTCTAAGGCTTACGTTTTCTCTAGAGGGTTAAGGATATATCTATATATACTGCTTCACTCCCTTAGTCGTTCTAATCAAACACCGTAGAGCGCGTAGCTAAGGAAGATGACGAACTACCCACGATCCTGAAGGCTAAGTCCTCCTGAGGACACTCTTTCGACATCGGACCACGGCGGTCGTAGTACAACAAGTACCAACTAAAAGACGACATTCCCGGGATGACGTGCATCGCTGTGAATACCGAGGAACATGAATCCGGCCGACCGGAACTACGTGTAGGCGTGAACGGAAGCTTTGGAGCTCGACCAACTCCTGCATACCGAACGCCCCGAACCCGTGAGGACCTCTGCTGCTTGGTGGATGTGCAAATCTAATCCGGTGAGGTGACTCGCCTCGAAAGTTACCAAAGGACCTTCTGCTCGGCCTCTTCTGTCGCCGTTAACCCGTTGATCTCTACGTTTCTTGGCTCATTGCGCATAAGCGTACGAGGCCATGCTCAACCTAATCAAGAATTACTCTTGTACAACCTCTCTTAGATAGTCATCAAGACTCGCAGTACATCGGTATACTCTCGGTAGCCAAATCCATAGCTAATGTGGTCGCCCTTGCAATCTAAATTCATCGTTCGGCCGTGGGCGAAGGTTCAAATATCATGGCGCGATGAGGCTGCTGCCGCGTGCTAAACTCTGTTGGGCTGGTGACGTAGCATAACTCCCGAATGAAATACCACCCGGTGATGATTGGGCATGTGCCTCGTAACCTCTCGAACTCTCGCAGCCTCCTTGCGCCTTGCCCTCCTGGGCCCGGGTTGGCCTACGCGGAGGCATAACGGTAAGGGAAAGAAATACGTGAGAGGGTCCAACTTACAACACAGCTCTAAGGCACGATCTCAGAGTGAGAAGAATAGAAACCAATCCTAAATATCCTATAGCCTCCTGATTATTGGTGTGGTGCACAACACACCGATAATCAAGACTCTTGGATCTGATGCAGACACTTTCCGAGGATTAATCGCTCGATACCACTTTTGTCACGACCGAACCGGGCGTGATCGTGCCTACCGGGCACCCTAGTGATACAACATCGAGTAATCGGAACATAAAACAATAACATGAAACCAATGCAATAAGACGGTGAAATAAGACAAAGCTAACCCAAAAACGGTTACCTTCATAATATATAACAATTTGAACAGTTAAATCCTTTTCTACAACTCTGCCCACAACAGTACTACAGACCTCTAAGAATGATACGACAATAATGGCGGGACAGGGCCCGCCAAACCCCTGAATGTAAACACCTACTACGACAGGGGACTATACCACTGATAAGCCTCCGGAGAAACGGAGCTTCCCAACTGAATCGTGACCACGAGCTAGGATCAACGATCGTGTACCTCAACTCGCGGCATGAACGCAGCCCGAAGGAGGTCGATCTAACACCAAGTATGTGGCGAAAAATACTGTAAATGAAATCATAATAGTCTATAAAGCAGGAGACATGTATGATAACCAAACTACAGTTTACAATTAAATAAGCAGTCATGTCAAGTCAGGGACTCACGCCCTCAAAGTCATCACTCAAATATAACTATGGGTCTCAAGCCCATAACATCAATCATGCCCGTGGAATACCTTCCTCACTGCCGGCAGTTTATGATATAAAAGCACCAAGAACTACACATGAACACCAGGTCCCACCTGTGTCCTAATAAAACAGTACAGGGTAAGTACGAAGGCATAACCGACTACTAACACCCACAGTACTAACAGGGTCATAAACTGTATCATGATATCTGTCTAGACCGTCACATGATCAAAGCTGGTCACTCGCGCGATGATCGGATGTGCGCGTCTAGCCCCGAACTCTCCGACTCGCATAGGCCAACCTCATAGGCCGCATGAGGTATTCCTCGCATCGAGGGTAGCTACTCCCGGCATCGCCCCGGACTCGCGATCCGCGTAGCGCGAACCGCATGACCACAAGGCCGCAAACTAACCCGGAACTCCGTAGTTCCGCATGGATCCCTGGACCCGCATGAGGTATTCTCGAATCACGGTCCTGCATCGCCGAGTCTACCCCGCGTGGAGGCGGCAACCTCCAGAAACAAGTCAAGGTGAGTGGTACAATACCAACATAACGGCTGAGAGTCAAACAACTTTAAGCGCAGTCGAGGGGAAACCCCTTTACACTAACATCACAAGATACTATCACACGTAGCATCCTAGCATGTTTACTTAACAAATCAACAAGAAAGTATTACAAGGCAATCACAAACCAACATAATCAAGTTATATACACAAGGTACTTTCTACTATATGATTAACAAGATCGGGTTTTTATCCCCAAAGTACTTCATACATTAACTCTTTAAAAGATACGTTACTTTCACAAAAACCACACAATACCCGTAGTATATGAAAATAGAGTGATTATCTTTTGAAGTAAATCAAAACACTTACCCTTGCAAAATCAAGTAACAACATTATTTTCCAAACGTCCAAGTTTGCCTAATTTCAAATGTTCACGTTTCTTATTTTAGAAAGGTTTCGTAGTTCATAGTCTTATTCATTTAAGAATATAATTCTCTTTTAAACCATCTGAGAAACATAAGCCTTATATGTGAGTAGGATATTCTTGTTTATAACAATCTTATTACAAAGACCATGATCTAGGAAATATCATTTTGTCTCATCTTAGCTTATGCGGATGGAAGTTTCATCGGTTTTAATAATACTTAATCACAAAACATTTCCTTTTATTAACGCTGCAGTGGTTTGTCGATACACATTCGATTTCGAACTCAAGAAAACATTCTTAAGACGTTATACCTAACTTCCCATAAAGCTAGTATAACTCTTAAGTTTTCAAAACTAAGTATTACTCTTCTTTCAAAATGATTCAAAATCTTTTGAAATACTTCAAGTTCTTTATTATCACATAACCAGCCAGTTATAGTTCAAATCAGTTACCTTTTAAAAACCATAAGTATTTTCTTACATACATAAAGCTGTTATAACCAACTTCCCATAAAGCCGTTATAACACTTTATGTTTCAAACTAATCAAATACATTTAACACACGACGTCTCACCGTACTACATAGTTACACACATATCATGCTAGAAGAGATAGGAAGAGGTTCACATACCTCGCGACGATTATCGACTAATAGCAAAACGCTCCAAGTACCTCAAACCGCCGCTACTCCTTAAGCCAAGTAGATCGCGCCACGCATAGTACTTCCACCTATAAGGCCACAAGGCTTATTAACATTTAGGTCTCTTCGTAGAACATTCTACGTAAAATTCGCAAGACCTCCCCATGGCAGCGTAAATCTCCTCTCTACCGGGCGGCTACCAAGCCAACCAGGGGGGGGGGGTTCTACGTCTAATCCGGACGTGCACACTTCTACCCCACAGAAAAGCTGCACAAGTCTCAGAATACATCCTATGTAATTCTGATTCAAGATTCTTCTTTCGAAAAGGTTTCTTATTATTCACTTAAGTCAAAAGACATTGCGATAACTACGTTCATTCTATATATAGTATACTTCAACTATATATTCTAACAACATGTAATTTCCAATTACAATAGGGGGACAAGATAATTACCTCGATAAGCCCATAATTATCCAAGTATAAAGTCGATCCTGGCAACGTTTAGCTCCAACTCCGTGCGCTCCAACCCGCTCCAAACCACCCCTAGCAGTTCTAACCACCTTCTACTTACTACTCCACCTAACTCTGGAGATTTTCCTTAGGGTTTCGGTTTTGGATTGAAGGAAGTATAATAGTATTTCGGGATTTTCGTATAAGTATAACCTGGGAATACTACAAGGTATAAGGGCCAAGGTATTTTGGGTATAGTAACAATACTTTTGAGTGTATTTCTACCAAGGTGGGGGTGTATTTATACGAGACAACACCACAAGGGGGGGTGTATACCCCTCGGCCAACCCCACTAGGAGGGGGGGTACTCTCGGCCAAGGGGGGAGGGGCTCTCGGCCAAGGGGCCTCACCAAGGGGGGGAGGGGGGTGTTGGACGAACACCACAAGAGAGGGGGAAGGGATTTTAGACTTAGCACAATTTTTGGATGAAGAAGTTCATCAAAGGGGAGGGGTATTTATAGGTCAAGCCATGGCTAACCAATGGCCAAGATCAAGCCAAGTGTGGTGCAAGTGTAGGGCCAAGATCATGCCAAGTGCACCTTATCCATCTACCACAAAATATCCTACCTACTACTTGACAAAAATGTCAAGGAATTCGTCCCCCTTTACCGCCCCACACTCCACCAATGAGAGGGTGCCAAGTGGCGCCCTCTTGTTGGTCCAACACGTTTCGTCTCTCGGAAAAATCCGCAAAAATTAAAAATGACATAACCGGAATTTACCCTACGCGAATTGTGTAAAACGTTTCGTCGAAAAACGACTCTAACCGGGTGTTGTGCACAAAAATAATTTCGGCCAAGCACTTTAAGGCACAAACTTTTCTACGTATGTCCTTACGTACATACTATGGAAATACGGGGTATAACAACGGGCACGGGAGCCCAGGTTACGGCTATTTCGTTTTCTGGAAGTATTACGTGCAGGTTAGAAACTCGCGTGGGTCTCGATGTGCATTCGCCTGGGCGGTGTTTGGATTTCAGGGATAGTTGTGAGGATTGTTGTCTCCTGTTAAGGGAGTGTTTAATAGCTACCATATAAGCATTCGGATATCGCCTTATGACGCCTTGTAGGGGCGGAAGTGTAAGTTGTCGGTCGATTGGTTCGATGTTGGCAAGGTTCAGATAGCTGGTTCATTCTTGTTTCGGCAGGATGTGGATAGGGTGAAGCTTATCCAGAAGAGATTATGGGCAGCTCAGAGTCAACAGAAGTCGTGCGGATAATCGGCGACGACGCTTGGAGTTCAGGTTGACGGTGGGTCTTCTTGAAGGTACCACCCCGGTATGGGTGTGGCGAGTTTTGGAAAACAGAGGAAACTTAGCCCGAGTTACTTTGGGCCTTCTCTTATCATGTGAAGAATAGGCCAGGTTGCCTATAAGTTAGCATTGCCGTCCGACGTAGGAGGCAGTACGTCCGGTCTTTCGTGTTGCTAGGTTCGGAAAAGTATCGGAGATCTATCCAGATTGTCCCCAGTTAATGATGACCAAGTTGGAGATAATAACCCCGAGATTTGGAAACTGAAGCAGTATCAGAAATGTGGTAAGTTATGAGAAAGGGTTCGAGTGTACGAGAAGGGTACGACGAGTAAGGGAAGAAGCGAGCATGTGTTAAGAACATAGATGTGATCATTTCTTTTGTAAAATAAAGGTGCGAAGGGAGTATATTTTAGACCTCGGGTGGGAGCTTTTGTGATGCTAGAGGTGATTCCTCGTGGACTTGGATGTAAGTATTTGCGCGTGTGTTATTTTGTGGCCATATGTGGCATTGGAAACTTGTTTAAGTTAAAAGGAACTTCATCGTTATCCGTCTTGAGAAGGAACATTCGGGACGAATGTTTCTAAGGAGGGGAGAATGTTATACCCCATATTTCCAGAGTATGTACGTAAGGGCGTACGTATAAAAGTTTAAGCCTTAAGTAGGCAAAGGGGCGAAATTTGTTCACAACTAGCGAAAAGAATCGTTTTCCGACGAAACGTTTTCCGGACTTTGCGAAGGGAAAAATACGGTTGCAACATTTATATTTTTTGCGGATTTTTCCGAGAGATGGAATATGTTGGACCAACGAGAGGGAGACACTTGTCACCCTCAAGTTGGCGGTTTGTGGTGGCCGATTGGGTGCTCATTTCGTGGCATGTTTTATGGCCTAAACCATGGGTCAATGTTTGGAGTGAATTGTGGAGTAGATGGCTAGGGGGCACTTGGGCAAATCCTCACCTTCCACTTGCCCCCCACTTATCTTGATCATGGCCATTGAATTCCCTATAAATACCCCCCCTTAGTGCAAGACTTCTTCATCCCAAAAACATTTCCTAAGTCTTGAAAACCCTTCCCCCCTTTGGAGCGGCTCTCGTCCATAGAGCACCCTCCCCTGTGAGGCCTTTTGCCGAGAAGTACTCCCCCCCTTCCTAGTGGTGCTAGCCGAGAGTACCCCCCCTTTGCCTAGTTGTTCTCGTAAAAATACCCCCCCTCTTGGTAGAAAATACTCTCCAAGTATTGTTACTATTCCAAAATACCTTAGCCTTATACCTTGTAGTATTCCAAAGTTACCTCTATACGTAGAGCCCGGAAATACTACCTTATGTCCTTTTAGTCTCAAAACGAAACCCTAAGGAAAATCTTCATAGTTGGTTGAAGTATTAAGAAGAAGTTGCGTAGAACTTCTAAGGGTTGTTTGGAGCGGGTTGGAGCGCCCAGAGTAGGAGCTAAACGTTGCTCAGGATCGACATTTAAACTTGGATAATTTTGGGCTTATCGAGGTAAAACTCTTATCCTTATATTGTAATTGGAAATTACATACTGTAGTAGTATAGAGATGTATATAAGATGCATAGAAGGATATTAAGAAGATGAATTAAACTGTACTTACATAGGACTGTATTTGCAGTAGACTTGTGTAGTTTAACGGGTAGGGAAGTGCTGCCCGATTTTCCGTAGAATAGGGAACCCCCCTGCTTAGAATATTCTGCAGAGTAGTCTAGACGTTGATAGACTTGTATGACCTTTATAGGTTGAAGTTCTGCGAGTAGCATGTTCTACTTGAATGGTGGACAAGGCTAGCCGGGTTATAGCCGTGGAGCGTTTTGCTAATAGTCGATAATCGTCGCGAGGTATGTGATTCTTCCTATCCTCTTAAGCATGATAATTTTAAAAGAATATATATAGTACGGTAGACGTACGTGTGTTAACTGAACGTGGTTTTTACTGCGATGTCTTTTGACTTGAGTCTAAATAATAAGAATCTTGAAGTATTTCAAAAGAATTAAGAAACCTTTTTGAAAGAAGAGTAATACTTGGTTTTAAAAGCTTAAGAGTTATACTAGCTTTATGGGAAGTTAGGTATAACGACTTAAGAGAGATAAAAAGAATGATTTATTGATTTTAAAAGTTAAGAGACTTGATCTTAAAAGATAAGAGACTTGACTTAATTGAATTAATATGAATTTTGTTAAAAAGTGTGAAACCTCATTCATGAGTAATGAGTACTTGGTTTGTAAAGGAATAATGTTTTACTGATTTCGGAAATGAGAATAAGTATCGAACAAACCACAGCAGCGCTAATAAAGGGAAATGTATTGACTAATAAAGTATTATTAAAACCAGTAGAAACCTCCATCTGCATAGAAGCTAAGATGAGACAAAATGATATTACATTTCCTAGATCATGGCTGCTTTAATAAGATTGTTATGAACAAGAATAAGCTACTCACACATAAGGCGTATGTTTCTCAAATTGTTTTAAAAAAGAATTATATTATTAAGTGATTAAGACTATGAACTACGAAACCTTTCGAAAATGAGAAACTTGAGCATTTGAAATTAGGCAAACTTGAACGTTTGGAAAATAATGTTGTTACTTGATTTTACAAAGGGAAGTGTTTTGGTTTACTTAAAAAGATAGTCACTCTATTTTTATACTACGGGTATTGTGTGACTTTTGTGAAAGAAACGGATCTTTTAAAGAGTTAGTGTATGAAGTACTTTGGGGATAAAAACCCGAACTTGTTAACATAAAGCAGAAAGTACCTTGTGTGAATAACTTGATTGTGTTGGTTTGTGATAGCCTTGTAATACTTTCTTGTTGATTTTTATAAGTAAACATGTTTAGGATGCTACGTGTGTTAGTATCTTGTGATGTTTGTGTAAAGGGGTTTCCCTTGATTGTGCTTATGTTGTTTAACGATAAGCCGTTGTGCTAGTATTATATCACTCACCTCTTGACATGATACCGGGGGTTAAGCTGCCCTCCGATGCGGGGTATACCTCAGGCAGTCTGTGTGACTATGATTCGAGATACCTCATGCGGGTCCAGGTGGCCTATGCGGAGCTACGAGAGTTCCAGGTTAGTGTGCGACCTTTGTGGTCATGCGGTCTATGTGGCCACGCGATGCGAGTCGGGGCGATACCGGAGTAGCTACCCTCGATGCGGGGAATACCTCATGCGGGCCTACGTGAGTGGCCTATGCGGAGCTGCGGGAAGTTCCAGGACTAGACGCGCACACTAGATACTGCGGGCGAGTGGCGGCCGATCATGTGGCGGTCTAGACAGACCTCATGATACAGTTTATGACCTTGTTGGTACTGTGGGTTTTAGTAGTCGGCTATGCCTTCGTACTTACCCCGTACGGTTTTAGTATGACACAGGTGGGACCTGGTGTTCATGTGTATTCCTTGGTGTTTTTATATCATAGACTGCCGGCAGTGAGGAAGGTATTCCACGGGCATGATTGATGTTGTGGGCGTGAGACCCATAGTTATATTAGAGTGTTGACTTTGAGGGCGTGAGTCCCTGACTTGACATGACTGCTTATTTATTGTGAACTGTAGTTTGGTTATCATACATGTCTCCTGCTTTATATAGACTACTATGATTTCATTTACAGTAATTTCAGTTTCACATACTTGGTACCTGTTGTATTGACCTCCTTCGGGGGACTGCGTTCATTCCGCAGGTAGAGGTACACCAGTCGTCGATCCTCACTCTTAGGATCACAGTTCAGCGTTTTGGGAAGCTCCGTTTCTCCGGAGGCTTATCTTGGGTATAGTCCCCTGTCGTTGTAGGTACTTACTTTCAGGGGTATGGTGGGGCCCTGTCCCGCCATTGTTGTTATATCATTCTTAGAAGTCTGTTGTGGCAGAGTTTGTAAAAGGATATCGCTCGATTTAAGTTTTTATATATATATGCCGAAAGGCAACTTTTCGCAGAAAAACTATTTTACACTTCCTATTATTTCATGTATTGTTTTATGTTCATTGACACTCGATGTATGTCTACTAGTGGTGCCCGGTAAGGCACCACCACTGCTCTATGGAGTATGTGTCCACTAAGATAAATTTATAGTATCTTATTGTTTTCGTGGGATCTTAGGTATCCACATTCTGATGGTCTGTATAACAAGGTTTCAGTAGATCTTGTACCCTGAAATTCTCATATTGTTTATCTATTGCCATTATAGGCAAAACCTGTGATGCAATGAATTCCCATTTTAGATTAGGAGTTGGGTTTTACTTCTTCCTAGGGGTTGCTGGTTTAACCGCTTCTGTCACGCCCCAAACCCCGGGCCCGTGACTGGTGCCCTACCTGGGCACCCTTCTACCTTAACAACTAAGTAAACTGCGGAATTTAAATAACACCTCTTTTTTTTTAAAAACCAACGTACGTGCAAGGGCAAAACCGACAAGGCTGCCATATAATATACATAAAAAAAGACACTACACTGTACATGAGTCCAATCCCACATATGAATACAGACCTCTAAGAGTTTTACTGAAATATGACGGGACAAGGCCCCGCCATACCCATAACCGTACAAAAGCCTGTACTGAAGGAACTATACCAAAAAGATAAACTCCTGAACAGAGGGAGCTATCCAAAAACTCTGAGCAGGGTCCTACACCTGCAGATCACCAAACAACGTACCTAAACCTGCGGCATGAACACAACCCCCCGAAGGAGGTCAGTGCGAAGAATGTACCAAGTATGTGAAGCGATGAAATCAGTAATGAAATCATAACAGTCTAAATAAAACAGGAGACATGTATGATAGCCAACCTACAGTACACAATACATAAGCAGTCATATCAAGTCAGGGACGCATGCCCTCAAAGTCACTACTCAAATATAACTATGGGTCTCACGCCCATAATATCAACCATGCCCGTGGAATCCTTTCTCACTGCCGGCAGTCCATGATATAACAATATCCCTCGTGGTCGCATGCCCCGGAATCCCACATCGTATAAGCATGACCATGGGGTAATACAAACAACCGAATCTAACCCGCTCCGGTCACACGCCCAATCCACATCGTATAAGCATGTCCGGCGAGTATCCCTCGTGGTCGCATGCCCCGGAATCCCACATCGTATAAGCATGACCATGGGGTAAGACAAACAAATACCGGAATCAAACCCACTCGTCACATGCCTAATCCCACATCGTATAAGCATGTCCGCGAGTATCCCTCGTGGTCGCATGCCCCGGAATCCCACATCGTATAAGCATGACCATGGGGTAATACAAACAAATCCGGGAATCAAACCCGCTCCTGGTCACATGCCCCGGAATCCCACATCGTATAAGCATGTCCAAGGAGTATCCCTCGTGGTCGCATGCCCCGGAATCCCACATCGTATAAGCATGACCATGGGGTAACACAAATAATGGAAGCATACCCGTGGAATCCCACCTCACTGTCGGTACGTCCAAGTAAACTTACAACAAGGCAGCCGACCCTCCAACCGAGAGTCGCGGCAACGTAATAAAACATAATACTTGTACTCAAATGCTATCACCAGCACACATTGGCAATTCTCAATTAAACAAGCCAAAGTATTTATCAAGGCACACATAGAATAATTCTCAATTAAACAAGCCAAAGTACTACGTACATACATTATTTTCAAAATACTCCTTTCTATGTAAAACCCCAAGATACTAACACCCGTAGTATCAAGGTGTGTCTATTTTTCAAAGTAAGTTACTACACTTTTAGAAAATTCATTTCAAAGCTTGAAATCAAATAACTTCAAATTTTCACAATCTAGGCAACCTATGCCCATTAATCAAAAATAGACAACTTTCTTAACCTTCCATAAAGCCGTTATAACAAACTTCCCATAAATCCGTTATAACCCTTTATGGTTTTAGACATATTCATTCCTTTTTATAACCAAGAGACTTATACTTAAAACCAAGTATCACATACTTACAAATCAAGTTCTTAACTTTCCAAATACTTCAAGTCTCTTAATATTTAGAAAACAAGTTTCTTCTACTTTTAAACCTCAAGTAACTCACACCTTTAAAACAAGTTACTTCTCTTAAATCATGTCATTTCTCCTCTCTTAAAATAATTAAGTAAATCACTCATTTAACTCCCCTAAAGTCATTACAACAACCCTTAGGTTTTGGAACTAAGGCACTAGCCAAAAGGTTTGGAAACCACTTCCTTTTCAAGACTCTATGTACTTTAAGTAAAATACTTTCACTTTTAAGAATCCAAACTTCACTAAGGAAATGGATTATACAACTTACAATTTAAACATCAAAGTACAATCAAGGGAGTACATAGAACGAATTCTATTTTAGGCAATCCAAATACAACCAAGGAATGGATCATTTAAGGAGTAGGACATACTTTCTTTATCTTAAGGAATCATGCTAGAAGAGGAGATAGTTCACATACCTTTTCGGCTAAATCCACAAGCTAAGCCGAATACGCCGTACGTAGAAGTGTCAACCTATAATGGTCACAACAAGACTATCAACTTCTAGTCTCTAACGTAGAATTATACTAGGCATACGGTCTCTAATTCTACGGAAAATCGGGCAACACTTCCTTTGTTTCTACTCACTTTGCCACCTTTTTCAAGGCCGAATACAATAACCAACACACCACATTTAAGGCTCAAAACAACAACCAATCAACGGGGATTACACGCCTTACAATACGTGTAAAATTTCGCCCCACAATTCATATCAAGTAGTATAAAAAAACCAAGCCATTCTCGGCCAACTTATAACCAACAACTCAAAGTCTTTTCCAACCCTTTTCAAATTCCAAGTTCTAAGGTCTAACATTTTACATAGTCATAAACAACTTTAACAACTACAATTTCTTTCTTATACAACATGCGACGACTTAAACTAATAATCAACTTGAATTCCAATCTTAAGGCTAAACATGCTAGTTTTCGGATTAGGATTCCAATAGCCAATAAACCTATCAAACCTCATAATAAATACCTCATACTTGCTAATATCCATAGCTACAACAATAAGTAAGTCTTAACTACTAAAACGACAAAATTTATAAATTTATAAGCCCTTAAAAATTCCAAGATTCAAAGTCGCTCCTTAGCAAATTCTTAGCTCCTTTCCTTATGTTCCAAATCCGCTCCAAGCACTCCTTAGAAGCCTATGAAGAACCCATCTTCAAGTTCCAACTTCAAAGTTGAAGAACTTCTTAAGTTTCCGCCTTGCGACTAATACGAAAACGTCATTTTTCCGAAATTTTTCTATTGAGATAACCTTATAATACCCTTAGGGACATTGGGTTAAAGTCTTGTGAATAATAGATCAAAACTACAAATTTTCTTGTGAGCAAAGTGTCAAACCCGAGAGCTCTTGTTCTTGCACAAGAGTTTCTCTAATTTTTTTCTAAGTGTTGAGACAAGTCTTGCACTAGTAGTATGTTTATATAACACATTGGATGGCTTAGACTTAAACAAATGGTTGGCTAAGATGAAGATCACATGGATAATAGCCAAGTGGACAAGTTGACTTGGTCAACAATCTCAAGCTTAGCAAGACTTATCTTCCACCATGGTAAATGACCATTCTACCTTTACTAAATTTCGTCCAAGACCATATGTGGGGGTGCCACATGTCGCCCTCTCATTCGTCCATAAAATTCCGTAACCCTCGTGGGCCCCGCAAAACGTAAAATTCCTCGGGTGGGCCCCACTTGACCAAATCCGTAAAAAATAAATTTCCATAATGTTAATAAGTTCCATACTCTTCAAATAATACATTTTGAGAATCCAATTCTCATCAACGAACATTTTTCCTTTCCGACGTTCGGAAGATTTTCCGTCGGAAAAACAATTCTTCCTTTCGTACCAATTTCCAAGTCTTGATTCCTTACATACATTCTCTTATACATGTCCTGGACTTACGGGATGTAACAGCTTCTGAATATGATTCTGGAGGAACCATTTTGTAATTATCTCTGCTCTGAGTTTCTGATGGCATAGCCCAAAGTGTCATACTGCTTTTTGTGTTGGTTCTTTTGAAAGAACTGGTACTACTTGGAGGTTTCCAAGAACTGTGAACATATTTTGTCCACTGGGTTTATGTAAAACTTTGTTTGAGCTTTCTGGTTTAAAAGGTTGTTTTAGTCTTTCTTCTGGCTTATTTATGAACGGGGGTCTCATCCCGGAAAGCTTGGTCTCATTGTTACCCTGTAAAAATTCTCTTGTTAGAAAATCTGGTAGAGAGTTTTCCTCACCTTTTATAAAATTGATTTTAAAATCAAAGCTTGATAATAGGGCTTGCCATCTGGTAAAAATCTGTTTTGAAACTAAATTTTTAACATCCTTTAGTAAAATGTCTTTGGCTGCTTTGCAGTCTACTCTTAACAAAAATTCTTTATTAATCAAATCATCTTGAAACTTGGTGATGCATAGCACTATGGATAAAATTTCTTTTTTGACTGTACTATAATTCTTTTGAGCTTGATTCCTTACTCCAGAGGTGAATCTTACTAACTTTTCAGTAGATTCAGAGGATAGTTTCTGTTTAAGAATACCACCGTAACCAATATCGGAGACATCAGTTTCGATTATCATAAAGGCATCCGGATTTGGAATACCTAGACAAGGAAGTTTCTGGACTATTTCTTTCACTTGCTTGACGGCATTAGTCTGGTCTTCTGACCAGGGGACTGGATTTTTCTTAAGCCTTTTATATAGAAGTTCACATATTTGTCTATCTTTAGGGATAAAATCTGCTACATAATTAAGACTTCCTAAGAATCTTTGTAGCTGTGTTTTATCTGTGATTTCATCAGGGAACTTAGTAGAGAACTTTATGGCTCTGCAAATTGGTTTATAAGTACATTGGTAGAGATCATGACCCAAGAATCTAATAGTTGTTTGGATGAGTTTTATCTTTTTAGCACTTACTGCCAAACCGTTATGTTTTATAGTTTTAACAAAGATATTTAAATGTTTATAATGTTGTTCTAAATTATCAGAAAATACTAAAACATCATCGACATAGACGATTGTGAATTGGCTATATGGGTTGAATATATTATTCATGATGTTCTGGAATTCTGACGGGGCATTCTTGAGCCCGAATGGCATAATGTTCCACTCATATTGTCCGAAGGGAACATTAAAAGTTGTTTTATACTCATCTTTTTCTTCGACTTGTATTTGCCAGAATCATGACTTCATGTCGAACTTGCTGTAGATATTAGCATTATAAGTTCTTTTTAATAAGTCTCGTTTATTAGGGATCGGGTACCTAATCCATCTTAATACTTGGTTGAGAGGTTTATAATTTATTACAAGCCTCGAGCCTCCTCTTTCTTTCTCAGCATTTTTGTTTACAAAAAAAGTTGAACAACTCCATTGGGATTTGGATGGTCGATGATCTTCTTTTGGAGCAGATCATTAACTTCTTTCTTACAATGTTCCATGAGCTCGTGGCTCATTTGGATTGGTCTGACTTTAGTGGGTATGTCTTTTTCACTAAATTCATCTGTGTAGGGCAGGTTTACCATGTGTTTTTTTCTTTCCCAAAAAGCGTTCGGTAATTCTGAATAAACTTGGTTTTCTATAGAATCTCTTAAAAAATTTATCTTGTTAATTACCTCCGGGGTTTTTAAAGTAGATTCTATTCTTCTAATTTTAATATCTTCTTTTAAAAAATTAATTTGGTTGGTTAACAGTTGTATTTTAAACATTGTCTTCTGTTTAACATGGTTACTGTGGTCAACTGACAAAGGGTTTAGATATGGGAACACTAAATCTTTTCCCATGGTTGTAGTGTAAATACCGTATAGTTTGGCGGTATATGGTTTTATTTGGGTTAAGAATGAAATTCCTAATATAACTTCTTCAGTTATATTTCTTGTAATAATAAAGTCGTTAACAAAATAAACTCCATTATTACAGACATGAGCATTGGAAAGCTTATAATCAATTTTTATTTTGTCGCCTGTGACTGAATAAAGTTTATGTGTACTTTTGTCTAAGTACTTAGTAGGGATTAATCCTTCACAAATACAGTTTTGGTCAGCTCCTGAGTCTAGCAGGGCTATTTTATTAAGGACAAAATTCTTATTTATGACTAATTTAATAGGGACATGATAGCTTAGAGCTTTGACCATGTAGATTAATTTTAATCCTGATTGTGAGTTACTATCATCTTTTTCTTCGTCAGAATTAACTGTTGTTGTTCCTTTTGACGTAGAGGGGGAAAGGGTATCTTTTATAGGATCTAATTCCTTTAATAAGTTGTTAGCGAAAGCTTCTGTTTCTAAAGAACTTAGTCGTTCTCTAACACTGATGATTTCTTCTTTTAAAAGTGATACTTCTCCCTGTAAATGTTGCAAGGTGGTATCTGTTTTAGATTCTTTAAACTTATTGAAAACTCTTTTCATGTCAAAGGGTTCAATAATTTTCTTCTCCTTTTTCTGATTAAGAACAAGCGTTTTAAGTTCTGTTAAATATTTTCTTTTAATATCATTGTCATCAATGTGGTCAATCATATCAAAGAAGAATTCTTGGCTGCTATCTGAGATAACGTTGATGGTCTGTTTGGTACAGTTACAGATCTTCCCATTACATTCGCAGTCGAAGTTGGAAGTGGAGCTATCTGAGCTGTAATCTAAATCTAAGGAACCTTCATCATTGTAATAGTCATTTGAGGATTCTTCAGAGCTACAATTAGATTGTTCTTCATCTAATATTGTATAAAGTTTTTCTTTAATGTTTGAATCAATTGCTAGCAGATTAATTTTATCTTTCTTTTTGTTGGGTTCTTTACAAGCGTTGGCCATGTGGCCTGCTTTTCCACAGTTCCAACATTTTCCCTTTTTCCTGGGGGTTTTATTGGTATTTTTCTTACAAAAATTCTTTTTGGGAGTGTAATTTCTTTTATAAGGCTTAGGGTGAGATGTATTATGTCTCTTTTTCATTCTTTTGATATTTTTGGAAGGAGCAGATATTTTAACATATCCAAAGTCTTCACAAAAACTCCCTAATTCTCCTTTCGGGGATTTTTGTATTTGATTATTAAGTTTTATTGTGTTACATAATTCCAATCCTGTTAGATTAATAAAGCTAACAAGGTCTTCGTATGTCATTAGACTATAATGAGTTTTACCATTGAATTTGTTTCTTATGATTGTTCTTACCTTTTCGGAATTTTTTTTGGGTAATCCACTAATGAATCTTTCTTTCCAATAATCATGGTTACAGTCATTTCTGAGTATAACTTTGTTAAGGAATATATCTTTATACCATTTAAAGTCTTGTAACTTTGGGCAAGTTAAGTTATTAAGGATTTCTAAGCTTTTATCCTGAAAGAGTTTTGGCTCTCCTATGAAGTGTTTACCTATACAATAAAGTAAGGTCGATGTGGCGTCTTTGCGAACTTCTTTACTAAAAGTATTATCAATGTTCTTAATTTGAACTATGGTAGTGGAATTCATGATCCCACTTCTGGTACTTTTGTTACACCCCGTAAGTCCAGGGCATGTTAAAGAGAATGTACATAAGGAATCAGGACTCAAAAATTGGTACGAAAGAAATAATTGTTTTTCCGAAGGAAAATCTTCCGAACGTCGGAAAGGAAAAATGTTCGTTGATGAGAATTAGATTTTCAAAATGCATTTTTTGAGGAGTATGGAATTTATTAACATTGTGGAAATTTATTTTCGGATTTGGACACGTAGGGCCCACCCGAGAAATTTTACGTTTTGTGGGACCCACGAGGGTTACGAAATTTTATGGATGAATGGGAGGGCGACACGTGTAACCCCCCTCCCCCCCCCCCATATGGGCTTGATCGATATTAGCCAAGGGCAAAGAGGTCATTTGACCAAGAATAGGATGATCAAGTCTTGAAGACAAGCTTGAGGTTATTGACTAAGTCAACTTGCCCACTTGGCTAGATATTTAAACTTATTCATCCAAGCCACACAAATGTTTTAATCTTGACACGTCCTATTAGGCATGTAATCCCCTTTGTATTGCTGAATTGTTGGGCCTTAAATGTGGCGTTTGGTTATTGATTTTCGGGCCTTGAAAAAGGTGGAAAGTACGTAGAAACAAAGAAAGTGTTGCCCGATTTTCCGTAGAATAAGAGACCTTACACTTAGTATGATTCTACGTTAAAAAGTGAGGAGCTGATAGACATGTTATGATTAATATAGGTTGAAGTACTATGTATAGCGTATTCTACTTAAGGATGGAATAACTATCAAAGTTGAAGTACTTGGGAGCATTTTGCTACTTGTCGATAATCGTCGCGAGGTATGTGAACATGTTCTTTCTTTTGGCATGATCCTACGTATGAAATAGCCATGTGATATTATTTCATGATTCCTTCTACTCTTAGAAGTTAAGAAGTATTCACGTTGTTGATTCTAAGTTAAAGGTATGTCTAAGTTATCTTAAGTCCTTACCAAGTCTTATGGGGGATGTTGGTAAGAAGTGTTAGGAAGTTATAAGGTTTGATTTAAAGCTATGTGCCTTGATTTATTTGAAATAAGTAAGTTGATTTTATGTTTGAAAATTACTTGAATTTATATGTGAAAAGGGGATTGATTTTAAAAGTGGAAGTTATATGATTTTAAAGAGAATAAGCTACTTGGTTTTGAAGTGTATGAAACTTTATTTTTCAAGTTATGGGACTTGATTTCTAAAGTATAGATGACATGATTTTATAAGTATAAGTAAATGAACTTTAAAGAATGCATGTTATGAAGTTTTAAGACTATGAACTTTGATTTTCTTTAAAGGATTATGAAACTTTATTTTTCAAGTTATGGGACTTGATTTCTAAAGTATAGATGACATGATTTTATAAGTATAAGAGACATGATTTTAAAGAGTGTATGCTACGAGGTGTTAAGACTATAAGCCTTGATTTTATAAGTGGAAATGACTTAATTTTAAAAAGTATGGCTTTTTAATTTATTTCAAAAGTTAAGAAGATGGTTTCCAAAAGAGTATGTGACTTGAGCTTTAAAAAGAAAGGAGTTTTATGATTCTTTTTAAGTATGTATGTACGTAGTATTTTTGGGTTTAGTTTCCCTAATGTTGCAAGAATAAAAGTGTCTTAAGTTCTCTAAAATGAAAGGTTGTTATAATAGCTTTATGGAAAGTTGTTATGACGACTTAAGAAGAAGTGAAAAGATGGTTTAAAAATGTTATGTAAGGAAAATCACACCGAGCCTACAAATAGGCTGGATTATGTTATGAGATACACCGAGCCTACAAATAGGCCGAATTATGTTATGAGATACACCAAGCCTACACATAGGCCGGATTACGCCATATTACCCCGAGCCTACACATAGGCCGGGTTACGTCATCTTACACCGAGCCCCACAGGCGGGCCGAATTATGCTACATGATTCCACAGTACACCGAGTCCCACAGGCTGGCCGGATTATGCTACATGATTCCACAGTACACCGAGCCCCACAGGCGGGCCGGATTATGCCACATGATTCATCAGTACACCGTGTCCCGCAAATGGGTCGGATTACGTTTTCACGTATGGATAATCAAAGTAAGCTCCCAAATAATAAGTCCCTCCATAAAGGGCCGGATTTTGTTATGTAAGATATGTAAGTTATGTGGGAAAACTTGATTGAATTCTTAAGTATGTATGTAATAATGTGATGATTAATTCT
Source organism: Przewalskia tangutica (assembly GCA_029844215.1). Lineage (NCBI taxonomy): Eukaryota > Viridiplantae > Streptophyta > Magnoliopsida > Solanales > Solanaceae > Przewalskia > Przewalskia tangutica. The sequence goes on along the minus strand of CM056733.1, from coordinate 14,656,736 downwards.
CAGTGAAAGAAGGAAAAGAACGGTTAATGTACGATTGATTTCAGGAGTTAAAATGGCACGGTAGGATCTGGTATTTCATTTTTATACTTGCCCCTGTCATCCCTTTATAGAGTTATGATGTGGTTACTGTACCTTATTTCTGTTCCATACTTGCACTGTTCACTTTTTCTTCTTCGGTTGCGTTCATGCCCGCAGGTGTTAGGTACACAGGTTGGTGATCCTTCTCTTAGGATCTCTGTTCAGTTTTTGGGAAGAACCTTCATTCACTCCGGAGGCTTATCTTTAGGGGTACGGTTTCCCTGATGTTGTAGATTTATGTACATTCAGGGGTATGGCGGGCCTTGTCCCGCCACAGTTGTAATTCTTAGAGGTCTGTAGTCATATCTTGTGGGTCGGTTTGTAAAGAAGAAGGACGTAACTGCATTCGGTTATGTATATGTATATGCGTCCAGGGAGGTAGCCTTATCGGCTAACATGTTGCTTAATTCTTGTTGATTTATTTTATAAGTTACATGTATGTTCCGTTTATTATCTCTGATGTATATCGGTAAGGGTGCCCAGGTAGGGCACCAGTCGCGGGCCCGGGGTCGGGTCGTGACAAAAGTGGTATCAGAGCAGTTAGTCCTCGGAAAGTGTCTACAGACCGTGTCTAGTAGAGTCTTGATTATCGATGTATTGTGAACCACATCTATAATCAGGAGGCTGCAGGACATTTAGGATTGGTTTCCATTCTTCTCACTCTGAGATCGTGCGATAGAGATGTGTTGTTAGGATCGTCTCTCCCTAACGAGTTATGTTGATTGCAGTTATGAGAAAGGCAGCAGTGACCCAGGAAGGACTATGTGGATTGCGTATCCAGGTTGGTAATGATTGTAGTATAGTGGGTATTATGACATACAACTATACGGAGTTATGTATGAGGGTCAGACGCGTGTTACCTAGAATGATTTTAGATTACCAGGAATTGGTAAGGACTAAATAGATACCGAAAAGGTATGAAACAGTTAATGAATTCTCGCCAAGGTCTTATGTTTTATTTTGAGATAATTGGAAAATGATGAGATGTCTGATAGGGTAGTGAGCCCTTAAGAAGTCATGTTAAGGAACTTAATGGAATGCCATGTTAATAGATTAAGCTACGTTGTAGGCTTAAGAGAATTGTACGGATGAGATCCGTATGGAGTAATTAGAGTTGTTGTGAGTAAGACAACGTGATTATGAGATATTAAGAAGCTACATTTCCCGTAAGTGGGGACTGATTATGGAAGCTTGGAACATGAAATAATTGTGAGTCTTAGCATATTGATGACCGCTGAGACCTTAGATATATAAGGCCTTCTCGGGGTAAGATTTATTTCGGACCAAGAATGAGAATTAAGTGCGACTAGGGGTCGGGTATGGGCTGTTGCGGGTCAACACGTAGCTCGGAATAGAATGAGGTCAGTTGGAGGTGGTCCCGCTAGGTGATAGGGTCACGAGGGTGTAAGGCTCAAGTCTAGTTAATCGTTGTACGAGTTCGTGGACGCGTTCCACCAGAACCGGGTCGTGAGGGCTGAGAAGTGCCTTAACGGAAATTGAATCTAAGTATAATGACCAAGTTTTGATGTAGTAACTCCAAGGAATTGAAAACAAAATCAATGATTGAGATTATGTACGTGTACGAGAATAAGTTTGGAAGTACGAGGAGAATACGATAAGTAAGAAAAGAAAAGAACAAGGGTTGAATGAATTGAAGTGTTTATAGTTATGACTAAGGAAATGTACGAAAAAAATAATCCTTTTAGGCCATGAATGGGAGTAAATAGTGATGGTGCACACTTTGGATTTGTTTTCTCGTTTGGCTTATGAAGGATGGATATGCATGTGCGATGTATTAGGGCCATGTGTGGCATATGTGATTATGTTGGGGAAAGTTAAAAGGGACTATGCGATATCCGTTTAGATTAAACCTCGAAAGAACATTCGGGGACGAATGTTTCTAAGGGGGGGAGAATGTTACACCCCGTAAGTCCAGGGCATGTTAAAGAGAATGTACGTAAGGAATCAGGACTCAAAAATTGGTACGAAAGAAAGAATTGTTTTTCCGAAGGAAAATCTTCTGAACGTCGGAAAGGAAAAATGTTCGTTGATGAGAATTAGATTCTCAAAATGCATTATTTGAGGAGTATGGAATTTATTAACATTGTGGACATTTATTTTCGGATTTGGACACGTAGGGCCCACTCGAGAAATTTTACGTTTTGTGGGACCCACGAGGGTTACAAAATTTTATGGACGAATGGGAGGGTGACACATGTCACCCCCCCCCCCCCCCCCACATGGGCTTGATCGATATTATACAAGGGCAAAGAGGTCATTTGACCAAGAATAGGATGATCAAGTCTTGAAGACAAGCTTGAGGTTATTGACTAAGTCAACTTGCCCACTTGGCTAGATATTTAAACTTATTCATCCAAGCCACACAAATGTTTTAATATTTACCCTCTATTGTTTTATATATACTACACTAGTGCAAGACAAGTCTCCTTACTTAGAAAAAATTTGAGAAATCTTGTGGAGCTTGAGGAGAGCTCTCGGCTAGAAGAAAAAGAAAAAGAAAATTTTTTCGTTTGTGGTTCATAATTCATGATACTTTAACCCAAGGTTCCTAGGAGTATTGTAAGGATATCTCAATAGAAAGATCCCGAAAAAACGACGTTTTCACGTTAGTCGCAAGGCGAAAACCTAAGGTGTTCTTCAACTTTGAAGTTGGAACTCGAAGAAGAGTTCTTCATGAGCTTCTAAGGAGTGCTTGGAGCGGATTGGAACATAAGAAGAGGAGCTAAAAGTTGCTAAGGATCGACTTTTACGCTTGGACATTATTAGGGCTTGTTGAGGTAAAATCTTCATCTTCTTAATGTGATTAAAGATTACATGATATAGTAGTTGATATGAGCATGTGATATATATAGATTGAAGTTTGAAAAGAATTGGATCATGTCGACATGTTAAAAACCGAAAATGGATAAGTTAGCCATGTCACGACCCGTTCTCGGGCCCGTGACTGGTGCCTTACCCGGGCACCCAAGTAGACATACATCAGAGTAACCAGCGGAATATAAACTTTGCAAACATGAAACAATTATATCAAGAAAAGGTTGCCTTTCGGCATGTATATAAATTGTTATACCCCGTATTTCCAGAGTATGTACGTAAGGGAATACGTGCAAAAAGTTTGGCCTTAAAGTTTAGGCCTTGGACGATTTTTTGGGCACAACTCACAAAACGAATAGTTTCCCGACGAAACGTTTCCACAGCTTTCGTAGGGTAAATTCCGGCTATGCCATTACTTATTTTTGCGGATTTTTCCGAGAGACGAAACATTTTGGACCAACGGGAGGGCGACACTTGGCACCCTCCAATTGGTGGACTTAAAATCGTCCATTTGGACGAATTGGACAAGGAAGTGCACGTTTTTTGTGCCTTTGCACAAGTCAAGGATTAGGTAGGATATTTTGTGTGCAAGTTGGCCAAGGACACTTGCCCTAATCTTGACCTTACACTTGCCTAGCACTTGGCTAAATCTTGGCCCTTGGTTGGCCATGTCTTGACCTATAAATACCCCCTTAAGATGAAGAGTTCTTCATCCACAAATTCCTTTCCAAGTCTTAAAAATCCTCTCCTCTCCCTTTGTAGCCTTTTCGTCCAAACACCCCCTCCCTTTTGAAGTTTGGCCGAGGGCCACCCCCTAGCCTAGCCGAAATCTACCCCCCTCCCTTGGTAGAAAAGTTGCCTTCTTGTATTGTTATAATGCCCAAAGTACCCTAGCCCAAATCCCTTAGTACTTAGTAGAAGTTGTGAAGAACTCTAAGGTTTCCTTGGAGCATACAACTTAGGAGCAAAACCTTGCTCAGGCGCGACTTTATCTAGGATATTATTGGGCTTACCGAGGTAACTAATCCTAACCCTCTTTGAATTAGAGAATACTTCTGTAGTAGTATAAGAATAAGTATTAGATACTTAGAAGAATATTGCAGAATAGAATTGAATCGTTATCACAGTAGGCGGTTTAAAAGAAGAATAATCAAATCAGATTTACATAGATCGTTTTCATGAGACTTGAGTAGCTCACCGTAGGGAAGACGCCCAATTTTCCGTAGGATATAGAACCCTCTGCTTAGAATCATACAAAGTAGTTCAACGTTGATAGACGTGTTCGACTATTATAGGTCGATTCTTCAGGCGACATATTCAACTTGCGTGGTTTTCATGAGAAGGTATGTGATTCTTCCTAAAGCATGATATTTTACAATATATATATAGTACGGTAGACGCATACGTGTTAATCGAATAATAACTACGGCAATGTCTTTGACTTAAGCTCGAATAATACTTACGGCAATGCCTCACGCTTAAGCTCGAATAATACTTACAGAATGCCTCACGCTTAAGCTCGAATAATAAAGAATCGAAAGCATTTCAAAAGAATCTCAATCATTTTTAATGTAAGAGAACTAATTGGTTTTAAAGAAGCTTAAGAGTTATACTAGCTTTATGGGAAGTTAAGTATAACCACTTAAGAATGATAAAAGAAACAGTTTGCCTATGTGTTTATAACAGACTTATATTGAATTGTGAAAAGAATAATAAGATGGTTTGATAAGTAGACATGATATGATGCTATGTGTGTTAGTGTCTTGTAACGTTTGTATAGGAGAGTATTCTTGTTGTGCTTATGTTGTTTAAAGATAAGTTGTTATGTTAGTGTACTATCACTCACCTCTTGACATATTACAGGGGTTGTCGCCTCCGACGCGGTAGACTCAGCGATGCAGGACCATGATTCGAGAATACCTCACGCGGGTCCAAGGGACCTATGCGAGCTATGGGAGTTCCGTTAGTTATGCGGGTTATACCTCATGCGTCTATGTGGCCATGCGGGCTACGAGTCGGTGACGATGCCGAGGAGTAGCTACCTCGATGCGGGTTATGTACCTATGCGGGCCTATGTGAGTGGCCTATGCGACTACGAGAGTCCGTGATTAGGCTTGCATGGTGATACTACGCAATTGGCCCGCTCGATCATTCGCAGCCTAGAAAAGACACATTACGCTTTACCTATTGTTGCTATTGTTTATGATGTGGCACTATGCGCGTCCTCGTTGTTTCATACATACTTGTAAAACTGATTTTAAAATGATATGTTTTCATTTAAGTATTTTACGCTTCATATACTTAGTACTGTTGTAATCGACCTCCTGGGCTGCGTTCATGCCGCAGGCGGCAAAGCGTGCTAGATCCACATTCTTAGGATCTCTACGTTGCGCTGAGCTCCATCTTTTCCGAGGCTCTACTTGGGTATGATCTCCTGTTGTAGATAGTTTTGTACGATAGGTATGGCGGGCCCTGTCCCGCCATAGTTGTATATTTCCTTAGAGGTCTGTAGTCATGTTGTACAGTATCAGATGTAACTGCTAAACCATGTTTATATATATATGCCGAAAGGCGATGATTTTCTCACATAAATTGTGTCTTATTTTATAAACTGTTTCATGTCTTGTTTTATATTTCCGCTGATTACTCTGATGTATGACTACTTGGGTGCCCCAGAGGCACGATCCACGCCCCGAATGGGTCGTGACAAAAGTGGTATCGAGCGATTAATCCTCGGAAAGTGTCTGACGCATCGTATCTAGTAGAGTCTTGATTATCGGTGTATGTGCACCACACCAATAATCGTGAGGCTATAGGATATTTAGGATTGGTTTCCATTCTTCTCACTCGAGATCGTGCTTTAGAGTGTGTTAAAGTTGGACCCTCTAACGTATTCCTTTCTCAGAATGCTATGCCTCCACGTAAGGCAACCCGCCCGTGGCGGCAAGGCAATGGCGGAGTCGCTAGTGGGACACCTAGAGTCACGAGGGCTCGAGCCCATCTATACCGTGACGGCGAGTTCTATGACGCCGCCGCCCCAAAGAGATACCACAAGTACCCACACCTCCCGCCCCACACCGGGCGGAGGAGTTAGGTACAAGGAGATAGCCCACTATTGCTGAGTCAGGCCGATACGAGGATAGGCCGGATGCGGCGCCTGGGGCTCAGCCTCACGGCCGCACCTGGTGCACCCGAGGCGAATAGTTTGAGGCTACGAGATTTCTTGAGTTGTAGCCCGCCGAGTTTTACTGGTCGAGGTCGAGGATGATCCGCAGGAGTTCATCCGTCGCCACAGAGATCACGCGGTGATCAAGGCCTCGAGACAGAGTCCGTGACCTCGTTCGCATCGGCCGCGTGATACCGCGATCGATTGGTTTGATTCATGGAGTTATCCCGGAGAGCACGCGTCCCCCGCCTACTGGGATGAGTTCTCGAGGTTTTCTCACTCACTTCTTGCCTCCACAGATGGCGAGGGCGCGGCCGATAGATTTTTACCGTGAGGCAGAGAGGACGACCGCCGTGAGTACAATGTCGAGTTTGATTCTTTGGCTCGATATGTCCAGTGTTGGTAGCGCGATTATGGAGGATAGGTGCACCGTTACGCCACGGGCTAGATGACTATATGGCCGAGTCATGTGCGGTGTTTCTTCACCGTATGGACATTACCGTATGCAGCTCATGCTCTTGGATGTGAGCGAGAGACCGGCCGGGTCGACAGCAGCAGCAGTAAGACCAGACGAGTGGTCTTTGGTGGCTATCGTGGTGGCGGCCTCGCAGTTAGCCTAGATTTGCACCACGCCCACCAGAGCACTCCCGCACCGCCCTCAAGACACAGTGATATTCGAGGGCGCACCAGGGCCCCGGACTTCGTGACGCCCAGAGCAGAGGCATCGCCGATCGAGACCACCCCTCGGTGTGGCCGATGCGCGCAGATCCCACTCGGAGTTGGTGCTACGGAGCTTGTTTCGGGCCAGGGCCGCAGGTCACTATGCGAGGAACTGTCCGACCGGGCGGCGGCTTGATGGTGGGTCACCTACATGTTCTTTCGCGGTCTTCTTCATCGCCGACAGCTACTCGCCACGAGGGCAAGGTACTCATGGACCAGAGGTCGCGGCAGAGGTCGTGGCGCTGGTCGCTTCTAGCGGTCCTCGAACCGCATTTATGCTTTGTCCACCGACAGATCGTGAGGCCTCACCGATGTCGCCACGGTACCTTATCGGTTCGGGTTTGATGTTTATGCCTTGATAGATCCGGTTCTACTCGCCCTATATATCTCCCTTGTTGCTAGTAGGATAGGGATAGAGCACGAGTCCATAGACCCTTTCGAGGTAGCTACGCCATGGTGATTCGGTGGTAGCTCGGCGTATATAGAGCTTGTCCTGTGACCATTTACATCGTCGGACCTAGCCGACTTGATAGAGTTGAGATGATTGACTTCGACGTGATCACGGGATGGATTGGCTAGCTTCTTGCTACGCCAATGTAGACCGCAGAGAGAGTAGTACGGTTCCAGTTTCGGCGAGCCGGTTGTTGAGTGGGAGGGCACCAGACGCCGGCGGTAGGTTTATTTCCTACCTCAAGGCTAGGAAGATGGTGCGAAGGGTATATCTACCATCTCGTTCGGTGTTTGATATCAAGGCGCGTACCAGATTTTCCATCGCCCGAGTCGAGAGTTCCCGCACGTGTTTCCGCACGACCTTCCCGTATCCTCCCGAGAGGGAGATTGAGTTTTGTATTGACATATTGCGGACACTCGCCTATTTCCATTCCGCCATACGTAATGGCACCTGCCGAGTTGAGAGAGTTGAAGGATCAGCTTAGAGATTTGCTGGAGAAGGGCTTCATCAGGCCTAGTGTTTCTCCCTGGGCAGCGCCGGTATTGTTCGTGAAGAAGAAGGACGGGACGCTGCGCATGTGTGTTGATTACGGTGAACAAGGTGACCATTAAGAACAGATACCCCCTTCCCAGGATTGATGATTTGTTCGACCAGTTGCAGGGTGCGAGATGCTTCTCCAAGATTGATCTACGGTCGGGCTATCATCAGGTGCGAGTCAGAGAGGTGGATGTCCCTAGGACTGCATTCAGGACCCGGTACGGGCATTATGAGTTCAGGGTCATGTCTTTTGGGTTGACCAATGCTCCGGCGGTATTCATGGATTTGATGAACCGAGTGTTCAAACCATTTTTGGACACGTTTGTGATAGTGTTCATTGATGATATCTTGGTTTATTCTCGCTCAGAGCGAGCACGCAGAGCATTTGAGCGATCAGGCCGGTGATTCTCCAGACCAGCGATTGACGCCAAGTTTTCCAAATGTGAGTTTTGCTGACTTGATGGCGTTTCTTGGGCTTATTGTCGGGGCCGATGGCATTCGAGTGGATACAGCCAAGATCAAGGCAGTCAGGACTTGGCCTAGACCTACTACTCCGACAGAGGTGCGCAGCTCGGGCCTTGCAGATATTATCGCGTTCGTGGAGAAGTTTGCTTCTATCTCGCACCATTGACTAGGCCGACTCGTGGCGGCCAAGTTTCGGGTGATGCTTGTGGCGGGTTTCGATTCTTTGAAAGAGAGATCGACGACCGCCCGTTCTTACTCTTCCAGAGGTCCGAGCCGGTTATGTTGTGTATTGCGATCGTCGGGCATCGGGTTGGGATGTGTGTTGACGCACATGGCAGGTTATAGCATATGCATCCCGACACCAAGAAACACGAGAACTACCCCACCCATGATTTGGAGTTGGCGGCCGTGATTCACGCTTTGAAGATCCGAGGCACTATTTGTATGGGGTTCACGTGGATATTTTTACGCACCACAAGAGCCTCCAAGATATCTTCACGCAGGAGCCGAACTTACGGCGAGACGGTGGTTGGAGTTGCTTAAGGATTACGATGTTGATATCTGTACCACCCGGAAGGCCAATGTTGGCGTATGCTCTTAGTCGTAGGTCGATGGGGAGCCTATCGGATGTGCAGAGAGGAGGGACATGGTTCGTGATTTGCATCGATTAGCGAGCCTTGGTGTCCGCTTGATTGATTCCCGATAGCAGGGTTAGAGTTCGTGAGGTTGCCGAGTCTTCCATCGTCGAGGAGGTGAAGAGGCAACAGCCGAGGATCCACTTTTATTCGATATCGTGATACAACTCTTCGTGAGGCAAGGGTCCTTTGAGGTAGCACTGATGGGGTGCTAAGGTTTGAGGGCGTGTGTGTTCCGGATGTTTCAGGACTTGGCGGAGTTCTGGGGAAGCACACATACAAGCGTTACTCTATCCATCCGGTCGACCAAGATGTACCACGACCTTAGATCCGTGTATTGGTGGGATGGCTCAAGAGGACGTTGCAGTTCGTAGCTCGGTGCCCATGTTGTCGCAGTGAAGGTAGAGCACCAGAGGCCCGTGGTTTGTTGCAGCGATAGAGATCCCGACCGGAAGTGGAGGTAATCAACATGGATTTTATCACAGATTACCTCGCACTCGTAGGAGACATGATTCTATATGGGTTATCGTCGACGGTCGACGAAATCAGCCCACTTTCTTCCGTCGGACGACTTTTTCTACCGAGGATTATGCCGACTTTACATCCGAGAGATCGCCGATCGCATGGAGTCCCTACTTCGATCATATCGCATGAGGAGCCCGATTTACGCTAACTTAGAGGTCTTTCCAGAGGTTTAGGGACGCAGTGAGCTCGAATCGCATTCCATCCACAGACAGACGGACAGGCCGAGCGCACTATCCAGACTCTTTAGGATATGCTGCGATCCAGGGTAATCGACTTTAGGGGTAGCTGGGAGGATCATTTGCCTCTAGATGAGTTCGCGTACAATAATACCTACCACTCCAAAGATTCGATGGCGCCTTTACGAGGCCTTGTATGGAGGAAGTGCAGATCGCCTATAGGTTGGTTCGATGTGGGCGAGGTGCGGCTAGTGGGACCAGATTTGGTGCGCAGTGATGGATAAGGTGAAGCTTATCCGAGAGCGGCTATCGACACCGTAGTCGACAAAAGTCGTATGCAGATCATCGTCGTCGGCATCTTGAGTTCGAGGTTCATGATTGGGTTTTCCTAGTGTCACCCATGGCGGTGTGATGAGATTCGAAAAGGGGAAACTCACCAAGGTACATTGGGCCGTTTCGATTGTCCGCAGGTAGGCAAGGTTGCCTATGAGTTGGATCTGCCGTCCGATCCGGAGGCAGGCATCCGGTTTTCACGATCTACGCCGGCGAGATGTATCGGGGATCCATCTAGGGTACACCCGATTGACGATGTCCAGGTGACCGAGAGGTTATCGTATGAGGAGATTCCCATAGCGATAGTCTGTTATACCCCGTAGTTCCTGGGTATGTATGCGAGGACGTACGTACGAGAATACGACAGAAAGATTGGAAAGGAAGAAAGAAGTGATTTTTCCACGGAAAAGTTTCCGGTTTTTGTGAAGGAAAAAGGTTCGTTAATGGGAATTGGATTCCCAGATTTGGTATTCGGACTTCCTGGAATATTAGAGAATTATGGAATTTTATTTTTGGAAATGGTCACGTGGCCCACGGAGAAATTTACTGATTTGTGGGGCCCACTTTGTTTTCTAGATTTTGGCCATTGTGGATATTTTGGAAGATGTTTTATTTTGGGCCAATAGGAGGGTGACACGTGTCACCCCGCCTAGTGGCTCGCCGAATGGCATTTGTGCACAACACCCTGTTAGAGTCGTTTTCCGACTAAACGCTTTACATAACTCATGAGGGAAAATTCGGATATGTCTTTTCTTATTTTTGCGGATTTTTCCGAGAGACGAACATTTTGGACCAACGAGAGGCGGCACTGCACCTCGTTGGTGGGCAAGTGGGCGGCTGACGACTTTGGGTGTCAAGTGGTAGATATTTGTGTAGATATTTGTGAGGTTTTGGAGTAGGTCTAGGGGCACTTGGGTGAATCTTGGCCTTACACTTGCTATACACTTGGCTAGATCTTGCCATTGGTTGCCTTGGCTTGTGCTATAAATACCTCTCTTTTGATGAACTTCTTCATCCTAAATATTTCCTAAGTGTTAGAATCCTCCTCCCTTCCTTATGGTTCTCCCCCTCCCTCAGGTCGAGAGCACCCCTCTCAGGGTGCTAGCAGAGTGTACCCCTAGCCTAGTTGCTTTCGTATAATACCCCCTCATGGTGTAGAAATACTCTCAAAAGTATTGTTATAATGCCCAAATTACCTTAGCCGTATACCTTGTAGTATTCTAAGGTTATACCTATACGAAAAGCCCGGAAATACTATTATACTTTCCGTCAGTCACAAAACCGAAACCCTAGGGAAAATCTCCATAGTTAGTTGGAGTGTTATGTAGAAGTTGGTTAGAACTTCTAAGGGTGGTTTGTAGCGGTTGAGCGCCTGAGTTGAGTTAAACCTTGCTCAGGAGCGACATTAAACTCGGATAATTATGGGCTTATCGAGGTAATTATCTTGTCCCCCTATTGTAATTGGATATTACATGTTGTAGGAAATTATAGTTGAAGTATACTATGTATATAACTGAACATAGCTTGTGGCAATGTCTTTGGACTTAAGCCCAAGAATCGAATCGAATTGCTTTTTACATAGGACCGTATTACGATGAGGCTTGTGTAGCTTTTACGTGAGTAGAATTGTACCCGTTCGTTAGATGTGTAACCCCCGGTTGGCTTGTAGCCGCCCCGTTAGAGAGGAGATTTACGCTGCCATGCGGGGGAGGTGCTGCCGAATTTTCTGTAGAATGTTCTACGATAAGATCTTGATGTTAATAAGCGCCTTGTGGCCTTATAGGTCAAGTACTACGTGTGGCGCTCTACTTGGCTTAAGGAGTAGCCACGCTGGAAGTACTTGGGCGTTTTGCTATTAGTCGATACTCGTCGCGAGGTATGTGAACCTCTTCCTATCTCTTCCAAAGATGATATGTGTGAACTATGTAAATGCAGACGATACGTGCTAAATGTATTTGATTGGTTTAAAACATAAAGTGTTATAACGGCTTTATGGGAAGTTGGTTATAACGACTTTATGTTAGTAAGAAAATACTTGTGGTTTTTAAAGTAAATCGATTTGAACTATAAGCGACTTGTTATGTGTTAATAAAAGAACTTGAAGTATTTCAAAAGGTTTTGATTCATTTTGAAAGAAGAGGTAATACTTGATTTGTTTTGAAAACTTAAGAGTTATACTAGCTTTATGGAAAGTTAGGTATAACGTCTTAAGAATGTTTTACGATTTTGAAAATCGAATGTGTATCGACAAACCATCGCAGCGTTAATAAAAGGAAATGTTTTGTGATTAAGTATTATTAAAACCGAGAAACTTCCATCCGCATGAAGCTAAGATGAGACAAAATGATATTTCCTAGATCATGGTCTTTGTAATAAGATTGTTGTAAACAAGAATATCCTACTCACATATAAGACTTATGTTTCTCGATAGTTTAAAAGAGAATTATATTCTTAAATGAATAAGACTATGAACTATGAAACCTTTCTAAATAAGAAACATGAACATTTGAAATTAGGCAAACTTGGACGTTTGGAAAATAATGTTGTTACTTGAGTTTTACAAAGAGAAGTGTTTTGATTTACTTCAAAAGATAATCACTCTATTTTCATATACTACGGGTATTGTGTGACTTTTGTGAGAGTAACGTATCTTTTAAAGAGTTAATGTATGAAGTACTTTGGGGATAAAACCCCGAACTTGTTTAGCATATAGTAGAAAGTACCTTGTGTGTATAACTTGATTGTGTTGGTTTGTGATAGCCTTGTAATACTTTCTTGTTGATTTGATAAGTAAACATGCTAGGATGCTACGTGTGTTAGTATCTTGTGATGTTTGTGTAAAGGGGTTTTTCCTTTGTTGTGCTTATGTTGTTTAACGATAAGCTGTTATGATAGTATTATACATCACTCATCTCTTGAGATGATTCCGGTTGTCCGCTCCGACGCGGTAGACTCAGCGGTCGATGGACCTATGATTCGAGACTACCTCACGCGGTCCGGGCATCGGCGCGAATCGCGGAGTTCCGAGTTAGGACGCGCCCTTGTGGTCATGCGGTCCCGCGCTACGCGACGGGCGAGTCCAGACGCCGCCGGAGTAGCTACCTCGATGCGGGTTATACCTCATGCGGGCCGATCCGATTGGCCTACGCGAGTCGCGAAAGTTCGAGGCTAGACGCGCACATTAGATATCGCGGGCAAGTGGTCGCTTTGATCATGTGACGGCTAGACAGATCTTATGATACGATTCATGACCTTGTTGGTACCATGGGTGTTAGTAGTCGGCTATGCCTTCGCATTTACCCCAGACGTGTTATTATGGCACGTGGGACACGTGTTCATGTGTGTTCCTTGGTGCTTTTATATCATAAATCGCCGGCATGGAAGGTATTCCACGGGCATGAGTGATGACTTGAGGCGTGAGTCACGACTTGACATGATCGCTATTATTGTGGAATCGTAGTTTGGTTATCATACATGTCTCGCTTTATAGACTATTATGATTTCATTTACGATTTTTAGTTTCACATACTCTGCACTGTCAGATCGACCTTCGGGGCTGCGTTCATGCCGCAGTAAAGGTACACGATCATTGATCCTCGCTCTAGGGTCACAATTCGTGTGGAAAGCTCCGCTTTCTCGGAGGCTTATCAGTGGTATAGTCCCCGTTGTTGTAGGTGTTTACATTCGTGGGTATGGCGGGGCCCCATCCCGCCATTGTTGTCGTATCATTTCTTAGAGGTGCGTAGTAATCGTTGTGGGCGGGGTTTGTAAAAAGGATTAAAGTCGCTTCATGTTGAAAAAGTTGTTGTTTATATATATGCGAAAGGCAAGTTTTTCTCGATTATTGTTTCATATTTTATAATATGTCTTGTATCGCTTTATGTTCGTGATTACTGATGTTGTATCACTAGGGTGCCCGGTAAGGCATCGACCACGGGCTTAATCGGTCGTGACAAAAGTGGTATCGAGCGATTAATCCTGGAAAGTGTCTACTGCATCGATCCAAGAGTCTTGATTATCGGTGTGTTGTGCACCACACCAATAATCGTGAGGCTATAGGATATTTAGGATTGGTTTCTATTCTTCTCACTCGAGATCGTGCCTTAGAGCCGTGTAAGTTGGACCTCCGACGAAATTCATTCCTTATCGTTATGCCTCGCGCAGGCAACCCGCCCAGAGGGCAAGGCGGCGAGGAGCCGCGAGTTGAGTTCAGAGGGTTGCGAGGCACAGCCCAATCATTACCTAGGTAGTGCTTCATTCGGGATTTCTGCGACGTCACTAGCCCCGAAAGTTTAGCACGGCGCGCGGTTCATCTGCGGCCATGATATTTGAACCTTCGCCCACGACCAGTGAACAGAATATGGATCGCAAAGAGGCGACCACATTAGCTATGGATTTGGCTACCAGAGAGTATACCGATGTATCGCGAGTCTTGATGACTACCTAAGAGAGGGTTGTGCAAGAGTAATTCTTCAGTTGGGCTTGAGCATGGCCTGTGTACGGGCTTATGTACAGCAGGCCGAAAAACGTAGAGATCGACGGTTAACCAAGCGACAGCAGGAGAGGGCAGAAGAAGCGAGGTCCTTCGGAACTTTCAAGGTGAGTATACCTTAAGTGCTATGTTACGATAGCAAGGTGGTAGTTGTGATTAGAAATCATGGTGGGTTAACCGAGTAAGATTTTGGGGATAGAAGGTGTGAGCCTTGAGTGTTATACGTCTGCACCTTAGAAGTAAGGCCATCTCGAGTAAAGGTGTAGTGTTATGTTTGATCCTTATGAGTGCATAGTGCACGTGAGCTATGTTTGGGATAGGTCCCTAAGTGGTATGAAATGAAAGAGGTAGTTGAGCTAAGAAGACCGCTAGGTTTTCGTAACATGTTTAGTAAAATTGTTCCTTCGGGAGATAGTATTTTGCGCGCCGGTCGGGTTGAGGCCACGTTGCGGTCAACCCGCGGCATGTTTGCGCGGGTGCTGTTGTGGTGGTCCCGCCTTGTGGAAGCGGTCACGAGGGTGTTAGGCCCAAGTTTAGTTAACCAGACGAGTTCGTGGATGCGTTCGACCGTGGTCGGTCGATGGGGCGCTCATCGTGTTCTTCGGTCGACCGTTCACTCGGCAGTGTTGATTTATCGTAAAGGTTGTAAGGTCGCACGGTGCCTACGCACCTTATGGCGCATGGAGCCCGTGTTACGGCTGTTTTTGTTTCAAAGTTTTACCAGCAGGTTAAGGACTCAGCAGTCTCAGACCGCATTCGCCGCCGCGGTGTGTGGATTTCAAGGTAGTTGCGAGGATTGTTGTCTCTGTGGAGGAGCGTTTAAGCTACCATTCCGGTGTTCGGATGTCGCCTACGAAGCCTCAGAGGGCGAAGTGTAAGTTGCTTGGCCGATTGGTTCGATGTTGGCGCGTTCGAGATAGTCGATCGAGCTTGTTCCAGCAGACCGTGGATGTGGTAAAGCTCGTCTAGAAGAAGTTACGCAGCTCGGAGGAATCGTATGGATATTCGCGCGACGACGCCAGAGTTCGTGCCGACGGTCGGTCTTCTTGAAAGTACCACCGGACGGTGTGACGAGTTTTGGAAACTAAAGCGATCGTAAATGTGGTGCGGTTCGAGTGACGAGCCTTCGTGGATCGCAGTTCCGGTACCATTTGTTGGGTCGTCGAGCTAGGCTCGCGCAAAGTGACAAAAGTTTATTTTTGGTGATGTTAGAGGTGTTTCCTCGTAGACTTGGATATAAGTATGTTGCGCAGGTATTTTCTCAGGCCAGGTATGGCAGGATTGTTTCGAAAGTATAGAAGTGAAGACTATCTTCGGGCGCACGATGTTTTGAGACTTAGAAGGAACATTCGGACGAATGTTTCTAAGCGGGGAAGAATGTTATACCCGTAGTTCCCGGTATGTATGCGAGGACGACGCACGAGAATACGACGTAAAGATTGGAAAGGAAGAAAGAGGTGATTTTTCCACTAAAAGTTTCCGTTTTGTGAAGGAAAAAGGTTCGTTAATGGGAATTGATTCCCAGATTTGGTATTCGGACTTCCCGAATATTAGAGAATTATGGAATTTTATTTTTGAAATGGTCACGTGGGCCCACGGAGAAATTTACTGGTTTGTGGGGCCCACTTTGTTTTGAGATTTTGGCCATTGTGGATATTTTCTAAGATGTTTTATTTTGGGCCAATAGGAGGGTGACACGTGTCACCCCGCCTAGTGGCTCGGGCCGAATGGCATTTGTGCACAACACCCTTAGAGTCGTTTCGACGAAACGCTTTACATAACTTGCAGGGAAAATTCGCTATGTCTTTTCTTATTTTTATGGATTTTTCCGAGAGACGAACATTTTGGACCAACGAGAGGGCGCACTGGCACCCTCTCATTGGTGGGCAAGGTGGGCGCTGACGACTTTGGTGTCAGTGGTAGATATTTGTGTAGATATTTGTGAGGTTTTAAGGAGTAGGGTCTAGGGGCACTTGGGTGAATCTTGGCCTTACACTTGCTATACACTTGGCTAGATCTTGGCCATTGGTTGGCCTTGGCTTGTGCTATAAATACTCTCTTTTGATGAACTTCTTCATCCTAAATATTTCCTAAGTGTTAGAATCCTCCTCCTTCCTTATGGTTCTCGTCCCTCCTCAGGGTCGAGAGCACCCCCTCTGTGGGTGCTAGCCGAGAGTGTACCCCCTAGCCTAGTTGCTTTCAGATAATACCCCCTCAGGTGTAGAAATACTCTCAAAAGTATTGTTATAATGCCCAAATTACCTTAGTCAGATACCTTGTAGTATTCTAAGGTTATACCTATCTAAAAGCCCTAAATACTATTATACTTTCCACTACAAAACCAAAACCCTAGGGAAAATCTCCATAGTTAGTTGGAGTGTTATGTAGAAGTTGGTTAGAACTTCTAAGGGTGGTTTGGAGCGGGTTGAGCGCCTGAGTTGAGTTAAACCTTGCTCGGGAGGCGACATTAAACTCGGATAATTATGGGCTTATCGAGGTAATTATCTTGTCCCTATTGTAATTGGATATTACATGTCAGGAAATTATAGTTGAAGTATACTATGTATATAACTGAACATAGCTTGTGGCAATGTCTTTGGACTTAAGCCCAAGAATCGAATCGAATTGTTTTTACATAGGATCAGACAAAGAGTTGTGTAGCTTTTCGCGAGTAGAATTGTACCCGTTCGGGTTAGATGTGTAACCCCTGGTTGGCTTGGTAGCCGGCCCCGTTAGAGGAGGAGAATTACGCTGTTGCGGGGGGGGGGGAGGTGCTGCCGAATTTTTTGTAGAATGTTCTACGATAAGATCTTGATGTTAATAAGTGCCTTGTGGCCTTATAGGTTGAAGTACTACGTGTGGCGCGTTCTACTTGGCAAGGAGTAGCCGGTTGGAAGTACTGAGCGCTTTTGCTATTAGTCGATACTCGTCGCGAGGTATGTGAACCTCTTCCTATCTCTTCCAAAGATGATATGTGTGAACTATGTAGTGCGGTAGACGATACGTGCTAAATGTATTTGATTGGTTTAAAACATAAAGTGTTATAACGGCTTTATGGGAAGTTGGTTATAACGACTTTATGTTAGTAAGAAAATACTTGTGGTTTTAAAGTGTAATCGATTTGAACTATAACCGACTTGTTATGTGTTAATAAAAGAACTTGAAGTATTTCAAAAGGTTTTGATTCATTTTGAAAGAAGAGGTAATACTTGATTTGTTTTGAAAACTTAAGAGTTATACTAGCCTTATGGAAAGTTAGGTATAACGTCTTAAGAATGTTTTATCGATTTTGAAAATCGGAATGTGTATCGACAAACCATCGCATCGTTAATAAAAGGAAATGTTTTGTGATTAAGTATTATTAAAACCAGAGAAACTTCCATCCGCATGCATAGAAGCTAAGATGAGACAAAATGATATTTCCTAGATCATGGTCATTGTAATAAGATTGTTGTAAACAAGAATATCCTACTCACATATAAGACTTATGTTTCTCGATAGTTTAAAAGAGAATTATATTCTTAAATGAATAAGACTATGAACTACGAAACCTTTCTAAATAAGAAACATGAACATTTGAAATTAGGCAAACTTGACGCTTGGAAAATAATGTTGTTACTTGAGTTTTACAAAGAGAAGTGTTTTGATTTACTTCAAAAGATAATCACTCTATTTTCATATACTACGTATCAGTGTGACTTTTGAGAGTAACGTATCTTTTAAAGAGTTAATGTATGAAGTACTTTGGGGATAAAACCCGAACTTGTTTAGCATATAGTAGAAAGTACCTTGTGTGTATAACTTGATTGTGTTGGTTTGTGATAGCCTTGTAATACTTTCTTGTTGATTTGATAAGTAAACATGCTAGGATGCTACGTGTGTTAGTATCTTGTGATGTTTGTGTAAAGGGGTTTTTCCTTTGTTGTGCTTATGTTGTTTAACGATAAGTTGTTATGATAGTATTATACATCACTCATCTCTTGAGATGATTCCGGGTTAGCCGCCTCCGACGCGGGTAGATCAGCGGTCGATGGACCTATGATTCGAGACTACCTACGCGGGTCCAGGGGCCTGCGGAATCGCGGAGTTCCGTTAGACGCGGCCTTGTGGTCATGCGGTCCTTGTGGCGCGGACGGCGAGTCCAGACGCCGCCGGGAGTAGCTACCCTCGATGCGGGTTATACCTCATGCGGGCCGATCTGATTGGCCTATGCGAGTCGCGGAAAGTTCGAGTGGCTAGACGCGCACATTAGATATCGCGCAAGTGGTCGCTTTGATCATGTGACGGCTAGACAGATCTTATGATACGATTCATGACCTTGTTGGTACTGCTGGTGTTAGTAGTCGGCTATGCCTTCGTACTTACCTCAGACGTGTTATTATGGCACAGTGGGACTGGTGTTCATGTGTTCCTTGGTGCTTTTATATCATAAATCGCCATGAGGAAGGTATTCCACGCATGAGTGATGACTTGAGGCGTGAGTCACGACTTGACACGATCGCTTATTATTGTGAATCGTAGTTTGGTTATCATACATGTCTCCCGCTTTATAGACTATTATGATTTCATTTACGATTTTTAGTTTCACATACTCTGCACTGTCAGATCGACCTCCTTCGGGGCTGCGTTCATGCCGCAGTAAAGGTACACCGCCATCGATCCTCGCTCTTAGGGTCACATTCGGCGTGGGAAAGCTCCGTTTCTCGGAGGCTTATCAGCCGTATAGTCCTCGTTGTTGTAGGTGTTTACATTCGTGGGTATGGCAGGCCCCGTCCCGCCATTGTTGTCGTATCATTTCTTAGAGGTGCAGTAATCGTTGTGGCGTGGTTTGTAAAAGGATTAAAGTCATTCATGTTGAAAAAGTTGTTGTTTATATATATGCCGAAAGGCAAGTTTTTCTCAGATTATTGTTTCATATTTTATAATATGTCTTGTATCGTTTTATGTTCCGCTGATTACTCTGATGTTGTATCACTAGGGTGCCCGGGTAGGCACGACCACGCCCGAATCGGTCGTGACATAGTCGATCGTCGAGTTAGGCGTCATGACCAAGCGTGGCTTCACAAAGTCTTGTGGCGGAACGAGCTCAGGGAGGAGATGACGTGGAAAGCTGAGGAGGACATGAGGCAGAAGTATCCTCACCTATTCCCCACACCTCCAGGTAATTCACTTTCCTACTTGTAAATTTTCGTTATCGTTTTTGCCTAAGTGTTGTTCTGTGGCCGTGTGTGGCTTTTGTAACTGTTTAAGTTATGAAGAACCTTATCGTTATCTCGTCTTGGTAAGGAACATTCGGACGAATGTTTCTGGCGAGAGGAGAATGTTATACCGTATTTCCAGAGTATGTACGTAAGGAATACGCAAAAGTTTGGCCTTAAAGTTTAGGCCTTGACGATTTTTTGGGCACAACTCACAAAACGAATAGTTTTCTGACAAACGTTTCCACTTTTCGTAGGGTAAATTCCGCTATGCCATTTCTTATTTTGCGGATTTTTCCGAGAGACGAAACATTTTGGACCAACGGGAGGGCGACACTTGGCACCCTCCAATTGGTGGACTTGAAATCGTCCATTTGGACGAATTGGACAAGGAAGTGCACGTTTTTTGTGCCTTTGCACAAGTCAAGGATTAGGTAGGATATTTTGTGTGCAAGTTGGCCAAGGACACTTGCCCTAATCTTGACCTTACACTTGCCTAGCACTTGGCTAAATCTTGGCCCTTGGTTGGCCATGTCTTGACCTATAAATACCCCCTTAAGATGAAGAGTTCTTCATCCACAAATTCCTTTCCAAGTCTTAAAAATCCTCTCCTCTCCCTTTGTAGCCTTTTCGTCCAAACACCCCCCCTCCCCTTTTGAAGTTTGGCCGAGGGCCCCCCCCCCTAGCCTAGCCAAAATCTACCCCCCCACCCTTGGTAGAAAAGTTGCCTTCTTGTATTGTTATAATGCCCAAAGTACCCTAGCCCAAATCCCTTAGTACTTAGTAGAAGTTGTGAAGAACTCTAAGGTTTCCTTGGAGCATACAACTTAGGAGCAAAACCTTGCTCAGTCGCGACTTTATCTAGGATATTATTGGGCTTACCGAGGTAACTAATCCTAACCCTCTTTTGAATTAGAGAATACTTACTGTAGTAGTATAAGAATAAGTATTAGATACTTAGAAGAATATTGCAGAATAGAATTGAACTGTTATCACAAGAAGGGTTTAAAGAAGAATAATCAAATCAGATTTACATAGACTGTTTTCACATGAGACTTGAGTAGCTCACCGGGTAGGGAAGACGCCCAATTTTCCGTAGGATATAGAACCCTCTGTTTAGAATCACATACAAAGTAGTGCGAACGTTGATAGACGTGTCGACTATTATAGGTCGATTCTCTGCGCGACATATTCAACTTGGCGGTGGTTTTCCGAGAAGGTATGTGATTCTTCCTAAAGCATGATATTTTACAATATATATATAGTACGCAGAGACGCATACGTGTTAATCGAATAATAACTACGGCAATGTCTTTGACTTAAGCTCGAATAATACTTACGGAATGCCTCACGCTTAAGCTCGAATAATACTTACAGAATGCCTCACGCTTAAGCCCGAATAATAAAGAATCGAAAGCATTTCAAAAGAATATCAATCATTTTTAATGTAAGAGAACTAATTGGTTTTTAAAACAGAAGCTTAAGAGTTATACTAACTTTATGGGAAGTTAAGTATATCCACATAAGAATGATAAAAGAAACAGTTTTGCCTATGTGTTTATAACAGACTTATATTGAATTGTGAAAAGAATAATAAGATGGTTTGATAAGTAGACATGATATGATGCTATGTGTGTTAGTGTCTTGTAACGTTTGTATAGGAGAGTATTCTTGTTGTGCTTATGTTGTTTAAAGATAAGCTGTTATGTTAGTGTACTATCACTCACCTCTTGACATATTACCGGGGGTTAAGTCGCCTCCGATGCGGGTAGACTCAGCGATGCAGGACCATGATTCGAGAATACCTCATGCGGTCCAAGGGACCTATCGCGAGCTACGGAGTTCCAGGTTAGTGATGCGGGTTATACCTCACGCGGTCTATGTGGCCATGCGGACTACGAGTCGGGGCGATGCCGAGGAGTAGCTACCGATGCGGGTTATGTACCCTATGCGGGCCTATGTGAGTGGCCTATGCGGACTACGAGTCGAGATTAGGCTTGCATGGTGATACTACGGGCAATTGGCCGCCGATCATTCGCACTAGAAAAGACACATTCTGTTTACCTATTGTTGCTCTTGTTTATGATGTGGCACTATATGCGGTCCCTCGTTGTTTCATACATACTTGTAAACTGATTTTAAAATGATATGTTTTCATTTAAGTATTTTACTGATTTCATATACTTAGTACTGTTATCGACCTTTCGGGCTGCGTCATGCCGCAGTAAGGGCAGTGCTAGATCCACATTCTTAGGATCTACGTTGGTGTCGAGCTCCATCTTTTCCGAGGCTCTACTTTGGGTATGATCTCCCTGTTGTTGATAGTTTTGTCTGATCCAGGTATGGCGGGCCCTGCCCGCCATAGTTGTATATTTCTTAGAGGTCCGTAGTCATGTTGTACAAGATCGATGTAAATCGCTAAACCATGTTTATATATATATGTCGAAAGGCGATGTTTTCACATAAAGCGTGTCTTATTTTATAAACTGTTTCATGTCTTGTTTTATATTTCCGTGATTACTCGATGTATGACTACTGGGTGCCGAAGGCACGATCCACGGCCCGGAATGGGTCGTGACATAAATACCAAAAGTGGACAGTTACATCCCAAAATTTACAACAGGACTACATACCTCTAAGAAGGTGTAAACACTATGACGGGATAGGGCCCCGTCATACCCCTGAATGTACGAAACATCTACAACACCAGGGAGAACCGTACCAAAAGTCGAGCCTCCGGAGAAATGGAGCTCCTGACACCTGAGCAAAGATCCTAAGAATGAGGATCCACCACCTGATTTCCCTTACCGCGCAGATGAACGCAGCCTCAAGGAGGTCAAGATAACAGTACCAAGTATGTGAAATCAGAAAGTGATATATATATAATCATAACATTTTAAAACCAATTCACAAATATGCGAAACAACCAAGTTAACCGCATAGTGCCACATCATAAACAAGAGCAAAAATAGATATAATGTAATCGGTCTTTTCTAGGCCGCTAATGATCAAGCAAGGCCAATCGCCCATAGTATCATTATGCGAGCCTAATCTCGAACTCCCGCAGTCCGCATAGCCCCCTAGGCCCGCATGAGGTATTCTCAGATCGGGGTAGCTAACCCGCGGCATCGCCCGACTCTGCAGTCCGCATGGCCACATAGACCGCATGAGGTATTCTCGTGACGCCAGAATACACCCGGAGTGATCATCCTGGAACTCCCGCAGCCCCGCATAGGTCCCATGGACCCGCATGAGGTATTCCTCCCATCGGGGGTGGCTAACCCACGGCATCGTAACAAGTCAGGAGGGTGAGTGATATAATACTAACACAACGGCTTATCGTTAAACAACATAAGCACAACAAGAATAACCTCCTTACACAAGTGTCACAAGATACTAACACACGTAGTATCATAACATGTTTATCAAACCAACTTACCATACCTTCAAACATCATTTCAAGCATTTGATAAACAAATAATTAAACCATTTTTCTTATCTTTCTTAAGTCGTTATAGCTAACTTCCCATAAAGCTAGTATAACACTTAAACTTTTTATGGAAACCAAGTATTACTTTTCTTCCAAAATGATTCATAACTCTTTTTGAAATATTCGAGATTCTTATTAATTAGAACTCAAGTCCAAAGACATCAAAGTAAAGCCAAATTTAGTTTAACACACGTACGTCTACCGTACTATATATATTTCACAAATATCATGCTCAAAGGGATAGCAAGAATCACATACCTCATCGGCTAAATCCACTTGCCAAGTCGGATATGTCGTGCGCAGAGTGTCGACCTATAATAGTCAAAACACGCCTATCAACTTCTAGTTTTACGTGGGATTCTTCTAAGTAAGATTTCTCTTAGTCTACGAAAAATTGGGCAGCACCTCCCCCGTTTCTACTCAATTCTCCACCTTTTTCAAGGCCCGATAATAGTAACCAACATGCCATAAATAAGATGCAATAATTTCGAAATTTAAAGAGGGGATCACACGCCCAAACGGAACGCGATTAACAATCTTCCCCTTAACAACAACAATAATTAAAGAAGGGGATCACACGCCCAAACGGAACGCGATTAACAATCTTCCCCTTAACAACAACAATAATTAAAGAAGGGGATCACACGCCCAAACGGAACGCGATTAACAATCTTCCCCTTAACAACAATGTAAATACAGTCCAAAGTAAATACAGTCCAAAGTAAATATAGTCCTTAAGTTGGGGTCCTTGGCCAACTTTTACAATTTTACTTATCCAATTACTTCATTAGTCTTCCAACTTATATTCCAATCTTTATATAAGTTATAGTTTCTTTGTTGTTAACTTCTTAGTAAGTAATGGATACATTTTTACCATTTTAATGGCTAATATGTCAATTCTCCTTTTAACATCTTAACAAGATCCAAATCTTTCCTTATATCTCATACTCCATAATATACTTCCAATATATGTATAATATCCAATATACATAATAATCAACTTCACAAAGAGGTTAAGGTTCATTACCTCAATTTAGCCCAAAAATATCCAAGAACTTAAAGTCGTTCCTAAGCAAGTTTTAGCTCCAAATCTTTGTGTTCCAAACCACCACAAGTCACCTTTAGAAGTTCCTAACCAACTTCTATTCAAGAATTAACTCCAAAAAGTGAAGAACACTAAGGCTCCATTTTTGGCATGCTCTCGGCCAAGGGGGGCTTTTGTTACACCCCGTAACTCCAGGACATGTTTAAGAGAATGTACGTAAGGAACTCAAGACTTAAAAAGGGTGCGAAAGGAAGAATTGTTTTTCCGACGGAAAATCTTCCGAACGTCGGAAAGGAAAAATGTTTGTTGGTGAGAATTAGATTCTCAAAATGCATTAATTGAGGATTATGGAATGTTTTATCATTATGGAAATTTATTTGTACGGATTTGGTCACGTGGGGCCCACCCGAGGAATTTTACATTTTGTGGGGCCCACGAGGGTTACGGAATTTTATGGACGAATTGGAGGGCGACACGTGGCACCCCCCCCCCCCCACATGGTTTTGGACGAATTTGCAAGGTTAAAATGGTCATTGACCATTGAAGAAGATTAGTCTTACTAGCATGATATTATTGACCAAAGTCAACTTGCCACTTGTGTATGATCCAAGTGCTTTTCATCTTAGCCACCTATTTGTTTAAGTCTTGACCCTCCATAGTGTTATAAATACATACTAGTAGCAAGACTAGTTCCACACTTAGTCATATTTCAAGAAAATGTTGAAGAACAAATGAGGAGGGCTCTCGGCTTAGGGCTTTTTTTTTAAGACAAAATTTTGCAATTGTGAATGATAATTCACAAGACTTAAACCCAAGGTCCCTAAGAGTTTTGTAAGGTTATCTCAATAGAAAGATCCCGGAAAAGTGGCGTTTTCGTATTAGTCGTAAGACGGAAACTTAAGGAGTTCTTCAACTTTGAAGTTGGAACTTGAAGATGAGTTCTTCATAGGCTTCTAAGGAGTTCTTGGAGCGGGTTGGAACATAAGAAAAGGAGCTAAGAATTGCTAAGGAGCGACTTTGAATCTTGGGAAGATTAAGGGCTTGAAAAGGTATAATTCTTGTCGTTTTAAGATTACTTATTGTTGTAGCTATGGATATTAGCAAGCATGAGGTGTTTTTATTGTGAAGTTGATAAGTGTTATGGATATTGGAACTCTAACCCGAAAACTAGCATGTATAGCCCTTAAGATTACAATTCGATTTGAGTATTAGTATAAGTTGTCACATGTTATATAAAGAAGGAAATTGTAGTTGTTGAAGTTGTTTATGACTAAATAACATGTTTGACCCAAGAACTTGGATTGGAAAAGAATTGGAAGACTTTATGTTGTTGCACCTATTAGCCGAGAATGCCATGGAAATTATTGGATTGTCTTGTATATTGTGGGGCGGAATTTTACACGTATTGTAGGTCGTGTAATCCCCTTTGTATTTGCTGAATTGATTGAGCCTTAAATGTGGCGTTTGGTTATTTAATTCGGCCTTGAAAAAGGTGGCAAAGTAGGTAGAAACAAAGGAAGTGCTGCCCGATTTTCCGTAGAATTTAGTGACCTTGTATTTAGAATATTCTACGAAGAGAACTAGAAGTTGATAGATGTGTTGTGGTTATTATAGGTGGAAGTACTACGAATAGTGTATTCTACTTGAAGGATGGAATAGCTATCAAGGTTGAAGTACTTTGGAGCATTTTGCTATTTGTCGATAATCGTCGCGAGGTATGTGAACCTCTTCCTTCTTTTGACATGATCCTATGTATGGAATGTACATGTGGTATTATTCCATGTTTCCTTCTACTCTTAGAAGTTAAGAAGTATGTATGTGGATTTACTCTATGTAAAGGTTATGTCTGAGTTATCCTAAGTTCTTACCAAGTCTTATGGGGGATGTTGGTAAGAGTGGTTAGGAGGTATTTGGAGCCAAGTTGACTTGGCTAATTTACGGCACTAATGAGAATAAGTATCGAACAAGCCATTGCAGCGTTAATAAAGGAAAATGTAATGACTATAAATTATATTAAAACAAGTAGAATTCTCCATCTGCATAGAAGCTAAGATAAGACAAAATTGTATTACATTTTCTAGATCATGGCTGCTTTAATGAGATCAGTATAAACAAGCATAACCTATTCACACATATAAGGCATATGTTGCTTAATTTAAAGAGTTTACGTTATGAAGTGTTAAAACTATGAACTACGAAACTTGATTCTAAAAGGTAAGAGACTTGAAGTATTTTGAAAGTATACGATACTTGGTTTTCGAAAGTATAAGTCTCTTGGTTATAAAAAGAATGTATTTGCCTAAAGTATAAAGTTAGTATAACGACTTTATGGGAAGTGGGTTATCATAGCTTTATGGAAAGTTAAAAGAGTGGTTTACTCTAAGTAATGATAAATGTTTTGAAATAAAGAAAGGCAAATGGATTTAAAAGAATCAATTGCTTAAGTTTTAAGGAAAGAAGTCACTTGATTTAGAAGCCGAAAAATGTATTTCTAAAAGTGTAGTGACTTAGGTAAAATGTAAACAAGCCTTGATACTACGGGTGTTATTATCTTGGGGTTTTATATGAAAATGAGTCTTTTGAAAAGAATGTAAGCACGTAGTACTTTGGGTTAAATTCCCGGATTTTTATGTGTGAAATGAAAGTGCCATGAGTTTATAAAAATGGAAGTCTAAAGGTTTAATGAACTTGCCTATGTTGCTTGTGATAGCTTTGAGTGCAAGTATTATATGTTTACGTTGTCGTGACTCTCAGTTGGAGGGCCGGCTGTCTTGTTGTAAGTTTACTTGGACGTACCGACAGTGATGTGGGATTCCACGGGTATGCTTCCATTATGATTGATCCTTGGACATGCTTATACGATGTGGGATTTCGGGGCATGTGACCAGGAGGCGGGTTAGATTCCCGGATTTGTTTTATTACCCATGGCCATGCTTATTCGATGAGGGATTCCGGGGCATGCGACCATGCTATTACGACTATTACTCCATGGGCTAGCTCCCCATGAAGACATGTACCCACGATGATAGATTCCGGGGGCATGTTATATTCTTACTCCATGGGCTAGCTCCCCATGAAGACCTGCACCTACGATGAGGGATGCCGAGGGCACGTTATGGCCATGCTTATACGATGAGGGATTCCGGGGCATGCGGCCACATTATATATATATATATATATATATATATATATATATTTGTGTTGTATATGGGTACGCCGACAGTGAGGTAGGATGCCACGGGCGCGTCACATGGTTATATGTTACACCTACGGTTGTCGTCAGTGATGTGGGATTCCACGGGCAGGAGATATATATATGTATTGTGTATGTGTACGCCGACAGTGAGGTGGGATGCCACGGGCGCGTCACATGGTTATATTTTACACTTATGACTGTCGGTAGTGATGGGGGATTCCACGGGCACGCTTTGATATTTGTGTGACTTGATCGCGTCCCAGATTGGGCCGGGTAGTATATGCGTCCCTCCATAAAGGGCCGGATTATGTTATGAAAGATAAGTAAGTTATATGGTAATGAACTTAATGATTTCTCCTAAGTATGTACGTAAGATTTGGCTATAACTCTTAATGGAATGGAAAAGATAATGATGTGTAATTAAGTTCATGAGTGGTAATGACACGCGGGATGCGGTATGTACTTTTATACTTGCCGTGTCATTCTTTTGCACGATTATGATACATTTCTTGTACTTTATTTCCGTTCCATATTCGCACTGTTATCGACCCTCTTCGGGGGGCTGCGTTCATGTCCGCAGGTTTAGGTACACAGTTGTGGATCCGTGAGCTTAGGATCCTGGTTCAGCATTTTGAGATGGCTCCAATGTTCCGGAGCTTGTCGTCATGGTTATGTATATTCAGGGGTACGGCGGGGCCTTGTCCCGTCATAGTATTTGTCTAAATCTTAGAGGTCTGTATTCATCTGTGGGCTGGACTGGCTAGAGTTGTTTTTACATTGTTAAACAGTGTAGACCCTTTCGGGTAACTTTTATGTTATGGCAGCCTTATCGGCTTGGCCTTAGTTTTGAAAAAAAAAGTGTTATTTATCTTCCGCAGTTTGTTATGTTGTATGAATAGAAGGTGCCTGTAGGGCACCGCCGCGCCCGGTCGGGTCGTGACAAAAGTGGTATCGAGCGATTAGTCCTCGGAAAGTGTCTACAGATCGTCTACAGTAGTCTTGATTATCGGTGTGTTGTGCACCACATCTATAATCGTGAGGTTGCGGGATCGCCACGACCCGATCCGGCCCGTGATCGTGCCTTACCGCACTCTAGTGATACAACATCGAGAAAACCAGCGAAAATAAAACTTAAACAAGAAACAAGATATATGATCATAAACAAAGCCAACCAAGCGGTTACCTTCCAAAAATATATATAAACAACTCTTTCAAAACGAGCAGTTTAATCCTTTTACAAACCACGCCCACAACGATTACTGGACCTCTAAGAGTTTTTATACAACATGACGACAGGGCCCGCCATACCCCGAATGTACAAGAACCTACAACTCGGGTAACATACCAAAAGATAAGCCTCGGAGAAGCGGAGCTTCCTAACGCCGAATTGTGATCCTAAGGCGAGGATCGACTACGATGTACTCTACTGCGGCATGAACGCGGCCGAGGTCAGTACAACAGGTACCAAGTATGTGAAACTGAAAATACTGCAGTTAAATCATAACAGTCTACATAAAGCGAGAGACATGTATGATAACAAAAATACAGTACGCAACATAAAAGCAGTCAAGTCAGGGACTCACGCCCTCAACGTCATCACTCAATATAATTATGGGTCTCACGCCCACAACATCAATCATGTTCGCATCATGGCCGCATGCCCCCGGAATTCTGCATCGGTGTAGACATGTCCATGATGCAACAATAATAACAATGCCGCATGGCCACATGCCCCCGGAATTCTTCCTCGGTGTAGACATGTCCATGTAACATCAACAACAATATACTGGGTGGTCAACCCCGCCGCATGGCCACATGCTCCCGGAATTCTGCATCGGTGTAGACATGTCCATGTAACCACAATAACAATATATCAGGTAATCAACCCTGCCGCATGGCCACATGCCCTCCACTCAGATCGGTGTAGACATGTCCATGCAACCACAATAACAATACATCGGACAACCAGGCTATCACAAACAAGCTCAAGCAAATTACCATACTTCTAGACTTTTATAAAAAGATCCACTCTTTCTCAAGAAGTCACCTGATATCAACACTTGCACAACAAAGGCTATCACAACAAGCATAGGCGAGTTACACAACAACAAGCATAGGCAAGTTATACAACAACAAGCATAGGCAAGTTATACACACTCAAGGTACTTCCATTTATTTTTATCAAAGTCCGGGTTTTAACCCTAAAGTACTACGTACGTTAAATTCCTTTTAAAGAGATCCATTCCTTTTATAAAGGTCACCCGATACCCGTAGTATAAAAATAGAGTGACTCACATTTTTAGGTAAACCAAAACACTTTCCTTTTCAACAACATTATTTCCCTAAAGTTCGGTTTGCCTAATTTCAATTACTCAGGTCTCTTTATTTTAGAAAAGTTTCATAGTTCATAGTCTTAATCATTTAAAAATATAATTCTCTTTTAAACAATCTGAGAAACATATGCCTTATATGAGTGTAGGTTATTCTTGTTCATAATCAATCTTATTAAGCAGTCATGATCTAGGAAATGTAATATCATTTTGTCTCATCTTAGCTTCTATGCAGATGGAGGTTTCTACTGGTTTTAATAATACCTTATTATTCAATACATTTTCCTTTATTATCGCTGCAGTGGTTTGTCGATACTCATTCTGATTTCCAAAATCAGTAAAACGTTATTCCCTTTTTAAAAACCAAGTACTCATTACTCACGAATGAGGTTTCACACAAACATCCATATTAAGTCAAGTCTCTTATCTTTTAAGATCAAGTCTCTTAACTTCTATAATCAATAACCCATTCTTTTATCTGCTTAAGCCGTTATACCTAACTTCCCATAAAGCTAGTATAACTCTTAAGCTTTCAAAACCAAGTGTTACTCTCCTTTCAAAAACAGTTCTTAATATACAGGCTTAAGTCAAAAGACATTGCCGTACAGCTACGTTCAGTTAACACACGTACGTCTACCGTACTATATATATATATTTTATTCAGGCTTAAGTCAAAAGACATTGCCGTAAATCTACGTTCAGTTAACACACGTACGTCTACCGTACTATATATATATATACCTTTAAAACATCATGCTCAAGAGTATAGGAAGAATCACATACCTCGCGACGATTATCGACTATTAGCAAAACGCTCCACGGCTATAATCCGGCTAGCCTTGCCCACCTTTTCAAGTAGCACATTCAACCTAAAAAGGTTATACCAGTCTATCAAAGTCTAGACTACTCTGCGGTAAATTGGGCAGCACTTCCCTACCCGTCAAATTACAAGTCTACTGTAAATACAGTCCTATGTAAGTACAGTTCAAATCCCTTCTTATATACCTTCCTTGTATATATACTTATACTTAATTCTTATACTTCACAGTATGAAAACTCTTATTACAAAAGAAGGTCAAGAATATTTACCTCGATAAGCCCAAAATTATCCAAGTATATAAGTCGCTCCTGAGCAACGTTTAGCTCCAACTCCGGGCGTTCCAACCCGCTCCAAACAACCCTTAGAAGTTCCCAACAACTTCTACCTAGCACTTCAACCGACGATGAAGATTTTCCTTAGGGTTTCGTTTTGAGACAAAGGTAGTATTTCCGGCTCTACGATAGAGGTAACTTTTGGAATACTACAAGGTATACTGACTAAGGTATTTAGGGCATTCTAACAATCCTTGGAGAGTATTTCTACCAAGAGGGTGTATTATACGAAACAACTAGGCTGGGGGTACCTTCTGCCAGACACTACAAAGGGGAGGGAGGCCTCTCGCCAAAGCTTCTCAAAAAGTGGGAGACCTCTTGGACGAGAACACAACACAAGAGGGGAGGGAGGATTTCAAGACTTAGTGAAATTTAGGATGAAGAAGTCTTCCATAAGGGAGGGGTATTTATAGGGAAACCAATGGCCTTGATCAAGCCAAGTGCAAGGCAAGTGTAAGGCCAAGATCAAGCCAAGTGCACCCTAACCCTACACCCCAAAACAAGGCACAAAACAAGGCACCAAACATGGCACAAAGTAAGGCACAAAACAAGGCCAAAACAAGGCACCAATCGGCCAAGGCCAAACCGCCCCTTAGGCGTCCACTTGAGGGTTACAAGTGTCACCCTCTCGTTGGTCCAAAATGTTTCGTCTCCCGGAAAAATCCGCAAAAATCGCAAATGACATAGCCGGAATTTTCCCTACGCAAGTTCTGTAAAACGTTTCGTCGAAAAACGATTCTAATCGGGTGTTGTGCACAAATTTCGAACCTATGCCAAACTTTAAGTCTCAAATTGTCATACGTACGTCCTTACGTATATACTCTGAAAATACGGGGTATAACATTCTCCCCTCCTTAGAAACATTCGTCCCGAATGTTCCTTCTCAAGACGGATATCAATGAAGTTCCTCTAACAAGTTGCCAACGCCACAACTTGGCCACGAAATAACACACGTTCTCTTCCTTCCTTACTCGTCGTGCCCCCCTCGAACACTTGAACTCTCCCAGTATACGTACCATACTTCAGTTTCCAAAACTGTGGAGTCACTACCTCCAAACTTGGTCATCTTACTAGCTTCACTTTCCGCCAAGGCCATTCCCGGCCTTCACGAACCGATTCTGGTCGAACGCATCCACGAACTCATACGATGGTTAACTAAACTCAGGCCTAGCATCCTCGTGACCCTACCACCTGGTGGGACCACCTCGAACTGACCCCACCACAAATCGGGCTGCGGGTTGACCCGCGAATGGTCCTCAACCCGACCCCACAACCGCGCCACACTCTTGTTCCCCGATCCGGAACAATCTTACCTATTCAAGTCATGAAAGCTACCACTTCCATTTTACACAACCCAAGGAATTCCCCACAATAACTCCACGTATACTACGCACTCTGATAAAGGTCAAACATAAAATAAATCTTTTACACAAGACGACCTTACCTCTAAGGTCTCAATCGTGAAATAGTCTAAGGTCCACACTTACCATGCCCTGTGCTTACCCTTCTACACTAACCAGGTTTCTAAATCACATTTTAGCACAAAGCTATCCGAACATAACACTAAACACATCAGCATACAAAACTCTAGAGGGTTAAGGATATACCTGTCTTTACCGCTTTTCTAATCACAGTCCTGCCCTGCAGGGCGCATAGCTAGTGAAGGTGATGAACCAGCCACTGATCCTGAAGGCTGAGTCGTAACATCCGTGCTACCCTTGGTCGGACAGTTCCTCGCAAAATGGCCCTGCTGGCCGCAAAAATAACAAGCTCCTCGCACCACGACACTTCAAATGCGGTCTACCACATCGACCACACCGAGGTAGGGTGAATGATCCGCCAACACCCCTACTTCCTCGAAACTTGAACCCTGGAGCCACGACCGCTCCGAATACTGGATGCCCTGAAGGTTGCGGAGGACCACTCTGCACTGGAGGAGGTACAAAACTAGTCTGCTGCTGAGGTGGTCCGCCTCGAAAGTCACCAAAGGACCCTGTTGCTCGCCTCTTCGCTGATTCGTCATTCCGCCGACCTCTCCGCTCTTCACCCCAAGTGCATAAGCTCGCATGCGGGCAATGTCCATGCCGGTGAAGAGCTACACCCGAGCAAGCTCGCCAAGTAGTCATCTAACCCGTAACGTAGCGGTGTACTCATCCTCCATATCGGCTACTCTGGGGCATACCGAGCCAATGAGTCGAACTACACATTGTAGTCCCGAATCAGACGCCTGCTCGCCAACATCAAAAATATGTCGGTCCGAGCCCTTCTCATCCGCGAGGCAAGAAATGTGCAAGAAATGCCCCGAGAACTCGCCCCAAGCGGTGGAAGTGCATTCTCTCCCGGACAGCTCCCACGAATCAAACCGATCATTGCGGTATCACGCGGCCGATGCGAACCTAAGACCACCGACTCGGTCTCAAGCCTTGATCACTCTAATGATCCAGTAATTATCGGATGAACTCCTGCGGTCATCCTCGGGCCTCACCCGTAGAACTGGCGGGCTACATCTCGAAAGTCCTGTAGCCTCAAACTATCTCGATCTAGGGTGAACCATCGGCGCGCATCGAACTGGGCCGGCCCACCTATCCTCATGTCTGCCACGACCGCCAATAATCGGGCCAACTCTTGTAACCCATCTCCTCTCGCCTGCATCGGGTGGAGGCTCAGTCTTGCTATCTTCAGAGATCTGCCGCTTCTACTCGCAGACTCTCCTCTCACGCTTTGCCCTTCTCGGGCCCGGTTTGCACGGAGGCATAATCGGTACAAACGAGGTATGTCGAGGGTCCAACTTATAACACGACTCTAAGGCACGATCTCGTAATGAGAAGAATGGAAACCAATCCTAAATGTCCTATAGCCTCCGATTATAGATGTGGTGCACAACACACCGATAATCAAGACTCTACTAGACACGATCGTAGACACTTTCCGAGGATTAATCGCTCGATACCACTTTTGTCACGACCCGATCCGGCCGTGGATCGTGCCTTACCGGGCACCCTAGTGATACAACATCGAGAAAACGTGGAAAATAAAACTTAAACAAGAAACAAGATATATGATCATAAAACAGTCAACCAAGCGGTTACCTTCCAAAAAATATATATAAACAACTCTTTCAAAACGAGCAGTTTAATCCTTTTACAAACCCCGCCACAACAAAGATTACAGACCTAAGAGTTTTTATACAACATGACGACAGTGGCCCCGCCATACCACGAATGTACAAGAACCTACAACTCGGGTAACATACCAAAAGATAAGCCTCCGGAGAACGGAGCTTCCCAACGCTGAACTGTGATCCTAAGAGCGAGGATCGACTACCGATGTACTCCTACCTGCGGCATGAACGCAGCCGGGCGAGGTCGAGACAACAGTACCAAGTATGTGAAATCAAAATATCGCGATTAAATCATAACAGTCTACATAAAGCGGGAGACATGTATGATAACAAAAATACAGTACGCAACATAAAAGCAGTCAAGTCAGGGACTCACGCCCTCAACGTCATCACTCAATATAACTATGGGTCTCACGCCCACAACATCAATCATGTTCGCATCATGGCCGCATGCCCCCGGAATTCTGCATCGGTGTAGACATGTCCATGATGCAACAATAATAACAATGCCGCATGGCCACATGCCCCCGGAATTCTGCATCGGTGCAGACATGTCCATGTAACATCAACAACAATATACTGGGTGGTCAACCCTGCCGCATGGCCACATGCCCCCGGAATTCTGCATCGGTGCAGACATGTCCATGTAACAACAATAACAATATATCGTAATCAACCCCGCCGCACGGCCACATGCCCCGACTGCAGATCGGTGCATGTCCATGCAACCACAATAACAATACATCTGACAACGGGCTATCACAAACAAGCTCAAGCAAATTACCATACTTCTAGACTTTTATAAAAAGATCCACTCTTTCTCAAGAAGTCACCTGATATCAACACTTGCACAACAAAGGCTATCACAACAAGCATAGGCGAGTTACACAACAACAAGCATAGGCAAGTTATACAACAACAAGCATAGGCAAGTTATACACACTCAAGGTACTTCCATTTTTTTTATCAAAGTCCGGGTTTTAACCCTAAAGTACTACGTACGTTAAATTCCTTTTAAAGAGATCCATTCCTTTTATAAAGGTCACCCGATACCCGTAGTATAAAAATAGAGTAACTCACATTTTTAGGTAAACCAAAACACTTTCCTTTTCAACAACATTCTTTCCCTAAAGTTCGGTTTGCCTAATTTCAATTACTCAGTCTCTCTTTATTTTAGAAAAGTTTCATAGTTCATAGTCTTAATCATTTAAAAATATAATTCTCTTTTAAACAATCTGAGAAACATATGCCTTATATGAGTGTAGGTTATTCTTGTTCATAATCAATCTTATTAAGCAGCCATGATCTAGGAAATGTAATATCATTTTGTCTCATCTTAGCTTCTATGCAGATGGAGGTTTCTACTGGTTTTAATAATACCTTATTATTCAATACATTTTCCTTTATTATCGCTGCAGTGGTTTGTCGATACTCATTCTGATTTCCGAAATCAGTAAAACGTTATTCCCTTTTTTAAAAACCAAGTACTCATTACTCACGAATGAGGTTTCACACAAACATCCATATTAAGTCAAGTCTCTTATCTTTTAAGATCAAGTCTCTTAACTTCTATAATCAATAACCCATTCTTTTATCTGCTTAAGCCGTTATACCTAACTTCCCATAAAGCTAGTATAACTCTTAAGCTTTCAAAACCAAGTGTTACTCTCCTTTCAAAAATAGTTCTTAATATTCAGGCTTAAGTCAAAAGACATTGCATGTACCACGTTCGCTAACACACGACGTCACCGTACTATATATATATATATTTTATTCAGGCTTAAGTCAAAAGACATTGCCGTAAATCTACGTTCAGTTAACACACGTACGTCTACCGTACTATATATATATATACCTTTAAAACATCATGCTCAAGAGTATAGGAAGAATCACATACCTCGCGACGATTATCGACTATTAGCAAAACGCTCCACGGCTATAATCCGGCTAGCCTTGCCCACCTTTTCAAGTAGCACAATCAACCTAAAAAAAGGTTATACGGTCTATCAAAGTCTAGACTACTCACGGTAAATTGGGCAAGACTTCCCTACCCACAAATTACAAGTTCATCAGAATACAGTCCTATGTAAGTACAGTTCAAATCCCTTCTTATATACCTTCCTTGTATATATACTTATACTTAATTCTTATACTTCACAGTATGAAAACTCTTATTACAAAAGAAGGTCAAGAATATTTACCTCGATAAGCCCAAAATTATCCAAGTATATAAGTCGCTCCTGAGCAACGTTTAGCTCCAACTCCGGGCGTTCCAACCCGCTCCAAACAACCCTTAGAAGTTTCCAACAACTTCTACCTAGCACTTCAACCGACGATGAAGATTTTCCTTAGGGTTTCGTTTTGAGACAAAAGGTAGTATTTCCGGGCTCTACGTATAGAGGTAACTTTTGGAATACTACAAGGTATAAGGCTAAGGTATTTAGGGCATTATAACAATACTTGGAGAGTATTTCTACCAAGAGGGGGGTGTATTATACGAAACAACTAGGCTAGGGGGGGTACCCCTCGGCTAGACACTACAAAGGGGGAGGGGGAGGCCTCTCGGCCAAAGCTTCTCAAAAGGGGGGGGGGGGAGACCTCTTGGACGAGAACACAACACAAGAGGGGAGGGAGGATTTCAAGACTTAGTGAAATTTAGGATGAAGAAGTCTTCCACAAGGGAGGGGTATTTATAGGGAAACCAATGGCCTTGATCAAGCCAAGTGCAAGGCAAGTGTAAGGCCAAGATCAAGCCAAGTGCACCCTAACCCTACACCCCAAAACAAGGCACAAAACAAGGCACCAAACATGGCACAAAGTAAGGCACAAAACAAGGCCAAAACAAGGCACCAATCGGCCAAGGCCAAACCGCCCCTTAGGCGTCCACTTGAGGGTGACAAGTGTCACCCTCTCATTGGTCCAAAATGTTTCGTCTCCCGGAAAAATTCGCAAAAATCGCAAATGACATAGCCGGAATTTTCCCTACGCAAGTTCTGTAAAACGTTTCGTCGAAAAACGATTCTAATCGGGTGTTGTGCACAAATTTCGAACCTATGCCAAACTTTAAGTCTCAAATTGTCGTACGTACGTCCTTACGTATATACTCTGAAAATACGGGGTCTAACAAGGACATTTAGGATTTGTTTCCATTCTTCTCACTCTGAGATCGTGCGATAGAGCTGTGTTGTTAGGGTCGTCTCCCCCTAACGAGTTATGTTGATTGCAGCTATGAGAAAGGCAGCAGTGACCCAGGAAGGACTATGTGGATTGCGTATCCAGGTTGGTAATGATTGTAGTATAATTGGTATTGTGACATACAACTATACGGAGTTATGTATGAGGGTCATTTATGGGTTGCCTAGAATGGTTTTTGATTACCAAGAGTTGGTAAGGACTAACTAGATACCGGGTAGGTATGGAACAGTTAATGAATTCTCGCCAAGGTCTTATGTTTTATTTTGAGATAATTGGGAGATGATGAGTTGTCTGATAGGGTAGTGAACCCTTAAGAAGTCATGTTAAGGAACTTAACGGAATGTCATGTTAATAGATTAAGCTGCGTAGTAGGCTTAAAGAGAATTGTACGGATGAGGTCCGTATGTAGTAAGTAATGGTCGCTGTGATCAAGACAACATGGTTATGGTATTATGAGATGTTATTGTACCCGTTTACGGGGGGACTGATAAGGTAGGCTTGGTGCATGGAAATTGCGAGCCTAAGAATATTGATAACCACCGAGACCTTAGGTATATAAGGCCTTCTCGGGCAATAAGATTTTATTCAGACTAAGAGTAAGAGATAAGTGCGACGGCGGGTCGGGGTGAGGACCTGTTACGGGTCGCCTCATAGCCTGAAATGGAGTGGGATCAGTTGGTAGTAGTTCCGCTACGTGACAGGGTCATGAGGGTGCAAGGACCAAGTCTAGTTAATTGTTTTATGGGTTCGTGGACGCGTTCCACCGGAACCAGGTCGTGGAAGTCGGAAATGGCCTTATGTTGTTTAAAAGAGTGACTCCAAAATATTGGAGGCCAGCATCGGTATGGAAGTTATGTATGTATACTAGTATGAGTTGGAAATACGGAAAGAGTACGACCAGTAAGAAAGATAACAACCAAGTGTAAAGGAATAGAGCATGAATCCATACGAACCTTTCGAGGTAGCTACACACGTGAGTGTGTGGGGTGGTAGCTGAGCGGGAATATGAGGTTTTTCCGGTGATGATACAGTCGTCAGACCCTAGTAGACCTAGTAGAGAGGATTATGACAGACTTTGAGGTCATTATGAGTATGGGCTAGTTGGCTTCGTGAGTGCCAAGGTTGACATCTTAGTATAAGTTGTTATGTGGCCATGGGTGGCATATGTTGTATGAAGGGTGTAGTAAAGGAGACTATGTCGCTATCTAATTAGATTGGACTCCGAAAGAACATTCGGGGACGAATGTTTCTAAGGGGGGAAGAATGTTACACCCCGTAACTCCAGGACATGTTTAAGAGAATGTACGTAAGGAACTCAAGACTTAAAAAGGGTGCGAAAGGAAGAATTGTTTTTCCGACGGAAAATCTTCCGAACGTCGGAAAGGAAAAATGTTCGTTAGTGAGAATTAGATTCTCAAAATGCATTAATTGAGGATTATGGAATGTTTTATCATTATGGAAATTTATTTGTACGGATTTGGTCACGTGGGGCCCACCCGAGGAATTTTACGTTTTGTGGGGCCCA
Organism: Przewalskia tangutica; assembly: GCA_029844215.1. Lineage (NCBI taxonomy): Eukaryota > Viridiplantae > Streptophyta > Magnoliopsida > Solanales > Solanaceae > Przewalskia > Przewalskia tangutica. The sequence goes on along the minus strand of CM056733.1, from coordinate 14,618,071 downwards.
CGAGGGTTACAGAATTTTATGGACGAATTGGAGGGCGACACGTGGCACCCCCCCCCCCCCCCACATGGTGTTGGACGAATTTGCAAGGTTAAAATGTTCATTGACCATTGAAGAAGATTAGTCTTGCTAGCATGATATTATTGACCAAAGTCAACTTGCCACTTGTGTATGATCCAAGTGTTTTTCATCTTAGCCACCCATTTGTTTAAGTCTTGACCCTCCATAGTTTTATAAATACATACTAGTAGCAAGACTAGTTCCACACTTAGTCATATTTCAAGAAAATGTTGAAGAACAAATGAGGGGGGTTCTCGGCTTAGGGCTTTTTTTTGAAGACAAAATTTTGCAATTGTGGATGATAATTCACAAGACTTAAACCCAAGGTCCCTAAGAGTTTTGTAAGGTTATCTCAATAGAAAGATCCCGGAAAAGTGGCGTTTAAGTATTAGTCGCAAGGTGGAAACTTAAGGAGTTCTTCAACTTTGAAGTTGGAACTTGAAGATGAGTTCTTCATAGGCTTCTAAGGAGTGCTTGGAGCGGGTTGGAACATAAGAAAAGGAGCTAAGAATTGCTAAGGAGCGACTTTGAATCTTGGGAAGATTAAGGGCTTGAAAAGGTATAATTCTTGTCGTTTTAGTAATTAAGATTACTTATTGTTGTAGATATGGATATTAGTAAGCATGAGGTGTTTTTATTGTGAAGTTGATAAGTGTTATGGATATTGGAACTCTAACCCGAAAACTAGCATGTTTAGCCCTTAAGATTACAATTCGATTTGAGTATTAGTATAAGTTGTCACATGTTATATAAAGAAGGAAATTGTAGTTGTTGAAGTTGTTTATGACTAAATAACATGTTTGACCCAAGAACTTGGATTGGAAAAGAATCGGAAGACTTTATGTTGTTGCACCTATTAGCCGAGAATGACATGGAAATTATTGGATTGTCTTATATATTGTGGGGCGGAATTTTACACGTATTGTAGGGCGTGTAATCCCCTTTGTATTTGCTGAATTGATTGAGCCTTAAATGTGGCATTTGGTTATTGAATTCGGCCTTGAAAAAGGTGGCAAAGTAGGTAGAAACAAAGGAAGTGCTGCCCGATTTTCCGTAGAATTTAGTGACCTTGTATTTAGAATATTCTACGAAGAGAACTAGAAGTTGATAGATGTGTTGTGGTTATTATAGGTGGAAGTACTACGAATAGCGTATTCTACTTGAATGATGGAATAGCTATCAAGGTTGAAGTACTTTGGAGCATTTTGCTATTTGTCGATAATCGTCGCGAGGTATGTGAACCTCTTCCTTCTTTTGACATGATCCTATGTATGGAATGTACATGTGGTATTATTCCATGTTTCCTTCTACTCTTAGAAGTTAAGAAGTATGTATGTTGATTTACTCTATGTAAAGGTTATGTCTGAGTTATCCTAAGTTCTTACCAAGTCTTATGGGGATGTTGGTAAGAGTGGTTAGGAGGTATTTGGAGCCAAGTTGACTTGGCTAATTTACGGCACGAATGAGAATAAGTATCGAACAAGCCATTGCAGCGTTAATAAAGGAAAATGTAATGACTATAAATTATATTAAAACAAGTAGAATTCTCCATCTGCATAGAAGCTAAGATAAGACAAAATTGTATTACATTTTCTAGATCATGGCTGCTTTAATGAGATCAGTATAAACAAGCATAACCTATTCACATATATAAGGCATATGTTGCTTAATTTAAAGAGTTTACGTTATGAAGTGTTAAGACTATGAACTACGAAACTTGATTCTAAAAGGTAAGAGACTTGAAGTATTTTGAAAGTATACGATACTTGGTTTTCGAAAGTATAAGTCTCTTGGTTATAAAAAGAATGTATTTGCCTAAAGTATAAAGTTAGTATAACGACTTTATGGGAAGTGGGTTATCATAGCTTTATGGAAAGTTAAAAGAGTGGTTTACTCTAAGTAATGATAAATGTTTTGAAATAAAGAAAGGCAAATGGATTTAAAAGCATCAATTGCTTAAGTTTTAAGGAAAGAAGTCACTTGATTTAGAAGCCGAAAAATGTATTTCTAAAAGTGTAGTGACTTAGGTAAAATGTAAACAAGCCTTGATACTACGGGTGTTAGTATCTTGGGGTTTATATGAAAATGAGTCTTTTGAAAAGAATGTAAGCACGTAGTACTTTGGGTTAAATTCCCGGATTTTTATGTGTGAAACGAAAGTGCCATGAGTTTATAAAAATGGAAGTCTAAAGGTTTAATGAACTTGCCTATGTTGCTTGTGATAGCTTTGAGTGCAAGTATTATATGTTTACGTTGTCGTGACTCTCAGTTGGAGGGTCGGCTGTCTTGTTGTAAGTTTACTTGGACGTACCGACATTGATGTGGGATTCCACGGGTATGCTTCTATTATGATTGATCCTTGGACATGCTTATACGATGTGGGATTCCGGGGCATGTGACCAGGAGGCGGGTTAGATTCTCGGATTTGTTTTATTACCCATGCCCATGCTTATACGATGAGGGATTCCGGGGCATGCGACCATGCTATTACGACTATTACTCCATGGGCTAGCTCCCCATGAAGACATGTACCCACGATGAGGGATTCCGGGGGCATGTTATATTCTTACTCCATGGGCTATCTCCCCATGAAGACCTGCACCTACGATGAGGGATGTCGAGGGCACGTTATGGCCATGCTTATACGATGAGGGATTTCGGAGCATGCGGCCACGTTATATATATATATATATATATATATATATATATGTGTTGTATATGTGTACGCCGACAGTGAGGTAGGATGCCACGGGCGCGTCACATGGTTATATGTTACACCTACGGCTGTCGTCAGTGATGTGGGATTCCACGGGCAGGAGATTTATATGTATGTATTGTGTATGTGTACGCCGACAGTGAGGTGGGATGCCACGGACGCGTCACATGGTTATATTTTACACTTATGACTGTCGGCAGTGATGGGGGATTCCACGGGCACGCTTTGACATTTGTGTGACTTGATCGCGTCCCAGATTGGGCCGGGTAGTATATGCGTCCCTCCATAAAGGGTCGAATTATGTTATGAAAGATAAGTAAGTTATATGGTAATGAACTTAATGATTTCTCCTAAGTATGTACGTAAGATTTGGCTATAACTCTTAATGGAATGGAAAAGATAATGCTGTGCAATTAAGTTCATGAGTGGTAATGACACGGCAGGATCTGGTATGTACTTTTTATACTTGCCCCTGTCATTCTTTTGTACAGTTATGATCTGCTTATCAGATTTCTTATTTCTGCTCCATATTCGGTACTTGTTGTAATCGACCATCTTTGGGCCGCGTTCATGTCCGCAGTTTAGGTATTACGATTGTGGATCCGTGAGCTTAGGATCCTGGTTCAGCATTTTGAGATGGCTCCAATGTTCCGGAGCTTGTCGTCATGGTTATGTATATTCAGGGGTACGGCGGGGCCTTGTCCCGTCATAGTATTTGTCCAAATCTTAGAGGTCTATATTCATCTTTGGGCTGGACTGGCTAGAGTTGTTTTTACATTGTTAAACAGTGTAGACCCTTTCGGGTAACTTTTATGTTATGGCAGCCTTATCGGCTTGGCCTTAGTTTTGAAAAAAAAAGTGTTATTTATCTTCCGCAGTTTGTTATGTTGTATGAATAGAAGGGTGCCCAGGTAGGGCATCAGTCGCGGCCCGGGGTCGGGTCGTGACAGGTTTTTAGAGGCTAGGGTGTGAAATCTTGTCTAACTCTTGGTTACTAATCTTCCTAATACATTAAGGAAGAACACTTAGAAGTTTAAGAATTTTTGGACAACACTAGGTTAAGGGGAGGGGTGTTCGACGAGAGCAAGAAGAGAGGAAGGGAGAGGGAAATTATTTTCAAGTCTTGAAATATTCTAAGTGTGGAAGATTTTCATCAACTAGAGGTGTTTATATAGGACAACCAAGGGTTAGGATTGAAACATGTGTATGGTATAGATTTAGGACAAGTGTTTGTGTGGGTCCCTTTGTCCACTAGCCATGCAAATGCCATGCAAGACTTTGACCACTTGTCTTGCCCACTTTCTTGCCAAAACCGTCCACTTGTCCCCCACAAATGCCATGCAAGACTTTGACCATTTGACTTGCCCACTAGCCTTGAGAAAACGTCCCACCCATGTCCAATTTGGGGTGCACATGTCGCCCTCCTATTGGTCCAAAATATATATCTTTCGGAAAAAAATTCCATAATTGGTTAAAATATTGAAAACATAAAATTTCCTTCACAAGGTTCGGAATATTTTCCGTCGGAAAACAATTCTTTCATCCTTAACCTAATTAGGGCTTAAACATTCGTACGTACGTCCTCATATACATACTCCGGAACTACGGGGTATAACAACCCATTAATGTTGTAATCAATGTGGTCGATAGTGTCACACCCCGAACCCCGGGTCCGTGACTGGTGCCCTACCTGGGCACCTTTCTACCTTAACAACTAAACAAACTGCGGAATTTAAATAACACCTCTTTTTTTTTTAAAACCAACGTACGTGCAAGGGCAAAGCCGACAAGGATGCCATATAATATATATAATAAAAAGACACTACACTGCACATGAGTCCAATCCCACATATGAATACAGACCTCTAAGAGTTATACTGAACTATGACGGGACAAGGCCCCGCCGTACCCATAATCAGATAAAAGCTCAGATCGAAAGAACTTATACCAAAAAGATAAACTCCCGAACAGAAGGAGCTATCCAAAAACTCTGAGCAGGATCCTACACCTGCCGATCACCAAACAGCGTACCTAAACTTGCGGCATGAACGCAGCCCCCCGAAGGAGGTCAGTACGAAGAATGTACCAAGTATGTAAAACTGAAAATACTGTAATTACATCATAAGTTTAAAACAAAGCCGGAGACATGTATGATAATCCAATTACAGTACATTGTTCCTTACTAACAATGAGAGTAAATAGTAATATACTTACAATATAAAATAGGAAGCTCACGATCAAAGCAGGACCACCCGCCCGCAGTATCATTAAGCAATCCTACACCTGGGACTATTTAACCCGCATAGGTCACGTGGACCCGCATGAGGTATTCCTCGCATGGGACTATTTCACCCGCATAAGCCCTTATGGACTCGCATGAGGTATTCCTCGCATAGGTTGTATCCGCCCGCATGGGACTATTTCACCCGCATAAGCCCTTGCGGACTCGCATGAGGTATTCCTCGCATCGTGGGTAGCAAATCCACGGAATATGCAAATGCCACAAACCCGGGGAATGACCCCGCAATGAATGATATACCACTAGCACAAAACCGGCTATTACCAGCACACATAGGCAATTCTCAATTAAACAAGTCAAAGTACTTATCAACGCACACATAGAATAATTCTCAATTAAACAAGCCAAAGTACTTATCAAGGCACACATAGAATAATTCTCAATTAAACAAGCCAAAGTACTTATCAAGGCACACATAGAATAATTCTCAATTAAACAAGCCAAAGTACTACGTACGTACATTCTTTTCAAAAGACTCCTTTTTATGTAAAACCTCAAGATACTAACACCCGTAGTATCAAGGTGTGTCTATTTTTCAAAGTAAGCTACTACACTCTTAGAAAACTCATTTCAAAGATTGAAACCAAGTAACTTCAAATTTTCACAATCTAGGCAACTTATGCCCATTAATCAAAATAGACAACTTCTTAACCTTCCATAAAGCCGTTATAACCAACTTCCCATAAAGCCGTTATAACCCTTTATGGTTTTATACATATTCATTCCTTTTATAACCAAGAGACTTATACTTTAAAACCAAGTATCACATACTTACAAATCAAGTTCTTAACTTTCAAAATACTTCAAGTCTCTTAATATTTAGAAAACAAGTTTCTTCTACTTTTAAACCTCAAGTAACTCACACCTTTAAAACAAGTTACTTCTCTTAAATCATGTCATTTATCCTCTTTTAAAACAATTAAGTAAATCACTCCTTTTGACTCCCCTAAAGTCATTATAACAACCCTTAGGTTTTGGAACTAAGGCACTAGCCAAAAGGTTTGGACACCACTTCCTTTTCAAGACTCTATGTACTTTAAGTAAAATACCTTCACTTTTAAGAATCCAAACTTCACTAAGGAATTGGATTATACAACTTACAAATTAAACATCAAAGTACCATCAAGGAAGTACATAGAACAAATTCTATTTTAAGCAATCCAAATACAACCAAGGAATGGATCATTTAAGGAGTAGGACGTACTTTATTTATCTTAAGGAATCATGCTAGAAGAGGAGATAGTTCACATACCTTTTCGGCTAAATCCACAAGCTAAGCCGAATACGCCGTACGTAGAAGTGTCAACCTATAATGGTCACAACAAGACTATCAACTTCTAGTCTCAAACGTAGAATAATACTAAGTATACGGTCTCTTATTCTACGGAAAATCGGGCAGCACTTCCTTTGTTTCTACATACTTTGCCACCTTTTTCAAGGCCGAATACAATAACCAACACGCCACATTTAAGGCTCAAAACAACAACCAAACAAAGGGGATTACACGCCTTACAATACGTGTAAAATTCCGCCCCACAATTCATACCAAGTAGTTTAAAATCCAAGCCATTCTCGGCCAACTACATAACCAACAATTCAAAGTCTTTTCCAATCCTTTTCCAATTTCAAGTTCTAAGGTCTAACATGTTATATAGTCATAAACAACTTCAACAACTACAATTTCCTTCTTTATACAACATGCGACGACTTACACTAATAATCAACTTGAATTGAAATCTTAAGGCTAAACATGCTAGTTTTCGGATTAGGGTTCCAATAGCCAATAAACATATCAAACCTTATACTAAATACCTCATGCTTGCTAATATCCATAGCTACAACAATAAGAAATCTTAATTGCTAAAACGACAAGATTATACCTTTACAAGCCCTTAAAAATTCCAAGATTCAAAGTCGCTCCTTAGCAAATTCTTAGCTCCTTTCCTTATGTTCCAATCCGCTCCAAGCACTCCTTAGAAGCCTATGAAGAATCCATCTTCAAGTTCCAACTTCAAAGTTGAAGAACTTCTTAAGTTTCCGCCTTGCGACTAATACGAAAACGTCGTTTTTCCGAAATATTTCTATTGAGATATCCCTACAATACCCTTAGGGACATTGGGTTAAAGTCTTGTGAATAATGGAACAAAATTGCAAAATCTTGTGTGGCACAAATGGTGAACCCGAGAGCACTTAGCAAGAACAAGAATGTTGTGATTTTTTTTCTAAGTGTTAGAAGACCTTGTCTTGCACTAGCTTAGTATATATAACACAATGGATGGCTTAGATTTCAACACATGAGTGGCTAGGATGAGTTTCACTAGGATCAAGCCCAAGTGGCAAGTTGACTTTGGTCAATAATATCAAGATTTGAATAATTATCTTCTACCATGGTCAATGACCATTTTACCCTTGAAATAAACGTCTAAGACCATATGTGGGGGTGCCACGTGTCGCCCTCTCATTCGTCCATAAAATTCCGTAACCCTCGTGGGCCCCGCAAAACGTAGAATTCCTCGGGTGGGCCCCACGTGACCAAATCCGTAAAAATAAATTTCCATAATGTTAATAAGTTCCATATTCCTCAAATAATGCATTTTGAGAATCCAATTCTCAACAACGAGCATTTCTCCTTTCCGACGTTCGGAAGATTTTCTGCCGGAAAAACAATTCTTCCTTTCGTACCAATTTCCAAGTCTTGATTCCTTACATACATTCTCTTATACATGTCCTGGACTTACGGGGTGTAACAGATAGTTATAATCATCGCATGTTAAGGAATAAAGGATTTATAGTTGTTGTAGTTGTTATTATGTATATAACATGTTGGAATAACAACTTGGATTGAAAAATGAATTGAAAGGAAATTGATAATTGTGACAATGGTAGCCGATTATGGCTTGGAAATATTGGACAGTTTTATATTGATTGTGGGGCAGAATTTTACACGTCCTATTAGGCGTGTAATCCCCTTTGTATTGCTTAATTGTTGGGCCTTAAATGTGGCGTTTGGTTATTGATTTTCGGGCCTTGAAAAGGGTGGAAAGTACGTAGAAACAAAGGAAGTGCTGCCCGATTTTCCGTAGAATAAGAGACCTTACACTTAGTATGATTCTACGTTAAAAAGTGAGGAGTTGATAGACATGTTATGATTAATATAGGTTGAAGTACTACGTATAGCGTATTCTACTTAAGGATGGAATAGCTATCAAGGTTGAAGTACTTGGAAGCATTTTGCTACTTGTCGATAATAGTCGCGAGGTATGTGAACCTGTTCTTTCTTTTGGCATGATCCTACGTATGAAACAGCCATGTGATATTATTTCATGATTCCTTCTACTCTTAGAAGTTAATAAGTATTCACGTTGTTGATTCTAAGTTAAAGGTATGTCTAAGTTATCCTAAGTCTTTAACAAGTCTTATGGGGGATGTTGGTAAGAAGTGTTAGGAAGTTATGAGGTTTGATTTAAAGCTATGTGCCTTGATTTATTTGAAGTAAGTAAGTTGATTTTATGTTTGAAAATGACTTGAATTTATATGTGAAAAGGGGATTGATTTTAAAAGTGGAAGTTATATGATTTTAAAGAGAATAAGCTACTTGGTTTTGGAAGTGTATGAAACTTTATTTTTCAAGTTATGGGACTTGATTTCTAAAGTATAGATGACCTGATTTTATAAGTATAAGTAAATGGACTTTAAAGAATGTATGTTATGAAGTTTTAAGACTATGAACTTTGATTTTCTTTAAAGGATTATGAAACTTTATTTTTCAAGTTATGGGACTTGATTTCTAAAGTATAGATGACATGATTTTATAAGTATAAGAGACATGATTTTAAAGAGTGTATGCTACGAGGTGTTAAGACTATAAGCCTTGATTTTATAAGTGGAAATGACTTAATTTTAAAAAGTATGGCTTCTTAATTTATTTCAAAAGTTAAGAAGATGGTTTCCAAAAGAGTATGTGACTTGAGCTTTAAAAAGAAAGGAGTTTTATGATTCTTTTTAAGTATGTATGTACGTAGTATTTTTGGGTTTAGTTTCCCTAATGTTGCAAGAATAAAAATGTCTTAAGTTCTCTAAAACGAAAGGTTGTTATAATAGCTTTATGGGAAGTTGTTATGATGACTTAAGAAGAAGTGAAAAGATGGTTTAAAAATGTTATGTAAGGAAAATCACACCGAGCCTACAAATAGGCCGGATTATGTTATGAGATACACCGAGCCTACAAATAGGCCAGATTATATTATGAGATACACCGAGCCTACACATAGGCCGGATTACGCCATATTACCCCGAGCCTACACATAGGTCGGGTTACGTCATCTTACACCGAGCCCCACATGCGGGCCGGATTATGCTACATGATTCCACAGTACACCGAGCCCCATAGGCGGGCCGGATTATGCTACATGATTCCACAGTACACCGAGCCCCATAGGTGGGACGAATTATGCTACATGATTCCACAGTACATCGAGCCCCACAGGCGGGCCGGATTATGCTACATGATTCCACAGTACACCTAGCCCCACAGGCGGGCCGGATTATGCCACATGATTCATCAGTACACCGTGTCCCGCAAATGGGTCGGATTACGTTATCACGTATGGATAATCAAAGTAAGCTCTCAAATAAGAAGTCCCTCCATAAAGGGTCGGATTATGTTATGTAACATATGTAAGTTATGTGGAAAAACTTTATTGAATTCTTAAGTATGTATGTAAGAATATGATGATTAATTCTCAGTGAAAGAAGGAAAAGAACGGTTAATATACGATTGATTTCAGGAGTTAAAATGGCACGGTAGGATCTGGTATTTCATTTTTATACTTGCCCCTGTCATCCCTTTATACAGTTATGATGTGGTTAGTGTACCTTATTTTTGTTCCATACTCGGTACCAGTTGTACTGACCCCCTTCGGGGGGTTGCGTTCATGCCCGCAGGTGTTTGGTACACAGGTTGGTGATCCTTGCTCTTAGGATCTCTGTTCAGTTTTTGGGAAGAACCTCCATTCACTCCGGAGGCTTATCTTTTGGGGTACGGTTTCCCTGATGTTGTAGATTTATGTACATTCAGGGGTATGGCGGGGCCCTGTCCCGCCACAGTTGTAATTCTTAGAGGTCTGTAGTCATATCTTGTGGGTCGGTTTGTAAAGAAGAAGGACGTAACTACATTCGTTTATGTATATGTATATGCGTCCAGGGAGGTAGCCTTATCGGCTAACCTGTTGTTTAATTCTTGTTGATTTATTTTATAAGTTACATGTATGTTCCGCTGATTATCTCTGATGTATACCGATAAGGGTGCCCAGGTAGGGCACCAGTCGCAACCCCGGGGTCGGGTCGTGAACTTTCCACCAGGTAGTTATCCCACCAGTTTTTAACGTTCCGGTAAAACCTGAAACTAGAATTGTTGCTAGTTGGACATCATCGGTATGCTCTTTTATTTTATAACCAGTAAAACATACTCCCATTTCATGAAGTATTTTGATTATTTGGGCTTCAGACATTCCGTCTATGTTCCATTCATTAATCTCTTCTGCTGAGTATGAACCCCTATAGGTGGAGTGTTCATTGCATATCAAGAAACGTAGGTCTTTTATAGAAGTTTTTTGCTCCAAGACCCGCAAATTTTGATATTTTGTTAATATCATGTTTATCTTTTGAACTAGACCCTTCGGTGAGTACCTTTATTGATTCATCCATGGCGTCTCTGGAGGTAGACTCCTTTGTAACTTTTAGTTCTTTGAACTTCTCACTTATCCTATCTAATAGTTTATTATCGATTTCTTTTCCAAATTTCGAGTAGATATTTTCCAAAAATTGGGGAATCTTAAAGAGGGGTTCAGAGAGAGTACTTTCCTCTGACCGAACTGGTTTACTTCTTAAGGCTGAGGTATTACTAGCCTGGGTGATCTGATTAGAAACAACATGTAACAACTGATTAGTGTAGTTGTTTTGTTGGAGAATTTTATTAATATCTTCCCTTTGGGGTAGTCTGGAGTGGGGATCCTCTTTTAGGTCTCTTTTGAAAGGAGCTGCTAATAGGATTTCTCCGTCTATAGGGATTCTAATTTGTTCTAAAGGTGGAGTTTCAGATTCAATGGTCTTACTACCTGTATACCATTTCCTAACAATGGTACTAAGGGATTCTCTGTTATTATCTAATTGATCTGTGATTTGGAACCACTTAAAGAATTCTATATCATTTTTAACCCTTTTCATATCTTCAATCCATTGTTTTCTGAATGACTTCCTTTCTTCTAATAGAAAAGTACTTACATACCATTTTCTTTTTATGGAGTTTTCAGGGCTTACCCATAATTTATCAAGGGTTTTAAAATCTATTTTAAAATTTGTTTCCTATTTAATCATGCCAAGGCCGTCACCATGCATCTCACTTCTGGTGGGACTATTGGTTTTATCAATTGGATGATAATGAACTTTGAGTACGGCTGATACATAGTCTATCCCTCGAACTTTTTGTTCACTTATAGATTCTGCAGAATTATCGTCGGAACGCTCCTCCTCCTCCCGGGGTTTGGAAGAAGATGCTGCGAAGGAGTATCTTCCCGAGGACTTAGAATTTAAGAATTTTAGCTCAATTGATCCATCTATATGTTGGATTATTTGTTCAATGTTAGAGCTTTCTGGCTCTAGTTTTGGTTGGGTGATGGCATCAAAGTGTCATTCATCTTTTGCTAAAATTTCATTCCATTTTAGCATTCTATGAACAAAGATATTGATATGTTCCTGGTTTGCTTCCATGAGCATGGTAGCACCTTTATTACTAATTAACTTAGCTTTTGGGGCTAAAGTAGTTTTCATTAGTCCGTAATATACTCTATATATCACAGCTATTTCCCTCGTGTTTGTTTTGCTATTCATATTTTTTGTTTTAATGTTTAACGTTAGGGTATCCATAACGTTTTTGTTACACCCCGTAGTTCCAGAGTATGTATATGAGGACGTACGTATGAGAATACGACATTAAAGTTGGAAAGGAAGAAAGATGTGATTTTTCGACGGAAAAGTTTCCGGATTTTGTGAAGGAAAAAGGTTCGTTAATGGGAATTGGATTCCCAGATTTGGTATTCGGACTTTTTGGAATATTTAAGAATTATGAAATTTTATTTCCGGAATTGGTCATGTGGGGCCCACGGGAGGAAATTTACGGTTTTGTGGGGCCCACTTTATTTTCGGATTTTTGGCATTACGGATATTTTTCGGAAGACGGAATATTTTGGACGAGCAGGGGGGCGACACGTGTCCCCTCGAGGCCATGGGCGATTGTTGCGAGTGTCGACGCGTTTTCAGCGGACAAGTGGCCCATTTTTGTGGTGGCCACTTGTCCCATTGTTATGGTGGACAAATGGTTGGCCAACTACCCACACACATGTACCCCATCCTCACCACACACTTGCCTAGATCTTGGCCATTGATTTTCCTATAAATACCCCCATTGATTTCAAGACTTCTTCATCCACTTAAATGTTTCTAAGTCACAAAATGCCCCCTCCCTCCTGGTGTGGCTCGTCCAAATCCCCCACTATGTGTAGAAAATACTTCAAGTATTATTGTATTATCCCAAAATACCTTAGCCTAGTATTCCTAGTAGTATTCCAAGTTATTTCATTAACTAAGAGCCCGGAAAAATACTACTTTATTCCAATAGTCGCAAAAATGAAGCTGTTATACCCCGTATTTCCAGAGTATGTACGCAAGGACGTACGTAGAAAAGTTTGTGCTTTAAAGTGAAGGGCCGAAAATTTTTTGTTCACAACACCCGTTTAGAGTCGTTTTTCGACGAAACGTTTCCACAGCTTTCGTAGGGGAATTTCCGGCTATGCCATTTATATTTTTTGCGGATTTTTCCGAGAGACGAAACATTTTGGACCAACGGGAGGGCGACACTTGGCACCCTCCAATTGGTGGCTTGAAATCGTCCAAATGGACGAAATGGTCAAGTGAAGCACGTTTTTGGTGCCTTGGCTAAAGTCAAGGAGTTGGTAGGATTTTTGTGTGTAGTAAATCCTAGCCCTACACTTGCCTAACACATGGATTGATCTTGGCCTTTGGTTGGCCATCCCTTGACCTATAAATACCCCTCTAGTTGATGAACTTTCTTCATTCAAAAATTGAGCAATCTATCTAAGTCTCAAATACTCCCTCCCTCTTGTCTTGAAATCGTCCAAAAGCCCTCCCCCTTTGAGAAGGCCTTGGCCGAAACCCCCCCCCTAGCCTAGTTGCTTTCGTATAATACCCCCCCTTTGTGGTGTAGAAATACTCTCCTAAGTATTGTTATAATGTCCAAATACCTTGGCCCAAATACCTTGTAGTATTCCCAAGGTTACACTTATAAAAGCCCAGAAAATACCATTATACTTTCCTTTAGCCACTAAACGAAACCCTAAGGAAATCTTCATTGTTGTTTGAAGTACTTAAGAGAAGTTGGTTAGAACTTCTAAGGGTTGGTTGGAGCGGATTGGAGCACTCGGAGGAGGAGCTAAACCTTGCTCAGGAGCGACATTAAACTTGGATAATTTTTGGGCTTATCGAGGTAAATATCTTGTCCCCCTATTGTAATTGGAAATTACATAAGTGTTGAATATATAGTTGTAGTATACTATATATAGAACTGAACGTAGTTATCGGCAATGTCTTTTGACTTAAGCCTGAATAATACTTACGGCAATGTCTTGCGACTTAAGCCTGAATTTAAGAAGAGTAATCGAATCAGTAATTACATGGGTCAGACATAAAGAGACTTGGTAGTAGTACCGTGGAGTAGAATTGTACCCGTTAGGGTTAGATGTATAACCCCCCCCCTGGTTGGCTTGATAGCCGGCCTCGATAGAGGAGGAGATTAACGCTGTTGCGGGGGGGGGAGGTGCTGCCGAATTTTCTGTAGAATGTTCTACGAAGAGACCTAATTGTTAATAAGCGCCTTGTGGCCTTATAGGTGGAAGTACTATGCGTAGCGCGATCTACGTGGCTTAAGGAGTAGCCGACGGTTTGAAGTACTTGGAGCATTTTGCTAATAGTCGATACTCATCGCGAGGTATGTGAACCTCTTCCTATCTCTTCTAGCATGATATGTGTGAACTATGTAGTACGGTAGACGTACATGTGTTAACTGTGTTTGATTGTTCTAAAACATAAAGTGTTATAACGGCTTTATGGGAAGTTGGTTATAACAGCTTTATGTAGGTTAGAAAATGGGTTGTGGTTTTCAAAAGGTAACTGATTTGGTTATAACCGGCTTGTTATGTGTTTATGAAGAAGTTGAAGTATTTCAAAAGATTTGTGAATCGTTTTGAAAGAAAGAGTAACACTTGGTTTTAAAGGTTTTAAAAAGAGTTATACTAGCTTTATGGGGAGTTAGGTATAATGTCTTAAGAGAGGTAAAGAAAATGGTTTACTGATGTTAGAAGTTAAGAGACTTGATCTTATAAGATAAGAGACTTAACTTATTTGTTTTAATGTGGATGTTTATGTGAAACCTCATTCGTGAGTAATGAGTACTTGGTTTTATTTAAAGGGATAATGTTTTACTGATTTCGAAATCGTAATGTGTATCGACAAACCACCGCAGCTGTTAATAAAGGAAAATGTATTGAATAATGATGTATCGTATTAAAACCAAGAGAAACCTCCATCCGCATGATAAGCTAAGATGAGACAAAATGATATTACATTTCCTAGATCATGGTCGCTTAATAATATTGATTATAAACAAGAATAACCTACTCACATATAAGACATATGTTTCTCAAAACGCTTAAAGGAGAATTATGTTTTAAAGGATTAAAACTATGAACTACGAAACCTTTTCTAAAACGAGGAACTCGAGCCTTTGTAATTAGGCAAACCGGAACTTTAGGAAAAGAATGCTGGTACTTGAGTTTAAAAAGAAAGTGTTCGTTTACTTAATAATGTGAATCACTCTAGTTTTATACTACTGTATCGTGACATTTATAAAATGAATGTATCTCTTTTAAAAGGACTTAACGATGTAGTACTTTGGGGTTAAAAACCCGACTTTGGCATTAAATGAAAGTACTTTGAGTTGTGTGAAACTTGCTTATGCTTGTTGTTGTGAAACTTGACCATGTTACGTGATAGCCTTGTTGTGCAAATCGTGTTCACTTGATCACCGGCTCACCCGAATGTATTTCACTTGACGCACGGTTCATCCGGAATGTATCTCACTTGACACGGCTCACCCGAATGTATTTCACTTGACGACCGGTTCATCCGGAATGTATCTCACTTGATTACCGGTTCACCCGAATGTATTTCACTTGACGACGGCTCATCCGAATGTATCTCACTTGATTACGGTTCACCCGGAATGTATTTCACTGACGACCGGTTCATCCGGAATGTATTTCACTTGACACGGTTCATTCCGGAATGTATTCCACTCGACTTGGCATGATCGCTTATGTTGCGAATCGTAGTTTGGTTATCATACATGTCTCTCGCTTTATATAGACTATTATGATTTCGCCATGTGAGTTTACGCCACATACTGTACCATTGCATCGACTTCGGGGCCGCGTTCACGCCGCAGTAAAGGTACATCGATCGCCGATCCCCGCTTAGGATCACATTCGCGTGTTGGAAGCTCCGCTTCTCCCGAGGCTTATCTTTTGTATGTTCCCGAGTTGTAGGTTCTTGTACATTCGTGGTATGGCGGCCCCGTCCCCATAGTTATTGTAAATCTTAGAGGTGCAGAGCAATCGCAAGGTGGTTTTGTAAAGGATTAAACTGCTCGCTTTGAAAAAGTTGTTTATATATATATCATTGGAAGGTAACCGCTTTGGTTGACTCGTTCTATTATCTTATCTCTTATTTCATGTTCATGTTTTATTTCCGCTGATTTTCTCTCGATGTCAGATCACTAGGGTGCCCGGTAAGGCACGATGGCCCCGAACGGTCGTTACAAAAGTGGTATCGAGCGATTAATCCTCGGAAAGTGTCTACGCATCGTGTTCAGTAGAAGTCTTGATTATCGATGTGTTGTGCACCACATCTATAATCGTGAGGCTATAGGACATTTAGGATTGGTTTCATTCTTCTCATTCCGAGATCGTGCCTAGAGCCGTGATAAGTCGACCCTCCGACGTATTTCATTTTACGCTTATGCCTCCGCGTAGTGCAACCTGCACTCAGACGGCAAGGCAAAGAGGAGTCGCTAGTGGATACAGAGGAGTACGAGGGCGCAGCCCTGGCCAAGACTGAGACAAGAAGCCCGACGGCGGGTTTCGTGGACGCCGCCAACACCAAAGCCAGAGTTTAGAGCCGCAGCAGTGGTCGCCGAGACTACAAGACTGAGCCTCCACCCCACACCGGAGCAGATGAGACGGGTACAAGGAGATGGCCCGCCATCGCCGCGGTCGTGGCCGATATGAGGATCTACCGACGCAGCAGCCCACCAAGAGCACCCGTGATTTCACCCCGAGCGCATAGCTGAGGCTACGTGACTTTCTCGAGTCAGAGCCTCAGTGTTCTATGGATCGAGAGCCGAGGACGACCTCGTGAGTTTATCCGACTACACGATCATGAGAGTGATCGAGCCTCGCAGGCGTAGTCGGTGGTATTGGTTCACATCACCGCGTGATATCGCAGCTGATCGTTTGATTCGCGAGCTGTCCCGGGAAGAGCATGCACCTCCAGCCGTATGGGACGAGTTCTCAAGGGCTTTTCTTGCACATTTCTTGCCCCCACAGATGAGAAGGGCTCGGGCCGACAGGTTTTTGACGTTGAGGCGGATCGCGACGGTTAGAGAGTACAATGTGAGTTCGACTCATTAGCTCGATGTTCCCGCCAGAGTAGCCGATATGGGGACAGAGTACACCGCCACGCCACCGGGCCGGATGAGTACTGGCGAGGCTTGTTCGGTGTAGCTCTTCACCGCACGGACATTGCCCGCACGCAGCTCATGCACTAGGATGTGAGGCACGGAGAGATCGACGGAACGACCGAGATCGCCAGAAGAGGCCGTGACGGCAGTGGTCCTTTGGTAACTTTCGAGGCGACCGCCGAAGTTAGCCTAGTTATGTACCTCCACCAAGACAGCAGTGGTCCCCACGCCGCCGTGACGCTCAGGTATTCGAGCCGGTCGAGCTCCGTGGCTTCGTTCACATATACACGGGTTCTAGCCAACAGATTCACGCCCTCAACAGGCACGATGTGGCAAACATCATCCCGGAATGTCGCTTTTTATCGGTGCTTGCTTCACCGCGGCCGCGTGGCCATGTGACGAGAGATGCGGCTTATAGAGAGGTACCGGCAGCTGGCGCAGCCTTACCGGATCGATGGCGTGTTCATCGCTTTCTACGCATACGCGCAGGCGCATTTACTTACGATTAGAGTGAGCCAGAGCTTCAGTATATCCTTAACCCTCAGAGGCTTGTATGTTTTGATGTTATGTTAATGTGTTAGGTGTTACGTTCGGATAGCTTTGTGCTAAAGTGTGATTTAGGAACTTGGTTGGGAAAAAGGGTAAGCTCAAAGTGAGGGAATGATGAACCTTAGAATATTACGCTGAGACCGTAGATGTAAGGCCGTCTTGGGTACAAGATTTTGCGAGTGATCCTTGTCAGAGTGCATTTTATGCCTAGAATGTATTGTGTGATAAGTCCCTGGGTAGTGTGAAATGGAAGTGGTAGCTTTCATGATGTGATTTAGCAGGATTGTTCCGTGTCAGGGAACAAGGGCTTGACGCGATTGTGGGTCGGGTTGAGGACGTGATACGGATCAACCCGTAGCCCGGATTAAGGTGGGGTCAGTTCTGGGTGGTCCCGCCAGGTGGCAGGGTCACGAGGGTGCTAGGCCCAAGTTTAGATGACCATCGTATGAGTTCATAGATATGTTCGACCAGAATCAGTTCGTGAAGGCCGAGAATGGCCTTAGAGGAAATCGAGGGTAGTAAGATGACCAAGTTCGAGGTGGTAACTCGAGGTTGGGAACCGCGATGATGAAGTGTGGTACGATACTAGAAGAGTTCAAATGTTCGAGAAGGGCACGACGAGTAAGGAGGGGAGAGAACGTGTGTTATTACGTGGCCAGGTGTGGCTTTGACAACTTGTTAGAAGGAACTTCTTCGTTATCTATTTCGAGAAGGAACATTCGGGACGAATGTTTCTAAGGAGGGGAGAATGTTATACCCCGTATTTCCAGAGTATGTACGCAAGGACGTACGTAGAAAAGTTTGTGCTTTAAAGTGAAGGGCCGAAAATTATTTGTTCACAACACCCGTTTAGAGTCGTTTTTCGACGAAACGTTTCCACAGCTTTCGTAGGGGAATTTCCGGCTATGCCATTTATATTTTTTTTGCGGATTTTTCCGAGAGACGAAACATTTTGGACCAACGGGAGGGCGACACTTGGCACCCTCCAATTGGTGGCTTGAAATCGTCCAAATGGACGAAATGGTCAAGTGAAGCACGTTTTTGGTGCCTTGGCTAAAGTCAAGGAGTTGGTAGGATTTTTGTGTGTAGTAAATCCTAGCCCTACACTTGCCTAACACATGGATTGATCTTGGCCTTTGGTTGGCCATCCCTTGACCTATAAATACCCCTCTAGTTGATGAACTTTCTTCATTCAAAAATTGAGCAATCTATCTAAGTCTCAAATACTCCCTCCCTCTTGTCTTGAAATCGTCCAAAAGCCCTCCCCCTTTGAGAAGGCCTTGGCCGAAACCCCCCCCCTAGCCTAGTTGCTTTCGTATAATACCCCCCTTTGTGGTGTAGAAATACTCTCCTAAGTATTGTTATAATGTCCAAATACCTTGGCCCAAATACCTTGTAGTATTCCCAAGGTTACACTTATAAAAGCCCAGAAAATACCATTATACTTTCCTTTAGCCGCTAAACGAAACCCTAAGGAAATCTTCATTGTTGTTTGAAGTACTTAAGAGAAGTTGGTTAGAACTTCTAAGGGTTGGTTGGAGCGGATTGGAGCACTCGGAGGAGGAGCTAAACCTTGCTCAGGAGCGACATTAAACTTGGATAATTTTTGGGCTTATCGAGGTAAATATCTTGTCCCCCTATTGTAATTGGAAATTACATAAGTGTTGAATATATAGTTGTAGTATACTATATATAGAACTGAACGTAGTTATCGGCAATGTCTTTTGACTTAAGCCTGAATAATACTTACGGCAATGGCTCATGACTTAAGCCCGAATTTAAGAAGAGTACCGAATCAGAATTACATGGGTGTATTACGATGAGACTTGTGTAGTAGTACCGTGGAGTAGAATTGTACCGTTAGGGTTAGATGTATAACCTCTGGTTGGCTTGATGGCAGCCTCGATAGAGGAGGAGATTAACGCCATGTGGGGAGGTCACGAATTTTACGTAGAATGTTCTACGAAGAGACCTAATTGTTAATAAGCGCGTGGCCTTATAGGTGGAAGTACTATGCGTAGCGATCTACGTGGCTTAAGGAGTAGCCGACGGTTTGAAGTACTTGGAGCATTTTGCTAATAGTCGATACTCATCGCGAGGTATGTGAACCTCTTCCTATCTCTTCTAGCATGATATGTGTGAACTATGTAGTACGGTAGACGTACATGTGTTAACTGTGTTTGATTGTTCTAAAACATAAAGTGTTATAACGGCTTTATGGGAAGTTGGTTATAAGACTTTATGTAGGTTAGAAAATGGGTTGTGGTTTTCAAAGGTAAGCGATTTGGTTATAACCGGCTTGTTATGTGTTTATGAAGAAGTTGAAGTATTTCAAAAGATTTGTGAATCGTTTTGAAAGAAAGAGTAACACTTGGTTTTAAAGGTTTTAAAAAGAGTTATACTAGCTTTATGGGGAGTTAGGTATAATGTCTTAAGAGAGGTAAAGAAAATGGTTTACTGATGTTAGAAGTTAAGAGACTTGATCTTATAAGATAAGAGACTTAACTTATTTGTTTTAATGTGGATGTTTATGTGAAACCTCATTCGTGAGTAATGAGTACTTGGTTTTATTTAAAGGGATAATGTTTCTTGATTTGGAAATCGAATGTGTATCGACAAACCACCTGCGGCGTTAATAAAGGAAAATGTATTGAATAATGATGTATCGTATTAAAACCAAAGAGAAACCTCCATCTGCATAGAAGCTAAGATGAGACAAAATGATATTACATTTCCTAGATCATGGCTGCTTAATAATATTGATTATAAACAAGAATAACCTACTCACATATAAGACATATGTTTCTCAAAACGTTTTAAAGGAGAATTATGTTTTAAAGGATTAAAACTATGAACTACGAAACCTTTTCTAAAACGAGGAACTTGAGCCTTTGTAATTAGGCAAACCGGAACTTTAGGAAAAGAATGTTGGTACTTGAGTTTAAAAAGAAAGTGTTCTGGTTTACTTAATAATGTGAATCACTCTAGTTTTATACTACGGGTATCGGGTGACATTTATAAAATGAATGTATCTCTTTTAAAAGGACTTAACGTATGTAGTACTTTGGGGTTAAAAACCCGGACTTTGGCATTAAATGAAAGTACTTTGAGTTGTGTGAAACTTGCCTATGCTTGTTGTTGTGAAACTTGACCATGTTACGGGTGATAGCCTTGTTGTGCAAGTACTGTGTTCACTTGATCACCGGTTCACCCGGGAATGTATTTCACTTGACGACCGGTTCATCCGAATGTATCTCACTTGATTACACGGTTCACCCGAATGTATTTCACTTGACGACCGGTTCATCCGGAATGTATCTCACTTGATTACGGTTCACCCGGAATGTATTTCACTGACGACCGGCTCATCCGAATGTATCTCACTTGATTACCGGTTCACCCGGGAATGTATTTCACTTGACGACCGGTTCATCCGGGAATGTATCTCACTTGATTACCGGTTCACCCGGGAATGTATTTCACTTGACGACCGGTTCATCCGGGAATGTATCTCACTTGATTACCGGTTCATTCCGGGAATGTATTCCACTCGACTTGGCATGATCGCTTTTATGTTGTGAATCGTAGTTTGGTTATCATACATGTCTCTGCTTTATATAGACTATTATGATTTCGATTCTGAGTTTCTGATTTCACATACTTGGTACTGTTATCGACCTCGGGGCCGCGTTCATGCCGCAGTAAAGGTACATCGATCGCCGATCCCCGCTTTTAGGATCACATTGGCGTGTTGGGAAGCTCCGTTTCTCGGAGGCTTATCTTTTGTATGTGTTCCCCGAGTTGTAGGTTCTTGTACATCTGTGGGTATGGCGGGCCTGTCCCGTCATAGTTGTTGTAAATCTTAGAGTCAGAGTAATCGTGCAAGGTGGTTTTGTAAAAAGGGATTAAACTGCTTCGCTTTTGAAAAAGTTGTTTATATATATATCATTGGAAGGTAACAGGTTGGTTGACTGTTCTATTATCTTATCTCTTATTTCATGTTCATGTTTTATTTCCGCTGATTTTCTCCGATGTTGTATCACCAGGGTGCCCGGGTAAGGCACGAGTGCCCGAACGGTCGTTCTATTCTAGAAAAATCTTCATAGCTTAGATGAAGTGTTAAGAGGTTGTTTGGAAACTTCTAAGGGTTGCTTGGAGCGGGTTGGGCGTCAGAATCGAGCTAAACGTTGCTCGGGATCGACTTATATCTTGGATAATTTTGGGCTTATCGAGGTAATGATCTTTATCCCCTATCAGAATTGGAAATTACATGTAGTAGTAGTTAATAATTGAGTATAAGATATATTGGAAGAATCGGTATAAAGAATTGAATCAGTATTTACATTGACTGTATTCTGAGACTTGTAGTATTATTGTGGAGTAGAATTGTACACGTCAGGTTAGGCGTGTAACCCCGGGATTGTTGGTTCGCAGGCCTCGTTAGAGGAGTTTTATGTGGTTGCGGAGGGAGGTGCTGAATTTTCCGTAGAATAAGGAATCTTGTATCTAGAATTATTCTACGAAGAAATCTAGAGGTTGATAGGCGTTTTGGGCCTTTATAGTCAAGTACTACGAGTAGCGTATTCTACTTGAAGGATGGGAAAGGCGAGCAAGGTTAGAGTACTTTGGAGCATTTTGCTAATTGTCGATAATCGTCGCGAGGTATGTGAACCTCTTCCTATCCTTTCTAGCATGATATCTGTGAAATATATTTAGTGCGGTAGACGCACGTGTGTTTAAAGAAAATTGATTTTCCTTTTGTGTCCTTGACTTGATTCCAAAGTTAGGTGACTTGTTATGAAATATTAAGAACTTGAATTATGTTAAAAAGTTGTAAAACCTCACTCGTGAGTAATGGGTGTGTGGTCTTTCAAAGAATAAAGTTATCTTAATTTCGAAAATAAGAATGGTTTTATCATTGGATTTAAAATGATAACTTGACTTATAAACAACTTGATTTTGGGAAAGGAGAAGTAACTTGATAGGTTACTTGTTTTTAAAAGAGTAAGACCATTGGTTTAAAAAGTATATTGCTACTTGACTTTTAAAGGAAAAGTGCCTTTGTTTTAAAAGAAGGTATGGAAATTGTTTTGGTTTTACTTTGATGTCTTTTGACTTGAGTTTTAAATAATAAGAATCTTGAAGTATTTCAAAAGAGTTATTAACCATTTTGAAAGAAAAGAAATACTTGGTTTCAAAAGCTTAAGTGTTATACTAGCTTTATGGGAAGTTAGGTATAACGACTTAAGGAAGATAGAAGGAACGGTTTACTTATTTGTTTATGAAAGTCTTGTATTGATTTCTGGAAAGTGTAGTAAGATGGTTTGATAAGTAAACATGTTAGGATGCTACGTGTGTTAGTGTCTTGTGATGTTTGTGTAAAGGGGTTTCCCTTGTTGTGCTTATGTTTTTTAACGATAAGCCGTTATGTTAGTATTGTACCACTCACCTCTTGACATGTTATACCGGGGTTGTCGCCCCGATGTGAGGATGCCTCATGCGGGTCCAGGGGACCTACGCGAGCTACGAGTTCCGTGTTAGTGTGCGGGAATACCTCACGCGTCTACATGTGGCGTACGCGACTCACGAGAGTCGGGGCGATGCCGAAGTAGCTACCCTCGACGCGGGAATACCTCACGCGCCTAGGTGGCTACGCGAGTGCGGTGAGTTCGAGATTTGACGCCACATTGATACCGAGGGCGAGCCGCTCGATCATGTGGCGCGTCTAGAAAGACCTCGTGATACGCTTTTATAGCATTGTTGGTACCGGGTTTTAGTAGTCGGCTATGCCTTCGCATTTACCCGCACAGCTTTATTATGACACAGTGGGACACGGTGTTCATGTGTATTCCTTGGTGCTTTTATATCATGGGTAGCGGCGGTGAGGAAGGAATTCCACGCATGATTGATATTGTGGGCATGAGACCCATGGTTATATTTGAGTGATGACTTTAGGCGTGAGTCACGACTTGACATGATCGCTACATATTGTGTATCGGAAATTGTTATCATATATGTCTTCTGCTTTACATAGACTATTATGATTTCATTCTGATTTTTAGTTTCACATACTTGGTACTGTTATCGACTTCGGGGCCGCGTTCATGCCGCAGTAGAGGTACACGATTGTTGATCCTCGCCATGTGGTCACATTGCGTTTGGGAAGCTCCGTTTCTCGGAGGCTTATTCGGTATAGTCCTCGTCGTTGTAGGTACTTACATTCGTGGGTTATGGCGGGCCTGTCCGTCGTTGTTGTTATTATATTCGTAGAGTGCAGTAATCGCGTGTGCGAGTTTGTAAAATGGGATGTAACTGTTCGGGTTCAAGTTTTTATATATATATGCCGACAGGCATATTTTCTCAGATAAACTGTTTCTCATTTCATATTGTTTCATGTCTTGTTTTATATTCCGCCGTTACTCGATGTATGTCTACTGGTGCCCGGTAAGGCACGATCACGCCACGCCCGGTTAGTCGTGACAAAAGTGGTATCAAAGCGATTAATCCTCGGAAAGTGTCTACGATCGTATCTAGTAGAGTCTTGATTATCGGTGTTGTGCACCACACCTATAATCGTAGGCTACAGGATATTTAGGATTGGTTTCCATTCTTCTCACTCGAGATCGTGCCTTAGAGCCGTGTTATAAGTTGGACTCCTCCGACGTATTCTTTTCACCGTTATGCCTCTACGCAAGGCAACGAGCCCGAAGGCAAGGCGCAGGCGGAGCCGCGAGCAGAGCACGTAGGTTACCGTGGCACGCCCACCATTATCCGAGACGCTTCATTCGGGAAGTTCTGCGATGCCGCTAGCCCCAAGAGAGTTTAGAGCAAGAGCGTGAGCTACCGAGACCACGATACCGAGCCTCTAGTCCCACGGCGAGAGCAGGATATGAGTTACAAGGAGATGGCCGTTACTAGTCCGTGGTCGGAATGAGGACGGACGGAGCCGGTGGTTCCAAAGAAGTATCAATAGTTCACCCTAGATCCGATAGTTGAGACTTGATTTCTTGAGTTGTACCACCCGAGTCCTATGGATTGAGGATCGAGAAAGATCATCGAGTTTATTCGACGACAGAGCGGATCATGGAAGTGATCAAAACCTTAGAGGCATTTCAGACACACTTCGCCCTCGCAGATGAGGAGAGCTCGGGCAGGTAGCGAGGTTGAGGCGAAGCAGGCGGATGGTTCGGGAATACAGATAAAGTTTGACTTATTGACTCGTTATGTCCCCGTTAGTGGCGCATATGGAGGATAGAGTGCACCGATATGTCACAGACATGACGATTACCTAGCAGAGTTGTACAAGAGTAGCTCTTGATCGACATGGACATTGCCCGCATACTGAGCTTACGCGCAGCAGCATCGAGGAACGTAGAGATCGACGGAGTAACCAAGATCAGCAGAAGAGGGCCAGAACAGCAGGGTCCTTTGGTAACTTTCGAGGCGGACCTTCTCAGCAGCAGACTGGTTATGCGCCTCCGCCAGTACAGAGTGGTCCTCCACAGACTTCAGGACGATCGGGGTATGCAGGAGTTGGTCAGAGCTCCAGGGCTTCTGGATCACAGCTACACGTAGGTTCCACCACCGATTCGATTTTCCTCAGTGTTCACAATGTGGCAGGCGTCATCCCGGGGAATGTCTTATTTTTGTTGGTGCTTGTTTTACTTGCGGCCAGCAGGGCCATTTTGCGAGAAATTATCCGACCAGAGGTGGCGCGAATGTAGAGACTCAGCCTTCAGGATCAGTGGCTAGTTCATCACCTTCCCTAGCTATGCGCCCAACAGGGCAGGATTGATTAGAACGACAAAGGGGAGTGAAGCAGTAGATACAGGTATATCCTTAACCCTCTAGAGATTAGTATGTGTGATAAGATGAGTATATCTTAAGTGTTATGTTCAGATAGAATTGTGTAAATTGGGATTAGAAATCATGGTTAGGTAAAAGGGTAAGATTGGGGATAGGGAAAGTGTGAGCCTTAGAGTTTTATACGTGGAGACCTTAGAGGCGAGGCCATCTTGAGTAAAAGATTTATTTCTATGTTTGACCCTTATCGGAGTGCATAGTATACGTGAGATATGTTTGTGTGATAAGTCCCTGAGTAGTGTGAAATGAAAGAGGGTAGTTGAGCTAAGAAGACCACTAGGTTTTCGTGACTCGATGGTGAGATTGTTCCGGATCGGGAAAAAGAGCTTGGCGCGATAAATGGGTCGGGTTGAGGCCAGATTGCGGGTCAACCCGCAGCCCGGTTTGAAGTAAGGAAATATTGTGGTGGTCCCTCTTTGTGATAAGGTCACGAGGGTGCTAGGCCCAAGTTTAGGTAACCATCGTACGAGTTTGTGGATGTGTTCGACCAGTAGTAGGGCCGATGGGGTCAGCCCATCTTGTCTTTTAGTCAGGACTGTTTACTCGGCGGAGGGTTATGCGAGATGTTGTATATCAGGAAGGTTGTAAGGCTGCACGGGGTTCCTACTTTTATTTTATGGCAGGCAGTGGAGCCCAGTTTATGGCTATTTCTTTTTCGGGAGGTTTTACCAGGTGGGTTAGGAACTCAGGTGAGTCTCAGTATTGCATTCACCCTCGGTCCGGTGTTTTGATTTCAGAGGTAGTTGTAAGGATTATTTGCCTCTTTTGAGTAAGTATTATAATAGCTACCATTTCAGTATTCGGATGTCGCCTTATGAAGCCGGGTATGGGCGTAAGGGTAGGCTGCCAGTAGATTGGTTCGATGTTGGCAAGGTTCAGATAGTTGGTCCCTACTTGTTTCAGCAGGATGTGGGTAAGGTGAAGCTTATCCAGAAGAAGTTATTAGCAGCTCAGAGTCAACAGAAGTCGTATGGATAATCGGCGTCGACACTTGAGTTGTGCCGACGGTAGGTCTTCTTGAAGGTACCACCCCGGAAGGGTGTGACGAGATTTGGAAAGCAAGGGAAACTTAGCCCGAGGTACTTTGGGCATTTTCAGATCGTTTTTAAAATAGGCCAGGTTGCCTATAAGTTAGCACCCGACTTAGGAGACAGTACGTCCGGTCTTCCATGTTGCTATGATTCGGAAGAGTATCGGAGATCCATCTAGAATGTTCCCAGTTAATGATGACCAAATTGAAGGTAGTAACCCCGAGATTTTGGAAACTGAAGCAATGACAGAAATGTGGTACGTATAGTAGGAAGAGTTCGAGTGTACGAGGAAAGTACGACGAGTAATAAAAAGGCGAAGATGTGTTAAGAAGATGGAAGTGTCCTTGTTATAAAGTAAAGTTGTGAAGGAAGTATCCTTTGGACCATGTGTGGAGCTATTAGTATTGTTATACGCTTTAGAGATGATTCTTCGCTGGCTTGGATGTGAGTTTTTGCGCGTACGTGGTATTATGGCCAGGTGTGGCATAATTGGTTTCGTAAGTATAGTAGTGAAGACTATACCGGCACAGGTGTGCTTGGAGACTTAGAAGGAACATTCGGGACGAATGTTTCTAAGGGGGGAAGAATGTTACACCCCGTAGTTCCAAAGTATGTATATGAGGACATACGTACGAGAATACGACATTAAAGTTGGAAAGGAAGAAAGATGTGATTTTTCGACGGAAAAGTTTCTGGATTTTGTGAAGGAAAAAGGTTCGTTAATGGGAATTGGATTCCCAGATTTGGTATTCGGACTTTTTGGAATATTTAAGAATTATGAAATTTTATTTCCGGAATTGGTCACGTGGGGCCCACGGGAGGAAATTTATGGTTTTGTGGGGCCCACTTTATTTTCGGATTTTTGGCATTACGGACATTTTTCGGAAGACGGAATATTTTGGACGAGTAGGGGGCGACACGTGTCACCCCCCCTTTAGGTCATGTGGGCCGATTGTTGTGGAGTGTTGGACGTTTTTCTTGGTGGACAAGTGGCCCATTTTTGTGGTGGCCACTTATCCCATTGTTATGGTGGACAAATGGTTGGCCAACTACCCACACACATGTACCCCATCCTCACCACACACTTGCCTAGATCTTGGCCATTGATTTTCCTATAAATACCCCATTGATTTCAAGACTTCTTCATCCACTTAAATGTTTCTAAGTCACAAAATCCCCTCCTCCTTTGTAGCTCGTCCAAATCCCCCACTTTGTGTAGAAAATACTTCAAGTATTATTGTATTATCCCAAAATACCTTAGCCTAGTATTCCTAGTAGTATTCCAAGTTATTTCATTAACTAAGAGCCCGGAAAAATACTACTTTATTCCAATAGTCGCAAAAATGAAGCCCTAGAAAAATCTTCATAGCTTAGATGAAGTGTTAAGAGAAGTTGTTTGGAAACTTCTAAGGGTTTCTTGGAGCGGGTTGGAGCGTCAGGAATTGGAGCTAAACGTTGCTCAGGATCGACTTATATCTTGGATAATTTTGGGCTTATCGAGGTAATGATCTTTATCCCCCTATTGTAATTGGAAATTACATGTAGTAGTAGTTAATAATTGAGTATAAGATATATTAATCAATATAAAGAATTGAATTGTATTTACATTGGACTGTATTTACAGTAGACTTGTAGTATTATTGTGGAGTAGAATTGTACACGTCCGGTTAGACGTGTAACCCCCCCCCCGGGATTGTTGGTTTGGTAGCAGGCCTCGTTAGAGGAGGAGTTTTATGTGGTTGCGGATGGGGGGAGGTGCTGCCGAATTTTCCGTAGAATAAGGAATCTTGTATCTAGAATTATTCTACGAAGAAATCTAGAGGTTGATAGACGTTTTGTGGCCTTTATAGGTTGAAGTACTACGAGTAGCGTATTCTACTTGAAGGATGGGAAAGGCGAGCAAGGTTAGAGTACTTTGTAGCGTTTTGCTAATTGTCGATAATCGTCGCGAGGTATGTGAACCTCTTCCTATCCTTTCTAGCATGATATTTGTGAAATATATTTAGTGCGGTAGACGCACGTGTGTTTAAAGGAAATTGATTTTCCTTTTGTGTCCTTGACTTGATTCCAAAGTTAGGTGACTTGTTATGAAATATTAAGAACTTGAATTATGTTAAAAAGTTGTAAAACCTCACTCGTGAGTAATGGGTGTGTGGTCTTTCAAAGAATAAAGTTATCTTAATTTCGAAAATAAGAATGTTTTATCATTGGATTTAAAATGATAACTTGACTTATAAACAACTTGATTTTGGGAAAGGAGAAGTAACTTGATAGGTTACTTGTTTTTAAAAGAGTAAGACCCTTGGTTTAAAAAGTATATTGCTACTTGACTTTTAAAGGAAAAGTGCCTTTGTTTTAAAAGAATGTATGGAAATTGTTTTCGTTTTATTTTGATGTCTTGTGACATGAGTTTTAAATAATAAGAATCTTGAAGTATTTCAAAAGAGTTATTAACCATTTTTGAAAGAAAAGAAATACTTGGTTTCAAAAGCTTAAGTGTTATACTAGCTTTATGGGAAGTTAGGTATAACGACTTAAGGAAGATAGAAGGAACGGTTTACTTATTTGTTTATGAAAGTCTTGTATTGATTTCTAGAAAGTGTAGTAAGATGGTTTGATAAGTAAACATGTTAGGATGCTACGTGTGTTAGTGTCTTGTGATGTTTGTGTAAAGGGGTTTCCCTTGTTGTGCTTATGTTGTTTAACGATAAGCCGTTATGTTAGTATTGTACCACTCATCTCTTGACATGTTATACCGGGGGTTAAGCCGCTCACGCGAGGATGCCTCATGCGGTCCAGGGACCTATGCGAGCTACGAGAGTTCCGTGTTAGTGCGGGAATACCTCATGCGGTCATGTGGCCTACGGACTACGAGAGTCTAGGACGATGCCGAGGAGTAGCTACCCTCGATGCGGGGAATACCTCCTGCGGGCCTAGGTGGCCTATGCGGAGCTGCGGTGAGTTCCAGGATTTGACGCGCACATTGATACTGAGGGCGAGTGGTCGCTTCGATCATGTGGCGCGGTCTAGAAAGACCTCGTGATACGCTTTTATAGCATTGTTGATGCTGTGGTTTTAGTAGTCGGCTATGCCTTCGCATTTACCCCGCACGCTTTATTATGACACGTGGGACACGGTGTTCATGTGTATTCCTTGGTGTTTTTATATCATGGATCGCCGGTGAGGAAGGAATTCCACGGCATGATTGATATTGTGGGCATGAGACCCATGGTTATATTTGAGTGATTACTTTGGCGTGAGTCACGACTTGACATATCGCTACATATGTGTATCGGAAATTGGTTATCATATATGTCTTCGCTTTACATAGACTATTATGATTTCATTCTGATTTTCGTTTCACATACTTGGTACTGTTATCGACCTCCTTCGGCTGCGTTCATGCCGCAGTGCAGTAAACCGATTGTTGATCCTCGCTCATGTGGTCACAGTCAAAGATTTTGGGAAGCTCCGTTTCTCGGAGGCTTATACGTAGTATAGTCCCCGTCGTTGTAGGTACTTACATTCGGGGTATGGCGGGCCCCGTCCCGTCGTTGTTGTTATTATATTCGTAGAGGTATGTAATCGGTGTGGCGAGTTTGTAAAATGGGATGTAACTGTTCGGGTTCAAGTTTTTATATATATATGCCGACAGGCAGATTTTCTCAGATAAACTGTTTCTCATTTCATATTGTTTCATGTCTTGTTTTATATTCCGCCGTTACTCGATGTATGTCTACTTGGTGCGGTAGGCACGATCCACGCCCGGTTCGGTCGTGATGATTTGATCATTAATATCTATAGAAAAATTTGGATAACAATTAAAATAAACAGGACCTCTGGCTAAATTGCTTTGTAAGACTCCAAGTAAGGAATTGTCAAAGTTTAGTAGCCTGGCATCTCTTAGTAAGAGACATATGGGAGTGTCTAAACCTAGTCGATATAAAGGTTTGACAGCAACTTGAACCAATCCTATATGTAGGAAATTAAAATCATTTTTATATTTGTTTATGTCATGAACCGATAATAGCTTAATAATTTCTTTGGAATTATTGATAGCTATAGTGGATTCACTTGTTTTAATATTATAACTTCTTATAAAATCAAACTTGCCTGTTTCATAAACTGATTTGAAAGATTCTTTTGGAATATTCCAGTTCTGTAGATCTCTTTCAACCTTAGCAATTTTTGAGGTTGCTAGATTTTCACTATTAATTATACATGACTCTCCTGCTTCGTTCATTTAATACTTGGCCGAGTAGAGATTTAGTAAGTAATCTGAGCAGAACTCTATGGTTCCGAGATAACGAAGACTTTCGCTAATCTGAATAACTTCTTTATAGAGATAAACCATTTTATTAACGATTACTTGCCTAACTATGATCTGGGTATATTCGTCTAAACCTTCTGCTGGTTTTAATGTTTTATAGTATTCTAACTCTTTAAGATTTTTCCTTTTAGCAATTAATAATTTATTTTTATCTATTATACATTCTAGCTTTAGGTGGTTTTCTTTTCTAATATGATAAAAAGAGGGATGGGTTTTCATCCTATGAAAATATTATTGCAAAGAAGGGGTTTTCTTTTGCATGGAGGCTACTATCCTTTGGAGCTATTGTTCTATCGGTTACGAAGATACTGTTAATTGTTTCTTATTCCCATAATTACTATAGTGGATATCATATGCTTGCTATCTAACTTCTTATCCTAAAGTACATCGGCTGTGTCCACCGGGTCCGGCACTGGTTCTTCCAACCTAACGTGCTAATCCAATGGTCCAGGACACACCTGCCTATTACTGTAGATTAAGAGAAGATCTTAAGAACAGGTTATCAACAAAGTAGCTATAGGAACTGAGACAGAGTAACAGGATTTCCTAGTAACTTAAGAAAAATATTTCTCTAGGACAGTAGTATGAGTTTAGCTACTCATGATGTTCAATAACATGGCTTTGATACCATAGAGTATATTACAGACTAATGAAAACTACTTTAGCCCCAAAATCTAAGTTAATTAGTAATAAAGGTGCTACCATGCTCATGGAAGTAAACCAGGAACATAGCAATATCTTTGTTCCTAGAATGCTAAAATGGAATGAAATTTTAGCAAAAGATGATGGAACTTTGATGCCATCACCCAACCAAAACTAGAGCCAGAAAGCTCTAACATTGAACAAATAATCCAACATATAGATGGATCAATTGACCTAAAATTCTTAAATTCTAAGTCCTCGGGAAGATACTCCTTCGCAGCATCTTCTTCCAAACTCCGGGAGGAGGAGGAGAGTCACGTATAATTAATAGTGAAAATCTAGCAACCTCAAAAATTGTTAAGGTTGAAAGAGATCTACAGAACTAGAATATTCCAAAAGAATCTTTCAGATCAGTTTATGAAACAGGCAAGTTTGATTTTATAAGAAGTTATATTATTAAAACATGTGAATCCACTATAGCTATCAATAATTCCAAAGAAATTATTAAGCTATTATCGGTTCATGACATAAACAGATATAAAAAAGATTTTAATTTCCTACATATAGGATTGGTTCAAGTTGCTGCCAGACCTTCATATCGACTAGGTTTAGACACTCCCATCTGTCTCTTACTAAGAGATGTCAGACTACTAAACTTTGACGATTCCTTACTTGTAGTCTTACAAAGTAATTTAGCCAGAGGTCCTGTTTATTTTAATTGTTATCCAAATTTTTCTATAGATATTAATGATCAAAACGTTATGGATACCCTAACGTTAAACATTAAAACAAAACATATGAATAGCAAAACAAACACGAGGGAAATAGCTGTGATATATAGAGTTTATTACAGACTAATGAAAACTACTTTAGCCCCAAAAGCTAAGTTAATTAGTAATAAAGGTGCTACCATGCTCATTGAAACAAACCAGGAACATAGCAATATCTTTGTTCCTAGAATGCTAAAATGGAATGAAATTTTAGCAAAAAATGAATGGCACTTTGATGCCATCACCCAACCAAAACTAGAGCCAGAAAACTCTAACATTGAACAAATAATCCAACATATAGATGGATCAATTGACCTAAAATTATTAAATTCTAAGTCCTCGGGAAGATACTTCTTCGCAGCATCTTCTTCCAAATACCGGGAGGAGGAGGAGCGTTCCGGCGATAATTCTGCAGAATCTATAAGTGAACAAAAATTTCGAGGGATAGACTATGCATCAGCCGTACCCAAAGTTCATTATCATCCAATTGATAAAACCAATAGTCCCACCAGAAGCGATATACATGGTGACAGCCTTGGCATGATTAAATAGGAAACAAATTTTAAAATAGATTTTAAAACCCTTGATAAATTATGGGTAAGCCCTGAAAACGCCATAAAAAAATGGTATGTAAGTACTTTCCTATTAGAAGAAAGGAAGTCATTCAGAAAACAATGTATTAAAGATATGAAAAGGGTTAAAAATGATATAGAATTCTTTAAGTGGTTCCAAATCACAGATCAATTAGATAATAACAGAGAAACCCGTAGTACCATTGTTAGGAAATGGTATACAGATAGTAAGACCATTGAATATGAAACTCCACCTTTAGAACAAATTAGAATCCCTATAGACGGAGAAATCCTATTAGCAGTTCCTTTCAAAAGAGACCTAAAAGAGGATCCCCACTCCTGACTACCCCAAAGGGAAGATATTAATAAAATTCTGCAATAAAACAACTACACTAATCAATTGTTACATGTTGTTTCTAATCGGATCACCCAGGCAAGTAATACCTCAGCCTTAAGAAGTAAACCAGTTCGGTCAGAGGAAAGTACTCTCTCTGAACCCCTCTTTAAGATTCCCTAATTTTCGGCAAATACCTACCCGAAATTTGGAAAAGAAATCAATAATAAACTAATAGATAGGATAAGTGAGAAGTTCAAAGAACTAAAAGTTATAGAGGAGTCTACCTCCAGAGACGCCACAGATGAATCGATAAAGGTACTCACCGAAGGGTCTAGTTCAAAAGATAAAGAAGATATTAACAAAATATCAAAATTTGCGGGTCTTGGAGCAAAAAACTTCTATAAAAGACCTACATTTCCTGATATGCAATATGAAGAACACTCCACCTATAGGGCTTCATACTCAGGAGAAGAGATTAATGAATGGAACATCGACGGAATGTCTGAAGGCCAGATAATCAAAATACTTCATGAAATGGGAGTATGTATTACTGGTTATGAAATAAAAGAGCATACCGATGATGTCAAACTAGCAACAATTCTAGTTTCAGGTTTTACCGGAATGTTAAAAAACTGGTGGGCTAACTACCTGGTGGAAAGTACCAGAAGTGTGATCATGAATGCCACTACCACAGTTCAAATTAAGAACATTGATAATAATGTTAGTAAAGAAGTTCGGAAAGACGCCACAGCGACCTTACTTTATTGTATAGGTAAACACTTCATAGGAGAGCCAAAACTCTTTCAGGATAAAAGCTTAGAAATCCTTAATAACTTAACTTTCCCAAAGTTACACGATTTTAAATGGTATAAATATATATTCCTTAACAAAGTTATGCTCAGAAATGACTGTAACCATGATTATTGGAACGAAAGATTCATTAGTGGATTACCCAAACTTTTTGTCGAAAAGGTAAGAACAACCATAAGAAACAAATTCAATGGTGAAACTCCTTATAGTCTAATGACATACGGAGACCTTGTTAATCTAACAGGATTGGAATTATGTAACACAATAAAACTTAATAATCAAATACAAAAATCCTCAAAAGGAGAATTAGGGAGTTTTTGTGAAGACTTTGGATATGTTAAAATATCTGCCCCTTCCAAAAATATCAAAAGAATGAAAAAAAGACATAATATATCTCGCCTAAGCCTTATAAAAGAAATTACACTCCAAAAAAGAATTCTCGTAAGAAAAATACCAATAAAACCCCCAGGAAAAGGAGAAAATATTGGAACTGTGGAAAAGCAGGCCACATGGCCAACGCTTGTAAAGAACCCAACAAAAAGAAAGATAAAATTAATCTGCTAGCAATTGATTCAAACATTAAAGAAAAACTTTATACAATATTAGATGAAGAACAATCTAATAGTAGCTCTGAAGAATCCTCAAATGACTATTGCAGTGATGAAGGTTCCTTAGATTTAGATTACAACTCAGATAGCTCCACCTCCATCTTCGACTGCGAATGTACTGGGAAGATTTGTACCTGTACCAAACAGACCATCAATGTTATCTCAGATAGCAGCCAAGAATTCTTCTTTGATATGATTGACCACATTGATGACAATGATATTAAAAGAAAATGTTTAACAGAACTAAAAACGTTTGTTCTTAATCAGAAAAAAGGAGAAGAAAATTATTGAACCCTTTGACATGAAAGGAGTTTTCAATAAGTTTAAAGAATCTAAAACAGATACCACCTTGCAAGATTTACAGGGAGAAGTATCACTTTTAAAAGAAGAAATCATCAGTGTTAGAGAACGACTCAGTTCTTTAGAAACATGAGCTTTCGCTAACATCTTATTAAAGGAATTAGATCCTATAAAAGATATCCTTGCCCCCTCTACGTCAAAACGAATAACCACAGTTAATTCTGACGAAGAAGAAGAGGATAGTAACTCACAGTCAGGATTAAAATTAATCTCCAGGGTCAAAGCTCTAAGCTATCATGTCCCTATTAAATTAGTCATAAATAAGAATTTTGTCCTTAATAAAATAGCCCTGCTAGACTCAGGAGCTGACCAAAACTGTATTTGTAAGGATTAATCCCTACTAAGTACTTAGACAAAAGTACACATAAACTTTATTCAGCCACAGGCGACAGAATAAAAATTGATTATAAGCTTTCCAAAGCTCACGTCTGTAATAATGGAGTTTGTTTTGTTAACGACTTTATTATTACAAGAAATATAACTGAAGAAGTTATATAAGGAATTCCATTCTTAACCCAAATAAAACCATATACCGCCAAACTAGACGGTATTTACACTACGACCATGGAAAAAGATTTAGTGTTCTCATATCTAAACCCTTTGTCAGTTGACCACAGTAACCATGTTAAACAGAAGACAGTGTTTAAAATACAACTGTTAACCAACCAAATTAATTTTTTAAAAGAACATATTAAAATTAAAAGAATAGAATCTACTTTAAAAACCTCGGAGGTAATTAACAAGATAAAAAATTTAAGAGATTCTATAGAAAACCAAGTTTGTTCAGAATTGCGGAACGCTTTTTGGAAAAGAAAAAACACATGGTAAACCTGCCCTACACAGATGACTTTAGTGAAAAAGGCATACCCACTAAAGCCAGACCAATCCAAATGAGCCACGAGCTCATGGAACATTGTAAGAAAGAAGTTAATGATCTGCTCCAAAAGAAGATCATCAGACCATCCAAATCCCAATGGAGTTGTTCAGCCTTTTATGTAAACAAAAATGCTGAGAAAGAAAGAGGAGCCCCGAGGCTTGTAATAAATTATAAAACTCTCAACCAAGTATTAAGATGGATTTGGTACCCGATCCCTAATAAACGAGACTTATTAAAAACTTATAATTCTAATATCTACAGCAAGTTCGACATAAAGTCAGGATTCTGGCAAATACAAGTCGAAGAAAAAGATAAGTATAAAACAGCTTTTAATGTTCCCTTCGGACAATATGAGTGGAGCGTTATGACATTCGGGCTCAAGAATGCCCCGTCAGAATTCCAGAACATCATGAATAATATATTCAACCCATATAGCCAATTCACAATCGTCTATATCGATGATGTTTTAGTATTTTCTGATAATATAGAACAACATTATAAACATTTAAATATCTTTGTTAAAACTATAAAACATAACGATTTGGCAGTAAGTGCTAAAAAGATAAAACTCTTCCAAACAGCTATTAGATTCTTGGGTCATGATCTCTACCAAGGTACTTATAAACCAATTGCAGAGCGATAGAGTTCTCTACTAAGTTCCCTGATGAAATCACAGATGAAACACAACTACAAAGATTCTTAGAAAGTCTTAATTATGTAGCAAATTTTATCCCTAAAGTTAGACAAATATGTGAACCTCTATATAAAAGGTTTAAGAAAAATCCAGTCCCCTGGTCAGAAGACCAGACTAAAGTCGTCAAGCAAGTGAAAGAAATAGTCGAACTGATGCCTCCGATATTGGTTACGGTGGTATTCTTAAACAGAAACTATCATCTGAATCTACTGAACAGTTAGTAAGATTCACCTCTGGAGTTTGGAATCAAGCTCAAAAGAATTATAGTACAGTCAAAAAAGAAATTTTATCCATAGTGCTATGTATCACCAAGTTTCAAGATGATTTGATTAATAAAGAATTTTTGTTAAGAGTCGACTGCAAAGCAGCCAAAGACATTTTACTAAAGGACGTTAAAAATCTAGTTTCAAAATAGATTTTTGCCAGATGGCAAGCCCTGTTATCAATCTTTGATTTTAAAATTGATTTTATAAAAGGTGAGGAAAACTCTCTACCAGATTTTCTAACAAGAGAATTTTTACAGGGTAACAAAGAGACCAGGCTTTCCGAGCTTACCTCCGATGAGACCCCCGTTCATAAATAAGCCAGAAGAAAAACTAAAATAGCCTTTTAAACCAGAAAGCTCAAACAAATTTTTACATAAACCCAGTGGACAAAATATGTTCACAGTTCTTGGAAACCTCCCAGTAGTACCAGTTCTTCCAAAAGAACCAACACAAAAGAAACATGTCACGACCCGACCCCGGGCCCGCGACTGGTGCCCTACCTGGGCACCCTTACAGGTATACATCAGAGATAATCAGCGGAACTGTTACACCCCGTAAGTCCAGGACATGTATAAGAGAATGTACGTAAGGAATCAAGACTTGGAAATTGGTACGAAAGGAAGAATTGTTTTTCCGACGGAAAATCTTCCGAGCGTCGGAAAGGAAAAATGTTCGTTGTTGAGAATTGGATTCTCAAAATGCATTATTTGAAGAGTATGGAACTTTTTAACATTATGGAAATTTATTTTTACGGATTTGGTCATGTGGGGCCCACCCGAGGAATTTTACATTTTTGTGGGGCCCACGAGGGTTACGGAATTTTATGGATGAATGAGAGGGCGACACGTGGCACCCCCACATATGGTCTTGGATGATTTTTAGTAAGGTTAAAATGGTCATTGACCATCTTGGAAGATAAGTCTTCAAGCTTGAGATTGTTGACCAAAGTCAACTTGCCACTTGGGCTTGATCCTAGTGAAACTCATCCTAGCCACTCATGTGTTGAAATCTAAGCCCTCCAATGTGTTATATAAGCATACTACTAGTGCAAGACTAGTCTTCAACACTTAGAAAAATCACAACACTTTGTTCTTCACAAGATAAGCTCTCGGGTTTGAGGTCTTTTGCACAAGAAAAATTTGTAGTTTTGATCCATTATTCACAAGACTTAAACCCAAGGTCCCTAAAGGTATTGTAAGGATATCCCAATAGAAAGATTTCGGAAAAACGACGTTTTCGTATTAGTCGCAAGGCGGAAACTTAAGGAGTTCTTCAACTTTGGAGTTGGAACTTGAAGATGAGTTCTTCATAGGCTTCTAAGGAGTTCTTGGAGCGGATTGGAACATAAGGAAAGGAGCTAAGAATTGCTAAGGCGCGACTTTGAATCTTGGAAATTTTAAGGGCTTATAAAGGTATAATTCTTGTCGTTTTAGTAATTGAGATTACTTGTTGTTGTAGCTATGGTTATTAGCAAGCATGAGATATAGAGTATGAAGTTGGATAATTATTTTGGCTATTGGAACCCTAATCCGAAAACTAGCATGTTTAGCCTTAAGATTACAATTCAAGTCGATTATTAGTTTAAGTCGTCGCATGTTGTAAAAAGAAGGAAATTGTAGTTGTTGAAGTTGTTTAAGACTATATAACATGTTTGACCTTAGAACTTGGAATTGGAAAAGGATTGGAAAAGACTTTGAATTGTTGGTTATGTAGTTGGCCGAGAATGGCTTTAAATATGGAACTACTTTGTATGAATTGTGGGGCGAAATTTTACACGTATTGTAAGGCGTGTAATCCCCTTTGGTTGGTTGGTTATTGTTTTGAGCCTTAAATGTGGCATGTTTGGTTATTGTATTCGGCCTTGAAAAAGGTGGCAAAGTGAGTAGAAACAAAGGAAGTGCTGCCCGATTTTCCATAGAATTAGAGACCGTATACTTAGTATTATTCTATGTTAGAGACTAGAAGTTGATAGTCTTGTTGTGACCATTATAGGTTGACACTTCTACGTACGGCGTATTCGGCTTAGCTTGTGGATTTAGCCGAAAAGGTATGTGAACTATCTCTTCTTCTAGCATGATTCCTTAAGATAAAGAAAGTATGTCCTACTCCTTAAATGATCCATTCCTTGGTTGTATTTGGATTGCCTAAAATAGAATTTGTTCTATGTACTTCCTTGATTGTACTTTGATGTTTAAATTGTAAGTTGTATAATCCATTGCCTTAGTGAAGTTGGATTCTTAAAAGTGAAAGTATTTTACTTAAAGTACATAGAGTCTTGAAAAGGAAGTGGTTTCCAAATCTTTTGGCTAGTGCCTTAGTTCCAAAACCTAAGGGTCGTTATAATGACTTGAGGGGAGTCAAAGGAGTGATTAAATTAATTGTTTTAATAGAGGAGAAATGACATGATTTAAGAGAAGTAACTTGTTTTAAAGGTGTGAGTTACTTGAGGTTTAAAAGTAGAAGAAACTTGTTTTCTAAATATTAAGAGACTTGAAGTATTTTGAAAGTTAAGAAATTTGATTTGTAAGTATGTGATACTTGATTTTAAGTAAGCCTCTTGGTTATAAAAAGGAATGAATATGTCTAAAACCATAAAGGGTTATAACGGCTTTATGGGAAGTTGGTTATAACGGTTTTATGGAAGGTTAAGAAAGTTGTCTATTTTGATTATTAGGCATAAGTTGCCTAGATTGTGAAAATTTGAAGTTACTTGATTTCAACCTTTGAAATGAGTTTTCTAAAAGTGTAGTAACTTACTTTGAAAAATAGACACACCTTGATACTACGGGTGTTAGTATCTTGGGGTTTTACATAAAAAGGAGTCTTTTGAAAAGAATGTACGTACGTAGTACTTTGGCTTGTTTAATTGAGAATTATTCTATGTGTGCCTTGATAAGTACTTTGGCTTATTTAATTGAGAATTATTCTATGTGTGCCTTGATAAGTACTTTGGCTTGTTTAATTGAGAATTATTCTATAAGTGCCTTGAGTTTATAAAATGAAAGTCTATAGATTTTATGAACTTGCCTATGTGTGCTGGTGATAGCCTTTGAGTGCAAGTATTATGTTTTATTACGTTGTCGCGACTCTCGGTTGGAGGGTCGGCTGTCTTGTTGTGAGTTTACTTGGACGCAGCGGTGATGTGGGATTCCACGGGTATGCTTCCATTATTTGTGTTACTCCTTGGACATGCTTATACGATGTGGGATTCCGGGGCATGTGACCAGGAAGCGGGTTAGATTCCCGGATTTATAATGTCATGTTAGTGCCTTAAGTAAACCAAAATGAGAGTCTATATGAATAAGACTAATAAGAAGTTAGGGGGATTTCTTAACTTGCTTACTTATTGTGTGATAAGCCGGTAGTGCTTATGTTATGTATGATGGCCAGTTGAGGTAGGGTAAGAGTATAAATGAGGGGTGTATCCCCAAAGATCGTTATACCACCTGCTTTATCACCTTCTTCAGGGTAAGAGTATAAATGAGGGGTGTATCCCCAAAGATCGTTATACCACCTGCTTTATCACCTTCTTCAGGGTAAGAGTATAAATGAGGGGTGTATCCCCAAAGATCGTTATACCACCGCTTTATCACCTTCTTCAGGTAAGAGTATAAATGAGGTGTATCCCCAAAGATCGTTATACCACCCGCTTTATCACCTTCTTTGTGGTAAGAGTATAAATGAGGGTGTATCCCCAAAGATCTTTATACCACACGCTTTATCACCTTCTTCAGGGTAAGAGTATAAATGAGGGGTGTATCCCCAAAGATCGTTATACCACCTGCTTTATCACCTTCTTCAGGGTAAGAGTATAAATGAGGGGTGTATCCCCAAAGATCGTTATACCACCTCCTTTATCACCTTCTTCAAGGTAAGAGTATAAATGAGGGGTGTATCCCCAAAGATCGTTATACCACCTGCTTTATCACCTTCTTCAGGGTAATAGTATAAATGAGGGGTGTATCCCCAAAGATCGTTATACCGCCTGCTTTACCACCTTCTCCAGGGTAAGAGTATAAATGAGGGGTGTACCCAAATATCGTTATACCACCTGTTTCCGTGGATTTGCTACCTATACTTTTGATTACTCTCATTGTTAGTAAGGCACTGTGTACTGTTATTTGAGTAGTGACTTTGAGGGCATGCGTCTCTGACTTGATATGACTGCTTATGTATTGTGTACTGTAGGTTGGCTATCATACATGTCTCCTGTTTTGTTTAGTTATGATTTCATTACTGATTTCATCGCTTCACATACTTGGTACATTCTTCGTACTGACCTCCTTCGGGGGGCTGCGTTCATGCCGCAGGTTTAGGTACGCTGTTTGGTGATCGGCATGTGTAGGACCCTGCTCAGAGTTTTTGGATAACTCCTTCTGTTCGGGAGTTTATCTTTTTGGTATAAGTTCTTTCGATGTGCTTTTGTACGATGGTAGATGCGGGGCCTTGTCCCGTCATAGTTCAGTATAACTCTTAGAGGTCTGTATTCATATGTGGGATTGGACTCATGTACAGTGTAGTGTCTTTTATTATGTATATTATATGGCAGCCTTGTCGGCTTTGCCTTTGTACGTATGTTAGTTTTGAAAAAAAAAGGGTGCCCAGGTAGTGCACCAGTCACGGGCCCGGGGTTTGGGGTGTGACAGAGTGGTATCCGAGCAGTCAGTCCTCGGAATGTCTACAGACCGTGTCTAGTAGAGTCTTGATTATCGGTGTGTTGTGCGCCACACCCATAAACAGGAGGCTACAGGACATTTAGGAGTTGGTTTCTATTATTCTCACTCTGAGATCGTGCCCTAGAGCTGTGTTAGTAAGATAATTCCTCTCTGACGTAATTTTGTGTTCTGATTATGCCTCGAGAGGGCAACAAACACTGCAGAAGGGCAAAGGAGTAGCGAGCTACTAGTCGACTCAGAGAGTTGATAGGGCTTATGCCTGTGGTATCTGGATGTTGTTCGCGATCGGCGAGTTCTTCTGCGCCAGTTTTGAGGCCCAAAGACACGAGCCTCCAGTTCTCGATTAGGAGAAGACTATAGGTCAGCGAGGGAATCGATTATGTTATTGACCAAGATAGCGGTGCTACGATTTCAACAAAGAGGAGGTTATTCACCGATGCAGACAGGTGTACAGAGGGTAGAGGGCCAACGCGGAGATCAGCGCAAGAGGGCTAGACCGGTTGGTTATCCCGGTGAGTTTTTGGACGAGCTGCCTCAGCAGCGAGTGAGATATTCGTCCCAGCCTACCCAGTACAT
Organism: Przewalskia tangutica; assembly: GCA_029844215.1. Lineage (NCBI taxonomy): Eukaryota > Viridiplantae > Streptophyta > Magnoliopsida > Solanales > Solanaceae > Przewalskia > Przewalskia tangutica. The sequence goes on along the minus strand of CM056733.1, from coordinate 14,576,169 downwards.
ACCCCCGCAGCTCTCAGGTGGGAGATTTGATCCCACAAGGTATTTAGGAGCCGGTCCAAGCTCCAGGGGTCGAGGTTCTCAAAGGAGCAGGGGATTTTCTCAGTCGATGCCACTTATTCCTCAGTGTTTCCATTGTAGTAAGCGCCATTCGGCGAAATGCCATTATGGCACAGGTGTTTGTTTTCGTTGTGGCCGTCCGGACCATATACGGAGGGTATGTCCTTTTAGAAAGAGCACCGGTGAGGTGGCTCAGCCTTTGAGGCCGGTAGTTGGTTCCCCTTCCTCCGCATGCGCGCCCCGAGCGAGGTGTTGGATGTCACCACCATGGTAGAGGTCAGGGTGGAGTTTATAGTTCTGGCGGTCCTTCGAACCGCAGAGATGACGTTACTACTGGACAGGATCAGGAGGCGACATCGCATGGGGTTACAGGTATATCTCGATTCTTTTGAATCATACGTGCATTGTTAGATTCTGATTTTGACCTAGCGTATATGTTTTCCCTGTGTTGATAGCAGTTGTAAGTGATAGTACCCCCAGAGGTAGGAATACTTTGATTAGTAAAGTGAAAAGTTAAGAACGTTGACAAGAATGGTAAGTGAACTGAGACTATAGTTGTGTAGAGTTCACAAGTTGTAGTTACCCCATAATAAATGTAAGACCGATAGGGAAGGATGTACAGTAGAAATACTTTGGCTTATGTGACGAACCTCTAGTGAATAGGGGGATAGGGTGAGAAGTACCTTGAGATATGAGAAAGATTTATTTCAGACTAAGAATGAGAAGTTAAGTGTGACGATGAGTCGGGTTATGGACTCATTTCGGGTCAGCCGGTAGTATGGGATGGGGTGATGTCAGTTAGAAATGGTCCCGTTATGTGATAGGGTCCCGAGGATGCAAGGCCCAAGTTTAGTTAATCGTTGTACGAGTTCGTGGATGCGTTCCACCGGAACTAGGTCGTAAGGACCGAGAAGAGCCTTAGCGGGGATGTAAGTAATAATATGGCCAAGTTTGGATAGTAACTCCAAGGATCAGAGAACAGAAACAATATTTGAAATTTTGTACGTATGCTCAAATAAGTTTGGAAGTACGAGAAAGTATGACAAGTAAGGAAATAAAGGAACCTCTAAGGATCCCGAGTTTGAGAAGACTGTAACCTTCGAGTTTTGTGAGAAGGGGTCGCGGACGGAAGGTCCATTGATATGTTTACGTATGTTATGTGGTGGCCATGTGTGGCATCGTTGGTCTTGTGCAGTTTTGATTGATAGGCATAGTATAGAGTTTATGTCGGGGTTTGTATAGCTTGGCAACCGACTAAGAACATTCGGGGACGAATGTTTCTAAGGGGGGAAGAATATTACACCCCGTAAGTCCAGGACATGTATAAGAGAATGTACGTAAGGAATCAAGACTTGGAAATTGGTACGAAAGGAAGAATTGTTTTTCCGACGGAAAATCTTCCGAGCGTCGGAAAGGAAAAATGTTCGTTGTTGAGAATTGGATTCTCAAAATGCATTATTTGAAGAGTATGGAACTTTTTAACATTATGGAAATTTATTTTTACGGATTCGGTCATGTGGGGCCCACCCGAGGAATTTTACATTTTTGTGGGGCCCACGAGGGTTACGGAATTTTATGGACGAATGAGAGGGAGACACTTGGCACCCCCACATATGGTCTTGGACGATTTTTAGTAAGGGTAAAATGGTCATTGACCATCTTGGAAGATAAGTCTTCAAGCTTGAGATTGTTGACCAAAGTCAACTTGCCACTTGGGCTTGATCCTAGTGAAACTCATCCTAGCCACTCATGTGTTGAAATCTAAGCCCTGCAATGTGTTATATAAGCATACTACTAGTGCAAGACTAGTCTTCAACACTTAGAAAAATCACAACACTTTGTTCTTCACAAGATAAGCTCTCGGGTTTGAGGTCTTTTGCACAAGAAAAATTTGTAGTTTTGATCCATTATTCACAAGACTTAAACCCAAGGTCCCTAAGGGTACTGTAAGGATATCCCAATAGAAAGATTTCGGAAAAACGACGTTTTCGTATTAGTCGCAAGGCGGAAACTTAAGGAGTTCTTCAACTTTGGAGTTGGAACTTGAAGATGAGTTCTTCATAGGCTTCTAAGGAGTGCTTGGAGCGGATTGGAACATAAGGAAAGGAGCTAAGAATTGCTAAGGCGCGACTTTGAATCTTGGAAATTTTAAGGTCTTATAAAGGTATAATTCTTGTCGTTTTAGTAATTGAGATTACTTGTTGTTGTAGCTATGGTTATTAGCAAGCATGAGATATATAGTATGAAGTTGGATAATTATTTTGGCTATTGGAACCCTAATCCGAAAACTAGCATGTTTAGCCTTAAGATTACAATTCAAGTCGATTATTAGTTTAAGTCGTCGCATGTTGTAAAAAGAATGAAATTGTAGTTGTTTATGACTATATAACATGTTTGACCTTAGAACTTGGAATTGGAAAAGGATTGGAAAAGACTTTGAATAGTTGGTTATGTAGTTGGCCGAGAATGGCTTTAAATATGGAACTACTTTGTATGAATTGTGGGGTGGAATTTTACACGTATTATAAGGCGTGTAATCCCCTTTGGTTGGTTGGTTGTTGTTTTGAGCCTTAAATGTGGCATGTTTGGTTATTGTATTCGGCCTTGAAAAATGTGGCAAAGTGAGTAGAAACAAAGGAAGTGCTGCCCGATTTTCCGTAGAATTAGAGACCGTATACTTAGTATTATTCTACGTTAGAGACTAGAAGTTGATAGTCTTGTTGTGACCATTATAGGTTGACACTTCTACGTACGGCGTATTCGGCTTAGCTTGTGGATTTAGCCGAAAAGGTATGTGAACTATCTCCTCTTCTAGCATGATTCCTTAAGATAAAGAAAGTATGTCCTACTCCTTAAATGATCCATTCCTTGGTTGTATTTGGATTGCCTAAAATAGAATTTGTTCTATGTACTTCCTTGATTGTACTTTGATGTTTAAATTGTAAGTTGTATAATCCATTGCCTTAGTGAAGTTGGATTCTTAAAAGTGAAAGTATTTTACTTAAAGTAGATAGAGTCTTGAAAAGGAAGTGGTTTCCAAATCTTTTGGCTAGTGCCTTAGTTCCAAAACCTAAGGGTCGTTATAATGACTTTAGGGGAGTCAAAGGAGTGATTTACTTAATTGTTTTAAGAGAGGAGAAATGACATGATTTAAAAGAAGTAATTTGTTTTAAAGGTGTGAGTTACTTGAGGTTTAAAAGTAGAAGAAACTTGTTTTCTAAATATTAAGAGACTTGAAGTATTTTGAAAGTTAAGAAATTTGATTTGTAAGTATGTGATACTTGGTTTTAAGTAAGCCTCTTGGTTATAAAAAGGAATGAATATGTCTAAAACCATAAAGGGTTATAACGGCTTTATGGGAAGTTGGTTATAACGGCTTTATGGAAGGTTAAGAAAGTTGTCTATTTTGATTATTAGGCATAAGTTGCCTAGATTGTGAAAATTTGAAGTTACTTGATTTCAACCTTTGAAATGAGTTTTCTAAAAGTGTAGTAACTTACTTTGAAAAATAGACACACCTTGATACTACGGGTGTTAGTATCTTGGGGTTTTACATAAAAAGGAGTCTTTTGAAAAGAATGTACGTACGTAGTACTTTGGCTTGTTTAATTGAGAATTATTCTATGTGTGCCTTGATAAGTACTTTGGCTTGTTTAATTGAGAATTATTCTATGTGTGCCTTGATAAGTACTTTGGCTTGTTTAATTGAGAATTATTCTATAAGTGCCTTGAGTTTATAAAATGAAAGTCTATAGATTTTATGAACTTGCCTATGTGTGCTGGTGATAGCCTTTGAGTGCAAGTATTATGTTTTATTACGTTGTCGCGACTCTCGGTTGGAGGGTCGGCTGTCTTGTTGTGAGTTTACCGACGCATCAAGCGGTGATGTGGGATTCCACGGGTATGCTTCCATTATTTGTGTTACTCCTTGGACATGCTTATACGATGTGGGATTCTGGGGCATGTGACCAGGAGGCGGGTTAGATTCCCGGATTTATAATGTCATGTTAGTGCCTTAAGTAAACCAAAATGAGAGTGTATACGAATAAGACTAATAAGAAGTTAGGGGGATTTCTTAACTTGCTTACTTATTGTGTGATAAGCCGGTAGTGCTTATGTTATGTATGATGGCCAGTTGAGGTAGGGTAATAGTATAAATGAGGGGTGTATCCCCAAAGATCGTTATACCACCTGCTTTATCACCTTCTTCAGGATAAGAGTATAAATGAGGGGTGTATCCCCAAAGATCGTTATACCACCTGCTTTATCACCTTCTTCAGGGTAAGAGTATAAATGAGGGGTGTATCCCCAAAGATCGTTATACCACCTGCTTTATCACCTTCTTCAGGGTAAGAGTATAAATGAGGGGTGTATCCCCAAAGATCGTTATACCACCTGCTTTATCACCTTCTTAAGGGTAAGAGTATAAATGAGGGGTGTATCCCCAAAGATCGTTATACCACCTGCTTTATCACCTTCTTCAGGGTAAGAGTATAAATGAGGGGTGTATCCCCAAAGATCGTTATACCACCTGCTTTATCACCTTCTTCAGGGTAAGAGTATAAATGAGGGGTGTATCCCCAAAGATCGTTATACCACCTGCTTTATCACCTTCTTCAGGGTAAGAGTATAAATGAGGGGTGTATCCCCAAAGATCGTTATACCACCTGCTTTACCACCTTCTCCAGGGTAAGAGTATAAATGAGGGGTAAATCCCCAAAGATCGTTATACCACCTGTTTCCGTGGATTTGCTACCTATACTTTTGATTACTCTCATTGTTAGTAAGGCACTGTGTACTGTTATTTGAGTAGTGACTTTGAGGGCATGCGTCCCTGACTTGATATGACTGCTTATGTATTGTGTACTGTAGGTTGGCTATCATACATGTCTCCTGTTTTGTTTAGACTGTTATGATTTCATTACAGTACTTACTGTTTCACATACTTGGTACATTCTTCGTACTGACCTCCTTCGGGGGGCTACGTTCATGCCGCAGGTTTAGGTACGCTGTTTGGTGATCGGCAGGTGTAGGACCCTGCTCAGAGTTTTTGGATAGCTCCTTCTGTTCGGAAGTTTATCTTTTTGGTATAAGTTCTTTCAAGATGTGCTTTTGTGCTTATGGGTACGGCGGGCCTTGTCCCGTCATAGTTCAGTATAACTCTTAGAGGTCTGTATTCATATGTGGGATTGGACTCATGTACAGTGTAGTGTCTTTTATTATGTATATTATATGGCAGCCTTGTCGGCTTTGCCCTTGTACGTATGTTGGTTTTGAAAAAAAAAAAGGGTTTCCAGGTAGGGCACCAGTCACGGGCCCGGGGTTCGGGGTGTGACAGGAACATACATGAAACGTTTACAAAAAATCAAAAGAAATAAAATCAATAGGTTAGCCGATGAGGCTACCTCCCTGAATATATAAAACAAAACATGACTGAAGCAGTTGTCTCCTTTCCTTTACAAACTGACCCACAACATGTGACTACAGACCTCTAAGAGTTTTAACATAACAACAGTGGCGGGACAGGGCCCCGCCATACCCCTGAATATACATGAATCTACAACCTCAGGGGAAAATCGTACCAAGAGATAAGCCTTCGGAGTAGATGGAGCTTTTTCCCAAAAACTGAACCGAGATCCTAAGAGCAAGGATCACCAACATGTGTACCTAATACCTGCGGGCATGAACGCAGCCTCGGGGGTCAAGATAACAAAAATTTAATATGGAACTAAATAAGGTACGAGAAACAAATCATATCTGTATAAAAGCATGACAGAGGTAAGTATAAAAAGGGTAAATACCTGAACCTACCATGTCATTACCATCTCGTAAACTTAATCGTACCTTATTATCTTTTCCCATTTTTCAATAAAAGTTATAGTCAATTCTTACGTACATACTTAGGAGAATAATCAAGTTCATTACCATATAACTTACTTACCTTACCTAACATAATCCTGCCCTTTATGGAGGGACGCTTATACTGCCCGGCCCAATCTGGGACGCGATAAAGTCACATAAGTCTGCCCATAAAGGTATACTGCCCGCCCATTCACGACGCGTAATGTCATATAGTGCGCCCATAAAGGAATCGCCCGCCCATTCACGGACGCGGTAATGTCATATAGTCTGCCCATAAAGGTATAATGCCCGGCCCATTCCTGGGACGCGGTAATGTCATATAGTCTGCCCATAAAGGTATACTACCCGGCCCATTTCTGCGACGCGATAATGTCATATAGTCTGCCCATAAAGGTATACTGCTCGGCCCATTCCTGGGACGCGGTAATGTCATGTAAAATCCGGGAATTTAACCCAACGTACTACGTACCTCTACTCCTTTAAACAGAATGACTCTATTTCAAATAAAACTTTCAAGATACTATCAACCGTAGTATCAAGTCATATCTACTTTTCAAGACAAGTCACAATACCTTTTAGAAATACATTTACCGGCTTCTAAATCAAGTGACTTCTTTCTTAAAAACCTTAAGCAATTGGTACCTTTAAAACAATTTGCCCTTCTTTAATTCAAGTCATTCTTTGTTTATATTACTAGAGAAAACCATTCTCTTAACCTTCCATAAAGTTATTATAACCAACTTCCCATAAAGCCGTTATACTAACTTTATGCCTTAGACTAATTCATTCCTTTTATAACCAAGAGACTTATACTTTCAAATCAAGTTACATAACTTTTAAAATACTTCAAGTCTCTTAACTTTAGAAATCAAGTTTCTTAACTTAGAATTTAAAATCTCTTATCTTTAGAATATCAAGAAATCCATGCTTTCCAAATCAAGTATTCTATACATTTAAATCAAGTCATTTCTTCCTTTAGAAATCAAGTCCCATAACTTGAAAAATAAAGTTTCTTAACCATTTAAGAATTCAAGGTTCATGGTCTTAAAAACTTCATACGTAAACTCTTTTAAATTAAGTAACATATACTCTGGTGCCTTGTGAATAAGTTATACTTATTTATAACGATCTTATTCAAGTAGCCATGATCTAGAAAATGTAATACAATTTTGTCTTATCTTAGTTTCTATGCAGATGGAGAATTCTACTCATTTTAATATAATCGATTGTCATTACATTTTCCTTTATTAACGTTGCAATGGCTTGTTCGATACTTATTCTCATTTGTGCCGTAAAATTAGCCAAGTCAACTTGGCTCCAAATACCTCCTAACGACTCTTACCACCATTTTCCATAAGACTTGGTAAGAACTTAGGATAACCTAGACATAACCTTTACATAGAGTAAATCACATACATACCTCTTAACTTCTAAGAGTAGAAGGGAACATGAAATATTACCACATGTATATTCCATACATAGAATCATGCCAAAAGAAGGAAGAGGTTCACATACCTCGCGACGATTATCGACAAGTAGCAAAATGTTCCAAAGTACTTCAACCTTGATAGCTATTTCATCCTTCAAGTAGAATACGCTATACTTAGTACTTCAACCTATAATGGCCATAATACGTCCATTAACTTCTTACTTCAAACGTAGAATATTATAAGTGCAAAGTCACTAAATTCTACGGAAAATCGGACAGCACTTCTTTTGTTTCTACATAATTTGCCACCTTTTTCAAGGCCGAATTCAATAACCAAACACGCCACATTTAAGGCCCAACAATGAAATTAACAATAGGGGATTACACGCCTACTAGACGTGTAAAATTCCGCCCCACAATTGATATCAAACTAATACAACCACAAGTGTAAATCCGGCAACTTGGGATACAACAATACCAATTCTTATCCAATTTCCTTTTCTATCCAAGTTGTTAGCATAACATGATATCAAGTCGCAATCGATTATAACTACTATAATCTTCAAGTAAGTAACATGCGACGATTCTAATTAACGACCAAATGTAATCCAACTTCAAATGGCTTATATGTCATTTTGGATTTAAGGCTACAACAATCCATAACACTTATAAAACTTCAACACATATACTTCATGCTAGCAAACATGTAAGGCTAACAACAATATATAATCTTGTAACACTTTAAGAGACAAGATTATTACCTCAACGAGTCTTAGTCCAACTTCAAATCCGAAGTCTCTCCCTAGAAACTTAGAGCCTCTTCTTGACACTTCAATCCGCCACTTGAGACCCTTAGAACAACACAAACAACTTTCCTTCAATCTTCCAAACAAAACCTAGAAAAGCAACTAGGTTTTCACCTTGCGACTAACACGAAAACTATCTTTTTCCAGGATTTTTCTATTGAGATACCCTTACAATACCCTTATGAACCTTGGTTTAAAGTGTGGAGCTTAATGGACAACAAACAAAAAAATTTTCTCCCTTTGAAGGACCAAACCCGAGAGCCCTCTAGGACAACAACAAGTTTTCATGATTTTTTTCTAAGTGTAGAACCATTGTCTTGCTACTAGTATGTATATAAAGCATAATGGAGGGCCAAGATTAGAACAAATTGGTGGTTTGGATGCAAAAATCTAGCCAAGTGGCCCTTTTGACTTAGTCAACATTATCAAGCTCTACTTGCAAGACTTAGTCATCTTCACATAGGTCAAATGACCATTTTGTCCATGATTAATTTCGTCCAAGACAACATAAGGGGGTTACATGTGTCGCTCTCCCATTCGTCACAATATTACGTAACCCTCGTGGGTCCCACAAAACGTAAAATTCCTCGGGTGGGCCCCACGTGACCAAATCCGTAAAAATAAATTTCCATAATGAAAATACATTCTATAATCCTCAATTAATGCATTTTGAGAATCCAATTCTCCTCAACGAACATTTTTCCTTTCCGACGTTCGGAAGATTTTCCGTTGGAAAAACAATTCTTCCTTTCGTACCAATATCAAGTCTTGAGTTCCTTACGTACGTTCTCTTAAAAATGCCCTGGACTTATGGGGTGTAACAAAACAGGCGCAACCTTTCAAGGCTACGCCATCAGAAACTCAGAGCATAGATAATTACAAAATGGTTCTTCCACAATCATATTCAGAAGCGGTTAAACCGGCAACCCCTATGAAGAAGGAAACCCCAGCTCCTAATCCAAAATGGGAATTCATTGCATCACAGGTTTTGCCTATAATGACATTAGATAAACAGTATGAGAATTTCAGGGTACAAGATCTACTGAAACCTTGTTATACATATCATCAGTACGTGGATACCCACGATCCTATGAAAACAAGAAGATACTATGAATTTATCTTAGTGGACACAGACTCCATCGAGATAGAACATAAGTACTTTGATAAAACAGGTGGAATTGAATATTTCAAATTTACGATTAAAAAGATTTTAAGCCCATTTGATTGGTATGTAGATCATCTGCAGACACCTATATCGTTATCCAGAACTCATAAACCCCAGATGTATAATTGGTATGACTATAAAGATGCTTGGTTTAATTTCTAATATGTTCGTCCAAATACCCACACATGATTTGTGAAGTATGCCGAAAGCATGAAGGAAAAGGTAATTCCCCGATGATTCTATGAATGGTGGAACTTGTTTGGAGGAAATTTACAAGTGGTAGCCCCGAGCTTCCAAAATAAATATACAGGATTTCTGGGAGAACAAAAAATCTCCACTTTACCAGAGCACATTAAATTGTGTAAATTCTTTTTTAATAAACGGATTTCATATATTATAAATTGGTCGTTCGATAACCAAGAAACGAACAGAATCAGGTACTTAAGCAAGACCATCAAAATTAAAGGATGGAGTCCCAAGGCAAAAGAAGAGATTAAGTTGAAAAAGAAAGGTTCATCTTCCTCAGAAGAAACCTCAAACTCAAAGGCAGAAACCAGAAGGAAGCTCCTTGAAGCTTTGGCTAGAATAGAAGACGAAGACGTGGCATCTAACCACAGTGAAGCAGACAATGGCGACACGATGATCCCACGTAGAATCGCACAAGCCAATGCAGACGCTTATCTCCTAGGATAAAGACAGAAAGCATAAAGCAGATAGTGATGCTTGCCCTTTCGGAAAAACAGAAGACAAGGACATAAAGCAGAAAAGGACATTTGCCCTTTCAGAAAAGCAAAAGACAATGACAATCATGTAATCTTAGTCTTCCATTTGTTCTAATCCTATTTGTCCACCTGTTAGGATGATAAAATTGTCGAGGCCTATTTAAGGTTATCAAGTTGTAAAATAGAAGGCATTCGGAAATTCCCTCTCTCTCGCTCTCTCTCTTTTTGCTGCCTGATCTTATGTACCTTACTATGCTTTCCTATTGAAATAAATCTGTAAGTTTTTTAATAATTATTATCTTTACTTATATTTTGCTTTAATTCCTGTATTTATATTTGATAACTCAATTCGATACCATAAAAAACGGAACTGAGTTATCAAATATAAAGATAGGAATTAAAGCAAAATATAAGTAAAGATAATAAATTAGTAAAAACTTACAGATTTATTTCAATAGGAAAGCATAGTAAGGTACATAAGATCAGGCAGGGAAAAGAGAGAGATAGAGAGAGGGAATTTCCGAAAGCCTTCTATTTTACAACTTGAGAACCTTAAATAGGCCTCGACAATTTTATCATCCTAACAGGTGGAAGGATAGGATTAAAACAAATGGAAGACTAAGATTACATGATTGTCCTTTTCTTCTGCTTTTCTGAAAGGGCAAATGTCATTTTCTGCTTTATGTCTTTACGTTTTTGCTTTTCCGAAAGGGCAACATCACTATCTACTTTATGCTTTCTGTCTTTATCCTAGGAGATAAGCGTTTGCATAGGCTTGTGCGATTTCACGTGGGATCATCATGTCGCCATTGTCTGCTTCACTATGGTTAGATGCCACGTCTTCGTCTTCTAGTCTGGCCAAAGCTTCGCCGAGCTCTTCCGTTTCTGCCTTTGAGTTTGAGGTTTCTTCTGAGGAAGCTGAACCTTTCTTTTTCGACTTAATCTCTTCTTTTGCCTTGGGACTCCATCCTTTAATTTTGATGGTCTTGCTTAAGTACCTGATTCTGTTCGTTTCTTGGATATCGAACGACCAATTTATAATATATGAAATCCGTTTATTAAAAAGGAATTTACACAATTTAATGTGCTCTGGTAAAGTGGAGATTTATTGTTCTTCCAGAAAACCTGTATACTAATTTTGGAAGCTCGGGGCTACCACTTGTAAATTTCCTCCAAACAAGTTCCACCATTCATAGAACTATCGGGGAATTACCTTTTCCTTCATGCTCTCGGCATACTTCACAAACCATATGTGGGTATTTGGACGAACATATAAGAAAATTAACCAAGCATCCTTATAGTCATACCAATTATACGTCTGGGGTTTATGAGTTCTGGATAACGATATTGGTGTCTGCAGATGATCTACATACAAATCAAGTGGGCTTAAAATCTTTTTAATCGTAAATTTGGAATATTCAATTCCACCTGTTTTATCAAAGTACTTATGTTCTATCTCTATGGAGTCTGTGTCCACTAAGATAAATTCATAGTATCTTCTTATTTTCATGAGATCTTGGGTATCCACGTACTGATGGTCTGTATAACAAGGTTTCAGTTGATCTTGTACCCTGAAATTCTCATACTATTTATCTAATGTCATTATAGGCAAAACCTGTGATGCAATGAATTCCCATTTTGATTGTGAGTCGGGTTTCTTCTTCATGTGGTTGCCGTTTAATCGCTTCAATATGATTCGAGGAACCATTTTGTAATTATCTCGCCTGAAGTTTATGATGGCGTAGCCTTGAAAGGTTGCGCCTGTTTCTTTTGTGTTGGTTCTTTTGGAAGAACTGGTACTACTGGGGGTTTCTAAGAACTGTGAACATATTTTGTCCACTGGGTTTATGTAAAAATTTGTTTGAGCTTTCTGGTTTAAAAGGATGTTTTAGTTTTTCTTCTGGCTTATTTATGAATGGGGGTCTCATCGACGAAGTCGAAAGCACGGTCTCATTGTAACCTCAGAAAATTCTCTTGTTAGAAAACTGCAGAGTTTTCTCACCTTTATAAAATCGATTTTAAAATCAAAGCTTGATAATAGGGCTTGCTATCCGCAAAAATCTGTTTTGAAACTAGATTTTTAACGCCCTTAGTAAAATGTCTTTGGTCGCTGATACCAACTCTTAACAAAAATTCTTTATTAATCAAATCATCTTGAAACTTGGTGATACATAGCACTATGGATAAAATTTCTTTTTTGACTGTACTATAATTCTTTTGAGCTTGATTCCAAACTCCAGAGGTGAATCTTACTAACTGTTCAGTAGATTCAGAGGATAGTTTCTATTTAAGAATACCACCGTAACCAATATCGGAGACATCAGTTTCGACTATCATAAAAGCATCTGAATTTGGAATACCTAGACAAGGAACTTTCTGGACTACTTCATTCACTTGCTTGACGGCTTTAGTCTGGTCTTCTGACCAGAGGACTGGATTTATCTTAAGCCTTTTATATAGAGGTTTACATATTTGTCTAACTTTAGGGATAAAATCTGCTACATAATTAAGACTTCCTAAGAATCTTTGTAGTTGTGTTTTATCTGTGATTTCATCAGGGAACTTAGTAAAGAACTCTACGGCTCTGCAAATTGGTTTATAAGTACCTTGGTAGAGATCATGACCCAAGAATCTAATAGTTGTTTAGAAGAGTTTTATCTTTTTAGCACTTACTGCCAAACCGTTATGTTTTATAGTTTTAACAAAGATATTTAAATGTTTATAATGTTGTTCTATATTATCAGAAAATACTAAAACATCATCGATATAGACGATTGTGAATTGGCTATATGGGTTGAATATATTATCAATGATGTTCTGGAATTCTGACGGGGCATTCTTTAGCCCGAATGGCATAACGTTCCACTCATATTGTCCGAAGGGAACATTAAAAGCTATTTTATACTTATCTTTTTCTTCGACTTGTATTTGCCAGAATCCTGACTTCATGTCGAACTTGCTGTAGATATTAGCATTATAAGTTCTTTTAAATAAGTCTCGTTTATTAGGGATCGGGTACCTAATCCATCTTAATACTTGGTTGAGAGGTTTATAATTTATTACAAGTCTCGGGGCTCCTCTTTCTTTCTCGGCATTTTTGTTTACATAAAAAGCTGAACAACTCCATTGGGATTTGGATGGTCTGATGATCTTCTTTTGGAGCAGATCATTAACTTCTTTCTTACAATATTCCATGAGCTCGTGGCTCATTTGGATTGGTCTGGCTTTAGTGTGTATGTCTTTTTAACTAAAGTCATCTGTGTAGGGCAGGTTTACCATGTGTTTTTTCTTTCCCAAAAAGCATTCGGCAATTCTGAACAAACTTGGTTTTCTATAGAATCTCTTAAAAACATTATCTTGTTAATTACCTCCGGGTTTTTAAAGTAGATTTTATTCTTTTAATTTTAATATCTTCTTTTAAAAAATTAATTTGGTTGGTTAACAGTTGTATTTTAAACATTTTCTTTTGTTTAACATGGTTAATGTGGTCAACTGACAAAGGGTTTAGATATGGGAACACTAAATCTTTTCCCATGGTCGTAGTGTAAATACTGTCTAGTTTAGCGGTATATGGTTTTATTTGGGTTAAGAATGGAATTCCTAATATAACTTCTTCAGTTATATTTCTTGTAATAATAAAGTCGTTAACAAAACAAACTCTATTATTACAGACATAAGCTTTGGAAAGCTTATAATCAATTTTTATTCTGTCGCCTATGACTGAATAAAGTTTATGTGTACTTTTGTCTAAGTACTTATTAGGGATTAATCCTTCACAAATACAGTTTTGGTCAACTTCTGAGTCTAGCAGGGCTATTTTATTAAGGACAAAAATTCTTATTTATGACTAATTTAATAGGGACATGATAGCTTAGAGCTTTGACCCTGGAGATTAATTTTAATCCTGGTTGTGAGTTACTATCCTCCTCTTCTTCTTCAGAATTAACTGTGGTTATTCCTTTTGACGTAGAGGGGGCAAGGATATCTTTTATAGGATCTAATTCCTTTAATAAGCTGTTAGCGAAAGCTTCTGTTTCTAAAGAACTGAGTCGTTCTCTAACACTGATGATTTCTTCTTTTAGAAGTGATACTTCTCCCTGTAAATCTTGCAAGGTGGTATCTGTTTTAGATTCTCTAAACTTATTGAAAACTCTTTTCATGTCAAAGGGTTCAATAATTTTCTTCTCCGTTTTCTGATTAAGAACAAGCTTTTTAAGTTCTATTAAATATTTTCTTTTAATATCATTGTCATTAATGTGGTCAATCATATCAAAGAAGAATTCTTGGCTGCTATCTGAGATAACGTTGATGGTCTGTTTGGTACAGTACGCATCTTTCCAAAGACATTCGCAATGGTGGAGGTGAAGCTATCCGAGTCAGAATCTAAATCTAAGGAACCTGTAATAGTCATTTGAGGATTCTTCAGAGCTACTATTAGATTGTTCTTCATCTAATATTGTATAAAGTTTTTCTTTAATGTCTGAATCATTTGCTAGCAGATTAATTTTCTCTTTCTTTTTGTTGGGTTCTTTACAAGCGTTGGCCATGTGGCCTGCTTTTCCACAGTTCCAACATTTTCCCTTTTTCCTGGGGTTTTATTGGTATTTTTCTTACGAAAATTCTTTTTGGGAGTGTAATTTCTTTTATAAGGCTTAGGGCGAGATATATTATGTCTACATATCCAAAGTCTTCACAAAAACTCCCTAATTCTCCTTTTGAGGATTTTTGTATTTGATTATTAAGTTTTATTGTGTTACATAATTCCAATCCTGTTAGATTAATAAAGCTTACAAGGTCTCCGTATGTCATTAGACTATAAGGAGTTTCACCATTGAATTTGTTACTTATGGTTGTTCTTACCTTTTCAGCAAAAAGTTTGGGTAATCCACTAATGAATCTTTCTTTCCAATAATCATGGTTACAGTCATTTCTAAGCATAACTTTGTTAAAAAATATATCTTTATACCATTTAAAATCATGGAACTTTGGGCAAGTTAAGTTATTAAGGATTTCTAAGCTTTTATCCTGAAAGAGTTTTGGCTCTCCTATGAAGTGTTTACCTATAGAATAAAGTAAGGTCGTTGTGGCGTCTTTGCGAACTTCTTTACTAAAAGTATTATCAATGTTCTTAATTTGAACTGTGGCAGTGGCATTCATGATCCCACTTCTGGTACTTTCCAGCAAGTAGTTATCCCACCAGTTTTTTAACATTCTGGTAAAACCTGAAACTAGAATTGTTGCTAGTTGGACATCATCGGTATGCTCTTTTATTTTATAACCAGTAATACATACTCCCATTTCATGATATTTTGATTATCTGGCCTTCAGACATTCCGTCTATGTTCCATTCATTAATCTCTTCTCCTGAGTATGAAGCCCTATATGTTCAAGTTACTGTCAAACCTTAATATCCCATCTGTCTCTTACTAAGAGATGTCAGGCTACGAAACTTTGATGATCCCTTACTTGGAGTCTTACAAAGCAATTTAGCCAGAGGTCCTGTTTATTTTAATTGTTATCCAAATTTTTCTATAGATATTAATGATCAAAACGTTATGGATACCCTAACGTTAAACATTAAAACAAAAAATATGAATAGCAAAACAAACACGAGGGAAATAGCTGTGATATATAGAGTATATTACAGACTAATGAAAACTACTTTAGCCCCAAAAGCTAAGTTAATTAGTAATAAAGGTGCTACCATGCTCATGGAAGCAAACCAGGAACATAGCAATATCTTTGTTCCTAGAATGCTAAAATGGAATGAAATTTTAGCAAAAGATGAATGGCACTTTGATGCCATCACCCAACCAAAACTAGAGCCAGAAAGCTCTAACATTGAACAAATAATCCAACATATAGATGGATCAATAGACCTAAAATTCTTAAATTCTAAGTCCTCGAGAAGATACTCCTTCGCAGCATCTTCTTTCAAACCCCGGGAGGAGGAGGAGCGTTCCGACGATAATTCTGCAGAATCTATAAGTGAACAAAAAGTTCGAGGGATAGACTATGCATCAGCCGTACCCAAAGTTCATTATCATCCAATTGATAAAACAAATAGTCCCACCAGAAGCGAGATGCATGGTGACGGCCTTGGCATGATTAAACAGGAAACAAATTTTAAAAGAGATTTTAAAACCCTTGATAAATTATGGGTAAGCCCTGAAAACGCCATAAAAAGAAAATGGTATGTAAGTACTTTCCTATTAGAAGAAATGAAGTCATTCAGAAAACAATGGATTAAAGATATGAAAAAGGTTAAAAATGATATAGAATTCTTTAAGTGGTTCCAAATCACAGATCAATTAGATAATAACAGAGAATCCCTTAGTACCATTGTTAGGAAATGGTATACATGTAGTAAGACCATTGAATCTGAAACTCAACCTTTAGAACAAATTAGAATCCCTATAGACGGAGAAATCCTATTAGCAGCTCCTTTCACAAGAGACTTAAAAGAGGATCCCCACTCCAGACTACCCCAAAGGGAAGATATTAATAAAATTCTCCAACAAAACAACTACATTAATCAGTTGTTACATGTTGTTTCTAATCAGATCACCCAGGCAAGTAATACCGCAGCCTTAAGAAGTAAACCAATCTCGGTTAGAGGAAAGTACTCTCTCTGAACCCCTCTTTAAGATTCCCCAATTTTCGGGAAATACCTACCCGAAATTTGGAAAAGAAATCGATAATAAACTATTAGATAGGATAAGAGAGAAGTTCAAAGAACTAAAAGTTACAGAGGAGTCTACCTCCAGAGACGCCACGGATGAATCAATAAAGGTACTCACCGAAGGGTCTAGTTCAAAAGATAAACAAGATATTAACAAAATATCAAAATTTGCGGGTCTTGGAGCAAACCACTTCTATAAAAGACCTATGTTTCCTGATATGCAATATGAATAACACTCTCCCTATAGGGCTTCATCGGACGTAATCCCGGAAAGCCTGGTATCATTGTTACCCTGTAAAAATTCTCTTGTTAGAAAATCTGGTAGAGAGTTTTCCTCACCTTTTATAAAATCGATTTTAAAATCAAAGCTTGATAATAGGGCTTTCCATCTAGCAAAAATCTGTTTTGAAACTAGATTTTTAACGTCCTTTAGTAAAATGTATTTGGCTGTTTGCAGTCGACTCTTAACAAAAATTCTTTATTAATCAAATCATCTTGGGTGATGTATCAAAGTTACAGAGGGCTTTCCGGCTCTAGTTTTGTTTGGGTGATGGTATCAAAGTGCCATTCATCTTTTGCTAAAATTTCATTCCATTTTAGCATTCTAGGAACAAAGATATTGCTATGTTCCTGGATTGCTTCCATGAGCATGGTAGCACATTTATTACTAATTAACTTAGCTTTTGGGGCTAAAGCAGTTTTCATTAGTATGTAATATACTCTATATATCACAGCTATTTCCCTCGTGTTTTTTTTTCTATTCATATTTTTTATTTTAATGTTTAACGTTAGGGTATCCATAACGTTTTGATCATTAATATCTATAGAAAAATTTGGATAACAATTAAAATAAACAGGACCTCTGGCTAAATTGATTTGTAAGACTCCAAGTAAGGAATCGTCAAAGTTTAGTAGTCTTGCATCTCTTAGTAAGAGACATATGGGAGTGTCTAAACCTAGTCGATATAAAGGTTTGACAGCAACTTGAACCAATCCTATATGTAGGAAATTAAAATCTTTTTTATATCTGTTTATGTCATGAATCGATAATAGCTTAATAATTTCTTTGGAATTATTGATAGCTATAGTGGATTCACATGTTTTAATATTATAACTTCTTATAAAATCAAACTTGCATGTTTCATAAACTGATCTGAAAGATTCTTTTGTTATATTCCAGTTCTGTAGATCTCTTTCAACCTTAGCAATTTTTGAGGTTGCTAGATTTTTCACTATTAATTATACGTGACTCTCCTGCTCCGTTCATTTAATATTGGGCTGAGTAGAGATTTAGTAAGTAATCTGAGCAGAACTCTATGGTTCCGAGATAACGAATTTTTTCGCTAATCTGAATAACTTCTTTATAAAGATCAACCATTTTATTAACGATTACTTGCCTAACTATGATCTGGGTATATTCGTCTAAATCTTCTGCTGGTTTTAATGTTTTATAGTATTATAACTCTTTAAGATTTTTCCTTTTAGCAATTAATAATTTATTTTTATCTATTATACATTCTAGCTTTAGGTGGTTTTCTTTTCTAATATGATAAAAAGAGGGATGGGTTTTCATCCTATGAAAATATTATTTCAAAGAAGGGGTTTTCTTTTGCGTGGAGGCTACTATCCTTTGGAGCTATTGTTCTATCGGTTACGAAGATAATGTTAATTGTTTCTTATTCCCATAATTACTATAGCGGATATCCTATGCTTGCTATCTAGCTTCTTATCCTAAAGTACATCGGCTGTGCCCACCGGGTCCGGCACTGGTTCTTCCAACCTAACGTGCTAATCCAACGGTCTAGGACACACCTGCCTATTACTGTAGACTAAGAGAAGATCTTAAGAACAGGTTATCAACAAAGTAGCTATAGGAACAGAGACAGAGTAACAGGATTTCCTAGTAACTTAAGAATAATATTGCTCTACGACAGTAGTATGAGTTTAGCTACTCATGATGTTCAATAACATGACTCTAATACCATAAAAATCGGAACTGAGTTATCAAATATAAAGACATGAATTAAAGCAAAATATAAGTAAAGATAATAAATTAGTAAAAACTTACAGATTTATTTCAATAGGAAAGCATAGTAAGGTACATAAGATCAGGCAGGGAAAAGAGAGAGAGAGAGAGAGAGATATATTTTCGAATGTCTTCTATTTTACAACTTGAGAACCA
The DNA here is from genome assembly GCA_029844215.1 of Przewalskia tangutica. Taxonomy (NCBI): domain Eukaryota; kingdom Viridiplantae; phylum Streptophyta; class Magnoliopsida; order Solanales; family Solanaceae; genus Przewalskia; species Przewalskia tangutica. The sequence goes on along the minus strand of CM056733.1, from coordinate 14,557,264 downwards.
TAAATAGGCCTCGACAATTTTATCGTCCTAACAGGTGGACGGATAGGATTAAAACAAAAGGAAGACTAAGATTACATGATTGTCCTTGTCTTATGCTTTTCTGAAAGGGCAAATGTCCTTTTCGGCTTTATGTCTTTACGTTTTTGCTTTTCCGAAAGGGCAAACATCACTATCTGCTTTATGTTTTCTATTTTTATCCTAGGAGATAAGCGTCTGCATAGGCTTGTGCAATTCCACGTGGGATCATCATGTCGTCATTGTCTGCTTCACTGTTAGATGCCACGTCTTCGTCTTCTAGTCTGGCCAAAGCTTCAATGAGCTTCATTCTGGTTTCTGCCTTTGAGTTTGAGGTTTCTTCTGAAGCAGATGAACCTTTCTTTTTCAAATTATTCTCTTCTTTTGCCTTGGGACTCCATCCTTTAATATTGATGGTCTTGCTTAAGTACCTGATTCTGTTCGTTTCTTGGATATCGAACGACCAATTTTATAATATATGAAATCCGTTTATTATAAAAGAATTTACACAATTTAATGTGCTCTGGTAAAGTGTAGATTTGTTGTTCTCCCAGAAAACCTGTATATTGATTTTGAAAGCTCGGGGCTACCACTTGTAAATTTCCTCCAAACAAGTTCCACCATTCATAGAACCATCGGGGAATTACCTTTTCCTTCATGCTCTCGACATACTTCACAAACCATGTGTGGGTATTTGGATGAACATATAAGAAATTAAACCAAGCATCCTTATAGTCATACCAATTATACGTCTGGGGTTTATGAGTTCTGGATAACGATATTGGTGTCTGCAGATGATCTACATACCAATCAAATGGGCTTTAAATCTTTTTAATCGTAAATTTGGAATATTCAATTCCACCTGTTTTATCAAAGTACTTATGTTCTATCTCTATGGAGTCTGTGTCCACTAAGATAAATTCATAGTATCTTCTTATTTTCATGAGATCTTGGGTATCCACGTACTGATGGTCTGTATAACAAGGTTTCAGTTGATCTTGTACCCTGAAATTCTCATACTATTTATCTAATGTCATTATAGGCAAAACCTGTGATGCAATGAATTCCCATTTTGGATTAGGAGCTGGGGTTTCCTTCTTCATAGGGGTTGCTGGTTTAACTGCTTCTGAATATGATTCTGGAGGAACCATTTTGTAATTATCTCTGCTCTGAGTTTATGATGGCGTAGCCTTGAAAGGTTGCGCCTGTTTATTTTGTGTTGGTTCTTTTGGAAGAACTTGTACTACTGGGGGTTTCTAAGAACTGTGAACATATTTTGTCCAATGGGTTTATGTAAAACTTTGTTTGAGCTTTCTGGTTTAAAAGGTTGTTTTAGTTTTTCTTCTGGCTTATTTATGAACGGGGGTCTCATCGGACGTAAGCCCGGAAAGCCTAGTCTCATTGTTACCCCGTAAAAATGCTCTTGTTAGAAAATCTGGTAGAGAGTTTTCCTCACCTTTTATAAAATCATTTTTTTAAAATCAAAGCTTGATAATATGGCTTGCCATCTGGCAAAAATCTGTTTTGAAACTAGATTTTTAACGTCCTTTAGTAAAATGTCTTTGATTGCTTTGCAGTCGACTCTTAACAAAAATCTTTTATTAATCATATCATCTTGAAACTTGGTGATACATAGCACTATGGATAAAATTTCTTTTTTGACTGTACTATAATTCTTTTGAGCTTGATTCCAAACTCTAGAGGTGAATCTTACTAACTGTTCAGTAGATTCAGAGGATAGTTTCTGTTTAAGAATACCACCGTAACCAATATCGAAGGCATCAGTTTTGACTATCATAAAGGCATCCGGATTTGGAATAACTAGACAATGAAGTTTCTGGACTATTTCTTTCACTTGCTTGATGGCTAGTTTGGTCTTCTGACCAGGGGACTGGATTTTTCTTAAGCCATTATATAGAGGTTCACATATTTGTCTAACTTTAGGGATAAAATCTGCTACATAATTAAGACTTCCTAAGAATCTTTGTAGCTGTGTTTTATCTGTGATTTCATCAGGGAACTTAGTAGAGAACTCTATGGCTCTGCAAATTGGTTTATAAGTACCTTGGTAGAGATCATGACCCAAGAATCTAATAGATGTTTGGAAGAGTTTTATCTTTTTAGCATTTACTGCCAAACCGTTATGTTTTATAGTTTTAACAAAGATATTCAAATGTTTATAATGTTGTTCTATATTATCAGAAAATACTAAAATATCATCGATATAGACGATTGTGAATTGGCTATATGGGTTGAATATATTATTCATGATGTTCTGGAATTCTGACAGGGCATTCTTGAGCTCGAATGGCATAACGTTCCACTCATATTGTCCGAAGGGAACATTAAAAGTTGTTTTATACTTATCCTTTTCTTCGACTTGTATTTGCCAGAATCCTGACTTCATGTCGAACTTGCGGTAGATATTAGCATTATAATTTCTTTTTAATAAGTCTCGTTTATTAGGGATCGGGTACCTAATCCATCTTAATACTTGGTTGAGAGGTTTATAATTTATTACAAGCCTCGGGCTTCTTTCTTTCTCGGATTTTTGTTTACATAAAAGTGAACAACTCCATCGATTTGGATTTGTCCGATGATCTTCTTTTGGAGCAGATCATTAACTTCTTTCTTACAATGTTTCATGAGCTCGTGGCTCATTTGGATTGGTCTGTCTTTAGTGGGTATGTCTTTTTCACTAAAGTCATCTGTGTATGGCAGGTTTACCATGTGTTTTTTTCTTTCCCAAAAAGTGTTCTGCAATTCTGAACAAACTTGGTTTTCTATAGAATCTCTTAAAAAATTATTTTGTTAATTACCTCCGGGGTTTTTAAAGTAGATTCTATTCTTTTAATTTTAATATCTTCTTTTAAAAAATTAATTTGGTTGGTAAACAGTTGTATTTTAAACACTGTCTTCTGTTTGACATGGTTACTGTGGTCAACTGACAAAGAGTTTAGATATGGGAACACTAAATCTTTTCCCATGGTCGTAGTGTAAATATCGTCTAGTTTGGCGGTATATGGTTTAATTTGGGTTAAGAATGGAATTCCTAATATAACTTCTTCAGTTATATTTCTTGTAATAATAAAGTCGTTAACAAAACAAACTCCATTATTACAGACATGAGCTTTGGAAAGCTTATAATCAATTTTTATTCTTTCGCCTGTGGCTGAATAAAGTTTATGTGTACTTTTGTCTAAATACTTAGTAGGGATTAATCCTTCACAAATACAGTTTTGGTCAGCTCCTGAGTCTAGCAGGGCTATTTTATTAAGGACAAAATTCTTATTTATGACTAATTTAATAGGAACATGATAGCTTAGAGCTTTGACCCTGGAGATTAATTTTAATCTTGATTGTGAGTTACTATCCTCTTCTTCTTGGTCAGAATTAACTGTTGTTATTCCTTTTGACGTAGAGGGGGCAAGGAAATCTTTTATAGGATCTAATTCCTTTAATAAGCTGTTAGCGAAAGCTTCTGTTTCTAAAGAACTGATTCGTTCTCTAACACAGATGATTTCTTCTTTTAAAAGTGATACTTCTCCCTGTAAATCTTGCAAGGTGGTATCTGTTTTAGATTCTTTAAACTTATTGAAAACTCTTTTCATGTCAAAGGGTTCAATAATTTTCTTCTCATTTTTCTGATTAAGAACAAGCTTTTTAAGTTCTGTTAAATATTTTCTTTTAATATCATTGTCATCAATGTGGTCAATCATATCAAAGTAGAATTCTTGGCTGCTATCTAAGATAACGTTGATGGTCTATTTGGTACAGGTACAAATCTTCACAGTACATTCGCAGTCGAAGCTGGAGGTGGAGCTATCTGAGCTGTAATCTAAATCTAAGGAACCTTCATCACTGTAATAGTCATTTGAGGATTCTTCAGAGCTACTATTAGATTGTTCTTCATCTAATATTGTATAAAGTTTTTCTTTAATGTCTGAATCAATTGCTAGCAGATTAATTTTATCTTTCTTTTTGTTGGGTTCTTTACAAGCGTTGGCCATGTGGCCTGCTTTTCCACAGTTCCAACATTTTCCCCTTTTCCTGGGGGTTTTTTTTGGTATTTTTGTTACGAGAATTCTTTTTGGGAGTGTAATTTCTTTTATAAGGTTAGAGCGAGATATATTATGTCTCTTTTTCATTCTTTTGATATTTTTGGAACGAGCAGATATTTTAACATATCCAAAGTCTTCTCAAAAACTCCCTAATTCTCCTTTTGAGAGTTTTTGTATTTGATTATTAGGTTTTATTGTGTTACATAATTCCAATCCTGTTAGATTAATAAAGCTAACAAGGTCTCCGTATGTCATTAGAATATAAGGAGTTTCACCATTGAATTTGTTTCTTATGGTTGTTCTTACCTTTTCGGCAAAAAGTTTAGGTAATCCACTAATGAATATTTCTTTTCAATAATCATGGTTACAGTCATTTCTGAGCATAACTTTGTTAAGGAATATATCTTTATACCATTTAAAATCGTGTAACTTTGGGCAAGTTAAGTTATTAAGGATTTCTAAGCTTTTATCCTGAAAGAGTTTTGACTCTCCTATGAAGTGTTTACCTATACAATAAAGTAAGGTCGCTGTGACGTCTTTGCGAACTTCTTTACTAAAAGTATTATCAATGTTCTTAATTTGAACTGTGGTAGTGGCATTCATGATCCCATTTCTGGTACTTTCCACCATGTAGTTATCCCACCAGTTTTTTAACATTCCGGTAAAACCTGAAACTAGAATTGTTGCTAGTTGGACATCATCGGTATGCTCTTTTATTTTATAACAGTAATACATACTCCCATTTTATGAAGTATTTTGATTAACTGGCCTTCAGACATTCCGTCTATGTTCCATTCATTAATCTCTTCTCCTGAGTATGAAGCCATATAGTTGGAGTGTTCTTCATATTGCATATCAGGAAACGTAGGTCTTTTATAGAAGTTTTTTGCTCCAAGACCCGCAAATTTTGATATTTTGTTAATATCTTGTTTATCTTTTGAACTAGACCCTTCGGTGAGTACCTTTATTGATTCATTTGTGGCGTCTCTGGAGGTAGACTCCTCTGTAACTTTTAGTTCTTTGAACTTCTCACTTATCATATCTAATAGTTTATTATCGATTTCTTTTCCAAATTTCGGGTAGGTATTTGCCGAAAATTGGGGAATCTTAAAGAGGGGTTCAGAGAGAGTACTTTCCTCTGACCGAACTGGTATACTTCTTAAGGCTGAGGTATTACTTGCTTGGGTGATCTGATTAGAAACAACATGTAACAATTGATTAGTGTAGTTGTTTTGTTGGAGAATTTTATTAATATATTCCCTTTGGGGTAGTCTGGAGTGGGGATCCTCTTTTAGGTCTCTTTTAAAAGGAGCTGCTAATAGGATTTCTCCGTCTATAGGGATTCTAATTTGTTCTAAAGGTGGAGTTTCAGATTCAATGGTCTTACTACTTGTATATCATTTCCTAACAATGGTACTAAGGGATTCTTTATTATTATCCAATTGATCTGTGATTTGGAACCACTTAAAGAATTCTATATCATTTTTAACCCTTTTCATATCTTTAATCCATTGTTTCTGAATGACTTCCTTTCTTCTAATAGGAAAGTACTTACATACCATTCGCTTTTTATGGTATCAGAGTCATGTTATTGAACATCATGAGTAGCTAAACTCATACTACTGTCCTAGAGCAATATTGTTCTTAAGTTACTAGGAAATCATGTTACTTTGTCTCTATTCCTATAGCTACTTTGTTGATAACCTGTTCTTAAGATCTTCTCTTAGTCTACAGTAATAGGCAGGTGTGTCATGGACCGTTGGATTAACACGTTAGGTTGGAAGAACCAGTGCCGGACCCGGTGGACACAGCCGATGTACTTTAGGATAAGAAGCTAGGTAGCAAGCATAGGATATCGCTATAGTAATTATGGGAATAAGAAACAATTAACAGTATCTTCGTAACCGATAGAACAATAGCTCCCAGGTAGGGTACCAGTCGCGGCCCGTCGGCTCAGGTCGTGACACTTATCTTCAGTTTACAATGTCGAATCTGTCACTTAAAATGTTGGTTTAAACAAACAAGCTGACTGGAGCTAATTACCTTGACTGGTTAAGATATCTGCGATTAGAGTTAAAACTAGAAAGAATTGAGTATATGTTAGACATAGTATTCCCCACAGTCCTTGCTGAAGATTCTGCTGAGTTTGCCCTGTCTGACAAGGAAGCCTATCAGAAGCATCTAGATGATGCTACCTTGGTACAATGTATAATGTTGTCCTCCATGACTGTAGAGTTACAGAGGAGACATGAAAACATGGGTCCCAATGAGATGCTAGAACATTAGTGTAAGCTGAATGAAGGGGGTCTAGTGTAAGCGCATGTTCTGAAGATGATTGGGTTCATTTGTAACGATTGGAACGAAACTGCCTATAAATGTCTCTGTCAACATGATCCTGAATTCGCTTCTTGGTTCATTTGAGAATTTCATTGTGAACTTCAATATAAATGGAACCAAGGTGAATCTTCCAGAACTTCACAATATGCTAAAAGCTTATGAGGGACATTACACGGATCCAACAGAAGACAAGACACTAGGTGCTTATGGACTTGTGGACAAGGTATGTTTGTCATTTAAATAAAATGTCTATAAGTAACTCTCACTGTTGGGTATTCTACCGCATCTGGCTCTCACATTTGTAATAATGTGAAGGGTCTGACTAACAACAGAAAGGTCGGACAATGGGAGGTAGACCAGCGTGTTGGAAATAGAGCACGAGTGGATGATGAACGTGTGGGAACTTATAGACTAGATTGACCTTTAGGATTTTATTTAGATAATTGTTATTTTGTTCCCTCATTGACGAGGAATATTAATTATATCCCAGTGTTAGACACTGAGGGGTTTTCCTCATTCATTACCAATGGCAGTTATGTATTGTCTTTTAATGGTTTTGTTTGTGGAAATGCTCCGCTAGTGGATGGATTGTATGTTCTAAACCGTAGTAGTGAAATTTTCAATGTACAAAATAAATGAGCTAAAATAAGTAATCCAAGAAACCTCACTTACTTATGGCACTGCAGACTTGGTCACATCAATGAATTAATGATAGCAAGATTAAGGAAGTTAGACTACCTAGAACCATTTGACTTAGACTCATATGATAATTGTGAATCTTGCTTGAGAGGAAATATGACAACCAAGTCACTTTCTGGGAAAAGAGTGTGTGCCAAAGAGATGCTTGAGTTAGTCCATACCGATGTATGTGGGCCATTTTCGACTCAAGCTAAGGGAGTTTTGCCTTACTTCATCACTTTTACAGATGATTTAACAAGGTTTGGACATGTGTATCTTATGAAACACAAGTCCGAAGCTTTTGAGAAATCCAAGGACTACAAGTTAGCAGTGGAGAAGCAACTTGAAACAAGTATCAAGACCCTTCGATCAGATCGAGGAGGTGAATACTTAAGTAAAGAATTTCTAAATTACTTGAAGTTTCATGGAGTCCAATCACAATGGACACCTCCCGGAACGCCACAAATGAATGGTGTTGCTGAAAGGAGAAATCGAACCCTATTAGATATGGTTAGATCCATGATGAGCTTCTCAACTCTACCAGCATAGCTTTGAGGATATGCATTACAAAGCTCAATCTATAATCTGAATAGAGTTCGTTCAAAGTCAGTAGAGAAAACTCCATATAAGATATGGAATGACAAGAAGTCATCACTTAAACACATGCGACCCTGGGGTGCCCTGCATATGTAAAGAAGATGCTTACTGATAAGTTAGAATCTAAAAGTGAAAAATATTATTTTGTGGGGTATCCAAAGGAAACTAAAGGATAATATTTATATATTCCTGGAGAACATAAGGTCATTGTTTCCAGAAATACAACTTTCCTTGAAAAAGACTATGTCTACAAGGAAATGAGCTGCAATGAGATAGAACTTGAAGAAATTCAAGAACCACAAGATAACACGGAAGTTGAACCCTTATCGAATGACCTAGACAAGGATTCAGTAGGTGTATTTGGTGAAGATAGTACTTAGAGTACGCCCTTCAGCCAGTGGGAGTGTTGTGAGAGATAGTGTAGAAATGCAAGACTCTCATACACAACCAATGGAAGATGATACAATAGTTGTACATCATTTCATTCAGGAAAGACATGAAAATAACATTCATGAAAGCTCTCAAGGTGGTGGATTGTCCAAGACACAAACACCTTCTCACAATCAGAATACAACAAATACTGAAACGCAGAATATTCAACTCCGTAGGACCACTAGAACTCATCGTCCGCCTGAAAGACTTAATCTTCTTATTGAAACACACAATAAGATAGATATTCCTGACGACGATGAACCTACAACCTACAGTGAAGCTATGTTAGACATTGATTCGCAAAGATGGCAAGAAGCCATGAAATCCGAAATGGACCCAATGTACATCAATCAAGTGTGGAACTTGGTTGATTTGCCAATAGGGGTTAGACCCATAGGATGCAAATGGTTCTTTAAGAAGAAGATTGATGCATATGGCAAGGTACATACTTATAAGGCAAGATTGGTGGCTAAAGGTTATAATCAACGGCCTGGGGTAGATTATGATGAAACCTTTCTACCAGTTGCAAAAATCAAGTCCATTCAGATTTTGCTTGCAATAGCTGCATACTATGATTATAATATTTGGCAAATGGATGTTAAAATTGTCTTTCTCAATGGTAATCTAATTGAGGAGGTGTATATGATACATCTAGAGGGTTTTACATCCAAGACTCAACCAAAAGCAGTATGCAAATTACAGAAGTCCATTTATGAACTTAAGCAAGACTCAAGGAGTTGGAATATTTGTTTTGACAAAGTAGTCAAATCATTTGACTTTTTTAGAAGCAAAGAAGATCCATGCGTCTATAGTAAACACACGGATGAGAGCATTGTCTTCATTGTTATATATGTTGATGACATATTAATAATGGGAGATAACAAGACTATCATGTTGTCAGTCAAGGAATGGTTATCCAGCACCTTCATGATGAAAGACTTAGGTGAAGCCTGCTACATTCTTGGAATTAGGATCTACAGAGATAGACCTAATAGATTGTTGGGGCTATCACAATGCATATAAATAGACAAAGTGCTAAAACGTTCTCTATGGAAAATTCCAAGAAAGGAAGTCTTTCTATGGGTCAAGACATCAAGTTATCAAAGAAGGATAGTTATTCAACTGTTACAGAACTTGAACGCATAAAGAGGATCCCATATACTTCAGATATTGGATCAATCATGTATATCATGACCTGTACGAGGCCAGATGCGACCTATGCACTTAGTATGACTTGCAAATTCCAGCAGAATCCTGGGAGGAACACTGGAAAACAGTCAAGAGTATTCTTAAGTATCTTAGACGAACTAAAAAATATTTCCTAGTCTGTGGTGGGCAAGAAAAGCTAGTAGCTACTGGGTACACTGATGCTAGCTTCCAGACAGATCTTGATGACTTCAAATCTCAATATGGATATGTCTTCATTTTAAATGGTGGAATAGTGAGTTGGAAAAGTTCCAAGAAATCTACAACTGTTGATTCGACAACTGAAGCCGAGTACATTGCTAGATCAGAAGTTGGTAAGGAAGCTATCGCGATATCTGAGTTCTTAAAAGAACTAGGGGTTGTTCCAAGTGCCACTTGTCCAATAACGATTTATCGTGACAACACTGGTGCGATTGTCCAAGCTAAGGAACCAAGATCAACGAACAGAAACAAGCATGTACCAAGAAAATACCACATACTCAGGGAGATGGTGGAGACTGAAGAAATAAGATTGGACTACGTTCTCACAAATGAAAATCTAGTTGACCTATTTACTAAATCATTAAGCTTAGTCAAGCATAATGGTCACTTTGAAAACATGAGCATTAGATACGTTGGTGATTGGTTCTAGGCCAAGTGGGAGATTGAAAGTATGCATGTCCTCGAAACAGCCATTTTAGGGACAAATGTACTTAAACACATTCATATTATTAATAAGATTAATATAATTTGGCATTTGCAATTATTGAATTATAATTTTGATTGCTTGTGATTATTCATTAATGTGCATCCCTTGAGCTTACGTTGTCATTGATAAAATGAGATATTAATGATAGAACATAACTCTCAAAATAGCCTTGACTGATGATCATTGAGAATGAGATATCAATAATATATTATAAGTCAATATGTGGTCTGCATCACATTCTTAGAGAATGTGGTATGTCTCACTTACTACTAGTATGATTACTAATGATGGACACATGGATACTCTTAGAAGGTATTGTTATGCCCTTCTGATAAACTATTTGTTATACATGTCTAGAGTATTGTCAGCATGTGGAAGATAGAGGTCCTTTGACTTTAGGTCAATACGCACAAAATTTGCAGAGTAATGTACTTTGATCATGTCCTAAGCTTAAATTCCTTATAGTATAAGACACGGCTTGTATTGGGTACATTGCGATGCAAACTAAGGTGGTAGTTGAGCCAAGAATAAGATTCATTCCTCGATTAGATATTCGAGAGGAACACTCAACTTCTCAGTGATGTTAGGTCGACCAAGTCATTGACCAATGCAAGAGACATATTTAAGATATGATCTAGTTGTCGACTAATATAGATAAGATAAAATGATCAAGCCATTTGGATAGACATTTGGCAAATTCTAAGCTTGATCAAGTGTGTCGCGAATGAAAGGAATTTATCATCTCACAAAAAGGTTATGTTTACTGGAGTCATGTAAATGTACTTCACATATTGAGTTCGTCATATGGAGCAGTCTAGGAGCTCTGTATGAACCTTAATTTAATTAAGTGTCAATATGTGAAGGCCTAAAGGGTCACACTAAGTCGATTATCTTTTCGGTCTAAGGGTATATTGAGAGAGTATAAAATATTCAATTTAGAATCGAGATATTTAAACCAATAATAGATTATGGGATATTTTCTATTTGATGGAAATTATTTAATTAAGTCAAAATTGAATTGTCGGACTTAAAACTGAAAAAACTTATCATTTCCATTTTGGTCATCTTCAAATCTTGTTTCTACTTCTCTTTCTTCTTCTTCTACCTGAGAGGTTTCTTTAGCCTATGAGCCTTCATACTTCTCTTCTGACTTCTTTCCTGTTGACTTTGATTGCAGATGTTTTGCGACTTCATTTTCAGCTAATGCTCCTGCTTATTTAGCAAGCTTATCTAGTTAAGTCTTGGGTTTGTTTTGCTAGGCATTTGCGTCCTAATTCTTTTACTTTTACTAGCAGTAGTGGAAGTTGATCTTTAATAGTTTCTTTTTTCTTGGAGACATTTTAGCTACACACACGAGACAAACAAAAAAATCATCAGTTACTTGATAAAATAATTTGTGCATCACTCAAAATAAAATAGAAAAAAATTATTGTTGTTGATCAAATAACTACAACAAGTATTGAATTAGTCGCAACAACTGAGGAACCTATTACACCAACTTCAACAATTTTATGAAAAAAACAAACAATTGTTGATGTTGTTGTAAAAATTGCTTGCATATTTTCAGGTTATTGCAACAATTTAAAAGACTTCATTAGTGGAACAATTTATTGCAACAACCTCAACAACTGTTTGAATTTTAGTGCTGAAGTTGTGCAACAACTTCTTGAGTTATTAAAAAAATTCAAAACATATGCTTGCATATTTTTAGGTTGTTGCAGCAATTCAAACGACTTCATCAGTTGTTTGGAACAATTTATTGAGATAACTTTAACAATTATTTAATTTTATCAAGCAAGTACTGAAGTTGATGTAACAACTTACTCAACTGTTGAAAAAAATAAAGACAAATGTAAATCTCTTTTTCCTAAACCATAAAACTACAACAAAAATGAAAATTTCACTACCAGACACGTTATTTAAAAATACACAGCCATAACTAGGGAGTGTAGGTGGGTACAATTTTGCGGATTCCGCACCGCATTCGTCTCAGTTGGGGTGGGTATGAGTATAACTTTGACGGGTAGTATGCGTGTATGGGTAAGTGATGAATTTGCAATTATATCCGCCTGCTCCGCCCCACATCCAACCGTTCGCCCCAAATCCACCCGACAACTATAATTTTATTTGTACAACTTTATATATATTTAAAGCCTAAATAATTTGGCACATATAATTTTAGCAGTCCATAAGCCCAATAATAATGAATTTTAAGGATATCCACTTGGGTGATGGAGCGGGTGTGAATTTAGAATATACCCGCATGAATGCTAAAAATGTACCCTCCACGGATGGTTTTCTGACGGGTACGAGTGCGAGGACCCCCTCCACGCCCAATTTCCATCCCTACCCACAAGAACAACAAATACACTAATTAAAGGATTTCTTACACACCTACTAAAGAGTTAGAGAGAAGTTTCTCTCACTAAGGAAAACGCTCTCAACGTTTTTTCTTAGTTGCTCTTTCGGTTTATTCATCTCCCCCTAAGATTAACCATTGTTTCCCCACGGATTGAAGCTTAATGTTCACAACATGAAAAAGACTAAACGTTACACACGCTCCAGCAATGATTCAGGAGGTTCAGGAGGATCGACAAAGGCTAGAACCAAGAAAAAGAAAAAGAATGGCGGAAGCCCAACCATAGTTGAAGAAAATTTAATTCCGGCAATTTCAGACCCTACGGTGTTAGTACATGTTACGCCTGATTTACGTATTCCACTTGAGAATGTGGTAGATGATTCTACGCTGCAAAGGATACATGAATGGGGAAAAAGTATAGAAATCGAGAGCTTGGATATAAGTGAATTCGAATGAGGAAAGCTTCATGTTCCATCAGCCATCAATCCGGAAGTAATCTCTCATACTACTTCTCCAGAAGTGACCACAATAGAAGACCATAACACTGTCCACAAGCCTTCTGGGAAGAAATCTTCTAAAACTCCCGGCAAGCATAGGGAAATTCGGATAGCCATTGACACCCCTTACGCTACTAGGGTGGTCGATTCTATCACGGGTCAATTGGAGAGCACCGGGAACATTACGGAAGAGCATGGAAACCACGGCATCACAAATATCTCCACACTACCTGGGAACTTACTCAGGCAAGCCAGAAAAGTTAGAAAATCAGGGCCAGGAATTGCAATCGATGAAACTAGGCACGATGGTATACTCGGGTCAAAACTGGGTCAGGTCACGGGTCAGAGGGATAAGGCGGGTCAGGAGGGAGTCCATGGGTCTAAGAATATTCCCGTTATGCATGGATCAATGACAGTTGGGAGAACCGAAGAGACTTTTATCCCCTAGGAGCCTAGTTACTCTACAAACATTAATATCGCGGGAGCCAAGGAGTCACACTTTAATGCCGCGGGAACCAAAGAGCCATCTCACTTAATAGGACAACACCCTCTGAATTCTTTAAGTGTCACTAATGAGTCCTTTCCTACTTTAGCAAGTTTGCTTAGCGGAATCCAACACAAGAATCTCAATAACCCTTTTGCCTTTACTTCTTCCTTGGGCACGGGAAACGTCAATAACAACCTGTCACGACCCATTCCGGGGCCCGTGACTGGTGCCTTACCGGGGCACCCAAGTAGTCATATATCAGAGTAATCAGCGGAAACATAAAGCAAGACATAAAATAGTTTATAAAACAAGACACAGATTTTGAGAAAACATCGCTTTCAAGATATATATATAATCATGTTTTAGCGATTACATCCGACATCGCATAAACATGACTACTGCACCTAAGGAAATATACAACTATGGCGGACAGGGCCCGCCATACCCTGATCGCATAAAAACTATCTACAACAGGAGATCATACCAAAAGTAGAGCCTCGGAAGAGATGGAGCTCACGACACCAACGTAGAGATCCTAAGGATGCGGATCTAGCACTGCTTGCCCTTACCGCGGCATGAACGCAGCCCAAGGAGGTCGATAACAGTACTAAGTATGCGAAATCAGAAAGTACTTAAATGAAAACATATCATTTTTAAAACCGTTTACAAATATGTATGAAACAACCAAGGAAACCGCACGTAGTGTCACATCATAAACAAGATCAACAATAGTAATCGTAATAGGTTTTGTCTAGGCCGTGAATGATCGAAACAGGCCACTCGCCCATATCATCATTCCGCAAGCCTAACTCGACTCCCGAGTCCGCATAGGCCACTCACGGGCCCGCATGAGGTGTAACCCCGCATCGAGGGTAGCTACTCCTCGCATCGCCCCGACTCGCCGTCCGCATGGCCACACGCATCGCGTGAGGCATAACCCCGCATACTAACACGAACTCGTAGCTCGCATAGGCCCTGGACCCGCATGAGGTATTCTCGAATCACGGTCCTGCATCGCTCGAGTCTACCCCGCGACGGAGCGGCTTAACCCCTGTATCATCTCAAGGTGAGTGATAGTATACTAACTTAACAACTTATCTTTAAGTAACATAAGCACAACAAGGATACTCACCTATACAAACGTTACAAGATACTAACACACATAGCATCATATCATGTCTACTTATCAAACCATCTTATTATTCTTTTCACAATATAAGTCTGTTATAACACATAGGCAAACTTGTTTCTTTTATCAATCTTAAGTGGTTATACTTACTTCCCATAAAGCTAGTATAACTCTTAAGCTTCTGTTTCAAAAACCAATTAGTTCTCTTCTGTTTAATAAATGGTTCAGTAGTCCCTTTGAAACGTTTTGATTCTTTATTATTCAGCTTAAGCGTGAGGCATTGCTGCACGTATTATTCAGCTTAAGCGGTGAGGCATTGCCGTAAGTATTATTCGATTAACACATGTACGTCACCGTACTATATACATATTGTAAAATATCATGCTTTAGGAAGAATCACATACCTTCTCGGCGAAATCCACCTGCCAAGTCGAGTATGTCGCGCGCAGAGAATCAACCTATAATAGTCACAGATATCTATCAAAGTCTAGACTATTCTGTAGGTCATTCTAAACAGAGGGTCCTCAATTCTACGGAAAGTCGGGCAGCACAACCCTACCCAGTGAGCTATATAAGTCTACTGTGAAAACAGTCCTATGTAAGTACAACAGTATATTCTTCTTTTATACCCTTCTAAGGTGTTACACCAATTCTATTCCTTAACAACCTTCTAAGTATTTATACTTATTCTTATACTACAACGATATATAGTCTCATTCAAAAGAGGGTTAGGATTAGTTACCTCGGTAAGCCCAATAATATCCTAGAAAAAGTCGCGCCTGAGCAAGGTTTTGCTCCTAAGTTGTATGCTCCAAGGAAACCTTAGAAGTTCTTCACAACTTCTACTAAGTACTAAGGTATTTGGGCTAGGGTCTTTTGGGCATTATAACAATACAAGAAGGCAACTTTTCTACCAAGGGAGGGGGGGTAGGTTTCGGCTATGCTAGGGGGTGGGTTAGCCTCGTCAAATAATTAACTCAAAGGGGGAGTGGTGTTTGGACTAATTGCTCACAAGGAGAGGGAGGATTTTTCAAGACTTGAAAGCTTTAGTGGATGAAGAACTCTTCATCTCAAGAGGGGTATTTATAGGTCAAGACATGGCCAACCAATGGCCAAGATTTAGCCAAGTGCTAGGCAAGTGTAAGGTCAAGATTAGGGCAAGTGTACCTAGCCAACTTGCACACAAAATATCTATCCAACTTTATGACAAGGATTGTCATCCAATCGGCCCTATTGCGTGACAAGTCCACCAATGAGAGGGTGAAGTGTCGCCTCTCTCATTGGTCCAAAGTGTTACGCCTCTCGAAAAATCCGCAAAAATTAGAAATGACATAGCCGGAATTTATCCTACGAAAGTCGTGGAAACGTTTCGTCGGAAATCGCTCGCAGAGAGTTGTGCCTAAAAATCGCCCAAGGCCTAACTTTAAGACCAAACTTTTGTACGTATTCCTTTACGTACATACTCTGGAAATACGGGGTATAACATTCTCCCCTCCTTAGAAACATTCGTCCCGAATGTTCCTTCCCAAGACAGATAACGCTAAGGTTCTTCAAAACTTAAACAGTTTGCAAAAAGCCACACACGGCCATAAACAACACTTAGGCATAAACGATAATGAAGATTTACAAGTAGGAAAGTGAATTACCTGGAGGGGTGGGGAACAGGTGAGGATACTTCTGCCTCATGTCCTCCTCGGCTTCCCACGTCATCTCCTCCCTGAGCTCGTTCCGCCACAAGACTTTGACGGAAGCCACGTCCTTCGTCCGCAGACGCCTAACCTGACGATCGATTATCGCTATGGGAATCTCCTCATACGATAACCCCTCGGTCACCTGGACATCGTCAATCGGATGTACCCTAGATGGATCCCCGATACATCTCCTCAGCATAGAAACGTGAAACACTGGATGCACTGCCTCCAGATCGGACGGCAGACCCAACTCATAGGCAACCTTGCCTACCCTGCGACAATCAAACGCCCAATGTACCTTGGGCCGAGTTTCTTCTTCCGAATCTCATCACACCGCCGTGGTGACACCTTCAGAAAACCCAATCATCAATCGCAAACTCGGATGTCGACGACGATGATCTGCATACGACTTCGCGACTCGAATTGTCAATAGCCGCTCGCATAAGCTTCACCTTATCCATCGCTGCTGCACCAAATCTGGTCCCACTAGCCGCACTCGCCCACCTCGAACCAACCTATAGGCGACCGCACTTCCTCCCATACAAGGCCTCATAAGGCGCCATCCGAATACCGGAGTGGTAGCTATTATTATACGCGAACTCAACTAGAGGCAAATGATCCTCCCAACTACCATCGGTCAATAACACGGGCTCGCAAAGATATCCTCGAGTGCGGATAGTGCGCTCGCTGTCCGTCTGCTGCGTGGATGAAATGCGACTCAGCTCACCGGCCCCTAAACCCTCGGAAGGACCTCCAGTTGGCGAAACCGGGCCTCTGTGCGATATGATCGAAGTAGGGACTCCATGCGATCGACGATCTCTGATGTAAAGTCGGCATAATCCTCACCGAAAAAGTCGTCTGACGGGAAGAAAGTGGGCTGATTTCACACCGTCGACGATAACCCATATAGAATCATGTCTCTCCGAGTGCGAGGTACTCCTGTGATGAAGTCCCTGTTGATTACCTCCCACTTCCCGGTCGGGATCTCTATCGTCAGAACAAACCACCAGGTCTCTGGTGCTCTACCTTTACCTGCTGACAACACGGGCACTGAGCTACGAACTCTGCAACGTCCCTCTTCAAGCCATCCCACCAATACACAGATCTAAGGTCGTGGTACATCTTGGTCGACCCCGGATGGATAGAGTAACGCGCGCTGTGTGCTTCCCCAAGAACTCGCCAGAAGTCCTCAAACATCCGAACACACAACTCGCTCAAACCTTAGCACCCCATCAAGTGCTACCACAAAAGGACCCTTGCCCTCCCAAGAGTCAGATCACGATATCGAATCAAAGCTGGATCCTCGAACTGTTGCCTCTTCACCTCCTCAACGATGGAAGACTCGGCAACCTCACGAACTCTAACCCCATTGCTATCAGAATCAATCAAACGGACACCAAGGCTTGCTAACTGGTGCAAATCACGAACCATGTCCCTCCTCTCTAGCTGCACATCTGATAGGCTCCCCATCGACCTACGACTAAGAGCATCTGCCACAACATTGGCCTTCCCCGGGTGGTACAGGATATCAACATCGTAATCCTTAAGCAACTCCAACCACCGTCTCTGTCGTAAGTTCAGCTCCCTCTGGCTGAAGATATACTGGAGGCTCTTGTGGTCTGTAAAAATATCCACGTGAACCCCATACAAATAGTGCCTCCAGATCTTCAAAGCGTGAATCACGGCTGCCAACTCCAAATCATGGGGGTAGTTCCTCGTGTTTCTTCAATCGCCGGATGCATATGCTATAACCCCGCCATGCTGCATCAACACACATCCCAACCCGATGCCCGACGATCACAATACACAACATAACCATCCGACCTCCGAAGAGTAAGAACGGGGCGGTCGTCTCTCTTTCAAGAATCGGAAACCCCGCCACAAGCATCA
This sequence comes from Przewalskia tangutica, assembly GCA_029844215.1. Lineage (NCBI taxonomy): Eukaryota > Viridiplantae > Streptophyta > Magnoliopsida > Solanales > Solanaceae > Przewalskia > Przewalskia tangutica. Next base: position 14,539,197 of record CM056733.1, on the reverse strand, counting down.
TCCATCTGAAACTTGGCCGCTTACGAGTCACCTAGTCAATGGTGCGTAGATAGAAGCAAACTTCTCCACGAACCGCCGATAATACCTGCAAGGCCCGTAAAATCGCGAACCTCTGCCGGAGTAGTAGGTCAGGCCAAGTCTCGATCGCCGATCTTGGCCAGACAACTCGAATGCCATCACCATAATATGCCCAAGAAACGCCATCAAGTCAACCAAAACTCACATTTGGAAAACTTGGCGATAATCGCTGGTCTGGAGAATCACAAGACAGCCTCAAATGCTCGCATGCTCCCGCTCGAGCGAGAATAAACCAAGATATCATCAATGAACACTATCACAAACGTGTCAAAAATGGTTTGAACACTCGGTTCATCAAATCCATGAATACCGCGGAGCATTGGTCAACCCAAAAGACATGACCACGAACTCATAATGCCCGCACGGTCCGAATGCGATCCTGGGACATCCACCTCTCTCGACTCGCACTGATGATAGCCCGATCGCAGATCAATCTTGAGAAACATCTCGCACTCGCAATCGGTCGAACAAATCATCAATCACGGGAGGGGTATCTGTTCTTAATGGTCACCTTGTTCACCGTCGTAATCAACACACATGCGCAGCTGGCCCCGCCCTTCTTCTTCACGAACAATACCGGCGCTTCGGGGAGAAACACGGGCCTAATGAAGCCCTTCTCTAGCAAATCCCTGCCGATCCTTCACTTCTCAACTCGGCAGTGCCATTCGTATGGCGGAATGGAAATAGGCCGAGTATCCGCAACACATCTATACAAAACTCGATCTCCTCTCGGGAGGATACCCGGAGGTCATCCGAAACACGCCCGGGAACTCGTGACCATCCGGAATCGACGGAAAATCGCACCGCAGCCTTGATCAAACACCCGAACGAGATGGTAGATATACCCTTCCGCACCATCTTCCTAGCCTTGAGGTAGGAAATAAACCTACCTCGGCGTACTGTGCTCCTCCCACTCAACAACCGGCTCCTCGAAATCGGAACTGCATTACTTTCTCTCTGCGGTCTACATTGGCATAGCAAGAAGCTAGCCAATCCATCCCCATAATCACGTCAAGTCAATCATCTCCAACTCTATCAAGTCGGCAGGTCCGGCGATCAGAATGATCACAGACAAGCTCTAAATACCCGCCGAGCTACCACCGAATCACCATCGGCGTAGCTACCTCGAAAGGGTCTATGGACTCGTGCTCTATCCCTATCCTACTAGCAACAAGGGAGATATATAGGATGAGTAGAACCGGATCTATCAAAGCATACACATCAAACCCGTAACCGATAAGGTACTGTGGCGACATCGGTGAGGCCTCACGATCCCGCTTACCGGACAGCATAAATGCGTTCTCGAGGACCGCTAGACCGGGACACGAGCCACGACCGCCGCGACCTGGCCGACCCACGAGCACCCCGCGCCTCCGGGCGAGTAATCGTAGGAGATGAAGCGCGCAATGTAACACGGGTGAGCCTACCACCGCCGCCCGGGCCGGACATCCGCAAAAGTGACCTGCCGCTACAATCGTAACAAGATCCAAAAGTAGTACCACACTTCCCGTAATGGGATCTACCGCATCGGCCACACCGGGTGGTCCCGACGCCGGCACTCGCTACTCGACGTCAAGCCACGGGCCTCAGTCCGCCTCAAAATCGCGGGCGTCGGCGAGGACGGTGCAAGAGTGCTCTGGGCTGGCTGTGGTGCGAATCTAGACTGCTGAGGCCGCCACCACGATAACCACCGAAGACCCTCCCGCCCCGGCCTTCTTCTCGCCGTCGCCCACTCGTCGACCTCTGCGCTCGCATCCAAGGGCGTGAGCTGCGTGCGGTAATGTCCATACCCGGCCGAGAGAAACCCCGCATACGACTCGCCATATAGTCGTCTAGACCGGTGACATAGCGGTGCACCCTATCCTCCATATCTGCTACCAATCTGGGACATATCGAGCCAATGAATCAAACTCGACATTGTACTCGACGGCGGCCCTTCTCGCCTCGAGTAAAATCTATCACCGCGCCTCCTCATCTGCGAGGCAAGAAGTGAGTGAGGAAAGCCTCGAGAACTCATCCCAGTAGTGGGACGCGTGCTCTCCCGGATAGCTCCCATGAATCAAACCAATCGATTGCGGTATCACGCGGCCTATGTGAACCAAAGATCACGGACTCGGTCTCCGACGCCCGATCACTCTCAAAATCCTCAAGGCGACGGATGAACTCCGCGGATCATCCTCGGCCTCGACCCATAAAACTCCGGCGGCTACTCAAGAAGTCTCGTAGCCTCAAACTCTCTCGCCGGGTGAACAACGGTGCGGCCGCATCGAGCTGAACTGAATCGCTGCGATCCAGCCTCTCTCAGATCGGGCCACAACTTTAGCCAAAAGTCGGGCCATCTCCTTGTACCCTAACTCTCCGCCTGTGCCGGGGACGAGAGTGGGTGCTGTGGTCTCTTTGGCCGGGCGGCGTCATAGAACTCGCCGTCTCGGTATAGGCCGGGCACGAACCTCGTGACTGGGTGTCTCGCTAGCGCCTCCGCCGCTTTGCCTTGCCACGGGCGGGTTGCCTTACGTGAGGCATAAGCGTACAGGGAAAGGAATACGTTAGAGGTCCAACCTATAACACGACTCTAAAGCACGATCTCGGAATGAGAAGAGCGGAAACCAATCCTAAATATCCTATAGCCTCCGATTATTGGTGTGGTGCACAACACACCGATAATCAAGACTCTACTAGATACGGTCAGTAGACACTTTCCGAGGATTAATCGCTCGATACCACTTTTGTCACGACCCATTCGGGGCGTGATCGTGCCTTACCGGCACCCAAGTAGTCATATATCGAGTAATCTGGAAACATAAAGCAAGACATAAAATAGTTTATAAAACAAGACATGATTTTGAGAAAACATCGCCTTTCAAGATATATATATAATCATGTTTTAGCGATTACATCCGACAATCGCATAACATGACTACTGCACTCTAAGGAAATATACAACTATGGCGGACAGGGCCCGCCATACCTCGATCGCATAAAAACTATCTACAACAGTGGAGATCATACCAAAAGTAGAGCCTCGGAAGAGATGGAGCTCCCGACACCAACGTAGAGATCCTAAGGATGCGGATCTAGCACTGCCGCTTGCTTACCTGCGGCATGAACGCAGCCCAGGAGGTCGATAACAGTACTAAGTATGCGAAACTGTAAAGTACTTAAATGAAAACATATCATTTTTAAAACCAGTTTACAAATATGTATGAAACAACCAAGGAAACCGCACGTAGTGTCACATCATAAACAAGATCAACAATAGGTAACTGTAATAGGTTTTGTCTAGGCTGCGAATGATCGAAACAGGGCCACTCGCCCATATCATCATTCTGCAAGCCTAATCCTGGACTCCCGGAGTCCGCATAGGCCACTCACATGGGCCCGCATGAGGTGTAACCCCGCATCGAGGGTAGCTACCTCGGCATCGCCCCGACTCGTCCGCATGGGCCACGCACGCATGAGGCATAACCCCGCATACTAACACGAACTCGTAGCTCGCATAGGCCCCCGGACCCGCGTAGGTATTCTCGAATCATGGTCCTGCATCACCGAGTCTACCCCGACGGAGGCGCCTAACCCCGGTATCATCTCAAGAGGTGAGTGATAGTATACTAACTTAACAACTTATCTTTAAGTAACATAAGCACAACAAGGATACTCACCTATACAAACGTTACAAGATACTAACACACATAGCATCATATCATGTCTACTTATCAAACCATCTTATTATTCTTTTCACAATATAAGTCTGTTATAACACATAGGCAAACTTGTTTCTTTTATCAATCTTAAGTGGTTATACTTACTTCCCATAAAGCTAGTATAACTCTTAAGCTTCTGTTTCAAAAACCAATTAGTTCTCTTACATTTAATAAATGGTTCGTAGTCCCTTTGAAACGTTTTGATTCTTTATTATTCAGGCTTAAGCCGTGAGGCATTGACGTACGTATTATTCATGCTTAAGCCGTGAGGCATTGCCGTAAGTATTATTCAGTTAACACATGTACGTCTACCGTACTATATACATATTGTAAAATATCATGCTTTAGGAAGAATCACATACCTTCTCGGCGAAATCCACCTGCCAAGTCGAGTATGTCGCGCGCAGAGAATCAGCCTATAATAGTCACAGATATCTATCAAAGTCTAGACTATTCTGTAGGTCATTCTAAACAGAGGGTCCTCAATTCTACGGAAAGTCAGGCAGCACAACCCTACCCGGTGAGCTATATAAGTCTACTGTGAAAACAGTCCTATGTAAATACAACAGTATATTCTTCTTTATACCCTTCTAAGGTGTTTCTATTCAATTCTATTCCTTAACAACCTTCTAAGTATTTATACTTATTCTTATACTACAACAGTATATATATTCTAATTCAAAAGAGGGTTAGGATTAGTTACCTCGGTAAGCCCAATAATATCCTAGAAAAAGTCGCGCCTGAGCAAGGTTTTGCTCCTAAGTTGTATGCTCCAAGGAAACCTTAGAAGTTCTTCACAACTTCTACTAAGTACTAAGGTATTTGGGCTAGGGTATTTTGGGCATTATAACAATACAAGAAGGCAACTTTTCTACCACGGGAGGGGGGGTAGGTTTCGGCTAGGCTAGGGGGTGGGGTAGCCTCGGCCAAGACTTCACTCAAAGGGGAGGGTGTTTGACGAATTGCTCACAAGGAGAGGGAGGATTTTTCAAGACTTGAAAGCTTTAGTGGATGAAGAACTCTTCATCTCAAGAGGGGTATTTATAGGTCAAGACATGGCCAACCAATGGCCAAGATTTAGCCAAGTGCTAGGCAAGTGTAAGGTCAAGATTAGGGCAAGTGTACCTAGCCAACTTGCACACAAAATATCTATCCAACTTTATGACAAGGATTGTCATCCAATCTACCCTATTGCGTGACAAGTCCACCAATGAGAGGGTGGGAAGTGTCGCCTCTCATTGGTCCAAAGTGTTACGTCTCTAAAAATCCGCAAAAATTAGAAATGACATAGGAATTTATCCTACGAAAGTCGTGGAAACGCTTTCGCTGAAAGCTCGCTTAGAGAGTTGTGCCTAAAAAATCGTCCAAGGCCTAACTTTAAGACCAAACTTTTTGTACGTATTCCTTTACGTACATACTCTGGAAATACGGGGTATAACACAACCCTCATCTCTCATCCAATACCTCTTCAATGCTCCCTGACATCCATAATGACACACCCCTACTATCCTCCCTACCATCAATACCTCCTGGAATTCATGATAACTTCCCTACCCTTCCAAATGGCACGCGCATCCTCTCTCCAAATGCGGGCCCAAGTTCTTTTCCTTCTAACTATTTCCCTCTGTCTACACCTCATGTGACACCTTCTAATGACTTTCCCACAAATGAATCTAGATAACAACATGAAACTTCACCCGTTGAAGCAACAAACAATACTTTACCCCCGAATCAAAATTGTCACGACCCTACCCCGGGGCCGCGACTGGTGCCCTACTTGGGCACCCCGTTCAGGTATACATCAGAGAATAGCAGCAGAACATACACAACATAAACACATATGTAAACAATAAACATCACAGGCTAGCCGATAAGGTCGCCTTCCATAATATAAACATAATCAAAAGTACAACTGTACAACTCATTTCTTACAGCCCAACCACATAGGTGAATACAGACCTCTAGGAATAACAACTGTGGCGGGACAGGGCCCCGCCATACCCCTGAATGTACATAAATCTACAACATCAGGGAAAGACTGTACCAAAAGAGACAAGCCTCCGGAGAAATGGAGCTTCTGACGTCTGATAAGTGATCCTAAGAATGAGGATCCACCACCTGCTTACCCTTTCCTGCGGCATGAACGCAGCCCCCGAGGACGGGGGTCAGTACACAATATGTACTAAGTATGTAAAACTGGAAAAATACTGTAATTACATCATAGTTTAAAACAAAGCCGGAGACATGTATGATAATCAAATTACAGTACACTGTGCCTTACTAACAATGAGAGTAAATAGTAGTATACTTACAATATACAATAGGAAGCTCACGATCAAAGCAGGGCCACCCGCCCGCAGTATCATTAAGCAACCCTACTCCTGGGACTATTCCACCCGCATAGGTCGCGTGGACCCGCATGAGGTATTCCTCGCATGGGACTATTTCACCCGCATAAGCCCTTACGGACTCGCATGAGGTATTCCTCGCATAGGCTGGACCCGCCCGCATGGGACTATTTCACCCGCATAAGCCCTTACGGACTCGCATGAGGTATTCCTCGCATCGTGGGTAGCAAATCCACGGAATATGCAAATGCCACAAACCCGGGGAATGACCCTGTAGTGAATAATATACCACCAGCACAAAACCGGCTATCATACAATATATAAGCAAGTTAAGAATCCTCTAACTTCTTATTATTCTTGTTCACATACACTCTCATTTTAGTTTACTTAAGGCACTAACATGTCTTTTATAAAGATCCGGGAATTTAACCCAAAGTACTACATACTTCCACTCTTTAAAACAAATGACTCTTTTTAGTATAAAACTTTAGAGATACTATTAACCATAGTATCAAGTCCAAATTACATTTCAAGGCAAGTCACAATACCTTTAGAAATAAAGTTAGGTCTCTAAATCAAGTGACTCCTTTTATTATAAAACCTTAGGCAATTGATGCCTTAAAATCATATTGCCTTTTCATTAAAATCAAGTCATTTATCTTTCCATAAAGCAAATATAACCAACTTCCCATAAAGTCGTTATATTCACTTTACACCTTAGCCAAATACAATTTCCTATCCAAGGGACTTATACGTTTAAAACGGAACAAGTATCACATACTTTAAAACTCTTCAAGTCCCTTAACTTTAATAAAACATTAGACATCCTTAATAATTTCAAAGAAGTGAGTTAATCTCCTAACTCACCCGACTTGGCTATTCATAAAACTAGTAAAGGATATCAAGGTCTTGTATGTCTACCGTACTATATACGTACAACTAGTCATGCTCAAAAGATAGGAGAAGTTCTACATACCTCTTCGGGTCAACCACTTGCCAAGTACAATATCCCGCCCGTAGTATGTCAACCTATAATATCCACAATACGTCTATTAACGTCTTACTTCAAACGTAGAATATTACAAGTGTAAGGTCACTAAATTCTACGGAAAATCGGACAGCACCTCCTTTGTTTCTACTTACTTTGCCACCTTTTTCAAGGCCGAATACAATAACCAAACACGCCACATTTAAGGCCCAAACAATGCAATCAACAATAGGGGATTACACGCCTACTAGACGTGTAAAATTCCGCCCCACAATAGATATCAAATTATTACAACTTACTAGGCCAATTCGGCTAACTTGAAGTACTACAACATCAATTCTTATCCAATTTCCATTTCAATCCAAGTTATTAGCCTAACATGATATCAAGTCGCAATCGATTATAACTACTATAATCTCCAAGTAATTAACATGCGACGATTCTAATAAACGACCAATTTGTAATCCAACTTCACATGGCTTACATGACATTTCGGATTCTAAGGCTACAAGCAATCCATAACACTTATAAACTTCAACACATACTTCATGCTAGCAACAAGTAAAGCTAACAACAATATAAATAATCTTGTAACACTTTTAAGGGACAAGATTATACCTCAACGAATCTTAATCCAACTCCAAATCCGAAGTCGCTCCTTAGCAACTTAGAGCCTCTTCAAGATGCTTCAATCCGCTACTTGAGACCCTTAGAACAACACCAACAAATTTCCTTCAAACTCTCAAACAAAACCTAGAAAGATAACTAGGTTTTAGCTTTGCGACTAACCCGAAAACTATCTTTTTCCGAGATTTTTCTATTGAGATATGCTTACAATACACTCAAGAACCTTGGTTTAAAGTGGGGAGCTTAATGATCAAGGAACAAATTTTTTTCTTTTTTTTCCAAGAGTGAACCCGAGAGCACTCTTGCTCTTCTTTAAATTTTCTTGAAATTTTTTCTAAGTGTTAGGCTTAGTCTTGCTACTAGTAGTATTATATAGTGTAATGGAGGGTCAAGATGCAACCAAATGGGTGGTTTGGATAAGCTCTTATCAAATATCAAGCCTTGTGGGTCCTTTGACTTAGTCAAGAATCTCAAGCTACTACTTGCAAGACTTAGTCATCCAAGACTATGGTCAATGACCATCTTGGCCATGCCTATTTCGTCCAAGGCATCATTAAGGGGGGTGACACGTATCGCCCTCCCATTCGTCATAATAATTCGTTTTCCGACAATTTCATAATTCCAATAAATTTTTACAAGTCTCAAATCTTAACACTTGTGAGTTCTTACGTACGTTCTTAAAACATGTCCTGTAAATACGGGGTGTAACATTCTTCCCCCCTTAGAAACATTCGTCCCCGAATGTTCTTTTCGGAGTCAACTTATAATTAGCGACATAGTTTCCTTTCACAACCCCGACATACCAATAATGCCACACATGGCCACATAAAAGCATTTACACAAAAAAAATGCTTCAATTAAAACTTGACAAGTAAGGGAAAAGAATTACCTGAAGGTGTAGGGAATAAGTGAGGGTACTTCCTCAACATGTCCTCATCCGCTTCCCAAGTCATCTCCTCCCGGTTATCATTTCTCCACAAGACTTTGACGGAAGCCACATCCTTGGTCCGAAGTCGCCTGACCTGGCGATCGAGTATCGCTATGGGAATCTCCTCATACGATAACCCCTCTGTCACCTGGACCTCACTAGCAGGGAAAACTCTCGCTGGATCTCCGATACACTTCCGCAACATAGAAACATGGAAGACCGGATGCACCGTCTCTAACTCTGATGGCAGATCCAACTCATATGCAACCTTGCCTACTCGACGGACGATCTGGTAGGGCCCAATGTACCTTGGGCTGAGTTTCCCCTTCTTACCGAATCTCATCATACCCTTCATGGGTGACACCTTCAAGAAGACCCAATCGCTGCACGAAACTCCAAATGCCGACGCCGATTATCCGCGTATGACCTGCCGACTCGAGCCGCTATGGTCTCCCGGATAAGCTTTACCTTATCCATACCACTTGAACCAAGTGCGGGCCAACTAATCGCACCTCGCCCACGCCGAACCAACCAATCGGAAATCTACATTTCCGCCATATAAAGCCTCGTATGGCGCCATGCAGATATCTTTGGAATGGTAGTTGTTGTTATAAGCAAACTCCACAAGAGGCAAATGATCCTCCCACTACCACTAAAATCAATCACGCAGCTCGCGGATATCCTCGTTGTGCGGATGATACGCTCACGCCGTCGACCGAGGATGAAATCTTTGTCGAGACTCACTTGTGTCCCTAATCCCTTCTGAAAAGACCTCCAGAAGTTAGCCGTAAACTGGGCTCCCCTATCAGATATAATCGACACCGGGACACCGTGCAGCCTCACAATCTCTGATGTACAATTTGGCATAGTCCTCAGCCGAAAACGTCGTCCTGACTGGAAGGAAATGGGCTGATTTCACACCACAACAATAACCCAAATGGAGTCGTACTTCCTCTGAGTACGAGGTAACCCTGTAACAAAGTCCATGTTGATCACCTCCCACTTCCAAGTCAGAATCTCAATAGCCTGCAATAATCCACTGGGCCTCTGGTGCTCGACCTTGACCTGCTGGCAATTAGGACACTGTGCAACAAAACCTGCCACGTCCCTCTTCAGGCCATCCCACCAATACAAACATCTGAGGTCATGGTACATCTTGGTCGACCCCGGATGAATAGAATAACGAGCACTGTGTGCCTCCCCCAGAATCTGCTGACGAAGTCCTGACACATCGGGAACACACAACCGGCCCTCAAATCTCAGCACCCCATCAGGCGCTACCTCGAATAGACTCTTCTCCTCCCGAAGAGTTGCATCTCGATACCGTACCAACACTGGGTCCTCAAACTGTCGCCTCTTCACCTCATCAACGATGGAAGACTCGGCAACCTCACGAACCCGTACCCCGCTATCGTCGGTATCGATCAAACGAACCCCAAGGCTCGCTAACTGGTGGATCTGACGGACCATGTCCTGTCTCTCTGGCTGTACCTCTGACAGGCTCCCCATCGATCTACGACTCAAGGCATCAGCAACTACGTTGGCCTTCCCCGGATGGTATAGAATATCAACATCATAATCTTTCAGCAACTCTAACCACCGTCTCGCCGCAGTTCACTCCTCCGCTGAAGATATACTGGAGGCTCTTGTGGTCTGTATAAATATCCACATGAACCCCATACAAATAATGTCTCCAAATCTTCAAGGCATGAATAACTGCGGCCAACTCTAAGTCATGGGTAGGGTAATTCCTCTCATGCTTAGAATCGCCAGGAAGCATAGGCTATAACCTTGCCGTCTTTGCATCAAAATACACCTGGCCCGATGCGAGGCATCGCGATAGATTACGTGCCTAACCTCGGGAAGAGTAAGCGGAGCTGTAGTCAACCTTTCCTTCAGCAACTGGAAACCCTTCTCGCAAGCCTCTGTCCACTGGAACTTGGCTGCCTTCTGAGTCAGCCTAGTCAACGGTGCTGAAATCGAAGCAAACTGCTCCACAAACCTGCGATAATAACCTGCCAGCCCCAAGAAACTGCGCACCTCGGTCGGAGTAGTAGGTCTCGGCCAAGACTTGACTGCCTCAATCTTTGCCGTATCCACCCGAACACCATCAGCCCCAATAATATGCCCCAGGAATGCCACTGAGGCCAACCAAAACTCACACTTGGAGAACTTGGCGAATAACTGTCGGCTCCGGAGAACCCCAAGTACCGTCCTCAAGTGATCTGCATGCTCCTGCTCTGTCCGCGAATAAACCAGGATGTCATCGATGAATACTATCACAAATGTATCCAAAAATGGCTTGAACACCCGGTTCATCAAATCCATAAATACCGCTGGAGCGTTGGTCAAACCGAAAGACATAACCCTGAACTCATAGTGCACATACCGAGTCCTGAATGCAGTCTTTGAGATATCTGCCTCTCGAACTCGTACCTGATGATAACCAGACCGCATGTCTATCTTGGAGAAACACCTCGCACCCTGCAACTGGTCAAACAAATCATCAATCCTGGGGAGGGGGTACCTATTCTTAATAGTTACCTTATTCAGTTGCCTGTAATCAACACACATACGCAGCGTCCCATCCTTCTTCTTCACAAACAAAACCGCGCCTCGGGGAGATACACTAGGCACGATAAAGCCTTTTTCCGGCAAATCTTTCGGTGGTCCTTGGATCCTCAACTCGGCGGTGCCATCCTGTATGGCGGAATGGAAATAGGTCGAGTGTGCGCAGCGTGTCAATACAAAACTCAATCTCCTCTCGGGAGGATACGGGAAGATCATCCGGGAACACATCCGAAACTCCCTAACCATCGCAATCGATCAAGAAGCGCACCTCGGCCTGTATCAAATACGAACGGATGATAGATGTACCGCTCGCACCATCTTCCTAGCCTTGAGGTAAGAAATAAACCTACCCCTCGGCGACGCTGTGTTGCCTTTCCACTCGATAACTGGCTCGCCAGGAAACTGGAACCGAACCAACCTGTCCCTACAGTCAACGTTGGCATAACAAGAAGCCAACCAGTCCATACCCATAATGACATCAAAATCTGTCATCTCCAACTCTATCAAGTCTGCAAGGGTCTGACGACTGTAAATAAACACCGGACAACCTCTATACACCCGCTCAGCTAACACCGAATCACCCACTGGCGTAGCTACCTCAAAAGGCTCTATCGACACCGGCTCTATCCCGATTCTACCCGCAATAAGAGGGGACACATAGGACAAGGTAGAACCTGGATCTATCAAAGCATAAACATCACAGTCTGAAATCAATAATGTACCTGTGACGACGTCAGGGGAAGCCTCCTGATCCTGGCGGCTGGCTAATGAATAAATGCGGTTCTGAGGACCGCTAGAACTGGAACCACCACCACGGCCTCTACCGCGGCCTGCCGGTCCGTAAGTGCCCTGCCCTCCAGGGCGCATAACCACAGAAGGAGAGGAAGACCCAAAGAATCGATCCCGCTTACCGCACTGCACCACCTACGCCGCTCTCGACGGACAATCTCTCTTCAAATGGCCCAGCTGGCCACAAGAGTAACAAGCTCCTGCAGGAACACGACACTCGCCTGGGTGCGATCTACCACATCGAGCACACCGAGATGTGGGTGGCCTCGATCGGCGACGATCTCTGCCTCCCTGAAACCCCGAAGTCCTGGAGCCACGACTGCTCACGAATGACTGGTGATCGGACCTCCCGCGAAAATTGTGACGGAGCACTCTGTGCTGGCTGGAATGTGGACCCAGTCTGCTGCTGAGGCTGTCCGCCAAATCGCCACGAGACCTGCTGTCACTGCCGCTTTGGGCCGCCCGAGTCAATCTGGTCCTCCCGCTCTCTATCCTCTATCCTCTCGCGATAGGCTCGTGATCTCCGGCAATGTCCATACCGGGCTGAAGAGGCACCCCTAAGCATGCAGTAATCATATGACGGTCTAGCCCCATCACATAACGATGAACTCTATCCGCCATGTCAGCTACAATAGTGTGCGCATGTCTGGCCAATGAGTCAAACTCCAGGCTGTACTCCCTGATAGTCCTCCTGCTCGCCTCAAGGTCAAGAATCTATCTACCCGGCTCTCCTCATCTCGGTGGCAAAAGTGATCCATGAAGGCCTCTGTGAACTCCTCCCAAACAGTGGAAGAGCATCCTCACCTCTCGACAAAGAACCACGACTCAAACAGTTCCAACGCAATATCGGCGAACCCAGAAGAGGCTAGCGTAATGCACTGTCTCAAGCCCTATGAACTGCATGGTCCGTAGGCTGCCGAATGAACTCCTGCGGATCCTCGCCGGACCTCGAACCATAAAACTTCGGTGGATGACAACCCGAAAATCCCTAATCCGCAAATCGGCTCTGGGTTACCGCCGCTCTATCGCCATTGCCGCTACTATCTTGGTCAATAACGGATCTTCTCCCGCCTCTATACTCACTCTGGTTGTGGGGTGGAGGCTCGCACCGAACCTCTGGAGCTACTGCCGCTCTCGGCTCCTCTAATACTGCCAGCGTGGTTGAACTCGCCGACCCACCTACTACCTCAGGCATAGTCCATGCCTGAGTCCGTGTAACCCTCTGAGTACCGCTAGCAGCTCCTGCTGCTGCCTTGCCCTTCTGGGCCCTGGTCGCCTTCCGTGGAGGCATAACTGTTTCATAAGAAGAGGTCAGAGAGGATTCAACCTAATAAGGCGACTCTCTTGCGATCTCGAGAGAAGAATGGAAACCAATCCTAAATGTCCTGCACCTCACGATTATAGATGTGGTGCACAACACACCGATAATCAAGACTCTACTAGACACGGCGTCAGACACTTTCCGAGGACTAAGCGCTCGATACCACTTTTGTCACGACCACCCGGGGCGCGCATCGTGCCCTACACAGGCACCTGCCTGTATACATCGAGAATAGCGGTGAACATACACAACATAAACACACGTGTAAACAATAAACATCGCGGGCTGGCCGATAAGACCGCTTTCCATAATATAAACATAATCAAAAGTACAAGCATAACCTGGCTTACGGTTCATGACCACATAGGTGAATACGCACTGCAGGAATAACAAATGTGGCGACAGGGTTCGCCATACCACGAATGTACATAAATCTACAACATCAGGGAAAGACTGTACCAAAAGAGACAAGCCTCCGGAGAAATGGAACTTCTGACGTCTGATAAGTGATCCTAAGAATGAGGATCCACCACCGCTACCTTTGCGGCATGAGCGTAGCCCCGAGGGCGGGTCGATTACACTGATATGTACTAAGTATGTAAAATTGGAAAAATCGTAATTACATCATAGTTTAAAACAAAGCCGGAGACATGTATGATAATCGAATTACAGTACACTGTGTCTTACTAACAATGAGAGTAAATAGTAGTATACTTACAATATACAATAGGAAGCTCACGATCAAAGCAGGGCCACCCGCGCGATGTCATTAAGCAACCCTACTCGGGACTATTCCACCGCGATAGGTCGCGTGGACCCGCATGAGGTATTCCTCGTGACGGGACTATTTCACCCGCATAAGCCCTTACGGACTCGCATGAGGTATTCCTCGCATAGGCTGGACCCGCCCGCATGGGACTATTTCACCCGCATAAGCCCTTACAGACTCGCATGAGGTATTCCTCGCATCGTGGGTAGCAAATCCACAGAATATGCAAATGCCACAAACCCGGGGAATGACCCCGTAGTGAATAATATACCACCAGCACAAAACCGGCTATCATACAATATATAAGCAAGTTAAGAATCCTCTAACTTCTTATTATTCTTGTTCACATACACTCTCATTTTAGTTTACTTAAGGCACTAACATGTCTTTTATAAAGATCCGGGAATTTAACCCAAAGTACTACATACTTCCTGTTACACCCCGTAAGTCCAGGACATGTATAAGAGAATATACGTAAGGAAACAAGACTTGGAAATTGATACGAAAGGAAGAATTGTTTTTCCGACGGAAAATCTTCCGGAAGTCGGAAAGGAAAAATGTTCGTTGTTGAGAATTGGATTCTCAAAATGTATTATTTGAAGAATATGGAACTTATTATTATTATGGAAATTTATTTTTACGGATTTGGTCACGTGGGGCCCACCCGAGAAATTTTACGTTTTGTGGGGCCCACGAGAGTTACGGAATTTTTATGGACGAATGAGAGGGCGACACGTGGCACCTCCCCCACATGGCTTGGTCGAATTTATGCAATGGCATAATGGTCATTGACCGAGGTGAAAGATTAGTCTTGCTAGAGCTTGACAAAGTTGACCAAGTCAAGAGCCATTTGGCTTGATCTCTTCCCTCCAATTTTAACAAGTGTTATTATCCAAGCCCTCCATTGTGTTATAAGTATACTACTAGTAGCAAGACTTGAGCATTCTATACTTAGAAAAAATTTCAAGAAACTTTGAGCTTAGCCAATATTGCTCTCGGCTTAGTGCACCTCCCACACAAAAAAAAATTTGTGATTTTGATCCATTAGCTACAAGACTTTAACCCAATGTCCCCAAGGGTATTGTAAGGTTATCTCAATAGAAAGATTTCGAAAAAAACGCATTTTCACGTTAGTCGCAAGGCGGAAACTATTGGAGTTCTTCAACTTTGAAGTTGGAACTTGAAGATGGGTTCTTCATAGGCCTCTAAGGAGTGCTTGGAGCGGATTGGAACCTAAGGAAAGGAGCTAAGAATTGCTAAGGCGCGACTTTGAATCTTGGAAATTTTTAAGGGCTTTGAAAGGTATAATCTTGTCGTTTTAGTAATTAAGTTTACTTATCATTGTAGCTATGGATTTTAGCAAGCATGAGTTATATTTATGTAGTTGGATTAGTGTATTGGCTATTGGAACCCTAATCCGAAAATGTCACGACCCGAACCCGGGCCGCGACTGGTGCCCTACCTGGGCACCCTTATACTCATACAACATAATAAACTGCGGAAGATAAATAACATTTTTTTAAAAAAAAACTAAGGCCAAGCCGATAAGGCTGCCATAACATAAAAATTACCCGAAAGGGTCTACACTGTTTAACAATGTAAAATCAACTCTAGCCAGTCCAGCCCACAGATGAATACAGACCTCTAAGATTTGGACCAATGCTATGACGGGACAGGGCCCCGCCGTACCCCTGAATATACATAACCATGACGACAAGCTCCGGAACATTGGAGCCATCTCAAAATGCTGAACCGGGATCCTAAGCTCGCGGATCCACAACTGTGTACCTAAACCTGCGGACATGAACGCAGCCCGGCGGGGTCGATAACAACAGTGCGAATATGGAACGAAAAATAAGGTACATTAACAAATCATAATTGTACAAAAGAATGACATGGGCAAGTATAAAGAAAGGGTAAATACCAGATCCTACCGTGTCATTTCCATCTCGTGAACTTAATCATACCTTATTATCTTTTCCCATTTTTCCATAAGAGTATAGTTAAATTCTTACGTACATACTTAAGAAAACTCATCAAGTTCATAAATATATAACTTACGTATCTTGCATAACCTAATCCGTCCCTTTATGGAGGAACGTCTATACTGTCGGCCCAATCTGGGACGCGATAGAGTCACATAAGTCTGCCCATAAAGGTATACTGCCGACTAACTGGGACGCGATAAAATCACATAAGTCTGCCCATAAAGGTATACTGCATAAAAATATGAGGCTCATGATCAAAACAGGGTCCCTCGCCCGTAGTATCGATAAGCAATCCTACTCCTGGGACTATTTCACCCGCATGAGGTATTCCTCGCATAGGTTGTACCCGCCCGCATGGGACTATTTCACCCGCATAAGCCCATAAGGACTCGCATGAGGTATTCCTCGCATCATATGTAGCAAATTTACGGAACAGGTGATATAACGTCTTGGGGGTTTACCCCTCATTTATACTCTTACACTGAAGAAGGTGGTATAACGTCTTGGGGGTTTACCCCTCATTTATACTCTTACCCTGGAGAAGGTGGTATAACGTCTTGGGGGTTTACCCCTCATTTATACTCTTACCCTAACTCAACCGGCCATCATACATAACATAAGCCCTACCGGCTTATCATACATAACATAAGCACTACCGACTTATCATACATAACATAAGCACTACCGACTTATCATACATAACATAAGCACCACCGGCTTACCATACATAACATAAGCACCACCGGCTTATCATACATTACATAAGCAAGTTAAGAAATCCCCTAACTTCTTATTAGCTTGTTCATATACACTCTCATTTTTGTTTACTTAAGGCACTACCATGTCATTATGAAATCCGGAAATTTAACCCAACGTACTACGTGTCTCTACTCCTTTAAAATGATTCTCTTTCAAATAAAACTTCCAAGATACTAATAACCGTAGTATCAAGTCATATCTACTTTTCAAGACAAGTCACAATACCTTTTAGAAATACATTTATAGGCTTCTAAATCAAGTGACTTCTTTCTTTAAAACCTTAAGCAATTGGTACCTTTAAAACAATTTGCCCTTCTTTATTTCAAATCATTTCTTTGTTTACATTACTGAAGAAAACCATTCTTTTAATCTTCCATAAAGTTGTTATAACCAACTTCCCATAAAGTCGTTATAACTCTTTATGTCTTAGACAAATTCATTCCTTTTATGACCAAGAAACTTATACTTTCAATTCAAATCACATAGCTTTCAAAATACTTCAAGTCTCTTAACTTTTAAGAAAACAAGTTTCTTAACTTTAGAATGGCAAGAAATCAATACTTTCCAAATCAAGTATTCTATACTTTTAAATCAATTCATTTCTTCCTTTAAGAATCAAGTCCCATAACTTGAAAAATAAAGTCCCTTAACCTTTTAAAAATTTGAGGTTCATAGTCTTAAAACTTCATACGTAAATTCTTATAAAACATATACTTTGGTGCGTTGTGAATAAGTTATACTTATTTATAACGATCTTAATCGAGTAGCCATGATCTAGAAAATGTAATACAATTTTGTCTTATCTTAGCTTCTATGCAGATGGAGAATTCTACTCATTTTAACTTAATTGATTGTCATTACATTTTCCTTTATTAACGCTGCAGTGGCTTGTTCGATTCTTATTCTCATTTGTGTCGTAACTTAGCCAAGTCAACTTGGCTCCAAATACCTCCTAACGACTCTTACCAACATCCCCCATAAGACTTGGTAAGAACTTAGGATAACTTAGACATAACCTTTACGTAGAGTAAATCAACATACATACCTCTTAACTTCTAAGAGTAGAAGGAATCATGAAATAGTACTACATGTATATTCCATACATAGAATCATGTCAAAAGAAGGAAGAGGTTCACATACCTCGCGACGATTATCGACAAATAGCAAAATGCGACGATTATCGACAAATAGCAAAATGCTCCAAAGTACTTCAACCTTGATAGCTATTCCATCCTTCAAGTAGAATACGCTATACTTAGTACTTCAACCTATAATGGCCATAATACGTCCATTAACTTTTATCTTCGAACGTAGAATATTCTAAGTGCAAAGTCACTAAATTCTACGGAAAATTGGACAGCACTTCCTTTGTTTCTACATACTTTGCCACCTTTTTCAAGGCCGAATTCAATAACCAAACATGCCACATTTAAGGCTCAACAATTCAGCTAACCAAAGGGGATTACACGCCTTAACAGGACGTGTAAAATTCTGCCCCAAAACCATACCAAAACAGCCCCTAAAATAGTCCATAATTACTATAACGAGGGTGGAATGTGAGGCCTTTCAACGCCTTTCCACACCCTTATTCCTTCGGGGTTTTCATTAGCAATCTACTACATTAAACATGAAATATAGGGGCTGATTTTCCAGCATACAACACGTCTAAAGCGATCCTAAAAGCGCACGACAATATCCAACGCTTTTTATAGATTCTACTAAGATAACTAAAATCCGATAACTCTTTCCTTAATCCTTTTTATTCCAATTCGAGTTCCAAAACATCTACATAAGTTATAACAACAATATTAATCCATTATAACATGCAATAGGTGAAGATAACAACGACAATAACCAACGAATTCCATTTACACCATATCTGTCCCAAATCGGTTTTAGCCCCAAAAAATGGCTCAAACGCTTTTTATTCTTCATTCTTTTTAACACAAGTTCATCCATACATTATAACAATAAGTAATATCCAATTACTTTAAAAGAAGAAGGACTTTTACCTCATTTTTTTTACCCAAAAATGCCCCAAAATAGTCCGGTCTTTATTGGTCCGCAGTTTTCGTTTCGCTCCACTTCTTCAAGTTCCAATCACATATATGTATCCCCTACAACCTTAGGATCAACTTCTCTTCACGTTTCGCTTCCAAAAAGTCGACGGAAAACCCCTAGGATTTCATTCTATTTTCGGCCCAACCTAGATTTAGGGGTTAAGGGTGCTTAATCTTGGAAAGAAAATACTTTGATCTTGATCTTGTCTTTGGATATGGGGATTTCGAATTGCTCTAGGTTTTTGGAGAGATGAGGGTTTGTATGGATGAATATCTTTTGTTCTAAGTCTTCAAGACTTATCTATATAAAGGTGTGTGGAGTCTTCACAAGACAAGTGGGGAGGGCACTTGCTAACCTCCTATTGGTAAAGTATTTCTTCACAAAATATTTCATCCACACTTAGTTATTTTTCATCCCATTTCGATGGACATGTAACATAGTATACCAAGACTTAATAAATCCACTAAGTCCATAATTCTAATGAAAAATAATTCCATTACTAGAATTAATTCTTGTCATCACATTAAACTCGAAAATTTTCCGTATAAGGAAATGTAAAAATCCTTTCCTTTCGACATTCCAATCTTAATTCTATAATCATGTTCTTGAATTACGGGGTGTAACAGAAAAACTAGCATGTTAGCCTTAAGACTACAATTCAAGTTGATTATTCGTTTAAGTCGTCGCATGTTGTGTTTGAAGGAAATTGTAGTTGTTGAAGTTGTTTATATCTAAATAACATGTTGACCTAAGAACTTGAATTTGGAAAAGGATTGGAAAAGACGTAGTGTTATTGGTTATATGTTGGCCGAGAATGGCTAGTGTAGTATTATACTATTTGATATGAATTGTGGGGCGGAATTTTACACGTATTGTAAGGCGTGTAATCCCCTTTTGGTTGGTTGTTGTTGGAGCCTTAAATGTGGCATGTTTGGTTATTGTATTCAGCCTTGAAAAAGGTGGCAAAGTGAGTAGAAACAAAGGAAGTGCTGCCCGATTTTCCGTAGAATTAGCGACCATATACTTAGTATTATTCTACGTTAGAGACTAGAAGTTGATAGTCTTGTTGTGACCATTATAGGTTGACAACACTACGTGCAGCGTATTCGGCTTAGCTTGTGGATTTAGCCGAAAAGGTATGTGAACTATCTCCTATTCTAGCATGATTCCTTAAGATTAAGAAAGTATGTTCTACTCCTTAAATGATCCATTACTTGGTTGTATTTGGATTGCCTAGAATAGAATTTGTTCTATGAACTTCCTTGATTGTACTTTGATGTTTAAATTGTAAGTTGTAAAATCCATTTTCTTAGTGAAGTTTGGATTCTTAAAAGTGAAAGTATTTTACTTAAAGTACATAGAGTCTTGAAAAGGAAGTGGTTTCCAAATCTTTCGGCTAGTGCCTTAGTTCCAAAAACCTAAAGGTCATTATAATGACTTTAGAGTCAAAGGAGTGATTTACTTATTTGATTTAAAGAGGAGAAAGTACATGGGTTAAGAGAAGTAACTTGTCTTAAAGGTGTGAGTTACTTGAAGTTTAAAGTAGAAGAAACTTGTTTTCTTTATATTAAGAGACTTGAAGTAATTTGAAAGTTGAGAACTTGATTTGTAAGTATGTGATACTTAGTTTTAAAAGCATAAGTCTCTTGGTTATAAAAGGAATGGATAGGTCAAAAATCATAAAGGGTTATAACGGCTTTATGGGAAGTTGGTTATAACGGCTTTATGAAAGGTTTAGAAAGTTGTCTATTTTGATTAAAGGGCATAAGTTGCCAAGATTGTGAAAATTTGAAGTTACTTGATTTCAAGCCTTGAAATGAGTTTTCTAAACGTGTAGTAACTTACTTTGAAAAATAGACATGCGTTGATACTACGGGTGTTAGTATCTTGGGATTTTACACAAAAAGGAGTCTTTTGAAAAGAATGTACGTACGTAGTACTTTGGCCTATTTAATTGAGAATAATTCTATGTGATGCCTTGATTAGTACTTTGGCTTGATAAATTGAGAATTTGTCTAAGTGTGCCTTGATTAGTACTTTGGCTTGATAAATTGAGAATTTGTCTAAGTGTGCCTTGATTAGTACTTTGGCTTGATAAATTGAGAATTTGTCTAAGTGTGCCTTGATTAGTACTTTGGCTTGATAAATTGAGAATTTGTCTAAGTGTGCCTTGATTAGTACTTTGGCCTATTTAATTGAGAATAATTCTATGTGATGCCTTGATTAGTACTTTGGCTTGATAAATTGAGAATTTGTCTAAGAGTGCCTTGATAAGTACTTTGACTTGTTAAATGAGAATTATTCTATTTGTGCCCGGATAAGTACTTTGGCTTGTTAAATGAGAATTATTCTATGTGTGCCTTGATAAGTACTTTGGCTTGTTAAATGAGAATTATTTCCATGTGTGCCTTGATAAGTACTTGGCCTGATTAGTTGAGAATTTCCTATGTGTGCTGGAAATAGCCGGTTGTGTGCTATTGGTATATCAGTCGTTTCGGGGTCATTCCCCGGGTTTGTGGCATTTGAAAATTCCATGGAATTGCTACCCACGATGCGAGGAATACCTCATGCGGGTCCGTAAGGACTTATGCGGGTGAAATAGTCCCATGCGGGCGGGTCCAGCCTATGCGAGGAATACCTCATGCGAGTCCGTAAGGGCTTATGCGGGTGAAATAGTCCCATGCGAGGGATACCTCACGCGGGTCCATGCGGCCTATGCGGGTGAAATAGTCCCAGGAGTAGGATGGCTAAATGATCTTTGCGCGGATGGTCTGTTTTGATCATGAGCTTCCTATTTTATATTGTAAGGATACTCTGTTTACTCTCATTGTTGGTAAGGCACAATGTGTTGTAATTTGATTATCATATATGTCCCGGTTGTTTGTGTTACCTATGGTCATGCTTTTACGATGTGGGATTAGGGCATGAGACCACGTGGTATTTAGGACACGGGGACTTGGTGTGCATGTATCCTTATTGGTGTTATTACATCATGGATCGCGGTGAGGAAGGATTCCACGGGCATGATTGATATTATAGGCGTGAGACCCATAGTTATATTTGAGTAGCGACTTGGAGGGCCTGCGTCCCTGACTTGATATGACTGCTTATGTGTTATGTACTGTAGGTTGGCTATCATACATGTCTCTTGTTTGATAAGATCATTATGATTTTATTACGATTTCATCGCTCACATACTTGGTACATTCTTCGTCTTGACCTCGCCCGGAAATGCGTTCAATCTGCGCAGTATAGGTGCATTTGTTTGGTGATCGGCAGGTGTAGGATCCTGCTCAGGGTTTTTGGATAGCTCCCTCTGTCCAGGAGTTTATCGTTTTGGTATATATCCTTCAGTACAGGCTTTGTACAGTTTTGGGTACGGCGGGGCCTTGTCCCGTCATATTTCAGTTTAACTCCTAGAGGTCTGTATTCATATGTGGGATTGGACTCATGTACGGTGTAGTGTCTTTTGTTTATGTATATATGGCAGCCTTGTCGGCTTTGCCCTTGCATGTACGGTTGCTTTAAAAGAAAAAAAAATGAGGTGTTATTTAATTTCCGCAGTTTACTTGTATTGTCAAGGTAGAAAGGTGCCCAGGTAGGGCACCAGTCACGGGCCCGGGGTTCGGGGTGTGACACTTCCACTCTTTAAAACAAATGACTCTTTTTAGTATAAAACTTTAGAGATACTATTAACCATAGTATCAAGTCCAAATTACATTTCAAGGCAAGTCACAATACCTTTAGAAATAAAGTTAGGTCTCTAAATCAAGTGACTCCTTTTATTATAAAACCTTAGGCAATTGATGCCTTAAAATCATATTGCTTTTTCATTAAAATCAAGTCATTTATCTTTCCATAAAGCAAATATAACCAACTTCCCATAAAGTCGTTATATTCACTTTACACCTTAGCCAAATACAATTTCCTATCCAAGGGACTTATACGTTTAAAACGGAACAAGTATCACATACTTTAAAACTCTTCAAGTCCCTTAACTTTAATAAAACATTAGACATCCTTAATATTTTCAAAGAAGTGAGTTAATCTCCTAACTCACCCGACTTGGCTATTCATAAAACTAGTAAAGGATATCAAGGTCTTGTACGTCTACCGTACTATATACGTACAACTAGTCATGCTCAAAAGATAGGAGAATTTCTACATACCTCTTCGGGTCAACCACTTGCCAAGTACAATATCCCGCTCGTAGTATGTCAACCTATAATATCCACAATACGTCTATTAACGTCTTACTTCAAACGTAGAATATTACAAGTGTAAGGTCACTAAATTCTACGGAAAATCGGACAGCACCTCCTTTGTTTCTACTTACTTTGCCACCTTTTTCAAGGCCGAATACAATAACCAAACACGCCACATTTAAGGCCCAAACAATGCAATCAACAATAGGGGATTACACGCCTACTAGACGTGTAAAATTCCGCCCCACAATAGATATCAAATTAATACAACTTACTAGGCCAATTCGGCTAACTTGAAGTACTACAACATCAATTCTTATCCAATTTCCATTTCAATCCAAGTTATTAGCCTAACATGATATCAAGTCGCAATCGATTATAACTACTATAATCTCCAAGTAATTAACATGCGACGATTCTAATAAACGACCAATTTGTAATCCAACTTCACATGGCTTACATTACATTTCGGATTCTAAGGCTACAAGCAATCCATAACACTTATAAACTTCAACACATACTTCATGCTAGCAACAAGTAAAGCTAACAACAATATAAATAATCTTGTAACACTTTTAAGGGACAAGATTATACCTCAATGAATCTTAATCCAACTCCAAATCCGAAGTTGCTCCTTAGCAACTTAGAGCCTCTTCAAGACGCTTCAATCCGCTACTTGAGACCCTTAGAACAACACCAACAAATTTCCTTCAAACTCTCAAACAAAACCTAGAAAGACAACTAGGTTTTAGCTTTGCGACTAACCCGAAAACTATCTTTTTCCGAGATTTTTCTATTGAGATATGCTTACAATACACTCAAGAACCTTGGTTTAAAGTGGGGAGCTTAATGATCAAGGAACAAATGTTTTTCTTTTTTTTCCAAGAGTGAACCCGAGAGCACTCTTGCTCTTCTTTAAATTTTCTTGAAATTTTTTCTAAGTGTTAGGCTTAGTCTTGCTACTAGTAGTATTATATAGTGTAATGGAGGGTCAAGATGCAACCAAATGGGTGGTTTGGATAAGCTCTTATCAAATATCAAGCCTTGTGGGTCCTTTGACTTAGTCAAGAATCTCAAGCTACTACTTGCAAGACTTAGTCATCCAAGACTATGGTCAATGACCATCTTGGCCATGCCTATTTCGTCCAAGGCATCATTAAGGGGGGGTGACACGTGTCGCCCTCCCATTCATCATAATAATTCGTTTTCCGACAATTTCATAATTTCGATAAATTTTTGCAAGTCTCAAATCTTAACACTTGTGAGTTCTTACGTACGTTCTTAAAACATGTCCTGTAAATACGGGGTGTAACAAAAACAAAGGTTCCATTCCTCCTAAGAAGACTTATGCGAGAGTCTTTGCGGGTACCAGACTTGAAGCAAAGGGTATGAAGTTACAATTCATTGAACAACAAGGAGAAGATGTAGAAATAGAAGCTACGGATGAAGTTCCCTTTATTGAAACATGGGGATATTGCCTAATAGGGTGTTTCACGGGTCCCTTCCCAGGAAGAGAGGCATTGAATTCTATTGTAAAAGGATGGGGAGTGAAGTGCCGTATTATCCCGTATGGCAAAGGATGGACAGTTTTCAAATTCATGACGGAAGAGGAACACACAAATGTACTCCATGGTGGCCCATATATGGTCTTCGGGAATACTATGATGCTAAAGCCTATTAATAAAGGAGTTCTATTAACAGATGATTTATTCATGGACATTCCAATCTGGGTCACTTTCCATGACATTCCCCTTTCGATTTGGAGTGCAACAGGCCTTAGCAAGATTGCTTCACGTGTAGGAAAGCCTCTATACACGGATCAATATACCAAGGAGAGGTCAAAAATTAATTATGCAAGAGTCTTAGTGGAAGTAGATGTTAGCAAAGAACCGGTAATGGAATTTGGTGTCAAACTCCCCGACAATAGAAGGTATACTCAAAAGGTGAACTATGAGAACTACCCGGATTTTTGCTATCATTGTGCGGCTTTTGGACACAAGCACATGACGTGGAGAAAACTGAGGCAAGATGTCACGACCGAACTGGGCGTGGTGGTGCCTTACCCCGCACCCTAGTGACACAACATCGAGTAATCACGGAACATAAAGACAATACATGTAACCAATGTAAAATGACGGTGAAATAAGAAAAAGCTAACTAAAAGCGGTTACCTTGGTATATATATAAATAGCAATTTGAGCGATTCTAACCCTCTTACAAATTCTGCCACAACGATACTCTGACCTCTACGAATAATATGACAACAACGACGGGGCCGTCATACCCTGAATGTAAGCACCTACCACAACAGGACTATACCAAGATAAGCCTCGAGAAACGGAGCTTTCCCAACGCAATCGTGACCCTAAGAGCGAGGATCAACGGCGGTGTACCTTTACTGCGGCGTGAACGCGGCCCAAGGAGGTCGATAACAGTGCAGAGTATGTGAAACTGAAATAAATCGTAAATGAAATCATAGTAGTCTATATAAAGCGGGACATGTATGATAACCAACTACGATTCACAATAAATAAATATGTCAAGTCGTGGGACTCACGCCTCAGTCATCACAATAGAACCGCATGCGGGGTAAGTGCGAAGGCATAGCCGACTACTAAGACCCGCGATACAAACAAAATACCATAAAGCGCATCACGAGGTCTTTCTAGACCGCACGCATGATCGGCGGCCACTCGCGCGATATCAATGTGCGCGTCTATCCTCGAACTATCGCAGCGACTCGCATAGGTCACACATGCACCGCATGAGGTATTCCTCGAATCATGGTCCTGCATCACGCGAGGTATACCGCGTCGAGGCGCTTAACCCCGGTATCCACCTAGGCTCCGCACCGCGCATAGTCCTCAAAGACCGCATAGTCCTCAAAGACCGCATAGGGCATCCCGCGTCGGGCTAAACACCGGAATGATCAATCCCGGAGCTCATGACTCGCGTAGTCACAAATTTGCATAGGCCGTATAGACCCGCATCAGGGTGGCAAGCCCTCGGTATAACAAGTCGAGGGTATGTGATATAATAACGATCAACGGGCTTAACGTTTGACAACGTAAGCCAACAAGAGTGACCTTACATACTAATCACAAGAATCGACACACGTAGCATCCTAACATGTTTACTTATCAAATCAACAAGAAAGTATTACAAGGCTATCACAAACCAATACAATCAAGTTATTCACACAAGGTACTTTCTACTAACAAGTTCGTACCTATCCCCAAAGTACTTCACGATTAAATCTTTAAAAGAACTGCTTAGTTCACACAAGTCACACAATACCCGTAGTATAAAATAGAGTACTGTCTTTTAAGTAATCAAAATACTTACCTTTGTAAAATCAAGTAACAACATTATTTTCCAAACGCCCAAGTTTGCCTAATTTCAAGTGTTTACGTTTCTTATTTTAGAAAGGTTTAGTAGTTCATAGTCTTATTTATTTAGGAATATAATTCTCTTTTAACAATCAAAAACATAAACCTTATGTGTGAGTAGGACATTCTTGTTTATAACAATCTTATTACAATGACCATGATCTAGGAAATATCATTTTGTCTCATCTTAGCTTACATGCGGATGGAAGTTTCTCTTGGTTTTAATAATACTTAATCACAAACATTTCCTTTTATTAACGCCGCAGTGGTTTGTCGATACACATTCGATTTCCAAATCGAGAGAACATTCTTAAGCCGTTATACCTAACTTCCCATAAAGCTAGTATAACTCTTAAGTTTTTAAAACCAAGTATTACTTCTTTCAAAATGATTCAAAAATCTTTTGAAATACTTCAAGTTCTTTATTATCACATAACCACCAGTTATAGTTCAAATCGATTACCTTTTAAAAGCCACAAGTATTTTCTTACATAAAGTCGTATAACCAACTTCCCATAAAGCCGTTATAACACTTTTATGTTTTAAACCAATCAAATACATTTAGCACATGACGTCTACCGTACTAAATAGTTCACACATATCATGCTAGAAGAGATAGGAAGAGGTTCACATACCGCGACGATTATCGACTAATAGCAAAACGCCCAAGTACCTCAAACCGCTTCGCTACTCCTGGCCGAGTAGATCGCGCCACGCATTGTACATCAACCTATAAGGCCACAAGGCGCTATTAACATCTAGGTCTTATCGTAGAACATTCTACGTAGAAAATTGAAGACCTCCCCCGCAACAACAGTAAATCTCCTCATCTATCGGCGTGCCATCAAGCCAACCAGTGGGGTTTGCACGTCTAACCGGACGTAATGCGATTCTACTACACATCAATGCTACACAAGTCTCAGTAATACGTCTATGTAATTACAGATTCTCTTCTTTAAATTCAGCTTAAGTCAAAAGACATTGCCGCACATTATGTTGATTCTATATATAGTATACTTCAACTATATATTCCTACAACATGTAATTTCCAATTACAATAGAAGGTCAAGAGTGTTTACCTCGATAAGACCAAAATTATCCAAGTTTAAATGTCGATCCTGAGTAACGTTTAGCTCCAACTCCGTGCGCTCCAACCCGCTCTAAACCACCCAGAAGTTCTAACCAACTTCTACATACTACTCCAACTAACTATGGAGATTTTCCTTAGGGTTCGGTTTTGTGGTGGGAAGTATAATAGTATAACTGGGCATTTTGTAAAGGTATAACCTTAGAATACTACAAGGTATACGGCTAAGGTAATTTGGGCATTATAACAATACTTTTGAGAGTATTTCTACCAAGAGGGGGGTGTATTATACGAGACAACTAGGCTAAGGGGTACCCTACGGCTAGCACCACTGGAGGGTACCACTCGGCCAAGGCCTCAGGAGAGGGAGGCCTCTACCGAACTCAACACACAAAAGGGAGAAAGAGAGCTTTCAAGACTTAGGCAAATTTATGGATGAATTAGTCTTCCAAAGGGGTGGGTATTTATAGGACAAGCCAAGGCCAACCAATGGCCA
Source organism: Przewalskia tangutica (assembly GCA_029844215.1). Taxonomy (NCBI): domain Eukaryota; kingdom Viridiplantae; phylum Streptophyta; class Magnoliopsida; order Solanales; family Solanaceae; genus Przewalskia; species Przewalskia tangutica. The sequence continues at coordinate 14,511,092 of CM056733.1, read as the reverse complement.
AGATCTTGCCAAGTGCATAGCAAGTGTAGGGCGAGATCTTGCCAGTGCACACTAGCCAACTAACACAAAATATCCTACCAACCTCGACCACAATGGCCATACTTTCGGCCACCACTATTACCGCCCAAGGTGTTCCAATGAGAGGGTGACAAGTGTCGCCCTCTTGTTGGTCCAAAATGTTTCGTCTCTCGGAAAAATCCGCAAAAATTAAAAATGACATAGCCGGAATTTTCCCTACGAAAGCTGTGGAAACGTTTCGTCAAAAAACGACTCTAATCGGGTGTTGTGAACAAAGTTAATTCGGCCAAGCCTATGTAAAAGTTCAAATTTTTCTACGTACGTCCTTACGTACATACACTGGAAATACGGGGTATAACACAAGATACCAACGCTCAAGAAGCTCCAAAAAATCGCAATCCATTGGTACCTCCTAACAATGGGGGAGTTTCTACATGTTTGGATACCGACAGAGTTACGGGTGAAACTGGTCCTCCTTCCCCTTATCCACCACCTTGTCAACATCCCGTAGATGCTGGAAACATGATGGACACAGAGAATAGTGAGCAAACACTACCTCATATTCTCGGAAGTGTGGGAGATGCTACGCATGTTGCTATTCCTCCGGTTATGGGTCAACATAGCTCATCAAGTTTACGGGATACACAAGCGGGGTCCTCAAGACTTCACCCCCATACTAGTATTGCGCAACATGATAGGAGGAGAAATGAGACAAGGCAGACTGATTCTGGAGCACCAATGAACCCGCAATCTTCACTAGATGGGGGAACCTACAAGTGTGCTACGGAAGATTCTAATCATGCATCACGGTGCATAAATTTTGAACGCGGGGAACATAGCCTGGCTGAGACGCATGTATTGTATTCCAACAACAAGGAAGAGGGATGTAAAGAAGTAATTTCAAGGAAAAATACGCCGAAAGGTAGTAGTATGGCAAAGACAGCGAAGCGCGGAGGTGCTAACAAAACCTCTTTTGTTTCCTAATGAAAGTACTTTGTTGGAATGTCCGGGGTCTTTGCGGACAAAGGGATAGGGCAGCCACGCAAACTCTTGTGTGTAGGCTCAAAAAACAACATGATGTGGCAATGGTTTGTCTAATGGAAACTAAATTCTCTCGAGCACGGATAGACTCTTTTACTACTCAAAGATTCAAAGCTTGGAATTTTTGCTCCAACTTAGATTTCATTGATGGCGGAAGAATGTTATTACTTTGGGATCCCTCCAGAGTTTGTTGTGAAGTGCTTGGAATGGACTCTCAACATATTCATATCCAAGCAAGATGTAATATAACACAAGTGTCCTTCCTTGTCACATTTGTGTACCCGGTTTATAGCATCCCGGAAAGAAGGAAACTTTGGCATCACCTTACTCACTTGGGCATCGGCATTGTCAAGCCTTGTATGATTATTGGAGATTTCAACACTTATTGCTACCCACATGATAAGGCGGGTGGTCCTCCTCTCACGCCTTACGCACTTAGGGATCTTGGAGAATTCAGGAATGCTCATGGACTAGAAGACACTCCTTCTTCCGGTTCCTTCTACACTTGGACGAATGGTTCGATATGGTCTAAGCTTGATAGAGTGATGATGAATCAACATTGGAGTGATTTGACCCTAGAATGCACGACGATTACTTGCCTATGGAACCGATCTCGGACCAACGTCCGTGATAGCCGGTTATTGCATCCTATAATGTTGGGAAACGACCTTTCAAGTTCATGAATATGTGGCTCTCACACCCCGCATTCGAGAACATATTGACTTCATACTGGAGACAGGACATATTGGGAACTGCCCAATTCATACTAGCCTCAAAATTGAAGGCCCTGAAAAAACCATTGCGAGAATTGAACATAAGTGATTTTGGAAGCATAGAACAAAGAGCAAATGCGGCAAACATGGAGTTTAAGGAGGCTATCAATGCGCATATGGAAGATCCCTTTGATGATGAACTAAAAGCCAATGTTAAGTCCTTAAGAGCTAAAGCAAACATCTTACTTGAAGCCGAAAAACACTTCATAAGACAAAAGTCGAGGCAAAAACATTTGATTGGGAGTGATAGATGCTCCAAATACATTCACAGCTTGATCAAGAGGAGTAATGTCAGGAACTCAATCAACTACCTTGTTAAGGCCAATGGTACTATCACAACATCTCCCGGGGAAGTTAGAGAGATGCTTGTAGAAATTTACAAAGACCTTTTAGGCTCATCCCGACCCTCAACCAACATTGATCCCGAGGTATTGGGTTCTGGCCCGACGCTAAGAGAAGAGGATGGATTACATCTTTTGCATTTTATCTCCCCAAAGGAGATTTGGGAGGCTCTTTCCGATATAGGCAATGACAAGGCACCTGGCCCGGATGGTTTTTCGGCTGCCTTCTTCAAGAAAAGATGGAGGGATGTGGGGCAAGATGTAGTAAGAAGTGTATAAGAATTCTTCTCATCCGGAGTCCTTTTGAAACAAGTGAATCATACCATCATTACCCTCATGCCCAAGACTGATCGGGATCCCAAGGTAAATGATTTTAGGCCTATTGGATTAACTAATGTGGTATACAAGATCATAACAAAGATTTTAGCTAACCGGATGGCAAAGGTTCTTCCTACTCTTGTTGATAAATCTCAAGGGGCTTTTGTGAAAGGAAGAAACATGGTGGACAATGTCTTTGTTGCACAAGAACTTGTGAGAGGTTTTAATAGAACTAGAGTCTCACCAAGGTGTATGCTTATGATGGATCTACGGAAAGCATTTGATACGGTCTCTTGGAACTTCCTTGAGTCGGTACTAAGAGGACTCAAATTTCTGGACAGATTTGTAAGATGGATCATGGAATGTGTTAGCTCAACCTCTTTCTCTCTTTCAATCAATGAGGAGCTACATGATTATTTCAAGGGTAAGCGCGACCTAAGGCAAGGTGATCCTATGTCTCCTATGCTCTTTATCTTGTGCATAGAATACCTTTCAAGGTTGCTAAAACTAAAGACTTCGGCAAGAGCTTTCTCCTATCATCCTAAGTGTAAGAGATTGGGCATCACTCACCTTGCATTCACGGATGACCTCATGCTTTTTTCCAAAGGGGATGTTCCTTCAGTTGGGGTTCTTATGGAGTGTCTGGAAGAGTTGGAGGCTGCCTCAGGGTTAACTCTTAACCCGTCTAAATCCTCCATCTACTTAGTGGGAGTGCATGATACAATTCGTGACTTGATCTTGTCTAGAGTGGGTTTCGGAATTGGTGTCTTTCGAAGACGGTGCCAGGGATCCCTTTGTCCCCAATTTCAGTCTCGGTTGATCAGTTTGCTCCATTCACTAATGCAATCTCAGAATACATTCAGAAATGGGGGCATCACTCACTCTCTTATGCGGGAAAGCTGGAACTAATCAGATCGGTTATTCAAGGTGTTGAGAGCTTTTGGTTTCGGGCACTTCCTATTCCCTCCTCAGTTCTCAACAAGGTACGGTCAACATGCATTCAGTTCTTATGGGGTGGTAAGCCACCAAGAGTCGCTTGGGATGTCATTTGTTTGCCTCAATCCGAAGGAGGCTTGGGTCTTATGAACATCAAAGAATGGAACCATGCCTTACTCTCCCGGACCATTTGGCAAACTCACAAAAAGACGGATACCTTATGGGTCCAATGGATTAATAGCTACTATTTGAGAGGCCTATCCTTTTGGGATTATGAGGTACGTGCTAGGGACTCCCCCTTATTCAAAAACATTTGTGGCATTCGCGACAAATTCTTTTCCATCTTTGGTAGCCAAGGTAACGCAATTGCAGGCTTGGAAAAGTGTTGTACCAATGGAAGATTTGATTCTAGTCTCGTGTATGAGGTCTTGTGCATACCGCAAGATAAAAAGCTTTGGATGTCTCAAATTTGGAAAGGCTTCATTCCTCCTAAATTCTCTTTCACAGTTTGGCTCACTTGTAGGAAGCGGTTAGCTACAAAAGACACTCTCTCCTACCTAAACTTGGAAGATAGGTCTTGCGGGTTCTGCAAACGGGCTAATGAGACAAGGGCGCACCTCTTCTTTACTTGCCCCTACACCCGCGTGATTTGGAAGTGCATAAGGGAATGGTTGGGTATTAGAAGAGAAATGACAACTATTGAAAGCACACTTAAGTGGATCAAAAAAGACCACCGCGGGACATGCATCCGAGCCAAATCTATCTTACTTGCCTTTTGCATAGTGGTATATGAGATTTGGAGGACAAGAAATACATTGCTCTTTGAAGGCACTAGCTTAACGGCAGAAGAGGTCATTGCGAAAGTTAAAACAACAACTTATAGAGTTCTCTATGATTTAATCCCCTCTTGTAACGCATCCGAGTGGCCCCACCCCTCCTTCATTTCTTGTTTGTATTACGTTGAGGATTGAGAACCCTCAATGACTGATTGTAGCCACCTGTTCTTTCCTTTCTTAGTAATAATATTTGCATTTACCTGGAAAAAAAGAAGAGGATTTCTTACACATGGAACAAGAAAATTTAATAAGTTTTAAATATTACACTTCAACCCTTTAACTTAATCACATTTTAAGTCAAAGGACCATTCATTAATTCAACACTTTAATAAGTACCTCCAGTTAATTTTTTTCTCAAGCTGAAATTAAAGCATTTGTTTTGTTTTCGATTTTATTTGACATATTCTCGAGAGGTCCGTTGCCCTTTAGGTAAAAGAAGGAAAAAATGGCAAAGAAAGGTTCAGCAAAGTCTGCTTCAACTTCAGCCTCTACCAAATGGTAAGAAGAACAAAATTGTTTGTTTTGTGTTCCTCACTCCCCATTTATTTTCTTGATTGATAAATTTCAGTCCAATGGTAAAGGCCACATCAGGGAAGAAACTTAAGGCCACTTCCAAGAAGAAGATTGCAAAAATAGATGCCAACAAGCCTAAAAAGCCTCCCACTGCTTTCTTCTATTTCTTGTATGTACCTTTTTCTTACAATCATAATATATTTTTCTTCTTTCATGTATAAAATCATATTCCTCCTTATTAAACTGTTAATGTAACTTTTACCATCTCGTTATTTCTTTTCTCTAACTGCTTTGAAATACTTTTCCTTGAGCCAAGGGTCTATCGAAAACAGACTCTCTACCTCCCGAGATAGGGACTTGTGATATTACATTGAGTATGTTGTTGTTGTAAGCGTGATTTATTGATAGGTTGTCTCCTGACCCGCGGGTTTGTTCTTTTCCCTTTGGAACTTCATCTAATTGTAACTTCATTGGGCGCAGCGGTGTATAGGCACCCCCACATGATGTTCCTTTTAATATATGAAGTTTTTTGCGAATTATCACTTATAGCCTGTAGGAATTCAGTTATCGTACATATAGACAGATCACTCAATATGGCTATATTTCATACTTGTTTAACCTTACATTAGGAGTAGAAAATCTGTGACCATTTGTTCCTGGCAGTGCCAACCAGTTGAAATTAAAGTTTAGTCATGACAATACACTTAGTTTAGCTTTAGTGTTTACTAAGAGCCTCAAACTGAGCTTTTTTAGTCTATTTACAGATATCTATTTCAGTAAAAGTTGTATAGATTCTATAGCGTTAGTTGTTGTAGTAGTAGTAGCAATTGGCTCAAAGTTTAGAAACTTCTGATATAGCTGATTCCACTTATTGAAGGCACTGTCTTTCTAATTTGTGGGTTCTCTTTTGTGTTTGTGCAACTTGCTGTGGTCTGGTGGATTCTTGGTCATATACTCCCTCCGTTTCAAAATGTCCGTCTTACTTTCCTTTTTTGCCCGTTTCAAAAAGAATGTCTCTTTCCTTTTTGGCAACTCTTTAGTTTCAACTTTCCACCTAGCATGTTTAAGACCACAAGATTAAATGACATTTTGGTACATTCAACACATCTTTAATTTAAGACCACAAGATTCAAAAGTCTTCTCTACTTTCTTAAACTTTGTTCCAAGTCAAATCAGAGAAACATTTTGAAATGCAGGGAGTACTTCAGGTTAGGTCTGTCATCCCCCAGAAGAAAAAAGCGGTTAACTTTATGAGTAGGTCAAGGGAAAAACTCATGTCTGTTTCTATGACAAGTAAATAGAAACTAGGTTATCAAATTTGTGGGTTAGGCTTCTTTATAGAGTCTTGTATTTAACTATGAATCTTAATAAGGTGTTGTAAGTTGTTTTATGCTACAAACTAAAATTCACTTATGACCTTCCGAAACTTAATCAGAAATCTCTCAAGTTAGAAATGTTTTCAACTTAATTGAAGAAGACAGGGAATACACAACACCACCAACAACATACTCAGTGTGATCCCACAAAGTGAGCGTCTGGAGAGGGTAGAGTGTACGCAGCCTTACCCCTATCTTGTGGAGGTAAATAGGTTGTTTCCGAAAGACCCTCGTTTCAAGTAACACATGTCAAAGCAGTTTTAAAAAGATAAAATACAGCAGTAAAGCAGACATAGCAAATAATAGAGAAATCATTACATTACATACAAAAGTGAGATATAACCGAGGCAAAGAAACAACAGGTATTAATAGAAAATCGAAGGACAAGGAACTACGAGACTAGTAGTAATTCTACTGGTATACAAGGAAACAACAATCAACTACCTAGTAACCCTTCATCCTAATTCGCGACCTCCATATCCTCTCCTGTCTAAGATAGGGAATACACTGTGTAAGTAATTTGTTTTTTGACATTAACTTTTCTTCATCCTAGTTTCTCATTAACGAGTTCCTTTTCTTTCAAGCTCCTGCTAGTTCTTCACCTGGTCCACTGAACTCATCCCTTTTCTTCTCAAGAGGGGAACACCAGATAAACTTTAACAATAAAAATAAAACACCAAATATAATTTTTCGATGCCCTTAAGTTTCCAGCCATAGAGATTGCCTCTCATTCTTCTGTACAGATGTAGAGACATTCTTGATGCCTTTTTTTTATTTGTTATTCTTTTTTTGATGAAGAAATTTTTTGATGAATTTTTTATTTTTATTTTTATTTTTCTATAATGGAGAAATCCTGGCCAACAGGACACGGTTGGAAACTCAGTGGATAGTGGGCTCGCCCCTCTATCATTCTGCACTAAAATACCAGGTTTTTTCAGCACTAGAGATCGAACCCGAGATGTGTGTCTCCCACACATCACACTCTCTTACCACTAGACCAAAGCCCACCAATTCGGTAGCGAAATAACGGAATAAACTTATTTTTGAGGAACTTATAAGGATTCTATCTTCCCTCCAACCTCAAAGCTTACGCGCTGATAAATCACCCCTAATGACCAGTAACTAGAAACCATTTAGTAATTCATTCTTTCTGTTCTTATGTTCCTCAGCCATGCTCTACTCCATTATCCTTCTCCAAGTCTCGAAACCACAAAAGATGTTTAAGGTTCCCCTTGAGATATGATGACCCTGCAAATATACTTTCCCATATTTAAAAGACCTTCATACTGACAAAGGTTCATAATGGGGTGGGCCTCCTTTTTAGAAGAGAGGGTATGGATATGTTAGGATGTCCTTCTATGGAAGGGTGAAATTGAATGGTTCACTGAATCCGGAGAATGGCCAATGTTGGGGATGGAAGATATTACAAGAAGTTTGTTAGGAGTTTCTTGGGTGAGTGGTGCTGCTGAAAATGCCATTAAAAGTGTGATGAAAGTAATAGATAAAGGATTGACAGGGAAGTTGAGATAGCCGTTGGTATAATATTCGTCCTCGGGATGCTTGGCTATGGTGAATTATAACGTCTGAAAAATATTTTGGACAATGGAGAAGCAATCAACAATAATGTACTCTAATCTTGCTATAAGTAGTAGACTGACAGGTTAGCTTGTAGGTTGGGTTGGATTTTGAAGGTCGAAAGTAAGTTGAGTAAACAAGTGAATGGCTGATACACCAATATATGGAACAATTTTTTTTTGTCAATCCAGCTAAAAATTTACCTCTTTTTAGTACTTGATTTGAAGACAAAATTAAGCTTCATACACTGATTTTTCTTGCTGAATAAAAAAAAGGAAGTATCAATCTTAGTAGTATTCATTTATGAGTTTTGCTCTTGTCAGGATGTTTGCCATCTTAGTTGCTTTTTCTTCAAGGATATTAGATACTCCTAGAAAAGATAATATTTTTACATGAAGTTGTAACCTTTATATGTCTGGTGTTTTGAATTAAAATTCATGAATAAAAGGAGCTGATAGTCATAGGCCTAAAGTTCTTATTTCGGAACTAAGCAATGGAAGAAGCATTTAGGCACTTATTTAAGATGTGCCGGTATCATGGAAAACTTGTGCTGATGCTGCCGTATCTGCATTTCTTAAACTCCACATCTCAGATAAGTTGGAGCAACGCCAAATAAACTACCACAGCCTGGACCTTTGTACCCATTACGGGGCCTTATTGCCTTGTAGATTTCCCCTTCTTCAATGTCCCTTTCGGACGAGTTTCTCCTCCACAGCATTAGAAAATTCTGTAACTTCTAGCTGCAGCGTCCAAATTGTTTTTACTGGATTTGAGCACTCTATCTTGGTTATCAAGTTCTTCAGTAAACCTCTATACACCAATTAATTAACTCTACACTGCTTGCTGTCGACCCAAAAGCTTCTTTCTTTCTGTGAGTTTTTGCCACAGTGGCATCTTCACTTTTAGATTCTGTCTTCATCATATATCTTGATCAATCATATAGTTTAGTGTTTACCAAGTTGCTGAAGAGTAAAATTTCCTGGTGAATATCCAGGCTTTCTCAGTGTTAAGTTTTAGTCCTATGGCAAACTTCTGAACGGTAATATTGGATACACTTTGCATATCTTGTGTCTATCTGCGTGAACAGCATTTTGAAGCAGCTGTAATTAAACTGATGAAACTCCCTTCTATCTGTGGACACTTATCTTTGACCCTTCCCTTGAACATTTTCTGCGTCGGCTCTCGTTTAGGAAGGAATTGCTCTAGGTATATGGAGAGGGAAGGGGAAAGAAGTAGCTGAAACCTATGTTGCTCGGACTCGTCAAAAATGCCGCCAAGTGCGTGTCAGATCCTTCAAAAGTAGCACATTTTTAGGAGGATCCGACACGGGTGAGACATCATATTTGGGGAGTCCGAACAACACAGGCTGAAATTAAGTGATTTCCTATGGTCAAACTTTTACCTAGAACTACTGCTGGTTGTACGGATATATGCTAAAGCTAATATTCTGGATTCACTAACTGACCATTTATCCAACTTATGTTTAGGGTCATGCTGTTCGCTCTGAATTGGGTGCATTAGAAGAGGCATCTGTTGAATCTAAGTTTTTTTTTTTAAATTATTTTATGTTACAGTGCTTGGGAAAGAGGGATTGCATGCATGCAGTTAGAAGGCTAAATAATACCTTGCATGCAGTTAGCAGGCTAAATAATACCTTGGTTAGTTGAGAATTGGCAATTTTTGATGAAATAGTTTAGGATTGCTATTTTAGGAGCATTACTTAGAATTCCCAGCGATAGCCCTCCTTCAAGTAATATGGTTAAGCAAGAAATAACTGCTTTTGGTCCTCAGACAAGTAGGAGTTTTTAAGAAATGGGAGATACGTGGAAGTCAATTAAGATATATGAAACTTCAAGTAAATCTGAATCTTTTAGATTGTTCCAAGTAAAAATGAATCTAGAAACGCAAATAGAAAAATATATATTACAGTGGCTTATGAAAGTAGATAGATCTAAGACATGAGTTAAAAAGCTAAAGACAATAACAGGTGCTTCAAATTACTGATGAAAATAAAGGTGCATCAAAGTGTTGCCAGTGAATTCAAGTTTAGGGGAAAATATATAGGATTTAAGCATTAAGCCATCGTTGTGTTTCCAACATACTCCTAAGTTATTTCATGCCTTACTAAGACTTGCACCTTCACCTTTGTTGAAATGTATGACTATCTCATCTAAAAGCTTAAACTCTTTGAGAGGTCATGTCTTTTATTTACTTAATTATGTCTTCAACACGCCCCTTCACGTGCAAGCCTAATTCTTTTTTTACATAACAAGGCTTGTGGAAATTCTTTTTGATAATGAGAGGTTGTGAGACTCGAACCCAGGACCTCTGCTTGCTCTGATACCATGCTAAAATGTGTGAGCATCTCATCAGAAAGCTCAAGTTGCTTGAGAGAGCACCTCTTTTGTTTACTTAATGAAGTCTTCAATGAGATTGTCACAAGATTCTTTTGTTTTGTATCTAGTGTTTTTGGGTTTCTCCAACTAGACTCTTGTTGCATATAAAGAGATTCTTTGAAGCTCAATAAAAGGTCCATATCTTGAATGTATTCTGCTAACTAACTATTCCCTTCATTTTTTAGGGAGGACTTCCGCAAGGAATTCCAGGAGCAAAATCCAGACGTCAGGTCAATGCGAGATGTATGTTTCTTGAACCGATATTCGATCTAGTATATTTCCTTGGTTTATACTATTTTGGAGTTTTTATGGCATTTTTCTCTTATTTTTCAGTGATGTTTTGCATTTCTAACATGCTGCAGATTGGGAAAGCTTGTGGAGAGAAATGGAAAACAATGACATACGAGGTTTGTGCTTCTGAGCTAGCTTTTTCACGCTTTGTCTCATCTAGTTTGATCTCATTTGTGTATCAGCGCATTAATAATCAAGGTGAATCTTCCTGATACAGTACACAATAAGCAAGCATTCTGAGGATGTTCCGTAAATGGTTCCCTGTCCTTTATTACATGCATGATCATGCCTTATTTTGCGATCTTTCGCTAGGAGCGAGGTTGTCCTTAGAAAGAATGGTTGGAACCGAGCCCCTGGTCAGACCTATGAGACTACTCGAATGGGGGCGTTGATGTTCGTGTGTAAAGGGCTGTTATATGGGTAGGGGTACATCATATGAATTCTTCAAAATGAACTAAATGTGAGTAGTAAAATCAGCACATTACCATGCTGTATACTTGGACACAACTCATATGGGGAAGGTACTCTTAAACCAGTTCATGTAACACAGGCTAATACTAGTTTAGACCCATTCATTAAAATTGGCCTCCATTTGGTGTTTTGTCTTCCAATAATCTGTACATGGGTGAAGTTAATGCAACCTTTGGCTCTTAACTTATCTGACCAAACAATGACTAGTCATTTTAGTTTTGTACATAAGGAATGAATAAAGCATTTGCTGGTTGTACAATTGTTTCCACCAACATGACCTTGACCTGGCATTGAAGAATAATGTCGTCACTTTTATATAATTGAGGTTCTTTTTAGTGCTAATAGAAAAAGTATCTCTTTGTTTACCTGAATTTGGAGCTTAGTTGCTCATTAATCATTATGTGGGTTACTCTTATCTCGTGAGTAATGTGTTGGAGTGGGAGAAAATCAGAGCAATTAAATTATTTCAGCGTCAAGTCTGAAGCAGCCTTAGATTATGTTTTTTCTGACCAGATTAATCCAATTAGGTCAAGTTTTCTTCTTTGAATGATAAGTCAAGTTCATTTCACTAATAATACTCCAACATGGTGTCAAAAGCAAAGTGAATGAGTGGCTAATAACATTTATCAATCAATTTTCTACAATCTAGGGATGAAGGTACTAATTCATTACCTAAAAATAGATTTTTAATACATGTGGAATAATTTCCTGCCATTCTCATTCCAAATCGTCAAAAGCACACTTTGTTATGGTCTTCCAAATTGCTCTGTTCTCCTTGCTAAATCTTTTCCATCTCCATGTGGTTATTATCTCCTTCACCGTTCTTGTAACACCCAAACCATCTCAAACAAAGAGAGTTTGATATTCCAATTAGTTCAAGTGCGTAACCTATAGGAACTGGGAATTTTCTTCTGATCTGAGATCTCAAGTGACAATCTATGTTAAACGAAAGGAACAATTAGTTATGTTCGATGTATAAGCTACCGGTTAAATGTAGTTTTTCAGTGGTTGGGCCATGATACCACGTTACCAGTAGAGGAAGTTTATGTTTTCTACAACAGATTGTTCAAATGGAAATTATTCCTTATTTATGAGTTACTACATAGGAAAAAGACCAAACTCTACTCTTGCAATATGGCTATCAATCTGGTATTCCCAGAAGGACAAAGATGAAGGAAACAGGAGTAGGCTGTGGTGGTGTACCGTCAATCTTTTTTTTGTATGATGAAGGTGGTGGCGTACCATCAATTATTTTTCCCAATATATGTTTTACTATTTTGGATGTCTAGTCTTAAAATATCTCAAAAAATTAGGGGGGTAATCAATATTTGAAGCAACTTATGCATGATGCGTCCAGGGTAAAAGTTGTTTTCCAATATGACTACCTACTTCCTATACTTAGAACGTGTCACATCATCCCGTAATCCCACCTTTCCTTATGATGGGAAATTATCCATATTTACTGGCACCTGAATTGCAACCAAACCATGTGGAGATAATCAAGAATTATATCTCTTTGTAAATTCTGTACCCGTGCTTCTATTAGGTCCAAGAGTAATGGAACACAAGGATCTATAGTTATCCATATTTACCAGCACCTGAATTGTGAGCAAACATGGGTAAACTAAAAGAAATTGTGTCTATGTAAGTTTGCAAGTCCTTGCTTCTTTTTCGTCCAAGAGTAATGGTACTTTTGTAGTGGTGCTAGTAGACCTGCCACACAGTTGAAGGGCACTGCTAGAAAAGGATATCTCTTCTGTTTGCTAGTTACTTTTGTTGTTTTTCTATTGAAGGACACTTTACCTATCTTTTTTTGAATAAGTTTTTTTAATGAGGGCATTTTACCTATGTTCCTTCAAATTTTCTCTCTTTAAAAAATAAATCCTTCTCGACAAAAAGAAAAAAAATCGTCTGAAAGTGTAGTGGCTCCCCACTACCAACTTCCAAGCTTTTCTGCTTTCATCTTGTTGTCTTTTTTCAGGTCATAGAATCCTTAAGTTGTTTAATCAGTAGTAGAAAGGTCCTGCTGATTTACTATTCACCAATACATTGGTAGTAAGCCGGAGAGGCGCAAAATTACTAAGGAGATGCTCACTTAGTTGTCATGCCCCAGGGAAAGTAGCCTTCTAGCTTGTTGAGTTTGCACTATCAGAGAGAATGTATTTTAATCCTTGCCGCCATTCTATTTCCCTAAGTCATGGGGGCTAGTCCTATCTTTTTGGCCAGAAGTGGTCTTCTAAGAATTCAGATTCACATTAAGCACTGCCTGATCCAATACTACTGGACAAAGTTTTTGAAATTCCAAATCCAGCAAGTAAATTCAGTGTGGTAGGTAGCTTAATTTCGGATCACCTGCTGAAGAACTGAAATGCTGTTGGCTTTAAGCAAGGTCTGGATTGATGAGACCCTGTATCTCTTCTTGCTTCAGCAGATGGTCGCCTTCATAGAGATTAGTTTTTTTCAACATCTTATTACCAAAAAAACAGGTGATCAAGTATATCTATGCGTAGCAACTGGTTCCGAATAAGTCCTAAAATTCTTGCCCGATGAGGGGACACTTGCATTTTTTACCATATTATAGATTATCATTCAACACCTGTTTCTGTTAAAGCACTTGTTTCCTCTGGAAATAGAGTTATGGAAATTCGAGAAGAAACCATTTATATTGGACTTTACTGGTTGTTAGGAAAAAGTGCATTACTATGATATAGCAACAGAGAAACGAAGAGAGTTTGATAGAGCCACAGCGGACTTTAACAAGAAAAAGGTAAGCTTCCTCTTCCTAGTTTCATTAATTCCTCAACTGGTGTTATTGCAGAAATTGAGGCAGTGTTTCTTGCCATGTGATGGAAATTTTGTGCAGGAAAGTGGAGAGTATCAAGAGTATGAAGAAGACTCCGATTTTGATGAATAGTATCATTGTTTATAATCTGGTTGGTATAGCGTGTATTAGTCTCCCGACTTCATGTCTTAGCACCTTTGATGACTGAACAAGCCTCCTTTCCCCGTCCAAAACAGAATCCACTTGGTGGTCGTATATGGGTTCTGTTCTGTGTTCTGTATGTACATTAGCCTTCCAAGGTGTGTTTTATGTAACAGCACTTGAAAAATAGATGTTCCGTGCAGTTTTATTGCACAACTGCTGCACATTTCATTCTAGTGAATCAATCCTTCTGAGTGTATATTATACTACTATGCAACCGTTAAGCATTGTTTTAAGGGTGACGCAAATTTCTATAATTATTTTCATGTACTCGTCATCTTTTGTATTACTATACTTGTTTTATTAACTTATAAAATAGTGAAATTGATGGATCAGCGAAGCGTATCGCCCATGCCTTGGTGCTTAATTCTTGTTCCGTATCAACTAAAATGTCTGGTCTCATCCCCATCTTTTAAAACACCCGTGTTGACCTTAACTGATATATATATTCATATACATGGTAGACAATTCACCATATTCATTTAAGTACGCAAATAAAATTTTAAGTTATTTTTTTTGAAGTTTAATTCGAGGGTCTCTCGGAAACAGTCGCTCTACCTATCAATGTAGAGGTAAAGGTTTGCAGATATTCTACCCTCCCCAGACTCTACATTTGGAATTTCACTGGGTATGTTAAAGTTTAATGAGTGAATTAACCCTCATTTCGGGATTAGTGAGAGACGATAGGGATCTTATATCACTTAATTGAAAATTAACCCTCATTTTTTTTGAAGATTTCGAGAGCAAAAATGGCAAAACAAGCATGAATTTTATTTTAGTAAATTGGAAATAGAAAATAGTGGCAATAGTTTTTTTCCACAACTTAAATAGAAACAGGCTCATTCTTTTTTGCCTCATTTCCAATATTTGTTTTATCTACATAATCATGCTTTGGATCCAAACTAAAAACATCCAAATTCAGGAAAAAAGACAAAAGCCACCTTTTTAAAACCTACGGTTTGCATAATTGTCACCTAGTCTAACGTCCCCCAACTGCCAAACGACCATGTATACAACTGTCCTTTTTATGTTGCTTTCATTTTAAATGTACTACAAAGTCAAATATTAGAATCATCTTTAATAAAAAAAGATAGTAAGGGCTATTTTGTTATTGGAAAAAGAAGAAGAGAAGAACTTATCAACCTTCTTCTCTCTTTTCTTTTATCTTGATAACATTTGATCCAAGAAGACATTTTTTATTTCCAGAAAAAAGAAAATCATTTCTGGGAGTTTAGATTTTGAATGGACAGCTTTAGAAAAGCTTATGGGGCACTTAAAGATTCAACCAAGGTTGGCCTAGCCAAGGTCAACAGTGAATTTAAGGTCTGCATATCAAATATTTTTTCCCCTTTAATTAATGCACATTTCTTGATGGATTGAATTATCTTTTTTGGTTTTGATTAAGGATTTGGATATCGCGATCGTTAAGGCAACAAACCACGTTGAAAGCCCTCCAAAAGAAAGGCATGTTGCAAGTGAGTTTGTAGAATTTTTCTTCTTTTGATTGTTTAAGATAATCATGTATTTCATCCAAGGGCTAAATTATATATACTGATTGAGGCTTTGATACATTTTCTGTTTAAATCCCTTAACGTACAATATATCTTCTCCCTCTTTACCTGGATTGTCAATTCAACATTTTATATTTGGTTTCTCACATTTTCAAGTCTTTGTTTTTGTTTTATACCTTAATTTGTGTGGTTGTAGGATGGTATAATCGTTTATTTCTTAATTAATACAGACAGGCCCTTCAATTACCTACATTTGTAATGGACTGAAATATTAATGATAACCTTTTTCTCTTCATCTCTTGTGGATGTTCATTGAGATTGTTTTCCTTAGTGATATTTGCTGCAACATCGGTTACACGTCCACGAGCAGATGTTGCCTACTGCATTCATGCACTGTCTAGACGGTTGGAAAAGACGCGCAACTGGATTGTAAGTCTTCTTAACTAATTTAATGATTTGTTACGTAGCTTTACTTCTTTTGAATAACTTCTAGTCTATTCTGATTGCTGGAAGCTACAATTAATGAACAGTTGAATTTGCATGGTAAAGAGTGTGTGTACTATTTGCTGCAAGAAAGGAGAATTCAACTTCACATGCATGGTGGCTTATCAAAGAGATTGTGAATTATTCTTTCAACTTTTTAATCTCAATGAATGATCAAATGTTTCAGGTTGCACTAAAGACACTGATAGTTATTCACAGAGTTCTGAGAGAAGGTGACCCTACATTTAAAGAAGAGTTGCTGCACTTCTCTCACAGAGGACATATTTTCCAAATATCCAACTTTAAGGATGACTCCAGTACACTTGGTAAGCACCGTCATGACTTTTCCTGTTTTCCTTTTTGTGGTTTCCATGTCCGCACGGATGGTCTGTAGGTGTGTTTCAACATTGAATATCTTAGGTTAGAATAGAGGATTTCATATATAATATCGTACTAGGAAAATTATTGTAATGTAGAATAGGAATAAGATTTCATATATAGTATCCTAGTAGAAAAAAGATTGTAATGAAGTGTCTATAAATAGAACTCAGTGTAATCATGTAGATAAACAATTCAATAATATATTTTCTCCCATAAATTCTCACATGCTTGGTAGATAATCAAAGAGCTTCTGCCGGCGGGTGGCACTAGAAAATGTGTGTCGCCCGTTTGGCCAAAGATAATGGTAGAGGGAAGATTGTAGAGAACTTTCAGATATTTATAAATAAAATATTATCCTTCGGTTAATAGAATATTTATCACTGGAATAAAAAAATTCGGCGCGAATAGTACTGCGTAAACAATGTCACGTGAACAATTACCAGATTTCGATCATCCGAAAAGGGTTTCGGTGATTCCAGGCTATTTCGGGCCATTCTTTTAAGAATTGTTTTTACTGTCAACATCGCGCAAAGATTCTGAGTTGACCCATACCACTTTCTTCGAGGTTCGACAAATTTTCCGGCATAATTTCTCGTCTCATAGGGTCGTGCCTTCATTCCGATCATATCCACAAAATACCATCACAAATCTGTGACTCAATTCTGCCGACTATTTTGCGTCCCCTAGGGTCGTGCCATCATTCCGATCCTACCCACAAAATACCATCACAATTCCGTGCCTTAATTCCGATGACTGTTTTACGTCCTTTTCTTCCAGAGTATTAGTAAGAAAATATCCATTGTGCAATATTCTAGCGAAGATTAAAAAAAAAATCAAAATCACCACCGCGCATAACTGTTCCGGTGGCTACTAGCATCACATCTCTATTCAGTGGTGTTGTGCAGAATCCAACATCACCACAACATAGATCATATTCAAGCTAGTGAGAAACTAATTGTTGTGCAAACTTCCAATAATTTTTGGGAAAGTAAATCAGTCACCGTGTAATATTTCTGGTGACAACATAGTTGTCTGCGCTAAAATTACTTTCTGGTAGTGTTGCGCAAATTCCAACACCACCACGAGGTATGTCAGTCCCTTTCGATCAAAACCCAGTCAGCGGCTCCGACAAATACCCACTCATGTGCCACCATGTGCCCGCTCGAATTGCCAACTCCAACTAGGGCGTCAGATCCACGCGCCGTGCATGTACCTTTTTCTGGCCAGATCTCGATGATTTTGCTCTTGGGTTGTATTCGCCAGATTTCTCCACGTCTCTCGATTTTGATATATTTAACTCCAAAAACACGAGAATTGAAAGTTCAAGTCCGATGATTACTTCAAAATCCTTAAGGAGGAGATCAGAAAATCACACATCACAATTCACGAAAAAGCGATGAGGAAGAGGTCTCCTTGGAAGATCTCGACCTAGGTGTAGTTATTATAATAGGCTTGGATA
Source organism: Przewalskia tangutica (assembly GCA_029844215.1). Lineage (NCBI taxonomy): Eukaryota > Viridiplantae > Streptophyta > Magnoliopsida > Solanales > Solanaceae > Przewalskia > Przewalskia tangutica. The sequence continues at coordinate 14,493,390 of CM056733.1, read as the reverse complement.
CATTCGTGAAGTATGCTATTCTCTCCATGGTAACCTTGGCGAGGAAGTTTATATTAAGCAACCACCTGGTTTTGTTGCTCAGGGGGGAGTCTAACCCGATTGCATTGATCACTTTATGGTCTGAAACAGTCTTCCAGAGCGGGGTTTGGGAAATTCAAAACAGTAATTCAGGAGTTTGGCATGACTCGTACTAAAGGTCTCAGCTGCTCAATCCAGATCAAGTATACTCTCCAGTGATATTATTACAAAATTTGTGAAGTTAAATATATTTTCACCAAGTCCCTTACTGGTCCTCGTATTAATTACATCTGTAATAAACTCGGTACATACGACTTGTATACACCATCTTGAGAGGGAGTGTTAGAATATAGGATTTCATATATAGTATCCTACTAGGAAAATGATTGTAATGTAGAATAGGAATATGATTTCTTATATAGTATCCTAGTAGGAAAATGATTTCTTATATAGTATCCTAGTAGGAAAATGATTGTAATGGCGTGTCTATAAATAGAGCTCAATGTAATCATGTAGATATAACAATTCAATAATATATTTTGTCCCATAATTTCTCACATCTTACACATCAATAATATATTTTGTCCCATAATTTCTCACATCTTACACATTGTTGTACGTTTATGACAGCTTGGGATTGCTCTGCATGGGTACGGACTTATGGACTCTTTCTGGAGGAAAGACTGGAGTGTTTTAGGACTTTGAAGTATGATATTGAGGCAGAAAGATTGACTAAAAATTCACCTGGAATTAACAAGGTCCCCTTTTCTGCATCATTTAATTTGTTCGTTTCATGCCAGATTCCTGAGGAAAATTATTGTCGATTTGAGTTTGCATCAGGTGCATAGCAAAACAAGGCTCTTAAATGCTGAAGAACTATTAGAGCAGCTCCCAGCGTTGCAGCAGCTTCTCTATCGTTTGATTGGTTGTCAGGTGATAATTTACCTAATTCTGTATTGACCTATATTGGCCTTTTCTTGTTTTGAATATCCTGACATTGTTTCTAATATCTTGTGGGGTTTTCAGCCTGAAGGAGGAGCTTGCTACAACTTTCTTATTCAGTATGCCTTAGCACTGGTATGGCAGATAACTGAGACCTGGATTATGTTGTAGCTTACCAATGACATGACCTTAGATAGGAGGTTGTGGAGGACACACATTAGGGTAGTAGAATAGTAGGAGTAGAGAGTTCCATACTAGTAGGCGTAGTTCTTCTGTTGAAGTTTCTTGTCCTTTGATTTCTGTTATTATTTATTGTCTCTTGTTCCTGCATAGCATATTTTTTATTGTAGTTACTGTTCCTTTCTTATTTGACTTGCTTTGTTATTGTTTTACTGCTTTATTGTTATTGTTGTATTACGTTATTCTTAGCCAAGGGTCTATCGGAAACAACATCTTTACCTCCCAAGGTAGAGGTATGGTCTGTGTATGGCCTACCCCTCCCCAGACCCCACTTGTGGGATTACACTGGGTATGTTGTTGTTGTTCTCTTTTCCGATTCTTGGCTTGTAGACCTAAGTGAAGAAAGTTTATACATATTTTGGTTTACTCGCTTAGGGATAGAAAATTTCTAACCAGAAGACATTCCTTAGTGCAATCTAACAAAACAATAAAGAGTAAAGTCATGATATACAAACATATTTGGGCTACTCATTGAGACAAAAAATTTCTAAACAAAAAATAAAGAGTAGTCAAGACTCTCTGCATCATGGCAGGTCTCTAGCTTTACGGTTGGTGCCTGCTCAGTTTTATCATACCTTTATCTCTGATATTTGCTTCTAGGACCTGTTGACAGTGCTAATATTGGCTGCCCAAAGGGAGAATGTTGAGTCATTTACACCTCTGACGATCTGACTGCACCTCATAACAGGCCCTTTGAACAACTAATCATACTTGGAAGCTCACGGATATTTTATAAAGTTCATAAAGGGTTTGGATTCTGATGAATATAAAATTTGGCTTAGGCTGCTTGGTGAGCAACATGAACTTCACAAGTTCTTTGAACTTGTAGAAATGCCTAGATCGTGAATAGTAAGCTACGCAATAGATTAACAGAAGGGAGATTCCACAAGATGGGAAATGTTAACACTTGTTCTAAAATTCATGTGGATGAGAAATGAATTTCTTAATACATTTTCATCTAAGGATGATTAGTCCATAAAGTTGAATTATAAAGGTTCTCATTAGCTCAGTCTTAATTATCCCAGTAGAAGCATCTACTGGTCGTAGCTAATTCATCCTTTATATGAATGAAATAAGTGACACTACACGAACATTGACTATATATATATATATATATATTTTTTTTTTCTTGAAGTTAAAGCCACTAGGGCTATTTTATATCATAAAACAGACAAAATCCAAAGACAACAAAAGCAAAACAAAAGCGTTTAAAAAGGAAAGCAAAATGGACACCGACTATAGTAAGGCTAGTTGTGAACGTAAGTTAACATAACAACCCCGGTTGTACATACTGCAGGTTTTGAAGGAGAGCTTCAAGATCTATTGTGCAATCAATGACGGCATTATAAACCTTGTTGATTTTGTGAGATCTTTTTTTGGCTCTTTAAACTTCTACCAGTTAGTTTCTTATTTTATTGGAATAGTAATAGGTCACTTTCTCACTTTTATGCAGTTTTTTGAAATGTCCAAGCATGACGCTATAAAAGCTCTCAACATATATAAAAGAGCTGGGAAACAGGTGTATAAGGATCTCTAAATGTTTCAGAATGTAGTAAAAATATATCCTATATGATTATATGTGATGGCTAATCTAAAGTTATTTTTCTTCCTTTTCCCCTCCTTAATGTAGGCTAAAAGTCTAGCTCATTTTTATGACTTCTGCAGAGGGTTGGATCTTGCTCGCACATTTCAGTTTCCTGTTTTGAAACAGGTCTCTTCATTTTGCTTAAAACTTGAAAGACATTTTCTATTGAAGGTTGCACCATCTTTATGAATCAATTTTTCTTTTTTTGTAATTTTGCAGCCTCCTGCTTCCTTCCTGGCAACTATGGAGGAATACATAAGAGAAGCACCTCAGACAGGTTCCATGTCATGTAAGAGGCTGGTAAGATACCCTGGATCTACACTTTTTGAGCTATGGTTCATTTTAGGACCACACTATTTTTTCCTTTGTAATCACACAAACAAACATAATTAAGATATTCAAAAGCTTAGACTAGTATGACTTGCCAGTGTTTTCTCTATTCATCTTTGAACCTTTGCTCAAATAGTTCAGGTTGGGCCAAGCCATTTACAAAGAGTTTGACAGGTAAAAGAGAGTCCCAAGTTTTTAGAGAACTGAGATTGAAGCCAATTTATCAACCAGTTTAATGTAGAGAGAAATAACCTTTTTATAGACCCCTCCCTAGAAATCAACCCTTAGAACACCTACGTCTAGCTACCATTCACCAAACACAATGCGTCAGCGCTATGCTGAGTCACTCACCTGTCATATTAATGCCTACTGTATGGGATCTTCAGAGTGGAAGAGGATAATTTAGAAGAAGAAAAAAATTTGAAGAATATAGAGTATATAATATAAATAAGACCGGTAAAATAAAAGTTTGCAGCTAAAACTTCAGTCAATATCTACTAATATTTGCCTTCATTCTTCTATTGTTAGTCTTGTTCTTATAATTTTAAGGCTGGAAAAAATAAATATAAATTCTAGCTTCTAGCTATGTACTAGTGGCCTCAATGGAGTTTGTCATTGTTATCTGATAGGAGTACAGAGAAACAAAACAAGTACCTGAAGAACCTATCCTTGAAGAAAGGGTAGAGCAAGCTGAAGCAGCTGAAACTGATAAAGAAGAACGGGTTGAAGCGCAAGAGGAACCTCAGCCTGAAAAAATAGAAGAAACTCCACCACTGATATCGACTGATGAGCCTGTTGATTTCTTGGTATGCTTTTGTTAGTTCATTCCCTTGGAGTTTTAGGTTAAAAGATGTGTCTCATAGATCCATGTTTTATGCTGTTTTTCATGCAGGGTTTGAATGAAGTTGATCCAAAAATTGCAGAGTTAGAGGAAAGCAACGCGTTGGCTCTTGCGATTATTCAACCTGGTAATTTATGAAACTTTTCTGCTGCAAATAGGAAGTTTCTATTGCAATTTTCGCTCACTTATCCATTTGATGTATTAAAAATGTCATACAGGTAAAGAAAATCCATCATCAAATTATCAGTTGAGTGAAATTGGAAGCACGTCAGGATGGGAACTGGCTCTTGTTACTTCATCGAGCAACAACACGAGCCAAGTCACACCAGATAAAAAATTGGTATATTCCTTTGTGTAACGCATGATTATCCTTTTGGTAGACAGAGTTAAAAAATGTCCCTTTTTCATTTTAAGATTTTGAGTCATATTTTGTTTTCGAACTTCTTATGAGGTCAAGAATTCACAATTGTGCGACATGTCCTAAACTCTGCAAATTTACATTATGGTCTTGTATCAGGCTGGGGGATTCGACAAGTTATTACTTGACAGCTTGTATGAAGATGATGCAACTAGAAGGCAAATACAACTGCAAAATGCTGGCTATAGTGCAGGATACGGGTATGAAATTCCTGGCCAGAATCCATTTAATCAACACGACCCCTTTGCGATGTCAAACAACATAGCACCTCCAACAAATGTACAAATGGCAATGATGGCTCAGCAGCAGCAGCAGCAGCAACAACAACAACAAATACTGATGCAACAACAACAATTCCCACAGCAAAATATGATGATGGTATCACATAGTCAGTATCAAGGTCAATATCCTCAACAAATTTCATATATGGGGTCCGCAAACCCTTTTGGGGATCCCTTCTGCTATCAACAGAGCTCAATGCCACCAAAGGGAAACCAGTCACTTCTTTAGAGTTCTTTAACAAGATTACATTGTATTCTTTTATTATTTTTCTACAAGAAAAGTTGATATTCTCCTTTAACTTTTCTTTTAATCATTGTGCTTTCCTTCTTTGTGAATTTGAAATGTCTATACAATGATTTCGCACATAGTGTCTAAGGTTTTCACATTTATTTTTGTGTTAGTTACACTAACACCATATGATATGTCTTGATTTTGGATATATCCCTTGTATTTTAAAGTCAGGCATTTTCACCCTATATGCTGGTTAGAATCACGTTAGGGATCTAAGTATTTGAAACAGAAAAATCAAGAACGTTCTTTACAGCTAAAGACAATCTTTACAGCATTTGCTCTTAATAGCTTATACATGCAAAATGTGTTGAAAGTAATATCTCTTGTTACACCACGTGTTTTCACGCTCGTATGCATCGTAAGTAAAGAAACGTAAGCCCGATGAGGCTAAGAATCCATACATGGATGGAAATGAGATTAAACAAGTGTTACGTAAGTTTTGTAAGAGTTCGGGGTTAAAATAATAAAAGAAATTAAATTCATCGAAACTCGGGGATAGGCCGGGAGAATTCTGGACAAACGGCCCAACTTTCAGGGGGTATATCTTCTAGTAAATAGTTATGGGGTGCATAACCAATCTAAATTCAAGTTCAACGAGTCTGCTTTCCAATGCAACAAATTGTTTGTCAATCGGAGCTCTGTACATAAAGTTATGAACATTTTAATAAAGCGCTTCAAAGCGACCCCAGTTGCGGTAGAAACCTGAAAAACTTTAGCTAATTCACAGTGTCATTTCACGATGGATCTACGGGGCGTGAAAGTGAGGCGGTGGAAAATTTGAGGGTTCTATAAAGTGGTGGGGCTCGACCTTCATCTCAATTTCTCACCATTTTCACATCATAAACTCTCTCCAAGATTTCTCCTATAACCCCAGACCAAAAATCAAGGATAACAATGTGAATCTGATGCTAGAATCTCCGTGAAGGTAGTCTACTCCTTCTCCTTTCTCTTGTGTTGAAGACTGTAGTAGTTGTAGGGTTTTGTTGGGTCTAAAACACACAAGTAAGGCACAATGGAAGTTTAAAATTTTATTAACTTACTTGCCCCAAGAATTCCGTCTCTGGTATGATTATGTTACAATTGAAACCTGTAAAGACATGAGAAACAAACTTACAGTTGATATTCTTAAGTCTCTACTAAAAGGTGCGCACGCGATTGTCTCCTCGGGTGCAAGCTTTCGCTACAGTATACTCCTCTGACAGGAAAGCCAGGATATCTTGGCAGAGGTTTGAGAGTATTTTAATTCCTGAAATCTGAGTTCAGAAATAAGAGTTTAGTTTATGATTCTAGTAAGAATTCAACCAACCTAAAATTATGGGTTAAGTGCTAAATATATAGGGGAGATTAGAATACAAATCAGGTTGGGATTAGGCTTAAAAACCTGATCCAAATCAGCAGCTGGCCGATCGGGCCCACTACCATACCTGATGTCGCCTCGACCTCCCAGCCGCGCGCCTCTCGCTTTTTCCAATATTTCTGCACGTTTTAATTTTGATTAAATCCAAAATCTAATTTTGACTTAATTAAATAATTTTCATCAAATAGGATTTATCCCATAATTTATTATTGATTAAAATATCTCGATTCTAAATCGAATATTTTATACTCTCTCAATATACCCTTATACCGAAAAGACAATCGACTTAGTGTGACCCTTTAGGCCTTCACACATCGACACTTAATCAAATTAAGGTTCACACGGAACTCCTAGACTGCGCCATATGACGAACTCAATATGTGAAGTACGTTTACAAGACTCTTAGTAAACACAACTTCTATGCTAAGCTTAAGATTTGCCAAGTGTCTATATAAATGGCTTGATCACTTTATCTCATCTATATTAGTCGACAACTAGATCATATCTTAAAAATGTCTCTTGCATTGGCCAATGACTTGGTCGACTTAATATCACTTAGAAGCTGAGTGTTCTCTCGAATATCTAATCGAGGAATGAATCATATTCTTGGCTCAACTACCACCTTAGTCTATATAGCAATGTACCCAATTCAAGCCATGTCTTATCCTATAAGGAATTTAAGCTTAGGACATGATAAAAGTACATTACTCTACAAACCAGGTGCGTATTGACCTCAAGTCAAAGGACCTCTAAGAGTATCCATGTGTCCATCACTAGCAACTATTACTAGTAGTAAGTGAGACATACTATATTCTCTAAGAATGTGATGCAGACCACATGTCGACTTATAATATATCATTGATATCTCATTCTCAATAATCATCAGTCGAGGCTACTTTAAGAACTACACTCTATCATTAATATCTCACACTATTAATGACAATATTTAGTTCAAGAGATGCACATTAATGAATAATACAAACAATCAAATAATAATTCGATAATTGCAAATTCCATAATATATTAATCTCATTAATAATACGAATGTGTTCAAGTACATATGTCCCTAAAATGATTGTCTCTAGGACATATATGCTTCAATCTCCCATTTGGTCTAGAGCCAATCTCCAATATATCTAATGCCCATGTTTTTGAAATGACCATTATGTTTGACTAAGCTTAATGGTTTAGTAAATTGATCTGCTAGATTTTCATCTGTGGGAATGTAGTCTAACTTTATTTCTTCAGTCTCCACCATCTCTCTAAGTATGTGGTATTTCCTTGGTACATGCTTATTTCTGTTCGTTGATCTTGGTTCCTTAGCTTGCGCAATCGCACCAGTGTTGTCACAATAAATCGTTATTGGACAAGTGACACTTGGAACAACCCTTAGTTCTTTTAAGAACTCAGATATCGCGACAACTTCCTTACCAACTTCCGATCCAGCAATGTACTCGGCTTCAGTAGTTGAATCAGCAGTTGTAGCTTGTTTGGAACTTTTCCAACTCACTATTCCACCTTTTAAAATGAAGGCATAACCAGACTGAGACTTGAAGTCTGTCTGGAAGCTAGCATCAGTGTACCCAGTAGCTACTAGCTTTTCTTGTCCACCATAGACTAAGAAATATTCTTTAGTTCGTCTAAGATACTTAAGAATACTCTTGACTGCTTTCCAGTGTTCCTCCCCAGGATTCTGCTGGAATTTGCAAGTCATACTAAGTGCATAGGCCACATCTGGCCTTGTACAAGTCATGACATACATGATTGATCCTATTGCTGAAGCATATGAGATCCTCTTAATGCGTTCAAGTTCTGCAATAGTAGAAGGACTATCCTTCTTTGATAACTTGATGCTTTGACCTATAGGAAGATTTCCTTTCTTGGAATTCTCCATAGAAAAATGTTTTAGCACTTTGTCTATGTATACGGACTGTGACAACCCCAATAATCTATTAGGTCTATCTATGTAGATCCTGTAGGTACTAGGAAGCTGGTTTACGGTCCTTGAGATAAGATTCTTCTTCTTCATGTATATGAGTTTATACAAGTTGTAGGAGTGTTATTACTAAGAGCAAGCAAAGCAATTTTTGGAAGAACTTGGGATTATGTTGTGTTGTTATTAAGCTGCTCGTTTGGAGTCATATTTTGGTGTTAAAATGCTGGATCGTGTTGGTTGTTTTGTGAATAAGAAAAGGGAGTTAAGTAGAGTTAAAAGTGTTTCCTTGATGTTGAGTTATCATTGTAGCTCTCAAACGCACACGCAAGTATACATGGTCGTACAAGTAATATAGTAACTTTAGAAACCAGATGTCAAACCCACAGGGACTTGTGATTAACTATTTACTAAATCAAACGATCCTAATTATCTAAACAAGAGATGAGATACGTATGTTTTAATTCTAAACTAATTAATAAAAAGAAAACAAATAATGAACATCGATAAAGAAAGAGCGGGTTTTGTATTATCAGTGATATGAAACTGATCTATAACTATGGGCTATCTAATAATCACGTTGTACTCTTCAATTGCTTCAACTTATTAATTTATCCAGTATACGGATTGGCATTACGACTAAGAATCTCTCGAGTCCTCTAGTCGCCTATTCGTATTACTTTCCCATTTATATCTCTATGATTATGAACTTAACACGAATGCATTTATATTTCATGTATATCAACCAAACATGGAGAACTAGGTATACCTCTATCCTAGAGGCAAATCCGTTCCCCGATGCTCAGGGTTGAGATCCTGCTCTATTTAACCCTTTTGCTATTCTAGTATTCCTCTCTTGAGTTCAATCTAAGAATCAAAGAGAGTATTCGATTGGTGATTAAGCAACCAAATAATTAAGTCCAGGATTAAATAAATAAACCAATATGATAAGCTAATTAATTGAAATCAGTATTAGAATAACAACATTCATGAAAGAACCATAACCCTAGAATGAGAAGTTTAACTCCACATAGACATGGAGGAAAAACAACAATTCATCCAAAGAAAATATAAAAACTGATAGTACGGAGAAGAAAAGGTAAATCCCAATTAACTCTGGTCATGACATACATGATTGATCCTATAGCTGAAGCATATGAGATCCTCTTCATGCGTTCAAGTTCTGCAACAGTAGAAGGACTATCATTCTTTGATAACTTGATGTCTTGACCTATATGAAGATTTCCTTTCTTGAAATTCTCCATAGAAAAACATTTTATCACTTTGTCTATGTATACGGACTGTGACAGCCCCAACAATCTATTAGGTCTATCTCTGTAGATCCTAATTCCAAGAATGTAGTATGCTTCACCCAAGTCCTTCATCATGAAGGTGATGGATAACCATTCCTTGACTGATTGCATGAGAGTCTTATTATCTTCCATTATCAATATGTCATCTACATATATGACAATGAAGATAATACTCTCATCTGTGCGTTTACTATAAACGCATAAGTATTCTTTACTTCTAACAAAGTCAAACGATTTGACTGCTTTGTCAAAGCAAATATTCCAACTCCTTGAGGCTTGCTTAAGTCCAGTTTGCATACTGCTTTGGGTTGAGTCTTGGATGTAAAACCCTTTGGTTGTATCATATACACCTCCTCAATTAGGTTACCATTGAGGAAGGCAGTTTTAACATCTATTTGCCAAATATTATAATCATAGTATGCAGCTATTGCAAGCAAAATCTGAATGGACTTAATCTTTGCAACAAATGAAAAGATTTCATCATTATCGATCCCAGACCGTTGATTATAACCTTTAGCCACCAATATTGCTTTATAAGTCTGTACTTTGCCATATGCATCAATCTTCTTCTTGAAGATTCATTTGCATCCTATGGGTCTAACCCTTGTTGGAAAATCAACCAAATTTTATACTATTACACCTCATAATTCTAAGGTAATAGATTGAGAACGTAATTAAGAAATTAAGATTCGAGTGTTGAAAGAAAAGTATATTTACATATGCTAATACGGAACATTTAGATACAACAAATGTGACGACGGAAATTAATACTAGTGGTTAAATTTTCTCAATGGGGTTTTGGATTGGTGTTGTAAAATAAAAATGTTGACATTGAGGATAGGGGGTCCATCGAAATTTTCAGAATTTTAGCTAAGTGTGGGACTAATTTTTAGTAGCAAGAAGGATAAGTGGGACTAGTGGGCAAGACAAGTGGCACCTTGTGCCCTCCAAGTGGCAAAAGCACACCATATGCAAGACTTTTTCAGCCCTTAAACCTTGTGCCCCTCATTTCCCTCCCCTTTGGTCGAAAACCACTCCTCTATCATCCTCCATTCCCCCCTCTTAAAAAAAAAACAGATTTTTCTCCAAATCCATAACTAAGTTAAAGACCAAACCAACTCCCATTCCAAGATTAAGTTGTTCTACTAAGTTCTAGCCATGGTGAACTCCTAAAACAGTGAGTCACGGTACAGTGCTGGCCGAGAATACTGTCCAGAAAGCTTTAGTGTTGAAGATGAGTTATTTGGAAGAAGAACATGAAAAAAAGACGAGTTTAATGTCATTGAAACTTGAAGAAATGGTGCAAAAGGGAAGCAATGAATGCCGAGAGCTATAGGGACTGTTTTGGCTAAATTAAGGTAAGAATTCTTCTTTTTATAGAGTACTTGAAAGTTAAATGATGTTGTAGTTAAGAGATAAACTCATGTTAAAGAGGAATTGGAAATAAGAGAATGCATGTGATTGTTGTTGATGTTGTTGAGCCAATTGGGATTGTTGTTACCGATTTTGGGGGCTATTTTGTATACATTGGGTATGATTGTTGTTGTTGTTGTTATTATCGACACTAATTGCATGTTAAATTAAAGGAAATCTTGATATTTAAAGTTGTAATTGGTTATATGAAAGTGTTGAAATATAAAATTATATTTTTAAAGAATTATGAGAAGAGTAATGATATTATGTTTGGTGAAGCCGTGACTTTCACAAAATTATTGGGCGTGTGGTGTTGAATTTAGGATTTGTTTTGTTGAAGTTAGAATGCTGGAAATTAGTTATGAACATGCATATACATTGTTTTAATTGTGGATATATGTCGTAAAGGAATTGAAGTGTAGAAAGATGTTATGTTGCAAACTATAGGACTTGAACTCTCGTTGTTGCTAGAAGTATGAAATGTTTTAACATGGATTAAGGGGCTGAATTAACAAGAGAAATAGGTGTATTAATCACCTTGGTTGTTGTGGTTGTTGTATTACATGAATGTAAAGAGAAAAAGTGTATAACGATGGCATATATGGAGTATTTGAGACTGTTTTGGTTATATCCTTAAGTTGCGACTTGTTATCGATGTTGTTGACCTTGTTTGTGAGTTACGGATGTTAGTATAAACAGGGGAGGTGCTGCCCAAATTTTTACATAAAAAGAGAGTCATCATTCACTATATAACTATGCTAGTAATCATAGAGTTGATGAATATGTTATTATTGTTATAGGTTGAAGTATTAATTGAGACGAGTTATAATTATTGAGTTGACATAGACGATAAGGTATGTGAAACTATCCCTTATTTCTTTTTTGGCACGATTTACATAAAAGGAGCGTACGACGGATGTACGTAATTCCATTGAATCTTAATTCCTCGTGATACTTGATATGGTAGTTGACTTTGATTTTACAGTGATGGTTTATTCTATTTATTCTATTGAGAGTCAAATGATGATTTACATTGCATATGGTTGCTCATGATAATCTACTCGTGCTAATGTGTTTATATCATTTCACCGAGTCCTGGGCCGGAAATGTTCGTGCGCAGTTCCTTGCATTATTCACCGCGTCCCTCACTAGAGTACCGGGTAGTATACATACGATGATTTATATATGGACAGACATCCACGGATATGAGATATGCGGATAGGCATTCGCGGATATGATATATGTGGACAAGCATCCACGGACATGACTATGTGAACACATTATATGTTCACCGTGTCTCTCACTAGAGGGCCGGGCAGTATATATATGATGATTTTTATGTGGACAGACATCCACGGATATGACTTATTTTATATGGACATGTTTTGACTCTCATTCCACAAGGCACATGTGCATTGATATCTTGATTATTATACTTGTCTCATGTTATCTTATGTCCAGTTATGATGATCTTTACAGTACTTCATATTTTATATACTCAGTACATTATTTTATGCGACTCTTTCTTGAATTGCGTTCATGCCCGCAGTCTGATACTCGGGCCAGTGGTTCTCCAGTCTAGGATTCTTCTCAGCTATTTGGAGAGATCCATTGTTCCGGAGCCTAGTTATTTTGGTACGGATCCTATGATATAGACTTATGCATATTTGTGTTAGTTAGGGGTACGATGGGGCCCTGTCCCATCATAATTCACTATTATACTCTTAGAGGTCTGTAGTCATATGTGGGTTGGACATGTGTGGATTATAGACGTGTTTTGGTTAACCTTACTGTTGTAATTCGTTATGGATATACCTGTGTATAGTGGCAGCCTCGTCGGCTTGCCTATTTTGATATGGGTTACAGATTTCTACATTGTCATTTGTGTCAGTCGGATTATATGTGGCAGATCAGTATAAGGGTGTCCAATTAGGGCACCGGGTCGCGGCCCGTCACGTCGGGTCGTGACAAAAGTGGTATCAGAACAGTTCATCCTCAGAATGTCTACAGACCGTGTCTAGTAGAGTCTTGCATATGGGTATGTCGTGCACCATACTTATACACAGGAGGCTGGCGGACATTTATGATGTCATATTTTCTTTCATCTCATAGGTCATGCGATAGGGATGTGTTATTAGCATAATTTCCCTCTCTGACGAATTAATGTGTCTAAAGCTATGCCTCCGAAGAAAGCGACAACGGCCCAGAAAGGCAAATCAGTAGCGAGAGATACTAGTCAAATCCCGAGAGTTACTAGGGTCCGTGCCCAGACTATGCCTGAGATTGTGCTCCAGTCGGCGAGCTCTGCTACACCGTCACCTTCAGATGAGCTTAGAGCAGCAGAGGCTCCAGTTCAGGGGGCAGCAACACTAGCTCCCGAGGCCCCAGCATCTGAGCCTCCAACTCCTCATCCAGGGGCGGAGGATATGGCCATGAGATATGTCGTTCAACTGCTGACCAGATTAGTGGCAGGGCAGACTCGTAGGAATGCACTTAGAGTTGACTATAGAGTTGATAGTTTGAGGGTTCGTGACTTCTTGAGTTGTAATCCTCCAGAGTTTTTCGGGTCAAAGCTCGAAGATGATCCGCAGGAGTTTATTCGGTAGATACAATGTACATTGAGGATCATCAAGGCTACTGAGACTGAGTCTGTCGAGTTGGCTTCGTATCGATTACGAGATGTAGCTGTTAATTGGTATGAGTCTTGGGAGTTACTTAGGGGTGATGGTGCTCCTCCAGCAATATGGGATGAGTTTGCGGAGGCCTTCCTTGGCCACTTCCTGCCTCCAGAGATGAGGATAGCTAGAGTTGACATATTCTTGCAGTTGAGGAAGAATGGTAGGAGCATTCGAGATTATAACTTTGACTTTGACTCATTGGCCAGATATGCGCCAACTATTATAGCTGAGATGACGGATAGAGTGCACCATTATGTGATGAGACTAGATCTCTATTTGATTGATGATTGTATGGCAGTGGCTCTTCAGCCAGGTATGGATATTGCTCGGATACATGCCTATGCACAGGGGGTAGAGGACCGAAACAGAGGGTGTCAGCCAGATAGGGATCCCGACAGAGGCCAGCATAAGAGGGCTAGGTCGGCTGGATATACTGGTGAGTTTCGAGGTGGGCAGCCTCAGCAGCATGTTAGGTATTCTTCTCAGCCAGCGTAGAGTACACCCCACAGTCCACAGGTAGGAGGTTTGATCGCCCAAGGTATGTAGGAGCTGGTCAGAGCTCCAGGGCTACAGGTTCACAGATGAACAGGGGTTCGAGTCAGTCGGGGCCACTTTTGCCTCGGTGTTCTCGGTGTAGTAGGTTCCATTTTGGGAAATGTCGTTTTGCTACAAGTGCTTGTTTTTCTTGCGGCCGTCAAGGCCATATGATGAGAGAGTGTCCTTATGGAAGTGGTACAGGTTGTATGGCTCAGCCTACCGGGTCAGTGGCTGGTTCATCTTCTTCAATAGCTATGCGCCCCGCAGGACAGGGTGTTCATGTGCCCGCAGGCCGTGGTAGAGGTCGTGGCGGAGTTTCCAGTTATAGCGGTCCCTCGAACCGCATATATGCTTTGGCTAGTAGGAAGGATCAAGAGGCGTCACCAAATGTGGTTACATGTATATTATCGATCTTTTTCCGAGACGTATATGCATTGATAGATCCCGGTTCCACCCTATCATATATATCCCCCTTTGTTGCTAGTAGAATTGGAATAGAACCTGAGTTGATAGAACCATTTGAGGTAGCTACACCGGTAGGAGATTCGGTCATAGCTAAACGAGTGTATAGAAATTATTCGGTGGTTGTATATAGTCGACATACCATAGCAGATTTGATAGAGTTAGACATGACTGAGTTTGATGTTATTATGGGTATGGATTGGTTGGCTTCTTGTTATGCTAATGTCGATTGTAGAGAGAAGATGGTTCAATTTCAGTTTCCAGGCGAGCCAAGTATAGAGTTGAGAGGGAATACAACATCGCCGAGGGGTAAGTTTATTTCATACCTCAAGGCAAAGAAGATGATCAGAAAAGGTTATATTTATCATTTGGTTCGGGTGCATGATACGGAAGCAGAGGTACCGGCTCTTAGGTCAGTTCCGGTAGTTAATGAGTTCCCAGATGTATTCCCAGATGACCTTCCAGGTCTTCCTCCAGAACGGGAGATAGAGTTCACTATAGATGTACTGCCAGGTACCCAACCCATATCTATTCCTCCTTATAGAATGGCACCTGCGGAGCTGAAGGAATTAAATGAGCAACTAGGAGACTTGTAAGAAAAAGGCTTCATCAGGCCTAGTACATCACCTTGGGGAGCACCGGTACTATTTGTGAGGAAGAAAGATGGATCGTTGCGGATGTGTATTGATTATAGGCAGCTGAATAAGGTAATCATAAAGAACAGGTATCCCCTCCTTAGGATTGATGATTTATTTGACCAGTTGCAGGGTGCTAAGTGTTTTTCGAAGATAGACTTGCGGTCAGGTTATCATCAGGTGCGGGTAAAGGAGGCAGATATTCCGAAGACAACATTCAGGACCCGATACGGACATTATGAGTTTAGAGTGATGTCTTTTGGGCTGACCAATGCTCCAACAATATTTATGGATTTGATGAACCGGGTGTTCAAGTCATTCCTGAATATGTTCGTTATTGTATTCATTGATGATATTCTGGTTTATTCACGTTCAGAAGAGGAGCATGCATACCATTTGAGGGCGGTACTTAGGGTACTCCAGCACCAGAAGTTGTATGCCAAATTTTCTAAGTGTGAATTCTGGTTAACTTCAGTGGCTTGGGGCATATTATTGGAGCTGATGGTATTCGAGTAGATACGCAGAAGATTGAGGCAGTTAATACTTGGCCCAGACCTACGACACCTACGGAGGTACGCAGTTTTCTGGGGCTAGCAGGATATTACAGGAGGTTTGTAGAAAAGTTTGCCTCAATTTCAGCGCCTTTAACAAGGCTAACTCATAAGGCGGCTAAGTTTCAATGGACTGATGCTTGTGAGCACAACTTCCGGTTGTTGTAAGACAAGTTAACTACGACGCCAGTTCTAACTCTTCCTGAGGGACCATATGGCTATGTTATTTATTTTGATGCTTCCGGTGTTGGACTAGGTTGTGTGTTGATGCAACATGGCAGAGTTATAGCTTATGCCTCCCGACAACTCAGAAAGCACGAGAACAATTATCCTACTCATGATCTGGAGTTAGCAGCGGTGATTCATGCCTTGAAGATATGGAGACATTATTTATATGGCATTCATGTTGATATTTACACGGATCACAAGAGTCTCCAATATATCTTTAAGAAAAAAGAGTTGAATTTATGACAGAGACGGTGGCTAGAGTTACTAAAGGATTATGATGTTGATATTTTATACCATCCTGGGAAAGCAAATATTGTGGCAGATGCTCTTAGCCGTAGATCTATGGGTAGCTTGACGGATGTGGAACCGGAAAGAAAGGAGATGGTTCGTGAGATATACCGGCTAGCTAGTCTTAGAGTCCGTATGGCTGATTATGGAGATAGTGGAGTTTTTGTTCAAGGAGTTGCTGAGTCATCTATCATAGAAGAGGTAAAAAGATGTTAGTATAAGGACCCTGTTCTGGCACAATATAGAGATGTAGCTCTTCGAATGAGAAGACCCTATTCGAGGTTGCACCTAATGGGGTGCTACGGTATAGCAACAAATTATGTGTACCTGATGTTGCAGGGCTACGATGGCAGGTTATGGGAGAGGCACACTATGCCAGTTATTCTGTTCATCCAGGGTCAACTAAGATGTATCATGACCTGAGATGTTTGTATTGGTGGGATGACATGAAAAGGGACATAGTGGAGTTTGTTGCTCAATGCCCGAATTGTCAACATGTTAAGGTTGAGCATCAGAAGCTTGGTGGAATACTGCAGGAGGTAGAGATCCCAACTTGGAAATGGGAAATGATTAATATGGACTTCATTACAGGCTTACCTCGCACTCCACAGAAGTATGACTCCATATGGGTTATTGTGGATAGGCTGACAAAATCAGCCCATTTTCTTCCAGTCAAAACTACTTATTCAGTTGAAGACTATGCTAGATTGTACATCAGGGAGATAGTGAGACTTCATAGGGGTTCCCACGTCTATTATATCAGACAGAGGAGCTCAGTTTACAACTAACTTTTGGAGGTCGTTCCAGAAGGGATTAGGAACGCAGGTGAGTCTTAACACGACATTTCATCCTCATACTGATGGACAGGCTGAGCGTACTATTCAGACGCTAGAGGATATGTTGCGAGCATGTATTATGGACTTCATAGGTAGCTGGGATGATCATTTACCACTTGTTGAGTTTTCTTATAATAATAGCTACCATTTCAGTATCCAGATGGCACCATACGAGGCCTTATATGGGAGGAAGTGCAGGTCACCTATCGGTTGGTTCGATGTGGGTATTGGTCGATATTTTCGTATGATTAACGCAAGTGTACGTATCATTCACAAGTAATATAGTCTGGTAAGACCGAATATCGTCCTCAGAGACTGGTGAACGTTAATATGTTTGTATTTTTATCTAATAGCTAAGACTAAGTGCAAAAATTAAACTAAATTACTTAGGTTTAATCAGTTATGATGGAGATAGGACTTCCAATATCCTCAACTATCCACTTTATTCAATCCTTAATGCAACTAGAATGACTTATTCTTCTACGTTAAGATAGCGGTTAACTAGACTGTCTTATATTCCGGTTAGGATATATAATCACTCAACCCCAGTGCAGAACCCTTTTATATTTATATTATAGGATTTACCACATAGGAGGATTAAAATCAATAACCTATAATTCTACACAAGTATCGGGGTACTTTCGTCCGCGATTTTAACCTATGCTATTAAATTACAGCATATTCAAATCTCTCCTCTCGGTTCTCGATTCGAAATCATATAGATTATGATAATTAGCGATCAATTAACTATCAAACATTCATACCAATTATTGAATAAATCTTAATCAAGTGAAGAAGAAACCAAACTAATGCATTAAATCATGAAATAGGGTTTTAAGCGATTCAATAGGAAAGCCCTAATTAAGTGTTTAGCTCATAGCCATAGTCACGCTAAGAACTAATACAGAATCCAATAAGAAATGAAATAAAACAAAGAAAAGAGAAAAGAAAATAACTTGAACTAGGTCTCCAATCTTGATGCCTCCAAGAGTTGTGTTGTGGAATATGTACAAGGATCTAAGATGTCTAATAAGGTTAGGGTTTAGGGATTTTATAGTTGGGAAAATATGGATTTCGGACCCTAAAACCTGTGTCAAAATCGGCCCAGAATCTCAAAATTATGCCTCGGCACCTAGGTGATGTAGAATGGCACCTAGGTGCCAAAAATCCTTCAGCTTCTCTGAATATTAGGCACCTCGGTGCTGCATAATGGCACCGCGGTGCCGAAAGTACTGCAACAATTTTTTCCCGAAACATTGTCCTTTTCTCCTCCGGACTTCGTCTGATTTCTTCTATACTTCCCGAGACTTCTTAGGATTCATTTCTTGGCCATTTTGGTGTGCAATTCCATCTAATTCAAGCTCATTTCATCCTCTTTTTGCCACTTCTCCATTTAGGACCGTTGTGACTCAAAAGAAAAAAAACGACCATAATACTATATTAAACAAAACAAAATGAGTAAAATACTAACTAAAAATGACTCAAAAAGTGTATATAAAATATTCCTAACAAACCCCCAAACTTAAACTTTACTCGCCCTCGAGTAAAGCACTAAACAAAAACAAAAACAAAACAAACGAAGACTCTATGAAATGGATCAAGTAGTTATAGCAATGATGTCTCAAAATCATGGATGAAAGTTAGGATAATATGTTACAACATATATAGCATGAATAATCAGCAATCTAGAATTTCAAGTTAGATATTTCGTAAATTCACTTAGATCATAACTAATGGAAACATAAACACCTAACCTATGCATGTCAATTTCATTCCATCTTTCTCAAATGCTATAGACCTGTTTAATTGTTATTCTCCACTAATCATAGATATACACATTAAAGATCATCAGAACTTTCAAGGGTTGTAATGTAGGCTTACTCAGGGGTAGGTAAAAGTAAGCATTTAGGCTCAAGTTACGTACCATAAGCATTTTTCATTCAACTCATTCTCCTTCTTTTTGGCTTTCTTTTTAATCTCATACCTATTTTCCCCCTCTTTTATTTTGAGAGAATGAGATACATTATAAATAACAGGCACCCCCAAACTTAGGCTTTTGCATATTTTTCATTGGGATGCATTAATTTTTCACTCTCTTTTGTATTTCTTTTTCACACTTCTTCATTCCAATTTTTTTTAATTACTGCTTATGACACACAAGGGAATCATAGGGTGTCAAAGAAATAACTTATTTTAGGCTCAAAGGGGCTGACTATGGATATAATTTATTGCAAGGTAGGTAATGAATGGTAAGAAGGGCTAACAAAGAAATGTCTGAATCATCTCCCTAACATGTACATCTTAACTATTTCGCCTCAAATAACAAGAAAGCAGACTTCACCGATATTTTTCAATTGACAACACATAGACTAAGCATCAAATATTTCAAATAATCAGATTTTCATGAATTTTTGGCATATCTAACTTAAGCACACAGATTTTAGCTTCTCGTTCCATTACATTATTCATTTAGTTCACTAGGCATTCCAAATAAGCACAACATGCATGATATATAAAAAAAATTGACTCACATAAAACACAAAAACAAGAAAAGACACAAAAATAGACATATAAATAAAATAAAGTAAGAACTCCCCCCCAACATAAACTACACATTGTCCCAAATGAGTAAAAGACTAAAAAATTAAAGGGACGACTTACAGACATACATCGGTTCAGAACGGTGGTGGTGGCGGCGGATATTGCACTGAGACGGTGTCTGTGTGAGGAGATTTGGCGATTCAGGGCCTTTTTATTTTTCGAAAATCGCTATCGGCACCGCGGTTCTGCAAAGTGGCACCGTGGTGCCTAAATTCCTGCGCCCTTTCTGATCTTCTGGCACCGCGGTTCTGCATGATAGTGATCCGCAGTTAACTTCGATTCAAGATTTTCCGATTTTCCTCGCTTCATGTCTCATTCCTTAACCTGGCATCACAATACAACAAAAATACCAAAAGTGAGACTGTTCTAATTAAACTAAAACAAACTAAAACGAAAAATTTAAATAACATAATTAAAACCTTGGGTTGCCTCCCAAGTAGCGCTGTCTTTAACGTCTTTTACCGGACGCAATTAACCTTTACTAGTATCCAATGGATCCTTCTGCGAACTGCTTGCAATCCGCACAGTCATTGTTGCAGATCTCACTTTTCCTACAACACTTTTTTCAAACAAGGACCTCATATCTAAGATTATCCCCGAATTACACAAGGCAGGCTTGTCTTCTAGGCTCTCTATAATGTAGGGATCAGTGAAACTCCCTACATCTCTCAACTTTTTGGGGTGACCTTCAGAGTATGGACTTTCTTTTTTAGGGTAAACAATGACATTTGGTGTTGTCCCTTCTGCAATAGGGTGGTCCTCAGTGACCTCTTCTTTCTCTACACCAACTGTTGACACCCAATTTTGGCCCTCTCGCCCAAACATTAATTATAAAATTACACTAATTTTTTAAATAATTTTAAAAACAATTTTTATAATAATAAAATGCAACAATGAAACATTAATACACGCATAAATAAGCGATTTAATAATGGCACCACATTTTACGAAGAGTATTAATCACTTTGAGTCTCGCACCCGCATTTATCAATTTTAAGCCCTATTTTATTTCTATTAATTCTTAATAATTTTAATAATAAATACGTAAATAAATAAATAATTTAGCAATGACGTCGTGTTAAATAGCATATTCACATTTATTAATATGCAAGACAATTTCATAATTATTATTTGCAATTTAAACCCCATCAAGTAAAGTTTAATTCAACAAAGTAGGCCTAATAAATAACGACATCGCATTATAAATATTAAGCACTAATTAAATAGCACGCCCACATTTATTATTTATAATAAAAACCCCAAGCTAAACTAATAAAGCACCTAAGGCTGTATTAAGATAATTTAATAATTTAAACCCCATTTATTTACCACTAATTAATAAAACATCTAAAAACTAATACCTAATTAAAATACTACCCTCACCAGCCCATAGCCCGCAACCCAGCTCCTCTTAGCCCAATTCCCAGCTGACCCGCGACCCAACACCCTCACAAGCCCAATTCATTATCATCCCTTCCAAATAAAACCTAAGCAAATAATCTAACCTAAATTCAAAAGGCAGTCGTTGCTCTTCCCCCTAAATTGAAGAAATATCTTCCCAAAATCTTCCAAATCTCATACCACAACTTACCTTACCAAAATAATTCCTTAAATTCGCCAGGAATTAATATAAAAAACACAAGCAATATCTTCCTGATTATAACCCACCACAAATTGGAAATTTCGCACCAATTATATACCAAAATCACTTCCAAATATACCCAAAATCTTCCAAATTAAAGCTTATCATAAATCGAGATTTTGCACCAAATACAGTACAAAAATCGCACCAAATTACCGTGGAAATCAGTACCAAAATTTGTGTAGAATCAGCACCAAAAATCCTTACTAAGTACAACACCCAAAACTCACGAAATTAACACAAAACCACCCTTTTTATGATAAAAATCAACACAAAACTCGTCAAAATCAGTCCTTACCAAAGCTCTCAAATTTAGTCCAAATCACACTTAATTTAGAGCCTAATTCGAGACTATATAAATGAAGCAATACTCACATACAAGAAGGGGAGAAAAGGCGAAGCCTGGTAGAAAACACCCTTGAAATATCTCTCGAACAAGAGTGGGACAACAAGAATAGAAAATCTCAAGCCTTATTCTTCACCCATCACCGAGAAACCACACAGTAAGATACACAACAGATTTCTTCAAACTCTGAATCATAAAACAAAAGCATAAGCTTTGTCCCCTTCAATCATATCGCAATACATTCTTAGATGACCCGACGATCGAAACACCGCCTCAGTTCGCTACCTGCAAAAGGTCAGTTAATGTACTCCTCTTGTTTATTTTCAGTTTTACATATGTTGGTTTGATTATATGGTGTTAATTTATGGTTATCTGGATATGGAATGTGGCTAATACTGTTTAACAAGTTTGAAATCGCACAGATGTGCTGTTTGTGTAAACAATTAGATTCACGCTTCATACTGTGTCGTGTGTGATCTGTCGTACTATCTTTGAGTATTTAAAATCAGTTAAATGAATAATGTGATGTCTGTTCCATTGCCTGCCGATTTATCCACGCCTCTTTATAGTTGAATGTAACAGATTCGGTTGTGAATAGTTATAGATCTGCTCCTAATCGGTAGCAGGAATAATATGTAAAGAGTATAAAGGGGTCTTAATGTTGCCATGTTGCCTCTCGGATCATTTTGTATGTGGAAATCAGTTCTATTTCGGATTCCTCTCATTTACATTATGTGTTGTGTGTTCTGGTCGAGAACAACTCTGTGTCCTTCAACACTATCTTGAATAACTATCGGTTCATCTTTGTACTTTGAAATATGCCTTCTGAATTGATTTTTCGTTTTACAATATGTGATTACATGTTAAGTCATTTGGTTTGTTATAGCAATGTGTTGAAAGGTCGTTGAGTCCATCCTCTAAAATTGACTATAGATCAAGGGAAATCTCCCCTCTGCTTGGAATAAAAACTTAAATTAGTCCCTGGATAATTTTCTTGAGCTTGAATGAACTTGAGTGACAATAATATAGCAGGAATCAATCTTTCCCCTGTGTGACCGAGCATGCAGTATTTCAGTTTCCTAGCTATAGTTCAAAATCCCAAATTCGGGCTTCTCAGTTGATTTAAATGAAAAATCCGCATCTGTTCCATGTGTGAGTAAGAATGAAAGAAATTGGAATTTGCCCACTGCTGCTTGTAACTAAAGTCCAAGGTGATTTGAATAATCCTTGGCCCTGCTTTGCTTTACTGCATATTGTTTGTTAGCGGGTCCCAACACTGGGCCGATACAGTGTCTTTCATCCCCATGCATATCTTAAGGCTTTGTTTTTTGGTAAAATTGATTTGAGTGTGGTTTGGGCCAGTTTAATCCCCTTAATGACTGAAATAAAGCGAGCTATGTGTTTAACTTATGTGTCAATGCTTATTATGTGATAAGGTTTAGATTACATACTAATCCTTTTCTTTCCTTTGTTTTACATGAAATACATTGGGAGCTACAAAGAGTCTCACTATGAGACTCAATGCAACCAAGACGAAATGAAGATCCGCATCCATGTCTACCTTGCATTCCCGACTTCAGAAATTCCAAAACAAATAGGGCGGGTTGACAATGTCATCCGCTTCAGTCGTCTCGCTCTATTCCTTAATCCCGCCATTTTTATAGTATATAATCTTGCATAAATATTGAAATGTGTGGAGTAGGTAGATTTAGACTAATAGATTAAAGGGGTAGTTTTAAAAAATAGGAAATCTGCTCTCATTTTAATTATCCTAATCCGTCATGCATTTTCAAAACTCCTAAAAAATAGTTTGGGTCATTTTTTACTCATGTTATTAAATGATGTCTTGTTCTGCCTAATCCACCATGAGAGGATGTCAAAAAAAAAAGAAGATATCATTCCCTTTGCATTACAAGTTGCTTTTTTCCATTTTCAAAAATTATATAAAAAAAAAACAAGTATAATACATACAATCTAAATATGTGCTTTTATTCTAAAATCCATTTTTTACAAACTATGTATACTTTCGCCCGAAAGGTTATTTTACATACTTTTTACAAGTCTTATAAATCCTTTTGTTATCAAAATTTGTCTTCTTTTATAAAACTCCTGCACATCTTTTACTAAAAAAAAAATACTTTTCAAACATGCATTTTAAACAATAATCAACCTAAGTTTGACCGGACAACCGCAAGTTAGCAGATCTTAGAGGGTGCCTAATCCCTTTCCTCTAGATTAATAAAGAACTCTTACCCAGAATCCCACACTAGTTTTGCAGACCATTAAAATGGAGTTAATGTTTACTTTAAACTAGTTAACATTTAGGTGTCCTAATTCACCCAAACTAATTAGGCGACGACTCTGCGAACCCTTTAGCACCTTTTAAGCACTTTTAGCACTTTTTAACCCTTTAGCATTTATTTTATTTTCTAACATTTTTATTAAGCAGGATTCATATTTTATAATGTCCACCAGGATTCGCTAGAATAATGTCGCGGTCGGAAAAGGACGTGACACTAACTATCTCTCCAAATTCCTCAACAGCTTATTGTGGGTCAGGTTCCACCATCTGCTCACCACTCATCGTAACTGGGTCACTCGGTGGACTTTCTTGAGGTGTAATAGGTACCATGTCCATCAGTTGCCCAATTTGTGGTTCCAAATTCAGAATTCGTCCCACTTGAGTCTCCAAGTTCTGCAAAGAGGATCTTACATCCACCATGAACTGAGTTTTGGCGTTTGTGAGTTCCAACAATACTTCTCTCAATTCATTCCGCTCCTCTGATGGGCCTGACTCTGTGGCTGCTAAAATTGCCCTTGAGGAGTCTGGGACCGGGTGAGCCTTAGTAAGCTTCCTGTAGCTCATTTCGATCTTTCTGTGGAACTTGTGGGTTAAATTGTTGTTGATGATACTGATGATGCGGATAGTAGTCGAAGTGCTGCTGCCCCTGATAGTAGTAGTAGTCCATATTTTTTTTTACCTACAAAATAAAAAAAACAACAAAAAGTGATAAAAAGATGCTCGCAGAACAAGTTAGAAACTTGTTCCTGGAGCAACCAAATTAGAAATAAAATAACATAATCAAATATATACAAACCAAATTAGAAATAAGATTAGATAATTCGATATTGAAAGTACGTCAGTCCCCGGCAACGACGCCAAAAACTTATTGGTCGATATTTCCGTATACTTAACGCAAGTGTACATATCGTTCACAAGTAATATAGTCTGGTAAGACCGAATATCGTGCTCAGAGACTAGTTATCAAGTACTGATTATCTAAGCTATGATTTCTATTTGGTGAACGTTAATTTGTTTGTATTTTTATCTAATAGCTAAGACTAAGTGCAAAAATTAAACTAAATTACTTAGGTTTAATCAGTTATGATGGAGATATGGCTTTCAATATCCTCAACTATCCACTCTATTCAATCCTAAATGCAACTAGCAAGACTTCTTCTTCTACGTTAAGATAACGCTTAACTAGACTGCCTTATATTTCGGTTAGGATATATAATCACTCAACCCAGTGTAGAACCCTTCTATATTTCTATGATAGGATTTACCACATAGGAGGATTAAGAACAGTAACCTATAATGCTACACAAGTATCGGGGTACTTTCGTCCGCGATTTTAACCTATGTCTATTCAATTACAGCATATCCAAATCTCTCCTCTCAGTTCTCGATTCGAAATCATATAGATTATGATAATTAGCGAGCAATTAACTATCAAACATTCATACCAATTATTGAATAAATCTTAATCAAGTGAAGAAGAAACCAAACTAATGCATTAAATCATGAAATAAGGTTTCAAGCGATTCAATAGGAAAGCCCTAATTAAGTGTTTAGTTCATAGCCATAGTCACGCTAAGAACTAATACAGAATCCAACATGAAATGAAATAAAATAAAGAAAAGAGAAAAGAAAATAACTTGAACCAGGTCTCCAATCTTGATGCCTCCAAGAGTTGTGTTGTGGAATATGTACAAGGATCTAAGATGTCTAATAAGGTTAGGGTTTAGGAATTTTATAGTTAGGAAAATATGGATTTCGGACCCTAAAACCCGTGTCAAAATCGGCCCAGAATCTCAAAATTCCGCCTCGACACCTAGGTGCTGCAGAATGGCACCTAGGTGCCGAAAATCCTGCAGATTCTCTGAATATTAGGCACCCCCGTGCTGCAGAATGGCACCGCGGTGCCGAAAGTACTGCAACAATGTTTTTTTGAAACCTTGTCCTTTTCTCGTCCCGACTTCGTCTGATTTCTTCTATACTTACCGAGACTTCTTAGGCTTCATTTCTTGTCCATTTTAGTGTGCAATTCCATCTAAATCAAGATCATTTCATCATCTTTTTGCCATTTTTCCATTTAGGACCGATGTGACTCAAAAGAAAGAAAAACGACCATAATACTATACTAAACAAAACAAAATGAGTAAAATACTAACTAAAAATGACTCAAAAAGTGTATATAAAATATTCCTAACAAACCCCCAAACTTAAACTTTACTCGCCCTCGAGTAAAGCACTAAACAAAAACAAAAACAAAACAAACGAAGACTCTATGAAATGGATCAAGTAGTTATAGCAATGTTGTCTCAAAATCATGGATGAAAGTTAGGATAATATGTTACAACATATATAGCATGAAAAATCAGCAATCTAGAATTTCAAGTTAGATATTTCGCAAATCCACTTAGATCATAACTAATGGAAACATAAACACCTAACATATGCATGTCAATTTCATTCCATCTTTTTCAAATGCTATAGACATGTTTACTTGTTATTCTCCACTAATCATAGATATACACATTAAAGATCATCAGGATTTTCAAGGGTTGTAATGTAGGATTAGACAGGTGTAGTTAAAAGTAGGCATTTAAGCTCAAGTTACGTACCATAAGCATTTTTCATTCAACTCATTCTCCTTCTTTTTGGCTTTCTTTTTAATCTCATACCTATTTTTCCCCTCTTTTATTTTGAGAGAATGAGATACATTATAAATAACAGGCACCCCCAAACTTAGGCTTTTACATATTTTTCATTGGGGTGCATCAATTTTTCACTCTCTTTTGTATTTCTTTTTCACACTTTTTCATTCCAATTTTTTTTTAATTACTGCTTATGGCACACAAGGAAATCATAGGGTGTCAAAGAAATAACTTATTTTAGGCTCAAAGAGGCTGACTAGGGATACAATTTATTGCAAGGTAGGTAATGAATGGTAAAAGGGCTAACAAAGAAATGTCTGAATCATCTCCCTAACATGTACATCTTAACTATTTCGCCTCAAATAACAAGCAAGCAAACTTCACAGATATTTTTCAATTGACAACACATAGACTAAGCATCAAATATTCCAAATAATAAGATTTTCATGAATTTTTGGCATATCTAACTTAAGCACACATATTTTAGCTTTTCATTCCATTACATTATCTCACTTAGTTCACTAGGCATTCCAAATAAGCACATCATGCATGATATATATAAAAAACATTGACTCAAATAAAACACAAAAACAACAAAAGACTCAAAACAAAAGAAAAAAAAATAGACACAAAATAAAAAAAGTAAGACTCAAAAATTAAAGGGACGACTTACAGACATACATCGGTTCATAACGGTGGTGGTGGCGGTGGATATTGCACTGAGACGGTGTCTGTGGAAGAAGATTTGGCGATTCAGGACCTTTTTATTTTTCGGAAATCGCTATCGGCACCGCGGTTCTGCATAGTGGCACCGCGGTGCCTAATTCCTGCGCTTCTCGATCTTACGCACCGCGATTCTCGATGATGGCATGCTGTCAACTCCTGATTTTGTGTTTTCCAGCGTTTTTCCCTGCTTCATGTCTCATTCCTTCACCTGGCATCACAACATAACAAAAATACCAAAAGTGAGACTGTTCTAATTAAACTAAAACGAAAAATTTAAATAACATAATTAAAACCTTGGGTTGCCTCCTAAGTAGCGATGTCTTTAACATCTTTTAGCCGGACGCAGTTAACCTTTACTAGTGTCCAGTGGATCCTTCTGTGAACTGCTTGCAATACGCATAGTCATTGTTGCAGGTCTCACTTTTCCTACAATACTTTTTTCAAACAAGGGCCTCATATCTAAGATTATCCTCCAATTACACAAGACAGACTTGTCTTCTAGGCTTTCTATAATGTAGGGATTAATGAAACTCCCTACATCTCTTAACTTTTGGGGGTGCCCTTCAGAGTATGGACTTTCTTTTTGAGGGTCAGCAATGACATTTGGTGTTGTCCCTTCTGCAATAGGGTGATCCTCAGTGACCTCTTCTTTCTCTACACCAACTATCTCTCCAAATTCCTCAACAGCTTGTTGTGGGTCAGGTTCCACCATCTGCTCACCACTCCTCGTAACTGGTTCACTTGGTGAACTTTATTGAGGTGTAACGGGTACCATGTCCATCAGTTGCCCGATTTGTGGTTCCAAATTCAAAATTTGTCCCACTTAAGTCTCCAAGTTCTGCAAAGAGGATCTTACATCCACCATGCACTGAGTTTGGGAGTTTTTGAGCTCCAACAATGCTTCTCTCAATTCATTCTGCTCATCTGATGGGGCCTGACTTTGTGGCTGCTGAAATTGCCTTTGATGAGTCTCGGACCGGGTGAGCCTGAGTAAGGCTTCATGCAGCTCATTTTGATCTTTCTGTGGAATCTGTGGGTTAAATTGCTGTTGATAATACTGATGCTGCGGATAGTAGTCGAAGTGCTGCTGCCCCTGATAGTAGTAGTATTCCATTTTTTTATCTACAAAATAAGAAAAACAACAAAAAGTGATAAAAAAATGCTCGCAGAACAAGTTAGAAACTTATTCCTGGAGCAACCAAATTGGAAATAAAATAACATAATCAAATATATACAAACCAAATTAGAAATAAGATTAGATAATTCGATATTGAAAGTACGTCAGTCCCCGGCAACGGCGCCAAAAACTTGTTGGTCGATATTTCCGTATGTTTAACGCAAGTGTACGTATCGTTCACAAGTAATATAGTCTGGTAAGACCGAATATCGTGCTCAGAGACTAGTTATCAAGTACTGATTATCTAAGCTATGGTTTCTATTTGGTGAACGTTAATTTGTTTGTATTTTTATCTAATAGCTAAGACTGAGTGCAAAAATTAAACTAAATTACTTAGGTTTAATCAGTTATGATGGAGATAGGGCTTTCAATATCCTCAACTATCCACTCTATTAAATCCTTAATGCAACTAGAATGACTTCTTCTTCTACGTTAAGATAGCGGTTAACTAGACTGTCTTATATTCCGGTTACGATATATAATCACTCAACCCCAGTGCAGAACCCTTCTATATTTCTATGATATGATTTACCACATAGGAGGATTAAGAACAGTAACCTATAATGCTACACAAGTATCGGGGTACTTTCGTCCGCGATTTTAACCTATGTCTATTCAATTACAGCATATTCAAATCTCTCCTCTTGGTTCTCGATTCGAAATCATATAGATTATGATAATTAGCGATCAATTAACTATCAAACATTCATATCAATTATTGAATAAATCTTAATCAAGTGAAGATGAATCAAATTAATGCATTAAATCATGAAATAAGGTTTCAAGCGATTCAATAGGAAAGCCCTAATTAAGTGTTTAGCTCATAGTCATAGTCACACTAAGAACTAATACAGAATCCAACATGAAATGAAATAAAACAAAGAAAAGAGAAAATAAAATAACTTGAACTAGGTCTCCAATATTGATGCCTCCAAGAGTTGTGTTGTGGAATATGTACAAGGATCTAAGATGTCTAATAAGGTTAGGGTTTAGGGATGGCACTGCGGTGCCGAAAGTACTGCAACAATTTTTTTCCGAAACCTTGTCCTTTTCTCGTCCGGACTTCGTCTGATTTCTTCTATACTTCCCGGGACTTCTTATGCTTCATTTCTTGGCCCTTTTAGTGTGCAATTCCATCTATATCAAGCTCATTTCATCCTCTTTTTGTCATTTCTCCATTTAGGACCGTTGTGACTCAAAAGAAAGAAAAATGACCATAATACTATACTAAATACAAACAAAATGAGTAAAATACTAACTAAAAATGACTCAAAAAATATATATAAAATATGCCTAAAAGTGGGAGAGACCAAGTTAATCGACCCAGACATGATTCAGCAAGCTGTTGATAAGATGAAGCTTATTCAGGAGAGATTATTAGCAGTAGAGAGTCGACAGAAGTCATATGCATGTAACGCCCCGAACCCGAGCCCGTTACTGGTGCCTTACCCCGGGCACCCTAGTGATACAACATCAGAGAAAACCAGCGGAAAATAAAACATGAATCATGAAACAAGAGATATAATAAATAAACAGGCCAACCAAAACAGTTGCCTTCAGTATATACATAAAACCCGAACAGTTTAATCCTTTTACAACCCCGCCACAACAAAGGCTATGCACTTAAGATTTACAACAACTATGGCGGGACGGGGCCCGCCATACCACGAATGTATAAGCATCTACTGACTGTGGTAACATACCAAAAGATAAGCCTCAGAAGGAACGAGCTTTCAATACGCTGAAAGGTGATCCTAAAAGGGGATCGATACCGATGTACCTTTTACTGCGGATGAACGCACCGAAGGAGGTCGATAACAGTACTAAGTATGTGAAATCACAAATCAGTAAATGAAATCATAATAGTCTATATAAAGCAGAGACATGTATGATGACCAAACTACGATATATAACATATAACGACATCAAGACAGTGGACTCACGCCTCCAAATTATCACTCGTGCGTGGAATTTCTTCCTCATCACGGCAGCTTTATGATATAACAATACCAAGGATTATACATGAACACCATGTCCCACCTGTGTTATAAAACCGTGACAGACAAGTATAACTACGGATCCGCACCAATAATACAATGCAACCCAAACACGGCCGTCACGGCAAGTGCGAGCCGATCATCGGATACCAAGGCGGCCACGCACCGACCGGCAAGTACGAGGTGACCACGAGGACCAAGGTCAGTATCACGAAACCGTCACTATCTTCGAACGGCAAGCGCGAGGGTGACTACGGATCCCAAGGCCGAATCGACCACGAGGCGGGCAGTACGAGCCACCACGGATACCCAGCCGAGCGAAGAAACCTCAACTACCAACCGGCCTCTATCGAGACGCGGTAACACGAAACACCACACTTGCACAACAAAGGCTATCATCACAAGCATAGGCAAGTTTCACAACAACAAGCATAGGAATGTTTCACCACAACAAGATAGGCAAGTTTCACCACAACAAGCATAGCAAGTTTCACATCACTCAAAGTACCTTCATTTTATGCCAAAGTCTGGGTTTCAACCCTAAAGTACTACGTACGTTACATTCTTTAAAAGAGATCCATTACTTATCAAAGTCACCCGATACCCGTAGTATTAGAATGACCAACCCACATTCCTTTTCAAAATCAAGTAACAACATTCTTTTCCTAAGTTCCAGTTTGCCTAGTTTCAATTACTCAAGCTTCTCATTTTCAAATGGTTTCATAGTTCATAAACTTAATCACTTGGTTCCGTTTTAGAACAATTGAGTAATATAAGTCTCACGTGAGTAGGTTATTCTTGTTTACAACATTCTTATTACAGACCATGATCTAGAAAATTTAATATCATTTTGTCTCATCTTAGTTTCTATGCAGATGGAGGTTTCTACTGGTTTTAATACAATTCATCATTATTCAATACATTTTCCTTTATTAACGCTGCAGTGGTCTGTCGATACACATTCTGATTTCCGAAATCAGTAAAACATTATCCTTTAAATAAAACCAAGTACTCATTACTCACGAATGAGGTTTCACACAAACATCCATATTAAAACAAATAAGTTAAGTCTCTTATCTTATAAGATCAAGTCTCTTAACTTCTAACATCAGTAAACCATTTTCTTTACCTTTCTTAAGACATTATACCTAACTCCCCATCAAGCTAGTATAACTCTTTTTAAAACCTTTAAAACCAAGTGTTACTCTCCCTTCAAAACGATTTAGAAATCTTTGAAATACATCAAGTTCTTTATTATAACTAGCCAGTTATAATTCACATCAGTTACCTTTTAAAACCACAAAGTATTTTCTTACCTACATAAAGCTGTTATAACCAACTTCCCATAAAGCCGTTATAACACCTTATGTTTTAAGAACAATCAAACACAGTTAACACATGTACGTCTACCGTACTACATAGTTCACACATATCATGCTAGAAGAGATAGGAAGAGGTTCACATACCTCGCGACGATTTAACGACAATAAGCAAAATGCTCCAAGTACTACAACCTTGCTAGCCCTTTCCACTCCTCGAGTAGAATACGCTACTCTTAGTACTTTCACCTATAAAGGCCACAAACGTCTATTAAATCTTAAACACACGTTCCCATCTTTTTACAGAAAATTCGAAGATTTCCCGCAATAACAGCGTAAATCTCCTCCTTCTATCGAGGTCGGCTACCAAGCCAACCGGGGTTAACACGCCTAACCGACGCGCATACAATTCTACTACACAAGAATGCTACATAAGTCTACAGTAATACAACCCTAGGTAATTACTGATTCGATTCTTCTCTTTATTATCCTTCATGTGATTCTGCTCAATTCTTCATTCTTCAGCTTAAGTCAAAAGACATTGCCATAATACTAAGTTGATTCTATATAGTATATAACACTATATATTCAACTCTTTTGTTATTTCCAATTGCCATTGGGGGAGAAGATATTTACCGCGATAAGCCCACAATTATCCGAGTTTAAAGTCGCTCCTGAGCAAGGTTTAGCTCCTCCTCCGAGTGCTCCAATCCGCTCCAAACAACCCTTAGAAGTTCTACGCAACTTCTACTCCATACTTCAACAACGGGTGAAGATTTTCCTTAGGGTTTCGTGTAGAGGCTAAGGAAAGTATAATCGTATTTTCCGGGTTTTTCGTACAAAGGGTACTTTGGAAAGTACTACAAGGTATTTGGGCTAAAGTATTTGGACATTATAACAATACTTAGGAGAGTATTTCTATACCACAACAAAGGGTATTATACGAAAACAACTAGGCTAGGGGGGGGGGTACCCCACGGCCAAGGCACCACAAAGGGGGGGGAAAGCTTTCGGCAAAGGGGGAAAGGGGTGTGGTGGACGAATTTCACAAGGGAGGGAGGAAGAGAACTTCAAGACTTAGGCAATTTGTGGATGAAGAAAGTCTTCACAAAGGGGAGCTATTTATAGGCCAAGCAAAGGCCAACCAATGGCCAAGATCCATCCATGTGTTAGGCAAGTGTAAGGCCAAGATCAAGCCAAGTGCACCCACAAAACACTCCACAAAACACTCCACAAAACAAGCCACAAAACAAGGCACAAAAGGAGGGACCAATCGGCCAAGGCCAAGCCTCCTCTTTGCCGTCCAATGAGGGTGACAAGTGTCACCCTCCCGTTGGTCCAAAAATGTTCCGTCGCTCGGAAAAATCCGCAAAAATACTAAATGACATAGCCGGAATTTTTCCAACGTAAGCTGTGTAAACTTTTCGTAACAAAACGACTCTATTCGGCACTTGTGCCCAAATTTCGAACCAAAGCCAATTCTTAAGGCAAAAAAAATTTAATACGTACGCCCTCACGTACATACTCTGGAAATACGGGGTATAACATTCATCCCCCCTTAGAAACATTCGTCCCGAATGTTCCTTCAAGGTCTCAAAACAACAGCGCCGTGATAGTCTTCACCGCTATACGCATTTAAAACAATCATGCCACACCTGGCCACAAAACATACGTTCACTTTTCCCCTTTCTCGTAGTACTCGTCACGAACACTCGAACTCGTTCTAGTATCCGTACCACACTTCGCCAACGCTCGTTTCCAACCCTCGAGTCACTACCTTCCAAACTTGGTCATCTCCCTAACCTCGATTTCCCCTAAGGCCATTCCCGGCCTTCACGAACTGATTCTGATCGAACGCATCCACGAACTCATACGATGGTCATCTAAACTTGGGCCTAGCACCCTCGTGACCCTACCACCTGGCGGGACCACCCAGACCTGACCCCACCCCAAACCGGGTTACGGGTTGACCCGCAAATGGTCCTCAACCCGACCCCAATCGCGCCAACTCTTGTTCCCGATCGGAACAATCTTACTATTTCACATCATGAAAGCTACCACTTCCATCTCACACTACCTGAGGACTTACCCTTTTCACTAACTGTGTTTCTAAATCACATTTTAGCACAAAGCTATCCAAACATAACATTAAACACATCAACAACATCAATACAACAAAACTCTAGAGGTTAAGGATATACACAAACTAGGCGGTTCAAGGACCGCTAAAATCGGAACTCCCACCGCGACCTCTACCGGCCTTCCGGCACGAGCATCCCGCTCACGAAAGGTGAAGAACCCGCAATCGCTCTAGTAGTCCATGCTATCCTACCGCTACTCGCCTGGACGGTCTCTTGCCGATGGCCTGTTGGCCGCAAAATAACAATCTCCCGAGTTAGTACGACACTCTCCCTTATGAAGCTTTCCACAACGGCCACACCGAGACAAGGGCAACCTCATCCGGCGAGCACTCGCTCCTCAAAATCTGAAACACAGGAGCCCCGACCGCTCCCGAATATCCCGGCGTCCCGAAAGTCGGGAGGACCACTCTGTCGACGAGGTACATAACTAGTTCACTGAGGCGGTCCGCCTCGAAAGTCACCAAAGGACCACTGCTGCTCGCCCTCTTCGCGACTTTGGTCATTCCGTCGATTTATC
The DNA here is from genome assembly GCA_029844215.1 of Przewalskia tangutica. Lineage (NCBI taxonomy): Eukaryota > Viridiplantae > Streptophyta > Magnoliopsida > Solanales > Solanaceae > Przewalskia > Przewalskia tangutica. The sequence goes on along the minus strand of CM056733.1, from coordinate 14,458,805 downwards.
CGCTCCTCACATCCAAGTGTATACGCTGCACGCGGCAATGTCCATGCCGTGAAGAGCTACACCGAACAACTCTCGCAAGGCAATCATCGAGCCACAGAACATATCGGTGCACTCGATCCTCCATACTAGCTACTAACGCGGACGCATCGCCAATGAGTCGAACTCCACATTGTACTTCCCGAACTGCACGCCTGCTCGCCAGAACACCAAAAACTGTTTACCCGAGCCCTCCTCATCCGGGAGGCAAGAAATGTGCAAGAAAGGCCTGCGAGAACTGCTCCATACGGCTGAAGTGCATGCTCTCCTCGACAGCTCCCAAGAATCAAACCGATCATTGCGGTATCACGCGATTGATGTGAACCTGTGGCCACCGACTCGATCTCGATGCCTTGATCACTCTCACGATCCAGAATCGGCGGATGAACTCCTGCGATCATCCTCGTGCCTCGACCCATAAAACTCGCGGCTACAACTCGGAAAATCCGTAGCCTCGAACTATCGGATCTGGGTGAACCATCGGTGCTCGAACCGGCTGCTGCCCGCCTATCCTCAAGTCGCCACAACCACGCCATTAATCGGGCCCACTCCTTGTAACTCATCTCCTCCGCCTGCATCGCGGATCGAGGCTCAGTCTTGTGGTCTCGCCACGCTCTACTCAGATCCTCTGCCGCCTTGCCTGCTGGGCCCGGTTGCCTTTCGCAGAGGCATAATCGGTAAAACGAAACACGCCGGAGGGTCCAATCTTATCACACGCCTCTAAGGCACGATCTCGAATGAGAAGAATGGAAACCAATCCTAAATGTCCTATAGCCTCACGATTATAGATGTGGTGCACAACACACCGATAATCCGGACTCTACTAGACACGGTCAGACACTTTCCGAGGATTAATCGCTCGATACCACTTTGTAACGCCCAACCCGAGCCCGCATCGTGCCTTACCCCGCACCCTAGTGATACAACATCGAGAAAACCAGCGGAAAATAAAACATGAATCATGAAACAAGAGATATAATAAATAAACAAAGCAACCAAAAGTTGCCTTCGGTATATACATAAAACCCAGCTTTAATCCTTTTACAACCCCGCCACAACAATGCTGCACTTAAGATTTACAACAACTATGACGGACGGGGCCGCCATACCCCACGAATGTATAAGCATCTACTGCACTGTGGTAACATACCAAAGATAAGCCTCCGAAGGAACGGAGCTTTCAATCTGAAAGGTGATCCTAAAAGCGGGATCGACACCGATGTACCTTTTACTGCGGCGTGAACGCACTTCGAAGGAGGTCGTGTAACAGTACCAAGTATGTGAAATCACAACATCAGAAATGAAATCATAATAGTCTATATAAAGCAGAGACATGTATGATGACCAAACTACGATATAACATATAACGATTCATCAAGACAGGACTCACGCTCCAAATTATCACTCGTGCGTGGAATTTCTTCCTCACCGCCAGCTTTATGATATAACAATACCAAGGATTATACATGAACACCATGTCCCACTGTGTTATAAAACCGTGACAGACAAGTATAACTACCAGATCGGCCGTACCAATAATACAATGCAACCCAAACACGGCCGTCACGGCAAGTGCGAGAGCCGACCATCGGATACCAAGGCCGGCCACGCACCGACCGGGCAAGTACGAGGCTGACCACTGGGACCAAGGTCAGATCACGAAACCGTCACTATCTTCGAACGGGGCGAGTGCGGTGACTACCGATCCCAAGGCCGAATCATCCACGACGGCAGTACGAGAGCCGACCACGGATACCCAGCCGAACAAGAAGAAACCTCAACTACCAACCGGCCCTCTATCGAGAGACGCGGTAACACAGAAACACCACACTTGCACAACAAAGGCTATCATCACAAGCATAGGCAAGTTTCACAACAACAAGCATAGGAATGTTTCACCACAACAAGCATAGGCAAGTTTCACCACAACAAGCATAGGCAAGTTTCACATCACTCAAAGTACCTTCATTTTATGCCAAAGTCCGGGTTTCAACCCTAAAGTACTACGTACGTTAAATTCTTTAAAAGAGATCCATTACTTATCAAAGTCACCCGATACCCGTAGTATTAGAATGACCAACCCACATTCCTTTTCAAAATCAAGTAACAACATTCTTTTCCTAAGTTCCAGTTTGCCTAGTTTCAATTACTCAAGCTTCTCATTTTCAAATGGTTTCATAGTTCATAAACTTAATCACTTGGTTCCGTTTTAGAACAATTGAGTAATATAAGTCTCACGTGAGAGTAGGTTATTCTTGTTTACAACATTCTTATTACAAATGACCATGATCTAGAAAATGTAATATCATTTTGTCTCATCTTAGTTTCTATGCATGGAGGTTTCTACCGGTTTTAATACAATTCATCATTATTCAATACATTTTCCTTTATTAACGCCGCAGTGGTGCTGTCGATACACATTACGATTTCGAAATCAAGAAACATTATCCTTTAAATAAAACCAAGTACTCATTACTCACGAATGAGGTTTCACACAAACATCCATATTAAAACAAATAAGTTAAGTCTCTTATCTTATAAGATCAAGTCTCTTAACTTCTAACATCAGTAAACCATTTTCTTTACCTTTCTTAAGACATTATACCTAACTCCCATCAAGCTAGTATAACTCTTTTAAAACCTTTAAAACCAAGTGTTACTCTCCTTCAAAACGATTTAGAAATCTTTGAAATACATCAAGTTCTTTATTATAACTAGCCGATTATAATTCACATCGATTACCTTTTAAAACCACAAAGTATTTTCTTACCTACATAAAGTCGTTATAACCAACTTCCCATAAAGCCGTTATAACACCTTATGTTTTAAGAACAATCAAACACGATTAACACATGTATGTCTACCGCACTACATAGTTCACACATATCATGCTAGAAGAGATAGAAGAGGTTCACATACCTCGCGACGATTTAACGACAATAAGCAAAATGCTCCAAGTACTACAACATTGCTAGCCCTTTCCACAACTCGAGTATAAAACGCTACTCTTAGTAATTAAACCTATAAAGTCAACAAACTAATATTAAAACTAAAACACACGTTACCATCTTTTACGTAAAATTGCAAAGACTCCCCGCAACAGCGTAAATCTCCTCCTCTATCGAGGTGGCTACCAAGCCAACTGGGGGTTAACACGCCTAACCTGACGCTGCACAATTCTACTACACAAGAATGCTACATAAGTCTCTCAGTAATACAACCCTAGGTAATTATTCGATTCTTCTTTATTATCCTTCATGTGACATCGTTCAATTCTTCATTCTTCAGGCTTAAGTCAAAAGACATTGCCATAATACTAAGTTCAGTTCTATATATAGTATATAACACTATATATTCAACACTTATGTAATTTCCAATTACAATAGGGGGACAAGATATTTACCTCGATAAGCCCAAAAATTATCCGAGTTTAAAGTCGCTCCTGAGCAAGGTTTAGCTCCTCCTCCGAGTGCTCCAATCCGCTCCAAACAACCCTTAGAAGTTCTACGCAACTTCTACTCCATACTTCAACAACGGGTGAAGATTTTCCTTAGGGTTTCGTGTAGAGGCTAAGGAAAGTATAATCGTATTTTCCGGGTTTTTCGTACAAAGGGTACTTTGGAAAGTACTACAAGGTATTTGGGCTAAAGTATTTGGACATTATAACAATACTTAGGAGAGTATTTCTATACCACAACAAAGGGTATTATACGAAAACAACTAGGCTAGGGGGGGGGGTACCCCACGGCCAAGGCACCACAAATGGGGAAGCTTTTGTGAAGGAAAGGGGTGTGGTGGACGAATTTCACAAGGGAGGGAGGAAGAGAACTTCAAGACTTAGGCAATTTGTGGATGAAGAAAGTCTTCACAAAGGGGAGCTATTTATAGGCCAAGCAAAGGCCAACCAATGGCCAAGATCCATCCATGTGTTAGGCAAGTGTAAGGCCAAGATCAAGCCAAGTGCACCCACAAAACACTCCACAAAACACTCCACAAAACAAGCCACAAAACAAGGCACAAAAGGAGGGACCAATCGGCCAAGGCCAAGCCTCCTCTTTGCCGTCCAATGAGGGTGACAAGTGTCACCCTCCCGTTGGTCCAAAAATGTTCCGTCGCTCGGAACAATCCGCAAAAATACTAAATGACATAGCCGGAATTTTTCCAACGTAAGCTGTGGAAACGTTTCGTCAGAAAACGACTCTATTCGACACTTGTGCCCAAATTTCGAACCAAAGCCAATTCTTAAGGCAAAAATTTTAATACGTACGCCCTCACGTACATACTCTGGAAATACGGGGTATAACAATGCAGATAATCGATGTCGACACTTAGAGTTTCAGGTTGGTGATTGGGTATTCCTGAAGGTGTCACCCATGAAGGTTGTGATGAGATTCGGTAAGAAGGGGAAGCTTATCCCGAGATACATTGGGCCTTATCAGATTATTCGTAGGGTAGGCAAGGTTTCCTATGAGCTGGACCTTCCATCTGATTTGGAAGCAGTACATCCAATCTTTCATGTATCGATGCTGCGTAAGTGTATTGGTGATCCTTTTAGAATATTCCCGGTTGATGATGTTCAGGTGACAGAAGAGTTATCTTATGAGGAGAGCCCCATAAATATACTTGATCTCCAGGTCAGAAGGTTACGTACTAGGGATATATCTTCCGTCAAGGTGTTATGGCGAAACAATAATAGGGAAGAGGTGACTTGGGAAGCAGAGAACGAGATGAAGAAGAAGTATTCTCACTTGTTCCCTATGCCTGCAGGTAATTCAAACCCTTACTTGATTATATTGATTGGTTAATAATACGTGATTTATTGGCCCTGAGTGACATCTTTGGATTTGCTGAATATAGGTTGTGGTAGATATAGTTATAGAGGAGACTATGTCAAAATATTGGTAGCATAAGACCTATTATAAACATTCGAGGACGAATGTTTCTAAGGGGGGAATGATGTTACACCTCGTAATTCTAAGGCAATAGATTGAGAACGTAATTAAGAAATTAAGATTCGAGTGTTGGAAGAAACGTATATTTACATATGCTAATACAGAATAATTTTGGATACAACAAATGTGACGACGGAAATTAATACTAGTGGTTGAATTTTCTCAATGAGGTTTTGGATTGGTGTTGTAAAATAAAATGTTGACATTGAGGATAAGGGTTCCATCAAAATTTTCAGAATTTATCCAAGTGTGGGACTAATTTTTAGTAGCAAGAAGGATAAGTGGGACTAGTGGGCAAGACAAGTGGCACCCTGTGCCCTCCAAGTGGCAAAAACACACCACATGCAAGACTTTTTCAGCCCTTAAAACCTTGTGCCCCTCATTTCCCTCCCCTTTGGTCGAAAACCACTCCTCTCTCATCCTCTATTCCCTCCTCTTCCAAAACAAACAGATTTTTCTCCAACTCCATAACTAAGCTAAAGACCAAACCAACTCCCATTCCAAGATTAAGTTATTCTACTAAGTTCTAGCCATGGTGAACTCCTAAAACAGTGAATCACGGTACAGTGCTGGCCGAGAGAACTGTCCAGAAAGCTTTAGTATTGAAGATGAGTTATTTGGAAGAAGAACATGAAAGAACGATGAGTTTAATCTTGTTAAGAATGCATGCATGTCATTGAAACTTGAAGAAATGGTGCAAAAGGGAAGCAGTGAATGCCGACAGCTATAGGGATTGTTTTGGCTAAATTAAGGTAAGAATTTTTTTTATAGAGTATTTGGAAGTTAAATAATGTTGTAGTTAAGATATAAACTCATGTTAAAGAGGAATTGAAAATAAGAGAATGCATGTGATTGTTGTTGATGTTGTTGAGCCAATTGGGATTGTTGTTACCAATTTTGGGGTTGTTTTGTATACATTGGGTATGATTGTTATTGTTGTTATTATCGACACTAATTGCATGTTAAATTGAAGGAAATCTTGATATTTAAAGTTGTAATTGGTTATATGAAAGTGTTGAAATATGAAATTGGATTTTTAAAGAATTATGAGAAGAGTAATGATATTATGTTTGGTGAAGCCGTGACTTTCACGAAATTGTTGGGCGTGTGGTGTCGAATTCAGGGGTTGTTTTATTGAAGTTAGAATGCTGAAAATTTAGTTATGAACATGCATATACATTGTTGTAATTGTGGATATATGTCGTAAAGGAATTGAAGTGTAGAAAGGTGTTATGTTGCAAACTATAGGACTTGAAATCTCGTTGTTGCTAGAAGTATGGACTGTTTTAACATAGATTAAGGGGCTGAATTAACAAGAGAAATAAGTGTATTAATCACCTTGGTTGTTATGGTTGTTGTATTACATGAATGTAAAGAGAAAAAGTGTATAACAATGGCATATATGGAGTATTTGGGACTGTTTTGATTATATCCCTTAAGTTGTGACTTGTTATCGATGTTGTTGACCTTCTTTGTGAGTTGCGGATGTGAGTATAAACAGGGGAGGTGCTGCCCAAATTTTTACATAAAAAGAGAGTCATCATTCACTATATAACTATGCTAGTAATCATAGAGTTGATGGATATGTTATTATTGTTATAGGTTGAAGTACTAATTGAGACGAGTTATAATTATTGAGTTGGCATAGACGATAAGGTATGTGAAACTATCTCTTCTTTCTTTTTTGGCATGATTTACATAAAAGGAGCGTACGACGGACGTACATAATTTCATTGAATCCTAATTCCTGGTGATACTTGATATGGTAGTTGCCTTTAATTTTACAGGGATGGTTTATTCTATTTATTTTATTGAGAGTCAAATGATGATTTACATTGCATATGGTTGCTCATGATAATCTACTCGTGTTAATGTGTTTATATCATTTCACCGAGTCCCGGGCCGGAAATGTTCGTGCGCGGTTCCTTGCATTGTTCACCGCGTCCCTCACTAGAGGGTCGGGCAGTATACATACGATGATTTATATGTGGACAGGCATCCACGGATATGAGATATGCGGACAGGCATTCGCGAATATGATATATGTGGACAAGCATCCACGGACATGACTATGTGTACACATTATATGTTCACCGCGTCCCTCACTAGAGGGTCGGGCAGTATATATATGATGATTTTTATGTGGACATCATTTACTCTTAATGGAATAAATAGAAGGAGCTATCACTTATAAAATCAAAGGCAACTATTATATCAAGTATCACTTGAAATTAAGATTCAATGGAATTAGGTACGTCCGCCGTACACTCGTTTTATATAAATCATGCCAAAAAAGAAAGAAGAGATAGTTTCACATACCTTATAGTCGAACTAACCAACTCAATATTTAGAATACGTCTCAATTAGCACTTGAACCTATAATAATAATAACATATCTGTCAACTATGATTACTAGTATACTTTATATGTATCGAATGACGACTCTCTTGTTATATAAAATTGGGCAGCACTTCCCCGACTTATACACACATCCACAACTCACAAACAAGACCAACAATGCTAATAACAAGGTACAACTTAAGGATATACCAAAACAGTCCCATATATCCGATATACACTACCATTATACATTCTCTCTCTTTACATTCAAGGAGTACAACAACTACAACAACCAAGGTGATTAATACACCTATTTCTCATTTTAATCCAGCTCATTAATCCATATTAAAACAACCTTTAAAAACATTCCACACTTCTAGCAACAACGAGAGTTCAACAATGACAACGAGAGACACAACAATGACGACGAGAGTGTAATGTGAAGTTTTTCTACACCTTTCTATATCTTTATTCCTTTAGGACATACATTTGCAATTACCACAATGTACATGCGTATTTGTAACTAAAATTTCCAGCATTCTAACTCAACAAAATAGCCCCTAAATTCGACACAACAATGTCCAACAATTTCATGAAGGTCTCGGCCAACAACCATAATACTATAACCCTTTTCATAATTCCTTAAAATCCAATTCACCTTTCAATACTTTCATATAAACCATTTCAACTTTAAATATCAAGATTTTCTTCAATTTTAACATGCAATTAGTGACGATAATAACAACACCAACAATCAAACCCAAAGTATACAAAACAGCCCCCAAAATCGGTAACAACAACAACCACATGCATTTTCTTTCTTCCCATTTCTCTTAACACAAGTTCATCTCTTAACTACCACATCATTTAACTCCATTTACTTAATAAGAAGAAGGAATCTTACCTTAACTTAAGCCAAAATAGTCCCTAAATATCTCGGTTTCACTGCTCCAATTCTTGCACCATTTCTTCAACTTTTAATGACATGCATGCATACCTTATGAGTTTAAATCCATCTTACTTGCATGTTTTTTTACTTCCAAAATGTTCATCTCCAAAGCTAGAAGTTGTTGAGGCAGATTTCGGTCCAGATTACCGATTTTCAGCACTATTTTAGGAGCTTACCATGGCTTAGAAATTGTAGAAAGATTTAATCTTGGAAGAGGGAGGTGTTTTAGCCTCTAACTTGGCTATGGAATGGGGGGAAATCTGTTGGAAGGAGAATAGAATGTAGGTGATGTTGGAAGTGTGGTTTCCGAAATTAAGGGTGAGGAGTGAGAGGAGTATAGGTAGATGCAAGCTGAAATTATTGTGTGTGTTGGGGCTTGTTCACGCGTGGGGGAGGGGGGTTCGAGTTCCCATAGTGTCCACTTATTATTCCCTCCACTAACATTAATCTTACACTTAATTAATCTCCTACATAATCAATCTTATAAATAAAATCTGAAAATTACTATGTCCTAGTCTCATAATACACGACACCTAGTCCAACCTTATTAGGAATATACAACTATTAGTATTAATTTCCCATCGCCACACTTGTAGTATTCAAAAATTATTCCGGGATCATATTCTTTGTATACTAATTTCCTTATTAGCATATGTAATATACTTTATTTCCAATACCCGAATCTTATTCTTCTAATTACGTTCTCAAATTATTGTCTCAAAAGTACGAGGTGTAACATCCTCCCCCCCTTATAAACATTCGTCCTCGAATGTTCATAACAGGTCTCATGTTATAAAAATTTCGGCAGAGTCTCCTTTATAACTATACTTACCAACCTATATTCAACAACCAAAGATTCCTCACAGGGCCACAATATAACACATGTATTATTTACCAATCCATATAGTCAAGTAAGGAATTGAATTACCTGCTGGCATAGGGAACAAGTGAGGATACTTCTTCTTCATTTCGTCTTCTGCTTCCCAAGTCATCTCTTCTCTATTATTGTTTCGCCATAACACTTTGACAGAAGACACATCCTTAGTACGCAACCTTCTAACATGTCGATCCAGTATAGCTATGAGACTCTCCTCATAAGACAACTCTTCTGTCACATGGACATCATCTACCGGGAATACTCTAGAAGGATCATCAATACACTTACGCAGCATCGATACATGAAAGACTGGATGTACCGCTTCCAAATTTGTCTACTCTACGAATAATTTGGTAAGGTCCAATGTATCTCGGGATAAGCTTCCCTTTCTTACCGAATCTCATCACACCCTTCATGGGTGACACTTTCAGGAATACCCAATCACCAATCTGAAACTCTAAGTGTCAACGTCGATTATTTGTATATTACTTCTGTCGACTCTGGGATGCCAACAATCTCTCCTGAATAAGCTTCACCTTATCAATAGCTTGTTGAATCATATCTGGGCTGATTAACTTAGTCTCGCCTACATCGAACCAACCAATAGGTGACCTACACTTCCTCCCATATAAAGCCTCGTACTGTGACATTTGGATACTAGAATGGTAGCTATCATTATAAGCAAACTCAATAAGTGGTAAATTATCATCCCAACTACCTCTGAAGTCAATAATACAGGCACACAACATATCTTCTAGCGTCTGAATAGTACGCTCAGCCTGCCCATCAGTCTGAGGATGAAATGTTGTGCTAAGACTCACCTGCGTCCCCAATCCATTTTGGAATGATTTCCAAAAGTTAGCTGTAAACTGAGCTCCTCTGTCCTATATGATAGATGTGGGAACCCCATGAAGTCTCACTATCTCCCTGATGTACAATCTCGCATAATCTTCAGCTGAATACGTAGTCCTGACTGGAAGAAAATAGGCTAATTTTGTCAGCCTATCCACAATAACCCATATAGAGTCATACTTTCGCTGAGTACGAGGTAAGCCTGTAATTAAGTTCATATTAATCACTTCCCATTTCAAAGTTGGGATATCTATCCCCTGCAATAATCCACCAGGCTTCTGATGCACGACCTTAACCTGTTGACAAACCGGGCACTAAGCAACAAACTCCTCTAAGTTCTTTTTCATGCCATCCCACCAATATAAGCATCTAAGATCATGATACATTTTTGCTGACCCTGGATGAATAGAATAATGGGCATTGTGTGCCTCTCCCATAACCTGTCGTCGTAGCCCTGCAACATCAGGTACACACAATCTGTCGCTATACCGTAGCACCCCATCAGGTGCAACCTCGAATAAGGTCTTCTCCTTTCGAAGAGATGCATCTCTATACTATGTTAGAAGTGGGTCCTTATAATGGCGTCTTTTTACCTCTTCTATGATAGAGGACTCATCAACTTATCGAACATAAACTCCACTATCTCCAGAATCGGTCAAACGGACTCCAAGGATAGCTAGCTGGTATATCTCACGAACCATCTCCTTCCTTTCTGGTCGCATATCCGTCAAGCTACACATGGATCTACGGCTAAGAACATCTGCTACAATATTTGCTTTCCCTGGATGGTAGAAGATATCAACATCATAATCCTTTAGTAACTCTAGCCACCGTCTCTATCGTAAATTCAACTCTTTCTGCTTAAATATATTGTTACACCCCGTAATTCCAGGACATTTTTAAGAGAATGTACGTAAGGAATCAAGACTTAAAAATTTGAACGAAAGGAAGAATTATTTTCCCAAGGAAAATCTTCCGAACCTCGGGAAGGAAAATTGTTCGTTAATGAGAATTGGGTTCTCAGAATTTTTATTTGAGCCTGTTGGAATTTATCGGAACTATGGCCATTGAATTATTGGACAATTTTATATAAATTGTGGGGCAGAATTTTACACGTCCTGTTTAGACGTATAATCCCCTTTGAATTGTTGGTTTGTTGCGCCTTAAATGTGGCATGTTGGTTATTGATTTCGGGACTTGAAAAAGGTGGAAAAGTACGTAGAAACAAAGGAACTGTTGCCCAAATTTCCGTAGAACAAGAGATCTTACACTTTGTATGATTCTACCTTAAAAGGCTAGGAGTTGATAGACGTATTATGGTTATTATAGGTTGAAGTACTACGAGTAGCGTATTCTACTTGAAGGGTGGAAAAGCTAGCAAGGTTAAGGTACTTTGGAGCATTTTGCAACTTGTCGCTAGTCGTCGCGAGGTATGTGAACCTCTTCCTTCTTTTGGCATGATCCTACGTATGAAATAGCCATGTGATATTATTTCATGATTCCTTCTACTCTTAGAAGTTAAGAAGTATCCACGTTGTTGATTCTAAGTTAAAAGTATGTCTAAATTATCCTAAGTCCTTACCAAGTCTTATGGGAGATGTTGGTAAGAATAGTTAGGAAGTTATGAGGTTTGATTTAAAGCTATGTGCCTTGATTTATTTGAAGTAAGTAAGTTGATTTTATATTTGAAAATGACTTGAATTTATAATTGAAAAGGGACTTGTTTTTATAAGTGAAAGTGATATGATTTTAAAGAAGATAAGTTACTTGGTTTTGGAAGCATATGAAACTTTATTTTTCAAGTTATGGGACTTGATTTCTAAAGTATAGATGACATGATTTTACATGTATAAGTGACATGATTTTAAAGAGTATATGATACGAGATTTTAAGACTATGAGGCTTGATTTTATAAGTGGAAATGACTTGATTTAAAAAGTATGGCTTCTTAATTTATTTCAAAAGTTAAGAAGATTGATTTCAAAAGAGTATGTGACGTGAGTTTTAAAAAGAAAGGAGTTTTATGATTCTTTTTAAGTATGTATGTACGTAGTACTTTTGGGTTTAGTTTCCCCAATGTGATAAGAAATGAAATTACCTAAAGTTCTCTAAAATGAAAGTTTGTTATAATAGCTTTATGGGAAGTTGTTATAACAACTTAAGAAGAAGTAAAAGGGTGGTTTAAAATGTTATGTAAGGTGTTACACCCCGTAAATCGCAAGACATGTTTATAAGAACGTACGTAAGAACTCAAAAGTGTTAAGATTTGAGACTAGTAAAAATTTATCGGAATTATGGAAATGTCGGAAAACGAAATATCATGATTTAACTTAGGCGACACGTGTCACCCCCCTTAGTGGTCTTGGATGAAATGGACATGGATAGAATGGTCATTTGACCAATATTAAGATGACCAAGTCTTGCAAAGACTTAAGCTTGATATTGTTGACTTAGTCAAGGCCACTTGGCTTGATCCTTGTGAAATGCATCCAAGCCACCCATTTGTTTTAATCTTGACCCTCCATGTTTCTATATAGTAACACAAGTAGCAAGACAATGCTTTACACTTAGACAAATTTCAAGAAAATTTGAAGAAAGCAAAGGGGGCTCTCGGGTTTGGGGTTCCAAGAACAAGAATTTTTTTCAATTGTTGTCCAATAATCTCCACACTTTAAACCAAGGTTCCTAAGAATATTGTAAGGGTATCTCAATAGAAAGATCCCGGAAAAGTGGCGTTTTCGTATTAGTCGCAAGGTGAAAACCGAGTCACTTTCCTAGGTTTGGAATGGGAATTAAAGGAAGGTTGTTTGTGATATTCTAAGGGCTTCAAGTGGAGGATTGGAGTGTCAAGGAGAGGCTCTAAGTTTCTAGGGAGCGACTTCGGATCTTGAAGTGGATTAAGGCTCACTAAGGTAACAATTTTGTTCTCTTAAGTGTTATAAGATTACATATTGTTGTAGCCTTACATTTAACTAGAATGAAGTATATGTATTAAAGATTGATAAGCGTTATGGATATTTGAAGCCTAAAATCCGAAATGACATGTTGAGCCATTGGAAATTGAAATACAATTTGGTCGCTAACTAGAATCGTCGCATGTTATCTACTTGAAGATTATTGTTGTTATAATCGATTGCGGCTTTATAACATGTTATACTAAACAACTTGTATTGAAAAGGAATTGGAAAGGAAAGATATGTTGTGACACCTTTTGGCTGAGAATGGCATTGTCGTTTGGACTAGTTTGATATCAATTGTGGGGTAGAATTTTACACGTCCTGTTAAGGCGTGTAATCCCCTTTATATTGCTGAATTGTTGAGCCTTAAATGTGGCGTGTTTGGTTATTGAATTTGGGCCTTGAAAAAGGTGGAAAAGTATGTAGAAACAAAGGAAGTGCTGTCCGATTTTCCGTAGAATATAGTGACTTTGCACTTAGAATATTCTACGTTTGAAGTTAGAAGTTAATAGACGTATTATGGTCATTATAGGTTGACATACTACGTACGACATATTGGACTTGGCAAGTGGATTGAACCGAAGAGGTATGTGGAACTTTCTTATCTCTTGAGCATGAATAGTTGCAAATATATAGTACGGTAGACGTACGAGATTTTTTTACAATCTAATCCATTTGATATCCTTGGCTTATATTAAGAATGTCCAAGTTGGTTGAGTTAGGGACTTAACTCACTTGTTTAAGAATATTAAGGATATCTTAGTTTCTAAAAGTTAAGAGACTTAAAGTATTTTGAAAGTATATGATACTTGTTTTGTTTGGAAAGTTTAAGTCTCTTGGTTATAAAGAAGAATGCAAGTATCTAAGGTATAAAGCTAGTATAACGGCTCTATGAGAAGTTGATTATAATAGCTTTATGGAAGGTTAAAAAGAGTGGTTTACTCTAAGTAATATAAGTATGATAAATGACTTGAAATAATGAAAGACAAATTGATTTTAAGGCATCAATTGCTTAAGGTTTTAAAAGAAAGAAGTCACTTGATTTAGAAGCCTAAATGTATTTCTAAAAGGTATTGTGACTTGTCTTGAAAAGTAGATATAACTTGATACTACGGTTATTAGTATCTTGAAAGTTTTATAAGAAAAAGAGTCATTTTAAAAGAATAGAAGTACATAGTACTTTGGGTTAAATTCTCGGATTTTATAATGACATGTTAGTGCCTTAAGTAAACTAAAATGAGAGTGTATATGAATAAGGATAATAAGAAGTTAGGGGGATTTCTTAACTTGTTTATGTTATGTATGATAAGCCGGTAGTGCTTATGTTATGTATGATAGCCGGTTGTGCTAGTTTATGTTATTCTTACGGGGTAAAGCCCCGGGTTACTACTAATTCCATGGATTTGCTACCCATGATGCGAGTGCGGCGTTTGTACTCATTACGGTCCCATTGGGCCTAAGCGGGTGAAATAGTCATGTGCGGGTGAAATAGTCCTATGCGAGGAATACCTCATGCGGGTCCATACGACCTATGCGGGCGGATACAACCTATGCGAGGAAGTTACCTCATGCGGGTCCATACGGACCTTGCGGGTGAAATAGTCCCAGGAGTAGGATTGTTTAATGATACCACGGGCGGGTGGCCCTACTTGATCATGAGCCTCCTATTTTTATGCAATAAAAGTATACTCTTATTTACTCTCATTGTTAGTAAGGCACAGTGTACTGTTAATTGAGTTATCATACCTGTCTCCAGTTTTATTTTAGACTTATGATTTCATTACGATTTCTGGGCCACATATTCGTACATGTCAGATCGACCTCCTTCGGGGGGCTGCGTTCATGCCGCAGGTAGAGTATACAAGTTGTTGATCCTCACTCTTAGAATCAATATTCAGCTGTTGAGAAGCTCTATTACTCCGGAGGCTTATCCCCGGTATTGTCGGTTGTTGTACATTCAGGGGTATGGCGGGACCCTGTCCCGTCACAGTTGTTATTCTTAAAGGTCTGTAGTCATATCTTATGGATTTGGGTTGTAAAGAAAAAAAAAGAGTTGTACCGTTTCATTTGTGGATTATGTATATTTTACGGAAGGTGGCCTTATCGGCTAGCCTGTTGATGTTTATTGTCTTAGTATTTATATGTGCTGTGTATGTTCCGCTTCTATTCTCTGATGTATACCTGAAAGGGGTGCCCAGGTAGGGCACCAGTCGCAGGCCCGGGGTCGGGTCGTGACAAAAGTGGTATCAAAGCAGTTAGTCCTCAGAAAGTGTCTACAGACCGTGTCTAGTAGAGTCTTGGTTATCGGTGTGTTGTGCACCACATCTATCACCAGGAGGCTGCAGGACATTTAGGATTGGTTTCCATTCTTCTCACTTTGAGATCGTGCGATAGAGCTGTGTGGTTAGGGTCGTCTCTCCCTAACAAGTTATGTTAATTGCAACTACGAGAAATGCAACAGTGACCCAGGAAAGATTATGTGGATTGCGTATTCAGGTTGGTAATATTTGTAGTATAGTTGATATTGTGACATACAACTATACAGATTTATGTATGAGGGTCACATATGTGTTGCCTAGAATGATTTTAGATTACCAGGAATTGGTAAGGACTTAATAAATACCGGGAAGGTATGAACAGTTAATGAACTCTCATCAAGGTTTTACGTGCTAATTTGAGATAATTAGGAGATGATGAGCTGTCTGAGAAGGAAATGGACCCTTAAGAAGTTTAATTAAGGGACTTAATGGAAGACTATGTTAATAGATTAAGCTACGTGGTATGATTAAGATAATGGTACGGGTGAGATCCGTATGGAGTAAGTATGGTTGTTGTGGTCAAGACAACACGATTATGGTATTACCAGAAGTTTTTATACCCATTTACAGGGGGACTGATAAGGTAGGCTTGGAGCATGGAAATTGTGAACCTAAGAATGTTGATAACCGCCGAGACCTTAGGTATATAAGGCCTTCTCGGGTAGTAAAAATTTAAGTCAGACCAAAGATAATAGTTAAGTACAACGCCGAGTCGGGTTGATGACCTATTAAGGGTCGCCCCATAGCCTGTAATGGAATGGGATCAGTTGGTAGTAGTCCCACTACGTGACAGGGTCACGAGGGTGCAGGGCCCAAGTCTAGTAAATCATTTTACGGGTTCGTGGACGCATTCCAACGGAACCAGGTTGTGAGAGCCGGAAATGACCTTATATTGCTTAATATAGTAACTCCAAAGATTGGAGTCCAGATTTAGTATGGAAGTTATGTAAGTATGCTAGTATAAGTTTGAGAGTACGGAAATAGTACGACCAGTGAGAAAGAGAGCAACCAAGTGTAAGAGATAGAGTCTGAATCCATGAGAACCTTAGAGGTAACTACACCCGTGAGTGATGGGTGGTAGCTGAGCGGGTGTATAATAATTGCCCGGTGACGATCTGATCGTCGGACCATGCGCACCTAGTAGAGTGACATGATGCACTTGAGGTCATTATGAGTACGGGTTAGTTGGCCTCTTGTTATGCCAACGTTGACTACAAAGAGAGATTGATTCGGTACCAGTTTTCCAGTAAACCGGTTATCGGGTGGAAAGGAAGGGAAGTGGTTGTAACCAGTGAATTATCCTTCCTTCTTTGACATCATTGTTTTTAATAAGTCTGTGTGACTTGTTCATTTGAGGTGAATTGAGGCAGAAGGTAAGAAGTAATACTCGAATTTGAAGGAGTTTATGTTAAGTGGCCTTGGAGGTACTTGAAGTTGGTTTGGTGTGGCGGTCAGGACCACGACCTTCCGGATAAGTTTAGGATAGCGCGCAAGCAAGAATAAGATAAGTACGAGTGCTGCCTACGGAAAACAAAAGACATCGTTGGTAGGTTTTGAAAATCTATACGACTAAAAGGTGGCGCTTGATGATTAAGCTTTTGTAAGGGAGATAAGTTCTCTCCCCCACGTGAAGGATAGTTTTACGTATTATGGGGTTACGTGTACCCATGTTGTTAGACGAAGGATAGGAGACGGGTAAGGTCTTCAGTATCGTCATACCATAGGTTACAATTTTAGATAACCGTGGGAAAAGTTTTGTGTTGGGGTAATTGTGAACGACGTTACGAAATGGTCGAGGAAGTGTCATAAGGATATAAATGCAGGTAGTACGCATGCATGAAACTTTATGATTATGAATCAAGATAGAAATACTTTTGCTAATAATAAGCATAAGGAAAGGTTATGACCAGAATGATAAAAGAGAATACAACTATGGTTATGTAAGTTGCACGAGGTATGATTATGTCACGACCCGAACCCGGGCCCGTGACTGGTGCCTTACCCCGGGCACCCTAGTGATACAACATCAGAGAAAAACCAGCGGAAATAAAAACTTAAACATTTAAATAGACATGGATCAAGATAAAAGAAAATAGGCCAACCAAAACGGTTGCCTTTCAACATATATATATATAGACATTTGAGCGAGCATAATCCTTACAACCCTACCCACAACAAAGGCTGCACTTAAGATTTTTACAACAACTATGACGACAGGCCCCGCCATACCCCGAATGTACAAGAACCTACTGCACTGTGTGGTAACATACCAAAGATAAGCCTCCAAGGAACGGAGCTTCCCAATACGCCAAGGGTGATCCTAAAAGCGGATCGACAACCGATGTACTCTACCGCGCAGATGAACGGCTCCGGCGAGGTCAAGATAATAGGTACCAAGTATGTGAAATCAGAATATCTGTAAATGAAATCATAATAGTCTATATAAAGCAGAGACATGTATGATAACCGGACTACAAGATACACATATAACGATTATATCAAGTCGTGACTCACGCCTCCAAGTCATTACTCAAATATAACGATGGGTCTCACGCCATAACATCAATCATGCCCGTGGAATACCTTCCTCATCGCCGTGATCTATGATATGATAACACCAAGAAGTACACCTGAACACCAAGTCCTACCTGATGCCAAAGCCGTACTAACAATACAATACAACCAAACCACGAAGCTGACACGGGGCAAGTACGAAAGCCGACTACCAGATACCAAGGCCGAACAGTAAAACCTCATGGAGAGCTAGTCCATAGAATAACAATCCCAATGGAACTATACCCGTGCGCCACGCATCGTGTCAGTATGTCCAGAAGGAAACAACAAGACAACAATCCCAATGGAACCATACCCGTGCGCCACGCATCGTGTCAGTATGTCCAAAAGGAAACAACTAGACGGCAATCAAAATGGAACCATACCCGTGCGCCACGCATCGTGTCAGTATGTCCAAAACGATTAGCAAAAATAACACTATCAACAGGAGCGTACCCGTGGAATTCTCCGTCACTGCCGACACGTCCAAGTAAGTTCTCAACAAGTCAACCGGCCCTCCATCGAGAGACGCGATAGTATAGAAATACAATTCTTTCACAACAAAGGCTATCACAACAAGCATAGGCAAGTTTCACAACAACAAGCATAGGCAAGTTATACATAACTCAAGGTACTTTCATTTTATGCCAAAGTCCGGGTTTTAACCCTAAAGTACTACGTACGTTAAACTTCTTTTAAAGATCCATTCCTTTTATAAAAGTCACCCGATACCCGTAGTATAAAATAGAGTGACTTACATCTTTTAAGTAAACCAAAACAACTTCCATACTTTCCTTTTTAAAACCAAATTAAGGCAATACCATGCCTTCTTTTTGGACCAAAACACTTCTCTTTAAAGTCAAGTTACCACATTAAAACCAATGATAAAAACCCTTCTTTTGTTCTCATAAAGTCGTTATAACTAACTTCCCATAAAGCTGTTATAACACTTTATGTTTTAAACCAATTTAAGACAAAACAATGCCTTTCTTTTCCTAGAGTTCCAGCTTTGCCTAATTTCAATTACTCAAGTCTCTTTATTTTTAGAAAAGTTTCATAGTTCGATGTCTTAATCTCCTTTAAAACAATTGAGTAACATATGCCATAAAGTGAGCGCTTTATTCTTGTTTATAACCATTTATTAAAGCAGCCATGATCTAGAAAATGTAATATCATTTTGTCTCATCTTAACTTCTATGCGGATGGAGGTTTCTACTGGTTTTAATAATACTTCATTATTCATTACATTTTCCTTTATTAACGCCGCAGTTGGTTTGTCGATACTCATTCGATTTCAAATCAAGAAACATTATTCCTTTTAAAACCAAGTACTCATTACTCACGAATGAGGTTTCACACTTTTAACAAACGTCATATCAATACAATTAAGTCAAGTCTCTTATCTTTTAAGATTAAGTCTCTTAACTTCTAAAAATCAGTAAACCATTCTTTTTATCTCTCTTAAGACGTTATACCTAACTTCCCATAAAGCTAGTATAACTCTTATGTTTTCAAAACCAAGTATTACTCTTCTTTCAAAAAGGTTTCTTATTCTTTTGAAATACTTCAAGATTCTTTATTATTCAGGCTTAAGTCAAAAGGCATTGCCGTAACACTACATTCAGTTAACACACGTACGTCTACCGTACTATATATATATATTCCTTTTAAAATATTTCAAGGTTCTTATTATTCAGGCTTAAGTCAAAAGACATTGCCGTACAACTATATTCAGTTAGCACACGTACGTCTACCATATTATATATACATATTATTCAGGCTTAAGTCAAAAGACATTGCCACACGTACGTCTACCGTACTATATATATTCCTTTAAAATACTTCATGCTCAAGAGTATAGGAAGAATCACATACCTCGCGACGATTATCGACTATAAGCAAAACGCTCCACGGCTATAACCCGGCTAGCCTTGTCCACCTTCCAAGTAGTATATGCTACTCGCAGAACATTCAACCAATAAAGGCTATCAGTCTACTGTAAATACAGTCCTATGTAAGTACAGTTTAATCTTCTACTAATAATCTTCTGACGTGATTTCAGTTCAAGTCTATTCTGTAATATCCTTCTATTACAGTTCAATTCTCTTCTATGAATCTTATATTCATTTCTATACAACTACAGTATGTAATTCCCAATTATAATAGAAGGACAGTAGTATTTACCTCGATGAGCCCAAAATTATCCAAGTTTAATGTCGCTCCTGAGCAACGTTTAGCTCATACTCCGTGCGCTCCAACCCGCTCCAAGCAACCCTTAGAAGTTCTACGCAACTTCTACTTAACACTTCAACCGACTATGAAGGTTTTCCTTAGGGTTTCGTTTTGTGGCTGAGGGAAAGTATATTAGTATTTCCGGGCTCTACGTATAGAGGTAACTTTGGAAAGTACTACAAGGTATATGGGCTAAAGTATTTGGGCATAATAACAATACTTGGAGAGTATTTCTATACCACAAAAAGGGGGTATTTATACGAGACAACTAGGCAAAGGGGGGGGGGTACCCTCTCGGCCAAGCCTCACTCAAAGGGAGGGGAGGTTCTCGCCAAGGCTTCTCAAAAGAGGGGAGTTTGGACGAACTCAACTCACAAACGCGGGAGGGATTTCAAGACTTGGAAAATGATTTTAGGATGAAGAAGTTCATCAACTTAGAGGGGTATTTATAGGTCAAGCAATGGCCAACCAATGGCCAAGATCAATCCAAGTGTTAGGCAAGTGTAGGGCTAGATTTAAACCATGTGTACCTTATCCATCTACCACACCAACTTGCACAAAAATATCCTACCAACTCCCTCCTCCTATTCGTCCTCTTCACCGCCCACAATTCCTTCCAATGTGAGGGTGACACATGTCACCCTCCCGTTGGTCCAAAATGTTTCGTCTCTCGGAAAAATCCGCAAAAATAATAAATGTCATAGCCGGAATTTTCCCTTCGCAAGTCTTGTAAAATGTTTCGTCGAAAAACGATTCTTTTCGGCACTTGTGCCCAAATTTTCGAACCTTGCCAACTTTTAAAGCTCAAACTTTTGTACGTACGCCCTCACGTACATACTCTGGAAATACGGGGTATAACATTCTCCCCTCCTTAGAAACATTCGTCCCGAATGTTCCTTCTCAAGACGGATAACGATAAAGTTCCTTTATCAAGTTGCCAACGCCACACCTGGCCACGAAATAACACACGCTCTCTTCCTTCCTTACTCGTCGTGCCCTTCTCGAACACTTGAACTCTTCCTAGTACACGTACCACACTTCAGTCAATGCTTCCGTTGCCAAAACTTTGGAGTCACCACCTCCAAACTTGGTCATCTTACTAACTTCAATCTTCCTTAAGGCCATTCCCGGCCTTCACGATCCGCTTCTGGTCGAACATATTGTTATACCCCGTATTTCCAGAGTATGTACGTAAGGGAATACGTACAAAAAGTTTAGCCTTAAAGTTTAGGCTTGGACGATTTTTTTTGGGCACAACTCACAAAACGAATAGTTTTCCGACGAAACGTTTCCACAACTTTCGTAGGGTAAATTCCGGCTATGCCATTTCTAATTTTTGCGGATTTTTCCGAGAGACGAAACATTTTGGACCAACGGGAGGGCGACACTTGTCACCATCCAATTGATGGACTTGAAATCGTCCATTTGGACGAATTGGACATGGTGAGCACGTTTTTTGTGCCTTGTGCACAAGTCAAGGAGTTGGTAGGATATTTGTGTATAGTTAATCCTCACCCTACACTTGCCTTGCACTTGTCTTAATCTTGGCCATTGGTTGGCCACTTCTTGACCTATAAATACCCCCTTAGAGATGAAGAGTTCTTCATCCACAAATCTTTCCAAGTCTTGAAAATCCTCTCCTCTCCCTTTGTAGCTCTTTCGTCCAACACTCCCCTCCCTGAAGGCCCTGACGAATACCCCTCTAGCCTAGTAGTTTGGCCGAGGCCCCCTAGCCTAGCCAAAAATCTACCCTCCCTTGGTAGAAAAGTTGTCTTCTAGTATTGTTATAATGCCCAAAATACCTAGCCCAAATACCTTAGTACTTAGTAGAAGTTGTGAAGAACTTCTAAGGTTTCTGGAGCATACAACTTAGAGCAAAACCTTGCTCAGCGCGACTTTTCTAGGATATTATTGGGCTTACCGAGGTAACTAATCCTAACCTCTTTTGAATTAGAGAATACTTCTTGTAGTAGTATTAGAATAAGTATTAAATACTTAGAAGAATATCACAGAATAGAATTGAACTGTTACCACGTAGAAGGGTTTAAAAGAAGAATAATCAAACTGTATTTACATGGGATCGCTTTCACAGAGACTTATATAGCTCACCGCAGGGAAGTGCGCCCAACTTTCCGTAGAATTGTGAACCCTCTGCTTAGAATGACCTTGAGTAGTCTTTGATAGATGTCGTGACTATTATAGGTGACTCTGCGCGCGACATATTCAACTCGCGGTGGTTTTCACGAGAAGGTATGTGATTCTTCCTAAAGCATGATATTTTTACAATATATATAGTACGTAGACGCATACGTGTTAATCGAATAATAACTACGCAATGTCTTTGACTTAAGCTGAATAATACTTACGAATGCCTCACGCTTAAGCCCGAATAACGCTTACGCAGAATGCCTCACGGCTTAAGCTCGAATAATAAAGATCCGAAAGCATTTCAAAAGAATCTCAATCATTTTTAATGTAAGAGAACTAATTGGTTTTTAAATGAAGCTTAAGAGTTATACTAGCCTTATGGGAAGTTAAGTATAACCACTTAAGATTGATAAAAGAAACAATTTGCCTATGTGTTTATAATGACTTATATTGAATTGTGAAAAGAATAATAGGATGGTTTGATAAGTAGACATGATATGATGCTATGTGTGTTAGTGTCTTGTAACGTTTGTGAAAAAGAGCATTCTTGTTGTGCTTATGTTGTTTAACGATAAGTCATAGGTTAGTGTAACATCACTCACCTCTTGACATACACGGGGTTGTCGCCTCCGACGCGGGTAGACTCAGTGATGCGGGACCATGATTCGAGAATACCTCATGCGGTCCGCGGACCTATGCGGAGCTACGGGAGTTCCGTGTGTGCGGGGTTATACCTCACGCGCCATGTGGCCATGCGACGACGAGTCGGGACGATGCCGAGGAGTAGCTACCGACGCGGGGTTATATACCCTATGCGCCTATGTGATTGGCCTATGCGGACTACGGAGTCCGTGATTAGGCTTGCATGGTGATACTACGCAATTGGCCTCGCTCGATCATTCGCAACCTAGAAAAGACACATTACGCTTACCTATTACTACTTGTTTGTGATGTGGCACTATGCGGTTTCTCGTTGTTTCATACATACTTGCAAAACTGCTTTTTAAAATGATATGTTTCATTTAAGTATTTTACGCTTTCATATACTTAGTACCTATCTTGACCTTCTTGGCCGTTCATGCCGCAGTGGTGGCAAGCAGTGCTAGATCCACATTCTTAGGATCTCTACGTTGGTGTCGGGAGCTCCATCTTTTCCGGAGGCTCTACTTTTGGGTATGATCTCCCTGTTGTAGATAGTTTTGTACAGTCAGGGTATGGCGGGGCCCTGTCCCGCCATAGTTGTATATTTCCTTAGAGGTCTGTAGTCATGTTGTACAGTGTCGGATGTAACTGCTAAACCATGTTTATATATATATGCCGAAAGACGATGTTTTCTCACATAAACTGTGTCTTATTTTATAAACTGTTTCATGTCTTGCTTTATATTTCCGCTGATTACTCTGATGTATGACTACTTGGGTGTCCAGAAGGCACCACCACGCCCGGAACGGGTCGTGACAAAAGTGGTATCAGAGCAGTTAATCCTCGGAAAGTGTCTACAGACCGTATCTAGTAGAGTCTTGATTATCGGTATGTTGTGCACCACACCAATAATCAGGAGGCTATAGGATATTTAGGATTGGTTTCCATTCTTCTCATTCTGAGATCGTGCTTTAGAGCTGTGTTATAGGTTGGACCCCTCTAACGTATTCCTTTCCCGAATGATTATGCCTCCACGTAAGGCAACCCGCCCGTATGGCAAGGCAGCCGAGGAGCCGCTAGCAGACACCCAGAGTCACGAGGGCTCGTGCCCGATCCATACCGAGACGACGAGTTCTATGACGCCGCCACTCAAAGAGACCACAAGCACCCACACCTCCCGCCCCACACCGGGCGGAGGAGTTAGGGTAAGCTGAGACGGCCCACCTTTGGCTAAAGTCAGGCCCGACATTTGAGAGGCCGACGCGGCAGCCTCAGCTCCAGCCACGGCCGCACCCGTGGTACACCCGAGGCGTATAGTTTGAGGTGCGAGATTTCTTGAGTCAGAGCCCGCGAGTTTTTCGGTCGAGGCCGGAGGATGATCCGCAGGAGTTCATCCGTCACCAGAGGATCATGAGGTGATCAAGGCCTCGAGACAGAGTCTGTGACTTTCGCCAGATCGGCCGCGTGATACCGCACCGATTGGTTTGATTCACGGGAGTTATCCCGGAGAGCACGTCCCCAGCCTACTGGGATGAGTTCTCGAGGCTTTCTCACTCACTTCGCCTCCACAGATGGCGAGGGCGCGGCCGATAGATTTTTACCATCGAGGCGAGGACGACCGTCAAGGAATACAATGTCGAGTTTGATTCATTGGCTCGATATGTCCCAAAGATTGGTAGCAGATATGGAGGATAGGTGCACCGCTATGTCACCGGCTAGACGACTATATGGCCGAAGTCATGCGGTGTTTTCCACCGGTATGGACATTACCCGCATACAGCTCATGCTCTTGGATGTGAGCGTAGAGACCGGGTTGTGACAGCAAAGAAGCAGGTTAAGACCAGACGGCAGGTCTTTTGGTGGCTATCGTGGTGGGCGGCCTCGCAGCAGCCTCAGATTTGCACCACAGCCCAGAGCACTCTCGCGCCGCCCTCAAGACACCAGATATTCGAGGGCGTACTGTGGCCCTGTGGCTTCAGACGCCCAGAGCGGCAGAGGTATCGGCCGACGGACCACCTCGGTGGCCGATGCGCAGATCCCACTTCGAGTCAGGTACGGGAGTTTGTTTGATTGGCCAGCCAGGTCACTATGCGAGGAACCGTCCACCAAGGGCGATCTTGATGGTAAGTCACCTACAGTTCTTTCACGTCTTCTTCATCCTCGACAGCTACTCGCCCGAGGCAAGGTACCCATGGACCGGCAGTCGCGCAGAGGTCGTGGCGCTGGTCCCGATTCTAGCGTCCTCGAACCGCATTTATGCTTTGTCCACCGGCAGATCGTGAGGCCTCACCGATGTCGCCACGTACCTTATCGGTTCGGGTTTGATGTTTATGCCTTGATAGATCCGGTTCTACTGCCCCATATATCTCCCCTGTTGCTAGTAGGATAGGGATAGAGCACGAGTCCATAGACCCTTTCGAGGTAGCTACGCCATGGGTGATTCGGTGGTAGCTCTACGGGTATATAGAGCTTGTCTGTGACTATTTACATCGTCGGACCTAGCCGACTTGATAGAGTTAGAGATGATTGACTTCGACGTGATCACGGGATGGATTGGCTAGCTTGCTACGCCAATGTTGACCGCAGAGAGAGAGTAGTACGTTCCAGCTTTCGGCGAGCCGGTTATTGAGTGGGAGGAGCACGGTATCGCCGGCGTAGGTTTATTTCCTACCTCAAGGCTAGGTAGATGGTGCGGGGTATATCTACCATCTCGTTCGTGTTTGATATCAAGTCGCGGTACCAGATTTTCGGCCCAAGAGTCGAGTTCCCGCAGCGTGTTTCGGATGACCTCCGTATCCTCCTCCCGAGAGGAGATTGAGTTTTGTATTGACATATTGCACACTCGGCCTATTTCCATTCCGCCATACGAATGGCACCCGCCGAGTTGAGAGAGTTGAAGGATCGGCTTAGAGATTTCCGGAGAAGCGGCTTCATCAGCCTAGTGTTTCTCCCGGGAGCGCGGTATTGTTCGTGAAGAAGAAGGACGGGCCAGCGCATGTGTGATTACTGACCGGTGAACAAGGTGACCATTAAGAACATACCCTTCCTGGATTGATGATTTGTTCGACCGGGCCAGGTGCGAGATGTTTCTCCATGATTGACCGCGATCGGGCTATCATCAGTGCGAGTCGAGAGGTGGATGTCCCTAGATCGCATTCAGACCCAGACGCATTATGAGTTCGTGGTCATGTCTTTGGTTGACCAATGCTCGGCGGTATTCATGGATTTGATGAACCGAGTGTTCAAACCATTTTTGGACACGTTTGTGATAGTGTTCATTGATGATATCTTGGTTTATTCTCGCCAGAGCAGAGCACGCGGAGCATTTGGCGATCAGGCCGACGCTTCCAGACAGCAGCTTGACGCCAAGTTTTCCAAATGTGAGTTTTGGTTGACTTGATGGCGTTTCTTGGGCATATTGTCGGGCCGATGGCATTCGAGTGATACGCCAAGATCGAGGCGATCAGACTTGGCCTAGACCTACTACTCCGGCAGAGGTTCGCAGCTTTCGGGCCTTGCAGGATATTATCGGTTCGTGGAGAAGTTTGCTTTATCTTCGCACCATTGACTAGGTGACTGGCGGCAAGTTTGATGGATCGATGCTTGTGAGCGTGGTTTCGATTCTTGAAGAGAGACCGACGACCGCCCGCTTCTTACTCTTCCGAGGTCCAGATGGTTATGTCGTGGTATTGTGACGCGCCGGGCATCGGGTTGGGATGTGTTGATGCGACGGCGGGGTTATAGCATATGCATCCCGACACCAAGAAACACGAGGAACTACCCCACCCATGATTTGGAGTTGGCGCCGTGATTCACGCTTTGAAGATCCGAGGCACTATTTGTATGGGGTTCACGTGGATATTTTTACAGCACCACAAGAGCCTCCAAAGATATCTTCACCAGAGGAGCCGAACTTACGGCGAGACGGTGGTTAGAGTTGCTTAAGGATTACGATGTTGATATCTGTACCACCCGGAAGGCCAATGTTGTGGCAGATGCTCTTAGTCGTAGGTCGATGGGGAGCCTATCAGATGTGCAGCTAGAGAGGAGGGACATGGTTCGTGATTTGCACCAGTTAGCGAGCCTTGGTGTCCGTTTGATTGATTCTGATAGCAGTGGGGTTAGAGTTCGTGAGGTTGCCGAGTCTTCCATCGTTGAGGAGGTGAAGAGGCAACAGTTCGAGGATCCAGCTTTGATTCGATATCGTGATCTGCCTCTTCGTGAGGCGCGGTCCTTGAGGTAGCACCTGGGTGCTAAGGTTTGAGGGCGATTGTGTGTTCCGGATGTTTCGTGACTTCGCAGAGTTCTCGGGGAAGCACACAAATACAAGCGTTTCATCCATCCGGGTCGACCAAGATGTACCACGACCTTAGATCTGTGTATTGGTGGGATGGCTTGAAGAGGGACGTTGCAGAGTTCGTAGCTCAGTGCCCGTGTTGTCAGCAGGTGAAGGTAGAGCACCAGAGGCCTGGTGGTTTGTTACAGACGATTGAGATCCCGACCTGGAAGTGGGAGGTAATCATTAACACCCAACCCGGCCCATCGTGCCTTACCGGGCACCCTAGTGATACAACATCGAGAAAACCAAATGGAAAATAAAACACGAGTCATGAAACAAGAGATATAATAAATAAACAAAGCAACCAAAACAGTTGCCTTCAAGATATACATAAAACCCGAACGCTTATCCTTTTACAAACCCCGCCACAACAAAGCATGCACTTAAGATTTACAACAACTATGACGGACAGGGCCTCGCCATACCCCGAATGTACAAGAACCTACAACTCAGTGGAACATACCAAAGATAAGCCTCCAAGGAACGGAGCTTTCCAACACGTGAAATGAGATCCTAAGAGCGGGATCCACGACCGATGTACTCTACTGCAGATGAACGCAGCCCGAAGGAGGTCAAGACGACAGTACCAAGTATGTGAAATCACAACATCAGAAATGAAATCATAATAGCTTAAAAAGCGAGACATGTATGATAACCAAAATACAAGACGCAACATAAAAGTAAATAAGTCGTGGACTCACGCCTCAAAGTCACCACTCAAATATAACTATGGGTCTCACGCCCACAACATCCATCATGTTCGCATCACGGCCGCATGCCCCTAATATCGTGACGGTGTAGACATGTCCATGATGCAACAATAATAAGGCCGCATGGCCACATGCCCCGAATATCGTGACGGTGTAGACATGCCCATGTAACCTCAATAACAATATATTTGTGGTCAACCCGCCGCACGGCCACATGCCGAATATCGTGACGGTGTAGACACGCCCATGTTGCGTAATAACCATATATCGGTAATCAACCCGCCGCACGGCCGCATGCCCCGAATATCGTGACGGCAGGTATACGCCCATGTGACATCAACAATAAGACGAGAATCAAAATGGAAACATACCCGTGGAATTCTCCATCACCGCCAAAGACGCCCAAGTAAGTTCTCAACAAGTCAACCGCCTCTATCGAGAGACGCCAGAATACGTAAATACCACACTTGCACAACAAAGGCTATCATCACAAGCATAGGCAAGTTTCACAACAACAAGCATAGGCAAGTTTCACAACAACAAGCATAGGCAAGTTTCACAACAACTCAAAGTACTTTCATTTTATGCCAAAGTCCGGGTTTTTTAACCCCAAAGTACTACATACGTTAAGTTCTTTTAAAAAAGATCCATTACTTTTATAAAAGTCACCCGATACCCGTAGTATTAGAATTACCAACCCACATTCCCTTTTCAAAATCAAGTAACAACATTCTTTTCCTAAGTTCCAGTTTGCCTAGTTTCAATTACTCAAGGTTCTCATTTTCAAATGGTTTCATAGTTCCCAAACTTAATCACTTGATTCCTTTTTAGAACAATTGAGTAATATATGTCTCACGTGAGAGTAGGTTATTCTTGTTTACAACATTCTTATTACAACAGCCATGATCTAGAAAATGTATATCATTTTGTCTCATCTTAGTTTCTATGCAGATGGAGGTTTCTACTGGTTTTAATACAATTCATCATTATTCAATACATTTTCCTTTATTAACGCTGCAGTGGTCTGTCGATACACATTATGATTTCCAAATCAAGAAACATTATCCCTTTAAATAAAACCAAGTACTCATTACTCACGAATGAGGTTTCACACAAACATTCACATTAAAACAAATAAGTTAAGTCTCTTATCTTATAAGATCAAGTCTCTTAACTTCTAACATCAGTAAACCATTTTCTTTACCTCTCTTAAGACATTATACCTAACTCCCCATAAAGCTAGTATAACTCTTTTTAAAACCTTTTAAAACCAAGTGTTACTTCCTTCCAAAACGATTTATAAATCTTTTGAAATACATCAAGTTCTATATTATAACTAGCCGCTTATAATTCACATCGATTACCTTTTAAAACCACAAAGTATTTTCTTACCTACATAAAGTCATATAACCAACTTCCCATAAAGCCGTTATAACACTTTATGTTTTAAGAACAATCAAACACGCTTAACACGACGTCTCACCGCACTACATAGTTCACACATATCATGCTAGAAGAGATAGGAAGAGGTTCACATACCTCGCGACGATTGTCGACTAATAGCAAAACGCCCAAGTACCCCAAACCGCGGCTACTCCTGCTGCCAGTGGATCACCCACACGTAGTACTTCAACCTATAAGGCCACGCGCGCTTTATTAACATCTAGATCTCAACGCTCCATAATCTACGTAAAATTCGAAGACCTCCCCGCAACAACAGAAATCTCCTCCTCTATCGAGGCCGCTACCAAGCCAACCGTGGGGGTTTACACGCCTAACCTGACGTACAATTCTACTACACAAGAATGCTATACAAGTCATCAGAATACAGCCCTATGTAATTACAGCTCGATTCGGCTTTATTCTTCAAAGCTTAAGTCAAAAGACATTGCCACAATACTAAGTTCGGATTCTATATATAGTATACAACAACTATATATTCAACACTTATGTAATTTCCAATTACAATAGGGGACAAGATATTTACCTCGATAAGCCCAAAATTATCCGAGTTTAATGTCGCTCCTGAGCAAGGTTTAGCTCCTCCTCCGAGTGCTCCAATCCGCTCCAAACAACCCTTAGAAGTTCTAACCAACTTCTCTTAAGTACTTCAAACAACAATGAAGATTTCCTTAGGGTTTCGTTTAGTGGCTAAAGGAAAGTATAATCGTATTTTCCGGCTTTTATAAGTGTAATCCTGGGAATACTACAAGGTATTTGGGCCAAGGTATTTGGACATTACAACAATACTTTGGAGAGTATTTCTATACCACAAAGGGGGTATTTATACGAGACAACTAGGCTAGGGGGGGGTGTACCCCACGGCTAGCACTACTAGGAGGGGGGATACTTTCGGCCAAGGGGCCTTCTCAAAAGGGAGGTGGCGGACGAATACAACAAGGAGAGGGGAGGGAGATGTCAAGACTTAGGCACATTTTTGGATGAAGAACTCTTCAAGCTTAGGGGGGTATTTATAGGTCAAGGAATGGCCAACCAATGGCCAAGATCCATCCAAGTGTATAGCAAGTGTAGGGCTAGGATTCACCTAAGTACACCTTATCCATCTACCACCAAAATATCCTACCTAATCCTTGACAAAAGCCAAGGCCAATTGGCCCACCATTGCCGCCAACCTCATCCAATGTGAGGTGACATGTCACCCTCCCGTTGGTCCAAAATGTTTCGTCTCTCGGAAAAATCCGCAAAAATAATAAATGACATAGCCGGAATTTTCCCAACAAAAGCTGTGGAAACGTTTCGTCGAAAAATGACTCTAATCGGGTGTTGTGTACAAATTTCGAAACTTGCCTAACTTAAGGCTCAAATTTTCTACGACGCCCTCACGCATACTCCAAAATACGGGGTATAACATTCTTCCTTAGAAACATTCGTCCGAATGTTCCTTCTCAAGTCTCAACACAAACATGCGCCAAGATAGTCTTCACCGCTATACGCATTTAAAAACAATCATGCCACACCGCCATGAAATAACAAATGCACAAAATACGAAATCCCAAGTCCACGAGGAATCACCTCTGTTATCACAAAAGTTCCCACCAAGGTCTAAAATATACTCCTCCGCACCTTCATTTCACAAAAGAAACGATCACACTCGCTCACTTCTCCCTACCGTCGCACTCGCTCAACACTCGAACTCTTCCCAAGACACGCACCACACTTCGGGCCAACGCTTCGTTTCCAACCCTCGAGTCACTACCTCCAAACTTGGTCATCTTACTAACCTCGATTTCTAAGGCCATTCTCGCCTTCACGAACCGATTCTCGTCGAACATATCTATGAACTCATACGATGGTCATCTAAGCTTGGGCCTAGCACTGCGTGACCGCCACCGGCGCGACCACCTGAGCTGATCCTTCCTCGAACGGACGGGTTGGCCCGCAACATGGCCCCAACCCGACCCATCGTAGCGCCAACTTCCGCCTCCGACACGGAACACACCGCTGGAAGCTACCACTTCCATCTCACACTAACCAGATTTTTAAATCACACTATAGCACAAAGCTATCCGAACATAACACTTAACACATCATTAACATCAATACATACAAGTATCTACCGGTTAAGGATATACTCAAACTAGGCGGTTCAAGGACCGCTAAAATCGAACTTCCACCGCGACTCTACCGTGGCCCGCAATCGCCTAGTAGTTCAGTGCTATCCTACCGCTACCCTCGCCTGGACAGTCTCTCGCCATATGGCCTGTGGCCGCAAGAATAACAAGCTCCTCGTACTACGACACTTCAAATGCGTCTACCACATCGACCACACCGAGGTAGGTGATCGATTCGCCAACACCCCTACTCCTCAACATTCAAACACAGGAGCCCGACCGCTTCCCGAATATCCTGGGTCCCGGCGTCGCGAGGACCACTGCAATGGCGGAGGTACATAACTAGTCTGGCCGAGGCGGTCCGCCTCGAAAGTCGCCAAAATATCCGCCGCTCGCCTTCTTCTGGCCGAAAGCCGTCCACCTGCCGATCTTCGCGCCTCGCACTCCAAGTGCATGAGCACGAATGCGGCAATGTCCATGCCCTACCAAGAGAAACACCGAACAACTCTCGCTAGGTAATCATCGAGCCTCAGAACATATCGGCACTCGATCCTCCATACTAGCTACTAATGCGGAACATACCGCCAATGAGTCGAACTCCACATTGTACTCCCGAATCAGACGCCTGCTTCGCCTCAACATCAAAAATCTTTACCCGAGCCCTCTCATTTGTGGAGGCAAGAAATGTGCTGGAAGGCCCCTCAAAACTCGCCCCAAACGGCCGGAAGTGCATGCTCTCCCGAAAGCTCCCACGAGTCAAACCAATCGATCGCGGTATCACGCACCGACGCGAACAAATGTCACGATCACTCTCAAGCCTTGATCACCCGCATGATCTCTTCCAGAATCGACGGATGAACTCCTCGCGATCATCCTCCGCCTCGACCAGTAAAACTCAAAGCGCTACAACTAAGGAAATCCCGTAGCCTCAAATCGCTCGCCTGGTGCACTACAGCCAGGCTGAACTGAATCCGGCGCCCACTTTATCTCTCATATCCGCCACAACCACGCCAATAATCGGGCCATCTCGCGACCATCTCCCGCCTGCATCGTGGACCTGAGGCTCGTGTATCAGAGTCTCGCAGCCACCGCTGCGCTCTAAACTCGCTGGGCCGGGCGGCGCGCAAAACTCGCCGTCAAGCACTACCTCATCGACCGCTCGCGCTCGCACTCTCAATCCTACTAGCAGCTCCTCACGCTTTGCCCTTCTGGGCCCCGGTTGCCTTCGCAGGCATAATCGTAAAAACGAAACACGCAGAGGGTCCAACTTACAACACAACTTTCTAAGGCACGATCTCGTAATGAGAAGAATGGAAACCAATCCTAAATGTCCTATAGCCTCACGATTATAGATGGTGCACAACACACCGATAATCAAGACTCTACTAGACACGTCAGACACTTTCCGAGGACTAATCGCTCGATACCACTTTGTAACACCCGAACTCGGCCCGTATCGTGCCTTACCCCGCACCCTAGTGATACAACATCGAGAAAACCAGCGGAAAATAAAACACGAGTCATGAAACAAGAGATATAATAAATAAACAAAGCCAACCAAAACAGCTTTCAAGATATACATAAAAACCCGAACAATTATCCTTTTACAAACCCCGCCACAACAAAGCATGCACTCTAAGATTTACAACAACTATGACGACAGGCCCGCCATACCCCGAATGCAAGAACCTACAACTCGTGGAACATACCAAAGATAAGCCTACGAAGGAACGAGCTTTCCAACACGCCGAAATGAGATCCTAAGAATGGATCCACGGCCGATGTATTCTTACTGCAGATGAACGCACCCCGGCGAGGTCAAGACGACAGTACCAAGTATGTGAAATCACAAATCAGAAATGAAATCATAATAGCTTAAAAAGCAGAGACATGTATGATAACCAAAATACGACGCAACATAAAAGGTCAAGTCGTGGACTCACGCCTCAAAGTCACCACTAAATATAACTATGGGTCTCACGCCCACAACATCCATCATGTTCGCATCACGGCGCGTGCCCCGAATATCGTGACGGTGTAGACATGTCCATGATGCAACAATAATAAGGCCGCACGCCACATGCCCGAATCGCAGGTGTAGACATGCCCATGTAACCTCGATAACAATATATCGGGTGGTCAACCGCCGCACGGCCACATGCCCCGAATATCAGACGGTAGACACGTCCATGTTGCGCAATAACCATATATCGGTAATCAACCCCGCGTGGCCGCGTGCCCCTAATATCAGACGGTAGACATGTCCATGTGACATCAACAACAAGACAGTAATCAAAATGGAAACATACCCGTGGAATTCTCCATCACTGCCAGCACGTCCAAGTAAGTTCTCAACAAGTCAACCGGCCCTCTATCGAGAGACGCGGTAACACATAAATACCACACTTGCACAACAAAGGCTATCATCACAAGCATAGGCAAGTTTCACAACAACAAGCATAGGCAAGTTTCACAACAACAAGCATATGCAAGTTTCACAACAACTCAAAGTACTTTCATTTTATGCCAAAGTCCGGGTTTTTTAACCCCAAAGTACTACATACGTTAAGTTCTTTTAAAAGAGATCCATTACTTTTATAAAATTCACCCGATACCCGTAGTATTAGAATTACCAACCCACATTCCCTTTTCAAAATCAAGTAACAACATTCTTTTCCTAAGTTCCAGTTTGCCTAGTTTCAATTACTCAAGGTTCTCATTTTCAAATGGTTTCATAGTTCCCAAACTTAATCACTTGATTCCTTTTTAGAACAATTGAGTAATATATGTCTCACGTGAGAGTAGGTTATTCTTGTTTACAACATTCTTATTACAATGACCATGATCTAGAAAATGTATATCATTTTGTCTCATCTTAGTTTCTATGCAGATGGAGGTTTCACCGGTTTTAATACAATTCATCATTATTCAATACATTTTCCTTTATTAACGCCGCAGGTCCTGCCGATACACATTCGATTTCAAATCAAGAAACATTATCCCTTTAAATAAAACCAAGTACTCATTACTCACGAATGAGGTTTCACACAAACATTCACATTAAAACAAATAAGTTAAGTCTCTTATCTTATAAGATCAAGTCTCTTAACTTCTAACATCAAGAAACCATTTTCTTTACCTCTCTTAAGACATTATACCTAACTCCCATAAAGCTAGTATAACTCTTTTTAAAACCTTTTAAAACCAAGTGTTACTCTCCTTCCAAAACGATTTATAAATCTTTTGAAATACATCAAGTTCTATATTATAACTAGCCGCTTATAATTCACATCGATTACCTTTTAAAACCACAAAGTATTTTCTTACCTACATAAAGTCGTTATAACCAACTTCCCATAAAGCCGTTATAACACTTTATGTTTTAAGAACAATCAAACACGCTAACACACGTACGCCTACCGCACTACATAGTTCACACATATCATGCTAGAAGAGATAGGAAGAGGTTCACATACCTCGCGACGATTGTCGACTAATAGCAAAACGCTCAAGTACCCCAAACCGCGGCTACCTTAAGCCAAGTGGATCACTCCACACGTAGTACTTCAACCTATAAGGCGACAAGGCGCTATTAACATCTAGATCTCAACGTTCCATAATCTACGAAAATTCGGCAAAGACTCTCCCGCAACAACAGAAATCTCCTCCTCTATCGAGGCCGCTACCAAGCCAACCGTGGGGTTTACACGCCTAACCTGACGCGTGTACAATTCTACTACACAAGAATGCTATACAAGTTCATCGTAATACAGCCCTATGTAATTACTGATTCGATTCTTTATTCTTCAGGCTTAAGTCAAAAGACATTGCCACAATACTAAGTTCAGTTCTATATATAGTATACAACAACTATATATTCAACACTTATGTAATTTCCAATTACAATAGGGGGACAAGATATTTACCTCGATAAGCCCAAAAATTATCCGAGTTTAATGTCGCTCCTGAGCAAGGTTTAGCTCCTCCTCCGAGTGCTCCAATACGCTCCAAACAACCCTTAGAAGTTCTAACCAACTTCTTAAGTACTTCAAACAACAATGAAGATTTTCTTAGGGTTTCGTTTAGTGGCTAAAGGAAAGTATAATCGTATTTTCTGGGCTTTTATAAGTGTAACCTTGGGAATACTACAAGGTATTTGGGCCAAGGTATTTGGACATTACAACAATACTTTGGAGAGTATTTCTATACCACAAAGGGGGTATTTATACGAGACAACTAGGCTAGGGGGGGGGTGTACCCCACGGCTAGCACTACTAGGAGGGGGGGGATACTTTCGGCCAAGGGGCCTTCTCAAAGGGGGGAGGGGTGTGGCGGACGAATACAACAAGGAGAGGGGAGGGAGATTTCAAGACTTAGGCACATTTTTGGATGAAGAACTCTTCAAGCTTAGGGGGGTATTTATAGGTCAAGGAATGGCCAACCAATGGCCAAGATCCATCCAAGTGTATAGCAAGTGTAGGGCTAGGATTCACCTAAGTACACCTTATCCATCTACCACCAAAATATCCTACCTAATCCTTGACAAAAGCCAAGGCCAATTCGTCCACCATTGCCGCCCAACCTCATCCAATGTGAGGGTGACACATGTCACCCTCCCGTTGGTCCAAAATGTTTCGTCTCTCGGAAAAATCCGCAAAAATAATAAATGACATAGCCGGAATTTTCCCAACAAAAGCTGTGGAAACGTTTCGTCTAAAAACGACTCTAATCGGGTGTTGTGTACAAATTTCGAAACTTGCCTAACTTAAGGCTCAAATTTTCTACGTACGTCCTCACGTACATACTCTGAAAATACGGGGTATAACAGTAATCAACATGGACTTCATCACAGGATTACCTCGCACTCAGAGGAGACATGATTCTATATGGGTTATCGTCGACAGGCTGACGAAATCAGCCCACTTTCTTCCCGTCAGGACGACTTTTTCGGCTGAGGATTATGCCAGACTTTACATCCGAGAGATCGTCGATCGCATGGAGTCCCTACTTCGATCATATCGCATGAGAGCCGGTTTACGCTAACTTCGGAGGTCCTTCCGAGGGTTTAGGACGCAGGTGAGCACGAGTAATCGCATTTCATCCACGCATGACGACAGCAGAGCGCACTATCCGCACTCTTGAGGATATCCGCGAGCCCGTGTTATTGACTTCGGTGGTAGTTGGGAGGATCATTTGCCTCTAGTTGAGTTCGCGATAATAATAGCTACCACTCCAAGATTCGATGGCGCCATGAGGCCTTGTATGGGAGAAGTGCAGATCGCCTATAGGTTGGTTCGATGTGGGCGAGTGCGGCTAGTGGGACCAGATTTGGTACAAAGCAGTGGATAAGGTGAAGCTTATCCGAGCGGCTATCGATACTCGAGTCGCATGTAAGTCGATGCAGATCATCGTCGTCGATCTTGAGTTCGAGGTTCATGATT
The DNA here is from genome assembly GCA_029844215.1 of Przewalskia tangutica. Lineage (NCBI taxonomy): Eukaryota > Viridiplantae > Streptophyta > Magnoliopsida > Solanales > Solanaceae > Przewalskia > Przewalskia tangutica. The sequence goes on along the minus strand of CM056733.1, from coordinate 14,421,887 downwards.
GGGTTTTCCTAAGGTGTCACCCATGAAGGGTGTGATGAGATTCGGGAAGAAGGGAAACTCACTTCTAGGTACATTGGGCTGTTTCAGATTGTCCGCAGGTAGGCAAGGTTGCTATGAGTTGGATCTGCCGTCCGATCCGAGGCGCGCATCCGCTTTTTCACGATCTACGCCGAGGAGATGTATCGGGGATCCATCTAGTGGTACACCCGATTGACGATGTCCAGTGTGACCGAGGTTATCGTATGAGGATATTCCCATAGCGATAGTCGATCGTCGTGTTAGGCATCCGCGACCAAGGACGTGGCTTCCACAAAGTCTTGTGGCGAACGAGCTCGAGGATGAGATGGCGGGAAGCCGGCGAGGACATGAGGCAGAAGTATCCTCACCTATTCCCCACACCTCCGTAATTCACTTTCCTACTTGTAAATTTTCATTATCGTTTATGCCTAAGTGTTGTTTTGTGGCCGTGTGGCATTTGCAAACCGCTTAAGTTATGAAGAATCTTATCGTTAACTGTCTTGGGAAGGAACATTCGGGACGAATGTTTCTAAGGAGGGGAGAATGTTATACCCCGTATTTCCAGAGTATGTACGTAAGGGAATACGTACAAAAAGTTTAGCCTTAAAGTTTAGGCTTGGACGATATTTTTTGGGCACAACTCACAAAACGAATAGTTTTCCGACGAAACGTTTCCACAGCTTTCGTAGGGTAAATTCCGGCTATGCCATTTCTAATTTTTGCGGATTTTTCCGAGAGACGAAACATTTTGGACCAACGGGAGGGCGACACTTGTCACCCTCCAATTAATGGACTTGAAATCGTCCATTTGGACGAATTGGACATGGTGAGCACGTTTTTTGTGCCTTATGCACAAGTCAAGGAGTTGGTAGGATATTTGTGTATAGTTAATCCTCACCCTACACTTGCCTTGCACTTGTCTTAATCTTGGCCATTGGTTGGCCACTTCTTGACCTATAAATACCCCCTTAGAGATGAAGAGTTCTTCATCCACAAATCTTTCCAAGTCTTGAAAATCCTCTCCTCTCCCTTTGTAGCTCTTTCGTCCAACACTCCCCTCCCTTGTGAAGGCCCTCGCCGAATACCCCCCTCTAGCCTAGTAGTTTGGCCGAGGCCCCCCCTAGCCTAGCCAAAAATCTACCCCCCTCCCTTGGTAGAAAAGTTGTCTTCTAGTATTGTTATAATGCCCAAAATACCCTAGCCCAAATACCTTAGTACTTAGTAGAAGTTGTGAAGAACTTCTAAGGTTTCCTTGGAGCATACAACTTAGGAGCAAAACCTTGCTCAGGCGCGACTTTTTCTAGGATATTATTGGGCTTACCGAGGTAACTAATCCTAACCCTCTTTTGAATTAGAGAATACTTACTGTAGTAGTATTAGAATAAGTATTAAATACTTAGAAGAATATCACAGAATAGAATTGAACTGTTACCACAGTAGAAGGGTTTAAAAGAAGAATAATCAAACTGTACTTACATAGGACTGTTTTCACAGTAGACTTATATAGCTCACCGGGTAGGGAAGTGCTGCCCAACTTTCCATAGAATTGTGAACCCTCTGTTTAGAATGACCTTCAGAGTAGTCTTTGATAGATGTCTGTGACTATTATAGGCTGACTCTCTTGTGACATATTCAACTCGCGTGGTTTTCGCTGAGAAGGTATGTGATTCTTCCTAAAGCATGATATTTTTACAATATATATAGTACGGTAGACGTACATGTGTTAACTGAATAATAACTACGGCAATGTCTTTGACTTAAGCCTGAATAATACTTACGGCAATGCCTCGCTTAAGCACGAATAACACTTACAGAATGCCTCACGGCTTAAGCCTGAATAATAAAGATCTGAAAGCATTTCAAAAGAATACTGAATCATTTTTTAACAGAAGAGAACTAATTGGTTTTTAAACAGAAGCTTAAGAGTTATACTAGCCTTATGGGAAGTTAAGTATAACCACTTAAGATTGATAAAAGAAACAATTTGCCTATGTGTTTATAACAGACTTATATTGAATTGTGAAAAGAATAATAGGATGGTTTGATAAGTAGACATGATATGATGCTATGTGTGTTAGTGTCTTGTAACGTTTGTGAAAAAGAGTATTCTTGTTGTGCTTATGTTGTTTAACGATAAGCTGTTAGGTTAGTGTAACATCACTCACCTCTTGACATATTACCGGGTTGTCGCCTCCGACGCGGGTAGACTCAGCGATGCAGGACCATGATTCGAGAATACCTCATGCGGGTCCAAGGGACCTATGCGAGCAACGGGAGTTCGTGTTAGTGTGCGGGTTATACCTCACGCGGTCTATGTGGCCATGCGGACGGCGAGTCGGGGCGATTTACGCCGAGGAGTAGCTACCCTCGATGCGGGGTTATATACCCTATGCGGGCCTATGTGATTGGCCTATGCGGACTACGGGAGTCCAGGATTAGGCTTGCATGGTGATACTACGGGCAATTGGCCCTGCTTCGATCATTCGCAACCTAGAAAAGACCTGTTACAGTTTACCTATTACTACTCTTGTTTGTGATGTGGCACTATGTGCGGTTTCCTTGGTTGTTTCATACATACTTGCAAAACTGTTTTTAAAATGATATGTTTCATTTAAGTATTTCTGATTTCATATACTTAGTACTGTTATCGACCTCCTTCGGGGGGCTGCGTTCATGCCGCAGGTAAGGGCAAGCAGGTGCTAGATCCACATTCTTAGGATCTCTACGTTGGTGTCGGGAGCTCCATCTTTTCCGGAGGCTCTACTTTTGGGTATGATCTCCCTGTTGTAGATAGTTTTGTCTGATCGGTATGGCGGCCCTGTCCCACCATAGTTGTATATTTCCTTAGAGGTCTGTAGTCATGTTGTATGCGATGTCGGATGTAATCGCTAAACCATGTTTATATATATATGCCGAAGGCGATGTTTTCTCACATAAACTGTGTCTTATTTTATAAACTGTTTCATGTCTTGCTTTATATTTCCGCTGATTACTCTGATGTATGACTACTTGGGTGCCCCGGTAAGGCACCAGTCACGGGCCCCGGAACGGGTCGTGACACATATCCACAAACTCATACGATGGTCATCTAAACTTGGGCCTACCACCCTCGTGACCCTACCACCTGGCGGGACCACCCAGAGCTGACCCCACCTCGAAACAGGCCGCGGGTTGGCCCGCAACATGGCCCCAACCCGACCCACTTAACGCATCAAGCTCTTGTTCCCCGATCTGGAACAATCTTACCTATACAGGTCATGAAAGCTACCACTTCCATTTTACACTACCCAAGGAATTTTCCCGTAACAACTCCATGTATACTCATATACATTCTGACAAAGATCACCCGCAAAGTCTTGTACTCAAGACGGCCTTACATCTAAGGTCTCAACTGTAATATTCTAAGGTTCATCATTTTCTCACCCCCAGGCTTACCCTTTCTCACTACCCAGGCTTCTAAATCACATTTTAGCACAAAGTTATCCGAACATAACACTTAACACATCATCATAACATCAATACATACAAGTCTTTAGAGGGGGTAAGGATATACCTGTATCTACCGCTTTACTCTAATCACGATCCACTGCAGGCATAGTCAGTAGGTGATGAACCAGCCATAGATCCCGTAGTCTGTGCTGCCCCACCAGTGCTACCTCCGGTCGGACAGTTTCTCGCAAAATGGCCCTGCTGGCCGCATGTAAAACAAACTCCCGAACTAGCATGACACTCTCCACTATGGAGTCTACCACAACGGCCACAACGAGGTAGGGGTGGCTTCAGCTGGCTAACACCACTGCTCTCCCGAAAATCTGAACCTCGGAGCACGACCGCTTCCCGAATACTCTGGATGCCACGAAGATTATGGAGGACCACTGCATCGGGCGGAGGCGCATAACTAGTCTGTTCTTGGCGGTCCGCCTCGAAAGTCACCAAAGGACCTAACATTGCTCGCCTCTTCGCGATCTTGGTCTTTCCGTCGATTTCTCCGCTCCTCACATCCAAGTGCATAAGCCTGCATGCGGGCAATGTCCATGCCCGGCTGGAGAGCTACACCCGAACAACTCTCTGCTAGGAAATCATCGAGCCCTATAACATATCGGTGCACTCGATCCTCCATACTAGCCACTAACGCGGGGACGTACCGGGCCAATGAGTCGAACTCCACATTGTACTCCCGAACCGTACGCCCGTTCTGCCGCAACACCAAAAATCTGTCGGCCCGAGCCCTCCTCATCTGTGGAGGCAAGAAGTGTGCAAGAAATGCCTTTGAGAACTCGTCCCATATAGCTGGATGTGCATTCTCTCCCCGGGACAGCTCCCACGAATCAAACGATCATTGCGGTATCACGCGGCCGATGCGAACCTAGACCACCGACTCGGTCTCCGATGCCTTGATCACTCTCACGATCCAGAATCGCTTGATGAACTCCTGCGGATCATCCTCAGGCCTCGACCCATAAAACTCTGGCGGGCTACATCTCAGAAAATCCCATAGCCTCAAACTATCTGATCTAGGGTGAACCACTGGTTCTATCGAATCGCGGCCCACTTATCCTCAAGTCCGCCACAACCACGCCATTAATCGGGCCCACTCCTTGTAACCCATCTCCTGCGCTCCATTGCGGATCGAGGCTCGATCTTGTGGTCTTCAGAGGCTGCCACGCTTTACTCGCAGCTTCCTCTGCCGCTTGCCCGGGCGGGTTGCCGCGCGGAGGCATAATCGGTAAAAACGGCACGTCGAGAGGTCCAACTTACAACACGGCTAAGGCACGATCTCGGAATGAGAAGAAAGGAAACCAATCCTAAATGTCCTATAGCCTCGATTATAGATGTGGTGCACAACACACCGATAATCAAGACTTACTAGACACGGTCAGACACTTTCCGAGGACTAATCGCTCGATACCACTTTTGTCACGACCGAACCGGGCGTGATCGTGCCTTACCGGCACCCCAGTGATACAACATCAGAGAAACACCACCGGAAATAAAAACTTAAACATTTAAATAGACATCGATCAAGATAAAGAAAATAGGCCAACCAAAGCGGTTGCCTTTCAACATATATATATATATACATTTGAGCGATTCTAATCCTTACAACCCCGCTTACAACAAAGGCTCTGCACTCTAAGATTTTTACAACAACTATGACGGACGGGGCCCCGCCATACCACGAATGTACAAGAACCTCTGCACTGTGGTAACATACCAAAGATAAGCCTCGAAGGAACGGAGCTTCCAATACGTCAAGGGTGATCCTAAAGCGGGATCGACAATGATGTACCTCTACCGCGCATGAACGCAGCTCGGCGAGGTCGACAATAGGTACCAAGTATGTGAAATCAGAATATCGTAAATGAAATCATAATAGTCTATATAAAGCGGGAGACATGTATGATAACGGACTACGATACACACATATAACGATTATATCAAGTCAGGGACTCACGCCCTCCAAGTCATTACTCAAATATAACGATGGGTCTCACGCCCATAACATCAATCATGCCCGTGGAATACCTTCCTCACTGTCGGCAGTCTATGATATGATAACACCAAGAAGTACACCTGAACACCAAGTCTTACCTGATGCCAAAGCCGTACTAACAATACAATACAACCAAACCACGAAGCTGACACGGGGCAAGTACGAAAGCCGACTACCAGATACCAAGGCCGAACAGTAAAACCTCATGGAGAGCTAGTCCATGGAATAACAATCCCAATGGAACCATACCCGTGCGCCACGCATCGTGTCAGTATGTCCAGAAGGAAACAACAAGACAGCAATCCCAATGGAACCATACCCGTGCGCCACGCATCGTGTCAGTATGTCCAAAAGGAAACAACTAGACGACAATCAAAATGGAACCATACCCGTGCGCCACGCATCGTGTCAGTATGTCCAAAATGATTAGCAAAAATAACACTATCAACAGGAGCGTACCCGTGGAATTCTCCGTCACTGCCGACACGTCCAAGTAAGTTCTCAACAAGTCAACCGGCCCTCCATCGAGAGACGCGATAGTATAGAAATACAATTCTTTCACAACAAAGGCTATCACAACAAGCATAGGCAAGTTTCACAACAACAAGCATAGGCAAGTTATACATAACTCAAGGTACTTTCATTTTATGCCAAAGTCCGGGTTTTAACCCTAAAGTACTACGTACGTTAAACTTCTTTTAAAGATCCATTCCTTTTATAAAAGTCACCCGATACCCGTAGTATAAAATAGAGTGACTTACATCTTTTAAGTAAACCAAAACAACTTCCATACTTTCCTTTTTAAAACCAAATTAAGGCAATACCATGCCTTCTTTTTGGACCAAAACACTTCTCTTTTTAAAGTCAAGTTACCACATTAAAACCAATGATAAAAACCCTTCTTTTGTTCTCATAAAGTCGTTATAACTAACTTCCCATAAAGCTGTTATAACACTTTATGTTTTAAACCAATTTAAGACAAAACAATGCCTTTCTTTTCCCTAGAGTTCCAGTTTGCCTAATTTCAATTACTCAAGTCTCTTTATTTTTAGAAAAGTTTCATAGTTCGATGTCTTAATCTCCTTTAAAACAATTGAGTAACATATGCCATAGACGTGAGCAGTTTATTCTTGTTTATAACCATTTATTAAAGCAGCCATGATCTAGAAAATGTAATATCATTTTGTCTCATCTTAGCTTCTATGCGGATGGAGGTTTCTACTGGTTTTAATAATACTTCATTATTCATTACATTTTCCTTTATTAACGCTGCAGTGGTTTGTCGATACTCATTCTGATTTCCGAAATCAGTAAAACATTATTCCTTTTAAAACCAAGTACTCATTACTCACGAATGAGGTTTCACACTTTTAACAAACTTCATATCAATACAATTAAGTCAAGTCTCTTATCTTTTAAGATTAAGTCTCTTAACTTCTAAAAATCAGTAAACCATTCTTTTTATCTCTCTTAAGACGTTATACCTAACTTCCCATAAAGCTAGTATAAATCTTATGTTTTCAAAACCAAGTATTACTCTTCTTTCAAAAAGGTTTCTTATTCTTTTGAAATACTTCAAGATTCTTTATTATTCAGGCTTAAGTCAAAAGACATTGCCGTAACACTACATTCAGTTAACACGCGTATGTCTACCGTACTATATATATATTCCTTTTAAAATATTTCAAGGTTCTTATTATTCAGGCTTAAGTCAAAAGATATTGCCGTACAACTATATTCAGTTAGCACACGTACGTCTACCATATTATATATACATATTATTCAGGCTTAAGTCAAAAGACATTGTCACACGTACGTCTACCGTACTATATATATTCCTTTAAAATACTTCATGCTCAAGAGTATAGGAAGAATCACATACCTCGCGACGATTATCGACTATAAGCAAAACGCTCCACGGCTATAACCCGGCTAGCCTTGTCCACCTTCCAAGTAGTATATGCTACTCGCAGAACATTCAACCAATAAAGGCTATCAGTCTACTGTAAATACGGTCCTATGTAAGTACAGTTTAATCTTATACTAATAATCTTCTGACGTGATTTCAGTTCAAGTCTATTCTGTAATATCCTTCTATTACAGTTCAATTCTCTTCTATGAATCTTATATTCATTTCTATACAACTACAGTATGTAATTCCCAATTACAATAGAAGGACAGTAGTATTTACCTCGATGAGCCCAAAATTATCCAAGTTTAATGTCGCTCCTGAGCAACGTTTAGCTCCTACTCCGTGCGCTCCAACCCGCTCCAAGCAACCCTTAGAAGTTCTACGCAACTTCTACTTAACACTTCAACCGACTATGAAGGTTTTCCTTAGGGTTTCATTTTGTGGCTGAGGAAAAGTATATTAGTATTTCCGGGCTCTACGTATAGAGGTAACTTTGGAAAGTACTACAAGGTATATGGGCTAAAGTATTTGGGCATAATAACAATACTTGGAGAGTATTTCTATACCACAAAAAGGGGGTATTTATACGAGACACCTAGGCAAGGGGTACCTGCCGGCCAAGCCTCACTCAAAGGGAGGTTCTCGGCCAAGGCTTCTCAAAAGAGGGGGGGGGGGAGTTTGGACGAACTCAACTCACAAAAGGGGGAGGGATTTCAAGACTTGGAAAATGATTTTAGGATGAAGAAGTTCATCAACTTAGAGGGGTATTTATAGGTCAAGCAATGGCCAACCAATGGCCAAGATCAATCCAAGTGTTAGGCAAGTGTAGGGCTAGATTTAAACCATGTGTACCTTATCCATCTACCACACCAACTTGCACAAAAATATCCTACCAACTCCCTCCTCCTATTCGTCCTCTTCACCGCCCACAATTCCTTCCAATGTGAGGGTGACACATGTCACCCTCCCGTTGGTCCAAAATGTTTCGTCTCTCGGAAAAATCCGCAAAAATAATAAATGTCATAGCCGGAATTTTCCCTTCGCAAGTCTTGTAAAACGTTTCGTCGAAAAACGATTCTTTTCGGCACTTGTGCCCAAATTTTCGAACCTTGCCAACTTTTAAAGCTCAAACTTTTGTACGTACGCCCTCACGTACATACTCTGGAAATACGGGGTATAACAGATTACCCCAGATTAGTGTAAAAACCATTAGTAGATGATGGTCAGTAAGAACACCTCGAGGAAAGGTGGTAACATTTGTACTGACGAGAAAGATGGTAAGAAAATACGGTGGGTTAAGGGACCCCAGGACAACTTGAAATAACTTATAAAGGAAAGACGAGTAGACACTCGAACGATAAGAAATCTTGACAAGTCATTGGATTATGTAATACCGTGAATTGAGGTTGAACACCTGGCTATAAGCTCTACGAGCTGGGAGAGAATTATCGGGTTACTACTTGACGAGATCAAGAAAATCTCCCCCCTAAATTATGATTGACAGTAAGTCTTAGCCATGTGGCAAGCAAAGGAATCAAATCTAAGTTGGTGACCAAGTTTGGTTGTGACAGAGAAAGGGAAACAGAACCATAATTGAGATTAAGGATACCCGAATATTTCGCAGGTATGAGAAAGGCTTCCAGTTATTGGAAGATAAGTTGACCACGACTACAGTTCTAACCCCTCATGAGAGACTAGAGGGTTAGGTTATTATTGTAACATGTTGGGTGTTGGGCTAGGTTGTGTGCTGACGCAACACGATAAGGTTAGAGCCTATGTTTCCCGGCAGTTAGAGAAGCATGAGGGGAAATTACTCCACTCACGATTTAGAGTTGGCGGCAGTTAATCATTCCTTGAAGATTTGGAGGCATGACGTATATATAGACTTCATGTGGATATTTGTGCAGACCACAAGTGCCTTCAGTGTATCTTCAGACAGAGGCAGTTGAATTTGCGACAGAGACGGTGGTTAGAGTTACTCAAGGATTGTGATATTGATATCCTATACCATCCGGGGAAAGCCAAGACAGTTACAGATGCTCTTAGTCGTGGATCTATGGGTAGTCTGTCAGATGGACAGCCAGATAGACAGGACGTGGTCCATGAGATTCATCAACTACCGAGCCGAGGGGTTCGATTATTTGTTTCCAAGGTTAATGAAGTTTAGATCCGAGAGGTTTCCGAGTCTTCCGTCGTTGAGGAGGTAAAAAGGCGACAATATGAGGATCTAGTTATGATATGGTATCGAGATACGGCTCTCCGAGAAGAGAAGAGCCTGTTTGAGTAGCACGGATAAGTCTTTGTGATATGAGGATAGATTGTGTGTACCGGTCTTTGCGGGACTTGTCGGTGAGTTTTAGGGGAGGCACACAATGCTTATTGCTCTAATTGTTCGGGGTCGACTAAGTTGTGTCGTGACCTCAGATGTATGTATTGGTAAGATGGCCTGAAGGGGGACATAACAGAGTTGTTGCTTAATGTATGAATTGGTAGTAGGTCAAGGTGGAACACCAGAAGCCCAGTGGGCTATTACAGGCGATTTAGATCCCGACATAGATATGGGAGGTGATTAATATGGATCTTGTTACAGGGTGGCATCGTACTCAGAGGAAGTGCGACTCCCTGGGGGTCATAGTAAACAGGCTGAAGAAACCAGTCGTGTTCTTCCGGTTAGGACCACTTACTCGGCTGAGGATTATGCTAGATTATATAGCAGGGAGATTTTGAGACTGCACGAGGTTCCTACATTTATAATGTCAGACAGATGAGCTCAGTTTACGGATAACTTCTGGAGGTGTTCCGGAAGGGGTTAGGGACACAGGTGAGTCTCAGTGTTGCATTACACCCTCAGACCGGCCAGACGGCGAGGCGTACTATCGAGCGCGAGGATAGGTCGCGGGCCGGTGTAACTGATTTCAGGGGTAGCTGGGAGGATTTTTTCCCTCTTGTTGGGTTTGTTATAACAACAGCTACCATTCTTGCATTCAGATGACGCCATACGAGGTTTTGTATAGGCGGAAGTGTAGGTCGTCGATTGGTTGGTTCGACGTGGGCGAGGTACAGTTAGTTAGCCCAGACTTGATTCAGCAGGCTGTGGATAAGGTGAAGCTTATCCAGAAAAGATTATTAGCAAGCTCATAGTCGACAGAAGCTTTATCCAGATAACCGACGTCGACACTTGGAGTTCAGGTTGACGTTCTGGTATAAGTATTGTTATGTGGCCACGTATGGCATTATTGCTATGTAGGGGTTGTAAAAGGAGACTATGTCGCTATCCATAAGATTGATCCCAAAAGAACATTCGGGGATGAATGTTTCTAAGGGGGGAAGAATGTTACACCCCGTAAATTGCAGGACATGTTTATAAGAACGTACGTAAGAACTCAAAAGTGTTAAGATTTGAGACTAGTAAAAATTTATCGGAATTATGGAAATGTCGGAAAATGAAATATTGCGACGAACGGGAGGGCGACACGTGTCACCCCCCCTGAGTGGTCTTGGACGAAATGGACATGGATAGAATGGTCATTTGACCAATATTAAAATGACCAAGTCTTGCAAAGACTTAAGCTTGATATTGTTGACTTAGTCAAGGCCACTTGGCTTGATCCTTGTGAAATGCATCCAAGTCACCCATTTGTTTTAATCTTGACCCTCTATGTTTCTATATAGTAACACAAGTAGCAAGACAAGGTTTTACACTTAGACAAATTTCAAGAAAATTTGAAGAAAGCAAAGGGGGCTCTAGGGTTTGGGGTTCCAAGAACAAGAATTTTTTTCAATTGTTGTCCAATAATCTCCACACTTTAAACCAAGGTTCCTAAGAGTATTGTAAGGGTATCTCAATAGAAAGATCCCGGAAAAGTGGCGTTTTCGTATTAGTCGCAAGGTGAAAACCTAGTCACTTTCCTAGGTTTGGAATGGGAATTAAAGGAAAGTTGTTTGTGATCTTCTAAGGGCTTCAAGTGGCGGATTGGAGTGTCAAGGAGAGGCTCTAAGTTTCTAGGGAGCGAATTCGGATCTTGAAGTGGATTAAGGCTCACTAAGGTAACAATCTTGTTCTCTTAAGTGTTATAAGATTACATATTGTTGTAGCCTTACATTTAACTAGCATGAAGTATATGTATTAAAGATTGATAAGTGTTATGGATATTTGAAGCCTAAAATCCGAAATGACATGTTGAGCCATTGGGAATTGAAATACAATTTGGTCGCTAACTAGAATCGTCGCATGTTATCTACTTGAAGATTATTGTTGTTATAATCGATTGCGGCTTTATAACATGTTATACTAAACAACTTGTATTGAAAAGGAATTGTAAAGGAAAGATATGTTGTGACACCTTTTGGCCGAGAATGGCATTGTCGTTTGGACTAGTTTGATATCAATTGTGGGGCAGAATTTTACACGTCCTGTTAAGGCGTGTAATCCCCTTTATATTTCTGAATTGTTGAGCCTTAAATGTGGCGTGTTTGGTTATTGAATTTGGGCCTTGAAAAAGGTGGAAAAGTATGTAGAAACAAAGGAAGTGCTGTCCGAATTTCCGTAGAATATAGTGACTTTGCACTTAGAATATTCTACGTTTGAAGTTAGAAGTTAATAGACTTATTATGGTCATTATAGGTTAACATACTGCGTACGGTATATTGGACTTGGCAAGTGGATTGAACCGAAGAGGTATGTGGAACTTTCTTATCTCTTGAGCATGAATAGTTACAAATATATAGTACGGTAGACGTACGAGATTTTTTGACAATCTAATCCATTTGATATCCTTGGCTTATATTAAGAATCTCCTAGTTGGTTGAGTTAGGGACTTAACTCACTTGTTTAAGAATATTAAGGATATCTTAGTTTCTAAAAGTTAAGAGACTTAAAGTATTTTGAAAGTATATGATACTTGTTTTGTTTGGAAAGTTTAAGTCTCTTGGTTATAAAGAAGAATGCAAGTATCTAAGGTATAAAGCTAGTATAACGGCTTTATGGGAAGTTGGTTATAATAGCTTTATGGAAAGTTAAAAAGAGTGGTTTACTCTAAGTAATGTAAGTATGATAAATGACTTGAAATAATGAAAGGCAAATTGATTTTAAGGCATCAATTGCTTAAGGTTTTAAAAGAAAGAAGTCATTTGATTTAGTAGCCTAAATGTATTTCTAAAAGGTATTGTGACTTGTCTTGAAAAGTAGATATGACTTGATACTACGGTTATTAGTATCTTGAAAGTTTTATATGAAAAAGAGTCATTTTAAAAGAATAGAAGTACATAGTACTTTGGGTTAAATTCCCGAATTTTATAATGACATGTTAGTGCCTTAAGTAAACTAAAATGAGAGTGTATATGAATAAGGCTAATAAGAAGTTAGGGGGATTTCTTAACTTGCTTATGTTATGTATGATAAGCCGGTAGTGCTTATGTAATGTATGCTAGCCGGTTGTGCTAGTTTATCTTATTCTTACGGGGTAAAGCCCCGGGTTACTACTAATTCCATGGATTTGCTACCCATGATGCGAGTGCGGCGTTTGTACTCATTGCGGGCCCATTGGGCCTAAGCGGGTGAAATAGTCCTGTGCGGGTGAAATAGTACTATGCGAGGAATACCTCATGCGGGTCCATACGACCTATGCGGGCGGATACAGCCTATGCGAGGAAGTTACCTCATGCGGGTCCATACGACCCTTGCGGGTGAAATAGTCCCAAGAGTTGGATTGCTTAATGATACCACGGGCGGGTGGCCCTACTTGATCATGAGCCTCCTATTTTTATGCAGTAAAGTATACTCTTATTTACTCTAATTGTTAGTAAGGCACAGTGTACTGTTAATTGAGTTATCATACCTGTCTCCAGTTTTATTTTAGACTTATGATTTCATTCTGATCTTTCGGTTTCGCATATTATGCATGTTATCTTGACCTCCTTCGGGGGGCTGCGTTCATGACGCAGGTAGAGTATACATGTTGTTGATCCTCACTCTTAGGATCAATGTTCAGCTGTTGAGAAGCTCCATTACTCCGGAGGCTTATCCCTGGTATTGTCGGTTGTTGTAAATTCAGGGGTATGGTCGGGCCCTGTCCCGTCACAGTTGTTATTCTTAGAGGTCTGTAGTCATATCTTGTGGATTTGGGTTGTAAAGAAAAAAAAAGAGTTGTACCGTTGCATTTGTGGATTATGTATATTTTACGGAAGGTGGCCTTATCGGCTAGCCTGTTGATGTTTATTATCTTAGTATTTATATGTGTTGTGTATGTTCCGCTACTATTCACTGATGTATACCTGAAAGGGGTGCCCAGGTAGGGCACCAGTCGCGGGCCCGGGGTCGGGTCGGGACATAAGAAAAATCACACCGAGCCCCACAGGCGGGCCGGATTATGCTACATGATTCCATAGTACACCGAGCCCCACAGGCGGGCCGGATTATGCTACATGATTCCACGATGCAAGGCCCCGGCGGGCCGGATTATGCTACATGATTCTACAGTACACCAAGCCCCACAGGCGGGCCGGATTATGCTACATGATTCCACAGTACACCGAGCACCACAGGAGGGCCGGATTATGCTATATGATTCCATAGTACACCGAGCCCCACAGGCGGGCCGGATTATGCTACATGATTCCACGATGCATCGAGCCGCGGCGGGCAGTTATGCTACATGATTCCACGATGCAGGCCCGGGCGGGCAGTTATGCTACATGATTCCACGATGCAAGCCCGCGGGCGGGACGAAATAATGCTACATGATTCCAAAGTACACCAAGCCCCACAGGCGGGCCGGATTATGCTACATGATTCCACAGTACACCGAGCTCCACAGGCGGGCCGAATTATGCCACATGATTCATCAGTACACCGTGTCCCGCAAATAGGCCGGATTACGTTATCACGTATGGATAATCAAAGTAAGCTCCCAAATAAGAAGTTCATCCATAAAGGGCCAGATTATGTTATGTAAGATATGTAAGTTATGTGGAAAAAATTGATCGAATTCTTAAGTATGTATGTAAGAACATGATGTTAATTCTTATTGAAAGAAGGAAAATAATGGTTAATGTACGATTGATTTCATGAGTTAAAATGGCACGGTAGGATCTGCTATTTCATTTTTATACTTGCCCCTGCCATTATTTTATACAGTTATGATTTGGTTACTGTACCGTATTCCCATTCCATACACGGTACCTGTTGTACTGACCTCCTTCGGGGGGCTGCGTTCATGCCCGCAGGTGTTAGGTACACAGGTTTGTGATCCTTGCTCTTAGGATCTCTGTTCAGTCTTTGGGAAGAAGCTCCATTTACTCCGGAGGCTTGTCTTTTGGTATGGGTCCCTGTTGTTGTAGATTTATGTACATTCAGGGGTATGGCGGGGTCCTGTCCCTTCTTAGTTGTTATGTTTAAACTCTTAGAGGTCTGTAGTCATGTATGTGGGTTATACTTTGAAAAGATGTAAGTCCTTTTGTTATGTATGTAGGTTTCACGACCCGACCCCGGGCCCGCGAATGGTGCCCTACCTGGGCACCCCTTACAGGTATACATCAGAGAATAGCAGCGGAACATACACAACTCAAAAAAATACTTAGACATTAACATCAACAGGCTAGCCGATAAGGCCACCTTTCGTAAAATATACATAATAAAACAGTACATTTTTTTTCTTTACAACCCAATCCACAAGACATGACTACATACTTCTAAGAATAACAACTGTGGCGGTACAGGGCCCCGCCATACCCCTGAATGTACAACAACCGACAATACCAGGGATAAGCCTCCGGAGTAATGAAGCTTCTCAACAGCTGAATCAGTGATCCTAAAAGTGAGGATCAGCAACCTGTACTCTACCTGCGGCATGAACGCAGCCCGAAGAGTCGATTACAACGTGTACCAAATATGTGGCGAAATCTTGTAGTGAAATCATAAGTCTAAAATAAAACTGGAGACATGTATGATAACTCATATAACAGTACACTGTGCCTTACTAACAATGAGAGTAAACAAGAGTATACTTTACTGCATAAAAATAGGAGGCTCGCGATCAAAGCAGGACAACCCGCCCGCAGTATCATTAAGCAATCCTACTCCTGGGACTATTTCACCCGCAAGGGTCGTGTGGACCCGCATGAGGTATTCCTCGCATCATGGGTAGCAAATCCATGGAGTAGTATAATGTCTTGGGGTTTTACCCCTCAATCATACTCAGAAGGTGGTATAACGTCTTGGGGGTTTACCCCGCATTTATACTCTTACCCTGGAGAAGGTGGTATAACGTCTTGGGGGTTTACCCCTCATTTATACTCTTACCCTGGAGAAGGTGGTATAACGTCTTGGGGGTTTACCCCTCATTTATACTTTTACCCTAGCTCAAACGGCCATCATACATAACATAAGCCCTACCGGCTTATCATACATAACATAAGCACTACCGGCTTATCATACAATATATAAGCAAGTTAAGAAATCCCCTAACTTCTTATTAGTTTTATTCATATACACTATCATTTTAGTTTACTTAAGGCACTAACATGTCATTATAAAATCTGGGAATTTAACCCAAAGTACTACGTACTTCTATTTCTTTAAAATGACTCTTTTTCATATAAACTTCCAAGATACTAATAACCGTAGTATCAAGTCATAACTACATTTTAAGACAAGTCACAATATCTTTTAGAAATACATTTTCAGGCTTCTAAATCAAGTGACTTCTTTCTTTTAAAAACCTTAAGCAATTGATGCCTTTAAATCAATTTGCCTTTCGTTATTTCAAGTCATTTATCATACTTATATTACTTAGAGTAAACCACTCTTTTTAACTTTCCATAAAGCTATTATAACCAACTTCCCATAAAGTCGTTATACTAGCTTTATACCTTTGATACTTACATTTTTCTTTATAACTAAGAGACTTAAACTTTCCAACAAAACAAGTATCAAAAATACTTTCAACATAGTTAAAGTCTCTTAACTTTTGAAAACCAAGATATCCTTAATATTTAAACAAGTGAGTTAATTCCCTAACTCAACCAACTTGATCATTCTTAAGATAAACCAAGGATATCAAATGGACTAGATTCGTCAAAATCTCGTACGTCTACCGTACTATACATTTACCACTTAATCATGCTCAAGAGATAAGAAAGTTTCACATACCTCTTCGGTTCAATCCACTTGTTAAGTCCAATATGTCGTACGTAGTATGTCAACCTATAATGACCATAATACGTTTATTAACTTCTTACTTCAAACGTAGAATATTCCAAGTGCAAAGTCACTAAATTCTACCGAAAATCGGACAGCACTTCCTTTGTTTCTACATACTTTGCCACCTTTTTCAAGGCCAAATTCAATAACCAAACACGCCACATTTAAGGCTCAACAAAGTAGTTAACAATAGGGGATTACACGCCTACAAGACGTGTAAAATTCCGCCCCACAATTTATATCAAACTAGTCTAAACTACAATGTCAATTTGGAAAATTTTAGGGACAACAACACAAAGTCTTCTTTCCAATTTGTTTTCAATCCAAGTTGTTTAGTATAACATGTAATCAAGCCGCAATCGATTATAGCTACTACAATCTTCTAGTAGATAACATGCGATGATTCTAGATAACGACCAAATTGTAATTCAATTTCAATTGACTCAACATGTCATTTTCGGATTTGAGCTTATAAACTTCCATAACACTTATCAATCTTCATAACACATATCACATGATCATTCTAACTTATCATAACATGGAATCTTCAATTACGAAAGTAAGACGAAGATTATACCTCATTTAGCCCAAATATGATCCAAGATTACAAGTCGATCTTTAGCAACTTTAGCTCCTCCTTTCGACGTTCCAATCCACTCCAAGCAACCCTTAGAAGCTCATGAAGAACTCCTCTTCAAGTTCCAACTTCAAAGTTGAAGAACTCCTTAGGTTTTCGCCTTGCGACTAATACGAAAACGCCATTTTTCTGGGATCTTTCTATTGAGATACCCTTACAATACCCTTAGAAACCTTGGTTTAAAGTATGGGGATTATTGGACAACAATTGAAAATTTTCTTCTTGAAATTCTCTCCAAAGCCGAGAGCTCTCTAAGAGTTCTTCAAGATTTTTTTCAAATTTCTCTAAGTGTTGAGAGTGACAAAGTCTTGCACTACTAGTGTACATATATAACATAATGGAGGGTCAAGATTAAAACAAATGGATGACTTGGATGCATTTTATTTAAATATCAAGCTATGTGGGCTCATTGACTTGGTCAATGTTGTCAAGCTCTTAGCCTAGCAAGACTTTCATCTTAACTGTCATGACCCGATCTCGGG
Organism: Przewalskia tangutica; assembly: GCA_029844215.1. Taxonomy (NCBI): domain Eukaryota; kingdom Viridiplantae; phylum Streptophyta; class Magnoliopsida; order Solanales; family Solanaceae; genus Przewalskia; species Przewalskia tangutica. The sequence goes on along the minus strand of CM056733.1, from coordinate 14,404,145 downwards.
CCCGCGACTGGTGCCTTACCCCGGGCACCATAGTGATAACAACATCAGAGAAAATCAGCGGAAATAAAATTTAATCAGGAAACAAGAGACAACATAAGAAAACAGGCTAACCAAAACGGTTACCTTCATGTATATACATAAAACCAAACAGTTATAATCCTTTACAAACCCTGCCCACAACAGTACTACAGACCTCTAAGAATGTAACAACAACTATGACGGGACAGGGCCCCGCCATACCCCTGAATGTACAAGTATCTACAATGACAGGGGGCTATACCAAAAAGATAAGCCTCCGGAGAAACGGAGCTTCCCTGTTATACCCCGTATTTCCAGAGTATGTACGTAAGGGAATACGTACAAAAGTCTAGCCTTAAAGATAAGCCTTGGACGTTTTTTATTTGTGCACAACTCACTAAAAGAATCGTTTTCCGACGAAACGTTTCCACAGCTTTCGTAGGGTAAATTCCGGCTATGCCATTTCTAATTTTTGCGGATTTTTCCGAGTGACGAAACATTTTGGACCAACGGGAGGGCGACACTTGGCACCCTCCAATTGGTGGACTTGAATCGTCCATGGGACGAATTGGAATGGGATTGTACGTTTTTGTGCCTTGCTCAAGTCGAGGAGTTGGTAGGATATTTGTGTATAGTTAATCTTCACCCTACACTTGCCTTGCACTTGTCTTAATCTTGGCCATTGGTTGGCCACTTCGACCTATAAATACCCCTTAAGATGAAGAGTTCTTCATCCACAAAAGCTTCAAGTCTAAAAATCCTCTCCTCTCCCTTTGTAGCCTTTTCGTCCAAACACCTCCCTCCTTGTGAAGGCCCTTGGCGAATACCCCTCTAGCCTAAGTAGTTTGGCCGAGGCCTCCCCTAGCCTAGCCAAAACCTACCCCCTCCTTGGTAGAAAAGTTGTCTTCTAGTATTGTTATAATGCCCAAAATACCTAGCCCAAATCCCTTAGTCCTTTGTAGAAGTTGTGAAGAACTTCTAAGGTTTCTTAGACTCTGAGCATACAACTTAGGAGCTAAACCTTGCTCGGTAGCGACTTTATCTAGGATATTATTGGGCTTACAGGGTAAATAATCCTAACCCTCTTTTGAATTGGAGAATACTTCATGTTGTAGTATAAGAATAAGTATTAAATACTTAGAAGAATATCACGAGAATAGAATTGAGTATTATCACGATAGAAGGGTTTAAAGAAGAATAATCAAATTGTTCTTACATAGAATTTGTTTTCACAGAGACTTGAGTAGCTCAGGGTAGGGAAGTCTTGCTGACTTTCAGTAGAATTGTGAACCCTGTTTAGAATGACCTTGAGTAGTCTTTGATAGATGTGCGTGACTATTATGGTGACTCTCTGCGCGCGACATATTGACTTGGCGGTGGTTTTATTTGAGAAGGTATGTGATTCTTCCTAAAGCATGATATTTTACAATATATGTAGTGCGGTAAGCGTACGTGTTAAGCGAATAATAACTACGGCAATGCCTCACGGCTTAAGCCCGAATAATAACTACGGCAATGCCTCGGCTTAAGCACGAATAATAACTACGCAATGCCTCACGGCTTAAGCTGAATAATAAAGAAGCGAAAGCATTTCAAAGAATCTTGAATCATTTATTATGAAGAAGAGAACTAATTGGTTTTAAAGCGAAGCTTAAAGAGTTATACTAGCTTTATGGGAAGTTAAGTATAACCACTTAAGGTTGATAAAAGCAGTTTGCCTATGTGTTTATAACGGACTTATATTGAATTGTGAAAAGAATAATAAAATGGTTTGATAAGTAGACATGATATGATGCTATGTGTGTTAGTGTCTTTATGGCAGCTTGTGTAAAAGTCAGTCTTACTTATGCTTATGTTGTTTTGAACTATAATTTGTTGTGTTAGTACTATATCACTCACCTCTTGAGATGATACAGGGGTTAGGCGCCTCCGTCACGGGGTAGACTTCGGTGATGCAGGACCATGATTCGAGAATACCTCATGCGGGTCGGGGGCCTATGCGGGCTACGAGAGTTCGAGTTAGTATGCGGGGTTATACCTCATGCGATCTATGTGGCCATGCGGACAACGAGTCGGGGCGTTGCGAGGAGTAGCTACCCTCGATGCGGGGTTATACCTCATGCGGGCCTATGTGAGTGGCTATGCGGACTCCGAGTCGAGATTGGCTTGCGAGTGATAATATGGGCGAGTGGCCTGCTTTGATCATTCGCGACCTAGAAAAGACACATTACTGTTTACCTATTGTTGCTCTTGTTTATGATGTGGCACTATATGCGGTCCTGGTTGTTTCATACATACTTGCAAAACTGATTTTTAAAATGATATGTTTTCATTTAAGTATTTCTGATTTCATATACTTAGTACTGTTATCTTGACCTCCTTGGGGCTGCGTTCATCTGCGGTAAGGGCGCAGTGCTAGATCCACATTCTTAGGATCTCTACGTTGGTGTCGGGAGCTCCATCTTTTAGGAGGCTCTACTTTTGGGTATGATCTCCTGTTGTAGATAGTTTTGTGCTGATCGGGTATGGCGGGCCCTGTCCGCCATAGTTGTATATTTCCTTAGAGTGCTGTAGTCATGTTATGCGATATCGGATGTAGCTTGCTAAAACCATGTTTTTATATATATATGCCGAAAGCGACGTTTTCTCATAAAGCGTGTCTTATTTTATAAAGCTGTTTCTGTCTTGTTTTATATTCCATTGGTTACTCGATGTATGACTACTTGGGTGCCGGTAAGACACGATCCACGGGCCAGGCAGTCGTGACAAAAGTGGTATCGAAGCGATTAATCCTCGGAAAGTGTCTATAGACCGTATCTAGTAAGTCTTGATTATCGGTGTGTTGTGCACCACGATAATCGAGGAGGCTATAGGATATTTAGGATTAGTTTCCACTCTTCTTACTCGAGATCGTGCTTTAGAGGCGTGTTAAATTGGACCCTCTAACGTATTCCTTTTACATATGATTATGCCTCGCGTAAGGCAACCGGGCCCAGAAGGGCAAGGAAGCGAGGAGCCGCGATCGGACAGGAGATTCACGAGGCTCGAGCCCGATCTATACATGACGGCGAGTTCTATGGCGCCGCCGGTTCAGCGAGAGACTCTGATGCCGTACCTCGTCCCGGCACAGGCGGAGGAGTTAGGACAAGCGAGATGGCCCGACTATTAGCTAAGTTGTGGCGAATCGAGGATAAATTTGAATCTGGCGATTCAGTTCGGCTCGGCGCGGTCGCACCGTGGTACACCCGAGGCGAGATAGTTTGAGACTACGAGATTTCTTGAGTTGTAGCGCGAGTTTCTGGTCGGCGGGAGGATGATCGCGAGTTCATCCGTCGGCTCTGAAGGATCGTCGGGTGATCAAGGCCTCGAGAGGCAGTCTGTGACCTTTGGTTCGCGTCGGTGCGTGATACCGCGATCGATTGGTTTGATTCATGGGAGTTATCGGGAGAGCACGCGTCCCAGCTACTGGATGAGTTCTCGGAGGCTTTCCTCACTCACTTCTTGCCTCGCGGATGAGGAGAGGCGCGGTGATAGATTTTTGCTGGCGAGGCGAGAGGACGCCTTGTCGGGAGTACAATGTCGAGTTTGATTCATTGGCTCGATATGTCCCGGCATTGGTAGCGAATATGGAGGATAGGGTGCACCGCTACGTCACGGGCTAGATGATTATATGGCGAGTCATGCGCGGTGTTTCTCTCGGCCGGGTATGGATATTACCGCGTGCGAGCTCATGCCCTTGGATGCGAGGCGCAGAGGTCGGCGAGTGGGCGACGGCGGCGAGAAGAAGGCGGGGCGGGAGGGTCTTACGGTGGCTATCGTGGTGGCGGCCTCAGCGGCCAGATCTGGGTACCACGGCCCGGCTCGAGCACTCTGCACCATCTCCGGCCGCGGCGAGTATTCGAGGCGGACCGGGGCGGGGCTTGGGCGTCGAGTAGCGAGTGCGGCGATCGGGACCACCCGGTGTGGCGTCGGTAGATCCCATTACGGAAGTGTGGTACTACTTTTGGAGCTTATTACGATTGTGGCAGCGAGGTCACTTTGCGGCTGTCCGGCCGGCGTGGCGGTGGTAGGGCTCGACGCCGAGTTACATTGCCGCTTCATCATCTCCTGATTACTCGCCCGGGCGAGGTACTCATGGGTCAGCAGTCGCGGCGGTCGTGGCTCGGGTCCCGATTCTAGCGGTCCTCGAACGCGCATTTATGCTTTGTCGGTAAGCGGATCGGGAGGCCTCACGATGTAAATCACGGTACCTTATCGGTTCACGGGTTTGATGTGTATGCTTTGATAGATCGGGTTCTACTGTCCTATATATCTCCCCTTGTTTCTAGTAGGATGAGGATAGAGCACGTGTCCATAGACCACTCGAGTAGCTACGCGATGGGTGATTCGGTGGTAGCTCGGCGGGTATATAGAGCTTGTCTGTGACCATTCTGATCGTCGGACCCTAGCCGACTTGATAGAGTTGGAGATGGTTGACCGACGTGATCATGGGGATGGATTGGCTAGCTTCTTACGCCAATGTAGGCTGCAGAGAGAGTAATGCAGTTCCGGTTTCACGAGGCGGTTGTTGAGTGGGAGCACACGGTATCGCCAGAGGTAGGTTTATTTCCTACCTCAAGGCTAGGAAGATAGTGCGAGAAGGGTATATCTACCATCTCGTTCGGGTGTTTGATCTGAAGGCTGCGGTACCAGATTTTCCGTCGATTCGGTGGTCGAAGAGTTCCCAGAGCGTGTTTCGGGCGACCTCCGGGTATCCTCACGAGAGGAGATCGAGTTTGTATAGATGTGTTGCGGACACTCGGCCTATTTCCATTCCGCCATACGAGAATGGCACTGCCGAGTTGAGAGAGTGAAGGACCAGGTGAGAGATTTCTTTGGAGAAGGGTTTTATCGGACCTAGTGTTTCTCGCAGAAGCGGTATTGTTCGTGAAGAAGAAGGGCGGGGCGCTGCGCGTGTGTTGACTTCTGACGGTGAACAAGGTGACCATTAAACGAATACCCCTTCCCGGGATTGATGATTTGTTCGACCCGGTTGCGAGCGCGAGATGTTTCTCCAGATTGATCTACGATCGGGCTATCATCAGTGCGAGTCGAGAGGTGGATGTCCACAGATCGCATTCGGACGTGCGGGTATTATGAGTTCAGTCATGTCTTTTGGGTTGACCAATGCTCGTGGTATTCATGGATTTGATGAACCGAGTGTTCAAACCATTTTGAACCGCGTTTGTGATAGTGTTCATTGATGATATCTTGGTTTATTCGCTCGAAGCGGGAGCATGCGGAGCATTTGAGGCTATCTTGTGATTCTCGAGACCAGCGGATTTATGCGCCAAGTTTTCCAAATGTGAGTTTTGGTTGACTTGATGGCGTTTCTTGGGCATATTATGGGTGATGACATTCGAGTGGATACGGCGAATCGAAGCGATCGGGACTTGGCCTAGACCTCTTACTCAAGCGGAGGTTCGCGATTTTACGGGCCTTGCGAGATATTATCGGTTCGTGGAGAAGTTTGCTTCTATCTACGCACCATTGACTAGGTGACTCGAAAGCGGCCAAGTTTGATGGTGATACTTGTGGCGGGGTTTCGATTCTTGAAAGAGAGGCGGCACCGCCCCGTTCTTACTCTTCGGAGGTCGGATGGTTATGTCGTGTATTGTGATTAAATCGGGCATCGGGTTGGGATGTGTGTTGATGCGGCATGGCGGGGTTATAGCATATCGTCGACGGTGAAGAAACACGAGAGAACTACCCGCCATGATTTGGAGTTAGCGGTATGTGATTCACGATTTGAAGATCTGGAGTCACTATTTTTATGGGGTTCACGTTGATATTTTTACAGACCACAAGAGCCTCGGTATATCTTGACCAGAGGAGTGAACTTACGGCGAGAGCGGTGGTTAGAGTTGCTTAAGGATTACGATGTTGATATCTGTACCACGGGAAGGCGATGTTGTGGCGGATGCTCTTAGTCGTAGGTCGATGGGAGCCTATCGGATGTGCGGCTAGAGAGGAGGACATGGTTCGTGATTTGCATCGATTAGCGAGCCTTGGTGTCCGTTTGATTGATCCCGATAGCGATGGGGTTAGAGTTCGTGAGGTTGCCGAGTCTTCCATCGTCGAGGTGAAGAGGCAGCGATTCGAGGATCGATTTTGACACGTTATCGTGATCTGACTCTTCGTGAGGGCAAGGGTCCTTTTGAGGTAGCACGATGGGGTGCTAAGTGTTATACCGTATTTCGAGTATATGCGTGGGGAATACGTCTGAAGTCTAGCCTTAAAGTTTAGGCAAAGCGTTTTTTTGGGCACAACTCACAAAGCGAATAGTTTTCCGACGAAGCGTTTCCACGACTTCGTAGGGTAAATTCCGACTATGCCATTTCTAATTTTTGCGGATTTTTAGAGAGGCGAAACATTTTGGACCAGCGGGAGGCGACACTTGTCACCCTCCAATTGATGGACTTGAAATCGTCCATTTGGGCGATTTGGACAATGGTGAGCACGTTTTTGTGCCTTGTGCACAAGTCGAGGAGTTGGTAGGATATTTGTGTATAGTTAATCCTCACTACACTTGCCTTGCACTTGTCTTAATCTTGGCCATTGGTTGGCCACTTGACCTATAAATACCCTAGAGATGAAGAGTTCTTCATCCACAAATCTTTCAAGTCTTGAAAATCCTCTCATCTCCCTTTTGTAGCCTTTTAGTCAACACCTCCCACTCCTCCTTGTGAAGGCCCTTGGCGAATACCCCACAGCCTAGCCAAAAATCTACCCCCTCCCTGGTAGAAAAGTTGTCTTCTAGTATTGTTATAATGCCCAAAATACCCTAGCCCAAATCCCTTAGTACTTAGTAGAAGTTGTGAAGAACTTCTAAGGTTTCTTAGACTCTGGAGCGTACAACTTAGGAGCTAAACCTTGCTCAGCGACTTTATCTAGGATATTATTGGGCTTCTTGAGGTAACTAATCCTAACCTCTTTTGAATTAGAGAATACTTCTTGTTGTAGTATTAGAATAAGTATTAAATACTTAGAAGAATATCACAGAATAGAATTGGTATTACCCAGTAGAAGGGTTTAAAGAAGAATAATCAAAGCTGTACTTACATAGAATTTGTTTTCTGATGAACTTATATAGCTCATGGGTAGGGAAGTCTTGACTTTCCATAGAATTGTGAACCTCTGTTTAGAATGACCTTGAGTAGTCTTTGATAGATGTACGTGACTATTATAGGTGACTCTGCTGTGCGACATATTGACTTGGCGGTGGTTTTATTTGAGAAGGTATGTGATTCTTCCTAAAGCATGATATTTTACAATATATATAGTGCGGTGAGCGTCATGTGTTAAGCGAATAATAACTACGGCAATGTCTTTGACTTAAGCTGAATAATACTTACGGCAATGCCTGGCTTAAGCTTGAATAACAACTACGGCAATGCCTCACGGCTTAAGCTTTGAATAATAAAGATCTGAAAGCATTTCATAAGAATCTTGAATCATTTTTATGAAGAGAACTAATTGGTTTTAAATAGAAGCTTAAGAGTTATACTAGCTTTATGGGAAGTTAAGTATAACCACTTAAGATTGATAAAAGCAGTTTGCCTATGTGTTTATAACGGACTTATATTGAATTGTGAAAAGAATAATAAGATGGTTTGATAAGTAGACATGATATGATGCTATGTGTGTTAGTGTCTTGTAACGTTTGTGTAAAGGTATTCTTGTTGTGCTTATGTTGTTAACGATAAAATTTGTTAGGTTAGTGTAACATCACTCACCTCTTGACATATCAGGGGTTAAGGCGCCTCCGATGCGGGGTAGACTTCGGTGATGCAGGACCGTGATTCGAGAATACCTCATGCGGGTCCAGGGGGCCTATGCGGAGCTACGAGAGTTCTAGGTTAGTGTGCGGGGTTATACCTCATGCGGTCTATGTGGCCATGCGGACGGCGAGTCGGGGCGATGCCGAGAGTAGCTACCTCGATGCGGGGTTATATACCCTATGCGGGCCTATGTGATTGGCCTATGCGGACTACGGAGTCGAGATTAGGCTTGCATGGTGATACTACGGGCAATTGGCCTGCTTGATCATTCGACCTAGAAAAGACACATTCTGATTTACCTATTGCTGCTCTTGTTTGTGATGTGGCACTATGCGGTTTCCTTGGTTGTTTTATACATACTTGCAAAGCTGTTTTTAAAATGATATGTTTCATTTAAGTATTTCTGATTTCATATACTTAGTACTGTTATCGACCTCCTTGAGGCTGCGTTCATCTGCGGTAAGGGCAGCAGTGCTAGATCCATTCTTAGGATCTCTACGTTGGTGTCGGGAGCTCCATCTTTTAGGAGGCTCTACTTTTGGTATGATCTCCTGTTGTAGATAGTTTTGTCAGATCGAGGGTATGGCGGGCCTGTCGCCATAGTTGTATATTTCCTTAGAGTGCGTAGTCATGTTATGCGATGTCGGATGTAAGCGCTAAACCATGTTTATATATATATCTTAGAAAGCGATGTTTTCTCACATAAGCGTATGTCTTATTTTATAAAGCGTTTCATGTCTTGCTTTATATTTCTGATTACTACGATGTATGACTACTTGGGTGCCCGATAAGGCACGATCATGGGCCGGAGCAGTCGTGACAAAAGTGGTATCGAGCGATTAATCCTCGGAAAGTGTCTGACCGTATCTAGTAAGTCTTGATTATCGGTGTGTTGTGCACCACACCAATGTCGAGAGGCTATAGGATATTTAGGATTGGTTTCCATTCTTCTCATTACGAGATCGTGCTTTAGAGTGTGTTATAGGTTGGACCCTCTAACGTATTCCTTTCGTATGATTATGCCTCGCGTAAGGCAACCGGGCCGAGAAGGGCAAGCGGCAGGAGGCTGCTAGCGAGACACCCAGTCACGAGGGCTCGAGCCCGGTCTATACGAGGCGGCGAGTTCTATGGCGCCAACGCCAGCGAGACCACGGTACCCGCACCTCTTGTCCCACGGCACAGGCGGAGGTTAAGTACAAGGAGATGGCCCGACTATTGGCTAAAGTTGTGGCCCGATACGAGAGAAATTTGGATCACGGCGGTTCCAGTTCGGCTCGGCTCGGTCGCGCCGTGGTGCACCCGAGGCGAATAGTTTGAGACTACGAGATTTCTTGAGTTGTAGCCCGCGAGTTTCTGGTCGAGGCGGAGGATGATCGCGAGTTCATCCGTCACTCTGAGAAGAATCATGAGGGTGATCAGGCCTCGGAGGCAGTCTGTGACCTTTGGTTCGCGTCGGTGCGTGATACGCGATCGATTGGTTTGATTCATGAGAGTTATCCGGGGAGAGCACGCGTCCCGGCTACTTGGGATGAGTTCTCGGAGGCTTTCCTCACTCACTTCTTGCCTCGCGGATGAGGAGCGCGGTGATAGATTTTTACTCATGAGGCGAGAGAGGGCGCCTTTGTCGGGAGTACAATGTCGAGTTTGATTCATTGGCTCGATATGTCCCAGCGATTGGTAGCGAATATGGAGGATAGGGTGCCGCTATGTCAGGGCTGAAGCGACTATATGGCGAGTCATGTGCGAGTGTTTCTCTCGGTAGGTATGGACATTACCGCATGCGAGCTCATGCTCTTGGATGTGAGGCGTAGAGACGCGGGTTGTGACGGCGGCGAAGAAGGCCGGGGCGGCGAGGTCTTTTGGTGGCTATCGTGGTGGCGGCCTCGGCGGCGATCTGGATTTGCACCACGGCGGCCCGAGCACTCTGCCGTCCTCAGCCACGGCGAGATATTCGAGGCGGACCGGGGCCCAGGACTTGAGCGTCGAGGCGGCGAAGTGCTTGGCGATCGAACCACCCGCCGGTGTGGCGTCACGGTAGATCCGCCGGGAGTTGTGGTGCTACGGGAGTTTGTTTGATTGTGGCGGCAGGTCACTATGCGAGGAACTGTCAGACCAAAGCGATCTTGATGGTAAGTCGGCTACTGAGTTCTTTCGCCGGTCTTCTTCATCTCCTCTGATTACTCGCCCGAGGCGAGGTACTCGTGGGTCGGCCAGTCGCGGCGAGGTCATGGCTCGGGTCGATTCTAGCGGTCCTCGAAACGCATTTATGCTTTGTCGGTAGCGGAGATCGGGAGGCCTCACGATGTCATCACAAGTACTTTATCGGTTTAGGTTTGATGTGTATGCGTTGATAGATCGGGTTCTACTGCATCCTATATATCTCCACTTGTTGCTAGTAGGATAGGGATAGAGCACGAGTCCATAGACCACTTCGAGGTAGCTACGCGATGGGTGATTCGGTGGTAGCTCGGCGGGTATATAGAGCTTGTCTGTGACCATTCTGATCGTCGGACCACTGGCGACTTGATAGAGTTAGAGATGATTGACTTGCGTGATCATGGGGATGGATTGGCTAGCTTCTTGCTACGCCAATGTAGGCTGAGAGAGAGAGTAATGCGGTTCGATTTCTGAGGCCGGTTGTTGAGTGGGAGAACGCGGTATCGTAGAGAGGTAGGTTTATTTCTACCTCGAGGCTAGGAAAGATAGTGCGAGAAGGGTATATCTACTATCTCGTTTGGGTGTTTGATCTTGAAGGCTGCGGTACCAGATTTTGATCGATTCGATGGTCGTGAGTTCCCAGACGTGTTTCGGATGACCTCGGGTATCCCTCACGAGAGGAGATCGAGTTTTGTATAGATGTGTTGCGGATACTCGGCTATTTCCATTCCGCCATCTGAGAATGGCACTGCCGAGTTGAGAGAGTTGAAGGACCGGTGAGGATTTCTTTGGAGAAGGGCTTCATCGACCTAGTGTTTCTCCACAGGGAGCGCGGTATTGTTCGTGAAGAAGAAGGGCGGGGCCAGCTGCGCATGTGTTGATTCTGACGGTGAACAAGGTGACCATTAAACGAATACCCGCTTCCGGGATTGATGATTTGTTCGACCGGTTGCGAGTGCGAGATGTTTCTCCAAGATTGATCTGCGATCGGGCTATCATCAGTGCGAGTCGAGAGGTGGATGTCCCTAGGGTGCATTCGGACGATGCGGGCATTATGAGTTGAGTCATGTCTTTTGGGTTGACGAATGCTCGTGGTATTCATGGATTTGATGAACCGAGTGTTCAAACCATTTTGGACACGTTTGTGATCGTGTTCATTGATGATATCTTGGTTTATTCTCGCTCGGAAGCGAGGAGCATGCGAACGCTTGAGGCTGTCTTGGCGATTCTCGAGACCAGCGATTATCGCCAAGTTTTCCAAATGTGAGTTTTGGTTGACTTGATGGCGTTTCTTGGGCATATTAGCCGGTGATGGCATTCGAGTGATACGGCGAGATCGAAGCGATCGGGACTTGGCCTGAACCTACTACTCAAGCGAGGTTCGCGATTTTACGGGCCTTGCGAGGATATTATCGGCGGTTCGTAGAAGTTTGCTTCTATCTGCACCATTGACTAGGGTGACTCGGAAAGGCAGCCAAGTTTGATGGTGATGCTTGTGGCGGGGTTTCGATTCTTGAAAAGAAGCGGCCGCCCGTTCTTACTCTTCGGAGGTCGAGATGGTTATGTCGTGTATTGTGATCGTCGGGCATCGGGTTGGGATGTGTTGATGCAGCATGGCGGGGTTATAGCATATCGTCGGCGGTGAAGAAACACGAGGAACTACCCGCGTGATTTGGAGTTGGCGGTGTGATTCACGCCTTGAAGATCTGGAGGCACTATTTGTATGGGGTTCACGTGGATATTTTTACGGACCACAAGAGCCTCGGTATATCTTGACGGAGGAGTGAACTTACGGCGAGAGGCGGTGGTTAGAGTTGCTTAAGGATTACGATGTTGATATCTGTACCACGGGGAAGGCGATGTTGTGGCGGATGCTCTTAGTCGTAGGTCGATGGGAGCCTATCGGATGTGCGGCTAGAGAGGAGGGACATGGTTCGTGATTTGCATCGGTTAGCGAGCCTTGGTGTCCGTTTGATTGATTACGGCGGTGGGGTTAGAGTTCGTGAGGTTGCGAGTCTTCCATCGTCGAGAGGTGAAGAGGCAGATTCGAGGATCGGCTTTGATTCGATATCGTGATCTGACTCTTCGTGAGGCAAGGGTCCTTTTGAGGTAGCACCTGATGGGGTGCTAAGGTTTGAGAGCGGTGTGTGTTCCGGATGTTTGAGGACTTGGCGAGTTCTTGGGGAAGCACCGCGGTAGCGTTACTCTATCCGTCGAAGTCGACCAAGATGTACCACGACCTTAGATACGTGTATTGGTGGGATGGCTTGAAGAGGGGCGTTGCGAGTTCGTAGCTCGATGCACGTGTTGTCGGCGGTGAAGGTAGAGCACGGAGGCACGGTGGTTTATTCTGACGATTGAGATCGACACGGAAGTGGGAGGTAATCAACATGGACTTCATCACGCGGGATTACCTCGCACTTTCGGAGGAGACATGATTCTATATGGGTTATCGTCGACGGTGGCGAAATCAGCCCACTTTCTTCCGTCGGGGCGACTTTTGGTGAGGATTATGCGGACTTTACATCAGAGAGTTCGTCGATGCATGGAGTCCCTACCCGATCATATCGACGAGAGCCAGTTTACGGCTAACCAGAGTCCTTCGAGAGGGTTTAGGGGCGGTGAGCACAGTCGCATTTCATCCTGAGCAGAGCGGACGAGCGGGCGCACTATCGGACTCTTGAGGATATCTGCGAGCTGTGTTATTGACCGATGGTAGTTGGGAGGATCATTTGCCTCTAGTTGAGTTCGCGTATAATAATAGCTACCACTCCGGTATTCGGATGGCGCCTTATGAGGCCTTGTATGGGAGGAAGTGCGGTCGCCTATAGGTTGGTTCGATGTGGGCGAGTGCGGCTAGTGGGACCAGATTGGTACAGCGGCGATGGATAAGGTGAAGCTTATCAGGCGGCTATTGACGGCTCGAGTCGGCGAAGTCGTATCACAGATCATCGTCGTCGGCATCTTGAGTTCGAGGTTCATGATTGGGTTTTCTAAAGGTGTCACCCATGAAGGGTGTGATGAGATTCGGGAAGAAGAAACTTCGGCCCTAGGTACGTTGGGCGTTTGATTGTCGCGAGGTAGGCAAGGTTGCCTATGAGTTGGATCTGCCGTCCGTCTGGAAGCGGTGCATCCGGTTTTCACGTATCTATCTTTGAGAGATGTATCGGGGATCCATCTAGGTACACCGATTGGCGATGTCAGTGTGGGGGGTTATCGTATGAGGAGATTCCCATAGCGATAGTCGATCGTCGGGTTAGGCGTCTGCGGACCAGGGCGTGGCCGTCAAAGTCTTGTGGCGAACGAGCTCGGGGAGAGATGGCGTGGGGCGAGAGGACATGAGGCGAAGTATCCTCACTTATTCCCCACCTCGGGTAATTCACTTTCCTACTTGTAAATTTTCGTTATCGTTTACGCCTAAGTGTTGTTACGTGGCGTGTGTGGCATTTGCAAGCCATTTTAGTTATGAAGAATCTTATCGTTAAGCGTCTTGGGAAGGAACATTCGGGACGAATGTTTCTAAGGAGGAGAATGTTATACCGTATTTCCAGTATGCGTGAGGAATACGTCTGAAAGTCTAGCCTTAAAGTTTAGGCAAAGCGTTTTTTTGGGCACAACTCACAAAGCGAATAGTTTTCCGGCGAAGCGTTTCCACGACTTCGTAGGGTAAATTCCGACTATGCCATTTCTAATTTTTGCGGATTTTTAGAGAGGCGAAACATTTTGGACCAGCGGGAGGCGACACTTGTCACCTCCGATTGATGGACTTGAAATCGTCCATTTGGACGATTTGGACAATGGTGAGCACGTTTTTGTGCCTTGTGCACAAGTCGAGGAGTTAGTAGGATATTTGTGTATAGTTAATCCTCACCCTACACTTGCCTTGCACTTGTATTAATCTTGGCCATTGGTTGGCCACTTCTTGACCTATAAATACCCCAGAGATGAAGAGTTCTTCATCCACAAATCTTTCAAGTCTTGAAAATCCTCTCATCTCCCATTGTAGCCTTTTAGTCCAACACCTCCCCCTCCCTTGTGAGGCCCTTGGCGAATACCCCCACACACTGCTAGCCAAAAATCTACCCCCTCCTTGGTAGAAAAGTTGTCTTCTAGTATTGTTATAATGCCCAAAATACCTAGCCCAAATCCTTAGTACTTAGTAGAAGTTGTGAAGAACTTCTAAGGTTTCTTAGACTCTGGGAGCGTACAACTTAGGAGCTAAACCTTGCTCGGTAGCGACTTTATCTAGGATATTATTGGGCTTCTTGAGGTAACTAATCCTAACCTCTTTTGAATTAGAGAATACTTCTTGTTGTAGTATTAGAATAAGTATTAAATACTTAGAAGAATATCACGAATAGAATTGAGCTATTACCACAGTGAAGGGTTTAAAGAAGAATAATCAAATTGTACTTACATAGAATTTGTTTTCCACGATGAACTTATATAGCTCACGGGTAGGGAAGTCTTGCCCAACTTTCCATAGAATTGTGAACCCTCTTTAGAATGACCTTGAGTAGTCTTTGATAGATGTCTGTGACTATTATGGTGACTCTCTGTGCGCGACATATTGACTTGGCGGTGGTTTTATTTGAGAAGGTATGTGATTCTTCCTAAAGCATGATATTTTACAATATATATAGTGCGATAGGCGTACGTGTGTTAAGCGAATAATAACTACGGCAATGTCTTTGACTTAAGCTGAATAATACTTACGGCAATGCCTGTGGCTTAAGCTTTGAATAACACTGCGGCAATGCCTCACGGCTTAAGCTTTGAATAATAAAGATCGAAAGCATTTCATAAGAATCTTGAATCATTTTTAACGAAGAGAACTAATTGGTTTTAAGCGAAGCTTAAGAGTTATACTAGCTTTATGGGAAGTTAAGTATAACCACTTAAGATTGATAAAAGAAACGATTTGCCTATGTGTTTATAACGGACTTATATTGAATTGTGAAAAGAATAATAAGATGGTTTGATAAGTAGACATGATATGATGCTATGTGTGTTAGTGTCTTGTAACGTTTGTGTAAAGGAGTATTCTTGTTGTGCTTATGTTGTTAACGATAATTGTTAGGTTAGTGTAACATCACTCGCCTCTTGACATATGCAGGGGTTAAGTTGCCCTCCGTGCGGGGGTAGACTTCGGTGATGCAGGACCATGATTCGAGAATACCTCATGCGGGTCCAAAGGGACCTATGCGGGCTACGGGAGTTCGTGTTAGTGTGCGGGGTTATACCTCATGCGGTCTATGTGGCGTGCGGACGACGAGTCGGGGCGATGCGAGGAGTAGCTACCCTCGATGCGGGGTTATATACCTATGCGGGCTATGTGATTGGCCTATGCGGACTACTGAGTCGAGGATTAGGCTTGCATGGTGATACTACGGGCAATTGGCCTGCTTGATCATTCGCGACCTAGAAAAGACACATTACGGTTTACCTATTCTGCTCTTGTTTGTGATGTGCACTATGCGGTTTCCTTGGTTGTTTTATACATACTTGCAAACTGTTTTTAAAATGATATGTTTCATTTAAGTATTTCTGATTTCATATACTTAGTACTGTTGTCTTGACCTCCTTGGGGCTGCGTTCATGCGGTAAGAGGCGGCAGTGCTAGATCCACATTCTTAGGATCTCTACGTTGGTGTCGGGAGCTCCATCTTTTTGGAGGCTCTACTTTTGGGTATGATCTCCTGTTGTAGATAGTTTTATCTGATCGAGGTATGGCGGGGCCTGTCGCCATAGTTGTATATTTCCTTAGAGTGCGTAGTCATGTTTATGCGAGTGTCGGATGTAGCGCTAAACCATGTTTATATATATATGCGAAGCGATGTTTTCTCATAAAGCGTGTCTTATTTTATAAAGCTGTTTCATGTCTTGCTTTATATTTCCGTGATTACTCGATGTATGACTACTTGGGTGCCGGTAAGGCACGATCATGGGCCGAGCAGTCGTGACACTAAGGTTTGAGGCGAGTTGTGTGTTCGGATGTTTGAGGACTTGGCGAGTTCTTGGGGAAGCACACGCGGCGTTACTCTATCCATCCGGTCGACCAAGATGTACCACGACCTTAGATCGTGTATTGGTGGGATGGCTTGAAGAGGGCGTTGCGAGTTCGTAGCTCGGTGCCCATGTTGTCGGCGGTGAAGGTAGAGCACGGAGGCACGGTGGTTTCTGCAGACGATTGAGATCGAGCACGGAAGTGGGAGGTAATCAACATGGACTTCATCACGGGATTACCTCGCTTTCGGAGAGACATGATTCTATATGGGTTATCGTCGACGGTGGCGAAATCAACCCACTTTCTTCCGTCGGGGCGACTTTTTCGGTGAGGATTATGCGGACTTTACATCAGAGATCGTCGGTGCATGGAGTCCCTACCGATCATATCGCATGAGGAGCGGTTCTGGCTAACTTACGGAGGTCCTTCGAGAGGGTTTAGGGGCGGTGAGCACGAGTAATCGCATTTCATCCTGAGCAGACGACAGGCGAGCGCACAATCCGGACTGCGAGGATATCTGCGAGCTGTGTTATTGACTTGATGGTAGTTGGGAGGATCATTTGCCTCTAGTTGAGTTCGCGTATAATAATAGCTACCACTCGGTATTCGGATGGCGTCTTACGAGGCCTTGTATGAGAGGAAGTGCAGATCGCCTATAGGTTGGTTCGATGTGGGCGAGTGCGGCTAGTGGGACGATTTGGTGCGGCGCGATGGATAAGGTGAAGCTTATCCGAAGGCGGCTATTAATGACTCGAGTCGGCGTAAGTCGTATGCAGATCATCGTCGTCGGCATCTTGAGTTCGAGGTTCATGATTGGGTTTTCCTAAAGGTGTCACCCATGAAGGGTGTGATGAGATTCGGTAGAAGAAGCTTCGGCCCAGTACATTGGGCGTTTGGTTGTCCAGGGTAGGCAAGGTTGCACATGAGTTGGATCTGCCGTCCGATCACGGAGGCGGTGCATCCGGTTTTCACGTATCTATCTTTGAGGAGATGTATCGGGGATCCATCTAGGTACATCCGATTGGCGATGTCGGTGTGGGGTTATCGTATGAGGAGATTCCATGCGCGATAATCGATCGTCGAGTTAGGCGTCTGCGGACCAAGGGCGTGGCTTAGTCAAAGTCTTGTGGCGGAACGAGCTTAGGGAGGAGATGACGTGGGAAGGCGAGAGGAGGACATGAGCGAGGGTACCTAACTTATTCCCACCTCGGGTAATTCACTTTCCTACTTGTAAATTTTCGTTAACATTTTTTTGCCTAAGTGTTGTTACGTGGCGTATGTGGCATTTGCAATATGTTTAAGTTATGAAGAATCTTATCGTTAATCGTCTTGGGAAGGAACATTCGACGAATGTTTCTAAGGAGAATGTTATACCGTATTTCCGCAGTATGCGTAAGGGAATACGTCTGAAGTCTAGCCTTAAAGATAAGCCTTGGGCGTTTTTATTTGTGCACAACTCACTAAAAGAATCGTTTCCGACGAAAGCGTTTCCACGACTTTCGTAGGGTAAATTCGGCTATGCCATTTCTAATTTTTGCGGATTTTTAGAGAGGCGAAACATTTTGGACCAACGGGAGGCGACACAGCACCTCCAATTGGTGGACTTAGATCGATCCGTGGGACGAATTGGAATAGATTGGCACGTTTTGTGCCTTGCTCAAAGTCAAGGAGTTGGTAGGATATTTGTGTATAGTTAATCTTCACCCTACACTTGCCTTGCACTTGTCTTAATCTTGGCCATTGGTTGGCCTTCTTGACCTATAAATACCCCAAGATGAAGAGTTCTTCATCCACAAAAGCTTCAAGTCTAAAAATCCTCTCTCTCCTTTGTAGCCTTTTAGTCCAAACACCTCCCCTCCTTGTGAAGGCCCTTGGCGAATACCCCTCATACAGCCTAAGTAGTTTGGCGAGGCCTCCCAGCCTAGCCAAAACCTACCCCCCCTTGGTAGAAAAGTTGTCTTCTAGTATTGTTATAATGCCCAAAATACCTAGCCCAAATCCCTTAGTCCTTTGTAGAAGTTGTGAAGAACTTCTAAGGTTTCTTAGACTCTGAGCATACAACTTAGGAGCTAAACCTTGCTCGACACGACTTTATCTAGGATATTATTGGGCTTACAGGGTAAATAATCCTAACCTCTTTTGAATTGGAGAATACTTCTTTGTTGTAGTATAAGAATAAGTATTAAATACTTAGAAGAATATCACAGAATAGAATTGAGTGTTATCACGATGAAGGGTTTAAAGAAGAATAATCAAGCTGTACTTACATGGAATTGTTTTCATGATGAACTTATATAGCTCACGGGTAGGAAATCTTGCCCAACTTTCCATAGAATTGTGAACCCTCTGTTTAGAATGACCTTGAGTAGTCTTTGATAGATGCGTGACTATTATGGTGACTCTCTGCGCGACATATTCACTTGGCGGTGGTTTTATTTGAGAAGGTATGTGATTCTTCCTAAAGCATGATATTTTACAATATATATAGTGCGATAGACGTCATGTGTTAACTGAATAATAACTACGGCAATGTCTTTGACTTAAGCTGAATAATACTTACGGCAATGCCTCGGCTTAAGCACGAATAACACTTACGGAATGCCTCACGCTTAAGCACGAATAATAAAGATCTGAAAGCATTTCATAAGAATCTTGAATCATTTTTAGAGAAGAGAACTAATTGGTTTTAAGCGAAGCTTAAGAGTTATACTAGCTTTATGGGAAGTTAAGTATAACCACTTAAGATTGATAAAAGAAACAGTTTGCCTATGTGTTTATAACGGACTTATATTGAATTGTGAAAAGAATAATAAGATGGTTTGATAAGTAGACATGATATGATCTATGTGTGTTAGTGTCTTGTAACGTTTGTGTAAAGGTATTCTTGTTGTGCTTATGTTGTTAACGATAATTTGTTAGGTTAGTGTAACATCACCACCTCTTGACATATGCAGGGGTTAAGGCGCCTCCGACGCGGGGTAGACTCGGTGATGCAGGACCATGATTCGAGAATACCTCATGCGGGTCAAGGGACCTATGCGAGCTCTGGAGTTCGAGTTAGTGTGCGGGGTTATACCTCATGCGGTCTATGTGGCCATGCGGACGGCGAGTCGGGGCGATGCCGAGGTAGCTACCCTCGATGCGGGGTTATATACCTATGCGGGCCTATGTGATTGGCCTATGCGGACTCTGAGTCGTGATTAGGATTGCATGGTGATACTACAGGCAATTGGCCTGCTTCGATCATTCGCAGCCTAGAAAAGACCCGTTACAGTTTACCTATTGCTGCTCTTGTTTGTGATGTGGCACTATATGCGGTTTCCTTGGTTGTTTTATACATACTTGCAAAACTGTTTCTAAAATGATATGTTTCATTTAAGTATTTCTGATTTCATATACTTAGTACTGTTATCGACCTCGCTTGGGCTGCGTTCATCTGCGGTAAGGGCGGCAGTGCTAGATCCACATTCTTAGGATCTCTACGTTGGTGTCGGGAGCTCCATCTTTTCGGAGGCTCTACTTTTGGGTATGATCTCCATTGTAGATAGTTTTATGCATCGGGTATGGCGGGGCCCTGTCCCGCCATAGTTGTATATTTCCTTAGAGATCTGTAGTCATGTTGTACAGTGTCGGATGTAACTGCTAAACCATGTTTATATATATATGCCGAAAGGCGATGTTTTCTCACATAAGCTGTGTCTTATTTTATAAACTGTTTCATGTCTTGCTTTATATTTCCGTGATTACTCGATGTATGACTACTTGGGTGCCGTAAGGCACCGATCATGGGCCGAGCAGTCGTGACACTAAGGTTTGAGGGCGGTTGTGTGTTCCGGATGTTTCAGACTTGGCGGAGTTCTTGGGAAGCACGGTAGCGTTACTCTATCCATCCGGTCGACCAAGATGTACCACGACCTTAGATCCGTGTATTGGTGGGATGGCTTGAAGAGGGCGTTGCGAGTTCGTAGCTCGGTGCCCGTGTTGTCGGCGGTGAAGGTAGAGCACGGAGGCACGGTGGTTTCTTTGCGACGATTGAGATCCCGACACGGAAGTGGGAGGTAATCAACATGGACTTCATCACGGGATTACCTCGCACTCGGAGAGACATGATTCTATATGGGTTATCGTCGGCGGTGTGAAATCAACCCACTTTCTTCCGTCGGGGCGACTTTTGGTGAGGATTATGCGGACTTTACATCAGAGATCGTCGATGCGCATGGAGTCCCTACCGATCATATCGCATGGAGGAGCCCGGTTTACGGCTAACCAGAGGTCCTTCGAGGGGTTTAGGGGCGCGGTGAGCTGACGAGTCTGCATTTCATCCATGAGCAGACGGACAGCGAGCGCACAATCCGCACTCGAGGATATCTTTGCGAGCTTTGTGTTATTGACTTCAGTGGTAGTTGGGAGGATCATTTGCCTCTAGTTGAGTTCGCGTATAATAATAGCTACCACTCCAGTATTCAGATGGCGTCTTACGAGGTCTTGTATGAGAGGAAGTGCAGATCGCCTATAGGTTGGTTCGATGTGGGCGAGGTGCAGCTAGTGGGACGGTTGGTGCAGCAGCGATGGATAAGGTGAAGCTTATCCGAGAGCGGCTATTGACAGCTCAGAGTCGACATAAGTCGTATGCAGATCATCGTCGTCGGCATCTTGAGTTCGAGGTTCATGATTGGGTTTTCCTAAAGGTGTCACCCATGAAGGGTGTGATGAGATTCGGTAGAAGGAAACTTCGGAGGTACATTGGGCGTTTCGATTGTCGCGAGGTAGGCAAGGTTGCTATGAGTTGGATCTGCCGTCCGTCGGAGGCGGTGCATCCGGTTTTCACGTATCTATCTTGAGAGATGTATCGGGGATCCATCTAGGGTACATCCGATTGACGATGTCGGTGTGGGGTTATCGTATGAGAGATTCCATAGCGATAATCGATCGTCGAGTTAGGCGTCTGCGGACCAGGGCGTGGCTTAGTCAAAGTCTTGTGGCGGAACGAGCTTAGGGAGGAGATGACGTGGGAAGCTGAGGAGGACATGAGGCAGAGGTACCCTAACTTATTCCCCACACCTCCAGGTAATTCACTTTCCTACTTGTAAATTTTCGTTAACATTTTTTTTGCCTAAGTGTTGTTCTGTGGCCGTATGTGGCATTTGCAACTGTTTAAGTTATGAAGAATCTTATCGTTAACTGTCTTGGGAAGGAACATTCGGGACGAATGTTTCTAAGGGAGAATGTTATACCGTATTTCCAGTATGTACGTAAGGAATACGTACAAAAGTCTAGCCTTAAGATAAGCCTTGGGCGTTTTTATTTGTGCACAACTCACTAAAAGAATCGTTTTCCGACGAAACGTTTCCACGACTTTCGTAGGGTAAATTCGGCTATGCCATTTCTAATTTTTGCGGATTTTCCAGAGACGAAACATTTTGGACCAACGGGAGGGCGACACTTGGCACCCTCCAATTGGTGGACAGAATCGATCCATGGGGCCAATTGGAATGGGATTGGCACGTTTTGTGCCTTGCTCAAAGTCAAGGAGTTGGTAGGATATTTGTGTATAGTTAATCTTCACCTACACTTGCCTTGCACTTGTCTTAATCTTGGCCATTGGTTGGCCACTTCTTGACCTATAAATACCCCTTAAGATGAAGAGTTCTTCATCCACAAAAGCTTCCAAGTCTAAAATCCTCTCCTCTCCTTTGTAGCCTTTTCGCCCAAACACCTCCCCTCCCTTGTGAAGGCCCTCGCCGAATACCCCTCTAGCCTAAGTAGTTTGGCGAGGCCTCCCCAGCCTAGCCAAAACCTACCCCTCCCTTGGTAGAAAAGTTGTCTTCTAGTATTGTTATAATGCCCAAAATACCCTAGCCCAAATCCCTTAGTCCTTTGTAGAAGTTGTGAAGAACTTAAGGTTTCTTAGACTCTGAGCATACAACTTAGGAGCTAAACCTTGCTCAGTACACGACTTTATCTAGGATATTATTGGGCTTACAGAGGTAAATAATCCTAACCTCTTTTGAATTGGAGAATACTTCTGTTGTAGTATAAGAATAAGTATTAAATACTTAGAAGAATATCACGAGAATAGAATTGAGCATTATCACAGTAGAAGGGTTTAAAGAAGAATAATCAAATTGTTCTTACATAGAATTTATTTTCTGATGAACTTGAGTAGCTCAGGGTAGGGAAGTCTTGACTTTCCGTAGAATTGTGAACCCTCTGTTTAGAATGACCTTGAGTAGTCTTTGATAGATATGCGTGACTATTATAGGTGACTCTCTGCCTTGACATATTCAACTTGGCGGTGGTTTTATTTGAGAAGGTATGTGATTCTTCCTAAAGCATGATATTTTACAATATATATAGTACGGTAGGCGTACATGTGTTAATCGAATAATAACTACGGCAATGCCTCACGCTTAAGCTCGAATAATAACTCACCGGCTTAAGCTTGAATAATAAAGAATGAAAGCATTTCAAAAGAATCAATCATTTATTATGAAGAGAACTAATTGGTTTTTAAAAGCGAAGCTTAAAGAGTTATACTAGCTTTATGGGAAGTTAAGTATAACCACTTAAGGTTGATAAAAGAAAACGATTTGCCTATGTGTTTATACAGACTTATATTGAATTGTGAAAAGAATAATAAAATGGTTTGATAAGTAGACATGATATGATGCTATGTGTGTTAGTGTCTTGTAACTTGTGTAAAAGTCGATCTTACTTATGCTTATGTTGTTTTGAACTATAATTCGTTGTGTTAGTACTATATCACTCACCTCTTGAGATGATCCGGGGTTAAGCGCCTCCGACGCGGGGTAGACTCAGTGATGCGGGACCATGATTCGAGAATACCTCATGCGGGTCCAGGGGCCTATGCAGAGCTACGAGTTCCAGGTTAGTATGCGGGGTTATACCTCACGCGGTCTATGTGGCCATGCGGACAACGAGTCCAGGCGTTGCCGAGTAGCTACCTCGACGCGGGTTATACCTCACGCGGGCCTATGTGAGTGGCCTATGCGGACTCGAGTCGAGGATTAGGCTTGCAGAATGATAATATGGTAGTGGCCTGCTTGATCATTCGCAGCCTAGTAAAGACACATTCTGCTTTACCTATTGTTGCTCTTGTTTATGATGTGGCACTATGTGCGGTCCCCTTGGTTGTTTCATACATACTTGCAAAACTGATTTTTAAAATGATATGTTTTCATTTAAGTATTTTACAGTTTCATATACTTAGTACCTGTTGTACTGACCTCCTTCGGGGGGCTGCGTTCATGCCTCAGGTAAGGGCAAGCAGTGCTAGATTCACATTCTTAGGATCTCTACGTTGGTGTCTGGAGCTCCATCTTTCCGAGGCTCTACTTTTGGGTATGATCTCTGTCAGAGATAGTTTTGCATCGGGGTATGGCGGGGCCCTGTCCCGCCATAGTTGTATATTTCCTTAGAGGTCTGTAGTCATGTTGTACAGTATCGGATGTAACTGCTAAAACCATGTTTTTATATATATATGCCGAAAGGCGACGTTTTCTCACATAAACTGTGTCTTATTTTATAAATCGCTTTCTGTCTTGTTTTATATTCCTGGTTACTCGATGTATGACTACTTGGGTGCCAAGAGGCACGATCACGCCCCTAACGGGTCGTGACATTCCCAACGCTGAACTGCAATCCTATGAGCGAGGATCAACAACTGGTGTACCTCTACCGCGTGATGAACGCACTTCAAGCGAGGTCGCATAATAGGTACCAAGTATGTGAAACTGAAAATATTATAATGAAATCACATTTCATCATTTTATAAAACCATTTTGCAATAAGTAAACAGGCTGGCAAGGACGATATCCCCAAAATGATCACTCACACATAACTATGGGTCTCACGCCATAATATCAATCATGCCCGTGGAACTCATTCCTCATCACAGCATATGATGTAAAACAACATCCATATGTGAACACGAACACTAGATCACGCTGCGTCATCAAACCGACGCCAAGTAGAATAGCCAACTACCACCAAGGCTAGTCATATCCCTTCACGCAAGGTACGGAAGCCAACTACTACCCAAAAGCTAGCCACGAATCGGCCGAGGCAAGTATCTTAAGCTAACGCATTCTAGCCTACCGTCTCACGAGATACGACCGTGGCAAGTATCTTAAGCTATCTACGAGCACGCCGATACACGAAATGACCAGGACAAGTATCTAAAGTGTGCCTGTAACCACATGTACAAATCAAGCCCGTGATCGCTCGTCACCGCGGCAAGCTTCATGGATTAGCGGTCCATGGACAAATAACATAAACCTCACAATGACCGCATGCCCCGACATATTACCTCGATATAAGCATGGCCATGAAACCATCCTACTGGACGCATACCCGTGGACCATCCATCGTGTCAGTATGTCCAAAGGAAATAACAAGATAATACTCAAAGTAGACGCATACTCGTGGACCATCCAACGTGTCAGTATGTCCAAAAGAAATAACCAGATAATACTCAAAGTGGACGCATACTCGTGGACCATCCAACGTGTCAGTATGTCCAAACAATCAATCAGATAGCCGGCCCTCCCCGAGAGACACGGTAGCACAAAATCAAAACACTTGCACAACAAGGCTAGCACAACAAGCATAAGCAAGTTCAATGTACTTTCATTTTATATCAACGATCCGGGTTTCAACCCAAAATACTACATACTTTCATTCTTTCAAAAAGACCTCTTTTTTATGTAAAAGCCACACGATACTAATACTCGTAGTATCAAAACACGTTTCCTTTTTAAACCAAATTATTTCACCTTCGTAAAAATCTTTACAAGACTTTTAAAATCAAGTACTCTATACTTTTTAAACCAAATGCTTTTCTTTTAAAACAACATCAAGTATACTCTTTAAAACCCAAATAACTTACTCTTTTCAAAGCAAGTAACCTATACTTAAATCAAGTTACTTCTCCTTTTTCCGAAATCAAGTCGTTTAACTTTCAAAATCAAATCTTTCTTTTATCTTCATAAAGTCGTTATAACTAACTTCCCATAAAGCCATTATAACACTTTATGTTTTAAATAAACAAAATTCATTTCACACACGTACGTCTATCGTACTATATAGTTCACAACAATCATGCTCAAGAGTATAGGAAGAATCACATACCTCTTCGGCTTAATCCACAAGCCAAGTCGAGTATGCCGCGCGTAGAAGGTCCACCTATAATAACCACAATATATCTATCAATCTCTAGTTCTCTTCGTAGCATATTCTAAGTAAACATTTCCCTTTTCTACGTAAAATTGGGCAGAACCTCCCCCCCCCCCCCCCCCCCGCAATCACATAAATAACCTCCCCCTAACAAGGCCTGCTACCAAGCCAACAACCCTGGGATTACACGCCTAACGGACGTGTTCAATTCTCGCTTCACAATAATACTACACAAGTTCATCAGAATATACCCAATGTAAATACAGTTCAATCCTTTATAATAATCCTTCCAATATATCTTATACTCAATTCTAAACTACTACAATATGTAATATCCAATTACAATAGGGGGACATAGATCATTACCTCGATAAGCCCAAAATTATCCAAGATTATAAGTCGATCCTGAGCAACGTTTAGCTCCAATTCCTTACGCTCCAACCCGCTCCAAGCGACCCTTCGAAGTTTCTAAACAACTTCTCTTAACACTTCAACCAAGCTAGGAAGATTTTTCTAGGGTTTCACTTTGCGACTATTGGAATAAAGTAGTATTTCCGGGCTCCTAGTATTGAAATAACTTTGGAATACAACTAGGGATACTAGGCTAAGGTATTTGGGATTATACAATAATACTTGAAGTATTTTCTACACAAGTGGGGGAGGGGGACGAAAACAAGCCTAAAGGGAGGGAGTATTTGCTTTGGAAAGTCTTCAAGTGTGGGATGAAATTAGTCTTCAACTAAGGGGGTATTTATAGAGGAATCAAGGGTCAAGATCTATGCAAGTGTGTGGTCAAGATTGAGCCATGTGTGTGTTGGTCCCACCACACCACATGGCCAACGAAAATCACATCCAAGTGTCATGGCCACTTCGGCCAAGGGACAAGTGGCAAGACATTTGTCCCTCCAATTCGGCCAAGGTGCCACATGGGGGTGACACGTGTCGCCCCCTACTCGTCCAAAATATTTCGTCTTCCGAAAAATATCCAAAATACCGAAAATCTCAAAAACAAAGCGGGCCCCACAAAACCGTAAATTTCTCCCGTGGGCCCCACGTGACCATTTCTGAAAATAAAATCCCAAAATTATAATATAATCCAAGAAGTCCAAATACCAAATCTGGGAATCCAATTCCCATTAACGAACCTTTTTCCTTCACAAAACCCGGAAACTTTTCCGTCGAAAATTCACATCTTTCTTTCTTTCCAATATTACTGGCGTATTCTCGTACGTACGTCCTCACATACATACCCTGAAACTACGGGGTATAACATTAACATTGGTCAAATGACCATTCTATCCATGCCCTATTTCGTCCAAGACCACTAAGGGGTGACACGTGTCGCCCCCCCGTTCGTCGAAATATTTCGTTTTCCGACAAATTCCAAAATTCCGATAAATTTTTACTCATCTCAAATCTTAACATTTTGAGTTCTTACGTACGTTCTTATAAACATAACCTGGAATTCTGGGGTGTAACATTCTTCCCCCCTTAGAAACATTCGTCCCCGAATGTTCTTTTGGGAGTCAAACTTAAAGGTAGCGGCATAGTATCCTTACAACCCCTACATACCAAATAATGCCACACGTGGCCACATCACAATACTCATACTAAAATGTCAAGCTGAACCCCACGTGTCAACGTCGGTTATCTGCATAAAGCTTCTGCTGACTCTGAGCTTACTAATAATCTTTTCTGGATAAGCTTCGCCTTATCCACAGCCCGCTGAATCAACTCTGGACCAAATAACTGAACCTCGCCTACGTCGAACCAACTAACCGGCGATCTACACTTTCTTACATACAAGGCCTCATACAGGGCCATTCGAAATACTGGAAGAGTATCTGTTATCGTACGTAACCCAACAAGAGGCAAATAATTCTTCCAGCTAACTATGAAATTAATAACATCGGCCTGCAACCTATCCTCAAGTGCCTGGATAGTACGCTATGCCTGTCCGTCGGTCTGAGGGTGTAATGCAACACTGAGACTCACTTGTGTCCCTAAAACCCTTCTGAACAACCTCCAGAAGTTATCCGTAACCGAGCTCATCTGTCTGACCTCATAAACGTAGGAACCCCATGCATTCTCACAATCTCCCAGCTATAAGCTAGCATAAACCTCAGCCGAGCAAGTGGTCCCAACCGGAAGAACACGGTTGGTTTTGTCAGCATGTTTACTATGACACCCAGGGAGTCGCACTTCCTCTGAGTACGATGCCACCCTGTAACAAGATCCATTAAAATTACCTCCCATATCTAAGTCGGGATCTAAATCGCCTGTAATAGCCCACTGGGTTTCTGGTGTTCAACCTTGACCTGCTACTAATTCAGACATTAAGCAACAACTCTGCTACGTCTCTCTTCAGACCATCTTACCAATACATACATCCGAGGTCACTTCACGACTTAGTCGACCCCGAACAATTAGAGCAATAAGCACTGCGTGCCTCCCCTAAAACTCCGCCGACAAGTCTGCAGCATCGGCACACACACAATCTATCTTCATCTCACAGCACCCTATCCGGTGCTACTCAAACAGGCTCTTCTCTTCTCGGAGAGCCGTATCTCGATACCGTATCATAACTGGATCCTCATACTGTCACCTCTTTACCTCCTCAAAGATGGAAGACTCGGCAACCTCTCGGATCTAAACTTCATTAACCTTGGAAACAAATAATCAAACCCCCTAGGCTCGGTAGCTGATGAATCTCACGGACCACGTCCTGTCTATCTGGCTGTCCAATCTGGCAGACTACCCATAGATCCACGACTAAGAGTATCTGTAACTGTCTTGGCTTTCCTCAGACGGTATAGGATATCAATATCACAATCCTTGGGTAACTCTAACCACCGTCTCTGTCGCAAATTCAACTGCCTCTGTCTGAAGATATACCAGAGGCTCTTGTGGTCTGCACAAATATCCACATGAAGTCTATATATACGTCATGCCCCCAAATCTTCAAGGCATGATTTAACTGCCGCCAACTCTAAATCGTGAGTGGCGTAATTTCCTTTCCTGCTTCCCTAACTACCGGGAAAACATAGGCTCTATCCTTATCGGGTTGCGTCAGCACACAACCTAGCCCAACACCTAATGTGTTATCATAATAACCTAACCCTCTAGTCTCTCAGAAGGGGTTAGAACTATAGTCGTGGTCAACTTATCTTCCAATAACTGAAAGCCTTTCTCATACCTGCGAAATATTCGGGTATCCTTGATCTCAATTATGGTTCATGTTTCCCTTTCTCTGTTGCAACCAAACTTGGTCACTAACTTAGATTTGATTCCTTTGCTTGCCTCATGGCCAAGACTTCATGTCAATCACAATTTAAGGGGGAGATTTCCTTGATCTCGTCAAGTAGTAACCCGATTTTTCCTTTTCTAGTTTGTAGAGCCTATAGTCAGGTGTTCAACCTCCATTCATGGTATTACATAATCCAAAGACTTGTCAAAATTTCTTATCATTCGAGTGTCTACTCGTCTTTCCTTTATAAGTTATTTCAAGTTGTCCTGGGCTCCCTTACCCCCCCCCCCCTATTTTCATACTATCTTTCTCATCAGTACAGATGTTACCATCTTTCCTCGAGGTGTTCTTACTGTCCATCATCTATTAATGGTCTTTACACTAGTCTGGGGTAATCATATCTCGTGCAACTTACATAACCATAGTCGTATTCTCCTTTATCATTCTGGTCATAACCTTACCTTAGGCTTATTATTAGCAAAAGTATTTCTATCTTGATTCATAATCGTACAGTTTCATATATGCGTACTACCTGCATTTTTATCCTCACGACACTTCCTCGACCATTTCGTAACGTCGTTCTTAATTACCCCAACACAATACTTTTCCCACGGTTACCTAAAACTGTAACCTATGGCATGACGATACTGAAGACCATACCAGTCTCCTATCCTTCATCTAACAACGTGGGTACACATAACCCCATAATACGTAAAACTGTCCTTACGTGGGGGAGAGAACTTATCTCCATTAAATAAACTTTCCTTGGAGTCACAACCCTAATCACAGGGTCCTCTTGCGGTCCAGTAGATATCTAATCATCACGCACCGCCTTAAAGTCGTGTAGATTTTTCAAAACCTACCAAAGATGTCTTCTGTTTTCCGTAGGCAACACTCGTACCATCTTATTCTTGCTTGCGCGCTATCCTGAACTTATCCGGAAGGTCGTGGCCCTGACCGCCACACCAAACCAACTCCAAGTACATCCAAGGGCACTTAGCATAAACACCTTCAAATTCGATTATTTCTTACTTACTGCATTAATTTACCTCAAATGAACAAGTCACACAGACTTATTAAAATCATCAATGTCAAAGAAGGAAGGATAATTCACTGGTTACCACCACTTCTCTTCCTTTCCACTCGATAACCGACTTACCGGGAAACTGGTACCGAATCAATCTCTCCATGTAGTCCACGTTGGCATAACAAGAGGCCAACTAGCCCATACTCATAATGACCTCAACGTCTGTCATAACAGCACTGCTAGGTCTGCTAGGGTCCAACGACTGTATCGTTACCGGTAATTATTATCTACCCGCTCAGCTACCACCCAACACTCACGGGTGTAGTCACCTCGAAAGGTCCTCATGGATTCAGGCTCCATTTCTTTACACTTGGTTGCTCTCTTTCTTACTGGTCGTACTCTTCCCGTACTTCCAAACTTATTCTAGTGTACGTACATAGCCTTAATACTGATTCGGGCCTCCAATCTTTGGAGTTACTATTCTAAACAACATAAGGCCATTTCCGGCTCTCACAACCTGGTTCTGGTGGAATGCGTCCACGAACCCGTAAAATGATTAACTAGACTTGGGCCTTGCACCCTCATGACCCTGTCACGTAGCGGGACTACTACCAATTGATCCCATTCCATTTCAAGCTATGGGGCGACCCTTAATAAGTCATCAACTCGACTCGGCGTCGCACTTAACTCTTATCCTTGGTCTGTCTTAACCTTTTACTACCCGAGAAGGCCTTATATACCTAAGGTCTCGGTGGTTATCAACATTCTTAGGCTCTCAATTTCCATGCTCCACGCCTACCTTATCAGTCCCCCCGTCAACGGGTACAAAAACTTCTCAATATACTATATCGTGTTGTCTTGTCCACAACAACCATACTTACTCCATACGGATCTCACACCATACCATTCTCATAATCATACCATGTAGCTTAATATATTAACATAGTCTTCTATTAAGTCCCTTAATTAAACTTCTTAAGGGTCTATTTCCTTCTCAGACAGCTCATCCTCTCCTAATTATCTAAAATTAGTACGTAAAACCTTGATGAGAATTCATTAAACTGTTTCATACCTTCCCGATATTTATTTAGTCCTTACCAATTCCTGGTAATCCATAATCATTCTAGGCAACACATATGTGACCCTCATACATAAATTTGTATAGCTGTATGTCACAATACAACAATACTACAAATATTACCAACCTGGATACGCAATCCACATAATCTTTCTTGGGTCATCTTTGCCTTTCTCAGAACAGAAACAACATAACTTGTTAGGGAGAGACGACCCTAACCACACAACTCTATCGCACGATCTCAGAGTGAGAAGAATGGAAACCAATCCTAAATGTCCTGCAGCCTCCTGATTATAGATGTGGTGCACAACACACCGATAATCAAGACTCTACTAGACACGGTCTGTAGACACTTTCCGAGGACTAACTGCTCTGATACCACTTTTGTCACGACCCGATCCCGGGACCTCGACTGGTGCCCTACCTGGGCACCCCTTACAGGTATACATCAGAGAATAGCAGCGGAACATACACAACTCAAAAAAATACTTAGACATTAACATCAACAGGCTAGCCGATAAGGCCACCTTCCGTAAAATATACATAATAAAACAGTACATTTTTTTTCTTTACAACCCAATCCACAAGACATGACTACATACCTCTAAGAATAACAACTGTGGCGGGACAGGGCCCCGCCATACCCCTGAATGTACAACAACCGACAATACCAGGGATAAGCCTCCGGAGTAATGGAGCTTCTCAACAGCTGAATCAGTGATCCTAAAAGTGAGGATCAGCAACATGTACTCTACCTGCGGCATGAACGCAGCCCCCCGAAGGAGGTCAGTACAACATGTACCAAATATGTGAAACTGAAAGTACTGTAGTGAAATCATAAGTCTAAAATAAAACTGGAGACATGTATGATAACTCATATAACATTACAATGTGCCTTACTAACAATGAGAGTAAACAAGAGTATACTTTACTGCATAAAAATAGGAGGCTCGCGATCAAAGCAGGACAACCCGCCCGCAGTATCATTAAGCAATCCTACTCCTGGGACTATTTCACCCGCAAGGGTCGTGTGGACCCGCATGAGGTATTCCTCGCATCATGGGTAGCAAATCCATGGAGTGGTATAATGTCTTGGGGGTTTACCCCTCAATCATACTCAGAAGGTGGTATAACGTCTTGGGGGTTTACCCCGCATTTATACTCTTACCCTGGAGAAGGTGGTATAACGTCTTGGGGGTTTACCCCTCATTTATACTCTTACCCTGGAGAAGGTGGTATAACGTCTTGGGGGTTTACCCCTCATTTATACTCTTACCCTAGCTCAAACGGCCATCATACATAACTAAGCCCAACCGGCTTATCAAACATAACATAAGCACTACCGGCTTATCATACAATATTTAAGCAAGTTAAGAAATCCCCTAACTTCTTATTAGTCTTATTCATATACACTCTCATTTTAGTTTGCTTAAGGCACTAACATGTCATTATAAAATCCGGGAATTTAACCCAAAGTACTACGTACTTCTATTTCTTTAAAATGACTCTTTTTCATATAAACTTCCAAGATACTAATAACCGTAGTATCAAGTCATAAATACATTTTAAGACAAGTCACAATACCTTTTAGAAATACATTTTCAGGCTTCTAAATCAAGTGACTTCTTTCTTTTAAAAACCTTAAGCAATTGATGCCTTTAAATCAATTTGCCTTTCGTTATTTCAAGTCATTTATCATACTTATATTACTTAGAGTAAACCACTCTTTTTAACTTTCCATAAAGCTATTATAAACAACTTCCCATAAAGTCGTTATACTAGCTTTATACCTTAGATACTTACATTCTTCTTTATAACTAAGAGACTTAAACTTTCCAACAAAACAAGTATCAAAAATACTTTCAACATACTTAAAGTCTCTTAACTTTTGAAAACCAAGATATCCTTAATATTTAAACAAGTGAGTTAATTCCCTAACTCAACCAACTTGATCATTCTTAAGATAAACCAAGGATATCAAATGGACTAGATTCGTCAAAATCTCTTACGTCAACCGTACTATACATTTACCACTTAATCATGCTCAAGAGATAAGAAAGTTCCACATACCTCTTCGGTTCAATCCACTTGTTAAGTCCAATATGTCGTACGTAGTATGTCAACCTATAATGCCCATAATACATCTATTAACTTCTTACTTCAAACGTAGAATATTCCAAGTGCAAAGTCACTAAATTCTACGGAAAATCGGACAGCACTTCCTTTGTTTCTACATACTTTGCCACCTTTTTCAAGGCCGAATTCAATAACCAAACATGCCACATTTAAGGCTCAACAAAGTAGTTAACAATAGGGTATTACACTCCTACAAGACGTGTAAAATTCCGCCCCACAATTTATATCAAACTAGTCTAAACTACAATGTCAATTTGGAAAATTTGAGGGACAACAACACAAAGTCTTCTTTCCAATTTGTTTTCAATCCAAGTTGTTTAGTATAACATGTAATCAAGACGCAATCGATTATAGCTACTACAATCTTCTAGTAGATAACATGCGACGATTCTATATAACGACCAAATTGTAATTCAATTTCAATTGATGATAAAATAGAATCCTGGGTCACGAACAGTGATTCGATTGCTGATGAAGAAAGAGAATTCTTGGTTCAGTTCTCCACCTTAACGACAGAAAATAGGATTGATCAAATTCTATTGAGTCTGACTCAACATGTCATTTTCGGATTTGAGCTTCTAAACGTCCATAACACTTATCAATCTTCATAACACATATCACATGATCATTTCTAACTTATCATAACATGGAATCTTCAATTACGAAAGTAAGATGAAGATTATACCTCATTTAGCCCAAATATGATCCAAGATTACAAGTCGATCTTTAGCAACTTTAGCTCCTCCTTTCGACGTTCCAATCCACTCCAAGCAACCCTTAGAAGCTCATGAAGAACTCCTCTTCAAGTTCCAACTTCAAAGTTGAAGAACTCCTTAGGTTTTCGCCTTGCGACTAATACGAAAACGCCATTTTTCTGGGATCTTTCTATTGAGATACCCTTACAATACCCTTAGGAACCTTGGTTTAAAGTATGGGGATTATTGGACAACAATTGAAAATTTTCTTCTTGAAATTCTCTCCAAAGCCGAGAGCTCTCTAAGAGTTCTTCAAGATTTTTTTCAAATTTCTCTAAGTGTTGAGAATGACAAAGTCTTGCACTACTAGTGTACATATATAACATAATGGAACACATAAAAAGGAGTTAGAGATAAGTTTCTCTCACTAAGAAAACGCTCTCAACGTTTCCCTTAGTTGCTCCTTAGGTTTCTTCCTATTCCCCCCCCCCCCCCCCCCCTTAGATTTTCGTTTGATTCATTATGGTTTGATTGTTATTGTCCACAATATGAAAAAATCTAAACGTTACACACGTTCTAGCAATGATTCAGAGGTTCAGTGCGGCTAAAGCTAGAACAAAGAAGAAAAAAACAATGGCAGTAGTCCAACAATTGCCGAGGAAAATCTTATTCCGGCAATCTCGGACTTTACGTGTTGGTTCATGTTACTGCATTCGCGCTTTCCTTTAGAAAATGTAGTAGATGATTCTATGCTACAAAGGATACATGAATGGGGCAAAAATATCGAAAATGAAAGCTTGGATATTAGTGAGTTTGAAGCGCGTAACTTCCTACAGACCATTGACGCCCTAATGCTACTATGGTGGTTGATCATTCCACGCCAATTTGTTGGTAAAGGATCATTTCGGAAGAACTAGACAGTACTCCAAAGATTAGTACCCGACACTACCCGAAATTCTCTCGTGTTAGCGGAAAGGGTTAGAATCTAGGCCGACATTGCAATTGGTGAAGCAAGACACGATGGCATTCTCTGCCCAAACCGGTCGTATGCGGTCAAAAGTTCTTGGCGGTCGCGCAGTGTTCATGGGTCCAAGAGTAATCATGTCTTGTTTGATTCAAGTCGGTGAAAGCTTTGATGGTACTCCTATCCCCAAGAAGTTCAACGTGGGTGCCAAGAGAGCAAACTTCAATGCCCGAAACGATGTGACTACTCCTATTACGGCCTGGTCTTGGGTCGGAAGGCTAAGGCGTCACGAGGATAACAATGATACTAGGAATATGCACTCTATGCAAGGATCAAGATCGATGTGGAATAATGGCGGGTTTCTAGCCCCAAGGTTTCTAACGTCATTATTGAGCGCCGAGGCGTCAAACTTTAACGCCGCGGGTATCAAGTTTACACTCCCAACTTCGGGCCTTAATGATGGTCTGATTTCCAAGGCGCAGGGGATAACCTAGGACATTAACTACCCCGCTTTACAAGCGAGCTAAGTCAATGGTTCCAACGTTTTGATTGAGTGCCGAGAGGCGTGATATTTACGAGGCGTGTACCAACGACTCTCTCATAACTCCGGATTTTTATGATGGTCTTAGTTCCAAGACGGATCGGGGATAATCTAGGGGCATTGACTACTCACGTTACACGA
Organism: Przewalskia tangutica; assembly: GCA_029844215.1. Taxonomy (NCBI): domain Eukaryota; kingdom Viridiplantae; phylum Streptophyta; class Magnoliopsida; order Solanales; family Solanaceae; genus Przewalskia; species Przewalskia tangutica. The sequence continues at coordinate 14,369,119 of CM056733.1, read as the reverse complement.
AGAGCCAAGTCAATTGTGAGTAACAAAGCTATTTCTTTGTCCAGGAGCCTAGAACTCCACAACCATCAATAATGCGAGAGCCGAGGGTCGGCATTGAATGTGGCGTATCAATGACTCTCTAATAACTTCGACTTTATGATGGTCTTGGTTCCAAGACGGATCAGAGGACAATCTAGGGCATTGACTACTCACGTTACGAAGAGCCAAGTCAATTGTGAGAAACAAAGCTATTTCTATGTCCAAGGAGCCTAGAACTCCATAACCATCAATGAAGCAAGAGCGGATGGGTCAACATTGAATGAGACGGATTCAAAGTGCCTTCTCGTGATTCAAGTCAACAACCCCGATTTCTTTAAGTGTCACCAATGAAGCCTTCCTACTTTAGCTAGTTTGCTAAGTGGAGCCAATCTCAAGAACCACAACACTCCTTTCGCCTTTAACACTTCCTGATTCGAGCAGTCCTAAACTTCCCCTCTCTCATCTAATACCACTTCACTACTTCCGAATTTCACAACACCACACCCCTTCTATCTCCTCTTCCTTCTATTCCTTCCGAAACCAACACAAATTCCCTACCCTCCCAAATGGCACGCAAATCATCTCTTCTATCATGCCCAAGCTCACTCCCTTCTACCCTTCCTCCGCCTATACCTCCAGATATACCTCCCAATGATTTACACACTAATGCACCTTCTAAACCACATCATATCCCTACCACGGCCACAACTCACAACAATCTTCCCAAACCATGGCAAAGGTCCTTCCTCCTAAAAAGACTTACTGAGTCTTTGGAACTAGGATTGAGGCAAAAGGTATGAAGTTACAATTTATTGAACAACAAGGGAGGAAGTAAATATAGATCGAGGATGAAGTTCCTTTCATAGAAACTTGGGGCTATTGCCTAATAGGTTGCTTTCACGGTCCTTTCGGGAAGAGAAACATCAATACGATTGTGAAAGGATGGGAGTTAAATGTCAGATTATACCATATGGCAAAGGTCGGATGTTGTTCAAATTCATGACGGAGGAAGAGCGCACTAATGCACTTCACGGAGGCCCTTATATGGTCTACGGGAAAACCATGATGCTCAAGGCTATCAATAAAGGAGTTCTTATAACGGATGATTTGTTTATGGACATTCCTATTTGGGTCACTTTCCCGGACATTCCCCTTTCTATTTGGAGGTAACGGCCTTAGTAAGATTGATTCACGTGTAGGAAAACCTCTTTACACTGACCAATATACTAAGGAAAGGTCTAAAATGAACTATGCAAGAGTTCTAGTGGAAGTGGATGTTAGCAAGGAGCCGATAATGGATTTTGTCGTCAATCTCCCCGATAACAGAAAGTATACTCAAAGGGTAAACTATGAGAATTACCCGGACTTTTGCTATCATTGTGCGGCTTTTGGACACAACCACTTGAAGTGTAGGAAGCTGAGGGATGATGTCAACATTGAAGAAGCTCCAAAAACACGCAATACTGAGGTCCCCCCCAACAACAAGGATGATTCTATTCGTTTGAAGGTCAACAAAGGTACGGGTGGAACCAACCCTCCCCCCCTCATCCACCAACTTCTCAACACCCCGTAGATGCTGATAACTTGATGGACATTGAAGAAATCGCACACAACACCTCCCAGTACCTAAGCTTGGGAGAAGTATCACGTGCCGCGTCCTCCGCTTTGGGTCATTCGCCCATCATGTTTGCGGGATTCTCTAGCAAAGTCCTCACCGCCTAATTCTCACAATGGCAAGACACAACATGTTAGGATGAGGGTGAGTCAAAACATTCGATTCGAGATGCCTATGAACCCGCCACCTTCATTGGATGAAGTTACATTCAACTGCTACGGAAAAGGCTCACTTGTGTCAAGTAACGTTAACTTTGAACGCGGGAACATAGCTTGGCTGGTACACAAGTTATGGCTTCCAGCAACAAAGATGATGGATGGCAAGAGGTTTTGTCCAAAAGAATGGGCCAAAAGCTGGGAAAGCGACTAAGCGCGAGGTGCTAATAAAACCTCCTTTGTTTCCTTATGAAAATACTTTGTTGGAATGTCCGTGGTCTTTGCGACAAAGGGATAGGGCTGCCACGCAAGCTCTAGTATGTAGTATCACAAAACAAACATGACGCTGCTATGATTTGTCTATTGGAAACTAAGCTATCACAACCAAGACACGAGTCTTTCTACTCAAAGATTCAAAGCGTGGAAGTTTTGCTCAAATTTGGAATTCATTGAGGCGGTAGAATGCTATTACTTTGGGATCCATCCGGTTTTGTTGCGAAGTGCTTGGTATGGACTCTCAAAGATATCCATGTCCGTGCAAGTTGCAATATAACACAAGTGTCCTTCCTGCCACATTTGTGTACCCGCTTTATAGCATCTCGGATAGAAGGATGCTTTGCATCACCTTTCTCACTGGGCATTGGCATCAATAAGCCTTGGATGATTATGGGAGATTTCAACACTTACGCAACCCTAATGATAAGGTGGGGGTCCTCCTCTCACGCCTTATGCACTTAGGATCTTGAGATTTCAGGAATTCTCATGACTAGAAGACGCCCTTCATCCTGCCTTCTACACTGGACGAATGGTTCGATTTGGTCTAAGCTTGATAGAGTGTTGATGAATCAAAATTGGAGTGATTTGACCTTAGAATGCAAGGCCAATTTCATGCCTATGGAGCTCGCTCGACCACCGCCCCGTGATAGCCACGATTATTGATCCTATAATGCTGGGAAACGCCTTTCAAGTTCATGAATATGTGGCTTTCACCCAACCTTTGAGAACATTATGACTTCATGTTGGAGACAAGACATATGGGGTATCGCTCAATCTGCCCTGCCTCCAAATTGAAAGCCTCAAGCAACCTTTAAGGGCTTTGAACATAAGTGACTTTGGAGGTATCGAACAAAAAGCAAAAGGGGCAAACATAGAGTTCAAGGAGGCTATCAATGCACACATGGAAAATCCCTTTGATGAGGAGCTTAAAGCCAAGGTTAAGTCCTCAAGAGCTAGAGCAAATACTCCTTCGAAGTCGAAAGACACTTCATAAGGCGTAAGTCACATGTACACTTGATTGGAAGTGATAGATGTTCCAAATACTTACATAGTTTCATCAAAAGGAGTAAAGTCAGGAATTCCATTAACTATCTTGTTAAAGCTAATCGTACTATCACTACATCACCAGAAGAAGTCAGGAAGTTGCTTGTTAAATTTTACAAAGATCTATTAGGTACTTCCCGACCCACCACCAACTTTGATTCTGATGTGTTCAACTATGGCCCAAAGCTGAGTGAAGAAGAGAGATTACAGCTTTTGCATTTCATCACCCCAAAGGAGATTTGGGAAGCACTCGATATAGTAATGACAAGGCACTGGACCGGATGGTTATACTACCGCTTTCTTCAAGAATAGATGGAAAGATGTGCCATGATGTTGTAAGATGTGTCCAAGAGTTCTTCTCTACTGGAGTTCTTTTGAAGCAGGTTAATCATACCATCATTACCCTGCTACCAAAAACTGACCATGATCCCAAGGTAAATGATTTCAGGCCCATCGGATTGACTAATGTGATCTATAAGATCATCACAAAGATTCTAGCTAACAGAATGACATTGATCCTTCCTTCTCTCATTGACAAATCCTGAGGGCTTTTGTGAAAGGAAGAAACATGATGGACAACGTATATATGGCACAAGAGCTTGTGAGAGGATTTAATAGAGCCGAGTCTCACCAAGATGTATGCTTATGGTGGACCTTCAGAAACATTCGATACTGATCTCTTGGAGCTTCCTCGAATCGTACTAAGAAGTCTAAAATTTCCGCATGATTTACAAGATGGATCATGGAATGTGTTAGCTCAACCTCCTTCTCCTTTCTATCAATGGTGAGCTACATGGATACTTCAAAGGAAAGCGCTACTAAGACAAGGTGATCCTATGTCCCCTACTCTCTTTATCTTGTGCATGGAATACCTCTCAAGGCTGCTTAAAATGAAGGCTGAGGCAAGAGCTTTCTCATATTTTCCAAAGTGTAAGAAATTGGGCATTACTCATCTGGCATTCGCGGATGACCTCATGTTTTTTGCCAAAGGAGATATATCTTCATGGGATTCTTATGGATTGTCCGGAAGAGTCGAGGTCGCCTCAGATTAACTCTTAACCCGCTAAATCCTCTGTCTACTTAGCGGAATGCATTCTACGCCGACTTGATATTGACCAGAGTGGGTTTCGCCATTGGAAGCTTTCCAAGACGATACTGGGGATCCTTTGTCCCCAATTTCAGTCTCGGTGGATCAATTTGCCCCATTCACTAGTGCTATTTCGAATTACATTCAAATGGGGCATCACACTTTCTTACGCCGTGTCGAACTAATCGTCGGCCGCCCAAGGGTTGAGAGCTTTTGGTTCCGGCACTTCCTATCCCGCCACTATTATCAACAAGGTACGGTGCTTGTATTCAATTCTTATGGGAAACCACCAAGAGTTGCTTGATATCATTTGCCCGCCTCAAACCGGGCGTGGCTTGGGTCTTATGAACATCAAGGAATGGAATCATGCCTGCTATCCAGACGATTTGGCAAACTCACACTAAGCCGATTCTCTATGGGTCCAATGGATCAATAGCCACTATTTGAGAGATATTACAATTTTGGACTATGAGGTACGCCCTAGTGGACTCCCTTTATTCAAAAGATTTGTGGGATCCGCGACAAATTTGTTTCTATCTTTGTAGCCATGGTGATGCTATTGACGGCTTTACAAAATGTTGTGCCAACGGTATATTTGATTCAAGCTCAGATATGATATCTTGCGACTCCGCAAGCTAAAAAGCCTTGATGTCACAAATTTGGAAAGGATTCATTCCTCCCAAATTCTCTTTTACTATGTGGCTAAATTGCAGAAGCGGTTAGCTACAAAGGATACTCTATCATTTCTCAACTTGGAGGATAAATCTCATGGATTCTCGCAAGCAAGCTAATGAAACAAGTGGAACACCTCTTCTTTGCCTCGCCCTATACACACATGATTTGGAAGAGCATAAAAGATTGGTTGGGTATTAGAAGAGAGATGACAATCGTTGAAAGCTCCCTTAAATGGATTAAGAAAGAACACCTGACAAGCATCCGAGCCAAAGCTATTTTGCTTACTTTTTGCATAATGGTTTATGAGATTTGGAGGGCAAGAAACACAATGCTCTTTGAAGGCACAAGCTTGCCGGCAGAAGAGATCATTGCAATAATCAAAACAACATCTTATAGAGTTCTCTATGATTTTATCCCCTCTTGTAGTGGCACCTTTTGAGTGACCACCCCTCCCCTCTATCTCTTCTTGTTTGCATTACGTTGAGGCTTGAGATACCTCAACGACTGATTGTAGCCACTTCCTTTTCGTTATTAGTAATAATATTTGCATTTACATAAAAAAATATATATATAACATAATGGAGGGTCAAGATTAAAACAAATGGATGGCTTGGATGCATTTTATTTAAATATTAAGCTATGTGGGCTCATTGACTTGGTCAATGTTGTCAAGCTCTTAGCCTATCAAGACTTTCATCTTAACATTGGTCAAATGACCATTCTATCCATGCCCTATTTCGTCCAAGACCACTAAGGTGGGGTGACACGTTTCTCCCTCCCGTTCGTCGCAATGTTTCGTTTTCCGACAAATTCCAAAATTCCGATAAATTTTTACTCGTCTCAAATCTTAACATTTTGAGTTCTTACGTACGTTCTTATAAACATAACCTGGAATTTCGGGGTGTAACATTCTTCCCCCCTTAGAAACATTCGTCCCCGAATGTTCTTTTGGGAGTCAAACTTAAAGGTAGCGGCATAGTCTCCTTACAACCCCTACATACCAAATAATGCCACACGTGGCCACATAACAATACTCATACTAAAATGTCAAGCTGAACCTCACATGTCAACGTCGGTTATCTGCATAAAGCTTCTGCTGACTCTTAGCTTACTAATAATCTTTTCTGGATAAGCTTCGCCTTATCCACACCCGAATCAAGTCCGACTAAATAATCGAACTCGCCACGCCGAACCAACTAACCGGGCGATCTACACTTTCTTACATACAAAGCCTCATACAGGCCATTCAAATACCGAAGGGTATCTCATATCGACGAACCCAACAAGAGGCAAATAATTCTTCCGCCTAACTCAAATTAATAACATCGCCCGCAACCTATCCTCGCGGCCCGATAGTACGCTTTTGCTCGTCCGCTTGGCCCGAGGGTGTAATGCAACACTGAGACTCACTTGTGTCCCTAAAACCCTTCTGAATAACCTCCAGAAGTTATCCGTAACCGAGCTCATATGTCTGACCTCATAAACGGAGGAACGTCGTGCAGTCTCACAATCTCCCTGCTATAAGCTAGCATAAACCTCAGTCGAGCAAGTGGTCCCAACCGGAAGAACACGGTTGGTTTTGTCAGCATGTTTACTATGACCCCCAGGGAGTCGCACTTCCTCTGAGTACGATGCCACCAGAATAAAGATCCATTTAAATTACCTCTCATATCTAAGTCGGATCTAAATCGCTCAGAATAGCCCACTGGCTTCGTGTTCAACTCGATGTCACGACCCGACTCGGTCCGCGATCGTGCCCTACCCGGGCACCCTGCTCGTATACATCGAGAATAGCAATGAACATACACAACATAAACACACGGGTAAACACACATCCTGTGCTAGCCGATAAGGCCGCTTCCATAATATAAACATACTCAAAAGTACAACTGCATAATCGCTTCTTACCAACCACAATGTGAATACTGCACTTAGGAATAATAATCGTGGCGGACAGTGGCTCGCCATACCCCTGAATGTACATAAATCTACAACACCAGGGAAAAGACTGTACCAAAAGAGACAAGCCTCCGGATAAATGGAGCTTCTGACGTCTGATAAGTGATCCTAAGAATGAGGATCCACCACCGCTACCCTTTCTCGCAGATTTAACGCAAATTTCGAGGAAGCGGGTCAAGACACATGTACCAAGTATGTAAAACTGGAAAATACTGTAATTACATCATAAGTCTAAATCAAAGTCGAAGACATGTATGGTAATCAAATTACAGCACACTGTGCCTTACTAACAATGAGAGTAAATAGTAGTATCCTTACAATATAAAATAGGAAACTCATGATCAAAGCAGGACCACCCGCCCGCAGTATCATTTAGCAATCCTACTCCTGGGACTATTTCACCCGCATAGGTCGCGTGGACCCGCGTAAGGTATTCCTCGCATGGGACTATTTCACCCGCATAAGCCCTTAAGGACTCGCATGAGGTATTCCTCGCATAGGCTGGACCCGCCCGCATGGGACTATTTCACCCGCATAAGCCCTTACGGACTCGCATGAGGTATTCCTCGCATGTGGGTAGCAAATCCACGGAATATGAAAATGCCACAAACCCGGGGAATGACCCCGCAACGAATAATATATCACTAGCACAAATCCGGCTATCACACATAACATAAGCACTACCGGCTTATCATACAATACATAAGCAAGTTAAGAAATCCCCTAACTTCTTATTATTCTTGTTAGTATACACTTTCATTTTAGTTTACCTAAGGCACTAACATGTCTTTTATAAAAATCCGGGAATTAACCCAAGTACTACATACTTCTACTCTTTAAAGAAAATGACTCTTTTTAGTAGAAAACTTCCAAGTTACTATTAATCCTAGTATCAAGTCCAAATTACATTTCAAGGCAAGTCACAACACCCTTAGAAATGAAGTTAGGTTTCTAAATCAAGTGACTCATTTTCTTATAAAACCTTAGGCAATTGATGCCTTAAAATCGAATTGCCTTCCATTAAATCAAGCCATTTATCTTTCCATAAAGCCAATATAACCAACACCCATAAAGTCGTTATATTCACTTTATACCTTAGTCAAGTACAATTTCCTATCCAAGGGACTTATACGTTTAAAACGAAACAAGTATCACATACTTTAAAACTCTTCAAGTCCCTTAACTTTAATAAAACTTAAGACATCCTTAATACTTTCAAAGAAGCGGGTTAATCTCCTAACTCACCCGACTTGGCCATTCAATAAACTAGTAAAGGATATCAAGATTCAGACGCCTACCGCACTATATACGTGTAACTAGTCATGCTCAAAGGATAGGAAAAGTTCTACATACCTCGCCGGGTCAAACCACTTGCCAAGTACAAAGTCCCGCCCGTAGTATGTCAACCAATAATATTCACAATACGTCTATTAAAGCCTTACTTCAAACGTAGAATATTATAAGTGTCAAGTCGCTAAATTCTACGGAAAATCGGACAAAGACCTCCTTTGTTTTTACTAACTTTGCCACCTTTTTCAAGGCCGAATACAATAACCAAACACGCCACATTTAAGGCACAATCAAATCAATTAATCAATAGGGGATTACACGCCTACTAGACGTGTAAAATTCCGCCCCACAAACGATAACAAACTAATACAACTACTAGTCCAATTTCGGCCATAATGAATACAACAATACCAATTATTATCCAATTTCCATTTCAATCCAAATTAGTAGCATAACATGATATCAAGTCGCATTTGATTATAACTACCATAATCTTCAAGTAAGTAACATGCGACGATTTCTAATAAACGACCAATTAGTAATCCAATCTTCAAGTGGCTTGTATAACATTTCGGATTTAAGCTACAAGCAATCCATAATACTTATAAACTTCAACATATCAACTTCATGCTAGCAACATGTAAAGCTAACAACAACAATATAAATATATAATATTGTAACACTTTAAAAGACAAGATTATACCTCAACGAATCTTAATCCAACTCCAAATCCGAAGTTGCTCCTTAGTAGTTTAGAGCCTCTCCAAGAAACTTCAATCCGCTTGTTGAGACCCTTAGAACAACACCAACAAATATCCTTCAAATCTCCAAACAAAACCTAGAAAGACAACTAGGTTTTTGTTTTGCGACTAACTCGTAAACTATCTTTTTCCAAGATTTTTCTATTGAGATATGTCTACAATACACTCAAGAACCTTGGTTTAAAGTTAGGAGCTAAATGGACAAGAAACAAAGATTTTTCTTTTTTTCTCAAGAGGAACCGAGAGCTATTGCTCAATGTTCTTCAATTTTTGTGAAATTTAGCTAAGTGTTAAGCTCTCTCTTGCTACTAGTAGTAATATATAACACATTGGAGGGTCATGATATAACCAAATGGGTGGTTTAGATAAGCTCCTAGCAAAGATCAAGCCTTGGTGGGTCCTTTGACTTAGTCAAGATTATCAAGCTTGCTACTTGCAAGACTTAGTCATCCAAGACTATGGTCAATGACCATTTTGGCCATGCCTAATTTGACCAAGGCATCAATAAGGGGGGGGGGGTGACACGTGTCTCCCTCCCACTCGTCACAATAGTACATTTTCCGACAATTTCATAATTCCGATAAATTTTTACAAGTCTCAAATTTTAACTCTTATGAGTTCTTACGTACGTTCTTAAAACATGTCCTGTAAATACGGGGTGTAACATTCTTCCCCCCTTAGAAACATTCGTCCCCGAATGTTCTTTCGGAGTCAAACGTATAATTAGCGACATAGTTTCCTTTCACAACCCCGACATACCATTAATGCCACACATGGCCACATAATAACATTTAAGCAAAAGAAATACCTCAATTAAAACTTGACAAGTAAGGGAAGATGAATTACCTGAAGATATAGGAAATAAGTGAGGATACTTCCTCAACATGTCCTCCTCCGCTTCCCAAGTCATCTCTTCCCGGTTATCATTCCTCCACATGACTTTGACGGAAGCTACATCTCGTCCGCCGCTCGACTGGGCGATCGAGTATCGCTATGGACTCTCCTCATACGATAACCCTCTCACACCGGACCTCACTAGTAGGGAAAACTCTCGCTGGATCTCCGATACACTTCCGCAACATAGAAACATGGAAGACCAGATGTACCGCCTCTAACTCTGATGGCAGATCCAACTCATAGGCAACCTTGCCTACTCGACGGACGATCTGGTAAGGCCCAATGTACCTTGGGCTGAGTTTCCCCTTCTTACCGAATCTCATCACACCCTTCATGGGTGACACCTTCAAGAAGACCCAATCGTCTACTGAAACTTCAAATGCCGACGCCGATTATCCGCATATGACTTCGCCGACTCGAGCCGCTACGCCTCTCGGATAAGCTTTACCTTATCCACAGCCTGCTGAACCAAGTCTGGGCCAACTAACTGTACCTCGCCCACGTCGAACCAACCAATCGACGACCTGCATTTCCGCCCATATAAAGCCTCGTATGGCGCCATCTGTATACTGGAATGGTAGTTGTTGTTATATGAAAACTCCACGAGAGGCAAATGATCCTCCCAGCTACCCCTGAAATCAATCACGCAGTTCGCAAAGATATCCTCGCGTTCGATAGTACGCTCGCGCCGCCGCTACCGAGGATGAAATGTTGTACCGAGACTCACCGTGTCCCTAAAACCTTCCGAAAGACCTCCAAAAGTTAGCCAGAATCGGGCTCTATCGGATATAATCGACACCGACACCGCACTTCACAATCTCTCGATGTACACCGCATAGTCCTCACCAAAATGTCGCCCCGACCGAAGGAAATGGGCTGATTTCACACCACAACAATAACCCAAATGGAGTCGATTTCCTCCGAGTACGAGGTAACCCCAGAACAAAGTCCATGTTGATCACCTCCCACTTCCAAGTCGGAATCTCAATAGCCCGCAATAATCCACTGGGCCTCTCGTGCTCGACCTTGACTACCGGGCAATTAGGACATCAGGCAACAAAACTCGCCACGCCCCTCTTCGTGCCATCCCACCAATACAAACATCCGAGGTCATGGTACATCTTGGTCGACCGGATGAATAGAATAACGAGCACCGCGTGCCTTCCGAATCTGCCGACGAAGTCCTCGACACATCGGAACACACAACCGACCTCAAATCTCAAGACTCCCATCAGCGCCACTCGAATAGACTCTTCTCCTCCCGAAAAGCTGCATCTCGATACCGTACCAACACTGGGTCCTCAAACTGTCGCCTCTTCACCTCATCAACGATGGAAGACTCGGCAACCTCACGAACCCGTACCAACACTGGGTCCCCAAGGCTCGCTAACTGGTGGATCTAACGGACCATGTCCCGCCTCTCCGGCCGCACTCCTGTGCCCCCATCGATCTACGACTCAAGGCATCAAGAACTACGCTGCCTTCCCGATGGTATGTAATATCAACATCATAGTCTTTCAAAGAACTCTAACCACCGCCTTCGCCGCAAGTTCAGCCTCTCGCTCAAGATATACCGGAGGCTCTTGTGGTCCGTATAAATATCCACATGAACCCCATACAAATAATGTCTCCAAATCTTCAAGGCATGAATAATCGCGCCAACTCTAAGTCATGGGTAGGTAATTCCTCTCATGCTTCCAGAATCGCCGGAAGCATAGGCTATAACCTTGCCGCGGCCGCATCAAAACACACCCTAGCCCGATACCCGAGGCATCACAATAGATCACGCATCTGCCTAACCCTCGTGAAGAGTAAGAATCGAGCCGTAGTCAACCTTTCCTTCAAAGAATTGGAAACCCTTCTCGCAAGCCTCGCCCACTAGAACTTGGCCGCTTCGAGTCACCCTAGTCAATCTGCCAAATTGAAGCAACCGCTTCCACAAACCTACGATAATAACTCGCCAAATTTCTAAGAAGTTGCGCACTTGGCCGGAGTAAGAGGTCTCACCAAGACTTGATCGCTTCAATCTTTTGCCGATCCACCCAACACCATCACCCCAATAATATGCCCCGTGAATGCCACTAAGGCCAACTAAAACTCACACTTGGAGAACTTGGCGAATAATCGCGGCCCGAGAACCCCAAGTACCGCCTCGCCGGATCTGCATGATCTCGCTTCGTCCGCGAATAAACCAGATGTCATCAATGAATACTATCACAAATGTATCCAAAATGGCTTGAACACCCGCTCATCAAATCCATAAATACCGCTGAGCGTTGTCAAACCGGAAAGACATAACTCAACTCATAGTGCCCATACCGGTCCCGAATGCGCTTTTGGGATATCTCGCCTCGAACTCGAACTCGATGATAACTGCATCGCAGTCTATCTTGAGAAACACCTCGCACTCGCAATCGTCAAACAAATCATCAATCTCGGGAGGGGTACCTATTCTTAATGGTTACCTTATTCACCGTCAGAATCAACACGCATACGCAGCTGGCCCCATCCTTCTTCTTCACGAACAACACCGCGCTTCCCTGGAGAGATACACTAGGCCCGATAAAGCCTTTCTCCAAAGAAATCTTTCAGATGGTCCTTCAGCCTCCTCAAATCAAGAAAGCCATTCTCAGATGGCGGAATGGAAATAGGTCGAGTGTCCGCAACGTGTCAATACAAAACTCAATCTCCTCTCGTGAGGATACCCAAGATCATCCGGGAACACATCTAGAAACTCCTAACCATCGGTATCGATCAAGAACTGCACCTCACCTCAGATCAAATAACCAAACCAGATGATAGATGTACTTTTCTCGCACCATCTTCCTAGCCTTGAGGTAAGAAATAAACCTACCCCTGCGACGCCGTTGCCCTTCCACTCGATAATCGGCTCGCCAGAAATCGAACCGAACCAACTCGCTTCTACAACCAACGTTGGCATAACAAGAAGCCAACCACCCATACCCATAATGACATCAAAATCTGTCATCTCCACTCTATCAAGTCTTCATGGTCCGACGATCAGAAATATAAACCTGACAACCTCTCAGACACCCACCCACTAACACCGATCTCCCATTGGCGTAGCTATCTCAAAAGGCTCTATCGACTCGCCTATCCCGATTCTACCCGCATAAGAGGAGACACATAGGACAAGGTAGAACCTCGGATCTATCAAAGCATAAACGCTACAAAGATGAAATCAATAATGTACTGCGACGACGCCGTGGAAGCCTCCCGATCCCGGGCGGCCGGGTTAGAGAATATATGCGCTCGTGGACCGCTAGAATCGAACCACCACCACGACCTCTCTACCGCGCCCGCCGTCCGTGAGTACTCGCCCGGCGCATAACCACGTAAGGAGAGAGGAAGACCCAAAGAATCGATCTCGCTTACCGCACTATACCACCCATGCTGTCTCTCGATGGACAATCTCTCTTCATATGGCCTAGCTGGACACAAGAGTAACAAGCTCCTGCAGGAACACGACACTCGCCTGGGTGCGATCTACCGCATCGAGAACACCGAGATGTGGGTGGCCTCGATCGGCGACGATCTCTGCCTCCCGAAACCCTCAAGTCCCGAGCTCGACCGCTCCGAATGACTGGCCGATCGACCTCCCGCCAGAAAACCATGACGGAGCACTCAGGCTGGCCGGAATGTGGACCTGGTCTGCTGAGGCCGTCGCCTCGACCACTACCTGAGACCGCTGCCCCGCCCATTGGTGGCTCGAGTCAATATGGTCCTCCCTCTCTCTATCCTCTATCCCCTGCGCATAGGCCTGCATCCTGGCGATGTCCATACCGGGCTGAAGAGCCACACCCAAGCATGCGGTAATCATATGACGGTCAAGCCCCATCACATAACGATGAACCCTATCCGCCATGTCAGCTACAATAGTATGCGCGATGCGGCCAAGGAGTCAAACTCCAAGCTATACTCCCTGATAGTCCTCCCGTTCTGCCTCAAGGTCAAGAATCTGTCTACCCGGGCTCTCTTCATCTCAGGAGGCAAAAAGTGATCCATGCAGGCCTCTGTAAACTCCTCCCAAACAGTTGGAAGAGCATCATCACCTCTCGAAAGCAACCACGACTCAAACCAGTTCAACGCAATATCGCGTAACCGGTAAGAGGCTAGTGTAACAGACTCTGTCTCTGAAGCCCTAAGAACCTGCATGGTCATTGTAGGCTGCCGAATGAACTCCTGCGGATCCTCCTCCGACCTCGAACCATAAAACTCAGGTGGATGACAACCCAGGAAATCCCTAATCCGCAAATCGGCTCACAGGGTGCTGCTGTTCTGTCGGTCTTTGCCCGACTACTATCTTGGTCAATAATCGGATCTGCTCCCGTAGTCTCTATACTCAAGACCGGTGCGGGCGGAGGCTCGTACCGGAACCTCTGGAGCTACCGCCGCCTCGGCTCTTCATCTGTCGGCGTGGTGAACTCGCCGACCGCTTACTACCTCGTGCATAGCTCGTGCCGAGTCCGTGTAACCCTCTGAGTACCGCTAGCAGCTCCTGCTGCTGCCTTGCCCTTCTGGGCCCTGGTCGCCTTCCGTGGAGGCATATCGGTTTCATAAGACTAGGTCAGAGAGGATTCAACCTAATAAGACAGCTCTACTGCACGATCTCAGAGAGAGAAGAATGGAAACCAATCCTAAATGTCCTGCAGCCTCCTGATTATAGATGTGGTGCACAACACACCGATAATCAAGACTCTACTAGACACGGTCTGTAGACACTTTCCGAGGACTAACTGCTCTGATACAACTTTTGTCACGACCCGACCCCGGGTCCGCGACTGGTGCCCTACCTGGGCACCCTATTCAGGTATACATCAGAGAATAGCAGCGGAACATACACAACATAAACACATGGGTAAACAATAAACAACACAGGCTAGCCGATAAGGCCGCCTTCCATAATATAAACATACTCAAAAGTACAATCAGCATAATCAGTTCTTCTGACCCAACCACAATGTGAATACAGACCTCTAGGAATAATAACTGTGGCGGGACAGGGCCCCGCCATACCCCTGAATGTACATAAATTTACAACACCAGGGAAAAGACTGTACCAAAAGAGACAAGCCTCCGGATAAATGGAGCTTCTGACGTCTGATAAGTGATCCTAAGAATGAGGATCCACTACTGTTTACTCTCATTGTTAGTAAGGCACAATTTGTTGTAATTTGATTATCATATATGTCCCCGGATTTGATTGTGTTACCCTATGGTCATGCTTTTACGATGTGGGATTCCGGGGCATGAGACCACGAGGCATTTAGGACACAGGGAGGGGGACTGGGTGTTCATGTATCCTTATTGGTGTTATTACATCATGGATTGCCGGCAGTGAGGAAGGATTCCACGGGCATGATTGATATTATGGGCGTGAGACCCATAGTTATATTTGAGTAATGACTTTGCGGTCCGCGTCCCCGACTTGATATGATCGCTATGTATTGTGATCGTAGGTAGGCTATCATACATGTCTCCGCTTTGTTTAGATCGTTATGATTTCATTACTGATTTCATCGCTCACATACTTGGTACATTCTTCGTCGACCTCCTCGGCCGCGTTCATGCCGCAGTTTAGGTAATGCATTTGGTGATCGGCAGTGTAGGACCGCCGTAGTTTTGGATAGCTCCCTTTGTTCGTGAGTTTATCATTTTGGTATAGTTCCTTCAAGATGTGCTTTTGTACATTTACGGCAATGCAGCGGGGCCTTGTCCGCCATAGTTGCTTTAACTCCTAGAGGTATGTATTCATATGTGGGATTGGACTCGTGTGCAGTGTAGTGCCTTTTGTTTATGTATATTATATGGCAGCCTAGTCGGCTTTGCCTTGTACGTACAGTTGCTTTAAAAAAGAAAAAAAATGAGCTGTTATTAATTTCCGCAATGTACTAAGTTGTTAAGGTAGAAGGGTGCCCAGGTAGGGCACCAGTCACGGGCCCGGGGTTCGGGGCGTGACAGTTCACATACCTCGCGACGATTATCGACAAAAAGCAAAACGCTCCAAGTACTTCAACCCGTCGGCTACTCCTTAAGCCAAGTAGATCACGCCACACGTAGTACTCCACTCCTAAAATGGTCATAGTACTTCTATCAAACCTTTCTTACCATTGAAGACTTATACCAATAAAAAGCCCTCTAATTCAACGGAAAATTTGGGCAGCACTTCCCCCGTTTTTACTCACTTTTCCATCTTTCTCCAAGGCCCGAATAACCGTAATTATATGCCATATATAAGGCGTAATAATTAAACAACATAAAGAAGGGGATTACACGCCCAAACGATAACGCGGTTTACTATCACGCCTTCATAACAACAATAAGTAAAAGAAGGGGATTACGCGCCCAACCGGTAACGCGGTTTACTATCACGCCTTCATAACAATACAAAAATTAAAAAGGGGATCACACGCCCAAACGGAACGCGATTGAACAATCTTCCCCTTAACAGAAATGTAAATACAGTCCAATGTAAATACAGTCCAAAGTAAATACAGTCCTTAAGTTGGGGTCCTTGGCCAACTTTGTCCATTTTACTTATCCAAATTACTCATTAGTCATCCAACTTATATTTCCATTCTTAATATAAGTTATACTTACTTATTAAATACTTCTTCACAAGTAAGGTATGTTGAATACGTTGGATACGTTTTTACCATTTTAATGGCGAACGGCCAATCCTTTCTTTTAACAAGTTAACAAGATCCAACTCCTCCAAACTTTACTCCATATATTATATAATCCATAATATACTTATAATATATGTATAATAACCAATTCACAAAGAGGTTTAAGTTTTACTACCTCAAATAGCCCAAAAATATCCAAGTTCTTAAAGTCGCTCCAAGCAAGTCTTAGCTCCAAATCTTTACGTTCCAATCCGCTACAAGCAACCCATAGAAGCTCCTAACCAACTTCTCTTCAAGAACCAACTCCAAAAAGTGAAGAACACTTAGGTTTCAAAGATGACAACTTTCGGCCAAGATATCCCTTCAAGGCTAGGGGTGTGAAATCTTTTCCAACTCTTGGTACACAATCTTCCTAACACCTTAGGGAAGAACACTTAAGAGTTTAAGAATTGTTGGACAAATTTTGCTCAAGAAAAGGGCTCAAAAACGTGAGCAACAATGAAGGGAGAAGGAGGGTTTTTCAAGTCTTGAAATGGTTAAGTGTGGAAGATTTCATCAACTAGTAGTGTATAAATAGGACAACAAAGGGCTAGGATGAAGGCAAGTGTGTGGTTGAGATTGGGGACAAGTGTGTGTGGGCCCCACAAGCCACTTGTCCAACTAAAATATCTTGCAAGACAAGGCCACTTGTCTTGCCACTTGTTAGCAAATTTCGGCCAAGAGCCACCTAGGGGGGTGACACGTGTCGCCCTCCTATTCGTCCAAAATATTTCATCTTCCGAAAATATCCCTAATGGCCAAAATCTCGAAAACAAAGTGGGCCCCACAAAATCGTAAATTTCTCCCGTGGGCCCCACGTGACCAATTCCGGAAATAAAATCTCATAATTCTAATATAATTCAAGAAGCCCAAATACCAAATCTGGGAATCCAATTCCCATCAACGAACCTTTTTCCTTCACAAAACCCGGAAACTTTTCCGTCGAAAAATCACATCTTTCATTCTTTCCAAAATTTCTGTCGTATTCTCGTACGTACGTCCTCGCATACATACCCTGGAACTACGGGGTATAACATTCTTCCTCCCTTAGAAACATTCGTCCCGAATGTTCCGTCCAAGTCTTCAAACATACAAGCGCCGATATAGTTCTCCACTACTATACTTACAAAACCGATCATGCCACCAATGGCCAGAATATAATATGTGCGCAAAACTCAAATCCAAGACAACGAGGAATCACCTCGACGATGTAAAAACAACACCAACTCTCGCTCCTGGTCCAAAGGATACTTCCTTCTCACCTTCACTTCACAAAAATGATCACTTCCATCTCTTAGCACACGTTCACTTCTTTCCTTACTTGTCGTACACTTCTCGAACACCCGAACTCTTTCCAGATAATACCACACTTCGCCATCGCCAGCTTCCAAAACCTTGGAGTCACTACCTCCAAACTTGGTCATCTCACTAGTTTCAATTCCCACAAAGGCCATCCCCGACCTTCACGATCCGATTCTGGTCGAACGCATCCACGAACCCGTACGATGGTTACCTAAACCTGGGCCTAGCGCCCTCGGGAACCTACCACCTGGCGGGACCACCTCGAACTGACCCCACCACCTTCCGGGCTACGGGTTGACCCGCGAATGGTCCTCAACCCGACCCATAACCGCGCCAAACTCTTGTTTCCCGCGATCCTGAGCAATCTCACTAATCAAGTCACGATATCCTAGTGGTCTTCTTAGCTCAACTGCCCTCTTATAATTCACACCACTCAGGGACTTATCACACAATTATACCCCACATATACTATGCACCCCGACAAAGGTCAATTCGTAAACAAAATCTTTTACCCAAGACGGCCTTGCACCCAAGGTCCTAACTGTTATAAATCCTAAGGCTCATAATCGTCTCGTCTCCAGACTTACCCTTTCTCAACTGCCCATGTTTTCTAATTCACACTTAACACAATGCTATCCGTACATAGCACCTAACATGTACCCACCATAACAACATAAACAAGTCTCTTAAAGGCTAAAGACATCTCTGCAACTACTGCCTCACTTTCCCTTTGTCGCTCTAACCATAATCCTGCCCTGCAGGGCGCCTAGTTATATAAGGCGATGACCATCCACCGATCCCGAAGGCTGAGTCTCTACATCTGTGCTACCGCTAATCGGACAAACTCTCACCAAATGGCCCTGCTGGCCGCAAGCATAACAATCTCCCCAAACTAGTACGACACCCTGAGGACCATCCTCAGCTCTCTATCCATAGAACTCTGGCGAACAGCAACTCAAGAAATCCCGAAGTCTCAGACTATCGGATCTAGGGTGAACCACCGGTTCCCGTCCGTCCTCATTCCCAGCCACCAGCCTCACTAGTAACTGGGCCATCTCCTGAACTCATATCCTCGGCTCCTAGTCGTGGAACTGGAGGCTCAGGTATCGTGGCCTCCGTAGAAACTGTTGCCGCTCTAAACTCTGCTGGGGCTAGCGGCGTCATAAAACTCGTCGTCTGAAGTACTATCTCAGGTAATGACCAGGCCTGTGCCCTCGCAACCCTCGGTGTTCAACTCGTAGCTCCCTCTGCTGCCTTGCCCATCTGGGCCCAGGTTGCCTTTCGCAGAGGCATAACTGGTACAAACGAATATGTCCGAGGGAGTCCAACTTATAACACAGCTCTAAGGCACGATCTCAGAGTGAGAAGAATGGAAACCAATCCTAAATGTCCTGCAGCCTCGTGATTATAGATGTGGTGCACAACACACCGATAATCAAGACTCTACTAGACACGGTCTGTAGACACTTTCCGAGGACTAATCGCTTCGATATAACTTTTGTCACGACCCGACCCGGGTCGCATCGTGCCCTACTGGCACCCTATTCAGGTATACATCAGAGAATAGCAGCGGAACATACACAACATAAACACATGGGTAAACAATAAACAACACAGGCTAGCCGATAAGGCCGCCTTCCATAATATAAACATACTCAAAAGTACAACTGTACAATCAGTTCTTACAGCCCAACCACAATGTGAATACAGACCTCTAGGAATAATAACTGTGGCGGGACAGGGCCCCGCCATACCCCTGAATGTACATAAATCTACAACACCAGGGAAAAGACTGTACCAAAAGAGACAAGCCTCCGGATAAATGGAGCTTCTGACGTCTGATAAGTGATCCTAAGAATGAGGATCCACCACCTGCTTACCCTTTCCTGCGGCATGAACGCAGCCCCCGAGGAAGGGGGTCAGTACACAATATGTACCAAGTATGTAAAACTGGAAAATACTGTAATTACATCATAAGTCTAAATCAAAGCCGGAGACATGTATGATAATCAAATTACAGTACACTGTGCCTTACTAACAATGAGAGTAAATAGTAGTATCCTTACAATATAAAATAGGAAGCTCATGATCATAGCAGGACCACCCACCCGCAGTATCATTTAGCAATCCTACTCCTGGGACTATTTCACCCGCATAGGTCGCGTGGACCCGCGTGAGGTATTCCTCGCATGGGACTATTTCACCCGCATAAGCCCTTACGGACTCGCATGAGGTATTCCTCGCATAGGCTGGACCCGCCCGCATGGGACTATTTCACCCGCATAAGCCCTTACGGACTCGCATGAGGTATTCCTCGCATGTGGGTAGCAAATCCACGGAATATGCAAATGCCACAAACCCGGGGAATGACCCCGCAAAAATAATATATCACTAGCACAAATCCGGCTATCACACATAACATAAGCACTACCGGCTTATCATACAATACATAAGCAAGTTAAGAAATCCCCTAACTTCTTATTATTCTTGTTAGTATACACTCTCATTTTAGTTTACCTAAGGCACTAACATGTCTTTTATAAAAATCCGGGAATTTAACCCAAGTACTACATACTTCTACTCTTTAAAGCAAATGACTCTTTTTAGTAGAAAACTTCCAAGATACTATTAATCCTAGTATCAAGTCCAAATTACATTTCAAGGCAAGTCACAACACCCTTAGAAATGAAGTTAGGTTTCTAAATCAAGTGACTCCTTTTCTTATAAAACCTTAGGCAATTGATGCCTTAAAATCGAATTTCCTTCCATTAAATCAAGCCATTTATCTTTCCATAAAGCCAATATAACCAACTCCCCATAAAGTCGTTTTATTCACTTTATACCTTAGTCAAGTACAATTTCATATCCAAGGGACTTATACGTTTAAAACGAAACAAGTATCACATACTTTAAAACTCTTCAAGTCCGTTAACTTTAATAAAACTTAAGACATCCTTAATAATTTCAAAGAAGCGAGTTAATCTCCTAACTCACCCGACTTGGCCATTCAATAAACTAGTAAAGGATATCAAGATCTTGTACGTCTACCGTACTATATATGTGTAACTAGTCATGCTCAAAGGATAGGAAAAGTTCTACATACCTCGCCGGGTCAAACCACTTGCCAAGTACAAAGTCCCGCCCGTAGTATGTCAACCTATAATATTCACAATACGTCTATTAAAGCCTTACTTCAAACGTAGAATATTATAAGTGTCAAGTCGCTAAATTCTACGGAAAATCGGACAGCACCTCCTTTGTTTTTACTAACTTTGCCACCTTTTTCAAGGCCGAATACAATAACCAAACACGCCACATTTAAGGCACAATCAAATCAATTAATCAATAGGGGATTACACGCCTACTAGACGTGTAAAATTCCGCCCCACAAACGATAACAAACTAATACAACTACTAGTCCAATTTCGGCCATAATGAATACAACAATATCAATTCTTATCCAATTTTCATTTCAATCCAAATTGGTAGCATAACATGATATCAAGTCGCATTTGATTATAACTACCATAATCTTCAAGTAAGTAACATGCGACGATTTCTAATAAACGACCAATTAGTAATCCAATCTTCAAGTGGCTTGTATAACATTTCGGATTTAAGCTACAAGCAATCCATAATACTTATAAACTTCAACATATCAACTTCATGCTAGCAACATGTAAAGCTAACAACAACAATATAAATATATAATCTTGTAACACTTTAAAAGACAAGATTATACCTCAACGAATCTTAATCCAACTCCAAATCCGAAGTCGCTCCTTAGTAGTTTAGAGCCTCTCCAAGACACTTCAATCCGCTTGTTGAGACCCTTAGAACAACACCAACAAATATCCTTCGAATCTCCAAACAAAACCTAGAAAGACAACTAGGTTTTTGTTTTGCGACTAACCCGTAAATTATCTTTTTCCAAGATTTTTCTATTGAGATATGTCTACAATATACTCAAGAACCTTGGTTTAAAGTTAGGAGCTAAATGGACAAGAAACAAAGATTTTTCTTTTTTTCTCAAGAGGAACCCGAGAGCTATTGCTCAATGTTCTTCAATTTTTGTGAAATTTAGCTAAGTGTTAAGCTCTCTCTTGCTACTAGTAGTAATATATAGCACATTGGAGAGTCATGATATAACCAAATGGGTGGTTTAGATAAGCTCCTAGCAAAGATCAAGCCTTGGTGGGTCCTTTGACTTAGTCAAGATTATCAAGCTTGCTACTTGCAAGACTTAGTCATCCAAGACTATGGTCAATGACCATTTTGGCCATGCCTAATTCGACCAAGGCATCAATAAGGGGGGTGACACGTGTCGCCCTCCCATTCGTCACAATAGTATGTTTTCCGACAATTTTTATAATTCCGATAAATTTTTACAAGTCTCAAATTTTAACTCTTGTGAGTTCTTACGTATGTTCTTAAAACATGTCCTGTAAATACGGGGTGTAACACTTGACCTGCTACTAATTCAGACATTAAGCAACAACTCTGCTACGTCTCTCTTCAGACCATCTTACCAATACATACATCCGAGGTCACGACACGACTTAGTCGACCCCGAACAATTAGAGCAATAAGCACTGCGTGCCTCCCCTAAAACACTCCGACAAGTCTGCGATCGGGTACACACAATCTATCCTCATCTCACAGCACCCTATCCGGTGCTACTCAAACAGGCTCTTCTCTTCTCGGAGAGTCGTATCTCGATACCGTATCATAACTGGATCCTCATACTGTCGCCTCTTTACCTCCTCAACGACGGAAGACTCGGCAACCTCTCGGATCTAAACTTCATTAACCTTGGAAACAAATAATCGAACCCCCTAGGCTCGGTAGCTGATGAATCTCACGGACCACGTCCTGTCTATCTGGCTGTCCAATCTGGCAGACTACCCATAGATCCACGACTAAGAGTATCTGTAACTGTCTTGGCTTTCCTCAGACGGTATAGGATATCAATATCACAATCCTTGGGTAACTCTAACCACCGTCTCTGTCGCAAATTCAAATGCCTCTGTCTGAAGATATACCAGAGGCTCTTGTGGTCTGCACAAATATCCACATGAAGTCTATATATACGTCATGCCCCCAAATCTTCAAGGCATGATTTAACTGCCGCCAGCTCTAAATCGTGAGTGGCGTAATTTCCTTTCCTGCTTCCCTAACTACCGGGAAAACATAGGCTCTATCCTTATCGGGTTGCGTCAGCACACAACCTAGCCCAACACCTAACGTGTTATCATAATAACCTAACCCTCTAGTCTCTCAGAAGGGGTTAGAACTGTAGTCGTGGTCAACTTATCTTCCAATAACTGAAAGCCTTTCTCATACCTGCGAAATATTCGGGTATCCTTGATCTCAATTATGGTTCCTGTTTCCCTTTCTCTGTTGCAACCAAACTTGGTCACTAACTTAGATTTGATTCCTTTGCTTGCCTCATGGCCAAGACTTCCTGTCAATCACAATTTAGGGGGGAGATTTCCTTAATCTCGTCAAGTAGTAACCCGATTTTTCCTTTCCCAGTTTGTAGAGCCTATAGTCAGGTGTTCAACCTCCATTCATGGTATTACATAATCCAAAGACTTGTCAAAATTTCTTATCATTCGAGTGTCTACTCGTCTTTCCTTTATAAGTTATTTCAAGTTGTCCTGGGCTCCCTTACCCCCCCGTATTTTCATAATATCTTTCTCGTCAGTACATATGTTACCATCTTTCCTCGAGGTGTTCTTACTGCCCATCATCTATTAATGGTTTTTACACTAGTCTGAGGTAATCATATCTCGTGCAACTTACATAACCATAGTCGTATTCTCCTTTATCATTCTGGTCATAACCTTACCTTAGGATTATTATTAGCAAAAGTATTTTTATCTTGATTCATAATCGTACAGTTTCATATATGCGTACTACCTGCATTTTTATCCTTACGACACTTCCTCGACCATTTCGTAACGTCGTTCTTAATTACCCCAACACAATACTTTTCCCACAGTTACCTAAAACTGTAACCTATGGCATGACGATACTGAAGACCATACCAGTCTCATATCCTTCGTCTAACAACGTGGGTACACATAACCCCATAATACGTAAAATTGTCCTTACATGGGGGAGAGAACTTATATCCATTAAATAAACTTTCCTTGGAGTCACAACCCTAATCACAGGGTCCTCTTGCGGTCCAGTAGATATCTAATCATCACGCACCGCCTTAAAGTCGTGTAGATTTTTCAAAACCTACCAAAGATGTCTTCTGTTTTCCGTAGGCAGCATTCATACCTATCTTATTCTTGCTTGCGCGCTATCCTGAACTTATCCGGAAGGTCGTGGCCCTGACCGCCACACCAAACCAACTCCAAGTACATCCAAGGGCACTTAGCATAAACACCTTCAAATTCGATTATTTCTTACTTACTGCATTAATTTACCTCAAATGAACAAGTCACACAGACTTATTAAAATCATCAATGTCAAAGAAGGAAGGATAATTCACTGGTTATCACCACTTCTCTTCCTTTCCACTCGATAACCGGCTTACCGGGAAACTGGTACCGAATCAATCTCTCCATGTAGTCCACGTTGACATAACAAGAGGCCAACTAGCCCATACTCAAAATGACCTCAACGTCTGTCATAACAGCTCTGCTAGGTCTGCTAGGGTCCAACGACTGTATCGTTACCGGTAATTATTATCTACCCGCTCATCTACCACCCAACACTCACGGGTGTAGTCACCTCGAAAGGTCCTCATGGATTCAGGCTCCATTTCTTTACACTTGGTTGCTCTCTTTCATCGGTCGCATTACTCTTCCCGTACTTCCAAACTTATTCTAGTGTACGTACATAGCCTTAATACTGATTCGGGCCTCCAATCTTTGGAGTTACTATTCTAAACAACATAAGGCCATTTCCGGCTCTCACAACCTGGTTCTGGTGGAATGCGTCCACGAACCCGTAAAATGATTAACTAGACTTGGGCCTTGCACGCCGTGACCTGCCACGTGGCGACTACTACCAATTGATCCTATTCCATTTCAAGCTATGGGGCGACCCTTAATAGGTCCTCAACTC
This sequence comes from Przewalskia tangutica, assembly GCA_029844215.1. Taxonomy (NCBI): domain Eukaryota; kingdom Viridiplantae; phylum Streptophyta; class Magnoliopsida; order Solanales; family Solanaceae; genus Przewalskia; species Przewalskia tangutica. The sequence continues at coordinate 14,344,268 of CM056733.1, read as the reverse complement.
GACTCGGCGTCGCACTTAACTCTTATCCTTGGTCTGTCTTAACCTTTTACTACCCGAGAAAGCCTTATATACCTAAGGTCTTGGTGGTTATCAACATTCTTAGGCTCGCAATTTCCATGCTCCACGCCTACCTTATCAGTCCCCCCGTAAACGGGTACAAAAACATCTCAATATACTATAATCGTGTTGTCTTGTCCACAACAACCATACTTACTCCATACGGATCTCACACCGTACCATTCTCGTAATCATACCATGTAGCTTAATATATTAACATAGTCTTCCATTAAGTCCCTTAATTAAACTTCTTAAGGGTCTATTTCCTTCTCAGACAGCTCATCCTCTCCTAATTATCTAAAATTAGTACGTAAAACCTTGATGAGAATTCATTAAACTGTTTCATACCTTCCCTGTCACGACCCGTTCCGGGGCCCGTGACTGGTGCCTTACCCGGGCACCCAAGTAGTCATACATCAGAGAAATCAGCGGAACATAAAAACAAGACATGAAACAATTTTAAAATGAACCACATTTTAACTGAGAGAAAATCGCCTTTCGGCATATATATATACAAAGTTGAACAGCTTAATCCTTTTTACAAACCCTGCCCACACAGTACTACAGACCTCTAAGAATGTAACGACAACTATGGCGGGACAGGGCCCCGCCATGCCCCTGAATGTACAAGAACTTACAGACTCAGGGTAACATACCAAAAGATAAGCCTCCGGAGAAACGGAGCTTCCCAAAACGCTGATTTGTGATCCTAGAAGCGAGGATCGACAACCGATGTACCTCTACCTGCGGCATGAACGCAGCCCCCCGAAGGAGGTCAGTACAACAGGTACCAAGTATGTGAAACTGAAAATACTGTAGTTAAATCATAACAGTCTATAAAAAGCAGGAGACATATATGATAACCAAAATACAGTACGCAACATAAAAACAGTCAAGTCAGGGACTCATGCCCTCAAAAATCATCACTCAAATATAACAATGGGTCTCACGCCCACAACATCAATCATGTTTGCATCTTGGCCACATGCCCCCGGAATTCTCCATCGGTGTAGACATGTCCACGATGCAACAATAATAACAAGGTATCGGGTAATCAACCCTGTCGCATGGCCACATGCCCCCGGAATTCTGCATCGGTGCAGACATGTCCATGTAACAATAATAACAATACCACCAGGTGATCAACCCTGCCTCATGGCCACATGCCCCCGGAATTCTGCATCGGTGCAGACATGTCCATGTAACAACAATAACAATATATCGGGTGATTAACCCGCGTAACGCGTGCCGGAATTCTGCATCGGTGCAGACATGTCCATGTAACAACAATAACAATATATCGGGTGATTAGCCGCGCGTAACGCGTGCCCCGAGTGCGTCGGTGCGAGCGTATCCATGTAACAACCATAATAATATATCGGGTGATTAGCCCGCCGCATGGCCGCATGCCCCCGGAATTCTGCATCGGTGCAGACATGTCCATGTAACAACCATAACAATATATCACACAACCAGGCTATCACAAGCAAGCACAAGAAAATTACCATACTTCTAGACTCTCATAAAAAGATCCATTCATTCTCAAGAAGTCACCTGATACTAACACTTGCACAGCAAAGGCTATTATCAGGTGCATAGGCAAGTTCAACATACTTATAGACTCCTATTTTATTACAACAAATTCGGGTGCTAACCCCAAAGTACTACATACATTGATCCTTTCAAAAAGACCTCATTTTTACGTAAGAACAACTTGATACTATTATCCGTAGTACCAACTACGTTCATGTTTTAAAATCAAGTATTTTACACCGTTTTAAACCAAGTGGCTTACACTTTCTAGAACAACGTCAAGTAGCAACATTCTTTTCCAAAGGTTCAAGTTTGCCTAATTTCAGATGCTCAAGTTTCTCATTCTTGAAAGATTTCGGAGTTCATATTCTTGATCACTTAATAATATAATTCTTCTTTAAAACAGTTGAGAAACATATGCCTTATGTGTGAGTAGATTATTCTTATTCATAGTCAATCTTATTAAAGCAGCCATGATCTAGGAAATGTAATATCATTTTGTCTCATCTTAGCTTCTATGCAGATGGAGGTTTCTACTGGTTTTAATAATGCTTCATTATTCAATACATTTCCCTTTATTAGCGCTGCAGTGGTTTGTTCGATACTTATTCTGATTTCCAAAATCAGTAAAACATCATTCCTTTTTAAAAAACCAAGTACTCATTACTCATGAATGAGGTTTCACACTTTTTAACAAACTTCATGTCAATTCAATTAGGTCAAGTCTCTTATCTTATAAAATCAAATAACCATCCTTTTTATCTCTCTTAAGTCATTATACCTAACTTCCCATAAAGCTAGTATAACTCTTAAACTTTTAAAACCAAGCGTTACTCTTCTTTCAAAAAGGTTCTTAATTCTTTTGAAATACATTCAAGATTCTTTATTATTCAGGCTTAAGTCAGAAGACATTGCCGTAATTATTATTCAGGCTTAAGTCAGAAGACATTGCCGTAATTATTATTCAGTTCACACACGTACGTCTACCGTACTATATATATATTTTAAAATATCATGCTCAAGAGTATAGGAAGAATCACATACCTCGCGACGATTATCGACTAATAGCAAAACGCTCCACGGCTATAACCCGGCTAGCCTTGTCCACCTTCCAAGTAGTACATGCTACTCGCAGAACATTCAACCAATAAAGGTTATAAGCTCATCAGAATACATTCTATGTAAATCTGCTTTAATCTTCTACTTTAATATTCTTCTGATGTGATTTCAGTTCAATTCTATTCTGTAATAACCTTCAGTGTATCTTATACTCAAGTCTATACTATTCTTATATGTAATATCCAATTACAATAGAAGGACAAGAGTATTTACCTCGATAAGCCCAAAATTATCCAAGTATAAACGTCGATCCTGAGCGAGGTTTAGCTCCTAGTTTGCACGCTCCGATAGCTCCAAGAAGCCCTTAGAAGTTCTACACAACTTCTACTTAAATACTATAAGGGACTTGGGCTAGGGTATTTTGGAATAGTAACTATACTTGGAAGATAACTTTCTACCAAGGGGGGGGGGGGGTATTTATACGAGACAACTAGGCAAGGGGTTGGTTTCGGCCAAGGCTCATGAGGAGGGAAGGCTTTGACGAAAAGCTACACAAAGGGAGGAGTATTTTCCTTGGAATTTCACAAGTGTGGATGAAGAATAAGTCTTCAACTAAGGGGGTATTTATAGGCCAACCAATGGCCAAGATGAAGCCAAGTGCTAGGCAAGTGTAAGGTGGAGATTTAGGCAAGTGTCCTTATCCATCTACTACACAAAAAATATCCTACCAACTCCTTGACAAAACAAGCCACAATTCGTCCCCTTTACCGCCCAATACAACCGCCAATTAGAGGGTGACAAGTGTCGCCCTCTCGTTGGTCCAAAATATTTCGTCTCTCGGAAAAATCCGCAAAAATTAAAAATGACATAGCCGTATTTTTCCCTTCGCAAAGTCCGGAAAACGTTTCGTCGAAAAACGACTCCTTTCGCTAGTTGTGCCCAAAAAATTTCGGTCCTGGCCTATCTTAAGGCTTAAACTTTTATACGTACGCCCTTACGTACATACTCTGGAAATACGGGGTATAACATTCCCGATATTTATTTAGTCCTTACCAATTCCTGGTAATCCATAATCATTCTAGGCAACACATATGTGACCCTCATACATAAATTTGTATTGTTGTATGTCACAATACAACTATACTACAAATATTACCAACCTGGATACGCAATCCACATAATCTTTCTTGGGTCACTGCTGCCTTTCTCGTAGCTGCAAATAACATAACTTGTTAGGAAGAGACGACCCTAACCACACAGCTATATCGCACGATCTCAGAGTGAGAAGAATGGAAACCAATCCTAAATGTCCTGCAGCCTCCTGATTATAGATGTGGTGCACAACACACCGATAATCAAGACTCTACTAGACACGGTATGTAGACACTTTTCGAGGACTAACTGCTATGATACCACTTTTGTCACGACCCGACCCTGGGCCCGCGACTGGTGCCCTACCTGGGCACCCCTTACAGGTATACATCAGAGAATAGCAGCGGAACATACACAACTCAAAAAAATACTTAGACATTAACATCAACAGGCTAGCCGATAAGGCCACCTTCCATAAAATATACATAATAAAACAGTACATTTTTTTTCTTTACAACCCAATCCACAAGACATGACTACAGACCTCTAAGAATAACAACTGTGGCGGGACAGGGCCCCGCCATACCCCTGAATGTACAACAACCGACAATACCAGGGATAAGCCTCCGGAGTAATGGAGCTTCTCAACAGCTGAATCAATGATCCTAAAAGTGAGGATCAAGAACAGACTCTAATTGCGGCGTTAACGCGGCTCGAAGGAGGTCGCATACAACATGTACCAAATATGTGAAATCAGCATCAGAGTGAAATCATAAGTCTAAAATAAAACTGGAGACATGTATGATAACTCATATAACATTACAATGTGCCTTACTAACAATGAGAGTAAACAAGAGTATACTTTACTGCATAAAAATAGGAGGCTCGCGATCAAAGCAGGACAACCCGCCCGCAGTATCATTAAGCAATCCTACTCCTGGGACTATTTCACCCGCAAGGGTCGTGTGGACCCGCATGAGGTATTCCTTGCATCATGGGTAGCAAATCCATGGAGTGGTATAATGTCTTGGGGGTTTACCCCTCAATCATACTCAGAAGGTGGTATAACGTCTTGGGGGTTTACCCCGCATTTATACTCTTACCCTAGAGAAGGTGGTATAACGTCTTGGGGGTTTACCCCTCATTTATACTCTTACCCTGGAGAAGGTGGTATAACGTCTTGGGGGTTTACCCCTCATTTATACTCTTACCCTAGCTCAAACGGCCATCATACATAACATAAGCCCTACCGGCTTATCATACATAACATAAGCACTACCGGCTTATCATACAATATATAAGCAAGTTAAGAAATCCCCTAACTTCTTATTAGTCTTATTCATATACACTCTCATTTTAGTTTACTTAAGGCACTAACATGTCATTATAAAATCCGGGAATTTAACCCAAAATACTACGTACTTCTATTTCTTTAAAATGACTCTTTTTCATATAAACTTCCAAGATACTAATAACCGTAGTATCAAGTCATAACTACATTTTAAGACAAGTCACAATACCTTTTAGAAATACATTTTCAGGCTTCTAAATCAAGTGACTTCTTTCTTTTTAAAACCTTAAGCAATTGATGCCTTTAAATCAATTTGCCTTTCGTTATTTCAAGTCATTTATCATACTTATATTACTTAGAGTAAACCACTCTTTTTAACTTTCCATAAAGCTATTATAACCAACTTCCCATAAAGTCGTTATACTAGCTTTATACCTTAGATACTTACATTCTTCTTTATAACTAAGAGACTTAAACTTTCCAACAAAACAAGTATCAAAAATACTTTCAACATACTTAAAGTCTCTTAACTTTTGAAAACCAAGATATCCTTAATATTTAAACAAGTGAGTTAATTCCCTAACTCAACCAACTTGATCATTCTTAAGATAAACCAAGGATATCAAATGGACTAGATTCGTCAAAATCTCGTACGTCTACCGTACTATACATTTACCACTTAATCATGCTCAAGAGATAAGAAAGTTCCACATACCTCTTCGGTTCAATCCACTTGTTAAGTCCAATATGTCGTACGTAGTATGTCAACCTATAATGACCATAATACGTTTATTAACTTCTTACTTCAAACGTACAATATTCCAAGTGCAAAGTCACTAAATTCTACGGAAAATCGGACAGCACTTCCTTTGTTTCTACATACTTTGCCACATTTTTCAAGGCCGAATTCAATAACCAAACACGCCACATTTAAGGCTCAACAAAGTAGTTAACAATAGGGGATTACACGCCTACAAGACGTGTAAAATTCCGCCCCACAATTTATATCAAACTAGTCTAAACTACAATGTCAATTTGGAAAATTTGAGGGACAACAACACAAAGTCTTATTTCCAATTTGTTTTCAATCCAAGTTGTTTAGTATAACATGTAATCAAGCCGCAATCGATTATAGCTACTACAATCTTCTAGTAGATAACATGCGACGATTCTAGATAACGACCAAATTGTAATTCAATTTCAATTGACTCAACATGTCATTTTCGGATTTGAGATTACAATCTTCATAACACATATCACATGATCATTTCTAACTTATCATAACATGGAATCTTCAATTACGAAAGTAAGACGAAGATTATACCTCATTTAGCCCAAATATGATCCAAGATTACAAGTCGATCCTTAGCAACTTTAGCTCCTCCTTTAGACGTTCCAATCCACTCCAAGCAACCTTTAGAAGCTCATGAAGAACTCCTCTTCAAGTTCCAACTTCAAAGTTGAAGAACTCCTTAGGTTTTCGCCTTGCGACTAATACGAAAACGCCATTTTTCCGGGATCTTTCTATTGAGATACCCTTACAATACCCTTAGAAACCTTGGTTTAAAGTATGAGGATTATTGGACAACAATTGAAAATTTTCTTCTTGAAATTTTCTCCAAAGCCGAGAGCTCTCTAAGAGTTCTTCAAGATTTTTTAATTTCTCTAAGTGTTGAGAATGACAAAGTCTTGCACTACTAGTGTACATATATAACATAATGGAGGGTCAAGATTAAAACAAATTGATGGCTTGGATGCATTTTATTTAAATATCAAGCTATGTGGGCTCATTGACTTGGTCAATGTTGTCAAGCTCTTAGCCTAGCAAGACTTTCATCTTAACATTGGTCAAATGACCATTCTATCCATGCCCTATTTCGTCCAAGACCACTAAGGGGGGTGACACGTGTCGCCCTCCCGTTCGTCGCAATATTTCGTTTTCCGACAAATTCCAAAATTCCGATAAATTTTTACTCGTCTCAAATCTTAACATTTTGAGTTCTTACGTACGTTCTTATAAACATAACCTGGAATTTCGGGGTGTAACAGTAGGTATGGTGGCAGCCTTATCGGTTTTGCCTTTGTTTAGAGAGAAAAAAATGATATTTATCTTCCGCGTTTTACTTATGATGTATGAATAGAAGGGTGCACAGGTAGGGCACCAGTCACGGGCCCGGGGTTCGGGTCGTGACATATATATTGGAGACTCTTATGATCCGTATAAATATCAACATGAACTCCATATAAATAATGTCTCCATATATTCAAAGCATGAATCACTGCCGCTAACTCCAAATCATGAGTAGGATAATTCTTCTCGCGCTTCCTGAGCTGTCGGGAGGCATAAGCTATAGCCCTGCCATGTTGCATCAACACACAACCTAGTCTAATACCTGAAGCATCACAATAAATAACATAACCATCTGGTCACTCAAGAAGATTCAGAACTGGAGCTGTAGTCAACTTGTCTTTCAACAACTGGAAACTTTGCTCACAAGCATTCGTCCATTGGAACTTAGCTGCCTTCTGAGTTAGCATTGTTATAGGCGCTGAAATCGAGGCGAACTTTTCCACGAACCTCCTGTAATATCCCGCTAGCCCCAGAAAATTACATACTTTAGTAGGGGTCGTAGATCTGGGCCAAGTTTTCACTGCCTCAATCTTCTGCGTATCTACCCGAATACCATCAGTTCCAATAATATGCCCCAAGAATGCTACTGAAGTCAACCAGAATTTGCACTTAGAAAATTTGGCATACAATTTCTGGTGCTGGAGAACCCTAAGTACCGTCCTCAAATGGTCTACATGCTCTTCTTCTGTACGTGAATAAACCAGAATATCATCAATGAAGACAATAACGAACATATCTAAAAAGGGCTTGAACACTCGGTTTATCAAATCCATAAATACTGTTGGAGCATTGGTCAGCCCAAAAGATATCACTCTAAACTCATAATGTCCGTATCGGGTCCTGAATGTTGTCTTCGGAATATCCGCCTTCTTTAACCGCACATGTTGATAACCTGACCGCAAGTCTATCTTCGAAACACACTTAGCACCCTGCAACTGGTGAAATAAATCATCAATACTGGGGAGGGGATACATGTTCTGTATTGTCACCTTATTCAGCTGCTATAATCAATACACATCCGCAGCGATCCGTCTTTCTTCCTTACAAATAATATCGGTGCTCCCCAAGGTGATGTACTAGGCCTGATGAAGCCTTTCTCCGACAAGTCCCTCAGCTGCTCCTTTAACTCCTTCAGGTCTGCAGGTGCTATTATTTCCAATACCCGAATCTTATTCTCTTAATTACGTTCTCAAAATTATTGTCTCAAAAGTACGAGGTGTAACAATACATATGCCCAAACCTTGAGAAATTGTCTGTAAAAGTGATGAAATAAAGAAAGTCTTGCGGATCTATTAACTATTTATCACCTCTGCTGGAGTGGACAAAACCCCGCTGGCACGGTCACGCTGAGGCGACACCATCTCACTGGAGTGAAAACAAGACTTCTGAAATGTCTCAAGTCGATTAATCTTCCTTCTAAAATGGTTAAAAGTTACTCTTACCCATACATTCCACGTGTAACAGTTATCAGTGAGTACTCGGACGAGGGATACTTTAGAAAATCAGACGGAAAGTTCATAACGATCGAACGAGTCGTTACACATATCCTAGGGTGATCCGGAGCTATAAGGACATAATGAAATTTTACATCATTCTTCTACATGTTCTTGAGAGTAAATTGTAAACTTCATGCTATCGGTCGTTAAGGAGTGTTTCTAGACGCCACCCTTGATTAGTATATTAATATGATTAATTTACTACCGGCTTAATAATTAACCTATGGCGCCGCACACTAATGAGTGTCTCGATCTTTGCTGATAGATTAATTGTTTTATTGATTTGATAATTAAATTAGAAATCTAATTAGTCAAATAAATAAACTTATTAGTCCAAATAGAATATTATTATATTTTTGCTAGCACAGAGAATATAATGAATAAATTGGAGTTTTCTATTTAGAATAGAAAATTAAATTACATCTCTTGATTGAAATATATATTTGGTATTTATTTATATATATGGTATATAAATATTTTAATAATAACTTGCTAGTGAAAATTCAATTGTAACTGGATGTTCACGTTGGAAGTTAATTTATGGAAAGTCCACAAGGACTTGGTGAGATACAGGTAATCCCATTGGGAATGGGATACATGAATTCCAATGGAAATATATACTATGTATGGAAAGTCAATTAAATTGTGAATTTACTTCACCTTTACACGTGCACGCAAACCCATTCTAAATGGGGTTTGTTTATTTCTCAACATATATTTTTCTGAAGTCTAATTATGGAATTAGACTTGAACCCTAAGTAAAATCATCACTAGGAAAAAGGTTTATAGGCAATATTATATAAAGGGTTTATGGAAGAAGTTGTATTATGAGTACGCATTTCACCTTTCTGGACTTGCATTACCTTCTCTGTATATGAATGAGACAAGTGTTCACGTTCTGAGACTTTAGCAAAATATCCGCACCTCTAGTGCATATGATCTTATAAGGATCTTTTATTTACTTGCTACAAATATGAACTAGCCAAAGACTCTCCGGTAACGGACATTATTGATAATGTATAATGCACCAGTTAGACTCGAATTCTTACAATTTAGCTCTATTGCATGATTTATGAGATAAAGAATATTAATCATTTTTAAATGTTCGACAATCTCTCGTTTATAAGTGTGGTACACAACACACTCATAAACAAGACTTTACTAGACATGACTTGTAGACTCCCCAAGACAGACCTGCTCTAATACTAAGTTTATCACACCCCAATCTGGGGGGTGGCCGGCACCCGGTGCCTCACTTGCCCGAGCATACCACTCTTAAATATAACATTTGAACAAACATAAACTCTGGCTGGCAAGGTCATGAAAACCGTGAAATGTATGGAGGTGTAACCAACATATATATATATATGGCTGACAAGGCCATAATCTGGAAATATAGGACATCATCTAGATATCTCAACAAGAAGGTTAAAAAAACCCAAGAACATATATGCATAAGCATACAGGACCGACAATGGTCATCGCACAGATCAACTGACCACATCCAGGCCGACAAGTCCATACAAGACATCTAAACATATATATAACAGGTCTATAAGCCTCTAAGAAAATATAATTGTCATATGGTCAGGACAGGGCCCTGACCTACCCATCATTTGTACATATACAAAAGACTCAACTCAAGACCTCTAACTTGGTAGCCTCTGAAGAAGCGAAGATTACCAATCAATAGCTAAACTTAACAAGTCCTACTGGGGAGGTCTATTTGTACCTCTACCTGAACGTGCAACATGAAATACAGCGCCCCCCGGCAAAAAGGGCATCATTACGAATGAAATTTATCGATATGTAAGTCATGAATAACAACATGAAAGCATAAGCTATAAAGCAAGTTATAAGAATCTACCTGATAAATTGATAATATCTATGCCACTCAGGGCGTACAAACAAACTCTGAAACCTTACAGAACCTCATATGAAAATATAGGTATCCATCGCCCACTGATTATAGTTCGGTAGTTTTCATGTATATATAAATTTCCATCGTCCGACCATTGTATCTCGGTGGTATTCTTATATGTATAAATGTTTGTCGCCAAAACGATTATGGCTCAGTAGTATTCTTATATGTATAAATGTCTATCGCCCAACCTATTATGGCTTGATGGTATTTTTATATGTATAAATGTATGTTTCCCAACCGGTGGTACTTATGAATCAATGCATAAATGCCACATATGGGCCACCGCCTATCGATTATAGCTCGGTGGTAGTTATAACTCATATAACACTTTTTTATATATATAACTCTCTTGGCTTCCACTTACATAAGACTCTTTCTTTCACTTTTTACGACCTTTGGACAACTCTATGAATAGTACCCTCGACTCTTTTCTTTTAGAAAGGAACAATATATATGACAAGTTCAGAATGCCAAATAATAGGCCAACACATTATAAGAGATATCTATATAACATTAAAGTACTCCCGACAAGGGACAAACTGTTCAAGAATAGGACACTCTCCTTTTGGGAAAATGACATATAGTTTGGAATTCATTCTTTGAAAGAAAGGTTAGCCATTATATACCTTTATCGCTTGGCTATCAATAGCTCACAAGTTTCCATACGCTCTACGAATGATAATCTATATTATACGAATGATTTAAATCAAAGTCGGACCAATAAACTATAAGTCATCTTACTTAGACATTTCAGCAAAAACCTAAGGTGAATAAAATTCCAAGTACTTCAACAATGGTAACTCAACACAAAGGCAACACTTTTAACTCTACTTAACTCCCTTTTCTTATTCACAAAACAACCAACATTATCCAACATTTTAACACCAAAATATGGCTCAAAACGAGCAGCTCAACAACAACATAACATAATCCCCAGTTCTTTCAAGAATTGTAATATTTGGCACAAATATCTAATATTTAGTATCACTTTACCTCGTATCTTAGTGCTTTAATCATGTATTTTATGGTGGAATCGTTGTATTTGAGCTGATGTTGGTGTTATGTGTGTATCTAGGTACAACGTGAACAAATGATGTAAAACCGAGCAATTTTAGTGAAACTTTGGTGTAAGTGTGCAAAGGCTGGTCGACGAAAAGATTTCGCAGCAGTTAGTGAATAGATTATGTTACACCCCGAAATTTCAGGACATGTGTATAAGAACGTACGTAAGAAATCTGTTATACCCCGTATTTCCAGAGTATGTACGCGAGGACGTACGTAGAAAATTTGAAACTTTTAATATTGGCTTGGCCGAAATTTTTTTTGTGCACAACACCCGTTTAGAGTCGTTTTTCGACGAAACGTTTTCACAGCTTTCGTAGGGGAATTTCCGGCTATGTCATTTTTAATTTTTTCGGATTTTTCAGAGGCGAAGCGTGTTGGACCAACGAGAGGGCGCCACTTGGCACCCTCCCATTGGCGGACGTGAGGACTCGGCTTGGACGAATTGAAGAGGGGGGAGTTGGTAGGATATTTTGTGTGTTAGTTGGTTAAGGACACATGGGTGAATCTTGGCCCTACACTTGCTAGGCACTTGGCTAGATCTTGGCCATTGGTTGGCCTTGGCTTGTGCTATAAATACCCCTCTAAGGTTGAAGACTTCATCCAAAATGCCTAAGTCTTGAGAGCTTTCCTCCCTTTTCGTGAGGCCCCGGCCGAGAGTTTCCCAGTGGGGTAGGACGAGGGTAGCCACCCTCCTTTGTGGTGTGGCGTGGGGTACCCACTGCCTAGTTTGTTTTCATATAATACCCCTCTTGGTAGAAATACTCTCCAAGTATTGTTATAATGCCCAAATTACCTTAGCCTTATACCTTGTTGTATTCTAAGGTTATACCTTTACGAAAAGCCCAGAAATACTATTATACTTACCGTCAGTCACCAAACCGAAACCCTAGGAAAATCTCCATAGTCCGTTGGAGTATTGTGTAGAAGTTGGTTAGAACTTCTAAGGGTGGTTTAGAGCGGGTTGGGCTCGAGTTGAGCTAAACGATTGCCCAGGATCGACTTTAAGCTAGGATAATTATGGGCTTACCGAGGTAAATATCTTGTCCCTCTATTGTAATTGGAAATTACATGTTGTTAGAATATATAGTTGAAGTATACTATATATATAGAACTGAACGTACTTACGGCAATGTCTTGCGACTTAAGCCTGAAATTAAAGAAGATTCTTGGCTGTAATTACTTAGATTTGTATTCTGAGACTTGTGAAGTAGTACCGTGGAGTAGAATTGTACCCGTTAGGGTTAGATGTATAACCCCCCCCGGTTGGCTTGGTAGCCGGCCTCGATGGAGGAGGAGATTTACGCTGTTGCGGGGGGGGGAGGTGCTGCCGAATTTTCGGTAGAATATTCTACGATGAGATCTAAATGTTAATGCGCTTGTGGCCTTATAGGTTGAAGTACTACGTGTGGCGCGACCTACTTGGCTTAGGAGTAGTGGCGGTTGGATGTACTTGAGCGTTTTGCTATTAGTCGATACTCGTCGCGAGGTATGTGAACCTCTTCCTATCTCTTCTAGCATGATATGTGTGAAATATGTAGTACGGTGAGCGTCATGGGCTAAACAGTAGTAACACAGGCTCATATGCGTAAGGTGAAGGTAGGAACCCGTGCTTTGAAGCTGACGATATCGAAATGTGGAAAGAGTTCGAGGATACGACATCCTCAGGGATTGCATGCAGTGGTACCATTTGTTGGAGTCTTTGAGAAGGTTAATGCCTCGTGCAAAGTGACAAAGTGGTATCGGAGGCGGGTTGGGCGCTCGAGTTGGAGCTAAACGATTGCCCAGGATCGACTTTAAGCTAGGATAATTATGGGCTTACCGAGGTAAATATCTTGTCCCTCTATTGTAATTGGAAATTACATGTTGTTAGAATATATAGTTGAAGTATACTATATATATAGAACGAGCATTACTTACGGCAATGTCTTGCGACTTAAGCTGAAATTAAAGAAGATTCTTGAGCGTAATTACTTAGGGTGTATTCTGAGAGACTTGTGAAGTAGTACCGTGGAGTAGAATTGTACCGTTAGGGTTAGATGTATAACCCCGGTTGGCTTGGTAGCGGCCTCGATGGAGGAGGAGATTTCTGTTTGCGGGGAGAGTCTTCGAATTTTGGTAGAATATTCTACGATGAGATCTAAATGTTAATAAGCGCCTTGTGGCCTTATAGGTTGAAGTACTACGTGTGGCGCGACCTACTTGGCTTAAGGAGTAGCCGACGGTTGGATGTACTTGGAGCGTTTTGCTATTAGTCGATACTCGTCGCGAGGTATGTGAACCTCTTCCTATCTCTTCTAGCATGATATGTGTGAAATATGTAGTACGGTAGACGTACATGGGCTAAACGTATTTGATTGATGTAAAACATAAAGTGTTATAACGGCTTTATGGGAAGTTGGTTATAACAGCTTTATGTTGGTAAGAAAATACATGTGGTTTTTAAAAGGTAACTGATTTGAACTATAACTGTTCATGTTGAAGAAGGTTGCTATTTATATATACTGAAGGTAACCGTTTTTGGTTAGCCTGTCTTCTTATTTCACTGTCTTATTACACTGGTTTCATGTATTGTCTTTATGTTCCGCTGATTACTCTGATGTATGTCTACTTGGGTGCCCGGGGTAAGGCACCAGTCACGGGCCCGGGTTCGGGTCGTGACAAAATCAAGACCTAAGATTTGAGACTTGTAGAATTTATCGGAATTATGGAAATGTCGGGAAATGAAATATTACGACGAATGGGAAGGTGACACGTGTCACCCCTTGCATGGTATTGGTCGAAATGGACCAAGGGTAGAGTGGTCAAATGGCCAAGGCAAAGATGATCAAGTCTTGACTAAGCTAAAGCTTGACATAATTGACTAAGTCAATGAGCCCACTTGACTAGATTTTTAAATGAAATTCATCCAAGCCACACAAATGTTTTAATCTAGGCCCTTCATTGTATTATATATACTACACTAGTAGCAAGACAAACTCTCCACACTTAGAAAAATTTCACAATGTTCTTGCTCATTTCTTGAGCTCTCGGCAATAGCTTCTATCCACACAAGAAAATTTTCGTTTGTGGTTCATAATTCACAATACTTTAAACCAAGGTTCCTAGTGGTATTGTAAGGTCATCTCAATAGAAAGATCCCGAAAAAACTACGTTATCACGTTAGTCACAAGATGAAAACCTAAGTTATTTTCATAGTTTTGATTGAAAATTGAAGGAAAGTTGTTTGTGAACTTCTAAGGGTTCAAATAGCGGATTGGAGCGTCAAGGAAAGGAGCTAAGTTGCTAAGGAGCGACTTCGGATCTTGAAGTTGGATTAAGGCTTATCAAGGTAACAATCTTGTCCTCTTAGTGATTAAAGATTACATGTTGTGGTAATTATATATATAAACAAGCTTGAGATGTATATAATGGAGATTGAAATGTTATGGAATATTTGGAAGAATCCGAAAGTTGCATGTTTAGCCTTTGAGATTGAAATTCAATTTGGTTATTAGTTTAGTCGTCGCATGTTATATAAAGAAGGAATTATAGTGTTAAAGTTGTTTACGACTATATAACATGGTAGACATAACAACTTGGATTGAAAAGGAATTGGATAAGACTTTACATTGTTGTATATTGTGGCCGAGAATGGCATTGGCTATTGAACTACTTAGTATTAATTGTGGGGCAGAATTTTACACGTTCTGTAAGGCGTGTAATCCCCTTTGATTGGTTTAAGTTTTGAGCCTTAAATGTGGCATATTGGTTATTGATTTCGGGCCTTGAAAAGGTGGAAAAGTATGTATAAACAAAGGAAGTGCTGCCCAATTTTCCGTAGAACAAGTGACTTTACACTTAGAATATTCTACGTTTGAAGCTAGAAGTTAATAGATGTATTATGGTCATTATAGGTTGACATACTACGTACGACATATTGGACTTAGCAAGTGGATTGAAACGAAGAGGTATGTGGAACTTTTCTTATCTCTTGAGCATGAGTAGTTATAAATGTATAGTATGGTAGACGTACGAGATTTAAATGAATTTAGTTTCATTTTGGTATCCTTGACTTGTTTTAAGAATGTCCAAGTTGGTTGAGTTAGAGAATGAACTCACTTGTTTTAAAGGATAAAAATGTCTTAGTTTCTAAAGCATAAAGTTAGTATAACGACTTTATGGAAAGTTGGTTATAATAACTTTATGGAAAGTAAAAAGGAATGGTTTACTATAGTAATGTAAACAAAGATAAAAATGACTTGAAATAAGAAGGGCAATTTGATTTAAAGGCATCAATTGCTTAAAGTTTAAAGTAAAGGTCACTTGGTTTAGATGCCTAAAAATGTATTTCTAAAGTTAAGAAACTTGATTTCTAAAAGTTAAGAGACTTGAAGTATTCTGAAAATTATGTAACTTGATTTGAAAGTATATGATACTTGGTCTTAAAAGTATAAGTCTCTTGGCTATAAAAAGAATGAATTTGTCTAAAACATAAAGAGTTATAACGGCTTTATGGGAAGTTAGTTATAACGGTTTTATGAAAGGTTAAGAGAGTGGTCTATCTAAAGGTTAGTAACTTAATTTGAAAAATAGACATGCCTTGATACTACGGGTGTTAGTACCTTGGGGTTTTATATAAAAATGAGTCTTTTGAAAAGAATGGAAGTACGTAGTACTTTGGGTTAAATTCCCGGATTTTTCATGATATGATAGTGCCTTAAGTTAAATGAAATGAGAGTGCATGCTAATTAAGTCTAATGAGAAGTTAAGGGATTTCTTAACTTGCTTATGTTAATTATGGTAGCCGGTTGTGCTTGTGATATATTGTTCATTACGGGGTCATTCCCCGGGCTTGTTGCATTTGCATATTCCGTGGATTTTCTCCCCACGATGCGAGGAGTACCTCATGCGAGTCCGTAGGGCTCATGCGGGTGAAATAGTCCCATGCGGGGCGGACCAGTCCTATGCGAGGAAATTACCTCATGCGGGTCCACGTGGCCTATGCGGGTGAAATAGTCCCAGGAGTAGGATTGCGTGATAATACTACGGGCGGATGGTCCTAGGTTAATCACAGGTTTCCTATTTTAAGAACCGGAAATGTTTATGTTGTTACTCTTATTGTTAGTAAGGCACAATATACTATTAATTTGATTATCATACATGTCTCCAGCTTTATTTTAGACTTATGATGTAAATTACAGTATTTGCAGTTTTACATACTTGGTACATATTGTGTACTGATCCCCTTTCCTCGGGGGCTGCGTTCATGCCGCAGGTAGGGGTAAATTACTCTTAGGATCACTGATCAGTTGTCAGAAGCTCCATTTCTCTGGAGGCTTGTCTTTTGGTACGGTTTCCCTGATGTTGTAGATTTATGTACATTCAGGGGTATGGCGAGCCTGTCTCCACCGATTGTTATGTAAAAATTCTTAGAGGTCTGTAGTCATATCTTGTGGATTGGGTTGTAAAAACAAATATGTAACTGTTTTCTTTTGGGTTATGTATATTTTTGGAAGGTGGCCTTATCGGCTAGCCTGTTGATATCTAATGTCTTGTACTTTATGAGTTTATGTATGTTCCGCTGTTATTCTCTGATGTATACATGTGAGGGGTGCCCAGGTAGGGCACCGATCGTGAGCTTGAGTCGGTCGTGACAAAAGTGGTATCGATCGCTTAGTCCTCGGAAAGTGTCTGAGGCCAGGTGTCTAGTAGAGTCTTGGTTATCAGTGTGTTGTGCACCACATCTATAACCAGGAGGCTGCAGGACATTTAGGATTGGTTTCCATTCTTATCACTCTGAGATCGTGCGATAGAGCTGTGTTGTTAGGGTCGTCTCTCCATAATGAGTTATGTTTATTGCAGCTACGAGAAAGACAGCAGTGACCCAGGAAGGATTCTGTGGATTGTGTATCCAGGTTGGTAATCATTGTAGTATAGTTGGTATTATGACAACATGAGGGTCAGACGCGTGTTGCCTGGAATGATTTTAGATTACCTTTCTTGGTAAGGACTAAATAGACACCGGAAAGGTATGAAACAATTTAATGAATTCTCATCAAAGTTTATATGTTAATTTGAAGTAATTAGGAGATGATGAGCCGTCTGAAAGGGTAATGAACCCTTAAGAAGTCATGATTAAAGGACTTAATGGAATGCCATAATTATAGATTAAGCTATGTGGCATGCTTAAGAGGATTGTACAAATGAGATCCGTATGGAGTAATTATGGTTGTTATGATTAAGACAACACGATTGAGAGTTTATGAGAAGTTATTTTACCCATTTACGGGGGGACTAATAAGATAGGCTTGGAGCATGGAAATTGCGAGCCTAAGAATAGTGATAACCGCCAAGACCTTAAGTATATGAGGCCTTCTCGGGCATAAGATTTAATTCAGACTAAGGGTAAGAGTTAAGTACGACGGTGGGTCGGGTTGAGGACCTATTACGGGTTGCCCCATAGCCTGATATGGAGTGGTATAAGTTGGTAGTAGTCCCTCTACGTGACAGGGTCACGAGGGTGAAAGACCCAAGTCTAGTTAATCGTTTTACGGGTTCGTGGACGCGTTCCATCGGAACCGGGTCGTAAGGGCCGGAAATGGCCTTATTTTGTTCGATATAGTAACTCCAAAGATTGGAGGCCAGAATCAGTATGGAGGTTATGTACGTATGCTAGAATAAGTTTGGGAGTACGGAAAGAGTACGACCAGTAAGAAAGAGAGCAACCAAGTGTAGAGGAATAGAGCCTGAATTCATAAGAACATTTCGAGGTAACTACACCCGTGAGTGATTGGGTAGTAGCTGGGCGGATATATAAAAATTGCCCGGTGATGATACAGTCGTCAGACCCTAGCAGACCTGGTAAAGCTGGACATGTCAGACTTTGAGGTCATTATGAGTATGGACCCGTTGGCTTCTAGTATGCCAATGGTGATTACAGAGAAAGATTGGTTCGATTCCAGTTTTCTGGTAAGCCGATTATCGAGAGGAGAGGAAGGGAAGTGGTTGTAACAAGTGAATTATCCTTCCTTCTTGGGCATCATTAATTGGTAAGTCTGTGTGGCTTGATTTTGGTAAGTCTGTGTGACTTGTTCGTTGGTAGGTTTTGAAAATCTTTACGCTTATAAGGTGGCACTTGATGACTAAGATTGTGAAATGGAGATAAGCTCTCTCCCCACGTAAAAGGATAGTTTTACGTATTATGGGGTTATATGTACCCATGTTGTTAGGCGAAGGATATGAGACTGGTAAGGTCTTCAGTGTCGTCATGCCATAGGTTACAGTTTTAGGTAGCCGTGGTAAAAGTATGGTGTTAGGGTAATTGAGGGCGACATTAGGAAATGGTCGAGGGCGTGTCGTAAGGATACGAATGCTAGTAATAAGCATAAATGGAAATGTACGACCGAGGATCAAGATAGAAATATTTTGAGTTAATAAATTAGTATAACGACGGGTGGCAAGCCTGTAATGACGGGTCGGACCGTATTATATACGGGGAGATAAGAGACCCAGGACAACTCGAAATGGAAAAGGTAAGACGAGCAGACACTCGTGCGAGGAGAGACATAATCATGACAAGATAAGAAATCTTAGCAAGCCATTGGATTATGCAATACCATGAATTGAGGTTGAATACCGGACTATTAGCTCTATGAGCTGGGGAGAATAATAGGATTACTACTTGACGAGATCAAGGAAATCTCCCCCTAAATTGTGATTGGCAGGAAGTCTTGGCCATGAGACAAGCGACGAAAGTGAAATTGGTTATAGTAACAAAGTTGGGTGTGATAACACCCAGGATGGGAAGCAGGAACCATAATTGAGATTTTGGGTATACCCGAATATTTCGGAAGTGTGACAGAGGCTTCCAGTATTGGGAGATAAGCGGACTACGACTACAGTTCTAACCCCTCCTGAGGGACTAGCGGGTTAGGTGATCATTGTAACACTTTGAGTGTTGGCTGGGTTGTGTGCGGATGTAACACGATAAGGATTACAACCTATAATTCCCAGCAGCTATGGGAGGCATTACTTATATGGAGTTCACGTGGATATTTATGTAGACCACAAGTGTCACGACCCGATCCCGGGCCCGTGACTGGTGTCTTACCCCGGGCACCCTAGTGATACAACATCAGAGAAAATCAGCGGAAATAAAAACTTAAACATGAAACAAGAGATATGATAATAAAACAGGCCAACCAAAACGGTTGCCTTCTTACATATATACAGAAATTGAACAGTTACATCCTTTACAACCCTGCCCACAACAAGCGGTACTCTGGACCTAAGAATGTAACCACAATTATGACGGGACAGGGCCCCGCCATACCCCTGAATGTACAAGAACCTACAACTCAGGGAAACATACCAAAAGATAAGTCTCCGGAGAAACAGAGCTTCCCAATACGCTGAACTGTGATCCTATGAGCGAGGATCAACAACCGATGTACCTCTACCTGCGGCATGAACCACGGCCCGAAGGAGGTCGATCTAACAATGTACAGTATGTGAAATCAGAAAATCAGTAAATGAAATCATAGTGGTCTATATAAGGCAGAAGACATGTATGATAACCAAACTACGACACAATTGTATACCGTATTTTGAGTATGCGTGGGGCGTGCGTAGAAAATTTGAACTTTTACATAGGCTTGGCGAATTAACTTTGTTCACAACACCCGATTAAGTCGTTTTCGACGAAAGCGTTTTCCACGACTTTCGTAGGAAAATTCCGGCTATGACTTTTTAATTTTGCGGATTTTTAGGGGACGTAACATTTTGGACAACGAGAGGGTGACAAGTGTCACCTCAGTGGCGAGTTAGTGGCGTTTTTGGCTAGCACGTTTTTAGCATTTTAGTTGCCAAAAATGTTTGGTCAATGTTGGCTAGATATTTTGTGTGGATGATGACCAAGTGGGACCCACACAACACATGGCTAAATCTACACCTTACACTTGCCTTGCACTTGGCATAATCTTGGCCATTGGTTGGTCTTCACTTGACCTATAAATACCCCCCCTTTGTGATGAACTTCTTCATCCACTCTTCACTTGTTCTAAGTCTTGGAAACCCCTCTCCTCCCTCTTGTTGACTCTCGTCCAAGAGCCCCTCTCCCCCTTGTGAAGGCCTTTGGCCGAAACCCTCTCCCTTTGTGAGCTTTAGCCGAGAACACCCCCCTCTCTTTGAGTGTTGTTCTCGTGTAATATACCCCCCCTCTTGGTAGAAATACTCTCAAAAGTATTGTTATAATGCCCAAATTACCTTAGCCATATACCTTGTAGTATTCTAAAAGTATACCTATACAAAAAGCCCAGAAATACTATTATACTTTCCGTCAGTCACAAAACCGAAACCCTAAGGAAAAATCTCCATAGTTAGTTGGAGTAATAAGTAGAAGTTGGTTAGAACTTCTAAGGGTTGTTTGGAGCGGGTCGGAGCGCACGGAGTAGGAGCTAAACCTTGCTCAGGAGCGACATTTAAACTCGGATAATTATGGGCTTATCGAGGTAATTATCTTACCCCCCTATTGTAATTGGAAATTACATGTTGTTAGACTATATAGTTGAAGTATACTATATATAGAATTGAACGTTGTTATCGTCAATGTCTTTTGACTTAAGCCTGAATAATAAGAAACCTTTTCGAAGAAGAATCTTGAATTGTATTTACATAGGGCGTATTCTGATGAGACTTGTGTAGCTTTTACGTGAGTAGAATTGTACCCATTCGGGTTAGATGTATAACCCCGGTTGGCTTGGTAGCGGCCTCGATAAAGGAGGAGATTTCTGTCATGTGCGGGGAGGTCTTTGCGAATTTTACGTAGAATGTTCTACGATGAGATCTTAATGTTAATAAGCGCCTTGTGGCCTTATAGGTTGAAGTACTACGTGTGGCGCGATCTACTTGGCAGGAGTAGCGGCGGTTGGAAGTACTTGAGCGTTTTGCTATTAGTCGATACTCGTCGCGAGGTATGTGAACCTCTTCCTATCTCTTCTAGCATGATATGTGTGAACTATGTAGTGCGGTGAGCGCATGTGCTAAATGTATTTGATTGGTTTAAAACATAAAGTGTTATAACGGCTTTATGGGAAGTTGGTTATAACGACCTTATGTTGGTAAGAAAATACTTGTGGTTTTAAAAGGTAAGCGATTTGAACTATAAGCGGCTTATTATGTGTTAATAAAGAACTTGAAGTGTTTCAAAGATTTTTGAATCATTTGAAAGAAGAAGTAATACTTGGTTTTGAAAACTTAAGAGTTATACTAGCTTTATGGGAAGCTAGGTAATAACTTAAGAATGTTTCTTGATTTGAAATCGAATGTGTATCGACAAACCACCGCGGCGTTAATAAAAGGAAATGTTTTGTGATTAAGTATTATTAAAACCAGAGAAACCTCCATCCGCATAGAAGCTAAGATGAGACAAAATGATATTTCCTAGATCATGGTTTCTTTGTAATAAGATTGTTATAAACAAGAATATCCTACTCACATATAAGGCTTATGTTTCTCAGATAGTTTAAAAGAGAATTATATTCTTAAATGAATAAGACTATGAACTACGAAACCTTTCTAAAGTAAGAAACGTGAACATTGAAATTAGGCAAACTTGGACGTTTGAGAAATAATGTTGTTACTTGCTTTTACAAAGAGAAGTGTTTTGCTTTACTTCAAAAGATAATCACTCTAGTTTTCATATACTACGGGTATTGTGTGACTTTTGTAAACGTAACGTATCTTTTAAAAGATAATGTATGAAGTACTTTGAGAATAGATACTCGATCTTGTTAATCATACAATAGAATGTACCTTGTGTGTATAACTGGATTGTGTTGGTTTGTGATAGC
Organism: Przewalskia tangutica; assembly: GCA_029844215.1. Taxonomy (NCBI): domain Eukaryota; kingdom Viridiplantae; phylum Streptophyta; class Magnoliopsida; order Solanales; family Solanaceae; genus Przewalskia; species Przewalskia tangutica. Next base: position 14,321,791 of record CM056733.1, on the reverse strand, counting down.
CTTGTAATACCTTCGTGTTGATTTGATAAGTAATCATATTAGGATGCTACGTGTGTTAGTATTCTGTGATGTTTGTGTAAAGGGATTTTCCCTTGATTGTGCTTATGATGTTTAAACGATAAACTGTTATGTTGGTATTTATACCACTCACCGTGTTTCCGGGGGTTAAGCTGCCCTCCGATGCGGGGTAGACTCAGGCGGTCTGGGACCATGATTCGAGAATACCTCATGCGGGTCCCGGGGGCCTATGCGGAACTACGAGAGTTCCAGGTTAGTGTGCGGCCTTTATGGTCATGCGGTCTATGTGGCCATGCGGACTGCGAGTCCAGGACGATGCCGGGGAGTAGCTACCCTCGATGCGGGGTTATACCTCATGCGGGCCTATGAGACTGGCCTATGCGGAGCTGCGGGGAGTTCGGGGCTAGACGCGCACATTTGATATTGCGAGCGGCGACGGCTTTGATCATGTGATGCAGACAGATATCATGATACATTTTATGACCTTGTTAATCGTAGGTGTTAGTAGTCGGCTATGCCTTCGTACTTACCCTGTACTGTTTTATTTGGACACAGGTGGGACCTGCTGTTCATGTGTATTCCTTGGTGCTTTTCTATCATTGACTGCCGGCAGTGGGGAAGGTATTCCACGGGCATGATTGATGTTGTGGGCGTGAGACCCATTGGTATATTGGAGTGATGACGAGGCGTGAGTCACGACTTGATATATCGCTTATTTATTGTGAGCGTAGTTTGGTTATCATACATGTCTCACTTTATATAGACTACTATGATTTCATTTCTGATATTTTGATTTCACATACCTGTACTGTTATCGACCTCCTTGGGCTGCGTTCATGCCGCAGTAAAGGTACACCGATCGTTGATCCTCGCTCTTAGGGTCACGATTCGGCGTTAGGAAGCTCAGTTCCTCGGAGGCTTATCTTAGTATAGTCCTGTTGTTGTAGGTGCTTACATTCGGGGTATGACGGCCCCTGTCCGTCGTTGTTGTCATATCATTCGTAGAGGTGCAGAAATCTTGTTGTAGGCGTGGTTTGTAAAAAGATTAAACTGCTCGAGTTGAAAGAGTTGTTGTTTCCATATATATGCGAAAGACAAGTTTTCACGAGTTATTGTTTATACTTAGTTATTTTATGTTATTGATTTATGTTCCGTGATTTTCTCGATGTATGACTCTTGGGGTGCCCGGTAAGGCACGATCACGCCGAGTTCGGTCGTGACAAAAGTGGTATCGAAGCGATTAATCCTCGGAAAGTGTCTGAGACCGTATCGATGAAGTCTTGATTATCGGTGTGTTGTGCACACGCGATAATCGTGAGGCTATAGGATATTTAGGATTGGTTTCTATTTCTTCTCACTCGAGATCGTGCCTTAGAGTGTGTTGTAAGATGGACCTCTAACGTATTTCTTTCCCTTACCGATATGCCTCGCGTAGGCAACCCGCCCGGGAGGCAAGGCGGCCGATGGAGGCGAGTAGAGTTCGAGGGTTACGTGGGCACAGCCCAATTATCACCTTAGGTGGTGCTTCATTCGGGAGTTCTGCGGCGCCACTAGCCCCGTGAGTTTAGCTTACGGCGGCGGTTCCTCTGCGGCCATGATATTTGAACCTTGATTCCGGCCGAACAGAGAATATAGATTTCAGAGGCGACCACATTACTAACTATGGATTTGACTACCAAAGAGTATACCGATGTACCGCGAGTCTTGATGACTATCTAAGAGGTTGTGCAAGAGTAATTCTTGATTGGGCTTGAGCATGGCACGTATGCGGGCTTATGCGCGGAGCGAAACGTAGAGATCGGCGGGTTAACGAAGGGCGAGAAGAGGGCGGGCAGCAACGTCCTTTAGTAACTTTTGAGGCGTAGTCGCCTCACGTGATTAGATTATGCACATCCACGGTGCAGCGAGGTCCTCCAATTTCGGGGCGTTCGAGTGCGCGGGAGTTGGTCGAGCTCGGATCTTAGGTTCATTGTGACAGACGTCATCCCGGGGAATGTCGTCTTTTAGTTTGTACTTGTTGTACCTATGACCGTCAGGGTCTGATGTCGAAAGGGTGTCCTTGTAGGAGGACTTAGCCTTCAGGATCGATGGGTAGTCGTCACCTTCCTTAGCTATCGCCTACAGGCGAGTTTGATTAGAACGACTTAAGGAGTGGAAGCGGTAGAAACGAGTTTATCCTTAACCCTCTAGAGATTAGTACGTGATAAGGTGAGCATACCTTAAGTTCTATGTTCTGATAACAGTAGGTTAGTTGTGATTAGAAATTATGGTGGGTTAACCGAGTAAGAGTTTGGGGGATAGAGAAGGTGTGAGCCTTAGAGTTTTATACGAAGAGACCTTAGAGGTAAGGCCATCTCGAGTAAAGGTGTAGTGTTATGTTTGATCCTTATCGGAGTGCTTAGTGCACGTGAGATATATTGTGTGATAAGTCCCTGAGTAGTGTGGAATGAAAGAGGGTAGTTGAGCTAAGAAGACCGCTAGGTTTTCGTAACGTGATTAGTGAGATTGTTCCGGATCGGGGAGCTAGTATGGTGCGCGTTGCCGGGTCGGGTTGAGGCCACGTTGCGGGTCAACCCGCGGCAGATTTGGTGGTGGGGTCAGTTTATGGTGGTCCCGCTTTGGGTTGGGGTTATGAGGGTGTTAGGCCCAAGTTTAGTTAACCAGACGTCTGGTCGTGGACGATTCGACCGATGGTCGGGCGAGGAGGTCGGCCGCCTTGTTTTCTAGCAAAGGCGTTTACTCGGCGGTGTTGATTTATCGAAGGTTGTAAGGCTGCGGGTGCCTACCTTCACCTTATGTGACAGTGGAGCCAGTGCGGTGACTTTGTTTCGGAAGTTTTACCAGCGGGGTTAAGAACTCGGTGAGTCTCGAGAATCGCATTCGCCACGGGCGGTGTGTGTATTTGAGGTAGTGGTGGGGATTGTTGTCTCTGTGGAGGAGTGTTTAAGCTACCATTTTAGTTTTGAATGTCGCCTTATGAGGCCTTGTAGGGCGGAAGTGTAAGTTCTTGGTCGATTGATTCGATGTTGGCAAGATTCAGATAGTTGGTTCAGGCTTGTTCCAGCAGACTGTGGATAGGGTAAAGCTTGTCTAGAGGAGGTTCTGGCAGCTCAGAGAAATCGTGCGGATGATCGGCGACGACGCTTAGAGTTCAGTTGACGGTCTTCTTGAAAATACCACCGGTTTGGGTGTGACGAGTTTTGGAAAGCAGAGGAACTTAGCCCGAGTTACTTTGGGCCCTTACAGATCTGGTGCGAGTAGGCGGGTTGCCTATATGTTAGCTTTGCCGTCCGGCTTAGGAGGCGAGACGTCCGATCTTCGTGTTGCTATATGCGAGAAAAGTATCGGAGATCCATTGAGTGTTCGATTAATGATGACCCAATTGGAGATAGTAACCGAGATTTGGGAAGCAAGCGAGATCGAAATGTGGTAAGAGTTCGAGTGTCACGGCGACCTCGGGGATCGCATGCAGCCCGGTACCATTTGTTGCGTCGCCGGAGTGACACTAGAACCTCGCGGCAAATTGACAAAAGTGGTATCACGACGAGTAAAGGGAGAAACGAGCATGTATGGCGGGCATTGATGTGATCATTTCTTTTGTAAGGAGAAGGTGCGAAGGAAGTATATTTTAGACCCCGGAGAGAGGTGTTTGTGGTAATGTTAGAGGTGTTTCCTCGTGGACTTGGATGGAGGTATTTTGAGCGGGTGTTTCTGTGGCCATGTGTGGCAGGATTGTTCTCGTAAGTATAGTAGTGAAGACTATACTGGCGCGCGTTTGTTTGAGACACAGAAGGAACATTCGGGGCGAATGTTTCTAAGGAGGAGAATGTTATACCGTATTTTGGTATATGCGTGGGGCGTACGTAGAAAATTTGAACTTTTACATAGGCTTGGCCGAATTGACTTGGTTCACAACTCCCGATTAGAGTCGTTTTTCGACGAAACGTTTTCACAGCTTTCGTAGGGAAAATTCCGGCTATGACTTTTTTAATTTTTGCTGATTTTTCCGAGGGACATAACATTTTGGACCAACGAGAGGGTGACAAGTGTCACCCTCAAGTGGGGCAGTTGGTGAGCGTTTTTGGCTAGCACGTTTTTAGCATTTTAGTTGCCAAAAATGTTTGGTCAATGTTGGCTAGATATTTTGTGTGGATGATGACCAAGTGGGACCCACACAACACATGGCTAAATCTACACCTTACACTTGCCTTGCACTTGGCATAATCTTGGCCATTGGTTGGTCTTCACTTGACCTATAAATACCCCCCCTTTGTGATGAACTTCTTCATCCACTCTTCACTTGTTCTAAGTCTTGGAAACCCCTCTCCTCCCTCTTGTTGACTCTCGTCCAAGAGCCCTCTCCCTTGTGAAGGCCTTTGGCGAAACCCTCTCCCTTTGTGAGCTTTAGCCGAGAACACCCCCCTCTCTTTGAGTGTTGTTCTCGTGTAATATACCCCCCCTCTTGGTAGAAATACTCTCAAAAGTATTGTTATAATGCCCAAATTACCTTAGCCATATACCTTGTAGTATTCTAAAAGTATACCTATACAAAAAGCCCAGAAATACTATTATACTTTCCGTCAGTCACAAAACCGAAACCCTAAGGAAAAATCTCCATAGTTAGTTGGAGTAATAAGTAGAAGTTGGTTAGAACTTCTAAGGGTTGTTTGGAGCGGGTCGGAGCGCACGGAGTAGGAGCTAAACCTTGCTCAGGAGCGACATTTAAACTCGGATAATTATGGGCTTATCGAGGTAATTATCTTACCCCCCTATTGTAATTGGAAATTACATGTTGTTAGACTATATAGTTGAAGTATACTATATATAGAACTGAACGTTGTTATCGGCAATGTCTTTTGACTTAAGCCTGAATAATAAGAAACCTTTTCGAAAGAAGAGTACTGAACTGTATTTACATAGGATCAGATGAGACTTGTGTAACTTTTACGTGAGTAGAATTGTACCCGTTCGGGTTAGATGTATAACCCCCCCCCCTGGTTGGCTTGGTAGCCGGCCTCGATAAAGGAGGAGATTTCTGTTTGTGCGGGAGAGGTCGCCGAATTTTCTGTAGAATGTTCTACGATGAGATCTTAATGTTAATAAGCGCCTTGTGGCCTTATAGGTTGAAGTACTACGTGTGGCGCGATCTACTTGGCTTAAGGAGTAGCCGACGGTTGGAAGTACTTGGAGCGTTTTGCTATTAGTCGATACTCGTCGCGAGGTATGTGAACCTCTTCCTATCTCTTCTAGCATGATATGTGTGAACTATGTAGTACGGTAGACGTACATGTGCTAAATGTATTTGATTGGTTTAAAACATAAAGTGTTATAACGGCTTTATGGGAAGTTGGTTATAACAGCCTTATGTTGGTAAGAAAATACTTGTGGTTTTTAAAAGGTAACTGATTTGAACTATAACTGGCTTATTATGTGTTAATAAAGAACTTGAAGTATTTCAAAAGATTTTTGAATCATTTCGAAAGAAGAAGTAATACTTGGTTTTTGAAAACTTAAGAGTTATACTAGCTTTATGGGAAGCTAGGTAATAACAGCTTAAGAATGTTTCATCGATTTGGAAATCAGAATGTGTATCGACAAACCACTGCAGCGTTAATAAAAGGAAATGTTTTGACAGATTAAGTATTATTAAAACCAGTAGAAACCTCCATCTGCATAGAAGCTAAGATGAGACAAAATGATATTTCCTAGATCATGGCTGCTGTAATAAGATTGTTATAAACAAGAATATCCTACTCACATATAAGGCTTATGTTTCTCAGATAGTTTAAAAGAGAATTATATTCTTAAATGAATAAGACTATGAACTACGAAACCTTTCTAAAGTAAGAAACGTGAACATTGAAATTAGGCAAACTTGGACGTTTGAGAAATAATGTTGTTACTTGATTTTACAAAGAGAAGTGTTTTGCTTTACTTCAAAAGATAATCACTCTAGTTTTCATATACTACGGGTATTGTGTGACTTTTGTAAACGTAACGTATCTTTTAAAAGATAATGTATGAAGTACTTTGAGAATAGATACTCGATCTTGTTAATCATACAATAGAATGTACCTTGTGTGTATAACTGGATTGTGTTGGTTTGTGATAGCCTTGTAATACCTTCGTGTTGATTTGATAAGTAATCATATTAGGATGCTACGTGTGTTAGTATTCTGTGATGTTTGTGTAAAGGGATTTTCCCTTGATTGTGCTTATGATGTTTAAACGATAAACTGTTATGTTGGTATTTATACCACTCACCGTGTTTCCGGGGGTTAAGCTGCCCTCCGATGCGGGGTAGACTCAGGCGGTCTGGGACCATGATTCGAGAATACCTCATGCGGGTCCCGGCTATGCGGAACTACGAGTTCCGAGTTAGTGTGCGGCCTTTATGGTCACGCGGTCTATGTGGCCATGCGGATGCGAGTCGGTGCGATGCGGGAGTAGCTACCCTCGACGCGGGGTTATACCTCATGCGGGCCTATGAGGCGGCCTACGCGGAGTGCGGGAGTTCGAGGCTAGACGCGCACATTTGATATTGCGGCGGCGGCGACCAGCTTTGATCATGTGACGGTCTAGACAGATATCATGATACATTTTATGACCTTGTTAGTACTGTGGGTGTTAGTAGTCGGCTATGCCTTCGTACTTACCCCGTACTGTTTTATTTGGACACAGGTGGGACCTGTTGTTCATGTGTATTCCTTGGTGCTTTTCTATCATTATCGGCGGTGAGGAAGGTAGTCCTCGGGCATGATTGATGTTGTGGGCGTGAGACCCATTGTTATATTGGAGTGATGAATTCGAGGGCGTGAGTCCCTGACTTGATATGACTGCTTATTTATTGTGAACTGTAGTTTGGTTATCATACATGTCTCCTGCTTTATATAGACTACTATGATTTCATTTACAGTATTTTTTCACATACTAACTTTGTTATCGACCTCTCCCGGGGCTGCGTTCATCTGCCGCAGTAAAGGTACACGATCGTTGATCCTCGCTCTTAGGGGTCACATTCAGCGTTGGGAAGCTCGTTCCTCCGGAGGCTTATCTTAGTATAGTCCCATTGTTGTCAGGTGCTTACATTCGTGGGTATGGCGAGGCCTGTCCGTCGTTGTTGTCATATCATTCGTAAGTGCATGAAATCTGTTGTGGGCAGGGTTTGTAAAAAGGATTAAACTGTTCAGGTTGAAAGAGTTGTTGTTTCCATATATATGCCGAAAGGCAAGTTTTCACAGGTTATTGTTTATACTTCCGTTATTTTATGTTATTGATTTATGTTCCGCTGATTTTCTCTGATGTATGACTACTGGGGTGCCCGGGGTAAGGCACCAGTCACGGGCCCAGGTTCTGGTCGTGACAACAACATATGAGCAGTCATGTCAAGTCAGGGACTCACGCCCTCAAAGTCATCACTCAAAAATATAACAATGGGTCTCACGCCCACAACATCAATCATGCCCGTGGAATTCCCTCCTCACTGCCGGCAGTCTATGATATAACAACACCAAGGAGTACATTTGAACACCAGGTCCCACCTGTGTCATAAAAACCGTACGGGGCAAGTACGAAGGCTAACTACCAGATACCAAAGCCGCATCATCAACTGACCGGGGCAAGTACGAAAGCCAACTACCAGATACCAAAGCCGTACCAACAAATCTACATAACCATACCACGAAGCTGACCCAGGGCAAGTACGAAAGCCAACTACCAGATACCACCTGCGCCACGTAGCTGGCCGGGGCAAGTACGAAGACTAACTACCAGATACCAAGCCGGAATCACGAGACTTCGTCACAAAACTGAACGGGGCAAGTACGAAGGCTAACTACCAGATACCAAGCCGAATCAGCCACGACCTCGGGGCAAGTACGAGAGCCAACTACCAGATACCGCCGAATCGGTAAAACCTCGTGGAGCTAGTCCATGGAATAATAATCACGAAGCGTGCGTGGAATGCTCGTCACCGCCGACGCGTCAAGTAAGATCATAAAAATCAGCCCCTCCATCGAGACGCGGTGGTATAGAAATACAATACTAGCACGACAAGGCTATCACACGCAAACATAGGCAAGTTACACACAACTCAAGGTACTTTCATTTTATGCCTAAGTCCAGGTTTTTAACCCCAAAGTACTACGTACGTTAAATTCTTTTTAAAAGATCCATTTCTTTTACAAAGGTCCCCCGATGCCCGTATTATCAAGATAGAGTGACTAACTTTTTAAGTAAACCAAAACAACTTCCATACTTTCCTTTTTTAAACCAAATTAAGACAATACCATGCCTTCTTTTTAAACCAAAACTCTTCTCCTTTTAAAGTCAAGTTACCATTTTAAAACCAATGATAAAACCATTCCTTTGTTTTCATAAAGTCGTTATAACTAACTTCCCAAAAAGTTGTTATAACACTTTATGTTTAAAACCAAAAACTCTTCAATTCCTCAAATCTCTTTGCTTTTAGAAGTCAAGTTCCTTAATTTGGAAATTTAAGAAAATTAATGCTTGTTTATAATGATTCTTATTAAAGCAGCCATGATCTAGGAAATGTAATACAATTTTGTCTTATCTTAGCTTCTATGCAGATGGAGGTTTCTACTGGTTTTAATAATAATTAATTAGTCAATACATTTTCCTTTATTAGCGCTGCAGTGGTTTGTTCGATACTTATTCTCATTTCCGAAATCATTATAACTATTTATTTAAAAACCAAGTACTCATTACTCACGAATGAGGTTTCACAGCTTTCTACACAATTCAAGTTCTTCACAGATCATATCAAATCAAATATAAGTCAAGTCCCTTATATTTTAAAATCAACAACCCATTTCTTTACCTACATAAAGTTGTTATAACAGACTTCCCATAAAGTCGTTATAACACTTTATGTTTTAAACCAACCAAATTCATTTAGCACACGTACGTCTACCGTACTACCTAGTTTACAAACATCATGCTAGAAACGATATGAAGAGGTTCACATACCTCGCGACGATTATCGACCAATAGCAAAACGCTTCACCGTACTATAACCCTGCTAGTCTTGTCCACCTTTCAAGTAGAACACGCTACTCGTAGAACTTCAACCTATAATGGCCATACATGTCTATCAACGTCTAGACTACTCTGTAGAATATTCTAAGCAGAAGGTTCTTAATTCTACGGAAAATTGGGCAGCACTTCCCTACCCGTCAAACTACACAAGTCTACTGTAAATACATTTCATGTAAGTACAGTTCAATTCTCTTCTTTATACCATCCTTCTATATATCTTAAACTTAATTCTAAACTACTACGATATGTAATCTCCAATTACAATAGAAGGACAAAGATATTTACCTCGATAAACCCAAAATTATCCAAGATTATATGTCGATCCAGAGCAACGTTTAGCTCCTAATTTGCATGCTCCGATAGCTCCAAGAAACCCTTAGAAGTTCCCAACCCACTTCTACATAATACTTCAACCAACTATGCAGATTTTCCCCAGGGTTTCGTTTTGTGACTAAAGGATATAAAGTAGTATTTCCGGGCTTTTAGTATAGAGGTAACTTAGGAAAATTACAAGGGATTTAGGCTAAGGTATTTTGGCATAGTAACAATACTAGAAGACAACTTTTCTACCAAGGGGGGGGGGGGGTATTTCGACGAGAACCACAAGGAAGGGGGGAAGGGGGTGTTTCGGACGAAACAACTAGGCAAGGGGGGGGGGAGGGGGTTTTTGGACGAGAACTAGCAACTAAGGGGGAAGGATTTTGTGACTTGGAAAGTGTGTTTGTAGATGAAGAAGTCTTGCACAAGAGGGGGGTATTTATAGAACCTTCAATGGCCAAGATTAAAACAAATGGAGGGTGAGGATTGGGTTGCTTGTGTGAGTGGAGTCTTCCACCAAGTGTCCACCACAATGTTGGGACATATGTCCACCACAACATTGGGACATATGTCCACCACAACAAAGAGCCAAGTGGCCACCCACTTGCTTAAGAAAACGTCCACAAGGCCTCCCCTCATGCCCCACAAAAACGCCCCCCACCTACTCCCACTAACCCAAAGAAATATCTTCCAAGACTTGACTATTTGACTTGTCCACTAGCCCAACATTTTCGTCCACCATGCCACCTAAGGTTGACACTAGTCGCCCTCCTATTGGTCCAAATATTTCATCTCTCGAAAAAATCCAAATTAAATAAATTATTGAAAACGTAGAATTTCCTTCACGAGGTTCGGAAACTTTTCCGTTGAAAGCTCACAATTTCATCCTTAACCTAATTAGGGCTTGAATATTAAACGCGTGCGTCCTCGTATACATACTCTGGAAATACGGGGTATAACATTCTCCCCTACTTAGAAACATTCGTCCCGAATGTTCCTTCTCAAGACAGATAACGACAAAGCTCCTCTTAACTTAAACAAGTTGCCAATGCCACACCTGGCCACAAAATAACACACGCGCAAATACTTAAATCCAAGTCCACGTGGAATCACCTCTATCATCACAAAAGCTCCTACCCAAAGTCTAAAGGCTACTTTCTTCGCACCTTCACTTCACAAAAAGATCACTTCCATCCTCTTAACACATGCTCGCTTCGTCCCTTTCTCGTTGTACCCTTCTCGTACCCAAACTCTTTCTAGTATACTTACCCCACTTCAGTCATTACTTCAGTTTCCAAAACCTTGGAGTCACTACCTCCAAACGTGGTCATCTTACTAGCCTCAAATTCCTTTAAGGCCATTCCCGGTCTTCATGGTCCGATTCTGGTCGAACGTCTCCACGAACTCTTACGATGGTTACCTAAACCTGGGCTTAGCACCCTCGTGACCCTACCACCTGGCGGGACCATCTCGAACTGACCCCACCCCAAACCGGGCTGCGGGTCGACCCGTGAATGGTCCTCAACCCGACCCATAATCGCGCCAAACTCTTGTTCCCCGATCCGGAACAATCTTACCTATTCAAGTCTTGAAAGCTACCACTTTCATCTTACACAACCCAAGGAATTATCCCACTGGTACACCCTATGTATATAATGCTCTCTGACAAGGATCACCCGCAAAATCTTCTACTCGAGACGACCTTACATCTAAGGTCTCGACGTGTAATATTCTAAGGTTCACACCTTCCACACCCCCATACTTACCTTTTCAACTACCCATGTTTTCTAACTCACCAATAACACAACGCTATCCGTACATAGCACACAATAATAAGATCATCATATCAAGCATACTAATCTCTAGAGGGTTAAGGATATACCTGTATCTACCGCTTCACTCTATCATAGGCCTGCCCTGCAGGGCGCATAGCTGTAGAAGGTGATGAACCAGCCATAGATCCTGAAGGCCGAGTCTCTACATCCGCGCTACCTCTGGTCGGACAATTTCTCGCAAAATGGCCTGGCCGCATGTAAAACAACCCCGAACCAGACGACACTCCCATTATGGATTTTACCGCAACGCCACACCGAGGTGGGTAGCCTCATCCGTCAACACCACTACTCCGAAAACTCGAACCTCGAGCCCCGACCGCTTCCCGAATACTCTGGATGGCTCAAGATCGTGAAGGACCGCTCAGATCGGGCGGAGGCGCATAACTAGTCTGCTGCTGAGGCGGTCCGCCTCGAAAGTCGCCAAAAGACCCTGTTGTTCTGGCCGTCTTCTGCTGATCCCGGTCATTTCGTCGACCTCTCCGCCTCACACCTAGTGCATAAGCCTGCATGCGGGCAATGTCCATGCCCGGCTGAAGAGCTACACCCGAGCAAGCCTCTGCCAAGTAGTCATCGAGCCCTGTGACGTAGCGGTGCACTCTGTCCTCCATATTTACCACTAACGCCGGGACATATCGGGCCAACGAGTCGAACTCACGCGTTGTACTCCCAACCGTCAGTCGCCCCGCTCAACATCAAAAATCTGCGGCCGAGCCTCTCATCTGTGGGGGCAAGAAATGTGCAAGAAATTCCCCTGAGAACTCGTCCCATACATCTGGAAGCGCATGCTCCCCCCGGGACAATTCCCATGAATCAAACCAGTCGACTGCAGTATCACGCAGCCGATGCGAACCCAATACCACCGACTCTGCCTCTGAGGCCTTGATCACTCATGATCCATCAGAATCGCTTGATAAACTCCTGAGGGCCATCCTCAGCTCTCGATCCATAGAACACTGGTGGACTGCAACTTAAGAAGTCCCTAAGTCTCCAACTATCGGCCCTGGGGTGCACTACTGGTACCACCGGCTCCCGTCTGTCCTCAAGTCTCGCCATAAACCTAACTAGTAACCGGGCCATCTCCTTGCAACCCATATCCTCTGTTCCTGGCCGTGGGACTAGAGGCTCAGATATCGTGGCCTCAGTAGCTCACGCCGCTTCTAAACTTCTGGCGGTATCGTAGAATCCGCCGTAGCACCACCTCTGTAAAGCGGGCCTCGTCCCGTAACCGCCGTGCTCTACTCGCAGCTCCCTCTGCTGCCTTGCCCTTCTGGGCTCGGGTTGCCTTGCGCGGAGGCATAACTGATAAAAACGAAATACGTCAGAGGGGTCCAACTTACGACACAGCTCTAAGGCACGATCTCAGAGTGAGAAGAATAGAAACCAATCCTAAATGTCCTGCAGCCTCATGATTATAGATGTGGTGCACAACACACCGATAATCAAGACTCTACTAGACACGGTCTGTAGACACTTTCCGAGGACTAACTGCTCTGATACCACTTTTGTCACGACCCAATCCCGGGCCCGTGACTGGTGCCTTACCCCGGGCACCCTAGTGATACAACATCAGAGAAAATCAGCGGAAATAAAAACTTAAACATGAAACATATGATAATAAAACAGGCCAACCAAAACGGTTGCCTTCTTGCATATATACAGAAATTGAACAGTTACATCCTTTACAACCCTGCCCACAACAGTACTACAAACCTCTAAGAATGTAACCACAATTATGATGGGACAGGGCCCCGCCATACCCCTGAATGTACAAGAACCTACAACTCAGGGAAACATACCAAAAGATAAGCCTCCGGAGAAACAGAGCTTTCCAATACGCTGAACTGTGATCCTATGAGCGAGGATCAACAACCGATGTACCTCTACCTGCGGCATGAACGCAGCCGAAGAGGTCGACTGCAGTACCAAGTATGTGAAATCGTAAAATCAGAAATGAAATCATAGTGGTCTATATAAGGCCGGAGACATGTATGATAACCAAACTACAGTACACAACATATGAGCAGTCATGTCAAGTCAGGGACTCACGCCCTCAAAGTCATCACTCAAAAATATAACAATGGGTCTCACGCCCACAACATCAATCATGCCCGTGGAATTCCTTCCTCACTGCTGGCAGTCTATGATATAACAACACCAAGGAGTACATTTGAACACCAGGTCCCACCTGTGTCATAAAAACCGTACGGGGCAAGTACGAAGGCTAACTACCAGATACCAAAGCCGCATCATCCACTGACCGGGGCAAGTACGAAAGCCAACTACCAGATACCAAAGCCGTACTAACAAATCTACATAACCATACCACGAAGCTGACCCAGGGCAAGTACGAAAGCCAACTACCAGATACCACCTGCGCCACGTAGCTGGTCGGGGCAAGTACGAAGACTAACTACCAGATACCAAGCCGGAATCACGAGACTTCGTCACAAAACTGAACGGGGCAAGTACGAAGGCTAACTACCAGATACCAAGCCGAATCAGCCACGACCTCGGGGCAAGTACGAGAGCCAACTACCAGATACCAAGCCGAATCAGTAAAACCTCATGGAGAGCTAGTCCATGGAATAATAATCACAGAAGCGTACCCGTGGAATGCTCGATCGCTGCAGACGCGTCAGTAAGATCATAACAAATCAGCCGGCCCTCCATCGAGAGACGCGGTGATATAGAAATACAATACTAGCACGACAAGGCTATCACACGCAAACATAAGCAAGTTACACACAACTCAAGGTACTTTCATTTTATGCCTAAGTCCAGGTTTTTAACCCCAAAGTACTACGTACGTTAAATTCTTTTTAAAAGATCCATTTCTTTTACAAAGGTCCCCCGATGCCCGTATTATCACGATAGAGTGACTAACTTTTTAAGTAAACCAAAACAACTTCCATACTTTCCTTTTTTTAACCAAATTAAGACAATACCATGCCTTCTTTTTAAACCAAAACACTTCTCCTTTTAAAGTCAAGTTACCATTTTAAAACCAATGATAAAACCATTCCTTTGTTTTCATAAAGTCGTTATAACTAACTTCCCAAAAAGCTGTTATAACACTTTATGTTTAAAACCAAAAACTCTTCAATTCCTCAAATCTCTTTGCTTTTAGAAGTCAAGTTCCTTACTTTGGAAATTTAAGAAAATTAATGCTTGTTTATAATGATTCTTATTAAAGCAGCCATGATCTAGGAAATGTAATACAATTTTGTCTTATCTTAGCTTCTATGCAGATGGAGGTTTCTACTGGTTTTAATAATAATTAATTAGTCAATACATTTTCCTTTATTAGCTATGATGGTTTGTTCGATACTTATTCTCATTTCCGAAATCATTATAACTATTTATTTAAAAACCAAGTACTCATTACTCACGAATGAGGTTTCACAGCTTTCTACACAATTCAAGTTCTTCACAGATCATACCAAATCAAATATAAGTCAAGTCCCTTATCTTTTAAAATCAACAACCCATTTCTTTACCTACATAAAGTTGTTATAACAGACTTCCCATAAAGCCGTTATAACACTTTATGTTTTAAACCAACCAAATTCATTTAGCACACGTACGTCTACCGTACTACCTAGTTTACAAACATCATGCTAGAAACGATAGGAAGAGGTTCACATACCTCGCGACGATTATCGACCAATAGCAAAACGCTCCACCGTACTATAACCCTGCTAGTCGTGTCCACCCTTCAAGTAGAACACGCTACTCGTAGAACTTCAACCTATAATGGCCATATATGTCTATCAACGTCTAGACTACTCTGTAGAATATTCTAAGCAGAAGGCTCTTAATTCTACGAAAAATTGGGCAAAGACTTCCCACCACAAACTACACAAGTCTCATAAATACAGCTTCATGTAAAATGGGTTCAATTCTCTTATTTATACCATCCTTCTATATATCTTAAACTTAATTCTAAACTACTACGATATGTAATCTCCAATTACAATAGAAGGACAAAGATATTTACCTCGATAAGCCCAAAATTATCCAAGATTATATGTCGATCCTGAGCAACGTTTAGCTCCTAATTTGCATGCTCCGATAGCTCCAAGAAACCCTTAGAAGTTCCCAACCCACTTCTACATAATACTTGACCAACTGAAGATTTTCCTGTGGTTTCGTTTGTGACTAAAGGATATAAAGTAGTATTTCAGGGCTTTTAGTATAGAGGTAACTTAGGAAAATTACAAGGGATTTAGGCTAAGGTATTTTGGCATAGTAACAATACTAGAAGACAACTTTTCTACCAAGGGGTATTTGACGAGAACCGAGGAAGGGGAAGGGGGTGTTTCGGACGAAACAACTAGGCAAGGGGGGGAGGGGGGTTTTTGTACGAGAACTAGCAACTAAGGGGGAAGGATTTTGTGACTTGGAAAGTGTGTTTGTGGATGAAGAAGTCTTACACAAGAGGGGGGTATTTATAGAACCTGCAATGGCCAAGATTAAAACAAATGGAGGGTGAGGATTGGGTTGCTTGTGTGAGTGGAGTCTTCCACCAAGTGTCCACCACAATGTTGGGACATATGTCCACCACAACATTAGGACATATGTCCACCACCACAAAGAGCCAAGTGGCCACCCACTTTCTCAAGAAAACGTCCACAAGGCCTCCCCTCATGCCCCACAAAAACGCCCCCCACCTACTCCCACTAACCCAAAGAAATATCTTCCAAGACTTGACTATTTGACTTGTCCAGTAGCCCAACATTTTCTTCCACCATGCCACCTAAGGTTGCCACAAGTCGCCCTCCTATTGGTCCAAATATTTCATCTCTAGGAAAAATCCAAATTAAATAAATTATTGAAAACGTAGAATTTCCTTCACGAGGTTCGGAAACTTTTCCGTTGAAAGCTCACAATTTCATCCTTAACCTAATTAGGGCTTGAATATTCGTACGTACTTCTTCGTATACATACTCTGAAAATACGGGGTATAACAACAAGAGCCTCCAGTATATCTTCAGACAGAGGCAGCTAAAATTGCGACAGATGCGGTGGTTAGAGTTACTCAAGAATTGTGATGTTGATATCCTATACCCCCCCCCCAGGGAAAGCCAATATGGATGTGGATGTTCTTAGTCATAAATCTATAGGTAGTCTGTCAGATGGACAGCCAGATAGACGAGACATGGTCCGTGAGATTCATCAGCTAGCGAGCTGAGGGGTTCGGTTGTTTGTTTCCAATGTTAATAGAGTTCGGGTCTGGGAAGTTGCCGAGTCTTTCCCCGTCGAGGAGGTGAAGAGGCGAAATTATAAGGATTCAGTTTTAGTACAGAATCGAGTTACGACTCTCCGAGAGGAGAAGAGCCTGTATGAGATAGCACCTGATGGGGTGCAAGGATGCGAGGACAGGTGGTGTGTACCCAATGTTGCAAGACTTCGTCAGCAGGTTTTATGGGAGGCACGCAACGCTCGTTACTCTATTTATTCGGGGTTGACTAAGATGTATCATGACCTTAGATGTATGTATCAGTGGGATGGTCTGAAGAGGGACGTATAGAGTTCGTTGCTTAGTGTCCAAATTGTCAGCAGGTCAAGGTTGAGCACCAGAAGCCCAGTGGGATTTCATCGACGATTGAGATCCCGACTTGGTAGTGGGAGGTGATTGATATGGATTATGTTATAGGGTTGCATCGTACTCAGAGGAAGTGCGACTCCTTATGGGTTATAATAGACATGCTGACGAAATCAGCCCATTTTCTTCCGATTAGGACCACTTACTCGGCTAAGGATTATGCTAGATTATATAGCAGGAAAATCGTGAGACTGCACGGAGTTCCTACATTATGATATCAGACAGATCAGCGCGATTTATGGCTAACTTCTGGAGGTTTTCCAGAAGGGGTTAGGGACACAGGTGAGTCTCAGTGTTGCATTTCACCCTCAGACCGACGGACATGCAGGGCATGTTATCCAGACACTTGAGGATAGGTTGCGGGCCTGTGTTATTGATTCCAGGGGTAGCTGGGAGGATATTTTGCCTCTAGTTGAGTTGCGTATATATTACACCCCATAATTCTAGGACATGAATAAGAGAATAGACACGAGAACACAAGACTTGAAAATTGGTACGAAAGAAAGAATTGTTTTTCCGAAGGAAAATCTTCCGAACTTCGGAAAGGAAAAATGTTCGATGATGAGAATTAGATTCTTAGAATACTTTATTTGAGGAGTATGGAATTTATTATCATTGTGGAAATGTATTTTACGGATTTGGTCACGTAGGGCCCACCCGAGGAATTTTACGTTTTGTGGGGCCCACGAGGGTTACGAAATTTTATGGATGAATGGGAGGACGACATGTGTCAACCCCCTTGGTTGGTCTTGGTCGAAATTGACCATGGGTAAAATGGTCATTTGACCAAAGTATAGATGACCAAGTCTTGCTAGGCTAAGAGCTTGATATTATTGACTAAGTCCAAGGGCCACTTGGCTTGATCTTTTAGTGGAATGCATCCAAGCCATCCATATGTTCTAATCTTGACCCTCCATGTTGTTATATATACTACACTAGTAACAAGACTTAGCTCTAACACTTAGAAAATTTCAAGACATTGTTCTTGTCCACTAGAATGCTCTCGGGTTTAGGGTAAACTCCACACAAAAAAATTTAGTTTGTGGTTCTTTATTCACAAGACTTTAACCCAAGGTCCCTAAGGGTATTGTAAGGATATCTCACTAGAAAGATCTCGTAAAAACGACGTTTTCACGTTAGTCGCAAGGCGAAAACCTAAGTCGTTTTCATAGTATTGGATTGGAAATGGAAGAGAAATTGGTTGTGAACTTCTAAAGGCTTCAAATAGCGGATTGGAGCGTAAAGGAAAGGAGCTAAGAATTTCTAAGGAGCGACTTTGAATCTTGGAAATTATAAGGGCTTATCAAGGTAACAATCTTGTCGTTTTAGTAATTAAAGATTACTTATTGTTGTAGTTATGAATATTAGCAAGCATGAGGTATATAGTATGAAGTTTGATAAGTGTATTGGCTATTGTAACCCTAATCTGAAACTAGCATGTTTATCCTTTGAGATTACAATTCAATTTGGTTATAAGTTTAGTCGTCGCATGTTATATAAAGAAGGAATTGTAGTTGTTAAAGTTGTTTATGACTATATAACATGTTAGACCTAAGATCTTGGATTGAAAAAGAATTGGAAAGGACTTTGTGTTGTTGTATATGTTAGCCGAGAATGGCTTTGATTATTGAACTACTTGGTAGTAATTGTGGGGCAGAATTTTACATGTCCTATTAGGCGTGTAATACCCTTCTGTTAGCTACATTGTTGAGACTTAAATGTGGCATGTTTGGTTATTGAATTCGGCCCTTGAAAAAGGTGGAAAAGTACGTAGAAACAAAGGAAGTGTTGTCCGATTTTCCGTAGAATTTGGTGACTTTACACTTAGAATATTCTACGTTTGAAGCTAGAAGTTAATAGACGTATTATGGCCATTATAGGGTTGAAGTACTACGTATATCGTATTCTACTTAAGGGATGGAATAGCTATCAAGGTTGAAGTACTTTGGAGCATTTTGCTACTTGTCGATAATCATCGCGAGGTATGTGAACCTCTTCCTCCTTTTGGCATGATTCTATGTATGGAATATACATGTGGTGTTATTTAATGATTCCTTCTACTCTTAGAAATTAAGAGGTATGTATGTTGATTTACTCTATGTGAAAGTTATTCCTAAGTTATCCTAAGTTGTTACCAAGTCTTATGGGGTATGTTGGTAAGAGTCGTTAGGAGGTATTTGGAGTCGAGTTGACTTGGCTAATTTACTGCACGAATAAGAATAAGTATCGAACAAACCATTGCAGCGTTAATAAAGGAAAATGTAACGACAATTAATTATATTAAAATGAGTAGAATTCTCCATCTGCATAGAAGCTAAGATAAGACAAAATTGTATTACATTTTCTAGATCATGGCTGCTTTAATAAGATCGTTATAAAAGAGTATAACCTACTCACACGCATAAAAGTATATGTTACTTAATTTAAAGAGTTTACGTTATGAAGTTTTAAGACTATGAACCTTAAATTCTAAAAAGGTTAAGAGACTTTATTTTTTCAAGTTATGGGACTTGATTCTTAAAGGAAGAAATGAATTGATTTAAAAGTATAGAATACTTGATTTGAAAAGTATTGATTTCTTGACATTCTAAAGATAAGAGACTTGATTTCTAAAGTTAAGAAACTTGATTTCTTAAAAGTTAAGAGACTGGAAGTATTTTGAAAGCTATGTAACTTGATTTGAAAGTATAAGTCTTTTGGTTATAAAAAGAATGAATTTATCTAAGCATAAAGTTAGTATAACGGCTTTATGGGAAGTTGGTTATAACAACTTTATGGAGGGTTAAAAGAATGTTTTTCTCTAGTAAGGTAAAAAAAGAAGTGATTTGAAATAAGGAAAGGCAATTTTATCTAAAGGTATCAATTGCTTAAAGTTTTAAAGTAAGGGTCACTTGATTTAAAAGCCTAGAAATGTATTTCTAAAAATGTAGTGACTTGTTTGAAAAATAGATATGCCTTGATACTACGGGTGATAGTATCTTGGGGTTTTATATGAAAAGGAGTCTTTTGAAAAGAATGTAAGTACGTAGTACTTTGGGTTAAATTCCCGAATTTTTATGTGAAACGAAAAGTGTCTTGAGTATATAAAATGAAAGTCTAAAGATTTTATGAACTTGCCTATGCTTGCTTGTGATATCCTTGAGTGCAAGTATTATATGTCTACGCTGCCGTGACTCTCAGTTGGAGGGCCAACTGTCTTGTTGTGAATTTACTTGGACGTACCGACAGTGACGGAGGCTTCCACGGGTATGCTTCCATTATGATTGATCTTTGGACATGCTTATACGATGTGGGATTCCGGGGCATGCGACCAGGATGCGGGTTAGATTCCCGGATTGTTTTTATTACTCCTTGGACATGCTTATACGATGAGGGATTCCGGGGCATGCAACCAGGAGGCGGGTTAGATTCCCGGATTTATTTCTATTACCCCCATGGCCATGCTTATACGATGAGGGATTCTGGGGCATGCGACCATGTTATATACGATTATTACTCCATGGACTAGCTCCCTATGAAGACATATACCCGAGATGAGGGATTCCACGGGCATGTTATATACGATTATTACCCCATGGATTAGCTCTCCATGAAGTCATGTACCCGAGATGAGGGATTCCACGGGCATGAGATATATATATATATATATATATATATTGTATATGTGTGTACGCCGACAGTGAGGTAGGATGCCACGGGCGCGTCACATGGTTATAACTTTACACTTACGGCTGTCGGAAGTGATGGGGGATTCCACGGGCAGGGGATATATATATATGTATTGTATGTGTGTACGCCGACAGTGAGGTAGGATGCCACGGGCGCGTCACACGGTTATCTTTTACACTTACAGCTGTCGGCAGTGATGGGGGATTCCACGGGCATGCTTTGATAATTGTGGGCTTGAGACCCTTACTGGATTGTGTGATGATATTTGAGGGCTTGTGTCCATAGCCCTGGTGTGACTATTGTTCATGTGTTGAAATAGTCTGTACAAGGTAAAACTGACTTTCATTACCTTCACTTCGGCAAGGCACAGTGTACTGTTATTTTGGTTATCATACATGTCTAAAAATTTATTTTAGACTATTATGATTTCATTACAGTACTTTCAGTTTTACATACTTGGTACATATTTCGTACTGACCTCCTTCGGGGGGCTGCGTTCATGCCGCAGGTTGAGGTACATAGTTTGCTGATCCACACTCTTAGGATCACTGTTCAGTTCTTGGAAAGCTCCATTTCTCCGGAGGCTTTGTCTTTTGGTACGGTTCCCTGAAATTGTAGATTTATGTACATTCAGGGGTATGGCGGGGCCCTGTCCCGTCACAGTTGATATGTCAAAATTATTAGAGGTCTGTAGTCATATCTTGTGGATTGGGTTGTGTAAAGAAAAAGAAAAAAAGGTAACTGCTTTTTGGTTTTACGTAGTTGATGTATCCAGGAAGGTAGCCTTATCGGCTAACCTGTTATTTATTTCCTGTTAAGTATGTATGTTCCGCTGATTATCTCTGATGTATACCTGTAAGGGTGCCCACGTAGGGCACCAGTCGCGGGCCCGGAGTCGGGTCGTGACAAAAGTGGTATCAGAACAGTTAGTCCTCGGAAAGTGTCTACAGACCGTGTCTAGTAGAGTCTTGATTATCGGTGTGTTGTGCACCACATCTATAATCGAGGTGCGAGACATTTAGGATTGGTTTCCATTCTTCTCTCTCGAGATCGTGCAAGAGAGTCATATAGTAGGTTGAATCCTCTCGACCTATTCTTATGTATCGCTTATGCCTCGCGGAAGGTGACCGGGGCGGAAGGGCAAAGCAGCAGAGTCGCTAGTGATCCACGAGGGTTACCAAGATTACTCAGACCAGTTATGCCCGAGGTTGTGGCTCGGCGCGAGTTCGATTCTGGCGGCGGTATTAGAGGCGAGAACTGCAGCTCCAGAGGTTCCGATACCCGAGCCTCCAGTTCCGCGGCCAGAGGCAGAGTTTAGAGATTATGGAAAGCAGATCAGGTTATTGACTAGCATAGTGGTAGGGCAGCGCCGACATGAGAATGTAGCTAACCCTAGAGCCGACAGTTTGAGGATTCGGGATTTTTTGGGTTGTAATCCACCCTAGTTCTATGGTTCGAGATCTGAGGATGATCCTCAGGAGTTCGTTCGGCAGATACAGCGGACTATGCAGGTGCTTAGGGAGTCGGAGACAGAGTCAGTTGTGTTAGCTTCTTACCAGTTACGCGATATTATGTTGAACTGGTTTGAGTCATGTGAGCTGTCTAGAGGTGTGGGAACTCTTCCCGCTGTTTGGGATGAGTTCACAGAGGCCTTCCTGGATCACTTTTTGCCTCCTGAGATGAGGAGAGCCCGCGTAGATAGGTTCTTGACATTGAGACAGAATGAGAGGACTATCAGAGAGTACAACCTGGAGTTTGACTCGTTGGCCAGTTATGCGATCACTATTGTGGCTGACATGGCGGACCGAGTTCACCGCTATGTGATGGGGCTAGACCGTTATATGATTACTGCATGCCTGGGAGTGGCCCTTCAGCCAGGTATGGATATTTCTAGGATGCAGGCTTATGCACAAGGGATCGAGGACAGAGAGAGAGAGGATCAGCCAGACACAGTCCCGTCCAAGAAGGCCAGGACGGCAGGGTTTCAGCATAACTTTCGAGGCGGACAGCCTCAACAGCAGGCTAGGTCTATATTTCAGCCGACACAGAGTGCTCCTTCCGGTCTTCTGGCAGGAGGTTTGATCGTCGGGGATATTCGGGAGCAGGTCAGGGCTCCAGGGCTTCAGGTTCACAGATGTCCGAGGGTAGTAGTCAGGGGAAGCCACCTTGGCCTCGGTGTAGTCGCTGTGGTAGATTCCATTTTGGGGAGTGTCATACTGGTGGGATAGCACAGTCTACTGGATCAGTTGCGGGTTCTTCGCCTTCAATGGCTAGGCAGGATGTTCATGCCGGCGGTAGTGGCCAGTCGTGGTGGAAGTTCCCAGTTTTAGCGGTCCTTTGAACCGCCTATATGATTTCAGGTATATCTTTGACCCCTTTAGAGACTTGTATGCATGATAAGGTTATTGTATGTTTAAGTGTCATGAACGGATAATATTGAGATTATGTATGTATGCTAGAGTAACTTGAAAGTACGAAAAGATAATCCTTTTAGGCCATGAATGGGAGTAAGTAGTGATGGTGCACACTTTGGATTTGTTTTCTCATTTTGCTTATGATGGATGGATATGCATGTGTGATGTATTAGTGCCATATGTGGCATAATTAGGTTTCATTAAGTGTAGTTTTATGAGACTATGCCGAGAAATGTTAGGTTGAGCTCCGAAAGAACATTCGGGGACGAATGTTTCTAAAGGGGAAAGAATGTTACACCCCGTAATTCCAGGACATGAATAAGAGAATAGACGCGAGAACACAAGACTTGAAAATTGGTACGAAAGAAAGAATTGTTTTTTCGAAGGAAAATCTTCCGAACTTCGGAAAGGAAAAATGTTCGATGATGAGAATTAGATTCTTAGAATACATTATTTGAGGAGTATGGAATTTATTATCATTGTGGAAATGTATTTTACGTATTTGGTCACGTAGGGCCCACACGAGGAATTTTATGTTTTGTGGGGCCCACGAGGGTTAGGAAATTTTATGGACGAATGGGAGGGCGACACGTGTCACCCCCTTGGTTGGTCTTAGTCGAAATTGACCATGGGTAAAATGGTCATTTGACCAAAGTATAGATGACCAAGTCTTGCTAGGCTAAGAGCTTGATATTATTGACTAAGTCCAAGGGCCACTTGGCTTGATCTTTTAGTGGAATGCATCCAAGCCATCCATATGTTCTAATCTTGACCCTCCATGTTGTTATATATACTACACTAGTAGCAAGACTTAGCTCCAACACTTAAAAAATTTCAAGACATTGTTCTTGTCCACTAGAATGCTCTCGGGTTTAGGGTAAACTCCACACAAAATTTTTTAGTTTGTGGTTATTTATTCACAAGACTTTAACCCAAGGACCCTAAGGGTATTGTAAGGATATCTCAATAGAAAGATCTCGGAAAAACGACGTTTTCACGTTAGTCGCAAGGCGAAAACCTAAGTCGTTTTCATAGTTTTGGATTGGAAATGGAAGAGAAGTTGGTTGTGAACTTCTAAAGGCTTCAAATGGCGGATTGAAGCGTAAAGGAAAGGAGCTAAGAATTGCTAAGGAGCGACTTTGAATCTTGGAAATTATAAGGGCTTATCAAGGTAACAATCTTGTCGTTTTAGTAATTAAAGATTACTTATTGTTGTAGTTATGGATATTAGCAAGCATGAGGTATATAGTATGAAGTTTGATAAGTGTATTGGCTATTGGAACCCTAATCCGAAACTAGCATGTTTAGCCTTTGAGATTACAATTCAATTTGGTTATAAGTTTAGTCGTCGCATGTTATATAAAGAAGGAATTGTAGTTGTTAAAGTTGTTTATGACTATATAACATATTAAACCTAAGATCTTGAATTGAAAAAGAATTGGAAAGGACTTTGTGTTGTTGTATATGTTAGCCGAGAATGGCTTTGATATTGAACTACTTGGTAGTAATTGTGGGGCAGAATTTTACACGTCCTATTAGGCGTGTAATCCCCTTTTGTTAGCTACATTGTTGAGCCTTAAATGTGGCATGTTTGGTTATTGAATTCGGACCTTGAAAAAGGTGGAAAAGTACGTAGAAACAAAGGAAGTGATGTCCGATTTTCCGTAAAATTTGGTGACTTTACACTTAGAATATTCTACGTTTGAAGCTAGAAGTTAATAGATGTATTATGGCCATTATAGGGTTGAAGTACTACGTATAGAGTATTCTACTTAAGGGATGGAATAACTATCAAGGTTGAAGTACTTTGGAGCATTTTGCTACTTGTCGATAATCGTCACGAGGTATGTGAACCTCTTCCTCCTTTTGGCATGATTCTATGTATGGAATATACATGTGGTGTTATTTCATGATTTCTTCTACTCTTAGAAATTAAGAGGTATGTATGTTTATTTACTCTATGTGAAAGTTATGCCTAAGTTATCCTAAGTTCTTACCAAGTCTTATGGGGGATGTTGGTAAGAGTCGTTAGGAGGTATTTGGAGTCGAGTTGACTTGGCTAATTTACTGCACGAATAAGAATAAGTATCGAACAAACCATTGCATCGTTAATAAAGGAAAATGTAACGACAATTAATTATATTAAAATGAGTAGAATTATACATCTGCATAGAAGCTAAGATAAGACAAAATTGTATTACATTTTCTAGATCATGGCTGCTTTAATAAGATCGTTATAAAAGAGTATTGTTACACCCCGTAGTTCCAGAGTATGTATATGAGGACGTACGTACGAGAATACGACAGAAAAATTGGAAAGGAAGAAAGATGTGATTTTTCGACGGAAAAGTTTCCGGATTTTGTGAAGGAAAAAGGTTCATTAATGGGAATTGGATTCCCAGATTTGGTATTCGGACTTTTTGGAATATTTGAGAATTATGGAATTTTATTTCCGAAATTGGTCACGTGGGGCCCACGGGAGAATTCTGAGTTTTGTGGGGCCACTTTATTTTCGGATTTTTGGCATTACGGATATTTTTGGAAGACGGAATATTTTGGGCCAGTAGGGGCGACACGTGTCACCCCTCGAGTCCATGTGGTAGATTGATTGGGTGTGTTGGACGGTTTTGAGTGGGACAAGTGGCTTGCCACTTGTCCCATTGTTATGGTGGACAAATGGTTGGCCAACTACCCACACACATGTACCCCATCCTCACCACACACTTGACTAGATCTTGGCCATTGATTTTCCTATAAATACCCCATTGATTTCAAGACTTCTTCATCCACTTAAATGTTTCTAAGTCACAAAATTTCCCCCCCTCTTGTTGAGCTCTCGTCCGAAATCCCCCCCCCCCCCTTTGTAGAAAAATTCTTCAAGTGTTGGTATAGTCCCAAATACCTTAGCCTAGTATTCCTAGTAGTTTTCCAAAGTTATTTCAAATACTAAGAGCCCGGAAAAATACTACTTTATTCCTATAGTCGCAAAAATGAAGCCCTAGAAAAATCTTCATAGCTTAGATGAAGTGTTAAGAGAAGTTGTTTGGAAACTTCTAAGGGTTGGTTGGAGCGTCAGGAATTGGAGCTAAACATTGCTCAGGATCGACTTATATCTTGGATAATTTTGGGCTTATCGAGGTAATGATCTTTATCCCCCTATTGTAATTGGAAATTACATGTTGTAGTAGTTAATAATTGAGTATAAGATATATTGGAAGAATCAGTATAAAGAATTGAATCAGATTTACATTGAATTTGTATTCTGATGAACTTATAGTATTATTGTGGAGTAGAATTGTACACGTCCGGTTAGACGTGTAACCCCCCCTGGGATTGTTGGTTTGGTAGCAGGCCTCGTTAGAGGAGGAGATTTATGTGGTTGCGGGGGGGGAGGTGCTGCCGAATTTTCCGTAGAAATATTCTACGAAGAGAACTAGAAGTTAATAGGCGTTTTATGGCCATTATAGGTGGAAGTACTACGAGTAGCGTATTCTACTTGAAGGGTGGAAAAGGCTAGCAAGGTTGTAATACTTGGAGCATTTTGCTAATTGTCGATAATCGTCGCGAGGTATGTGAACCTCTTCCTATCTTTTCTAGCATGATTGTTGTGAACTATGTAGTACGGTAGACGTACGTGTGCTAAACGAGTTTTGGTTGGTTTAAAACATAAGGTGTTATAATAGCTTTATGGGAAGTTAGTTATAACGACTTTATGTAGGTAAAAGAATGGTTTATTGATTTTAGAAGTTAAGAGACTTGATCTTAAAAGATAAGAGACTTAACTTATAAATGACGTTTTATGAAATGTTAAGGACTTGAATTTTGTTAAAAAGTTGTGAAACCTCATTCGTGAGTAATGAGTACTTGGTTTTTAAAGAATAAGGTTTTACTGATTTCGGAAAAGAGAATAAGTAGCGAACAAACCACTGCAGCGTTAATAAAGGAAAATGTATTGACAAATAATTAACTATATTAAAACCAGTAGAAATCTCCATCTGCATAGAAGCTAAGATAAGACAAAATTGTATTACATTTTCTAGATCATGGCTACTTTAATAAGATTGTTATAAACAAGAATAACTACTCACACATAAGGCATATGTTACTCAATTGTTTTAAAAAGAGATTACGTTATTGGATTAAGACCATGAACTATGAAATCTTTCGAAAATAAAAGACTTGAGTATTTGAAATTAGGCAACTTGAACTTTTGGAAAAGAATGTTGTTACTTGACTTTAAAAGGGAAAGTATTTTGGTTTAAAAGGAAGGCATGGTAGTGTCTTAATCTGTCTTAAAAGAGGGTTTAAATGTTATGAACGATTCTTCACCGAGTCCCATGGGATGGGCCGGGACATGTATTACATACGATTCTTCACCGAGTCCCATGGGATGGGCCGGGACATGTATTACATACGATTCTTCACCGAGTCCCATGGGATGGGCCGGGACATGTATTCCATACGATTCTTCACCGAGTCCCATGGGATGGGCCGGGACATGTATTCCATACGATTCTTCACCGAGTCCCATGGGATTGGCCGGGACATGTATTCCATACGATTCTTCACCGAGTCCCATGGGATGGGCCGGGACATGTATTCCATACGATTCTTCACCGAGTCCCATGGGATGGGCCGGGACATGTATTCCATTCGATTCCACACCGAGTCCCATGGGATGGGCCGGGACATGTATTCCACACGCTTTCACACCGAGTCCCATGGGATGGGCCGGGACATGTATACCACACGATTCCACCTCAATTCCCATGGGATGGGCGAGACATGTTATCGATCATACGATATATACCTAGGCTGCCGTGATGAGGAAGGAGTTCCATGGGCATGAGGATGATTTGGGCGTGAGTCCCGACTTGACATCGCTTTTATGTAAAGCGTAGTTTGGTTATCATACATGTCTCGGTTTATATAGATCGCATGATTTCATTCTGATATTTTGATTTCACATACTTGTTACTGCGACCTCCTTCGTGCTGCGTTCATGCGCCAGGTAGGTACATCGGTTGTGGATCCTCGCCATAGGATCACGATTCAACGGTTTGGAAGCTCCGTTTCTCGGAGGCTTATCTTTGTATAGTCCCTGTCATTGTAGGTACTTGTACATTCAGGGGTATGGCGGGGCCCTGTCCCGTCATAGTTGTTGTTACACTCTTAGAGGTCTGTAGCACTGTTGTGGGCAGGGTTTGTAAAAGGATTTAACTGTTCGGTTTGATATGTATATACATGAAGGCAACCGTTTTGGTTAGCCTGTTTTTTTATGTTGTCTCTTGTTTCCTGTTAAGTTTTTATTTCCGCTGATTTTCTCTGATGTTGTATCACTAGGGTGCCCGGGGTAAGGCACCAGTCGCGGGCCCGAAGTCGGGTCGTGACAAGTATAACCTACTCACACGCATAAAAGTATATGTTACTTAATTTAAAGAGTTTACGTTATGAAGTTTTAAGACTATGAACCTTAAATTCTAAAAAGGTTAAGAGACTTTATTTTTTCAAGTTATGGGACTTGATTCTTAAAGGAAGAAATGAATTGATTTAAAAGTATAGAATACTTGATCTGGAAAGTATTGATTTCTTGACATTCTAAAGATAAGAGACTTGATTTCTAAAGTTAAGAAACTTGATTTCTAAAGTTAAGAAACTTGATTTCTTAAAAGTTAAGAGACTTGAAGTATTTTGAAAGCTATGTAACTTGATTTGAAAGTATAAGTCTCTTGGTTATAAAAAGAATGAATTTGTCTAAGCATAAAGTTAGTATAACGGCTTTATGGGAAGTTGGTTATAACAACTTTATGGAGGGTTAAAAGAATGGTTTTCTCTAGTAAGGTAAACAAATAAGTGATTTGAAATAAGGAAAGGCAATTTGATCTAAAGGTATCAATTGCTTAAAGTTTTAAAGTAAGGGTCACTTGATTTAGAAGCCTAGAAATGTATTTCTAAAAATGTAGTGACTTGTTTGAAAAATAGACATGCCTTGATACTACGGGTGTTAGTATCTTGGGGTTTTATATGAAAAGGAGTCTTTTGAAAAATAGACATGCCTTGCTTGTGATAGCCTTGAGTGCAAGTATTATATGTTTACGCTGTCGTGACTCTCAGTTGGAGGGTCGGTTGTCTTGTTGTGAATTTACTTAGACGTACCGACAGTGACGGAGGCTTCCACGGGTATGCTTCCATTATGATTGATCCTTGGACATGCTTATACGATGTGAGATTCCGGGGCATGCGACCAGGATGCGGGTTAGATTCCCGGATTGTTTTTATTTGTAAAATTCGGAAAAATAAATAAATAATATACAGTTGTGGTTGAGTTAAAAAAATATATATATATATATAAGAAAACAAAGAATAAATTGCATGGGATAGAGTTAGTGTTAAAGTTGGATAAATAGATAGATAAAATGAAAATAAGAAAACAAAAAAACAAAAGAAAACAAAAAAAAAAAAAAATAGAAAAAAGGACATGCAGCATACGTGCATCCTTTCCCTTCCCCCTTCCCCCCTTTTCAATTCCCCTCCACCCTTGGCCTTCCATCTCCCATAAGTTATACAACCATCTCCACTTATACATTATACTTATACACAAACAAAGTGCATACCACAAAGATTAGAAAATCAGAAAAAAACAAGTGAACAAGAAGAGGAAAAATCTGAAAAAAATACCAAGAGGGCAAGAAGAACAAGAATCAAACTACTAGAGAGTAGGGACCACTTGTAGCAACCGAACCACAATCATTTTTCACACTTACAAGGTGAGTTTTCTCACTCAGAAATTCTTGGTAATATCCTTTATTTTAAGTTCAATACATGTTAGAATAAGAATTGAGTGTTGAAAAGAAATATTGAACTTTTGATTGTTTAGACAACTAGTTGTGTCATGAACTTTACGAACTGTTCTCACTGAGTTATAATTGTTAGAATTTGATGAAATTCGGAAGAGTGGTACACCTCTCTATTATGCTCATATAGAACCAAAAATGAGGTAAAATGGACATACGGTTTGAAAGTTATCATAGTTCAAAGTTCCTGCCTTAGATTTGGCCGAAATTCGGAAAGGCATAATTACGAACTGTTTTTATTGCGTTTTACTTATTAGAATTATATGAAAATTTACATGGTTGTAAATCTCTCTGTTACGGACAGATATAGATAAAGAGTTATTAAAACGGACTTACGCATTGAGAGTTATTGTAGTTTGAAGTTGCTGCCTCGGATTCGTCGGAGTCCAGAAGGGCAGGACGTTGAAACGTAAAACTGTACTAATCTGTGGGGAATATGAAAATTGTTGCTAAATTAAAGTTCTATATCTCTTTGCTTTGGACATTTTGAGACCTTACGGGGGTCTATCCGACTTACGGATTGAGAGTTATCGCTGTTTAAAGTTTCTGCCTCGGATCTATCGAGATCCAGGAAGGGCAGCGAATAAAAGTGTAAAACTGTACCAAATGGTACGGAATATGAAAGGATGGTTCACATGGAGACGTGTATCTCTCTGTTCTCGTCGTTTTGAGATTTTATGGGGCTTGAACGGGTTTACAGATTAGGAGTTATGACTATTCTAAGATTGGGTGTTGTTTAATAAAAATTCTGCCGAAACAAATTTCATGTGGCTGTTTTGAGGATAAATTTGTGTTAGTTACCCAAAGTAGTTTTAAATGAAATTTGGTACAATGAAAGATCCCCGTCTTACCTTAGTTTCCGCTTGAGAAACACCTTAGTTGGAGTTATGGTTAAAAAGTTATAATCGTTACAAGTATGAATGACAGAATGTTAGAAAAGAGAATAATATTTATTCGATCTTAGAAAAATATGAAAAGTGAATACGTGTTCACATAAATATATAAATATATAATGGATCGGGTTGCACGCAACAAAACGTAAAGTGAATACGCGTTCACAAATACGTAAACATAATGGATCGGGTTGCGCGCAACAAAACGTAAAGTGAATACGCGTTCACAAATACGTAAACATAATGGATCGGGTTGCGCGCGCAACAAAACGTAAAGTGAATACGCGTTCACAAATACGTAAACATAATGGATCGGGTTGCGCGCAACAAAACGTAAAGTGAATATGTGTTCACAAATACGTAAATATAATGGATCGGGTTGCACGCAACAAAACGTAAAGTGAATACGCGTTCACAAATACGTAAACATAATGGATCGGGTTGCACGCCGCAACAAAACGTAAAGTGAATACGTGTTCACAAATACGTAAATATAATGGATCGGGTTGCACGCCGCAACAAAACGTAAAGTGAATACGCGTTCACAAATACGTAAACATAATGGATCGGGTTGCACGCCGCAACAAAACGTAAAGTGAATACGTGTTCACAAATACGTAAATATAATGAATCGGGTTGCACGCCGCAACAAATATGAAAGATGAATACATGTTCATCTATATATAAATATGAAAAGTGAATACGCGTTCACAAATATATAAATGTAATAAACATGTGGAAATGCATGGGAATGTCTTAACGTATAATACGAGATAAAATGATGTGTTAGTTAAACCGAGAATTTCCTACGAGGAGTTGTTGCATATTTAAAAATGTTGTAACCTGATATGTTTTTGCAATATGCTTATTACGTTATAATGTGATTGCACTTGGAATATTGTGGTGTTACTTTGAATTGCAGGGTAAGGTTCTCACTCAGCCCCAGATGGTAGGGCTGACTCTTTATTTAACATGTTTCAGGAAAGAGTGATAGAGGAAAAGCTCCACGCCAAGGCTAGCGATCGTCCCGCAGCCTCTTGTCATACCAAGTCCATTGCTTCGGGCTTGGTATTCGTCAGGTTCAGGATGTTAGTTCCAGTGTCTCGGGGAATGCCCGTGTGGAATGGTCTCCCTTCCAACTTAGAATAATCTTTGTCAGTATGTCTATGTAGAACAATATTTGCACGAGCATGGGCTCGCGTTATATTTTCAATAAAGTCATAAACAAATTTCTTTATTGTTATTTTTATCAATAGCTCCGTATTTGAATATAAGTTTAAATTTCTAAATAAAGAGAATGAAATGGTGCTCCTGGTGGGAAATAATTGTCCAGGTGCCATCACGCCCTAAGTAAAGGCTTAGGAAAATTTGGGGCGTGACATTATTACTCCTTGGACATGCTTATACGATGAGGGATTCCGGGGCATGCGACCAGGAGGCGGATTAGATTCCCGAATTTGTTTCTATTACCCCATGGCCATGCTTATACGATGAGGGATTCCGGGGCATGCGACCATGTTATATACGATTATTACTCCATATACTAGCTCCCCATATAGACATGTACCTGAGATGAGGGATTCCACGGGCATGCGACAATGTTATATACGATTATTACCCCATGGATTAGCTCTCCATGAAGTCATGTATCCGAGATGAGGGATTCCACGGGCATGAGAGATATATATATATTGTATATGTGTGTACGCCGACAGTGAGGTAGGATGCCACGGGCGCGTCACATAGTTATAACTTTACACTTACGGTTGTCGGCAGTGATGGGGGATTCCACGGGCAGGGGATATATATGTATTGTATGTGTGTACGCCGACAGTGAGGTAGTGTCACGACCCGACCCCGGGCCCGCGACTGGTGCCCTACCTGGGCACCCCTTTCAGGTATACATCAGAGAATAGCAGCGGAACATACACAACTCACAAAAATACTTAGACATTAAATATCAACAGGTTAGCCGATAAGGCCACCTTCCGTAAAATATACATAATCCAAAAATAAAACAGTACATCTTTTTTTTTTCTTTACAACCCAATCCACAAGACATGAATACAGACCTCTAAGAATAACAACTGTGACGGGACAGGGCCCCGCCATACCCCTGAATGTACAACAACCGACAATACCAGGGATCTGAACCAAGGATAAGCCTCCGGAGTTATGGAGCTTTTCAACAACTGAACAGTGATCCTAAGAGTGAGGATCAGCAACCTGTATACTCTACCTGCGGCATGAACGCAGCACCCCGAAGAAGGTCAGTACAACATGTACCAAATATGGGAAACAGAAAGTACTAAAATGAATCATAAGTCTAAAATAAAGCTGGAGACATGTATGATAACTCAATTAACAGTACACTGTGCCTTACTAACAATGAGAGTAAACAAGAGTATACTTTACTGCATAAAAATAGGAGGCTCATGATCAAAGTAGGGCCACCCGCCCGTAGTATCATTAAGCAATCCTACTCCTGGGACTATTTCACCCGCAAAGGCCGTATGGACCCGCATGAGGTAACTTCCTCGCATAGACTGTATCCGCCCGCATAGGTCGTATGGACCCGCATGAGGTATTCCTCGCATAGGACTGGTCCGCCCCGCATAGGACTATTTCACCCGCATAAGCCCTACAGACTCGCATGAGGTATTCCTCGCATCATGGGTAGCAAATCCACGGAATATGCAAATGCCACAAACCCGGGAAATGACCCCGTAAGAATAACTTAACCTAGCACAACCGGCTATCATACATAACATAAGCACTACCGGCTATCATACATAACATAAGCACTACCGGCTTACCATACATAACATAAGCATCACCGGCTTATCATACATAACATAAGCAAGTTAAGAAATCCCCCTAACTTCTTATTAGCCTTATTCATACACACTCTCATTTTAGTTTACTTAAGGCACTAACATGTCATTATAAAATCCGGGAATTTAACCCAAAGTACTACGTACTTCTATTCTTTTAAAATGACTCTTTTTCATATAAAACTTCCAAGATACTAATAACCGTAGTATCAAGTCATATCTACTTTTCAAGACAAGTCACAATACCTTTTAGAAATATATTTATAGGCTTCTAAATCAAGTGACTTCTTTCTTTTAAAACCTTAAGCAATTGATGCCTTCAAATCACTTTGTCTTTCATTAATTCAAGTCATTTATCATTACTTACATTACTTAGAGTAAACCACTCTTTTTAACTTTCTATAAAGTTGTTATAACCAACTTCTCATAAAGCCGTTATACTAGCTTTATACCTTGGATACTTACATTCTTCTTTATAACCAAGAGACTTAAACTTTCCAAACAAAACAAGTATCATATACTTTCAAAATATTTAAGTCTCTTAACTTTAGTAATCAAGTTTCTTAACTTTTAGAATAGCTCAAGAAATCTATACTTTCCAAATCAAGTATTCTATACATTTCCAAGTCAAGAAATCCTTGTCTACCTTATTAGAATAAACCATTCTTTTTACTTTCCATAAGGTTATTAACCCACCTTATGCATTTGAAACCAAGGCATTTCTATCCTTTAAAAACGAGTGAGTTAATTCTCTAACTCAACCAACTTGAAAAAAAACAAGTCAAGGCTATCAAATGAATTAAATCCATTCAAATCGCGTACGTATACTGTACTATATGTTTACAACTATTATGCTCAAGAGATAAGAAAGTTCCACATACCTCTTCGGTTCAATCCACTTGCCAAGTCCAATATGCCGTACGTAGTATGTCAACCTATAATGACCATAATATGTCTATTAACTTCTTACTTCAAACGTAGAATATTCTAAGTGCAAAGTCACTAAATTCTACGGAAATTCGGACAGCACTTCCTTTGTATCTACATACTTTTCCACCTTTTTCAAGGTCCGAAAATCAATAACCAAATGTCACATTTAAGGCCCAACAATTCAAAAATACAAAGGGGATTACACGCCTTAACATGACGTGTAAAATTCTTCCCCACAATTGATATCAAACTAGTCCAACATACAATGTTACATTCGGCAATTTAAGGGACAACACTAAGTCTTTTCCAATTCCTTTTCAAACCAAGTTGTTTAGTATAACATGTTATAAAGCCGCAATCGATTATAACAACTATAATCTTCAAGTAGGTAACATGCGACGATTCTAATTATCGACCAAAATTGTATTTCAATTTCAAATGGCCAACAATGACATTTCGGATTTTAGGCTTCCAATATCCATAACACTTATCAATATTATCTACATATACTTCATGCTAGTTAAAATGTAAGGCTACAATAATATGTAATCTTATACACTTAAGAGAACAAGATTGTTACCTTAGTGAGCCTTAATCCACTTCAAGATCTGAATCGCTCCCTAGCAACTTAAAGCCTCTCCTTGACACTCCAATCCACCACTTTTCCGGGATCTTTCGATTGAGATACCCTTACAATACCCTTAGGAACCTTGATTTAAAGTGTGGAGCTTATTGGACAACAAACGAAAATTTTTGTCTTTCCAAAACCCTCAAACCCGAGAGCAATATTGAAGGCATCCAAGTTTCTTGAAAAAAAAATTCTAAGTGTGGGAGTTAGTTGTTATACCCCGTAGTTCCAGGGTATGTATGTGAGGACGTACGTATGAGAATACGACCTTAAAATTGGAAAGGAAGAAAGATGTGATTTTTCGACGGAAAAAGTTCCGGATTTTGTGAAGGAAAAAGGTTCGTTAATGGGAATTGGATTCCCGGATTCGGTATTCGGACTTTTTGGAATATTTGAGAATCATGGGATTTTATTTTCCGGAATTGGTCACGTGGGGCCCACGGGAGGAATTTACGGTATTGTGAGGCCCACTTTATTTACGGATTTTTGGCATTACGGATATTTTCGGAAGATGAAATATTTTGGACCATTAGGAGGGCGACATGTGTCACCCTTAGGTCGCACATGTTGGACGAATTGTTGGACAAAGAAGGTTGCACGTTTTTGGCATTTTAAAGGCTAAAAACATTTGGTCAAAGTCTTGAAGATATTTTGTGTAGTAGATAGATAAGTGGGACCCACACACACATGGCCAAATCTAGACCACACACATGCTTCAATCCTATCCCTTGAATGTCCTATAAATACCCCCTTAGTGCAAGACATAATTTCATCCACACTTAGAGATTTCAAGTCTTGAAATACTCCATCCCCTTTGTTATGGTTCTCGGTTTTAAGCCCTCTCCCTTAACCAAACTTTATCCAAAAATTCTTAAACTCTTAAGTGTTCTTCCTTAGTGTATTAGGAAGATTATTAACCAAAAGTTAGAAAGATTTACCACGACCTGTTCGGGGCGTGGATCGTGCCTTACCGCACCCAGTAGTCATACATCGAGTAATCGAATATAAAAACAATACATGAAACTTGCTTGTAAAATGAGACACGCTTTTATGTGAGAAAATGTCGCCTTCGGCATATATATATAAACATAGTTTTGCGATTACATCCCAACTGCATAATAGGACTACAGACCTTAAGAAGATATAACTACGGCGGGACAGGGCCCGCCATACCTGAATGTACAAAACTATATATAATAACAGGGAGATCATACCTAAAGTCGAGCCTCGGAGAAGATGGACCTCCGACACCAAAGCAAAGAGATCCTAAGGATGTGGATCTAGCACTGCTTGCCCTTACTGCGGCATGAACGCGGCCCGAAGCGAGGTCGACTAACAGTACCAAGTATGCGAAATCAAAGTACTTAAATGAAATCAAAGTATTTAAAACCATTTGCAAATACAATCGGTTCAATTGCGTAGTGTCATATCACAAACAAGAACACTAATAGATATAATGTAACCGGTCTTTCCTAGGCCGCGAATGATCGGGCAAGGCCAATCGCCCATAGTATCATTATGCGTGCATAGTCCCGACTTCCGTAGTCGCATAGGTCACATGCACCGCATGAGGTATTCCTCGATCTGGGTAGCTAACCCCCGGTACCCTCCCGGACTCCCGCAATCCGCATAGTCTCAATAGACCGCATAGTCACACAGACCGCATAGGGCATCCCCCGCATCGGGCTAAAACACCCGGAATGATCAATCCTGGAACTCCACGATTCGCATAGTCTCACAGACCGCATAGGCCCATATAGACCGCATCAAGGGTGGCAAGCCCTCGGTATAACAAGTCAAGAGGGTAGGTGATATAATAACAGTAACTGACTTACCGTTTAGCAACGTAAGCACAACAAGAATGACCCCCTTTCACAACATCACAAGACACTAACACACGTAGCATCATAATATGTCTATTTATCAATCAATCTTACTATACCTTACAGAAATCAATACAAGGTTTTTATAAGCAAATAAGTAAACAGTTCTTTTTATCTTTCTTAAGTTGTTATACCTAACTTCCCATAAAGCTAGTATAACTCTTAAGCTTTTTAAAAACCAACTGTTTCTCTTCTGTTAAAAATGATTCAGTATTCTTTTGAAATGCTTCAAGATCTTTTATTATTCAGGCTTAAGTCAAAAGACATTGCCGTAGTTATTATTCAGGCTTAAGTCAAAAGACATTGCCGTAATTATTATTCAGTTAACACTCGTACGTCTACCGTACTATATATATTTAAAATATCATGCTCAAGAGTATAGGAAGGATCACATACCTTCTTGGCGAACTCCACCTGCCAAGTCGAATATGTCGCGCGCAGAGAATCAGCCTATAATGGTCAAATACGTCTATCAACGTCTAGACTATTCTGTAAACAGTTCTAAGCAGAGGGTTCTCTATTCTACGGAAAATTGGGCAGCACTTCCCTACCCGGTAAGTTATATAGTCTACTGTAAAAACAGTCCTATGTGAGAACAGTTCAATTATTCTTCTTTTATACCCTTCTACTGTGATAACATTTCAATTCTATTCTGTAATATCCTTCTAAGTATTTATACTTATTCTTATACTTCTACAGTATGTATTCTCTAATTACAAAGGAAGGATAAGATTATTTACCTCGGTAAGCCCAATAATATCCTAGATATACGTCGATCCTGAGCAAGGTTTAGCTCCTAATTTATGCTCGATAGCCCCAAGAACCCTTAGAATTTTCCAACAACTTCTACTAAATACTATACGGGATTTGGGCTAGGGTATTTTGGTATAGTAACTACACTTGGAAGACAACTTTTCTACCAAGGGAGGGGGGTAGGTTTCGGCTAGGCTAGGGGGGGTTGCTTCGGCCAAGCCACTTAGGCTAGAGGGGGGGAGGGGTGTTGGACGAAAATGCTCAAGGGAGAGGAGATGATTTTCAAGACTTGGAGAAAGATTTGTGGATGAAGAACTCTTCATCTTAAGGGGGGTATTTATAGGTCAAGAAGTGGCCAACCAATGGCCAAGATGATGCCAAGTGCAAGGCAAGTGTAAGGTCAAGATTTGGGCAAGTGTCCTTATCCATCTACTACACAAATATCCTACCAACTCCTTGACTTTGTGCAAGGCAAAAAAAACGTGCCAACTTGCCCCATTTTTGCCGTCCAATGAGGGTGACAAGTGTCACCCTCCCGTTGGTCCAAAATGTTTCGTCTCTCGGAAAAATCCGCAAAAATAATAAATGACATAGCCGGAATTTACCCTACGCGAGTTTAGTAAAACGTTTCGTCGGAAAACGATTCTTTTAGTGAGTTGTGCCCAAAAAAACGTCCCATGCCTAAACTTTAAGGCTAAACTTTCGTACGTACGCCCTCACGTACATACTCTGGAAATACGGGGTATAACATTCTCCCCTCCTTAGAAACATTCGTCCCGAATGTTCCTTCCCAAGACAGTTAACGAAAAAGCTTAAACAGTTTGCAAGTGCCACACATGGCCACAAAACAACACTTAGGCATAAACGATAATGAATATTTACAAGTAGGAAAGTAAGTTACCTGGAGGTGTGGGGAATAGGTGAGGATACTTCTGCCTCATGTCCTCCTCGCCTTCCACGCCATCTCTTCCCCGAGCTCGTTCGCCACAAGACTTTGTGGAAGCCACGCCCTCGGTCGCAGACGCCTAACTCCGACGATCGATTATCGCTATGGGAATCTCCTCATACGATAACCTCACACTGGACATCGCCAATCGGGTGTACCAAGATGGATCCCGATACATCTCCTCAAAGATAGAAACATGAAACACGGATGCACTGCATCGGATCGGACGGCAGATTCAACTCGTAGGCAACCTTGCCTACCTGCGCGACAATCGATAGGGCCCAATGTACCTTGGTGAGTTTCCCTTTCTTCCGAATCTCATCACACCCTTCATGGGTGACACCTTCAGAAAACCCAATCACCAACCTCGAACTCGGATGCCGACGACGATGATCTGCATCGACTTCATCGACTCGAGCTATCAAGAATCGCTCTGGATAAGCTTCACCTTATCCATCACGCTGCACCAAATCTGGTCCCACTAATCGCACCTCGCCTACATCAAACCATCCTATCGGCGACCGCACTTCCTCCCATACAAGGCCTCATACGGCGCTATCTGAAGACTGGAGTGGTAGCTATTATTATATGCAACCTCAACTAGAGGAAAATGATCCTCCCAGCTACCCCTGAAGTCGATAACACAGGCTCGCAGCATATCCTCGAGTCCGGATAGTGCGCTCTGCTCGTCTGCTGCGGATGGAATGCGATTACTCGTGCTCACTGCGTCCCTAAACCCTTTCGGAAGGACCTCCGAAGTTAGCCGTAACCGGCTCCTCCATGCGATATGATCGAAATAGGGACTCCATGCAGTCTGACGATTTCTTGGATGTAAAGTCTGGCATAATCCTCAGCCGAAAAAGTCGTCCTAACGGGAAGAAAGTGGGCTGATTTCGTCACGTCGACGATAACCCATATAGAATCATGTCTCCTCCGAGTGCGAGGTAATCCCGTGATGAAGTCCATGCTGATCACCTCCCACTTCCGTCGGGATCTCTATCGTGCGTAATGCACCACCGTGCCTCCGGTGCTCTACCTTCACTGCGACAACACGGGCGAGCTACGAACTCGCAACGCCCTCTTCAAGCCATCCCACCAATACACGGATCTAAGGTCGTGGTACATCTTGGTCGACCGTGGATGGATAGAGTAACGCCGCCCGTGTGCTTCCCTAGAACACTGCCGCCAAGTCCTCAAACATCCGGAACACACACGCCCTCAAATCTTAGCACCCATCGGTGCTACCTCAAGGACCCTTCCTCACGAAGAGTCGTATCACGATAACGTGTCAAACCGGATCTCGAGCTGTTGCCTCTTCACCTCCTCGACGATGGAAGACTCGGAAACCTCACGGACTCGAACCCACCGCTATCGGGAATCAATCAAGCGGACACCAAGGCCCGCTAGCGATGCAAATCACGAACCATGCCCTCCTCTCTGCGTCGCACATCTGATAGGCTCCCCATCGACCTACGACTAAGAGCATCTGCCACAACATTGGCCTTCCCCGAGTGGTACAGGATATCGATGTCATAATCCTTAAGCAACTCTAACCACCGTCTCTGTCGTAAGTTCAGCTCCCTCTGGCTGAAGATATACTGGAGGCTCTTGTGGTCTGTATAAATATCCACGTGAACCCTATACAAATAGTGCCTCCAGATCTTCAAAGCGTGAATCACCGCTGCCAACTCCAAATCATGGGTGGGGTAGTTCCTCTCGTGTTTCTTAAGCTGTCGGGATGCATACGCTATAACTCTACCCTGCTGCATCAACACATCCCGGCTCGATGCGGCGCATCACAATACGACATAACCATCCGGACCTCCGGAAGAGTAAGAACGGGCGGTCGCGATCTCTTCAAAGAATCGAAACCCCGCCACACGCATCATCCATCAAACTTAGCGCCTCGAGTCAGCCTAGTCAATGGTGCAGAGATAGAAGCAAACTTCTCTACGAACCGCCGATAGTAACCTGCAAGGCCCAGAAAACTGCGAACCTCTGTCGGAGTAGTAGGTCTAGGCTAAGTCCTGACTGCCTCGATCTTGGTCGTATCCACTCGAATGCCATCAGCCCTGACAATATGCCCAAGAAAGCCACCGAAGCTAACCAAAACTCACATTTGGAAAACTTGGCGTATAACTGCTGGTCGGAGAATCACAAGATCGCCGAAATGCTCGCATGCTTCGCTCTGGCGAGAATAAACCAAGATATCATCAATGAACACTATCACAAACGTGTCCAAAAATGGTTTGAACACTCGGTTCATCAAATCCATGAATACCGCCGAGCATTGGTCAACCCAAAAGACATGACCACGAACTCATAATGCGTCACGTCCGAATGCGATCCTAGGGACATCCGCCTCTCGACTCGTGCACTGATGATAGCCCGATCGCAGATCAATCTTGGAGAAACATCTCGCACTCGCAACCGGGTCGAACAAATCATCAATCCCGGAAGGGTATCATTCTTAATGGTCACCTTGTTCACCGTAATCAACACACATGCGCTGGCGTCGCCCTTCTTTTCACGAACAATCTGGCGCTCCCGGGAGAAACATTTGGCCCGATGAAGCCCTTCTCCAAAGAAATCTCTCGGGTCCTTCAACTCTCTCAACTCGGCGGGTGCCATTCGTATGGCGGAATGGAAATAGCCGAGTGTCCGCAAAGACATCGATACAAAACTCTATCTCCTCGGGAGGATACGGGAGGTCGCCCGAAACACGCCCGGGAACTATCGACTACCGAATCGAAAATCTGGCTCTGACCTCGAGATCAAACACCCGACGAGATGGTAGATGTACCCGCCGCACCATCTTCCTAGCCTTGAGGTAGGAAATAAACCTACCCTCGGCGTCTGTTGTTCCTCCTACTCGACAACCTGGCCTCAGAAACCTGGAACCGTACTACTCTCTCCTGCAGCCTACATTGGCGTAGCAAAGCTAGCCAATCCATGCCCATGATCACGTCGAAATCGGTCATGTCCAACTCTATCAAGTCGGCTAGTCCGACGATCGCAAATGGTCACCGACAAGCCCTATATACCCGCCGAGCTACCACCGAATCACCCATGGCGTAGCTACCTCGAAAGGGTCTATGGATTCGTGCTCTATCCCTATTCTACTAGCAACAAGGGAGATATATGGGGCAGTAGAACCGGATCTATCAAGGCATACACATCATAATCGGAGGCGATAAAGTACCGTGGCGACATCAGCGACGCCTCGATCTGTCGCTGGACAAGGCATATACGCGGTTGTGAGGCCGCTAGAATCGAACCGCGCCACGACCTGCCGCGACCTGGCGGCCCATGAGTACCACGCCCTCGGGCGAGTAATCGTAGGAGATGATGAAGCGGCAAGAGACCACTCGTGACCCTACCATCGGCGCCTCGCCTGACGACCTCTCGCAAAATGACCTGCGGCCACAGTGTAGCAAGCTCCCGAGTAATCCGCAACCCCGAATGGAACTCGCCACGGACCTCGATCGGTTAGCACCTTGCTACCCCGAAATTAAGTCCTGGGCCCCGACCGCCGAATACTCGTTGTACCGTGATGATGTGGGAGTGCTCGAGTGGTGGGGTGCAAATCTAGGCTACGAGGCCGTCCACCCCGAGAACCACCAAAAAAACCGGCCATCTTGGCCTTCTTCTGCTGCTGATATCGGTCTACCCGGCGGTCTCTACGCTCCTCGCATCCCAGTGCATGAGCCTGCATACGTATAATGTCCATGCCTGGCTGAAGAGACACACCCGCAAGACTCGGCCATATAATCATCTAGCCGGTGACGTAGCGGTGTACCGCGATCCTCATATCCGCATTAGCGCAGGGACATATCGAGCCAAAGAATCGAACTCGACATTGTACTCCCTAGCGTGCGCCTCTCGCTCATCAATAAAACTCGCCGGCTCGTGCCCTCCTCATCTGCGGAGGCAAGAAGTGCGTGAGAAAAGCCTCCGAAAACTCATCCCATACTGCTGGAGGTGCATGCTCTCCCCGGGATAACTCCCATGAATCAAACCAATCGACTGCGGTATCACGCAGCCGATGCGATCCGAAGATCACAGACTCGGTCTCCGATGCCCTGATCACCCTCATAATCCTCTGTAGCTGACGGATGAACTCCTGCGGATCATCCTCCGGCCTCGACCCGTAAAACTCTGGCGGGCTACAACTCAGGAAATCTCGTAGCCTCAAACTATCTGCCCTCGGGTGAACCACGGGTATGACTGGGCTGGGCTGAATCGCGTGATCCAGCTGCCCTCATGCGCCACAATCCTAGCCAATAGCTGGGCCATCTCCTTGTACCCTAACTCCTCCGCCCCAGGCTGTGGGACAGGAGGTGTGGGTACTGTGGTCTCTGCTGGGGCCGGCGGCGTCATGGAACTCGCCGTCTCGGGTATAGACTGGGCCTGAGCCCTCGTAACTCTCGGTGTCCTACTAGCAGCTCCCTCGGCTGCCTTGCCCTTCTGGGCCCGGGTTGCCTTACGTGGAGGCATAACTGTTACAGAAAAGGAATACGTTAGAGGGGTCCAACTTATAACACAGCTCTAAGGCACGATCTCAGAGTGAGAAGAATGGAAACCAATCCTAAATATCCTATAGCCTCCTGATTATTGGTGTGGTGCACAACACACCGATAATCAAGACTCTACTAGATACGGTCTGTAGACACTTTCCGAGAATTAATCGCTCTCGATAC
Organism: Przewalskia tangutica; assembly: GCA_029844215.1. Taxonomy (NCBI): domain Eukaryota; kingdom Viridiplantae; phylum Streptophyta; class Magnoliopsida; order Solanales; family Solanaceae; genus Przewalskia; species Przewalskia tangutica. The sequence goes on along the minus strand of CM056733.1, from coordinate 14,278,451 downwards.
CACTTTTGTCACGACCTGTTCGGGGATCGTGCCTTACCCGGGCACCCAAGTAGTCATACATCAGAGTAATCAGCGGAATATAAAAACAATACATGAAACAGTTGTAAAATGAGACACAGTTTTATGTGAGAAAATGTCGCCTTTCGGCATATATATATAAACATAGTTTTGCAGTTACATCCCAACTGTACAATAGGACTACATACCTCTAAGAAGATAACAACTATGGCGGGACAGGGCCTCGCCATACCCTGAATGTAAAAAACTATATACAATAACAGGGAGATCATACCCAAAAGTCGAGCCTCCGGAGAAGATGGAGCTCCTGACACCAAAGCAAAGAGATCCTAAGGATGTGGATCTAGCATCTGCTTGCCCTTACCTGCGGCATGAACGGCCCAGAAGGAGGTCGATAACAGGTACCAAGTATGCGAAACTGTAAAGTACTTAAATGAAATCAAAGTATTTAAAACCATTTGCAAATACAATCAGTTCAATTGCACGTAGTGTCATATCACAAACAAGAACACTAATAGATATAATGTAACTGGTCTTTCCTAGGCCGCGAATGATCGAAGCAAGGCCAATCGCCCATAGTATCATTATGCGTGCCTAGTCCTGGACTTCCCGTAGTCCGCATAGGTCACACACAGACCCGCATAAGGTATTCCTCGCATCGGGGGTAGCTAACCCCCGGTACCCTCCTGGACTCCCGCAGTCCGCATAGTCTCAATAGACCGCATAGGGCATCACCCGCATCGGGCTAAAACACCCGGAATGATCAATCCTGGAACTCCCGCAGTTCCACATAGTCTCACAGACCGCATAGGCCATATAGACCCGCATTAAGGGTGGCAAGCCCTCGGTATAACAAGCCAAGGGGGTAGGTGATATAATAACAGTACAACTGACTTACCGTTTAGCAACGTAAGCACAACAAGAATGACCCCCTTTCACAACATCACAAGACACTAACACACGTAGCATCATAATATGTCTATTTATCAATCAATCTTACTATACCTTACAGAAATCAATACAAGGTTTTTATAAGCAAATAAATGCAGATCTTTTTTATCTTTCTTAAGTTGTTATACCTAACTTCCCATAAAGCTAGTATAACTCTTAAGCTTTTTAAAAACCAACTGTTTCTCTTCTGTTAAAAATGATTCAGTATTCTTTTGAAATGCTTCAAGATCTTTTATTATTCAGGCTTAAGTCCAAAGACATTGCCGTAGTTATTATTCAGGCTTAAGTCAAAATACATTGCCGTAATTATTATTCAGTTAACACTCGTACCTCTATCGTACTATATATATTTAAAATATCATGCTCAAGAGTATAGGAAGGATCACATACCTTCTTGGCGAACTCCACCTGCTAAGTCGAATATGTCGCGCGCAGAGAATCAGCCTATAATGGTCAAATACGTCTATCAACGTCTAGACTATTCAGAAACATGATTCTAAGCGAGAGGTTCTCTATTCTACGGAAAATTGGGCAGCACTTCCCTACCCGGTAAGTTATATAGTCTACTGTAAAAACAGTCCTATGTGAGAACAGTTCAATTATTCTTCTTGTATACCCTTCTACTGTGATAACAGTTCAATTCTATTCTGCAATATCCTTCTAAGTGTTTATACTTATTCTTATACTTCTACAATATGTATTCTCTAATTACAAAGGAAGGATAATATTATTTACCTCGGTAAGCCCAATAATATCCTAGATATACGTCGATCCTGAGCAAGGTTTAGCTCCTAATTTGTACGCTCCGATAGCCCCAAGAACCCTTAGAATTTTCCAACAACTTCTACTAAATACTATACGGGATTTGGGCTAGGGTATTTTGGTATAGTAACTACACTTGGAAGACAACTTTTCTACCAAGGGAGGGGGGTAGGTTTCGGCTAGGCTAGGGGGGGTTGCTTCGGCCAAGCCACTTAGGCTAGAGGGGGGGAGGGGTGTTGGACGAAAATGCTCAAGGGAGAGGAGAGGATTTTCAAGACTTGGAGAAAGATTTGTGGATGAAGAACTCTTCATCTTAAGGGGGGTATTTATAGGTCAAGAAGTGGCCAACCAATGGCCAAGATGATGCCAAGAACAAGGCAAGTGTAAGGTTAAGATTTGGGCAAGTGTCCTTATCCATCTACTACACAAATATCCTACCAACTCCTTGACTTTGTGCAAGGCACAAAAAACGTGCCAACTTGCCCCATTTTTGCCGTCCAATGAGGGTGACAAGTGTCACCCTCCCGTTGGTCCAAAATGTTTCGTCTCTCGGAAAAATCCGCAAAAATAATAAATGACATAGCCGGAATTTACCCTACGCGAGTTTAGTAAAACATTTCGTCGGAAAACGATTCTTTTAGTGAGTTGTGCCCAAAAAAACGCCCTCACGTACATACTCTGGAAATACGGGGTATAACAATTTCACACCCCTTGCCCCTAAATTACCCCTTGGCCGAGAGTTGCCACACTTAGAGCCTAAGTGTTCTTCACCTTTTAGAGTTGAAGTGTAAAGATAAGTTGTTTAGAAACTTCTAAGGGTTGCTTGGAGCGGGTTGGAGCGTAAGGAGTTGGAGCTAAACGTTGCTTAGGATCGACATAAATCTTGGATAATGTCACGACCCGACCCCGGACATGGCGGTGCCCTACAGGCACCACTGCAGTATACATCAGAGATAATCAGCGGAACATACATGAAACTTATAAAATAAAACAACAGGTTAGCCGATAGGGCTACCTTCCTGGACATATATATATATACAACCGAAGCAGTTGTCTCCTTTCCTTTACAAACTGACCCACAATATGTGACTACAGACCTCTAAGAGTTTTAACATAACAACTGTGGCAGGACAGGGCCCCGCCATACCCCTGAATATACATGAATCTACAACCTCAGGGAAAACCGTACCAAGAGATAAGCCTCCGGAGCAAATGGAGCTTTTTCCCAAAAACTGAACCGAGATCCTAAGAGCAAGGATCACCAACCTGGGTACCTAAAACCTGCGGGCATGAACGCAGCCCCCCGAAGAAGTCGCATAACAGAATGCGAATATGGAATGAAATAACGTCTAAGATGTGATCATAACTGTACAAAAGAATGACAGGGACAAGTATAAAAAAAGTACATACCAGATCCTGCCGTGTCATTACCACTTATGAACTTAATCGCACCTTATTATCTTTTCCCATTTTCAATAAAAGTTATAGTCACATTCTTATGCACATGATTAGGAAAAATCATTAAGTTCATTACTATATAACTTACTTATCTTTCATAACATAATCCGGCCCTTTAAGGAGGGGCGCCTATACTACCCGGCCCAATCTGGGACGCGATCAAGTCACACAAATATCAAAGCGTGCCCGTGGAATCCCCCATCACTGCCGACAGCTATAAGTGTAAATTATAACCATGTGACGCGCCCGTGGCATCCCACCTCACTGTCGGCGTACACATACACAACACATATATATATCTCCTGCCCGTGGAATCCCACATCACTGCCGACAACTATAAGTGTAAAATATAACCATGTGTCGCGCCCGTGGCATCCCACCTCACTGTTGGCGTACACATACACAACACATATATATATCTCATGCCCGTGGAATCCCACATCACCGCCGACTATAAGTGTAAATATAACTACGTGTCGCGCGTGGCATCCCACCTCACCGCGTGCATACATACACAACACATACATGTATATATATATATATATATATAACGACGCATGCCGGAATCCCATCGTATAAGCATGGCCATAACGTGCCTCGGCATCCTCATCATAGGTGCGATTCTTCATGGGGAGCTAGCCCGTGGAGTAAAATATAACATGGCGCATGCCGGAATCCCACATCGTATAAGCGTGGCCATGGAGTAATAAAACGCGGGCATCTAACTGCGATCCCTGCATGCCCGGCATCCTCATCGTATAAGCATGGCCAAGATCAATCACAATGGAAGCATACCGTGGAATCCCCGCCGCCGGTGACGTCGATAAAATGTCCGGGTATCTCACCCGCATCCTGGTCACATGCCCCGGAATCCCACATCGTATAAGCATGTCCAAGGATCAATCATGATGGAAGCATACCCGTGGAATTCCACATCACTGTCGGTACGTCCAAGTAAACTTATAACAAGACAGTCGGCCCTCCAACTGAGAGTCACGACAACGTAACATATAATACTTTCACTTAAATCTATCACAAGCAAATACAGGCAAGTTCATTAAACCTTTAGACTTCCATTTTTTATATACTCATGGCACTTCCGTTGTACACATAAAAATCCGGGAATTTAACCCCAAGATACTAACACCCGTAGTATCCAGGCTTGTGTATATTTCACATAAGTCACGATACTTTTAGAAATACATTTCTCGGCTTCTAAATCAAGTGACCCTTACTTTAAAGCTTTAAGCAAGTGATACCCTTAAATCAAATTATTTCCTTGATTACTTTATTAGAGAAAACCATTCTCTTAACCTTCCATAAAGCCGTTATAACCAACTTCCCATAAAGCCGTTATAACCCTTTATGGTTTTAGACAAACCCATTCCTTTTATAACCAAGAGACTTATACTTTTTAAAACCAAGTATTGTATACTTTCAAATCAATTCTCTTAACTTTCAAAGTACAATTAGTCTCTTAACCTTTAGAAATCAAGTGACTCCTTTTATTATAAAACCTTAGGCAATTGATGCCTTAAAATCAAGTTGTTTTTCATTAAAATCAAGTCATTTATCTTTCCATAAAGCAAATATAACCAACTCCCCATAAAGTCGTTATATTCACTTTATACCTTAGTCAAGTACAATTTCCTATCCAAGGGACTTATACGTTTAAAACGAAACAAGTATCACCTACTTTAAAACTCTTCAAGTCCCTTAACTTTAATAAAACTTAAGACATCCTTAATACTTTCAAAGAAGCGAGTTAATCTCCTAACTCACCCGACTTGGCCATTCATATACTAGTAAAGGATATCAAGATCTTGTACGTCTACCGTACTATATACGTGCAACTAGTCATGCTCAAAGGATAGGAAAAGGTCTACATACAGTAAATCACTCAACTACCTATTAACTTCTAAGAGTAGAAGGAAAACATGAAATGATGCCACATGTATATTCCATACATAGAATCATGCCAAAGGAAGGAAGAGGTTCACATACCTCGCGACGATTATCGACAAGTAGCAAAATGCTCCAAAGTACTCCAACCTTGATAGCTATTCCATCCTCCAAGTAGGATACACTATACTTAGTACTTCAACCTATAATGGTCACAATACGTCCATTAACCTCCTACTTCAAACGTAGAATATTCCAAGTGCTAAGTCACTAAATTCTACGGAAAATCGGACAGCACCTCCTTTGTTTCTACTTACTTTGCCACCTTTTTCAAGGCCGAATACAATAACCAAACACGCCACATTTATGGCCCAATCAATGCAATTAACAATAGGGGATTACACGCCTACTAGACGTGTAAAATTTCGCCCCACAATAGATATCAAACTAATACAAACTATATGTCCAATTCGGCCACATTGAGTACCATAACACCAATTCTTATCCAATTTCCATTTCAATCCAAGTTGTTAGTATAACATGATATCAAGTCGCAATTGATTATAACTACTATAATCTTCAAGTAAGTAATCATGCGACGATTCTAATAAACGACCAATTAGTAATCCAACTTCAAGTGGCTTATATAACATTTCGGATTTAAGCTACAAGCAATCCATAATACTTATAAACTTCAACACATACACTTCATGCTAGCAACATGTAAAGCTAACAACAATATAAATAATCTTGTAACACTTTTAAGGGACAAGATTATACCTCAACGAATCTTAATCCAACTCCAAATCCAAAGTCGCTCCTTAGTAACTTAGAGACTCTTCAAGACACTTCAATCCGCTACTTGAGACCCTTAGAACCATACCAACAACTTTCCTTCAAACTTCCAATCCAAAACCTAGAAAGCAACTAGGTTTTCACTTTGCGACTAATACGAAAACTATCTTTTTCCGAGATTTTTCTATTGAGATATGCTTACAATACACTCAAGAACCTTGGTTTAAAGTGGGGTGCTTAATGAACAAGAAACAAAAAATCTTCTTCTTCTTTGTGAGAGAACCCGAGAGCTAGTGCTCTTGTTCTTCAATTTTTTTGTGAAATTTTACTAAGTGTTAAGCTTGTCATACTACTACTAGTATTATAAAGTGTAATGGAGGGTCAAGATGCAACCAAATGGGTGGTTTGGATGAGCTCTTATTTAAATATCAAGACTTAGTGGGTCCTTTGACTTAGTCAAGAATCTCAAGCTACTACTTGCAAGACTTAGTCATCCAAGACTATGGTCAATGACCATTTTGGCCATGACATTTTCGTCCAAGGCAACAATAAGGGGGGGTGACACATGTCGCCCTCCCATTCGTCACAATAATACGTTTTCCGACAATTTCATAATTCCGATAAATTTTTACAAGTCTCAAATCTTAACACTTGTGAGTTCTTACGTACGTTCTTAAAACATGTCTTGTAAATACGGGGTGTAACAGATAATTTTGGGCTTATCGAGGTAAGGATCTTTATCCCCCTATTGTAATTGGATATTACATGTTGTAGTAATTTATAGTTGAGTATACTATATGTAGAATGAATATTGAAAAGGATTGAACTGTATTTACATTGGGTGTATTCTGATGAACTTGTGTAGTATATCCGTGAAGTAAAATTGAACACGTCAGGTTAGGCGTGTAATCCTGGAGTTGTTGGCACAGTAGCGGGCGAGTAGAGAGGAGATTTATGTGGTTACGGGGAGGTCTTTGCGAATTTTACGTAGAATAAAGAATCTTGTATTTAGAATATTCTACGAAGAGATCTAGAAGTTGATAGACGTTTTATGGCCATTATAGGTTGAAGTACTACGAGTAGCGTATTCTACTTGAAGGGTGGAAAAGGCTAGAAAGGTTGTAGTACTTGGAGCGTTTTGCTAATTGTCGATAACCATCGCGAGGTATGTGAACCTCTTCCTATCTTTTCTAGCATGATTGTTGTGAACTATGTAGTACGGTGAGCGTACATGTGCTAAATGAATTTGGTTGGTTTAAAACATAAAGTGTTATAACGGCTTTATGGGAAGTTTGCTATAACAACTTTATGTAGGTAAAGAAATGGTTTGTGGTTTTTAAAAGATAAGAGACTTGACTTATAAAAGACTTGATGTGAAATATTAAGGACTTGGTTTGTGTTAAACAGTTGTGAAACCGCTTTTATGAGAAATGGGTACTTGGGTTTTAAAAGGAATAATATTATATTGATTTCGGAAATGAGAATAAGTATCGAACAAACCACTGCAGCGTTAATAAAGGAAAATGTATTGACTAATTAATTACTATTAAAACCAGTAGAAACCTCCATCTGCATAGAAGCTAAGATAAGAAAAAATTGTATTACATTTCCTAGATCATGGCTGCTTTAATAAGAATCATTATAAACAAGCATTAATTTTCTTAAATTTCCAAAGTAAGGAACTTGATTTCTAAAAGAAAAGAGACTTGAGGAATTGAAGAGTTTTGGTTTAAAAGAAAGACATGGTTTTGTCTTAAATTGGTTTAAAACATAAAGTGTTATAACAACTTTATGGGAAGTTAGTTATAACGACTTTATGAAAACAAAAGAATGGTTTTATCATTAGTTTTAAAATGGTAACTTGACTTTAAAAGGAGAAGTGTTTTGGTCTAAAAAGAAGGCATAGTATTGTCTTAATTTGGTTTAAAAAGGAAAGTATGGAAGTTGTTTTGGTTTACTTAAAATGTTAGTCACTCTATTTTGATAATACGGGCATCGGGTGACCTTTGTAAAAGAAATGGATCTTTTAAAAAGAATTTAACGTACGTAGTACTTTGGGGTTAAAACCTGGACTTTGGCATAAAATGAAAGTACCTTGAGTTGTGTGTAACTTGCCTATGTTTGCGTGTGATAGCCTTGTCGTGCTAGTATTGTATTTCTATACCACGGCGTCTCTCGATGGAGGGCCAACTGATTTGTTATGATCTTACTTGGACGTCTGGCGTGTGGAGCATTCCACGTACAACACGTGATTATTATTCCATGGACTAGCTCTCCATGAGGTTTTACTGATTCGGCTTGGTATCTGGTAGTTGGCTCTCGTACTTGCCTGGGTCGTGGCTGTCTCGGCTTGGTATCTGGTAGTTAGCCTTCGTACTTGCCCGTTCAGTTTTGTGACGAAGTCTCGTGATTCCGGCTTGGTATCTGGTAGTTAGTCTTCGTACTTGCCGCCACTACGTGCGCGCGGTGGTATCCGGTAGTTGGCTTCGTACTTGCCACAGGTCGGCCGTGGTATGGTTATATAGATTTGTTGGTACGGCTTTGGTATCGGTAGTTGGCTTTCGTACTTGCCGATCGATTGATGACGCGGCTTTGGTATTTGGTAGTTAGCTTCGTACTTGCCGTCACGGTTTTATGACACAGTGGGACTCGGTGTTCATGTGTACTCCTTGGTGTGGTTATCGTAGACTGTCGGCAGTGAGGAAGGTGTTCCACGGGCATGATTGATGTTGCGGGCATGAGACCCATAGTTATATTTGAGTGATGACTTTGAGGGCGTGAGTCCCTGACTTGACGTGACTGCTTACATATTATGTACTGTAATTTGGTTATCATATATGTCTCCTGTTTATATAGACTACTATGATTTCATTTCTGATATTTTGATTCACATACTTGGTACTGTTATCGACCTCCTCGGCTGCGTTCATGCCGCGAGTAGAGGTACATCGGTTGTTGATCCTCGCTCATAGGATCACGATTCGTATTGGGAAGCTCCGTTTCTCCGGAGGCTTATCTTTTGGTATGTTTCCCTGAGTTGTAGGTTCTTGTACATTCAGGGGTATGGCGGGGCCCTGTCCCGTCATAGTTGATGTTACACTCTTAGAGGTCTGTAGTAATGTTGTGGGCAGGGTTGTAAAGGATGTAACTATTCAAATTTCTGTATATATATGCAAAAAGACAACCGTTTTGGTTAGCCTGTTTTTTTTTATCTTGTTTCATATCTGTATGTTTTATTTCCGCTGGTTTTTCTCTGATGTTGTATCACTAGGGTGCCCGGGGTAAGGCACCAGTCGCGGGCCCGTGGTCGGGTCGTGACAAAAGTGGTATCAGAGCAGTTAGTCCTCGGAAAGTGTCTACAGACCGTGTCTAGTAGAATCTTGATTATCGGTGTGTTGTGCAGCACATCTATAATCAGGAGGCTGCAGGACATTTAGGATTGGTTTCTATTCTTCTCACTCTGAGATCGTGCCTTAGAGCTGTGTCGTAAGTTGGACTCCCTCTGACGTATTCTTTTGTACGATTATGCCTACGCAGCAACCAGCGAGCCCGAAGGGCAAGGCGTGAGAGGAGACGCGAGTAGAGCACGGAGGTTACCGGGCGAAGGCCCGATCTTTACCCGAGGTGGTGCTACAGATGGCGGATTCTACGATGCCGCCCGGCCCAGTGATTTAAAGCGGCGGCGGTAGCTACGAGGCCACGATATCTGCGCCTCGATCCACGGCTGGAAGCGAGAGAGATGGTTCTGAGGAGATGGCCCGATTACTAGCCGAGTTGTGGCGGACATGAGGATAAGGTGGGCCGGCGGTTCGAGAGCACCGTGGTTCATCCTAGATCGGATAGCTTGAGACTACGAGATTTTACGAGTTGCGGCCGCGAGTTCTACGGTCGAGGCACGAGGATGATCCGCAGGATTTCATCAAGCGATTCTGATGATCGCGAGTGATCAAGGCTTGGAGACAAGTCGGTGGTCTTAGGTTCGCGTCGGTGCGTGATCTGCCGATCGTGGTTTGATTCGTGGGAGCTGTCCCGGGGGGAGCATGCGCCTCCAGCTGTGTGGGACGAGTTCTCAGGGGCATTTCTTGCACATTTCTTGCCTCCACAGATGAGGAGGGCTCGGGCCGACAGATTTTTGACGTTGAGGCAGAACGGGCGTACGGTTCGGGAGTACAGTGTAGAGTTTCACTCTTTAGCTCGGTATGTCCCCGCATTAGTGGAAGACATGGAGGATAGGGTGCACCGATATGTCACAGGACTTGACGATTATTTAGCGGAGGATTGCACAGGAGTAGCTCTTCAGTCGGGTATGGACATTGCCGTATCTGAGCTTATGCACGAGGATGGAGAACGTAGAGGCGCGTAGGGACCGAGATCGCATAAGAGGCCAAGACAGCAGGTCCTTTAGTAACTTTCGAGCGGCGGCCTCCGCGTGAGCGAATATATACCTCATCCGGATTGAGTGGTCCTCCGCGATCTTGGGGCGTCGGGAGTATTCGGGGCGGTCGTGGGCTCGAGGTTGAGTTTCAGGGGAGTAGTGGTGTTGGCCAGATGAGGCCACCCTTACCTCAGTGTGGCCGTTGCGGTAAAATCCATAAGGGGGAGTGTCGTGCTAGTTTGAGAGTTTGCTTTGCATGCGGCCAGCAGGGCCATTATGCGAGAAATTGTCCGACCGGAGGTGGCACTAGTGGGATAGCACAGACTACAGAATCAGTTGTGGGTTCTTCACTTTCAATAGCGAGGCAGGATGTTCATATACCGGCAGGCCACGGCAGAGGTTGCGGTGGAAGATCCCAGTTTTAGCGGTCCTTTGAATCACTTATTTTGAATCTTTCAGGTATAACCTTAACCCTCTAGAGTTTAGTATGCTTGATATGATGATCTTATTATTGTGTGCTATATACGGATAGCGTTGTGTTATTTGTGAGTTAGAAAACATGGCTAGTTGAAAGGATAAGTATGGGGACATGGAAGGTGTGAACCTTAGAATATTACACGTTGAGACCTTAGATATAAGGCCGTCTTGAGTAAAGGATTTTACGGTTAACCCTTGTCGGAGTGCATAGTATACGTGGAGTTTTGTGTGATAATTCCATGGGTAGTGTGAGATGGAAGTGGTAGCTTTCATGACGTGAATTAATAAGATTGTTTCGGATCGGGGAACAAGAGTTTGGCGCGATTATGGGTCGGGTTGGAGACCATTCGCGGGTCAACCGTAACCGGTATGAGGTGGGGTCGATTCGAGGTGTTCGCTTGGTGGTAGGTCACGAGTGCTAGGCCGAGTTTAGGTAACCATCGTATGAGTTCGTGGATATGTTCGACCAGAATCGGATCGTGAAGGCCGGGAATGGCCTTAAAGGAATTTGAGGCTAGTAAGATGACCAAGTTTGGAGGTAGTGACTCGAGGTTTTGAAGCGAAGTGATGAAGGAGTGTGGTAAGTGTACTAGAAAGAATTCGAGTGTACGAGAAAGTGCGACAGTAAGAAAGGAAGTGAATGTGTGTTAAGAGGTCGGAGTGATCTTTTTGTGAAGTGAAGGTGCGAAGAGAGTATCCTTTGGACCAGGAGTGAGAGTTAGTGTTGTTTTTCATCTTAGAGGTGAATCCTCGTTGGCTTGGATTTGGGTTTTTCGCGTGTGTTATATTATGGCCATTGGTGGCACAATTGGTTTCGTAAGTATAGTAGTGGAGACTATACCGACGCATGTATGGTTGGAGACTTAGAAGGAACATTCGAGACGAATGTTTCTAAGGGGGGAAGAATATTATACCCCGTAGTTCCAGGGTATGTATGTGAGGACGTACGTACGAGAATACGACCTTAAAATTGGAAAGGAAGAAAGATTTGATTTTTCGACGGAAAAAGTTCCGGATTTTGTGAAGGAAAAAGGTTCGTTAATGGGAATTGGATTCGGATTGATTCGGACTTTTTGGAATATTTGAGAATCATGGAATTTTATTTTCCGGAATTGGTCACGTGGGGCCCAGGGGAGGAATTTACGGTATTGTGAGGCCCACTTTATTTACGGATTTTTGGCATTACGGATATTTTCGGAAGATGAAATATTTTGGACCATTAGGAGGGCGACATGTGTCACCCTTAGGTGGCACATGTTGGACGAATTGTTGGACAAAGAAGGTTGCACGTTTTTGGCATTTTAAAGGCCAAAAACATTTGGTCAAAGTCTTGAAGATATTTTGTGTAGTAGATAGATAAGTGGGACCCACACACACATGGCCAAATCTAGACCACACACATGCTTCAATCCTATCCCTTGAATGTCCTATAAATACCCCCTTAGTGCAAGACATAATTTCATCCACACTTAGAGATTTCAAGTCTTGAAATACTCTCTCCTCTTTGTTATGGTTCTCGGTTTTAAGCCCTCTCCCTTAACCAAACTTTGTCCAAAAATTCTTAAACTCTTAAGTGTTCTTCCTTAGTGTATTAGGAAGATTATTAATCAAAAGTTAGAAAAGATTTCACACCCCTAGCCCCTAAATTACCCCTTGGCCGAGAGTTGCCACACTTAGAGCCTAAGTGTTCTTCACCTTTTAGAGTTGAAGTGTTAAGAGAAGTTGTTTAGAAACTTCTAAGGGTTGCTTGGATCGGGTTGGAGCGTAAGGAGTTGGAGCTAAACGTTGCTCAGGATCGACATAAATCTTGGATAATTTTGGGCTTATCGAGGTAAGGATCTTTATCCCCCTATTGTAATTGGATATTACATGTTGTAGTAATGTCTAGGTGAGTATACTATATGTAGAATGAATATTGTAAAGGATTGAACTGTCTTTACATTGATGTATTCTGATGAGACTTGTGTAGTATATCCGTGAAGTAGAATTGAACACGTCAGGTTAGGCGTGTAATCCACAGGAGTTGTTGGCACAGTAGCGGGCACAGTAGAGGAGAGATTTATGTGGTTACGGGGAGGTCTTTGCGAATTTTACGTAGAATAAGGAATCTTGTATTTAGAATATTCTACGAAGAGATCTAGAAGTTGATAGACGTTTTATGGCCATTATAGGTTGAAGTACTACGAGTAGCGTATTCTACTTGAAGGGTGGAAAAGGCTAGCAAGGTTGTAGTACTTGAGCGTTTTGCTAATTGTCGATAAATCGCGAGGTATGTGAACCTCTTCCTATCTTTTCTAGCATGATTGTTGTGAACTATGTAGTACGGTAGACGTACATGTGCTAAATGAATTTGGTTGGTTTAAAACATAAAGTGTTATAACGGCTTTATGGGAAGTTTGCTATAACAACTTTATGTAGGTAAAGAAATGGTTTGTGGTTTTTAAAAGATAAGAGACTTGACTTATAAATGACTTGATGTGAAATATTAAGGACTTGGTTTGTGTTAAACAGTTGTGAAACCGTTTTTATGAGAAATGGGTACTTGGGTTTTAAAAGGAATAATATTATATTGATTTCGGAAATGAGAATAAGTATCGAACAAACCACTGCAACGTTAATAAAGGAAAATGTATTGACTAATTAATTACTATTAAAACTATTAGAAACCTCCATCTGCATAGAAGCTAAGATAAGACAAAATTGTATTACATTTCCTAGATCATGGCTGCTTTAATAAGAATCATTATAAACAAGCATTAATTTTCTTAAATTTCCAAAGTAAGGAACTTGATTTCTAAAAGAAAAGAGACTTGAGGAATTGAAGAGTTTTTGGTTTAAAAGAAAGACATGGTTTTGTCTTAAATTGGTTTAAAACATAAAGTGTTATAACAGCTTTATGGGAAGTTAGTTATAACGACTTTATGAAAACAAAAGAATGGCTTTATCATTAGTTTTAAAATGGTAACTTGACTTTAAAAGGAGAAGTGTTTTGGTCTAAAAAGAAGGCATAGTATTGTCTTAATTTGGTTTAAAAAGGAAAGTATGGAAGTTGTTTTGGTTTACTTAAAATGTTAGTCACTCTATTTTGATAATATGGGCATCGGGTGACCTTTGTAAAAGAAATGGATCTTTTAAAAAGAATTTAACGTACGTAGTACTTTGGGGTTAAAACCTGGACTTTGGCATAAAATGAAAGTACCTTGAGTTGTGTGTAACTTGCCTATGTTTGCGTGTGATATCCTTGTCGTGCTAGTATTGTATTTCTATACCACCGCGTCTCTCGATGGAGGGCCGGCTGATTTGTTATGATCTTACTTGGGCGTCTGGCGGTGTGGAGCATTCCGTGGGTACAACACGTGATTATTATTCCATGGACTAGCTCTCGTGAGGTTTCTTGATTCGGCGGTATCGGTAGTTGGCTCGTACTTGCCCGAAGGTCGTGGTTGATTCACTTGGTATCGGTAGTTAGCCCGTACTTGCCCCATTCAGTTTTGTGGCGAAGTCTCGTGATTCGGCAGTATCGGTAGTTAGTCTTCGTACTTGCCCCGCGGCTACGTGGCGCGCGGTGGTATCGGTAGTTGGCTTTCGTGCCACTGGTCGAACCGTGGTATGGTTATATAGATTTGTTGGTACGGCTTTGGTATCGGTAGTTGGCTTCGTACTTGCCGGTCGATTGATGATGCGGCTTTGGTATCCGTAGTTAGCCCGTACTTGCCGTCTGATTTTATGACACAGGTGGGACCTGGTGTTCATGTGTACTCCTTGGTGTGGTTATCGTAGACTGTCGGCAGTGAGGAAGGTGTTCCACGGGCATGATTGATGTTGCGGGCATGAGACTCATAGTTATATTTGAGTGATGACTTTGAAGGCGTGAGTCCCTGACTTGACGTGACTGCTTACATATTATGTACTGTAGTTTGGTTATCATATATGTCTCCTGTTATATATAGACTACTATGATTTCATTTACAATATTTTCAGTTTCACATACTTGGTACCTGTTGTACTGACCTCCTTCGGGGGGCTGCGTTCATGCCGCAGGTAGAGGTACATCGGTTGTTGATCCTCGCTCATAGGATCACGATTCAGCGTATTAGGAAGCTCCGTTTCTCGGAGGCTTATCTTTTGGTATGTTTCCACGAGTTGTAGGTTCTTGTACATTCGTGGTATGGCGGGCCTGTCCGTCATAGTTGTTGTTACACTCTTAGAAGTGCAGTAATCTTGTTGTGGGCGGGGTTGTAAAGGATGTAACTTGTTCAAATTCTGTATATATATGCAAAAAGGCAACCGTTTTGGTTGCTTTGTTTTCTTTATCTTGTTTCATATCTGTATGTTTTATTTCCGCTGGTTTTTCTCTGATGTTGTATCACTAGGGTGCCCGGGTTAAGGCACCAGTCGCGGGCCCGTGGTCGGGTCGTGACATTAGTCTTGCTAGTAGTAAGCTTATATAACCATATGGAGGGTCAAGATTAGAACAAATGGGTGGTTTGGATGCATTCTACAAGGATCAAGCCAAGTGGCTCTTGACTAAGTCAACAATATCAAGCTTTAGCCCTTAGCAAGACTTGGTCATCTCTTTATTGGTCAAATGACCATTTTAGCCATGTCCATTTCGTCCAAGACCACTAAGGGGGGTGACACGTATCGCCCTCCCATTCGTTGTAATATTTCATTTTCCGACAAATTCCAAAATTCCGATAAATTTTTACTATTCTCAAATCTTAACATTTTTGAGTTCTTACGTACATTCTTATAAACATGTCCTGCAATTTACGGGGTGTAACATTCTTCCCCCTTAGAAACATTCGTCCCCGAATGTTCTTTTGGGGTCAATCTTATGGATAGCGACAGAGTCTCCTTTTACAACCCCTACATACTAATAATGCCACACGGGGCCACATAACAATACTTATACCAGAACGTCAACCTGAACTCCAAGTGTCAACGTCGGTTATCTGCCTAAAGCTTCTGTCGACTCTGAGCTTGCTAATAATCCTTCCTGGATAGGCTTCGCCTTATCCACAGCCCGCTTAATCAAGTCTGGGCCAACTAACTGAACCTCGCCTACGCTGAACCAACCAATCGGCGAGTCTACACTTCTTCATACAGAGCCTCATACAGGGCCATCTGGATACTGGAATGGTAGCTTTTGTTATACGCAAACTCAACAAGAGGCAAATAATTCTTCCAGTTAACTCTGAAATCAATAACACCGGCCTGCAACCTATCCTCAAGTGCCTGGATAGTACGCTCTGCCTGCCCGTCGGTCTGAGGGTGAAATGCCACACTGAGACTCACATGTGTCCCTAATACCTCCTGGAAAACCTCCAGAAGTCAGTCGTAAACTGAGCTCATCTGTCAGACATCATAAATGTAGGAACCCCGTGCAGTCTCACAATCTCCCTGCTATATAAGCTAGCATAATCCTCAGTCGAGTAAGTAGTCCTAACCGGAAGAACACAGCTGGTTTCGTCAGCCTGTTTACTATGACCCCCAGGGAGTCGCACTTCCTCTGAGTACGATGCCACCCTGTAACAAAATCCATATTAATTACCTCTCATATCTAATTTGGGATCTCAATCGCCTGTAGTAGCCCACATGGCTTCTGGTGTTCCACCTTGACCTGCTACTAACTCGGACACTAAGCAACAAAACTCCGCTACGTCCCTCTTCAGGTCATCTTTCTCATACATACATCTGAGGTCATGATACATCTTAGTCAACCCCGGATGAATAGAGTAACGAGCACTGTGTGCCTCCCCCATAATCTGCTAACGAAGTCCTGTAACATCGGGAGCACACAATCTGCCCTCGAATCTTAGCACCCCATCAGGCGCTACCTCAAATAAACTCTCCTCTTCTCGAAGAGTCGTATCTCGATACCGTATCATAACTGGATCCTCATATTGTCGCCTCTTTACCTCCTCAACGACGGAAGACTCGGCAACCTCTCGTATTTAAACTCCATTAACCTTGGAAATCAATAATCGAACCCCTCGGCTCGGTAGCTGATGAATCTCATAGACCACGTCTTGTCTATCTGGCTGCCCATCTGACAGACCACCCATAGATTTACGACTAAGAGCATCTGTAACTGTCTCGGCTTTCCCCGGGTGGTACAGGATGTCAATATCACAATCCTTGAGTAACTCTAACCACCGTTTCTGTCACAAATTCAGCTGCCTCTGACTGAAGATATACCGGAGGCTCCTGTGGTCTGCATAAATATCCACATGAAACCTATATAAGGAATGCCTCCAACTCTTCAAAGTACAATTAACTGTCGTCGACTCTAAACTGTGAGTAGCGTAATTCCTTTCATGTTTCCCTAACCGCCAGGAAACATAAGCTCTAACCTTATTGTGTTGCGTCAACACACAACCTATCCCAACACCCAACGTGTTACAATAATAACCTAACCCTCTAGTCTCTCAGGAGGGGTTAGAACTGTAGTCGTGGTCAACTTATCTTCCAATAACTGGAAGCCTTTCTTATATCTGCGAAATATTAGGGTATCCTTAATCTCAATTATGGTTCTTGTTTCCCTTTCTCTGTTGCAACCAAACTTGGTCACTAACTTAGATTTGATTCCTTTGCTTGCCTCATGGCTAAGACTTCCTGTCAATCACAATTTAGGGGGGAGATTTCCTTGATCTCGTCAAGTAGTAACCCAATTATTCTATCCCAGCTCGTAGAGCTTATAGCCATGTGTTCAAGCCCAATTCATGGTATTACATAGTCTAAAGGTTTGCCAAGATTTCTTATTGTTCGAGTGCCTACTCGTCTTTCCTTTATAAGTTATTTCAAGTTGTCCTGGGGTCCCTTACCCCCCCTGTATCTCCTTACTATCTTTCTCGTCAGTACAGATGCTACCACCTTTCCTCGAGGTGTTCTTACTGCCCATCATTTACTAATGGTATTTACACTAGTCTGGGGTACTCATATCTCGTGCAACTTACATAACCATAGTTGTATTCTCTTTCATCATTCTGGTCATAACCTTACCTTATGTTTATTATTAGTAAAAGTATTTCTATCATGATTCATAATCTTACAGTTTCATACATGCGTACTACCTGCATTTATATCCTTACGACCCTTCCTCGACCATTTCGTAACGTCGTTCACAATTACCCCAACACAAAACTTTTCCCTCGGTTATCTAAAACTGTAACCTATGGTATGACGATACTGAAGACCTTACCCGTCTCTTATCCTTCGTCTAACAACATGGGTGCACATAACCCCATAATACGTAAAACTATCATTTTACGTAGGGGAGATAACTTATCTCCCTTTCAAAAACTTAATCATCCAGCGCCCTCTTATAATCGTATAGATTTTCAAAACCTACCAACGATGTCTTCTGTTTTCCGCAGGCAGCACTCGTACTTAACTTATTATTGCTTGCGCGCTTTCCTGGAATTATCCGGAAGGTCGTGGCCCTGACTGCCACACCAAACCAATTCCAAGTACCCCCAAGGGCACTTAACATAAAACTCCTTCAAATGCAAGTACTACTTACTTTCTGCATTAATTTACCTCAAATGAATAAGTCACATAGACTTATAAAAAAAACAATGATGTCAAAGAAGGGAGGATAATTCACTGGTTACCACCACTTCTCTTCCTTTCCACTCGATAACTGGCTTACCGGGAAACCGGAATCGAGTCAATCTCTCTCTGCAGTCAACGTTGACATAACAAGAGGCCAACTAGCCCGTACTCTTAATGACCTCAACGTCTGTCATAAGAGCTCTGCTAGGTTTGCTAGGGTCCAACGACTGTATCGTCACCGGCAATTATTAGCTACCCGCTCAGCTACCACCCAACACTCACGGGTGTAGTCACTTCGAAAAGTTCTCATGGATTCAGACTCTATCTTTTACACTTGGTTGCTCACTTTATTACCGGTCGTATTCTTTTCCGTACTTCCAAACTTATTCTAGATTACGTACATAACTTCCATACAAATTTTGGCCTCCAATCCTTGGAGTCACTAAATTAAACAATATAAGGCCATTTTTGGCTCTCACAACCTGGTTCCAGTGGAATGCGTCCACGAACCCGTAAAACGATTAACTAGACTTGGGCCCTGCACCCTCGTGACCCTGTCACATAGCGGGAGTACTACCAACTAATCCCATTCCATTACAGGCTATGGGGCGACCCTTAATAGGCCCTCAACCTGACTCGGCATCGTACTTAACTCTTATCCTTGGTCTGGCTTAACTTTTTACTACCCGAGAAGGCCTTATATACCTAAGGTCTCGGCGGTTATCAACATTCTTAGGCTCACAATTTCCATGCTCCAAGCCTACCTTATCAGTCCCCCCGTAAACGGGTACAAAAACTTCTCATAATACCATAATCGTGTTGTCTTGATCACAACAATCATACTTACTCCATACGGATCTCATCCGTACCATTCTTTTAAGCATACTACGTAGCTCAATCTATTAACATATTCTTCCATTAAGTACCTTAACAGGACTTCTTAAGGGTTCATTACCCTATCAGACAGCTCATCATTTCCTAATTATATCAAATTAGCACATAAACCTTGATGAGAATTCATTAACCGTTTCATACCTTCCCGACATCTATTTAGTCCTTACCAATTCCTGGTAATCTAAAATCATTCTAGGCAACACATATGTGACCCTCACACATAAATCCGTATAGTTGTACGTCATAATACCAACTATACTACAATTATTACCAACCTGGATACGCAATTCACATAATCCTTCCTGGGTCACTGCTGCCTTTCTCGTAGCTGCAATCAACATAACTTGTTAGGGAGAGACGACCCTAACAACACAGCTCTATCGCACGATCTCAGAGTGAGAAGAATGAAAACCAATCCTAAATGTCCTGCAGCCTCCTGGTTATAGATGTGGTGCATAACACACCGATAACTAAGACTCTACTAGACACGGTCTGTAGACACTTTCTGAGGACTAACTGCTCTGATACCACTTTTGTCACGACCCGACCCCGGACCCGCGACTGGTGCCCTACCTGGGCACCTCTTCAGGTATACATCAGAGAATAGCAGCGGAACATACACAACTCACAAAAATACTTAGACATTAAATATCAACAGGCTAGCCGATAAGGCCACCTTCCGTAAATTATACATAATCCAAAAATAAAACAGTACATCTCTTTTTTTTCTTTACAACCCAATCCACAAGAAATGACTACAGACCTCTAAGAATAACAACTGTGACGGGACAGGGCCCCGCCATACCTCTGAATGTACAACAACCGTCAATACCAGGGATCTGAACCAAGGATAAGCCTCCGGAGTAATGGAGCTTCTCAACAGCTGAATAGTGATCCTAAGAGTGAGGATCAGCAACCTATATACTCTACCTGCGGTATGAACGTAGCCCCCCCGAAGAAGGTCAGTACAATATGTACCAAATATGTGAAACTGAAAGTACTGTAATTAATCATAAGTCTAAAATAAAGTTGGAGACATGTATGATAACTCAATTAATAGTACATTGTACCTTACTAACAATGAGAGTAAACAAGAGTATACTTTACTGCATAAAAATAGGAGGCTCATGATCAAAGTTGAGCCACCCGCTCGTAGTATCATTAAGCAATCCTACTCCTGGGACTATTTCACCCGCAAAGGTCGTATGGACCCGCATGAGGTAACTTCCTCGCATAGACTGTATCCGCCCGCATAGGTCGTATGGACCCGCATGAGGTATTCCTCGCATAGGACTGGTCCGCCCCGCATAGGACTATTTCACCCGCATAAGCCCTACGGACTCGCATGAGGTATTCCTCGCATCATGGGTAGCAAATCCACGGAATATGCAAATGCCACAAACCCGGGGAATGACCCCGTAAGAATAACATAACCTAGCACAACCGGCTATCATACATAACATAAGCACTACCGGCTTACCATACATAACATAAGCACCACCGGCTTATCATACATAACATAAGCAAGTTAAGAAATCCCCCTAACTTCGTATTAGCCTTATTCATACACACTCTCATTTTTGTTTACTTAAGGCACTAACATGTCATTATAAAATCCGGAAATTTAACCCAAAGTACTACGTACTTCTATTCTTTTAAAATGACTCTTTTTCATATAAAACTTCCAAGAT
This sequence comes from Przewalskia tangutica, assembly GCA_029844215.1. Lineage (NCBI taxonomy): Eukaryota > Viridiplantae > Streptophyta > Magnoliopsida > Solanales > Solanaceae > Przewalskia > Przewalskia tangutica. The sequence goes on along the minus strand of CM056733.1, from coordinate 14,257,571 downwards.
ACTAATAACCGTAGTATCAAGTCATATCTACTTTTCAAGACAAGTCACAATACCTTTTAGAAATATATTTATAGGCTTCTAAATCAAGTGACTTCTTTCTTTTAAAACCTTAAGCAATTGATGCCTTCAAATCAATTTGCCTTTCATTAATTCAAGTCATTTATCATTACTTACATTACTTAGAGTAAACCACTCTTTTTAACTTTCTATAAAGCTATTATAACCAACTTCTCATAAAGCCGTTATACTAGCTTTATACCTTGGATACTTACATTCTTCTTTATAACCAAGAGACTTAAACTTTTCAAACAAAACAAGTATCATATACTTTCAAAATATTTAAGTCTCTTAACTTTAGTAATCAAGTTTCTTAACTTTTAAAATAGCTCAAGAAATCTATACTTTCCAAATCAAGTATTCTATACATTTCCAAGTCAAGAAATACTTGTCTACCTTATTAGAATAAACCATTCTTTTTACTTTCCATAAGGTTATTAACCCACCTTATGCTTTTGAAACCAAGGCATTTCTATCCTTTAAAAACGAGTGAGTTAATTCTCTAACTCAACCAACTTGAAAAAAAACAAGTCAAGGCTATCAAATGAATTAAATACATTCAAATCGCGTACGTATACCGTACTATATGTTTACAACTATTCATGCTCAAGAGATAAGAAAGTTCCACATACCTCTTCGGTTCAATCCACTTGCCAAGTCCAATATGCCGTACGTAGTATGTCAACCTATAATGACCATAATACGTCTATTAACTTCTTACTTCAAACGTAGAATATTCTAAGTGCAAAGTCACTAAATTCTACGGAAAATCGGACAGCACTTCCTTTGTTTCTACATTCTTTTCCACCTTTTTCAAGGTCCGAAAATCAATAACCAAACGCCACATTTAAGGCCCAACAATTCAACAATACAAAGGGGATTACACGCCTTAACAGGACGTGTAAAATTCTGCCCCACAATTGATATCAAACTAGTCCAACATACAATGTTACATTCGGCAATTTGAGGGACAACACTACATAGTCTTTTCCAATTCCTTTTCAAACCAAGTTGTTTAGTATAACATGTTATAAAGCCGCAATCGATTATAACAACTATAATCTTCAAGTAGGTAACATGCGACGATTCTAATTATCGACCAAAATTGTATTTCAATTTCAAATGGCCAACAATGACATTTCGGATTTTAGGCTTCCAATATCCATAACACTTATCAATATTATCTACATATACTTCATGCTAGTTAAAATGTAAGGCTACAATAATATGTAATCTTATACACTTAAGAGAACAAGATTGTTACCTTAGTGAGCCTTAATCCACTTCAAGATTTGAATCGCTCCCTAGCAACTTAAAGCCTCTCCTTGACACTCCAATCCGCCACTTGAAGCCCTTAGAAGATCACAAACAACTTTCCTTCAATTCCAATTCCAAACCTAGGAAAGTGACTAGGTTTTCACCTTGCGACTAATACGAAAACGCCACTTTTCCGGGATCTTTCTATTGAGATACCCTTACAATACCCTTAGGAACCTTGATTTAAAGTGTGGAGCTTATTGGACAACAAACGAAAATTTTTGTCTTTCCAAAACCCTCAAACTCGAGAGCAATATTGAAGGCATCCAAGTTTCTTGAAAAAACAATTCTAAGTGTGGGAGTTAGTCTTGCTAGTAGTAAGCTTATATAACCATATGAAGGGTCAAGATTAGAACAAATGGGTGGTTTGGATGCATTCTACAAGGATCAAGCCAAGTGGCTCTTGACTAAGTCAACAATATCAAGCTTTAGCCCTTAGCAAGACTTGGTCATCTCTTTATTGGTCAAATGACCATTTTAGCCATGTCCATTTCATCCAATACCACTAATGGGGTGACACGTGTCGCCCTCTCATTCGTCGCAATATTTCATTTTCCGACAAATTCCAAAATTCCAATAAATTTTTACTATTCTCAAATCTTAACATTTTTGAGTTCTTATGTACATTCTTATAAACATGTCCTACAATTTACGGGGTGTAACAGGAAGGATGCCATGGGCGCGTCACACGATTATCTTTTACACTTACAGTTGTCGGCAATGATGGGGGATTCCACGGGCATGCTTTGATAATTGTGGTCTTGAGACCCTTACTGGATTGTGTGATGATATTTGAGGGCTTGTGTCCATAGCCCTGGTGTGACTATTGTTCATGTGTTGAAATAGTCTGTACAAGGTAAAACTGACTTTCATTACCTTCACTTCGGCAAGGCACAGTGTACTATTATTTTGGTTATCATACATGTCTACAGCTTTATTTTAGACTATTATGATTTCATTACAGTACTTTCAGTTTTACATACTTGGTACATATTTACATCGACCTCCTTCGAAGTGCGTTCATCTGCGAGTTGAGATACATAGTTTGCTGATCCACACTCTTAGGATCACTGTTCAGTTCTTGGAAAGCTCCATTTCTCCGGAGGCTTTGTCTTTTGGTACGGTTCCCTGAGATTGTAGATTTATGTATATTTAGGGGTATGGCGGGGCCCTGTCCCGTCACAGTTGATATGTCAGAATTCTTAGAGGTCTGTAGTCATATCTTGTGTATTTGGTTGTGTAAAGAAAAAAAAGAGGTAACTGCTTTTTGGTTTTACGTAGTTGATGTATCCATGAAGGTAGCCTTATCGGCTAACCTGTTATTTATTTCCTATTAAGTATGTATGTTCCACTATTATCTCTAATGTATACCTGTAAGGGTGCCCAGGTAGGGCACCAGTCGCGGTCCCGGGGTCGGGTCGTGACAGTATAATACCCGATACCATTCAAGTATTCAGATGTCCCTGTATGAGGCCTTGTATGAAAGAGAGTGTAGAATCGCCGCTTGGTTGGTTCAAAATAGGCGAGGTTCAGATAATTGGCCCAGACTTGATTCAGCGGGCTGTGGATAAGGCGAAGCTTATCCAGAAAAGATTATTAGTAAGCTTAGAGTCAGCAGAACAAGTGACTTTACACTTAGAATATTCTACGTTTGAAGCTAGAAGTTCATAGACGTATTATGGTCATTATAGGTTGACATACTACGTACGACATATTAGACTTAGCAAGTGGATTGAAACGAAGAGGTATGTGGAACTTTTCTTATCTCTTGAGCATGAGTAGTTATAAATGTATAGTATGGTAGACGTACGAGATTTAAATGAATTTAGTTTCATTTTGGTATCCTTGACTTGTTTTAAGAATGTCCAAGTTGGTTGAGTTAGAGAATGAACTCACTTGTTTTAAAGGATAAAAATGTCTTAGTTTCTAAAGCATAAAGTTAGTATAACGCCTTTATGGGAAGTTGGTTATAATAACTTTATGGAAAGTAAAAAGGAATGGTTTACTCTAGTAATGTAAACAAAGATAAAAATGACTTGAAATAAGAAGGGCAATTTGATTTAAAGGCATCAATTGCTTAAAGTTTAAAGTAAAGGTCACTTGGTTTAGAGGTCTAAAAATGTATTTCTAAAGTTAAGAAACTTGATTTCTAAAAGTTAAGAGACTTGAAGTATTCTGAAAGTTATGTAACTTGATTTGAAAGTATATGATACTTGGTCTTAAAAGTATAAGTCTCTTGGCTATAAAAAGAATGAATTTGTCTAAAACATAAAGAGTTATAACAGCTTTATGAAAGGTTAAGAGAGTGGTCTATTTGAGTTATAGGCATGAGTTGCCTAGGTTGTGAAATTATAAGTTACTTGGTTTCAAAGCCTTGAAATGAATTTCTAAAGGTTAGTAACTTAATTTGAAAAATAGACATGCCTTGATACTACGGGTGTTAGTACCTTGGGGTTTTATATAAAAATGAGTCTTTTGAAAAGAATGGAAGTATGTAGTACTTTGGGTTAAATTCCCGGATTTTTCATGGTATGATAATGCCTTAAGTTAAATGAAATAAGAGTGCATGCTAATTAAGTCTAATGAAAAGTTAAGGGATTTCTTAACTTGCTTATGTTAATTATGGTAGCCGGTTGTGCTTGTGATATATTGTTCATTACGGGGTCATTCCCCGGGCTTGTTGCATTTGCATATTCCGTGGATTTGCTCCCCACGATGCGAGGAGTACCTCATGCGAGTCCGTAGGGCTCATGCGGATGAAATAGTCCCATGCGGGGCGGACCAGTCCTATGCGAGGAAATTACCTCATGCGGGTCCACGTGGCCTATGCGGGTGAAATAGTCCCAGGAGTAGGATTGCGTGATAATACTAATGTCACGACCCGACCCCGGGCCGCGACTGGTGCCCTACCTGGGCACCCCTCTCAGGTAAACATCAGAGAATAGCAGCAGAACATACACAACACATAATCATGCTTTAGACGATAACATCACAGGCTAGCCGATAAGGCCGTCTTCCATAAAATATATATAGCCAAAAGTAAGACAGTACAACTTGTTCTTACAACCCAAACCACAAATGTTACTACAGACCTCTAGGATAAACAACAGTGGCGGGACAGGGCCCCGCCATACCCCTGAATGTACATGATATCTACAACATCAGGGAAAACCGTACCAAAAGTAATAAGCCTCCAGAGAAATGGAGCTTCTGACACCTGATCAGTGATCCTAAGAATGAGGATCCACCACCTGCTTACCCTACTGCGGCGTGAGCGCGGCCAGGAAGGGGGTCGATTACCTGATATGTACTAAGTATGTAAAACTGGAAAAAATATTGTAATTACATCATGAGTCTAAAACAGAGCCGGAGACATGTATGAAAATCAAATTACAGTTCACTGTGTCTTACTAACAATGAGAGTAAATAAGAGTATACTTACAACATAAAAATAGGAGACTCACGATCAAATCATGGGTAGCAAATCCATGGAGTGATATAATGTCTTGGGGGTTTACCCCGCAATCATACTCAGATGGTGGTATAACGTCTTGGGGATTTACCCCTCATTTATACTCTTACCCTGGAAAATGTGGTATAATGTCTTGGGGGTTTACCCCTCATTTATACTCTTACCCTGGAGAAGGTGGTATAACGTCTTGGGGGTTTACCCCTCATTTATACTCTTACCCTGGAGAAGGTGGTATAACGTCTTGGGGGTTTACCCCTCATTTATACTCTTACCCTGGAGAAGGTGGTATAACGTCTTGGGGGTTTACCCCTCATTTATACTCTTACCCTAGCTCAACCGGCCATCATACATAACATAATAAGTTAAGAAAGCCCCTAACTTCTTATTAGTCTTGTTCATATACCCTCTCATTTTAGTTTACTTAAGGCACTAACATATCTTAATCAAAGAAATCCGGGAATTTAACCCAAAGTACTACATACTTCTACTCTTTTTTAAAAATGATTCCTTTTCATGTAAAACTTTAGGCAATTGATGCCTTGAAATCAATTTGCCTTTCATAAATCAAGTCATTCGTCCTTACTTATCTTACTTTGAGTAAATATCTCCTTTTAACTTTCCATAACGCTAATATAACCAACTTCCCATAAAGTTGTTATATTAACCTTATACCTTAGTCAGTTACATTTTTCCTATATCCAAGGCACTTATACTTTTAAAACGAAACAAGTATCATATACTTAAAACAAGTGAAGGATATCAAATCTTGTACGTCTACCGTACTATATAGGTACAACTACTCATGCTCAAGAGATAGGAAAGTTCCACATACCTCTTCGGGTCAATCCACTTGCTAAGTCCAATATACCGCACGTATTATGTCTACCTATAATGACCATAACACGTCTATTAGCTTCTAGCCTCAACGTAGAACATTCTAATTGCAAAGTTCCTTATTCTACGGAAAATTGGACAGCACTTCCTTTGTTTATACATACTTTTCCACCTTTTCAAGGTCTGAATTCAACATCCAAATGCCACTTTTAAGGCCCAACAATCCAACCAACACAAAGGGGATTACACGCCCAAACTTGGACGTGTAAAATTCTGCCCCACAATACATAACAACTAATTTAATAAGTGTAAGGTAGTATCTTGGCTACAACATGTTCACATACTAACCTTATTCAATCCTTTCAAATCCAAATCATATTTCCTTACATGCAATATATCTAAGAGTAATATTGACAACTACAAGTCCTTTCTTCTTCACATGCAACATAATTTACTAGCAAAAAGAGAAAGGATTGTTACCTTAGAGTTTACCCAAATTAGTCCAACAATTTTCACTTGTCTTCTTTTCACAATCACCTCCACAAAAACTCCTACAAGCTTGCCAACAAGTTCCCTTCTTGCCACCTTTTCAAATTTTTCTCTAAGCTTTGTTTTCTCCTTGAATTTCTAGAGAGAAGGGAGAGCTTTTAATTTTAGAGAGAAGGGAGAGCTTTTAATTTTAGAGAGAAGGGAGAGCTTGAAGAATGACCAAGTCTTCAAGACTTGGTCAATAAATAGGACATGCAAAAATCAGATGGGGGGGACACTTGTCACCCTCCCATGGCCTTTTTAAAAGAAAATATCTGATTTTTCCCTCAGTTTTCGCAAAAACTCCGCCTCGGCGCCGCGGCGCTGAAACCTCTGCGAACTTTCGGAACTTCCGGCGCCGCGGCGCTGAAACCTCTGCGAACTTTCGGAACTTCCGGCGCCGCGGCCCTGCTTTTCGGCGCCGCGGCGCTGCAACCTCAGAGAAATCTCAGCATAGATAACCGCGCCGCGCTCAGATCCGGCCATGCGTGGCTCTCGACCGAAAATGTTTTCCGCTCGACTGCGCACTGAACTTGTAATTTCCATTACTTTCTACTCCGATATCCTATCGACGGACGGTTTATTGCGTTGGGAACTAGACTCAACGAATTACATACTAGGACTTGAAACACCTAGGAACTCTTAATGCAACTGGACATAAACCGCCTCAAAGTCGACTAAAAAAAACTCGTCCGAAACATTCTGTCGACCTATCTTTCACAAATTTAAATCTTAACTCCTTTCGTACGTCCCCATAAGCAGTACCCGAACTACGGGGTGTAACAACTACGGGTGGATGGTCCTAGGTTAATCACAGGTTTTCTATGTCACGACCCGACCTCGGATCCGTGACTGGTGCCTTACCCCGGGCACCCTTGTGATACAACATCAGAGAAAACCAGCGGAAATAAACTCACAACCAAGAACCATATAAGATAAAAATAGGCTAACCCAAAAATGGCTACCTTTCCATAACATAAATAAAACAGAACTGAACAGTTACATCCTTAATAACCCAATTTATAACCGAACTACAAGCCTCTAAGAGTTTATAACAACCATGACGGGACAGGGCCCCGTCATACCCCTGAATGTACACAAAACCTACAACATCAGGGAGAACCGTACCAAAAGTCAAGTCAAGCCACCGGAGAAATGGAGCTTCTGACGCCTGAGCAAAGATCCTAAGAATGAGAATCCACCACCTGCTTACCCTTACCTGCGGCATGAACGCAGCCCAGGAAAGGGTCGATACCTGATATGTACCAAGTATGTAAAGCGGAAAATACTTGTAATAATATCATAAGTCAAATAATTTGAGTCATAGGCGAAAATCCATTTACCTTGACTGTGCCTTACTAACAATGAGAGTAACAAGTATAAATCTTCTTTGCGTAAAAATAGGAGGCTCATGATCAAAGCGGTACCTCGCGTAGTATCATTAAGCGATCCTACTCGGGACTATTTCACCCGTGGGTCTGTGGACCGCATGAGGTCATCCGCCTCGTCATGGGACTATTTCACCCGCATGGATCCTGTGGACCCGCATGAGTACAATCGCCGCACTCGCATGGGACTATTTCACCCGCATGAATCCTGTGGACCGGATCCGCATGATTACAATCGCCGCACTCGCATCATGGGTAGCAAATCCATGGCATAAGTAATAACCCGGGGTTTACCCCGTAACAATATATATATAGCATAGCTCATCCGGCTATCATACATAACATAAGCACTACCGGCCTATCATACATAACATAAGCACTACCGGCCTATCATACATAACATAAGCACTAATGAACATCATAACATAAGCAAGTTAAGAAATCCCCTAACTTCTTATTAACATTATTAATATATCCTCTCATTTTAGTATACCTAAGGCACCAACATGTCTTTTAATAGAAAATCCGGGAATTCAACCTAAGTAACATGTACTTCTAACCTTTTAAGGAATAACTCTTTTTATACAAAGATTCCAAGATACTAATCACCATAGTATCAAGTTACGATTTCTTTTCAAGACAAGTCACATTTCCTTTTAGAAATATAGTAGGCTTCTAAATCAAGTGACTTCATTTCCTTTTTAAAACCTTAGGCACTCAATGCCTAAAAATCAATTCACCTTCCACAGTTTCAAATCATTTACCCGTACTTGTTTTACTTAGAGTAAACCTTTCTTTGTTAACCTTTCAAAAGCTAATATAACCAACTTCCCATAAAGTCATTATATTTGTGTTATTCCTTAGTCAGATACATTTTCCCTAAATCCAAGGGACTTATACATTTAAAAATGACACAAGTATCACATACACTAAACCAAGTGAAAGGTATCAAATCTTGTACGTCTACCGTACTACATAGGTACAAATACTCATGCTCAAGAGATAGGAAAGTTCCACATACCTCTTCGGTTAATCCACTTGCTAAGTCCGAAATACCCCACGTAGTATGTCAACCTATAATGACCATAATACGTTTATTAACCCCTAATTTCAATGTAGAATATTCCAAGTTTAAGTTACTAATTCCTAAGAAAATTTGGGCAGCATTTCCTTTGTTTCTACATACTTTGCCACCTTTTTCAAGGCCGAATTCAATATCGAAACGCCACATTTAAGGCCCAACAATCCAACATTTCAAAGGGGATTACACAACCAAGCTTAGGTGTGTAAAATTCTGCCCCCTAAGGTAAAACAATACACTTAACAATTCTAAAGTAGTTCTTAGGCTACAACATGCTCACTTAACCCTTTTAACCAATCCTTTCATATCCAAACCACATTTCTTACATGCAATGAATCTAAGAGCATTATTTACTACTACAAATTCCTTATTCTTCACATGCAACACAAGTAACTAACTACAAGAGAGGAATAGTTACCTTAGAGCTTTAGCCAAAATTATTCCAACAATTTTGCTAGCCTCCTCTTCAAGAACACCACTACAATAACCTCCACAAGCTTGCAAGTAACTATCCTTCTTATCACACTTTTCAGATTTTTCCTTAAGCTTGGAGTTTCTCTTGATTTTCTAGAGAGAAGGGAGAGCTTTTTAGCTTAGAGAGAGAAGAGTTTGGAAGATGACCAAGTCTTCAAGACTTGGTCAATATAAAAGACATGCAAAATCAGATGGGGTGGGACACTTGTCACCCACCCATGACCTCTTTTAAAACAAAACAGTGCAGAAATTTCCACTAACTCTCGCAGAACCCGCCTCGGCGCCGCGGCGCTGAAACTTCTGCCGCCTTCTCAGGACTTTCCGGCGCCGCGGCCCTGCTTCCCGGTGTCGCGGCGCTGAAACTTCAGCGACCCTTCAGATCTTCGGCGCGGCCTATTTCCGGCGCGGCCCTACAATCACCCGCTTGGCGCGCGTACTGAGGCCCCGACGCGATCGGACCGAACCACGGGGTATAACATTCTATTTTAAGAACCGGAAATGTTTATGTTGTTACTCTCATTATTAGTAAGGCACATTATACTGTTAATTTGATTATCATACATGTCTCCAGCTTTATTTTAGACTTATGATGTAAATTACAGTATTTCCAGTTTTACATACTTGGTACATATTGTGTACTGACCCCCTTTCCTCGGGGGCTGCGTTCATACCGCATGTAGGGGTAAGCAGGTTGTGGATCCTTACTCTTAGGATCACTGATCAGTTGTCAGAAGCTCCATTTCTTCGGAGGCTTGTCTTTTGGTTCGGTTTCCCTGATGTTGTAGATTTATTTACATTCAGGGGTATGGCGAAGACCTGTCAAAATCCACGATTGTTATGTAAAAATTCTTAGAGGTCTGTAGTCATATCTTGTGGATTGGGTTGTAAAAACAAAGATGTAACTGTTTTCTTTTGGGTTATGTATATTTTCGGAAGGTGGCCTTATCGGCTAGCCTGTTGATATCTAATGTCTTGTACTTTATGAGTTTATGTATGTTCATTGCTATTCTCGATGTGTACTGTGAGGGTGCCTGGTAGGGCACCGATCGCGGGCCGGTCGGTCGTGATGATTAAGGCGATAGAGCGATTCTTATGCATTTGCGTAGCACGTCCAAGGCACATAGACTTCCTCTCTAAATCTCGTCTGATAACTGAGAAAAGTCAGGTGTGATGGACATACGTCGCACGTTTAGTGCATGAATGTTGCCTCTCTGATGTTTGGTAATCATAACTCTGAAGACACACCCGCGATGCATGTGCGTCGCGGGTCTATCGCACATGACACCGAATTTCCTATTTCAAGTGGGATTTAGTTTACTTGTTGTATTTTTTAACCTAGACTATAAATAGACCCTTTTGAGCATGTTTTAGGAGTTCAGAGCTTCGGAGACCTAAAGAGAACTTGGAGCCACTGTGTAGACCAGAGTTAATTGGGTTTTACCTTTTCTTCTCCTTACTATCAGTTTTTATATTTTCTTGGGATGAATTGTTGTTTTTCCTCCATGTCTATGTGGAGTTAAACTTCTCATTCTAGGGTTATGGTTCTTTCATGAATGTTGTTATTCTAATACTGATTTCAATTAATTAGCTTATCGTATTGGTTTATTTATTTAATCCTGGACTTAATTATTTGGTTGCTTAATCACCAATCGAATACTATCTTTGATTCTTATATTGAACTCGAGAGAAGAATACTAGAATAGCAAAAGGGTTAAATAGAGCAGGATCTCAACCCTGAGCATCGGGGAACGGATTTGCATCTAGGATATAGGTATACATAGTTATCCCTGTTTGGTTGATATACATGAAATATAAATGCATTCGTGTTAAGTTCATAATCATAGAGATATAAATGTGAAAGTAATACGAATAGGATAAGACATGACTTGAGGTCAATACGCACCTGGTTTGTAGAGTAATGTACTTTGATCATGTCCTAAGCTTAAATTACTTATATGATAAGACATGGCTCGAATTGAGTACATTGCGATATAGACTAAGGTGGTAGTTAAGCCAAGAATATGATTCATTCCTCGATTAGATATTCGAAAGAACACTCAGCTTCTCAGTGATATTAGGTCGACCAAGTCATTGGCCAATGCAAGAGACATGTTTAAGATATGATCTAGTTGTCGACTAATATAGATAAGATAAAGTGATCAAGTCATTTGGATATACAATTGGCAATCCTAAGCTTGATTGAGTGTGTTGTGAATGAAATGAATTTATCATCCCGCATAGAAGTTGTGTTTACTAAGAGTCTTGTAAACGTACTTCACATATTGAGTTCGTCATATGGCGCAGTCTAGGAGTTCCGTGTGAACCTTAATTTGATTAAGTGTCGATGTGTGAAGGCCTAAAGGATCACACTAAGTCGATTGTCTTTACGGTATAAGGGTATATTGAGAGAGTATAAAATATTCGATTTAGAATCGAGTTATTTTAATCAATAATAAATTATGGGATAATTTCTATTTGATGGAAATTATTTAATTAAGTCAAAATTAGATTTTGGATTTAATCAAAATTAAAATATGCAGAAATATTGGAAAAACAGGGGAGGCGTCGCGGCGCCTACGAGGCTGAGCAGCGACGCTGGTACGACAGTGGGCCCAGTCCGACTAGCCCAATGCAACTCGGATTTGGGTTAGGTTTTTAAGCCTAATCCCAGTCTGATTTGTATCCTAATCTCTCTTATATATTTAGCACTTAATCCATAATTTTAGGTTGGTTGAATTCTTACTAGAATCATAAACTAAACTCTTACTTCCTGAACTCAGAGTTCAGGAATTAAAATACTCTCAAACCTTTGTCAAGATTTCCTGGTTTTTCTGACAGAGGAGTATACCGTAGCGAAGGCTTGCACCCGAAGATACAATCGCGTGCGCACCTTTAGTAGAGACTTAAGAATATTAACAGTAAGTTTGTTTCTCATGTCTTTACAGGTTTCAATTGTAACGTAATCATACCAGAAACGGAATTATTGGGGCAATTAAGTTAATAAAATTTTAAACTTCCGATGTGCCTTACTTGTATGTTTTAGACCTAACAAAATCCTACAGTGGTATCTGAGCTCAGACTGGTTCAATGATTACGTAACAATTGAAAGATATAATAATATGGGTTAAACGTAAAATTAATTTTAATCTGAATTATAACAAGGCTATTGAAATCTGACAAACTTTGACTGAACGATTAACCTTTTGAAATCACCCTAAATTATCAACTACGCTAAATCGAGGAAGTCATTCCATTCTAGCACGAACTGAGCCTTGTGCAAAAACCGGTTCGTTGCGAACATGGTGCACGGCGAAGAACGTGTAGGAATGGATGATGGTCGACATGTGCGTTATTGATAATGGTGGCTGGTAGTAAAGGATTCGTAATCTGAACCCTAAATTAGATTTAGGGGTTGGACAAGTTTTAGAAAATCAGTATGACGCTCTGAAAAGGGCGTCGGCGCCCTTGGCTGACTAGGGTTTCCGACGGCAGCGGCTCTATGTTGGAGCGGCGCCGGTCATGGTAATTTCAGGGATCGTGATTAAAAGCTTCGTTTTGAAATTCGAAACTCTCTTGAACTGAAGCGCCGAAGCCCCATAGTGGAGCGCCGCAGCCCCTAATTTACAGAAAAATAAACCAAAAGTTTCTGCCTGTTCAGTGCCGCGACTCCTTGGAGGAGCGCCGCGGCGGCGCCGGATTTCCAGAATGTTAAAAATCTCAGTTTTTCGAAGTTTAATCCATGATTATTATTATACAGTATGTTGGTGTACTGTTTACGTGCTAAATGTTCATCATTTACCTTACTAAGTTTAGAGTCCGCAATCATGCTTGGATAGGCGGCGTCCAAAATTAGTTTAGAGTCTGCAATCATGCTTGGGTAGGCGGCGCCCATATACATATTTAAATGTTTTCAGTAATGTTTGAAACATGTAATAGTTTATCTTGAATAAAACCCTGAATTAAAATATTCCCCAAAATTTAATACAAGTCTCACTTAAAATGAACGCGTCGTCTGTTATAATTGATTGTGGTGCAAAATTCTTTTCGGCGAGATGAGTATTTATGCCCCAACATTTTCTCTAAGTCTACGAAGACTCATACCCTTTCATAGATGCATATATATGTTGTAGTAGGTGATAAACCTTTGTGAGTATTTACACCCTAGTGTTTTCTCGATGAAGGCAAAACCCACTTAGATACATAATTGCAGTCACATAACGGGGTTGACTTGCTAGGCTGTCTTGGCTCCCCAATGTCGGACAGCCTAGGGACGCAGATCATGTTTTTTAGAACATTCAGTCAATCAAGAGTTGCAAATTGTTTGTAATTCTATTCAGGTTGCAGTTTGGAGCACGGGAAGATTGAGGCATGCCACCCATTCATGGTGATCTTGGTTTCCATCTTAGATAGACCACCCTTATTCATTCAGGGCGTCTTGTTTTACTTTTATTTATCTTGTCGTATCCTAGAGTCCTTGTATAAGTCATAATAGGTTTTGGGAGAGAAGATTGTATTGGTAAGGGTTGTTTATGAGTAATGTTTTTAAATGAAACCGGTATTAACATGTACTTTTCGTTCTCTTCCACATTTTCTTAGCCTTCTTGTTATAACTATTTTAGGATAGGTTCACCTACCGGAGGATAGTGTAGGTGTCACCACGATGCCCGTGATTTGGGTTATGACAATATGGTCTAACTGTCAAATTCCAATAGGTGATCAACTATGTATGCATGTCAAATTATAATAGACTATTGAATGACATAAGAAACTTTTTTCTTCTTCCATTCAATTGACCGGGCCAAGGTCTTAATTAGTCATTTATAATTCATGACAACATAGAGCTTAAACTCATTGCCAAGAGTTTACAGATTCCATCTTAATCAATCATTAATTCTACAAGCATTTAATCATACCCAATATCCTTTCAACCATATTTGTAGGGACGTGAGTGTCCGGTACCAAAGTACAATAAATAACTTGTTAATTACTATAATTATCTCAGGTCAAAGGAAACTCTTATATCACACTCCTCAAGATAATATCCCATTGACAACTTATGGTAATTCTTGTAGGATTTTGTCGGGTTCGTACACGCAGCGAAATTTGAAAATTTATGTTTCAAACCCGACGATGGTCAAACTGTAGGATGATTATACAATGTAAAATAACACAAGCAATAATGTAATACTGTCACGACCCATTCCGGGGCCCGTGACTGGTGCCTTACCGGGGCACCCAAGTAGTCATACATCAGAGTAATCAGCGGAAATATAAAACAAGACATGAAACTTGATTTATAAAATAAGACGCCTTGATTTGGTGAGAAAACATCGCCTTTCGGCATATATATATAAACATGGTTTTAGCGATTACATCCAGATCTTGTACAACATGACTCTGCACCTCTAAGAAATATACAACTATGGCGGGGCGGGGCCGCCATACCGACTGTACAAAACTATCTACAACGGGAGATCATACCCAAAAGTAGAGCCTCGGAAAAGATGGAGCTCGACACCAACGTAGAGATCCTAAGAATGTGGATCTAGCACTGCTTGCCACTGCGGCATGAACGCAGCCCAGAAGGAGTCGATAACAATGTACTAAGTATATGAAGCGTAAAATACTTAAATGAAAACATATCATTTTAAAATCAGTTTTGCAAGTATGTATGAAACAACCAGGGGCCGCGCATAGTGCCACATCATAAACAAGAGCAACAATAGGTAAGCGTATGTGCCTTTTCTAGCCGCGAATGATCGAAGTAGGGCCAATTGCGTAGTATCACCATGCAAGCCTAATCTCGGACTCTCGTAGTCCGCATAGGCCACTCACATAGGCCCGCATAGGTCATAACCCGCGTCGAGGGTAGCTACTCCTCGGCATCGCCCCGACTCGTAGTCCATGGCCACATAGGCGCGTGAGGTATAACCCGCATCACTAACACGGAACTCGTAGCTCCGCATAGGTCCCTTGGACCCGCATGAGGTATTCTCGAATCATAGTCCCAGACCGCCTGAGTCTACCCCGCATCGGAGGGCAGCTTAACCCCCGGTAAAGTGTCAAGAGGTGAGTGATAGTACACTAACATAACAGCTTATATTTATACAACATAAGCACAACAAGAATACTCTCCTATACAAACGTTACAAGACACTAACACACATAGCATCATATCATGTCTACTTATCAAACCATCTTATTATTCTTTTCACAATTCAATATAAGTCTGTTATAAACACATAGGCAAACTGTTTCTTTTATCATTCTTAAGTGGTTATACTTAACTTCCCATAAAGCTAGTATAACTCTTAAGCTTACATTTAAAACCAATTAGTTCTCTTACATTAAAAATGATTCAAGATTCTTTTGAAATGCTTTGGATCTTTATTATTCGTGCTTAAGCGTGAGGCATTCTTAGTAAGTGTTATTCGGGCTTAAGCGTGAGGCATTCGTAAGTATTATTCAGCTTAAGTCAAAGACATTGCCGTAGTTATTATTCGCTTAACACGTACGCGTCACCGTACTACATATATATTATAAAATATCATGCTTTAGGAAGAATCACATACCTTCTCAATGAAAACCACCGCCAGTTGAATATGTGATGCGCAGAGAGTCACCTATAATAGTCACAGACATCTATCAAAGACTACTCTGAAGGTCATTCTAAACAGAGGGTTCACAATTCTACGGAAAGTCGGGCAGCACTTCCCTACCCGGTAAGCTATATAAGTCTACTGTGAAAACAGTCCTATATAAGCATATTTCAATTATTCCTCTTTAAACCCTTCTCTTGTGATAAGTTCAATTCTATTCGCAATATTCTTCTAAGTATTTATACTTATTCTTATACTACAACAGTAAGTATTCTCTAATTCAAAGAGGTTAGGATTAGTTACCTCGGTAAGCCCAATAATATCCTAGATAAAGTCGCTGAGCAAGGTTTTGCTCTAAGTTGTATGCTCCAGAAACCTTAGAAGTTCTTCAACTTCTACTAAGTACTAAGGGATTTGGGCTAGGTATTTTGGGCATTATAACAATACAAGAAGGCAACTTTTCTACCAAGGGAGGGGGTAGGTTTTGGCTAGGCTAGGGGCCTCGGCCCACTACTTAGGCTAGAGGGTATTCGGCCAAGGGCCTTCACAAGGAGGAGGTGTTTGGACGAAAAGGCTACAAAGGGAGAGGAGAGGATTTTAGACTTGAAGCTTTTGTGGATGAAGAACTCTTCATCTCAAGAGGGTATTTATAGGTCAAGAAGTGGCCAACCAATGGCCAAGATTAAGCCAAGTGCTAGGCAAGTGTAAGGCCAAGATTAGGGCAAGTGTCCTTGGCCAACTTGCACACAAAATATCCTACCTAATCCTTGACTTGTTCCAAGGCACAAAAAACGTGCAACACCAAGTCCAATTCGTCCAAATGGACGATTTCAAGTCCATCAATTGGAGGGTGACAAGTGTCGCCCTCCCGTTGGTCCAAAATGTTTCGTCTCTCGGAAAAATCCGCAAAAATTAGAAATGGCATAGCCGGAATTTACCCTACGAAAGCTGTGGAAACGTTTCGTCGGAAAACTATTCGTTTTGTGAGTTGTGCCCAAGAAAAACGTTTTGTGCCTAAAATTTAAGGCTAGACTTTTGTACGTATTCCCTTACGTACATACTCTGGAAATACGGGGTATAACATTCTCCCCTCCTTAGAAACATTCGTCCCGAATGTTCCTTCCCAAGGCAGTTAACGATAAGATTCTTCATAACTTAAGCGATTGCAAATGCCACACACGCACGAGAACAACACTTAGGCATAAACGATAATGAAAATTTACAAGTAGGAAAGTGAATTACGGAGGTGTGGGAATAGGTGAGGATACTTACGCCTCATGTCCTCGCCGGCTTCCACGTCATCTCCTCCCGAGCTCGTTCCGCCACAAGACTTTGTGGAAGCCCGTCCTTGGTCGCAGACGCCTAACCCGACGATCGACTATCGCTATGGGAATCTCTCATACGATAACCCGCCGGTCACTGGACATCGTCAATCGGGTGTACCTAGATGGATCCCGATACATCTCTCCGGCGTAGATACGTGAAACACCGGATGCATCGCCTCCAGATCGGACGGCAGATCCAACTCATAGGCAACCTTGCCTACCTGCGGACAATCGAACGGCCCGATGTACCTTGGTGAGTTTCTTCCTCCGAATCTCATCACACCGCCATGGGTGGCACCGAGAAAACCCAATCATCAGCTGCGAACTCGGATGTCGACGGCGATGATCTGCGCATCGACCACGCCGACTACGAAATCGATAGCCGCTCTCGGATAAGCTTCACCTTATCCATCGCTGCACCGTCTGGTCCCACTAGCACCTCGCCCACATCGAACCAACCTATAGGCGTCTGCACTTCCTCCCATACAAGGCCTCATAAGCGCCATCTCGAATCTGGAGTGGTAGCTATTATTATACGCGAACTCAATTAGAGGCAAATGATCCTCCCAACTACCACCGGTCAATAACACAGGCTCGCAAAGATATCTCGAAGTGCGGATAGTGCGCTCTGCTGTCCGTGCATGCGTGGATGAAATGCGATTTCGTGCTCACTGCGTCCCTAAACCCTCTGGAAGGACCTCCAGTTAGCGTGAACCGGGCTCCTGCATGCGATATGATCGAAGTAGGGACTCCGTGCGATCGACGATCTCTCGGATGTAAAGTCGGCATAATCCTCGGTAGAAAAAGTCGTCTGACGGGAAGAAAGTGGGCTGATTTCGTCACCGTCGACGATAACCCATATAGAATCATGCCTCCTACGAGTGCGAGGTAATCTGTGATGAAGTCCATGTTGATTACCTCACTTCTGGTCGGGATCTCAATCGTTCGTAATAAACCACGGACCTGCGGTGCTCTACCTTCACTGCGACAACACGGGCCGAGCTACGAACTCGCAACGTCCTCTTCAAGCCATCCCACCAATACGGATCTAAGGTCGTGGTACATCTTGGTCGACCGGATGGATAGAGTAACGCGCTGTGTGCTTCCCAGAACACCTGCGAAGTCACGAAACATCCGGAACACACAACGCCCTCAAACCTTAGCACCCCATGGTGCTACCTCAGGACCCTTGCCTCACGAAGAGTCAGATCACGATATCGAATCAAAATCGGATCCTCGAATGTTGCCTCTTCACCTCCTCGACGATGGAAGACTCGGCAACCTCACGAACTCTAACCCACCGCTATCGTAATCAATCAAACGGACACCAAGGCTCGCTAAGCGATGCAAATCACGAACCATGTCCTCCTCTCTAGTTGCACATCCGATAGGCTCCCATCGACCTACGACTAAGAGCATACGCCACAACATTGGCCTTCCCGGGTGGTACAGGATATCAACATCGTAATCCTTAAGCAACTCTAACCACCGTCTCGCCGTAAGTTCACTCCCATGGTGAAGATATCTGAGGCTCTTGTGGTCTGTAAAAATATCCACGTGAACCCCATACAAATAGTGCCTCCGGATCTTCAAAGTGTGAATCACACCGCCAACTCCAAATCATGGGTGGGGTAGTTCCTCCGTGTTTCTTGGTTGTCGGGATCATATGCTATAACCTGCCATGCTGCATCAACACACATCCCAACCCGATGCCCGACGCATCACAATACACGCACATAACCATCTGGACCTCCGGAAGAGTAAGAACGGGCGGCCGTCGATCTCTCTTTCAAAGAATCGAAACCACGCCACAAGCATCACCATGAAACTTGGTTGCCTTACGAGTCGACCTAGGCAATGGTGCGTAGATAGAAGCAAACTTCTCCACGAACCGCCGATAATATCCTGCAAGGCCTAGCTGCGAACCTCAGCCGGAGTAGTAAGTCTAGGCCAAGTCTCGCTCGATCTTGGCGTATCCACTGAATGCCATCACCCGACAATATGCCCAAAGCATGCGAAGTCAACCAAAACTCACATTTGGAAAACTTGGCGTCCGCTGGTCTGGAGAAGAGTCGGCGACGCCAAATGCTCGCGTGCTCGCTCTCTGGCGAGAATAAACCAAGATATCATCAATGAACACTATCACAAACGTGTCCAAAATGGTTTGAACACTCGGTTCATCAAATCCATGAATACCGCGAGCATCGTCAACCCAAAAGACATGACCACGAACTCATAATGCGTCTGGGTCGGAATGCGATCTAGGGACATCCACATCTCGACTCGCACTGATGATAGCGATCGCAGATCAATCTTGGAGAAGCATCTCGCACCGCAATCGGTCGAACAAATCATCAATCCCGGGAAGGGTATCGTTCTTAATGGTCACCTTGTTCATTGCACTGTAATCAACACACATGCGCGGCGTCCGCCCTTCTTCACGAACAATACCGGCGCTCCCGGGGAGAAACACTAGGCACGATGAAGCCCTTCTCCAAGAAATCTCTAAGCCGATCCTTCACTCTCTCAACTCGGCAGGTGCCATTACGTATGTCGGAATGGAAATAGGCCGAGTGTCCGCAATATGTCAATACAAACTCAATCTCCTCTCGGGAGGATACGGGAGGTCGTCTGAAACACGTGCGGGAACTCTCGACCACTGGGCCGATGGAAAATCTGTACCGCAGCGATATCAAACACCCGACGAGATGGTAGATATACCCTTCGCACCATCTTCCTAGCCTTGAGGTAGGAAATAAACCTACCTCGGCGATACCGTGTTCCTCCCACTCAACAATGGCTCGCCGAACGGAACTGCATTACTCTCTCTCTGCAGTCTACATTGGCGTAGCAAGAAGCTAGCCAATCCATCCCCATGATCACGTCAAAGTCAATCATCTCTAACTCTATCAAGTCGGCTAGGGTCCGACGACTGTAAATGGTCACAGGACAAGCTCTATATACCCGCCGAGCTACCATTGAATCACCTGGCGTAGCTACCTCGAAAGGATCTATGGACTCGTGCTCTATCACATCCTACTAGCAACAAGGGGAGATATATAGGACAGAGTAGAACCCGGATCTATCAAGGCATAAACATCAAACCCAAAAACTGATAAGGTACCTGTGACGACATCAGGTGAGGCCTCCTGATCCTGTCGGCTGGACAAAGCATAAATGCGGTTCTGAGGACCGCTAGAACTGGGACCCGCGCCACGACCTGCGCGACCTGCCGGTCCATGAGTACCTTGCCCTCGGGCGATAGCTGTCGGGGATGAAGACGGCGAAAGAACATGGTGACCACTACCATCGGACGCGCCGCGGTGGACGGTTCCGCGCATAGTGACCTGCGGCCTGGCCAATCGAAACAAACTCCGTAGCACCACAACTCGAAGTGGGATCTACCGACGGCCACACCGAGGTGGTCCGTCGGCGTAACCTCGCCGCTCTGGATGTTCAAGTCACGGGGCCTGATGCGCCTCGAATATCTCAGGTGTCTTGAGGGCGGTGCGAGAGTGCTCTGGTAGCGTGGTACAAATCTAGGCTGCCGAGGTCGCCACCACGATAGCCACCAAACGACTCGCCGTCTGGTCTTCCTGCTTCTTGTCAACCGGCGGTCTCTACGCTCCTCACATCCAAGAGCATGAGCTCGCATGCGGGTAATGTCCATACGGTGAAGAAAACACCGCGCGACTTCGGCCATATAGTCATCTAGCGGTGGCGTGGCGGTGCACCCATCCTCCATCGCGCTACAATCTGGGACATATCGAGCCAATGAATCAAACTCGACATTGTACTCCCGACGGTCGTCCTCTCGCCTCGTGGTAAAAATCTATCAGCCAGCGCCCTCCTGATCTGTGGAGGCAAGAAGTGGGTGAGGAAAGCCTCTGAGAACTCATCCCAGTAGGCGGGGGCGTGCTCTCGGGGATAACTCCGTGAATCAAACCAATCGATTGCGGTATCACGCGGCCGCGCCAGGCGTCATGACTCTGTCTCGAGGCCTTGATCACTCGCGTGATCCTCAGAGGCGGCGGATGAACTCCTGCGGATCATCCTCCGGCCTCGACCCGTAAAACTCAGGCGGGCTACAACTCAGGAAATCCCGTAGCCTCAAACTATACGCCTCGGGTGCACACGGTGCGGCCAGGGCTGAGCTGAGCTGGGCGCGCGTCGGCCTATCCTCGTATCGGCCACAACTCAGCCAATAGTGGGCTATCTCCTTGTACCTAACTCCTCGCCCGGTGTGGGGCGGGAGGTGTGGGTGCTGTGGTCTCTTTGAAATTTGGCGGCGTCGTAGAACTCGCTGTCTCTGGTAGAGGCGGGCGAGCCCTCGTAACTCTCGATGTCGGGCGGCTCCTCGGCTGCCTTGCCACGGGCGGGTTGCCTTGCGTGGAGGCATAAGCATTCTGAAAGGAATACGTTAGAGGTCCACTTTAACACGACTCTAAAGAACGATCTCGAGTGAGAAGAATGAAACCAATCCTAAATATCTTATAGCCTCACGATTATTGGTGTGGTGCACAACACACCGATAATCAAGACTTACTAGATACGATGCGTAGACACTTTCCGAGGATTAATCGCTCGATACCACTTTTGTCACGACCCATTCGGGCGTGGATCGTGCCTTCAGGGGCACCCAGTAGTCATACATCAGTAATCGGCGGAAATATAAAACAAGACATGAAACAGTTTATAAAATAAGACGCCTTGATTTGAGAAAACACGCCTTTCGGCATATATATATAAACATGGTTTAGCGATTTACATCGAATGCTTGTACAACATGACTACTGAACCTCAGGAAATATACAACTATGGCGGGACAGGCCCGCCATACCATGTATACAAAACTATCTACAACAGGAGATCATACCCAAAAGTAGAGCCTCTAGGAAAGATGGAGCTCGACACCAACGTAGAGATCCTAAGAATGTGGATCTAGCACTGCGCCACTTACCTGCGGCATGAACGCAGCCCCGAAGGAGGTCGATCTGTGGTACTAAGTATATGAAGCGTAAAATACTTAAATGAAAACATATCATTTTAAAATCAGTTTTGCAAGTATGTATGAAACAACGAGGACCGCATAGTGCCACATCATAAACAAGAGCAACAATAGGTAAATCCGTATGTGGCCTTTTCTAGGTGCGAATGATCAGTAGGGCCAATTGCCCGTAGTATCACCATGCAAGCCTAATCACGGACTCGTAGTCCGCATAGGCCACTCACATAGGCCGCGTAGGGTACATAACCCGCGTCGAGGGTAGCTACTCATCGGCATCGCCTGGACTCGTAGTCCGCGTGGCCACATAGATCGCATGAGGTATAACCCGCATCACTAACACCGGAACTCGTAGCTCCGCATAGGTCCCTTGGACCCGCATGAGGTATTCTCGAATCATGGTCCTGCATCACCGAGTCTACCCGCGTCGGAGGCGACTTAACCCCGGTAAAGTGTCGAGGTGAGTGATAGTACACTAACATAACGACTTATCTTTAAACAACATAAGCACAACAAGAATACTCTCTATACAAACGTTACAAGACACTAACACACATAGCATCATATCATGTCTACTTATCAAACCATCTTATTATTCTTTTAACAATTCAATATAAGTCATTTATAAACACATAGGCAAACTGTTTCTTTTATCATTCTTAAGTGGTTATACTTAACTTACCATAAAGCTAGTATAACTCTTAGCTTACATTTAAAACCAATTAGTTCTCTTCATTAAAAATGATTCAAGATTCTTTTGAAATGCTTTCGGATCTTTATTATTAGCTTAAGCGTGAGGCATTCGTAAGTGTTATTCAAAGCTTAAGCGTGAGGCATTGCCGTAAGTATTATTCAGCTTAAGTCAAAGACATTGCCGTAGTTATTATTCGATTAACACGTACGCGTCTCTACTACATATATATTATAAAATATCATGTTTTAGGAAGAATCACATACCTTCTCAAATAAAACCACCGCTAAGTTGAATATGTCGCAGAGAGTCACCTATAATAGTCGCAGACATCTATCAAAGACTACTCAAGGTCATTCTAAACAGAGGGTTCACAATTACGGAAAGTCGGGCAGCACTTCCCTACCGGTGAGCTATATAAGTCTCGTGAAAACAGTCTATATAAGCATATTTCAATTATTCTTCTTTAAACCCTTCTCGTGATAACAATTCAATTCTATTCGCAATATTCTTCTAAGTATTTATACTTATTCTTATACTACAACAGAAGTATTCTCTAATTCAAAAGAGGTTAGGATTAGTTACCTCGGTAAGCCCAATAATATCCTAGATAAAGTCGCACGAGCAAGGTTTTGCTCCTAAGTTGTATGCTCAGGAAACCTTAGAAGTTCTTCACAACTTCTACTAAGTACTAAGGGATTTGGGCTAGGGTATTTTGGGCATTATAACAATACAAGAAGGCAACTTTTCTACCAAGGGAGGGGGGGTAGGTTTTGGCTAGGCTAGGGGGGGGGGGCCTCGGCCCAACTACTTAGGCGAGAGGGGGGGGGGGGATTCGGCCAAGGGCCTTCACAAGGAGGAGGTGTTTGGACGAAAAGGCTACAAAGGGAGAGGAGGATTTTAGACTTGGAAGCTTTTGTGGATGAAGAACTCTTCATCTCAAGAGGGTATTTATAGGTCAAGTGGCCAACCAATGGCCAAGATTAAGCCAAGTGCTAGGCAAGTGTAAGGCCAAGATTAGGGCAAGTGTCCTTGGCCAACTTGCACACAAAATATCCTACCTAATCCTTGACTTGTGCCAAGGCACAAAAAACGTGCAACACCAAGTCCAATTCGTCCAAATGGACGATTTCAAGTCCATCAATTGGAGGGTGACAAGTGTCGCCCTCCCGTTGGTCCAAAATGTTTCGTCTCTCGGAAAAATCCGCAAAAATTAGAAATGGCATAGGAATTTACCCTACTTTGTGGAAACGTTTCGTCGGAAAACTATTCGTTTTGTGAGTTGTGCCCAAGAAAAACGTTTTGTGCCTAAACTTTAAGGCTAGACTTTTGTACGTATTCCATTACGTACATACTCTGGAAATACAGGGTATAACAAATACTTCGAACGAATACTTATATTGTAGTTTAGAAATCTGAAACTTTGAGGCTTGTGTAGTCCGAGGGTGCACACGTAATAGTTCTTCGATTTACAAGTCAAAACTATGATGTAATTTCTCCTTTGAAAAGCTAGGAATTTCAGCAGAGTTTCAGTAGAGTTAATCTTATGAAAAGATGGTGTAGAACATATGAGGCAAAACCCTGTATAAATAGCTAAAAAATCAGCTAGGGTTTCCCTCGTGGGCCAGGCCCAGAAAACAAAACAGAATGGGTCATTCGGACCCACTGGACGCGTGTCGGCGCCACGGCGCTGAGTAAGTGGCGCCAAGGCGATATGGCACTGTGGCCCTAACTCTGGCGCCGTGACCCTGCTCCAATTTTTTGCTTCGTTTCTATTTTATTCTAATGTATCGGTTATCAACCGAACATTTATATCCTCTCTGATTACATCCTTGAATATATGGAACAATTGACTTAGTGTTATCCTTCAGGTGTTTATATATTGACACTAACTACATTAGGGTCTACACGGAACTCCTAGACTGCGCCGGAAGACGAACTCAATATGATCAAGCCATTTGGATAGACACTTGACAGATCCTAAGCTTGATTAAGTGTGTCATGAATGAAGGACCCAATGGATGCGTGTCGGCGCCGCGCCGCTGAGTAAGTGGTGCCACGACGCTGTGGCGCCGTGGCCCTGCTCCAATATTTTGCTTCGTTTCTATTTTATTCTAATATCTTGGTTATCAACCGAACATTTATATCCTCTATGATTACATCATTTAATCGACGAAACAATTGACTTAGTGTTACCCTTCAGGCCTTTACATATTGACACTAACTACATTAGGATCTATACGGAACTCCTAGACTGCACCGGAAGACGAACTCAATATGTAAATTTTAGCTACACGAAACATGTGAACTGAACCTCGATGTGAGAAGATAAAATCCTTTCATTCATGACACACTCAATCAAGCTTAGGATTTGTCAAGTGTCTATCCAAATGGCTTGATCATTATAACGCATCTATATTAGTTGAAAACAGGACCATATCAAAGACATGTCCAATGTGTTGGCCAATGCCTTAGTCAACCTAATACCATATGAGTATCTGAGTGCTCACTTGAATATACATTCAAGGGCCTTTTGAAGCGCCAGTCGCGTAGGGAGACCGGGGAATGAATCATAATCTTGGCTCACATACCACCTTTAATATACTTCATAATGCACCCAAAACAAGACGCGTCTCAACCCTATAAGGCATTTGATCTTAGCACAGGATCAAAGTACAATACTCCGTAAACAATGTGATATTGACCTCAAGTCTAAGGACTTCTATCTCCCACATGCCGATGACATTATAGACATATAACAAATAGTGCATCAGCAGGGTATACCAATACTTCAACAAGTATCCATGTGTCCATCACGAGTTGTCATAACTCATAGCAAGTGAGACATACTACATCTCTAAGGATATGATGCAGACCACATGTCGACGTATCGCATATCATCGATATCCCAATCTCAATGATCATTAGTCGAGGTAATTAAAGAGTTACGTTGTAACATTAATTCTCAAATCAATAATAAACACGTAAACTCTAGGGATGCATTTATAGAATATTATAAACAATCAACTAATAATTCAACAAATGCAAATATCATAATATTAATCATCATTAATATAAATACGAATGTGTATAAAGTACATTTTGTCCTAATACAGATTGTCTCTAGGACATACATATACTTTCAATCTCCCAATTGGCCTAGAGCCAATCACCAACATATCTAATACCCATGTTCTCAAATGACTATTATGTTTCACCAAGCTTAATGGTTTAGTAAACGGGCCTGCTAGATTATTGTCTGTGAGAACATAATCTATCCTAATATCTTCAGCTTTCATCATCTCTCGGAGAATATGGTACTTCTTCGGTACATGCTTATTTCTGTTAGTTGATCTTGGTTTCTTTGCCTGTGCAATTTCACCATTATTGTCACAATAAATTGTTATTAGACAACTGGCACTCGGAACAACCCTTAGTTCCTTCAGGGACTCAGAAATCACGACAGCTTCTTTAGCAGTTTCCGATCTAGCAATGTACTCCGCTTCAGTAGTCGAGTCAGCAGTAGTATCTTGTATGGAGCTCTTCCAGCTCACTGCTCCTCCATTGAAAATGAACGTGTAACCAGACTGAGATTTGAAATCATCAACATCTGTCTGGAAACTAGCATCGGTATGCCCAGTGGCAACCAGCTTATCTCCTCCACAATAGATTAAGAAGTAATCTTTAGTAAGTCTGAGATACTTAAGAATACTCTTGACTGCCTTCCAGTGATCCTCACCAGGATTCTTCTGGAACTTGCAAGTCATACTAAGTGCAAAGGCCACATCTGGCCTAGTACAAGTTATGGCATACATGATCGATCTTATAGCCGAATCATATGGGATCTTCTTTATGCGCTCAAGTTCTGCATCACTAGAAGTGCAACCCTTCTTAGATAACTTGATGTCTTGACCCATTGGAAGACCGCCTTTCTTGGAATTTGTCACGACCCGACCCCGGGCCCGTGACTGGTGCCCTACCTGGGCACCCTTACAGGTATACATCAGAGATAATCAACGGAACATACATAAACTCAACAAGAAATAAATAACAGGCTAGCCAATAACGCCACCTCCCTGGATATATATAAATATACATAAATCCAAAAGCAGTTACCTCTTTTTTTTCTTTTACAATCCAATCCACAAGATATGACTACAGACCTCTAAGAATTTTTGACATAACAATTGTGACGGGACAGGGCCCCGCCATACCCCTGAATGTACGACAACCGATAATACCAGGGATCTGAATCAAAGATAAGCCTCTGGAGTAATGGAGCTTCTCAACAGCTGAACAGTGATCCTAAGAGTGAGGATCAGCAACCTGTATAACTCTACCTGCGGCATGAACGCAGCCCCCCGAAGGAGGTCAGTACAACAGGTACCAAGTATGTGAAACTGAAAGTACTGTAATGAAATCATAATAGTCTAAAATAAAGCTGGGGACATGTATGATAACCACATTAACAGTACACTATGCCTTACTAACAATGAGAGTGGACAAGAATAAACTTTGTCGGTTTTAAAACAGGAAGCTCATGATTAACCTAGGGCCATCCGCCCGTAGTATCATTCTGCAATCCTACTCCTGGGACTATTTCACCCGCATAGGCCATATGGACCAGTATGAGGTAATTTCCTCGCATAGACTGTATCCGTCCGCATAGGTCGTATAGACCCGCATGAGGTAATCTCCTCGCATAGGACTGGTCCGCCCCGCATGGGACTATTTCACCCGCATGAGCCCTACGGACTCGCATGAGGTATTCCTCGCATCGTGGGGAGCAAATCCACGGAATATGCAAATGCAACAAGCCCGGGGAATGACCCCGTAATGAACAATACATCACTAGCACAACCGGCTATCATACATAATATAAGCACCACCGGCTTATCATAATTATCATAAGCAAGTTAAGACATCCCCTAACTTCTTATTAGCCTTAATTATCATGCACTCTCATTTTAGTTAACTTAATGCACTAACATGTTATTAGAAATTTGGGAAATTTAACTCAAAGTACTACGTACTTCCGTTCCTTTAAAAAAAAGAACCCTTTTTTATATAAAAACCCCAAGATACTAACACCCGTAGTATCAAGGCTTGTCTACTTTTCAAAACAAGTTACTACACCTTTAGAAATTCATTTAAAGGCTTTAACACTAAGTAACTTCTACATTCACAACCTAGGCAACTCATGCCTATAAATCAAGTAGACACACTTTTAACCTTCCATAAAACCGCTATAACAAACTTCGCATAAAGTCGTTATAACTCTTTATGTTTTAGACAAATACATTCTTTTTGAAATCAAGAGACTTATACTTTTAAAACCAAGTATCATATACTTTCAAATCAAGTTTCATAACTTTCAGAATACTTCAAGTCTCTTAACTTTAGAAGTCAAGTTTCTTAACTTTAGAATAGTTCAAGTAATCAATACTTTCCAAACCAAGTATTCTATATATTTTCAAGTCAAGAAATCTTTGTTTACCTTATTAGAATAAACCATTCTTTTAACTTCCCATAAAGCTGTTATACTAACTTTATGCTTTAGAAACCAAGACATCTTTAACCTTTAAAACAAGTGAGTTAATTCTCTAACTCAACCAACTTAGACATTCTTAAACAAGTCAAGGGTACCAAATGAAATTGAATTCATTTAAATCTCGTACGTCCACCGTACTATATATTTATAGCTACTCATGCTCAAGAGATAAGAAAAGTTCCACATACCTCTTCGGTTCATTCCACTTGCTAAGTCCAATATGTCATACGTAGTATGTCAACCTATAATGACCATAATATGTCTATTAACTTCTAGCTTCAAACGTAGAATATTCTAAGTGTAAAGTCACCAAATTCTATGGAAAATCGGACAGCACTTTCTTTGTTTCTACGTACTTTTCCACCTTTTTCAAGGCCCGGATTCAATAACCAAACATGCCACATTGAAGGCTCAACAATGTAGCTAACAAAAGGGGATTACACGCCGAACAGGACGTGTAAAATTCTTCCCCGCAATTGATATCAAAATAGTCCAAAAGACAATGTCATTCACGGCTAAAAGGTGCAACAACATATAATCCTTTCCAATTCCCTTTCAATCCAATTTGGTAAGTCTAACATGTTATATAGTCGCAATCGATAATAACAACTACAATCCCTCCTTTATATAACATGCGACGACTAAAATTAATAACTAAATTGAATTACAATCTTGAAGACTAAGTCATGCTAGATTTGGATTCCATCCAAACGTTCCATAACATTTCAATCTCCATTATATATCTCATGCTTGCATATATATATGACTACAATAATAAGTAATCTTCAATCACTTAAGAGGAAAAGATTGTTACCTTGACAAGCCTTAATCCAACTTCAAGATCCGAAGTCGCTCCTTAGCAACTTAGCTCATTTCCTTGACGCTCCAATCCGCTATTTGAAGCCTTTAGAAGTCCACAAACAACTTTCCTTCCATTTCCAAACAAAACTATGAAAACGACTTAGGTTTTCACCTTGCGACTAATGTAAAAATGAAGTTTTTCCGGGATCTTTCGATTGAGATATCCTTACAATACCCTTAGGAACTTTGGGTTGAAGTGTTGTGAATTATGAACATCAAACGAAAAAATTTCTTGTTCTTCATTGTGCTAACTCGAGAGCCCTCTTCTAGCTTTCAAAGTTTTCTAATTTTTTTTGTCTAAGTGTTAAAGCCTTGTCTTGCTACTTAGGATGATTATATAACAAAATAGAGGGTCTAGATTACAACATTTGGGTGGCTTGGATGAGTTTCATTTTAAAAAATCTAGTCAAGTGGTTCATTGACTTAGTAAAAAATGTCAAGCTTTAGCTTAGCAAGACCTTATCATCTTTGTCTTGGTCAATTGACCCTTTTGCCCTTGGTCCATTTGACCAAGACCATCCAAGGGGGTGACACGTGTCACCCTCCCATTCGTCGTATTATTTCGTTTCCCGGCATTTCCAAAATTCCGATAAATTCTACAAGTCTCAAATCTTAGCGCCCTGCTTTCTTACGTACGTTCTTATATACATGCACTGGGATTACAGGGTGTAACATTCTCCCCTCCTTAGAAACATTCGTCCCCGAATGTTCCTTCGAGGTTCCATCTAAACGGATATTGGCATAGTCCCTTGACTATACCCAACATAATCACACTTGCCATACATGGCCACATAACAATACTTAAGCTAAAATGTCAACCTGAACTCCAAGTGTCGACGTCGGTTATCTGCATAAAGCTTCTGCTGACACTGAGCTTTATTATAATATTTCCTGGATAAGCTTCGCCTTATCCACATCCCGCTGAATCAAGTCTGGGCCAATTAACTGAACCTCGACTACGTCGAACCAACCAATCGGCGATCTACACTTCCTTTCATACAAAGCCTCATACAGGGTCATCTGAATATTGGAATGGTAGCTATTATAGTACGTAAACTCAAAAAGAGGCAAATGATCCTCCCAGCTACCCCTGAAAATAGTAACACAGGCCCGTAACCTAACCTCAAGTGTCTGGATATCATGTCCTGCCTGTCCGTCGGTCTGAGGGTGAAATGCAACACTGAGACTCACTTGTGTCCCTAATACCTTCTGGAAAACCTCCAGAAGTTAGCCGTAAACTGAGCTCATATGTATAACATCATAAATGTAGGAACCTCGTGCAGTCTCACAATCTCCCTGCTATATAATCTAGCATAATCCTCAGCCAAGTAAGTGGTCCTGACCGGAAGAAAATGGGCTGATTTCGTCAGCCTGTATATTATAACCCATAAGGAGTCGCACTTCCTCTGAGTACGATGCAACCCTGTAACAAGATCCATATTAATCACCTCTCATTTCTAAGTCGGGATCTCAATCGCCTGTAATAGCCCATTGGGCTTCTGGTGCTCCACCTTGACCTGCTACTAATTCGGACACTAAGCAACAAACTCTGCTACGTCCCTCTTCAGGCCATCTTACCAATACATACATCTGAGGTCATGATACATCTTAGTCGACCCCGAACAAATAGATCAATAAGCATTCCGTGCCTCCCCTAAAACCTGGTGACAAGTCCTACAGCATCAGGCACACGCAATTTATCCTCATATCACAGCACCCTATCCGGTGCTACCCAAATAGGTTTTTCTCCTCTTGGAGGGTCGTATCTCAAATTTGCCCTAGAACTGGATCCTTATACTGTCGCCTCTTCACCTCCTCAACGAGGGAAGACTCGGCAACCTCTCGAATCCGAGCTCCACTAGAATGCTCCCGTAGCTGCCGGGAAATATAGGTTGTTACCTTTTCGTGTTGCATCCGCACACAACCCAGTCAAACACTCAAAGTGTTACTATAATAACCTAACCCTCTAGTCCCTCAGGCCTCAGGAGGGGTTAGAACTGTAGTCGTAGTCAGCTTATCTTCCACTAACTGGAAGTCTTTCTCATGCTTCCGAAATAGTCGGGG
This sequence comes from Przewalskia tangutica, assembly GCA_029844215.1. Lineage (NCBI taxonomy): Eukaryota > Viridiplantae > Streptophyta > Magnoliopsida > Solanales > Solanaceae > Przewalskia > Przewalskia tangutica. The sequence goes on along the minus strand of CM056733.1, from coordinate 14,226,324 downwards.
ATATAATCTCAATTATGATTCTTGTTCCCATTTCTCTGTTTCAACCAAACTTGGTCACTATACTTAGATTTGATTCCTTTGCTTGCCTCATGGCTAAGACTTCCTGCAAATCACAATTTAGGGTGGAGATTCCCTTGATCTCGTCAAGTAGTAATCCTATTACTCTTCCCAGCTCATAGAGCTTATAGTCAGGTGTTCAACCTCAATTCATGGTATTACATAATCCAATGGCTTGCCAAGCTTTCTTATCGTTCGGGTGTCTACTCGTCTTACCTTTATATTTCATTTCAAATTGTCCTGGGGTCCCTTACCCCCCCCCCCCCCCCGTATTTTCCTACTATCTTTCTTGTCAGTACAGTTGTTGCCACCTTTCCTCGAGGTGTTCTTACTGCCCATCATTTACTAATGGTCTTTACACTAGTCTGGGGTAATCTTATCTCGTGCAACTTACATAACCATAGTTGCATTCTCTTATCATTTTGGTCATAATCCTTCCTTATGCTCATTATTAGCAAAAATATTTCTATCTTGATTCTTGATCATACAATTTCATTCACGCGTACTACCTGCATTTATCCTTACGGCACTTCTTCAACCATTTCTAGTGTCATCCTCAATTACCCTAACCCAATACTTTTCCCACGGTTATCTAAAACTGTAACTTGTGGCATGACGATACTGAAGACCTTACCAGTCTCATATCCTTCGTCTAACAACATGGGTACATATAACCCCATAATACATAAACTATCCTTTTACGTTGGGGAGAGAGCTTATCTCCCTTCCATAATCTTAATCATCAAGCGCCACCTTATAATCGTATAGATTTTCAAAACCTACCAACGATGCCTTCTGTTTTTCCACAGTGATTTTCGCTTATCTTATTCTGCCTCGCGCATTTTCCGAAACCATTCGAATGTCGTGGCCATCGCCACACTAAACCAACTCCAAGTACCTCCAAGGGCACTTAACATGAACTTTTTCAATGACCGTACATTTCCATTTCTATCTCTAAACTCTTCAAATTCAACTATTTCATACTTTCTACATCCATTTATCCCAATGAACAAGTCACTCAGATTTATCAATTAACGATGCCAAAGAAGGAAGGATAATTCACTTGTTACAATCGCTTCCCTTCCTCTCCTCTCGATAACCGGCTTACCGGAAAACTGGAATCGAACCAATCTCTCCTTGTAGTAACCATTGGCATACAAGAAGCCAACGAGTCCATACCCATAATGACCTCAAAGTCTGACATGTCCAGCTCTACCAGGTCTGCTAGGGTCTGACGACTTTATCATCACCGGGCAATTCTCATATACCCGCCCAGCTACCACCCAAACACTCACGGTGTAGCTTACTTGAAAGGTTCTTATGGATTCAGGCTCTATTATTTTACACTTGGTTGCTCTCTTTCTTAATGGTCGTACTCTTTCCGTACTTCCCAACTTATTCTAACATACGTACATAACCTCCATACTGATTATGGCCTCCAATCTTTTGAGTTATAATATCGTACAATTTAAGTCCATTTCCGGCTCTTACGACCTGGTTCCGGTGGAACGTGTCCACGAACCCGTAAAATGATTAACTAGACTTGGGCCTTCCACCCTCGTGACCCTGTCACGTACCGGGACTACTACCAACTGATCACACTCTATTTCTAGCTACGGGGCAACCCGTAATAGGTCCTTAACCCGACCCACCGTCGCACTTAACTCTTACCCTTAGTCTGAATTAAATCTTATTGCCCGAGAAGGCCTTATATACCTAAGGTCTCGACGGTTATCAATATTCTTAGGCTCGCAATTTCCATGCACCAAGCCTACCTTATCAGTCCCCCCATAAACGGGTACAATAACTTCTCATAATACCATAATCGTGTTGTCTTGATCACAACAACCATTACCCACTCCATACGGATCTCATTCGTACAATTCTCTTACGCATACCACGTAGCTTAATCTATCCACATAGTCTTCCATCAAGTACCTTAACATGACTTCTTAAGGGTTCATTACCCTATCAGACAGCTCATCATTTCCTAATTATATCAAATTAGCACATAAACCTTGATGAGAATTCATTAAGTTGTTTCATACCTTCCCGGTATCTAGTTAGTCCTTACCAACTCTTGGTAATCTAAAATCATTCTAGACAACCCATATATGACCCTCATACATAAATCCGTATAGTTGTACGTCATTATACCAACTATACAACAAATACTACCAACCTGGATACGTAATCCACATAATCCTTCCTGGGTCACTGTTGCCTTTCTCATAGCTGCAATCAACATAACTCGTTAGGGAGAGACGGCCCTAACAATACAGCTCTATCGCACGATCTCGGAGTGAGAAGAATGGAAACCAACCCTAAATGTCCTGCAGCCTCCTGGTTATAGATGTGGTGCACAACACACTGATAACCAAGACTCTGCTAGACACGGTCTGTAGACACTTTCCGAGGACTAACTGCTCTGATACCACTTTTGTCACGACCAGGCCGGACTGCGGCTCGTGCCCTACACAGGAACCACTTACGGTATACAACAGAGATAATCAGCGGAACATACATAAAATCAATAAGAAATAAATAACATGCTAGCCGATAAGGCCACCTCCCTGGATATATATAAATATACATAAATCCAAAAGCAGTTACCTCTTTTTTTTTCTTTTACAACCCAATCCACAAGATATGACTACAGACCTCTAAGAATTTTTTACATAACAACTGTGACGGGACAGGGCCCGCCATACCCCTGAATGTACGACAACCGATAATACCAGGGATCTGAATCAAAGATAAGCCTCTGGAGTAATGGAGCTTCTCAACAGCTGAACAGTGATCCTAAGAGTGAGGATCAGCAACCTGTATAACTCTACCTGCGGCATGAACGCAGCCCAAGAGGTCGATCTGTGGTACCAAGTATGTGGCCAGAAAGTATTGTAATTAAATCATAATAGTCTAAAATAAAGTTGGGGACATGTATGATAACCACATTAACAGTACAATATGCCTTACTAACAATGAGAGTGGACAAGAATAAATTTTGCCGGTTTTAAAACAGGAAGCTCATGATTAACCTAGGGCTATCCGCCCGTAGTATCATTCTACAATCCTACTCCTGGGACTATTTCACCCGCATAGGCCATATGGATCCGCATGAGGTAATTTCCTCGCATAGATTGTATCCGCCCGCATAGGTCGTATGGACCCGCATGAGGTAATTTCCTCGCATAGGACTGGTCCGCCCCGCATGGGACTATTTCACCCGCATGAGCCCTACGGACTCGCACGAGGTATTCCTCGCATCGTGGGGAGCAAATCCACGGAATATGCAAATGCAGCAAGCCCGGGGAATGACCCCGTAATGAACAATACATCACTAGCACAACCGGCTATCATACATAACATAAGCACCACCGGCTTATCATAATTATCATAAGCAAGTTAAGACATCCCCTAACTTCATATTAGCCTTAATTACCATGCACTCTCATTTTAGTTAACTTAAGGCACTAACATGTTATTAGAAATTCGGGAATTTAACCCAAAGTACTACGTACTTCTGTTCCTTTAAAAAAATGACCCTTTTTATATAAAAACCTCAAGATACTAACACCCGTAGTATCAAGGCTTGTCTACTTTTCAAAACAAGTTACTACACCTTTAGAAATTCATTTCAAGGCTTTAACACTAAGTAACTTCTACATTCACAACCTAGGCAACTCATGCCTATAAATCAAGTAGACACTCTCTTAACCTTCCATAAAGCCGTTATAACTAACTTCCCATAAAGTCGTTATAACTCTTTATGTTTTAGACAAATATATTCTTTTTTAAATCAAGAGACTTATACTTTTAAAACCAAGTATCATACTTTCAAATCAAGTTTCATAACTTTCAGAATACTTCAAGTCTCTTAACTTTAGAAGTCAAGTTTCTTAACTTTAGAATAGTTCAAGTAATCAATACTTTCCAAACCAAGTATTCTAAATATTTTCAAGTCAAGAAATCTTAGTTTACCTTATTAGAATAAACCATTCTATTAACTTCCCATAAAGTTGTTATACTAACTTTATGCTTTAGAAACCAAGACATCTTTAACCTTTAAAACAAGTGAGTTAATTCTCTAACTCAACCAACTTAGATATTCTTAAACAAGTCAAGGGTACCAAATGAAATTAAATTCATTTAAATCTCGTACGTCCACCGTACTATATATTTATAGCTACTCATGCTCAAGTGATAAGAAAAGTTTCACATACCTCTTCGGTTCAATCCACTTGCTAAGTCCAATATGTCGTACGTAGTATGTCAACCTATAATGACCATAATATGTCTATTAACTTCTAGCTTCAAACGTAGAATATTCTAAGTGTAAAGTCACCAAATTCTACGGAAAATCGGACAACACTTCCTTTGTTTCTACGTACTTTTTCACCTTTTTCAAAGCCCGAATTCAATAACCAAACATGCCACATGTAAGGCTCAACAATGTAGCTAACAAAAGGGGATTACACGCCGAAAAGGACGTGTAAAATTCTGCCCCACAATTGATATCAAAATAGTCCAAAAGACAATGACATTCACGACTAAAAGGTGCAACAACATATAATCCTTTCCAATTCCCTTTCAATCCAATTTGTTAATTCTAACATGTTATATAGTCACAATCGATAATAACAACTATAATCCCTCCTTTATATAACATGCGACGACTAAAACTAATAACTAAATTGAATTACAATCTTGAAGACTAAGTCATGCTAGATTCGGATTCCATCCAAATGTTCCATAACATCTCAATCTCCATTATATATCTCATGCTTGCATATATATGTGACTACAATAATAAGTAATCTTCAATCACTTAAGAGGACAAGATTGTTACCTTGACAAGCATTAATCCAACTTCAAGATCCGAAGTCGCTCCTTAGCAACTTAGCTGATTTCCTTGACGCTTTAATCCGCTATTTGAAGCCTTTAGAAGTCCACAAACAACTTTCCTTCCATTTCCAAACAAAACTATGAAAACAACTTAGGTTTTCACCTTGCGACTAATGTAAAAATGAAGCTTTTCTGAGATCTTTCTATTGAGATATCCTTACAACACCCTTAGGAACCTTGGGTTGAAGTGTTGTGAATTATGAACATCAAACGAAAAAATTTCTTGTTCTTCATTATGCAAACCCGAGAGCCCTCTTCTAGCTTTCAAAGTTTTCTAATTTTTTTATCTAAGTGTTAAAGCCTTGTCTTGCTACTTAGGATGATTATATAACAAAATGGAGGGTCTAGATTACAACATTTGGGTGTCTTGGATGAGTTTCATTTAAAAAAATCTAGTCAAGTGGTTCATTGACTTAGTCAAAAATGTCAAGTTTTAGCTTAGCAAGACCTTATCATCTTTGTATTGGTCAATTGACCCTTTTGCCCTTGGTCTATTCAACCAAGACCATACAAAGGGGGTGACACGTGTCACCCTCCCATTCGTTGTAATATTTCGTTTCCCGGCATTTCCGAAATTCCGATAAATTCTACAAGTCTCAAATTTTAGCGCCCTGATTTCTTACGTACCTTCTTATATACATGCCCTGGGATTACGGGGTGTAACAGAATTCTCCATTGAAAAACATCTAAGCACTTTGTCTATGTAGATTGACTGTGACAGCCCCAATAATTTATTAGGTTTATCTCTATAGATCCTAATTCCTAGAATATAGCAGTATTCACCTAAATCCTTCATCATGAAGGTCTTGGACAATCAATCCTTAACTGACTACATGAGAGTTTTATTATCTCTCATTATCAATATGTCATCAACATATATAATAATGAAGACAATACCCCCATCCTTGCGTTTGACATAAACACAATGATCCTCTTTGCTTCTAACGAAATCAAAAGATCTGATAGCCTTGTCAAAGCAAATGTTCCAACTCTTAGAGGCTTGCTTAAGCCCATAAATAGACTTCTGTAGCCTGCACACAACATTTGGTCTGGACTCGGATGAAAAACCCTCGGGTTTTTTCATATACACTTTCTCAATTAGATTACCATTGAGGAATGCAGTTTTGACGTCCATCTTCCAACTGTCATAATCATAATGTGCAGCTATCGCAAGCAAAATCCGAATAGACTTTATCTTAGTCATCGGTGAAAAGGTTTCATCATAATCCACGCCAGGACGCTGAGTAAAATCTTTAGCCACTAGTCTAGCTTTATAAGTCTGAACCTTGCCAGATACATCAATCTTCTTCTTGAAGACCCATTTGCATCCTATGGGTTTAACCCCATTTGGAAAATCAACCAAGTTCCACACTTGATTGATATACATAGATTCCATTTCGGATTTCATGAATTCTTGCCATCTCTTTGAATCAATGTCTAGAATTGTTTCGCTGTAGGTTCTAGGCTCGTCATTATCAGAAATATCTAGCTCATTTTGTGTTTCCACAAGTAGATTTAGTCTTTTCGGAGGACGATGAGTTCTAACAGACCTATGGAGTTGAGTGTCTTCGATTCGATTCTGGTATGTTTTGATTGTGGCGAACAGCGTTGGTCGATCCATGATTTTAGAGCTTTCAAGAATATCATTTTCATGTCTTTCCTGAATGAGATGAGGTGCAACTGGTGCACTAACTCTCAAGGTCTGTGCAGGAGGATCTTACATTTCTGCATCTCTCCTCGTAGCACTCCCACTGGTCGAAGGGTGTATCCAATCTTAGCCATAAGCTCCCACTGAATCCTTGCCTTGTTCACTCGTCAAGGATTCAACCTCTATATTACTTTGTTCTTGAATTTCTTCAAGTTTTATCTCTGTGCAACTCTTTTCCTTGTAGATATATTCATCTTCAAGAAAAGTTGTGTTCCTAGAAACAAATATCTTATGTTCTCCAGGAAGATAGAAATAGTATCCCTTAGTTTCCTTTGGATACCCAACAAAGTAACATTTCTCACTTTTAGATTCCAACTTATCAGTGATCAACTTCTTGACATATGCAGGACACCCCCAAGGCCTCATGTGTCTAAGTGATGGTTTTCTGCCACACCATACCTCATATGGTGTCTTTTCAACTGATTTAGAAGGAAATCTGTTCAGAACATATATCGAGGTTAGAATAGCGTATATGTTGGAAGAGCTGAAAAGCTCATCATGGAACGAACCATGTCAAGCAAGGTTCGGTTTCTCCTCTCGGCAACACCATTCATTTATGGCATCCCAGAAGGTGTCCATTCTGAATGAACTCCATGTAGCTTTAAGTATTCAAGAAATTCTTTACTTAAGTATTCACCCCCACGATCAGATCGAATAGTCTTGATACTCTTTGAGAGCTGTTTCTCAGCTTCACACTTAAACTCCTTAAACTTCTCGAAGACCTCGAATTTGTGTTTCATAAGATACACATATACATACCTTGATAAGTTGTCACGACCCGACCCCGGGCCCGTGACTGGTGCCTTACCCGGGCACCCAAGTAGACATACATCAGAGTAACCAGCGGAATATAAAACAAGACATGAAACAATATGAAGTGAGAAACAGTTTATCTGAGAAGAGCTGCCTGTCGGCATATATATATAAAAATTTGAACAGTTACATCCCTTTTTACAAACCCTGCCCACAACAGTACTACAGACCTCTAAGAATGTTATAACAACAATGACGGGACAGGGCCCCGCCATACCCCTGAATGTAAGTACCTACAACGACAGGGGACTATACCAAAGATAAGCCTCCGGAGAAACGGAGCTTCCCAAAACGCTGAACTGTGATCGTAAGAGCGGGGATCAACAACTGGTGTACCTTTACTCGCATGATGACGCAGCCCCGAAGAAGTCGATAACAGTACCAAGTATGTAAAACTGAAAATACTGTAAATGAAATCATAATAGTCTATATAAAACAGAAGACATATATGATAACCAATTTACGATACACAATATGTAGCATCGTATCAAGTCGTGGACTCACGCCTAAAGTCATCACTCAAATATAACCATGGGTCTCATGCCCACAATATCGATCATGCCCGTGGAATTCCTTCCTCACCGCCATCCATGATATAAAAGCACCAAGGAATACATATGAACACCAGGTCCCACCTGTGTCATAATAAAACCGTACGGGGTAAGTACGAAGGCATAGCCGACTACTAAAACCCACAGTACCAACAATGCTATAAACTGTATCACGAGGTCTTTCTAGACCGCGCCACATGATCGAAGCTGGCTACTCGCCCTCAGTATCAATGCGCGCGTCTAATCCTGGAACTTACCGCAGCTTCGCATAAGCCACCTAGGCCCGCATGAGGTATTCCCCGCATCGAGGGTAGCTACTCCTCGGCATCGTCCTGGACTCTCGTAGTCCGCATGGCCACATAGACCGCATGAGGTATTCCTCGCACACTAACCTGGAACTCTCGTAGCTCCGCATAGGTCCCCTGGACCCGCATGAGGCATCCCTCGCATCGGGGGGCAGCTTAACCCCCGGTATAACATGTCAAGAGGTGAGTGGTACAATACTAACATAACGGCTTATCGTTAAACAACATAAGCACAACAAGGGAAACCCCTTTACACAAACATCACAAGACACTAACACACGTAGCATCCTAACATGTTTACTTATCAAACCAACAAGAAAGTATTACAAGGCTATCACAAACCAACATAGTCAAGTTATTCACACAAGGTACTTTCTATTTTATGTCAACAAGTTCGGTTTTATCCCCAAAGTACTTCATACATTAACTCTTTAAAAGATCTGCTTTCTTTCACAAGAGTCACACGATACCGTAGTATCAAATAGAGTGACTATCTTTTAAGTAAACCAAAACAATTTCCTACCTTCTTTTGAACCAACTTAAGACAAAAGCATGCCTTCCTTTTTAAACGAAAACACTTCAAATTTTCAAGTCTTTGTCTTTTATAAATCAAGTCCTTACTTTGAAATTTTAAGAAAATCAAAACTTGTTTATTAATGATCTTATTAAAGCAGCCATGATCTAGGAAATATAATACAATTTTGTCTTATCTTAGCTTCTATGCAGATGGAGGTTTCTACTGGTTTTAATAATACTTAATTAGTCAATACATTTTCCTTTATTAGCTATGATGGTTTGTTCGATACTTATTCTCATTTCCGAAATCAATACAAGGCTTTCATAAACAATTAAGTAAATCGTTCCTTTTATCTCTCTTAAGTCGTTATACCTAACTTCTCATAAAGCTAGTATAACTCTTAAGCTTTTAAAACCAAGTATTACTCTTCTTTCAAAAATGATTCTTAATTCTTTTGAAATACTTCAAGATTCTTATTATTTAAAACTCAAGTCAAAAGACATCGAAGTAAAACCACGTTCAGTTAACACACGTACGTCTACCGTACTATATATATTCTTTTAAAATATCATGCTCAAGAGGATAGGAAGAATCACATACCTCCTCGGCGAAATCCACCTGCCAAGTCGAATATGTCGCGCGCAGAGTATCAACCTATAATAGTCAAATACGTCTATCAACGTCTAGACTACTCTGTAGAATATTCTAAGCAGAAGGTTCTTATTTCTACGAAAATTTGGGCAGCACTTCCCTACTCGTAAAGCTACACAAGTCTACTGTAAATACAGTCCTATGTAATTACAGTTCAATTCTCTTCTTTCAATAACCTTCTATATCTTATACTCACTTCTAAACTACTATATGTAATTTCCAATTACAATAGAAGGACAAGATTAATTACCTCGATAAGCCCAAAATTATCCAAGTTTTAATGTCGATCCTGAGCAACGTTTAGTTCCTACTCCGTGCGCTCCAGCCCACTCCAAGCAACCCTTATACGCTCATAACCAACTCCTCTTTAAGAACCAACCTAAACAAGTGAAGAACACTAAGGTTCTTGTCCTCACAATTCTCGGCCAAGGTGAGGCTTTAGGGGCTAGGGTGTGAAATCTTTTCTAACTTTTGGTTAACAATCTTCCTAATACACTAAGGAAGAACACTTAAGAGTTTAGGAATTTTTGGACAAAGTTTGGTTAAGGGAGAGGGGTGTTTCGGACGAAGGCTTTCAAGGAAGGGGGAGGGGAAGTTTGGACGAGAACTTCAACTAAAGGGGGAGAGGGATTTTGAGACTTGGAAATTGTTCAAGTGATGAAGAAGTCTTGCTATCAAGGGGGGTATTTATAGAACCTTCAATGGTCTAGATTAAAACAAATGGAGGGTGAAGATTTGGATCCATGTGAAGAATGAGGTCTTCCAACCAAGTGTCCACCACAACCTTGGGACATATGTCCCCCACAAATATGAGCCATGTGGCCATCCACATGGCTCACAAAACCGTCCAAATACCTACTCCCACTCACTAAAAGAAAATATCTTCCAAGACTTTGACCACTTGACCATGCAAATCGTCCAACAATCCGTCCACTTGAGGGTGACACATGTCGCCCTCTCGTTGGTCCAAAATATTCATTTTCCGAAAATATCCGTAATGCCAAAAATCCGAAAATAAAGTGGGCCTCACAAAATCGTAAATTCTCTCGTGGGCCCCACGTGACCAATTCCGGAAATTAAAATTTCAAATACTTCTAAAATATTCCAAAAAGTCCGAATACCAAATCTGGGAATCCAATTCCCATTAACGAACCTTTTTACTTTACAAAAACCGGAAACTTTTCCGTCGAAAAATCACATCTTTCTTCCTTTCCAAAATTACTGTCGTATTCTCGTACGTACGTCCTCACATACATACTCTGGAACTACGGGGTGTAACATAAGTCGTCTGTAAAAGTAATGAAGTAAGAGAAACCTTCTCTAGCTTGAGTTGAAAATGGTCCACATACGTCAGTATGTACCAACTCAAGCACCTCTTTGACATGGATCCCTTTTCCAGAAAGAGGTTTAATAGTCATCTTACCCTTCAAAAAAGATTCACAGTTACCATAAGATTATAAGTCAAATGGTTCAAGGTAATTTAATTTTATCAACCGTTCTATCCTCGTTTGATTGATATGACCAAGTCTGCAATGCCACAAGTAGGTAGAATTTCTTTCGTTTAACTTAGCTCTTTTATTTTGTACATTAAAAATTTCCCTGCGACAGTTTAATATACAATCCATTCACAAAAGGCGCAATTCCATACACAACATTATCATAAGCCAAAATCATATTGCTATTATTAATGCTTGAGGAAAAGCCCTCAGTGTCAAGAACATGAATGGAAATAATGTTCCTTATCAAAGAAGGAACATAATAACAATTTTTTAACATTAAAATATTGTCGGAAGGTAAATCTAATCTATAATCTCCCACGCGCTCAGCATCAACACGTGCTCCGTTTTCGACGCGCAGGTCCACCTCGCGAGGTCCGACCTTCCTGCTATTAGTTAACCCCTGCACATTTGTACAAATGTGTGAGCCACAAGCGGTATCTAGTACTCAGGAATGAGAGTCATTTATAGATAGATTAATTTCAATTACAAACATACCTTGTCCACTAGAGGATGGTGCACCTGGTGCCATCCCTCCTCCTGGAGCTGTACAATCCTTCCTCCAATGCCTCTTCCTGTTGCAGTTCATGCACACATCCGATGTTGGAAGTTTCTTCTTCTCATACGCCCCTCCATGGGGCTTCATTGATGTTGTCGGAGCAACAACTTTTCTCTTCCTCTTCTGTTGTCCCTTACCTTTCGGTTTGGGATAACTAGATGAGCCAACCATCAGGATAGGTTTGCTCTTGGAGACCGAAGATTCAAAAGTTTTCAGCATATTGTGCAATTATGACAACTTCGCCTTAGTTCCATTCATATTGTAATTTATAATGAAACTCTCGAACGAACGTGGAAGTGAATGGAGGATGAGTGTGGTAGAAACTCTGTCGTGAAATTTTATTTCAATAGATGTCAACCTTTCTATCAACTCAATCATTTTCAGCACATGAGGAAACACTTGGCCCCCTTCAATGAGTTTATATTTGAAAAGTTCTATGAGCAGTTCATACTCCATTATCTGAGACTGTGAGTCATAGAGAATTTTCAAATGTATCAACATCTCATTGGGCCCCATGTTCTCATTTTTTCTTTGTAATGTAGGTGACATAGAAGACAACATCAAACACTGAGTTGAAATAGCATCATCATAATGTTTTTGATAAGCCACTTTATCAAAGGTTGCATATTCGGCAGAGTCATCCGCAGGAACTGTAGGGAATACCTGGTCCAATGTATATTCAATTTTCTCTTATCTCAGGACTATTCTTACATTCCTGAGTCAATCTATAAAGTTGGGTCCAGTCAATCTATTGGATTCCATTAGCATTTTCATTGAGAAGTTCGACATTCTGAAGATCTGAAGATATAGATAGGAAAATGCAATCAAAAATTCATTCTCCTAATTACACACATTCGTTATATGCTAATTTAACATGGCCTTTTGTTTTAATTAGATCCCACTATTTTGCATACTTCTACGACCCCAAGGTAGAATACGGACCTAAAATATTTTAAAGGTCATAATGAGCCAAGATTCAAACATATGCTACATCCGCATTTGCTTTGGCTGATAACTTCTGTCACGACCCGACCCCGGGCCGCGACTGGTGCCCTACCTGGGCACCCTCTCAGACATACATCAGAGAATATCAGCGGAACATACACAACACATAAACCTGTTTAGACAATAAACATCACAGGCTAGCCGATAAGGCTGTCTTCCATGAAATATAAATAACCAAAGTAAGACAGTACAACTTTGATCTTACAGCCCAAACCACAAATGTTACTACAGAACTCTAGGAAAACAACAGTGGCGGGACAGGGCCCCGCCATACCCCTGAATGTACATAATATCTACAACTTCAGGGAAAATCGTACCAAAAATACAAGCCTCCGGAGAAATGGAGCTTCTGACACCTGATCAGTGATCCTAAGAATGAGGATCCACCACCTGCTTACCCCTACCTGCGGCATGAATGCAGCCCCCGAGGAAGGGGGTCATTACACAATATGTACTAAGTATGTAAAACTGAAAAATACTGTAATTACATCATGAGTCTAAAACAGAGCCGGAGACATGTATGAAAATCAAATTACAGTTCATTGTGCCTTACTAACAATGAGAGTAAATAAGAGTATACTTACAACATAAAAATAGGAGACTCACGATCAAATCATGGGTAGCAAATCCATGAAGTGGTATAATGTCTTGGGGGTTTACCCCGCAATCATACTCAGAAGGTGGTATAACGTCTTGGGGGTTTACCCCGCATTTATACTCTTACCCTGGAGAAGGTGGTATAACGTCTTGGGGGTTTACCCCGCATTTATATTCTTACCCTGGAGAAGGTGGTATAACGTCTTGGGGGTTTACCCCGCATTTATACTCTTACCCTGGAGAAGGTGGTATAACGTCTTGGGGGTACCCCGCATTTATACTCTTACCCTAGCTCAACCGGCTATCATACATAACATAAGTAAGTTAAGAAATCCCCTAACTTTTTATTAGTCTTGTTCATATACATTTTAGTTCACTTAAGGCACTAACATGTCTTAATAAAAGAATCCGGGAATTTAACCCAAGTACTACATACTTCTACTCTTTTAAAAAGAATGACTCCTTTTTATATAAAACTTCCAAGATACTAATAACCATAGCATCAAGTCACTTGGCTTTACTTATCTTACTTAAAGTAAATCTCTCCTTTTAACTTTCCATAAAGCGAATATAACCAACTTCCCATAAAGTCATTATATTAACCTTATACCTTAGTCAATTAAATTTTCCTATATCCAAGGGACTTAAACTTTTAAAACAAAACAAGTATCATATACTTAAAACACTTCAAGTCCCTTAACTTTGAAAACTTAAGACATCCTTAATAATTTTAAAGATGTGGGTTAATCTCCTAACTCGCCCAACTTGGTCATTCTTAAATAAGTAAAGGATATCAAAGTATTGTACGTCTACCGTACTATATAAGTACAACTATTCATGCTCAAGAGATAGGAAAGTTCCACATACATCTTCGGGTCAATCCACTCGCAAGTCCAATATACCGCACGTAATATGTCAACCTATAATGACCATAATACGTCCATTAGCCTCTATCTTCAACGTAGAACATTCTAGTTGAAAAGTCTCTTATTCCTACGGAAAAAATTGGACAGCACTTCCTTTGTTTCTACATACTTTGCCACCTTTTTCAAGGCTGAATCCAATAACCAAACACGCCAACTTTAAGGCTCAACAATGCAGTTAACAAATAGGGGATTACACGCCTACTAGACGTGTAAAATTTCGCCCCACAATTGATATCAAACTAGTACAAACTACAAGGTCCAATTCGTCAACTTTGAGATATAACAACATAAATTCTTATCCAATTCCTTTTTAATTCAAATTCTTATCCAATTCCTACATGAAATATATCTAAAGGCAATATTGACAACTACAAGTCCTTTCTTCCATACATGCAACACAATTTTACTTAAAGAAATGAACGGATTGTTACCTTGGAGTTTACCCAAAATAGTCCAACAAATTTCCCTTGCCTTCCCTCCACAATCACCTCCACAAACCTCCTACAAGCTTGTCAACATATTTCCTTCTTGCCACCTTTCCAAAATTTCTCTAGGCCTTGGTTTCTTCTTGAATTTCTAGAGAGAAGGGAGAGGGATTTAATTTTAGAGAGAAGGGAGAGCTTTCAAGAATGACCAAGTCTTCAAGACTTGGTCAATAAATAGGACATGCACAAAATCAGATAGGGGGGGGGGGGGCACGTGTCACCCTCCCATGGCCTTTTTAAAAAAAGCTTCGATTTTCCCAGATTCGCAGAACCCGCCTCGCCGCGCAGCCTGCGATCGGCGCTGGCTGAAAACCTCTGCAAACTTCCGACTTCCGCGCGTCTGTTTCAAGACCGCGGTGCTACAACTTCAGCGACTTTCAGACTATCCGGCGCCGCGGCCCTGCATCCGGCGTCGCGGCACTGTGGCCCCTGACCGAAAACACTTTTCTGCTCGACTGCGCACTAAACTTGTACCTTCCATAACTTTCTACTCCGA
The DNA here is from genome assembly GCA_029844215.1 of Przewalskia tangutica. Classification (NCBI taxonomy): domain Eukaryota; kingdom Viridiplantae; phylum Streptophyta; class Magnoliopsida; order Solanales; family Solanaceae; genus Przewalskia; species Przewalskia tangutica. The sequence continues at coordinate 14,211,253 of CM056733.1, read as the reverse complement.
TGTTCTATCGACGAACGGTTGGTTGTGTTGGGAACTAACTCAACGAACTACATACTAGGCCTTTGAAACACCTAGGAACTCTTAATGCAACTGGACATAAACCGCCTCAAAGTTGACTAAAAACCCGTCTGAAACATTCTTTCGACCTATCTTTCAAAAATTTAAAACTTAATTCCTTTCGTACGTTCTCATAAGCATGACCTGAATTACGGGGTGTAACATTCTCCCCCCCCCCCCTTAGAAACATTCTTCCCGAATGTTCCTTCAATGTTTACTCAAATCACAATATCGACATAGACCCTCTTAACTATTCTTCTTGCAAAAATAATGCTCTACACGGCCACAATAATACTTAAGCATAATTGCTAAATTTAAAACTAACAATCAGGAAAGTGGGTTACTTGGAGGTGTAGGGAACACGTGAGGATACTTCTTCCTCATGTCCTCTTCTGCTTCCCATGTCATTTCCTTTCTGTTCTCATTCCGCCATAAGACCTTGACGGAAGCCACATCCTTTGTCCGCAGTCGCCTAACCTGACGATCGAGTATCGCTATGGGACTCTCCTCATACGATAACCCCTCTGTCACCTGGACATCACAAATCGGGTGCACTCTAGATGGATCTCCAATACACTTTCGCAACATGGACACATGAAAAACTGGATGTACTGTCTCCAGATCGGACGGCAGACCCAACTCATAGGCAACCTTGCCTACCCTACGGACAATCTGGTAAGGCCCAATGTACCTTGGGCTAAGTTTCCCCTTCTTCCCGAATCTCATCACGCCGCCGTGGGTGATACCTTGAGAAGACCCAATCATCCACTTCAAACTCCAGTGTCGACGCGATGATCTGCATCGACTTACATGCGACTCTTAGCTGACAATAACCGCCCATGGATAAGCTTCACCTTATCCACTGCCTGCTGAATCAAGTCTGGCCCTACTAACTCAACTTCTCCCACCTCAAACAAGCCTATCGGTGACCTGCACTTCCTCCCGTATAAGGCCTCATAAGGCGTCATCTGGATACTAGAATGGTAGTTGTTGTTATATGCAAACTCCACAAGAGGTAAATGATCCTCCCATACCCACGAAATCAATAACACGGGCCGCAGCATATCCTCGTGTATGCGTATAGACGCTCGGCTTTGTCCGTCGGTCACGAGGATGAAGCAGATCGAGACTCACCTGTGTCCCTAGTTCCATCTGGAAAGACCTCCAGAAGTTAGCCGAGAACTGGGCTCCCCTGTCTGAAATGATCGATATAGGCACTCCGTGCAGTCTCACAATCTCTCTGATATAAAATCTAGCATAATCCTCGGCCGAAAAAGTCGTCCTGACTGGAAGAAAATGGGCTGATTTCGTCAGTCGGTCGACAATAACCCATATGAAATCATGCTTCCTCTGAGTGTGAGGTAACCCTGTAATAAATTCCATATTGATCACCTCCCACTTCCATGTCGGAATCTCTATCATCTGCAACAACCCACCAGGCTTCTGGTGCTCCACCTTGACCTGCTGACAATTCGGACACTGCGCCACACACTCCGCAACGTCCCTCTTCAGGCCATCCCACCAATATATACACCTGAGGTCATGGTACATCTTAGTCGACCCCGGATGAATAGAGTAACGAGCACTATGTGCCTCCCCCAGAATCTGCTGACGAAGTCCTGCTACATCAGGTACACATAACCTGCCCTCAAATCTTAGCACCCCATCAGGTGCTACCTCAAATAGACTCTTCTCCTTCCGAAAAGTCGTACCTCGATACCGTACCATAATCGGATCCTCATATTGTCGTCTCTTCACCTCCTCGGCGATGGAAGACTCGGCAACCTCTCGAACCCGAATCCCATTGCTATCAGAATCAACCAAACGAACCCCAAGGTTCGCTAGCTGATGTAACTCGCGGACCAGACCCCTCTTCTCTGGATGCACACCTGACAGACTACCCATCGATCTGCGACTAAGGGCATCTGCAACTACATTGGCCTTCCCTGGGTGGTATAGGATATCGACATCATAGTCCTTAAGTAACTCTAACCACCGTCTCTGCCGCAAGTTCAGCTCCCTATGGCTGAATATATACTGGAGGCTCTTGTGGTCTGTGTAAATATCCACATGAACTCCATACAAATAATGTCTCTAGATCTTCAAGGCATGAATCACTGCTGCCAACTCTAAGTCATGTGTGGGGTAGTTCTTCTCATGCTTCCTGAGCTGTCGAGATGCGTACGCTATAACTTTACCGTGCTGCATCAGCACGCACCCAAACCCGACACCCGACGCATCACAATAAACCACATATCCATCTAAACCCTCTGGAAGAGTAAGAACTGGGGCGGTCGTCAATTTCTCCTTCAGTAACTGGAAGCTCTCCTCACAAGCATCCGTTACTCTAGGCCTTGGTTTCTTCTTGAATTTCTAGAGAGAAGGGAGAGGGATTTAATTTTAGAGAGAAGGGAGAGCTTTCAAGAATGACCAAGTCTTCAAGACATGGTCAATAAATAAGACATGCACAAAATCAGATGGGGGGGACACTTGTCACCCTCCCATGGTCTTTTTTTTTTAAAAACGGTTCTGATTTTTCCCCCAGATTCGCAGAAACTCGCCGCGGCGCTGCAACTTCAGCGATTTTCAGACTATCCGGCGCCGCGGCCCTGCATCCGGCGCCGCGGCGCTGTGGCCCCTGACCGAAAACACTTTTCTGCTCGACTGCGCACTGAACTTGTACCTTCCATAACTTTCTACTCCGATGTCCTATCGACGAACGGTTGGTTGCGTTGGGAACTAGACTCAACGAACTACGTACTAGGCCTTTGAAACACCTAGGAAATCTTAATGCAACTGGACATAAACCGCCACAAAGTTGACTAAAAACCCGTCCGAAACATTCTGTCGACCTATCTTTCAAAAATTTAAAACTTAATTCCTTTCGTACGTTCTCATAAGCATGACCTGAATTACGGGGTGTAACAACTTCAATAGCACACTTTGGTAGGTACTCAACCAATTGTAAATCTTATTCACAACTCTTGGTTTGATTAAATATCTTTCATTTTAATATTACGTCTTTAGACTAGTCCGATACTTTGGCGCCAAGATTCATTTAAACAAGTCAACTCCATTACACGACTGTGTTTAAATGCCTAAGTAAATTTAGCCTTTGCAAGAAAATACTTTGGTGTAAATACCTACAAAAGTTTATTATCTCTCATTTTAACACATCTATGAAAAGGCCTGAGTACTCGTAGAATTAGAGCAAATACTTTGGCATAAATACTCGTAACGTCGAAAATGATTTTGCACTCTAACAATTATAATGGACGACACGTTTTAATTAGACTTGTATTTTAATGTTTGGGGAACATTTTCAGTTTTGGGGATTTCAACCAAGATCAACAATTATGGCATACATCATATGTCATCCTATCATGCAATTTCTAAACACATTTAGATGGAAAACCATCAAACCCAATAGGAATGATATAAGATGGTTTTAATCACATACTGGGCGCCGTCTACCCAAACAGTTATAGAGGTCATTGAAAGTAAATAATTACTGGGTGCCGCCTACCCAGACAATAATTGCAAACGTTACACTAATAATTTAAATGCATCACATTCAGTCACTTAGCACATTTGTATATTATAAAATAATATACCATTAATGACAATCATGAGTTTATTTGTCTAAACTTTAAAACTATGTTTATGTCTAACAGTCCCTAAACATTTTCTGATTGAAAATTCTGATTTTCAGGATTTCTGCAAACTTTTAAAATTTACAGTTTAGTCCCTTAAGAATTTAAATGTTCAATTTGAACTCAAATAAATTCAGAAAATACAATTTTAACTCTCAGAAAATATTTTCAGGTTTCAGGGACCTGCTTGCAATTTCCAGAACTCAAAATCAAATTTTCAGAAAGTTTTTTTAATTACATATTTGCTCGAAAGGACCAAATCTGTCCAATTTAAAATTTATTTTCAGATTCTGAAACTTTAAAACTTCAGTTTCTCATTTCAATTTTTTTTTTAAAAATCCCGTCGACGGCGTCGTTGCCCTGCAGGGAGGCGTCGCGGCGCCGAAAGTTCAGAGACAATAATTTTGCAGATTTTCTCGAAATTTTATTTTGCTTCTGGATGAACCGCGTCGTGACCCTATTGAACAAAGTTGTGGCGCCGTCGCAAAACCCTAGTCAGCACCGCGACACTCCATGATGGAGTCACGACGTCTCAACCCCAGAACCACAATTTCTGCAATTACAAAACCCTAAAACTTATTTAGATCTGAATGACTTCCTCGATTACATCACTGTTTAACATATCCGGAGACAAAATTTATGTGTTCTTGAGATTTTAAGGTTTTTAAAACTTTTAGACATAAATCAAAATTCAAACAAATCTTAACTCATATTATCATTAATATTCATTGTATAATCACACAAAACAGCTCAGGCTTTGATACCACTGTAGGGTTTTGTCGGGTTCGTACACGTAGCGGAATTTGAAAATTTATGTTTCAAACCCGACGACGGTCAAACTGTAGGATGATTATACAATGTAAAATAACACAAGCAATAATGTAATACTTCGAACGAAGACTTACATTGTAGTTTAGCAATCTGAAACTTGAGGCTTGTGTAGTCCGAGGGTGCGCACACAATAGTTCCTCGATTTGCAAGTCAAAACTATGATGTAATTTCTCCTTTGGAAAGCTAAGAATTCCAGCAGAGTTTCAATAGAGTTAATCTTATGAAAAGATGGTGTAGAAAATATGAGGCAAAACCCTGTATAAATAGCTGAAAAATCAGCTAGGGTTTCCCTCGTGGGCCAGGCCCAGAAACCAAAACAGAATGGGTCATTCGGACCCACTGGACGCGTGTCGGCGCCGCGGCGCTGAGTAAGTGGCGCCACAGCGTTGTGGCGCCGTGGCCCTGCTCCAATTTTTTGCTTCGTTTATATTTTATTCTTATGTCTCGGTTATCAATTGAACATTTATATCCTCTCTGATTACATCCTTGAATCGACGGAACAATTGACTTAGTGTTACCCTTCATGCTTTTACATATTGACACTAACTACATTAGGGTCTACACGAAACTTCTAGACTGCGCCGGAAGACGAACTCATTATGTAAAGTTTAGCTACACGAAACATGTGAACTGAACCTCTATGTGGGAAGATAAAATCCTTTCATTGATGACACACTCAATCAAGCTTAGGATTTGTCAAATGTCTATCCAAATGACTTGATCATTATAACTCATCTATATTAGTTGACAACAGGACCATATTAAAGGCATGTCTAATGCGTTGGCCAACGACTTAATCAACCTAATAACATATGAGTATCTGAGTGCTCACTTGAATATACATTCAAGGAATGAATCCTAATCTTGGCTCACATACCACCTTTAATCTATTTCGCAATGCACCCAAAAAAGTCGCATCTCAACCTATAAGGCATTTGAGCTTATGACATGATCAAAGTACATTACTCCGTAAATAAGGTGATATTGACCTCAATTCAAAGGACTTCTATCTCTCATATGTCGATGACATTATAGACATATAACAAATAGTGCATCAGCAGAGTATACCAATACTTCAACAAGTATCCATGTATCGATCACGAGTTGTCATAACTCGTAGCAAGTGAGACATACTACATCCCCTAAGGATATGATGCAGACCACATGTCGACGTATCGCATATCATCGATATCCCAATCTCGATGATCATTAATCGAGGTTTTAAGAGTTACGTTATAACATTAATTCTCACATCATTAATAAACATGTAAACTCATTTATAGAATATTATAAACAATCAACTAATAATTCAATAAATGCAAATATCATAATATTAATCATCATTAATATAAATACGAATGTTTATAAAGTATATTTTGTCCTAATACAGATTGTCTATAGCATATACTTTCAATTCTAACCATTAGGAATTATCCAATGAGTAGATTCAATGATCATATCTCTATATGCATCATCTTTGTATGTGATTTAGTTAATGAGATCAACTAATCTTTATCCAATAAAGAACCCCACATTCATATTGGATCACTAATATCCTAATTAGTAATCTACGATCAAGAACAAGTTTAGATTAAATTATAAGAGACACTCAATTCATAATTCTTTCTTCATTAAAAAATCCAACTGGCGTTGTTTTTTTATTGATTGCATCTTTGGTGTTTTTGCAGACGTTCTATTTAACAGGAGATGATAGGAATAAAAAGTTTTTTAGAGTAGAAAAGATTTCTAGAATAAAGGCTTTAGATCTTAACATTAGTAAAGACCCTGTTGTGCATCCCGTTCTCTTGGGTTTTGATTTCTGACTATTTTTACCTTTAATTTTATTGTTTTGATCTTATTTGCTGTGATGAGGAAAAATGGAGTTCAACATTTAGGGGGGAATATATTTCATTTTTTAAAATTCCTAGGGAGACTTACAAGAGTTCGGAAACAATTTTATATTAACCTTTCACTTCTGTAACGATTTATTAATTCCATTTATGGATAAAACTTTATTGGTACGGGTCAATTTAGTTAGATTAACCATAGACGATAAATGATAAATTAAGATTCTATTTTATTAAATAATAACGAAAAGGCAATAACATAAGTTAGAACTTGAAAGGTCTATTTGTTTTATTTCCTGCGCTCTTCTGCATTTTATTTCTTTGATCCCCATCGGAAGTCAGAAAGTTAACTCCCAATCACATTGTTGGGAGTTCACATATGAAATTTTTATCATCCTATTTTTTAAAATTATGTAGCAATCTTGAAGTGTTATAAGATGTCAGCCAATCGCTTAGAAATTGAAATTCTTCATGTAGCAACAATAAAAAATGTAAATAGCAACAAAAACTTAATATATTGTTGCTAAAAAATATAAATGACAACAAAAAAATTATTTTTTGTTGCGAAAACTTTTCACATCAGAGGTTATTGCAACAACATGCAATAACTTTTGTTGTTGCATATTACACCCCAAACTGAGGGGTGTGGTCGGCACCCGTTACCATACTGGCCCGAGCGTACCACTCTGAAACATAACCACATAATATAAATTGTGGCCCACAAGGCCATAACAATATGAATATACAAGACATTATCTAGACGTCACAACAAGAGGAGTACACAACTCCAAACACTATATACAATATGGTACAAGACCTACAAGGTCGTCGTACAGACTAACTGAATACGCCAACCAAATCTACAAGCTTATATGGAAAACATAACTGTGACATGGCCGAGACAGGGCCCCGACCTACTCATAACTTGTACCTGTACCAAACTCAGCTCATGACTCTGACTCGGTAGCTTCGGATGAAGTGAAGCTCACCACTCAATCCGCAGAACTCAACCAACCCCTACTGGGGAGGTCGATCTACAACTCTACCTGAATATACAACATAACACGCAACACCCCTGACAAATGGGACGTCGGTACGAATGAAATGTATTGGTATGTAAAACATGAATAGCAATATGAAAATATAAGTTGTAAATAGGAGCATAAATGCAATATGATCCTCTGATAACATGTATGCCACATATGGCGAACAATGAAACTATATTGGACTCTTGGTATAACAACTTTGGTTTGTAATCTGCCCCCGTCTTATAACACGAGGTGTAATATGTGACTTTCCTCAGGTATACTCTGTCACGATCCGACCCGACGGGCCGCGACTAAACGTCCTAATTGGACGTCATTACTAACCTGTCACTCTTAATTCATTTAATACCGAGATTTATAAAAAATATGGCAGCACAACGCCACATTTATAACATATCCCCAAAATAGGCGAGATGACCAGGCTGTCTTTCACAACTAACCAACATTCACAACAGGCTAGCCGACTAGGCTGCCACCAAATAGCATCAAATAAACAAAGAAACAGTCATAATAGGCACGCCGGCAAGGCTGCCCCACTATATACGGGAACATCCCAAAACAAAGTAGAGCAATACAGTTGACTAAAATGCATAACAATCTTCACAAAACCAAAACACATCTACCGCCCACAACTGTCTACAGACCTCTAAGAGTACGATCACGACATAAGACGGGACAGGACCCCGTCGTGCCCAAGATATACATAAGTCTGAAATATAAGAGTCTGTACCAAAGTGACTGGCTCCGGAACAAGGGAGCTCTTTAGCAGCTGGTAGATTTCCTAAACTGGAGGGTCACCTAACCGATCACCTGTACCTGCGGGCATGAACGCAGCCGAAGAAAAGGTCGATGCGAAATAATGTCTTGAGTATGTAAAACATGAATTTACAGAAGGATCGAATCGGCGTAAGATAACATGAGACATATATGAAAAATCAGAGATACCAATGCAACTGTACCATATGAAAAGAAAGTCATGCATGTCTAACAATCATCATAATCAAGATCATCTCCGTACATATAACTACCCGGCCCATCCTGGGTCTCGGTCCTCATGCTTTATACATATAACTACCCGGCCCATTCTGGGACTCGGTCCTCATACTCTGTACATATAGCTACCCGGCCCATTCTGGGACTCGGTCCTCATATTCCGCAAATATAGCTACCCGGCCCATTCTGGGACTCGGTCCTCATATTCCGCAAATATAGCTACCCGGCCCATTCTGGGACTCGGTCCTCATAACACCATCTATATAACATACAATCACAACATACACAAGTAGAATATCATGAGAAACCATATGTAATACAAACCATCATCGGAGACGCCATGGAATAATCTTATGCATTTTAAATCATCAGATAAGACTCAATGGAATAATCATATGCGTTTTAAATCATCATATAAGACTCAATGGAATAAGTAAAATAAACTATCCTTTAGAAAATCAAGGCACGATCATATCATGAATAATTATTTTATTAAAACTATGCTTTGAAGGAATCACGTACGTCCGCCGTACTTTCATTAAAATCATGTCAAAAGAAGGAAAGGAACGATTTTCACAAAATCATGCCAAAGAAGGAAAGGAAAGATTTTCACAAAATCATGCCAAAGAAGGAAATGATAGTCTCACATACCTCTTAGACGAACTAATTAACTCAATATTAAGATACGCCTCGTCTAGCACGTCAACATATAATAATGATAATTCGTTCGTCAATTCTATGATTTCTAACGTGAGTTATATTGAGTAACGACTTCCTATTTCTATAGAAATTTGGGCAACATTTCCTCTGTTTAGGTGCGTATCCACAATTTTCCAATAATCCAAATCAACCAACAATTCACATCATTTCAATATGTAATCTAATTAGGCTCCATAAGCTACATATACGCCATCATACCACCTCTTTTCTCCTTACTTATGAAAGACAACATTTTAACCATCAAGGTGATTATCGCACCTATTTACCATATTCATTCAATCCTTAGTCATATTAGAATAGTCCATGGAAGCAAGCCCAATCTTCTATCAATATTGAAGAATTCAAAAATGTGAAATTTACACTTTTCTATACTTTAATTCTTCCAAGACATATATAGGTAACTACCGCAATACATATGCATATCTATAACTTATTTTTAAGCATTAAAACAGCCTGTAGAGTTCATCCAACAATGTCCAATAAATTCATGTAAGTTTCGACCAACACAACATAATTTCATACTTTCTTTCTTAATTATTTTTTTTTACAATACAATTCATGTTCCAATAATTCCTTATGAACACTATAACTTAATTATCAAGATTCCTTCTTTAATTCACACATGCAATTTGTGATAAAGTTGACAACACAACCATAGAACATAACAACTCCAAAATTGCTAGAATTAGCTTCAAAATCGGTCCGACACCTTTCAACAATTACATGCATGTTCAAATTCTAATTTTCCCTTAATCTAATTTCATCTCTTAATATAAGTTCATATCCTTAATCTACAACACCTTGCAACTTCAATTATTAAATGAAAAGAAGGATTTTTACCTCAAAATTTCACCCAAAAAAAACTGCTCACTGCCCTATTTTAGTGCCCCAAATTTTCATCAATTTCTTGTCCAAGTTGTCACTTCTTCAACTCCAAATTGTCATGCATTCATTCTTCAATGTTTACCCATCATTCCTTATGTTTTTCTTCCAAGAATTTGCCTTAAAATCTTTGAAATACACTGCCCAATTTTCGGTCCAGCAATCCCCTTTTTTCCCACTGTTTTTATGTTAACTTTGGTGCATAATCTTATGGAAGAATATACTTAGGAATGGGAGGTGAGAATCTAAAAAAAAAATCTAATGTAGAGGGGTGTTCGGCTGGGGTATGTTGAGAGAGGAGAGGATTGTTGTGGGTTTTTTTTTTGAAATTGAGTGGTAGAAGATGGAAGATAGATGGTCTTCTAATATTTACACACACAAAAAATTAAAAAAAAAACTAATTACAACTTGGTCCACTTCTTACAATTAATTAATCTTATGTCTCCATTCTTTTGAATCTTGAAAATTTTATAAGACTTCGTATTCCCGTTGTCATTACTTATATAATTCGTTACTATTCCATGACGGGAATATATGACTTTATCATTTTCAATTTCCCTTGACATGCCCATAGCTTGCATAAATATACTTATATCCATTATCCGAATCATAAACCTTAATTACGTTCTTAATTACCGTCTTAAACTTACGAGGCGTAACATACTCTGAGATGTATGTATGGATGCACATATAAGTGACTCGTCCGACCGACTATAGCGTGGCGCGGTGTGTATAATGTACATGTACAACTTCTCACCGGCTGGTCGCAACGGCGGTGTGAATAATAGATATATGTATATAGTTGTCCACCAGCATAAGTTCGGTGATATGAATATTGTACTGTAATAATCATGGAACTTGGCCTCTTTGAGTCTCACAACTCCTTGACTTTGCTTTAATACGCTTTGGTCGACTCGACGTTTAACTCTTTGGAACCCTTCTTTTGAGGTCTATGAAGTTTAGAGACAAACAAGATACACTGAATACAATAACGAGATATAATGTTCAATGAAAGACAACAATATGTGAATAGGACTCAACCTTTGAAGGTAACCACGATTTTTAGCTCTTAACTCTGGTTCGATCTTTTCTTTTACTTTTCAATGATAACTTGTCAGTATACAAGAATGTGACTTAAGATACTCCATCAAGAAGAAGTATGGTCTCAACCAGATAATCACCATTGAACATGAAACGCAATAATAGTAATGGGACTACACCCGACAAGGGATAATTGATAAACGAGTAGAATAGTTCTTTGGACATTTCTTTTGAAAATGATAAGTACTTTGGATGTCATGCCTTTGAAAGAAGGTAATATCCTTACATACCTACGTATCTTAGTTACCAACACCTCATGAACCCTCTAACGCTTTATGAGTGATCATCTACACAATGTAGAGGGTTTGGATCAAAATAAGATCAACAAACTAGGAGTCAACTTACTCGAGTAATTCAACGAACACCTAGAAGGCATATTCTTCTAATTGTGGTGTTCAGTGTCACCAACATATTACTAACTTCCCTTCAACACCACATCAATAGAAACAATCCCACAACTACAACAACAACAATACATACTCCAACTTTTAGCCATAATCATCTCCGAGTTTATTCAAGAACAATAGCAACTTCTTCATGGAGTTTTTAACTTAACTATCACAAATTGCCTTCATCAATTACTCTAATTAAGATATGAGAAGTTAGATATCATTAAGACATCAAGATCTTACCTTAAACCAGCCAAGAAGGCTTGCACCATAATCTCCTCTCCAAGCTCAAGAAGGTCCTTCACTTCATCTCTCTAATATGAAGATCCCAAGCTCCATAATGGTTATCTATGGAGTATTCTCCTTAAATTTAGTATGAAAATAGTCCTTGATGACCTAAGAACCCTAGAGAGATGTTGGAGATGGATTGGGAAATGTTGGGGTCGGATTTTGGATAAAATGAGAAAGCCACCAATTTGGCTATCAATAGTACTCTCCACCGCCTCTCATCTACGACTGGTTATGCACCACAGATCACCATATGCAGCCACATATGCTACCAAGATGGTGGCAGTGACGTGAAGGAATAAGGTTTTTAATCCGCTGCCACATCTGCTAGGTGGAACGACTTTCGTGGGGCGGAACATTTAACGTATCGTCTAATATTTACCAAATTTTGTCAAGATGCATTTTCTTTAATCCAATTAACTTCCAACCTTCTGTATACCTCTGTAATACTCATATGAGTCGTATGTGACCCTCTGAAAGGGTCTTGAGTTGCCGGAGATCAAATAGACTAATCATACATTTGATCGCACGCAGAATCGCGAGGTGTAACATCTTTTTCCCCTTAAGAACATTCGCCCTCGAATGTTGAGGGACGTAATTGAGAGGCTTTACCTCTTAGATCTTACCAGAATTTTGGCAGAGTTTCCTCTACAAATAGAATTAACTCAAAACATGCCAAATAACCAGAACCAACACAAATGCCACACAGGGTCATCTAAAGTAATATAATATCATATTGGCCTCACATGATTGTCTATCTATACTGGTAATCTAAAGGGCAAGACATAACTCACATCGACTGTCCATTCCTAGTGTCTGAGCTACTTCTATCATATCTATGCGGTGATCCTCATCTGTACATATGCATAAAACAAGTTCACTACTATAGACTACGGACAAAGGGACCATGTCGCACAAGTATTACGTGAACCTGATGTCCGGACTATTAGAGAATACCTAGATCTCATGCCTTTCTTAGCTGCCCATATCATTATGTTTATGCCATTGCTTCTCCATGGTACTTTAACGAATACCATTTTATGAGTCCGAAACTCCTGGACTTAGTGATAAAGGATAGTAGTCGAGACCTCTTCATAGGAAAGGTATCTAGTAATCTGAACATTCTTGATAGGCAAAAAATGAGAAATACCTTCTATATATAAGGTGTGAATTAATTCTTCTCAAGATAGAATAAAATTCTATCCTGCAATACTGGAAATTGAAATTGCAGAACTTCAGCGAACTCAACAGTAGTAAATCACATGATACTTATTGATTTTCTCTTTGAAAATAATGCATAGTAGAGGGGAGAAAAAGTCTAATTTTTTCGAAGAGTTTTTATTGTCGTGATTGCAGTGTGTTTTTTAGGCGAAGCCTCTGAAATCTTTTATATGGCCATTGAACAGATACAAAGGCATCTGGAAGAAGGTGACCTTTTGTTTGGTCGTAAATTTTTAATTCGTTAATGATCGTTAGGAAATAATTAATTATTCTGTGAATTTTAAATAAAAAATACCGCGTTGATTTATATCAAGAAAGGAAATTAAATAACGAAATTAGAAAATAAATTTGATCCAAAAATATTATCAATTAATCGGATCATTTGCCGAAGCCGAAGCGAGCCAAGCGACGACGACAACGTGAGGGTAAGCACATAAATGTTTCTTTCCACCACCAATGTGGAAGAAAGATTACTTGAAAATTTTACTTTTTCAAAATTTCATTTTCCTCCATTTTCTAATTCACGCTTCGTCTTTAAAGCCCACATTTTAGTGTTTAATTCTTTAAAGCCCAACATTGAGTTGTTATTTTTATTTACGTTAATATTATTTAAATAATATGTGCAATTTTATCCCTGCCGAATTTGGGGGAAGTATAGTTCCACCAAATGGTGGTAGATAATGATGATTGTAAACATTGGCTAGTAGTGATGATGGTTGATTGTAGTGAATGACAACAATGGTGATTGTGGCTGATAATAATCGGCGGCGAGTCGTAGTTGAAAATGATGGATGATGGTTGTGTGGTGAATAGATGAAATAGATGAACTACCATCTTAATACAAAGTTTTAAATAGACATTAATAATTTTAAAATTTTGTTACATATCTTAATAATTCATATTTATTTAGATCCATTAATGGTTGTAACCTAAAGAAAAAAGAGACAAACACACTTAATAATTAAAATATGAATTATTATATTCAAAGCTAAAACCGAACTTAATAACCATTATGATCTAAATAATAAGATTATGATATTCATTAAGCGCAAACAAACAAGATCTAATTGTCCATTTGTATTCCAAACTGTAGAGGCAAGTTGGCGAGGATCAGAGCTTTGCATGATTATCCAAATGTGCAGCAGAGTTGTTCGTTCGGCAATCAATTTTTAGATAAGGAAAAAAGAAGTAAAATAAGCGTGGAGGTCAACCCCAGGACAGAATTGAGGCAACGCTAACTACCGCATTTAAATAGTAGTGTACTACTAGTATTACAGATCTAGGTGAGACAACGCAAAATAAGAAAAATTAATTAGAACTGAAAGTATATTTATGTCCTAGAGATAACCAGGACAAATGTACTGTATACACATTCATATTTATATTAATGGAGACTAATATTATGACATTTACAATTATTGAATTATTAGTTGATTGTTTATAATATTTTATAAATGCACCCCTAAGAGGTTACATGGTTATTAATATTGTGAGAGATTAATATTATAACGTAACTCTTAAAATTACCTCGACTAATGATCATTGAGAATGAGATATCGATGATATGCGATACGTCGACATGCGGTCTACATTATATCCTTAAGGATGTAGTATGTCTCACCTGCTACGAGTTATGGCAACTCGTGATGGACACATGAATACTTGTTGAAGTATTGATATACACTGTTGATGTACTGTTTGTTATATATGTCTAAAGTATCATCAGCGTGTGGAGGATAGAAGTCCCTAGACTTGAGGTCGATACACGCTTTGTTTACAGAGTAATGTACTTTGATCCTGTCCTAAGCTCAAATGTGTTATAGGTTGAGACGCGACTTGTATTGAGTATATTGCGACGTAGATTAAAGGTGGTAGTTGAGCCAAGATTAGGATTCATTCCTCGAATGTATCTTCGAGAGAACACTCAGATTCTCATATGGTATTAGGTTGACTAAGTCGTTGGCAAACGCAATAGACATATCTATGATATGGTCTTGTTGTCAGCTAATATAGATGAGATATAATGATCAAGCTATTTGGATAGACACTTGGCAGATCCTAGGCTTGATCGAGTGTACCGTGAATGAAAGGATTTTATCTACCCACATAGAGGTTCAGTTCACAGGTTTCGTGTAACTATAATTCACATATTGAGTTCGTCTTCCGGCGCCGTGTAGGAGTTCCGTGTAGACCCTAATGATTAGTGTCGATATGTGAAGGTCTGTAGGGTAACACTAAGTCAATTGTTTCGTCGATTCAAGGATGTAATCAGAGAGAATATATATGTTCGATTTATAATCGAAACATTAGAATAAATAATAATTATTTAATTAAATTGAGATGATGTTTCGGTTTAATTAAAATAGAAACGAGATAGAACTGGACCAGGGCCGCGGCTCGTAGGACCCAGGGCCCCGACGCCTCAGCGTCGCGGCACCTCCCACTCAGCGCCACGTGTCCAGTGGGTCTGAAGTGACCCATTCTTTTTCGGTTTTGGGTCTGGCCCACTTGGAAACCCTAGATGATTTTTTCAGCTATAAATAGAGGGTTCAATCATTATTTTAATACACCCAATTCACAAGAATTATTCTCTGCGGAAACTCTGTTGGATTTCCTAACTTTCCAAAGGAGTAATTACATCGGAGTCTTTAACTTGCAATCGAGGAACACTTGCGTGCTCACCCTCGGCGTACACTTGAAGAAGAAGATTCTGAATTCGCTAAACTGTAAGTGTTCTATCGACGCATTACAGTTTCTTTGTGTTTTACATTATATAATCATCCATCAGTTTGATCGTCCGTCGGTTTAAAACATAAATTTTCAAATTTTGCTACGTGTACGAACCCGACAAAATCCTACAGTGGTATCAGATTCTGGGTTGTTTTGTGTGATTATATAATGAATATTAATGATTATATGGGTTAGGATTCGTCTAAATCTAATTGAATTTTTAAATTTTTAGATTTCTATATGGGACTAAATTTAATCAAATTGAATTTTTAAATTCTTGAGGACTAAATTGTCAATTCTGAAAGTTTATAGAATTTCCTGAAAATCAGAATTTTAAAATCCAAAAATATTTAGTGAGTGTTTGGCATAGACATAAATTTTAGAGTTTTGACGAATAGACCCATGATTGTCATTAATAGTATAATATACAAATGTGACAAGTACTTTAAATGCGAGCATTTAATTATTGCACAGTGTCCGCTATTATTGTCTGGATAGGCAGCGTTCAGTAATTGATTTACATAAATGATCGCAATAACTGTCTGGATAGGCGGCGCCCAGTAGTTGATTAAAACCATCTTATATCATGTCTATTGGGTTGATGGTTTCCCATCTAAATGTGTTTTAGAAATTGCATGATAGGATGTCGTATGATATATGAATGTTGATCTTGGTTGAAATCCCCAAAATTTGAAAATATTCCCCAAACATTGAATACAAGTCTAAAATTAAAACGCGTCGTCCATTATAATTGTTAGGGTGCAAAGTCCTTTTCGGCGATACGAGTATTTATGCCCAATCATTTACTCTAAGTCTACGAGGACTCATACATTTTCATAGATGTGTAAAACGTAAAATTAGATGATAAACTTTTGTGGGTATTTACACCCAAGTGTTTGCTCGCAAAGACCAAGTTTACTTAGATACATAAACGCAGTAGTGTAATGGGGTTGACTTGCTTAGACAAATATTGGCGCCAAAGTGTCGGACTAATCTAAGGACGCGGGATTAAAATAAATTATTTAATCAACCAAGAGTTGCAAATAAGCTTTGCAATTGGTTTTAAGACCAACCAAAATGTGTTATTGAAGTTATCAACTCAAGCAAATGCGGATATAGCATAGGTTTGGATCTTGGCCAATTATGACCTTAAAATGTTTTAGGTCCGTATTCTACCTTGGGATCGTAGAAGTATGCTAAAATAGTGGGAGCTAATTAAACAAAAGTCTATGTTAAATTAGTTTAAAACGAATGTGTATAAAAGGGAAATACATTTTAATTGTATTTTCCTGTCTATCTAAATTCTTCAAAATGTCGAACCTATAATTGAAATGAACAAACTCACCGGACCAAACTATCTAGGTTGGCCTAAGAAATCTAAGAATTGTCCTAAGGCAAGAAAAGATAGAATATGTATTGTACAAATTATTCCCCACAGTCCTTGCCGAAGATTCTGCAGAATATACCACATTTGATAAGGTAGCCTACCATAAGAACCTAGATGACGCCACTTCAGCACGATGCGTCATGTTGTCTTTCATGTCAGTGGAACTACAGAAACAGCATGAGAACATGGTCCCTAAACGAAATGCTCAAACACTTGAAAAGACTCTATGACTCTCAGTCCCAAACTACGTAATATGAGTCGTTGATAGAAACACTTCAAGTGTAAGCTAAGTGAACGGAGCCGAGTGTCTCACCATGTGTTGAAGATGATAGGGTTGATAGAAAGGCTAGCCTCGATTGGTATAAGGCTGCAGAATAACGTCGCTTCCACCCTTATCCTGAACTTTTTCCCTCGTTGTTCGAGAATTTTATTGTATACTACAATATGAACAGAACAAGGGCGAGTCTGCCGGAACTTCATAACATGCTAAAGACCTTTGAATCTTCAACTTCCAAGAGCAGAGCTATGCTCATGATGAGCTCCTCTAGTCATCCCAAATCGAAAGGTAAGGAATGACAGAAGAAGAAGGACAGGCAGTCGCTGCGTCCTCAGCTATGAAGCCTAAGGGAGGTGTGAATAAGAAAAGGTGATTCCGAGCAAGGATATATGTCTCAACTGTAATAGGATGAGTCATTGGAAGAAATGATTGCACTGCATTAGGAGGAAAAGCACCAGATTCTTCTACCTCTAGTGGATAAGGTATGTACGTCATTGAAATAAAGAGAATTTTTCAATGTACAAAACAAACGAGCTAAAATAAGTAAAAGAAATTCTACCTACCTGTGGCATTGTATACTTGGTCATATCAATCAAACAAGGATAGAACGGTTGAGGAAACTTAACTACCTCAAACCATTTGACTTAGAATCTTATGGTAACTGTGAATCATGTTTGAAAGGTAAGATGACCAATAAGCCACTTTTTGAAAAGGGGATACGAGCCAACGAGGTGCTTGAGTTGGTACATAATGATGTATGTGGACCATTTTTGACTCGGGTAGAGGAGGTTTCCCTTACTTCATCACCTTTATAGACGACCTGACAAAGTATAGATATGTGTATCTTATGAAACACAAGTCTGAGGCCTTCGAAAAGTTTAGGGAGTACAAGTGTGAAGTGGAGAAACAACTCGCAAAGAGTATCAAGACTCTTCGATCTGATACAGGAGGTGAATACTTAAGTAAAGAATTTCTAAATTACTTGAAGATACATGGAGTTCATTCCGAATGGACACCTCCTGGAACCACAAATGAATGGTGTTGGTGAGAGGAAAAACTGAACCCTACTTGATATGGTTCGATCCATGATGAGTTTTTCCGCTTTGCCAACATACCTTTGGGGATATGCTATACAGACCTCAATTTATGTTCTAAACATGGTTCCTTCTAAATCAGTTGAAAGCCGTCGTATGAGATATGGTGTGGCAAGAAGCCAGCTCTTAGACATATGAGGCTCTGGGGGTGCCCTGCATATGTCAAGAAGATGCTCACTGATAAATTGGAATCCAAGAGTGAGAAATGTTACTTTGTAGGGTATCCAAAGAAAACTAGAGGATACTATTTCTATGTTCCTAGCGAACATAAGATCATTATTTCTAGGAACGCAACTTTTCTTGAAGAAGAATATGTCTACAAGGAAGAAAGTTGTACATAGATAGAACTTGAAGAAATTCAAGAACAACAAAGTAACATAGAGGTTGAATCCTTGCAGAATGATCAAGGCAATGATTCAGTGGGAGCTTTTGGTGAAGATTGGGTACTTAGGATACGCCTTTCGGTCAGTGGGAGTGTTGCGAGGAATGATGCAGACCTTGGGAGCAAGTGCAGTGACTGCACCTCCTCCCATTCAGGAAAGACATGAAAATGATATTCTTGAAAGCTCTCATATTGGTGGATCAGCCAACACACAAGAACCTTCTCATAGTCAGAACATACCTAGAACTGAACTGCAAGACAATCAACTCTGTAGGTCTGTAAGAACTTATCGTCCTCCAGAAAGACTAAATCTAATTGTGGAAACACATACTGATAAAAATATTCCAGATGATGATGAGCCTACAACTTACAACGAAACAATGGTGGAAATTGATTCGAAGAGATTGCAAAAAGCCATGAAATCTGAAATGCAATCTATGTATGTCAATCAATTGTGGAACTTGGTTGATTTGCCAAATGGGGTTAAACCCATAGGATGCAAATCGCTCTTCAAGAAGAAGATTAATGTATTTGGCAAGGTTCAGACTTATAAAGCTAGACTGGTGGCTAAAGGTTATAATCAGCGTCCTGATGTGAATTATGATGAAACCTTTTCGTCCGTTGCTAGGATAAAATTTATTCGGATTTTGCTTGCTATAGTTGCACATTATGACTATGACATTTGGCAGATGAATGTCAAAACTGCATTCCTCAATGGTAATCTAATTGAGAAACTGTATATGAAACAACCCGAGGGTTTTTCATCCGAGTCCAAACTAAATGTTGTGTGCAAGCTACATAAGTCCATTTATGGACTTATGCAAGCCTCTAGGAGTTGGAATATTTGTTTTGACAAGTCTATCAAGTCATTTGATTTTGTCAGAAGCAAAGAAGATCCTTGTATTTACAGCAAATTCAAGGATGAGGGTATTGTCTTCATTGTTATATATGTTGATGACATATTGATAATGAGAGACAATAAGACTCTCATGCAGTCAGTTAAGGAATGGTTGTCCAATACCTTCATGATGGACTTATGTGAAGTCTGCTACATTCTGGGAATTATGATCTATAGAGATAGAGACCTAATAAATTGTTAGGCTGTCACAGTCGGTCTACATAGACAAAGTGCTTAGACGTTTTCTATGGAGAATTTCAAGAAAGGCGGTCTTCCAATGGGTCAAGGTATCAAGTTATCTAAGAAGGATTGCCATTCTAGTGTTGTAAAACTTGAGCGTTGTTGCGATATTTCTAGATGCTTACGCAAGTGTACGTATCGTTCAAGTAAAAAAGATCTGTAAGACCGAGTTTATCGTCCATGAGAGGTAGTTTATTAAATCGATTATCTATCATATGGTATCTATTTGGCAATCGTTCTTTTGTTTGAGAATTATAACTAAGAATTATGACTAAGTGCAGGAAATAAACTAAAGATTATAAGACTTTGGGTTTATAACAGTTATGAAGGAAATAGGGTTTCAATCTCCTCAACTATCCACTCTTTCACGTGTTAATGCAATGCTAATGATTCTTCTTCTTATTAAGATAGCAGGTTAACTAATCTGTCATTATATTACGGTTAGGACATACAAGAGCTCAACCTAGTGCAAAACCTTCTATATTTCTATGATAAGTTTTACCACACGGGAGGATTAAGAACAATAACATTTAATTACTACACAAGTATCAGGGTACTTTCGTCCATGATTTTAACCTATGTCTAGACAATTACATATTCAAATTTCACTTTTCAGACTTTTGATTCGAAATCATATAAGTGATGACAATTAAGAGCTAGTTAATTATCAAGCAATCATAACAATATTGAATAGATCTTAATACGCTGAAGAATAAATTAATAACTAATGCATTACCTATATGAAAGAGCTTCAAGAAGATTCGATGGAAACCCTACTAAAGTGATTAGCTCCTAAACATTGTCATGTCAAGAACTAATACAGAATTCAACATAAACTGAAATAAAGTAAAGGAAAGAAAAAGAACTTGAACAAGAGTCTCCAATTGTAGCCTCCTTCTTGCCTCCCAAAAAGTATGAATTGTGATATGGTATATGGTGTATAATATGAGCATGGTTTAGGTATTTTATACTTGAGAAAGTTGCCTTTCGGACCATAAAACCCTCTCCAATTCAGCCTAGAACTTTTGAAAATACGCGTAGGCACCGTGGGTTCCGTTGTCCGGCACCGCGGTGCTTATTCAGCCGAAATCACTGTAGCTTTCTGGAAATATGGTACCACGGTTCCATGTCCAGTGTCACGCCCCAAATCCCGGGCCCGTGACTGGTGCCCCTACCTGGGCACCCTTCTACCCATACAACATAAATAAACCGCGGAAGATAAATAGCACTCTTTTTTTTTTAAACAAAGGCAAAGCCGGAAAGACTTTCGTATAAATATAAATCACCCAAAAGGGTCTACGCTATACAACAATGTAAATACAACTTACACCAGTCCAGCCCACATATGAATACAGACCTCTAAGAAGGTGACAACAACTATGACGGGACAAGGCCCCCGTGCCTCGAATGTACCTAGCCAGAATGACAAACTCCGGAACTTGGAGCCATCTCAAAATGCTGAACAAGGATCCTAAGCTCGCGGATCCACAACTGTGTACCTAGACCTGCGGACATGAACGCAGCCCACAGAAATTCGATTACAACAAGTACTAAGTATGGAGCGGAAATAAAGTACATTAAACAAGATCATAAGCTGTACAAAGAATGACAGGCAAGTATAAAAATTAAAATACGGATCCTACCGTGCCATTTTAACTCATGAAATCAATCGTACATTAATCATTCTTTTCCTTCTTTCAATAAGAATTAGCATCATATTCTTACATACATACTTAAGAATTCAATCAAGTTTTTCCACATAACTTACATATCTTACATAACATAATCTGGCCCTTTATGGAGGGACTTCTTATTTGGGAGCTTACTTTGATTATCCATACGTGATAACGTAATCCGGCCCATTTGCGGGACACGGTGTACTGATGAATCATGTGACATAATCCGGCCCGCCTGTCTTGTGGAATCATGTAGCATAATCCGGCCCGCCTGTGGGGCTCGGTGTACTGTGGAATCATGTAGCATAATCCGGCCCGCCTGTGGAGCTCGGTGTACTGTGGAATCATGTAGCATAATCCGGCCCGCCTGTGGAGCTCGGTGTACTGTGGAATCATGTAGCATAATCCGGCCCGCCTGTGGAGCTCGGTGTAAGATGACGTAACCCGGCCTATGTGTAGGCTCGGGGTAATATGGCGTAATCCGGCCTATTTGTAGGCTCGGTGTATCTCATAACATAATCCGGCCTATTTGTAGGCTCGGTGTGATTTTCCTTACATAACATTTTAACCACCCTTTCACTTCTTCTTAAGTCGTTATAACAACTTCCCATAAAGCTATTATAACAACCTTTCATTTTAGAGAACTTAAGGCACTTTTATTTCTTATCACATTGGGGAAACTAAACCCAAAAGTACTACGTACATACATACTTAAAAAGAATCATAAAACTCCTTCTCTTTAAATCAATAAACGTATACTTTTAAAACTCAAGTCACATACTCTTTCGAAATCAAGCCTCTTAACTTTAGAAGTAAATCAAGTAACCCATATCTTGAAAAATAAAGTCTCATAACTTGTAAAGAAATCAAGTCTCATAACTTTAAATCAAATCTCTTAACTTTAGAAATCAAGTCTCATATCTTGAAAAATAAAGTCTCATAACTTGTAAAGAAATCAAGTCTCATAACTTTAAATCAAATCTCTTAACTTTAGAAATCAAGTCCCATATCTTGAAAAATAAAGTCTCATAACTTGTAAAGAAATCAAGTCTCATAACTTTAAATCAAATCTCTTAACTTTAGAAATCAAGTCTCATATCTTGAAAAATAAAGTCTCATAACTTGTAAAGAAATCAAGTCTCATAACTTTAAATCAAATCTCTTAACTTTAGAAATCAAGTCCCATTTCTTGAAAAATAAAGTCTCATAACTTGTAAAGAAATCAAGTCTCTTAACCTTAAATCAAATCTCTTAACTTTAAAGTACTTCACGTAACTTATACAATTTTGACTAAGTCACTCATACTTTCATAATCAAGACTTATATATTTCCAAAATGGACTTACTTACTTCAAATGAATTAAGTCGCATAGACTTACCAAATCAAGTCACATAGACTCACTAAAATTTAGTCACATAGACTTACCAAATAATCATGTCAAAGGAAGGAAGAAGTTCACATACCTCGTTGGCGACTAACCCAAACGACAAGTAGCAATACGCTCCAATGTACTTCAACCTTATTGGCTATTCCACAAGCCAAGTAGAATGTTCTACACGTAGTACTTCAACCTAAAATGACAATAGCACTTATATCAACTACAAGCTATCAAGTGTAGGACTTATACCAAATAATGGCCCTCTAATTCTATGGAAAATTGGGCAGCACTTCCTTTGTTTCTACGTACTTTTCCACCTTTTCCAAGGCCCGTATTCATCAACCAACAAGCCACATTTAAGGCACAACCAACAGTTAGCCAAAGGGGATTACACGCCTAATTGGACGTGTAAAATTCTGCCCCACAGTTATACAAAACAATCCACAAATCAGCCCATAAAAACAGTCCGCAATCCAACCATAACGAGGGTAAAATGTGAGGCCTTTTAACGCCTTTCCACACCCTTATTCCCTTAGGACTTTAATTAGTAACTACTACACTTAAACATGCATAACAACAACTAAATTTCCAGCATTTAATACCTCAAAACAGTCCACTAAACGACACAACAACGTCTAACAGTTTTGGTCAGTTTCTCGGTCACAACAACTACAACCCGATAACTCGTTCCTTAATCCATTTTATTCCAATTCGAGTTCCAAAACTTCTACATAAGTTATAACAATTTATTAACAACAATATTAATCCATTATAACATGCAATAGGTGAATATAACAACGACAATAACCAACGAATTCCATTTGCACCAAATCTGTCCCAAATCGGTTTTAGCCCCAAAAATGGCTCAAACGCTTATTATTCTTCATTATTTTCTAACACAAGTTCATACATACATAATAACAATAAGTAATATCCAATTACTTTAAAAGAAGAAGGACTTTTACCTCATTTATTGCCCAAAAACGCCCCAAAACAGTCCGGTCTTTATTGGTGCGCAATTTTCGTTTCGCTCCACTTCTTCAAGTTCCAATCACATATATGTACCCACTACAACCTTAGGAGCAACTTCTCTTTGAATCTCACTTCCAAAAAGTCGACGGAACCCCTAGGGTTTTGGCATCAACTTTCGGCCAAGACAAGTAAAAACGTGTAGAATAATAATCTAGGCTTAGCACTTGGTTTAAGGGCTTAATCTTGGAGAAATAAATTGATCAACAATGGTTGTTCTTAGCCAAGGGGCTCTCGAAATTATGGAGCTAAAGGGGAGAAGATGAGCTTATTTTTTTGTCTAAGTGTAAAGTGATCCAAGTTTTGCAAGACTTGGATATGTATAGCCAAGTGGAGTGGGACCCATGTCCACTTGTCCCCTCTCAAAATATCTATTTTGTTGTCATCTTAGCAAGACAAGTGGAGGGGTGCCACGTGTCGCCCTCCGATTGGTCCAAAATATTATAATTTTTCGAAGGTCCCTGCAAAATTGTGAAATTCTCGGCGGACCCCATATTATCAATTCCAACACCTTATAATCCAATACTAAGTCCATAAATCCAATTAGAAGTATTATACTCCAAGTTAATAATTTTTCCGTCGTCACATTTGTTTTCGAAATTTTCCTTAAGAAAATGTAATTATTCTTTCCTTCCAAAATTCAAATCTTAAATCCTTAATCACGTTCTCAATTAGTAGCCCTGGTATTACGGGGTGTAACATCCAGGCACCGCGGTGCCTTCGACGGTGTTTCAGTTTCGGACTTTAGGCAATTTTTACGCCTCAGTGCTAATTTTCCTGACCGCGGTTCCATGGCATCGCGGTGCTACTTGGCCAGGCACCGCGGTGCCTCTCTGATTTCTGCCCAGTTCCGCCTGATTTGTTCTATTTTTCACGGCACTTTTTAGGCTTCATTCCTTGGGTTGTGCTTGGGAAATTTGCATCTCAATTAAGTTCATTTCGTCCTCAAAAGTGGTATTTCTCCTTTATGACCGTTGTGACACAAAAAAAGGAAAAATACACATAACACTATACTAAACGCAAAATAAAAGAGTGAAATACTGACTAAAAAGGACTCAAAAGTGTATACAAAATACACTTAACAAACACCCTCAAACTTACCCTTTACTCGCCCTCGGGTAAAGCACTAAACAAAAATAAAAAATAAAAACAAAGACTCCATGAAATGGATCAAGTAGTTATAGCAATGTTTCTTTAAAATAATAGACGAAAGTTGGGATAATATGTTAGAACATAGTTAGCAATCTAGAATTTCAAGTTAGATATTTCGCAAATTCACTTAGATCATGATGAATTAGAAATACAAATATCTAACTTATGCATGTAAATCTCATTCCATCTTTTCCAAACGCTATAGATCTGTTTATTTGCTATTCTCCACTAATCATATCATACATATTAAAGATCATCAGGACTTTCACTGGTTGTAATGTAGGCTTAGGCAGAGGTAGGTAAAAGTAGGCATTTAGGCTCAATTACGTACCATAAACATTTTCATTTAACTTATTTTCCTTCTTTTTGACTTTCTTTTCAATTTCATACATATTTTCTCCCCTCTTTTATTTTAAGAGAATGAGACACATTATAAATAACAAGCACCCCCAAACATAGATTTTTGCATATTTTTCATTTAGGTGCATCAAATTTATACTCTTTTTTTTATTCTTTTTCAATATTTTTCATTCCAAGAGTTTTCAAATATCACTTATGGCACAAAAAAAGAATCATTGAGTGTCAAAGAAATATCTTATTTTAGGCTCAAAGGGGCTGACTAGTGATACAATTTATGTCAGGATAGGTAATGAATGGTAAGAAGGGCTAACAAAGAAATGTCTGAATCATTTTCCTAAACATGTACATCTTAACTATTTCGCCTCAAATAACAAGCCAATAGATTTTCTAGACATTTCTCAACCTTTAGTTCCATAACTGACACACATAGGCTAAGCACAAATATCCCAAATAATTAGATGTCATGAATTTTTGGCATATCTACTTTAAGCACACAGATTTTTGCTTTCAATTTCATTACATTATCTCATTTTATCCACTCAGTATCGTTAGCAACTACAGCATGCATGATCCATAAAAATAAATTATGACTCATGAACACATAAAACAACAAAAAGACTCAAAAATAAAACAATAAGACACCCCCTCCCCCCAAACATAATCGATACATTGTCCCCAATGTATGAAGACTAAAAATAGTGAGGGACAACTTACTGAACAACACAACGGTCATAGAGGAGGTCTGGGAGGAAGGCCAAATTACTGTGCACAAAGCCGAAGGAGGCACCGCGGTTCTGCTCCAAGCACCGCGGTGCTAATTGCCGAAAAATTCCAGTGTCTTCAGTTTTCTGCATTGTTAACCATTCGCCCTTCAGAGTGAGTCCTGCCCTTCATCTGTCATCCAACAACACTAACATACCAGATCGTGAGACTGTTCAAGACAAAATAAATAAACTAAAACAAAAATTGAAATAACATAATTAAAAATATTGGGTTGCCTCCCAAGTAGCGATGTCTTTAACGTCTTTTAGCCGGACGCAGGTTACTTACTAATTCAAGGGGGTAGAGTGTCCCCTCTGCATATCCATTTTAGCACCATTCTCTTTCTCCTCCTTTTTTTTCACAGTTCTGATTTCAGAAGAGTTCAATTTTTTTTCATAAAAACACTAGTTCAGAAATCTTACCATCAGGTTCTCCATGCTGCTTTGGTGGTACCCCACAAGCATCAGTACTTGTGAGGCTTTTATTAGGCACAACCTTATTCACTACCCCAATAGCAAAACACCTAGCATCGACTTAAGGTTCAGTGGGCTGCTTGAAAACTTTGAATAACATCTTCTCACCTTGCACTCTGAGTTTTAACTCCCCCTTTTCAACATCAATGAGGGCTCTCCCTGTGGCTAGGAATTATCTTCCAAGGATCATGGGCATATTTTCATCTTCATCCATGTCTAAAATGAGGAAATCAGCAGGAAGGATGAATTTACCCACTAGTACCAACACATCTTCAATAATTCCTTGGGGATGCACAATCGAGCGATCAACTAGCTGCAAGGTGACTGTGGTTGGTCTTGCTTCCCCCAAACCAAGTCTTTTGAACACAGAGAGGGGCATAAGATTGATACTTGCCTCCAAATCACATAAAGACCTTTTGTATGTAACACTCCCTAGGTGCAATGTAAGGTGAAACTCTCTGGGTCTCTCAACTTAGGGGAAAGTTTCTTCTGCAATATAGCACTGCACTCCTCTGTCAGCATCACTGTCTCATAATCTGTCAGTTTCCTCTTCTTAAATAGGATGTCTTTCATGAATTTCACATAAGCTGACATCTGCTCCAAAGCTTCGATGAATGGAAGATTGATATGCAGTTTTTTTAATACCTCCAAAAATTTCGAAAACTGCTTATCCAAAGTCTTCTTTTGCAATCTTTGACGGTAAGAAATTTTATCTGTATACTCCCTCATCACTGCGGGTGGAGCCTTCTCTAAAATAGGGCGGTCATCAGTAACCCCCTCCTTTTCTACTTCAACTGTCTTCCCCACATCATTCTCCTTTTCAACTACTGGTTGGGGTGCCTTATGCTCTAAATGCTTCCCACTTCTCAAACTGATTGCTTGGCATTGCTCTCTTGGATTCATCACTTTATTACTAGAAAGGTTACCTTGCTCTCTATTATTCAACGTGTTTGCCAGCTGTCCCACATATGTTTCCAAACTCCTGATGGATGACCTAGTCTCGGTCATGAACTGGGTGGTCTCCTTCATGAATTGAGTCTGGGAGTTGTTGGATTATGTCTGGGATTTAGCCAAGGTTATCAGTGCTGCTCTTATTTCTCTTATTTCATCTGACTTCTCTTGTGGGTCTGGTGGGCAGAACTGTTGTGAGGATGACGCCTAAAATTGTGGTTGTTGCCCTTGTTCATTCTTCCATGAAAAATTTGGGTGATTTCTCCACCCCGGATTATATGTGTTGGAGAATGGATTGTTGTAGGGCCTCTGAAAATTCCCCACTGCCTGAACCTGCTCTATGGTCACATTATTTGGGTCCACTGCTGTACATCTATCAAAAGTATGGGGACCCCCACAAATTCCGCATCTCACTGGTGTCTGAACTGCTTTAACTGACATGGTACTCTACTGCATCTGTTTTGTCAAAGTAGCTACATGCGCAGTCAATGCAGTGATAGCATCTAGCTCATGAATCTCAACCATCTTTCTACTGTTCATTTCTCTCTCATCGGTCCCCTGATGGTTGTTTGTGGCCATATCCTCTAGCAAATCATGTGCCTCATTGGCGCTCTTTCTCATGAACGTACATCCTGCTGCAGCATCAATGATGGTACAAGTTGTACCACTCATCCCATTGTAAAATATGTGGACTAGCATCCACTTCTCAATCCCATGATGTGGGCACTTCCTCTACAAATCTTTGAACCACTCCCATGCATCATAGAATGACTCTCCATCCATCTGATAGTAATTATTAAGCTCTCCTCTGAGCTTTGCTGCTTTGGAAGGAGGGAAGAACTTGGCAAAGAACTTCTGGGCTAAGTCTTGCCATGTAGTGATGGAGTTCGCATGTAATGAATTCAACCAGCACTTTGCTCTCTCCCTGAGTGAGAATGGGAAGAGCCTCAACCGAGTGACATCATCAATAACGCCATTGTATTTAAATGTTGCACATTGCTCCAGGAAGTTTGCTAGATGCAGATGGGGATCTTCTGTTGGTAATCCTTCAAACTGGACTGAACCTTGGACCATGTGCAAGATTGCTGGTTTGATTTCGAAATTATTGACTTCAACAGCTGAAAGCCTGATGCAAGTCTACACCCCTGTAATAGTAGGCATCACATATTCCCCCAAGCTCATTTCTGCAGAGACTTGTCTTAAGACCGGCGGTAACTCATCATCCATCAAATTGTTGTTTCGTTGATCTCTCATTGCTAAGGAATCTGCTGCTCTTTTCTCTTTCCTGTTTTGTCTGCATAATCTCTCAATCTCAGGGTTCATAGGAGTAGGAATGTCAGCTCCTCTCCTACTTCGCATAAACTAAGTTCCTGAGACTAATAAAAAATAGAAAGCAGATCACGGCAAACAACACTAAAGCAAAATAAAAGAAAAAAAACTGAAAATAAAAACCAAATTAGAAATAAGAATAGATAAACCGATATTAACAGTACGTCAGTCCCTGGCAACGGCGCCAAAAACTTGTCGCGATATATCTAGATGCTTACGCAAGTGTACATATCGTTCAAGTAATAAAGATCTGTAAGACCGAGTTTATCGTCCACGAAGATTGGTTTATTATGTACCGGTTATCTATTCTATGATATCTATTTGGTTGACGTTCTTTAGTTTTAAATTGATGACTAAGAATTATGACTAAGTGCAGACAATAAACTAAAGATGATTATACTTTGGGTTTATAACAGTTACGAAGGAAATAGGGTTTCAATCTCCTCAACTA
Organism: Przewalskia tangutica; assembly: GCA_029844215.1. Lineage (NCBI taxonomy): Eukaryota > Viridiplantae > Streptophyta > Magnoliopsida > Solanales > Solanaceae > Przewalskia > Przewalskia tangutica. The sequence continues at coordinate 14,181,656 of CM056733.1, read as the reverse complement.
TCCACTCTTTCACGTGTTAATGCAATGTTAATGATTCTTTTTCTTATTAAGATAGCAGGTTAACTAATCTGTCATTATATTCCGGTTAGGACATACAAGAGCTCAACCTAGTGCAGAAACCTTCTATATTTCTATGATAAGTTTTACCACACAGGAGAATTAAGAACAATAACCTTTAATTACTACATAAGTATCGGGATACTTTCGTCCACGATTTTAACCTATGTCTAGACAATTACAGCATATTCAAATCTCACTTTTCAGAATTTTGATTCGAAATCATATAAGTGATGACAATTAAGAGCTAGTTAATTATCAAGCAATCATAACAATATTGAATAGATCTTAATACGCTGAAGAATAAATCAATAACTAATGCATTAACTATATGAAAGAGCTTCAAGAAGATTCGATGGAAACCCTACTAAAGTGATTAGCTCCTAAACATTGTCATGTCAAGAACTAATATAAAATCCAACATAAACTGAAATAAAGTAAAGGAAAGAAAAAGAACTTGAACAAGAGTCTCCAATTGTAGTCTCCTTCTTGCCTCCCCAAAAGTATGAATTGTGATATGGTATATGGTATATAATATGAGCAGGGTCTAGGGATTTTATACTTGAGAAAAGTCTTTCGGACCATAAAACCCTCTCCAATTCGACCCAGGACTTTTGAAAATACGCGTAGGCACCGCGGTTCCGTTGTACGGCACCGCGGTGCTTATTCAGTCGAAATCACTGTAGCTTTCTGGAAATATGGCACCGCGGTTCCATGGCCAGGCACCGCGGTGCCTTCGACGGTGTTTCAGTTTCGGACTTTTGACAATTTTTACGCCTCGGTGCTAATTTTTCTGACCGCGGTTCCATGGCACCGCGGTGCTACTTGGCCAGGCACCGCGGTGCCTCTCTGATTTCTGCCCAGTTCCGCCTGATTTGTTCTATTCTTCGTGGCACTTTTTAGGCTTCATTCCTTGGGTTGTGCTTGTGCAATTTGCATCTCAATTAAGCTCATTTCATCCTCAAAAGTGGTATTTCTCATTTATGACTGCTTTGACACAAAATGAAGGAAAAAAACACCTAACATTATACTAAACGCAAAATAAAAGAGTGAAATACTAACTAAAAATGACTCAAAAGTGTATACAAAATACACTTAACAAGTGCATGAAGAGGATCCCATATGCTTCGGATCAATCATGTATGTCATGACTTGTACTAGGCCATATGTGGCCTTTGCACTTAGTATGACTTGCAAGTTCCAGCAGAATCCTGGTGATGAACACTGGAAGGCAGTCAAAAGTATTCTTAAATATCTCATACGTACTAAAGATTACTTCTTGGTCTATGGTGGTGATGAGTAGCTAGTTGCAACAGGTTACACTGATGCTAGCTTCCAGACAGATGTTGATGACTTCAAATCTCAGTCTGGTTACACGTTCATTTTTAATGGTGGAGCAGTAAGTTGGAAGAGTTCCAAACAAACTACAACTATTGATTCGACTACTGAAGCAGAGTACATTACTGGATCGGAAGCTGGTAAAAAAGTTGTCGCGATTTCTGAGTTCCTGAAGGAGCTAGGGGTTGTTCCGAGTTCTAGTTGTCCAATAACAATTTATTGTGACAACACTGGTGCAATTGCACAGGCAAAGGAACCAAGATCAACAAACAGAAACAAGCATGTACTAAGGAAGTACCACATACTCAGAGAGATGGTGAAGGCTGAAGATATTATATTAGATTATGTTCCCACCGACAATAATCTAGCAGACCCATTTACTAAACCATTAAGCTTGGTTAAGCATAATGGTCATTTTGAGAGCTTGGGTATTTGATATGTTGGTGATTGGCTCTAGGCCAAGTGGGAGATTGAAAGTATATTTATGTCCTAGAGACAATCAGTATTAGGACAAATGTACTTTATACACATTCAGATTTATATTAATGGAGATTAATATTATGGCATTTGTAATTATTGAATTATTAGTTAATTGTTTATAATATTCTATAAATGCATCCCTAAGAGGTTACGTGGTTATTAATATTGTGAGAGATTAATATTATAACGTAACTCTTAAAATTACCTCGACTAATGATCATCGAGAATGGGATATCGATGATGTGTGATACGTCGACATGTGGTCAACATCATATCCTTAAGGATGTACTATGTCTCACCTGCTACGAGTTATGGAAACTCGTGATGGACACATGAATACTTGTTGAAGTATTGATATACCCTGCTGATGTACTGTTTGTTATATATGTCTAAAGTATCATCAGTGTGTGGGAGATAGAAGTCCTTAACTTGAGGTCGATACGCGCCTTGTTTACAGAGTAATGTACTTTGATCATGTCCTAAGCTCAAATATCTTATAGGTTGAGACGCGACTTGTGTTGGGTATATTGCGACGTAGATTAAAGGTGGTAGTTGAGCCAAGATTAGGATTCATTCCTCGAATGTATCTTCGAGAGAACACTCAGATTCTCATATGGTATTAGGTTGACTAAGTCGTTGGCCAACACAGTAGACATATCTATGATATGGTCTTATTGTCAGCTAATATAGATGAGATATAATTATCAAGCTATTTAGATAGACATTTGGCAGATCCTAGGCTTGATCGAGTGTGTCGTGAATGAAAGGATTTTTTGTACCCACATAAAGGTTCAGTTCACAGGTTTCGTGTAACTATACTTCACATATTGAGCTCGTCTTCCTGCGCCGTCTAGGAGTTCCGTGTAGACCCTAATGATATTAGTGTCGATATGTGAATTCCTGAAGGGTAATACTAAGTCAATTGTTTCATCGATTCAAAGATGTAATCAGAGAGAATATATATGTTCGATTTATAAGCGAGACATTAGAATAAATAATGATTATTTAATTAAATCAAGATGATGTTTCGGTTTAATTAAAATAGAAATGAGACAAAATTGGACCAGGGGCGCGGCTTGTGGGACCCAGGATCCCGGTGCCCCCCACTCAGCGCCGCGATGCCACGTTTCCAGTGGGTCCAAAGTGACCCATTATGTTACGGTTTTTGGGCCTGGCCCACTTGAAAACCCCAGCTGATTTTTTCAGCTATAAATAGAGGGTTCAATCATTATTTTAATACACTCAATTCAAAAGAATTATTCCTTACTGAATTTCCTAGCTTTCCAAAGGAGTAATTACATCGGAGTCTTTGACTTGCAATTGAGGAACAGTTGTGTGCTCACCCTCGGCGTACACTTGAAGAAGAAGATTCCAGATTTGCTAAATTGTAAGTGTTCTATCGACACATTACAGTTTCTGTGTATTTTACATTATATAATAATCCATCAGTTTGACCGTCCGTCGGGTTTGAAACATAAATTTTCAAATTCCGCTGCGTGTACGAACCCGACAAAACCCTACAAGAACAACAACCCATTAAATCCATTTAAAAAAGGTCAAATCATCGAAAGATACATGTAGTTGACAAAAAAATTCATTAGACATCTCAATTAAATCTTATTTTATTTAGACATTTGAGGTGAGTCCGAACTGTGTTATTTAGACACTTTTCACTAACTTGGGACATTGTGTGTTACACTAACTTTGAGTGCGTGAGGAATTTGTTTTTTGGTAAAAAATACTCCCCCTTCTCAATTTATTTGAAGGTTGAACAGTTTGCGAGTCAAACATCTTTTTATTTGACTTAATTTTAAATATAAATTATTCGAATATTTTATATTAAAATTTACATATTTCAAAACTACATACAAAATATTATAAGTCTGCACAATATATGAAATAGTTGGAGAAAATCATAATCAAACAAAAATTTATTTGAGTCCGGATTGATCACCTTTAAACAAATTGGGACATAAGTGTAAATGTGTATAGTAGTATAATAATATCTCTACCCATAACTAGGATTCCTCTTGTATATGAGACTAGGATTCCTCTTGTATATGGGATGAACATTGTACACTATATATATTGATATTAATGAGAAAGACTCCCCAAGGGAGATTAATAATAATCTTACATGGTATCAAGAGCCTAAACCAAAAACCTTAGAATTTTCTTGAGCGATGCTTCTGCAAAGGCATCTCTCATGCGACGCCTCTCACAATTCTTGGTTTCTTTTCTTTCTTCTTCTCTCCTAAATTACATCCACTATCATGACTCCTCCTGAATCCCCTACAGTCTCCTCCTCCAATGTTATCACTCCTGAAACACCAAAATCATCTTTTCATCCATCCCTAACCGTTACCAACATCAAGAACTGCATTCTCATTCTTCTTGATCAAGAAGATGGTCAGTATTCTCCTTGAGTTGAATTGTTTCGCATTCATGCATGTTTATATAACGTGCTTGATCATATCGATAACACTATTCCTAGCCCCCCAGAGGTTGATGAGTCTATATGGCATCGTATCGACGCTGTCGTCAAACAATGGATATATGGTAGTATCTCTCAGGATCTTCTCCTGACTATCATGAAATCTGGTGCCACCGCCACTGAATTGTGGTTTCGTTTGGAGGAAATTTTTCAGGATAACAAACACACTCGTGCAGTGTATTTGGAGGAACAATTTAACAAAAAACGTCTTGAAAACTTCTCCAACGTGACTGAGTACTGCAAGCAGCTAAAACTTGTGGCGGATCAACACTCTAACGTCGGCACGCCTGTTTCTGAAACTAAAATGGTGTTACAAATGATTGCATGCCTTCCTAAAGGCGAATATGATACTTTGGCCACCATGATTCGACAGGCCGATCCGTTACCTAGTTTTAACAAAGCTCACTCACAATTGTTGCTCGAAGAAACACGTCGTGCTAAGCAAGATGAGCACAATCAGTTGGCGTTAGCTGTCGACACGAAACCCCAAGACTCGACGTCACCGGAAAACTCTCAACCGCGTCAGGGCCGCGGCGGCAAGGGAGGCGGTCAGTAGCACCAACGGCCAGCGGCAACAGCAGAGTTCGCAGAACAAGCGGCGTGGCGCGCCAGCGATGCGATCTGGCGCCACGGCCCCGATGCAGACGGCGCGCGGTCCCTTTCAAGACGCAGCCTTTCAATCAGTATTCTCAACACGAGTTGTTGGGCCCAGCTCGACCCGCCGGCAAGCCCGATACCGCAACAAGCCAGCCGTACAGGGCGGTTCCAGGCCGGCTCAGGCGTGGCCCCATCGACTTAGTCGGGCATTGATAACCTCAACCTGCAACAACCGGACAACAGTTGGATCATGGACTCCGGTGCCACATCTCACCTCACCCGGTCTGCAGGTAACATTCCTAAAATATTTAGTTTAAAGCATCCTCAATTTATTACAGTTGACAATGGTTACCGCATTCAAATACATGGCTATGGTACATCCTACTCACCACCTCCTCATCTACCTTTTTCCCTTAAAAATGTCCTATATGCCCCCACACATCATTAAAAACCTAATTTATGTCCGCAAATTAACTCGTAATAACTATGTCTCTATTGACTTTGACCCTTTTGGTTTCACTGTGAAGGATCTGTATACGGGGACACCACTTACGAGATGCAATAGCACGGGGATCTCTATCCATTCCCTTCCACTTCTGTTGTCGGATCTTGCTCTCCCGTCTCTCTAGCGGTTATTTCTTCATCAACATGGCATAATAGGTTTGGTCATCCCGGAGCCCCAGTTTTTAATTTTCTTAGAGGCAATAATTTCATTACTTGTAATAATGAGAAGCTTGCCCAAAAATATGTTTCTTGTTCTTTAGGCAAACATACTCGTCTTCCATTTAAATCATCTACTAGTGTTACCTTTGCACCATTTGATATTATACATGCAGATTTATGGACATCATCTATTGCTAGTTCTCTCGGTCATAAATATTTACTTGTCTTACTAGATGATTTTTCCCACTATGTTTGGTTATATCATCTCAAATTTAAATCGGAAGTGTTTGTCAAATTTCTTGAGTTTCAAACATTCATTCAAACGCAATTTGAAAAAGGTATAAAATATTTTCAGTGCAATAATGATCGTGAATTCAACAACTCTATGTTTCACCATTTTTGTACTAATAATGACATGGTTTTTCGCTTCTCCTGCCCTCACACCTCCCTGCAAAACGGTAAAGCTGAAAGAATCATCCGCACTATTAACAATATGATTCACACTCTATTGATTCATTCCTCTCTCCCTACGTCCTTCTGAGTATATGTTGCTAAAATGTCAGAATACATTCTAAATATTCTCCCAACTAGCACCCTTCACAATATGACTTCTACCGAAATCCTCTATCATTGAGTCCCCTCTTATGATTATCTACATATATTCGGTTGTCTATGCTATCATAACCTTGCCTCTACTGCTCCTCACAAACTAGCCCCTAGGTCCACTCCATGTGTCACCTAAGCTTCCCGCCGAACCATAGGGGTTATCTATGTTATGACTAATCCACTCGTCAAATCCACATCTTTCGTCACGTCACATTCGACGAGATCACATTCCCGTTTTCGAATCTTCAAAAATTCCAAAAACATGATTACTTCTTTCTTGATGAGCCTGTCATTTCTCCCATCATTCTCAGTCAAATACAGTCATCAACATCGTCAGTGTCGCGGCCCATCGATGAGGCACCGCGGCGCCAAAACTCCAGTGACCAAAATTCTCCACCACCGTCGTCGGCCGCGACGCGTGATGGCGCGCGCTAAAACTCGAGAGATGCGGTTCAAGCGTCGCGGCCCTTGATCACAGCGACGCGACACCTTCGACGGCAGTTCCTCCACCCTCCCCTTATCCAACCTCACCCTCTGTATCGGATCCCACCACTCAGACACCCACTGTCCCCACTCACCATATGGAAACTCGTGCTAAACACGGGATCTTCAAACCAAAATTTCAATTTAATCTGTCTGCCAAAACCATCTCTCCATTTCCCAAAAATCCCAAATTGGCCAAACAGGACCCTAATTGGAATGCTGTTATGTTTGAGGAATTTAATGTTTTGACTAAACATCACACATGGGGTCTAGTAACTAGACCTGAGAGGGTGAATGTGGTTCGTTGTATGTAGCTATTTCATCACAAATTCAGAGAGAATGGGGATCTTGAAAGGTATAAGGCACATCTTGTGCTTAATGACACGAATCAACAGGAGGGCATTGATTGTGGTAAGACATTCAGCTCGGTTGTCAGACGGCCTACCATTCGCACAGTTTTGAGCATAACTATGGGCAGACACTGGTCGATACATCAACTTGATGTGAAGAATGCATTTTTACATGGGGACCTGAGATAGACAGTCTACATGCATCAGTCTCCTGAGTTCACCCATCCTATAGTCCCTCACTATGTGTGTCGTCTTCGTAAGTCACTCTATGGCCTGAAACAGGGCCCCCGTGCGTGGTATGATCGCTTTGACAGGTATATCTTGCAGATTGGGTTTGTATGCACCAAGAGTGATACATCACTCTTTATTTTTCATCGAGGTAGTAGCATTGTTTACTTATTACTTTACGTGGATGATATTGTTCTTACTGCCTCCTCCGATGGGTTGAAATATTAGATTATTGTCTTGCTTAAGATCGAATTTGCAATGACTGATTTGGGAAAGATGAGTTATTTCTTGGGGATATCAGTGACCAGGTCTGCCAACCACATGTTCTTGTGTCAGCGTAAGTATGCAGAGGAGATTGTGTACAAGGCTAAGATGGTGAATTGAAAAGTTATGTCTACTCCAGTTGATTCAAAATCTAAGCTCAGTGTTATGGATGGTGCTCCAGTCACCGATCTTACTCTGTATAGGAGTCTTGCAGATGCACTTCAGTATCTCACATTTACAAGGCCAGACATTGCTTATCTTTGTTCGCGGTATGCTTATTTACGTGCCCGTGGAATCTCATTTCACTGCCTTTAAGCGTATCATCTGATACATTAAGGACACACTTGATTATGGTTTGCACCTATACCCCTCTGCACCAAATAAGTTGCTCTCATATACGGATGCAGATTGGGCAGGGTGTTCGGACACGCGACGCTCCACCTCCGGCTTTTGTGTTTTTTTTTGGGATAATTTGATTTCACGGTGCGCGGCGGCACCACCCTATCTCGTTCGATTTGAGTGATCTGAGCGTTGCAAATGTGGTAGGCGAGATTTGTTGGCTCGGAAATTTCTTGTTAGAACTTGATGTCGCTGCGTCGACATCTATTGTGTATTGTGATAACATCTCGCAATCTACCTTTCTCACAACCGGTTCAACATCGTGAACCAAACGTATTGAGATGGACATACATTTCGTTCGTGAGAAAATTGCGCAAACCCGTGTCGAGTGTTACATGTTCCCTCATCATATCAGTATGCAGATATATTTACCAAAGGACTTCTCAGATAGTTATTTCTTTACTTCAGATCTTGTCTCAGCGTCCGGCCTTCTCCCGCTCCGACTAAGGGGGTGTGTAAACGTGTATAGTAGTATAATAATATCTCTACCCATAATTAAAATATTGTGTAAATATAATTATGATAAGACTAGAATTCCTCTTGTATATGAGACTAGAATTCTTCTTTTATGTGGACTAGGATTTCTCTTGTATATGGGACTAGGATTCATCTTGTATATGTGATGAACATTATACATTATATATATTGATATTAATGAGAAAGACTAGGAAGATTAATAATAATTTAGAATAAGGAGTATATTTTTTCTCCTTTTCTTCCTCAATCTTTCTCCCTGCCACCTACTCCACCTTCCACCGGCATCCATTAGACTACCACCACACTAATTTGGAAAACCTTACATTAAAATGGAAGAACAAAACAGGAAACATTGAAAGAAAATACGGTCATCTTTGTCGCGACCTCGCCGGAAAATAACTATGCAAACACTTTGATGATTGGTGAGAAAACTCAGATTTGGAATTCAATTTCGTTGGCTAAATTTTAATTGAAATGAACGGTAGTCGTATGAAATCTTGATTAAAACACTGCTTTGCCACTTTGGATTGAAGAATGTTCGTATGAAAATTTGAAGCTTCATACGAAAAAAAATTCAGATTTCTTGTTGTCAATTGTTATAGAAATTGAAATTGAAATTGAAATTGGTTTGTCGTCGTTGAAAAAAGTCATACCCATCTGAACTGCTCGATTTGTGTACGTCCCTTTTCGCTTTCTGCAACTGTAGTTCTAAATTGCGATATGAGTGAGGAATACCATGGATGAGTAGTGAGTTTGGAAGTAGTGAAGCCAAATGAAAATCCGAGGAAAGAAGGTAGGAGAAAAGCAATTGCACATGACCACTCTAATCCACTCGTCAGTCTCATGGCTATTCTTTTCATTGTCGTTGATACGAAATGAGCAGTGACTCATTGCTTAAAGTTCGTCGGAGCAAGTGTTTCGTGGTGGTTCTCCGGCAGTAGTCCGGTAAGGGTGTGTAGGTGGGCTGGGATTTTAAAAAATAGGTTATTTATTTATTTTTTGCTGAAAATGGTTTTTTTTTCTTTTTTTATCCATCTTATTTATTTTTAAATTATTATTTTATACCCAAATACCACATATTCTCTTTTAATTTGAATCTTTAGTTGATTGTCAAAAAATGTTTATATAAAACAAGTTTAATGTAATTTGAGTATTCAATAGATACAAATTTAATTAAAATGTCTAAGCGAAAGATAGTGTAACCACGTGTCTAACTCCCTTCAAACTATCAATTTGGAAGAAAGATCTTCTCCAACTCTTTTCTCCTTTTTGGGTTTGCCTTTATTCCAGAGAGAATCGTCAAGTGGGGTAGATATTTATCCGTCCAGAATGAAGGAGAATAGGGTTGCGGTGTGACGATGAAGGAGGAGGTTACACTGTAGAAAAGTTGTTCTTTCATGGAGGACCTTCTAGACGGATAAATCTCTACCTCACTTCATGAAAGTAGCTTTACTAGCAAAACCATTTTGATTGAACTTCAGTTGTCACAATCAAAATAGAACACTCAACTAAGTTAAAAAAGATTCAAAACGTTGAGTTGGAGGGTTGATAGATACAAAACTTAATTAAATTTTTAAGAAGTGTGACCCTCCTCTGCAGCGGCTGCTTCAAAGGTTTGACCAGCCACAAGTTCCGGCTCATCATCATCATCATCATCCTGTACTGCAGCAGCACCTTCAGGCGCCCCGGTACCAGGTGCTTGCTTCTGGAACTGCTCTGCCAGCTTCTTTAAATTCTCCAAATTATCAGGGCCTGAAATTAGTGGTTTTTAAGCAGTCAATAAATGTTGTACTTAGGCGAAGTCTTTTCAAATGTCTGCATCGTAGGCGAGATAAAGGACCACTTACCCAACTGGTGAATAATTTGAGGAAGAATATCCTGCAACTCTGTAATAGGAGAAGAAATAAAGCTTAGAAATTCATATATGTTACATAAATATTAAGAAACAGGGTGTCACATTAGGTTCTTAAACATATTGGAATACCACAGAGACAAATCATGAAACACAAATATCATCAATAATCAAGCCTCTTTTAATGTTGCAGTGAAAGTATCGAAGTTCCATGGTTCTTTTTGTTTGAACATAGAACTAGATGCAACTTACAACCTTATTTAGAAGTACCACTAACTTCTAAATCATACAATTAAGTTGCAATGAAAGGGAAGAAAACATACTCTTGGTCTGAGGGGAACCACTAACAACCCAAGTGTTTGCAGCAATAGAAGCTTGAACTGAATAATAAATAAAAAGAAATAGTTCATATGTAATGAAATGGATGACTACAAATCGAAGAACACTGCAACAACAAAAATGTGTGTGTGTATACCTTTGGGGTTAATGAATTGGATAACTACATCCTCCTTGAAAATGTTAACCTCTTCGATAGCTGGAATAGCATTCACCCCTATTCTTTTCAGGGTGCTTTGAAGTCTCTTGTCATCTGTTGTAGTTGTCTTGTGAACCGCCTTCTTCTTTCTGCAGAATAAAGAGACATTAAACAAAAATCAGAAAAGGTTATTGCCCCTCCCGATTTCTTTTCCTTCCATGGTCCTTTATTTTATATTTAAGCAACAGCATCCATTGATCATACAACATAAAAAAGCTGTTATATCCATTTTCTCTCTAGTTGTAGTAACATCAAACATTCAAAAGAGACAAACCTTCGCATGGTTCCCTTACCACCGGTCCTGACCGAACCGGCCATCTTGCGTAGCTTTTCTACATTCATCTGTTCCACACAAATACATAAATTTAGTCTTGCTTAATAAACACACACTCACACCGAATACTAATCACAAATATGCAGCAAAAACAATCCTGCAATAAATCCCAAGAAAACTATATAATACACCAAAATTATCTCTACAAGAAAACATATACTCCCTCCGTCCTAATTTAAGTGTCTTACAATGTTTTTTGGTCTGTCCCAAAAAAAAATCTCTTCTTTATTTAGTAAGTTACAATTCAAACATTGACAAGCTTATAACCAAAAGATTCAAACATTGAGTAAGAATCGTTTTGTTACCTATATATATCCAGCAGTAAATTCTACTTATTTATCCATCACTTAAAAAAGTGTGCACCAACTCTTTTCAGAACACAGAGCATAATAATCGATTATAAACTGAAACAAGACACAACATTTTAACAGGAAAGAAACCCCTAGATATGAACCCATTTCCAGATTCATTGAGAATTGGAACAGTATAAGACATTTTCCATCACATAAAAACTATACTAAAATAAGAATCAAGCAAATATAGAGAACGTAAGTAAGAAGAAAGAGCTGACCTTGCGAAGAATAGAAAAGTAAAACCCTAGCAACAGAGATCGTGGAAGAGCACAAGGGGTATAGGCAGGCAGCTGCCGATGATAACTTTATCCTATTACCAACCCTATCAAAAGTCTTTTGGATTTTCCATCATCGCCCTTCCCTTTTACCCGCAAAGACGTCAATACCCTCTCCTCTATTCACATTCTTTTTATTATCTTATCCATCACTAACAATAGGGGTGACACATAAAGGTGGCTAACGGACCGGACCGGTAATCGTTAAACCGGTTTCGGATCGGTTATCGGTCCGGTTCACCTGCTTATCGGGTCTACCGAACTTGTTCACTATCGGATTTTCGATCGGCTCATGCGATTTCGGGTTGAACTGGGCCTACCGGATCGGTTTTTTATTTTTTTTATTATTATTTTTTAATTTCGAAAATTTAACTTAATTCAAATTAAATATGTAATATAATAATATAATATAGTTTTATATTTTATATTTTAAAATTTAAAGTTAACTTTCTATTTTATAGTTTATAACTTTATACTTTATAGTTTATATTGTAGTTATACTTTTATTAATTTATTAAATTAGTAGACATAAGTTAATAAATAACAACTAAAGAGATAATAAAATAAAAACTAATGATAAGAGGTAAACTTTCGAACTTTCATTATTCATAATGTTAATAAGAGTACATAATGAAGTAATAATAATTTTATTTACATATAGTGCATCCTTTTACAAAGTTCTTTATGATTTATAGGATGATTGAATGGTTGTCACGTTCCGACTTTTCCCAAGTCTTTTCATAGGGCGTGATGGCACCTGGATAATTATCATTTTGCAGGAGCACCATCCAACTCTCTTTATTTTAAAATTCAGACATGTATTTAGAAGCGAAACTAGTAATAATAATGGAAGTAGATAATTATTTTCATGAACTTCATTAAAACATAACGCGAGCCCATGCTCGTGCAAATATTGTTTCTACCTAGACATAATGAGAGTGAGTATTCCAAGTTTGAAATGAGACAATCTCACACGTGCATTTTCCGAGTTTGCTGAAACTAAACCTTTCAACTACATACTAAACATGACAAGTACCAAGTCCGAAGCAATGGATTTGGTACGGCAAAGAGGTTGTGGGATAATCGCTAGCCTTTCTGTGGAGTCTTTCCTCTATCACGCTTTCCTGAAACATGTTAAATAAAGAGTCAGCTCTACCATCCGGGGCTGAGTGAGAACCTCGCTCTACAATTCAAAGTAACCTCACAATATTCTAAGTACAATCACATTATAACATAATAAGCATGTTGCAAAACATATCAGGTTACAACACATTTATCCTACAAGTACGCAACATCTCCTTTCAACTCCTTATAAGAAACTCTTAATTTAACTAATATTTTATTTTATCCCGTCTCAGATGTTAAGCTATCCCCTTGCATTTATACATTTGTTGCGGCGTGCAACCCGATCCAATGTATCTACAAATGCATTTCCATATTTGTGAACATGTATTCACATTACATGCATTTCCATATTTGTGAACACGTATTCACTTTACATATTTGTTATGGCGTGCAACCCGATCCAATGTATTTACAAATGCATTTCCATATTTGTGAACACGTATTCACATTACATGCATTTCCATATTTGTGAATACGTATTCACTTTACATATTTGTTGCGGCATGCAACCCGATCCAATGTATTTACAAATGCATTTTCATATTTGTGAACACGTATTTACATTACATATTTGTTGCGGCGTGCAACCCGATCCAATGTATTTACAAATTTGTGAACACGTATTCACTTTGTATTTTCAGAAGGTCAAATAAATAATATTCTTTTTTTTTATATTTTGTTTGTCGTACTTGTAATGGTTATAACTCTTCAACCGTAACTTCAACTAAGGTGTTTCTTACGCTAAAACGAATGTAACATGGGGACCTTACACTGTACCAAATTTCATTGAAAACTACTTTGGGTAACTAGCACAGATTTATCCGCAAAACAGCCACATGAAATTTGTTTCGCCAGAATTTTCATTAAACATATTAAAATAGTCATAACTTATAATCCGTAAGCCCGTTCGAGCCCCGTAAAATCTCAAAACGACGAGGACAGAGATTTATACGTCTCCATTTGAACCATCCATTCAGGTTATGTACCATTTGGTACAGGTTTTCACTTTTATGTACTGCCTTTTCGGATTTCGATAGATCCGAGGCAAAAATTTCAAACTAAAATAACTCTCAATCCGTAAGTTCGTTTTATCCCTTATTTGGCTCAATATGACCTTCACATATAGATGTACAACACTTCCAAATTTCACCAAATTCTAACAAGTATAACCTAGTGAAAACCAGTTGTAAAGTTTTGTTTTTCCGAGTTTCAGTCAAGCCGAGGTAGAAATTTTAAACCGCGATAAATCTCAACCCGTAAGTCGGATAGACCTCCGTAAGGTCTCAAACTGTCAACAGCGGAAAATCTAGAACTTTCATTTAGCACAAATTTTCATATTCTTTACCGAATTGTACAGTTTTACATTTTTGTGTTCTGCCCTTTCCGGATTCCAGTAAATCCAAGGCAAAAACTTAAAACTATGATAACTCTTAAACCGTAAGTCCGTTTCATCTATTATTTGGCTCAATATGATCATAACAGAGAGGTGTACAACACTTCCAAATTTCATATAATTCTAACAAAGATAACTTAGTGAAAACAGTTCGTAAAGTTCATGACTCAACTAGTTGTTTAAACAATCAAAAGTTCATGATTTCTTTTCAACACCCGATTCATATTCTAACATGTATTGAACTTAAAATAACAGATTTCACTAAGAATTTTTTAGTGAAAAAACTCACCTTGTAAGCGTTAAAAGGATTGTTGTTCGATTGCTACAAGTGATGCTCCCTAGTATTCCCTAATTTGTTTTTGTTCTCCTTCCTCTCTTGATATTTTCCTGATTTTTTCCTCTTGTTCACTTGATTTTTTCTGATTTCTATCTCTTGTACTAGGTACTTTATTTTGTGCCAAATACACTATATAAGTTGAGGTGAGTTGAGGTGCTTGTATAACCTATGGGAGATGGAAGGACAAGAGTTGAGGGAGAACTAAGGGGTTTGAGATTTTTCTCCATGTGTTTATTCTCAATCTGAAAAATAATGTACCTATCACTACTATGTTATTTTGTTATTATTGCAACAATAAAGTCATACTATGACCCTTTCTTTGTTCTAGAATATAGAGTTAATGTAAGGATATGCATTCATGGTATAAACACTTCCTCTTTTCATGATACATAGTCACAGAATACGTTAATGTATGGATAGAATATGACACTTCCTCTTTTCTGTTTTTTTTTCCAAGTTGCTTAGGAAAATGTTAATTACCCTTAAATCCTTAATTTTCTACTACACCCTACTACTACTACTATTATTATTATTATTATTATTATTATTATTATTATTATTATTATTATTATTATTATTATTATTATTATTATTATTATTGTAATAATAATTTGGGACTTCACATTCTCCCTTCCTTAGACAATATTCGTCCTCGAATATGAATAAGGTCGTAACATAATCACATAGACACAATAATTATTATTGTTATTGTAACAATATAATAATTTGAGACTTCACATTCTCCCTTCCTTAAGCAATATTCGTCCTTGAATTTGAATAAGGTCGTAACATAATCACATATATACAATAATTATTATTGTTATTGTAACAATAATTTGGGGCTTCACATTGGTGATGCTCCATAGCCTCTAAATCTGAAGTATTAATTTCAATTCCGCCGCAACTTGTGCTGTTGTAAAAGTGCTCCATATATCTAGAATGTAGATTCATTATCATCGTCTTCATTGAATCCTGCAGATGTAGACACTAGACACAGAACAGAAGCAGAACTAGAACGAAGATTAGTAGCAGAGTTGTTGTTATCAAATAATGTAAATGCAGCTTTATATTTTATACTTAATTTGTTGTTGACCAGTGTGTCGGATGAACTTTCTCTACATGTCTAACTATAGTGTCCGTCCCCCCGTCATTTAAAGTTCTCTTATGTTTATAAGTTTGCCCACAAATATTACATTTAACTCTATCAGTGTCCCCAATTCTATCATAAAAGTTTCACACTTTACTCCTTATTCTCCTACTCGTTACTACTGGTAAAGGAGGTCAATGACTAGTAGTACTACTACTAGTCATTGACAGAAGGCACACTAGTAGGTGTATGAGTTTCAGTTTCAACAATATTATCTATATGAACATTATCATATTCATTATCTTTTATTTCAAAATCTTCTTGCATTTGATCATAATCTATATTTTAATTAGATGATAAAGAACCTTTACATTTTGTACCCCTTGAAATAGATTTACCTTTATCCATTATAAAATATTTAATTTTAATTTTAATTTAAATAATCAACAAATAAATATGATAATTTAATAAAATAATTAGAGAATGAAACGAGTGTACCAAACTTCGGAATTTAGAACTCAATTGAAACTCGAAGCTCGAAGTCTTGCTACTTTGAAAATTAATAATAATAATAATAATAACTTGAGAATTGATAATAGAGAGAATTAAGAGAGTATGAGAATTGAGAATTGTAGAAATAATTGTGTGATAATAATGAGAAGAATATAGAGTATTAATAGATTTTTTAAAGGGTAAAAATATAATTAATAAATAATAAATAATAAACAAAAAAAAAAACAAAGCCAAACGGTCCACTTGGTTGGCTCCCTCGACCCTCCCCCAGCGGTAATATTACCGTTGGGCATAACAACCACTTTTAAAAAAAATTATTCCGAAAATATATTATAAACTAAATTCAAATTAAATATGTAATATAATATAGTTTTATATTTTATATTTTAAAATTTAAAGTTAACTTTGTATAAGATTAGAAGACAATCAAGACATAAGTTAACACCTAAAAAAATAATACAATAAAAATGTTATACCCCGTATTTCCAGAGTATGTACGTGAGGGCGTACGTACAAAAGTTTAAGCCTTAAAGTAGACTAAGGGACAAAATTTTGTGCACAACTAGCAAAAAGAATCGTTTCGAATAAACGCGTTTTCCAAACTTTGCGAAGGAAAATTCGGCTATGTCATTTATAATTTTTGCGGATTTTTCCGAGAGATGAAATATTTTGGACCAACGAGAGGCGACACTTGGCCTCAGTGGATGGCAATCCATGGGCTCCATTGCACGTTTTTAATGTTTCATGCCTTAAACATTTGGTCAATGTTTGGCTAGATATTTTGTGTAGTAGATGAGCAAGTGGGGCCACAAACACATGTCCAAATCTTCACCCTACACTTGCCCACCACTTGTCTTGATCTTGGCCATTGGTTGGCCTATAAATACCCTCCAACGCAAGACTAAATCTTCATCCACAAATCATTTTCCAAGTCTAAAAACTCTCCCTTAAGTGTAGAAATTCGTCCAAGGCTCCCTCCGCTGTGAGGCCTTGGGCAGTATACACTTGCCTAGTAGTTTTCGTAAAATACCCCCACTTGGTAGAAAAGTATTCTCCAGTATTATTCTTATTCCAAAATACCTTGGCCCCAAATACCTTGTAGTATTCCAAGGTTACGCCCATACTAAAAGCCCGGAAATACTATTATACTTCCTTTAGCCACTAAACGAAACCCTAAGGAAATCTTCATAGCGAGTTGAAGTATTAAGAAGAAGTTGTGTAGAACTTAAGAGTTGTGTAGAACTTAGAAGTACGAAACGATTATCCTTTTACAAAC
Source organism: Przewalskia tangutica (assembly GCA_029844215.1). Classification (NCBI taxonomy): domain Eukaryota; kingdom Viridiplantae; phylum Streptophyta; class Magnoliopsida; order Solanales; family Solanaceae; genus Przewalskia; species Przewalskia tangutica. Next base: position 14,164,140 of record CM056733.1, on the reverse strand, counting down.
CACACTTGTGATTATTCTGGACCTCTAAGATTTACAACAACTATGACGACAGGGGCCCGCCATACCCACAGATGTACACGGACCTCTGCACTCGGGGTAACATACCAAAGATAAGCCTCGAAGGAACGGAGCTTCAATCTGGCTGAAAGGTGATCCTAAGCGGGGATCGTGGCCGATGTACCTCTACTGCGGCGTGACGCGGCCCGAAGGAGGTCGATCTAACAGTACCAAGTATGTGAAGCGTAAAATCAGTAAATGAAATCATAATAGTCTATAAAAGCGAGAGGCGGGTATGATAACCAAACTACGATACACACATGATTATATCAATTCGTGGTCTCACGCCACAACATCAATCCCGCGTGAGTACCTTCCGCCAGCTGCGGCGATGATATGATAACAACAAGATAGAAATCCAAATGGGAGCATACGTGCGCTACGCGTCGTGTCGGTATGTCCAAAGGAACAAATAAGACAACATTCCAAATGGAAGCATACGTGCGCTACGCGTCGTGTCGATTGGGTCCAAGGAAACAATAAGACAAAGATTCCAAATGGAAGCATACGTGCGCTACGCGTCGTGTCGATATGTCCAAAGGGAAACAATAAGACAACAAGGCGTAATCAAAGTGGAGCATGCGTGCGCTACGCGTAGTGTCATTATGTCGAAGTGATTAACAAAAGTAACACTATCAGCGAACGCGTGCGGTGGAATTTCTCGTCGGCTTGCGCGTCGAGTAAGTTCTCAACAAGTCATCCGACCTCCATCGTGAGACGCGGTGAGTATAGAAACACAATTTTTGCACAACAAAGGCTATCACAACAAGCATAGGCAAGTTTCACAACAACAAGCATAGGCGAGTTTCACATCAACAAGCATGGCAAGTTTCACAACAACAAGCGTAGGCAAGTTTCACAACAACAAGCATAGGCAAGTTTCACATCAACAAGCATAGGCAAGTTTCACAACAAGCATAGGCAAGTTATACACAACTCAAAGTACTTTCATTTTATGCCAAAGTCAGGGTTTTAACCTAAAGTACTACGTCGTTAAATTCCTTTTAAAGAGATCTAATCCTTTTATAAAGTCACCCGATACGTAGTATAAAAATAGAGTGACTTATATCTTTTAAGTAAACCAAAACAACTTCCATACTTTCCTTTTAAAACCAAATTAAGGCAACACCATGCCTTCTTTTTGACCAAAACACTTTTCTTTTAAAGTCAAGTTACCACATTAAAACCAATGATAAAACCTTTCTTTTGTTTTCATAAGGTCGTTATAACCAACTTCCCATAAAGTTGTTATACACCTTATGTTTTAAACCATTTTAAGACAGCACAATGCCTTTCTTTTTCCTAAAGTTCGGTTTGCCTAATTTCAATTACACAAGTCTTTTTTTGAAAAGTTCATAGTTGATGTCTTAATCTCTTTTAAAACAATTGAGTAACATATGCCTTAGCGAGTAGGTTATTCTTGTTCATAATCAATCTTATTAGCAGCCATGATCTAGAAATGTAATATCATTTTGTCTCATCTTAGCTTCTATGCGGATGGAGGTTTCTCTTGGTTTTAATAATACTTAATTATTCAATACATTTCCCTTTATTAACTGCGGTGGTTTGTCGATACACATTCGATTTCCAAATCGATGAAACATTATTCCTTCCAAAACCAAGTACTCATTACTCACGAATGAGGTTTCACACAAACATCCATATTAAGTCAAGTCTCTTATCTTTTAAGAATAAGTCTCTTAACTTCTAAACCATTAAACCATTCTTTTTATCTCTCTTAGGCGTTACACCTAACCTCATAAAGTGGTATAACTTTTATGTTTTCAAACCAAGTATACACTTCTTTCAAAAGGTTTCTTAATCTTTTAGAATACTTGAGTTCTTTTACATCAAGTCGGTTATAAGTCAAATCGGTTATCTTTTAAAAACCACAAGCATTTCTCATTTACATGAAATGTTATAACAACTTCCCATAAAGCCGTTATAACACTTTATGTTTAAAGACAATCAAATACATTTAACACGTATGCGTCTACCGTACATAGTTATACACATATCATGCTAGAACAGATAGGAAGAGGTTCACATACCTCGCGACGATTATCGACTAATAGCAAAACGCTCAGTACCTCAAACCGTCGGCTACACTCTGCCAAGCGGTCACTCCGCGTAGTACTTGAACCTATAGAGGCCTGCGCCTATTAACATCTTTAGATCTCGGCGTAGAATATTACGAGAAAATTGGCGACCCTCCCACGCATGGCGTAATTCTCTCTCAATCGAGGCCGCTACCAAGCCAACGGGGGTTTTATACGTCCTAACAGGGCGTGTACAATTCTACTTCACGATGTCTATACAAATCTCATGTCTGATCTAAGTAATTCTGATTCGATTCTTCTTAAAGTTCAGGCTTAAGTCGCAAGACATTGCCGCACAACTATGTTCAATTCTATATATAGTATACTTCAACTATATATTCCAACAATATGTAATTTCCAATTACAATAGAAGGTCAAAGTGTTTACCTCGATAAGCCCAAAATTATCCGAGTTTAAATGTCGATCTGAGCAAGGTTTAGCTCTACTCAGTGCGCTCAGGCCGCTCGACCAACCCTTAGAAGTTCTAACCAACTTACATATAACTTCAACTACGGTGAAGATTTACTTAGGTTTCGTTTTTGTGGTGAGGAAGTATAATAGTATTTTCTGGGCTTTTGTATAAGTGTAACCGTGGGAAAACGATAAGGTATTTGGGCCACGGTATTTGGGCATTATACCAATACTTGGAGAGTATTTCTATACCACAAAAAGAGGGGTATTTATACGAGACAACTATGCGAGGGGGGGGGGGTACCCAGTAAAACACCACAGGGAGGTGGCTCTCGGCGAGGGCTCTCAGGGGAGGGTGTGGTGGGCAGCTGAGGAGAGGGATTTTGAGACTTAGATAGATTGCTCAAGTTTTTTGGATGAAGAAAGTCTTGGTAGAGGGTATTTATAGGTCAGTGAAGGCTGACGATGGCGAAGATGAAGACAAGTGTGGTGCAGTGTAGGGCTAGATTTCAACCATGTGGACCTTATCCATCTACCACACAACTTGCACAAAATATCCTACCAACTAAAGTAGCCCAAAATCGTCCATTAAGCGCCCACTCAAGGCGATGTGAGGTGACACTTGTCACCTCCGTTGATCCAAAATGTTTCGCCGAAAAATCCGCAAAAATTATAAATGACATGGCGGAATTTTCCTACGAAAATTTGTGGAAAGCGTTTCGTCGAAAACGACTCTTATCGGGTGTTGTGTACAAATTTGAAACTTGCCTAACTTAAGGCTCAAATTATTATCGTGCGCCTCGCGTACATACTGCGGAAATACGGTATAACATTCTCCCCTCGCGAAACATTCGTCGAATGTTCCTTCTCAAGACGGATAACGATAAAGTTCCTCTAACAAGTTGCCAACGCCACAACCGCCGAAATAACACATGCGCGCAATTACTTAAATCCGTGCCAACGAGGAACCACCGATGATGCAAAACAATACCAACTCTCGCTCTTGATCGAGGACACTCGCCCGCGCGTTCGTTTCTCAAAATGATTTCTTCCATCTTTCAAAGACAAGTTCACTTCGCCTTACTCGTCGTACTCTTCTCGAACACTCGAACTCTTCTAGTATCGTACCACACTTGATCATCGCTTGATTTTGAAACCTCGAGTCACCGCCTCCAACTTGGTCATCTTACTAGCCTCAATCTTCCTTAAGGCCATTCCGGCCTTCACGATGCCAGTCGAACATACCCACGAACTCATCGATGGTCAACTAAACTTGGGCCTAGCACCTCGTGACCCTACCACTGGCGGGACCACGAGACCCACGCCGAAAGCAGCGCGGGTTGGCGCGCAACATGCCCCAACGACCCACTTAACGCGTCAAGCTCTTGTTCCCGATCCGGAACAATCTTACCTCTGGTCATGAAAGCTACCACTTCCATTTCACACTACCGAGGACTTATCATACAATACATTACAGGCATAAAATGCACTCCGACAAGAGATCACTTGCAAAAACTTGTACTCAAGCGGCGCTACATCTAAGGTCTCAATGTAATATTCTAAGGTTCATCATTTTCTCACCTCAAGCTTACCCTTCTCACTAACCGGGTTCTACATCACATTTTAGCACAAAGCTATCCGAACATAACACTAAACACATCATCACAACCTCAATACATACTAAACTCAGAGGTTAAGGATATACACGAAAATAGGCGATTCAGAGGGCCGCTGGCGGGAACTTCCACGCGACCTCTCTGTGGCGCCGGTGTATGAACATCTGCTGGTATGGAAGGTGAAGAACCCATGGCCCGATCCGTAGTCAGTGCTATCTACCAGCGCTACCCACAGTCGGACGGTTTCTCCCAAAATGGCCTGTGCCGCATGTAAAACAAACTCCGGACTAGCACGCGACCCCACGTGGAGTCTACCACGGCGTGATCACAACGAGGTAGGGGTGGCTTGGTGGTTAACACCCCGCTCTCCCGAAAATCTGAACCTCGAGCCACGACCTGCTCACGAAAACTCGACGCTCAAGATTGTAGAGGACCACTCATCTTGGCGGAGCGCGCATAACTAGTCTGTTGCCGGCGATGCGCCTCGAAAATCACCAAAGGACCTGCAGATTCGGCCTCTTCTGCGACTTTGGTCATTCGTCGATTTCTCGCTCACTGCTTTAGTGCATAAGCTGCATGCGGCGATGTCGTGCGGTGAAGAGCTACCGAACAACTCTCTACTAGGTAATCATCGAGCCACGTAACATATCGGTGCACTCGATCCTCCATACTAGCTACTAATGCGGGGCGTCGCCAATGAGTCGAACTCACATTGTACTCGAACCGTCGCGGATTGCGCAACACCAAAAATCTCGGCCCGAGCCCTCGCCATCTGTGGAGGCAAGAAATGTGCAAGAAATGCTCTTGCGAACTCGTCCCCAAATAGTGGAAGTGCATTCTCTCCCGGGGCGGCTCGCGAATCAAACCGGATCATTGCGGTATCACGCGGCCGACGCGAACCTAGGACCACCGACTCGGTCTCCGATGCCTTGATCACTCTCGCGATCGTGAATCGCCGGATGAACTCCGAGGATCATCCTCGGTCTCGACCCATAAAACTCGGCGGGTTACACTCGGAAAATCCGTAGCCTCAGTATGCGCTCGGGGTGAACTACGGTGCTCGGGATGGCTGCTGCGTCGGCCTATCCTCATATCGGCCACGACCACGGCGATGGCGGGCCATCTCATGTATCTCATCTCGCTCCGGTGTGGGTGGAGGCTCAGTCTTGTAGTCTCGTGACCACGCTGCGACTCTAAGCTCTCTGGTCTTTGGCGGTGTCATAAAACTCGTCGTCGAAGTACTATCTCAGTCTTGGCCGGGCTGCGCCAAATGCTCTCTGTATCCCACTGCAGCTCCTCAATTTGCCTTGCCGTCTGGGCACAGGTTGCACTACGAGGCATAAGCGGTAAAGGAAAGGAATACGTCGGAGGGTTCAACTTATCACACGTCTCTAAGGCACGATCTTAGAATGAGAAGAATGAAACCAATCCTAAATGTCCTATAGCCTCACGATTATAGATGTGGTGCCTGACACACCGATAATCAAGACTACTAGACACGGTGCGTAGACACTTTCAGAGATTAATCGCTCGATACCACTTTTGTCACGGCGAACCGGGCGTGGTCGTGCTACCGGGCACCCTAGTGATACAACATCGAGAAAATCGTGAAATAAAAACATGAACATGAATTGAGAGACAAAATAAATAAGCGAGCAACCAAAAAGCGATTTGCCATCATATATACATAAATACGACGATTATCCTTTTTACAAACCACGCCTACAGCGATTATTCTGAGACTCTAAGATTTACACAACAACTATGGCGGGGCGGGGCCCGCCATACCACGAATGTACGGACTACGGACTCGGGTAACATACCAAAGATAAGCCTCGAAGGAAACGGAGCTTCAATCTGAAAGGTGATCCTAAGCGGGGATCGACAACCGATGTACCTACTGCGGCGTGACGCAGCCCGAAAGAGTCGATCTGGCAGTACCAAGTATGTGAAACTATAAAATCGTAAATGAAATCATAATAGTCTATAAAAGCGGGAGACGGTATGATAACCAAACTACGATACAGCATATGATTATATCAATTCGGTCTCGCCCACAACATCAATCCCGCGTGAGTACGCCCGCCAGCTGCGGCGATGCATGATATGATAACAACAAGATAGAAATCCAAATGGGAGCATACGATGCGCTACGCGTCGTGTCGGTATGTCGAAGGAACAAATAAGACAACATTCCAAATGGAAGCATACCCGTGCGCTACGCATCGTGTCGATGAGTCGAAGGAAACAATAAGACAACATTCCAAATGGAAGCATACGTGCGCCACGCGTCTGTCGGTATGTCCAAGGGAAACAATAAGACAACAAGCGGTAATCAAAGTGGAAGCATACGTGCGCGCTACGCGTCGTGTCGGTATGTCCAAGTGATTAACAAAAGTAACACTATCAGCGAGGCGTGCGGTGGAATTTCTCGTCGCTGTAAGCGCGTCAAGTAAGTTCTCAACAAGTCATCCGACCTCCATCGAGAGGCGGTAGTATAGAAACACAATTTTTGCACAACAAAGGCTATCACAACAAGCATAGGCAAGTTTCACAACAACAAGCATAGGCAAGTTTCACATCAACAAGCATAGGCAAGTTTCACAACAACAAGCATAGGCAAGTTTCACAACAACAAGCATAGGCAAGTTTCACATCAACAAGCATAGGCAAGTTTCACAACAACAAGCATAGGCAAGTTATACACAACTCAAAGTACTTTCATTTTATGCCAAAGTCCGGGTTTTAACCTCAAAGTACTACGTCGTTAAATTCCTTTTAAAGAGATCTAATCCTTTTATAAAAGTCACCCGATACCCGTAGTATAAAAATAGAGTGACTTATATCTTTTAAGTAAACCAAAACAACTTCCATACTTTCCTTTTTAAAACCAAATTAAGGCAACACCATGCCTTTTTTTTTTTGACCAAAACACTTTTCTTTTTAAAGTCAAGTTACCACATTAAAACCAATGATAAAACCTTTCTTTTGTTTTCATAAGGTCGTTATAACCAACTTCCCATAAAGTTGTTATACACCTTATGTTTTAAACCATTTTAAGACAACACAATGCCTTTCTTTTTCCTAAAGTTCCAGTTTTCCTAATTTCAATTACACAAGTCTTTTTTTTTGAAAAGTTCATAGTTCAATGTCTTAATCTCTTTTAAAACAATTGAGTAACATATGCCTTAGGCGAGTAGGTTATTCTTGTTCATAATCAATCTTATTAGCAGCCATGATCTAGAAATGTAATATCATTTTGTCTCATCTTAGCTTCATGCGGATGGAGGTTTCTCTTGGTTTTAATAATACTTAATTATTCAATACATTTCCTTTATTAATTTGCGTTGGTTTGTCGATACACATTCGATTTAGAAATCGGTAAACATTATTCCTTCCAAAACCAAGTACTCATTACTCACGAATGAGGTTTCACACAAACATCCATATTAAGTCAAGTCTCTTATCTTTTAAGAATAAGTCTCTTAACTTCTAAACCATTAAACCATTCTTTTATCTCTCTTGGGCGTTACACCTAACTTCTCATAAAGTGGTATAACTTTTATGTTTTCAAACCAAGTATACACTTCTTTCAAAAAGGTTTCTTAATCTTTTAGAATACTTCAAGGTTCTTTTACATCAAGTCGGTTATAAGTCAAATCGGTTATCTTTTAAAAACCACAAAGCATTTCTCATTTACATGAAATTTGTTATAACAACTTCCCATAAAGCCGTTATAACACTTTATGTTTAAATACAATCAAATACATTTAACACGTATGCGTCACCGTACTACATAGTTATACACATATCATGCTAGAACAGATAGGAAGAGGTTCACATACCGCGACGATTATCGACTAATAGCAAAGCGCTCCAAGTACCTCAAACCGCTCGCCACACTCTAAGCCAAGCGGATCACTCACACGTAGTACTTCAACCTATAGAGGCCACAAGGCGCTATTAACATCTTTAGATCTCGGCGTAGAATATTCTACGAGAAAATTCGTACACATCCCCTGCAGCGGCGTAATTCTCTCTCCAATCGGTAGGCTACCAAGCCAACGGGGGTTTATACGTCTAACCGGGCGTGTACAATTCTACTTCACAAGAATGCTATACAAGTCTCATGTCTGATCCTAAGTAATTACGATTCGATTCTCTTCTTAAAGTTCGGGCTTAAGTCGCGAAGACATTGCCTGACAACTATGTTCAATTCTATATATAGTATACTTCACTATATATTCCAACAATATGTAATTTCCAATTACAATAGAAGGTCAAAGTGTTTACCTCGATAAGCCCAAAATTATCCGAGTTTAAATGTCGATCACGAGCAAGGTTTAGCTCTACTCGTGCGCTCAGGCCGCTCGACCCAACCCTTAGAAGTTCTAACCAACACATATAACTTCAACTACGGGTGAAGATTTACTTAGGTTTTCGTTTTTGTGTGAGGAAGTATAATAGTATTTTCGGGCTTTTGTATAAGTGTAACCTTGGGAAAACTATAAGGTATTTGGGCGAGGTATTTGGGCATTATAACAATACTTGGAGTATTTCTATACCACAAAAAGAGGTATTTATACGAGACAACTATCTTTAGGGGTACCTACGACAAAACACCACCAACGGGAGGGGGGTGGCTCTCGGCCAAGCGCTCTCAAAGGGCGAGGGTGGTGTGGTGGACGAAAGCTCAAGGCAGAGGGACTATGTTGAGACTTAGGTAGAATGCTCAAGTTTTTTGGATGAATAAAGTCTTCAACTAGAGGGGTATTTATAGGTCAAGTGAAGGCCAACCAATGGCCAAGATGAAGACAAGTGTGGTGCAAGTGTAGGGCTAGATTTCAACCATGTGGACCTTATCCATCTACCACACAACTTGCACAAAATATCCTACCAACTAAAGTAGCCCAAAATCGTCCATTAAGCGCCACTCGAGACAATGTGAGGGTGACACTTGTCACCCTCCCGTTGTCCAAAATGTTTAAATCTCTCGGAAAAATCCGCAAAAATTATAAATGACATAGCCGGAATTTTCCCTACGAAAGCTGTGGAAACGTTTCGTCGAAAAACGACTCTTATCGGGTGTTGTGTACAAATTTCGAAACTTGCCTAACTTAAGGCTCAAATTATTATACGTACGCCCTCACGTACATACTCTGGAAATACGGGGTATAACACAATTCTTCCTCCTCTTGAAGTAATTGGATATTACATGTTGTTATAATTAATAGATGAACTTGTATTAAGAATAATGAAGAATAAAAAGTGTTTGGACTGTTTTGGAAAGATGGGGCCGAGAGTGACAGTTTTTCGGGACCTTGGATTTCGTTATATAATGAAGTAATAATGTTGTTGATAAGTTGTTATGACTTGTATAAAAGTATTGGAACTTGAATTGGATTAAAGAGGATTATGGAAAGGGTAATTGTGTTGGGGTTGTTGGCCGAGAATTGCTATAAAACTGTTAGATATCTTTGTGCAGTTTTAGGGACTGTTTTGTGGTGTTGAAATGCTGGAAAATCAGCCATCTATATGCATGTTTAGACGTAGTAATTGCTAATGAAAGTCCTAAGGGATTAAGGGTGTAGAAAGACGATGAAAGACCTCACATTTTGCCCTTGTTGTTGTTGGATTATGGACTGATTTTAGTGAACTGTTTTACGTGATTAAGAGGTAGTTTTTACATGAGAAATAGGTGTGTGAATTACCTTGGTTAAATGTTGGTTGTGCCCTTAATTGGTGCCTTGGTTGTTGATGAAATTGACATTTTTAAAAGGTGGAAAAGTACATATAAACAGGGGAAGTGCTGCCCAAATTTTTATAGGATAAGAGAACCATTACTTGGTATATGTCCTACAATAGTAAGCACGTGTTGATATACATGTTATTGTTGTTATAGGTTGAAGTACATAGAGACGTATTCTAGATTGTCGAGTTGGTTAGTTCGTCAATAAGGTATGTGAACTATCCTTTTTTCTTTGGCATGATTTGACTTTATAAAGTGAGTGGATTCTAATCCTTAATGATACTTGATTTGATTTTATAAAGTTCTATGGGATCCTAATCCTTAATGTTATATTCCTGTTATACCCCGTATTTCCAGAGTATGTACGTGAGGGCGTACGTACAAAAATTCAAAACTTAAAGTTAGGCATAGGACGAAATTTGTGCACAACCCCCGAAAAGAATCGTTTTCCGACGAAACGTTTTCCAAGACTTGCGAAGGGAAAATTACGGCTATGTCATTCATATGTTTTGTGGATTTTTCCGAGAGATGAAATATTTTGGACCAACGAGAGGGCGACACTTGTCACCCTCAAGTTGGCGGAACTTGGACGACCTTGGCACGTTTTTTGTGCCCTTGCATTAGTCAAGGTTAGGTAGGATATTTTGTGTAGTAGATGGATAAGGACACATGGGTGAATCCACACCCTCCACTTGCCCTCCACATGCCTTAATCTTGGCCCTTGAAAGCCCTATAAATACCCGGCAGGTTGAAGACTTCTTCATCCACAAATATTTTCCAAGTCTTGAAAACTCCCTTCCCTCTAGAGAGATTTCGTCCAAGCCTCCTTCCCCTCTTGAGGAGCTAAGCGAAACACCACTCTCCCCTCCTAGTTGTCTCGTCTAAACCCCCTCCCCTTCCTAGTTGTCTCGTCTAAACCCTCCCCTTTGGTAGAAAATACTCTCCTAGTATTGTTACTATCCCCAAAATACCTTAGTGATCCCTTTTAGTATTTCCAAAGTTACCTCTATACGTGAGTCAGGAAATACTACCTTGTATTCTATAGTCACTAAACGAAACCCTAAGAGAAACTTCATAGTTGGTTGAAGTAGAAAGTAGAAGTTGTGTAGAAACTTCAGGGTTTCTTGGAGCGGATTGAGCGTCTGATTAGGAGCTAAACCTTGCTCGGGATCGACTTATATCTTGGATAATTTTGGGCTTATCGAGGTAACTAATAATCTTATCCTTCTATTGTAATTGGAGAATACATCCGTAGATGTATAGAAATAAGTATAAAATACATAGAAGGATATTAAAGAAGAGAATTGAGCTGTAATTACATAGAAGGGTATTACAGGAAGAAAATTGAATCATCTTTACATAGAATTTGTATTCTGATGAGACTTGTATAGTTCTGGGTAGGGAAGTGCTGCCCGATTTTCAGTAGAATAGAGAACCCTCTGCTTAGATTATCTCTGAGTAGTCTAGGCGTTGATAGGCGTATTTGACTATTATAGGTTGATACTCTGCGCGCGACATATTCGACTTGGCGGTGGATTTCACGGAAGGTATGTGATTCTTCCTATCCTCTTGAGCATGATATTTTAAAGTATATATATATATAGTACGGTGAGCGTCGTGTGTTAATCGAACATGGTTTTACTTGACGTCTTTTGACTTGAGTCTAAATAACAAGAATCTTGAAGTATTTGAAAAGAATTATGAATCATTTTGAAAGAAGAGTAATACTTGGTTTTTAAACAAAAGCTTAAGAGTTATACTAGCTTTATGGGAAGTTAGGTATAACGACTTAAGAAAGATAAAAGGAAGTTTACTTATGTGTTTATAAAAGATTTGTATTGATTTTTGGAAAAATGCTGGTGAGATGGTTTGTTGAGTAGACATATTGTGATCTTATGTGTGTTAGTATCTTGTAGCGTTTGTGTAAAGAGGTTATTCTTATTTGTGCTTATGTTGTTTAACGATAAGCCGTTATGCTAGTATTACATCACTCACCTCTTGACATGATATCACGGGTTAAGCGCCGTCACGCGGTATACCTCGGGCGATGCGTGACTATGATGCGAGAATACCTCATGCGGGTCCAGGGGACCTATGCGGAGCTACGAGAGTTCCAGGTTAGTGTGCGGTCCATGTGGCTATGCGGTCTATGTGGCCATGCGGACTACGAGTCCAGGACGATGCCGAAGAGTAGCTACCCTCGATGCGGGGAATACCTCATGCGAGCCTAGGTGGCCTATGCGGACTACGGGAGTCCAGGATTAGGCATGCATAATGATACTATGGGCGATTGGCCTTGCTTCGATCATTCACACCCTAGAAAAGACCTGTTACAGTTTACCTATTGTTGCTATTGTTTATGATATGGCACTATGTGCGGTTACATTGGTTGTTTCGTGCATATTTGTAAAATTGGTTTTAAAATGATATGATTTCATTTAAGTACTTCTGATTTCACATACTTGGTACTGTTATCGACCTCCCGGGCCGCGTTCATCCGCAGTAAGGGAAAGCAGTGCTAGATCCACATCCTTAGGATCCGTACTTTGGTGTCGGGAGCTCCATCTTCTCGGAGGCTCGACTTTTGGGTATGATCTCACGTTGTTGTAGATAGTTTTGTACATTCGAGGTATGGCGGGGCCACTGTCGCCATAGTTGTTTATCTTCTTAAGTGCAGTAGTCTATTATGCAGTTGGGATGTAGCTAGCTAGGGCTTTGTTTATATATATATATGCGAAAGCGACATTTTCTCGAATAAAGCGTGTCTCATTTCACAATTATTTCATGTCTTGTTTTTATATTCCGCTGATTACTCTGATGTATGACTACTTGGGTGCGGGTAAGGCACGATCACGAACCGGGCAGTCGTGACAAAAGTGGTATCGAGCGATTAATCCTCGGAAAGTGCCTACGACCGTATCATAAAGTCTTGATTATCGGTGTGTTGTGCACCACACCAATAATCAGGAGGCTATAGGATATTTAGGATTGGTTTCCATTCTTCTCACTCTGAGATCGTTCCTTAGAGCTGTGTATTAAGTCGGACCCCTATAACGTATTTCCTTTCTTTAACAGTTATGCCTCCACGTAAGGCAACCCGGGCCCAGAAGGGCAAGGCGTAGAGCTTCTAGTAGGACACAGAGTCACGAGGGCTCGTGCCCGATCATGCAGACGGCGAGTTCCACGACGCCACCGGCCAGCGAGGTTTAGAAGCGCGGCGGTGGTGATGAGACCACGATACTGCACTCTAGCCCCACGGCTGGGCGAGATGAGATGAGATTCTGAGAGATGGCGATCGGCGAGATCGTGGCGAACGTGAGATAGTTTGGATCACGGCGATTCGATTCAGCCCGATGCGCGTGGTTCACCCGAGATCGCATATTTGAGGCTACGGGATTTTCTCGAGTTGTAGCCCGCCAAAGTTCTACGGGTCGAGCACGAGGATGATCCGCGAGTTCATCCGTCGATTCTGAAGGATCACGCGAGTGATCAAGGCTTGAGACCGAGTCCGTGATCTTGGTTCGCGTCGGCTGCGTGATACCGCGATCGATTGGTTTGATCGTGGGAGTTATCGGGAGAGCACGCGTCCAGCGCCTACTTGGGACGAGTTCTCGGAGGCTTTCTCACTCACTTCTTGCCTCGCGGATGAGGAGGGCGCGGTAAACGATTTTTGTTCTTTGAGGCAGAGGGCGCGCGATTAGAAGTACAACGTTGAGTTCGATTCGTTGGCTCGATATGTCCTGCGTTGGTAGCGATATGGAGGGCGGTGCACCGCCACGCCGGGCTAGATGATTATATGGCGAGTCTTGTGCAGTGTAGCTCTTGACGAGCATGGACATTACCCGTGCGAGCTCATGCGCTGATGCGAGGCGTAGAGGCCGACGGGTTGTGAGCGAGACAGCGGCGAAGGCGGGGCGGCGGTCTTTTGGTAGCTATCGGGGTGGGCGGCCAGTGGCGATCTGGGTGCACCACGGCCGGCTCGAGCACTCCTACACCGTCCTCGGGGCGGCGGGATATTCGAGGCGGACGGGGCCGGGACTTGAGCGTCGGGTAGCGAGAGGTGCTAGCCGATCGGGACCACCCGCCGGTGTGGCCGTCACGGTAGATCCCATTACGGGAATTGTGGTGCGCTCAGAGTTTATTCTGATTGCGGCGGTCGGGTCACTTTGCGAGCTGTCAGGCGAAGGCGCAGAGGTAAGTCGGCCTACGGTGTCTTTCGCGGTCTTCTTCATCTCCTACGATTACTCGCCGGAGGTAGGGCACTCATGGACCAGTCGCGGCGAGGTGGCGCGGTCGATTCTAGCGGTCCTCGAACCGCATATATGCCTTGTCGGTAGGCGGGACGGGAGGCCTCGCTGATGTAAATCCGCAGTACTTTATCAGTCTCTGGTTGTGATGTGTATGCCTTGATAGATCCGGGTTCTACTGCATCCTATATATCTCCCTTATTGCTAGTAGGATAGGGATAGAGCACGAGTCCATAGACCACTTCGAGGTAGCTACACCGATGGGTGATTCGGTGGTAGCTCGGCGGGTATATAGGGCTTGTCCAGTGACCATATGCAGTCGTCAGACCCTAGCCGACTTGATAGAGTTGGATATGACTGATTTCGATGTGATCATGGGTATGGATTGGCTAGCTTCTTGCTACGCCAATGTAGGCTGCGAGGAGAAGAGTGGTACGGTTCCAGTTTCCTGAGGAGCCGGTTGTTGAGTGGGAGGGGAACACTGTGTCGCCGAGGGGTAGTTTATTTCCTACCTCAAGGCTAGGAAGATGGTGCAGAAGAGATATATCTACCATCTCATTCGGGTGTTCGAATCACGAGTGCGGTGCCAGATTTTGATCGATTCGATAGTCGAGAGTTTCGGATGTGTTTCGGACGACCTCCGGGTATCCGCCGAGAGGAGATAGAGTTTTGTATCGATGTCTTTGCGGACACTCGGCTATTTCCATTCCGCCATACGGAATGGCACCGAGTTGAGAGAGTTGAAGGACCGGTGAAAGATTTCTGGAGAAGCGGCTTCATCGAGCCTAGTGTTTCTCCGCAGGGCGCCGATATTGTTCGTGAAGAAGAAGGGCGGGGCCAGCTGCGCGTGTGTTGATTACTGAGCGGTGAACAAGGTGACCATTAAACGAATACCCCTTCCTGGATTGATGATTTGTTCGACCGGTTTGAAGTGCGAGATGTTTCTCAAGATTGATCTGCGATCGGGCTATCATCAGTGCGAGTCGAGGCGGATGTCCCTGGGATCGCATTCGGACGTGCGGGCATTATGAGTTCAAGGTCATGTCTTCCGGGTTGACGATGCTCGTGGTATTTATGGATTTGATGAACCGAGTGTTCAAGCCATTTTGGACACGTTTGTGATAGTGTTCATTGATGACATCTTGGTTTATTCCGCTCGAGGCGAGGCGTGCGGAGCATTTGAGGCTGTCTTGAGAGTTCTCCAGACCAGCGATTATCGCCAAGTTTTCCAAATGTGAGTTTTGGTTGGCTTTGGTGGCTTTCTTGGGCATATTGTCGGGCGATGGTATTCGGGTGGATACGGCCAAGATCGAAGCGATCGAGTTGGCCAAGATCGAGGCGATCGAGTTGGCCTGAACTACTACTCCGGCAGGTGCGCGACTTTACGGGCCTTGCGAGTTATTATCGGTTCGTGGAGAAGTTTGCTTCTATCTTCGCACCATTGACTAGGGTGACTCGAGAAGCGGCTAAGTTTGATGGTGATGCTTGTGGCGGGGTTTCGATTCTTGAAGTAGAGGCGACGGCCGCCTCGTTCTTACTCTTCGGAGGTCGACGGTTATGTAGTGTATTGTGATCGTCGGCGTCGGGCTCGGATGTGTGTTGATGCGGTGGATAAGGTTATAGCGTCGCAGCGTCCGGCGACTTAAGAAACATGAGAGGAACTACCCCACCCATGATTTAGAGTTGGCAGCGGTGATTCACGCCTTGAAGATCTGGAGGCACTATTTGTATGGGGTTCATGTGGATATTTATAAAGACCACAAGAGCCTCCAGTATATCTTCAGCCAGAGTGAGCTGAACTTACGACAGCGACGGTGGTTAGAGTTACTCAAGGATTACGATGTCGACATCCTGTACCACCCAGGGAAGGCCAATGTTGTGGCAGATGCCCTTAGTCGTAGGTCGATGGGGAGTCTATCAGATGTACAGCCCGAGATGAGGGGCATGGTTCGTGAGTTGCATCAGCTAGCGAGCCTTGGAGTCAGATTGATTGATTTTGATAGTAGTGGGGTTCGAGTTCGAGAGGTTGCCAAGTCTTCCATCGTCGAGGAGGTGAAGAGGCAACAGTTTGAGGATCCGGTTTTGATGCGGTATCGTGATACGACTCTTCGTGGGGAGAAGGGTCCTTTTGAGGTAGCACCTGATGGGGTGCTAAGGTTTGAGGGCAGGTTGTGTGTTCCAGATATCGCAGGACTTCGGCGGAGTTCTAGGGAAGCACCTGCGACGCGTTACTCTATCCATCCGAGTCGACCAAGATGTACCACGACGCCATCGTGTATTGGTGGGATGGCTTGAAGAGGGGCGTTGCGAGTTTATAGCTCGGTGCGTGTTGTCGGCGGTGAAGATAGAGCACGGAGGCCCGGTGGATTATTGCGACGATAGAGATCGACACGGAAGTGGGAGGTGATCAACATGGACTTTATCACGGGATTACCTTGCACTCGGAGGAAACATGATTCTATTTGGGTTATCGTCGACGGTGACGAAATCAGCCCACTTTCTTCCGTCGGGGCGACTTTTGGTACCGAGGATTATGCGGACTTTACATCCGTGAGATCGTCGATCGCATGGAGTCCCTATTTCTATCATATCGCATGAAGAGCCGGTTTACGGCTAACTGGAGGTCTTTCGAGAATGGTCTAGGGGCAGCGAGTGAGCACAGTCGCATTCTATCCTCGGAGCAGACGGACGGTGAGTGCTATCCGCACTCGAGGATATCTGCGAGCTCGTGTTATTGACCGAGGGTAGTGGGAGGATCATTTGCCTCTAGTTGAGTTCGCGTATAATAATAGCTACCACTCGGTATTCGGATGGCGCCTTATGAGGCCTTGTATGAGGAAGTGCGGTCGCCGATAGGCTGGTTTGATAATGGGCGAGTGCGATTAGTAGGACGGTTGGTGCGTGCGATGGATAAGGTGAAGCTTATCCGGAGGCGATTCTTGATAGCTCGAGTCGGCGAAGTCATATCACGGATCATCGTCGTCGGCATCTAGAGTTTGAGGTTGATGATTGGGTTTTCCTGAAGGTGTCACCCATGAAGGGTGTGATGAGATTCGGGAAGAAAGAAACTTCGGCCCAGTACGTTGGGCGTATCAGTTGTCGCGAGGTAGGCAAGGTTGCCTATGAGTTGGATCTGCCGTCCGATCTTGAGGCAGTGCATCCGGTTTTTCATGTTTCTATGCTGAGGAGATGTATCGGGGATCCATCTAGGGTGCACCCGATTGACGATGTCCAGGTGACCGAGGGGTTATCGTATGAGGAGATTCCCATAGCGATAATCGATCGTCAGGTTAGGCGTCTGCGGACGGGGCGTGGCTTCGTCAAAGTTTTGTGGCGGAGCAGGCTCGAGGAGGAGATGACGTGGGAAGCTGAGGAGGACATGAGGCAGAAGTATCCTCACCTATTCCCCACACCTCCAGGTAACTCACTTTCCTACTTGTAAATTTTTCATTGATGTATTTGCTTAAGTGTTGTATTGTGGCCATGTGAGGCATTTGCAAACTGTTTAAGTTATGAGGAACCTTATCGTTGTGTGTCTTGGGAAGGAACATTCGGGACGAATGTTTCTAAGGAGGGGAGAATGTTATACCCCGTATTTTCCAGAGTATGTACGTGAGGCGTCGTCTGAAATTCAAAACTTAAAGTTAGGCATAGGACGAAATTTGTACACAACCCCCGAAAAGAATCGTTTTCCGATGAAACGTTTTCCAAGACTTGCGAAGGAAAAATTACGGCTATGTCATTCATATTTTTTGCGGATTTTTCCGAGAGATGAAATATTTTGGACCAACGAGAGGGCGACACTTGTCACCCTCAAGTTGGCGGAACAGACGACCTTGGCACGCGTTTTTGTCTTGTCGCGTTAGTCTAGGTTAGGTAGGATATTTTGTGTAGTAGATGGATAAGGACACGTGGGTGAATCCACACCCTCCACTTGCCTCCACATGCCTTAATCTTGGCCCGAAAGCCCTATAAATACCCCTCGAGTTGAAGACTTCTTCATCCACAAATATTTTCCAAGTCTTGAAAACTCCTTCCCCTAGAGCTTTCGTCAAGCCTCCCTTCCCCTCTTGAGAGCTAAGCCGAAACACCCTTCTCCCCTTCCTAGTTGTCTCGCCTAACCCCTTTGGTAGAAAATACTCTCTAGTATTGTTCTTATCCCCAAAATACCTTAGTGATCCCTTTTAGTATTTCCAAAGTTACCTCTATCGTGAAGTCAGGAAATACTACCTTGTATTCCTATAGTCACTAAACGAAACCACAAGAGAAACTTCATAGTTGGTTGAAGTAGAAAGTAGAAGTTGTGTAGAAACTTCTAAGGGTTTCTTGGAGCGGATTGAGCGTCTGATTAGGAGCTAAACCTTGCTCAGGATCGACTTATATCTTGGATAATTTTGGGCTTATCGAGGTAACTAATAATCTTATCCTTCTATTGTAATTGGAGAATACATACTGTAGATGTATAGAAATAAGTATAAAATACATAGAAGGATATTAAAGAAGAGAATTGATGTAATTACATAGAAGGGTATTAGGAAGAAGATTGAATCACTTACATAGAATTGTATTCTGATGAGACTTGTATAGTTCTGGGTAGGGAAGTCTTGCCCGATTTTTCGTAGAATAGAGAACCTCTCGCTAGATTATCCTCTGAGTAGTCTAGGCGTTGATAGGCGTATTTGACTATTATAGGTTGATACTCTGCGCGACATATTCGACTTGGCGGTGGATTTCGTAGAAGGTATGTGATTCTTCCTATCCTCTTGAGCATGATATTTTAAAGTATATATATATATATAGTACGGTAGACGTACGTGTGTTAACTGAACATGGTTTTACTTGACGTCTTTTGACTTGAGTCTAAATAACAAGAATCTTGAAGTATTTCAAAAGAATTATGAATCATTTTTGAAAGAAGAGTAATACTTGGTTTTTAAACAAAAGCTTAAGAGTTATACTAGCTTTATGGGAAGTTAGGTATAACGACTTAAGAAAGATAAAAGGAACGGTTTACTTATGTGTTTATAAAAGACTTGTATTGATTTCTGGAAAGTACAGTGAGATGGTTTGTTGAGTAGACATATTGTGATGCTATGTGTGTTAGTATCTTGTAAACGTTTGTGTAAAGAGGTTATTCTTATTTGTGCTTATGTTGTTTAACGATAAACCGTTATGCTAGTATTACATCACTCACCTCTTGACATAATATACCGGGGGTTAAGCTTCCCCCCGATGCGGGGTATACCTCAGGCAGTCTGTGTGACTATGATGCGAGAATACCTCATGCGGGTCCAGGGGACCTATGCGGAGCTACGAGAGTTCCAGGTTAGTGTGCGGTCCATGTGGCTATGCGGTCTATGTGGCCATGCGGACTACGAGTCTAGGACGATGCCGAAGAGTAGCTACCCTCGATGCGGGGAATACCTCATGCGGGCCTAGGTGGCTATCACGGACTCTGGAGTCGTGATTAGGCATGCATAATGATACTATGGGCGATTGGCGCTTGCCGATCATTCGCGGCCTAGAAAAGACACATTCTGATTTACCTATTGTTGCTCTTGTTTATGATATGGCACTATGTGCGGTTCATTAGTTGTTTCTGCATATTTGTAAATTGGTTTTAAAATGAAATGATTTCATTTAAGTACTTTCTGATTTCACATACTTGGTACTGTTGTCGACCTCGCCGAGTGCGTTCATGCCAGGTAAGGGAAAGCGAGTGCTAGATCCACATCCTTAGGATCCGTACTTTGGTGTCGTGAGCTCCATCTTCTCGGAGGCTCGACTTTTGGGTATGATCTCCTGTTGTTGTAGATAGTTTTGTACATTCGGGTATGGCGGGGCCTGTCCGCCATAGTTGTTATCTTCTTAAGTGCGTAGTCCTATTGTACAGTTGGGATGTAACTGCCGGGCTTTGTTTATATATATATATGCCGAAAGGCGACATTTTCTCAGATAAAACTGTGTCTCATTTCACAACTGTTTCATGTCTTGTTAATCCTCGGAAAGTGTCTACAGACCGTATCTAGTAGAGTCTTGATTATCGGTGTGTTGTGCACCACACCAATAATCAGGAGGCTATAGGATATTTAGGATTGGTTTCCATTCTTCTCACTCTGAGATCGTTCTTTAGAGCTGTGTATTAAGTCGGACCCCTCTAACGTATTTCCTTTCTTTAACAGTTATGCCTCCACGTAAGGCAACCCGCCCGTAGGGCAAGGCAAATGAGGAGCTGCTAGTAGGACACCGAGAGTCACGAGGGCTCAGGCCCAGTCTATATCCGAGACGGCGAGTTCCACGACGCCACCGGCCCCAGCAGGGTTTAGGGCCGCAGCAGTGGCTGATGAGACCACAGTACCTGCACCTCCAGCCCCACAGCCTGGAGCAGATGAGATGGGTTACAGAGAGATGGCGCCATCGCCGTGATCGTGGCGAACATGAGAGGATAGGCCGGATGCGATTCTGAAGCGATGCCGTGGTTCACCCGAGATCGATGGCTGAGGCTACGGGATTTTCTGAGTTGTAGCCCGCCAGAGTTCTACGGGTCGAGGCCTGAGGATGATCCGCAGGAGTTCATCCGTCGATTCTGAGAGGATCACGCGAGTGATCAAGGCTTCGAGACCGAGTCCGTGATCTTGGTTCGCGACGGCCGCGTGATACCGATCGATTGGTTTGATTCGTGGAGTTATCCCGGAGAGCACGCGTCCCGCCTACTGGGACGAGTTCTCGAGGCTTTTCTCACTCACTTCTTGCCTCCACAACGGCGAGGGCACGGGCCGACAGATTTTTGTTCCGAGGCAGAGGACGCACGCTTAGGAGTACAACGTTGAGTTCGATTCGTTGGCTCGATATGTCCCTCGCGTTGGTAGCAGATATGGAGGGCGGTGCACCGCCACGCCACCGCTAGATGAATATATGACCGAAGTCTTGTGCGGGTGTAGCTCTTCACCAGCATGGACATTACCCGCACGCAGCTCATGCACTGATGCGAGGCGTAGAGAGGCCAACGTTGACAGACGCACAACATCAAGAAGGCCGTGACGGCAGGTCTTTTGGTAGCTATCGGTGGGCGGCCTCAAGTTAGCCTAGATTTGCACCACGGCACGGCTGAGCACTCCTACACCGCCCTCGTGATGCCCAGATATTCGAGGCGCATCAGGCCCCGGACTTCAGACGTCGAGGTAGCAGATGCTAGCCGACGGACCACCCCTCAGGTGTAGCCGATGGTAGATCCCATTACGGAATTGTGGTACCGCTCCGAGAGTTTGTTACGATTGCGGCCGGTTACTTTGCGAGAGCTGTCCGACCAAGGCGTACAGAGGTAGGGTCACCACGATGTCTTTCGCGGTCTTCTTCATCTCCTACGCTTACTCGCCTCTGCAGGGTGGCACTCATGGACCAGCAGGTCGCGGCAGGTCGTGGCGCGGTCTCAGCTTCTAGCGGTCCTCGTAATCGCATATATGCCTTGTCCAAACGGGCAGATCAGTGAGGCCTCGCCGATGTCGTCGCTGTACTTTATCGCTCCGTCTGGATGTGTATGCCTTGATAGATCCGGTTCTACTGGCCCCATATATCTCCCTTATTGCTAGTAGGATAGGATAGAGCACGAGTCCATATACCCTTTCGAGGTAGCTACACCATGGGTGATTCGGTGGTAGCTCTACTGGTATATGGCTTGTCCAATGACCATATGCACGTCGGACCTCAGCCGACTTGATAGAGTTGGATATGACCGATTTCGATGTGATCATGGGTATGGATTGGCTAGCTTCTGCTACGCCAATGTAGATTGCAGGAGAGAGTGGTACGGTTCCAGCTCGGCGAGCCGGTTGTTGAGTGGGAGGAACACCGTGTCGCCGAGGGTAGGTTTATTTCCTACCTCAAGGCTAGGAAGATGGTGCGAAGGATATATCTACCATCTCATTCGGGTGTTCGACATCGAGGTCGCGGTACCAGATTTTCATCGCCCAGAGTCGAGAGTTTCGGATGTGTTTCGCACGACCTCCGTATCCTCCCGAGAGGAGATAGAGTTTTGTATCGATGTGCAGCAGACACTCGCCTACTTCCATTCCGCCATACGTAACGGCACCCGCCGAGCCGAGAGAGTTGAAGGACCGAGAGATTTGTCGAGAAGCGGCTTCATCAGCCTAGTGTTTCTCCCCGGGAGCGCCGATATTGTTCGTGAAGAAGAAGGACGGACGCCGCGCATGTGTTGATTACAGCGGTGAACAAGGTGACCATTAAGAACGAATACCCTTCCTGTGATTGATGATTTGTTCGACCGGCCAGAAGTGCGAGATGTTTTCCAAGATTGACCGCGATCGGGCTATCATCAAAGTGCGAGTCGAGAGGCGGATGTCCCAGGATCGCATTCGACCAGACGCATTATGAGTTCAGGGTCATGTCTTTCGGGTTGACCAATGCTCCGGCGGTATTTATGGATTTGATGAACCGAGTGTTCAAGCCATTTTTGGACACGTTTGTGATAGTGTTCATTGATGACATCTTGGTTTATTCCCGCTTAGAGCAGGAGCATGCGGAGCATTTGAGGACTGTGCTGAGAGTTCTCCAGGACCAGCAGTTATACGCCAAATTTTCCAAATGTGAGTTTTGGTTGGCTTCAGAGGCTTTTCTTGGGCATATTGTCGGGGCCGATGGTATTCGGGTGGATACGGCCAAGATCGAGGCAGTCAGGAGTTGGCCAAGATCGAGGCAGTCAGGAGTTGGCTTAGACCTACTACTCGGCAGGTGCGCCTTTCTGGGCCTCAGTTATTATCTACGGTTCGTGAGAAGTTTGCTTCTATCTCTACACCATTGACTAGGCGACTCAAGACTAAGTTTCAGTGGATCGATGTCAGGCGGTGGTTTCGATCGAAGGAGAGATCGACGACCGCCCGTTCTTACTCTTCCGAGGGTCCGCATTATGTAGTGTGTATTGTGACGTCAAAGCGTCTGCTCTGGATGTGTTGATGTAGTGGATAAGGTTATAGCGCATTTATCCCGACTTAAGAAGCATGAGAGGAACTACCCCACCCATGATTTAGAGTCGCGCGTGATTCACGCCAAGATCCGGAGGCACTATTTGTATGGGGTTCATGTGGATATTTATACGCACCACAAAAGCCTCCAAAGATATCTTCACCAAAGGAGCCGAACTTACGGCAGAGACGGTGGTTAGAGTTACTCAAGGATTACGATGTCGACATCCCGTACTCACCCAGGAAGGCCAATGTCAGGCGTATGCCCTTAGTCGTAGTCGATGGGAGTCTATCGGATGTACACCGAGAGAGGCATGGTTCGCGAGTTGCATCGCCTAGCGAGCCTGGAGTCCGATTGATTGATTTTGATAGCAGGGATTCGAGTTCGAGAGGTTGCCGAGTCTTCCATCGCCGGCGAGTGAAGAGGCAACAATTTGAGGATCCGTTTTGACGTGGTATCGTGATACGACTCTTCACGGGAGAAGGTCCTTTTGAGGTAGCACCACGGGTGCTAAGGTTTGAGGCGAGTTGTGTGTTCCAGATATTGCAGACTTCGCAGCAGTTCTGGGGAAGCACACAAGACGTTACTTCATCCATCCGTGGTCGACCAAGATGTACCACGGCTAAAATCTATGTATTGGTGGGATGGCTCAAGAGGACGTTGCAGAGTTTGTAGCTCGCCCGTGTTGTCGTGCAGTGAAGATAGAGCACCGCAGGCCCGTGGATTATTGCAGACGATAGAGATCCCGACCTGGAAGTGGGAGGTGATCAACATGGACTTTATCACAGGATTACCTTGCACTCAGAGGAAACATAATTCTATTTGGGTTATCGTCGACAGGCTGACGAAATCAGCCCACTTTCTTCCCGTCAGGACGACTTTTTCGGCTGAGGATTATGCCAGACTTTACATCCGAGAGATCGCCGATCGCATGGAGTCCCTATTTCTATCATATCGCATGCAGGAGCCCGCTTTACGCTAACTTCGGAGGTCTTTCCGTATGGGTCTAGGGACGCAGTGAGCTCGAGATCGCATTCTATCCTCGCAGCAGACGACAGCCGAGCGCACTATCCGCACTCTCGAGGATATGCCGCGAGCCCGTGTTATTGACTTCGTGGGTAGCCGAGGATCATTTGCCTCTAGTTGAGTTCGCGATAATAATAGCTACCACTCCGATTCGACGACGCCATGAGGCCTTGTATGAGGAAGTGCAGATCGCCGATAGTCGGTTTGATGGGCGAGGTGCGATTAGTGGGACCAGATTTGGTGCAAGCAGTGGATAAGCGAAGCTTATCCAGAGCTTGCCATCGATAGCTGAGTCGCATGGTCATACGCAGATCATCGCCGCTTCGGCATCTAGAGTTTGAGGTTGATGATTGGGTTTTCTGAAGTGTCACCCACGGCGGTGTGATGAGATTCGGGAAGAAAGGGAAACCCACCCAAGGTACATCGGGCCGATCGATTGTCCGCAGGTAGGCAAGGTTGCTTATGAGTTGGATCCGTCCGATCTTGAGGCGGTGCATCCGCTTTTTCATGTTTCTACGCAGAGGAGATGTAACGGGATCCATCTAGTGTGCACCCGATTGACGATGTCCAGTGACCGAGGTTATCGATGAGGAAATTCCCATAGCGATTATCGATCGTCGTTAGGCGTCTCATGACCAAGGACGTGGCTTCCACAAGTCTTGTGGCGGAACGAGCTCAGGGAGGAGATGACGTGGGAAGCTGAGGAGGACATGAGGCAGAAGTATCCTCACTTATTCCCCA
Organism: Przewalskia tangutica; assembly: GCA_029844215.1. NCBI lineage: Eukaryota > Viridiplantae > Streptophyta > Magnoliopsida > Solanales > Solanaceae > Przewalskia > Przewalskia tangutica. Next base: position 14,139,215 of record CM056733.1, on the reverse strand, counting down.
CACCTCCAGGTAACTCACTTTCCTACTTGTAAATTTTTCATTGATGTATTTGCTTAAGTGTTGTATTGTGGCCATGTGAGGCATTTGCAAACTGTTTAAGTTATGAGGAACCTTATCGTTGTGTGTCTTGGGAAGGAACATTCGACGAATGTTTCTAAGGAGGAGAATGTTATACCCGTATTTCCAGTATATGCGAGGGCGTACGTACAAAAAGTCAAAACTTAAAGTTAGGCATAGGACGAAATTTGTGCACAACCCCCGAAAAGAATCGTTTTCCGACGAAACGTTTTCCAAGACTTGCGAAGGGAAAATTACGGCTATGTCATTCATATTTTTTGCGGATTTTTCCGAGAGATGAAATATTTTGGACCAACGAGAGGGCGACACTTGTCACCCTCAAGTTGGCGGAACTTGGACGACCTTGGCACGTTTTTTGTGCCCTCGCATTAGTCAAGGTTAGGTAGGATATTTTGTGTAGTAGATGGATAAGGACACATGGGTGAATCCACACCCTCCACTTGCCCTCCACATGCCTTAATCTTAGCCCTTGAAAGCCCTATAAATACCCCTCGAGTCAAGACTTCTTCATCCACAAATATTTTCCAAGTCTTGAAAACTCCTTCCTCTGTAGAGCTTTCGCCCAAGCCTCCCTCCTCTCGAGGAGCTAAGCCAAACACCCTCTCCCCTTCCTAGTTGTCTCGCCTAAACCCCCTTTGGTAGAAAATACTATCCTAGTATTGTTACTATCCCCAAAATACCTTAGCCAATCCCTTTAGTATTTCCAAAGTTACCTCTATACGTAGAGTCCTAAATACTACCTTGTATTCCTATAGTCACTAAACGAAACCCCAAGAGAAACTTCATAGTTGGTTGAAGTAGAAAGTAGAAGTTGTGTAGAAACTTCTAAGGGTTTCTTGGAGCGGATTGAGCGCATGACAGAGCTAAACCTTGCTCAGATCGACTTATATCTTGGATAATTTTGGGCTTATCGAGGTAACTAATAATCTTATCCTTCTATTGTAATTGGAGAATACATACTGTAGATGTATAGAAATAAGTATAAAATACATAGAAGGATATTAAAGAAGAGAATTGAACTGTAATTACATAGCGGTATTACGGAAGAAGATTGAATCAGATTTACATGTGACCGTATTTACTGAGACTTGTATAGTTTCTGGTAGGAAGTCTGCCCGATTTTTCGTAGAATAGAGAACCTCTCGCTAGATTATCCTACGAGTAGTCTAGACGTTGATAGACGTATTTGACTATTATAGTTGATACTCATACGCGACATATTCGACTTGGGTGGATTTCACGGAAGGTATGTGATTCTTCCTATCCTCTTGAGCATGATATTTTAAAGTATATATATATAGTACGGTAGACGTACGTGTGTTAACTGAACATGGTTTTACTTGACGTCTTTTGACTTGAGTCTAAATAACAAGAATCTTGAAGTATTTCAAAAGAATTATGAATCATTTTTGAAAGAAGAGTAATACTTGGTTTTTTAAACAAAAGCTTAAGAGTTATACTAGCTTTATGGAAAGTTAGGTATACCGACTTAAGAAAGATAAAAGGAACGATTTACTTATGTGTTTATAAAAGACTTGTATTGATTTCTGGAAAGTACAGTGAGATGGTTTGTTGAGTAGACATATTGTGATGCTATGTGTGTTAGTATCTTGTAAACGTTTGTGTAAAGAGGTTATTCTTATTTGTGCTTATGTTGTTTAACGATAATCCGTTATGCTAGTATTACATCACTCACCTCTTGACATGATATACCGGGGGTTAAGCTTCCCCCCGATGCGGGGTATACCTCAGGCAGTCTGTGTGACTATGATGCGAGAATACCTCATGCGGGTCCAGGGGACCTATGCGGAGCTACGAGTTCCGTGTTAGTGGCGTCCATGTGGCCACGCGGTCTATGTGGCCACGCGGACTACGAGTCCAGATTTACGCCGAGTAGCTACCCTCGATGCGGGGAATACCTCATGCGGGCCTAGGTGGCCTATGCGGACTACGGGAATCCAGGATTAGGCATGCATAATGATACTATGAGCGATTGGCCTTGCTTCGATCATTCGCAGCCTAGAAAAGACCTGTTACAGTTTACCTATTGTTGCTCTTGTTTATGATATGGCACTATGTGCGGTTACATTGGTTGTTTCGTGCATATTTGTAAAATTGGTTTTAAAATGATATGATTTCATTTAAGTACTTTACAGTTTCACATACTTGGTACTGCAGATCGACTCCTTCGGCCGCGTCATGCCGCAGGTAAGGGAAAGCAGGTGCTAGATCCATATCCTTAGGATCCGTACTTTGGTGTCAGGAGCTCCATCTTCTCCGGAGGCTCGACTTTTGGGTATGATCTCCCTGTTGTTGTAGATAGTTTTGTACATTCAGGGTATGGCGGGGCCCTGTCCCGCCATAGTTGTTTATCTTCTTATAGGTCTGTAGTCCTATTGTACAGTTGGGATGTAACTGCCGGCCTTTGTTTATATATATATATATATGCCGAAAGGCGACATTTTCTCAGATAAAACTGTGTCTTATTTCACAACTGTTTCATGTCTTGTTTTTATATTCCGCTGATTACTCTGATGTATGACTACTTGGGTGCCCGGGTAAGGCACCAGTCACGGGCCCCGGAACGGGTCGTGACAATTCCCTTGATAGTACTTTGGGTTTTCTAAAATGGAAGTTGTAATATATATTCCCTTGATAGTACTTTGGGTTTTGCTAAAATGAAAGAGGTGGTAGTGCCTCGGTTTTGCTAAAATGAAAGAGGTGGTAGTGCCTCAGTTTTGCTAAAATGAAAGAGGCGGTAGTGCCTTAGTTTTGCTAAAAGGAAAGAGGTGATAGTACCTTGAGTTTTTATAAATGAAAGTTATTCTATTTCATTGATAGTACCTTGGCATGGTTTTTATAAAATAAGTGTACGGTGGACGTACGTGTTTTAAAATGGATTCGGATTCCTTGTGGTACATAAGGTGGTAGTGTCTTGATTTGAAAAGTGTAAGTTACTTGAGTTGAAAAGAATAAGTGACTTGATTTGAAAAGTGTAAGTAACATGATTTGAAAAGAATAAGTGACTTGATTTGAAAAGTGTAAGTAACATGATTTGAAAAGAATAAGTGACTTGATTTGAAAAGTGTAAGTTACTTGATTTGAAAAGAATAAGTGACTTGATTTGAAAAGTATAAGTTACTTGATTTGAATAGAATAAGTTACTTGATTATAAAAGTAAATACTCGATTTTAAAGGTGTAAGTGTCTTGAATTTTGGAAGTGAAAGTGTCTTGATTTTATAAGTGTAAGTGCCTTGATTTTATAAATGAAAGTTCATTTTAAATGATTTGTATAAAATGAATGTACGATGGACGTACATAGTACTTTTGGGTTCAAGTCCCTAATGATACATGATATGACTCTTTTGTTTATAAAAGGAATGTACGGTGGACGTACATAGTACTTTGGGTTCAAGTCCCTAATATTACATAATGTGGTTCTTTTTATAAGAATGAACGTACGTAGTACTTTTGGGTTCAAGTCCCTCGTATTACATGACATGATAGTGCCTTGAGTTTTCTAAAATGATAGTTCTTTCATTTTGTTCTAATGAGAGTCAAAGATGATTTAACTTGTATATGGTTGCTCATGATAGCTATTCGTGCAAGTGTTATATTTCCACATCACCGCGTCCCTCACTAGAGGGTCGGCAACATTATATATATAGACTCGGGTTCGAGTCTCGTGCAGGTTCAAGTCCGATGATGTTATATTATTCCATGGACATGCTTCTATGATGCGGGTTCAAGTCCCATGATATTATATTATTCCATGGACATGCTTCCATGATGCGGGTTCGAGTCCCATGATATTATATTATTCCATGGACTAGCTCTCCATGATGCGGGTTTGAGTCCCATGAATAGGATTTCATAATGATTCTGAGGGCAGGTGTCTCTGATTTTGACATGACTTTCATATTTTTGAAATGGTACAGTTGATTTCATATATTTGAAATGGTACATTTGATTTCATATATTTGAAATGGTATAGTTTATTTCATGTTTGAAATGGTACGGTTGATTTCCATTTTAAAAAGAAGGCACAGTTGACACTCCATTTTTAAAAGGCACAGTTGAATCTCACTTTTAAAAAGTATAATTGGCTCTTATTTTATATGGCACGGTTGGAACTGGTATTTGATTTTCATACTTGTCCCTGTCATCTTTTGGCCAGTTTGATCTTATTTACTGTACTTTATGTTTACATACTTAGTACATTGTTGTACTGGCCCCCTTCTCCGGGGGGCTGCGTTTATGCCCGCATGTATTAGGTACTCAGTTGTGTGATCCGCGAGCTTAGGATCTCCACTCAGCTTTTAGTGAGATAGCTCCACTATTCTGGAGCTTGTCATTTTGGTACGGAGTCTGTATTATAGTCTTATGTACATTCATGGGTACGGCGGGACTTTGTCCCATCATAGTTGTTGTCAAACTCTTAGAGGTATGTATTCATATGTGGGATGGACTTGTGTAAAGTTGTAGTTCTTTTTGGTTATTGAAAATATAAATGATTTTGAGTTTTCTTTAGGTTCCGTTGGTTACATGTGATGTATGGGTAGAAGGGTGCCCAGGTAGGGCACCAATCGCAGGCCCGGGGTTTGGGTCGTGACAAAAGTGGTATCAGAATAGTTAGTCCTCGGAATGGCTACAGACCGTGTGCAGTAGAGTCTTGGTTATCGGTGTGTTATGCACCATACCCATAAACAGGAGGCTACAATATATTTAGGATTGGTTTCTATTCTTCTTACTCTGAGATCGTGCAATAGAGCTGTGTTATTAGGATAATTCTCTCTAACGTATTGTGGTGTTGCAGCTATGCCTTCAAAGAAGTCAACAGTGGTCCGGAAGGGAATATATGGACCTTGTAAACAGGTTGGTAAGCTGGTTGTATAATGGGTATAATGATGATGTGCATCTATACGAACGTGTTTATTTGGGACCATGTGTATGTTGTCTGAAGTAATTATGGGTTACCAAGAGTTGGTTAAGCTTTGTTAATTACTTCGAAGGTGTGAAACAGTTTAGTGAATCTACACCAAAGCATATTATATGTGCTAATTTGAAATATTTAGGAGGTGGTGGACTGTTTGGGAGGGGGATGAACCCTTAAAAGATCATGTTAAAATTGACTTAATGGCATACCATATTGTTAGATTAAGCTATGTTGTATGCTTAAGTGATATGTACGAATAATATTGGTATGGAGTAAATTGGGTTGTTGGGGTTAAGACAACATGATTTTAAAATTATGAGAAACTATCTTACCCGTATACGGGGAGAGGTAATGTAAGCTCGGGAAGCAAAATATGTGAGAATCTTAGTTGAGACCTTAGATATCCAAGCCTTCGTGGATATGATATTTGACGTTTGAGCTTGGTGGAGGTGTATGGTATATGAAATGATAAGGTTGTTGTATTGCTTAATGTTATGAAGATGTGAAGTATATTAGTTGTGATTATTCCTTGGTATGCCTTATGTCTACAGGAAATGAATAGGTGTATATGATCTAAGAAATCACTAGGCCTTCTTGAATTGGGTATTCTACCTTTGTTTGCAATTAAATGCCCAATATGGCAAGTGTATTGGGTTCTAAACGTTTACCAGGTTGCTAGAATGTGTCGTAAGAGGTACTGGAGTTGGTTTAGTATGGAAGCCATGGCCACAATGTTTCGAAGTATCCCAAGTTGATAGGCAGGATAAGATGAGTATAAGTGATACTAATGAAAAAGAAAATAGAAGACATCATTGGAAGGTTTAGTAGGTTGTGAAAATATACACGTTTTAAAGTGACGCTTGATGATTGTAATTATAGAAGAAACTGCAACATGACCCTATGAATGTGATTGTGATTACAAGGGAAGTACAAGGTGCTAAGAACTATCAGAGGTAGAATGAGGCAAGGGGTAGTGGTTATTGAGGAACAGAGAACCATGTTAGAAGGGAAGATTATGAAAGGGAGATAAGTCCTCTTCCTCGAGTAAAGGGTGATATTGTGTGTTATAGAGGATTACATGTACCAATGTTAGTAAGCTAAGGTATGCTATAAATATTGGACTGGGAAGGTCCTCGGCTTCGGCTACGTTGTGCGTCATGGTACAATTCTACATACATTTTGATAACAATAGTATGAGAAATACTTTGAGATAAAATGTCACGCCCCGAACCCCGGGCCCGTGACTGGTGCCCTACCTGGGTACCCTTCTACCTTAACAACTAAGCAAACTGCAGAAATTATATAACACCACATTTTTTTTTAACCAACGTACGTGCAAGGCAAAGCCGACAAGGCTGCCATATAATATACATAATAAAAGACAATACACTGTACATGAGTCCAATCCCACATATGAATACATACCTCTAAGAGTTTTACTGAAATATGACGGGACAAGGCCCCGCCGTACCCATAACTGTACAAAAGCCTGTACTGAAGGAACTATACCAAAATGATAAACTCTTGAACAGAGGGAGCTATCCAAAACTCGGCAGGTCCTACACTGCCGATCACCAAATCAATACCTAAACTCATGCAGATGAACGCACTTCGGGCGAGGTCAAGAAGAATGTACCAAGTATGCGAAACAGTAAATACTGTAATGAAATCATAACAGTCTAAATCAAAGCAGGAGACATGTATGATAGCCAACCTACAGTACATAATACATAAGCAGTCATATCAAGTCAGGGACGCAGGCCCTCAAAGTCACTACTCAAATATAACTATGGGTCTCACGCCCATAATATCAATCATGCCCATGGAATCCTTCCTCACTGCCGGCAGTCCATGATGTAATAACACCAATAAGGATACATGAACACCAAGTCCCACCTGTGTCCTAAATGCCTCGTGGTCTCATGCCCCGGAATCCCACATCGTAAAAGCATGACCATAGGGTAACACAACCAAATCCGGGGACATATATGATAATCAAATTACAACACATTGTGCCTTACTAACAATGAGAGTAAACAGTAGTATCCTTACAATATAAAATAGGAAGCTCATGATCAAAACAGGACCATCCGCCCGCAGTATCATTTAGCCATCCTACTCCTGGGACTATTTCACCCGCATAGGCCGCGTGGACCCGCGTGAGGTATCCCTCGCATGGGACTATTTCACCCGCATAAGCCCTTAAGGTATTCCTCGCATAGGCTGGACCCGCCCGCATGGGACTATTTCACCCGCATAAGTCCTTACGGACCCGCATGAGGTATTCCTCGCATCGTGGGTAGCAATTCCACGGAATATCCAAATGCCACAAACCCGGGGAATGACCCCAAAACGACTGATATACCAATAGCACACAACCGGCTATTTCCAGCACACATAGGCAATTCTCAACTAAACAAGCCCAAGTACTTATCAAGGCACACATAGAAAAATTCTCATTTAGCAAGCCAAAGTACTTACCAAGGCACCCTTAGACTAATTCTCAATTAATCAAGCCAAAGTACTTATCAAGGCACAAATAGAATAATTCTCATTTAGCAAGCCAAAGTACTTTCCAAGGCACCCTTAGACTAATTCTCAATTAATCAAGCCAAAGTACTTATCAAGGCACAATAGAATAATTCTCAATTTTATCAAGCCAAAGTACTTATCAAGGCACAAATAGAATAATTCTCATTTTATCAAGCCAAAGTACTTATCAAGGCACAAATAGAATAATTCTCATTTTATCAAGCCAAAGTACTAATCAAGGCACAAATAAAATAATTCTCATTTTATCAAGCCAAAGTACTAATCAAGGCACACTTAGACAAATTCTCAATTTATCAAGCCAAAGTACTAATCAAGGCATCATATAGAATTATTCTCAATTAAACAGGCCAAAGTACTACGTACGTACATTTTTTCAAAAGACTCTTTTTTATGTAAAACCCCAAGATACTAACACCCGTAGTATCAAGGCATGTCTATTTTTTCAAAGTAAGTTACTACACGTTTAGAAAACTCATTTCAAGGCTTGAAATCAAGTAACTTCAAATTTTCACAATCTAGGCAACTTATGCCCTTTAATCAAAATAGACAACTTTCTAAACCTTCCATAAAACCGTTATAACCAACTTCCCATAAAACCGTTATAACCCTTTATGGTTTTTAGACAATTTCATTCCTTTTATAACCAAGAGACTTATACTTTTAAAACCAAGTATCACATACTTACAAATCAAGTTCTTAACTTTCAAAATACTTCAAGTCTCTTAACATTTAGAAAACAAGTTTCTTCTACTTTTAAACCTCAAGTAACTCACACCTTTAAAACAAGTTACTTCTCTTAAATCATGTCATTTCTCCTCTCTTAAAACAATTAAGTAAATCACTCCTTTAACTCCCCTAAAGTCATTACAACAACCCTTAGGTTTTGGAACTAAGGCACTAGCCAAAAGGTTTGGAAACCACTTCTTTTTCAAGACTCCATATACTTTAAGTAAAATACTTTCACTTTTAAGAATCCAAACTTCACTAAGGAAATGGATTATACAACTTACAATTTAAACATCAAAGTACAATCAAGGGAGTACATAGAACGAATTCTATTTTAGGCAATCCAAATACAACCAAGGAATGGATCATTTAAGGAGTAGAACTTACTTTCTTTATCTTAAGGAATTATGCTAGTAGAGGAGATAGTTCACATACCTTTTCGGCTAAATCCATAAGTTAAGCCGAATACGCCGTACGTAGAAGTGTCAACCTATAATGGTCACAACAAGACTATCAACTTCTAGTCTCAACGTAGAATAATACTAAGTATACGGTCTCTAATTCTACGGAAAATTGGGCAGCACTTCCTTTGTTTCTACTCACTTTGCCACATTTTTCAAGGTCTAATACAATAACCAACACGCCACATTTAAGGCTCCAAACAACAATCAAACAAAGGGGATTACACGCCTTACAATACGTGTAAAATTCCGCCCCACAATTCATACCAAAAAGTATAATACTTCACTAGCCATTTTCGGCCAACATATAACCAATAACACTACGTCTTTTCCAATCCTTTTCCAATTTCAAGTTCTTAGGTCAACATGTTATTTAGTCATAAACAACTTCAACAACTACAATTTCCTTCTTTATTCAACATGCGACAACTTAAACTAATAATCAACTTGAATTCCAATCTTAAAGCTAAACATGCTAGTTTTCGGATTAGGGTTCCAATAGCCCATAAACATATCAAACTTCATACTATATAACACATGCTTGCTAAAATCCATAGCTACAACAATAAGTAAGTCTTAACTACTAAAACGACAAAATTTATACCTTTCCAAGCCCTTAAAATTTCCAAGATCCAAAGTCGCGCCTTAGAAATTCTTAGCTCATTTCCTTAAGTTCCAATCCGCTCCAAGCACTCCTTAGAGGCCTATGAAGAACCCATCTTCAAGTTCCAACTTCAAAGTTGAAGAACTCCATTAGTTTCCGCCTTGCGACTAACGTGAAAACTCCGTTTTTCCGAAATCTTTCTATTGAGATCACCTTACAACACCCTTAGGAACCTTGGTTTAACGTCTTGTGGACAAAGGAACAAAATTACAAAATTTTGTGTGAAGGGGAGGACCAAACCCGAGAGCTCTTCTAGGCTAAGCTCAATGTTCTCAAATTTTTCTAAGTGTAATGAGCTAGTCTTGCACTAGTAGTAACCTTATAAAACACAATGGAGGGTTTAGATGTCCACAAATGTGAGGTTAGGATGGGTTTCACTTGGATCAAGCCTAGGTGGACAAGTTGACTTGTCAACAATATCAAGCTTTGGAAGACTTATCTTCTACCATGGTCAATGACCATTTTACGCTTACACAATTTCGTCCAAGCCATGTGGAAGGAGTGTCACGTGTTGCCCTCTCATTCGTCCATAAAATTCCATAACCCTCGTGGGCCCCACAAAAATGTAAAATTCCTCGGGTGGGCCCCACGTGACCAAATCCGTAAAAATAAATTTCCATAGTGTTAATAAGTTCCATACTTTACAAATATTGTCTTTTGAGAATCCAATTCTCAACAACGAGCATTTTTCCTTTCCGTCGTTCGGAACATTTTCCGTCGGAAAAACAATTCCTCCTTCGTACTAATTTCCTAGTCTTGTTTCCTTACGTACATTCTCTTTTACATGTCCTGGACTTATGGGGTGTAACATTCTTCCCCCCTTAGAAACATTCGTCCCCGAATGTTCGTAGTCGGTTGCCAAGCTATACAAACTCCGGCATAAACTCTATACTATGCCTATCAATCAAAACATGCACAAGACCAACGATGCCACACATGGCCACCACAACATACGTGAACATAATAATGGACCTTCCGTCCGTGGTCCCTTCTCACAAAACTCGAAGGTTACTGTCTTCCCAAACACGGGATCCTTAGAGGTTCCTTTCTTTCCTTACTCATACTTTCTGCATTTCAAACTCATCTACTACACGTACAAAATCTCAAATTTTGTTTCTCTTCTCCATTCCTTGGAGTTACTACCCAAATTTGGCCATATAGTTACTTACATTCCCGTTAAGGCTCTTCTCGGTCCTTACGACCTAGTTCCGGTGGAACACATCCACGAACTCGTACAACGATTAACTCAACTTGGGCCTGGCATCCTCGTGACCCTGTCACATAACGGAACCATTTCTAGCTGATATCACCCCATTCCATACTACCGGCTAACCCGAAATGAGTCCATAACCCGACTCATCGTCACACTTAACTTCTCATTCTTAGTTTGAAATAAATCTCACTCTTATCTCAAGGTACTTCTTACCCTATCCCCTATTCACTAGAGGTTTGTCACATAAGCCAAAGTATTCCTACTGCACATTCTTCCCTATCGGTCTTACACTTATTATGGGGTAACTACAACCTGTGAACTCTACACAACTATAGTCTCAGTTCACTTATCATTCTTGTCAACATTCTTAACTTCTCACTTTAATAATCAAGGTATCCCTACCTCTGGGGTACTATCACTTACAACTGCTAGCAACAAATGGAAAACATATATGCTAGGGCGAAATCTGAATCTATCAATGCACGCATGAGTCAAAAGAATCGGCATATACCTGTAACCCCGTGCGATGTCTCCTCCTCATCCTGCCCAGTAGTCACGTCATTTCTGCGGTTCGAAGGACCGCCAGAACTATAAACTCCACTCGACTCTACCACTACCGCTAACATCCGAACACCCCACGCTGGGACGATACCGTGGAGGAAAGGGAATCAACCATCGGCCTCATAGGCTGAACCACCCCACCGGTGCCTCTTCTAAAAGGACATACCCTCAGTATATGGCCCGGACGGCCACAATAATAACAAACACCTGTTCCATGACGACATTTCCCCGAATGACGCTTATCACATCTGAAACACTGAGGAATAGGTGGCCTTGACTGAGAAAATCCTCGCCTTCGAGAACTCGACTCGGAGCTTGACCGCTCCTAAATACCTTGTGGGGTCCAATCTTCCACCTGTGAGCTGCGGGGGTATGTACTGGGTAGGCTGGGACGAATATCTCACTCGCTGCTGAGGCAACTCGTCCAAAAACTCACCGGAATAACCAACCGGTCTAGCCCTCTTACGCAGATCTCCGCTACCGCCTCTACCCTCTGTACACTGTCTGCATCGCCGAATAACCTCCTCGCCGACGAAACCGCAGCACCGCTTATCTTGGTCAATAACATAATGGCTTCCTTCATGACCCTAAAGTCTCCTTAATCGAGAACCGAGGCTCGTGTCTTGGGGCCTCAAAGTCCGCGAAGAAGAACTTCGCGATCGCGAACAACATCCAGATAACTCGGGCATAAGCCCTATCAACTCTCTGGTGCGACTAGTAGCTCGCTACTCCTTTGCTCTTCAAGGCGGTGGCCTTCCTCGAGGCATAATCAGAATACAACAATACGTCGAGAGGAATTATCTTACTAACACGGCTCTATGGCACGATCTAGAGTGAGAAGAATAAACCAACTCCTAAATGTCCCGTAGCCTCTCGTTTATGGGTGTGGCGAAACACACCGATAATCAAGACTCTACTAGACACGGTCAGAAACATTCAGGATCGATCGCTCGATACCACTCACACGCCCGAACCGGGCGTGATCGGTGCCCTACACGCACCTTCTACCTTAACAACTAAGCAAATCTGGAAATTATATAACGCCCATTTTTTTAACCAACGTGACGCGCAAAGGCAAAGCCGATGCGCCGCCATATAATATACATAATAAAAGACACTACACTGCATACGAGTCCAATCCTACATATGAATACTGCACTTAAGAGTTTTACAGAAATATGACGGACAAGGCCCCGCTGCACCCATAATCGCATAAAAGCCTGCATCAAGGAACTATACCAAAATGATAAACTCACGAGCAGGAGCTATCCAAAACTCGAGCAGGTGGTCCTACACTGCCGATCACCAAATCTGCGTACCTAAACTGCAGATGAACGCACTTCAAGGCGAGGTCAAGACGAAGAATGTACCAAGTATGCGAAAGCGATAATCAGTAATGAAATCATAACATCTAAAACAAAGCAGGAGACATGTATGATAGCCAACCTACAGATATAATACATAAGCAATATATCAAGTCGTGACGCGTGCCTCAAAGTCACTACTCAAATATAACTATGAGTCTCACGCCCATAATATCAATCATGCCCGTGGAATCCTTCCTCATCGCGATCCATGATGTAATAACACCAATAAGGATACATGAACACCAAGTCCCACTGTGTCCTAAATGCCTCGTGGTCTCATGCCCCTAATCCCACATCGTAAAAGCATGACCATGTGGTAACACAACCAAATCCGGGACATATATGATAATCAAATTACAACACATTGTGCCTTACTAACAATGAGAGTAAAATGAGTATCCTTACAATATAAAATAGGAAGCTCATGATCAAACAGGACCATTCGCCCACAGATCATTTAACCATTCTACTCGGGACTATTTCACCCGATAGCCGCGTGGACCCGCGTGAGGTATTCTCGCACGGGACTATTTCACCCACATAAGCCCTTACGACTCGCATGAGGTATTCTCGATAGGTCGGACCCGCCCGCATGGGACTATTTCACCCGCATAAGTCCTTACGGACCCGCATGAGGTATTCCTCGCATCGTGGGTAGCAATTCCACGGAATATCCAAATGCCACAAACCCGGGGAATGACCCCAAAATGACTGATATACCAATAGCACACAACCGGCCATTTCCAGCACACATAGAAAAATTCTCATTTAGCAAGCCAAAGTACTTACCAAGGCACCCTTAGACTAATTCTCAATTAATCAAGCCAAAGTACTTATCAAGGCACAAATAGAATAATTCTCATTTAGCAAGCCAAAGTACTTTCCAAGGCACCCTTAGACTAATTCTCAATTAATCAAGCCAAAGTACTTATCAAGGCACAATAGAATAATTCTCAATTTTATCAAGCCAAAGTACTTATCAAGGCACAAATAGAATAATTCTCATTTTATCAAGCCAAAGTACTTATCAAGGCACAAATAGAATAATTCTCATTTTATCAAGCCAAAGTACTAATCAAGGCACAAATAGAATAATTCTCATTTTATCAAGCCAAAGTACTAATCAAGGCACACTTAGACAAATTCTCAATTTATCAAGCCAAAGTACTAATCAAGGCATCACATAGAATTATTCTCAATTAAACAGGCCAAAGTACTACGTACGTACATTCTTTTCAAAAGACTCATTTTTATGTAAAACCCCAAGATACTAACACCCGTAGTATCAAGACATGTCTATTTTTTCAAAGTAAGTTACTACACGTTTAGAAAACTCATTTCAAGGCTTGAAATCAAGTAACTTCAAATTTTCACAATCTAGGCAACTTATGCCCTTTAATCAAAATAGACAACTTTCTAAACCTTCCATAAAGCCGTTATAACCAACTTCCCATAAAGCCGTTATAACCCTTTAAGGTTTTTAGACAATTTCATTCATTTTATAACCAAGAGACTTATACTTTTAAAACCAAGTATCACATACTTACAAATCAAGTTCTTAACTTTCAAAATACTTCAAGTCTCTTAACATTTAGAAAACAAGTTTCTTCTACTTTTAAACCTCAAGTAACTCACACCTTTAAAACAAGTTACTTCTCTTAAATCATGTCATTTATCCTCTCTTAAAACAATTAAGTAAATCACTCCTTTAACTCCCCTAAAGTCATTACAACAACCCTTAGGTTTTAGAACTAAGGCACTAGCCAAAAGGTTTGGAAACCACTTCTTTTTCAAGACTCCATGTACTTTAAGTAAAATACTTTCACTTTTAAGAATCCAAACTTCACTAAGGAAATGGATTATACAACTTACAATTTAAACATCAAAGTACAATCAAGGGAGTACATAGAACAAATTCTATTTTAGGCAATCCAAATACAACCAAGGAATGGATCATTTAAGGAGTAGAACTTACTTTCTTTATCTTAAGGAATCATGCTAGTAGAGGAGATAGTTCACATACCTTTTCGGCTAAATCCATAAGCTAAGCCGAATACGCGTGCACGAAGTTGTCAACCTATAATGGTCACAACAAGACTATCAACTTCTAGTCTCAACGTAGAATAATACTAAGTATACGGTCTCTAATTCTACGAAAAATCACAAAGACTTCCTTTGTTTCTACTAACTTTGCCACCTTTTCAAGGTCGAATACAATAACCAACACGCCACATTTAAGGCTCCAAACAACAATCAAACAAAGGGATTACACGCCTTACAATACGTAAAATTCCGCCCACAATTCATACCAAAAAGTATAATACTTCACTAGCCATTTTCGGCCAACATATAACCAATAACACTACGTCTTTTCCAATCCTTTTCCAATTTCAAGTTCTTAGGTCAACATGTTATTTAGTCATAAACAACTTCAACAACTACAATTTCCTTCTTTATTCAACATGCGACAACTTAAACTAATAATCAACTTGAATTCCAATCTTAAAGCTAAACATGCTAGTTTTCGGATTAGGGTTCCAATAGCCCATAAACATATCAAACTTCATACTATATAACACATGCTTGCTAAAATCCATAGCTACAACAATAAGTAAGTCTTAACTACTAAAACGACAAAATTTATACCTTTCCAAGACCTTAAAATTTCCAAGATCCAAAGTCGCGCCTTAGAAATTCTTAGCTCCTTTCCTTAAGTTCCAATCCGCTCCAAGCACTCCTTAGAGGCCTATGAAGAACCCATCTTCAAGTTCCAACTTCAAAGTTGAAGAACTCCATTAGTTTCCGCCTTGCGACTAACGTGAAAACTCAATTTTTCCGAAATCTTTCTATTGAGATCACCTTACAACACCCTTAGGAACCTTGGTTTAAAGTCTTGTGGACAAAGGAACAAAATTACAAAATTTTGTGTGAAGGGGAGGACCAAACCCGAGAGCTCTTCTAGGCTAAGCTCAATGTTCTCAAAATTTTCTAAGTGTAATGAGCTAGTCTTGCACTAGTGGTAACCTTATAAAACAAAATGGAGGGTTTAGATGTCCACAAATGTGAGGTTAGGATGGGTTTCACTTGGATCAAGCCTAGGTGGAAAAGTTGACTTGTCAACAATATCAAGCTTTGGAAGACTTATCTTCTACCATGGTCAATGACCATTTTACCCTTACACAATTTCGTCCAAGCCATGTGGAAGGAGTGTCACGTGTCGCCCTCTCATTCATCCATAAAATTCCGTAACCCTCGTGGGCCCCACAAAAATGTAAAATTCCTCGGGTGGGCCCCACGTGACCAAATCCGTAAAAATAAATTTCCATAGTGTTAATATGTTCCATACTTTACAAATATTGTCTTTTGAGAGTCCAATTCTCAACAACGAGCATTTTTCCTTTCCGTCGTTCGGAACATTTTCCGTCGGAAAAACAATTCCTCCTTCGTACTAATTTCCTAGTCTTGTTTCCTTACGCATATCTCTCTTTACATGTCCCGACTTACTGGGTGTAACATTCTTCCCCTTAGAAACATTCGTCCCGAATGTTCGTAGCATTGCCAAGCTTATACAAACTCCGCATAAACTCTATACTATGCCTATCAATCAAAACACGACAAGACCAACGATGCCACACATGGCCACCACAACATACGTGAACATAATAATGGACCTTCCGTCAGTGGTCCCTTCTCACAAAACTTCGAAGGTTCTCGTTTTCCCAAACACGGGATCCTTAGAGGTTCCTTTCTTTCCTTACTCGTCATACTTTCTCGTACTTTCAAACTCATCTACTACACGTACAAAATCTCAAATTTTGTTTCTCTTCTCCATTCCTTGGAGTTACTACCCAAACTTGGCCATATAGTTACTTACATTCCCGTTAAGGCTCTTCTCGGTCCTTACGACCTAGTTCCGGTGGAACACATCCACGAACTCGTACAACGATTAACTCAACTTGGGCCTGACATCCTCGTGACCCTGTCACATAACGGAACCATTTCTAGCTGACATAACCCCATTCCATACTACCGGCTAACCCGAAATGAGTCCATAACCCGACTCATCGTCACACTTAACTTCTCATTCTTAGTTTGAAATAAATCTCA
Source organism: Przewalskia tangutica (assembly GCA_029844215.1). NCBI lineage: Eukaryota > Viridiplantae > Streptophyta > Magnoliopsida > Solanales > Solanaceae > Przewalskia > Przewalskia tangutica. The sequence goes on along the minus strand of CM056733.1, from coordinate 14,122,548 downwards.
CTCTTATCTCAAGGTACTTCTTACCCTATCCCCTATTCACTAGAGGTTTGTCACATAAGCCAAAGTATTCCTACTGCACATTCTTCCCTATCGGTCTTACACTTATTATGAGGTAACTACAACCTGTGAACTCTACACAACTATAGTCTCAGTTCACTTATCATTCTTGTCAACATTCTTAACTTCTCACTTTACTAATCAAGGTATCCCTACCTCTGGGGTACTATCACTTACAACTGCTAGAAACAAAGGGAAAACATATATGCTAGGGCGAAATCTGAATCTATCAATGCACGCATGAGTCAAAAGAATCGAGATATACCTGTAACCCCGTGCGATGTCTCCTCCTGATCCTGCCCAGTAGTCACGTCATTTCTGCGGTTCGAAGGACCGCCAGAACTATAAACTCCACCGACTCTACCACTACCGCTAACATCTCAACACCCCGCTCGCTCACGGGTCGAGCCACCCCACCGGCGTTTCTTCTAAAAGGACATACCCTGATATGGCCGGACGCCACAATAATAACAAACACCGCGCACGACGGCATTTCAACGACGCTACCACATCTCAAACATCGAGGAATAGGTGGCCTTGATCGAGAAAATTTCTGGCCATCCGAGAACTCGACTCGGAGCTTGACCGCTCCTAAATACCTTGTGGGTCCACCTTCCACCGTGAGTCCGGGTATGTACCGGGTAGGCCGACGAATATCTCACTCGCCTTGAGGCACTCGTCCAAAACTCACCGAATAACCAACCGTTTCTAGCCCTCTTACGCAGATCTCCGCGCCGCCTCTACCTCTGTACACTGCTCAGACCGCCGAATAACCTCCTCGCGACGAAACCGCAACACCGCTATCTTGGTCAAAACATAATGGCTTCCTTCACGACCCTAAAGTCTCCCTTAATCGAGAAATGGAGGCTCGTGCTGGGCCTCAAAATCGCGAAGAAGAACTCGCCGGCCATGAACAACATCCGTATAACTCGGGCATAAGCCCTATCAACTCTCGAGTCCGATTAGTAGCTCTCGCTACTCCTTTGCTTCTTCTCGGGCGGCCGTTGCCTTCTTGGAGACATAATCAGAACACAACAATACTTGAGAGAAATTATCTTACTAACACAACTCTATGGCACGATCTTAGAGTGAGAAGAATAGAAACCAACTCCTAAATGTCCCCGTAGCCTCCTGTTTATGGGTGTGGCGCAACACACCGATAATCAAGACTCTACTAGACACGGCCTCAGAAACATTCCGAGGATCGATCGCTCGATACCACTGTCACGCCCCGAACCTCAAGCTGGATCGTGCCCTACCCAGGCACCCTTCTACCTTAACAACTAAGCAAACTGCGAAAATTATATAACGCCCCATTTTTTTTAACCAACGTACGGGCAAGGCAAAGCCGATGCGCCGCCATATAATATACATAATAAAAGCCACTACATCGTATACGAGTCCAATCCCACATATGAATACATACTCTAAGAGTTTTATGAAATATGACGACAAGGCCCCGCTGCACCCATAATCGCATAAAAAGCTCAGATCAAGGAACTATACCAAAATGATAAACTCTCGAACAGAGGAGCTATCCAAAACTCGGCAGGTCCTACACTGCCGATCACCAAATCACAGACTAAACTCTGGCAGATGAACGCACTTCAAGGAGGTCAAGACAAGAATGTACTGGTATGCGAAATGTTAGCATCAGAATGAAATCATAACACTTAAAACAAAGCAGAGACATGTATGATAGCCAACCTACAGCATATAATACATAAGCAAATATATCAAGTCGTGACGCAGCCCTCAAAGTCACTACTCAAATATAACTATGGGTCTCACGCCCATAATATCAATCATGCGGTGGAATCCTTCCTCACCGCCGATCCATGATGTAATAACACCAATAAGGATACATGAACACCAAGTCCCACCTGTGTCCTAAATGCCCGTGGTCTCATGCCCTAATCCCACATCGTAAAAGCATGACCATAGGTAACACAACCAAATCCGGGACATATATGATAATCAAATTACAACACATTGTGCCTTACTAACAATGAGAATAAGCGGTAATATCCTTACAATATAAAATAGGAAGCTCATGATCAAACAGACCATCCGCGCGCAGATCATTTAACCATCCTACTCGGGACTATTTCACCCGATAGGCGCGTGGACCGTGGAGGTATTCTCGCATGGGACTATTTCACCGCATAAGCCCTTACGACTCGCATGAGGTATTCTCGCATAGGTGGACCCGCCGCACGGGACTATTTCACCCGCATAAGTCCTTACGGACCCGCATGAGGTATTCCTCGCATCGTGGGTAGCAATTCCACGGAATATCCAAATGCCACAAACCCGGGGAATGACCCCAAAACGACTGATATACCAATAGCACACAACCGGCTATTTCCAGCACACATAGGCAATTCTCAACTAAACAAGCCCAAGTACTTATCAAGGCACACATAGAAAAATTCTCATTTAGCAAGCCAAAGTACTTACCAAGGCACCCTTAGACTAATTCTCAATTAATCAAGCCAAAGTACTTATCAAGGCACAAATAGAATAATTCTCATTTAGCAAGCCAAAGTACTTTCCAAGGCACCCTTAGACTAATTCTCAATTAATCAAGCCAAAGTACTTATCAATGCACAATAGAATAATTCTCAATTTTATCAAGCCAAAGTACTTATCAAGGCACACATAGAATAATTCTCATTTTATCAAGCCAAAGTACTTATCAAGGCACAAATAGAATAATTCTCATTTTATCAAGCCAAAGTACTAATCAAGGCACAAATAGAATAATTCTCATTTTATCAAACCAAAGTACTAATCAAGGCACACTTAGACAAATTCTCAATTTATCAAGCCAAAGTACTAATCAAGGCATCACATAGAATTATTCTCAATTAAACAGGCCAAAGTACTACGTACGTACATTCTTTTCAAAAGACTCATTTTTATGTAAAACCCCAAGATACTAACACCCGTAGTATCAAGGCATGTCTATTTTTTCAAAGTAAGTTACTACACGTTTAGAAAACTCATTTCAAGGCTTGAAATCAAGTAACTTCAAATTTTCACAATCTAGGCAACTTATGCCCTTTAATCAAAATAGACAACTTTCTAAACCTTCCATAAAATTGTTATAACCAACTTCCCATAAAGCCGTTATAACCCTTTATGGTTTTTAGACAATTTCATTCCTTTTATAACCAAGAGACTTATACTTTTAAAACCAAGTATCACATACTTACAAATCAAGTTCTTAACTTTCAAAATACTTCAAGTCTCTTAACATTTAGAAAACAAGTTTCTTCTACTTTTAAACCTCAAGAAACTCACACCTTTAAAACAAGTTACTTCTCTTAAATCATGTCATTTCTCCTCTCTTAAAACAATTAAGTAAATCACTCCTTTAACTCCCCTAAAGTCATTACAACAACCCTTAGGTTTTGGAACTAAGGCACTAGCCAAAAGGTTTGGAAACCACTTCTTTTTCAAGACTCCATGTACTTTAAGTAAAATACTTTCACTTTTAAGAATCCAAACTTCACTAAGGAAATGGATTATACAACTTACAATTTAAACATCAAAGTACAATCAAGGGAGTACATATAACGAATTCTATTTTAGGCAATCCAAATACAACCAAGGAATGGATCATTTAAGGAGTAGAACTTACTTTCTTTATCTTAAGGAATCATGCTAGTAGTGGAGATAGTTCACATACCTTTTCGGCTAAATCCATAAGCTAAGCCGAATACGCCGTACGTAGAAGTGTCAACCTATAATGGTCACAACAAGACTATCAACTTCTAGTCTCAACGTAGAATAATACTAAGTATACGGTCTCTAATTCTACGGAAAATTGGGCAGCACTTCCTTTGTTTCTACTCACTTTGCCACCTTTTTCAAGGTCGAATACAATAACCAACACGCCACATTTAAGGCTCCAAACAACAATCAAACAAAGGGGATTACACGCCTTACAATACGTGTAAAATTCCGCCCCACAATTCATACCAAAAAGTATAATACTTCACTAGCCATTTTCGGCCAACATATAACCAATAACACTACGTCTTTTCCAATCCTTTTCCAATTTCAAGTTCTTAGGTCAACATGTTATTTAGTCATAAACAACTTCAATAACTACAATTTCCTTCTTTATTCAACATGCGACAACTTAAACTAATAATCAACTTGAATTCCAATCTTAAAGCTAAACATGCTAGTTTTCGGATTAGGGTTCCAATAGCCCATAAACATATCAAACTTCATACTATATAACACATGCTTGCTAAAATCCATAGCTACAACAATAAGTAAGTCTTAACTACTAAAACAACAAAATTTATACCTTTCCAAGCCCTTAAAATTTCCAAGATCCAAAGTCGCGCCTTAGAAATTATTAGCTCCTTTCCTTAAGTTCCAATCCGCTCCAAGCACTCCTTAGAGGCCTATGAAGAACCCATCTTCAAGTTCCAACTTCAAAGTTGAAGAACTCCATTAGTTTCCGCCTTGCGACTAACGTGAAAACTCCATTTTTCCGAAATCTTTCTATTGAGATCACCTTACAACACCCTTAGGAACCTTGGTTTAAAGTCTTGTGGACAAAGGAACAAAATTACACAATTTTGTGTGAAGGGGAGGACCAAACCCGAGAGCTCTTCTAGGCTAAGCTCAATGTTCTCAAAATTTTCTAAGTGTAATGAGCTAGTCTTGCACTAGTAGTAACCTTATAAAACACAATGGAGGGTTTAGATTTCCACAAATGTGAGGTTAGGATGGGTTTCACTTGGATCAAGCCTAGGTGGACAAGTTGACTTGTCAACAATATCAAGCTTTGGAAGACTTATCTTCTACCATGGTCAATGACCATTTTACCCTTACACAATTTCGTCCAAGCCATGTGGAAGGAGTGCCATGTGTCTCCCTCTCATTCGTCCATAAAATTCCGTAACCCTCGTGGGCCCCACAAAAATGTAAAATTCCTCGGGTGGGCCCCACGTGACCAAATCCGTAAAAATAAATTTCCATAGTGTTAATAAGTTCCATACTTTACAAATATTGTCTTTTGAGAATTCAATTCTCAACAACGAGCATTTTTCCTTTCCGTCGTTCGGAACATTTTCCGTCGGAAAAACAATTCCTCCTTCGTACTAATTTCCTAGTCTTGTTTCCTTACGTACATTCTCTTTTACATGTCCTGGACTTACGGGGTGTAACATAAAAGACCCTCATGGTAACTTGAAATAGAGATGTAAAGGTAAGACGAATGGGCACTCGGTCAATGAGAGACCTAATAATGATAAGACGGAAAGTCTTGGCCATGAGACAAGTGAAGGAAATTGAATCTAAGAATAATGACCAAGTTTGGATATAGTAACGCCAAGGAGCGGAAACAGGAGCCATATCTGAGATTACAGATATATACCAGAATAATTTTGGAAATATGAGAAAGGTACGACAAGTAAGGAAATAAGTGAACAAGTGTTAAAAGAATTGAAGTGTTTATAGTTATGAGTAATGAAGATACGAATAGAGAATCCTTTTAGACCATGAATGAGGGTTAATTGTGATGATACACACACTTTAGGTCCAGTGACATTGTCCATAAGTGTTCATAATTGAGATGACTTGGGAAGCAGTGGATGAAATGAAGAGGAAGTATCCCCACTTACTCCCTACGCCTACAGGTAATTTTATTCTTTGCAAAATGAGGCGTTATTTAAGTTCCGCTATTTACTTGTGTCGATCAGTAGAAGGTGCCTGGTAGGGCACGATCCACGCCCTTGGTTCGGGCGTGATACCATACCTCGAATGTACATAATATCTACAACATCGTGGAGAACTGCATTAAAAGTCAAGCCTCCGGAGAAATGGAGCTTCTGACACCTGATCAAAGATCCTAAGAATGAAGATCCACCACCTGCTTACCCCTAAATGCGGCATGAACGCAGCCCCCGAGGAAGGAGTTCAGTACACAATATGTACCAAGTATGTAAAACTGGAAAATACTGTAATAATATCATAAGTCTAAATAAAGCTGGGGATATGAATGATAATCAAATTACAGTGCACTGTGCCTTACTAACAATGAGAGTAACAAGTATAAACTTTACTGCGTAAAAATAGGAGGCTCATGATCAAAACAGGGTCACCCGCCCGTAGTACCATTAAGCAATCCTACTCCTGGGACTATTTCACCCGCATAGGTCCTGTGGACCCGCATGAGGTCATCCGCCTCGCATGGGACTATTTCACCCGCATGAGACTATTTCACCCGCATGGGCCCGGTGGGCCCGCAATGAGTACAAACGCCACACTCGCATCATGGGTAGCAAATCCATGGAATAAGTAGTAACTCGGGGTCTACCCCATAATAATACATAACCTAGCACAACCGGCTATCATACATAACATAAGCGCTACCGGCTTATCATAACATAAGCAAGTTAATAAATCCCCTAACTTCTTAATAACATTATTAATATATCCTCTCATTTTAGTTTACTTAAGACACTAACATGTCATTTAAGAGAAAATCCGGGATTTCAACCCAAGTATCACGTACCTCTATCTTTTTAAGAATGACTCTTTTTTATGTAAAACTTCCAAGATAATAATAACCGTAGTATCAAGTCACGACTACTTTTCAAGACAAGTCACATTTCCTTTTAGAAATATAATAGGTTTCTAAATCAAGTGACTTCTTTTCTTTTAAAACCCTAGGCAATTGATGCCTTAAAATCAATTGCCTTTCATAAATTCAAATCATTTATCCTTACTTATTTTACTTATAGTAAATCTTTCTTTTGTTAACCTTCCATAAAGCTAATATAACCAACTTCCCATAAAGTCGTTATATTAACTTTATACATTAGTCAAATACATTTCCCTATATCCAAGGGACTTATACTTTTAAAACGAAACAAGTATCATATACTTAAAACACTTCAAGTCCCTTAACTTTGAAAACTTAAGACATCCTTAATACTTTTAAAGAAGTGAGTTAATCCCCTTACTCACCCAACTTGGCCATTCTTAAAACAAGTAAGGGATATCAAAGTCTTGTACGTCTACCGTACTATATAAATGCAAACTATTCATGCTCAAGAGATAGGAAAGTTCCACATACCTCTTCGGGTCAATCCACTCGCAAGTCCAATATACCGTACGTAGTATGTTTAACCTATAATGACCATAATACGTTCATTAGCTTCTAGCTTCAACGTAGAACATTCTAATTGAAAAGCTCCTTATTCTACGGAAAATTGGACAACACTTTCTTTGTTTCTACATACTTTTCCACCTTTTCAAGGTCCGATATCAACTACTAAACGCCACATTTAAGGCCCAACAATTCAGCAATACAAGGGGATTACACGCCTAACTTGGACGTGTAAAATTCTGCCCCACAATACAATATAAACAATCCCATAAGTTTAAAGTATTATCTTGGCTATAACATGTTCACATACCACCCTTATCCAATCTTTTCAAATCCAAATTGTATTTCCTACATGAAATATATCTAAGAGCAATATTGACAACTACAAATCCCTTCTTCCACACATACAACACAATTTACTAGCAAAAGAGAAAGGATTGTTACCTTAGAGCTTACCCAAATTAGTCCAACAAATTTCACTTGCCTTCTTTCCACAATCACCTCCACATACCTCCTACAAGCTTGTCAACATGTTTCCTTCTTGCCACATTTTCTGAAATTTTCCTCTAGGCCTTGGTTTCTTCTTGAATTTCTAAAGAGAAGGGAGAGGAATTTTAGAAAGAAGGAAGAGAGATTTTTCTTTTGAAAGAAGGAGCTTTGAAGAATGACCATGTCTTCAAGACTTGGTCAAATAAATAGCATTTCCACTAACTCAGATGGGAGGGACACTTGTCACCCTACCATGACCTTTTAAAAAGAAAATATCTGATTTTTCCCCCAGATTTCGCAAAATCCCGCCTCGGCCTGCCGCGTCTGCAGTCTTGTGCGCTGAAACCCCCGAGAATTTTCAGTACTTCCGTGACGCTGCCTGTATTCGCGCGCGGCACCGCAACTCGTGAGAATTTCAAAGATATCGGTACGTGGCCCCGACCGAAAATGTTTTCCCGCCGATCACAAGACCGAACTTGTAACTTCCATAACTTTCTTCTCCGATGTCCTATCGACGAACGGTTTGTTGCATTGGGAACTAGATTCAACGAACTACATACTAGGCCTTTGAACCACCTACGAACTCTCAATATAACGAGACATAAACTGCCTCGAAGTTGACTAAAAACCCGTCCGAAACATTCCGTCAACCCATCATTCTAAAATTTAAGTCTCAATTTCTTTCGTACATTCTCAAAAGCATGACCTGAATTACGGGATGTAACAAACATGCGGGCATAAAACGCAGTGTCCCCTGCCAAAAGGAAAATCATTACGACTGATGTACTGAGTATGTCAGGAATAAGAAATACCATAGCAGATATATATCATAATCTAAAACAGAAATAGTTAACCAACAGTAATTGCCTCTCAGGGCCCTAATGGATATGCCTAAATGTTATGCACAATGCAGTGTACACATACCTCGGCCTCATCGGGAAATCTTTCTTACCATAACATCCTCTGTGGGCATCATACCATATAATGGTTAATGAATATATGCATGATGCAAATGCGGTATACATATATATATTGGTCACACATGCATCTTCCTTCCCATGACCGCCTCTGTGGGAATCACATCATATTGGCCTCTTCGGAGTCTTTTGTTATAGTATGTACCAGCTGCAGGTGGTGTGCGTATATAACACCTTTCCCTTTTCCCATTTCCCATTTCCCATTTCCCATTTCCCATACATAGATATAATGCATACATATAGTAGAGTATATAACTCCTTGGAGGTTCAGGGTAATATATGAATGCAATACAAATGAAAATGCATGAATAACAATAAAATCTCTTTATACCTTTGGTTAACATTGGAAACATCAACATTTTTTCCCGTATGCCTCAATAAGAACTTAGAAACATACTTAGACATATTTTAGCATAGGAATCAATAATATGATCGTTCTTAACTACTAAGAGTAGAGTAACTTATGGAGCAACATGATGGTTATGTTTTGTACATAGAATTATGCTAAAAGAAAGAAAAGGCTTTGCATACCTTATTGTTGAAATTATCTAGGTTCTACGGGTCTTTGTAAGATCTATGAAGAATTATCTACACCATATGGATGATTTGAATTATAATCGACTCAATATACTAATAACATATTTCATTGAGATATTCTAACGAACACCTTCTACGTATATAATCTATACTTCTTCTATGTCGAAACCTACGCATATAACCACACAAGCCCTCCTAACATTTCTCCATACTGCTACAATGTTTAAAAATAACTCAGCAATTCTACATGCAACCCCCAACTTTGTACAAACAGTCTCGACAACACCACCAACTTAGCATTTTCGATAATAATCTTAGAACTAGTAAGAAACGTGTTCTATAATTCGTATAAGTCAAAGGATAAGAAAGATTACCTCTGTTAGAAGCATCAACAAAAATCATCGGAAACCCTTTCACCTAAATCAGTTTCCAACAAACAAAAATAGGACCCAAACTCGATTTAAGCTATAACGTTTCGGACTCAATGTTTCGAACTAGTTTCTGAGTTTCTAGGCTTGTTTAAGGACTTAATTCTGCTGGAATTAGGGTCCCAGATGCTCTGAATTTCTCACTTTTTGGTGAGCAGAAGCTCACGAAAATTCCCCCAATTTTGGTCGAAAATTTCAGATGGTTACCAACTAAGATTACCTATTTTGATTTTGAGGTGTACAATCTCTTCTTGGAAGAAAGGGTTCTACAGAAATTGAAGGAGATGAAGTCTTCTTAAAGAAAAAGGAATGGAGAAAGATGGATGTTTGGGAGACCAGAGAATGTTTCCACCGATTGATATAGTGAAGTTAGTCATCGGACAGGGTGTTATAGTGTAACACATAGACTTCCACTTAACTATGTCCTAAAATATAATTAATTAATTATACACACAATTAAATTTTCGATCCCAACTCAATTAAATCCCGAAGACTTATAAAATCTTCTTATACTTAATGTCATAATTTCCGTAATATGACACTAGTCTACGTTTATATGCTTAAACCATTATCCGGGAATACGAGGTGTTACAATATAGCTCTCCCAATTAGATTCAAATTTTGGCATGACAGAGTGGTGATACAGGTGCTCGAGAAACCAGAATTGTAACAGAATGTTACAACCTTCAAAATAAGCTTCTCCACATGCACAAACGGTCAAGGCACGCCAAATATCAGCTAAAATCATCGCCAATATGGTGGGATTATTTCTCTCCATCATAGCGGTGACTATCCCAAACAAACGAATGCCAATTTTTCTGTGTCGTCTCAGGAAAAAATCATGGATCCCAAGAACGCTACCATTGATGCTTCTTGTCTACGCATTTCCCAGGTAGGAAAGTATTTTTCATTTTAAAATTGATTCTCATACTAAAAGAATGCCCATTTCTTTCCATATGTCAAGTATAATAACTCCAAAGTACCCTACCCGTTGTCCAAAAATGCCATATGAGGATGATTGATGTGCATTTGCTTAAGGAATTTGTTCCCGCTGACATCCCTTGGAGCAAGAAGTGTTTTATTCTTAAGGTATTTGCCTAACCCTATGAAACAACCTAACTCTTCCAATGAACGCATCAACTCGAAATCACTAAAATGGAAGACGTTGTTTGTAGTGTCCCAAAATGGAATTAAGGCCTCAATTAAAGCTCTGTCAAGATTGATTCACATAATATTTGGGAGGAATTTTAGCTAATTGAATATCTCAGTTCGACCATAATGACCCATGTCATTCCACCAATCCAGAAGATATGATGGGGTTTGGTTTATCATCATAAATCTTAGAGGTCCATTAACCTTTTCTACTGTTACACCCCGTAATATCAGGGCTACTAATTGATAACGTGATTAAGGAATTAAGATTTGAATTTTGGAAGGAAAGAATCATTACATTTTCTTAAGAAATTTTTTTTTAAAAAAATGTGACGACGGAAAAATTATTAACTTAGAGTTTAATACTTCTAATTGGATTTATGGACTTACTATTGGATTATGAAGTATCGGAATTGATAATATGAGGTCCGCCTAAAATTTCACAATTTTAGGGGGGGGGGGGGGTTGAAATTGGGATGACAAAGGATAAGTGTGGGAGATATTTGTGAGACAAGTGGACAAGTGTGGAGATATTTGTGAGCCAAGTGGACTAGTGGGGTCCCCCTCCACTTGTGAGATGTTCATCTATTTAGAGAAGTGGATAGCAAGACTTAGACATTTACACAATATCTTCATCAACCAAAAGCCTTCTCTTCTCTCTTCTCTTGAGCCTTGTATCTCGATTTTTCTCAAGAAAAAGTTAAGAACAAGAGTTGATTATTCTCCTAGATTAAGCCCTTAAACCAAGTGCTAAGCCAAGTTAATTCCCCAAGAACCAACAACCTTGGGTTGGCCGAAAATGGTGATGGAAACCCTAGCTTGTTCATCAACTTTTTGGAGGTAAAACGTGAAGGGAAGTTGGTTGTAAGGTTGTAGTGGATACATGGAAGTGATTGGAACTTGAAGAAGTGGAGCAAAACGAAAACTGCGGGCAAATCTATCACGGACTGTTTTGGGCGACTTTGAGGTAAAATTTCATCCTCCTCTTGATGTAATTAGATATTACATGTTGTAGTAATGTATAGATGAGCTTGTGCTAAAAAGAATGAAGATTACAAAGGGTTTGGACAATTATTGGGAGTTGAGGCCGAGACTAGCCATTTTAGCGTCATTAGATTCGTTGGTTATTATTGTTGTTAATTACACTTGTTGCATGTTATATAATGAAGGAAATATTATTGTTGATAGTTTATATGATTTATATAACATGTTGAAATGAGAATTGGATTATAAGGAACTGTAGAAAAGAGCTTTGGAATTGTTGTTGTTGTGGCCGAGAGTGCCCTCTAATTGTTGGATATTTTGGGGCTCTTTTGGGGCTGTTTTAGACGTGTACATATGCTGGAAAATCAGCCACCAACATGCATGATTAGTGTGGTAAATTGCTAATGAAAGTCCTAAGGAATAAGGGGGTTAAAGGCTTCACATTGTACTCTTAATGTTGATTAATTGTGGACTTTTATGGACTGTTTTTATATGATTGTGGGGCAGAATTTTACACGTCAAGTAGGCGTGTAATCTCCTTTGGTTAACTGTTGGTTGTGCCTTAAATGGAGCTTGTTGGTTGTTGAATTTGGGCCTTGGAAAAGGTGGAAAAGTACGTATAAACGGGGGAAGTGCTGCCCAAATTTCCGTAGAATAAGAGGACCATTACTTGGTATAAATCTTATACTAGTGTGTATGAAGTTGATAGAAGTATTATTGTTGTTATAGGTTGAAGTACTACTTGTGGAATTTTCTACTTTTTTTTTCCCGGGTAAATGAACATATTATTACTAAGAAAGCAACTTGGAACTACAATCAATCATTGAGGGTTCTCAATCCTCAACGTAACATAAAGCAAGAAATGAAGGAGGGTAGGGGCGATCACTCAGATGTGATGTTACAAGAGGGGATTAAATCATAAAGAACTCTATAGGTTGTTGTTTTGACTTTTGCCACAACCTCATCTATTGTTGAGTTAGTACCCGCAAAGAGTAATTCATTTCTTGTTCTCCAAATCTCATATACCACTATGCAAAAGGCAAGTAGGATGGCTTTGGATCGAATGTCAATCCATCGATGCTCTTTCTTGATCCACTTGAGTGCGCTTTCAATTATTGTCATTTCTCTTCTAATTCCCAACCATTCTTTTATGTGCTTCCAAATCTTGTGAGTGAAGGGACAAGAAAAGAAGAGATGAGCCATTATCTCATTGACACGCTTGCAGAACCCGCAAGTCTTGTCCTCCAAGTTTAGGAAGGAGAGAGTGTCTTTGGTAGCAAGACGCTTCCTACAAGCGAGCCAAACCGTGAATGAGAATTTAGGAGGAATGTAACCTTTCCGAATTTGAGACATCCAAAGCTTATGTTCCCGCGGGGTGCGCAAGACTTCGTACACAAGACCCGAATCAAATCTCCCATTGGTGCAACACTTCTCCGAGCCGGCAATTGTGTTTCCTTGATTCCCGAAGATGCTTATGAAAGTGTCACAAATGCAACAAAGCTTCTTGACTAAAGGGGAATCCCTAGTACGGACCTCATAATCCCAAATGGATTGGTCTCTCAAGTAATAGCTATTAATCCATTGAACCCATAGTGTATCCGCCTTAGTGTGAGCTTGCCAGATGGTCCGGGAGAGTAAGGCGTGATTCCAAACTTTGATGTCCATGAGGCCCAAGCCTCCTTCAGATTGAGGCACAAAAATTTCATCCCAAGCGACTCTTGGAGGTTTTCCACCCCATAAGAACTGGATGCAAGCCGAGCGAACCTTGTTGAGAACTGAAGAGCTAATAGGAAGAGCCCGAAACCAAAAGCTCTCGACACCCTGAATAACCGATCTGATTAGTTCCAACTTCCCCGCATATGAGAGTGAGTGGTGTCCCCATTTCTGAATGTAACCCGAGATTGCACTAGTGAAAGGGGCAAACTGATCCACAGAGACAGAAATTGGGGACAAAGGGACCCCTAAGTACCGCACGATAAATACTCCTAAGGAGAAGCCAACTCTTGCCAAGATCAAGTCGCGGATAGTACCTTGCACTCCCGCAATGTAGATGGAAGATTTTGACGGGTTAAGTGTAAGGCCAGAAGCCACCTCCAAATCATCAAGACAATCCATAAGAACACAAACCGAAGATAAATCCCCTTTGGCAAAAAGCATAAGATCATCCGCAAAGGCAAGATGAGAGATGCCTAGTCTCTTGCACTTTGGGTGATAAGAAAAGGCTTTGTCCGAAGTTTTTAGCTTGAGCAATCTTGAAAGGTATTCAATGCATAGGATAAAGAGCATATGAGACATAGGATCACCTTGCCTCAAGCCGCGTTTTCCATCAAAATAGTCGTGCAACTCTCCATTGATTGAAAGAGAGAAAGAGGTTGAACTTACACATTCCATAATCCATCTAACAAATCTGTCCGGAAACTTGAGACCTCTTAGCACTGATTCGAGGAAATTCCAGGAGACCGTGTCAAATACTTTCCGAAGATCCACCATTAGCATACACCTTGGCGAGACTCTAGTTCTATTATAACCTCTCACAAGTTCTTGGGCAATGAAGACATTATCCACCATGTTCCTATCTTTCACAAAAGCTCCTTGGCATTGATCAACTAGTGTAGGAAGAAACCTTGCCATCCGGTTAGCTAGGATCTTTGTTATGATCTTGTAGACCACATTGGTCAATCCAATAGGTCTAAAGTCACTCACCTTGGGGTCCCGATCTGTTTTGGGTAGAAGGGTGAGAATTGTATGGTTCACTTGCTTCAAAAGCACACCGGAAGAGAAGAATTCTTGTATACTCCTTACTACATCATGTCCCACATCCCTCCATCTTTTCTTGAAGAAGGCGGCTGAAAAGCCATCCGGGCCAGGTGCTTTTTCATTGCCAATATCGGAGAGAGCATCCCAAACCTACTTTGGGGAGACAGGATGTAAAAGGAATAAGCCATCCTCCTCCCCTAGCTTCGGACCACAATCGAGTACCGCGAGATCCACGTTTGTTGCGGGTCGAGAGGAGCCAAGAAGTCCTTTATAAAACTCAACAAGCATGCCTATTACTTCCCCGAGAGATGTTGTGGTATTACCGTTGTCCTTTACAAGATAAGTAATAGAGTTCTTAACATTGCTCCTCTTGATCAAGCTATGGAAGTATTTGGAGCACCTATCACTTCCAATCAAATGTTTTTGTCTCGCCTTTTGTCTTATAAAGTGTCTCTCGGATTCAAGGAGGTGATTGGCTTTAGCTCTTAGGGACTTGACCTTGGCTTTTAAATCTTCATCAAAGGGATCCTCCATATGCGCATTTATAGCCTCCTTAAATTCCATGTTTGCCGCATTTTCTCTTTGTGCAATACTCCCGAATTCACTAGAGTTCAAATCACGCAATGGCTTCTTTAAAGACTTCAATTTTGTGACCAATGTGAATTGGGCAGATCCAAAAACACGCTGTCTCCAGCATGAAGTTAGGATGTTCTCAAAGGCGGGGTGTGATAGCCACATGTTCATAAACTTGAAAGGTCGTTTTCCATTACTAGAAGATGCAATTACCGAAGCAATCATGGGGCAATGGTCCGAGACTGGTTCCATAGGCAAAAATTGGCTGAGCACTCTAGGTTCAAGTCACTCCAATGTTGATTCATTAACACTCTATCTAGCTTGGACCATATTGAGCCATTCGTCCAAGTGTAGAAGGAACCCGTAGAAGGAGTGTCATCAAGTCCGTGAGCCATTTTGAATTCCCCAAGGTCCCTAAGTGCATAAGGCGTGAGAGGAGGACCACCGGCCTTATCTTGAGGGTAGCAATAAGTATTAAAATCTCCAATGATCATCCAAGGCATGACAATGCTAGTGCCCAGGTGGATAAAATGATGCCAAAGTTTCCTTCTCTCCGGAATGCTATAGACCGGATACACAAACGTAGCAAAAAATGACACTTGAGATATGTTACAACGTGCTTAGACATGGATATGTTGAGAGTCCATTCCAAGCACATCACAACTAACTCTGGAGGGGTCCCATAGTACTAACATTCTTCCGCCATCAATGAAATCTATGTTGGAGCAAATTTTCCAAGAAAGGAATATTTGAGAAGTAAAAGAGTCCAGCGGTGTTCGAGTGAATTTAGTTTCTATTAGGCAAAACAATGCCACATCATGTTGTTTAGCAAGCCTACACACGAGAGTTTGTGTGGCTGCCCTATCCCTTTGTCCGCAAAGACCTCGGACATTCCAACAAAGAATTTTCATTAGAAAACAATGGAGGTTTTAGTAGCACCTCCGCGCTTTGCATTCTTCCCCAAACTGATATTCTTTCTTGAAATAAGTTCTTTCCATCCCTCTTCCTTGTTGTTAGAAGTCAAGGCAGGGGCCCCAACTAGGCTATGTTCTCCGTGCCCAAAGTTTATGCAACGTGTTGCGTGGATAAACTCGTCCGTAGTACTCTTACAAGTTCCCACATCTAGAAGAGTTTGCGGGTCAGATGGTGTGTCCTTTTCAGCATGCCTTGTCTCATTTCTCATCCTCTCATGATGCGTAAGACCAGTATAGGGGTGATGATTTGAGGACCCCTCTAGTGGTACCCGTAAGCACGAAGAGTCAGGGTGACCCGCAACCGGATGGATTCCAAAGTTCAGAGCTTCTCCCACACTTACGGGAATATGCGGCAGTGATTGCACATTATTCTCAATGTCTATCAAGTTATCACTACCCACGGGATGTTGAGGAGGTGGTGGATCAGTGCTAGAAGGACCGGTTTGACCCGTAGAAGCGATGCTGCTAGAAGAAACGCCTCCATTGTTAGGTGGTACCAATGGGTTGTCGGTTTTCCGTGCTTCTTGAGTGTTGGTGTCTTGCAACAGTTTCCTACACTTCAAATGGTTGTGGCCAAAAGAGGCGCAATTATAGCAAAAATCTGGGTAGTTCTCATATTTCACCTTTTGGATGTATCTTCGATTGTCGGGAAGTTTAACACCAAACTCGTGGACCATTCTTACTAACATCGACTTCCACCAAGACTCTTGCATAGTTCATCTTAGACCTCTCCTTAGTAAATTGATCCGTGTATAGTGGTTTTACCACACGCGAAGCAATCTTACTAAGGCCTGTTGCACTCCAAACCGAGAGGGGGATATCGTGGAAAGTGACCCATATCGGGATATCCATGAATACGTCATCCGTTAATAGTACTCCTTTATCAATGGGTTTTAACATCATAGTTTTGCCAAAGACTATGTATGGGCCTCCATGAAGCACATTCGTGTGTTCCTCTTCCGTCATGAATTTGAAGATTGTCCATCCTTTGCCGTATGGTATGATACGACACTTCACTCTCTACCCCTTAACAATAGAATTCAATGCCTCTCTTCCCGGGAAAGGGCGACTGTTATACCGTATTTCCAGTATGTACGTAGGCGTGCGTCAAAAGTTTAAGCCTTAAGTAGGCAAAGTGGCGAAATTTGTACACAACTAGCGAAAAGAGTCGTTTTCCGACGAAACGTTTTCCGGACTTTGCGAAGGGAAAATTACGGCTATGTCATTTATTATTTTTGCGGATTTTTCCGAGAGATGAAATATTTTGGACCAACGAGAGGGTGACAAGTGTCACCTGCTGGGCGTTAAAATGGGACGACTTGCACGCTTTTTGGCCTTGTTTTGGTCAAGGATTAGGTAGGATATTTTGTAGATATTTTGTGTAGTTGATGAGCAAGTGGGCCCACACACATGTCCAAATCCCCACCCTACACTTGCCTACCACTGCTTAATCTTGCCGTTGATTGGCCTATAAATACCCCTCTAATGCAAGACATTTCTTCATCCACACTTGTGAAAATCCAAGGCAAAATCCTCCCTCCCTCTCAAAGCTCTCGTCCAAATCACCCTCCCCTCAGAAGGCCTCACTAACCCCCTGCCTAAAGTTGTTCTCGAAAATACCCCCCTTTGGTAGAAAAATACTTCTCCAAGTATTGTTGTTGTTATTCCAAAATACTTTAGTCCAAATACCTTGTAGTACTTTCCAAAGTTACCTCTATACGTAGAGCCCAGAAATACTACTATATTCCCTTAAGTCACAAAAACGAAACCCTAAGGAAATCTTCATAGCCGGTTGAAGTATTAAGAAGAAGTTGCGTAGAACTTCTAAGGGTTGTTTGAACGTTGAGCGCCGAGTAGGAGCTAAAACGTTGCTCGGGATAGACTTATAACTTGGATAATTTTGGGCTTATCGAGGTAAATACTCTTGTCCTTATATTGTAATTGGAAATTACATCGTAGTATTATTAGAAATGAATATAAGATTCATAGAAGTAATTGAACTGTAATAGAAGGATATTACGTAAAAGACTTGAATAGATCACATCGTAAGAATATTAAAGAAGAAGATCGAATCAGATTTACATAGATTGTATTTACATGAGACTGATAACCTTTATTGGTTGAATGTTCTGCGAGTAGCATGTACTACTTGGAAGGTGGACAAGGCTAGCCGGGTTATAGCCGTGGAGCGTTTTGCTATTAGTCGATAATCGTCGCGAGGTATGTGATTCTTCCTATCCTCTTGAGCATGATATTTTAAAAGAATATATATAGTACGCAGACGACGCGTGTGTTAATCGAATGTAGTTTTACGGCAATGTCTTTTGACTTAAGCCCGAATAATAAGAATCGGAAGTATTTTAAAAGAATATATATATAGTACGGTGAGCGACGTGTGTTAACTGAACGTAGTTGTACGGCAATGTCTTTTGACTTAAGCCTGAATAATAAGAATCTGGAAGTATTTTAAAAGAATATATATATAGTACGGTAGACGTATGTGTGTTAACTGAACGTAGTTGTACGGCAATGTCTTTTGACTTAAGCCTGAATAATAAGAATCTTGAAGTATTCCAAAGAATTAAGAAACCTGTTTGAAAGAAGAGTAATGCTTGGTTTTAAAAGCTTAAGAGTTATACTAGCTTTATGGGAAGTTAGGTATAACGACTTAAGAGAGATAAAAAGAATGGTTTATTAATTTTAGAAGTTAAGAGACTTGATCTTAAAAGGTAAGAGACTTGACTGAATTGATATGAATTTTGTGAGACCTCATTCGTAAGTAATGAGTACCTGGTTTTTAAAAGGAATAATGTTTTACTGATTTCGGAAATCAGAATAAGTATCGAACAAACCACTGCAGCGCTAATAAAAGGAAATGTTTTGACTAAATAAGTATTATTAAAACCAGTAGAAACCTCCATCTGCATAGAAGCTAAGATGAGACAAAATGATATTACATTTCTAGATCACGGTCGCTTTAATAAGATTGACTTTGAACAAGAATAACCTACTCACATATAAGGCATATGTTTCTCAAATTGTTTAAAAGAGAATTATATTCTTAAGTGATTAAGACTATGAACTACGAAACCTTTCTAAAATAAGAGACTTAAGTGCTTGAAATTAGGCAAACTTGAACTTATGGAAAAGAATGTTACTTGATGTTGAAAAGGAAAGTGTTTTGGTTTACCTAAAATGAGTCACTCTATTTTAATACTACGGTATCGGGTGACCTTTATAAAAGAAATGGATCTTTTAAAAAGAATTTAACGACGTAATACTTTGGGGTCGAACACGACTTTGGCATAAAATAACCTTGAGTTGTGTGTAACTTGCCTATGCTTGTGGTGATAGCCTTTGTTGTGCAAGTGTTGTATTTCTATGCTACCGAAGTCCCACGAGACGGGCCGACACGATTTCATCCGATCCTTCACCGAGTCCCATGAGACGGGCCGACACGATTTCATCCGATTCTTCACCGAGTCCCGTGGACGGGCCGACACGTATTCCACGTGATTCTCACCGAGTCCCACGGACGGGCCGACACGATTCTACATGATTCTTTACCGAGTCCCATGGAATGGGCCGACACGTATTCCACACGATTTGTACCTAGATCGCGGTGAGGAAGGAGTTCCACGTACGGAGGATGACTTGGCGGAGTGAGTCCCGACTTGACATGATCGCTTTTATGTTGTGAATCGTAGTTTGGTTATCATACATGCTCCCGCTTTATATAGACTATTATGATTTCATTTACGATTTTACGCTTTCACATACTTGGTACCGCCAGATCGACTTATTCGGGGCCGCTCACGCCGCAGTAGAGGTACATCGTCAGGATCCTCGCCATAGGATCACGTCAGCGTGTTTGGAAGCCCCGCTTCTTCGAGGCTTATCTTTTAGTATGTTACCAGTCCGTAAGTTCTTGTACATTCGTGGTATGGCGGGCCCCGTCCCGTCATAGTTGTTGCTACTTTCTTGAGGTCCGTAGTAATCGCAAGTGTGGTTTGTAAAAAAAAAAAGGATAACTGTCGGTTTTTATATATATCTACGTAAGGCAAATGCTTTTGGTTAGCTGCTTATTTATCATATCTCTTGTTTCATGTTTATGTTTTATTTCCACCGATTTTCTCCGATGTTGTATCGCAGGGGTGCCCGGGTAAGTCACGACCACGCCCGGTTCGGGTCGTGACACAACCTATAAGACAATATCCCCAGGTTTCAATGAAGGGAACTTCATCCGTAGCTTCTAGTTCTACATCTTCTCCTTGCTGTTCAATGAATTGAAGTTTCATTCCTTTTGCTTCAATCCTGGAACCCGCAAAGACTCCAACATAGGTCTTCTTTTGCGGATTGGAACCGGTGCGTTGAAGAGGGGGAACATCTCCCTTTGATGCCTCACCGGGTGGATGCGCAAGATGAATTCTAGATTTGTCAGTGGGCATGTTGTCTGTTGCCCTTCTTGGTAGTGTAGGATGAGGGATAGGGTTAGAGGGGGTAGAGCTTGGATCCGCATCTGGAGATAGTATGCGTGTGCCATTTGGAAGTGTTGGGAAAATATCAAGCATTTTGGGTGGTAGTGGAGATTTGGAGGGGGGGTGGGGGTGAGCCATCATGAATTCTGGGAAGTATTGAAGAAGTGGAGGAAGAGAGAGGTGGAAAGTTATTAGCGTTTCCAATGTCCAAGGAAGAAGTAAATGAAAATGGGCTATTGGGGTTCTTTTGTTGAAGTCCGTTTAGAAGGCTAGTTAGAGTGGGGAAGGATTGATTAGTGACTCTAAGTGAATTCAAAGAATGCTGACTTTTAGAGTGGTGTGACTCTTTGGTTCTCGCGGATGAATGCTGCCCATTTAAGGTAATAGGCTCTTTGGCTCCCGCGCTAATTAAGATAGGAGAGTTACAAGGCTCCTTGGGAGTAGATGACCCTTCGGTTTCCTCAACTTGCATAGTACCACGAGTACCAGTAATGATCATAGACCCATGGACTTCCTCTTGACCCGCCTTGTCAATTTGACCCGCCGCCTGACCCGGTTTTGACCCGAGAATGCCTTCATGCATTGTTTTGTCGATTGTAGTTCCAGTCCCAGAATTTCTAACTTTTCCGGCTTGCCTGAGCAATTTACCTCTAAGTGATGGGATTGTTTTGCTCCCGTGATTGTCAATATCTTCCGTTGTAGTTCTGGAGTTCACCAATTGACCCGCGTTAGTTTCGCCATTTCTAGGAAAGAATGGAGTGTCTATAGTTGTCCGAACTTCTAAAGTATTGCCGGAAGCTATGGAGGGAGCATTTTCATTAAGCTTGTGGACAGTGTTAGGAGTTTCCATCGTAGTCTCTTTACCTTCAAACATACTTCTGTCTGAGATATTAACATCTATAATTTTTCCCCAATCATGTATCTTTTGTAGCGTAATATCATCAACCACATGTTCAAGTGGAATACGCATATCAGGCGTGACATGTACTAACACAGTGGGATCTGAAATTGTCGGAATTAAGTTTTCTTTAACAATGGTTGGACTTCCACCATTATTTTTCTTTTTCTTGGATCTAGACTTCGAAGAGCCTCCGGAACCACCGGAATCATTGCTAGAGCGAGTGAAATGCTTTGTCTTTCTCATATCATAAACTCTAAGCTTCGATTGATTAAGAAACAATGGTGAATTAGAAAGAGAGGGACGAACCGAAATGAGCAACTAAGGAAAACGTCTTGGAAACCGAAGGGTCATCAAATACAAGTATGAAAATCAAATACTAGATCCTACCAGTAATCAAATAAAAGTATGAAAATCAAATACTAGATCCTACCGTGCCAAGGTACAATTGGCTCTTATTTTTGGCACGGTAGGATCTAGTATTTGATTTTCATACTTGTCCCTGTCATTATTTTGAACAGTTATGATCTTGCATCAGATTTCATGTTTACATACTTGGTACTATTGCATCGAATTCTTCGTGGGCTGCGTTCATGCCCGCAGGTATTAGGTACTCAGTTGGGTGATCTGTGAGCTTAGGATCCTTGTTCAGCATTTTAGGATAGCTCTAATATTCCGGAGCTTGTCGTTTTGGTACAAGTCTTCCATTATGGCTAGGTATATTCAGGGGTACGGCGGGGCCTTGTCCCATCATAGTTTACTGTCCAAACTCTTAGAGGTCTGTATTCATATGTGGTCTGGACTTGCGTGAGTTATATTTATATTTTTGTACAGTTATAGTCCCATTCAGGTGTTATATATTATGGCAGTCTTGCCGGCTTTGTCTTTCATAAAAATAAAAATAATTAGTGTTATTTAGCTTCTGCGGGTTACTTGTGTTGTATGGGTAGAAGGCCTGCAGAGGCACCAACATGCCTGGTTCGGGTCGTGACAGATTCATCTCTTGACCTCTTATCACATCTCATTAGCATCATTTTACCTATTTTGGAAAAGAATTCGAGGTTAAGACTTAGTTTGATTAGGTTGCCATAAAATTCCCAACTCTTTCGGAAGATTTAAGGATAAAAGTGCTCAAAATTAGATGCAAACACTTCATTTTCAAAATCAAGGTTTATTTGAGATAGAAATGACCTTATTAACTTCCGTAGGTGAAATCATTCATTTTTTATTGGCGATTAGACACAAGAACCAAAATGAACATGTGGCTTTTTTTCTAAAACAACCCTTATCTGCTTTCACAACAAGATTTTGAACTGATCTCGGCAAAAATTGGCTAGACACGAACACTAAGAATTGACAAATTTACTTGAAAAAGCGGGGTCGAACCTGAGGGAGGTTGCCTACGTATCATACCGGATGGTGAGAATTAGACACGCGTAGTTCGTGAAGACACTACCAAAAAGGAAGAAATAAGACAACAAAAACTAACTCTTGTTTTGGGATAATTTTTGTAAAAACGCGAAAATTGGACTCTCAGTTTGTTTATTGTAAAATGAGTATAGAAATCAATCAGATAAGTCTCTCTTTTCTATTTCATTAATCTCCCTAAAATCCGGTCAATAGTAAACAAGCCATACTGAATGATGTTACAAATAGAACGTAGGATGCACATATTGGTCTCAAAATATGATATGTGTCCTAGATAGACCCGACCCTATGCCGAGCCCCGCTAAGTCAAATGCACGTGATGCAAATAAAGTGAGCCTATTAGGGATATTCATTGTATGTGGCTTGTTCTACTAGGTTTTACATCCTGATAAAGTAGCTGTCAAGACTTGCTGTAAAACGAGCGAAAAACTTGAGTCTGGCGAAGGAAAACATATGGGTAGCAGTGATTTCCGTCTTTGACATGGGCCCTCCCCATTCTAAACATGTGTGACTATAAATCCTTCACTAGGGGACCACATGCTTTATCTCAACAGAAGCGGGGTGCGAGGTCGCAATTTCCGTAAGTGTGTGCAAAGTGTATTATTGAAGACTCAAAGGGGGTGCGCGAGAGAAAACAATTTATATCACAGTTCACATAATATCAAAGTGGTAAATGAGCGGGAAAAGAGCTTATTAGACCAACAAACACAATATATATCAAATAAATAAAGAAAGACAAACATGAGTCAACATACAAAGCTCAAATTCTAATTATGTCCCCCGCAGAGTCGCTAGAGATGTCACACCACTTTTACCACCCCGGGGATGAACGCACAAAAGTTATTATTTTAAAGAGTTTTTTCAATTGAAGCGACGGTATTGAAAATGAATTATTTATGTTTATATAATCGCCACTTAGAATTGAGTTTTAGTGTTCTAATCACCTTTTGTTTTCGCAGACCAAAAAAATAAAGAGTCATTTCCTTTTGATCAGGGATTCAATAAGGTAAACTAATAACCTTTGTCTCGGAGTGGCATTTCATTTAGTAACTCAAATCATATAAAACAACTCACACAACATATCTTGGCTTCAAGGCTCATAAACACAAATTCTTCAAGAATTATCCAATAATCTTAACTCAAACACTTGCATAAACTTAAGAGTAGGCTAAAGAAGTTGATACTTACCTAAATCCACCAAGAACACTCCAATTTTCAATTTACTTCATCACCAAGACTTCTCCGAAGTCACCGCAACAAGGAAGAAAAAAAGCTAAAGATGTTCGTAGGATTCTCTATGTCAAAAGGTGATAGGAGACCTTGGAGAGGATGTGAGAAGGGTTTTAGGGCCTGGGGGAAATGTAAAATGAAGTTACAACTTGAGATACAAGATATATATATATATATGAAAAAGGATTTCCACCATCAAGATGTATGGTTCAAATGTATGGTATGTACAATGATGTACGGTCAGTACATTGATGTACGGTCTGTACATTAATGTGTGGTCCATACATTTGGATCGTATATATAAAGTAGAAAATTGAAAAATATAGACAAAAGTACGTCCAAGATTCCTAAATTGTACTGTCCATACAACTATGTACGGTTTGTACCTGCGATGGTAATTTTTATAGTTGTGAATTTTGTCGAAACGTATTTTCTTCAATTCGTTTAACGTTGTGAATAAATCTAAGGTGATAGGAGACCTTGGAGAGGGAGTGGGAAGGGTTTTAGGGTCTGGTGGAAATGTAAAATGAAGCTACAATTTGAGATACAATATATATATATATATATATGAAAAAGGATTTCCACCACCAAGATGTATGGTGCAAATGTATGATATGTACATTGATGTACGGTCTGTACATTAATGTACAGTCCATACATTTGGACCATATATCTAAAGCAGAAACTTGAAAAGTGCAGACAAAAGTACGACCAAGATTCCTCAATTGTACGGTCCATACAATTATGTACGGTTCGTACCTTCGATGGTACTTTTTAGAAAGTTGTGAATTTCATCGAAACATATTCTCTTCAATTCATTTAAAGTCTATCCATCCCAATACCTCTATAAACAAGATTTAGACCCTCATTATCCTTATATAAAAGCTCTTACATTATCGGGATACTTAGGTTAATCGATGGCATGACTAAACGTGAAACTATGAGGTGTAAATGATTACAGGCTTCCTAAGTTAGAGCTTTCTTGAGTTTTTGAAATAAAAAGGTTTGACTATAAGTTAACTTCTAGGTAAACGGGTACATATTCGTGTTTCGTCTATTTTGCTAGGTCCGGAACACCATTTATGACTTAGTCGAATCCTTGGTTCGGGTCCCGAGACATTCATATGTGATTTGGGTGCTTAGTTTGCTACTCTTAAAATGTGAGAATGTTAGATGGTTTTGGGGGGAAATATGTCATAACGATGTCAGATTGGTATTTTGAATGCGCGAGCAAGTCCGTAGTGCCAATTATAAACAGTTAGCATATTTGGTTTGTAACCTGGGGTCCCGGATGAGTTTTGAGGGTCAAATCCAAGTTTGGAGAACACTAGAAAAAATCTGGTGAGTCAGTGTCTGGTTTCCTTCTTCGCATTAGCAAATGAGGCACCACGATCGTGATGGTCATGTTTGCGTGGACCACCCCGCATTCGCGAGGAGGAAGTGGTTTGGGCCAACCCAAGTGTGAAGCCTTGCATTCACGATACTTTTTCCGCATTTTTGTAGGCCAATTTCAGTGGGTCGAGTCACATGTCATCGCGATCTCTAGGTGGTGACCGCAATCGCGATGAAGGAAATTTCATTGAACAACTTTATTCTCAAAAAATGATAGAAACCTTTCATTTTGAAATATTTGGAGTTCTAGAGATATGTTTTGGGAGATCAAAGAGTTTTTCAAGATTCTTCGTTCAGGTAATATTCTAAGCTCAAATACTTTACTTTACTTTAATTCCTTCCATTATTTTGTGATGGTTGGTCATGTTTGGGTTGGATAATATAAGGTTTAGCCATAAAACTTAAGAGAATGATTTTATGAAATTAAATGCCAAGATTAAGGATTTTTTATTTGATATTTTGGATTTTGTTTACTCATGCTTTGGGTAATCCAAACTTGAAATAAAATTCCATTTGGCCCCCGGAGCTCAGGTTTGACTATTTTGGGCCTATTTTGGATCCCGGACAATGATATAGCAATATGGGTTTTGTTGGGTTTGTATGAACTTGTAAAACATTAATTTGACCATGATGACCTTTCATAATAAATTGACTATTTTGACCTTTGAGTTTCGAGCGATATTTTAGATTGATTTTCTCGAGTCCAAATTCTTTATGGTTGTATGGGTACCTATAGAATCACATATTAATGTAGATTTCATAATTGATAGACTTTGTTCATTCAAAATATTTTCGGCAGAGAAAGACTCAAACTTGATTATGTGTGGTTCCCGCTCAGCCTTGAAGTAGGTTATGACTTACTTTAGTTAGACGTTGATTATAGAATCGTATGTAGTGGTAGAAATTGAGGGGGATAACATGATAGGCCTTGGTGATAAATTTTACAAGTTTGGTATGGATGTTGTTATGTGGGCTTGTCGCCATATGTGTTACTTTCTATGATTATTGCCTATCTATTTCTCTGTCACATAATAGCTAGCTCATCTCATGAAAAGGAAGGGTAATATTGATAATTTAATTGTGAACAGTAATATGACTTGTATTTTATTAGTTGTATATTGATAATATTGTTGAGATTGGTATCATGCATGGCATGTTTTACATATTACTCTAATATTGTCATGATGGTGAGGTGACTAATTAAGAGAATGTGAGGTCTTTGCCAGAGATTGAGAGTGATAGAGAGACTCTAAGGTCTTTATCGGAGAACGTGAGTGATTGATAGCCTCTGAGGTTTTAGCAGAAGAGCACGAGTGGTACATGAACTTCGTGGGTCCCCCATAGGTCATCACTTTGAGGCATTGCCCTTAGTATGTGTGTACGATAGTGGAGTAAGAAAGGTGACTACTTCATTTCACTGTATTGCACTCATTCATTCATTCATTCATTCATTCATATATTTAATTGATCACTGGGTTACCCATATCTATCTTTGATTGATTACATGATTCCTTAACACTTTACTTATACATGATTCGTGATCATACTTGATTGTTCTATGTGCTACTTGTTAGTCTCCACTTCTTCATGTGTTATCTAAT
This sequence comes from Przewalskia tangutica, assembly GCA_029844215.1. Lineage (NCBI taxonomy): Eukaryota > Viridiplantae > Streptophyta > Magnoliopsida > Solanales > Solanaceae > Przewalskia > Przewalskia tangutica. The sequence goes on along the minus strand of CM056733.1, from coordinate 14,095,455 downwards.
TTTTGTCATCTTATAATACTTACCAATACTAGTGTTATACTGATACTACTCTTGCTGTATTGTTTTGTGAAGTGTAGTACGATTGAGGTTCCATTATATGCCCTGTGACTGATATGCGAGGGTGATATCTCTCGGTCATTAGGGTGAGCAACTTGGTCATATGTGACCCTGAAATAGCTTTATTTGTTTATTTCTATATTTCCATTTAGCAAACAGTATGTATCATTCGGACATTTTAGCATTGTATTTCAAATTTATATTTAGAGCTCTTATATTATTTGACCAGATTTTAGGGATGTTGTTGGATATTTCTCTAGGTATGCTAAGTATTAAGATTTAACTTGTTCTTATTTAAAATTTTGCTTCCTTAATTTGTCTCTGGGATATGGTTCGCCTAGCTAAGGGGATAGTGTAGGTGCCACCACAACCCACACTTTGGATCGTGACAAATTGGTACCAGAGTTCCTACGTTAACCGGTATAATGAGTACAAGTGTAATTTCTTGTAGTCTCGCGGATTGGTATATAGACGTTCGTACAAGAGCAATGAAGATTGAACTACTTACATCATATTTGGTTGTTACACATAAGTTGTGAGAAGAAAGGTGAGTAGTGTATATGTTGCTTAGGCTCGACATGTTTGTAGGAGTGATAGTAGATGGTAACAAACTTCGATTACGAAGTAGACTTAAGGTGATTAATTTAATTTTAGTTCAGACAAGGAACAGTGGATACACAAAGGGACCATCAGATGTTTATATTGAGTTGGTAAACTCATAAATCAAAATGGAATGGAATTTCATCTGCTAAGGAATTTACAAGGAAACTGCTATAATCTATAGTGGGACATAAGTAGGATTTTATGTACAGGAGTTGGAGATTACCCTACAATTTATAGGACTAAGTCAGCGGGGGGTTGAAGTAGTACAACAACGATAATTAACTTTGTGGGTATGATGAGGTTTGGTCAGTACTACGGTTAGAAAGGCTTCGTGGGAAATGTTATGTGCAATTGCATTCGGGTTGATAAAGTTCCCAGTTAAAGATTCGAGTAAGGCAAGGCGACTTTTCAGACGCTCCATATTGTGGTTTACTACTATCTCTATTATTGGCTCAGCTACCTTAAAAGATGTGTGATATTTGATTCACCCATGGATCGGTTTGAGTGATTTGTTTGGTTGATAATGATAAAGGTAATCGTGAATGTAATATGGTAGATAAGGAGTAAAGGGATATGTATCTCACTCTTTGGCTTTGGATGATCAATTATCGTAAGACTTGTTTTTAAAGCAACATAACTACTTGCAGCATGCACGGGTCATTGGTGACATGGTACTACATCTTTCAATTAGAGTGAAATAGTAATAAGAGTGATTAAGGAAGAAATCTATGGTAAAATTAAATTGATATATGGAAAAAACCACCAAAACTTGACAATTGAAGAATTATAAGGAATATATTGTGTAGTATCAGGAGGGGTAGTTTCACGACATCTTCAAATAGACGATCTAGAGTTGATTATTAAGAATAAATCTCTACAATTGAAAGTTGATGGCATAATTTCGAGGTAAGACTATATCAGTGGTAGTAGACTATGTCGGAGGATTGACGGTTGGTTAGTGTGGTTGAGCATTTCAAATGTTGATGACTTAGAGTGTTTGAGTGTGGTAAGCACATGAATCATAAGGTTTGATACTCTTGGATTTGCTAAAGGCATAATAAGGTATTTTACTCAGTGATTTTATGGTTGTAAAGGGTAAGGTAAGCGGCCAAGGGACTTACATTGGGTGTTCAAGGTAATGAATAAGTTAAGCAAAATTGTGAGGAAGAGAGTTCGATATAATTAGATTTTCGTAAAGATTTAAAGGCATAAGGTATAGCCATCGGTACTTGGTTGAAGACTCGGATAATTCCATCTTGAGGTTAGAAACGACAACATGAGATTGTGTATTCAAGAAACAACATATGAGAATGAGTCAGCGTAGATTTAGAAGAAGAAACTCACTTTTCGGGCATAAAGGTTTGGAAACAGTTCGAGTGACTATTGATGACATTCAAGAAATGGTGCAATTTAACCGAGTCATGTTTATTCTTTGAAAGTCGGGTGGCTTATGGAGGTATTACCAAAAATATTCATAGTATTCTAGTAAACCATTTTGTAAGATTGCCGGATTTCGGTTTGGAATGGAGGTATGGCATGTTTACCAAATTTTATTGGAGTTTACAAGGAGATTGGGATAATATGTTGTTGATAGAAGCTATACAAACAGTTTTGATGGTCTACACGATCACTTGGACATATTTTGAGGAAGTACAATTGAATATTAGAAGTTCTTGGATGATTGATTGATTCTTACATATTTGGCACGATAAGACAATCACTAGGGTGATGAGCATAATTCTGTATTTGAAGGTTTAAGACGGGTTCGATGGATGGGTGTTTACAATTAGCTTTGGCTCAGCAAAATGAAACTAATGGATTGAATTATGCGCAATCGGCCTTGGATAAGGCCAGTATTCGACACGGATGCTTATGAAGGGCTTAGTACAAATGCTAGTTCCTTTTGTTGGTCAGAAAGAGTCATGATGTCACGCCCCGAACCCCGGGCCCGTGACTGGTGCCCTACCTGGGCACCCTTCTATTCATACAACACAATAAACCGCGGAAGATAAATAATACTTTCTTTTTCTTTAAACAAAGGCAAAGCCGATAAGGCTACCATAATATAAATCACCCGAAATGGTCTACACTGTTCAACAATGTAAATACAACTCTAGACAGTCCAGTCCACATATGAATACATACCTCTAAGATTTTGGACAAATACTATGACGGGACAAGACCCCGCCGTACCTCTGAATATACTTAGCCATAATGACAAGCTCCGGAACATTGGAGCTATCCCAAAATGCTGAACAAGGATCCTAATCTCACGGATCCACATCTGAGTACCTAGACCTGCGGACATGAACGCAGCCCCCCGAAGGGGGTCAGTACAACATGTACTAAGTATGGAACGGGAATACAGTACAGTAAACAAGATCATAACTGTACAAAAGAATGACAGAGACAAGTATGAAAATCAAATACCAGATCCTACCGTGTCATATAACAATCAAAGCCAATTGTACCTTGTATCACTGTACTACTGTAACACCGTACCACTTTCACAATGAAAGCCATGTCAAAATCAGGGACACCTGCCCTCAGCATATAATATCACAGAAGCATGCTCGTGGAATATAACATCACTGTCAGCATGTAACAAGTATAATATACAACCATTATCAGATAAGCAGGCCCGTGGAATTCCAACATCACTGTCGGCATGTAACAAGTATAATAATCAAATACAGTACACTGTTCCTTTTTAAAAGTAGAGTAATAAGAGTAAACTTTACATGTTTTAAAATAGGAATCTTATGATCAATCTAGGGCCACCCGCCCATAGTATCATTATGCAATCCTACTCATGGGACTATTTCACCCGCATAGGTCTTGTGGACCCGCATAGGGCAATTTGCCCCGCATGGGACTATTTCACCCGCATGGACCCTGTGGGCCCGGAATGTGTATATACGCCATACTCGCATCGTGAGGAGAAAATCCACAGAAATGTATAATGTCTTGGGGGTTTACCCCGCAATTATACTCAGAAGATGTATAATGTCTTGGGGGTTTACCCCGCAATTATACTCAGGAGGTGTATAATGTCTTGGGGGTTTACCCCGACTTATAACACTAGCACCAATGGCTATCATGAACAACATATGAAAGTTAAGTAATCTTTAACTCTCATTAGATCAAATAGGAGGTACTTTCCTCCTTAGAAAAAAACCAAGGCAATACTATGCCTTCCTTTTTAGAATTTCCAAGACAATATCATGCCTTCCTTTCTAAAATAACCCCAAACAATATTGTCATGCGAGGTACCCATTCTGGGACTCGGGGTAAATATAAAGGACTGTACACATAAAGCTATCACAAGCAACTATGTACACTTTAAATTACCTTTTGATTCTCTTTGAAAAACCAAGACACTAACAAGTCCTTCATTTTATAACACCAAGGAACTATCACATAGTCCATTAAGGATTAAGATCCATTACAACAATTGTACGTCCGCCGTACATTCACTTTATAAACTCAAGACACTTTCGTTTCCTGTACTAAGTTAAGGGCTTAATCATGGACATTCTCACATGATTCCCCTATAACATTTTAAACCATCTCTTGACTTTCCACAAAACTTGTTATAACAAACTTCCTATAAAGTCGTTATATCCACCTTCATTTTTAGACAACTAACGCACCATTACCTCTTTCTTTTTTATAAAAATCAAGGCATTATCATGTCATGTAAGGGAATTGAACCCAAAGTACTTTCACTATTAAAACCAAGTTACTTACCCTTTTAAACTCAAGTAACTTACACTTTTAAAACTAAGTAACTTATGCCTTTAAATCAAGTCACTTCTTCTTTCAAAACTTAAGTAACTTACTTTTAAATCAAGTAAACTCCCTTTTTCAAAATCAAGTAACCTATACCTTTAAATCAAGTTACTTCTACTCTTTAAATTAAGTAACAAATACTTTTCAAATCAAGTTACTTATTCTCTTTGAATCAAGTAACATATACTTGTCAAATCAAGTTGCTACACCTTTTTAACTTCGACTCAAAGCTTTAAAATCAAGTAACTTCTACTTTCAACATTAAGGCAATTATTCTTTTAAATCAAGTAACTCATTCTTTTCCAATGACGTTACTCCTATCTTTTAAAATCAAGTAAGCTTGTACTTTTCAATTCAAGTATTATAACTTTCAAAATAAACCAAGTCTCTTATCTTTAAAATTCAAGTATAATATACTTTCAAAATCAATTCACTTATACTTCATATAATCAAATCACACAAACTTTCAAATCAAGTCCCATAACTTGAAAATAAAGTCTCATAATCATTTAAATAAAATAAGTCTCATAACCTTGGAAATCAAGTCTCATAACTTTAAATCAAAGTCTCATAATCTTGAAAATCAATACTCATTTGAACTGTGAATAGGTTATACTTGTTTCTAATACTTCCTAGCGACTCTTACCAACATCCTCCATAAGACATGGTAAGAACTTAGGAATCTTTTAGACAGACCTTTAGCATAAAATCAATAACATGAATACTTCCTAATGACAAGGCAAGTACTTCAAGAAAACAAGTCACGTATACTCCAAATAACAAGGCAAGTATACTTCAAGAATAAGTCATGTATACTCCAAATAACAAGACAAGTATACTTCAAGGATAGTCATGTCGATAGAAGGAAGAAGTTCACATACCTCGTGACGACTAACCCAAATGACAAGTAGCAATACGCTCCAATATACTTCAACTTTATTGGCTATTCCACAAGCCAAGTAGAATCTGTTATACGTAGTACTTCAATCTAAAATGACAATAGCACTTCTATCAACTACAAGCTATCAAGTGTAGGACTTATACCAAATAATGGCCCTCTAATTCTACGGAAAATCAAAAGACTTCCTTTGTTTCTACGTACTTTTCCACCTTTTCCAAGGCCCGTATTTATCAATCAACAAGCCACATTTAAGGCGCAACCAACAGTTAACCAAAGGGGATTACACGCCTAACTGGACGTGTAAAATTCTGTCCCACAATCTATACAAAACAGTCCATAAAACAGTCCACAATTTATCCAACATTAAGGGTACCACGTGAAGCCTTTAACACCCTTATTTCTTAGGACTTTCATTAGCCACTACTACACTTAAACATACATATTAGGGGCTGAATTTCCATCATTTTACACGCCCAAAAAATTCCATAAAATGACACGACAACGTCTAACAGTTTTGGGCAGTTTTTCGGCTAAAACGACTATAATCCGATAACTCTTTCCTTAATCCATTTTATTCCAATTCGAGTTCCAACACTTCCATATATGACATACTAACTTATCAAAAACCATATTAACTTATTTCAACATGCGACAAGTATGGATAACAACAACCATATAACAAACGAACCAAGGGCGCAAAATTGCCTCAAATCGGCCAACAACATATCTACCTCATACACATCTTATTTTTCATTTATTAATTAACATGAATTCATTTATACATTATAACAATAAGTAATATCCAATTACTTTAATTCAAGAATAACTATTACCTCATTTTTGTGCCAAAAATCGTCCCGGACAGAATGCTCAACAATGGCCCGTAGTTTTCATTTCGCTCCACTTCTTCAAGTTACAATCACATATATGTGACCCCTATGAGCTTATACACAACTTCGCTTCACGTTCCATCACCAAAAAGTCGACGGAAAACTCTCAAATCTCAAACCTATCTCTCGGCCCCTATTAAATTTTAAGGGTAAATGGTGTATTATATTGGCTAATCACTTGGTTAGGGACCTTAATCTAGTATATATGAACAACACTTGGAAGATTTAACAATATTGCTCTTGCTTTCTTGAGTGGTTCGAAAATATAGAGCAAAGGAGCTAAGGGAAATGTTCTTGCAATTTCTCTAAGTGTTTGGATGAAGTCTTGCCCTTCACCATGTATATCTAACAAGTCCAATGGCTTGGATGAAGACAAGTGTAAGGATGAGATGAGGGACAAGTGGAATGGGACCCACTTGTCCACTTATCTTGATGAAAATATCTCATCCAAGACTAGGTCAAAGTCAAAGTCAACGGAGTGACACATGTCGCCCTCTCATTGGTCCTAAAATTATTTCATCTCCCAAAAATCCATAATTGGCCAAAATATCGAAAAATATTGTGGGCCCCACAAAACCGTAAAATTTTCCCGTGGGCCCCACGTGACCAAATCCGAACTTAAAAATCCATAATTCTAATATATTCCAAAAGTCTCAAATACCAAATTTGAGAATCAAATTCCGATTAATAAACCTTTTCCTTCACAGGTTCCCGATATTTTTTCTTAAGAAAAATAATCTTTCTTTCGTTCTAAGATTCAAATCTTATTTTCACACGTACGTTCTCATCTCATTGCCTTGGAATTACTGGGTGTAACACATGACTTAGACTTGCGGTGCAACAATGTGTTCTACGAATGGTGGGTGTTAAGGATGGCTTGGGAAGGTAGGAAGGAAGATAAGTAGAATCATGGCACCTTGCAGGTACAAGTTTGGCAATAGGTTGTGGCCTCGCAAAGATATTGTGACAATTATGAGGATGAGTGTGAAATCAACCAATTTTGTTCAGAGTTATAATTATAACCAAGTCAGGTATTTCAAGTTTGGTCGGATCGGATATATGATGATCAGATTACGAGATTAAGTTAAAGGAAGGAACAATGGATTAAGTGATCAAGGAAATTGTATGGACTTATGGTAGGGTCATCATGGACCTTGGGATGTTTTGTTGTTACTTGGGTCATGGTGTACCATTTTCGTATCGGATCTGACTATTTACAGCTCAGGTGGAGTTTACACGTCATTTCACCCTTAGGCAGCTGGCTAGTCCATGCGGAGTATTCTAGTATGTGGAGTTATGTTGTGGGTTGGTATGATTAACCATGGTCATCATTGGGATTGGTTCTTGCCTTGGCAGATTTGTTTATAATGATAGTTAACCATTCTAGATTTGAGTCGGTACCATTTGAGATATTATATGATATGGAATGTCGTTCTCCCATTGTTAGTTCGATGTGTTCGAGGCTAGGCTTGTGTCACGACCCGACCCCGAGCCCGCGACTGGTGCCCTACCTGGGCACCCTTACAGGTATACATCAGAGATAATCAACGGAACATACATGAAACTTATAAAATAAATCAACAAAAAATACAAAAAATAGGTTAGCCGATAAGGCTACCTCCCTGGACGCATATACATACATAACCAAACACAGTTACATCCTTCTTCTTTACAAACCGACCCACAAGATATGACTACAGACCTCTAAGAGTTTTAACATAATAATCGTGGAATGACGGGCCCCGCCATACCCCTGAATATACATGAATCTACAACCTCAGGGAAACCGTACCAAAAGATAAGCCTCCGGAGTAAATGAAGCTTTTTCCCAAACCTGAACCGAGATCCTAAGAGAAAGGACCACCAACATATGTACCTAATACCTGCGGGCATGAACGCAGCCCCCCGAAGGGGGTCAGTACAACATGTACCGAGTATGGAACAGAAATAATGTACAGTAAACAAATCATAATTGTACAAAAGAATGACAGGGGCAAGTATATAAAAGTAAATACCAGACCCTACCGTGTCATTACAATCTCGTGAACTTAATCGCACTTTATTATCTTTTCCCATTTTTCAATAAGAGTTATAGTCAAATTCTTACGTACATATTTAGGAAAAATCATCGAGTTCATAAACATATAACTTACGTATCTTGCATAACAAAATTCGGCCCTTTATGGAGGGACGCCTCACTTTGGAGTTCACTTTGATTATCCATACGTGATAATGTAACCCGACCCATTTGCGGGACACGGCGAATTCATAAAAATATTCCCACGAAGGTATACTGCCCGGCCCATTTTGGGACGCGATAAAGTCATGTAAGTCTGCCCATAAAGGTATACTGCCCGGCTCATTCCTGAGACGCGATAAAGTCATATAGTCTGTCCATAAAGGTATACTGCCCGGCCCATCCTGGGACACGATAAAGTCATATAGTCTGCCCATAAAGGTATACTGCCCGGCCCATTCCTGAGACGCGATAAAGTCATATAGTCTGCTCATAAAGGTATACTGCCCGGCCCATTCCTAGGACGTAATAAAGTCATATAGTCTGCCCATAAAGGTATCGCCTGCCCATTCTCGACGCGATAAAGTCATCTTTACATAACATTTTAAATCATCTTTTCCTTTCTTCTTAAGTCGTTATAACAATTTCCCATAAAGCTATTATAACAACCTTTCACTTTAGAGAACTTAAGACACTTTTATTTCTTTTTTTACATTAGGGAAAATTAAACCCAAAAGTACTACGTACATACATACTTAGAAAAAAATCATAAAATTCCTTCTCTTTTTAAATCCATAAACTTCTTCTTTTAAAAACTCAAGTTACATTCGCTTTTGAAATCAAGCCGCTTAACCTTTGAAATAATTCATGGCAACCAACCCTTTTAAATCAAGTCACTCCTTCCTTTAAGAATCAAGTCCCATAACTTGAAAAATAAAGTCTCATAACCTTTTTAGAAATCAAAGTTCATAGTCTTAAAACTTCATAACATAAAATCTTTTAATTTAAGTAACATATATTTTTATGAGTTGTGAATAAGTTATACTCGTTTATAACGATCTTATTAAAGCATTCATGATCTAGAAAATGTAATACAATTTTGTCTTATCTTAGTTTCTATGCAGATGGAGAATTCTACTCATTTTAATATAATTGATTGGCGATACATTTTCTTTTATTAACGCTGCAATGGCTTGTTTGATACTTATTCTCATTCGTGCAGTAAATTAGCAAAGTCAACTCGACTCCAAATACTTCCTAACGACTCTTACCAACATCCCCCATAAGACTTGGTAAGAACTTAGGATAACTTAGACCTACCTTTTACATAGAGTAAATCAACATACGTACCTCTTAACTTCTAAGAGTATAAGGAATCATGAAATAATACCACATGTATATTTCACACATAGAACATGCCAAAAGAAGGAAAAGGTTCACATACCTCGCGACGATTATCGACAAGTAGCAAAATGCTCCAAAGTATTATAACCTTGCTAGTTTTTCCACCCTTCAAGTAGAATACACTATTCGTAGTACTTCAACCTATAATGGTCATAATACGTCTATTAACCTCTAGCTTCAAACGTAGAATATTCTAAGTGTAAAGTCACCAAATTCTACGGAAAATCGGACAACACTTCCTTTGTTTCTACGTAATTTTCCACCTTTTTCAAGGCCCGAATTTAACAACCAAACATGCCACATTTAAGTCCCAACAATTCAACTATCCAAAGGGGATTACACGCCTTAACATGACGTGTAAAATTTTGCCCCACAATAATACAAAACAATCCAATAATTCCATGTCATTCTCGGCTATAATGTATCATACTACAAAGTCTTATCCAATTCCTTTTCAATCCAAGTTGTTACGTCTAACATGTCATATAAGTCATGCTCAATTATAACGACTATAGTCCTTTCCTTAAATAACATGCGACGACTAAACTAATAACCAAATTGAATTACAATCTTAAAGGCTAAATCATGCAACTTTCGGATTCCATCCAAATATTCCATAACACTTATCTATCTTCATAATATATTTCACATGATCAATTCTAACTACTACAACATGAAATCTTGAATTACAATAGCAAGACGAAGATTATTACCTCTTTAAGCCCAAAACAATCCAAAACCTAAAGTCGATCCTTAGCAACTTCAACTCCTTTTATTGACGTTCCAATCCACTATTTTCAACCCTTAGAATCTTGTGAGAAACTCCTCTTCTATTTCCAACTTCAAAGTTGAAGAACACCTTAGGTTTTCGCCTTGCGACTAACGTAAAAACGTCGTTTTTCCGGGATCTTTCTATTGAGATATCCTTACAATACCTCTAGGAACCTTGGTTTAAAGTATTGGGATTATTGAACCACAAACAAAAAAAATTCTTATTTCTTAGTGCCAAACCCGAGAGCTACAAGACTTGCACAAGTCTTTCTTGAAAAAATGTCTAAGTGTGGGAAGCTTGTCTTGCTACTAGTGTGGTTATATAACATCATGTAGGATCTAAATTAGAACAAATATGTGGCTTGGATGAATGGGATTTAAATATCAAGCCAAGTGGGCTCTTTGACTTAGTCAATAATGTCAAGCTTGGGCTTTGCAAGACTTGATCATCTTTGTCTTGGTCATTTGACCATTCTAGATTTGGTCTAAACGTCCAAGACCTTCTAAGGGGGTGACACATGTCACCCTCCCATTCGTCGCAGTATTTCGTTTCCCGATAATTCCATAATTCCGATAAATTTTTACTAGTCTCAAACCTTAACGTCTTTGAGTTCTTACGTACGTTCTTATAAACATGTCCTGGAATTACGGGGTGTAACAGCTTGAGAGTGCAAACTTATGAGGGATTCTTTGGACAAGGTCAAATTGATTCAGGAAAGGCTTCTCCCAGCTCAGAGCAAGCAAGGATTTATGTGGATCAGAAGGTCTTTGATTTAGAGTTCATGGTTGGTAAATGGATCTTTGTTGAAAGTTTCACCCACGAAGTGTATGATTAGGTTCGGAAAGAAAAGTAAGTTGAGCTTGTGATATATTGGTCCCTTCGAGATTGTCCAACTTAGGTGGCCTATGGGTTAGCATGTGTTACACCCTGTAGTTCCAGAACATGTATATAAGGACGTACGTGAGAAGATACGCCATTAAGTTTGAAACGAAAGAAAGATTACTTTTTCCTACGGAAAATATTCTGAACCTCGTGAAGGAAAAAGGTTTAATAATTGGAATTTGGTTCTCAAATTTGGTATTGAGACTTATAGAATTTATTAGAATTTTGAAGAGATGAAATATTTTGGACCAATAGGAGGGTGACACGTGTCACCCCCCCCACATGGCCCATGTTGGGCGAGAAAATGGTGGCCAAGTGGACTCAAGATATTTATTGTCCACAATCCTAGCCACACATTTGTTTTAATCCTCACCCTTGGTTTCATTATATAACTACCTACTAGTGCAAGACTTCAACACTTAGAAAAATTTCAAGAAAACTTGTGCATTGAAGTGAGGCTCTCGGCAAAGGCTAGAAGAAAAAAGAAAAATTCTTCAAATGTTGTTGATAAATCCCCATACTCAAACCAAGGATCCCTAGTAGTAGACTAAGCATAAACAACCTCTTAAATCCCGGAAATACTACTGTCATGACCCGTCCCCGGGACCGTGACTGGTGCCTTACCCGGGCACCCAAGTAGACATACATTAGAGTAACCAGCGGAATATAAACTCGCAACATGAAACAGTGTAAAATAAGAACAGTCTATCCAAAGAAAAGTTGCCTTTCGGCATGTATATAAATACCAAAAGTGAACAGTTACATCCCAACTTTACAACAGGACTACAGACCTCTAAGAAGGTGTAAACACTATGACGGGACAGGGCCCCGCCATACCCCTGAATATACAAAAGTCTACAACTTCAGGGAACCGTACCAAAAAGGCAAGCCTCCGGAGAAATGGAGCTTTCCGAGAACTGACCAGTGATCCTAAGAGTGCGGATCAGCAAGCTATGTACCTCAACCTGCGGCATGAACGCAGCCCCGGCGAGGTCAAGATAACAGTACCAAGTATGTGAAATCGAAAATATCAGAAATGAAATCATAACAGTCTATATAAAACAGGAGACATGTATGATAACCAAACCACAGTACACGATATATATTAGCAGTCATGTCAAATCAGGGTCTCACGCCCGTAAAAAAAAATCATCACTCAAATATAACCCGGGAATTTAACCCGCCAATGGCCGCATGCCCCGGCATCTTACCTCGGTATAATCATGGCCATGGAACCATCCTAACAGACGCATACCCGTGGACCATCCATCGTGTCAGTATGTCCAAAGGAAACAACAAAATAACACTCATAGTGGAAACATACCCGTGGGCCCCCCAGCGTGTCAGTATGTCCCAAGGAAATAACAAGATAACATTCACCGTGGAAGCATACCCGTGGGCCCCCCAGCGTGTCAGTATGTCCAAACAAAATAACAAGATAACATTCACCGTGGAAGCATACCCGTGGACCATCCATCGTGTAAGTATGTCCAAACAAGGAAATAACAAGATAACACTTTACCGTGGAAGCATACCTGTGGGCCACCCAACGTGTCAGTATGTCCAACATGATCGAGAATAACATGACCGGTCCTCCATCGAGAGACGCGGTAGCATATGGACACAATACTCGTACACCAAGACTATCACAAGCAATCATAGGCAAGTTATGCACACTCAAGGTATTTTCATTCTATGCCAAGAATCCGGGTTTTAACCCCAAGGTACTACTTACTTGATTTCTTTCAAAAGATCCATCTCTTTCACAAAAGTCACATGATACTAATACTCGTAGTATCAACAATAGAGTAACTATTATATTAAGTAAACCAAACAATTTCCATACTTTCTTTTAAAAATAAAAATCAAGACAATACCATGCCTTCCTTTTTTATGTCAAATCACTTCTCGAACTAGTTTAAGTTTCAAAACTTCAAATTCTCAAGTCTCTTACTTTTAAACCAAATCCCATGACGGGGAAACGATCAAGTCTCACATCTTTTTAAAACAACTGTCAAATTACCATTTTAAAACCAATAATAAAACCATTTCTTCATTTTCATAAAGTCGTTATAACTAACTTCCCATCAAGCTATTATAACATTTTATGTTTTAAACCATCCAAGGACAACTACTCTCATTTCCGAATTCAAGATAACTTATTCTTTTTAAAGACCAAGTACTCATTACTCATGAATGAGGTTTTACAACTTTTTAACATAATTCAAGTCCTTAACATTTTATAACAAGTCACTTAACTAGAATCAAGTCAGGAACATAAAAGGGAAATCAACTCATTCAACACACGTGCGTCTACCGCACTATATATATGTATTTCACAAATATCATGCTCAAGAGAATAGGAAGAATCACATACATCCTCGGCTAACTCCACTTGCCAAGTCGGATATGTCGCGTGCAGAGTGTCAACCTATAATAGTCAAAACACGTCTATCAACTTCTAGTTTTTTTCGTGGGATTCTTCTAAGTAAGACTTCTCTTAGTCTACGAAAAATTGGGCAGCACTTCCCCCGTTTCTACTCAATTCTCCACCTTTACCAAGGCCCGATAATAGTTACCAACATGCCATAAATAAGGCGCAATAATTCCGATAATTTAAAGAAGGGGATAACACGCCCAAACGGAACGCGATTAACAATCTCTCCTTCATAACAACAATAATTAAAGAAGGGGATAACACGCCCAAACGGAACGCGATTGACAATCTCTCCTTCATAACAACAATAATTAAAGAAGGGGATAACACGCCCAAATGGAACGCGATTAACAATCTCTCCTTCATAACAACAATGTAAATACGGTCCAAAGTAAATACGGTCCAAAGTAGATACGGTCCTTAAGTTGGGGTCCTTGGCCAACTTTTACAATTTTACTTATCCAATTACTTCATTAGTCTTCCAACTTATATTTCAATCCTTATATAAGTTATAGTTCCTTTGTTGTTAACTTCTTAGTCAAGTAATGGATACATTTTTACCATTTTAATGGCTAATATGTCAATTCTTCTTTTAACATCTTAACAAGATCCAAATCTTTCCTTATGTCTCATACTTCATAATATACTTCCAATATATATATAATATCCAATATACATAATAATCAACTTCACAAAGAGGTTAAGGTTCATTACCTCAAAATAGCCCAAAAATATCCAAGAACTTAAAGTCGTTCCAAAGCAAGTCTTAGCTCCAAATCTTTGTGTTTTAGCTCCAAATCTTTGTGTTCCAAACCACCACAAGTCACCCTTAGAAGTTCCTAACCAACTTCTATTCAAGAATTGACTCCAAAAAGTGAAGAACACTAAAATTCCAAATCTGTCCACTCTCGGCTTTGTGAGGATTTTTGAGGCTAGGGGTGTGAAATCTTGTCTAACTCTTGGTTAATAATCTTCCTAATACATTTAGGAAGAACACTTATAAGTTTAAGAATTTTTGGACAACATTTGCTCAAGAAAAGGGGGGTTTGGACGAGAACTAGCTACGAGGGAGAGAAAATATTTTCAAGTCTTGAAATGTTCTAAGTGTGGAAGATTTTCATCAACTAAAGGGGTTTATATAGTACAACCAAGGGTTAGGATTGAAACATGTGTATGGTAGAGATTTAGGATGTAGGTTCCTTTGTACATTTGTCCCACAAATGCCATGCAAGACCATGCAAGACTTTGACCATTTGACTTGCCCACTAATTCTTGCAAAAACCGTCCATGCCATGCAATTGCCATGCAAAACTTTTGGCCACTTATCTTGCCCATTAGTCTTGAAAAAAAAACGTCCCACATGGCTCTTGGGTGACACGTGTCGCCCTCCTATTGGTCCAAAATATTAATCTCTCGGAAAAATTCCATAAAAAAAATATTGAAAACGTAAAAAATTTCCTTCACAAGGTTCGGAATATTTTCCGTCGGAAAACAATTCTCTCATTCTTACCCTAATTAGGGTTTATACATTCGTACGTACGTCCTTACATATATACTCCGGAACTACGGGGTATAACAACTACGTTAATCCGCTAGTCGCACCTTGAAACCCTAAGGTGTTCTTCATATTTTGAGTTGGAACTTGAAGAGAAGTCGGTTATGAACTTCTAAGGGTTGCTTGGAGTGGATTGTAACGTAAACGAAAGGAGCTAAAATTGCTAAGGATGGACTTTTAATCTTGGATTATATTGGGCTTAGTGAGGTAATGATCTTTTTCTTCTTAATGTAATTGAAGATTACATGTTATAGTAGTTGATAAATGAGCTTGTGATATAAGGAATAAAGATTTATAAGTGTTGGAGAATTTGGAGAGTGAATACCGAAATATGGCATGCTAGCCATTGAAGTTGTTAATCAATTTGGTTGTTAGTTATAATCGTCACATGTTATACAAGAAAGGGAATTTAGTTGTTATAATTGATATGACGTATTAACATGTTGGAGTAACGACTTGGATTAAAGAATTGAAAAAGGACTATATGTTGTATTGTTGTTTGATTGGTTGTGCCTTAAATGTGGAGTATTGGTTATTCAGTTCGGGCCTTGAAAAAGGTGGAAAAGTATGTGGAAACAGGGGAAGTGTTGTCCAATTTTCTGTAGAATAAGAGACCTTATACTTAGTATTATTCTACCTTAGAAAGCTAGAAGTTGATAGACGTAATATGATCATTATAGGTTGACATTCTACGTGCGGCGTATTCAACTTAGCGAGTGGATTAAGCCGAAGAGGTATGTGGAACTTTTCCTATCTTCTTGAGCATGAATCTTATAAATGTATAGTACGGTTGACGTACATGTCTTAAATGAATTCGGTTTCATTTTGGTACCATTGATTTGATTTAAAAAGGTACAAGTTTAGTTGAGTTGGAAAGTTAAACTCACTTGGTTTTAAAGGATGTAAATGCCTTAGTTTTTCTCTAAACATAAAGTGTTATAATGGCTTTATGGGAAGTTAGTTATAACGACTTTATGGGAAGTAAAAGAGTGGTTTACTTGAATGATTTAAAAGAGAATAAATGATTTGATTGTGAAAGTATATGATACTTGATTTAAAGAGTATAAGTAACTTGATTTAAAGGTATAGGTTACTTGAGGTTGAAAAGTAGATGTTACTTGGTTTCAAAGCCTTTAAATGAATTTCTAAAGGTATAGTAACTTCAATTGAAAAATAGACATGTCTTGATACTACGGGTGTTAGTATCTTGTGGCTTTTATATGAAAAGGGTTCTTTTTAAAGGAATAGAAGTACGTAGTACTTTGGGGTTAAATTCCTGGATTTTACATGATAGTGCGTTAAGTTTAATTAATGAGAGTTAAAGATTGTTAACTTGCATATGTTGTTCATGATAGCCGGTAGTGCTAGTGTTATATTATTCATTACGGGGTCAATCCCCGGGTCATTTTTCATTATGCATTTCTGTGGATTTGCTCCCCACGATGTGAGTATGACGTATATGCTCATTGCGGGCCCACAGGGTCTATGCGGGTGAAATAGTCCTATGCGGGTGAAATAGTCTCATGCGAGACAATTTGCCTCATGCGGGTCCACAAGACATATGCGGGTGAAATAGTCCCAGGAGTAAGATTGCATAATGATACTACGGGCGGGTGGCCCTAGTTTGATCATAAGCTCCCTATTTTTAAACGGAAAGGTTTACTCTTATTTACTCTCATTATTAGTAAGGCACAGTGTACTGTTAATTTTGTTATCATACATGTCTCCAGTTTTATTTTAGGCTATATGATTTCATTACAGTACTTTCAGTTTCATATACTTGGTACATATTTTGTACTGACCCCCTTGCCTCGGGGGTTGCATTCATGCCGCAGGTAGAGGTAAACAAGTTGCTGATCCTCACTCTTAGGAACACTGTTCAGCTTTTGGGAAGCTCCATTACTCCGGAGGCTTACCTTTTGGTACGGATCCCTATTATAGATTTATGTACATTCAAGGGTATGGCGGGGCCCTGTCCCGTCATAGATACGATCCAAACTCTTAGAGGTATGTATTCATGTTTTGTGGTTTGGACTTGTACAAGATGTATCCCTTTGTTATGTATATATGCAGGAAGGTGGCCTTATCGGCTAGCCTGGTTTTTATTTCACATTATTGCACGTCTATAAGCTTTACTTATATTCCGTTGGTTATCTCTGATGTATATGTCACGACCCGAACCCGGGCCCGTGACTGGTGCCTTACCCCGGGCACCCTAGTGATACAACATCAGAGAAAATCAGCGGAAATAAAACATAAACATGAAACAAGAGATATGATAAATAAACAGGCCAACCAAAACAGTTGCCTTCTGTATATATACATAAAAACCCGAACAGTTATCCTTTTTACAACTCGCCCTGGCGGTACTACGGACCTCTAAGAGTTTTACAACAACTATGACGGGACGGGGCCGCCATACCACGAATGCATAAGAACCTGCGGACTCGTGGTAACGTGCAAAGATAAGCCTCGGAGAAACGGGGCTTCCTAACACGCTGGCGTGATCCTAAGAGCGAGGATCCACAACCGATGTACCTCTACCTGCGGCATGAACGCGCGGCCCGAAGAGTCGATCTAACAGTACCAAGTATGTGGCGAAAAATCAGTAAATGAAATCATGATAGTCTATGTAAAGCAGAGACATGTATGATAACAAAACTACGATTCATAACATAAGCAGCCGCGTCAAGTCGTGGACTCACGCCTCAAGTCATCCTCCGTGCGTGGAACTCTTCCTCATCTGGCGATGCGGATATAAACCGTATTATACGTACAACATGTCTCGGCTCATCCCATGGGGATAGAGGTGGAATCGTGTGGTGTACATGTCCCGGCCCATCCCGTGGGACTCGGTAAAGAATCGGATGAAATACGTGTCCCGGCCCATCTCATGGGACTCGGTAAAGAATCAGATGAAATACGTGTCCCGGCCCATCTCATGGGACTCGGTGAAGAATCAGATGAAATACGTGTCCCGGCCCATCTCATGGGACTCGGTGAAGAATCATTTATAACAAATCAGCCGGCCCTCCATCGAGAGACACAGTGGTATAGAAGTACAGTACTTGCACCACAAGTCTATCAAACGCAAACATATGCAAGTTACACACAACTCAAGGTTATTTTATGCCAAAGTCCAGGTTCTGACCCCAAAGTATTACGTACGTTAAATTCTTTTTAAAAGATCCAATTCTTTTATAAAGGTCACCCGATACCCGTAGTATTAAAATAGAGTGACTCACATTTTTAGGTAAACTAAAACCCTTTCCTTTTCAACATCAAGTAACAACATTCTTTTCCATAAGTTCAAGTTTGCCTAATTTCAAGTACTTAAGTCTCTTATTTTAGAAAGGTTTCGTAGTTCATAGTCTTAATCACTTAAGAATATAATTCTCTTTTAAACAATTTGAGAAACATATGTCTTATATGTGAGTAGGTTATTCGTGTTCATAATCAATCTTATTAAAGCAACCATGATTTAGGAAATGTAATATCATTTTGTCTCATCTTAGCTTCTATGCAGATGGAGGTTTCTACTGGCTTTAATAATACTTAATTAGTCAATACATTTCCCTTTATTAACGCTGCAGTGGTTCGTTCGATACTTATTCTGATTTCCGAAATCAGTAAAACATGATTCCTTTTTAAAAAACCAAGTACTCATTACTCACGAATGAGGTTTCACCCTTTTTAACAAAATTCATGTTAATTCAAAATAAGTCAAGTCTCTTATCTTTTAAGATTAAGTCTCTTAACTTCTAAAATCAATAAATCATTCTTTTTATCTTTCTTAAGTCGTTATACCTAACTTCCCATAAAGCTAGTATAACTCTTAAGCTTTCAAAACTTTTAAACCCAAGTGTTACTCTTCTTTCAAAAAGGTTTCTTAACTCTTTTGAAATACTTCAAGATTCTTATTATTCAGGCTTAAGTCAAAAGACATTGCCGTAAAACTACGTTCGGTTAACACACGTACGTCTACCGTACTATATATATATTCTTTTAAAATATCATGCTCAAGAGGATAGGAAGAATCACATACCTCGCGACGATTATCGACTATTAGCAAATAGCTCCAAAGTACTGTAATCCTGCTAGCCTTTTCCACCCTTCGAGTAGAATACGCTACTCGCAGTACTTCAACCTATAATGGTCATACAAGTCTATCAATGTCTAGACTACACTGTAGAATAAGTCTACGGAAAATTGGGCAGCACTTCCCTACCCGCCAAACTACACCAGTCTACTGTAAATACAGTCCTATGTAAGTACAGTTCAACCTTCTTCTTTAATATTCTTCTGATGTGATTCCAGTTCAATTTCTTCTGTAATATCCTTCTATTACAGTTCAATTCTCTTCTATGTATCTTATATACATTTCTATACTACTACAGTATGTAATTTCCAATTACAATAGAAGATCAAGAGTATTTACCTCGATAAGCCCAAAATTATCCAAGTTTAAATGTCGATCCTGAGCAAGGTTTAGCTCCTATTCTGCACGCTCCAATTCGCTCCGAGAAACCCTTAGAAGTTCTACACAACTTCTACTTAATACTTCAACCGCTTATGAAGATTTTTCCATAGGGTTTCGTTTTGTGACTAAAGGAAAGTATAATAGTATTTTCTGGGCTTTTCGTATAGAGGGTACTTGGAAATACTACAAAGGTTTTGGGCTAGAGTATTTTGGCATAACAACAATACTTGGAGAAGTATTTCTCTACCAAGGGGGGGTATTTTACGAGAATTCTCAAGAGGGGGTGTCTCGGTTAGGCTTCTCAGGGGAGGGTGGTGTGTTTCGGCCAAGGCCTTCTCGAGGGGAGGAAGTGTTGGGCGAGAACACTACACAAGGAGAGAGGGTTTTCAAGACTTAGAATGATTTGTGGATGAAGAAAACCTTCAGTTAGGGGGTATTTATAGGACCTCAATGGTCAAGATCAAGCCAAGTGGGGGCAAGTGGAGGGTCAAGATTTGGACAAGTGTTTGTCGGTCCACCTTATCAATCTACCACAAATATCCTACCTAATCTTGACCAAGGAAAAGGCAAGAAAACGCCCAGTTTCGTCCATATGAGGGTGACAAGTGTCACCTCTCCGTTGGTCCAAAATATTAGTCCCTCGGAAAAATCTGCAAAAATTATAAATGACATAGCCGTAATTTTCCCTACGCAAAGTTTGGAAGACGTTTCGCCGAAACGGTTCTTTTAGTGGGTTGTGCACCAATTTTCGATCCTTTGCCTATCTTTAAGGCTAAAACTTTTGACGTCGCCCCACGTACATACCGAAATACGGTATAACATTCTCCCTCTTAGAAACATTCGTCGAATGTTCCTTCAAGACGGATAACGATAAAGTTCTCTTTAACTTAAACAAGTTGCCAATGCCACACATGGCCACAAAAAAAACATACGCAAGAAAACTTAAATCCAAATCCACGAGAATCACCTCTAACATCACACAAGCTTCCACCCAAGGTCTAAAAGATACTCCTTCGCACTTTTACTTCACAAAAGAAATGATCACTTCTATTCTCTTTTAACACATGTTTGTTCCTTCCTGCTCGTCATTCTCCTCGTATACTCGAACTCTTCCTAATAAACTTACCACATTTGTTATTGCTTGGTTTCAAAATCTCATCACGCCTTCCGGTGATACCTTGAAGACCCACCACACGAACTCCAAGTGTCGACGCCGATTATCCGCATGACTTTTGTTGCTTCTGAGCTGCAAATAACCTCTTCTGGATAAGCTTCACCTTATCCACATCCTGCTGGATCAAGTACGGACCAACTATCTGAACCTTGCCAACATCGAACCAACCGACCGGCAACCTACACTACCGCCCACAGAGGGCTTCATAAGGCGACATCCGAATACTGAAATGGTAGCTTTTATAAAACTCCCTCAACAGGAGGCAATAGTCCTCACAGCTACCCTTGAAATCACAACACCGGTCCGACTACTGGTCGAACGCATCCACGAACTCGTACGATGGTTAACACAATTTGGGCCTAAAACCCTCGTGATCCTACTACCTGGCGGGACGACCTCGAACTGACCCCACAACAAACCGGGCTACGGGTTGACCCGCGAATGGTCCTCAACCCGACCCCATAATCGCGCCAAACTCTTGTTCCCCGATCCGAAACAATCTCACAATCGAGTCATCCCTCATGCCACTCCGGGACTTATCACACAGACATATCTCACGTGTACTATGCACTCCGATAAAGGTCAATATAAAAATAAATCTTTTACTCGAGATGGCCTTGCATCTAAGGTCTCCACGTATAATATTCTAAGGCCCACAATTTCTAGGTACCCAACCTTACCCTTTACTAACCAGGCCTTAAATCACAATTTAACATAATGCTATCTGAATATAATACTTAGCACATCATCATATCATCAACGCATACTAGTCTTTAGAGGGGTAAGAATATACCTGTATCAACTGCTTCATTTTCCGCCGTCGCCTAACCATAATCACGCCTGCAGGCGCATAGCTATAGAAGGCGATGAACTGCCATCGACCCAATGGTCGAGTCATTCTCGCATCCTTCCTATTAGGACGTTTCTCGTCACGTGGCGGCGCAGGAAAAACAAGCACCAGTAAAAAGACGACATTCCCCGGGATGACGTCTGCCATCGTGCACACTGAGGGAAACATGAATCTGGCTGGCTAGAACCCATGTATACCTTTGAACGAAGCCACGGAGCCACGACCAGCTCGAATACCTAACGCCACGAAGGCGCGGAGGACCACTCTGCGTTGGCGTAGGTACATAACTAGTTCACTGGCGCGGCCCGCCTCGAAAGTTACCAAAGGACCTGCTGCGGCCTCTTCTGGCGATTCGGCCATTCCGTCGACCTCTCCGTGCCTCACATCCTAGTTCATGAGCTGCGTGCGGGCAATGTCCATGCCCGATCAAGAGCTACACCAACAAGCCTCGCCAAGTAATCATCTAGCCGGTGACGTAGCGGTGTACTCGCCCTCCATATCGGCTACTCTGGGACATACCGAGCTAATGAGTCGAACTCACATTGTACTCTCTAACCGCCCGCCCGCCCGCCTCAACGTCAAAAATCTGCGCCCGAGCCCTCTCATTCGTGGGCAAGAAATGTGCAAGAAATGCCCGAGAACTCGTCCCATACGGTGGAAGTGCATGCTCTCCCGGGACAGCTCCATGAATCAAACCCGATCATGCAGATCACGCGGTGATGCGAACCAATACCACCGACTACGCCTCGAGGCTCGATCACTTTCATGATCCGTTGTTGTCGGATAAACTCCCGAGGTCATCCTCGGCTCGATCCATAGAACATCAAGGGATACAACTCGAGAAAGTCCCGTAGTCTCAAATGCTCGCGGGGTGAACTACGGGTGCTCTGGGACTAGAACTGCCGTGATTCCTATCTCATATTCGCCACGACCGCCGCGAATCGGGCCATCTCTCTGTATCCCATCTCATCCGCTCCAGTGTGGGATGGAGGCTTAGGTATCAGAGTCTCAGCACCCGCCGCGGCTCTAAACTCGCTGGTCGGGCGGCGTCGCAAAACTCGCCGTCAAGAACTATCTCAGTAACGATCGGGCCTCGCTCGTAACCTCCGTGCTCTACTTGCAGCTCCCTCGGCTGCCTTGCCCTTCTGGGCCCGGGTTGCCTTACGCGGAGGCATAACTGGTAAAGGAAAGGAATACGTCAGAGGTGCCCAACTTATCACACGGCTCTAAGGTACGATCTCAGAATGAGAAGAATGGAAACCAATCCTAAATATCTTATAGCCTCCTGATTATTGATGTGGTGCACAACACACCGATAATCAAGACTCTACTAGACACGGTCTGTAGACACTTTCCGAGGATTAACTACTCTGATACCACTTTTGTCACGACCCGAACCCGGGCCCGTGACTGGTGCCTTACCCCGGGCACCTTAGTGATACAACATCAGAGAAAATCAGCGGAAATAAAACATAAACATGAAACAAGAGATATGATAAATAAACAGGCCAACCAAAACAGTTGTCTTCTGTATATATACATAAAAACCCGAACAGTTATCCTTTTTACAACTCTGCCCACAACAGTACTACAGACCTCTAAGAGTTTTACAACAACAACTATGACGGACGGGGCCGCCATACCCCGAATGTATAAGAACCCTGCACTGTGGTAACGTACCAAAAGATAAGCCTCCGGAGAAACGGGGCTTCCCAACATGCTGAATTGTGATCCTAAGAGCGAGGATCCACAACCGATGTACCTCTACCTGCGGCATGAACGCAGCCCCCCGAAGGAGGTCGATGCAGTACCAAGTATGTGGCGAAAAATCACGTAAATGAAATCATGATAGTCTATGTAAACAGGGAGACATGTATGATAACAAAACTACGATTCATAACATAAAAGCGATCCACGTCAGTCGTGGACTCACGCCTCAAGTCATCCTCATGCGTGGAACTCCCTTCCTCACCGGCGATCGGATATAAACCGTATTATACGATAACATGTCTCGGCCATCCTACGGGATAGAGGTGGAATCGTGTGGTGTACATGTCCCGGCCCATCCCGTGGGACTCGGTAAAGAATCGGATGAAATACGTGTCCCGGCCCATCTCATGGGACTCGGTAAAGAATCAGATGAAATACGTGTCCCGGCCCATCTCATGGGACTCGGTGAAGAATCAGATGAAATATGTGTCCCGGCCCATCTCATGGGACTCGGTGAAGAATCATTTATAACAAATCAGCCGGCCCTCCATCGAGAGACACGGTGGTATAGAAGTACAGTACTTGCACCACAAGTCTATCAAACGCAAACATAGGCAAGTTACACACAACTCAAGGTTATTTTATGCCAAAGTCCAGGTTCTGACCCCAAAGTATTACGTACGTTAAATTCTTTTTAAAAGATCCAATTCTTTTATAAAGGTCACCCGATACCCGTAGTATTAAAATAGAGTGACTCACATTTTTAGGTAAACCAAAACACTTTCCTTTTCAACATCAAGTAACAACATTCTTTTCCATAAGTTCAAGTTTGCCTAATTTCAAGTACTTAAGTCTCTTATTTTAGAAAGGTTTCGTAGTTCATAGTCTTAATCACTTAAGAATATAATTCTCTTTTAAACAATTTGAGAAACATATGCCTTATATGTGAGTAGGTTATTCGTGTTCATAATCAATCTTATTAAAGCAGCCATGATCTAGGAAATGTAATATCATTTTGTCTCATCTTAGCTTCTATGCAGATGGAGGTTTCTACTGGTTTTAATAATACTTAATTAGTCAATACATTTCCCTTTATTAACGTTGCGATGGTTCGCTCGATACTTATTCGATTTCAAATCAAGAAACATGATTCCTTTTTAAAAAACCAAGTACTCATTACTCACGAATGAGGTTTCACCTTTTTTAACAAAATTCATGTTAATTCAAAATAAGTCAAGTCTCTTATCTTTTAAGATTAAGTCTCTTAACTTCTAAAATCAATAAACCATTCTTTTTATCTCTCTTAAGTCGTTATACCTAACTTCCCATAAAGCTAGTATAACTCTTAAGCTTTTAAAACTTTTAAACCCAAGTGTTACTCTTCTTTCAAAAAGGTTTCTTAACTCTTTTGAAATACTTCAAGATTCTTATTATTCAGGCTTAAGTCAAAAGACATTGCCGTAAAACTACGTTCGGTTAACACACGTACGTCTACCGTACTATATATATATTCTTTTAAAATATCATGCTCAAGAGGATAGGAAGAATCACATACCTCGCGACGATTATCAACTATTAGCAAATAGCTCCAAAGTACTGTAATCCTGCTAGCCTTTTCCACCATTCGAGTAGAATACGCTACTCGCAGTACTTCAACCTATAATGGCCATACAAGTCTATCAATTTCTAGACTACACTGTAGAATAAGTCTACGGAAAATTGGGCAGCACTTCCCTACCCGCCAAACTACACCAGTCTACTGTAAATACAGTCCTATGTAAGTACAGTTCAACCTTCTTCTTTAATATTCTTCTGATGTGATTCCAGTTCAATTTCTTCTGTAATATCCTTCTATTACAGTTCAATTCTCTTCTATGTATCTTATATACATTTCTATACTACTACAGTATGTAATTTGCAATTACAATAGAAGGTCAAGAGTATTTACCTCGATAAGCCCAAAATTATCCAAGTTTAAATGTCGATCCTGAGCAAGGTTTAGCTCCTATTCTGCACGCTCCAATTCGCTCCGAGAAACCCTTAGAAGTTCTACACAACTTCTACTTAATACTTCAACCTTTTATGAAGATTTTTCCATAGGGTTTCGTTTTGTGACTAAAGGAAAGTATAGTAGTATTTTCTGGGTTTTTCGTATAGAGGGTACTTGGAAATACTACAAAGGTTTTGGGCTAGAGTATTTTGGCATAACAACAATACTTGGAGAAGTATTTCTCTACCAAGGGGGGGTATTTTACGAGAATTCTCAAGAGAGGGGGGTGTGTCTCGGCGAGGCTGCTCAAAGGGGAGGGTGGTGTGTTTCGCCAAGGCCTTCTCAAGGGGAGGAAGTGTTGGACGAGAACACTACACAAGGAGGAGAGGTTTTCAAGACTTAGAATGATTTGTGGATGAAGAAAACCTTCAGTTAGGGGTATTTATAGGACCCTCAATGGTCAAGATCAAGCCAAGTGGGGGGCAAGTGGAGGGTCAAGATTTGGACAAGTGTTTGTGGGTCCCACCTTATCAATCTACCACACAAATATCCTACCTAATCCTTGACCAAGGAAAAGGCAAGGAAAACGCCCCAAGTTTCGTCCATATGAGGGTGACAAGTGTCACACTCTCGTTGGTCCAAAATATTCCGTCCCTCGGAAAAATCCGCAAAAATTATAAATGACATAGCCGTAATTTTCCCTACGCAAAGTTTGGAAGACGTTTCATCGGAAAACGGTTCTTTTAGTGGGTTGTGCACCAATTTTCGATCCTTTGCCTATCTTTAAGGCTAAAACTTTTGTACGTACGTCCTTACGTACATACTCTGGAAATACGGGGTATAAAAGTATACCTGTAAGGGTGCCTAGGTAGGGCACCAGTCGCGGGCCCGGAGTCGGGTCGTGACAAAAGTGGTATCAGAGCAGTTAGTTCTCGGAAAGTGTCTACAGACCGTGTTTATATATCCGAGAGATTGTGAGACTGCACGGAGTTCCTACATCTATTATATCAGACAGAGGGGCCCAGTTTACGGCTAACTTCTGGAGTCTTTCCAGAAGGGGTTAGGGACACAGGTGAGTCTCAGTACTGCATTTCACCCTCAGACCGATGGACAGGCAGAACGTACTATCCAGACACTTAAGAATATGCTGAGGGCCTGTATTATTGACTTCAGGGGTAGCTGGGAGGATCATTTGCCTCTTGTTGAGTTTGCGTATAATAACAGTTACCATTACAGTATTCAAATGGCGCCTTATGAGGCCTTATATGGAAGGAAGTGTAGGTCGCCGATCGGTTGGTTTGATGTTGGCGAGGTTCAGTTAGTTGGCTCAGACTTGATTCAGCAGGCCGTGGATAAGGTAAATATTATCCATGAGAGGTTATTAGCAGCACAAAGTCGACAGAAGTCGTATACAGATAATCGACGTCGACACTTGGAGTTTCAGCTTGACGATTGGGTGTTATTGAAGGTATCACCCATGAATGGTGTGATGAGGTTCGGAAAGAAGGGGAAACTTAGCCCGAAGTACATTGGGCCATACCAGATTGTTCATAGAGTAGGCAAGGTTGTCTATGAGTTAGATCTGTCATCCGATCTAGAGGCAGTGCATCCGGTCTTCCATGTTTCTATGTTACGGAAGTGTATCGGAGATCCATCCAGAGTTTTCCCGGTTAGTGATGTCTAGGTGACAGAGGGGTTATCATATGAGGAGAGTCCTATAGCGATACTTGATCGCCAGTTCAGACGATTACGGACTAAGGACGTGGCTTCCGTCAAGGTCTTGTGGAGAAATGATAATAGAGAGGAGATGATTTGGGAAGCAGATGAGGACATGATGAAGAAGTATCCTCACTTGTTCCCTACACCTACAGGTAATTCATTCTCCCTACTTGTCGATTTTGATTGACATATATGCATAAGTGTTATTGTGACCATGTGGGTATATCTGATTGTGTGGGGTATAGTAAGGAGACTATGCCGATATCGATTTAGATTGAACTTAGTAAGAACATTCGGGACGAATGTTTCTAAGGGGGGAAGAATGTTACACTCAGTAGTTCCAGGACATGTATATAAGGATGTACGTGACAAAATACGACTTTAAGTTTGAAACGAAAGAAAGATTACTTTTTCCTTTGTAAAATATTTCGAAACTCGTGAAGGAAAAAGGTTTAGTAATTGGAATTTGGTTCTCAAATTTGGTATTTGAGACTTATAGAATTTATTAGAATTTTGAAGAGATGAAATATTTTGGACCAATAGGAGGGTGATACGTGTCACCACCCCCCCCCCCCCCCCCACATGGCCCATGTTGGGCGAAAAAATGGTGGCCAAGTGGGCTAAAGATATTTATTGTCCACAATCCTAGCCACACATTTGTTTTAATACTCACCCTTGGTTTCATTATATAACTACCTACTAGTGCAAGACTTCAACACTTAGAAAAATTTCAAGAAATCTTGTGCATTGAAGTGAGGCTCTCGGCCAAGGCTAGAAGAAAAAAGAAAAATTCTTCAAATGTTGTTGATAAATCCCCATACTCAAACCAAGGATCCCTAGTAGTATACTAAGCATAAAAAACCTCTTAAATCCCAGAAATACTACGTTAATCCGCTAGTCGCACCTTAAAACCCTAAGGTGTTCTTCATATTTTGAGTTAGAACTTGAAGAGAAGTTGGTTATGAACTTCTAAGGGTTGCTTGGAGTGGATTGGAACGTAAAGGAAAGGAGCTAAAGTTTCTAAGGATCGACTTTTAATCTTGGATTATATTTGGGCTTAGTGAGGTAATGATCTTTGTCTTCTTAATGTAATTGAAGATTACATGTTATAGTAGTTGATAAATGAGCTTGTGATATAAGAAATAAAGATTTATAAGTGTTGGGAAATTTGGAGGGTGAATACCGAAATATGGCATGTTAGCCATTGAAGTTGTTAATCAATTTGGTTGTTAGTTATAATCGTCACATGTTATACAAGAAAGGGAATTTAGTTGTTATAATTGTTATGACGACAATATGTCGAGTAACGACTTGGATTAAAGAATTGAAAAAGGACTATATGTTGTATTGTTGTTTGATTGGTTGTGCCTTAAATGTGGCGTATTGGTTATTGATTTCGGGCCTTGAAAAAGATGGATTAGTATGTGAAAACATGGGAAGTGCTATCCAATTTTCCGTAGAATAAGAGACATTATACTTAGTATTATTCTACCTTAGAAAGCTAGAAGTTGATAGGCGTATTATGGTCATTATAGGTTGACATTCTACGTGCGGCGTATTCAACTTAGCGGGTGGATTAAGCCGAAGAGGTATGTGGAAATTTCTCTATCTTCTTGAGCATGAATCTTATAAATTTATAGTACGGTTGACGTACATGTTTTAAATGAATTCGGTTTCATTTTGGTACCATTGATTTGATTTAAAAAGGTACAAATTTAGTTGAGTTGGAAAGTTAAAATCACTTGGTTTTAAAGGATGTAAATGCCTTAGTTTTTCTCTAAACATAAAGTGTTATAATGGCTTTATGGAAAGTTAGTTATAACGACTTTATGGGAAGTAAAAGAGTGGTTTACTTGAATGATTTAAAAAAGAATAAATGATTTGATTGTGAAAGTATACGATACTTCATTTAAAGAGTATAAGTAACTTGATTTAAAAGTATATGTTACTTGAGGTTGAAAAGTAGAAGTTACTTGGTTTCAAAGCCTTTAAATGAATTTCTAAAGGTATAGTAACTTGATTTGAAAATAGATATGTCTTGATACTACGGGTGTTAGTATCTTGTGGCTTTTATATGAAAAGGGTTATTTTTAAAGGAATAGAAGTACGTAGTACTTTGGGGTTAAATTCCCGGATTTTACATGATAGTGCCTTAAGTTTAATTAATGAGAGTTAAAGATTGCTAACTTGCATATGTTGTTCATGATAGCCGGTAGTGCTAGTGTTATATTATTCATTACGGGGTCAATCCCCGGGTCATTTTGTATTTTGCATTTTCGTGGGATTTCTCCCCACGATGCAATATGGCGTATATGCTCATTGCGGGCCCACTGGGTCCATGCGGGTGAAATAGTCCCATGCGAGGCAATTTGCCTCATGCGGGTCCACAAGACCTATGCGGGTGAAATAGTCCCAGGATTAGGATTGCATAATGATACTACGAGCGGGTGGCCCTAATTTGATCATAAGCTCCCTATTTTTAAACGGAAAGGTTTACTCTTATTTACTCTCATTTTTAGTAAGGCACAGTGTACTGTTAATTTGATTATCATACATGTCTCCAGTTTTATTTTAGACTATATGATTTCATTACAAGATTTCGGGCCATATACTTGGTACATGCCAGATCGACCCTTTCCTGGGGTTATGCTCATGTCGCAGTAGAGAGGTAAAAAGGTTGTTGATCCTCACTCTTAGGATCACTGTTCAGCTTTTGGGAAGCTTCATTACTCCGGAGGCTTACCTTTTGGTACGGATCCCTGTTGTTGTAGATTTATGTACATTCAGGGGTATGGCGGGGCCCTGTCCCGTCATAGATAGGATCCAAACTCTTAGAGGTTTGTAGTCATGTTTTGTGGGTTGGACTTGTACAAGATGTATCCCTTTGTTATGTATATATGCAGGAAGGTGGCTTTATCGGCTAGCCTGGTTTTAATTTCACATTACTGCATGTCTATGAGCTTTATTTATATTTTGCTGGTTATCTTTGATGTATACCTCTAAGGGTGCCTAGGTAGGGCACCAGTCGCGGGCCCGGGGTCGGGTCGTGACAGCTTGTCACCTAGTTTGTCTGGTGTTAACCCCGCACTTCATATTTTGATGCTTAAGGATTACCTTCGGATGGTGCTCTTGTGATTCAATAGGTTTCAGTGTTGCTTGGTCAAAATTATGTGCAAAATTCTTCCTGCCTTTCCCTGAGTTTCGGCGAACATAATTTCATTGATTTTTTTAACCTTCTAACCTTAAGATACTTACTTAACACTTGATTAAAACCTTCCTTAACCTTGTAGAGGGATCATAACTTCTTTGAGTTTAGGTTAGTTAACTCACGATGCAATCGACATTTAAAATTATGGGGTGTAACACCCTTCCCCCATTAGAAACATTCGTCCTCAAATATTGGGATAATGCATTGAAAAAGTCCAACTCTTGGAATTTTATGAAAATTTTGACAGAGTTTCCCCTATAAATAGGACTATCCAAAACCTACCACTCAGCCATAAAACACAATTGTTGCCTCACAAGGCCATATACTATCATATACATCATCATATTAGCTCACACAATTGTCAACTATCAGAAGAGCTATATTGTAATATAACTCACCTCAAGTATCTAAGCTCGTGGCCTAGGATGCATTTATCGCATCCTTGCTACGATCGCCACCTTAATAAAGTATAAGATAAGGTCATTGTTATAGAGTATATGTAAAAAAGCATACTTAGCGCACAAGTATCGGTGTAAACCTTTAGTTCAGAATATGTAAGGAACTCTAGACATCATATTTTCCTCAGCTTCCCATGCCATCTCTTCTACATTGTTATTCCTCCACAATATTTTAACGGAGGGTATATCTTTCGTTCGTAACATCCAGACATGATGGTCTAAGATAGCAACTGGAATCTCTTCGTAAGATAGATCCTCTATAATATGTACATCCTCTATGGGTGTGATACGAGAAGGGTCTCTTATACACTTTTGCAACATCAACACATGGAAGACCTGGTGAATTGAATCTAAATCAGGAGGTACTCAAGCTCATATACTATTCGGCCTATTCTTCGAACAATTCTAAATGTCCCGGCGTACCTAGGGCTAAGCTTTCCTTTCTTTCTGAATCTCATGACCTTCTTCATAGGTGAAACCTTTAAGAACACCCAATCACCAACGGTAAACTCTAAGTCACAGCGTCGTACGTCTGAATAAGATTTTTATCGACTCTGAAATGTCAATAATCACTCTTAAATCAATTTCATTTTTCCCACCGTTTGTTGTACCAAGTCATATCCTAACAACTCGGCCTCATCTAATTCAAACTAGTCGATTGTGGACTTACACTTCAGCCCATATAAGGCCTCATACATAGCCATTTTGATGCTGAAATGATAGCTACTATTGTATGCGAACTCTATCAGCGGCAAATGATCATCCCAGCTGCCTTTAAAGTCCAACACACAAGCCCGCAACATATCCTCGAGCATCTGAATGGTGCGCTAAACCTGACCATTGGTCTGCAGATGGAATGTCATACTAAAATTCACCTGAGTACCCAAACCTCTCTGAAAAGATCTCCAGAAATTAACTGTGAGATGGGGACCTCTATCGGATATGATAGACATCGGAACCCCATAAAGGTGAACTGTCTCATTTATGTAAAACCGAACATAATATTTGGTTGTATATGTAGTCTTATCTGGAAGAAAATGAGCTGACTTCGACAATCTATCAACAATCACTCATATAGAGTCATACTTCCGCTGAGAATGTGGAAAACATGTAATAAAATCCATGTTAATCATCTCACATTTCCATGTCGAAAGCTCTATATTCTGAACTAGTCCCCCGGGCTTCTGGTGCTCAATTTTAACTTGTTGGCAATCCAAACAATGCGCAACATATTTGGAAGTACTCTTCTTCATGGCATTCCACCAATAGATCCCTTTAAGGTTGTGATACATCTTCATCGATCCCGGATGAATAGATATCACAACTGATGGCCATAACACACTCTCTTAGTCCCTACATCTAACACACATAGACAACCTTGATACATAAGGACCTCGCCTGCTCTAAGCCCTAATATCGGCTTTTTCTGCTACGGAATTCCTTACCAATTTAGAATCCTCTAAGTGTCGTTCTTTAACTTCTGTTATTAAGGATGACTAAGTTGTATTCTGGATAACAACACCTCCATCACTCGATTCGAGTAATTGAACTCTCATGATGGCTAACTGACACATGTATCTAGTTATTGACATCTTATCAGCTACAACATAAGATAAACTACTCAAAGCGTTGACTACCACGTTGGCTTTATCGGGATGGTATAGAATGTCGATATCACAAGCCATCTTTTTTGTCTCAGGTTTAACTCGTTCTGCTAGAAAATATACTGAAGGATCTTATGATCAGTAAAGATATCAACGTAAACTCCATATAAATGATGACACCACATCTTTAAGGCAAACTCATACCGCTGCTAACTCAAGATCATGAGTCAAGTAATTTTGCGCATGCTTCCTCGACTGTCTTAAAGCATATGTGATAACCTTCCCGTGTTGTATCAAAACACATCCCAGACCAACCCTCGAAGCATCACAATAAACTACATATCCCTCTAAACTTTCTACAAGTGTCAAGATAGGCGTTGATGTAAGCTTATCTTTCAACTCCTGAAAACTCTGTTTGCATGCATTTGACCATTGAAACTTGGTCGCCTTGTGGGTTAGCTTTGTCAATGGCGTAGAAATATAAGAGAAGCCATTTACAAACTTCCAATGATAACCTATTAATCCCAAGAAACTACAAACCTCTGTGGGGGGTCGTGGGCCTCGGTCAATTCTTCATAGCTTAAATCTTTTGGCTATCGACTTTAATTCCCTCATCAAAAATGATATGGCCAAGGAAGGCTACTAAATTCAATCAGAACTCACATTTGGAGAACTTTTCATACAACTTACGATCTTAGAGTGTCTTAACACTGCCCGCAAATGATCTACATGTTCTACCTCAAACTCGCAGTAAGGGCTTAAGCGATCGAAGTTACATTATTAGGAGGCCTTACGACTGCTCTTTTCCACTTATTATGATTAACTGCGAGTATATCAAAATGTCATCTATGAACACAATCACAAGGGTATATAAGGATAGCTTGAACACCTGATTCATCAAATCCATGTAAGTCGTTGGTGCATTAGTAAGCCCGAATGACATTACAATAAACTCAAAATGACCATACCTAGTCCTGAAAGTCATCTTTGGAATATCCTTCTCCTTGACCCGCAACTGATAATACCTGAATCTAAGATTTATCTTCGAGAAGTACTTGACACCTGTAATTGATCAAACAAGTCATCTGTCACGACCCGACCCCGGGCCCGCGACTGGTGCCCTACCTGGGCACCCTTACAGGTATACATCAGAAATAACCAGCGGAATATAAATAAAGCTCATAGACATGCAGTAATGTGAAATAAGAACCAGGCTAGCCTATAAGGCCACCTTTCTGCATATATACATAACAAAGGGATACATCTTTTACAAGTCCAACCCACAAAACATGACTACAGACATCTAAGAGTTTGGACCTTATTTATGACGGGACAGGGCCCCGCCATACCCCTGAATGTACATAAATCTACAACAACAGGGATCCGTACCAAAAGATAAGCCTCCTGAGTAATGGAGCTTCCCAAAAGTTGAACAGTGATCCTAAGAGTGAGGATCAGCAACCTGTTTACCTCTAACTGCAGCATGAACGCAGCCCCCGAGGAAAGGGGGTCAGTACAAAACATGTACCAAGTATATGAAACTGAAAGTACTGTAATGAAATCATATAGTCTAAAATAAAGCTGGAGACATGTATGATAACCAAATTAACAGTACACTGTGTCTTACTAATAATGAGAGTAAATAAGAGTAAACCTTACCGTTTAAAAATAGGAAGCTTATGATCAAACTAGAGTCACCCGCCCGTAGTATCATTATGCATTCCTACTCCTGAGACTATTTCACCTGCATAGGTCTTGTGGACCCGCATGAGGCAAGTTGCCTCGCATGGGACTATTTAACCCGCATAGGACTATTTCACCCGCATGGACCCGATGAGCCTGCAATGAGCATATACGTCATACTCGCATCGTGGGGAGAAAATCCACGGAAATTCAAAATGCAAAATGACCCGGGGATTGACCCCGTAATAAATAATATAACACTAGCACTAACGACCATCATGAACAACATATGCAAGTTAGCAATCTTTAACTCTCATTAATTAAACTTAAGGCACTATCATGTGAAATCCGGGAATTTAACCCCAAAGTACTACGTACTTCTATTCCTTTAAAAATAACCCTTTTCATATAAAGGTCACAAGATACTAACACCCGTAGTATCAAGGCATGTCTATTTTTCAAATCAAGTTACTACACCTTTAGAAATTCATTTCAAGGCTTTGAAACCAAGTAACTTCTACTTTTCAAACTCAATTAACCTATACCTTTAAATCAAATTACTTATACTCTTTAAATCAAGTATCGTATACTTTCAAAATCAAATCATTTATTCTCTTTTAAATCATTCAAGTAAACCACTATTTTAACTTCCCATAAAGTCGTTATAACTAACTTTCCATAAAGCAATTATAACACTTTATGTTTTTAGAAAAATTAAGGCATTTACATCCTTTAAAAACCAAGTGAGCTTAACTTTCCAACTCAACTAAATTTGTACCTTTTTAAATCAAATCAATGGTACCAAAATGAAACCAAATTCATTTAAGACATGTACGTCAATCGTACTATACATTTATAAGATTCATGTTCAAGAAGATAGGAAAAGTTCCACATACCTCTTCGACTTAATCTACCCGCTAAGTTGAATACGCCGCACGTAGAATGTCAACCTATAATGACCATAATACGTCTATCAACTTCTAGCTTTCTAAGGTAGAATAATACTATGTATAAGGTCTCTTATTCTACGGAAAATTGGACTACATTTTCCCTGTTTCTACGTACTTTTCCACCTTTTTCAAGGCCCGAACTGAATAACCAATACGCCACATTTAAGGCACAACCAATCAAACAACAATACAACATATAGTCCTTTTTCAATTCTTTAATCCAAGTCGTTACTCCAACATGTTAATACGACATAACAATTATAACAACTAAATTGCCTTTCTTGTATAACATGTGACGATTATAACTAACAACCAAATTAATTAACAACTTCAATGGCTAATATGCCATGTCTCGGTTTTAACCCTCAAAATATCCTAAACACTTATAAATCTTTATTCCTTATAGCACAAGCTCATTTATCAACTAGTATAACATGTAATCTTCTATTACATTAAGAAGACAAGGAACATTACCTCACTAAGCCCAAATATAATTCAAGATTAAAAGTCGATCCTTAGCAACTTTAGCTCCTTTCCTTTATTAAACCCTTTTCCTTCACGAGGTTCGGAATATTTTTCGTAGAAAAAAGTAATCTTTCTTTCGTTTCAAACTTAAAGTCATATTTTCTCACGTACGTCCTTATATACATGTCCTGGAACTACGGGGTGTAACATTCTTCCCCCCTTAGAAACATTCGTCCCGAATGTTCTTACTAAGTTCAATCTTAAACTGATGTTGGCATAGTCCCCTTTAACTATACCCAACATAATTAAATATGTCACACATGGCCATAATATAACACTTATGCATATACGTCAATCAAAATCGACAAGTAGGGAGAATTAATTACTTGTAGGTGTAGGAAACAAGTGAGGATACTTCTTCATTATGTCCTCCTCTGATTCCCAAGTCATCTCATCTCTATTATCATTCCGCCACAAGACCTTGACGGAAGCCACGTCCTTAGTCTATAATCGTCTGACCTGGCGATCAAGTATCGCTATAGGACTCTCCTCATATGATAACCCCTCTATCACCTGGACATCACTAACCGGGAAAACTCTAGATGGATCTCTGATACACTTCCGTAACATAGAAACATGGAAGACCGGATGCACTACTTCCAGATCGGATGGCAGATCTAACTCATAGGCAACCTTGCCTACTCTACGAACAATCTGGTATGGCCCAATGTACCTCGGGCTAAGTTTCCCCTTCTTTCTGAACCTCATCACATCCTTCATGGGTGATACCTTCAAGAACACCCAATCGTCAAGTTGAAACTCCAAGTGTCGACGTCGATTATCTGCATACGACTTATGTCGACTCTGAGCTGCTAATAACCTCTCCTAGATAAGCTTTACCTTATCCACATCCTGTTGAATCAAGTCTGGGCCAACTAACTGAACCTCGCCAACATCGAACCAACTGATCGGCAACCTACACTTCCTTCCATATAAGGCCTCATAAGGCGTCATCTGAATACTGGAATGGTAGCTATTATTATACGCAAACTCAAAAAGAGGCAAATAATCCTCCCAGCTACCCCTGAAGTCAAAAATACAGGCCCTCAGCATATCCTCAAGTGTCTGGATAGTACGCTTTGCCTGTCCGTCGGTATGAGGGTGAAATGTAGTACTGAGACTCACTTGTGTCCCTAACCCTTTCTGGAAAGACCTCCAGAAGTTATTCGTAAAGTGGGCCCCTCTGTTTGATATAATAGATGTAGGAACTCCGTGCAGTCTCACAATCTCCCAGATATACAGTCTAGCATAATCCTCAGCCGAATAAGTAGTCCTGACTGGAAGAAAATGGACTGATTTCGTCAGCCTGTCTACTATAACCCAGATGGAATCACACTTCCTCTGAGTACTAGGTAAACCTGTAACAAAATCCATGTTGATCACCTCCCACTTCTATGTCGGAATCTCAATTATCTGTAATAGCCCACCAGGCTTCTGGTGCTCAACCTTGACATGTTGACAATTCGGACACTGAGCAACGAACTTTGCTACGTCCCTCTTCAGGCCATCCTACCAAACACACATCTGAGGTCATGGTACATCTTAGTCGACCCCAGATGAACCGAATAACGAGCACTGTGTGGCTCACCTAGAACCTGCTGACGAAGTCCTGCAACATCGGGTACACACAATCTATCCTCGTACCTTAGCACCCCCTCAGGTGCTACCCCAAATGAATGTTTCTCCTCTCGAAGAGCCATATCTCGATATCGTACCAGAACCGGATCCTTATACTGTCGCCTCTGTTATACCCCGTATTTCCAGAGTATGTACGTAAGGGAATACGTACAAAAAGTTTGGCCTTAAAGTTTAGGCCTTGGACGATTTTTTGGGCACAACTCACAAAGCGAATAGTTTTCCGACGAAACGTTTCCACAACTTTCGTAGGGTAAATTCCGGCTATGCCATTTCTAATTTTTGCGGATTTTTCCGAGAGACGAAACATTTTGGACCAACGGAGGCGACACTTGGCACCTCCAATTGGTGGACTTGAAATCGCCCATCGACGAATTGGACAACGGCGCACGTTTTTGTGCCTTTGCACAAGTCAAGGATTAGGTAGGATATTTTGTGTGCAAGTTGGCCAAGGACACTTGCCCTAATCTTGACCTTACACTTGCCTAGCACTGCTACATCTTGGCCCTTGGTTGGCCATCCTCGACCTATAAATACCCTCTTGAGATGAAGAGTTCTTCATCCACAAAAGCTTCCAAGTCTAAAAATCCTCTTCTCCCTTTGTAGCCTTTTCGCCCAAACACCCCTCCCTTTTGAAGTTTGGCGAGGCCCCCTAGCCTAGCCAAAATCTACCCCCTCCCTGGTAGAAAAGTTGTCTTCTAGTATTGTTATAATGCCCAAAATACCCTAGCTCAAATCCCTTAGTACTTAGTAGAAGTTGTGAAGAACTTCTAAGGTTTCCTGAGCATACAACTTAGAGCAAAACCTTGCTCAAAGCGCGACTTTATCTAGGATATTATTGGGCTTACCGAGGTAACTAATCCTAACCTCTTTTGAATTAGAGAATACTTAATGTAGTAGTATAAGAATAAGTATTAGATACTTAGAAGAATATTGCGAATAGAATTGAACTGTTATCACAAGAAGGGTTTAAAAGAAGAATAATCAAACTGCATTTACATAGGAATCGTTTTCACAATAGACTTGAGTAGCTCGCAGGGTAGGAAGACGCCCAATTTTCCGTAGGATATAGAACCCTCTGTTTAGAATCGTTTACAAAGTAGTCAACGCTGATAGACGTGTCGACTATTATAGTGATTCTCTGCGCGACATATTCAAATTGGCGGTGGTTTTCGAGAAGGTATGTGATTCTTCCTAAAGCATGATATTTTACAATATATATATAGTACGGTGACGCATACGTGTTAACCGAATAATAACTACGCAATGTCTTTGACTTAAGCTCGAATAATACTTACGGCAATGCCTCACGCTTAAGCTCGAATAATACTTACGCATGCCTCACGCTTTAAGCTCGAATAATAAAGAATCGAAAGCATTTCAAAGAATCAATCATTTTTATGTAAGAGAACTAATTGGTTTTAAAATGAAGCTTAAGAGTTATACTAGCTTTATGGGAAGTTAAGTATAACCACTTAAGATTGATAAAAGAAACATTGCCTATGTGTTTATAATGGACTTATATTGAATTGTGAAAAGAATAATAAGATGGTTTGATAAGTAGACGTGATATGATGTTATGTGTGTTAGTGTCTTGTAACGTTTGTATAAGAGAGTATTCTTGTTGTGCTTATGTTGTTTAAAGATAAGTTGTTATGTTAGTGTACTATCACTCACCTCTTGACATATTACCGGGTTGTCGCCTCCACGCGGGTAGACTCAGCGGTGATGCAGGACCATGATTCGAGAATACCTCACGCGGGTCCAGGGACCTATGCGGAGCTACGGAGTTCCGTGTTAGTGATGCGGGGTTATACCTCATGCGGTCTATGTGGCCATGCGGACTACGAGTCCGATCGACGCCGAGTAGCTACCCTCGATGCGGGGTTATGTACCTACGCGGGCCTATGCGAGTGCCTACGCGACTACGAGTCCAGGATTAGGCTTGCATGGTGATACTACGCAATTGACCGCTTGATCATTCGCAGCCTAGAAAAGACACATTACGATTTACCTATTGTTGCTCTTGTTTATGATGTGGCACTATGCGATCCCCTCGTTGTTTCATACATACTTGCAAAACTGATTTTAAAATGATATGTTTTCATTTAAGTATTTTACGCTTTCATACTTAGTACTGTTGTCGACCTCCTTGGCTGCGTTCATGCCGCAGTAAGGGCAGCAGTGCTAGATCCACATTCTTAGGATCTCTACGTTGGTGTCGGGAGCTCCATCCTTTCCGAGGCTCTACTTGGGTATGATCTCCTGTTGTAGATAGTTTTGTCTGATCCAGGTATGGCGGGGCCCTGTCCCGCCATAGTTGTATATTTCCTTAGAGGTCTGTAGTCATGTTGTACAGTATCGGATGTAACTGCTAAACCATGTTTATATATATATATGCCGAAAGGCGACGTTTTCTCACATAAAATGTGTCTTATTTTATAAACTGTTTCATTTCTTGTTTTATATTTCCGCTGATTACTCTGATGTATGACTACTTGGGTGCCCCGGTAAGGCACCAGTCACGGGCCCCGGAATGGGTCGTGACAAAAGTGGTATCAGAGCAGTTAATCCTCGGAAAGTATCTACAGACCGTATCTAGTAGAGTCTTGATTATCGGTGTGTTGTGCACCACACCAATAATCAGGAGGCTATAAGATATTTAGGATTGGTTTCCATTCTTCTCACTCTGAGATCGTGCTTTAGAGCTGTGTTAAAATTGGACCCCTCTAACGTATTCCTTTACATGCTTATGCCTCCACGTAAGGCAACCCGGGCCTGAAGGCGGCGGTAGGAGCGCCATCGGACACCGAGTTACGAGGCTCGTGCCCGTCTATACCGCAGACGGCGAGTTCATGACGCCGGCCCGCACCCACACAGGCGGAGGAGTTAGTACAAGAGATGGCCCGGTATTGGCTAGAGTTGTGGCGACACGAGGATAGGCCGGACGCGGCGATTCGTTCAGCTCAGCTCGGCCGCACCGTGGTGCACCCGAGGCGTATAGTTTGAGCCTACGAGATTTCTTGATTTGTAGCCCGCTAGAGTTTTACGGTTCTAGGACGGAGGATGATCCCCAGGAGTTCATCCGTCGCCTGAGAGGATCACGCGGTGATCAAGGCCTCGAGACGAGTCCGACGCCTGGTTCGCATCGGCGCGTGATACCGCGATCGATTGGTTTGATTCGCGGGAGTTATCCCGGAGAGCACGCGTCCCGCCTACTGGGATGAGTTCTCGAGGCTTTCTCACTCACTTCTTGCCTCGCGGATGAGAGGCGCGGTGATAGATTTTTACCGGAGGCGAGAGGACGACCGCTGTCGAGTACAATGTCGAGTTTGATTCATCGCTCGATATGTCCCAGCGTTAGTAGCGATTATGGAGGATAGGGTGCACCGCCACGCCACGGCTAGATGACTATATGGCCGAGTCATATGCGGTGTTTCTTCACCGGTATGGACATTACCCGCACGCAGCTCATGCTCTTGGATGTGAGAGCGTCTGCATCACGCCGGGTTGTGACAGGCAGCGAGAAGACCAGGCGGCGGCAGGTCTTTTGGTGGCTATCGTGGTGGCGGCCTCAAGCCGAGCCTAGATTTGCACCACACCGGCTGAGCACTCCTGCACCGCCTCGGCACCCAGATATTCGAGGCGCATCAGGCCCCAGACTTGACGTCGAGCGGCAGAGGTGCGGCGACGGACCACCTCGCCGGTGTGGCCGTCGGCATCCCACCGGGAGTTGTGGTGCTACGAGAGCTTGTTTCATTGTGGCGGCAGGTCACTATCTGGCTGTCCACCGGCGATCTTGATGGTAGGTCACTACGAGTTCTTTCACGGTCTTCATCCCCTACAGTTACTCGCCCTGGAGGGCAGGGTACTCATGGACCAGCAGGTCGCGGCAGAGGTCGTGGCGCGGGTCGATTCGCGGTCCTCGTAACCGCATTTATGCTTTGTCCAAAGCGGGATCGTGAGGCCTCACCGATGTCGCCACAGTACCTTATCGCTTTAGGTTTGATGTGTATGCTTTGATAGATCCGGTTCTACTGTCTATATATCTCCCCTTATTGCTAGTAGGATAGGGATAGAGCCTGAGTCCATAGACCCTTTCGAGGTAGCTACGCCAGTGGGTGATTCGG
This sequence comes from Przewalskia tangutica, assembly GCA_029844215.1. Lineage (NCBI taxonomy): Eukaryota > Viridiplantae > Streptophyta > Magnoliopsida > Solanales > Solanaceae > Przewalskia > Przewalskia tangutica. The sequence continues at coordinate 14,054,029 of CM056733.1, read as the reverse complement.
TGGTAGCTCGGCGGGTATATAGAGCTTGTCCTGTGACCATTTACAGTCGTCGGACCCTAGCCGACTTGATAGAGTTGGAGATGATTGACTTCGACGTGATCATGGGGATGGATTGGCTAGCTTCTTGCTACGCCAATGTAGACTGCAGAGAGAGAGTAGTACGGTTCCAGCCCGGCGGTTGTTGAGTGGGAGGAGCACGGTACGCCGGGGTAGGCTTATTTCCTACCTCAAGGCTAGGAAGATGGTGCGAGAAGGGTATATCTCCCATCTCGTTCGGGTGTTTGATCCTGAAGCTGCGGTACCAGATTTTCCGTCGCCGATGAGTCGAGAGTTCCCAGACGTGTTTCCAGACGACCTCCCGGGTATCCCTCCTGAGAGGGAGATTGAGTTTTGTATAGACATATTGCCAGACACTCGGCCTATTTCCATTCCGCCATACGGAACGGCACCGCCGAGTTGAGAGAGAAGGATCACCTTAGAGATTTCGAGAAGCGGCTTCATCAGCCTAGTGTTTCTCCCCGGGAGCGCGTCGGTATTGTTCGTGAAGAAGAAGGGCGGACGCTGCGCATGTGTGTTGATTACGGTGAACAAGGTGACCATTAAGAACAGATACCCTTCCTGTGATTGATGATTTGTTCGACCGATTGCGAGTGCGAGATGCTTCTCCAAGATTGATCTACGGTCGGGCTATCATCAGTAGTCGAGAGGTAGATGTCCTAGGATCGCATTCGTGACCCTGCAGACGCATTATGAGTTCGTGGTCATGTCTTTTGGTTGACCAATGCTCCGCGGTATTCATGGATTTGATGAACCGAGTGTTCAAACCATTTTTGGACACGCGTTTGTGATAGTGTTCATTGATGATATCTTGGTTTATTCTCGCCAGAGCAGGAGCACGCGGAGCATTTGAGGCGATCTTGTGATTCTCCAGACTGGCAGATTGTACGCCAAGTTTTCCAAATGTGAGTTTTGGTTGACTTGATGGCGTTTCTTGGGCATATTGTGGCCGATGGCATTCGAGTGGATACGGCCAAGATCGGCGATCGGGACTTGGCCTGCACCTACTACTCGGCAGAGGTTCGCATTTCGGGCCTTGCAGGATATTATCGGTTCGTGGAAGTTTGCTTCTATCTTCACACCATTGACTAGGGTGACTCGTGGCAGCCAAGTTTGATGGTGATGCTTGTGGCGGGGTTTCCATTGCTAAAGAGATCGACGATCGCCCGTTCTTACTCTTCGGAGGGTCGGATGGTTATGTCGTGTATTGTGATCGTCGACATCGGGTTGGGATGTGTGTTGACGCGGCATGGCGGGGTTATAGCATATGCATCCGGCGGTGAAGAAACACGAGGAACTACCCACCCATGATTTGGAGTTGGCGGTGTGATTCACGCCAAGATCTGGAGGCACTATTTGTATGGGGTTCACGTGGATATTTTTACTGACCACAAGAGCCTCGGTATATCTTCACCAGAGGAGCTGAACTTACGGCGAGGCGGTGGTTAGAGTTGCTTAAGGATTACGATGTTGATATCCCGTACCACCGGAAGGCCAATGTTGTGGCGGATGCTCTTAGTCGTAGGTCGATGGGAGCCTATCGGATGCGGCTAGAGAGGAGGACATGGTTCGTGATTTGCATCGATTAGCGAGCCTTGGTGTCCGTTTGATTGATTCGATAGCGATGGGGTTAGAGTTCGTGAGGTTGTCGAGTCTTCCATCGCCGGCGAGGTGAAGAGCAACGATTCGAGGATCGGCTTTGATTCGATATCGGATCTGACTCTTCGTGAGGGCGGTCCTTTTGAGTAGCACTGATGGGGTGCTAAGGTTTGAGGCGGTGTGTGTTCGGATGTTTGAGGACTTGGCGGAGTTCTTGGGAAGCCTGCGGTAGCGCGTTACTCTATCCATCCGGTCGACCAAGATGTACCACGACCTTAGATCTGTGTATTGGTGGGATGGCTTGAAGAGGGACGTTGCAGAGTTCGTAGCTCAGTGGCCATGTTGTCAGCAGGTGAAGGTAGAGCACCAGAGGCCTGGTGGTTTGTTGCAGGCGATAGAGATCCCGACCTGGAAGTGAGAGGTAATCAACATGGATTTTATCACAGGATTACCTCGCACTCAGAGAGACATGATTCTATATGGGTTATCGTCGACGGGATGTGAAATCAGCCCACTTTCTTCCGTCATAGCGACTTTTTCGGTGAGGATTATGCCGACTTTACATCCGAGAGATCGTCGATGCATGGAGTCCCTACGCGATCATATCGCATGAGAGCCCGGTTCTACGCTAACCGGAGGTCTTTCGAGAGAGGTTTAGGACGCAGTGAGCCCGATCTGCGCATTCCATCCACGCAGCAGACGGGCCGAGCGCACTATCCGACTCGAGGATATCCGCGAGCCCGTGTTATCGACTTCGTGGGTAGTGGGAGGATCATTTGCCTCTAGTTGAGTTCGCGTACAATAATAGCTACCACTCGGATTCATGTAACGACGTTCGGGGCGTTCATCGTGCCTTACCGGGCACCCTAGTGACACAACATCAGTAATCGTGAACATAAAGACAATACATGAAACCAATGTAATATGACAGTAAAATAAGAAGACAGGCTAACCAAAAACGGTTACCTTCGGTATATATATAATAGCAATTTGAGCGATTTACAACCTCTACAAATTACGCCCACAACGATACTACAGACCTCTACGAATAATATGACAACAACGACGGGACGGGGCCGCCATACCACGAATGTAGCACCTACCACAACAGGGACTATACCAAGATAAGCCTCGGAAACGGAGCTTTCCCAACGCTGAATCGTGACCCTAAGAGCGAGGATCAACGGCGGGTGTACCTTTACTGCGGCATGAACGCAGCCCGCGAGGTCGATCTGACAGTGCAGAGTATGTGAAATAAATACTGTAAATGAAATCATAGTAGTCTATATAAAGCAGGAGACATGTATGATAACCAAACTACAGTTCACAATAAATAAGCGATCATGTAGTCGTGGACTCACGCCTCAGTCATCACTTAAGCATAACAACGGGTCTCACGCCCAACATCAATCGTGCGTGGAACACATTCCTCACCGCCGGCGATCTATGATATGAAAGTACCAAGGAACACACATGAACACGGGTCCCACTGTGTTATAATAAAACCGTGCGGGGTAAATGCGAAGGCATAGCCGACTACTAAAACCTACAAGTGTCAAGCGTATCATGAGATCTGTCTAGGCCGTCACATGATCAAAGCCGCCACTCGCTCGCAGATATCTAATGTGCGCGTCTAGCCACAGAACTTCCGCGACTCGCGTAGGCCAATCTCATCGGCCGCATGAGGTATAACCCGCATCGAGGTAGCTACTCCGGCGTCCGCTGGACCGCGATCGCGTAGCCGCATGGACGCGTGCCCATAAAGGCGCGCCCTAACACGGAACTCTCGTAGCTCGCATAGATCACTGGACCCGCATGAGGTATTCTCGAATCATAGGTCACTAGACCGCTCGAGTCTACCGCGTCGGAGGCGGCTTAACCTCGGAATCATCTCGAGATGAGTGATGAATAATACTAACATAACGACTTATCGTTAAACAACACAAGCAAAACAAGGAAAAACCCCTTTACACAAACATCACAAGATACTAACACACGTAGCGTCTAGCATGTTTACTTATCAATCAACAAGAAAGTATTACAAGGCTATCACAAACCAACACAAATCAAGTTATACACACGGTACTTTCTACTATATGTAAGCAAGTTCGGGTTTTATCCCCAAAGTACTTCATACTAACTCTTTAAAAGATACGTTACTTTCACAAAACCACACAATACCGCGATTATATGAAAAATAGAGTGATTATCTTTTGAAGTAAATCAAAACACTTACCTTTGTAAAATCAAGTAACATTATTTTCCAAACGCCCAAGTTTGCCTAATTTCAAATGTTTACGTTTCTTATTTTAGAAAGGTTTCAGAGTTCATAGTCTTATTTATTTAGGAATATAATTCTCTTTTAACAACTGAGAAACATAAACCTTATGTGTGAGTAGGACATTCTTGTTTATAACAATCTTATTACGACCGTGATCTAGGAAATATCCTTTTGTCTCATCTTAGCTTCATGCAGATGGAAGTTTCTCTTGGTTTTAATAATACTTAATCACAAAACATTTCCTTTTAACGCCGCAGTGGTTTGTCGATACACATTCGATTTCAAATCAAGAAAACATTCTTAAGCCGTTATACCTAACTTCCCATAAAGCTAGTATAACTCTTAAGTTTTCAAAACCAAGTATTACTTCTTCTTTCAAAATGATTCAAAATCTTTTGAAATACTTCAAGTTCTTTATTATCACATAACCAACCGATTTATAGTTCAAATCGATTACCTTTTAAAAACCACAAGTATTTTCTTACCTAAATAAAGTCATTATAACCAACTTCCCATAAAGCCGTTATAACACTTTATGTTTTAGACCAATCAAATACATTTAACACGCCAGACGTCTACCACTACATAGTTACACATATATCATGCTAGAAGAGATAGGAAGAGGTTCACATACCTCGCGACAGTATCGACTAATAGCAAAACGCTCAAGTACTTCCAACCGTCGGCTACTCCTTAAGCCGTAGATCGCGCCACACGTAGTACTTGACCTATAAGGCCACGCGCGCTTATTAACATTTAGATCTCTTCGTAGAACATTCTGAAAATTGGCGCACCTCCCCACATGGCGTAAATCTCTCTCTATCGGCGGCTACCAAGCCAACGGGGGTTATACGCCTAATCCGGACGTGCACAATTCTACCTCGCGAAAAAGCTACACAAGTCTCATCAGATACCCTATGTAATTCTGATTCGATACTCTTCTTCGAAAGGTTTCTTATTATTCGGCTTAAGTCAAAAGACATTGCGATAACAACGTTCGATTCTATATATAGTATACTTCAACTATATAGTCTAGCAATCATGTAATTTCCAATTACAATAGAGGGACAAGATATTTACCTCGATAAGCCCATAATTATCCAAGTATAAAGTCGATCCTGGGCAACGTTTAGCTCCAACTCCGTGCGCTCCAACCCGCTCTAAACCACCCTTAGAAGTTCTAACCAACTTCTACATACTACTCCAACTAACCATGGAGATTTTCCTTAGGGTTTCGGTTTGGTGACTGACGGGAAGTATAATAGTATAACTGGGCTTTTGTATAGGTATAACCTTAGAATACTACAAGGTATACGGCTAAGGTAATTTGGGCATTATAACAATACTTTTGAGAGTATTTCTACCAAGAGGGGGGGGTGTATACCCCTCGGCCTACCCCACTAGGGGGGGGGGGATTCTCGGCCAAGGGGGGGAAAGAACTCTCGGCCACAAGGCCTTCTCAAAGGGGGAGGGTGGGACGAAACTGGAGACATGTATGATAACCAAATTAACAGTACACTGTGCCTTGCTAATAATGAGAGTAAATAAGAGTAAACCTTACCGTTTAAAAATAGGAAGCTTATGATCAAACTAGGGCCACCCGCCCGTAGTATCATTATGCAATCATACTCCTAGGACTATTTCACCCGCATAGGTCTTGTGGGCCCGCAATGAGCATATACATCATACTCGAATCGTGGGGAGCAAATCCACGGAAATGCAAAATGCAAAATGACCCGGGGATTGACCCCGTAATAAATAATATAACACTAGCACTAACGGCCATCATGAACAACATATGCAAGTTAGCAATCTTTAACTCTCATTAATTAAACTTAAGGCACTATCATGTAAAATCCGGGAATTTAACCCCAAAGTACTACGTACTTCTATTCCTTTAAAAAGAACCGTTTTCATATAAAAGCCACAAGATACTAACACCCGTAGTATCAAGGCATGTCTATTTTTCAAATCAAGTTACTACACCTTTAGAAATTTATTTCAAGGCTTTGAAACCAAGTAACTTCTACTTTCCAAACTCAAGTAACCTATACTTTTAAATCAAGTTACTTATACTCTTTAAATCAAGTATCGTATACTTTCAAAATCAAATCGTTTATTCTCTTTTAAATCATTCAAGTAAACCACTTTTTAACTTCCCATAAAGTCGTTATAACTAACTTCTCATAAAGTCATTATAACACTTTATGTTTTTAGAAAAACTAAGGCATTTACATCCTTTAAAAACCAAGTGAGTTTAACTTTCCAACTCAACTAAACTTGTACCTTTTTAAATCAAATCAATGGTACCAAAATGAAACCGAATTCATTTAAGACATGTACGTCAACCGTACTATACATTTATAATATTCATGTTCAAGAAGATAGGGAAAGTTCCACATACCTCTTCGGCTTAATCCACCCGCTAAGTTGAATACGCCGCACGTAGAATGTCAACCTATAATGACCATAATAGGTCTATCAACTTCTGTCTTTCTAAGGTAGAATAATACTAAGTATAAGGTCTCTTATTCTACGGAAAATTGGACAGCACTTCCCCTGTTTCTACGTACTTTTCCACATTTTTCAAGGCCCGAAATTAATAACCAATACTCCACATTTAAGGCACAACCAATCAAACAATAATACAACATATAGTCCTTTTTCAATTCTTTAATCCAAGTCGTTACTCCAACATGTTAATACGACATAACAATTATAACAACTAAACTCCCTTTCTTGTATAACATGTGACGATTATAACTAACAACCAAATTGATTAACAACTTCAATGGCTAACATGCCATGTCTCGGTTTTAACCCTTCAAATATCCTAAACACTTATAAATCTTTATTCCTTATAGCACAAGCTCATTTATCAACTACTATAACATGTAATATTCAATTACATTAAGAAGACAATGATCATTACCTCACTAAGCCCAAATATAATCCAAGATTAAAAGTCGATCCTTAGCAACTTTAGCTCCTTTCCTTTACGTTCCAATCCACTCCAAGCAACCCTTAGAAGTTCATAACCAACTTCTTTTCAAGTTCCAACTCAAAATATGAAGAACACCTTAGGGTTTCAAGGTGCGACTAGCGGATTAACGTAGTATTTCCGGGATTTAAGAGGTTGTTTATGCTTAGTATACTACTAGGGATCCTTGGTTTGAATATGGGGATTTATCAACAACATTTGAAGAATTTCTTGTTCTTCTAGAGAGCCTTGGCCGAGAGCCTCAATAATGCCAACAAGTTCTTGAAATTTTTCTAAGTGTCCAAGTCTTGCTACTAGTAGGTAGATATATAATGAAACCAAGGGTGAGGATTAAAACACATGTGTGTCCAAGATTAAAATCAACAAATATCTTGAGCCCACTTGGCCACATCAATTTCGCCCAACAAGGGTCATGTGGGGGTGACACGTGTCACCCTCCTTTGGTCCAAAATATTTTATCTCTCCAAAATTCTAATAAATTTTATAAGTCTCAAATAACAAATTTGAGAACCAAATTCCAATTATTAAACTATTTTTCTTCACGAGGTTCAGAATATTTTTCGTAGGAAAAAGTAATATTTCTTTCATTTCAAACATAAAGTCGTATTTTCTCACGTAGGTCCTTATATACATGTCCTGGAACTACGGGGTGTAACATCATCGATCCTCGAAACGGGTACTTATTATTGATAGTAACCTTATTCAGCTGTCGATAGTCAATACATATCTATAACGAACCATCTTTCTTTCGAACAAGCAATATTGGTGTACCCTATGGAGAAGTACTGGGCCTAATAAAGTCCTTCTCCAACAAGTCTTTCAACTGCTCGCTCAAATCTTTTCGTTCAACAGGAGCTATTCTATAAGAAGGAATGGATATCGGTTGAGGGCCCGAAAGTACATCTATGGTGAAATCAATCTCCCTTTCGGGAGGAATACCTGAGAACTCATCGGGGAATATATTGGGGAACTCATTAACCACAGGACTAAAGGGTTGGGGGTTTTGTCTCGGCATCTCGAACCCAAATAAGATGGTAGATATATCTTTTAGAAATCATCTTCCTTGTCTTGAGGAAGGAAATAAACCTATCCTTAGGCATCACAGAGTTGTCTTTCCATTCTAGAACTGGCTTGCCCAGAAAATGAAATCGAATGACATTCATCCAACAATCAACATTAGCATAACACGAGACTAACCAATCCGACGCCAAAAATCAATCATTTCTAACTCCACTAAGTTTGCTAAGGTGTGACGGCAAGCAATCATCACTACAATCCTGATAGACCCGTCTAGCAATTACTGGATTGCCATTTGGTGTAGATACTGCAAATGATCCACCCAATAACTCAGGCTCTCTACCAAACTTACCAACAACAAATGGAGTAACGTACGATAAAGTGGAGCCTGAATCTATCAATGCATATATGTCATGAGAGTAGATAAACAATATACATGTGACGAAATCAAGATATGACTCTAGATTCTATCGACCCACCAGTACATAAATGCGGTTCTGGTTACCTCCGAGCTAGACGTTCCACCTCTACCTTTGCCTCGATCGGCTGATGTTTGAGAACTTGCCCGAAAGGGTGTATCGATGATGAAGAAGAAACTATGAATTCGGTTGGTTGGGCCATGCCCTGCCCCCTCTCGAAGGCCAATTCTTCATAATGTGGTTGAGTTGCCCACAAGAATAGCATAAATCCGAGCCTTGACGACATTGCTCGAAGTGGGCTCTACCTCACCGATGGAATCAGTTTGGGCAGTTCTCGCTTTTGCAAAGCTACTTGTCGCAATTGCGAAGGTCTCCTAAACTGCAATTGTTGACTTGTGTCTGCATTTGCGGAGGTCGCCTAGTATAGAGATATTAGACTTTCAAGAATTCTGCCATTCTTTCATTATTTTTGGATGAAACTAATTGATTGGGTTTTGACTTGAGAGCATCACAAAATCTCAAGCTAAAGATTATACACTTACCTATTATGATTATACTTAATTTTTTCAATAATTGGCCATTCAAACAGGAATTTTGAGGGAAATTGGGGATTCTTTTACTAAGTCCTAAAATTGGTAAATTGATGATCTGAGTTAGTAAATGAACTCAAAATGGAATTCAACAATAGATTTGGACTCATAGAGTTATGACCATGTGGGCTCAGGTTGATTTGACCTAAACCGCGTATCAAATTATGAAATTGTGTTCAATAGCATTATTGTTGTCATTTAAGTATTCTTTTGGATAGAATTAAGCCGCTTGGAGAGTTTTCGACGTGGAAAGGTGGTTTTGGAAGGATAATGCTTTGCTCAGATCGTGGTAAGTTAAGATTTTTAGTTCAATGAGATATTTTTTCCAAATTGATATTGTTTTACATATACTACGTATATGAGATATTGAAATATATATGTGTGAGTTTTCCATGTTTTGATTAAGTCTAAGGCTCCGGATATAGCGTGCAGATTTGGATTCATCCTTCATGAGTCACCTAATCGTGTTCGTCTTGATGGTGTGCATGCAAGTTTGAGGCATTAAGAATTTTGGTTTATAGTTGAAGTTTGTGTCTTTATCATGCATACTGATTCATGGACTCTTGTTGATGCATTTTATATGAATGTGGTGCCTCTGCATACAAGTTTATGTTGTTTAATTTCTTTATTATCATCATCAAGGGATATACTGCAGAGGTTAATTTAGTACTTTTATACAAATTCTCGCCACTACCTTGTTGGAGGCGGTCGATAATACTTACTGAGTACTTCCCATACTCATGCTACATTTATGCAGTGTGTGTGCTGATTTTGATCCGGGTACCAACACTTTTTGAGACGGTGCTAAGAGATTGTTCAGGCTTTCCGTGATGAAATATTAGCTTTGTTCACAGTAGCGTAGAAGTTTTCTTTCCATTTACTTTACTGTTGTTTTCTTCCGAACAATATTGTGTATCTCACACATTGAATGTATTTCTTTATTTAATAGTTGGACCCTTATCTTTAGTTACTCATGACTTATGACACCAGGGTTTGGTCCTTGGGTCGTGGTTTAAACTTGCGCTATATTTCTCATACTTTTATCTAGCTTATTATCTTCTTAGACCTTCTTAACTCTTGCTAGGTTTATATCTCATCGGTCTATCGTGCTGTGGTTCGCCTGACGTGAGAATGATTAGGTGCATCACATCTAAAGTAAATTGGGTTGTGGCATATTGAGACTAATATGTTTGCTTTTTTGACTGATAATAGGGAAAAGTTCCCAACAAAAGAAAATGATACACAACATGTTAGCCATCAGGGTATACCATAAAAGTCGAGCATGAAGTTAGTGTAAACTTGCTGAATATGTATAATTTCTCAGCATTTGTGGCTGAGACGGAGGTGAAAGTAGAATTGGCAGTACTGAAGCAAATACCACCATAAAAAGCAAAGCACAGCAGTGTTAAGAAAATTGGTCAACTAAAATATGAGTCAGTTTTAAAAACCATAATCACTTTGCGCCTACACTAACTATTAAGAGAGATGCAGTACAACACAAACTTCATAAACGAAAGAGAATAGAGATCACAAGAGATGTTAAAAAAAGACCGAGAAAAGAAATATTACATGGCAAAACACGTGGCAGGGCTTGTTTACCACTGATGTGTCTCATCTTACAGTATTGGTCTCAGGATGTTAGGAGATACAGTTGGAAAATAAATGGGATTAATAGGTCTTGCAAAGTTTTTGTATAGGTGGGATATCGGCTCAAGTTTAGAGAAGTACCTTAGTCATTATCACAAACATAACACTACTCCCTCCGTCCCAATTTGTATGATGTAGTTTGACTCGACACGGAGTTTAAGAAATAAAGGAAGACTTTTGAATCTTGTAGTTTAAAATAAGTCAAAGATATTTGGGTGGTTATAGATTATCTCGTTAAGCGTAAAAGGTAAAGTCTAAAGTTAAATTGTTTCCAAATAAGAAAATGTGTCGTTCTTTTTGGGACTGACTAAAAAGGAAAACGTGTCATATAAATTGGGACAGAGTGAGTAATAATTAACCTATATTCATATTGGACTGTCTATTCCCTCCTTACATCTCTGATAAGAGGTTGCTGATTTTCCGAAGCTCCTCAAGAGCTGTCATGGCTGTTCCTCCACTTTTACCAGCCAAATCATTCTTAGAGACGTCTAAAAAGGTCCCAACATGAACCTGATCTTGCTGGAACTCCAACTCAATCACCTAGAAAAATGATCAGTGATAAATGAATGAATAGACCATATAAACGAATGAACCAGGTTTCCTCCATTAGAGTATCTACAGCTAACTTTTAAGTTGGAACAGGAACTACATGACCATGTCAACACGCTACATTTCTCGCAAATAATTGAAATCACAAAAATACTTAAACTGAATTAGTTAATGAACAATTTATCTATCCTTGTGCATGTTTTTCCAATAACTTGGCAATATAAAGTAATAATCCAGTTCAATTGTATTAAACGACCAATCTAATTTATCCGACAGATCACCAGAGAGCAAATACAGATCAAGCCAAGTAATATATCACATCACTTCTATCCCTTTAAAAACCTGCTATATGGAGGTGTCAGACAAAATTATTTTGTGAAACTCATAAGCATGCCTCATTGATATTGAGGCCGCAGGTCCATCTCTAAAATTCTACTTTTGGGAAGCAAAACCTATAATCAAATAGAAGATTGAAACATCTTTACTTCGCAAAAAGGAAAATAAAAAGGGAAATGGAGAAGATAAAGAACAAAGAGATCATGCTAAGCTGAAATACATGAATCTGGAAAGATGAAGTCTTGACTAAAATAGAAGAAATTAGTAGAATACATCATATACAGAAAAAATATTAGAATTGACTCAACTTCATAATTAAAGCTCCAGAAGGTCTTGGGAAAATTATAAGAGCTATATCCACATAGGTAATTTTATTAAGAATGTTCCAACAAAAATAGGGCCTGCTAACCATCGAAAGGACAAATAAATTATTTATTAACTAAGTCTGCAAATATTTGTCTTAAAATACTAAAAGCAAAGATATAGTCATAAATTACCCAAGGGAAATTGTTCCCCAACCAAATAAGAGGAATTAAATGACTTATATGGGACTACTATATACAAAACTAACAACTACACTTGAATCCCAGAATCCTCGTGAACCATTTTACTCTATTCGGAAGTTTTATTCCAATATTCAATAGGATAACTACATATAAAGGAAAAAAGTAAAGCACTCTTACCTGGATATTCTCGCGCATTGACTGTCCAAGATTTCTCAATGTAGCTATAAAACTCTGGTCAACAGTTTCCCCTCTGATGATTTCATTGTTATGAGAGGCATCAGCTGTAGAAGATTCAGCTGGAATGGTCAGATTATTCCCACCATTGCAAGCTTTTATGGAATCACACAGACCACTTCTTTCAGATGTTCCCTCATCAGCATTTTGTCCAAATTTCCAAAACCTCTGAAATTTACCAGAAAGAAATTTCTGCTCCTTCAAGCCTGTTGTACATTTGCCCACAGAGGCATCATCGTGTTCAGATTTTAAACAGACCGAATAAAAAATAGGGAGAGGTGAGCTTCCCGGATGAGTCCCAGACACCTCACCTCTACTGGCATCAACATTATTTTCATCTGCATAGAAGTTTGATGCAACACTACTCTCAGATCTATTTTTAGGATCACCAGCATGGCCAATAGGACTTGGAGGATCCGAATCACTAGCAGCATTTCTGCTTGACCACGTTTGCTCACATGCGCAAGTTAAATCATCTCTATTGTCACCATCTTGTACATTCACCGCAACTGGATTTTTCTCCTGAACATTATCATCACCAATATACTTATTTACATCATCCGAACCAAGCTCCTGAGCCAAATCTTTCAACAATTTTTTCCTAACCGATAACTTGGGACCTTTTCTTTCATTATCAACCTTAGATGGGGATGGATCAGACTCGGTTTTAGTAAGACGCAATCTAAATTTGTCAGACCAACCTTTTCTTTGCTTTGAAGTTTGTTTCTGTATGCTATTTTGCTTGTGCTCTTCTTTGTGTACAACTCTCCACTTTTCTTCCCAATAGCTTTCTGGTACCAAATATAGCGGAGTTCTTTGGGAGCTTAAATCAATTGAATGGCTAAGACCTCTCACGACTGTTGACTTACTTCTACCATAGTGACTAACTAAGGGAGTTGAATTGTTGGCATCCATTGCCAAAGCCTGCAAGGATTTTGCCTTTGCTATCAGTTTTTCTAGACTTGTGTCATCTGGAAAATTAAGTAATCTTTGAAGGCAGACAGTAGCATTTTCAGTGGCAAGTAGTGAAGGTCTCAAGTGAAGTATCATAGTAACTGCATAAGCTGAGATGAATGCTCCTCTGTTCGAATTCAAGACACTGCAGCTGGAGTCAGCAAAAGATTTCTCCAACTTCTCGTTTTCACATGCAAATATTTCATCCCAGATTATCAATAGGTCTTCAAGTGCAAATTCACGCCCAAATAGTACTCGTAACCAACGAAGTGCAAAGTACTGTGGTTCAACCCCTAGCTCCCCAAGGTGGCTGTGGAGAGAGGAATCAATAAGTGAAAGCAAATGGTAAAGTGCTGCTGAAGCTTCAATGACGGGGGGAAACCCAGTACCACATGGTGAATGGGAGAAAAACTCTGCCATAGCAACTGCACCACCAGCCCCATTCATCAGAACATCAAACATACAGTATGCATCGTGTTCCATAAACTTCTCCGACAAAAGAATACCAAGCTCACCTTCACTACCATAAGCATCACTCAGTAAAACAATGCGTTGTATCTTGGGATCTAGTTCCATAATTTTCAGTGGACTGCTTTCACATCTATTTTCATCTTCCTCAGATTCTGAAATTTTTTGGAAATCAAATTTATATGTAAAATCATTTTCATGAAATGAGAAACCATCAAATTTGTCAGCAAAATGATCTTCGTAAAGATTCCTCACTTCAGAAAGCTGCTCAATATCGGCTTGAAGAACATAGAGAAGTGGGGCCAATAGTTCATGCATCCCTGCAAACCAAAAGCAGAATGCTTTATCACCTTACTCAGAGGAAAAAACAAAGATCAATTATTTCAAGATTAGAAGACACATGGCATACACACCTTCTTTCAAGAAAAAGACACGTGTCATGGTAGCAAATTTGGACTCCAAGTTTATGTTAGATTACGAAGATCGAAAGGAGTAGAAAAGAGGGGAGATTTGCCAGGGTCAGTGTTTTAAAAGGCAAGGCATCGGCCAAGGTGTTTTATCTATCACGAGGCAAGGAGCAAGTCTCAAGACGCAGAGTGCAGTCCCATGAAACATATTTTTTTCTTTTTTGCTATTTCAAACAGAAAAATGCACTAATATAAAAGAAGAAAGGAATCATTCTCAGACAAGTATTACTTGGTGCACATGTACATGAAAGTTTTTTAACTTTTGACGCGTGATTGCTAGGGTTTGAATACTTTTGAAAGAATTATATTTTGGTTCAATATCTACGTTCATTTTATTTTAACAAGATTCTTGTCCATTTTTCTATTTAAAATGGCACACACGCCCATTTCATCTACAACCATCAATTCTCCGTAAGAGATCGAAGTGAAGTCATCAATTTGAATGGTCTCCCCTAAGATCGACCTCTTTTCCAAATAAACCGAACCTCGATACCACATTCATCAAAAAGATATGGCCCTCATCAAAAAGATATGACCCTCTCTCTGGGTTGCACAACCCCTTTAGATCGTTCTATTCGTGCTTGAAAACCGTTACTTGTAATCTAATCCGGAGGCACAGTACCCAACGAGAAGAGAAGACACATAATTCATTTCATCTACAGCCGTCAACAACAACATACCCATGTTATCCCACAAGTGGGGTCTAGGGAGGGTAGAATTTACGCAAACCTTACCCCTACCTTGTGAAGTAGAGATGTTGTTTTCGATAGACGAGAGAACATTTCAAAATAGGTTTGAAAAATACAAGGGTGAAAGAAGCTCAGTTGAAAATACTAAGAAAAGAGAAATATTGACAGCAAAATTAGTAAGATAACCAAAGCAAAAGAACAACAATAGTGATAAAATTGAAGAATAAGATAATAATAATAATAATAATACATAATCGTCACTGTTACAAATTTCTAGAATTTACTCTTCTTAACTCTTCAGAGAATGGTTCTATCGTCAACTCTGAATCTATTAATTTCCGCCCCATCCCAACACGACTACATCTTCTTGGGCGACCTTCCACGGCAAGTTCTCATCTTTTATCTCTTATTTTATTTCCCTCTAGTGACTAGAATTAGAATTATTGTCGATGAGAATGGAGGTGGAGTACAATAATCCCGTCGTACAAGAACAAAGGTGATATCCAAAATTGCAATAACTATAAGGGTATCAAATTACTAAGCCACACTTTCAAAGTTTGGGAGAAGGTGGTAGAGAAGAGGATAACACTAGGTATGTTGTTGTTGTCGTTGTACAAAGCAAAGACACTGAAGCTTCAATCCGAGTTGGGTAATGGAGAAATAGTATTTAGAAGGTTAATGTTCAGTAAATTCTAAGGAAAATTAAGAGAGGCTGAAAATACAGAGATTTATGAATTAATTAGTCAACTTGTGTTGTGAATTGGAGAATGCTGTCGGGCTTCGCCTAAAACTTGGGATGTTCCTACAGCGAAACTTGCGCCTCCCCTAGCCTCCAGGGGCATTTTGATATGCCTAACCCAGAGAACCACCCGGGAAACAGCTTTTAAAACAGATGACAGGGTGAAGCAGACGCTTCAAGACAAAATGGGTTATTACGCACCACACAATGCTACAAAAAATGTAGATTAAAGGTAGCAGCACACAACATAGAACATTGGATAAAGACACACCATAAAAGGATGTCTCTTTTCTTTTTCCTATCTGGGACAAACTAACAGAGCACAGAGTCTTGATTGATAATGGGACATTGTGTCTGGGATAATATTTAGAACATGCATGGCATTTGAAAGACTTTCATCTGCATTAACTAATTACGAATGCAAAATTTCTTTTATGGATCTTATCAAAAAAGATTATTTTATGCATGACAACAGAAACAAGTAAAGGCACCTAATCAGAAGGACCAAATGGGATGAAATACTATATTGACCTTGTCTGTATCCGAACTCTGGATGTCTAAGGCACCAAAGCAGCAATATTCTTCTCAACATGGCTTGACATCCAGGTGTTTGGAAGTAGCTACCATGCTCAGGATATAGACGAGAGAGATCCTGATCAACCATTCTCTCCAATTCAGCATTCCTGAAGAAGCGACTCCACATGCTATCTGCATTAAACAGGAATTAGCGCGTAGGTCAACCACAAGCTACTGGGCTCACCAAGTGGCTTTTTCCAAATGGCAGAAGTAGGGCTGATTGGATTCTTAACCCAAGGAATCAAAATGGGATGTATTAATTGAGAGACAGGTTTTAAAAAAACAAAGAGCAATCGAAGAACCATATCAAGTTGCAGTATCAAATAAAAATGTCAAAAGGGAATCAGATTATTTCTAGCAAAAATAATATGAAGTTAAAATGAAAAAAGGTGCACAAAGTGAATAGTTTTCATCATGAAGATATGGAAAAGGGACAAAATCACTTTATCAGGTATCCTACCTGGATTTTGTGAGAGTGGATTGTCCATGACAAAATCAGGAGAATTACTCCCATCTTTCGGAACATGTGGATCAATTAGAAGCTGCCGCCTTAAAGAAGCATACCTGAAGAAAAGCAAAAACAATACCTTACAAGATTTATAACCAGTATGTTCCATTGAACAAAATTCAAAAGATATGCTGGGATAACCATCAGAACAAAATTTACAAGAAGCAACAAGCTCAAATTGACTACATCAATAGATCTTGTTTTGTCACTGAATTTGACGCCGAAAATTCCAAATCTGTAAACAATGACCTAAGCTTTGTGGAAATGAGCTACTCGGCAGCCTAACATGTGAAACAGCATTACTTCTCTGTAGTTGTAAGTCACATAACAACTAATTCGCACAATTTAATTTAGGCGATATCAATAGATGTAACAATACACAAATAAATATTTTACTATCTGGTCCATTATTTCGACTTCAAACATGAATTTGAAGTTTCAAAACGGGTTTGAGGAGTACTTCAAGTAAAATAATGGTTTCCAGTCACAAAACTTGAACATTGTGAAATTCATGTCGAAACACCCGTTTTGATCATTAACTTGAAAATACTGTTTTTTCTTAAAGCTTAACCAAATCATGTCCAAACACAAACGAAGAGAAGTGATTAAGAAAACATTGCATTTTTATACCTTCTACGGGAGTCGGCCGTGACGCGACGAAGATGATCGATGGATGGATCGGGGGAAGAAGGCAAAATACCCAAATCAATACGCCACTGCACCCCCCTAAGATCTACAAAATGTCGAGAGGTGGACATAGCTGACAAATTCAAATCAATCAAACTGCATACCTCCCAACAGAATTGGACACAAATGTCGAGAGATTGCCGCTCTTTTCTTGTAGAAAAAGCTCCACCATCTTGGATTAAGGCTCAAAATAATTCTATTTACTTTTTATACTGCATTAATGATTCATATTCTTTGAGAAAGTGTCGCACTTAGATAGAGGGTATGTTTAGTAGCCCAAATGTAAAATATTTTTCATGCAAAATATATTTTTGAAAATAAGTGAATTTTTTATTTATTTTTTAGTATTCAGTAATAAAAGTATTGATATGTAATCCACCAAAATATTATTGTGGTGGATGGGTGGGGCGGTGGGAGTGGAGGTTGGGGTGGCGGTGAGAAAAGATAATGTGACTCGTGGAATTGTGTTTTCTACTTTCAATAGAGAAATCACTTTTTAAAAATTTAATTTTATAGAGAAAATACTTTTTAAGATATTTTAATCATGGATCTCATACCAAACAGATACATTGTTTATAGATGAAATAAAATAATATTAAGTTTGATGAGATAAAATAAAATATTTAAAATTTTGAATTGTTTTCCTCCCCTCCATACCAAGAGATTCTTTCTAGTTTCTTCTCTTCTCGGATCACATAATCAAAATACCTCTGATTTCAGAGGTTGACATCATCTTTTTAGACGTGTAAAAATGATAAAACAATTAAAAATAAATTACGAGAAAAGAAAACATGACACCTCTTCCCCAGCATAAAGGAGAACTGATAATGAGAAATTAAGCTCTATTTATTAGAAAGTAAGAAACGTTACGTTCTAGCTATTAAAAAACAGTGTGATGCACTAAGCGTTCGCTATGCGCGTGATCCGGAGAATGAACTATTGTACGCAGTTTTACTTCACATTTCTACAAGAAGTTGTTTGCACGACTTAAAATCATGACCTCCTGATCACATGGCAGCAAGTTACCCATTCTAACTATTCTCAGGATCAAATTCTATTTGAAACCAATATAAGACTACAACAACAAGAACAACATACTCAGTACAATCTCATAACGTGGGTTCTGAAGAGGGTAGAGTATATATTACTATACGCAATATAGGACTGTTAAGATGAATTCTCCGCCCATTGAAAATTTTCCCAAAATTTACTTTATGATGCTGAAATTTCATCAAATACTCTAAAAATGTTTGAATAAGCAAAGAGGGAAGTGTTCAAGTCTATGCAAATAAAACTAAACAAAAATTCATAAGGGAAAATTGGTGTGTTAAGTTTGTTATAAAAGAAAGTAATTCACTCAAATTACTTAGAAACTTTGGGCTTTGATAGATTGAACAATAAGGAAATCAAATCTATCAGCCAATTCACTCAAATCACAACAACATAATTTTTTTGGATCAACCTTGTACTTTTTTTATCTTCTTCTTCAACAAGAACACCAAGAACACTATGAATATTCAAATTTTTCAATAAGCTCAAAACAACTTCAAATTCCTTCAAATTTCAGATCTCAATTCCTTATAACCTAGATGAAATCCCAATACTTTTTACGCTCAAACAACCATGGAATCTTCAAGACTCACTTTTAAGTTCTTCAAACCAACAATGGTAGAATCTTCAAATTAACTCCAAATGACTTGAAATTTCGGATGTAGAATCAAATAACACTAGAAATGTGAATCTAGTGTCAAAAACAACAAAAAACAAGGATTGAAACAAGTTTTTGTGGAATTTTCATTTTTATTTTTATTTTCTTCAAATTGGAACAATTTAAGGATTAAGAATTATTGGAACAACTATTTAGTTTAAGCTCTGATACAAAATGATATGATCCTAACTAGGAAAGTATGAAAATAACAAGTATGCAAAAATTAAATATAGGAGAATTCAATAGATAAGATAGAAGAAATATGAGATGAGATTAGAAGAAAGAAAGGATTTAATCTATTAATTGGTGTGACTAAAAACATTGGATTGGTTACCAACACATATTAATCAACAAACAAATATATGAATTAATCAATCTCCCATTAATGTCTACAAAAAATTGAACTCATACATGAAAATCAAATCCTAAATTATTCAAGAGATATAAATTATTCAAGAGATGATCAAGATAAGAGTTAAAGGAATCCTCCCACTAATGTCTACAAACTAACCTAAGCTACATAAAGGAGAAACTACACTCAAAAGTTTCATCATAAATCTCAAGCTAAGTAATGAAAATAGGTCAAGGCAAATATTTATAGTTTTTATCTTTACATGTATAGTCACATTCTATGCAAGCTTGCAATTATAACCATACATCTAATGTTTGGGCTTCTTTAAGAGACAAGCTTTGGGTCTTAAACTCTTGAAGTCTTCCTCCATGCTATCTTACATAGGTTGAAATCCCTCCAAAGTTCTCTTCAAGTGCTTCCACAACTTCATTTTTCATGAACTGACTTTCAAGTCATTGACTTGACTTCTACTACAAAGCCTCAATGAAATTTGAGCACTTGAGACATCCTCTATCGTATCAAGAATTCCCCTAACTACTTGGAACGATGTACATAACTGCTGCAACACAAATCTTCGGGTGGAAGAAGATCTCAACTCGATGGTTATCATATCCGACATAACTAATAACTGATATGACTGCCATAAACCTTAAATTAGGCATCATGGGCTGAGAAAAGGAGTGTGGTAAATCAATATGACTCGTACCAAAGCATGTCCCGCACGGAGACTGGAAGGAAAGAACTCGGCCAAAACAATCCAGCGTTCGATAAAAAAGAAATACCAAGCCCTCCCGACAGCCAGGGAATCAGGGCCTCTAAAATTAACTGATCATTATTTTGTCATAACGATGGTCGAACTGGTCACAGAGATGAAAACTATAAAAGATAAGGTTAATTGTGTTGAAAATTTACTAATGTAGAAATAAGTTTAACCCATTATTTATGACTCGAACAATTGAGGCATCACACGTCGGAAACGTTATTTTCACACATGTGCACACGTAGTGTCAAGTATCATAAATTTAATTAGTGAAAGAGATATTGGTACGTAAGTGAAACGTTTGAGACATAGAATGATGGATGATTATCGGCCGAATGACACGTGTTCCGCGTTGGTAAATGAAATAAGAAATGTACAATGTATTAAAAGATGAAACGAGTCATGAATCACCGCGGAGCCAAGACAAGCACCGCATCGCCTCCTCCCTTGAGTCGTGACACTAAATGGGTTTTGTGTTCGGTGATTTCTTTGGGCGTAAAGCGACTGCGACGCCTGATGAGGGCGCGACGGCAGCTGTCGATCGCGATGGGAGATGAAACGATATGACTTTTGGGCTGATTTTTTAGCATTAAACCTCTATTATTTCTCACATGAATTCAGTCATTATTTGACTGAATTATAACTCCACATTCAAGGTCATTACATGGTCATTCAAGGCCTTTACTTGGCTATGTGGAAGGTCATATTCTCCACACTATAAAATGAAGCCATGGGTTCATTTGCAAAACACTCCATACTTGTAGGATTTCAGAATTTCTGAAATCTCTTCCTCTCTTGCAATCTTCCACACACTCAAAGATTCTTCTTCTCTAGCGAACACTTGAGTCTCCTTTGCTCACTTGTTTGATTGTTGTTTTATCTTGGGAGATAAGTTATCAACACACCGTTAAAGAATTATACGGGGCAATATTATCTTAAGGAACAATTGAATATCAATCGACTCAGCAAGTCATTTTCCTTGTTCTATTTCCAGATTTCTAAACACTTTGTTGTTGCTATCAAGGTCAAGAAGTTTGTTGAAATTGGAGCAAACACTCAAGAACTACTCCAGAACGCAGATTCAAGACGGATCAAGAACCAAACGTTTTTTTGTGGTTGTCACAACTCTTGTTAGGCTTCAAAGTCTATTGTATTGTAATTCATTTTGTTTATCCTTTCTAAGCACTAGTGGTAGTTGTCTACTATTCTCGTACATCTATTGTGTAACTCACAATATTAAGATAATATTGGTACTAGTGCTAAAAAGATGTATGTCATCAAATTTTATCCTAGTTTTGAGTCTCTCTTTGACGATAGTTACAAATTTGTTTTCGCCAAAGGTGAGATCTCCGTTGTTGATCTTGTTGATCTTGAACTTGAAGATACGGTTGATAGCCATGTTGATAAGGATAAGGGTTAAGGAAGAGTTGCTGTCACCGCTCCCTAGAATGGTGGAAACAAGTGTCCACAAGAGGTTGAGGATGTCAACTAAGACATGAGGAGAAGGATGAAGATGATGTTCCATTTTGTAGCAGAAAGCCTACATCTTATGGTAAGGATAATTTGGATACGTCACTGACGTGGGCCAGATTCTAAAGGTATGAGTTAATTAGTCTTCCTTATCCATAATATGTTTAGAGAATTTCTGAATAAAAGGGAATAAAATAAGGCTAGGAATAAGAAGTGTTTTCATTAAAAACCTTATATTCCATCCACCCTAAAATCAGAAATTGGACTACTCACCTTTCCGTTTAAAGATTGGACTGTTAAAAATAACGGCCTAAAAGAAATGGACTTAGATTGTAATAAACTGGATTTATGGACAATCCTAAGTAAGGGAAGAGGACTAGTGGACCAAAGACAAGGACTAGATACAAACATGTCACCGTTTTCGACAAAAGATCCGTCTTTTGACAGGATAGTAGTGAACACTCAGTCATACAAAGCCTATGGGCGACTGGAGTTGGTCAGATCTGTTACATGACATGACGATGTTGGACACTTAGTCATACGGGCGACTGGAGTCGGCTAGAGTTTCCAGATCTTAAATGATTTGAAGGCCAAAAGAAAGCGTAAATGGACACTCGATGCGCGAGGTAGCGGAGTGGGCGGAGTAACTAGATCATATATGATCCGGTTATGCCCTAACCACGGACAAGAGGTTGTTCATGTGAAGCAATGCTACCTTCAAAGTAGAAGAAGTTGAAGAGGTTGTCCTCAAAAGGACTTAAGGGAATGAGATCACTCTTAAAAGAGGTGATACATGTCCTAAACTTCGTTTCAAGGACGTTGTTGGGCAATATGGCTTGAGTCTTCGCCTCATGTCCCGCAAGTCGATGATAACTAAGAGTGGTACAGTAATATTGTAGCAAAATGGATGATAAATTTGTAATTCGTGCATATATGCCATCATAGATTAAGACACGTTGAATAGAAAGTCAGTCAAAGGCTAACTAAGTTGAGATCGTTGCCATCTGTTGATATAAACCCTCAAAATATGTATGAGGTAAGCGAAGAGGCAAAATCACATTTCCATTCCGTCAAAAGGAATAGCGAAAGAAGCACCGCTATAACTTTGTAACACCTACATGGGTGATTTAAAGTTTGTACAAATAAAGGGGGAGACAAGAACGTTATGATCTTCATCGACGATGGTACAACGTATTGCATCCTTTATTAAAAAAACAAAGATGAAACCCCGTCGGAGCGCCTCCTCTAAGAGTCGTGGCGCCAAGCTGGTTGGCGGAATTGAGGCGCGGCGCCTCGAGCAGGCCGCGGCGCTTTAGGCGGCGGTTGAAAGCCTACGGTTTGAGGAATTCGTATGGATAGAGGGCGAAAATGTGAAGCATGACTGCTTCTTACTCACCTCAGACCAACGGTGTTTGCCAAGCGCAGATTCGTATGCCCAAGATAATTGGGTCAAGGCGATCCTTACCGCTAATGCGATTCTCACCGGAATTCCGCATAAGAATAAGTATAACCCTCCATGTGAAACTTAGAAAGAATCCCATATACAAATGTTGTGATATGGGGTAGTGTGACAAGTGTTGAGACACTAAAGCCAAAACAGGTCAAGTCGGACCTAAGACTGTAGATTGTATATCCACTGGATATGCAAAGAACAATAGTGCTTATCGCATCTTGGTGCCAAATAATGCTGAATTCTTTGAAGATGACTTTCCTTGAGAAGGAAAAAAGTAGTAGTTGCTCAAGGTTAACAAGAACCCGTGAATGTCTGATTGTATGGAACTAGACGTTCCAGATCTATAGGACTCGAAAGTTGCTGACTATCTGGAGCCCAATGCTCCAGATCTACAGAACTCAGAGATTCTAGATGTTGAACCGAGACCGAGCAAAAAGATGGGACAAAGACTTGTTCCATGCCTTCTAGCTTATATGGTTGAGAATGAACCATGGATAAAATGAGAATTGTCATCTCCAGAAGCGCTGCTTTGGAAATAATCTAAAAGAGAGAAATAGACTCCATCAGATAGAACCACACTTGTGTGATGGTTAATCTTCCTCCAGGAAAAGAACCTCTTGGTTGTAAAAGTGGATACTCAAAATGAGTACAAAGTGGATGGATCTATTGACGAGTATAAGTCCTCTACTACTTGGACATGTGCTCCTATGTGAATAACTTAATATCCAGGGCCACCGCAGTCTTGCGTGACATGGATGTTAAGACAGCCTTCCTAACCGGAGAGTTGGTTTGATGGACTGTTGGGCTTCTTCCTGAAATTCCTTTATGGTCCCTGAAATGTTTATATTTTGGTCCTGGAATTTTCAGATGAAACAGAAACAATGAATCTGACTACAGAAACATTGACTCTGAAGAAGAAATCCAACAGTTGGAAAACCAAAAGTCCGAAAGTGGAAGAAGAAAGTAATACGGAACAACCCGAGGGGTATGTGGTTCCAGGGAAGAGAAGAAAGTCTGTCGACTTGTCAAATCTCTGTGCGGGCTAAAACAGGCCTGAAGCAATGGCACGAAAACCTTGATAGTACTCTACTATCGAAGGGTTTCTCCATTAATGAATGTGAAAATGTCTCTACATGAAATGTAATGCTGACTTGTTCGTTAGGATATGCCTTACGTAGATGACAGGTTTATCACAGTGAGAAGTCCTAGTTTGATCCTAGAGACTAAGATTATGTTGAAACGATGTTTCAATATGAATGATATGTGTATTACAGATGACATCTTAGGAATTGGGAATTCCAAGACATCTAACGGACTAGTCTAAACTAAACTCATTTGTGAGGTGTTTTGACAGTCTCGTTGAAGTCACCAATGGATATGAATCATAGAATTGATTGGAATCATGGTGCACCCATATATCAGGAGCGATAGACGCAGGTCACATAAAGTTCAATGTATCTTACACACTACAACTGACCTGGTATCGACTCATAAAGAAGATCGATTGAACTAAGGTTCACTGGTAATGATCAATAGAAGGCTTTAAATCGGATGTGATGACATCTGAAATATTCTCCTACCTATCGAATGATGGTATTCTGGATGTCCTGGGAGAACACAGTAATGCAAACTGGACATCAAACTAGAAGAACACCAAAGCCACAATTGTATGTGCATGGTGTGTCTTCGAAAAATCCTCTAAGTAAACTTGCATCGGCCGATTCGTGGTGGAATCAGAGTTTATCTCTTTGTACAAAGCATGATGAGAAGTTGAGTAACTTCACGACCTCTTAGAGGATGTCCCTTCTTGGGAGTAACTCGTGTCTGCTCTAGTTTGACACTGTGAGAGCACATATGACGGAGTCTGGACATATGTGTCGCAGACATAAAATCGTATGACAGTTGATCGGGTGACACATCCTTGATTACTAAATCAAATGATATACCAGACCCTTTAATTAAGAGATTACCCAAAGATCAAGAGTTCTGCCGGTCTAGGGGAATGGGCTTAAAACCCAAATATACGAACTGATACGGTGGATACCCAACCTAACGGACTGGATATCCCAGGCATTAGGTTCAATGGGAAAACTAAATCGTAAAAGTTCAGCGAAACGCTTCGATGGAAGCAAGAGCACTTCAGATAATGATTTCTATATAGAAACATAGATCCAAGGCCGTTCCCGTGATAGACATTAAGAGCAACCTGCAGAGTGGTGTAAATGTTAAGTTTCAAAAACCTATAATGATCCTCAATGATTGAGGTTAGGTTTGGGGAAATTTTTAATGGTGCCTAACACTTGTGAAGTGGGGTATTGCAGGATACCTTGTAGGAGACCACCTATTTAAGTGCGAGGACATGCCACCTCAAATGAACGTACTTAAGAATCCAAGAGTGTCCACAACCCACGACGGACAAACCTTAAAGAAGGATAGAGTAAGGAAAGGTGTTGTGTTGGTACCGTTGTCTTGGCTTACACTAAACACTGACGGTTCAAGACATCACATTCACCGCGCAGTAAGTAAGTCCAATGGTATTCTACTATGTAAGGTTCAAAGCTACGACTACCTATCCAGATGCAACATCGAACCGCCGAAAAATTGCTAGAAAGACACCTTGTGAGTGCGCCAAAATCTCTTTCAAGAAGGGATTGTTGGAAATTTACTAATGTGAAAATAAGTTTAACCCATTATTTATGACTCGAACAATTGAGGTCTCGCACGTCGGAAATATCGTTTTCACACACGTGCACACGTAGTGCCAAGTAACGTAAATTTCATTAGTGAAAGAGATATTGGTACGTAAGTGAAACGTTTGAGACATAGAATGATGGATGGTTATAGGCTGCATGACACGTGTTCCACGTTGGTAAATGAAGGAAGAAGTGTACAATGTGAATCGTCGCGGAGCCAAGAAGGGTCGCGACGCAACGTCGTCAGGGCCGCGACGCTCCAAGCGCAATCGACTCAACAAGCCATTTTTCTTGTTCTATTTCCAGATTTCTAAACACGTTTTTGTTGCTATCAAGGTCAAGAAGCTTGTTGAAATTGGAGCAAACACTCAAGAACTACTCAAGAACGCAGATTCAAGACGGATCAAAAACCAAACTTTGTTGTGGTTGTCACAACTCTTGTTAGGCTTCAAGCCTACTGTATTGTAATTCATTTTGTTTATCCTTTCTAAGCACTAGTGGTAGTTGTCTACTATTTTCGTACATCCATCGTGTAACTCACAAATTGATGATAAATGGTGATTTTACTACTTATTCTAGGCTCTTTATTTAGTGTTTGCTTCATTTATTTACAATATGAGGCTATTTATGACATGTATTGCTATTATTCAGGGTCGTCTTTGGACCTGTGCGAGGTGTGCTACCGCACAGGGCCCCTCGAAAACGAAAAATTTAGGGCCCATTTTTTCATTTTTTATTAAGTAGTATTAGCCAAAATTTACTGTAGAAACTCATAATTCGCAGGTCTTAACTCAATTAAAGATCCACTTTTATGAATTAAAACAGAACCCTCAAAATGTTTGAGACGGCCTTGCTATTATTTCAGGAATGTTGAAGATTGGTGGGTGTTGGAGTCAAACGAAGTGAAATTGAGTAAAAACAAAAAGCTGAGGAAGAGAAAAACATCCGGTGGTGTCGCACATGCGCATCCTCCTGTGGTGGATCGCACCTGCGCTGCCCTGAAGAAATTCCAAGTCTCATACTTGCGAGCAGAACATCGCACCTGCGAACATGAGCAAAATGGACTACCTCGCACATGTGTGTCTTCGGTTCGAACCTGCGATCCAGTTGACTTAGTCAAACATCGCACATGTGATGCTAAATTCTGCAAGTCCAACCAACGGGCTTCAGTTCTGGACAGATCTGTCATTTCACATTTTTGGATCCCCAAACCATATAAAACTCGACCAAGCTCTCCTGGACATACCTTTGAACGGTTTTTATTTATAATGAAGTGAGTTTATTGTTTCTTTAATTATTCGTATTCTTTAATGTTTTCTAAGGGATTAGCTAACTCTAGGACTCGTTCATTTATTTCTGTTTAAACTCAAAAGAGGCAAATTTGGGATTGGAAAAGATTAATTAACAAGAATTTGGGTGTTATCCCTCATCTAGTGAATTCGACCTAGGGATAGGCGAATCACTTATAGTTGCATTTGGGTGTTCTTAATGCTCCTAGTTGCCTTAGGAATATTCAATTAGATAGTCCTATTAGTCTTCGAACGATGCTAATTTAAAATTGTTATCCGATGCTAATTAACATAATCTCGCTCATATTTGTGAAATCATGAAATACATTGAATCGTGACTTGAGAAGTGATTTTCCTTATATCCATATTTGTGACCATTGAGCATTTTACTTGCTTACTAAATTAGTTTACATTTCCGCATTAAACGTAATTTTCTCTAAACAACCCTTAAGTGTTTGACTTAGCGTAGTTGGTGAAAATGTCTACTATACTTGATCGTCTACATATTATTCTCTGTGGAATTTGATCCTGACTCATAATTGAGTAAATTATATTACATACGATCATGTACACTTTTAATTAATAGAATGGATTTGGACGTTATCAAGTGACAAAAGAAAATGAGATTAGACCCCGGAAAGAGAAATCAATAATATTGGTGTTGACTACCATCACGACCGCGGGCATACTACAGAAAATTGCTAAGGAGTACAACTAGAAGTGACTCACCTTTTGAACCAACGATATCTCAAAGAGGTCCTTGGTATAAAGGAAAGCAGATGTTTGTCAAAAATGATCCTTACACCGATCCACCTCAACCTCCATCTCCAAAACGGGTTGTAAACATCGTGGAAGCCGAGGCCAACGTAGTCTCAACGCATAAATACGTCAAGGTTTCAGCCACCCACAGTAAAAAGAGTCGAGAGATTTTCAACAATAGTTCCTTCGGTGAGGAAGACACTAAAGGCCTACTACCAATGCATTGGTAGTTAATTTACATGTTTATGATACTGATGTTAATTAAACATGTTCTGATTGAAATAGGTAGTTTAGTGAGCCTCATTCATGCACAAGTCCTAGAGAAAATGGAATTGGCCGGTAAGGTCATCCCAACAACTGGCCGATGTGTGTTTTAATACACAGGTTGTGATAGTGTAGGTATGCATGCAATGGGAACACATGATAGTTGACGTATGAAGGTCGCAAAAGAATTATAATTTAGGTGTGTTTTAACCTATTCACTCTAAATTAATTTGATTGATATTTGTAATTTTTTTTTTGCAATAAACTGTGAAATATTACCATACCAACAAATAAGAACAAATACACCTAAGAGAGCATTCATAGTCTCGACCACCTTCTAGAAAGGGTGTCAATACTAATAGACCTCTAAGAAAATCTAACAATACTAATAGACCTCTAAGAAAATCTATAAAATCCCTATTCTTCCTAACTCTTTTGGTGTTTCTAAATATATCTACTCTCTTTAATTACAAATTGCAACTACTGAACTATAAGATATATTGCATAGTCTTCCTTTGAAATTTTTTGTTATTCCTAGTTATCCATGTATGATAAACCACTGCTGCATAAACAGCTCCTGAAACATCCTTCCTAAACGTGCTCTAATGCTTCAGTTGTATACTCCACAGATCCTCTGATATCCCTCTATGTTGTAATTGCATTCTCAGTCAGCCATGAACTGCATCCCAAATCCTTTTAGTCCAAGGGCATGTAGAGAATTGGTGAGTGATATCCTCATCTGCACAAGTATTCCACAACACACATGTATCTGAAAGTATATATGTACTAGAGACAATCATTTTAGGGACAGATGTACTTGAACACATTCGTATTATTAATGAGATCAATATATTTATGGCTTTTGCAATTACTGAATTATTATTTCATTGTTTGTATTATTCATTAATGTGCATCCCTTGAGCTAACGTTGTCATTGATAAGGTGAGATATTAATGATAGAGTGTAGTTCTTAAAGTAGTCTCGATTGATGATTATTGAGAATGGGATATCAATAATATATTATAAGTCGACATGTGGTCTGCATCACATTCTTAGAGAATGTAGTATGTCTCATTTACTACTAGTAATGGTTGCTAGTGATGGACACATGGATACTCTTAGAGGGTATTGACATACCCTGCTGATAAAGTATTTGTTATACATGTCTAGAGTATTATCAGCATGGGAGATAGAGGTCCTTCGACTTGAGGTCCATACGCACCTGGTTTGTAGAGTAATGAACTTTGATCTTGTCCTAAGCTTAAATTCCTTATAGGATAAGACATGGATTGAATTTGGTACATTGCGATACAAACTAAGGTGGTGGTTGAGCCAATAATATGATTCATTCCTCGATTAGTTATTCGAGAGAACACTCAGTTTCTCAGTGATATTAGGTCGACCAAGTCATTGGCCAATGCAAGAGACATATTTGAGATATGATCTAGTTGTCGACTAATATAGATGAGATAAAGTGATCAAGCCATTTGGATAAACACTTGATAAATCTTAAGCTTGATCGAGTGTGTTATGAATGAAAGGAATTTATCATCCCACATAGATGTTGTGTTTACTAAGAGTCTTGTAAACGTACTTCATATATTGAGTTCGTCATATGGCGCAGTCTAGGAGTTCCGTGTGGACCTTAATTTGATTAAGTGTCGATGTGTGAATACCTAAAGGGTCACACTAAGTCGATTGTCTTTTCGGTCTAAGGGTATACTGAGAGTATAAAATATTCGATTTAGAATCGAGATATTTTAACCAATTATAAATTATGAGATAAATTCCATTTGATGGGAATTAATTAATTATGTCAAAATTAAATTTTGGATTTAATTAAAATCAAAACGTGCTGAAACTTAAAATAAAGGAAGCGTATGCATGAGCCTCAGAGTGGCGCGGCATTTGTCTGGCGATGGGCGATTCGACCGCCCGGCTGCGACTTCGGTTTTGGGACATGTTTTTAAACCTAATCCTAGTCTGACTAATTTAGGTTACTGATTCTACACAGAATTTACACTTGAATTCTTACTTTCTGAACTCAGAGTTCAGAAATTAAAATACTCTCAAACCTATGCCAAAATTTCCTAGCTTTTCTGACAGAGGAGTATACCGTAGCGAAGACTTGCAGTCGTACGGACAATTGCGTACACTCCCGTTAGTAGAGACTTAAGATAACATAAACTGTAAGTCTTCTTCTATCTTTGTAGATTTCAATTGTAGCGTATGTACCAGACGAAATTGTTGGGACAAGTAAGTTAACAAAATTTTAAACTTCCGTTGTGCGTTACTCGTGTGTTTTAGACCCAACAAACCCTACATTAGTATCAGAGCCCAGGCTGGTTCAATGGTTACGTAACAATTGAAAGACATAATAATATGGTTAAGCGTAAAATTGATTTTAAATCTGAATTAAAACAAGGCTACTTGAAATTTGACATACTTTGGATGAACGATTAACCTTTTGTAATCACCCTAAATTATCAACTACGCTAAATTGATGAAGTCATTTCGTTATAGCACGAACTAAGCCTTGAGCAGAAACCGGTTCATTGCGAACATGGTGCACAACGAAGAACGTATAGGAATGAATGATGGTCGACATGTGCGTTATTGATAATGGTGGGTGGTAGTAAGAGACCCGAAATCTGAACCCTAAATTAGATTTAGGGGTTGGACGATTTTTAGAAAATCAGCACCGAAATCGCTCTGAAAAGGATGTCGGCGCCGCGACCCTATTGTAGGGTGCCGCGGTGCCAGTTAGGGTTTCACGGCGGCGCCGCGCCTCCATGTCGGAGTGCCGCAGCGCCGGTCACGGTAATTATCAGGGGTCGTGATTAAAACCTTCGTTTAAAATTTGGGACTTACTGGAACTAAAGCGTCGCGGCCCCATGGTAGAGCGCTGTGGCCCTAAGTCACAGAAATAGAAACCAAAAGTTTCTGCCTGTTCAGCGCCGCAGCTCCTTGGAGGAGCGATTTGGCGGCGCCGCGACTCCATGGTGGAGCGTCGCGGTATCTGACGTCCAGAAAGTTGAAATCTCAGTTTTCAAAATTTAATCCATGATTATTATTACACAGTATGTTGGTATACTGTTTACGTGTTAAATGATCGTCATTTACTTTGCTAAGTTTTAGAGTCCGCAAATCATGCTTGGGTAGGCGGCGCCCAAAACTAGTTTAGAGTCTGCTATCATGCTTAGGTAGACGGCTCCCAAAGCTAGTTTAGAGTCCGCAATCATGTTTGAGTAGGCGGCGCCCAAATACATGTTTAAATGCTTTGAGTAATGTTTGAAACATGTAATAGTTGATCTTGAATATACCCCTGAATTAAAATATTCCCCAAAAATTTAATCAAGTTTCATTTAAAATGAACGTGTCATCCGTTATAATTGATTGTGGTGCAAAATTCTTTTCGGCGAGATGAATATTTATGCCCCAGCATTTGCTCTAAATCTACGAGGACTCAGACCCTTTCATAGATGCATATAAATATTGTAGTAGGTGATAAACCTTTGTGAGTATTTACACCCAGTGTTTGCTCGATGAAGGCAAAGCTAACTTAGATACATAATTGTAGTCACATAACAGGGTTGACTTGCTAGGCTGTCTTGGCGCCCCAGTGTTGGATAGCTGAGGGACGCATATCGTATTGTTTAGAACATTCGGTCAACCAAGAGTTGCAAATTATTTGTAATTGGTTTAGAGACCTACCAAATCATGTTGTTGAAGTTATCAGCCTCAGTAAACGTGGAGACAACATGAGTCTGGATCTTAGCCCATTATGACCGTATTTGATATGAGTCTGTATTATTTCATAGGGTAAAATAGTATGTTAAAATAGTGTGAGCTAATTAAACTAAAGACCATGTTAGTTAGGTAACGAATGTGTTCAATAGAAATTATGTTAGAATGTTAATTTCAAGTTTATCTTTTCTTCAGTTACAATGTCGAATCTGTCACTTAAAATGTTGGTTGAAACAAACAAGCTGAATGGAGCCAATTTTTCTGACTGGTTAAGAAAATTGTGTTTGGTGTTGCGATTAGAAAAGATTGAGTATGTATTGGATACAACACTCCCTACAGTCCCTGCTGAACATTCTGAAGTGTATGCCCTGTTTGACGAGGCAGCCTATCAGAAATATCTGATGATGCTATTGCGACACAATGTGTCATGTTATCTTCTATGACTCCAGAGTTACAAAGACAACATGAAAATATGGGCCCTAACGAGATGCTGGAACATCTGAAGAGTATCTATGACTCACAGTCTCAGACTATGAAGTACGAGCTGCTGAGAGACCTCTTCAAATGTAAGCTAAACGAAGGGGGCCAGGTGTCACAACATGTTTGAAGATGATTGGGTTAATAGAGAGGTTAGCTTCGATTGAAACAAAGCTGCCCGTAGCAGTTTCTGTCAACCTAATCTTGAATTCGCTTCCTATTTCATTTGAGAACATTATTGTAAATTACAACATGAATGGAACCAAAGCGAATCTCTCAAAGCTTTATAATATGTTGAAGATCTTCGAATCATCCACCTCTAAAGGTAAAGTTGTGCTCATAGTGGGCTCATCTAGCAAGTTCAAGCCTAAGGATAAGAATGTACAGAAGAAGAAAAGGGGTAAGGCGGTTGCCGCGACACCCACAACTATGAAACCTCGAGGAGTTTTTCAAAAGAAGGCCAAGGTAGTTGCTGATGTTTGCCTCAATTGCAAGAGAAAGGGTCATTGGAAGAAGGATTGTACAGCCCCAGGGGAGACAAAGCACAAGGTGCTTCTGGCCCTGCTGGACAATGTATGTTTGTTATTGAAATAAATATGTCTATAACTAATTCTCACTTTTGGGTATTAGATACCGCTTGTGGCTCACATATTTGTAACAATGTGCAGGGGCTAATTGACAGCAGAAATATTGGACCTTGGGAAGTAGATCTACGCGTTGGAACGGAGCAAGAGTTGATGCTGAACGTGTGGGGACTTATAGACTAGATTTACCTTCAGGCTTTTGTTTAGAACTCAATAATTGTTATTTTATTCCCTCGTTAACGAGGAATATTATTTATGTCCCTATGTTAGACATTGAGGGATTTTCCTCATTTATTACCAATGGAAGTTATGTTTTATCTTATAATGATTTTATTTATGGAAATGCACCGCTTGTGAATGAATTGTATGTTTTAAACCGTAGCTATGAATTTTCAATATTCAAAATAAATGAGTTAAAATAAGCAATCCAAGAAATCTCACCTACTTATGGCACTGCAGACTTGGTCACATCAATGAATCAAGGATAGCAAGATTGAGGAAATTAGATTAGCTAGAACCATTTGACTTAGAGTCATATGGTAATTGTGAATCTTGCTTAAGAGGAAATATGACAACCAAATCACTTTCTGGGAAGAGGGTACGTGCCAAAGAGGTGCTTGAGTTAGTCCATACCGATGTTTTTGGGCCATTTTCAACTCAAGCTAAAGGAGGCTTTCTTTATTTCATCACTTTTACAGACGATTTCTCAAGGTTTGGGCATGTGTATCTTATGAAACATAAGTCCGAAGCTTTTGAGAAATTCATGGAGTACAAGTCAGAAGTAGAGAAGCAACTTGAAACATGTATTAAAACTCTTCGATCAGATCGAGGAGGTGAATACTTAAGTAGAGAATTTCTAGATTATTTGAAGCTTCATGGAGTTTAATCACAATGTACACCTCCCGAAACGCCACAAATAAATGGTGTTGCTGAGTGGAGAAATCAGACCTTATTAGATATGGTTAGATCCATGATGAGCTTCTCAACTCTACCAACATACCTATGGGGATATGCATTACAAAGCTCAATCTATATTTTGAACAGAGTTCCTTCAAAGTCGGTAGAGAAAATTCCATATGAGATATGGAACGACAAGAAGTCAACACTTAGACACGTGCGGCCCTGGGGGTGCCCTGCATATGTAAAGAAGTTGCTTACTGACAAATTGGAATCTAAAAGTGAGAAGTATTATTTTATGGGATATCCTAAGGAAACAAGGTGATACTACTTCTATCTTCCTGGCGAACATAAGGTAATTGTTTCCATAAATGCAACTTTGCTTGAAGAAAACAATGTCTACAAGGAATAGGGTTACAACAAGATAGAACTTGAAGAAATTCAAGAAGTGCAAAATAATACAGAGAATGAACCCTTGTCAAGTGACCTAGGAAAGGATTCAGTGGGAGTATTTGATGATGATTGGGTACTTAGAGTACGCCCTTCAGCCAGTGGGAGTGGTGTGAGGAATAATGCAACAATGTAAGACTCTCATACACAACCAATGGAAGATGACACAATGGTTGTGCAGCATCCTATTAAAAATGATATCCTGAAAGCTCTCAAGGTGCTGGATTGCCCAACACACAAACACCTTCTCACAATAAAAATATAACAAACATTGAAACGCGGAATATTCAACTTCGTAGGACCACTAGGACTCATCGTGCACCTGAAAGACTTAACCACTTTGTTGAAACACACAATGAGATAGATATTCCTCATGATGATGAGCCTACTACCTACAGAGAAGCAATGTTAGACATTGATTCACAGAGATGACAAGAAGCCATGAAATTTGAAATGGAATCCATGTACATAAATCAAGTATGGAACTTGATTGATTTGCCAACAGGGGTTAGACCCATAGGATGCAAATGGGTCTGCAAGAAGAATATTGATGCATATGGCAAGGTACAGACTTATAAAGCAAGATTGGTGACTCAAGGTTATAATCAATGATTTGGGGTCGATTATGACGAAACCTTTTCACTTGTTGCAAAGATTAAGTCCATTCGAATTTTGCTTGCAATAGCTGCACACTATGATTATGATATTTGACAAATGGATGTTAAAACTGTCTTCCTCAATGGTAACCTGATTGATGCGGTGTATATGATACATCCAGAGGGTTTTACATCTAAGACTCAACTCAAAGCAGTATGCAAACTACAGAAGTCCATTTATGGACTTAAGCAAGCCTCAAGAAGGTGAAATATTTGCTTTGACAAAGCAGTCAAAATCGTTTGACTTTGTTATAAGCAAATAAGACCCATGGGTTTATAGTAAACACACATATGAGAGTATTGTCTTCATTATCATATATGTAGATGGCATATTGATAATGGAAGATAATAAGAATCTCATGCAATCAGTCAAGGAATAGTTATCCATCACTTTCATGATGAAGGACTTCGGTGAAACATGTTACATTCTTGGAATTAGGATCTACAGAGATAGACCTAAGAGATTGTTGGGGCTGTCAGAGTCCGTATACATAGACAAATTGCTAAAACGTTTCTCTATGGAGAATTCCAAGAAAGGAAAAATTCTTATAGGTAAAGGCATCAAGTTATCAAAGAAGGATAGTCCTTCTACTGTTGCAGAACTTAAACGCCTGAAGAGGATCTCATATGCTTCAGCTATAGGATCAATCATGTATGTCATGACCTGTATAAGACCAGATGTGGCCTATGCACTTAATATGACTTGCAAATTCCAGCAGAATCCTGGAGAGGAACACTGGAAAGCAGTCAAGAGTATTCTTAAGTATCTTAGATGAACTAAAGAATATTTCTTAGTCTATAGTGGACAAGAAAAGCTAGTAATTACTGGGTACACTGATGCTAGATTTCAGACAGATCTTAATGACTTCAAATCTCAATCTGGATATGCCTTCATTTTAAATGGTGGAATAATGAGTTGAAAAAGTTCCAAAAAAGCTACAACTGTTGATTCAACTACTGAAGCCGAGTACATTGTTGGATCGGAAGCTGGTAAATAAGTTGTCGTGATATCTGAGTTCTTAAAAGAACTAAGGATTGCTCCAAGTGCCACATGTCCAATAACGGTTTATTGTGACAATACTGGCGTGATTGCGCAAGCGAAAGTACCAAGATCAATGAACATAAATAAGCATGTACCAAGGAAATACCACATACTTAGAGAGATGGTGGAGACTGAAGAAATAAAGTTAGACTACGTTCCCACGGATGAAAATCTAATAGACCCATTTACTAAATCATTAATCTTAGTCAAGCATAATGGTCATTTCGAAAACATGGACATTAGATACGTTGGAGATTGGCTCTAGGCTAAGTGGGAGATTGAAAGTATATATGTACTAGAGACAATCATTTTAGGGACATATGTACTTGAACACATTCGTATTATTAATGAGATTAATATATTTATGGCTTTTGCAATTACTGAATTATTATTTCATTGTTTGTATTATTCATTAATGTGCATCCCTTGAGCTAACGTTGTCATTGATAAGGTGAGATATTAATGATATAACGTAGTTCTTAAAGTAGTATCGACTGATGATCATTGAGAATTGGATATCATTGATATATTATAAGTCGACATGTGGTCTGCATCACATTCTTAGAGAATGTAGTATGTATCACTTACTACTAGTAATGGTCGCTAGTGATTGACACATGGATACTCTTAGAGGGTATTGGCATACCCTGCTGATAAACTATTTGTTATACATGTCTAGAGTATTATCAGCATGGGAGATAGAGGTCTTTCGACTTGAGGTCCATACGCACCTGGTTTGTAGAGTAATGAACTTTGATCTTGTCCTAAGCTTAAATTCCTTATAGGATAAAACATGGCTTGAATTGGGTACATTGCGATACAGACTAAGGTGGTGGTTGAGCCAAGAATAGGATTCATTCCTCGATTAGTTATTCGAGAGAACATTCAACTTCTCAGTGATATTAGGTCGACCAAGTCATTGGCCAATGCAAGAGACATATTTGAGATATGATCTAGTTGTCAACTAATATAGATGAGATAAAGTGATCAAGCCATTTGAATAGACACTTGACAAATCCTAAGCTTGATCGAGTGTGTTATGAATGAAATGAATTTATCATCCCACATAGAGGTTGTGTTTACTAAGAGTCTTGTAAATGTACTTCACATATTGAGTTCGTCATATGGCGCAGTCTAGGAGTTTCGTGTGAACCTTAATTTGATTAATTGTCGATGTGTGAAGGCCTAAAGGGTCACACTAAGTTGATTGTCTTTTCGGTCTAAGGATATATTGAGAGAGTATAAAATATTTGATTTAGAATCGAAATATTTTAACCAATTATAAATTATGAGATAAATTTCATTTGATGAGAATTAATTAATTAAGTCAAAATTAGATTTTGGATAAAATTAAAATCAAAACGTGTTGAAACTTAAAATAAAAGAGGCTTGTGCTTGGTAGTGCAGCGATGGGCCCATTCGGTAGCCCACTGCACTGATTTTAGGATAGGTTTTTAAACCTAATCCCAGTTTGATTTGTATCTGAATCTCCTCTATAAATTCAACACTTAACCTCATAATTTAGGTTACTGATTCTATACATAATTTACACTTGAATTCTTACTTTCTCTACTCAGAGTTCAGGAATTAAAATACTCTTAAACCTCTGTCAAGATTTCCTGGCTTTCTTGATAGAGGAGTATACCGCAGCGAAGGCTTGCAGTCGTAAGGACAATTGTGTGCGCTCCCGTTAGTAGAGACTTAAGATAACATAAATTGTAAGTTTTCTTCTGTCTTTGCAGATTTCAATTGTAGCGTAAACATACCAGACAAAATTGTTGGGGCAAGTAAGTTAACAAAATTTTAAACTTTCGTTGTGCCTTACTTGTGTGGTTTAGACCCAAAAAAACCCTACAGTATCATCCTCCCCACCCATGCATATATCCCTTAACCTTTTTTTGTTAATAGTCTCCCCATATTTTCCAACCATAGAATGAATCTATATTTTGGCATAGCAACCCTGTTCCATACTACATCAGCTACTTCCAACTGTGGTGCATCTCCAAACAATTGTTTGTACCCCATAGAAATTGAATATTTCCCATTGGTAGTCAAACAATATCTTCCATTTTTATACCAGCTAGCCATCCTAAACTTCAATTTATGCAGTCTTTTCCCATACCAAGTGCATCTAGAAGGTTGTATATGCTCCCAAAAATCATTAGTATTATCTATATATATATATCTATATATATATATATATATATATATATACACACTCCATCTACCCAGTTCACTTATAGTATATCTTTCTTATCTATTACAAACCATATGAGTTTCCCCACGACATCCATATTCCACAACTTGCTCCCCTTAATATTCAACCCCCTTCCTTCTTTGGTATACATATCTTATATCACACACCAACCTAGGTAAGGCGTGGTTGGCACCCAGTGCCATACTAGCCCAATAGAAACACTATGTAACTCATGACTGTCGGATATAACTAAGTTATACAAAGTTCAGATGGGTCAAACTTGTTTTTACTATAAACTATTATGGGTCGAAGAGTCACTGTAAACATTCCTGCTGGGAAATCTCAAAAAATATAAATGAGGGTCGGCAAGGACACTGACATACTGCATATACTGAACTTCTATCTACAAAGCCTCTAAATATATCTGAGATTAAACGTGGTTGGGACAAGGCCCTGGCCTACCATAGTCTCCAAAATGTTTTCTTCTCTTCTGTGGCCCAATCCACGAAGCGAATTCCATCCATGACGTAAAACATTTAGCGTATCATTTGATTTTTGTCAAACTTCGTTGAGGAATAGTTTGTTTAATCCTAATAACCTCCAACCTTCTGTACATTCTCTTAATATCCCTCTAAGTCATAAGTGATCCTCAGAAAGAATCTTGAGTCGCTAGAGCTCATATCGACTAACTACGTTCTCATTCGCACTCGAAACTTCAGGGTGTAACATCTTCAATTGAATTTTCAATTCATCCATTAAAACCTTATTTATCTCCCATGTTAAGATTACAGATAATTCAGGTAAAACTTATATGTAATTCCCTTATCTCCATACGAAAAAAATTATTCGTAATACGACTATAGAAAAGGGTACAATGGGATGGTTAACCTTGTT
This sequence comes from Przewalskia tangutica, assembly GCA_029844215.1. Lineage (NCBI taxonomy): Eukaryota > Viridiplantae > Streptophyta > Magnoliopsida > Solanales > Solanaceae > Przewalskia > Przewalskia tangutica. Next base: position 14,015,013 of record CM056733.1, on the reverse strand, counting down.
CACTCTCTTGGTGCACATTAACATAGTATGCGCCTTACCATGGGTAAGAGGAATAAACCTATGAATCAATTGGAAAAGGGTCATTAAATGGGAAGAGAAAAATCTCTAATTGGAATTAGCAAATGATACAATGAGTTGTCTCCAATTCGGGGTACATGACCAAAAATAGTGAATTTGAAAATGAGAATAATAGAGGAAGTTGAGCAATTAGGACTGATTAACGCGAGTGGGTGGGGTGTGGTGAGTACGGGTACTGAACCGGTACCTCAGGATTAAGTTTCTGCTTGTTGGAAATTTATTAACGTGAAATAAAGTTTAACCTATTATTTATGACTCGAACAATTGGGGCCCCGCACGTCGAAAACGTCGTTTTCACACACGTGCATACGTTGTACCAATGATTGTAAATTTCCTTAGTGAAAGAGATATTGATACGTAAATGAAATGTTTGAGACATGAAATGATAGACGGTTATTGGCCAAATGACGAGTGTTTCACGTTGGTAAATGAAGTAAGAAGTGTACGATGTGTAAAATATGAAATGAGTCGAAAATCATTGCAGAACCGTGAAGGGTCGCGCGCAGCACCATCGGAGCCGCGGTGCCTTGGTGTCTGGTGGCTACGGGAATTCAAGCGCCGCGGAGCTTCGATGGCATAATGCTCGATGGAATACGAACAATTTCTGACTTTTGAGATGATTTTGGAGCATTGATCCTCCATTACTTGACACTTGAATTCAGGAAAGCACTTGAATTCAACCATTATTTGGCTGAATTATAACCCCTCAATAAGTATCATTACATGACTATTGAAAGTCATTACTTGGCTAGTTGAGAAGTCATCTTCATCACACTATAAATTGAGACCCTTGGCTCAATTGAATAACACACTTGCAATCAGAAATTTCTGAGTACTTCTTTCTCTCTAAGCTTTCTTTCACACACTCAAAAGGTTCTTCTTTTGGTAAAAATTTGAGTTTCCTTTAGTCACTTGTTTATTATTATTTTATCCTGGAAGACAAGTTGCCAATCACCGTAAGAAGATATATATGAGGCAACATTATCTTAAGGACAAAGTGAATATCACTCGACTCAGCAAACCTCTTGTTTTTGTTCTTACTTTCAGATTATAACCCTTTGTAATAGTTGCTTACATTATCGATCATCTCATTGTTGTAATTGTTGTACTCACAACCTTAAGACAATATTCGATGTAAGTAACAACAAAGATGACTGGAGGCGAACAATTTATTGCTGGATCTTCCAATAATGCTCAAGGCAACCCTAATGCCTTTCCCACCGCTGCTCAAGGCACACATAGTGCCTTCCCCACTATTGCACAAGGCTCAACCAATGTCTTTGCCACTGCTCAAGTGAACACTACAGTTCTTTCACCCGCTGTATTCCACCATGAACACCTAGAGAAGTTCATGGGCACCAACATCAAGAGATGACAACAGAAGATGTTGTTCTTTTTTACTGTTATGGGAATGACACGTTTCCTAACAGAAGATCATCCACAAGCTGGATATGAAATGGACCCTCAGCCAAATGAAAAGGCTGGACGGGGCCAAGGTATCCATGTTGTTAACGGTATGAAGATGGTTCTTGATGCATGGAGTCATAGTAATTTCATGTGTAAGAACTATATATTGAACTGTTTGTTTGATCCTCTTTACATGGTGTATTGCACCGTTGGCACTTCCAAAGAGTCAAAGAGTTGTGGGATAAACTGTAGAAACAGTACAACGCACAAGATGAGGGTACTATGAAGTTCATCATTGAGAAATTTCAAATGGTGGACAACAAAACTGTGATGTCCCAAGTCCAGGAATTTCAAATGATTCTGCACCACCTGGATTTGGAAGGAATGAAACCAAATGAGCAATTTTTTGTTGCATCATTTGTTGAGAAGTTACCTCCCTCAAGGAATGAGTTCATGAGTTACTTAAAACTCAAGACAAAAGAAATGACTTTTGAGGAACTTATTATCAAACTCCAGATTCAGGAGGATAATAAGAAGGCCATGCCTATGGGTAAGCAACCTGCTGAGGCAAAGGCAAATCTGGCGGAGGCTAAAGGGAACACAAGCAAGAAGCGTATGTTCCAGAAGGATGGTAAGGCTCCAAAAATAGAGAAGTTTAAGGACTGCCATCACCGTGGGAAACATGGTCACATGATCAAGGATTGCCGCAAACTCAAGAATGAGAACAAAGAGAAATCCAAAGGCAAGGCGAAGGCTAACATCGTTGAAGACACGCTTCTTGACGATATGATTCAGGAATTCTCGGCGGTGGTACTTGAAGCCAACCTCATTGAGAATACTATGTAGTGGTGGATGGATGTTAGACATATTTTATATACACTTTTTGAGTCATTTTTAGTTAGTATTTTTCTTATTTTCTTTGAAATTAGTGTCGTGTTAGGGTCATTTTTCTTTCTTTTGAGTCACAGCGGTCCTAAATGGAGAAATGACAAAAAGAAGATGAAATGATCATAATTGAGATGGAATTGCACAATAAATGGCCAAGAAATAAAGTATAAGAAGTCCCGAGAAGTATAGAAGTAATCAGACGCAGTCCGAACATCAAAACGATGCAATTTCAGAAAATTACGTCGCGAGCGCTGCGGCGCCGATAATCCCGAGAGATCTGACTTGGTCGCAGTTGTTTAGGCACCGCGGCGCCAGCCAGCAAGGCCGCGGCATAGAGGCGGACAAGTTCATTTTTGGGCCAAATTTTGACACGGTTTTTAGGGTCCATAATGCAATTTTTCTCAACTATATAATCCCTAAAATCCTGACCTAAATGGGGCATCTTGTACATAATTCTACATTCTACTTTGGAGAGGAAAGGGAGGCCACAAGCTACAAGATTGGAGACAACTTTGTTCAAGTTCTTTCCTTTTCTCTTTTATTTATTTCAGTTTATGTTGAATTGTAATTTAATTCTGGACATGACAATGTTTAGGAGCTAATTACTTTAGTAGGGTTTTTCATCGAATCTACTTGAAACTCTTTTTATGAATTAATGCATTAGTATTAATTTCTTCTTCAATTGGTTAAGATCTATTTAGTATTGGATTGAATGTTTGATAATTAATTGATCACTAATTGTCATAATCTATATGATTTCGAATCGAGATCCGAGAGGGGATATTTAGATATGTTGTAATTGAATAGACATAGGTTAAAATCACGGATGAAAGTACCCCGATACTTATGTAGTATTTAAGGTTATTGTTCTTAATCCTCCTGTGTGGTAAAAACTATCATTGAAATATAGAAGGTTTATGCATAAGGTTGAACTTTTATATATCCTAACCGAAATATAAGATAGATTAGTTAACCTGCTATCTTAACAAAGAAGAATAAGTCATTGTTGTTGCATTAAGGATTGAAAAGAGTGGATAGTTGGGGATATTGGAAGCCCTATCTCCATCATAACTGATTTAAACCAAAGCATACTTAGTTTAATTCCTGCAATTTACTCTAGCTAGTTCTTAGATAAAATCCAAAACATTCTTACGATTGCCAAATAGATATCATAGATTAGATAATTGGTAATTGATAACCAGTCTGTGTGGACGATATTCGGTCTTACAGACTATATTACTTGAAGTGATACGTACACTTGCGTGGACATTTGGAAAATCGCTAACAATGGACACGGGTGCTACCCGTCATATCTGTTCCAACAGAGAAGTCTTTTCCATATATACACCAGTTTCGGATAAAAAGTTGTTCATGGGTAACAATGTTTCTTCTGATGTGCTGAGGGTAGGAAAGATGGTCCTGAAGATGACTTTCGGAAATGAGCTTACTCTGAAGGAGGTGATGCATGTACATGATATTAGAAGAAAATTTAATTTCAGGTCCTTTGTTGGTTAATGCTGGTTTTAGGTTAGTGTTTGAATCTAATAAATTTGTAATCACCAAGGATGGAACTTTTGTAGGAAGGGGCTTCGTCTGTGATGGCCTCTTCAAAGTTAACTCCTTGTCTGCAATGCATTCTATCAATAAAATTAAAGCTTCCTCTTATTTGCTTGAGTCCTATAATTTATGACATCATAGATTAGGACATGTAAACTATCAATCAATCCAAAGGTTGGTAAAGTTGGAGTTGTTGTCGTCTATCGACGTAAACCCTCAATGTAAATGTGAGGTGCGCGTAGAGGCAAAACTTACAAAGATTCCCTTTAGGTTCTTCGAAAGCAAAATCGCTCATCTAGAACTTATTCACACTGATATATGTGACTTGAAGTTCGCACAAACTAGAGGGGGAAACAAGTACTTTGTGACTTTCATAGATGATAGCACAAGGTATTGTTACCTTTACTTACTAAAAAGTAAAGATGAAGCCTTTGAAGCATTCAAGCGCTACAAAGAAGAAGTTGAAAACCAACTAAGCGTACATATTAAATCAATTTATAGTGATAGAGGGGGAGAACATGTAGCTCTATTTGACGAATATTGTGCTCAATCGGGCATTGTTCATCAAACGATGACTTCATACTCACCTCAATCAAACGGTGTCACTAAATGCAAGAATCGTACGTTAAAGGAAATGATGAATGCCTTGCTCATCAATTCCGATCTTTCCCAAACCATGTGGGGAGAAGCTGTCCTTACCGCTAATAAGATTCTTAATAGAGTCCCACATAAGAGTAATGACAAGACTCCATACGAGCTATGGAAAGAAAAGAAACCTACCTTCAAATACTTGAAGGTGTGGGGTTGTTTGGAAAAGTGTCACGATCCGACCCGACGGGCCGCGACTAAACGTCCTAATTGGATGTCCTTACTGACATGTCACTCTTAATTTATCTAACACAGAGATCTATAGAAATTTCGGCAGCACAACGCTGCTTTTACAACATATCCCTAAAATGGGCGAGCCGACAAGGCTGCCAAAAAAACAACAAAAAAACAAACATAATAGGCTAGCCGACTAGGCTGCCACCAACCAACATCACGTGCACAAAGGCATAATCAAAATAAGCAAGCCGGCAAGGCTGCCACTAGATAACAACATCAAAAACCCAAAACAAGGTACAAACGCCCAACCCACAACTGTCTACATACCTCTAAGAGTGCAATACTGATATATGACGGAACAGGGCCCCGTCGTGCCCAAAATATGCATAAGTCTGAAAGATAAATGTATGTACCAAAAGTTGGCTCCAGAACAAAGGAGCTCTCCAACTGCTGTACAGAAATCCTAGACTGGAGGGTCACCTATCTGAACACCTGAACCTGCGGGCATGAACGCAGCCCCCCGAGGAAAGGGGGGTCAGTACGAAATAATGTACTGAGTATATAAAACATGAAATACTGAAAATGAAATTACAACTGTGTCAAGTAAAGATAGAGAGTCATCAAGCTTAACAAAAAATGAGAGTCATATCAGAAATCATGAATGCTGGCTCATACTGTCATTATGTCTATGTCTGTATATCAATCTGTATAACATGTCTCGGCCCTCTAGTGAGGGACTCGATGGAAGTCTGTATATGTGCGCATATCATGTCTCGGCCCTCTATGGAGGGACTCGATAAAATCTGTATATATGTATATAACGTGTCTCGGCCCTCTAGTGAGGGACTCGATGAATTCTGTAAAGCTGCACACGAACATGATCCGGCCCGAGACTCGGTGGAGTGAAACAATAATATTTAGCACGATTAGATATCATGAGCAACCATATGCAATTAAAAATCATCTCTGACTCGATAATATCCTCATAATAAACTCTTTTACTGAAAATCATAGACACTAATCAATAATTATCCTTTAAAACTGAACTTATAGGAATTACGTACGTCCGTCGTACTTTCATTAAATCATGCCAAAAAGAAGGAAGGAAGAGTTTTACATACCTCTTAGGCAACTACTCAACTCAATATTAAGGTATGTTTCGTCTAGTACTTCAACCTATAATAAGGAATGATACGCTCGTCAACTCTATGATTTCTAATGTAAGTTATATGAATAATGGCTCCCTTATTCCTATAAAAATTTGGGCAGCATTTCCTTTGTTTATGTGCGTATCCACAATTTACCAATATCCAAATCAACCAACAATTCAAATCCAACCAACAATCCAAATCAAACCAACAATCCAAATCAACCCAATAATTCAGATTAAACCAATAATCGCTATCATTTCCATATGTAGTCGAAATTTATCTAAACATTCCATTAATCAACTCCAATAACCAAGGGAATTTATATACTTATTTCATGTCATTCTAGCCCTTAATCTTTATTAAGGAATAGTCCATGAGAACAGCTCACACTTTAGTTAACAATGAGAGGGAAATGTGAAGTTTTTCTACACTTTCTTATACTTTAATTCCTTTAGAACTTACGTAAGCAATTACCACATTGTTCATGCATATTCTTAACGATTTCCAGCATTATTACACCACAAAATCAGCCCCTAAACGGTCCCTAAGTCGCGACGACGAGGTCCGACAATTCCTTAAATGTTATGGTCCAAAAACACATTACCTTAGCTCTTCTTTTAACTCTTTAACACCCAATTCGTACTTCACTAATTCCATATAACATTTACAACTTTAAACTATTAAGATTTCCTTTCGAGTTCATCATGCAATTAGTAACCATATTACAATACAACAATCAAACTTAATGTATACAAAACAGTACCAATCGGCGTATGCATCTCAATATAGTCACATACATTTTCATATTTCCAATTCCATCTTAACACAAATTCATATCTTCACTTACAACACATGTAATTTCATTTAAACTATAAAAAAAAGAATTTTATACCATGAATTCGTCCAAAACAATCCCTAAAATCTGATCACTGCCCAGCCCGCGATACCTGCGGTTTTGTCGGCTTTTCTTCGCCAAATGAACGTCGTTTCAACTCCAATCCAATATGCATGAACCCCACAATGTTAACCTATCATTTATGCATGGTTTCCTTCAAAATGTATCCCCAATGTTTCGAAAAATTGGGGCTGGAAATCGGCAGCAGTGGCGTTAATTGCCCATTGTTTTGCCAGATCCCCCCCTATTTGTGTGCTTTTGGTTTGGAAATTTTGTGTGGGATGATTTAGTCTACTAAGATGGAGTAAGAACTTAACTTTTCTTGCTAGGGAAGGGGGAGATTCGAGCAAGGTAAGGGATAGAAGGGAGTGGAAAATCTGATTTGTTTCAAGTGAAAATGAGCTTAATAGGGCAATTTAAATTCCCATTTTTCAGATTTTTAAACACTACACTTTAGTCCCCTTACAAATTACACTTTGCCCCTCTAAGTGTCTACTAACTAGATTAATTCCCCCAAGTAGTAAATAAAGCTTAAATTCCACTCCTTTAATCTTAAATTCTGTTTCTTTTAATTCCCGGAAATTTCCATAAAGTCTCGACTTCCCCATGTCATAATTCTTATAATAAATAATAATCCTCAATAGACCTATATATAACTTATTATTTTAGACTCTCACCGACGGGCCCGTAGCTTGTATAATTATATCTTGTTTCCATTATCCGAACATTAACCTTAATGACGTTCTTAATCCTTGTCTTAACTTACGAGGTGTAACATTCTTCCCCTCTTAAAAACATTCGTCCTCGAATGTTCATAACAAGTCTCATGTTCTAGAAATTTCGACAGAGTCTCCTTTATAATAGTGTCTATCCATCTATATCCAGCAACCCAACAGATGCCACACATGGCCATAAATGAACACATATATACAATTTACCAACACCATAATCTAATAAGGGAGTTAGATTGAATTACCTGGAGGCATGGGGAATAAGTGAGGATAATTCTTCTTCATCTCGTCCTCTGTCTTCCAAGTCATTTCCTCTCTATTGTTGTCCCCCACAACACCTTGACGGACGCAACATCCTTAGTTCGTAGTCGCCTGACTTGGCGATCCAATATGGCCACGGGATTCTCCTCATAGGACAACTCCTCAGTCACCTGGACATCGTCCACTGGGAAAACTCTGGAAGGGTCACCAATACACTTCCGCAACATGGATACATGAAAAACTGGATATACTGCTTCTAAGTCTGTAGGTAGGTCTAACTCATAGGAACTTGGCCTACTCTGCGAATGATCTGATAAGGCCCAATATACCTCGGGTTAAGTTTCCCTCTCTTCCCAAATCTCATCATACCCTTCATGGGTGACACCTTCAAGAATACCCAGTAGTCGATCTGAAACTCTAAGTGCCGACGCCGATTATCAGCATATGACTTCTGTCGACTCTGAGCGGCTAGTAATCTCTCTTGTATGAGTTTCACCTTGTCGACAGCCTGCTGAACTAGGTCTGAACCAATCAACTGAGTCTCACCTACATCAAACCAACCAATGGCCGACCTGTACTTCCTCCCATATAAAGCCTCATACGGGGCCATCTGAATGCTAGAGTGGTAGCTATTATTGTAAGCAAACTCAATAAGTGGCAAGTGATCATCCCAACTACCTCTAAAATCAATAATACAAGCCCTCAACATAACTTCCAGTGTCTGTATGGTACGCTTTTCCTGCCCATCCGTCTGGGGATGAAATGCCGTGCTGAGACTCACCTGCGTTCCCAATTCCTTCTGAAATGATCTCCAGAAGTTAGCCATGAACTGGGCTCCTCGATCAGATATGATAGATACGGGAACCCCATGTAGTCTCACTATCTCCCTGATGTATAATCTAGCATAGTCCTCAGCTGAATACATAGTCCGGACTGGGAGAAAATGGGTTGATTTTGTCTGTCTATCTATAATAACCCAGATGGAATCACACTTCCGCTGAGTATGATGCAAACCTGTAATAAAATCCATATTGATCACCTCTCACTTCCAAGTCGGGATCTCTATCGCCTGCACTAACCCGCCAGGCTTCTGATGCTCGACCTTAACCTGCTGACAATTCAGGCACTGGGCAACAAATTCTGCTACATCTCTCTTCATTCCATCCCACCAATACAAGCACCTAAGGTCATGATACATTTTCGTCGACCCTGGATGAATGGAATAACGAGCATTGTGTGCTTCACCCATAACCTGCTGTCGCAGTCCTGCAACATCCGATACACATAACCTACCTTTATACCGTAGCACGCCATCAGAGGCCACTTCAAATAAAGTCTCCTCCTTTCGGAGAGCTGCATCTTTATATCATGCCAGAATAGGGTCCTCATACTAACATCTATTCACCTCTTCTATGATAGAAGACTCAACAACTCCTCGAACAAGAATACCACTATCTTCAGAATCCGCCAACCGAACTCCAAGATTAGCTAGCCTGTGAATCTCTCGGACCATCTCTTTTCTGTCCGGCTGCACATCTGACAAGCTACCCATAAATCTTCGGCTAAGAGCATCTGCCACAATATTGGCCTTCACTGGGTGGTACAAAATATCAACATCATAGTCTTTCAACAACTCTAGCCATCGTCGCTGTCGTAGATTCAACTCCTTCTACTTAAAGATGTATTGGAGGCTCTTATGATCCGTGTAAATATCAACATGGACACCATACAAGTAATGTCTCCATATCTTCAAAGCATGAATCACCGCTGCTAGCTCTAAATCATGAGTGAGATAATTCTTTTCATGTTTTCTGAGCTGTCGGGAGGCATAAGCTATAACTTTGTCATGCTGCATCAACACACAACCTAACCCGACACCTGAAACGTCACAATAAATCACATACCCATCCAGCCCCTCAGGAAGAGTCAAAACTGGAGCCGTAGTCAACTTATCCTTCAATAACTGAAAACTGTGCTCACAAGCATCGGTCCACTGAAACTTAGTTGCCTTCTGGGTTAGCCTAGTCAAAGGCGCTGAGATCGAGGCAACATTCTCCACAAACCTCCTATAATACCCTGCTAGACCCAGAAAACTGCGTACCTCAGTAGGTGTAGTGGGCCTGGGCCATGTCTTTACCGCCTCAATCTTCTGAGTATCCACCCGAATACCATCTGCCCCGACAATATGCCTCAACAATGCCACTGAGGCCAACCAGAACTCATATTTCAAAAATTTGGCATACAACTGCCGGTGCCGGAGGACTCCAAGTACTGTCCTCAAATGGTCTGCGTGCTGCTCTCTGAGCGAGAATATACCAGGATGTCATCAATGAATACTATAACAAATGTATCCAAAAATGGTTTGAACACCCGGTTCATTAGGTCCATGAACACTGCTGGAGCATTAGTCAACTCAAACGACATCACCCTGAACTCATAATGCCCGTACCGGGTCCTGAACGCAGTCTTCAAAATATCTGCCTCTCTAACCCGTACCTGATGATAACCGGATCGCAGATCTATCTTCGAGAAATACTTAGCACCTTGCAACTGATCGAACAAATCATCAATCCGAGGAATGGGGTACCTATTCTTGATGGTCACCTTATTCAGCTACCTATAGTCAATGCACATTCGCAGCGAACCATCCTTCTTCTTCACAAATAGCACTGGGGCACCCCAGGGGGATAAACTAGGCCTAATGAAGCCTTTTTCTAATAGATCCCTCAGTTGCACCTTCAACTCTTTCAACTCTGCAGGTGTCATTCTATAAGGAGGAATGAATATAGGTTGGGTACCTGGAAATACATCTATACTGAAATCTATCTCCCGCTCTAGAGGAAGACCTGGGAGATCATCTGGGAATACATCTGAAAACTCACTGACTTGGAACTGACTGAAGGGCTGGTACCTTGGCCTCCGTATCATGCACCCGAACTAAGTGATAATTGCACCCCTTTCGAACCATCTTCCTTGCCTTGAGGTATGAAATAAACTTACCCCTCGGCGATGCGGTATTCCCTTTCCATTCAATAACCGACTCGTCTGGAAACTGAAATCGAACCAACTTCTCTCGACAATCAACGTTGACAAAACAAGAAGCCAACCAATCCATACCCATAATAACGTCGAAGTCGGTCATATCCAACTTTATCAAATCTGTTGAGGTACAACAGTTATATATCACCACCGAGAAATTCTTATACACACGCCTAGCTATAACCGAATCTCCCACCGGTGTAGCTACCTCGAATGGTTCTATCGGCTCAGGTTCTATCCCTATCCTACTAGCAACAAAAGGGGATATATAGGACAAGGTGGAACCTGAATCAATCAAAGCATACACATCATAGAAAAAGACCGATAATGTACCTGTGACAACATCTGGTAACACCTCCTGGTCGCGTCTACTGGCCATGGCATAAATGCGGTTCGAAGGACCGCTAGAACTAGGACCTCTTCCACGACCTCTACCCCGGCCAGCTGGTGCCTGAGTACCCTGCCCGATAGGGCGCATAGCTGTGGATGACGAACATGCAACAGAACCCGTAGGCTGAGCCATACCCCCCAAACCAACTCTAAAGGGATATTCTCTCATCAGATGGCCACAGCGCCACGGGAAAAACAAGTACGATATCAATCGACACTCACGGATGACGCTTGCGTAGCTGCGAACACCGGAAAAGATGGCCTCCACTGACCAGAACCCCTGTGCATATGTGATCATGTCGCCCGGAAGCCCTGACCATCTCCTGAATACCCCGTGCGGTCAAATCGCCTACCAGAAGACTGTGAGAGAGCACTCTAAGCTGGCTGAGAGGAATACCTGATATGCTGCTGAGGCTGCCCGCCTTGGAAATCTCACGAAAACCCAGCTGATCTGGCCCTCTTATGTTGGCTCCTACCATGGTCTCTATCCAACCGTCTTTCTTTGTGTCGCTCCTCTATTCCCTGCGCAAATTCCTGAATACGAGCAATATCCATGCTCGGCTGCAGCGCTGCTGTCATGCACCCATCAATAAGATAGTGGTCTAATCCCATTATGTAATGATGTACCCTATCTGTCATGTATGCTACCATAGTAGGTGCGTACCGAGCCAAGGAGTCAAACTCCAAGCTATACTCTCTAACCGTCCTCCCATTCTGCCGCAACTGTAGAAACCTGTCGACTCTTTCCCGTCTCATCTCTGGGGGCAGAAATTGGCCAAGGAATGCTTCTGAAAACTCATCCCATACTGCAGGAGGATCACCCTCGCCCCTAGACAACTCCTAGGACTCAAACCAGTTGACTGCTATATCGCGCAACCGGTATGAGGCCAATATATGACTTCGATCCTCACGAGGCCACGATCACCTCAATGTCCTCATATGCAGCGGATGAACTCATGGGGATCATCCTCGGGCCTTGACAGTAAAACTCCGTGATCGCAACTCGGAAATCTCTAACCTCAAACTGCGCCACAGGGTTAACTGTCGGCTCCTGCCTATAAACCTGTTCTGCCACTATCCTTGTCAATAACTGGATTGTCTCTCTCAAATCTCCATCTTGTGCCTCGGTTGAGGCGAAGGCTCAGTCTTGGAATCTCGGATCGGTGATGTTTCCCACGAGAGGAGCCTTTAGAAGCGGTGACGAGCGTAACTCGTCGTCGGGGCAAACTCTCGAGAGTAGACGCGTGCGGACACAGTAGCTCTGTGCGACTAGTGTTCCTCTTGTAGATTTGCCCTTCTGGGCCACTGGCTCCTTCCTCGGAGGCATAGCTGTAAATATAGTAAATTATTAGAAAACAGATCATCCTAATAACACAGCTCTATAGCACGATCTAAGAGATGGAAGAATAGAAACAATCCTAAATGTCGTGACCTCACGTGTATAAGTATGGTGCACAACATATCCATACAAGACTACCTAGACACGATGCGTAGATATTAGAGGACTAACGCTCACGATACCACTTTATCACGACCCGATGGGCCGCGACTAAATGTCCTAATTGGACGTCCTTACTGACATGTCACTCTTAATTTATCTAACACAGAGATCTATAGAAATTTCGGCAGCACAACGCTGCTTTTACAACATATCCCTAAAATGGGCGAGCCGACAAGGCTGCCAAAACAACAACAAAACAACAATCATAATAGGCTAGCCTACTAGGCTGCCACCAACCAACATCACGTGCACAAAGGCATAATCAAAATAAGCAAGCCGGCAAGGCTGCCACTAGATAACAACATCAAAAACCCAGAACAAGGTACAAACGTCCAACCCACAACTGTCTACAGACCTCTATGAGTGCAATACTGATATATGACGGGACATGGCCCCGTCGTGCCCAAAATATGCATAAGTCTGAAAGATAAATGTCTGTACCAAAAGTTGGCTCCGGAACAAAGGAGCTCTCCAACTGCTGTACAGAAATCCTAGACTGGAGGGTCACCTATCTGAACACCTGAACCTGCGGGCACGAACGCAGCCCCCGAGGAAAGGGGGGTCAGTACGAAATAATGTACTTAGTATATAAAATATGAAATACTGAAAATGAAATTACAACTGTGTCAAGTAAAGATAGAGAGTCATCAAGCTTAACAAAAAATGAGAGTCATATCAGAAATCATGAATGCTGGCTCATACTGTCATTATGTCTATGTCTGTATATCAATATGTATAACATGTCTCGGCCCTCTAGTGAGGGACTCGATGGAAGTCTGTATATGTGCGCATATCATGTCTCGGCCCTCTATGGAGGGACTCGATAAAATCTGTATATATGTATATAACGTGTCTCGACCCTCTAGTGAGGGACTCGATGAATTCTGTAAAGCTGCGCACGAACATGATCCGGCCCGGGACTCGGTGGAGTGAAACAATAATACTTAGCACGATTAGATATCATGAGCAACCATATGCAATTAAAAATCATCTCTGACTCTCGATAATATCATCATAATAAACTCTTTTACTGAAAATCATTGGCACTAATCAACAATTATCCTTTAAAACTGAACTTATAGGAATTACGTACGTCCGTCGTACTTTCATTAAAATCATGCCAAAAAGAAGGAAGGAAGAGTTTTACATACCTCTTAGGCGACTACTCAACTCAATATTAAGGTATGCCTCGTCTAGTACTTCAATCTATAATAAGTAATGATACGCTCGTCAACTCTATGATTTCTAATGTAAGTTATATGAATAATGACTCCCTTATTCCTATAAAAATTTGGGCAACATTTCCTTTGTTTATGTGCGTATCCAAAATTTACCAATATCCAAATCAACCAACAATTCAAATCCAACCAACAATCCAAATCAAACCAACAATTCAAATCAACCCAATAATTCAGATTAAACCAATAATCGCTATCATTTTCATATGTAGTCGAAATTTATCTAAACATTCCATTAATCAACTCCAATAACCAAGGGAATTTATATACTTATTTCATGTCATTCCAGCCCTTAATCTGTATTAAGGAATAGTCCATGAGAACAGCTCACACTTTAGTTAACAATGAGAGGGAAATGTGAAGTTTTTCTACACTTTCTTATACTTTAATTCCTTTAGGACTTACGTAAGCAATTACCACATTGTTCATGCATATTCTTAATGAAATTTCCAGCATTATTACACCACCAAATCAGCCCCTAAACAGTCCCTAAGTCGCGACGACGAGGTCCGACAATTCCTTAAATGTTATGGTCCAAAAACACATTACCTTAGCTCTTCTTTTAACTCTTTAACACCCAATTCGTACTTCACTAATTCCATATAACATTTACAACTTTAAACTATCAAGATTTCCTTTCGAGTTCATCATGCAATTAGTAACCATATTACAATACAACAATCAAACTTAATGTATACAAAACAGTCTCAATCGGCGTATGCATCTCAATATAGTCACATACATTTTCATATTTTCAATTCCATCTTAACACAAATTCATATCTTCACTTAAAATACATGCAATTTCATTTAAACTATAAAAAGAAGATTTTATACCTTGAATTCATCCAAAACAATCCCTAAAATCTGATCACTGCCCAGCCCGCGATACTGGCGGTTTCGTCGGCTTTTCTTCGCCAAATGAACGTCGTTTCAACTCCAATCCAACATGCATGAACGCACAATGTTAACCCATCATTTATGCATGTTTTCCTTCAAAATATATCCCCAATATTTCGAAAAATTGGGGCTGGAAATCGGCAGCAATGGCGTTAATTGCCTTTGTTTGCGGATCCCCACTTTGTGTGCTTTTGGTTTGGAAATTTTGTGTGGGGTGATTTAGTCTACTAAGATGGAGTAAGAACTTAACTTTTCTTGCTAGGGAAGGGGGAGAATTCAAGCAAGGTAAGGGAGAGAAGGGAGGGGAAATCTGATTTGTTTCAAGTGAAAATGAGCTTAATAGGGCAATTTAAATTCCCATTTTCCAGATTTTTTAACACTACACTTTAGTCCCCTTACAAATTACATGTCAAGACCCGCGAATCCGGGCCCGTGACTGGTGCCTTACCCCGGGCACCCTAGTGATACAACATCAGAGAAAATCAGCGGAAATAAAACATAATCATGAAATGAGAGATATTATAAATAAACAGGCCAACCAAAGCGATTTGCCTTTCAACATATATATATAAACGTTTGAGCAGTTATAATCCTTACAACCCGCCACAGCGATTACTCTGGACCTCTAAGATTTTTACAACAACTATGACGACGGGGCCGCCATACGTACCCACGAATGTACAAGAACCTCTGACATCGTGGTAACATACCAAAGATAAGCCTCAGGAACGGAGCTTCCCAATACGAAAGGTGATCCTAAGCGGGGATCGACAACCGATGTACTTCTACTGCGGCGTGAGCGGCCCGAAAGTCGATCATAACAGTACAGTATGTGGCAGTAAATCGTAAATGAAATCATAATAGTCTATATAAAGCGTGAGACATGTATGATAACCAACTACTGTACACACATATAACGATTATATCAAGTCGGTCTCGCCTCGGTCATTTACTCAAATATAATTATGGGTCTCACGCCACCATCATCATGCCGTGGAATACCTTCCCGCCAGCGATGCATGATATGATAACATCAGTACACCAACGCCAAGTCCTACGATGCCAAAGCCGTAATAACAATACAATACAACCAAACCACGAAGGCGACACGGCAAGTGCGAGAGCCGACTACGGATACCAAGGCGGTCACGTGGTGGCCGGGCAATCTGGTGACCACTGTGTACGAGCGTGTATCACGAGACCGTCACTACACCGAGCAGGGGCAAGTGCGAGGGCTAACTACAGTACCAAGGCGAATCAGCCACGAGGCGGGGCAAATCTGGCCGACCACGGTACCAAGGCGAGCGAAGAAACCTCGTGGAGAGTTAGTCCGTGGACTAACACTATCATCGAGCATACGTGAAATTTTCCGTCGCCGAGTGCGTCCAAGTAAGTCCTCAACGAGTCAACCGGCCTCCATTGAGACGCGGTAATATAGAACACAATTCTTGCATAACAAAGGCTATCACAACAAGCATAGGCAAGTTACACAACAACAAGCATAGGCAAGTTATACACAACTCAAGGTACTTTCATTTTATGTCAAAGTCCGGGTTTTAATCCTAAAGTACTACGTACGTTAAGTTCCTTTTAAAGATCCCTTCCCTTTTATAAAAGTCACCCGATACCCGTAGCATAAAATAGAGTGACTTATATCTTTTAAGTAAACCAAAACAACTTCCATACTATCCTTTTTAAAACCAAATTAAGGCAACACCACGCCTTCTTTTTAGACCAAAACACTTCTCTTTTTAAAGTCAAGTTACCACATTAAAACCAATGATAAAACCCTTCTTTTGTTTTCATAAAGTCGTTATAACTAACTTCCCATAAAGTTGTTATAACACTTTATGGTTTAAACCAATTTAAGATAACACAATGCCTTTCTTTTCCCTAAAGTTCCAGTTTGCCTAATTTCAAGTATTCACGTTTCTTATTTTAGAAAGGTTTTGTAGTTCATAGTCTTATTCATTTAAGAATATAATTCTCTTTTAAACAAACTGATAAACATATGCCTTATATGAGTAGGTTATTCTTGTTCATAATCAATCTTATTAAGCATGATCTAGGAAATGTAATATCATTTTGTCTCATCTTAGCTTATGCAGATGGAGGTTTCTCTGGTTTTAATAATACTTCATTATTCAATACATTTCCTTTATTAGCGCTGCGATGGATTGTCGATACGTTCGATTTCAAATCGGTAAAACATTATTCTTTGGAAACCAAGTACTCATTACTCACGAATGAGGTTTCATACATCTTACCACTTTCAAATCGATTAATTAAGTTAAGTCTCTTAACTTCTAAAATCAGTAAACCATTTTCTTTACCTCTCTTAAGACGTTATACCTAACTCCCCATAAAGCTAGTATAACTCTTTTTTAAAACCTTTAAAACCAAGTGTTACTCTTCTTTCAAAAATGGTTTCTTAACTCTTGTGACATACTTCAAGTTCCTTATTATCACACATCAAGTCAGTTATAAGTCAAATCAGTTACCTTTTAAAACCACTGGCATTTTCTTACCTACATAAAGCTGTTATAACCAACTTCCCATAAAGCCGTTATAACACTTTATGTTTTAAACCCATCAAATACTTTTAACACATGTACGTCTACCGTACTACATAGTTCACACATATCATGCTAGAAAAGATAGGAAGAGGTCCACATACCTCGTGACGATTATCGACTAATAGCAAAACGCTCCAAGTACCTCAAACCGTCGGCTACACCTTAAGCCAAGTAGATCACGCCACGCAGATTTCAACCTATAGAGGCCACAGCGCCTATTAACATCTTAGATCTCAATGTAGAATATTCTACGAGAAAATTGAAGACCTCCCCGCAACAGCGTAAATCTCCTCTCTATCGAGTAGCTACCAAGCCACCGGGGGTTTGCATCTAACGGACGTGTACAATTCTACTCACGATAATACTACAAGTCTCATGTCTGATCCTATGTAATTACAGTTCAGCTCTCTTCTTTAAATTCAGGCTTAAGTCGCAAGACATTGCAGTAAGTATTATTCAGGCTTAAGTCAAAGGACATTGCGCACAATTATGTTCGATTCTATATAGTATACTTCAACTATATATTCCTACAACATGTAATTTCCAATTACAATAGAAGGTCAAAGTGATTACCTCGATAAGCCCAAAATTATCCAAGTTATATGTCGATCTGAACAACGTTTAGCTCCTACTCGGTGCTCCAATCGCTCAAACAACCCTTAGAAGTTCTACGCAACTTACTTAAACACTTCAACCGACTATGAAGGTTTTCCTTAGGGTTTCGTTTTTGTGGCGAGGGCGTATAATAGTATTTTCAGGCTTTTGTATAAGTGTAACCTTGGGAATACTACAAGGTATTTGGGCCAAGGTATTTGGGCATTATAACAATACTTGGAGAGTATTTCTATACCACAAAAGGGGGGTATTTATACGAGACAACTAGGCTGGGGGGGGGGGGAAGCTCTCGGCCAAAGGGCCTTCTCAAAGGGGGGGAAGGGGGTGTGGTGGACGAAAGAACAAGAGGGAGGGAGTATTTTGAGACTTAGATAGATTGCTCAAGTGAGGATGAAGAAAGTCTTCAACTTAGAGGGGTATTTATAGGTCAAGTGAAGGCCAACCAATGGCCAAGATGAAGACAAGTGCATAGCAAGTGTAAGACCAAGATTTAGCCATGTGCTACCTTATCCATCTACACAAAATATCCTACCTAACCCTTGACCAAAATTTCAACACAAAAACGTGCAACGGTCTAGCTTTGCGTCCACTTGCTTCCAATGTGAGGTGACACTTGTCACCCTCCGTTGGTCCAAAATGTTCGTCTCTCGGAAAAATCCGCAAAAATTATTAATGACATAGCGGAATTTTCCCTCGTAAGTAATGGAAACGTTTCGTCGGAAAACGACTCTTTTCGGCACTTGTGCCCAATTTCGAACCTTGCCTAATCTTAAGGCACAAATTCTTATACGTACGCCCTCACGTACATACTCTGGAAATACGGGGTATAACATTACACTTTGCCTCTCTAAGTGTCTACTAACTAGATTAATTCCCCCAAGTAGTAAATAAAGCTTAAATTCAACTCCTTTAATCTTAAATCCCGTTTCCTTTAATTCCCGGAAATTTCCATAAAGTCTCGGCTTCCCCATGTCATAATTCTTATAATAAATAATAATCCCCAATAGACCTATATATAACTTATTATTTTAGACTCTCACTGACGGGCCCGTAGCTTGTATAATTATATCTTGTTTCCATTATCCGAACATTAACCTTAATGACGTTCTTAATCCTTGTCTTAACTTACGAGGTGTAACAAAAAGGTTGAAGTACCTAAGTCAAAACATGTCAAGATTGGGCCTAAGATTGTAGATTACATATTCATCGGATATGCAAATAACAGTAGTGTTTATCGCTTCTTAGTGCATAAGTCAGATGTACCAGACATCTATGTAGGTACAATCATGGATAGTTGGAAGATTAGGCGATTCTCAAAAAAAGCTTTGAGGACTCGTTTTCCTATAAAGGAAAGAGACATAACCTCTCGCAAACGAAGTTATGAACAAAGCTCTCAAGATCCAGGAGTCGTTGACTTCCCAGATTTAGGTGGTTCAGATCTAGTGGACTCTGAAATGACTGATTATCCGGAATCTAGTGTTCCAGATTCTCAGGACTTGTAGGCTCCATAGATGGAACCAAGACGAAGTAAATACGTCCGTCAGTTCTGACTTTGTGGCTTACATGGTTCATGATGACCCAAGGGTGTTGAAGCATTATCAACTCCAGAAGCATCGTTCTGGAAAGAAGCTATTGCGAGTGAAATAGACTTCATTCTACACAACCATACTTGGGAGTTGGTTGATCTTCCTCCGAAAAACAAACTGTTGGGGTGTAAATGGATAATCAAACGTAAGTTGAAGGCATATGGATCTATAGACAAGTACAAGGCCAGGTTGATAGTCAAGGACTATCGACAAAATAATGACTTGACTACTTTGACACCTACTCTCCGGTGTCTAGAATGACGTCCATACAAGTATTCATAGTTATCTCCGCGTTGCAGGATCTTGAAATACCTCAAATGGATGTCAAGACAGCCTTTTTAAATGGTAATTTGGAAGAAGAAATCTATATGGACCAACCCGAGAGGTATGTGGTTCCAGGATAAGAGAATAAAGTCTATCGGCTTGTCAAATCACTGTATGAGCTGAAATAGGTCCCGAAGAAATGGCACGAGAAATTTGATAGTACTCTACTATCGAAAGGATTCTCCATTAATGAGTGTGACAAATGTGTCTACACGAAAAGAAATGCCGACTCATTCGTCATGATATGCCTTTATGTAGACTACATGTTGATCACACGGAGCAGTCCTAGGTTGATTCCGGAGACTAAGAACATGTTGAAACAATGTTTTGACATGAAGGATATGTGTATCGCAGATGTCATCTTAGGGATCAAGGTCTCTAAGACATTTGACGGACATGTCTTATCTCAATATCACTACATCGAGGATGTGTTGAAGAAGTTTGAGATGTTCGAAAGTTCGCCAATAATGACAACATTGAATATAAATCAAAAGATTGATAACTAAATCATAAAGGTTCAGTTGAGCGCTTCGGTGGAAGAAAGATCACTTCAGATAATAATTTCTTAAAAGAAACATGAATCCAAGGCAATTCCCGGGATAGACATTAAGTGCTATCTGCAGTGTGGGTAAAGGTTAAGTTTTCAAACCCTTTAATGATACCTTGTAGTAGACCACCTATTTAAGTGCAAGGACAAACCTCCTCAAATGAACGCACTTAAGAATCCAAGACTTGTCCATGGCCACAATGGACAAAACATTAAAGAATAATAGAGAAAGAAAAGTTGTTATGTTGGTACCGTTGTCTTGGCTTACACTAAACACTGACGGTTCAAGACATCAAATTCACCGCGCAGTAAGTAAGTCCGATGGTATTCTACTATGGAAGGTTCAAAGCCACAACTACCTATCCAGATGCAACATCGATCCGCCGAAAGATTTCTAGAAAGGCACCATGTGAGTGCGCCAAAATCTCTTTCAAGAGGGGATTGTTGGAAATTTATTAACGTGAAATAAAGTTTAACCTATTATTTATAACTTGAAAAATTGGGGCTTCGCACGGCATAAGTTACGTTTCCACACACGTGCACACGTTGTACCAAAGATCATAAATTTCCTTAGTGAAAGAGATATTGGTACGTAAACAAAATGTTTGAGACATGAAATGAGAGACGATTATTGGCCAAATGACGAGTGTTTCACATTGGTAAATGAAGAAAGAAGTGTACGATGTGTAAAAGATGAAACAAATCGAAAATCGATGCGGATCCATAAAGAGTCGTAGTGAAGCACCGTCGGAGTTGCGGTGCAACATCGTTGGAGCCGCAATGTCGAAGCGCCGCGACGCCTCCCAGGTAAGGCCGCGGTGCTTCGATGGCAGAATGCTCGACGGAAGACGAAAAATTTCTGACTTTTGGGCTAGTTTTGAAGCATTGATCCTCCATTACTTGACACTTGAATTCAACCAATATTTGGCTGAATTATAACCCTTCAATAAGTGTCATTACATGGCTATTTAAAGTCATTACTTGGCTAGTTGGGAAGTCATCTTCATCACACTATAAATTGAGACCCTTGGCTCAATTGAATAACACACTTGCAATCGGAAATTTCTGAGTACTTCTTCCTCTCTAAGCTTTCTTTCACACACTCAAAAAGTTCTTTTGGTAAACATTTAAGTTTTCTTTGCTCACTTGTTCATTGTTGTTTTATCTTGAAAGATAAGTTTTCAATCACCGTAAAAAGATATATACAGGGCAATATTATCTTAAGAACAGAGTGAATATCACTCGACTCAACAAATCTCTTATTTTTGTTCTTACTTCCAGATTGTAACCCTTTGTAATAGTTACTTACATTCCCGTTCATCCTATTGCTGTAATTGTTGTACTCACAACTTACTCACACTGCTATAGTGATGTGATCACCTAAAGCAACTACACCAGTGAATGAGAGGTTGGTTAATTGGAAAATTACAGTAGTAGAGTCTGCGCCGAGCTCGAAATAGAGAAATTACACTTGTTGTGCCTCGCTTAGCTGAAAAAGCTAAGCAAGTATGTGCATATTTGATTTGAGATAATTTTGATATGTTGAACATCTCTAAAATTGGTTTTAAGCTAGAGTTTGTCAACCTTGATAACATAAGGAAACAATTAATTGGGGAGATTGAACTTTATGATATTAGCTCTAAAATTAATTATTAGCAAAATGCGATCGTATGTTATGTTCTAGGTGCTCATCCACCATTTGCAGTTTTGAATAGGTATATCAATAGGATTTGGGATAAATATGGGATTGATAAGGTGTCCATGATGAAGAATGGGATTGTGGTAGTAAGATTTGATAGTGAGATGGGGAATAATGAGATAATTCAGAGTGGGGTGTATCACTTTGACAATAAACCATTAATTATTAAAGCTTGGTCACCATATACGAAATTCTCTAGAGAAGAGTTGATGATTGTTCCTATATGGATTATGAAAGTATATTTATGTCCTCGAGACAATCTGTATTAGGACAAATGTACTTTATACATATTCATATTTATATTAAATGAAGATTAATATTATGGAATTTGCAGTTATTGAATTATTTGTTGATTGTCTATAATATTCTATAATTACATCCCTAGAGGTTACATGATTATTAATGATGTGAGAGATTAATATTATAGCGTAACTCTTAAACTACCTCGACTAATGATCATCGAGAATGGAATATCGATGATATGTGATATGACATGTGGTTTGCATCATATCCTTTAGGGATGTATTATGTCTCACCTGCTACGAGTTATGGCAACTCGTGATAGACACATGGATACTTGTGGAAGTATTGGTATACCCTGCTGATGTATTGTTTGTTATAAATGTCTAAAATATCATCAGCGTGTGGGAGATAGAAGTCCTTAGACTTGAGGTCGATACACACATTGTTTACAGAGTAATATACTTTGATAATGTCCTAAGCTCAAATGCCTTATAGGTTGAGACGCGACTTGTATTGGGTATATTGCAACGTAGATTAAAGGTGGTATTTGAGCAAGATTAGGATTCATTCCTTGAATGTATTTTCGAGAGAATACTCAAATTCTTATATGGTATTAGGTTGACTAAGCTTGATCGAGTGTGTCGTGAATGAAATGATTTTATCTACCCACATAGAGGTTCGGCTCACAGGTTTCGTGTAACTATACTTCACATATTGAGTTCATCTTCCGGTGCCGTCTAGGAGTCCGTGTAGACCCTACTGATATTAGTATAGATATGTGAAGGCCTGTAGGGTAACACTAAGTCAATTGTTCTGTCGATTCAAGGATGTAATCAGAGAGAATATATATGTTCGATTTATAATCGAGACAATAGAATAAATAATGATTGCTTAATTAAATCGAGATGATATTTCAGATTTAATTAAAATAGAAACGAGGCGGAATTGGACAAGGGTGGCGGCTCAAGGGACCAAGGGCCACGATGCCTCCCATTAAGCGTCGCGGCGCCACGAAGTGACCCACTCTGTCTCGGTTTTTGGGCCGTGCCCACTTGAAAATCCTAGCTGATTTTTTCAGCTATATATAGAGGGTTCAATCATTATTTTAATACACCCAATTCACAATAATTATTCTCTGCTGGATTTCCTAACTTTCCAAAGGAGTAATTACATCGGAGTCTTAGACCTGCAACAAGGAACAGTTGCGTGCTCACCCTCAGATTACACATCGAAGTTGAAGATTCCAGATTTGCTAAATTGTAAGTGTTCTATCGACGCATTACAGTTTTTATGTGTTTTACATTATATAATCATCCATCAGTTTGACCGCTCGTCGGGTTTGAAACATAAATTTTCAAATTCCGCTGCATGTACGAACCCGACAAAACCCTACAATGGTATTAGAGTATGGGCTATTTTGTGTGATTATATAATGAATATTAATGATTATATGAGTTAGGATTCGTCTAAATTAAATTTTTGTCGTTAAGATGCTTTAAAACCTTAAAATCTTAAGAACGCATAATCCTTGTCTATGGATCTGTTAAACAATGATGTAATCGATGAAGTTATTCCAATCTAACTCTTCTAAGTCAACGTGCGTAACCGGTTCATTTTCGAACATGGTGCACTGAAACAAAGAATAAGAAGGGGTTGAATAATGGTCGATGAACGTGTTATTTAATGATGAAGGGGAATAAGGATGAATCTGGAAATCTATCACTGAATCAGTTTTAGGACTTCGGAAATACAGATTTTGCATTCATGGGATCGAGGCACCGTGACGCTTCCTAGGGTTTTGACAGCGGTGTCGCGGCGCTGCCTGAGGCACCGCGGCTCTGAAGCGAAATAAAATTTTTCCAGACATTGCTCGTCAGTCGCCGACAGTGATTTAATAAAAAAAATTGAAATCAGAAACGGAAATTTTAAATATTCAAATTATGATTCTACAGTTTAAAATATTCAGAATCTAAAATTAAAACTTTTAAATTAGACAGAGTTGGTCCTTTCGGACAATTCTGTAATTAAATAAAGTTTCTGAAAACTGAATTTTTTTAAATCTAAAAATTGCAGACAGGTCCTTGAAACCTGAATATATTTTCTGAAAATTAAAATTGGATTTTCTGAATTTAATAGGGTTCAAAATAAAAAAATTAATTCTTGAAGGACTAAACTGTAAATTCTAAAAGTTTACAGAATTTCCAGAAAATCAGAATTTTAAAATTAGAAAATGTTTAGGGATTGTTTGGCATAGACATAGATTTTAGAGTTTAGACAAATAGATCCATGATTATCATTAATTGTATATTATTGAATATTATACAAATGTGCTAAGTGTTTTAAATGCAAACATTTAATTATTAGCATAGTGTCCGCTATTATTGTCTGGATAGGCGGCACCCAGTAATGATTTACATAAATGACCGTTATAACTGTCTGGATAGGCGACGCCCAGTAGTTGATTAAAACTATCTTATATCATGCCTATTGGGTTGATGGTTTCCCATCTAAATGTGTTTTAGAAATTGCATGATAGGATGTTGTCTGATATATGACATGTATGTTGATCTTTGTTGAAATCCCCGAAAACTGAAAAATGTTCCCCAAACTTTAAATACAAGTCTAAAATTAAAACGCGTCGTCCAATATAATTGTTAGAGTGCAAAATCCTTTTCGGCGATACGAGTATTTATGCCAAAGCATTTGCTCTAAGTTTACGAGGACTCAGACTCTTTCATAGATGTGTTAAATGTAAAAGTATATGAGAAACTTTTGTGGGTATTTACACCAAAGTGTTTGCTCGCAAAGACCAAGTTTACTTAGATACATAAACGCAGTTGTCTAATAGGGTTGGCTTGCTTAGACAAATCTTGGTGCCAAAGTGTCGGACTAATCTAAGAACGCAGGATTAAAATTGAATTATTTAATCAACCAAGAGTTGCAAATAAGCTTTGCAATTGGTTTTAGACCTACCAAAATGTGCTATTGAAGTTATCAGTCAAAGCAAATGCGGATATAGCATAGGTTTGGATATTGACCCATTATGACCTTAAAATGTTTTCGGTCTGTATTCTACCATGGGGTCGTAGAAGTATGCTAAAATAGTGGGAGCTAATTAAACAAAAGTTCATGTTAAATTAGTTTAGAACAAATGTGTATAAAAGGGAAGATAAATTTTGATTGCATTTTCCTGTCTATCTAAATCTTCAGATCTTCAGAATGTCGAGTATATCACTGAAAATGCTTATTGAAATGAACAAACTCACCGGACTGAATTATCTAGATTGGCTTAGGAATCTAAGGATTTTTCTAAGGCAAGAGAAAATTGAGTATGTATTGGACAAGGTTTTTCCCATGGTGCCTACTGAAATGTTACACCCCGTATTTCCAAGAGAATGAGATGAGAACGTACGTGAGAAAATAAGATATGAATTTTGGAACGAAAGAAAAATCACTTTTTCCTAAGGAGAAATTTCGGAACCTTGTGAAGGAAAAGGTTTATTATTTGGAATTATTATAGTATATTGAAGTTTTGGATTTTTAAGTTTCGGAATTGGTCATGTGGGGCCCACAGGAAAATTTTACTATTTTGTGGGCCCATAAGATTTTGAGATATTTTGGTGAAGAAATAATTTTGGACCAATAGGAGGGTGACACGTGTCACCCCTCCACTTGTCTTTATACACTATATATATATATATATATATATATATATATATATATATATATAGCCTTGGAAGACTTCATCACTTTAGATATTTTGAAGACAAGTGGACAAGACCTTCAGACAACCCTATTATCCAAACTCACCCTCACCGCCGCACACCCCAATTTCGTAAACCTCTCCCTCAAGCCTCACCCTCTCTCCTTTTATTTTCTGAACACTCCTCCCCCTCACACCATCAGCCACCTACCCTCAGCCGCAACATCCCTCCCCCGCCGCCATTCTCGAACCACCAGCCATCAACACAATACGAACCTTACCATCCACTATTGACGCAACCTGAACCCCCACTCTCTCCTCCATTTCCATCAGATCTGTGCCTTGCCCGTTCGGGTAAGAGAATTAATGGCTATTACCCACCCTTACCAGCACGCCACCACACAAAGCTCGCAACCAGTGAGACTACGCGAAGGACGCAAAACGATTGTTGTTTGAACCAAGAAATTTCTCCAAAGCAGTAATGAAGATTCAGGAAACACATTCTTCTTTGAGTTAGGGAAGATTTTCTTACAAATATAATACTCTCAAAGTTGACTACTTAAACATAAGGTAGCAATCTGAACCTATTTATGAAGAATTAGGTTCTAGATGTTACTCCCTAGTCTTCTGTATTTGTCTTTGTCTATTTTTCCCCCCTCTGTTAGGTTAAAGATAAAGTAATAGACAAGTTTACAGAGATAACAATTTATTTACGTGCTATTTTAATACACCCATCTTTCGAGCATTGGAGGAACGCTTTCCACTCCAAAATCTCGAATACGGATGCACATCAAAGAGTACACCAATCAAATGAAATCGAACCAAGAAATGAAATCTGAGGTACAATTTATGTGTGTGCGAGTGTGGGGTTGAAGAATCAAGCCCCAATCTCTGACCCTACGCTACCACTAAAAGAGGTAATTCTATTTTTTTTTAGTTTCTTGTTAACTTAGTTTTTATTTAATTTTGTATGATTTCCGGCATGATTATATGTTAATCACCCTATTCAAGTGAGTTTATGACTGTTTATGATAAAAATGATCGCTAGTTATGTCTAAAAAGTATGAAATAGTTTTTCGTGTGTGTAACTGAGTAACTAGGACCTTGTTTGATTGAATTTAGTTAATGTTCTGTTCATTAACTGATCTACCTTAGCTTAGTTTAAGAAGTAGACTTAAATTATCATGCTTTGTGAAACATACCAACATGCTTTAGTTGATTAATGGTTATACGTGGTCCAAATGTTGTCCTTACTGTTTAGGAAAGAAAAATGCTAGACATAGGTGTGAAAATGATCTATCCTTAGTAATATTGTGTGCTTAAGACCCAGAATCTGAAGTATGTATGTCTGCCTTGCATAACTCTGTAGCTAAGTGAAGTGTTGGCCGATGAAAGAATCTTCGTCTGATTTCCAAAGCCTTTTCTGTACAAAGACGGATTTATTTTTGGCTTTATTTATTAATTATTGCTATTACTTTAAAAATTATTTATTTTATTACTAACACTTTTACTAAGTGTCTAGGCAGGTACCCGAAGATCATCTTGTGTAGAAAGCCTAAAAAGGGTTAAAGATGTCCCGGATTCTTATTTCATGTCGCATTTAATTTTAGTTTTACTTTTGTATTGCATTTTATTTTAATTGTAAATTATGTTAAATGCTTAGAATATGTAGAATAAAAGCCAATATATAATTAACCTAGGTTTGAACGGATAACCGCAAGTTAGCGGATCCTATAGGATGTCTGACCCCTTCCCTTTAGGATAATAAAGAACCCTTACCTAGAATCTCCCATAGCTTTCGCAGACCTTTAAATGGAGATCATTAATTGCAGTATTTTTATTGCAATAAATCAAGTGTCCTAATTCACTTAAATAATTAGGTGGTGACTCCTTAAAATAAATTTAGGAATCAACCATACGTAGTACTCCGTTTCGACTCCGGTTAAAATGGGGTGTTACAGATGGCGACTCCACTGGGGATTCAGGTTCTTGACCATAACAAACCTAAGTTTATTATTGCTTGGCTTTATTTGCTTTTATTTGTTTTAAATGCCTTAAAACTGCTTGCTTAATTTCGTATGTTTAACTGTTTTAATTGCTATTTGTTTTTACTGTTTTCCTTAAACTGGCATTCCACTCATATTTCTTCCACTGTGGAAAATTCACACTATCACACACTACACGCGAGGTGCGCTTGGTGCATCAGCAAAATTCTTTCTTCAAAACCCAAATTTAAGAGAGTTGGCGTTTTGCGCGGAGAGTCCGGTCCAACCGGTGGTCGCGTAGCCTTCTCACTCGAGTTGTCCGCTCGGGAACCTTGCGTCTAGTAAGCCAAATCTTAGAAAACTTAAGATAGAGCTATACCACTTTTTTATTAAGTCATGCATGCATAAACCTTAGGTGGGTTAATCCTTGATATTAACACCACAATCAGAAATCCACCAAATTTGTCGACGGGTTTCACAACCCAACGACCCAATAGCATACTATGTGTAGCTTGATGATGATAGACGGATCCAAGCCTGGTCATGCCACACCGAAATTGGAAAAGTGCACTGTCATTTGTCGCCATTTCCAACAAAACATTACAGTTTAACGGCTTGGACCTATTTATCATAATCTCGCATATTTGGCGTTTAGGCCGACCTCTGGCATAAGAGAGGTCCCATGCATATTAGGCACGCTTGATTTGCATGTTTTTTGTTTACTATTGTTGTCG
This sequence comes from Przewalskia tangutica, assembly GCA_029844215.1. Taxonomy (NCBI): domain Eukaryota; kingdom Viridiplantae; phylum Streptophyta; class Magnoliopsida; order Solanales; family Solanaceae; genus Przewalskia; species Przewalskia tangutica. Next base: position 13,986,141 of record CM056733.1, on the reverse strand, counting down.
CCAGCAATTCTGTACATATTATTTAATGCAATAATTACTCTTTTAACCTCTGTGCATATCATGTTTATAATTCCGGCCATTAGCATTTGCATTTTTGCACTTTTGTCAGAACGTGATGCTGCCTTCCCACTTTTCAAAAAAAAAAAAATCATATAAAATAATCATTTTTTGCATCATGAACTACGTCTTGACCTGATTCCCTCGGCGGGATACGTAGGCAGCCGCATTGGCTTCGGTCCACATTGTTTGAAAATACATAAAAATCCTTATTCTTTGCATCATGAACTACGTCTTGACCTGATTCCCTCGACGGGATACGTAGGCAGCCACATTGGCTTCGGTTCACATTGTTTGAAAATACATAAAAATCCTTATTCTTTGCATCATGAACTACGTCTTGACCTGATTCCCTCGACGGGATACGTAGGCAGCCACATTGGCTTCGGTCCACATTGTTTGAAAAACCCATAAAAATCCTTATTCTTTGCATCATGAACTACGTATTGACCTGATTCCCTCGACGTGATACGTAGGCGGCCTAAATCGGATTCGGTCACACCATTAGAAATCTTCCCATTGGCTCGTGTGCGACGGAATGCGTTGATTATTCTGAAAAGAGATATGAGTAATTTTCGCCAGAGTTAAGTCTTGCCCATGTGTCGCATGTGGAATCGGGACAATTTTGGGAAATGCACCATGAAGAGATCATAATAAGGATTCCAAAAGCAATCAGCAAGCACACAACATTCAACACGTCCGTGCAAGGACGAAATCTCAGCATTTGCAGCATCACATCAATACAACCGCCATCACATTTTACAGGATCTTCATATCAGCAAAGACGGGAGCACAACAATAAGCACATGCGGGTTACAAACGCACAACCAAGGTTTCGAACTACACGTAATCTCACGTTTCAAATGCCCTCACTGAAAGAAAGTCTCATTTCTCACATATATTCTAATATTTTGAATTTTGGGTCGTTTAGAGAAGTACGCTCACACTCAAAAGGATGTTCCATGCATGCAATTGTGATACCATAGGCTTGACCGTCATGTAAGTATCCACTAATGTGAGAACTCTCAGTATAAGATCATGTAGGACTTGTCACGGGCTTGTAATGTAGGTTTGGGGAAAGGGATGGATATTATTTGGGTAAAAAGTGATTAATCCTTCCTCGAGCGTTGGACTAAGTCCGTGTTTGATATTTGTGTGCTTTAATGCTGACCTGCTTTCTTTTGTCCCAGTTTTTCTGTACTGACTTCTTTTGAATCTTTCGTTTGGAGCCCTCTTTTCCAAAGTTATTCTCTCATTTCATTCATTTTTTGTTTATAATGGCGGGGCTTTTGATTTCTTCTTTTGTGAGGTCGTCATTTGTGTTTTCTTTTTCCCTTTTGGAACTTTGACAATTTTTGTCTTTGCAAACTTCGATGCAGAATTTCGTCAGCCACTTGCACATTTCCAAAGCGCTCAAGGGGGTCGGGCCAAGAGAGGGATAGTGCGTACGCACTTAGAAAGAGTATAAGTGTAATATGCGGTTGTCAAAAGAATAGGCTTTAGGCTCAAAAGGGGTGCACTACGGATAATGTTATTTGGTAGGCTGAAAAAGGCTCAAACGGGTCAAAGAAAGTCTACGATCATTTCCCACACCGAGTGTTACTCAGGATTTCGCCTCAACAAACATTCGGGCCAAGTTCTAGATCACAATGCAATGCAATTGAACTGATTATAAAACTCACCACACAATGCACATGAAACGATGAGTTTGGTTTCGTTCTTATCTTAGAAGCATGTAAGGCAATGTCATTTACGGGTGAATAAGAGGTAACAAAAGAATCTATGGTTTACCATGAAGTCAGCCCATATTGATTATTACTCGTTCTTTTCTATGCACACTCCCAATTGTGTTGGTATCAACCAAGTCAAACAATGATACTAAAAAAAAACATTTTTTTTGTATTTTTGGATAACATTTTTTGTATTTATGAACAAGATATTTTTTTTGTATTTTTTGAATAAATGGTACCGAACCCGAGTAGGGCTGCCTACGTATCTCATCTTTGACGAGAATCAGGTGTGCGTAGTTCGTTCAGATATGTTATAAAACGTATGATTTAAAAGAATTTATTCATGAAAGAAATGCAAAAGTAAAAGTTGTGCAAAACAAATGATTGTTCACTATAAGACTAATGCAAAGTAAAAGAATGTAATGAAAAAATGAATGGATGTGATAGAATGAATGAAATGCATGAATGAATGTGATGGAATGATTGAAATGCAATAATGATTGTCCGTGCAATGAATGGGTGAACCAAATATGTCCCCCTTTTTTTTTTTTTTTTTTTTTGGTGGTGTCGAACCCTAGATGGGTTGCCTACGTATCACACCGTATGGTGAGAATCAGACACGCGTAGTTCGGGATGATTATGTTGTAAAAGAATTATGTAATCAGTACTAGACATATTAATTAGACTTGCAAATATGTATAAAAATGCAAAATATAAAACCCAGAGCGATGCTTTGTTGAATCTGGTATAAGCTGACATCTCTCCGTCAACATAACTCAATTTTTTTTTTTTTGTTGTTGTTGTTGTTGTTGTCCGCCCTCGACTATTTGCGAGGACGGTCTTCCTGCAAAAATATGACAAATGAGTGAGAGTAGGCAAACCACAAAAATAGTAAAATGTGAGGGCGTGACGATATAGTCAAAGACTCCCCTGATTGGTTCGACCGGACTGGTGGTTGATGCTTCACAAAGTCCAAATCGTGATGTTCAAGAGCGATTTACGCAGTAGAAGTCCTGATTGCAATGTGACAACAAAAGTGCAAAAATGCAAATGCTAATGGCCGGAATTATAAGCATGATATGCACAGAGGTTAAAAGAGTAATTATTGCATTAAATAATATGTATAGAATTGATAGCGACAACAATAGTAAACAAAAAAAAAACACGCAAATCAAGCGTGCGCCTAATATGCATGTGATCTCTCTTATTCCAGAGGTCGGCCTAAACGCCAAATATGCGAGATTATGATAAATAGGTCCAAGCCGTTAAACTGCAATGTTTTGTTGGAAATGACGACCAAATGACGGTGCACTTTTTCCAATTTCGGCGTGGCATGACCAGGCTTGGATCCGTCTATCATCATCAAGCTACACATAGTATGCTAATGGGTCGTTGGGTTGTGAAACCCGTCGACAAGTTTGGTGGATTTCTAATTGTGGCGTTAATACCAAGGATTAACCCACCTAAGGTTTATGCATGCATGACTTAATAAAAGAGTGGTATAGCTCTATCTTAAGTTTTCTAAGATTTGGCTTACTAGACGCAAGGTTCCCGAGCAGACAACTCGAGTGAGAAGGCTACGCGGCCACCGGTTGGACCGGACTCTCCGCGCAAAATGCCAACTCTCTTAAATTTGGTTTTGAAGAAAGAATTTTGCTGATGCACCAAGCGCACCTCACGTGTAGTGTGTGACAATGTGAATTTTCCAGAGTGGAAGAAATATGAGCGGAATGCCAATTTAAGGAAAGCAGCAAAAGAAAATAGCAATTAAAACAGTTAAGCATACAAAATTAAAGCAAACAATTTTAAGGCATTTAAAAATAAAAATAAAGCCAAGCAATAATAAACCTAGGTTTGCTATGGTTAAGAACCTGATTATCCCCAGCGGAGTCGCCATCTGTAACACCCCATTTTAATTGGAGTCGAAAACGGAGTACTACGTATGGTTGATTCCTAGATGTATTTAAAGGAGTCGCCACCTAATTATTTAAGTGAATTAGGACACTTGATTTATTGCAATAAAAATGCTGCAATTAATCTCCATTTAATGGTCTGCGAAATTGATGAGATTCTGGATCAGGGTTCTTTATTATCCTAAAGGGAAGGGGTTAGGCATCCTTTAAGATCCGCTAACTTGCGGTTATCCGTTCAAACCTAGGTTAATTATATTGGCTTTTATTCTACCTATTCTAAACATTTTTACATAATTTACAATTAAAATAAAATACAATGCAAAATAATAAAACTGAAATTAAATGCGGCATAAAATAAACTTCGGGACATTCTTTTGAAATGCATCTCCGGCTACCTGCATAAACACTTAGTAAAAGTGTTAGTAATAGAATAAAATAATTTTAAAGTAATAGCAGAAATTAATAAATAAAGCAAAAATAAATCCGTCTTTTGTACAGGGAAAACCTTGGAAATCAGACGGAGATTCCTTCATCGGCCAATATTGCTAGAAAACAATAAAATAGATAAAACCTTCGGATCCGCGCCAAAACAGTAATAGTTTTAAACACGGAGGGCTCAGATATAAAAAATATAAAGTGGGACAGCCTAAACAAGTGCGGCTGCAAGAATTCGCCCTGCCAGCACATGTTGGTTATCCGGTGTAAGTGGAAGAAATCATCATTGCCCAGAAAGCTTCATTTATTTTATTTTCCGTCTTTGCAACTGTGGAGGCCTCAAAAATCGACGGATAACTTTTTCATTGGACAAAGTGTAGTATCGTGTTTAAATCAGTGGGATTTTTTACCAAGTGTAACAATCTGTTCGAATCAGTGAACCTTCCCCAAGTATAATATCCTGTTCTTTTGAAAGAAAAGCAACAACTCAACAACAGTTTCTCGTCCTAGGTAGCATCTCACAATGGACGTCAATATAAGTGAATCATGTAGTGTCCCAAAGTGCAGAAATTTATCTCAATAATAACAACATAATGGCTCAAAGTGTAGCAATAATCACACTCAAAAGGTGGCAGCAAGAAACTTTCATCTTGCAGACAGAAACTTTCAAATAAAAGGATGGTGTTTGCCCCTTTAAAACTCAAGACTGTAAAATAGCTCATAGGACCATAAATTCCAACTTGATGTATGATTGATCCTTTCAAGACAAATTGTTCAAGCTAGAGGCACAAGATAGGAGTAGGCAGATTTTATAACTAGTCATTCGTGGGTTCCTCTCATGCTATTCATATAATGGCCTTGTCAACCATTGAGGTAATTAATGATCAGATATGGCATGACTATTACAGATTTAAACCTGTTTTGAGCAGAAGATGATAATCAACAAAAGACACAACAAGTCAAGGTCGACTTCTGTTTTAACTCTGAATCGAGAAATAAAAAAGGGCTTTCCTATCTTTTAGCATGATTGTTGAATCCGAATCCTCTTTCATTTTTATCACCATGTTTAGAAATTACGATTCTCATTTAAACTCTTAAACTATTCCTCGGTTGATCCTTATGATTTAGACACTAGTATATTAGTTATTTAGGCAAAAATGCTCCTTTTAGGCAAATCGGTTATTTTTTCATCATTTCAACGAGGATACTTTAAATAAGTTAACAATCACTTTGTTGAATATGCAAAGAAACTACAAAATAAACTTGACTACCTCATATTTAGACTACCAAAATTATACTCACGGTGGGCACGACACATCGATATAAGCGACAAAATGCACTTTAAAACGCGGCAACGTCTCAAAGTTTTGATTGGCTTAGGCATAAATATAGCGGCTACCATTTCATCAGATAATGCAACAACAAAGAACGGCGGCCTTTAGGTCTCGCGATTCAACATTTGATTCACGAGAACATAGCGGTAACTCGTGGCGATAAATCTGACAAATGATCTATAAATGCACGATAATCGTCCCAAAAATGGGGTATTAAAGTGTAACAATAGTGGGCATTAAAGCGAAGCGGCAAGGGGATAAAAATAGGGAAGCGGGGGCATAAAGACATCGATGGGCATTGAAACACTACAGCAGTGGGCATTAAAGGGCAACATCAGTGGGCATTAAAACAGAGCAGCAGGGGCATAAAAATAGAGTATGCAACGGATCCAAAACAAAGCATAACATGGGTCGCCGGAGTCTTTCAAACTCCGGCGAGATTCAAAAAAATAAAAATAAAATAAAGGAAATCAGTCCAAATAAGAATATACCAACAAATCTAAAAATAGAACCAAACCCAGGCAGCGATGGTGGCGGCGTCACTTCCCCGGCGAACAGGGCGGCGCCGCTGAGCGTTGAGGCGGTGACATGCAGTGGTGGTGTGTGGCAGTGAGGTGTTGCTAAGGGGGTTCGCCGGCGATGGGAGTTCAGTGGTGGTCGATGCAGGGAGAGGGGTGAGGGAGATGGGTGTTCGACAGTGTAGGTTCGAACTGTGGTGGTGGTCGACGGGTTCGCTGGCGAACAGAGAGTGTGTAGTGGTGGTTCACGTGGTGGTGGTCGATGGGAGAGAACGGGGAGTGGAGGTGGGCGGCTGCTGAGCTTTAGGGTAGTGTGCGGCTGAGGGTTAATGGGAATGGTGAAGGGAGGCGGCGGAAGGCTTGACGGGAATGACGGGTCGATGGTAGCCAGTGTTAGTTCAGGAGATGGAAGGTTAAGGGGTGGCGGCGACGGGAAAGGCTGAGTGAGAGAGAGAGTCTTGAGGTGAGGAGAGGCTCTTGAGGTTAAAAGTTGTGGTGGGTTAGGCTGAGAAGCGATTGAGTATGGCTTTTTAGACCTAAAAAATGAAACGGGGGCGTGTAATAGAAGGGTGCTACGGCTGGGAGAGTAGGGTAGAAGTAGGGTAGACGGACCCTATTTCTACCTACCCATCCGTCTACCCTACTTCTACCCTACTCTCCCGGTAGTAGCACCCTTCTATTACACGCCCTTTTCATTTTTAGGTCTAAAGCCATACTCATTGCCCAGCCTAACCCCTGACCACAACTTTTAACCCTCAGCAGTCCTCTCCTCACCTCGACTTCTCTCTGCGACTCGACCTTTCGTCGCCGCCGCCTTAACCTTCCATCTCGGCGAACCAACATCGGCTACTTGACCGTCATTCCCGTCAAGCCTTCAGCCGCCTCCCTTCACCATTCCCATTAACCCTCAGTCGCGCACTACCCTAAGGCTCAGCAGCCGCCCACCTCCACTTCCCTTTCTCTCCCGTCGACCACCACCATACGAACCACCACTACACACCCACTGTTCGCCAGCGAACCCGTCGACCACCACCACAGTTCGAACCTACACTGTCGAACACCCATTTCCCTCACCCCTCTCCCAGCGTCGACCACCACTGAACTCCCATCGCCGGCGAACCCCCTAGAAACACCTCACTGCCACACACCACCACTGCATGTCACTGTCTCAGCGTTCGTCAGGCGGCGTCGCTCCGGTGTTCGCCGTGGAAGTGACGCCGCCACCATCGCTGCCTGGGTTTGGTTCTATTTTTAGATTTGTTGGTATATTCTTATTTGGACTGATTTCCTTTATTTTATTTTATTTTTTTTGAATCTCGTCGGAGTTTGAAAGACTCCGGCGACCCATGTTATGCTTTGTTTTGGATCCGTTGCATACTCTATTTTTATGCCCCTGCTGCTCTGTTTTAATGCCCACTGATGCTGCCCTTTAATTCCCACTGCTGTAGTGTTTCAATGCCAGATCTTGTCTTTTATGCCTCGCTTCCTGTTTTATCCCTGCTTTCTGTTTTAATGCCCATTGTTGTTACACTTTAATACCCATTTTGGGACGAATTGCGTGCATTTATAGATCATTTCTTCTTGTATTTATCGCCATGAGTTCTCGCTATGTTCTCTGTGAATCAAATGTTGGCTGCGAACCTAAAACTCTTGCCGTTCTTTGTTGTTGCATTATCGATGAAATGGTATTGCTATATTTATGCCTAAGCTGAATCAAACTTTGAGATGTTCTTTGCGTTTTAAAGTGCATTTTGTTGCTACTATATTGGATGTGCTTAGTGCCGATGAGTATAACGTTGGTAGTCTAAATATGAGGTAGTCAAGTTTATTTTGTAGTTTCTTTGCATATTCAACAAAGTGATTGTTAACTTATTTAAAGTATCCTGTTGAAATGATGAAAAAAGTAAATCGATTTGCCTAAAAGGAGCATTTTTGCCTAAATAACTAATATACTAGTGTCTAAACCGTTGAGATCAGCGAGGAATAGTTTAAGAGTTTAAATGAGAATCTGGTAATTTCTAAACATGGTGATAAAAATGAAAGAGGGGATTCGAGGGATTCAACAATCATGCTAAAAGATAGGAAAGCCCTTTTTTTATTTACGATTTGCGGAGTTAAAACAGAAGTGACCTTGACTTGTTGTGTCTTTTGTTGATTATCATCTTCGCTCAAAACAGTTTAAATCTGTAATAGTCATGCCATATCGATCATTAATTACCTCAATGGTTGACAAGGCTATTATATGAATAGCATGAGAGGAACCCACGAATGACTAGTTATAAAATCTGCCTACTCCTATCTTGTGCCTCTAGCTTAAACAATTTGTCTTGAAAGGATCAATCATACATCAAGTTGGAATTTATGGTCCTATGAGCTATTTTACAGTCTTGAATTTTAAAGGGGTAAACACCATCCTTTTATTTGAAAGTTTATGCGCAAGATGAAAGTTTCTTTTGCCACCTGAGTGTGATTATTCTTGCACTTTGAGCCATTATGTTGTTATTATTGAGATAAATTTCTGCACTTTGGGACACTACATGATTCATTTATCTTGGCGTCCATTGTGAGATGCTACCTAGACGAAAGCGTTGTTGAGCTGTTTTTCTTTCAAAGAACAGATATTATACTTGGGAAGGTTCATTGATTCGACAGTTGTTACACTTGGTAAAAAATCCCACTGATTTAAACACGATACTACACTTTGGCCAATGAAAAAGTTATCCGTCGATTTTTTAGGCCTCCACAGTTGCAAAGACGGAAAATAAAATAAATGAAGCTTTCTGGGCAATGATGATTTCTTCCACTTTGCCGGACGACCAACGTGTCTTTGGCGGCGAATTCATGACGCACTTGTTTAGGCTGTCCCACTTTATATTTTTTATATCTGAGCCCTCCGTGTTTAAAACTATTACTATTTTGGCGCGGATCCGAAGGTTTTATCTATTTTATTATTTTCTAGCAATATTGGTCGATGAAGGAATCTCCGTCTGATTTCCAAGGCTTTCCCTGTACAAAAGAAGGATTTATTTTTGCTTTATTTATTAATTTCTGCTATTACTTTAAAATTATTTTATTCTATTACTAACACTTTTACTAAGTGTTTATGCAGGTAGCCGGAGATGCATTTCAAAAGAATGTCCCGAAGTTTATTTTATGCCGCATTTAATTTCAGTTTTATTATTTTGCATTGTATTTTATTTTAATTGTAAATTATGTAAAAATGTTTAGAATAGGTAGAATAAAAGCCAATATAATTAACCTAGGTTTGAACGGATAACCGCAAGTTAGCGGATCTTAAAGGATGTCTAACCCCTTCCCTTTAGGATAATAAAGAACCTTGATCCAGAATATCATCAATTTCGCAGACCATTAAATGGAGATTAATTGCAGTATTTTTATTGCAATAAATCAAGTGTCCTAATTCACTTAAATAATTAGGTGGCGACTCCTTTAAATACATCTAGGAATCAACCATACGTAGTACTCCGTTTTCGACTCCGGTTAAAATGGGGTGTTACTAAATAAGATTCTGAGTAAGGGTTCCATATTATCCTAAAGGGAAGGGATTAGGCATCCTTTAGAATCCGCTAACTTACGGTTGTCCGTTCAAACCTAGATTAATTTATTTGGCTAAGAGATGTATGTTTTAGGAAACATTATTTAAGTAAAAGGGATGTGGCAAATATCTAAAAGAATGTATTTTTGATAACTAAAAAAAGTTTTATAAGACTCACAAAATATATAGAGTTAATTATGCCTTTGTAAGACGTGAGATTATTTTATTCGACAAAAGTAAAATGATAAATTACTCCTATAAGTATATGTAAGGTAAAAAACTCTTATATATAAAAGTAGTTTATGAAATTACTTTTGTAATGGTATGTAAAACGTTTAGTGATAATAAGAAGAGTGATAAATTACTCATATGATATTTTATGAAGAGTTTTATGAGAATTTATTTCTTTAAGAATTAGATATGGAATGATATACTGACTACATGACTAAAACATAGCTAGGGTTAATTGAATTATTTTAGATTTAGATTTATATGATGAACCTAGAATAAATAAGGGATGAATTCATCTTTTAAAACTACCATTCCAATGTATTCAAAGACTAGTAGAGTTAATTATCCTATTAATTACAAGGTTAACGAATATATTTATCATAACAATAATAGATAAATAAATAAATAAGCAAGCAAGGAAGGAGATTGGAGTTGATGTAGTGTCTAGAACGGATGGGGACGCCATCCATCCCATTGTTGTTTTGAAGCCCTGCGGCAAGAGTGTGGACGGTGATGCGGAGATCATGATGAGTCTCAAACCGAGACTCTTGGTTATTTTCCGATGCATGTCATGTAAAAAGAAATAAGAGAGAAAAAGATTAGTAAATATTCTAAACTCCATCATATATGAAAATAAATGAAATATTAAACTAAGCACACATGTACACATCTTGCGGTACTAATTCTGCGATGCGGATATCGCTTCTACCAAAAATAAACACCTTGAGATATTAATTAAGTGATGAGCCTCGGTATGCGAGAAACGTGACTCGGGCCCGATAATATCGATTCAGTTTTAAAATATCACCCATCACTATTGTGCCCCTTTTGTACAAACTCACCTCTAATATATATAACCATATAAGGGTTGATATACACAAGACATCCACATAAACCATGAGAGGTATACAACCCATATACATGGAATGTATACTAATGCAATTTAAACAACATATCAGATAATGGGAAACAATGAGCAGTTTCCTACATTAAGCAGCAGTGCAGATATGAGTAAACTGCTGGATCCATACATGGAAAAATCAGACAAAACAGGTATATCTCCCACATAAGTCAAGTTATGGAGATACGTCAAATATATTCACAAACTGAGCATATAAATAACTTCATTAGCAGGGTATGTGAGACTTAGTGGTATGATTAATCAGTGATTCATTTCGAGGTTAAACTAATCAGGATGCATCAATCGCAGGACTTATCAACCAAACAAGTCTCGTACTATTATATTGGGATCACTTTAGCATAGATGACCTTCAACTTAATGTTCTTAAAAAAAAACTGAATAGGTTCATATACGAAATATGTCTAAGTAAAGTAGTATCAGACTAATATTTTAGCATGATCTCGATGTGCAATATACCTGGAAATCAAAATGAGATAACAACTTCTATACTTCACTAAATTTCAGATCCAGTAGTATGTGTCGGGGTTGTAAGATCCAGAGGCAATATACTTTATGTACTGAATTCTGGATTATACTAAGACAGGGGTATGTAGAAATATGAGATTGAATCACCCAACAGTAGTCATCTAGGTATTAGGCAGTCTTCGTGAATTCAGCAAATAGCAAGATAGGTATTACCCCTTTTCCAGACTTGAAGTAATCTTAACAAACATATAATGGAATCATAATATATCAACTAACGACACAAAATGGATCTAGGATCCTTATACAAACGTTATACACTTAACCATACCCCAAAAAAAACCACAATCGAATACACACATGCTTAAAAAAACAGAGTCGACACCACAAATATTGAAAACCACAACTAACAGATTTATCAGGAAACGATGACTAAACTAAGTCGAATAGATTTAACAAAAAAAATAACATATGGATATTATCATGCAGGGCACACAATACCGATTAAATAACTAAATAATAGAAAGAGAGTAGGTTTCCGGACCTTTTGTGGGTAGCGAACTGAGGCGACGACAAAGGTTTTCCAGAATCGTCGAAGAAAAGTTCGTGAAGAACTGGTTTGCAGAACAAATAATAGTAAACTGGATAGAAAAGAGAGGGGTTCTAGGCACGATGCTGTAGGTATTCTCGATAATTGCTCCTCTATTGCATGTCAAAACGTTGGTCTTTATAGTCCCTAGTTAGGCTTCGATTTATGGTAAGTTTAGGACTTGATTTGATCCCTAGTTAGTCTCTTTGACGACTTTATCACCTCCTAGGTTTACTGTTTATGTTTCATCCAGATTTGGTTTCGGCTTATCCTCGAACTTTCCTAACTCTTCCGTTAATTCCTCTAATGGAAAATTTCCTTCGGGTTCTGTTGGATTATTTTCGCGGTTCTGACTTTGTTCGCTTGTTTCATGACATGTCACATTTTCATTATCGACAAGTATATTATTTTGTATGCTGAAAGAAAGGGAATAAAGAACGTTGATTAAAACATAACTTGTTATTAAAACTTCAAAAGGGAAATAAACTCATAAAAATTGTGTTCCATAATTCAGAAAATACGAATTGAATTGTTTAAAAGCGACTAATTATTAATTCTACCCAGACTCGTGAAAAAACAGTGTTGGGGTACAGGTCCAGTTGCTCAAGACATCTCCTGGCTCTTCACTCCAAATGGTCTGGTCATCTGTGTAGTATTCCAAAATCGCATGACACTCTGCTTCTTCCTCAGAAATGAAAAGGCCTTGAAGTCCCTCCGCGAGAATGTGCAGATCTTCCTCTTACAGTAGGCGGCGGTGTATGATTTGACAAATGAATGATTCAGGGGTGGAACAGGTCTTGGTATATGAGACTCACCCTTCGTTCTGTGATCAAATAACAACATCTCCTCGGCAGTGGGCTGATATCCGAGGCCAAAAGTGTCCTTCTTCTCCGGCAGGTGAATCGGCTCTGTGATTCCCCCTAATTTTGGTCCAAGTCCTCGACCTGGCTCGAAACCATTTCTTAGCATCTCTCGGGCCACCATTTTGGGAGTGCGGGGTAGTCGCATTCCTTTAGCCTTGCTAACGTCTACGATCTTGTTCATATGGTAGACAGACCCATCCAGCCTTTCCATACTCTCGATGACTGGAATTGCCCCTTTGGTGTTAGCAGTGTTGTCCTTGTCTCCCTCAACCACAACTTCATGATGATTCCAGATGAATTTCAAAACTTGATGCAAAGTGGAAGGGATGGCTCCGACCACGTGGATCCAAGGCCTCCCGAGTAATAAATTGTAGCATGTGGATATGTCCAATACCTGGAATTCTATCACGAACTCTGCGGGCCCAATCTGCAGTGTCAAGTCAGTCTCGCCTTCGACGCTCCTCAGGGTCCCATCGAAACCTTTTACCCTTGTGTAGCTCTCACGGAGTTTCCCAATGTTGACTCCTAAAGTTCGAAGAGTATCCAAAGGGCATACATTAACAGCTGACCCCCCATCGATCAAGACTCGAGAGATAAACTTATTAGCACACTTGACTGTTATGTTTAATGCCTTATTATGTCCCCGACCCTCAGGAGGTAATTCACTCTCATGGAAGATTATCTTTTGCACCTCTTTAATTTGCCCGATCAGCGCTGAGAAGTTTTCATCAGCAGTCTCGGCTGGCATATGAGCCTCTTTCAAAACCTCTATCAAAGAGATCCGGTGGTTCACGGAATTCATCAACAGTGACAATAGAAATTTGTCTTTGGTGTTTTACTCAACTGTTCTACAATGGAATAGTCTCCTGTAGGCATTCTCCTCCAAAATTCCTCTACTTCTGGTTCGGTCACAGTTTTTTTCTAGGGCATCTTTCGCGATACTTCTACAGACGCGTAACGCTGTCCGGACCTCGTCACCCCCGCTGCAACAACTTCTACCACCTGTTTCTGTTTACCCCCATTATGTTGTTTGATCGAGTGGCTCCATCCTGGTACTAAGGCTGACATTAGAGGCTTATGACGGCTCAACTCTACTTCCAACGGCGCCCTGACCTTAGCGGTAATCACATGAGCAATGTGTGCTGAAGATCCCCCTGTCTCTTTCTCTTTGATTGGCACGATGGTCCCTTCCAGATCATACACATCATCAAAGGTGATCATGTGCACGCCAGCATTGTCGTGATTTGGCAAGGGATTATTGTTGACATTAGGGGAAGGCTCTTTCAACCGAATAGCTCCTTCTCTGATTAGCTCCTCAATTCTGTTTTTCAAAGCATAACAACCATATGTATCGTGTCCTGATGCTCCAGAGTGGTATGCACAATGCTTATTCTCATCGTGCCATGGTGGGAGTGGATTGGGATTTTGCCCTGGGATCGGCTGTATAAAACTAGCGGCTCTCAGTCTTTCATATAGTTGGGAGTATGGTTCGGCCAACGGGGTGTATGGTTTTGTGGGCCTCCTCTCGGTGTTGGTTCGGGGTCTGGGTGTGTTTTGTGCGTGGTATTGTTGTGGGGGTGGGTATGCTGGTCGGTATTGTGAGGTATTTGTATGGGCGAGCGCCCGTGGCGGATTGTATATTGGCTGGGTGGTGTAGACGGGTGAAGGTTGATGGTATGGGGAAGTATTTTGGCTAAAGTGATCATAGTGAGGGTTTTGGAACATCGGACTTTGGCATGTTTGGTGTTGGTATGTCTGGGTTGGTATGTTTGGGGTTGGTATGTTTGGGGTTGGTATGTCGGGGTTTGATTTGGTTTGTGTTGTGTTGTTGCACTGTCATGATAGGGGCTGCTCCATCCTTTTTCTTCTTATTAATTCCTCCCATTGACTCTGATTGTATTGCTTTGCTTGTTGCTTGCAAAGCAGCTAGATTTGTGATCCTACCTGTTCTAATTCCCTCTTCCACAAAATCTCCCATCTTTACTACTTCAGAAAAATTGCGCCCAATGACGCTGATCAACCTCTCATAGTACGTGGGGTCCCTTAAGGATTGTACAAATAGTGTTGTCATTTCGCTTTCTGTCATAGGCGGCTGGACCTTCGCTGCTTCAGACCTCCACCTCATCGCATATCCCCTAAAAGTCTCCGTTGACTTTTTCTCCAATTTCATGAGGTAGAATCTATCCAGGACGTTGTCAGTGTTAAATCTGAATCTGTCCACAAAGTCTTGTGCCATCGCCCCCCAACTACGCCATTTTCTTGGATCCTGGCTAGTGTACCAATCCAAGGCTTCTCCAGTCAAGCTCCTAATAAACAACTTCATGATGATCGACTGATCCCTTCCCACACCCACTAACTTGTCGCAATAGGATCTCAAATGTGCACGAGGATTACCTTTGCCATCAAACATGTCAAACTTTGGTACTTTATATCCTACGGGCAGCTCGACGTCGGGATGCATGCACAAATCCTCGTACTCTAATCCCTCATGGCCCTTGTTCACCTGAAGGCTCTTAAAGGCTTTCTTCAAATCATGGATTTCTCTGGCCATGTTTTCATCTATCGATTCTTGTCTTATCCATCTCTTCATACTGAGCAAACTCCGGGGAAGGTATAGGTATGGGTGTAAGATGTGGGGCATGGGTCACATATATGGGTGGTCCGTATTGTTTGTTGTGGTATGTCATCGGTGAGGGTTGAGCAGGTTGGTTGTCTTGGGTGGGTAAGGTGGTTTGTATAATCTGGGGCTGAGGTATGTACGAGTTAGGGTCATTTGTGGTTTGTGGGTTACGAGGAGGTGTGTTGTTGTGTTGTGAATTTGGGGGCTGCGGGTTATCTGTTGGGTGTTGGGGAGGGCGTCGAAAAGACGGTGAATTTGGAAGTGTGGGTAGTTGTGCATTGAGGCTTATGTATAGCTTAGTGATGTCTCGGAGTCGATCCATTTCCGCTTGCATGACCGCCATTTGTTGCAGTACTTGAGCGAGGTATTCGTCGGAAGATGTGGCATTCCCCCTTTCTGATGTTTCTGGTTCCTCTCGTTGAATGGCAGTGAGTCCCAAGCCATCCTGTTCGTTTGCCCCTGAATCATTCATTTTTTTTGCTCGTACTTTGGATCTTGTGAAATACGGGTGTTCATCCAGTGCTTGCCAACACAAACCAGCCGAGGAGGGGAGTAGTACAGCAAAATCCTTTTTATCCAAAACATGTGTTAGCATCAAACAGAACAACATAACATATGGGCATACAATGAAGCTTCAACAAATAGAGTAGATTAAAGCGCGTCCTAATATGCAAGGGGCCTCTATTATGCCAGAGGTAAGCCTAAGCGTCATATATGAGATAATGATGGATTGGTCCGAGCCATCGGATGCTTTTATTGGGGAAAAACTAAGATTAAATTGCAACAAAGAAATGTCAAAACTAAAGATTATCCCCAATGCTACATTATGCTGACGGAGAATGCGGTGGTGGCGTAATGGTGTTGCTAGGCCCTGCTCCTGCCTTTTTCAAATATTGCATGATATTTTGTAGTTGATCCCACGTCTCAGGGGAGATGGCGTTGCTCTCTAATCTGCACACTTTTATCCAATTGGTCATGTTGATATCCTCAAAACCCTGTTTGCCCTTGGGACTCGGACTGCCACAATCTTCCTTGAACCATGCATAGTATTCGGGTGTACCTCCTGCTTGCTCATATTTGACGTCTATTTTCTCAATGTTGTCCCATTCATCAAGGATTTGCCTTTTTCTGGGAAAGGTGCAACCTGCCCCAAACGTGACCTCTGAATCATTCATGTCTGATCGGAGAGGGATCACCTGTTCATGACCAAACTGGCGGAGTACACGCAGCGGAGCATATGGCTGAAGTCCCCTTAATCCGATGAGCTCAATGTAATAACGGTTTTTGCTCCTTACATAAGCCTTGTTGACACGGTATAGCAGTGGGTACCTCCATTGTACTTGGTTGCTAGTGCGGGACGCCAGAAATTCATACCAATCCCTAGTACTGACCGGCGACACAAATCGCTTCATCCTGTCGTAAAAACTCACAATCCTATAATCATTGCTAAAATAAATGTCTGTCATATTCGATCGCTGATAAAAGTGTTCCATGGCCCACATTTGTAAGATGAGATTGCATCCCTCGAAGAAATTGGTTTCCCTTCGCTTGCATTTTCCCAGAGCTCGAAATATCTTAGCTAGAATCATGGGGACCAAAGTAAGTTGCGTGCCGTTAATGCCTTCAAGAACCATTCGGGTCACAGAACATATGCATGTGCTGATTCGTCCATGCTCGAGTGGAAACACTAGAGTGCCTAGCAGAGCAACAACGAACGCGGTATGTCGTCTAGTTTTCCACTGTCCCAGACTGCAAGAGAATTCTTTTCTAAACGACTGATAGCTATCTTGGCGACCATAACTCTCGTGCAAATAATCTAGGGAAACCCAATTATTTTCAAAACAACGGAGTTCCTTTGTATTTTTCAGGCCCATGTAATGTAAGAATCTCTTTTCGGATTGACTATAAGGGATGATTTGTCCTCTGCCTTAGTAAGCTAAGCTCGTGAAATAGTTGATTTCTTCCAACGTGGGGGTGAGTTCGAAGTCTTGAAATCTGAACACTACCCTATCCGGATCCCAGAACTGAATCAATGCCTTAACTATATGCTGATCTGGAGTGATGTCAAACAAAGCCATGAGACAACCTAACTTGCTTCTGATGGTCATTTTGTTGCTGCCGTCAAAATTCTCCCACCAAATCTTTAACTTTGTCGGAACACCACTCACCATTCTGATTTCGGGGATTGTTGGAATACTGCTCATCCTTTACATAAAAACAAAAGTAAATACAAAATTTCTCAATGCTAGCATGTCACGTTAGGCTCGGATTCGCCCATCAATATCATGTAGCACATAATATGTTGTCGGTCGTTGGGTCGTGAAAAACCCTTCGACAATTGGGTGGGCTTCCTAATTGTGGTGTCAATGCCAATGACTGACCCACCTAGGGTAAATGCATGCATGCCTTAAAATAAGGGGTGGTATAGCTCTACCCTAAGTTTCTAAGATTTGGCTCACTAGACGCAAAGTTCCCGAGCGGACAACTCGAGTGAGAAGGCTACGCGGCCACCGGTTAGACCGGACACTCCGCGTATATTACCAACTCTCCTAAATTTGGATTTTGAAGAAAGAATTTTGCTGATGCACCAAGCGCACTTCGCATGTAGTGTGTGATTGTGTGAATTTTCCAGAATGGAAGAAATATGAGCGGAATGTCAGTTTAAGGAAAGCAGTAACAAATAGCAGTTAAGGCAATATGCAAATATTTATATGTAAAGCAGAATAGTTTAGGCAAAACATAAAAGCAAATAAGCGTGAAACACAAAATAAGCAAATTAAGCAAATAAGAAAAAATAAAAAATGAAGCACAATAATTAACCTATGTTTGTTATGGTTAAGAACCTAAATAGCCGTCCAGTGGAGTCGCCATGCTGTCGCACCCGATTTTGAACTATTAGGCTTGAATGCGCGACGGAATGGTTATCCTCCCCAAAATGTAAAATGTTAAGTGTTAAGGGAGTCGCCATGCTGTCGCACCCGATTTTGAACTATCAGGCTTGAATGCGCGACGGAATGGTTATCCTCCCCAAAATGTAAAATGTTAAGTGTTAAGGGAGTCGCCACCTAATTAATTGGGTGAATTAGGACACCTAAATGCTAACCGATTAAAGTTAACATTAACTCCATTTAATGGTCTGTGAAACTAAATAAGATTCTGAGTAAGGGTTCCATATTATCCTAAAGGGAAGGGATTAGGCATCCTTTAGAATCCGCTAACTTACGGTTGTCCGTTCAAACCTAGGTTAATTTATTTGGCTAAGAGATGTATGTTTTAGGAAACATTATTTAAGTAAAAGGGATGTGGCAAATATCTAAAAGAATGTATTTTTGATAACTAAAAAAAGGTTTTATAAGACTCACAAAATATATAGAGTTAATTATGCCTTTGTAAGACGTGAGATTATTTTATTCGACAAAAGTAAAATGATAAATTACTCCTATAAGTATATGTAAGGTAAAAAACTCTTATATATAAAAGTAGTTTATGAAATTACTTTTGTAATGGTATGTAAAACGTTTAGTGATAATAAGAAGAGTGATAAATTACTCATATGATATTTTATGAAGAGTTTTATGAGAATTTATTTCTTTAAGAATTAGATATGGAATGATATACTGACTACATGACTAAAGCATAGCTAGGGTTAATTGAATTATTTTAGATTTAGATTTATATGATGAACCTAGAATAAATAAGGGATGAATTCATCTTTTAAAACTACCCTTCCAATGTATTCAAAGACTAGTAGAGTTAATTATCCTATTAATTACAAGGTTAACGAATATATTTATCATAACAATAATAGATAAATAAATAAATAAGCAAGCAAGGAAGGAGATTGGAGTTGATGTAGTGTCTAGAACGGATGGCGACGCCATCCATCCCATTGTTGTTTTGAAGCCCTACGGCAAGAGTGTGGACGACGATGCGGAGATCATGATGAGTCTCAAACCGAGACTCTTGGTTATTTTCCGATGCATGTCATGTAAAAAAGAATAAGAGAGAAAAAGATTAGTAAATATTCTAAACTCCATCATATATGAAAATAAATGAATTATTAAACTAAGCACACATGTACACATGCTGCCAGTACTAATTACTGCAGTACAGATATCGGGCTTCTACCAGCAAATAAACACCTTGAGATATTAATTAAGTGATGGGCCTCAGTATGCAGGAAACGTGACTCATGCCCAGTAATATCAGATTCCGGATTTTAAAATATCAGCCCACCACCCGACAGACCCCTTTTGTACAAACTCACCTCTACTATATATAACCATATAAGGGTTGATATACACAACACATCCATATAAACCATGAGAGGTATTAAACCCATATACATGGAATGTATACTAATGCAATTTAAACAACATATCAGATAATGGAAAACTATGAGCAATTTCCTACATTAAGCAGCAGTGCAGATATGAGTAAACTGCTGGATCCATACATGGAAAAATCAGACAAAACAGGTATATCTCCCACATAAGTCAAGTTATGGAGATACGTCAAATATATTCACAAACTGAGCATATAAATAACTTCATTAGCAGGGTATGTGAGACTTAGTGGTATGATTAATCAGTGATTCATTTCGAGGTTAAACTAATCAGGATGCATCAATCGCAGGACTTATCAACCAAACAAGTCTCGTACTATTATATTGGGATCACTTTAGCATAGATGACCTTCAACTTAATGTTCTTAAAAAAAAACTGAATAGGTTCATATACGAAATATGTCTAAGTAAAGTAGTATCCGACTAATATTTTAGCATGATCTCGATGTGCAATATACCTGGAAATCAAAATGAGATAACAACTTCTATACTTCACTAAATTTCAGATCCAGTAGTATGTGTCGGGGTTGTAAGATCCAGAGGCAATATACTTTATGTACTGAATTCTGGATTATACTAAGACAGGGGTATGTAGAAATATGAGATTGAATCACCCAACAGTAGTCATCTAGGTATTAGGCAGTCTTCGTGAATTCAGCAAATAGCAAGATAGGTATTACCCCTTTTCCAGACTTGAAGTAATCTTAACAAACATATAATGGAATCATAATATATCAACTAACGACACAAAATGGATCTAGGATCCTTATACAAACGTTATACACTTAACCATACCCCAAAAAAAACCACAATCGAATACACACATGCTTAAAAAGCGAGTCGACACCACAAATATTGAAAACCACAACTAACAGATTTATCAGGAAACGATGACTAAACTAAGTCGAATAGATTTAACAAAAAAAATAACATATGGATATTATCATGCAGGGCACACAATACCGATTAAATAACTAAATAATAGAAAGAGAGTAGGTTTCCGGACCTTTTGTGGGTAGCGAACTGAGGCGACGACAAAGGTTTTCCAGAATCGTCGAAGAAAAGTTCGTGAAGAACTGGTTTGCAGAACAAATAATAGTAAACTGGATAGAAAAGAGAGGGGTTCTAGGCACGATGCTGTAGGTATTCTCGATAATTGCTCTTCTATTGCATGTCAAAACGTTGGTCTTTATAGTCCCTAGTTAGGCTTCGATTTATGGTAAGTTTAGGACTTCCTTTGAGGGGACGATTCGTACTGGTTTTGTTAAGGATTTGTGGGCTATTTTTGGGTTGATTCTCGTACTGTTCTTGTTATGGTAAAGGAGAGCTGGCTGTGTGGATGATTTGGAGGATTTTACTACGATTCTCAGATGGTTCGAAACAGAAGGGAAGATTTCGTCATGGTAAGTGTGATTTGTGGGATGATTTGGTTCAGGATTCGCCGGATTCTCCGGCGAGAATCCCGGCTGGCGATGGAACGAGGGTGAGGTGCATACGGCGGGAGAGGGGTAATGGGATTAGGGTTCTTTCCTCAGTTGTGGGCGAGGGGAAAAGTAAAGTCTGAGGGGAAAGCGGGCTTGGACAAAATAAATGGCTTTAGAGTCTTTGGGCTGCGGTCGCGGAGAGGAAGTGAAATCTGGTGTAAAAATGGCCCTGGGTATTAGTTTTGTGTATTTGTTTAGGTGTATTATTTATTAATGGTAGATAAATGAAATCTAAATTGTCATTAAATTGTTTAGGTGTTTTATTAGTCTAAGCTATTATTATAATAATAAACGCGAGCATGCTATTTAATTAGTGCTTAATATTTTATAATGCTAGACCGTTATTAAAACTTACTTATTATGTGTATTTTGCGATGTAAAAATTGCAGTTCTAAAAAAGAAAATTGTTTAATTTATCGGTTATTGATTTAAGGGGATGGACAAAATTGGGTGTCAACAGTTGTCCCTCTTTGTATGGAGAAGATGAAAGAATCTCCAGACAAAGACGTTGACTTATAGCCAATTTTGTCTGGGTCATCGGAATTAGAACAATGTGTTGTTGGTGTCTGAAAACTAAAGGTGGGGCCGATGCGGATTTAAAATCTGTCCCAGTGTCGAGCTATAGTGACAATGAGTTATTGTGGTGTGAGAATGTTGGGAGAGAGTAGGTCGACGTTCGGGGCCGCTTTTGCCTTTTGTTGGGAAGTCTGGCTCCCCAACACATTACCTCAGTTCGCCGTAAGAGGTAGGTCCACCTTGTGCTCCATCTTTTGCAGTTTGTTAAAGTTCCTGTAGATTGAAGCTAAGATAGAAGCATTAGTGCATAACTGTCAAAACAAAACAATGTAAGAATGTGAATTTTTGTGTTGTGGTTGTAGTCAAATCGTATATACTATATAATGAAATGATGTGATGATGCGTCGTCTTGTATAGGCGAGATGCAGATGACGCCTTGTGTGGGCGTTGTCGTCTTGTATGGTCAAAATGCAAGTGACGCCTTGTATGGGCGGAATCGTCTTGTATGGACGAAATGCAAGCGACGCCTTGTATGAGCGTAATCATCTTGTATGGACGAAATGCAAATGACGCCTTGTATGAGCGTTATCGTCTTGTATGAACGAAATGCAAATGACGCCTTGTATGGGCGCTGTCGTCTTGTATGGACGAAATGCAAATGACGCCTTGTATGGGCGCTGTCGTCTTGTATGGACGAAAAATGCAAATGACGCCTTGTATGGGCGTTGTCGTCTTGTATGGGCGAAATGCAAATGACGCCTTGTATGAGCGTTATCATCTTGTATGGAAGAAATGCAAATGACGCCTTGTATGGGCGGAATCGTCTTGTACGGACGAAATGCAAATGACGCCTTGTATGGGCGGAATCGTATTGTATGGACGAAATGCAAATGACGCCTTGTATGGGCGGAATCTTCTTGTAGGGACGAAATGCAAATGACGCCTTGTATGGGCGTTATCGTCTTGTATGGACGAAATGCAAATGACGTCTTGTATGGGCGTTATCGTCTTGTATGGACGAAATGCAAATGACGCTTGTATGGGCGGAATCGTCTTGTATGGACGAAAGGCAAATGACGCCTTGTATGGGCGGAATCGTCTTGTATGGACGAAATGTAAATGACGCCTTGTATGGGCGCTGTCGTCTTGTATGGACCAAAAATGCAAATGACGCCTTGTATGGGCGTTGTCGTCTTGTATGGACGAAATGCAAATGACGCCTTGTATGGGCATTATCGTCTTGTATGGACGAAATGCAAATGACGCCTTGTATGGGCGGAATCGTCTTGTATGGACGAAATGTAAATGACGCCTTGTATGGGCGGAATCGTCTTGTATGGACGAGATGCAAACGACGCCTTGTATAGGCTTTATCGTCTTGTATGGACGAGATGCAAATGGCGCCTTGTATGGGCGTTATCGTCTTGTATGGACGAAATGTAAATGACGCCTTGTATGGGCGCTGTCGTCTTGTATGGACGAAAAATGCAAATGACGCCTTGTATGGGCGTTGTCGTCTTGTATGGACGAAATGCAAATGACGCCTTGTATGGGCATTATCGTCTTGTATGGACGAAATGCAAATGACGCCTTGTATGGGCGGAATCGTCTTGTATGGACGAAATGTAAATGAGGCCTTGTATGGGCGGAATCGTCTTGTATGGACGAGATGCAAACGACGCCTTGTATAGGCTTTATCGTCTTGTATGGACGAGATGCAAATGGCGCCTTGTATGGGCTGAATCGTCTTGTATGGACGAAATGCAAATGACGCCTTGTATGGACGAAAAATGCAAATGACGCCTTGTATGGGCGTTGTCGTCTTGTATGGACGAAATGCAAATGACGCCTTGTATGGGCGTTATCGTCTTGTATGGACGAAATGCAAATGACGCCTTGTATGGGCGGAATCGTCTTGTATGGACGAAATGCAAATACGCCTTGTATGGGCGGAATCGTCTTGTATGGACGAAATGCAAATGACGCCTTGTATGGGCGTTGTCGTCTTGTATGGACGAAAAATGCAAATGACGCCTTGTATGGGCGTTATCGGTTTGTATGGACGAAATGCAAATGACGCCTTGTATGGGCGGAATCGTCTTGTATGGACGAGATGCAAATGACGCCTTGTATGGGCGGAATCGTCTTGTATGGACGAAATGCAAATGACGCCTTGTATGGGCGTTATCGTCTTGTATGGACGAAAAATGCAAATGACGCCTTGTATGGGCGTTATAGTCTTGTATGGACGAAATGCAAATGACGTGTTGTATGGGCGAAATCGTCTTGTATGGACGAAATGCAAATGACGCCTTGTATGGGCGGAATCGTCTTGTATGGACGAAATGCAAATGACGCCTTGTATGGGCGGAATCGTCTTGTATGGACGAAATGCAAATGACGCCTTGTATGGGCGGAATCGTCTTGTATGGACGAAATTCAAATGACGCCTTGTATGGGCGGAATCGTCTTGTATGGACGAAATGCAAATGACGCCTTGTATGGGCGGAATCGTCTTGTATGGACGAAATGCAAATGACGCCTTGTATGGGCGTTGTCGTCTTGTATGGACGAAAAATGCAAATGACGCCTTGTATGGGCGTTGTTGTCTTGTATGGACGAAATGCAAATGACGCCTTGTATGGGCGTTATCGTCTTGTATGGACGAAATGCAAATGACGCCTTGTATGGGCGGAATCGTCTTGTATGGACGAAATGCAAATGACGCCTTGTATGGGCGGAATCGTCTTGTATGGACGAAATGCAAATGACGCCTTGTATGGGCGTTATCGTCTTGTATGGACGAAATGCAAATGACGCCTTGTATGGGCGGAATCGTCTTGTATGGACGAAATGCAAATGACGCCTTGTATGGGCGTTGTCGTCTTGTATGGATGAAATGCAAATGACGCATTGTATGGGCGTTATCGTCTTGTATGGACGAAATGCAAATGACGCCTTGTATGGGTGGAATCGTCTTGTATGGACGAAATGCAAATGACGCCTTGTATGGGCGGAATCGTCTTGTATGGACGAAATGCAAATGACGCCTTGTATGGGCTGAATCGTCTTGTATGGACGAAATGCAAATGACGCCTTGTATGGACGAAAAATGCAAATGACGCCTTGTATGGACGTTGTCGTCTTGTATGGACGAAATGCAAATGACGCCTTGTATGGGCGTTATCGTCTTGTATGGACGAAATGCAAATGACGCCTTGTATGGGCGGAATCGTCTTGTATGAACGAAATGCAAATGACGCCTTGTATGGGCGGAATCGTCTTGTATGGACGAAATGCAAATGACGCCTTGTATGGGAGTTGTCGTCTTGTATGGACGAAAAATGCAAATGAAGCCTTGTATGGGCGTTATCGTCTTGTATGGACGAAATGCAAATGGCATGTATGGCGGAATCGCTTATGGACGAAATGCAAATGACGCCTTGTATGGCGGAATCGTCTTGTATGGACGAAATGCAAATACGCCTTGTATGGCGGAATAAATCTTGTATGGACGAAATGCAAATGACGCCTTGTATGGGCGTTGTCGTCTTGTATGGACGAAAAATGAAAATGACGCCTTGTATGAGCGTTATCGTCTTGTATGGACGAAATGCAAATGACGTCTTGTATGGGCGAAATCGTCTTGTATGGACGAAATGTAAATGACGCCTTGTATGGGCGGAATCGTCTTGTATGGACGAAATGCAAATGACGCCTTGTATGGGCGGAATCGTCTTGTATGGACGAAATGCAAATGACGCCTTGTATGGGCGGAATCGTCTTGTATGGACGAAATGCAAATGACGCCTTGTATGGGCGGAATCGTCTTGTATGGACGAAATGCAAATGACGCCTTGTATGGCGGAATCGTCTTGTATGGACGAAATGTAAATGACGCCTTGTATGGCGTTATGTCAGTATGGACGAAAAATGCAAATGACGCCTTATGGGCGTTGTTGTCTTGTATGGACGAAATGCAAATGGCCTTTGTATGGGCGTTATCGCTGTATGGACGAAATACAAATGACGCCTTGTATGGGCGGAATCGTCTTGTATGGACGAAATGCAAATGACGCCTTGTATGGCGGAATAAATCTTGTATGGACGAAATGCAAATGACGCCAGATGGGCGTTGTCGTCTTGTATGGACAAAAATGCAAATGACGCCTTGTATGGCGTTATCTTCAGTATGGACGAAATGCAAATGACGCCTTGTATGGCGGAATAAATGCTTGTATGGACGAAATGCAAATGGCGCCTTGTATGGGCCGAAATGCAAATGACGCCTTATGCAGGCGGAATCGTCTTGTATGGACGAAATGCAAATGACGCTTATGCAGGCGGAGATAAATGCTTGTATGGAATGCAAAAATGCAAATGACGCCTTGTATGGGCGTTATCGTCTTGTATGGACGAAATGCAAATGACGCCTTGTATGAGCGTTATCGTCTTGTATGGACGAAATGCAAATGACGCCTTGTATGGGCGGAATCGTCTTGTATGGACGAAATGCAAATGACGCCTTGTATGGGCGGAATCGTCTTGTATGGACGAAATGCAAATGACGCCTTGTATGGGCGTTATCGTCTTGTATGGACGAAATGCAAATGACGCCTTCTATGGGCGTAAATGCTGTATGGACGAAAAATGCAAATACGCCTTGTATGGGCGTTGTCGCTTGTATGGGCGAAATGCAAATGACGCCTTGTATGGCGTTATCGCTTGTATGGACGACATGCACATGACGCTTTTTATGGGCGGTATCGTCTTGTATGGACGAAATGCAAATGACGCCTTGTATGGGCGGAATCGTCTTGTATGGACGAAATGCAAATGACGCCTTGTATGGGCGTTATCGTCTTGTATGGACGAAATGCAAATGATGCCTTGTATGGGCGGAATCGTCTTGTATGGACGAAATGCAAATGACGCTTTTTCATGGGCGGAATTGTCTTGTATGGACGAAATGCAAATGACGCCTTGTATGGGCGTTATCGTCTTGTATGGACGAAATGCAAATGACGCCTTGTATGAGCGTTATCGTCTTGTATGAACGAAATGCAACGACGCCTTGATGGCGCGTCTTGTATGGACGAAATGCAAGTGACGCCAGTATGGGCGCTGTCGTCTTGTATGGACGAAAAAAAATGACGCCAGATGGCGTTGTCGTCTTGTGGGCGAAATACAAATGACGCCTTGTATGAGCGTTATCGTCTTGTATGGATGGAAGAAATGCAAATGACGCCTTGTATGGGCGGAATCGTCTTGCTGAGACGAAATGCAAATGACGCCTTGTATGGGCGGAATCGTATTGTATGGACGAAATGCAAATGACGCCTTGTATGGGCGGAATCGTCTTGTATGGACGAAATGCAAATGACGCCTTGTATGGGCGTTATCGTCTTGTATGGACGAAATGCAAATGACGTCTTGTATGGGCGTTATCGTCTTGTATGGACGAAATGCAAATGACGCCTTGTATGGGCGGAATCGTCTTGTATGGACGAAATGCAAATGACGCCTTGTATGGGCTTTATCGTCTGGTATGGACTAAATGCAAATGACGCCTTGTATGGGCGTTATAGTCTTGTATGGATGAAATGCAAATGACGCCTTGTATGGGCGGAATCGTCTTGTATGGACGAAATGCAAATGACGCCTTGTATGGGCGGAATCGTCTTGTATGGACGAAATGCAAATGACGCCTTGTATGGGCGTTATCCTCTTGTATGGACGAAATGCAAATGACGCCAGATGAGCGTTATCGCTTGTATGGACGAAATGCAAATGACGCCTTGTATGGCGCCGCTGCTGTATGGACGAAATGCAAATGACGTCTTGTATGGGCGTCGTCTTGTATGGACGAAAAAATGCAAATGACGCCTTGTATGGCGTTGTCTTCAGATGGACGAAATGCAATGACGCCTTGTATGAGCGTTATCGCTTGTATGGACGAAATGCAAATGACGCCTTGTATGGGCGGAATAAATGCTTGTATGGACGAAATGCAAATGACGCCTTGTATGGGCGGAATCGTCTTGTATGGACGAAATTCAATTGACGCCTTGTATGGGCGTTATCGTCTTGTATGGACGAAATGCAAATGACGCCTTGTATGGGCGGAATCGTCTTGTATGGACGAAATGCAAATGACGCTTTGTATGGGCGGAATTGTCTTGTATGGACGAAATGCAAATGACGCCTTGTATGGGCGTTATCGTCTTGTATGGACGAAATGCAAATGACGCCTTGTATGAGCGTTATCGTCTTGTATGAACGAAATGCAAATGACGCCTTGTATGGGCGCTGTCGTCTTGTATGGACGAAAAATGCAAATGACGCCTTGTATGGGCGTTGTCGTTTTGTATGGGCGAAATGCAAATGACGCCTTGTATGAGCGTTATCGTCTTGTATGGAAGAAATGCAAATGACGCCTTGTATGGGCGGAATCGTCTTGTACGGACGAAATGCAAATGACGCCTTGTATGGGCGGAATCGTCTTGTAAGGACGAAATGCAAATGACGCCTTGTATGGGCGGAATCGTCTTGTATGGACGAAATGCAAATGACGCCTTGTATGAGCGTTATCGTCTTGTATGGACGAAATGCAAATGACGCCTTGTATGGGCGTTATCGTCTAGTATGGAAGAAATGCAAATGACGCCTTGTATGGGCGGAATCGTCTTGTATGGACGAAATGCAAATGACGCCTTGTATGAGCGTTATCGTCTGGTATGGACGAAATGCAAATGACGCCTTGTATGGGCGTTATCGTCTTGTATGGATGAAATGCAAATGACGCCTTGTATGGGCGGAATCGTCTTGTATGGACGAAATGCAAATGACGCCTTGTATGGGCGGAATCGTCTTGTATGGACGAAATGCAAATGACGCCTTGTATGGGCGGAATCGTCTTGTATGGACGAAATGCAAAGGACGCCTTGTATGGGCGTTATCGTCTTGTATGGACGAAATGCAAATGACGCCTTGTATGGGCGCTGTCGTCTTGTATGGACGAAATGCAAATGACGTCTTGTATGGGCGCTGTCGTCTTGTATGGACGAAAAATGCAAATGACGCCTTGTATGGGTGTTGTCTTCTTGTATGGACGAAATGCAAATGACGCCTTGTATGAGCGTTATCGTCTTGTATGGACGAAATGCAAATGACGCCTTGAATGGGCGGAATCGTCTTGTATGGACGAAATGCAATTGACGCCTTGTTTGGGCGTTATCGTCTTGTATGGACGAAATGCAAATGACGCCTTGTATGAGCGGAATCGTCTTGTATGGACGAAATGCAAATGACGCTTTGTATGGGCGGAATTGTCTTGTATGGACGAAATGCAAATGACGCCTTGTATGGGCGTTATCGTCTTGTATGGACGAAATGCAAATGACGCCTTGTATGAGCGTTATCGTCTTGTATGTACGAAATGCAAATGACGCCTTGTATGGCGTAAATGCTTGTATGGACGAAATGCAAGTGACGCCAGATGGTATGTCGTCTTGTATGGACGAAAAATGCAAATGACGCCTTGTATGGGCGTTGTCGTCTTGTATGGGCGAAATGCAAATGACGCCTTGTATGAGCGTTATCGTCTTGTATGGAAGAAATGCAAATGACGCCTTGTATGGGCGGAATCGTCTTGTACGGACGAAATGCAAATGACGCCTTGTATGGGCGGAATCGTCTTGTATGGACGAAATGCAAATGACGCCTTGTATGGGCGGAATCGTCTTGTATGGACGAAATGCAAATGACGCCTTGTATGAGCGTTATCGTCTTGTATGGACGAAATGCAAATGACGCCTTGTATGGGCGTTATCGTCTTGTATGGACGAAATGCAAATGACGCCTTGTATGGGCGCTGTCGTCTTGTATGGACGAAATGCAAATGACGTCTTGTATGGGCGCTGTCGTCTTGTATGGACGAAAAATGCAAATGACGCCTTGTATGGGCGTTGTCGTCTTGTATGGACGAAATGCAAATGACGCCTTGTATGAGCGTTATCGTCTTGTATGGACGAAATGCAAATGACGCCTTGTATGGGCGGAATCGTCTTGTATGGACGAAATGCAAATGACGCCTTGTATGGGCGTTATCGTCTTGTATGGACGAAATGCAAATGACGCCTTGTATGGGCGGAATCGTCTTGTATGGACGAAATGCAAATGACGCTTTGTATGGGCGGAATCGTCTTGTATGGACGAAATGCAAATGACGTTTTGTATGGGCGGAATAGTCTTGTATGGACGAAATGCAAATGACGCCTTGTATGGGCGTTATCGTCTTGTATGGACGAAATGCAAATGACGCCTTGTATGAGCGTTATTGTCTTGTATGAACGAAATGCAAATGACGTCTTGTATGGGCGCTGTCGTCTTGTATGGACGAAATGCAAATGACGCCAGATGGCGTCGCTGCTTGTATGGACGAAAAATGCAAATGACGCCTTGTATGGGCGTTGTCGTCTTGTATGGGCGAAATGCAAATGACGCCTTGTATGAGCGTTATCGTCTTGTATGGAAGAAATGCAATTGACGCCTTGTATGGGCGGAATCGTCTTGTATGGACGAAATGCAAATGACGCCTTGTATGGGCGGAATCATCTCGTATGTACGAAATGCAAATGACGCCTTGTATGGGCGGAATCGTCTCATATGGACGAAATGCAAATGACGCCTTGTATGGGCGTTATCGTTTCGTATGGACGAAATGCAAATGACGCCTCTTCGGTCAAAGAGGGACAACTGTTGACACCCAATTTTGACCCATCTTTTAGTTATTTCTTGCAATTTTAAGCATTTTAGGACACCGCATTTTATCACAATTCTTGACATTTTTGTATATTTTTTTTACCTAACATTCTATGTTATTTTATTTTTGTAAATTTGCATCATGTTTTTTACTTTTAATTAGGTATTAAACATTTTTTCAAATTTTGTATTTTTATTACTATTACATCGACATTTGCATTTTAATAATTTTGCATCTTTTAAATAATTTTTCTGTTAAATAATTAACTCATTTTGCATTTTTGCCAAACCAGTCCAATCCGCCAAAAACCGAAGCCCAAACTGAGGCCCAATACACCTTTCATCTTTTTCCTCCAATACTCAATACCCAATACCTAAAGTCCAATACCCAAAACCCTAAACCTAATCCCACCCTATAAAATAAACACCCTACTTCTACCCCCTAAGGGCCCTTACTACATTACCCAAATTGCCTACCCTACTCCTAATTCACGCAGACCCACCGCAAAGACATTGCCTCTCTCTTTAAGCAAACCCTCGCATCTACATCCCCTCAACCTGAACCCCCACTCTCTCCTTCATTTCCATCAGATCTGTGCCTTGCCCGTTCGGGTAAGAGAATTAATGGTTATTACCCACCCTTACCAGCACGCCACCACACAAAGCTCGCAACCAGTGATACTACGCGAAGGACGCAAAACGATTGTTGTTTGAACCAAGAAATTTCTCCAAAGCAGTAATGAAGATTCAGGAAACACATTCTTCTTTGAGTTAGGGAAGATTTTCTTACAAATATAATACTCTCAAAGTTGACTACTTAAACATAAGGTAGCAATCTGAACCTATTTATGAAGAATTAGGTTCTAGATGTTACTCCCTAGTCTTCTGTATTTGTCTTTGTCTATTTTTTTTTCCTCTGTTAGGTTAAAGATAAAGTAATAGACAAGTTTACAGAGATAACAGTTTATTTACGTGCTATTTTAATACACCCATCTTTCGAGCATTGGAGGAACGCTTTCCACTCCAAAATCTCGAATACGGATGCACATTAAAGAGTACACCAATCAAATGAAATCGAACCAAGAAATGAAATTTGAGGTACAATTTATGTGTGTGTGAGTGTGGGGTTGAAGAATCAAGCCCCAATCTCGACCCTACGCTACCACTAAAAGAGGTAATTCTATTTTTTTTTTAGTTTCTTGTTAACTTAGTTTTTATTTAATTTTGTATGATTTCCAGCATGATTATATGTTAATCACCCTATTCAAGTGAGTTTATGACTGTTTATGATAAAAATGATCGCTAGTTATGTCTAAAAAGTATGAAATAGTTTTTCGTGTGTGTAACTGAGTAACTAGGACCTTGTTTGATTGAATTTAGTTAATGTTCTGTTCATTAAATGATCTACCTTAGCTTAGTTTAAGAAGTAGACTTAAATTATCATGCTTTGTGAAACATACCAACATGCTTTAGTTGATTAATGGTTATACGTGGTCCAAATGCTGTCCTTACTGTTTAGGAAAGAAAAATGCTAGACATAGGTGTGAAAATGATCTATCCTTAGTAATATTGTGTGCTTAAGACCCAGAATCTGAAGTATGTATATGCACTTGCATAACTCTGTAGCTAAGTGAAGTGTTGGCCGATGAAAGAATCTTCGTCTGATTTCCAAAGCCTTTTCTGTACAAAGACGGATTTATTTTTGGCTTTATTTATTAATTATTGCTATTACTTTAAAAATTATTTATTTTATTACTAACACTTTTACTAAGTGTCTAGGCAGGTACCCGAAGATCATCTTGTGCAGAAAGCCTAAAAAGGGTTAAAGATGTCCCGGATTCCTATTTCATGTCGCATTTAATTTTAGTTTTACTTTTGTATTGCATTTTATTTTAATTGTAAATTATGTTAAATGCTTAGAATAGGTAGAATAAAAGTCAATATATAATTAACCTAGGTTTGAACGGATAACCGCAAGTTAGCGGATCCTATAGGATGCCTGACCCCTTCCCTTTAGGATAATAAAGAACCCTTACCTAGAATCTCACATAGCTTTCGCAGACCTTTAAATGGAGATCATTAATTGCAGTATTTTTATTGCAATAAATCAAGTGTCCTAATTCACTTAAATAATTAGATGGCGACTCCTTAAAATAAATTTAGGAATCAACCATACGTAGTACTCCCGTTTCGACTCCGGTTAAAATGGGGTGTTACAGATGGCGACTCCACTGGGGATTCAGGTTCTTGACCATAACAAACCTAGGTTTATTATTGCTTGACTTTATTTGCTTTTATTTGTTTTAAATGCCTTAAAACTGCTTGCTTAATTTCGTATGTTTAACTGTTTTAATTGCTATTTGTTTTTACTGTTTTCCTTAAACTGGCATTCCGCTCATATTTCTTCCACTCTGGAAAATTCGCACTATCACACACTACACGCGAGGTGCGCTTGGTGCATCAGCAAAATTCTTTCTTCAAAACCCAAATTTAAGAGAGTTGACGTTTTGCGCGGAGAGTCCGGTCCAACCGGTGGTCGCGTAGCCTTCTCACTCGAGTTGTCCGCTCGGGAACCTTGCGTCTAGTAAGCCAAATATTAGAAAACTTAAGATAGAGCTATACCACCTTTTTATTAAGTCATGCATGCATAAACCTTAGGTGGGTTAATCCTTGGTATTAACACCACAATCAGAAATCCACCAAACTTGTCGACGGGTTTCACAACCCAACGACCCAATCAGAAATGTGCAAGTGGCTGACAAATTCTGCGTCGAAGTTTGCAAAGGCAAAATTGTCAAAGTCCCAAAAGGGAAAAGAAAACACAAATGACGACTTTACAAAAGAAGAAATCAAAAGCCCCGGCATGATAAACAAAAAATGAATGAAATGAGAAAATAACTTTGGAAAAGCGGGCTCCAAACGAAAGATTCAAAAGAAGTCAGTACAGAAAAACTGGGACAAAAAGAAAGCA
This sequence comes from Przewalskia tangutica, assembly GCA_029844215.1. Classification (NCBI taxonomy): domain Eukaryota; kingdom Viridiplantae; phylum Streptophyta; class Magnoliopsida; order Solanales; family Solanaceae; genus Przewalskia; species Przewalskia tangutica. The sequence continues at coordinate 13,952,832 of CM056733.1, read as the reverse complement.
GGTCAGCATTAAAGCACACAAATATCAAGCACGGACGTAATCCAACGCTCGAGGAGGGATTAGTCAACCCAAATGATATTCATCCCTTTCCCCAAGCCTACATTACAAGCTCATGACAAGCCCTACATGATCTTATACTGAGGGTTCTCACATTAGTGGATACTTACATGACGGCCAAGCCTATGGTATCACAATTGCATGCATTGAACATCATTTTGAGTGTGAGCGTACTCCTCTAAACGTCCCAAAATTCAAAATACTGGAATATATGTGAGAAATGGGACTTTCTTTCAGTGAGGACATTTGAAACGTGAGATTACGTGTAGTTCGAAACCTTGGCTGCAAGCAAGTGTGTCGATACTTATGTGTCTGAGACACCATTTGAAACTATAGGAATTACCCAGAAGCCAGTCTTGGTTAGACCGGAGGTGAATAACGGAATTCCTAAGCATAATACTAATTGTTGGTATCAACTGAAGTCAGAACGTGATGATGTCTTTCCACTTTTCAAAAAAAAAAATGCATATATAAACAATCATTCTTTGCGTCATGAACTACGTCTTGACCTGATTCCCTCAGCGGGATACGTAGGCGGCCACATTGGCTTCGGTCCACATTGTTTGAAAAATCCATAAAAATCATTTTTTTGCATCATGAACTACGTCTTGACCTGATTCCCTCAGCGGGATACGTAGGCGGCCACATTGGCTTCGGTCCACATTGTTTGAAAAACCCATAAAAATCCTTATTTTTTGCATCATGAACTGCGTCTTGACCTGATTCCCTCAGCGGGATACGTAGGCGGCCACATTGGCTTCGGTCCACATTGTTTGAAAAACCCATAAAAATCCTTATTTTTTGCATCACGAACTACGTCTTGACCTGATTCCCTCAGCGGGATACGTAGGCGGCCACATTGGCTTCGGTCTCATTTTTGAAAATTGTACAATCATTTTTGCATCACGAACTACGTCTTGACCTGATTCCCTCAGCGGGATACGTAGGCGGCCACATTGGCTTCGGTCTCATTTTTGAAAATTGTACAGTCATTTTTGCATCACGAACTACGTCTTGACCTGATTCCCTCAGCGGGATACGTAGGCGGCCTAAATCGGCTTCGGTCACACCATTAGAAGTCTTCCCATTGGCTCGTGTGCGACAGAATGCGTTTGATTATTCTGAAAAGAGATATGAGCAATTTCCGCCAGAGTTAAGTCTTGCCCATGCGCCCCGCATAACGAAAACTGGGACAATTTTGGGAAATGCACCATGAAGAGATCATAATAAGGATTCCAAAAGCAATCAGCAATCGCAACATTCAGCAAGCATTCGCAGCATTCAGCAAGTCCGCACAGATCGCATCGACTCGCGAAGATTCGGAAGCACACAACATTCAACACGTCGATTATGGGACGAAATCTCGGATTGGCAAAGATCACATCAATACAACCGCCGTCACATTTTACAGGATCTTCATATCAGCAAAGGCGGGAGCACAACAATAAGCCCATGCGGGTTACAAACGCACAACGTCTATGCAATGACGTTATCTCAACTCAGGCGAGTCACAAAGCAGGTACGTCCATAAAATGACACCATTTCATTGTAAGCCTATACAACGGCTTCATTCATGTTTCGTCTATACAACGATGAACATTTGCATCTCGTCCATACAAGACGACAACGCCCATACAAGGCGTCATTTGCATCTCGTCCATACAAGACGACAACGCCCATACAAGGCGTCATTTTCATCTCGTCCATACAAGACGACAACGCCCATACAAGACGTCATTTACATCTTGTCCATACAAGGCGACAACGCTCATACAAGGCGTCATTTGCATCTCGTCTATACAAAACGACAATGCCCATACAAGGCGTCATTTGCATTTCGTCCATACAAGACGACAATGCCCATACAAGGCGTCATCTGCATTTCGTCCATACAAGATGACAACACCCTTACAAGGCGTCATTTGCATCTCGTCCATACAAGACGACAACGCCCATACAAGGCGTCATTTGCATCTCGTCCATACAAGACGACAACGCCCATATAAGGCGTCATTTGTCATCACGACCGAACCGGGCCGTGGATGCCTACCCGCACCCAAGTAGACATACATCAGAGTAATCAGCGGAACATAAAGACAATACATGAAACCAGTGTAATAAGACAGTGAAATAAGAAGACAGGCTAACCAAAAACGGTTACCTTCAGTATATATAAATAACAATTTGAACAGTTACATCCCTTTTACAGCTTTGCCCACAACAGTACTACAGACCTCTAGGAATAATACGATAACAATGGCGGGACAGGGCCCCGCCATACCCCTGAATGTAAAAACCTACAACGACAGGGGACTATACCAAGATAAGCCTCCGGAGAAACGGAGCTTCCCAAACGCTGAACTGTGATCCTAAGAGAGAGGATCAACGACTGGCGTACCTTTACCTGCGGCATGAACGCAGCCCGAAGAGGTCGATCTAACAGTACCAAGTATGTGGCGAAAATCAGTAAATGAAATCATAGTAGTCTATATAAAGCGGAGACATGTATGATAACCAAACTACGATTCCTGATAAATAAACGATGTATCAAGCCAGGGGCTCACGCCCTCAAGTCATCACTCAAATATAACAATGGGTCTCACGCCCACAACATCAATCATGCCCGTGGAATACCTTCTTCACTGCCGGCAGTCTATGATATAAAAGCACCAAGGAATACACATGAACACCAGGTCCCACTTGTCATAATAAAACCGCACGGGGTAAGAAATGCGAAGGCATAGCCGACTACTAACACCCACAAGACTAACAAGGTCATAAATCAGATCATGAGATTTGTCTGCACCGCCACATGATCGAAGCCGCCACTCGCGCGAGATCTAATGCGCGTCTAGTCCCGAACTTCCGCAGACTCGCATAGGCCACTCCAATGGCCCGCATGAGGTATTCCTCGCATCGAGGGTAGCTACTCCGGCATCGCCTGGACTCGCGATCGCGTGGCCACATGTACCGCGTGACCATAAAGGCCGCAAACTAACACCGAACTCTCGTAGCTCGCATAGGTCCCGGGACCCGCGTGAGGTATTCTCGAATCACGGTCCTGCATCGCATGAGTCTACCGCGACGGAGGCGGCTTAACCTCCTAAACAAGTCAAGGTGAGTGGTACAATACCAACATAACGATCGATAGTCAAACAACTTAAGCGCAATCGAAGGAAAACCCCTTTACACAACCATCACAAGATACTAACACACGTAGCATCCTAGCATGTTTACTTAACAAATCAACAAGAAAGTATTAGGCTATCACAAACCAACATAATCAAGTTATATACACAAGGTACTTTCTACTATATGATTAACAAGATCGGGGTTTTATCCCCAAAGTACTTCATACATTAACTCTTTAAAAGATACGTTACTTTCACAAAGACCAGACAATACCCGTAGTATATGAAAATAGAGTGATTATCTTTTGAAGTAAATCAAAACACTTACCTTTGTAAAATCAAGTAACAACATTATTTTCCAAACGTCCAAGTTTGCCTAATTTCAAATGTTCACGTTTCTTATTTTAGAAAGGTTTCGTAGTTCATAGTCTTATTCATTTAAGAATATAATTCTCTTTTAAACCATCTGAGAAACATAAGCCTTATATGTGAGTAGGATATTCTTGTTTATAACAATCTTATTACAAAGACCATGATCTAGGAAATATCATTTTGTCTCATCTTAGCTTCTATGCAGATGAAAGTTTCTACTGGTTTTAATAATATTTAATCTGTCAAAACATTTCCTTTTATTAACGTTGCAGTGGGTTGTCGATACACATTCTGATTTCCGAAACCAGTAAAACATTCTTAAGTCGTTATACCTAACTTCCCATAAAGCTAGTATAACTCTTAAGTTTTCAAAAACCAAGTATTACTCTCCTTTCAAAATGATTCAAAAATCTTTTGAAATACTTCAAGTTCTTTATTATCACATAACCAGCCAGTTATAGTTCAAATCAGTTACCTTTTAAAAACCACAAGTATCTTCTTACATACATAAAGCTGTTATAACCAACTTCCCATAAAGCCGTTATAACACTTTATGTTTTAGATCAATCAAATACATTTAACACATGTACGTCTACCGTACTACATAGTTACACACATATCATGCTAGAAGAGATAGAAAGAGGTTCACATACCTCGCGACGATTATCGACTAATAGCAAAACGCTCCAAGTACCTCAAACCGTCGGCTACTCCTTAAGCCAAGTAGATCGCGCCACGCATAGTACTTCAACCTATAAGGCCACAAGGCGCTTATTAACATTTAGATCTCTTCGTAGAACATTCTACAGAAAATTCGGAACCTCCCAACATGGCGTAAATCTCCTCTCTATCGGAGCCGCTACCAAGCCAACCGGGGGTTATACGTCTAATCCGGACGTGCACAATTCTACCTCACAGAAAAGCTACACAAGTCTCATGTCTGATACACCATGTAATTACTGATTCGATTCTCTTCTTTACATTCAGGCTTAAGTCGCAAGACATTGCCGTAAGTATTATTCAGGCTTAAGTCAAAAGACATTGCCGTAAGTATTATTCAGGCTTAAGTCAAAAGACATTGCCGCACAACTATGTTCCATTCTATATATAGTATACTTTAACTATATATTCAACAACATGTAATTTCCAATTACAACAGAAGGTCAAAAGTGTTTACCTCGATAAGCCCAAAATTATCCAAGTTATAAAGTCGATCCTGGGCAACGTTTAGCTCCAACTCCGTGCGCTCCAACCCGCTCTAAACCACCCTTAGAAGTTCTAACCAACTTCTACATACTACTCCAACTAACTATGGAGATTTTCCTTAGGGTTTCGGTTTTGTGGTGACGGGAAGTATAATAGTATTACGGTCTTTTCAGATAGGTATAACCTTAGAATACTACAAGGTATACGGCTAAGGTAATTTGGGTATAGTAATACTTTTGAGAGTATTTCTACCAAGAGGGGTATTTATACGAGACAACACCACAAAGGGGGTGTATACCCTCGGCTAACCCCACTAGGGGTACTCTGACAAGGGGAGGGGAGGGCTCTCGGCGAGGGGAGGGCTCCGGCGAGGGCCTCATGAGGGGAGGACGAGAACACCACAAGAGAGGGGGGGAGGATTTCTAAGACTTAGAAAATTTTTGAAATGGATGAAGAAGTCTTCCAAAGGGGGGTATTTATAGTACAAGCCAAGGCCAACCAATGGCCAAGATTAAGCCAAGTGCCATGCAAGTGTAGGGTCAAGATTATGCCAAGTGCACCTTATCCATCTACCACCAAAATATCCTACCTACTACTTGACAAAAATGTCAAGGAAAATCGTCCAAGGGACGCCCACAATTTCCGCCAATGAGAGGGTGCCAAGTGGCGCCCTCTTGTTGGTCCAACACGTTTCGACTCTCGGAAAAATCCGCAAAAAATAGAAATGACATAGCCGGAATTTTCCCCTCGCAAGTTGTGTAAAACGTTTCGTCGAAAAACGACTCTAACCGGGTGTTGTGCACAAAAAATATTTCGGCCAAGCCACTTTAAAGTTCAAATTTCTCTACGTACGTCCTCACGTACATACTCTGGAAATACGGGGTATAACATTCTCCCCTCCTTAGAAACATTCGTCCCGAATGTTCCTTCTAAGTCTCAAAACAAACGTGCGCCAGTATAGTCTTCACTGCTATACTTACGAAACAATCCTGCCACACATGGCCACAGAAACAACTTGCGCAAAAAAAATACTTACATCCAAGTCCACGAGGAAACACCTCTAACATCACCACAAACACCTCTCTCTGGGGTCTAAAATATACTTCCTTCGCACCTTCTCTTTACAAAAGAAATGATCACATCAATGCTCGCCATACATGCTCGCTTCTTCCCACTTTTGTCACTTTGCCGCGAGGTTCTAGTGTCACTCCGGCGACCCAACAAATGGTACCGGACTGCATGCGATCCCTGAGGATGTCGTACACTTCTTGTACACTCGAACTCTTACCACATTTACATCGCGCCGGTTTCCAAATCTCGGGTTATTATCTTCAACTTGGTCATCATTAATCGGGAACACTGGATGGACCTCCGATTTCCTTCTCGAACATAACACGAAAAGATCGACGACCGCCTCCTAAGTTGGACGGCAAATGCTAACATATAAGCAACCCGCCTATCCTCACATGAACTCAAAAGGCCCAAGTAACTCGGGCTAAGTTTCTCTTACACCTATCCGGGGTGGTACCTTCAAGAATACCGACCGTCAACCCGAACTCCAAGCGTCGACGCCGATTATCCGCACGACTTCCGTTAACTCTGAGCTGCCAAAAACCTCTTCTAGATAAGCCTCACCCTATCCACAGTCTGTTGGAACAAACCTGAACCAACTATCTGAACCTTGCCAACATCAAACCAATCGACCAAAGAACTTACACTTCCGCCATACAAGGCTTCATAAGGCGACATCCGAACCGAAATGGTAGCTAAAACACTCCTTCAATAGAGACAACAATTCTCGCAACTACCCTCGAAATCAAACACCGCCCGAGGCGAATGTGATTCGAGACTCACCCGAAGTTCCTAACCTTGCACGGTAAAACTTCCGGAAAAGAAAAAGCGTAACACTGGCTCCACATGCGTCATAAGGTGAAGGCAGGCACCTCGTGCAGCCTTACCACCTTCCTGATATAACAACACTGCCGAGTAAACGGTCCCGACCGAAAAACACGATGGGCTGCCCCATCGCCCGACCATCAAGTTGCGCGATCCACGAACTCGCGATGGTTAACTAAACTTGGGCCTAACACCGCGTGACCCTAACACTGGCGACCACCACAAACTGACCCCACCACCATACAGGCCGCGGGTTGACCCGCAACATGGCCTCAACCCTACCCGGCAACGCGCAAAACACTAGTTCCCCGAAGGAGCGATTTCACTAATCACGTTACGAAAACCTAGCGGTCTTCGTAGCTCAACTACCCTCTTTCAGTTCACACTACTCAGGGGCTTACCCCACAAACATAGCTTACGTGCACAATGCACTCCGACAAGGGTCAAACATAAAATACTTCTTTACTCGAGATGGCCTTACCTCTAAGGTCTCTACGTATAAAGCTCTAAGGCTCACACTTCCCTATCCGTCAATCTTTCCCGGTTACTAACCATGATTTCTAATCACTAATTACACACTGCTATCAGAACATAGCACTTATGATATACCCATCTTATCATACATACTGATCTCTAGAGGGTTAAGGATATACCTGTATCTACTGCTTCACTCTCCTTAGTCGTTCTAAACAAACCTGCCCCGTAGGGCGCATAGCTAAGGAAGGTGACGAACTACCCACCGATCCTGAAGGCTAAGTCCTCTTACTAGGACACCCTTCCTACTAGGACATCCTTTCCGCACGTGGCCCTGTCGGCCGCAGGTAAAACAAGTACCAACAAAAAGACGACATTCCCCGGATTGACGCCTGTCACACTGTGAATACTGGGGAAAAACTGAGTCCGGCTGGCTGGAACCTACGGGTAGCTGTAAACCGGAAACTCTGGAGCCCTGACCAACTCCTGCACCCCGAACGTCCTGAACCCTGTGGAGGACCACTCTGCACTGGTGGATGTGCATAATCAATCTGCTGGTGAGGCGACTCGACTCGAAAGTTATTAAAGGCTCCTGCTGTTCTGGCCCTCTTCTGCTGTCCTCGGTTAACCCGTCGATCTCTACCTTTCTCGGCTGCATAAGCCCGCATACGTGCCATGCTCAAGCCTAATCAAGAATTACTCTTGTACAACCCTCTCTTAGATAGTCATCAAGACTCGCGGTACATCGGTATACTCTCTGGTAGCCAAATCCATAGCTAGTAACAGGGTTGTCTCTTTGCAATCTATATTCTCTGTTCCCGGTCGTGGGACTGAAGGTTCAAATATTATGGTCGCTGTAGGCACTGCTGCCGCTGTGCTAAACTCTGCTGGGGCTGGTGACGTAGCATAACTTCCCCGAATGAAATACCACCCCAGGTGATGATTGGGCCCGTGCCCACGTAACCCTCTGAACTCTACTCGCAGCTCGCCTGCGCGCCTCCCGCGGGTTTGCCCTACGTGGAGGCATATCGGTAAGGGAAAGAAACACGTTAGAGGGGTCCAACTTATCACACAGCTCTAAGGCACGATCTCAGAATGAGAAGAATGGAAACCAATCCTAAATATCCTATAGCCTCCTGATTATTGGTGTGGTGCACAACACACCGATAATCAAGACTTCATGGATACGGCTCAGACACTTTCCGAGGATTAATCGCTCGATACCACTCTGCCACGACCGAACCGGGCCGTGGATCGTGCCTACCCCGGGCACCCAAGTAGACATACATCAGAGTAATCAGCGGAACATAAAGACAATATATGAAACCAGTGTAATAAGACAGTGAAATAAGAAGACAGGCTAACCAAAAACGGTTACCTTCAGTATATATAAATAACAATTTGAACAGTTACATCCCTTTTACAGCTTTTCCCACAACTACGGTACACTCTAGGAATAATACGATAACAATGGCGGGGCGGGGCCGCCATACCTGAATGTAAAACCTACAACGACGGACTATACCAAGATAAGCCTCGAGAAACGGAGCTTCCCAAACGAATCGTGATCCTAGAGAGAGGATCAACGATCGACCTTTACTCGCGGCATGAACGCAGCCGAAGGAGGTCGATACAGTACCAAGTATGTGGCGAAAATCACGTAAATGAAATCATAGTAGTCTATATAAAGGGAGACATGTATGATAACCAAACTACGATTCACAATAAATAAGCCATGTTGCCGTGGCTCACGCCCTCAAGTCATCACTCAAATATAACAATGGGTCTCACGCCCACAACATCAATCATGCCCGTGGAATACCTTCTTCACTGCCGGCAGTCTATGATATAAAAGCACCAAGGAATACACATGAACACCAGGTCCCACCTGTGTCATAATAAAACCGTACGGGGTAAGTACGAAGGCATAGCCGACTACTAACACCCACAGTACTAACAAGGTCATAAACTGTATCATGAGATTTGTCTAGACCGCCACATGATCGGCCGCCACTCGCCGCGATATCTAATGCGCGCGTCTAGTCCCGGAACTTCCCGCAGCTCCGCATAGGCCACTCCAATGGCCCGCATGAGGTATTCCTCGCATCGAGGGTAGCTACTCCCCGGCATCGTCCTGGACTCGCAGTCCGCATGGCCACATAGACCGCATGACCATAAAGGCCGCAAACTAACCTGGAACTCTCGTAGCTCCGCATAGGCCACACAGACCCGCATAAGGTATTCTCGAATCATAGGTCACACAGACTACCGAGTCTACCCCAGACGGAGGCGCTTAACCGGAATCATGTCAAGAGGTGAGTGATATAATACTAACATAACAGCTTATCGTTAAACAACATAAGCACAATAAGGGAAACCCCTTTACACAAACATCACAAGATACTAACACACGTAGCATCCTAACATGTTTACTTAACAAATCAACAAGAAAGTATTACAAGGCTATCACAAACCAACACAATCAAGTTATATACACAAGGTACTTTCTACTATATGATTAACAAGATCGGGTTTTTATCCCCAAAGTACTTCATACATTAACTATTTAAAAGATACGTTACTTTCACAAAAACCACACAATACCCGTAGTATATGAAAATAGAGTGATTATCTTTTGAAGTAAATCAAAACACTTACCTTTGTAAAATCAAGTAACAACTTTATTTTCCAAACGTCCAAGTTTGCCTGATTTCAAATGTTCACGTTTCTTATTTTAGAAAGGTTTCGTAGTTCATAGTCTTATTCATTTAAGAATATAATTCTCTTTTAAACCATCTGAGAAACATAAGCCTTATATGTGAGTAGGATATTCTTGTTTATAACAATCTTATTACAGCAGCCATGATCTAGGAAATATCATTTTGTCTCATCTTAGCTTCTATGCAGATGGAAGTTTCTACTGGTTTTAATAATATTTAATCTGTCAAAACATTTCCTTTTATTAACGTTGCAGTGGGTTGTCGATACACATTCTGATTTCCGAAACCAGTAAAACATTCTTAAGCCGTTATACCTAACTTCCCATAAAGCTAGTATAACTCTTAAGTTTTCAAAAACCAAGTATTACTCTCCTTTCAAAATGATTCAAAAATCTTTTGAAATACTTCAAGTTCTTTATTATCACATAACCAGCCAGTTATAGTTCAAATCAGTTACCTTTTAAAAACCACAAGTATCTTCTTACATACATAAAACTATTATAACCAACTTCCCATAAAGCCGTTATAACACTTTATGTTTTAGATCAATCAAATACATTTAACACGTATGACGCTCACCGTACTACATAGTTACACATATCATGCTAGAAGAGATAGGAAGAGGTTCACATACCTCGCGACGATTATCGACTAATAGCAAAACGCTCCAAGTACCTCAAACCGTGGCTACTCCTTGCCAAGTAGATCGCGCCACGCATAGTACTTCAACCTATAAGGCCACAAGGCGCTTATTAACATTTAGATCTCTTCGTAGAACATTCTACAGAAAATTCAAGGACCTCCCCCGCAATGCGTAAATCTCCTCCTCTATCGGGGCCGGCTACCAAGCCAACCAGGGGGGGGTTATACGTCTAATCCGGACGTGCACAATTCTACCTCACAGAAAAGCTACACAAGTCTACTGTAATACAGTCCTATGTAATTACAGTTCAGTTCTCTTCTTTACATTCAGGCTTAAGTCGCAAGACATTGCCGTAAGTATTATTCAGGCTTAAGTCAAAAGACATTGCCGTAAGTATTATTCAGGCTTAAGTCAAAAGACATTGCCGCACAACTATGTTCCATTCTATATATAGTATACTTTAACTATATATTCAACAACATGTAATTTCCAATTACAACAGAAGGTCAAAAGTGTTTACCTCGATAAGCCCAAAATTATCCAAGTTATAAAGTCGATCCTGGGCAACGTTTAGCTCCAACTCCGTGCGCTCCAACCCGCTCTAAACCACCCTTAGAAGTTCTAACCAACTTCTACATACTACTCCAACTAACTATGGAGATTTTCCTTAGGGTTTCGGTTTTGTGACTGACGGGAAGTATAATAGTATTACGGGGCTTTTCGTATAGGTATAACCTTAGAATACTACAAGGTATACGGCTAAGGTAATTTGGGTATAGTAACAATACTTTTGAGAGTATTTCTACCAAGAGGGGGGTATTTATACGAGACAACACCACAAGGGGGGGTGTATACCTCTACCAACCCCACAGTGGGGTACTCTCACCAGGGGAGGGCTCTCGGCGAGGGCCTCACAAGGGGAGGACGAGAACACCACCAGGGCGGGGGGGGAGGATTTCTAAGACTTAGAAAAGTGTTGGAATGGATGAAGAAGTCTTCCAAAGGGGGGTATTTATAGTACAAGCCAAGGCCAACCAATGGCCAAGATTAAGCCAAGTGCCATGCAAGTGTAGGGTCAAGATTATGCCAAGTGCACCTTATCCATCTACCACCAAAATATCCTACCTACTACTTGACAAAAATGTCAAGGAAAATCGCCGAGGACTCACATTTCCATGATGAGAGGGTGCCAAGTGGCGCCCTCTTGTTGGTCCAACACGTTTCGACTCTCGGAAAAATCCGCAAAAATTAGAAATGACATAGCCGGAATTTTCCCCTCGCAAGTTGTGTAAAACGTTTCGTCGAAAAACGACTCTAACCGGGTGTTGTGCACAAAAAAATATTTCGGCCAAGCCACTTTAAAGTTCAAATTTCTCTACGTACGTCCTCACGTACATACTCTGGAAATACGGGGTTTAACATTTGCATCTCGTCCATACAAGACGACAACGCCCATACAAGGCGTCATCTGCATCTCGTCCATACAAGACGACAATGCCCATACAAGGCGTCATCTGTATTTCGTCCATACAAGACGACAACGTCCATACAAGGCGTCATCTGCATTTCGTCCATACAAGACGACAACGCCCATACAAGGCGTCATCTGCATCTCGTCCATACAAGGCGTCATCTGCATCTCGTCCATACAAGACGACAACGGTCATACAAGGAGTCATCTGCATTTCGTCCATACAAGACGACAACGCCCATACAAGGCGTCATCTGCATTTCGTCCATACAAGACGACAACGCCCATACAAGGCGTCATTTGCATTTCGTCCATACAAGACGACAACGCCCATACAAGGCGTCATTTGCATTGGTCCATACAAGACGATTCCGCCCATACAAGGCGTCATTTGCATTTCGTCCATACAAGACGATAACGCCCATAAGGCGTCATTTACATCTCGCCCATACAAGGCGACAACGCCCATACTGGCGTCATTTACATCGCCCATACAAGATGACAACGCCATACAAGGCGTCATCGCATTTCGTCCATACAAGACGATAACGCCCATCTGAAACGACAACGCCCATACTGGCGTCATCTGCATTCGTCCATACAAGCGACAACGCCCATACTGGCGTCATTTGCATTTCGTCCATACAAGACGACAACGCCCATACTGGCGTCATTTGCATTTGCATACATCAATTACGACAACGCCCATACAAGGCGTCATTTGCATTTCGTCCATACAAGACGACAACGCCCAGACAAGGCGTCATTTGCATCTCGTCCATACAAGACGACAACGCCCATACAAGACGTCATTTGCATCTCGTCCATACAAGACGACAACGCTCATACAAGGCGTCATTTGCATCTCGTCCATACAAGGCGTCATCTGCATCTCGTCCATACAAGACGACAACGGTCATACAAGGAGTCATCTGCATTTCGTCCATACAAGACGACAACGCCCATACAAGGCGTCATCTGCATTTCGTCCATACAAGACGACAACGCCCATACAAGGCGTCATTTGCATTTCGTCCATACAAGACGACAACGCCCATATAGGCAGTGCCATTTGCATTTCCTCCATACAAGACGACAACGCTCATACAAGGCGTCATTTGCATTTCGTCCATACAAGACGACAACGCCCAGACAAGGCGTCATTTACATCTCGTCCATACAAGACGACAACGCCCATACAAGGCGTCATTTACATCTCGTCCATACAAGATGACAACGCCCATACAAGGCGTCATCTGCATTTCGTCCATACAAGACGACAACGCCATCTGAGGCGACAACGCCCATCTGGCGTCATCATTCGTCCATACAAGACGACAACGCCATACTGGCGTCATTTGCATTTCGTCCATACAAGACGACAACGCCCATACAAGGCGTCATTTGCATGTCCTCCATACTGCATTTATAAAGCCCATACAAGGCGTCATTTGCATTTCGTCCATACAAGACGATTCCGCCCATACAAGGCGTCATTTGCATGTCGTCCATACAAGACGATAACGCCCATACAAGACGTCATTTGCATCTCGTCCATACAAGACGACAACGCTCATACAAGGCGTCATTTGCATCTCGTCCATACAAGACGACAACTCTCATACAACGCGTCATCTGCATTTCGTCCATACAAGACGATAACGCCCATACAAGGCGTCATTTGCATCTCGTCCATACAAGACGACAACGCCCATACAAGGCGTCATTTGCATTTCGTCCATACAAGACGACAACGCCCATACAAGGCGTCATTTGCATTTCGTCCATACAAGACGACAACGCCCACACAAGGCGTCATCTGCGTCTATATCTGAGGCGATGTATCATCATCACTTCATCAACATCTACAAACACCATGTCTTTTCGGACCACATCGCAAGAACCCAGTGTCAATCATACTTCGACACTGGGACAAATTTTGAATTTGCGTCTGCCTGCTTTATTTTCTAGCATTGCAGCAACCCAGTATTCTCATAATTCGACACTGGGACAAATTTTAAATCTACATCAGCTTTGTATTTTATCTTGGCATCACAACGACCCAATGTCGGCTTTTGCCCATTCTTTGCTTGATCCTTGTTTTAATTCTGACGATGGGAACAAAATTGGCTACAAGTCAACGTCTTTGTCCAAAAACTCTTTCATCGTCTTCGGTCAAAGAGGGACAACTGTTGACACTCAATTTTGACCCATCTTTAGTCATTTCTTGCAATTTTAAGCATTTTAGGACACCACATTTTATCACAATTTTTGACATTTTTGTATATTTTTTTTACCTAACATTCTATGTTATTTTATTTTTGTAAATTTGCATCATGTTTTTACTTTTAATTAGGTATTAAACATTTTTTCAAATATTGTTTTTTTTTATTACTATTACATCGACATTTGCATTTTAATAATTTTGTATCTTTAAATAATTTTTCTCTAATTAACCCGTTTTGCATTTCATCAAACCAGTCCATGTCCCAGGCACAATCTGGACCACTCAAATCCGCCAAAGAACCGAAGCCCAAACTGAGGCCCAATACAGCTTTCATCTTTTCCCTCCAATACCCAATATCCAATACCCCAAAACCTTAAACCTAAATCCCACACTATAAATAAAACCTTACCCCCTCATTTTAAAACCTACCCTATTTTCTACCCCTAAGCCGTCTATCACCCTCAGCCGTCTAAACCTATTACCCCTCCATTAAACCCCCCAACCCTCACTTTCTCCTGCAAACCCTTCAGCAACCCTACTTCACCCTCTCAGCCGCCCAAGACCTTCAGACAACCCTATTATCCCTCCCAGCTGCCCAAGACCTTCAGACAACCCTATTATCCAAACTCACCCTCACCGCCGCACACCCCAATTTCGTAAACCTCTCCCTCAAGCCTCACCCTCTCTCCTTTTATTTTCTGAACACTCCTCCCCCTCACACCATCAGCCACCTACCCTCAGCCGCAACATCCCTCCCCCGCCGCCATTCTCGAACCACCAGCCATCAACACAATACGAACCTTACCATCCACTATTGACGCAACCTGAACCCCCACTCTCTCCTCTATTTCCATCAGATCTGTGCCTTGCCCGTTCGAGTAAGAGAATTAATGGCTATTACCCACCCTTACCAGCACGCCACCACACAAAGCTCGCAACCAGTGAGACTACGTGAAGGACGCAAAACGATTGTTGTTTGAACCAAGAAATTTCTCCAAAGCAGTAATGAAGATTCAGGAAACACATTCTTCTTTGAGTTAGGGAAGATTTTCTTACAAATATAATACTCTCAAAGTTGACTACTTAAACATAAGGTAGCAATCTGAACCTATTTATGAAGAATTAGGTTCTAGATGTTACTCCCTAGTCTTCTGTATTTGTCTTTGTCTATTTTTTTTCCTCTGTTAGGTTAAAGATAAAGTAATAGACAAGTTTACAGAGATAACAGTTTATTTACGTGCTATTTTAATACACCCATCTTTCGAGCATTGGAGGAACGCTTTCCACTCCAAAATCTCGAATACGGATGCACATCAAAGAGTACACCAATCAAATGAAATCGAACCAAGAAATGAAATTTGAGGTACAATTTATGTGTGTGCGAGTGTGGGGTTGAAGAATCAAGCCCCAATCTCGACCCTACGCTACCACTAAAAGAGGTAATTCTATTTTTTTTTAGTTTCTTGTTAACTTAGTTTTTATTTAATTTTGTATGATTTCCAGCATGATTATATGTTAATCACCCTATTCAAGTGAGTTTATGACTGTTTATGATAAAAATGATCGCTAGTTGTGTCTAAAAAGTATGAAATAGTTTTTCGTGTGTGTAACTGAGTAACTAGGACCTTGTTTGATTGAATTTAGTTAATGTTCTGTTCATTAACTGATCTACCTTAGCTTAGTTTAAGAAGTAGACTTAAATTATCATGCTTTGTGAAACATACCAACATGCTTTAGTTGATTAATGGTTATACGTGGTCCAAATGTTGTCCTTACTGTTTAGGAAAGAAAAATGCTAGACATAGGTGTGAAAATGATCTATCCTTAGTAATATTGTGTGCTTAAGACCCAGAATCTGAAGTATGTATGTCTGCCTTGCATAACTCTGTAGCTAAGTGAAATGTTGGCCGATGAAGGAATCTTCGTCTGATTTCCAAGGCCTTTCCTGTACAAAGACGGATTTATTTTTGGCTTTATTTATTAATTATTGCTATTACTTTAAAAATTATTTATTTTATTACTAACACTTTTACTAAGTGTCTAGGCAGGTACCCGAAGATCATCTTGTGCAGAAAGCCTAAAAAGGGTTAAAGATGTCCTGAATTCTTATCTCATGTCGCATTTAATTTTAGTTTTACTTTTGTATTGCATTTTATTTTAATTGTAAATTATGTAAAATGCTTAAAATAGGTAGAATAAAAGCCAATATATAATTAACCTAGGTTTGAACGGATAACCGCAAGTTAGCGGATCCTATAGGATGTCTGACCCCTTCCCTTTAGGATAATAAAGAACTCTTACCTAGAATCTCACATAGCTTTCGCAGACCTTTAAATGGAGATCATTAATTGCAGTATTTTTATTGCAATAAATCAAGTGTCCTAATTCACTTAAATAATTAGGTGGCGACTCCTTAAAATAAATTTAGGAATCAACCATACGTAGTACTCCCGTTTCGACTCCGGTTAAAATGGGGTGTTACAGCCACACAAGGACATCTTCCTTCCCAATCACATATATATAATTTGGCCCTTAATCGGGCATCTTCCTTCATTAAGCCACACAATTTTATCATTATCATATCCAAATGATCAGGTAGTCTGCGTTCCCCGTTTCCCATCTTTAATATATAGTCTTGGGTAAACTATGAATGTAATGTAAATGCAAATGAAAATACATGAATGACAATAAAATATTCCCTAAATTTATTGGACGACAATAATATCCTTGCTCCTTTGGCTAGGTGATAACAGATCTGAATTGGCTAATTAATTCTTTATGTTCTACGAAGGTCAGGCAACAGATTGATTACTTAGTGTTCTTCCACTGCCAAGAGTAATTCTTGTTGGGTTTTGATATTGGTGAATAGGAAATGATGGGATAAAAATTAAAGAGGGTAAAAGGCTCTTTTGTCCCACATCGAAAAAAAGGGAAGGAAAGAGAGGTGTATATATTACATTACACCTTCTCGAGCTGCTAAAAGGGTTGAGAGGGCAAGGACCCCTCGCGCCGTCGTCGTCGCTCGCTCGGCTCGGCTTCGGCTTCGGCTTCGGCTTCGGCTTCGGATTTGGATTTGTCAAAAGATTGATTGATAATCTTTTTGGACAAACGTTTCTTTAATTAATTAATTATTTAATTAAAAACAAATCCAAACGGATCGACCCGCGACCCGATCCGACCCATCCGGCTCTCCCTCTCTTTTTCGAATTTCCCTCCAAAATGAGGTGACTATTCTGAATGGTTGCAACCATTCAGAATCAGTACCTCTAACCCTATAAATTCTTGATCATTTCAAGAATTTATTAACAAAATTCATTTTTCTAATCAATTCTGAAATTCTGAAGTTGCTCTTCAACTCGAAAATTTCATTCTGTGTGATATACTGCCGTTGAGTGGTTCGTTGCTACCGGAATTTGGAGTACTACTATTCTGGTAAGATAATCGTTCTATCCTGGGAGGCGATATTCCGTTAACCTCAGTCTTGTGAGGAATAATTTCCTTAAGGACACACTTTGAACTAAGTGGGCTCGATTACATTCTGAAATTATTTTTCCAAAACAGATTCTGTTTTCGTTTATTGTTTCATTTATGTTATATGTTTCACTAAGTGATTAACATATTGTTTTGAATCATTATTTAGTCAAGTACAGATTATTATACCAACAATCTTAAGAAAATTATATTTATTGTATTTTAATCTGTATCCTGGTTTGGAGATTAAAACCTGTGTGGTTTTCTACTCTGTATGACATTTCATATTCTAACTTGAAGACATAAAAACTTCGTTGGAATATTAAAATCCAGGAAAAAGTGTTTTCCAAAAGGAAAAAAAAAAGTGTTTTTTTTTGTATGTTGTTTGGAGACTAAAATCTTCGGATTTTCTACTCCGGTTGAGATTAAAGTTTTCATAACTTTCTACTCATTTGGATACTTGATTTGAAGATATAAAAACTTCATCAAGTATACAACATACAATCTACTACACTTCGTTTCAAGCAATTTTGATTCGGTTTGAAGAAATAAAATCTTCACCGTTGTGTATTATATTTGTTGTTATCAAAATTGATTCGGTTTGAAGAAATAAAATCTTCGCCGTTGTGTATGATATTTGTTGCGACGATTTGAAGAACATAAAATCTTCATCGCTCATTTAAGGAGATTAAAACTTGTGTAGTTTTCTACTCCATATGAATATTAGTATTCTGACTCGAAGATATAAAAACTTCGTTGGAATACTAAAGTTTCATAATTACACAACGATTTGAAGAACATAAAATCTTCGTCGTTCTAAGGAGATTAAAACTTGTGTAGTTTTCTACTCCATATGAATATTAGTATTCTGACTCGAAGATATAAAAACTTCGTTGGAATACTAAAGTTTCATAATTATACTGCGATTTGAAGAAATAAAAACTTCATCGTTCAAATTAAGATTTGAAGAAATAAAATCTTCATCGTTTAAGTTTCACAATTATACTCCGATTTGAAGAAATAAAATCTTCATCGTTTGAGTTTGTGATTTAATTGCTATTCTGGTTTTATTAAGTAAAACAGTTTGTCGATTTGACAGTGACAAACAAATAATGGCAATGATCTGAATGATCTGTGTGCAATCTTTGTCGAGTGCAATTTGGTTGGAAACCCAAAGTGGTGGCTTAATGCAGCGCCACTCGACATGTTCTTATTGCAAGAAGCATTTGCAACATATGCTCATTGGACAGAAGAATCTTGTTTATGGGAAATCTGCAGCGGACTAAGGTTGAAGGATATGAGAAGATACTCGAGGATGACTTAGGCAAGGTCGACTCTCAACAATGTTACGCGCGTTCCAACAATTCGGAAGAATTTAGTTTCAGCCTGACTACTCCTCAAAAACGGGTTTAAGTGTGTGTTGGTTAGTGAGAAAATTGTAATAATTAAGAATGATATGTTCATAGGAAAGGACTACCTCACCGAGGGCCTTTTCAAACTCAATGTAATGGTTGTTGTGATATTAATGACAATTCACCGTCTTTACTTATTGGAGTCAAATGATTTATGGCATGTTCGTTTAGGACATGTCAATTACAAAACATGCGAAAATTTATCAATTTAGAAGTATTGCCTAAATTCGAGTGCAACAAATCAAAATGTGAAATTTGTTTTTAATCTAAGTTTGTTAAACATACATATAAGTCTATTAATAGGAATTCAAATCCTTTAGACTTAATTCACCTGAATATATGTGATATGAAGTCAATACCATCGTGGTGGGAAAAAGTATTTTATAACTTTCATTGACGATCGCACTCGATCTTTATTATGTGTGTTTGCTTAATAGTAAGGATGAAGCAATTAATGCATTTAAGCAATACAAGAACGAAGTGGAAAATCAATTGAATAAAAGATCAAAATGATTAGAAGTGATAGGGGTGGAAATGCGAATCTCCTTTTGCGAGACATGTTTGGAATATGGAATTATTCATCAAACTCTGCCCTTACACACCACAATCAAATGGAATTGCGGAAAGGAAAAACCGAACATTAAAGGAAATGATGAGTGCCTTACTAATTAGTTAGGTTTCTGCAGAGCTTGTGGGGAAGCTATCTCTGACTAATCGAATACTCAGCGAGTACCGCGACAAAACACAATCTATTCCATATGATCTATGGAAAGGAAGAAAACCCAACTTGAAATATTTCAAAGTGTGGGGTGTTTAGCAAAGGTCCAAGTTCCTTTGCCCAAAGGGTAAAAATCGGACCAAAAACTGTGGATTGTGTTTTTATTGGCTATGCTACAAACAACAAAGCTTGTCGGTTTTTGGTTCACAAATCGGACAATCCGAAATTCATGTTAATACGGTAATTGAATCAGATAATGCTGAATTCTTTGAAAACATCTATCCGTATAAAACTGAATGTGAGTCGTCAAGTGAAAGATCTAAACGACCGCGGGAAGAACCAAAGGAAAGTATACCAAGCAAAGAGGATCTAAGGCGTAGCAAACGTCAAAAGACATCTACTTCCTTTGGACCAGACTTTGTAACATTCTTGCTTGAAAATGAGCCTCAAACATTTAAAGCGGAATGTCATCTTCTGATTCAACATTTTGGAAAGAAGCAGTCAATAGTGAGATTGAATCGATTTTAAACAACCATACATGGGAGTTAGTTGATCTTCCTCCTGGAAATAAACCTTTAGGATCAAAATGGATCTTTAAAAGGAAAATGAAAGCTGATGGCACTATTGACAAATACAAGGCAAGACTTGTGGTCAAAGGTTATAGACAAAAGGAAGGTCTTGATTACTTTGACACATACTCGCGGTGATAAGAATAACATCTATTCGGTGTTAGTCGTGGCGTGTCAGATATGGTCTTGAAATCCATAAAATGGATGTCAAGACGACTTTCTTAAATGGAGAATTGGAGGAAGAAATTTACATGGAACAACTTTGAGGTTTTGTGGTTCTGGTAAAGAAAGGAAAGTGTGCGACTTGTGAAGTCACTTTATGGACTTAAACAAGCACCCAAACAATGGCATGCAAAATTTGACCAAACAATGTTGGCAAATGGATTTAAGATTAATGAGTGTGACAAATGTGTTTACATTAAAAATACTCCAAATCATGAAGTCATTGTTTGTTTGTATGTTGATGACATCTCGATAATGAGTAAAAATATTGTCGATATAAATGCTACGGCGTATGCTCGCTTAGCAAATTTGACATGAAAGACTTAGGGGTTACTGATTTGATCTTAGGAATTAGGATCCATAAAACTCCACAAGGTCTAGCATTATCACAGTCACATTATATTGAAAAAGTACTTGACAAATTCAAGTATTTAAATTTCAATGTTGCAAAGACTCCAATTGATGTAAGTTTTGCACTTCAAAAGAATGAAGGTGAAAGTGACTCACAATTGGACTATGACGCAGTTTTGGGAAGTTTGATGTATATTATGAATTGTACACGACCAGATATAGCATGTGCTATAAGCAAGCTGAGTCGATTCACGAGTAATCCCAATCAAACTCATTGGATGGCAATGAAACGAGTCTTGGGATATTTACAACACACCCAAAACTATGCTTTGCATTATAATAAATATCCCGCAGTACTTGAGGGATATAGTGATGCAAATTGGATCACCGGATCGTTTGAAGTTAAATCCACAAGTGGATATGTTTTCACTGTTGGCGGAGGAAGCGGTGTCTTGGAAATCATCAAAGCAGACATGCATCGCCGCTCTACAATGGAATCAGAATTTATAGCTTTAGACAAGTAGGTGAAGAAGGTGAATGGCTCGGAATTCCTTAGAAGATATTCCATTCAGCCCAAACCTTTGGCTCCTATATGTATACCTTTGGCGATCAGCGACAATAGGTAGGGCGGGGCGTAATGTATAACGGAAAATCTCGTCACATACGACGGAGACACAATCTGGTTAGACAACTCCTCTCTAGTGGCGTTATCACGATTGATTATGTAAAGTCAAGAGATAACGTGGCGGATCCGCTTACAAAAGGCTTATCTAGAGAGAGTTGGTAGATCATCAATGGGAATGGGGTTAAGGCCAAGGACAAGTCATCATGGCGGTAACTCTACCTAGCGGTGGAGATCCCAAGAGCTAGGTTCAAGGAGATCAAACAAAGTTGTGATCGCGGTTCAACATTGTCAAATAACTCAACCCATTCTCGGATGAAGACAATGTTGAAATAAGGATAAGACTTTATGGCTTGTTAATGAGTTAATAAAGCATTAAGGTTTTTAATGGTTATCTAAATCGCGATGTATGACCGGATAATGTGGCTATAGGACCACGTGTTTAGAAATCACCTATGTGAGTGTTAAGTGTAAGCCGCTTTAAAGGAATGACATGAGGCCCATTCTCTATGCACTCGTGAGACCGGCGGTGTTCATGGTGAAACGAACACAACCGTGAGAACCATAAGCGGTTGAGGTTGATTGTGTGTCTTATGTTGTCTAGGTATACAACAAAGTTCGACGGTTCAAAGATATCAAATCTACCGATTGATCGAGTATATCCGATATAAGTTCACTACGGAAAGTTCAAAGGGAAACCTACTTATCCAGATGCAGTCAATTCTCGCTTGTATATCACACTCGTCCGTACATTCTTCTATCTTATAATCATTCCCCATTCATGTGGGGGATTGTTGGGTTTTGATATTGGTGAATAGGAAATGATGGGATAAAAATTAAAGAGGGTAAAATGCTCTTTTGTCCCACATCGAAAAAAGGGAAGGAAAGAGAGGTGTATATATTACATTACACCTTCTCGAGCTGCTAAAAGGGTTGAGAGGGCAAGGACCCCTCGCGCCGTCGTCGTCGCTCGCTCGGCTCGGCTTCGGCTTTGGATTTGGATTTGTCAAAAGATCGATTGATTGATAATCTTTTTGGACAAACGTTTCTTTAATTAATTAATTATTTAATTAAAAACAAATCCAAACGGATCGACCCGCGACCCGATCCGACCCATCCGGCTCTCCCTCTCTTTTTCGAATTTCCCTCCAAAATGAGGTGACTATTCTGAATGGTTGCAACCATTGAATCGATTCTCTAACCCTATAAATTCTTGATCATTTCAAGAATTTATTAACAAATTCATTTTTCTAATCAATTCTGAAATTCTGAAGTTGCTCTTCAACTCGAAAATTTCATTCTGTGTGATATACTGCCGTTGAGTGGTTCGTTGCTACCGGAATTTGGAGTACTACTATTCTGGTAAGATAATCGTTCTATCCTGGGAGGCGATATTCCGTTAACCTCGAGTCTTGTGAGGAATAATTTCCTTAAGGACACACTTTGAACTAAGTGGGCTCGATTACATACGAAATTATTTTTCCAAAGCAGTTACATTTCGTTTATTGTTTCATTTATGTTATATGTTTCACTAAGTGATTAACATATTGTTTTGAATCATTATTTAGTCAAGTACAGATTATTATACCAACAATTCTAATATGGGTCGTGAGTAATTTATATTTATAATAATCTTATCTAATCAATTGTGAACTAGAAAATGCAAAACAAATTGATTATATCTTAGTTGCTATGCAAATGACATTCTAAAATTTTGAAATAACTGTGTTTTTAATAGTGTGAACATCTTAAGGGCACAAAATCATTTTAACATAATTTGTTTGTCGATACCTTATTCACTTAATGTTGCAATGACTTATTTCAACACGTCTACTAAAAACATACCTACTTATTTATTAAATCTATTTCAGCACTTAATACTCATCAGTTACTTTAAATTAGCAAAGTCAAATCGGCTCCAATGCTTATTCAAAAACTCTTATCAACATCTCTCATATGTTTTAATAAGGACTTAGGAACAATTTAGACATGCTTTTAGCATAGAATCAATAACATGATTATTCTTAATTTTTAGAGTAAAATAAATTATGAAACAATACCACGATTATATTTCATAACATGAAACATGCCAAAAGAAAGAAGGATTTTCCTTTTAACATACGTCGAATATTGTCCTTTCAACAGTTCCCTATTTTGAATTGATGGAGAGTAGCCTCAACCATACTATCAACACCTTAGGTGCATCAATCCTTAAACATAGTAACTCATGTGATTCCTTATTCTTTTTGTTTACCCGTTTTCATTTTCAAAATGAAGGTATAAGTTTTTTTTTGCTGAATAACAAAAGTAGGATGTACTACTTATTCCTAAATGAAACGTTTGCTAATTGTAAAGGTATGGAGGATCTGTTTATTAATGGATCACGACCTTCCCCCCTTAATTACTACCCCTCTTTATCTAACACGTAATAAAATTTCTAACTTTACATGCACTTAATCTTACAAAAATCAGCCACCTATTTAGTCACTTTGTTTTTTCACTTAGGTAGTCTACCCTCCAACCTACACGTAATATCCCTAAGTAATAGGTTAGTCACCCACTTATTCTTGTCCCCCACTCACTTTGTCCCCTCCACTAATGATTAGTTAATCCTATAATTAATCAACTACACACACAATTAATTATTTATCCCAATTTACTTAAATTCTCATGACTTATAAAACCTTCTTATACTCCATTTCTAATTCTTGTAATATGACACTAGTCCATAACCTCACTGAAAATATACAATTATTATTATTAATTTTCATCGTCACACTTGTTGTATTCAAAATTATTTCGAGATCACATCTTTTTGTATACTAATCTCCTATTAGCATATATAAATATAACAAAATTTTCCCAATACATGGGTATATTTCCTTCGTTTAGGTGCTCAAATCATAATCCAAAATTCCGAGACGTTACAAAAAATGTCATCGCCCGGGGTGATATGTGAATCACATATCATGTCTGTGAGCTGCATACCATGCCACACGTTGAGACATAAATTTTAAAATTCTGACAAGGTCTGTGACATAGTTTGCGAACCACATGCAGTGTTTGTGAACCGCAGACTGTGTTGCAAATTTAAGGTGGTGGCTGACATTTAAGGTTATAAAGTCGGTTGGGGTGTCATTTGTAGATATATTTTGACCAAATCTCATTTGTCCACTCTCTTTAGGGTTCCTAACCATAATCCAAAGCACCCTAAGTGAAATTCAAGTGTTTCCATATAAAATCAACTTCAAAAGCTACCCAAGTTGAAGAAAATCATCCTTAAGGTGTTGAGGTGGTATTGAGAATTGATGTAAGCTATGAGATACAAGGGTTGGCGCTTGTAGCTACTGAATAAGGTAAGTTTAATCTTCCATTATGTGTGCTTAATATTATCCATGGTTGCTTAAGTTGTTTGTATACTAAGCTACAAGGTAGCACTTGATGTTGTGTGAGATGTTGTTATTGTTGGACTATTTTGGGAGTATTTTCTTGATGTTGAAGTGGTTGAAAATCATGTAGAATAGCTTCTTATGCTGTTGATGTTGTTGTTGTTATTAATGTTGTTCCCAATGTGAAAGAGGTAAGAATACTAGGGAGAAGTTGCCCGATTTTCCATAGAACGAGCTTGTTGCTTGATAGCTAGTTATTACATTCCTTCTTGTTTATATGAATAATTTATATTATTGTAGATGGATTGTGAAGAGGGGGGTTTCATTGTCGTCATCGAAGATTTCATTCTGAGGTATGTAAGGGCTATCTTTCTTTCTGGCATAAATCCGTAAGTACACCCCCTTCTTAGAAGTCTAAGGGAAAGCTAGTTTGTACACATGTTTCTTATTGGAAGATTAAGGTCATCGATGAAGTCCTAAATTGATCTTAAGCAAGTCTCTCATATAATTTCTATAACCAGTAGCGCTTTAAAGTTGGCGAGTTATACGTAAGCTAGAGTTCCTAATATATCGAGGAATACGAACGAGCGAATGAACTAATAGAGAAACATAAGTAAAGGCAAGTGAGGTTTACTAGTTAAAAGATCGGATCGTAATAGTCTAGCGAGATAACCGCTACGTATATCTAAGGATAATTAGGGAACTCCCTAAGGCTAAGAGAAATAAAATATGAACTACGATGTGATAAGCCACTTAAAAGAATATAGAAAACGAGTTATATAAGGTACTCCTCAAACTTAGGAAAAGTAGAGATATGAGAGTCATAAAGATAGATCGAGGAATAAAATAATATAGTCGGACGAGACTAAATATAGTACAAGTATGAACCATGAATTACAGGAAGTACAGGATGAGTTATGGGTATAGATGCATGTACTTAACGCACATATTGGTTGCTTGTTGTTGTATGCATTCACTTGACTTCAGGGCTATTCAAATACACTTTCCTTCGGGGCTATGAATTCACTTGCCTTCGAGGCTATTCAGATACACTTGCATGTATTTACTTGCTATCTGGGCTATTAAGATACACTTGCCTTTGGGGCTATGCATTCACTTGCCTCGGGGCTATTCAGATACACTTGACTTCGGGGCTATGTATTTACTTCAGGGCTATTCAGATACACTTGCCTTCGGAGCTATGCACTACACACCGGATCCCTTATGAGGCCAGAATAAATGTTCAGTATTTCAGATATGATAAGAGTGAAGATAATTTTACAACCTTTTGCTGATAATTCAACGTGGCATAACATGATGACAGCCAATCCATACCTAAAATAATGTCAAAGTCTACCATATCAAGTAATACTAAGTTTACTATTGTTTATCTACCATTTACCTCTAACGGGAAATTTCTAATTGCTCGAGAGGCCTAAACTGTCACGACCCGAACCCGGGCCCGTGACTGGTGCCTTACCCCGGGCACCCAAGTAGCCATACATCAGAGAAATCAGCGGAATATAAAACAAGACATGAATAAAGTGAAGTGTAAAACAGTTATCTGAGAAAAGTTGCCTTTTGGCATATATATATATACACAACTAGAACAGTTACATCGCTTTTTACAATTCTGCCCACAACAGTACTACAGACCTCTAAGAATGATATGACAACAATGGCGGGACAGGGCCCCGCCATACCCCTGAATGTAAGCACCTACAACAACAGGGACTATACCAAAGATAAGCCTCCGGAGAAACGGAGCTTCCCAAAACGCTGAACTGTGATCCTAAGAGCGAGGATCGACGGCGGTGTACCTACACTGCGGCATGAACGGCCACGAAGGAGGTCGATAACAGTACCAAGTATGTGGCGAAAATCGTAAATGAAATCATAGTAGTCTATATAAAGCGGGAGACATGTATGATAACCAAACTACGATTCACAATAAATAAGCGTATGTCAAGTCGAGGACTCATGCCTCAAAGTCATCACTCAAATACAACTATGGGTCTCACGCCCACAACATTAATCATGCGTGGAATACCTTCCTCACCGCCGTGATCATGATATAAAGCACCACATGAACACGGGTCCCACTGTGTCATAATAAAACCGTCTGGGGTAAGTACAAAGGCATAGCCGACTACTAAAACCCACGCATACCAAGGTCATAAAGCGTATCATGAGATCTGTCTAGACCGCCACATGATCGGCCGCCATTTGCGCGATATCTAATGTCTTGGCGTCTAGTCCCGAACTTCCCGCGACTCCGCATAGGCCACTCCAATGGCGCGTGAGGTATTCTCGCATCGAGGGTAGCTACTCCTGGCAACGTCACGGACTCGTAGTCGCGTAGCCACATAGACCGCATGACCATAAAGGCCGCACTAACACGAACTCCGTAGCTCGCATAGGCCACGCGGACCCGCATAAGGTATTCTCGAATCATAGGTCACACACCGCTGAGTCTACCGCGTCGGAGGCGGCTTAACCGGAATCATGTCAAGAGGTGAGTGATATAATACTAACATAACGACATCGTTAAACAACATAAGCACAATAAGGGAAACCCCTTTACACAAACATCACAAGATACTAACACACGTAGCATCCTAACATGTTTACTTATCAAATCAACAAGAAAGTATTACAAGGCTATCATAAACCAATACAATCAAGTTATTCACACAAGGTACTTTCTACTTTATGTTAACAAGTTCGGGTTTTTATCCCCAAAGTACTTCATACATTAACCCTTTAAAAGATCCGTTTCTTTTACAAAAGTCACACAATACCCGTAGTATAAAAATAGAGTGACTATCTTTTTAAGTAAACCAAAACACTTCCCTTTGTAAAATCAAGTAACAACGTTATTTTTCCAAACGTTCAAGTTTGCCTAATTTCAAATGCTCAAGTTTCTCATTTTCGAAAGGTTTCGTAGTTCATAGTTTTAATCACTTAATGATATAATTCTCCTTTAAAACAATTTGAGAAACATATGCCTTATGTGTGAGTAGGTTATTCTTGTTTGTAACAATCTTATTAAAGCAGCCATGATCTAGGAAATGTAACATCATTTTGTCTCATCTTAGCTTCTATGCAGATGGAGGTTTCTACTGGTTTTAATAATACATTAATAGTCAATACATTTCCCTTTATTAGCGCTGCTGTGGTTTGTTCGATACTTATTCTGATTTCCGAAATCAGTAAAACATTATTCCTTTTAAAAACCAAGTACTCATTACTCACGAATGAGGTTTCACACCTTTTTAACAAAATTCATATAACAATTCAAGTCTCTTATCTTTTAAGATCAAGTCTCTTAACTTCTAAAATCAATAAACCATTCTTTTTATCTCTCATAAGTCGTTATACCTAACTTCCCATAAAGCTAGTATAACTCTTAAGCTTTTAAAACCAAGTATTATTCTTCTTTCAAAAAGGATTCTCAATTCTTTTGAAATACTTCAAGATTCTTATTATTCAGGCTTAAGTCAAAAGACATTGCCGTAAAACTTTGTTCAGTTAACACACGTACGTCTACCGTACTATATATATACTTTAAAATATCATGCCCAAGAGTATAGGAAGAATCACATACCTCGCGACGATTATCGACTATTAGCAAATAGCTCCAAAGTACTGTAGTCCGGCTAGCCTTTTCCACCATTCGAGTAGAATACGCTACTCGCAGTACTTCAACCTATAATGGTTATACAAGTCTATCAAAGTCTAGACTACTCGGTAGAATAAATCTAGATACAAGATTCTACGGAAAATTGGGCAGCACTTCCCTACCCGTCAAACTTCACAAGTCTCATCAGAATACCCCTATGTAAGTCTGATCAATTCCTTCTTATATACCTTCCTTGTATATAACTTATACTTAATTCTTATACTTCAATAGTATGTAAACTTAATTACAATAGGGAGACAAGATATTTACCTCGATAAGCCCAAAATTATCCAAGTTTAAATGTCGATCCTGAACAACGTTTAGCTCCTACTCTGGGCGCTCCAACCCGCTCCAAACAACCCTTAGAAGTTCTACGCAACTTCTTATTAATACTTCAACCGACTATGAAGATTTTTCTTAGGGTTTCGGTTTGAGACTAAAAGGACATAAGGTAGTATTTTCGGGCTCTACGTATAGAGGTAACTTTGGAATACAACAAGGTATAAGGCTAAGGTATTTTGGAATAGTAACAATACTTGGAGAATACTTTTCTACCAAGGGGGGGGGGGTGTATTTATACGAGACAACTCAAGAGGGGGGAGGGGGGGTTTGTGTCTCGGCCAAGGGCCACTCAAAGGGGGGAAGGGGGAGCTCTTTTGGACGAGAGCTTCACTACAAGGGAGGGAGGATTTCAAGACTTTAGAAATTATTTTAGGATGAAGAAGTCTTCAAAGGGGGGGGGGGGGGGTATTTATAGGGAAACCAATGGCCATGATCAAGCCAAGTGGGGGGCAAGTGGAGGGCCAAGATTTGCCCAAGTGCCCCCTATCCCTACTCCACAATTCCCTCACAACATTGACCCATGATTTAGGCACAAAACAAGGCACAAAACAAGACACAAAACAAGGCACCAATCGGCCAAGAATCCGCCAACCTTGAGGGTGACAAGTGTCGCCCTCTCGTTGGTCCAAAATATTTCGTCTCTCGGAAAAATCCGCAAAAATTATAAATGACATAGCCGTATTTTTCCCCTCGCAAGCTTTGTAAAACGTTTCGTCGAAAAACGATTCTTTTCGGTAGTTGTGAACAAATATTTTCGATCCTTGCCTATCTTAAGGCTAAAACTTCCGTACGTACGTCCTTACGTACATACTCTGGAAATACGGGGTATAACATTCTCCCCTCCTTAGAAACATTCGTCCCGAATGTTCCTTCTAAGTCTCAAGACAAACATGCGCCAGTATAGTCTTCACTGCTATACTTACGAAAACAATCATGCCACACCTGGCCACAGAAAACACCCGCGCAAATACTTAATCCAAGTCCACGAGGAACCACCTCCATCACTACAAAAGCTCCCACCCAAGGGCTAAAAGATACTCCCTTCGCACATTTTCTTTACAAACGAAATGATCACCTTTATGTTCTTAACACGTGCTCGCTTCTTCCCTTACTCGTCGTACCCTTCTCGTTCACTCGAACTCTTTCTCATAACTTACCACATTTATGTTACTGCTTCAGTTTCCAAATCTCTGGGTTACTATCTCCAACTTGGTCATCATTAACTGGGATCACTCTGGATGGATCTCCGATACTTTTCCGAACATAACAACATGAAAGACCGGACGTACTGGCTCCTAAGTCGGACGGCAATGCTAACCTATAGGCGACCTGGCCTACTCTTCAAATGATCTGAAAGGGCCCAAAGTACCTCGGGCTAAGTTTCCTTTATTTTCCAAAACTCGTCACACCCTTTCCGGGGTGGTACCTTCAGGAAGACCCACCGTCAACCTGAACTCCAAGAGTTGTCGCAGATTATCCGCACGACTTCTGTTGACTCTGAGCTGCCAATAACCTCTTCTGGATAAGCTTCACCCTAACCCCATCCTGCCGAAACAAGTATGAACCAACTATCTGAACCTTGCCGACATCGAACCAATCGACCGGCAACTTACACTTCCTCCCCCACAAGGCGTCATAAAGCGACATTCGAATACTGAAATAGTAGCTATTAAAACACTCCCTCAACAGGAGGCAACCATCCTCACAGCTACCCCTGAAATCCAAACACTGGCCCGAGGGCGAATGCGATACTGAGACTCACCTGAGATCCTAACCCTGCCTGGTAAAACTTCCAGAAAAAGAAATAGTCGTAACCTGGGCTCCACTGCCTGTCATAGGGTGAAAGTAGGCACCTCGTGCAGCCTTACAACCTTTCTGACAAAACATCACGCATAACCCTCTGCCGAGTAAACGGTCCTGACTGAAAGACAAGATGGGCTGACCTCATCGGCCCGACTACTGGTCGAACGCATCCACGAACTCGTACGTTGGTTAACCAAACTTGGTCCTAACACCCTCGTGACCCCACCACCTGGCGGGACCACCCCGAACTGACCCCACCACCATGCAGGCCGCGGTTCGACCCGCAATCAGTCCGCAACCCGCCCCGCTATCGCGCAAAACTCTTGTTCCCCGATCCGGAACAATCTCCTCATCGAGTCACGAAAACCTAGTGGTCTTCTTAGCTTAACTACCCTCTTTCATTTCATACCACTCAGGGACTTATCACACAAACATATCTCACGTGTACTATTGTCACGACCCGACCGGGCATGATCGTGCCCTGCACAGGCACCCCGTCGTATAAATCGAGAGAATAGCGGAACATACATATAACTTAGACAAGTAAACAACAAAGCTGGCCGATAAGGCCACCTTCCGTAAAAAATACTCAATCCGAGAAATAGAAAGACACTTTTTATTTCTTTACAACCCAATCCACAATGTGACTCTGCACTTAAGAATAACAACTCGGCGGGACGGGGCGGCCATACCCTGAATGTACTGATAACCAGCAATACCAGGATAAGCCTCGAAATGAAGGAGCTTCTCAACGGTGAACAGTGATCCTAAGAGCGAGGATCGGAACACGTACTCTACTGCGGCGTGAACGCGGCCCGAAGAGGTCGATACAACATGTACCAAATATGTGGCCCAGAAATGCGTAATGAAATCATAAGTCTAAAATAAAGCGGAGACATGTATGATTACTCAATTAACGATTAATCGTGCCTTACTAACAATGAGAGTAAATAGGTGAATACTTACAATATCTAAAGTAGGAGGCTCACGATCAAATCAGGACTACCCGCCCGCAGTATCATTAAGCAATCCTATTCCTGGGACTATTTCACCGCGTAGATCGCGTGGACCGCGTGAGGTATTCCTCGCATAGGTCAGACCGCCGCCTGGGACTATTTCACCCGCATAAGCCCATAAGGACTCGCATGAGGTATTCCTCGCATCATGGGTAGCAAATCCACGGAAACAGGTGGTATAACGTCTTGGGGGTTTACCCCTCATTTATACTCTTACCCTGAAGCAGGTGGTATAACGTCTTGGGGGTTTACCCCTCATTTATACTCTTACCCTAGCTCAACCGGCCATCATACATAACATAAGCCCTACTGAACATCATACAATAAATAAGCAAGTTAAGAAATCCCCCTAACTTCTTATTAGCCTTATTCATATACATTCTCATTTTAGTTTACTTAAGGCACTAACATGTCATTATAAAATCCGGGAATTTAACCCAAAGTACTACGTACTTCTATTCTTTTAAAAATGACTCTTTTTCATATATAACTTCCAAAATACTAATAACCGTAGTATCAAGTCATAACTACTTTTCAAGACAAGTCA
Organism: Przewalskia tangutica; assembly: GCA_029844215.1. Lineage (NCBI taxonomy): Eukaryota > Viridiplantae > Streptophyta > Magnoliopsida > Solanales > Solanaceae > Przewalskia > Przewalskia tangutica. The sequence goes on along the minus strand of CM056733.1, from coordinate 13,920,491 downwards.
CGATACCTTTTAGAAATACATTTAGGCTTCTAAATCAAGTGACTTCTTTCTTTTAAAACCTTAGGCAATTGATGCCTTAAATCAAATTGTCTTTCAATAAATCAAGCCATTTATCTTTCCATAAAGCCAATATAACCAACTCCCCATAAAGTCGTTATATTCACTTTATGCATTAGTCAAGTACAATTTCCTATCCAAGGGACTTATACGTTTAAAACGAAACAAGTATCGCACACTTTAAAACTCTTCAAGTCCCTTAACATACTTAAATTACTTAGAGTAAACCACTCTTTAAACTTTCCATAAAAACAAGTATCAAAATACTTTCAACATACTTAAAGTCTCTTAACTTTGAAAACCAAGATATCCTTAACATTTAAACAAGTGAGTTAATTCCCTAACTCAATCAACTTGGACATTCCTAAAATAAGCCAAGGATGTCAAAGTGACTAGATTGTCAAAATCTTGACGCTCATCGTACTATATCGTGAAACTAGTCATGCTCAAAAGATAGGAAAAGTTCCACATACCTCTTGGTTTAATCCACTTGCTAAATCCAATCGCGTCGTAGTATGTCAACCTATAATGACCATAGTACGCCTATTAACTTCTAGTTTCAAACGTAGAATATTTCAAGTGCAAGTCACTAAATTCTACGGAAAATCGGACAGCACTTCCTTTGTTTTTACTAACTTTGCCACCTTTTCCAAGGTCGAAATACAATAACCAAACAGCCCCAATTGGCTCACAACAAAATAGAAGGTAATCCAATGCAAATGAATAACCAAACAGCCCTAATTGGCTCACGATAATATAGAAGGTAATCGATGCAAATGAATAACCAAAGCGACCCCAATTGGCTCACAATAATATAACAATACCAATTCTTATTCAATTTCCATTTCAATCCAAATTGGTAGCATAATAAGATATCAAGCCGCAATTGATTCTAGCTACTACATTCTCCAAGTAGGTAACATGCGACAATTCAATTTATCGATCAAATTGGATTTCAATTTCAAATGGCTAAATATGACATTTTCGGTTCTAGGCTTCTACAATCCATGTCACTTATCAAACTTTATAACACAAATCACATGATCACTTATAACTTATCATAACAAGAAATCTTCAATTACAAAAGTAAAACGAAGAGTATACCTCAATTAGCCCAATTATGATCCAAGATCACAAGTCGCTCCTTAGCAACTTTAGCCCCTCCTTTCGACGTTCCAATCCACTCCAAGCAACCCTTAGAAGCTTATGAATAACTCATCTTCAAGTTTCAACTTCAAAGTTCAATAACCCCTTAGGTTTTCGCCTTGCGAATAATACAACGCCTCTTTTGGGATCTTTCTATTGAGGAACACTTACAATACCCTTAGGTACCTTGGTTTAAAGTGGGAGATTATTGGACAACAATTGGAAATTTTTCTCTTGAAACCGTCGCTATGTCAGAGAGACTCTAAGTGAAGAACACAAAACTCTTGAAATTTCTCTAAGTGTAAAAGTCATCTAGCACTAGTAGGATGAATATATAACCAATTGGAGGGTTAGGATTAGAACAATTGTGTGGCTTGGATGAGTTTCACATGGATCAAGTCTAGGTGGCCTTTGACTTAGTCAACTTTGTCAAGCTTCAAGACTAGCAAGACTTGGTCATTTAATTTATGGTCAAAAGACCATTCTAACCATGACAATTTCGTCCATGACCATAAGGGGGGTGACACGTGTCGCCCTCCCGTTCGTCGCAATATTTCGTTTTCCGACAATTCCATAATTCCGATAAATTTTTTTACTCGTCTCAAACCTTAACATTTGAGTTCTTACGTACGTTCTTAGAAACATATCCTGAAATATTTCCGGGGTGTAACATTCTTCCCCCCTTAGAAACATTCGTCCCCGAATGTTCTTTCGGGAGTCCAACTTTAAGATAGCGACAAAGTCTTCTTTTACCACCCCTACATACCAATAATACCACACGAGGCCACGTAACAATACTCATACCAAAATGTCAAACTGAACCCCACGTGTCAACATTGGTTATCAGCATAAAGCTTCCGCTGACTCTGAGCTTACTAGTAATCTTCCCTGGGTAAGCTTCGCCTTATCCACAGCCCGCTGAATCAAGTCTGGCTCAAATAACTGAACCTCGCCTATGTCGAAGTATCCAACCGGCGATCTACACTTTCTTACATACAAGGCCTCCTACAGGGCCATCCGAATCTTGGAAGGGTGTCTATAACACAACGAGGCAATAACCCTCCCGGCTATCTGAAATCAAGAACACAGGCTCGCAACCTATCCTCAAGTGTCTGGATAGTACGCTCTGCCTGTCCGTCAGTCTGAGGGTGTAATGCAACACTGAGACTCACCTGTGTCCTAAAACCCTTGAAAAACCTCGGAAGTTACACAGAACGAGCTCATCGGTCTGACATCATAAACGTAGGGACCCCGTGCAGTCTCACAATACCCCTGCTATACAAGCTAGCATAATCCTCAGCCGAGTAAGTGGTCCCAATCCGAAAGAACACGGCTGGTTTCGCCAGCCTAATTACCATGACCCCCAGGGAGTCGCACTTCCTCTGAGTACGATGCCACCCTGTAACAAGATCCATAATAAATACTTCTCATATCTAGGTTGGGATTTCAATCGCCTGCAATAGCCCACTGGGCTTCTGGTGCACAACCATGACCTGCTACTAACTCGGACACTAAGCAGTAAACTCCGCTATGTCCCTTTCCCGGTCATCTTACCCATTCATACATCTGAGGTCACGACACAACTTGGTCGACCTCGAACAGTGTGAACAATAAGCACTGTATGCCTCCCTTATAACCTGCTGACTAGTCCTGCAGCACCGGGTACACGCAATCTATCCTCATCTCACAGCACCCCATCCGGTGCTACTCAAACAGGCTCTTCTCCTCTCGGAGAGCCGTATCTCGATACCGTATCATAACTGGATCCTCATACTGTCGCCTCTTTACTTCCTCAACAATGGAAGACTCGGCAACCTCTCGGATCTGAACTTCATTAACCTTGGAAACAAATAATCGAACCCCTAGGCTCGGTAACTAAAGAATCTCACTGACCACATCCTGTCTATCTGGCTGCCCATCTGGCAGACTACCCTTAGGTCCACGACAAAGAGTATCTGTAACTGTCTTGGCTTTCCCCGGATGGTATAGGATATCAATATCACAATCCTTGAGTAACTCTAACCACCATCGCTGTCGCAAATTCTCGCCTCATCTGCAGATATATCGAGGCTTTTGTGGTCTGCACAAGTATCCACATGAAGTCTGTATATACGTCATGCCCCCCAAATCTTCAAGGCATGATTTAACTGCCGCCAGCTCTAAATCGTGAGTGGCGCAATTTCCTTTCCTGCCTCCCTAACTACCGGGAAAACATAGGTTCTATCCTTATCGGGTTGCGTCAGCACACAACCTAGCCCAATACCCAACGTGTTGTAATAATAACCTAACCCTCTAGTCTCACAGGAGGGGTTAGAACTGTAGTCGTGGTCAACTTATCTTCCAATAACTGAAAGCCTTTCTCATTCCTGCGAAATATTCGGGTATCCTTAATCTCACTTATGGTTCCTGATTCCCTTTTTGTTGCAACCAAGCTTGGTCACTAACTTAGACTTAATTCCTTTGCTTGCCTCACGGCTAAGACTTACTGTCAATCACATTCTAGGGGGGAGGTTTCCTTGGTCTCGTCAAGTAGTAACCCGGTTTTCCTTTCCCAGTTGCAGAGCCTATAACTAGGTGTTACCACCCTTTTCTCGAAATGTTCTTACTGCCCATTATCTACTAATGGTCTTTACACTAGTCTGGGGTAAACATATCTCGTGCAACCTACATTTATATCTTTACGATACTTCCTCGACCAATTAAATGCGTTCTTAATTACCCCAACACAACACTTTTCCCACGGTTATCTACAATCAGAACCTATGGTATGACGATACCGAAGACCTTACCAGTCTTATATCCTTCGTCTAACAACATGGGTACACGCAACCCCATAATACGCAAAACTGACCTTTTACGTGGGGAAGAGAACTTATCTCCCTTCCTTAAACTTTCCTTGGAGTCACAACCCTAATCACAGGGTCCTCTTGCGGTCCAGTAATTAGCTAATCGTCACGCACCGCCTTAAAGTCATGCAGATTTTCAAACCTACCAAAGATGCCCTCAACTTTCTGCAAAGACTCGTGATTTATCTTATTCATGCCTTGCATATTTTCCTGAAATTATCTGGAAGGTCGTGGCCCTGACCGCCACACCAAACCAACTCCAAGTACTTCCAAGGGCACTTAACACAACTTCCTCCAAATTCAATTATTACATACTTCCTGCGTCAATTTACCCCAAGTGAACAAGTCACACAGACTTAAAAAGAAAACAATGCCAAAGAAGGAAGGATAATTCACTGGTTACCACCACTTCTCTTCCTTTCCACTCGATAACCGGCTTACCGGGAAACTGGTACCGAATCATCTCTCTTATGTAGTCCACGTTGGCATAACAAGAGGCCAACTAGCGAACTCATAATGACCTCGATGTCATCATAATACTCTGCTGTGTCCAACGACTTTATCGTTACCGTCAATTATTATCTAACCGCTCAGCTACCACCCAACACTCACGGGTGTAGTCACCTTGAAAGGTCCTCATGGATTCAGGTTCCATTTCCTTACTCTTGGTTGCTCTCTTTCATACTGGTCGTACTCCTTTCCGTACTCCCAAACTTATTCTAGCTTACATACATAAATTCCATACTAACTCTGGCCTCCACTCCTTGTAGTTACTAAATTAAACAACATAAGTCCAGTTCCGGCTCTCACAACCTGGTTCCGGTGGAACACGTCCACGAACCCATAAAATGATTAACTAAATTTGGGTCTTGCACCTCGTGACTCGTCACGTAGCGGGACTACTACCAACTGATCCCATTTCCTTTCAAGTTATGGGGCGACCCTTAATAGATCCCCAACTCGACTCGGCGTCGCACTTAACTCTTTTCCTAGGTCTGTCTTAACTTTTCACTACCCGAGAATGCCTTATATACCTAAGGTCTCGGTGGTTATCAACATTTTTAGGCTCGCAATTTCCATGCTCCAAGCCTATCTTATCAGCCCCCCGTAACCGGGTACAAGAACTTCTCGTAATACCATAATCGTGTTGTCTTGACCACAACAACCATACTTTCTTCGTTCGGATCTCGCCCGTACAATTCCCTTAAGCATACCACGTAGCTTAAGTTACTATCATAGTCTTCCACTTAGTCTCTTAATAATAACTTCTTAAGGGTCCATTACCTTTTCCGATAACTCATCATTTCCTAATTATCTCAAATTAGCACGTAAAACCTTGATGAGAATTCATTTAACTGTTTCATACCTTCCCGGTATTTATTTAGTCCCTTCCAAATCCTGGTAATCTAAATCATTCTAGGCAACACGCGTCTGACTCTCATACATAAATTCGCATACGGTATGTCACAATACCAACTACAACCATTACCAACCTGGATACGCAATCCACGTAATCCTTCCTGGGTCACTGCTGCCTTTCTCATAGCTGCAAACAATCATAACTTGTTAGGGAGAGACGACCCTAACCATACAGCTCTATCGCACGATCTTAGAGTGAGAAGAATGGAAACCAACCCTAAATGTCCTGCAGCCTCCTGATTATAGATGTGGTGCACAACACACCGATAATCAAGACTCTACTTAGACACGGTCTGTAGACACTTTCCGAGGACTAACTGCTCTGATACCACTTTTGTCACGACCCGACCGCGCATCGTGCCCTACTGGCACCCCGCTGTATAAATCGAGAATAGCAATGAACATACATATAACTTAGACAGTAAACAACAACAGGCTAGCCGATAAGGCCACCTTCCGTAAAAAAAAATACTCAATCCAGAAATAGAACAGTACATTTTTTTATTTCTTTACAACCCAATCCACAATGTGACTGCACTTAAGAATAACAACTCAAGCGGACGGGCCCCGCCATACCCTGAATGTACAATAACCGACAATACCGAGGATAAGCCTCCGAAATGAAGGAGCTTCAACACCGGTGAGCAGTGATCCTAAGAGCGAGGATCAACAACTCGTACTCTACCGGCATGATGTAACGCAGCCCGGAGGTCAAGACAACATGTACCAAATATGTGAAATCAGCGTAATGAAATCATAAGTCTAAAATAAAGCGAGACATGTATGATTACTCAATTAACGATAATCGTGGCCTTACTAACAATGAGTAAATAGGTGAATACTTACAATATCTAAAGTAGGAGGCTCACGATCAAAGCGGACTACCCGCCCGAAGATCATTAAGCAATCCTATTCACGGACTATTTCACCCGCATAGATCGCGTGGACCCGCATGAGGTATTCCTCGTGATAGCCTGACTACCGCGTGGGACTATTTCACCCGCATAAGCCCCTAAGGACTCGCATGAGGTATTCCTCGCATCATGGGTAGCAAATCCACGGAAACAGGTGGTATAACGTCTTGGGGGTTTACCCCTCATTTATACTCTTACCCTGAAGCAGGTGGTATAACGTCTTGGGGGTTTACCCCTCATTTATACTCTTACCCTAGCTCAACCGGCCATCATACATAACATAAGCCCTACCGCTTATCATACAATAAATAAGCAAGTTAAGAAATCACAACTTCTTATTAGCCTTATTCATATACATTCTCATTTTAGTTTACTTAAGGCACTAACATGTCATTATAAAATCCGAATTTAACCCAAAGTACTACGCATTTCTATTCTTTTAAAAATGACTCTTTTTCATATATAACTTCCAAAATACTAATAACCGTAGTATCAAGTCATAACTACTTTTCAAGACAAGTCACGATACCTTTTAGAAATACATTTAGGCTTCTAAATCAAGTGACTTCTTTCTTTAAAACCTTAGGCAATTGATGCCTTAAATCAAATTGTCTTTCAATAAATCAAGCCATTTATCTTTCCATAAAGCCAATATAACCAACTCCCATAAAGTCGTTATATTCACTTTATGCATTAGTCAAGTACAATTTCCTATCCAAGGGACTTATACGTTTAAAACGAAACAAGTATCGCACACTTTAAAACTCTTCAAGTCCCTTAACATACTTAAATTACTTAGAGTAAACCACTCTTTAAACTTTCCATAAAAACAAGTATCAAAATACTTTCAACATACTTAAAGTCTCTTAACTTTGAAAACCAAGATATCCTTAACATTTAAACAAGTGAGTTAATTCCTAACTCAATCAACTCGACATTCCTAAAATAAGCCAAGGATGTCAAAGTGACTAGATTGTCAAAATCTTCAGACGCTCACCGTACTATATACGTGAAACTAGTCATGCTCAAAAGATAGGAAAAGTTCCACATACCTCTTCGGTTTAATCCACTTGCTAAATCCAATCGTCGTACGTAGTATGTCAACCTATAATGACCATAGTACGTCTATTAACTTCTAGTTTCAAACGTAGAATATTTCAAGTGCAAGTCACTAAATTCTACGGAAAATCTGACAAAGACTTCCTTTGTTTTTACTAACTTTGCCACCTTTTCCAAGGTCGAAATACAATAACCAAACAGCCCCAATTGGCTCACAACAAAATAGAAGGTAATCCAATGCAAATGAATAACCAAACAGCCCCAATTGGCTCACAATAATATAGAAGGTAATCCAATGCAAATGAATAACCAAACAGCCCCAATTGGCTCACAATAATATAACAATACCAATTCTTATTCAATTTCCATTTCAATCCAAATTGGTAGCATAATAAGATATCAAGCCGCAATTGATTCTAGCTACTACATTCTCCAAGTAGGTAACATGCGACAATTCAATTTATCGATCAAATTGGATTTCAATTTCAAATGGCTAAATATGACATTTTCGGTTCTAGGCTTCTACAATCCATGTCACTTATCAAACTTTATAACACAAATCACATGATCACTTATAACTTATCATAACAAGAAATCTTCAATTACAAAAGTAAAACGAAGAGTATACCTCAATTAGCCCAATTATGATCCAAGATCACAAGTCGCTCCTTAGCAACTTTAGCCCCTCCTTTCGACGTTCCAATCCACTCCAAGCAACCCTTAGAAGCTTATGAATAACTCATCTTCAAGTTTCAACTTCAAAGTTCAATAACCCCTTAGGTTTTCGCCTTGCGACTAATACGAAAACACCTCTTTTCCGGGATCTTTCTATTGAGGAACACTTACAATACCCTTAGGTACCTTGGTTTAAAGTGGGGAGATTATTGGACAACAATTGCAAATTTTTCTCTTGAAACCCTCCATATGGCCGAGAGCCTCTAAGTGAAAAACACAAAACTCTTGAAATTTCTCTAAGTGTAAAAGTCATCTAGCACTAGTAGGATGAATATATAACCAATTGGAGGGTTAGGATTAGAACAATTGTGTGGCTTGGATGAGTTTCACATGGATCAAGTCTAGGTGGCCTTTGACTTAGTCAACTTTGTCAAGCTTCAAGACTAGCAAGACTTGGTCATTTAATTTATGGTCAAAAGACTATTCTAACCATGAAAATTTCGTCCATGACCATAAGGGGGGTGACACGTGTCGCCCTCCCATTCGTCGCAATATTTCGTTTTTCGACAATTCCATAATTTCGATAAATTTTTTTTTACTCGTCTCAAACCTTAACATTTGAGTTCTTACGTACGTTCTTAGAAACATATCCTGAAATATTTCCGGGGTGTAACAACTATGCACTCCGATAAGGGTCAAACATTAAAATACATCTTTTACTCGAGATGGCCTTACCTCTAAGGTCTCTACGTATAAAACTCTAAGGCTCACACTTTCCTTATCCCCAATCTTACCTGGTTAACTAACCATGATTTCTAATCACAATTAACATAACATTTAAGGCATACTCATCTTATCATACATACAAATCTCTAGAGGGCTAAGGATATACCTGTCTCTACTGTTTCACTCCCCCCTGTCGTTCTAATCAATCCTGCCTGGTTGGGCGCATATCTAGGGAAGGTGACGAACTAGCCACTGATCCTGAAGGCTGAGTCCTCCTACTTACATCCCTCCTACTTGGACATCCTTTCGACACATGGCCCTGACGGCCGCAGGTAAAACAAGTACCAACTAAAAGATGACATTCCCCGGGATGACGCATGCCACACTGTGAACTGGAAGCCCTGGAGCTCTGACCAACTCCGACATACCCCAAACGTCCTGAACCCTGTGGAGAACCACTGCGCTCGGCGAGGCGCATAACCAATCTGGGCCGAGAAGGTCCGCCGAAAGTTACCAAAGGACCCTACTGCTCGCCTCTTCGCCGATCTTGGTTAACCCGTCGATCCTCACGCTTTCTACCCGCTGCATAAGCTTTGACGCAGCCATGCTCATGCTCGATCAAGAGCTACTCTTTCACAACCCTTTCATAGATATACATCAAGGCCCGCGATCACTCGCTACATCAAATGCTCTCTGGTTGCTACATCCATAGCTAGTAACCGGGGCGTCTCTGTGCCATCCATACTTCTCGCATCGGTCGCGAAGGCGTTCAACTATCCCGCCGCAGTAGGAATCGCCGGGCGCTGCTAAACTTCGCTGGGCCGGGCGACGCCGCAGAACTCACCGAATGGCACCACCCGTGATGATTGGGCATGTGCCCTCATAACCCTCTCAGGCTCAACTCGCAGCCTCCTCGCCGCCTTGCCTTCTTCGGGCCCGGTTGCCTTACGCGTGTCACGACTGCCCGGGCGTGGATCGTGCCTTACCGGCACCCTAGTGATACAACATCGAGTAATCGGAACATAAAGACAATACATGAAACCAATGTAATAAGACAGTGAAATAAGAAGACAAAGCAACCAAAAACGGTTCACAAGATGCATATAAATAACAATTTGAGCAGATTAATCCTTTTTACAAACCTCTTACAATTTCTGCCACAACAAGATTTACATGCACTCTACGAATGATATGACAACAACGAAGGTACAGTGCCCCTGCATACCCATTAATGTAAGCAACTACAACAACAGGCGACTATACCAAGATAAGACTCCTGAGTAACTGAGCTTCCCAAACGCTGAACTGTGATCCTAAGTGCGAGGATCAACGAGTGGTGTACCTTTACCTGCGGCATGAACGCAGCCCCAAGGAGGTCGATAACAAAAATTTAGTATGTGAAATCAAAAATATCAGAAATGAAATCATAGTAGTCTATATAAAGCAGGAGACATGTATGATAACCAAACTACAGTTCACAATAAATAAGCAGTCATATCAAGTCAGGGACTCACGCCCTCAAAGTCATCACTCCAATATAGCAATGGGTCTCACGCCCACAACATCAATCATGCCCGTGGAATACCTTCCTCACTGCCGGCAGTCTATGATATATAAAGCACCAAGGAATACACATGAACAGCAGGTCCCACCTGTGTCCAAATAAAACAGTACAGGGTAAGTACGAAGGCATAGCCGACTACTAACACCCACAGTACTAACAAGGTCATAAACTGTATCATGATATCTGTCTAGACCGTCACATGATCAAAGCTGGTCGCTCGCCCGCAATATCAAATGTGCGCGTCTAGCCCTGGAACTCCCCGCAGCTCCGCATAGGCCAATCTCATAGGCCCGCATGAGGTATAACCCCGCATCGGGTAGCTTCTCCCAAGATCGCCCCGACTCGCATCCGCATGGCCACATAGACCGCATGACCATAAAGGCCGCACACGAACCTGGAACTTTCGTAGCTCCGCATAGGCCACAAAGACCCGCATGAGGTATTCTCGAATCATGGTCCTGCATCACCGAAGTCTACCCCAGACGGAGGGCAGCTTAACCCCCGGAAACACGGTGAGTGGTATAATACCCACATAACAGTTTAACGTTTAAACAACATAAGCACAATTAAGGGAAAACCCCTTTACACAAACATCACAGAATGCTAACACACGTAGCATCCTAATATGATTACTTATCAAATCAACACGAAGGTATTACAAGGCTATCACAAACCAATACAATCAAGTTATTCACACATAAGGTACTTTCTACTATGTGTCAACATGTTCGGGTTTCTATCCCCAAAGTACTTCATACATTAACTTTTTAAAAGATACGTTACTTTCACAAAAGTCACACAATACCCGTAGTATATGAAAATAGAGTGCTTATCTTTTGAAGTGAATCAAAACACTTATCTTTGTAAAATCAAGTAACAACATTATTATCCAAACGTCCAAGTTTGCCTAATTTCAAATGTTCACGTTTCTTATTTTAGAAAGGTTTCGTAGTTCATAGTCTTATTCATTTAAGAATATAATTCTCTCTTTTAAACTATCTGAGAAACATAAGCCTTATATGTGAGTAGGATATTCTTGTTTATAACAATCTTATTACAGCAGCCATGATCTAGGAAATATCATTTTGTCTCATCTTAGCTTCTATGCAGATGGAAGTTTCTAGTGGTTTTAATAATACTTAATCTGTTAAAACATTTCCTTTTATTAACGCTGCAGTGGTTTGTCGATACACATTACGATTTCGAATCAAGAAACATTCTTAAGCCGTTATTACCTAACTTCCCATAAAGCTAGTATAACTCTTAAGTTTTCAAAACCAAGTATTACTTCTTTTCGAAATGATTCAAAAATCTTTTGAAATACTTCAAGTTCTTTATTAACACATAACAAGCCACCATAGTTCAAATCAGTTACCTTGTTTAAACACCACAAGTATTGTCTTACCAACATAAAGCTGTTATAAACAACTTCCCATAAAGACGTTATAACACTTTATGTTTTAAACCAATCAAATACATTTAGCACACGTGACGCTCACCGTACTACATAGTTCACACATATCATGCTAGAAGAGATAGGAAGAGGTTCACATACCTCGCGACGAGTATCGACTAATAGCAAAACGCCCAAGTACCTCGCCGTCGGCTACTCCTTGCCAAGTAGATCGCGCCACACGCAAAGATCTAACCTATAAGGCCACAAGGCGCTTATTAACATCTAGATCTTATCGTAGAACATTCTACGTAAAATTGGCACCTCCCGCAACAGCGTAAATCTCCTCTCTATCGAGGCCGGCTACCAAGCCAACCAGTGGGGTTTGCACGCCTAACCGGACGTACGATTCTACTACACAAGGCTACACAAGTCTCATCAGAAACACCTATGTAATTACAGCAAGATTCTTCTTCGGTGCGTTTCTTATTATTCAGCTTAAGTCAAAAGACATTGCCGATCACTACGCTCTTCTATATATAGTATACTTCAACTATATAATCATACCACATGTAATTTCCAATTACAATAGAGAGGACAAGATATTTACCTCGATAAGCCCATAATTATCCGAGTTTAAATGTCGATCCCGAGCAAGGTTTAGCTCCTACTCCAGGCCCGACCCGCTCCAAACAACCCTTAGAAGTTCTAACCCACTTCTACTTATTACTCCAAGTAACCATGGAGATTTCCTTAGGGTTTCGGTTTTGTGACTAAGGGAAGTATAATAGTATTTCGGCTTTTCAGATAAGTATAACCTTAGAATACTACAAGGTATACTACTAAGGTAATTTGGGCATTATAGCAATACTTTGAGAGTATTTCTACCAAGAGGGGTATTATACGAACAAAACTAGGCTCGGGGGGGGGTACCCCACGGCTAGCACCCCAAGGAGTGGTGTATACCCTACTACCCCACTGTGGGAACTCTCGCCATGGGGGAAGAGGGGCTCTCGGCCAAGACACTACACTAAGGGGGGAGGAAGAAGCTTTCAAGACTTAGAGATTTGGATGAAGAAGTTCATCAAAGGGGAGGGGTATTTATAGGTCTAGCAAAGGCCAACCAATGGCCAAGATCAAGCCAAGTGTGGTGCAAGTAGGCCAAGATCATGCCAAGTGCACCTTATCCATCTACCACAAAAATATCCTACCTACTACTTGACAAAAATGTCAAGCAATTCGTCCAACTTGCCGCCCCAAAGCCCACCAATGAGAGGGTGCCAAGTGGCGCCCTCTTGTTGGTCCAAAATGTTTCGCCTCTAAAAATCCGCAAAAATTAAAATGACATAGCGGAAATTCCCTACGAAAGTCGTGGAAAACGCTTCCGAAAAAACGACTCTAACCGGGTGTTGTGAACAAAGTTAATTTCGGCCAAGCTACTTTCTCAAGTTCAAATTTTCTACGTACGCCCCACGCATATACCGAAATACGGTATAACATTCTCCTCCTTAGAAACATTCGTCCGAATGTTCCTTCTAAGTCTCAAAACAAACGCGGCGCCAAAGATAGTCTTCACTACCATACTTACGAAACAATCTCGCCACAATGGCCACGTAAAACAATCACGCAAAATACTTACATCCAAGTCCACGAGGAAATCACCTCTAACATCACCACAAACACCTCTCTCTCCGGGTCTAAAATATACTTCCTCCACATTTTTTTCTAAACAAAAGAAATGGTCACATCTATGCTCGCCATACATGCCGCTTCTTCCCGATACCACTTTTGTCACTTTGCCGCGAGGTTCACTCCGCGACCCAACAAATGGTACCGGCCGCACGCGATCCCCGAGGTCGACGACACTCGAACTCTTACCACATTTCGACATCGCTTCCAAAACTCGGGTTACTATCTCTAACGTGGTCATCATTAATCGGGAACACTGACGGATCTCCGATACTTTCCGAACATAACAATACGAAAGACCGACGACGCCTCATAAGTCGGACGACAAAACTTACATATAGGCAACCCGCCTATTCTTCACATGAACTTAAAAAGGCCCAAAACAACTCGCTAAGTTTCTCTGCTTTTTCCAAAGCTCGTCACACCAACCGGTGGTACTTTCAAGAAGACCGACCGTCAACTTGAACTCTAAGCGCCGCCGCCATTATCCGCACGATTTCTCCGAGCCGCCGTAACTTCTTCTAGACAAGCTTCTCACTATCCATACCGGAACAAGCTCGAACTAATCGTCAACCTTGCCAACATCGAACCACTCGACCGCAAGAACTTACACATCCGCCTACAAGGCTTTATAAGGCGACATCCGAACACCGAAATGGTAGCTTAAACACTCCTCCACCGAGACAACAATCTCCACAACTACCCCGAAATACACACACCGCCCGGTGGCGAACGCGATTCCGAGACTCACCGAGTTCTTAACCCCGCTGGTAAAACTTCCAGAAACCAAAATAGCCGCACGACTCCACCGTCGCCATAAGGTGAAGGTAGGCACCCCGCACTTTACAACCTTTCGATAACATCAACACCGCTGAGTAAACGGTCCTGCTAGAAGACAAGACGGCCGACCTCCTTCGCCCGACCATCGGGTCGAACGCATCCACGACCGCACGTTGGTTAACTAAACTCGCCTAACACCTCGTGACTTACCACAAGACGGGACCACCACAACCGACCCCACCACCAAATATGCCGCGGTTGACCCGCAACGTGGCCTCAACCCGACCCGCAACGCGCACCATACTAGCTCCCGAACCTAACAATCTCACTAATCACGTTTAAAACCTAGCGGTCTTCTTCTTCGCCAACTACCCTCTTTCATTCCACACTACTCGTGACTAATCCCACAACATAACTCACGCACTATGCACTCCTATATGGTCAAACATAAACAATACGCCTATACTCGAGATGGCCTTACCTCTAAGGTCTCTACGTATAAAACTCTAAGGCTCACACCTTCTATCCCCAAAATCTTACTCTGCTAACCCACCATGATTTCTAATCACAACACTCACACCGCTATAAGAACATAGCACTTGAGGTATACTCACCTTATCACACATACAGATCTCTGAGGTTAAGGATCTATCTGTATCTACTGCTTTACTCCCCTTAGTCGTTCTAATCAAACCTGCCCCGTAGGGCACATAGCTAAGGAAGATGACGAACTACCCACCGATCCCGAAGGCTAAGTCCTCCCGCAAGGACACTCTTTCGACACCAGACCCTGACGGTCATAGGTACAACAAGTACCAACTAAAAGACGACATTCCCCGAGATGACGCCTGCCACACTGTGAACACTGAGAAAATCAATCTGATGGCCGGAACCTTCGCGCGATCGTGAACCGGAAGCTCGAGCTCGACCAACTCCTCGCATACCCCAACGCCCCGAACCCCGCGAGGACCTTTCTGCACTGGTGGATGCGCATAGTCTAATCCGCTGGTGAGGTGACTCGCCTCGAAAGTTACCAAAGGACCTTGCTGCTCTAGCCCTCTTCTGCTGTCCTTCGTTAACCCGTCGATCTCTACGTTTCTCGGCCTGCTGCGCATAAGCCCATACACAGGCCATGCTCAAGCCTAACTGAAGAGCTTACTTTTGCACAACCTTCTCGTTGATATTCATCAAGACTCGCGGCACATCGGTATACTCTCTGGTAGTCAAATACAGGGTCGCCTCCTTGAAATCTATATTCTCTGCTGGCCGTAGAATCAAGGTTCAAATATCATGGCGCAGAGAATCGCCGCCGCTGCTAATCTCTGGGGCTAGCGACGCCGCAAAACTCCCCGAATGAAGCACCACCTGTGTGATGATTGGGCTGTGCCCACGTAACCCTCTCAGATTTACTCGCAGCCTCGGCCGCTTTGCCTCTGGGCCGGGTTGCCCTACGCGGAGGCATAACGATAAGGGAAATAATTTCGCCAGAGGGTCCAACTTACAACACAGCTCTAAGGCACGATCTCAGAGTGAGAAGAATAGAAACCAATCCTAAATACCCTATAGCCTCCTGATTATTGGTGTGGTGCACAACACACCGATAATCAAGACTTCCATCGATACGGTCAGAGACACTTTCCGAGGATTAATCGCTCGATACCACTTTTGTCACGACTGCCCGGCCCGTGATCGTGCCTTACCCCGCACCCTAGTGATACAACATCGAGTAATCGAACATAAAGACAATACATGAAACCAATGTAATAAGACGGTGAAATAAGAAGACAAAGCTAACCAAAACGTTACACAAGGTACATATAAATAACAATTTGAACAGATTAACTTTTTACAAACCTCTTACAATTTCGCCACAACAAGATTACATGCACTTACGAATGATATGACAACAACGACGGACAGTGGCCACGCCATACCCCGAATGTAAGCACCTACAACAAGGGACTATACCAAGATAAGCCTCCGAGGAACGGAGCTTCCCAAACGCTGAATCGTGATCCTAAGAGCGAGGATCAACGATCGTGTACCTTTTACTCGCAGATGAACGCAAATTTCAAGGAGGTCGCATAACAAGTTGAGTATGTGAAATCAAAAATATCAGAAATGAAATCATAGTAGTCTATATAAAGCAGGAGACATGTATGATAACCAAACTACGATTCACAATAAATAAGCAATATATCAAGTCGTGACTCACGCCTCAAAGTCATCACTCCAATATAGCAATGGGTCTCACGCCCACAACATCAATCATGCGTGGAATACCTTCCTCACCGCCAGCCTATGATATATAAAGCACCAAGGAATACACATGAACAAAGCAGTCCCACTGTGTCCAAATAAAACAAGATGTAAGTACGAAGGCATAGCCGACTACTAACACCTACGCACTAACAAGGTCATAAATCGTATCATGATATCCGTCTGCATCGTTACATGATCAAAGCCGTCGCCGCTCGCAATATCAAATGCGCGCGTCAGCCTCGAACTCCCCGCACTCCGCATAGGCCAATCTCATAGGCCCGCATGAGGTATAACCCGCATCGAGGGTAGCTACTCCCGCATCGCCCCGACTCGCACCGCATGGCCACATGCACCGCATGACCATAAAGGCCGCACACTAACTCGAACTCGTGAGCTCGCGATAGGCCCGGGACCCGCATGAGGTATTCTCGAATCACGGTCCTGCATCGCTCGAAGTCTACCCCGACGGAGGGCGCTTAACCCCGAAACACGCGAGTGGTATAATACCCACATAACGCTTTAACGCTTAAACAACATAAGCACAATTAAGGGAAAACCCTTTACACAAACATCACGTATCGCTAACACACGTAGCATCCTAATATGATTACTTATCAAATCAACACGAAGGTATTACAAGGCTATCACAAACCAATACAATCAAGTTATTCACACATAAGGTACTTTCTACTATGTGTCAACATGTTCGGTTTCTATCCCCAAAGTACTTCATACATTAACTTTTAAAAGATACGTTACTTTCACAAAAGTCACACAATACCCGTAGTATATGAAAATAGAGTGCTTATCTTTTGAAGTGAATCAAAACACTTATCTTTGTAAAATCAAGTAACAACATTATTATCCAAACGCCCAAGTTTGCCTAATTTCAAATGTTCACGCTTCTTATTTTAGAAAGGTTTCGTAGTTCATAGTCTTTTCATTTAAGAATATAATTCTCTTTTAAACTATCCGAGAAACATAAGCCTTATATGTGAGTAGGATATTCTTGTTTATAACAATCTTATTACAAAGAACCATGATCTAGAAATATCATTTTGTCTCATCTTAGCTTCTATGCAGATGGAAGTTTCTCGGTTTTAATAATACTTAATCATAAAACATTTCCTTTATTAACGCCGCAGTTGGTTTGTCGATACACATTCTGATTTCAATCAAGAAACATTCTTAAGCCGTTATTACCTAACTTCCCATAAAGCTAGTATAACTCTTAAGTTTTCAAAACCAAGTATTACTTCTTCTTTGAAATGATTCAAAAATCTTTGAAATACTTCAAGTTCTTTATTAACACATAACAAGCCACCATAGTTCAAATCGATTACCTTTTTAAACACCACAAGTATTTTCTTACCAACATAAAGTCGTTATAACCAACTTCCCATAAAGCCGTTATAACACTTTATGTTTTAAACCAATCAAATACATTTAGCACATGACGCTCACCGTACTACATAGTTCACACATATCATGCTAAGAGATAGGAAGAGGTTCACATACCTCGCGACAGTATCGACTAATAGCAAAACGCCCAAGTACCTCGCCGCTTGGCTACTCCTTAAGCCAAGTAGATCGCGCCACACGCAAAGCTCCAACCTATAAGGCCACAAGGCGCTTATTAACATCTAGATCTTATCGTAGAACATTCTACGTAAAATTCGCAAAGACCTCCCCGCAACAACAGCGTAAATCTCTCCTCTATCGAGGCCGCTACCAAGCCAACCAGTGGGGGTTTGCACGCCTAACCTGACGTGTACGATTCTACTACATGAAGGCTACACAAGTCCATCAGAATACGCCCTATGTAATTACTGATCAAGATTTCTTCGAAAAGGTTTCTTATTATTCAGCTTAAGTCAAAAGACATTGCGATCACTACGCTCAGTTCTATATATAGTATACTTCAACTATATAATCATACCACATGTAATTTCCAATTACAATAGAGGACAAGAAATTTACCTCGAGAAGCCCATAATTCTCCGAGTTTAAATGGCGATCCTGAGCAAGGTTTAGCTACTACTCCCTGCGCTCCGACCCGCTCCACACAACCCTTAGTAGTTCTAACCCACTTCTACTTATTACTCCAACTAACCATGGAGATTTCCTTAGGGTTTCAGGTTTTGTGACTAAGGGAAGTATAATAGTATTTCCGGCTTTTCAGATAAGTATAACCTTAGAATACTACAAGGTATACTACTAAGGTAATTGGGCATTATAGCAATACTTTTGAGAGTATTTCTACCAAGAGTGGGGTATTATACGAAACAACTAGGCTAGTGGGTACTACTAGCACCCCAAGGAGTGGGTGTATACTTTCGCCTACCCCACTGTGGGAACTCTCGCCATGGGGGAAGAGGGGCTCTCGCCAAGACACTACACTAAGGGGAGGAAGAAGCTTTCAAGACTTAGAGATTTGGATGAAGAAGTTCATCAAAGGGAGGGTATTTATAGGTCAGCAAAGGCCAACCAATGGCCAAGATCAAGCCAAGTGTGGTGCAAGTGTAGGGCCAAGATCATGCCAAGTGCACCTTATCCATCTACCACAAAAATATCCTACCTACTACTTGACAAAAATGTCAAGCAATTCGTCCAACTTGCCGCCCCAAAGCCCACCAATGAGAGGGTGCCGTGGCGCCTCTCTTGTTGGTCCAAAATGTTTCGCCTCTCGGAAAAATCCGCAAAAATTAAAAATGACATAGCGGAAATTCCCTACGAAAGTCGTGGAAAACGCTTTCATTAAAAACGACTCTAACCGGGTGTTGTGAACAAAGTTAATTTCGGCCAAGCTACTTTCTCAAGTTCAAATTTTCTACGTACGTCCTTACGTACATACTCTGGAAATACGGGGTATAACATTCTCCCCTCCTTAGAAACATTCGTCCCGAATGTTCCTTCTAAGTCTCAAAACAAACGCGGCGCCAAAGATAGTCTTCACTACCATACTTACGAAACAATCCTGCCACAATGGCCACAGAAACAACTGCGCAAAATACTTACATCCAAGTCCACGAGGAAATCACCTCTAACATCACCACAAACACCTCTCTCCGGGGTCTAAAATATACTTCCTCCACATTTTTTTTCTAAACAAAAGAAATGGTCACATCTATGCTCGCCATACATGCTCGCTTCTTCCCGATACCACTTTTGTCACTTTGCCGCGAGGTTCACTCCGGCGACCCAACAAATGGTACCGGGCTGCATGCGATCCCTGAGGCTGACGTACACTCGAACTCTTACCACATTTCGACATCGTCGCTTCCAAAACTCGGTTACTATCTCTAACGTGGTCATCATTAATCGAACACTGACGGATCTCCGATACTTTCCGAACATAACAATACGAAAGACCTGGACGCATCGCCTCATAAGTCGGACGACAAAACTTACATATAGGCAACCCGCCTATTCTTCACATGAACTTAAAAGGCCCAAAACAACTCGCTAAGTTTCTCTGCTTTTTCCAAAGCTCATCACACCAAATCCGGTGGTACTTTCAAGACCGACCGTCAACTTGAACTCTAAGCGCCGCGCCATTATCCGCACGATTTCTCCGAGCCGCCGTAACTTCTTCTAGACAAGCTTCACTATCCACGTCACCGGAACAAGCTCGAACCAATCGCTCGAACCTTGCCAACATCGAACCACTCGACCAAGAACTTACACATCCGCCTACAAGGCTTTATAAGGCGACATCCGAACACTGAAATGGTAGCTTAAACACTCCCTCCACCGGAGACAACAATCTCCACAACTACCCCTGAAATACACACACTGGCCCGAGGGCGAATGCGATTCCGAGACTCACCTGAGTTCTTAACCCTGCTTGGTAAAACTTCCAGAAACCAAAAACAGCCGTACCCTGGACTCCATTGTCTGCCATAAGGTGAAGGTAGGCACCCCGTGCAGCCTTACAACCTTTCTGATAACATCAACACTGCTGAGTAAACGGTCCTTGCTAGAAGACAAGACGGCTGACCTCCTTCGGCCCGACTACTGGTCGAATGCATCCACGAATTCGCACGTTGGTTAACTAAACTCGGGCCTAACACCCTCGCGGACTTACCACAAGACGGGACCACCACAAACTGACCCCACCACCAAATATGCCGCGGGTTGACCCGCAACGTGGCCTCAACCCGACCCGGCAACGCGCACCATACTAGCTCCCCGAACCGGAACAATCTCACTAATCACGTTACGAAAACCTAGCGGTCTTCTTCGCTCAACTACCCTCTTTCATTCCACACTACTCAGGGACTAATCCCACAAACATAACTCACGTGCACTATGCACTCCTATAAGGGTCAAACATAAACAATACGTCTATACTCGAGATGGCCTTACCTCTAAGGTCTCTACGTATAAAACTCTAAGGCTCACACCTTCTCTATCCCCCAAAATCTTACTCGGTTAACCCACCATGATTTCTAATCACAACACTCACACTGCTATAAGAACATAGCACTTGAGGTATACTCACCTTATCACACATACATCTCTGCAGGTTAAGGATCTATCTCAGATTCATCGCTTTACTCCCTTAGTCGTTCTAATCAAACCGCCTGCAGGCACATAGCTGGAAGATGACGAACTACCCACCGATCCCGAAGGCTAAGTCCTCCCGCAAGGACACTCTTTCGACACTGCACTCGACGGTCATAGGTACAACAAGTACCAACTAAAAGACGACATTCCCGAGATGACGCCGCACATCGTGTGAACACCGAGAAAATGAATCGGATGGCCGGAACCTTCGTGGATCGTGGAACCGGAAGCTCGAGCTCGACCAACTCCTCGCATACCCGAACGCCCCGAACCCCGCGGAGGACCTTTCGCACCGTGGATGCGCATAGTCTAATCCGTGAGGTGACTCGCCTCGAAAGTTACCAAAGGACCTTGCCGCTTCTAGCCTCTTCTCGCCCTTCGTTAACCCGCCGATCTCTACGCTTTCGGCCGCGCATAAGCCCATACATGTGCCATGCTCAAGCCTAATCAAGAGCTTACTTTGCACAACCTTCTCGCTGATATTCATCAAGACTCGCGCACACGGTATACTCTGGTAGTCAAATATGGTCGCCTCCTTGAAATCTATATTCTCTGCTCCCGTAGAATCAAGGTTCAAATATCATGGCGCAGCAGAATCGCCGCCGTGCTAATCTCTGGGCTAGCGACGCCGCAAAACTCGCCGAATGAAGCACCACCTCAGGTGATGATTGGGCCTGTGCCCTCGTAACCCTCTCAGACTTTACTCGCAGCCTCCGCCGCTTTGCCCTCCCGGGTCGGTTGCCTACGCGAGGCATAACGATAAGTGGAAATAATTTCGCCAGAGGGTCCAACTTACAACACGCCTCTAAGGCACGATCTCAGAGTGAGAAGAATAGAAACCAATCCTAAATACCCTATAGCCTCCTCGATTATTGGTGTGGTGCACAACACACCGATAATCAAGACTTCATCGATACGGTCGTAGACACTTTCCGAGGATTAATCGCTCGATACCACTTTTGTCACGACTGCCCGGCCGTGGATCGTGCCTTACCCTGCACCCTAGTGATACAACATCGAGTAATCAGAACATAAAGACAATACATGAAACCAATGTAATAAGACAGTGAAATAAGAAGACAAAGCTAACCAAAAACTTATCACAAGACATATAAATAACAATTTGAACAGATTAATCCTTTTTACAAACCTCTTACAATTTCTCGCCACAACAAGATTACATGCACTTACGAATGATATGACAACAACGACGGACGGGCCACGCCATACCCCGAATGTAAGCACCTACAACAACAAGGGACTATACTAAGATAAGCCTCCGAGGAACGGAGCTTCCCAAACGCTGAATCGTGATCCTAAGAGCGAGGATCAACGATCGTGTACCTTTTACTCGCAGATGAACGCAGCTTCGAAGGAGGTCGATAACAAAAAGCAGTATGTGAAATCAAAAATATCGTAAATGAAATCATAGTAGTCTATATAAAGCAGAGACATGTATGATAACCAAACTCCCGTTCACAATAAATAAGCAGTCATATCAAGTCAGGGACTCACGCCCTCAAAGTCATCACTCCAATATAGCAATGGGTCTCACGCCCACAACATCAATCATCCCGTGGAATACCTTCCTCACTGCCGGCAGTCTATGATATATAAAGCACCAAGGAATACACATGAACAGCAGGTCCCACCTGTGGTTCAAATAAAATGACATGTAAGTACGAAGGCATAGCCGACTACTAACACCTACAAGACTAACAAGGTCATAAATCAGATCATGATATCTGTCTAGACCGCCACATGATCAAAGCTGGTCGCTCGCCCGCAATATCAAATGTGCGCGTCTAGCCCTGGAACTCCCCGCAGCTCCGTATAGGCCAATCTCATAGGCCCGCATGAGGTATAACCCCGCATCGAGGGTAGCTACTCCGGCATCGCCCCGACTCGCACCGCATGGCCACATGCATCGCATGACCATAAAGGCCGCACACTAACACGAACTCAGAGCTCCGCATAGGCCCCCGACCCGCATGAGGTATTCTCGAATCATGGTCCTGCATCACCGAGTCTACCCCGCGACGGAGGGCGCTTAACCCCGAAACACGGTGAGTGGTATAATACCCACATAACAGCTTAACGCTTAAACAACATAAGCACAATTAAGGAAAACCCTTTACACAAACATCACAGAATGCTAACACACGTAGCATCCTAATATGATTACTTATCAAATCAACACGAAGGTATTACAAGGCTATCACAAACCAATACAATCAAGTTATTCACACATAAGGTACTTTCTACTATGTGTCAACATGTTCGGTTTCTATCCCCAAAGTACTTCATACATTAACTTTTAAAAGATACGTTACTTTCACAAAAGTCACACAATACCCGTAGTATATGAAAATAGAGTGCTTATCTTTTGAAGTGAATCAAAACACTTATCTTTGTAAAATCAAGTAACAACATTATTATCCAAACGTCCAAGTTTGCCTAATTTCAAATGTTCACGCTTTCTTATTTTAGAAAGGTTTCGTAGTTCATAGTCTTATTCATTTAAGAATATAATTCTCTCTTTTAAACTATCTGAGAAACATAAGCCTTATATGTGAGTAGGATATTCTTGTTTATAACAATCTTATTACAAAACCATGATCTAGGAAATATCATTTTGTCTCATCTTAGCTTCTATGCAGATGGAAGTTTCTAGTGGTTTTAATAATACTTAATCATAAAACATTTCCTTTTATTAACGCCGCATGGTTTGTCGATACACATTCCGATTTCGAATCAAGAAACATTCTTAAGCCGTTATTACCTAACTTCCCATAAAGCTAGTATAACTCTTAAGTTTTCAAAACCAAGTATTACTTCTTCTTTCAAATGATTCAAAAATCTTTTGAAATACTTCAAGTTCTTTATTAACACATAACAAGCTACCATAGTTCAAATCGCTTACCTTTTTAAACACCACAAGTATTTTCTTACCAACATAAAGTCATTATAACCAACTTCCCATAAAGCCGTTATAACACTTTATGTTTAAACCAATCAAATACATTTAGCACACGCACGTCACCGTACTACATAGTTCACACATATCATGCTAGAAGAGATAGGAAGAGGTTCACATACCTCGCGACGAGTATCGACTAATAGCAAAACGCCCAAGTAACTCGCCGTCGCTACTCCTGCCAAGTAGATCGCGCCACACGCAGACTCCAACCTATAAGGCCACAATGCGCTTATTAACATCTAGATCTTATCGTAGAACATTCTACGTAAAATTAAGAAGATTTTCTTTCCCGCAACAACAGTAAATCTCTCCTCTATCGAGGCCGCTACCAAGCCAACCGTGTGGGGTTTGCACGCCTAATCGACGGTACGATTCTACTACACAAAGAAGGTTACACAAGTCTCATGTAATACCCTATGTAATTACAGATCAAGACTTTCTTCAAAAGGTTTCTTATTATTCAGCTTAAGTCAAAAGACATCCGATCACTACGCTCAGTTCTATATATAGTATACTTCAACTATATAATCATACCACATGTAATTTCCAATTACAATAGAGGACAAGATATTTACCTCGATAAGCCCATAATTATCCGAGTTTAAATGTCGATCCCGAGCAAGGTTTAGCTCCTACTCAGGCGCCCGACCCGCTCCAAACAACCCTTAGAAGTTCTAACCCACTTCTACTTATTACTCCAACTAACCATGGAGATTTCCTTAGGGTTTCGATTTTGTGACTAAGTGGAAGTATAATAGTATTTCTGGCTTTTCAGATAAGTATAACCTTAGAATACTACAAGGTATACTGGCTAAGGTAATTTGGGCATTATAGCAATACTTTGAGAGTATTTCTACCAAGAGGGGGTATTATACGAAAACAACTAGGCAGTGGGTACCCCACGGCTAGCACCCAGGAGGGGTGTATACCCTCTACTACCCCACTGTGGGGAACTCTGCCAAGGGGAAGAGGGCTCTCGCCAAGACACTACACTAAGGGAGGAAGAAGCTTTCAAGACTTAGAGATTTGGATGAAGAAGTTCATCAAAGCGGAGGGTATTTATAGTTCAGCAAAGGCCAACCAATGGCCAAGATCAAGCCAAGTGTGGTGCAAGTGTAGGGCCAAGATCATGCCAAGTGCACCTTATCCATCTACCACAAAAATATCCTACCTACTACTTGACAAAAATGTCAAGCAATTCGTCCAACTTGCCGCCCCAAAGCCCACCAATGAGAGGGTGCCAAGTGGCGCCCTCTTGTTGGTCCAAAATGTTTCGTCTCTCGGAAAAATCCGCAAAAATTAAAAATGACATAGCCGGAAATTCCCCTACGAAAGCTGTGAAAACGTTTCGTCGAAAAACGACTCTAACCGGGTGTTGTGAACAAAGTTAATTTCGGCCAAGCTACTTTCTCAAGTTCAAATTTTCTACGTACGTCCCACGCATATACCGAAATACGGTATAACAACGCGAGGCATAGCTAGTGGAAAGAAATACGTTAGAGGGGTCCAACTTATAATACAGCTCTAAGGCACGATCTCAGAGTGAGAAGAATGGAAACCAATCCTAAATATCCTATAGCCTCCTGATTATTGGTGTGGTGCACAACACACCGATAATCAAGACTCTACTAGATACGGTCTATAGACACTTTCCGAGGATTAACTGCTCTGATACCACTTTTGTCACGACCCGAACCCGGGCACCCAAGTAGCCATACATCAGAGAAATCAGCGGAATATATAACAAGACATGAATAAAGTGAAGTGTAAAACAGTTATCTGAGAAAAGTTGCCTTTTGGCATATATATATATATACACAACTAGAACAGTTACATCCCTTTTTACAATTCTGCCCACAACAGTACTACATACCTCTAAGAATGATATGACAACAATGGCGGGACAGGGCCCCGCCATACCCCTGAATGTAATCACCTACAACAACAGGGGACTATACCAAAGATAAGCCTCCGGAGAAATGGAGCTTCCCAAAACGCTGAACTGTGATCCTAAGAGCGAGGATCGACGATCGTGTACTCTACCGAGCATGAACGCACTTCGGGCGAGGTCAAGACAACAGTACCAAGTGTGTGAAATCAAAATATCAGAAATGAAATCATAGTAGTCTATATAAAGCAGGAGACATGTATGATAACCAAACTACAGTTCACAATAAATAAGCAGACATGTCAAGTCAGGGACTCATGCCCTCAAAGTCATCACTCAAATACAATTATGGGTCTCACGCCCACAACATTAATCATGCCCGTGGAATACCTTCCTCACTGCCGGCAGTCTATGATATAAAAGCACCACATGAACACCAGGTCCCACATGTGTCATAATAAAACCGTACGGGGTAAGTACGAAGGCATAGCCGACTACTAAAACCCACAGTACCAACAAGGTCATAAACTGTATCATGAGATCTGTCTAGACCTCCACATGATCGAAGCTGGTCATTTGCCCGCAGTATCTAATGTGCGCGTCTAGTCCTGGAACTTCCCGCAGCTCCGCATAGGCCACTCCAATGGCCCGCATGAGGTATTCCTCGCATCGAGGGTAGCTACTCCCCGACAACGTCCTGGACTCGCAGTCCGCATGGCCACATAGACCGCATGACCATAAAGGCCGCACACTAACCTGGAACTCCCGTAGATCCGCATAGGCCACACAGACCCGCATAAGGTATTCTCGAATCATAGGTCACATGCACTACCGAAGTCTACCTCAGACGGAGGCAGCTTAACCCCCGGAATCATGTCAAGAGGTGAGTGATATAATACTAACATAACAACTTATCGTTAAACAACATAAGCACAATAAGGGAAACCCCTTTACACAAACATCACAAGATACTAACACACGTAGCATCCTAACATGTTTACTTATCAAATCAACAAGAAAGTATTACAAGACTATCATAAACCAATACAATCAAGTTATTCACACAAGGTACTTTCTACTTTATGTTAACAAGTTCGGGTTTTTATCCCCAAAGTACTTCATACATTAACCCTTTAAAAGATCCGTTTCTTTTACAAAAGTCACACAATACCCGTAGTATAAAAATAGAGTGACTATCTTTTTAAGTAAACCAAAACACTTCCCTTTGTAAAATCAAGTAACAACGTTATTTTTCCAAACATTCAAGTTTGCCTAATTTCAAATGCTCAAGTTTCTCATTTTCGAAAGGTTTCGTAGTTCATAGTTTTAATCACTTAATGATATAATTCTCCTTTAAAACAATTTGAGAAACATATGCCTTATGTGTGAGTAGGTTATTCTTGTTTGTAACAATCTTATTAAAGCAGCGATGATCTAGGAAATGTAACATCATTTTGTCTCATCTTAGCTTCTATGCAGATGGAGGTTTCTACTGGTTTTAATAATACATTAATAGTCAATACATTTCCCTTTATTAGCGCTGCTGTGGTTTGTTCGATACTTATTCTGATTTCCGAAATCAGTAAAACATTATTCCTTTTAAAAACCAAGTACTCATTACTCACGAATGAGGTTTCACACCTTTTTAACAAAATTCATATAACAAGTCAAGTCTCTTATCTTTTAAGATCAAGTCTCTTAACTTCTAAAATCAATAAACCATTCTTTTTATCTCTCATAAGTCGTTATACCTAACTTCCCATAAAGCTAGTATAACTCTTAAGCTTTTAAAACCAAGTATTATTCTTCTTTCAAAAAGGATTCTCAATTCTTTTGAAATACTTCAAGATTCTTATTATTCAGGCTTAAGTCAAAAGACATTGTCGTAAAACTTTGTTCAGTTAACACACGTACGTCTACCGTACTATATATATACTTTAAAATATCATGCCCAAGAGTATAGGAAGAATCACATACCTCGCGACGATTATCGACTATTAGCAAAAAGCTCCAAAGTACTGTAGTCCGGCTATCCTATTCCACCCTTCGAGTAGAATACGCTACTCGCAGTACTTCAACCTATAATGGTTATACAAGTCTATCAAAGTCTAGACTACTCGGTAGAATAAATCTAGATACAAGATTCTACGGAAAATTGGGCAAGACTTCCTACCACAAACTTCACAAGTCTACTGTAAATACAGTCTTATGTAAGTACAGTTCAATTCCCTTCTTATATACCTTCCTTGTATATAACTTATACTTAATTCTTATACTTCAATAGTATGTAAACTTAATTACAATAGGGAGACAAGATATTTACCTCGATAAGCCCAAAATTATCCAAGTTTAAATGTCGATCCTGAGCAACGTTTAGCTCCTACTCTGGGCGCTCCAACCCGCTCCAAACAACCCTTAGAAGTTCTACGCAACTTCTTATTAATACTTCAACCGGCTATGAAGATTTTCCTTAGGGTTTCGGTTTGAGACTAAAAGGACATATGGTAGTATTTCCGGGCTCTACGTATAGAGGTAACTTTGGAATACAACAAGGTATAAGGCTAAGGTATTTTGGAATAGTAACAATACTTGGAGAATACTTTTCTACCAAGGGTGTATTTATACGAGACAACTCAAGAGGGGGGGGTTGTGTCTCGGCCAAGGGCCACTCAAAGGGGGGAAGGGGGAGCTCTTTTGGACGAGAGCTTTACTACAAGGGAGGGAGGATTTCAAGACTTTAGAAATTATTTTAGGATGAAGAAGTCTTCAAAGGGGGGTATTTATAGGGAAACCAATGGCCATGATCAAGCCAAGTGGGGGGCAAGTGGAGGGCCAAGATTTGCCCAAGTGCCCCCTATCCCTACTCCACAATTCCCTCACAACATTGACCCATGATTTAGGCACAAAACAAGGCACCAATCGGCCAAGAATCCGCCAACCTTGAGGGTGACAAGTGTCGCCCTCTCGTTGGTCCAAAATATTTCGTCTCTCGGAAAAATCCGCAAAAATTATAAATGACATAGCCGTATTTTTCCCCTCGCAAGCTTTGTAAAAAGTTTCGTCGAAAAACGATTCTTTTCGGTAGTTGTGAACAAATATTTTCGATCCTTGCCTATCTTAAGGCTAAAACTTCCGTACGTACGTCCCTACGTACATACTCTGGAAATACGGGGTATAACATAAACTGAGGCCCCTACTGGTGTTATGACTTCAAAGGGTTCACTTAAATAGGAATGTTCTACATGTAGACTCTTAGCAAAACTCATTGACACATACAAAAATATAGAGTCGGGTCATATAATACAAGTGTAGGAATACTTGAGACTAATAAAATACTTGTGACCACCGTATTAGATACATTCACCTCATCCCTCTGGGGCAAAGCATAGAGCCGGTTAGGATTGTTGGACTGTTGACCTCCTTGACTCTATTGGGATTGGTTGCCTTGATTTTACTTGTGGACAAATGTGGTCGCTTCTGACCTCCCATGAGAAAACTGAATTTGGGTTCTCTTATTGCAATCTTTGACATAGTGGTCTGGTTCTCCACAGTTATAACAACCACTCTGTGAGAACCTGCATTCTCCAAAATGTTTCCTTTCACAAACCTTACAGATCGTTATGGATGGAAATCAGAGCAGGGCGGGGAAGGTCAAACTCTTGATAGGGCAGGACATGAAAGATTTAAATAGGGCAGGACAGTGCAGGGCAGGGCAAATTTTTGAAAAATTTTAATGGGTGGGGCAGGTCAGGGCAAGGTCCAAATTTCTGGCTAATCATTATTGTTGTTTCCTCATATTTCTGTTTACGGTAACTCTTCTATGTTTTTTTTCTTCCTAAAGTTCGGTAAGATACAATCTCTGTGTCCATTATGGTTTGTTGTTGACATTTAGTCACATCCTGATGTTATTTAAAGAGTTTAACCCAAGCTTACAATTGTTAATAATATGACATATATTTTTTTAATCAATCTCAAAAAATAATATGACATATTTACCATTATCAACAACAACAACAACAAAAATTTGAAAGATGAACAACAACAAAAAACTTTAGAAAGATGAATAATCATACTCTTTTACACATTAAAGTAAAAAATAAAGATGACATAAACGGGCGGGGTGGGGCAGGGCTTAACGGGGTAGGACAGGACAGAGCATATTTTCTGAAAATTGTTAAATAGGACAGGGCCGGTCCAATCCTTAGAAAGTCAAGACTTGCCCCGCCCTAACCTACCCAATTGCCATCCCTACAGATCGGTTTATCACTACCTGCGTTGGGGTTGGTGGACTTGTAATTACTACCTTGATGATTGAACCATTTATGCACTTGGGGCCTGTAATGAGATTGGCCTACTGATTGGCACGGTTTTGATGAACCTCTAATACCTTCTTGCCTCTGTTTTGATTCTGATTAAAGGCTTCTAACGATAGAAACCTCTTCTGTGAATACTCTCTTTTTCTTAGCAAAACTATCTACCCTCATTGCCATGTCGATGATATGAAGGTAAGTCCAATCATGGGCTAATGCCACTACCTTTTCTGTCAAGTTCGGGTTTAAACCCTCAACAAATCTTTTGACCTTCTCCCTTTTCGTAGGAATAATATGTGTGTTGTATGTCGACAATCGCATGAATTGGGTATCGTATTCTTGCACATTGCGGTCTCCTTGTTTCAACTGTTCAAACTCACTCCTGAGCGCATCTTTTCGGGTGTTAGACATGTACTTTTCAATGAATGTGGATATGAACTCCCCTCACGTCATCGGTGGTGACATCAGAGAATGATTTCTTCTAAAATATCTCCACCATACCCCGCTACATCCACTAAATATGTGCCTACCAAATTGACGTCATGCGTCTCTACATATCCTAGGGTAAACAGTAGGTTTTCTACCTCATCGAAAAACACTATCGTGTCGGACTTGGAGTCCTTCCCTTTGAAGATAGGTTCCCTTTTCCTAATAAAATTTGTCCATAGTCTATCAGGTACCGACTGAGCTCCTACATTTTTAGCCAGTGGTTCCTAGCTCAGCGGGTTCTGGGTTGCGGCTATGACGAAACGCTAGGTGTAGGTTGAACCATGTGTGGGGCTACAACTGTCATCAACTCTATGAGTCTATCTAACTTTTGTCCCACTGTTTCCTGGGCCGCTTGACTCTTATTTTCTTCAACATTTTCAACGCTATCTTGAGACACCACTCTTTCAACCAGAGGTATAAGAGCTTCATTGTAGACCTCTTCTTGAGCCTTTGGTTCCTGTACCGGAACTCTTGAGGGTTTACATTGTCCTCTCGCTCTTCCCCGGATAGTTCTGATCGACCTCTGCAACACTGGTACTTATGAATCTACCATTTTCTGTAAAGACAAGCGCGCCCATATTTTAGAAGACAAGACGTCTATTTTAACTCCCCAAAATTTTCTTATACTTCATAAGCATGCAACACCACAAGAGAGAGCGAAAATAATGATATTATTTCATTCTTGCATTCATAATTCTTCATTCCATCACAACATAACATTATACTAAATCTTATCAGATAATTCCTTGTCACCCATTGTAGATCTCCAACTCAAACTTGCATTTACTATAACAGGTGTTAAAGGGATAACCGCATGACTGGCCTATTTCGCGGGTTGACATTCAACTCCCTGTGAACCTTGTTCATTGCCTCCCTTTCCCTATCGTTCATTATTTCTTTCATATTCCATACTTTCTTCACTTGACGTAGAAACTTGAGCAAGAAGCCTTCTTTACTATCTCCACATAACATCTTTGATTTTCTAAATTAGGAGTGAAAATCTCTCGGGATGGAGTTGACTATTATCTATAGTATGACTCCAATCGGATAATAAAAAAGGTTGGGTCATGTTGACACCCAATTTTGACCCTATCGTCCAGTCATTAACTACAAAATTACATTAAATTTTTACAATAATTTTTGTAATAATTTTATAATAATAAAATGCAACAATAAAACACTAACACACGCACAAATAAACGAGTTAATAATAACACCGCATTTTACGTAGAGTATTAAGCACACCTTGAGTCTCGCGTCCGCATTCATCTTTTAATAACAAGCAATTTTATTAATATCATTCGTAATTTAAGCCCTATTTTCATTAGTTAAAACTCAAACAATTCTTAATAATAAATAAATAAATACATAAAATAAACAATTTAACAATGACGTCGTGTTAAATAGCGTAGTCGCATTTATTAATACGCAAAGCAATTTCATAATTATTGTAGCACCTAAAGTCATATTAAGATAATTCAATTTTTTGATAAATAAAGCACAATAAATAAGATTTTAATAACGGCATCGCATTATAAATATTAAGCACTAATTAAATAATACTACCGTCTTTATTTCTATAATAATTTAAACTAAAACACCTAAATAATTTAATCGCAATTGGAATCTTTTAAATTTACCACTAATTAAATAATACACCTAAAACTAATAACACACTACCCAAATTAAATATCCAATACCTAAACTCTACCCAACCCCACGTCATGACCATTCATCGCAGCCTGACCCTACGTGACCCATCACCCCAGCCCTTATATCCTCCCCTCGTCCCAGCAGCCCACGATTTCAAAGAGAAAAAAAAATTACTAAGAACCCTAGAATCCTAATTCGCCGCCTTCCTTACCCATACGCCCTAAATCCCACCAGATCACAACAAAAATCCCATGTTTCCTTTCCTAAAACATGCCATAACGAGAACCATACCAAAACGAATCCTCAAATCGTGTCAATAAGCACCAAAATTCGCTGAAAATTAAGGTAAGAATCTCTAGCAATCATACCCCGAAAAGTTACACCAAATCTTCTGCGAATCGTCATAAAATCACCTCCTAAACCACGAAATCCCCGAAAAAAAAACAGATTTTTATCATATCCAAATCACACTAATTACACCCAAATCATCTCCAAAGTTTCAGAATCAAAGATCGAATCTTGGGGATTTCTTACCATCTTTTCAAACCCTAGCAATGGTTGTATAAATACAGAAGCAATTCATTAGGAAGAGGCATCGACGAACATCCAAAAAAATAGAGCAATCTGTAGGCATCGCAAATCGGTCTTAATCCCTTTTAACATCAGCTAATCGCTCCACACGAACATTCTCGAGCACTAGTTTCGTACAGCCTTCAATTTCGACACCCACCTTCAGCATCGAAGCCTCGTCCTTCTTTATCGCATAAGCATAAATCTCCGAGTGGATTGAGGACTTGATACGCTGTCTCGGTTCGCTGTCCGGAGAAGGTAAACCCATCGCCCTTTCTTCCTTGGATTCTATTCACTGTTTGTGTGTTTCTTTGTGATGATCGATTAAGTATGTGTTAAGCAGTGTTAATGGCTATTTGTGTGCGCTGAATCGACTGTCTGAACCTGTTAGATTAATATGTGACATAATTAAGTTGGTTCAATAAAGTTAAAAGTCGAACATGTTTAATCAAGAGTTGATATTTGTTTGGACTTATTAGGCTAATACTCTGCTTTGGCTGGGTTAAACTTTGCATTCGATGGTTTCTACAATGACCTTTCGTGTATTATGGTCCTTCATTTGTCAAAACTGGATCTGTTCCTACGATTATCGTTAGCATGTTGTTTAGTTTATGGAGAGCATATGAAGGTTCCCTATAGATTGGGTTTAGATAATCTACGCTTTATTACATTCTTGCAGCCTCTAACATAAATCTGAAGCCAAAAAAAAAAAAGGATTAAACATGTCTGCAACTGGATTAGTAACTCATTGCCTGTCTCTAAAGGTGGATATCTGGTGTTTGGTCCCTACCGTGACTGCCCAAATCTGAAACTGAGCCTCCCGTATACATCATATATAATACGAACGTCATGTGTGTATTCATTGCAATGTATATCTAAGTGTGCATCATCTCTGCTCCCCTCTTACTGAATATGTTTAGTCATGTCCATGTTCTTTTATGGTACTTATCTTGCCTAACTTTCTTACTGAAATGACATGTGTTTGTTCTCTGTCCATGGATTAGATTCTGTTCCATAGGTTAGTCTCTCACTAGTTTGGCTGAGTATGAGTGGTAAAATATTCACAACCTATCTGCCTTGCTGCTTGCCTTCTTTTTTATATTTTCTCCCGAGCATCCCATGGATATGTGTGGTATTCTTCCCCGTCTTTGCATCTCCTGAAAAATGTTATATCATTCTATCATATACCATGATATTCCAAGGTATATAAAACATGGAAACCAAAGTATTCACTGATCGCATATCAGGGTAATATGTTCCTGTATATTTCAAAAGATATAATATGCAGTTAGTGTATCTTATGTATATTAATCCCTCTTTGTCTTGCACATTGTTATAATGGATTAATATGTTCTTATGGAAGGCTGAATGTATGATTTTTGGTTTGGTCTTCTCATCCCTTAAAGAATTAATCAGCAGACCTGCTTATCTTGTATATTCACGTCAGATGGGTTGATTAAGTCCAAATTTACATTAGGTTTCTGAGTTTATTACCTCATAGACATGCTGTCTTTTCCAGTTAGTCGTGGAGGACTAATATTTGGTCTTGTTTGCAAATAACTGTTTATAAGATGTTATAATTAGACATTGACCAATTGTAATATTTGTTTTCCCTCTCTTTTTTATATGACAACTGGCCCATGTGGTCTCCCACCCTGTCTCTCCTCCTTGTCATTTTAATTGAACTGTTGGGCCTATGAGCCCAGCAACACATTCTTCCTTGAGTCCGCTTGAAAAAAAGACCCTATTTCTTATTAAATTGTTCGACTGATATTGGGGCCTGCTTCGGCCGGTGAACAGTAAAAAAATAAGTTGATTTATGTGTTTAAATTTTATATCAGTGTTTGTTTGTTTATTATCTGATAAGATTTGGGATATCTTCTAATTCTTTTATCTCCTTTTTACATGAAACATAACGGGAGCCGCGAGGAGCCTCATGTGAGACAGATTATGATTTCGCCAAAATGAAGACCCACATTTATGTGCATCTATATCCGTATATGCAATTAATTCCAAACCGCAGGCGGAATGACATCGTCACTCCTTCGAGTCATCTTTATTAATTATTTATTCTGCCTCATTCATTTGTTGTAAATTATTTGTCTAACATTACACAACTAGTAGAATATTTATAATAATTAAACCTTGAACCAATAAGTAGCTTGACACTAGAAGTTTACTTTCCCCCTTAAGTTAATTATTTTAGCTTGCTTAAGTTATAATTAAACCATTTAGTAGTTTTCCATTCGCATAATTATTTAGGTAGTCAAGACATTATTTATTACTAAATTCTAACATAAGAAAAATCCTTTTCTATAAATCCCTATTCAAATTGTAGGATTCTTAGCCTTTGCGTGATATACATTTTTTACATCCTATGTTTAGTACATATTTTGGTCATTTTTGCATTATTACTTCTATATTATGCTAAGCAATATACATACCTTATAGAATAATTTCATATGCTCTCTAATCAATTTTAAATGCATGTTTTCAACTAGAGCCAACTCTATATGTTTTAAACAAGTCCTATATTTTACGTTGGTCAAGAATACATTTTTTTTACAAACATCTTTTGATTAAGTGCTTTCAAAACATGCATTCTTTAGCAATAATAAGTAACCTAGGTTTGAACGGACAACCGCAAGTTAACGGATCTTAGAGGATGCTTAACCCCTTCCCTCTAGATTAATAAAGAACTCTTGCCCAAAATCTCATTAAATTTAGCAGACCATTAAAATGGAGTTAATGTTGACTTTAACCTAGTTGACATTTAGGTGTCCTAATTCACCCAAACTAATTAGGTGGCGACTCCGCGAACCCTAGCACTTTTAGCACACTTTATTTTATTTTATTTTCAAACATTTTATTTAAGCAGGAATTCGCTAGTAAAAGATGTCGCGGTCGGAAAAGGGCGTGACAGGTCAAATAAATGTCTCTTCTGTCTAGCCCTAAGCAAATACGTACAACGTGCGATTATGTCATCCATATACGTGCCAAAAATCATCTCCTGGGTTCATCCTACGGCCCATGAACTCCTTCTGGGCTCGAATTATCCTTTTCGTTTCTATGAGCATTTCCCTCTTGGTTGGAACTCGTATTGTAACCATATCTACAAAAATTATTATTAGTTAATTATCGTTGCACAATCCCCTTCCATAATTCTTTGAAGGAGGTAGTACGAGAACAAAGCCTTTGAAAAGACTCAAGATAGGCACAAAAAGAGTATGAAGGAAGTAAAACCGTTTAGGATGTTATTCTGTTCACTTATTACTAAGGTGGCGCACACACTGTCGCATTAAGTAATCGTTCAAACACCCAACTCAAAGAAATTTCTTAGAATATCCTAACCTAGTTAGCTCTGATACCAACTTGTCATACCCCGACTTTTCTCAAGTCTTCCCTTAGGACGTGATGGCACCTGAGCAACTATCCCTTCCCAGACGCACCATATAAATTATGTTCTTTCTAAATTAAGCATGTATCTAAGTGCAGAAATAATAGAAACATGTACTTTTTTAATGAAAGCATGAGTCCATACTCGTGCATCCACAAATTTTTCTAGACTCGATGGAAGTTCAAATACAGAGTAAAACATCTGAATCCTAAAAGAAAATAGTTCATGTGGGGCATTCCCAGAGATAACAAAACTTAATTTGTCAACCTACTTATCCAAGAAAGACCATCACCAAATCTGGAGCAATTGATTGGTGGAATACTGAGGCTGCGGGACGATCGCTAGCCCTGTTGTGGAGTTTTCCCTTTATCGCACCTACCTAAAACATGTTAGATAAAAGAGTCAGCCCTACCATCCGGGGCTGAGTGATGACCTCACCTTAGAATTCAAAATAACCTTACAATGCTCTAAGTACAATTATATTATAAACATAATAAGCACGTTATGAAAATTATTACAACACTTTCAATGTACAAGCCAATAATAATTGTTCACGCACAAATATCCCCTCCCAACTTGTCCTAGGGAATGTTTAGTTTAACCAGTACACATTTACGAAAGAAATTGTGGAACGCGCAGCCCGATCCCATATATTATACATTTCCCATTGTCAGCCTGAGAAGGATTTTTATAAGTTTATCATGAGTATCCATGAGAGACTTCACACTTTGGGTATCGTTGAGTCACATAAAGTTAATTTTGTTTCTCATTAGCTAGTATGAGATGCAAAACAGTGGTGGAGGTTGTTTATTGAGTGTCGGCCAATATAATCGTATCATTTATCTTGGACTAGGTTCTATCAGGTCTTCCTTTAGAAGTATATTCCCCTCAACTTGCGAGTAAGTAAGAGGGATAAGTTCTCCAAATTTGAGTAGAAAGAGTTATATGTTACAAATTAGGAGGCCTTATTTCATGCTTTGTCGCACTATGAAGCGTCATTACCTCTTATTGAGACAGAGAGGACTAGATGTTTTGTGAGGGGATTGTTTGTTCCACTTTAGCTGGTGACATTGCAGTTGGTAGCCTCTAGGGCTTCATTTCAGTCTGTGTTGGACCATGTCGAGATGGTAGAGTCAGTGAGAGGTGGGATCCATAAGAATGATTCCAAAAAGAGAGCTCGTAGGTATGGCTACTACAGTGGGTCTTCATCCCGAGGTTATGGAAGGTTTGGTAGATCCCAGCAGTCTAGTTGCCCGGTTTAATCAACCATTTAGGTTTCAAATGGTGGTTCTTTTGGGCATAGTGGTATAGCGTAGGGTAGACTTCAGGGGTTCTTATTCCCAATTCTCAGATCGCGGAGGTCACTCAGGTTCTTCTGTGTCCGTTCAACAGTCTATGTCGGGAAAGGCTTGTTACAACTGTGGTTATCTTGGGCACTTCAGGAGGGAATGTCCCAGACTTAGATCGGGTGGATCTCAGCAGGTTTCAGGAGCTCAGACATTTAGGACTTTAGCGCAGACATCTAGATGTGGTGGATAGTCTGGAAGAGAGGATTTCCTGTTGACTCGTGTTAGTCATCAGACCAATAGAGGTAAATCTCAGACAATAGAAATAGGGCACATTTATGTCATAGTGGTTGTCAGGGTACTCAGTCCAAGGGTGTACGTGCTCTTGTTTATGCTTTCCCTGGTAGGCTAGAGGCTGAGGCTTCTGGTGTAGTCATTACCGGTATCATCTTAGTCTATCATCGGTCTGCCTCAGTATTATTTGATATGGGTTCTACATTATCCTATGTGTATATATATTTCCCTACTGGTCTGGATATGTGGTATGATATACTTGATAACCTTATTTGTGTTTCTATCCCCATTAGTGATTATGTGATAGTAGATTGAATCTATCCATCCTGTGTGGTTACTTTCATGGGTTTTGATACTTGGGTAGACGTGGTTACATTGGATATGGTAGATTTTGATATCATTCTGGGTATGGACTAGTTATCACCGTACCACGCGATCTTGTACTATCATGCTAAAACAATTACTCTAGCGATGCCAGGTATCTCGAGGTTAGAATGGAAGGGTACAAGCCCTAAACAGAAAAAGATTATTTCTTTCCTTCAGGATAAGAAGTTGGTAGATAATGGTTATTCAACATCTTGCTACATATTCGGGATATGAGTGTGGATATTTCTCCACTGGAGTCTGTTCCTGTAGTGTGTGAGTTTTCTGAGGTCTTTCCGACGGATTTGTTGGGTATACCAGCGTAGAAAGATATTGATTTCTGCATCGATTTAGAGTTGGTCCCTTATCTCATTTCTATTGCACTGTACTATGTGAATCTAGCAGAGTTGAAGGAGTTATTACAAGATTTATCGGGCAAAGGTTTTATTTGACCCAGTGTGTCTCCATGGGGTGCTTCTGTTCTATTTTGTTAAGAAGAAAGATGGCACTATGTAAACTATCGACAGTTGAACAATGTCACCATCAGAAACAAGTATTTGATACCTGCATTGATGATTTGTTCGATTATCTTCAAGTTCTTCAATATTTTCAAAAATTGAATTGAGGTATGTGTATCATCAATTGAAGATCAGGGCGGAGGATATTCCTAAGACGACATTCAGGATTCGATATGGAAACTCTGAGTTCTTAGTGATGTCTTTTCGATTTACCAATGTCCCCGCAACCTTCATGGATTTGATGAATGGGATATTCAAGCCTTATTTGGATTAATTCGTGATCGTCTTTTTGATGTCTGGTTTATTCAAAGAGTAAGGGAGTGTCACGACCCGTTCCGGGGCCCGTGACTGGTGCCTTACCCGGGCACCCAAGTAGTCATACATCAGAGTAATCAGCGGAATATAAAAACACAAGACATGAAACAATTGTAAATGAGACACAGTTTATCTGAAAAAGGGTCGCCTTTCGGCATATATATATATATAAACCAAAATCTGGCAGTTACATCCCAACTGTACAATAGGACTACAGACCTCTAAGGAAGTAAACAACTATGGCGGGACAGGGCCCCGCCATACCCTGAATGTACAAAACTATCTACACAACAGGGAGATCATACCCAAAAGTCGAGCCTCCGGAGAAGATGGAGCTCCTGACACCAAAGAAAAGATCCTAAGACTGAGGATCCGCTACCTGCTTCCCTTTACCTGCGGCATGAACGCAGCCCCCCGAAGGAGGTCAGTACAACAGGTACTAAGTATGTGAAACTGTAAAGTACTTAAATGAAATCATATCATTTTAAAACCAATTTTACAAATATGCACGAAACAACCAATGTAACCGCACATAGTGCCACATCATAAACAAGAGCAACAATAGGTAAACTGTAACAGGTCTTTTCTAGGCTGCGAATGATCGAAGCAGGGCCAATCGCCCATAGTATCATTATGCATGCCTAATCCTGGACTCCCGTAGTCCGCATAGGCCACCTAGGCCCGCATGAGGTATTCCTCGCATCGAGGGTAGCTACTCCCCGGCATCGTCCTGGACTCGTAGTCCACATGGCCACATAGACCGCATGAGGTATAACCCCGCACACTAACCTGGAACTCTCGTAGCTCCGCATAGGTCCCCTGGACCCGCATGAGGTATTCTTGAATCATGGTCCCAGACTGCCTGAGTCTACCCCGCATCGGAGGGCAGCTTAACCCCCGGTATCATGTCAAGAGGTGAGTGATATAGTAGTAACGTAACCGCTTATCGTTAAACAACATAAGCACAACAAGAATACCCTCTTATACACACGTTACAAGACACTAACACATATAGCATCATAATATGTCTACTCATCAAACCATCTTATTATACTTTCCAGAAATCAATACAAGTCTTTTATAAACGCATAAGTAAACTGTTCCTTTTATCTGTCTTAAGTAATTATACCTAACTTTCCATAAAGCTAGTATAACTCTTAAGCTTTTTGTTTTAAAAACAATATCCTTCTTCTTTCAAAAAAAATGATTTATAATTCTTTTGAAAGACTTCAAGATTCTTATTATTCAGGCTTAAGTCAAAAGACATTGCAGTAAAACTATGTTCAGTTAACACACGTACATCTACCGTACTATATATATATTTTAAAATATCATGCTCAAGAGTATAGGAAGAATCACATACCTTCTTGGCGAAATCCACCTGCCAAGTCGACTATGTCGCGCGCAGAGTATCGACCTATACCAGTCAAATACGTCTATCAACGTCTAGACTACTCTGTAGAAAGTTCTAAGCAGAGGGTTCTTAATTCTACGGAAAATCGGGCATCACTTCCCTACCCGGTAAGCTATACAAGTCTACTGTAAATACAGTCCTATGTAAGTACAGTTTAATTCTTCTTCTGTTATACCCTTCTACTGTGATTACAGTTCAATTCTATTCTTTAATATCCTTCTATATCTTATACTCAAGTCTTAACTATTCTTATATGTAATATCCAATTACAATAGAAGTACAAGAGTATTTACCTCGATAAGCCCAAAATTATCCAAGTTAAATGTCGATCCTGAGCAAGGTTTAGCTCCTAATCTGTATGCTCCAATCCGCTCCAAGAAACCCTTCGAAGTTTCTACACAACTTCTACTATCTACTTCAACCAACAATGAAGTTTCTCTTAGGGTTTCATTTAGTGACAAATGGAGATAAGGTAGTATTTCTAGGCTTTTAGTATAGAGGTGACTTTGGAAATACAACAAGGTATAGGCTAAAGTATTTGGGAATAGTAACAATACTTGGAAGACAACTTTCTACCAAAGGGGGGGGGGCTCTCGGCCGAAGCCACTAGGCTAGAGGGGGAGAGGGTGTTTGGACGAAACACTACAAGAGAGGGGAGGGAATTTTGAGACTTGGAAGACAATTTGTGGATGAAGAAAACCTTCAAGTTAGGGGGGTATTTATAGGCCAACCAATGGCCAAGATGAAGCCAAGTGGTAGGCAAGTGTATGGTGGAGATTTGCACAAGTGCACCCTAACCTACTCCCCAAATCCCTCACAAAACATTGACCCAAGTTTTAGGCCACAAAACAAGCCACAAAATCATGCCCATCGTCCAAGGGGGACGCCCACTTTACCGTCCACTTGAGGGTGACAAGTGTCACCCTCTCGTTGGTCCAAATTATTTCATCTCTCGGAAAAATCCGCAAAAATTATAAATGACATAGCCGTAATTTACCCTACGCAAGTTTTGTAAAACGTTTCGTCGGAAAACCATCCGTTTCGTGGGTTGTGCACAATTTTCGTCCATAATGCCTAACTTAAGGCTAAACTTTTGTACGTATGCCCTTACGTACATACTCTGGAAATACGGGGTATAAAAGGGAGACCACGAGAAACATTTGAGAGTAGTTCTTGATTTGTTGAAGGAGAAGTAGTTGTATGCCAAATTTTCAAAATGTGAGTTTTGGCTCAGTTCTGTAGCATTTTCTGGGATATGTAGTGTCGAATGAGGGTATTATGGTGTATTCAAAGAAGATATAGGCAGTCAAAGATTAGGCTAGCCCTATTTTGGTGATCGAGATTCAGAGTTTTATGGGTCTCGCGAGTTATTATCATCGGTTCGTCAAATAGGTCTCGTATATTCCTTCTCATTTGACTCGGTTGACTCAGAAAGATGTGCATTTTCACTAGTCCAATGAGTATGAGGAGAGTTTTCAAAAGCTCAAACTCAGAAAGATGTGCATTTTCACTAGTCCAATGAGTATGATGAGAGTTTTCAAAAGCTCAAGTCACTTTTGACCTCAACCCCGATTTTAGCCTTACTTGTGGAGGAGATAGAATTCACCATTTATTGTGATACTTTGAGAATTAGCTTGGGTTTTGTATTGATACATGAGGGCAGAGTGATAGCTTATGCATCAAGGCAGTTGAAAGTGCATAAGAATAACTACCTCACTCATGACTTGGAGTTGGCAGCTATAGTTTTTGCATTGAATATTTAGAGGCACTATCTATATGGGTTTTATTGTGAGGTATTCACTGATCACCGTAACCTTAGCATGTATTCAGACAGTGGAATTTGAATTATTGACAGCGTAGGTGGATGGAGTTGCTAAAAGATTATGATAATTATCATTTTACACCATCCGATCAAGGCCAATGTAGTGGCAGATGCCTTAAGCCAAAAGGTAGTAAGTATGGGGAGCTTGACACGTTTGATTGTTTATGAGCGTCATTTGGCATTTGAGGTTCATTCCTTAGCCAACAACTTTGTGAGACTTGATATTTCAAATCCATGTAGGATTTTAACTTGTATAGAGTCGAGGTCATCTATTTTTTAGCAAATCAAGGCCCAACAATTTGATGATGAGAAATTGTGTAAGATCAAGGAAAAAGTGATGCAAGGGGAAGACAGCGAGGCTATGTTTGATAGTGAGGGAGTCTTAAGGATCAAAGGGAGAGTGTGTGTTCCTTGTGTTGGAGGTTTCAAATGATTGGCCAAGGAAGAGGCTCACAGTTTCAGGTATTCTATTCATCTGGGTGCAAAAAAGATGTATTGTGACTTGAAGTAGCACTGTTGGTGACCCGAGTGAAAATGGGGGAGGATAGCTATAGATTTTGTAATTGAGCAGCTGAAGACTTTGGACAAGTTTGATGCCATTTAAGTCATTGTGGATAGGTTGACCAAGTCTGCACACTTCATTCCGGTCCAGATGACCTATAATTCAGAGAAGTTGGCCAAGATTTATATTAGAGAGATTATTCGGCTGCATGGGGTGCCTATTTATATTATTTCTAACTAGGGTACTCAATTTACTTTTCATTTCTGGAGGATGTTGCAAAAGGAGTTGGGTACTCATTTGGATCTTAGCATAGACGGACGGTCAGAAAGGTAATGACATTGTTATGAGATGGTTTGGAAATACTGAGATGATTGATGATTGATGATTGATATGGCTCGACAAATGAGTTTGAGGCTCTAGCCAGACCGATGTATTTTCGGCTGGTTGTGAGCGGTATATAAATTTCGCGGGTCTCCCATGGGTCATTTGTATATGGCAAATATGATAGAATGTGTATACCGGTTGATGGAAAGGTAACTTGCATTCATGCATTCATCCATTTGCATACAATGTATCATGATATTTGTACTTGATTTAGAACTGTTATATGTCTTTAAAATTAGATTTATTTCCATGATTTGGATAGAATGAACCCAGGGTTATGTTTATCAATAAGAGGCCTTAATTCATGAAATTAAGTATCAAGACTTAATCTTTAGGTTATTGGATTAAAGATATAGATTGGGTAATGATAAAATGGCATACTGCAATGTTTAATTTTTTATTTCAATTTCGTATAATTTTGGGAGAAAATCTAAGGTTCACTAATTAGGGATTTGGATTAGTTAATTCAATTGAAGGCATAAATAAGATAAGTTTCTCATTAAACTTAAGGATATGAATTATTAGATCGCTATCATGATTCTAGAATATTAAAGTTCCACTTTTATCCTTGTGAGCTCGGACTCAATTTGGGGGTCAGAGAGTCAGTTCTTTGAAAGCTTGTACTCTGTTTGTATTAGAATACTTTGTTAACATAGATTCTATCATATTATACTACGAACGTTCAGAGGCGCTTCGCAAAGGCAAGGCCTTGGCTGAGGATTAGTGGTTCGTGGCACTTGTTCTGCTTTGAGGTAGGCTACGGTTTACTTTATCTAGACTTTGATAAAAACATATAGTGTATATAATTATTGAGGGGTATTGGATGTGTTAGGGGTCCCACTTTAGTGGCTGTGAAGAGCGCTTAGGTGGGTACCAGTGTTGAACTGTTTTATGGGATGTTTTGTGGAATCATCCTATTGTTGTTATGTGGGCTTGTTGTCAGTGTGTGGGCTTGTCGTTATTGATTGATACTTCTTTTGTTTACTCATAACATATGCATAGTGATATGAAATACTGATTATGTGGAATTATGTGTTGTTGATAATACTGAGGCATGTGTTATTCAATTCTTGAACTTGATTGCATCTCACACTTCATGACTACTTGCCTTATTACTGTTGCATTCATACATTCTTGATATTCTAGCATCGAAATGGAGTGGTATGGAATGTTTTTGGTCCATTGAAACTGGAAAGAAAGGTAATGATACTGTTATGAGATGGTTTTAAAATACTGAGATGATTGATATGACTCGACAAATGAGTCTGAGGCTCTAGCTAGACCGAGGTATTTTTGGCTAGTTGTGAGTTGTATATGAACTGTGCGGGTCTCCCATGTGTCATTTGTATATGGCAAAATCCGATAGAATGTGTATATCGGTTGATGGAAGGTACCTTGCATTCATCCATTTGCATACAATGTATCATGACATTTGTACTTGATTTGGAACTTTTATATGATGAGGTGAATTCTTTTTTACTGTACTTCCATGATTCTGAGTTGACTT
Organism: Przewalskia tangutica; assembly: GCA_029844215.1. Classification (NCBI taxonomy): domain Eukaryota; kingdom Viridiplantae; phylum Streptophyta; class Magnoliopsida; order Solanales; family Solanaceae; genus Przewalskia; species Przewalskia tangutica. The sequence goes on along the minus strand of CM056733.1, from coordinate 13,875,700 downwards.
GAGTATTGAACCATACATGTGATTGAAGGTGACTTGTGTGATTGAATTAATTAGTGCAATTGAAGACCTAAGTGAGATTAGTTTCTTATTAAACTTAAGGATGTGACTTATTTGATCGCTATCATGATTCTAGACCATTAAAGTTTCGATTTTACCCTTGTTGGTACGGGTCAATTTGGTGGTCAGGTAGTCGGTTCCTTTGAAAGGTTGTACTTTGTTTGCATTTGAATACTTTCTTAACGTAGATTCTATAATATTATAATGTGACCGTTCGGAGGAGCTTCGCAAAGGCAAGGCCTTGGCTGAGGAATAGTTATTCGTGACACATGTTCAGCTCTAAGGTAGGATATTACTTACTTTTTCTAGACTTCGAAAGAAGCATACAATATATATAATTATTGAGATGTATTGAGCATGTTGGGGGATCACCGTAGTAGCTGTGATGAGCGCTTTGATGGGTACATGTGTTGCTATTTTGAGGAATGTTTTGGTAAATCATCCTTGGTATGACTCTGACTGTTGTTATGGGGGTTTATTGCCATTAAATAAGATTATTGCCATTGGTTGATTTTTCTTGTGTTTACTTCACATATGTCTTCTAATATGAAAGATTGATTATATGAAATTATGTACTGTTAATAATTCTGAGGCATGTGTTAAAGTTCCAATTTTATCTTTGTGGGCTCGGAGTCAATTCGGGGGTCGGATAGTCGGTTCCTTTGAAAGCTTGTACTCTGTTTGTATTAGAATACTTTGTTAATATAGATTTTATCATATTAGACTACGAACGTTCAGAGGCGCTTCACAAAGGCAAGGCCTTGGCTGATGATTAGTGGTTCGTGGCACTTGTTCTGTTTTGAGGTAGGCTACGATTTACTTTATCTAGACTTCGATAAAAACATATAGTGTATATAATTATTGAGGGGTATTGGATGTGTTAGGGGTCCCACTTTAGTGGCTGTGAAGAGAGCTTGAGTGGGTACCAGTGTTGAAACTGTTTTATGGGATGTTTTGTGGAATCATCCTTAGGATGATTCTGATTGTTGTTATGTGGGCTTGTTGGCAGTGTGTGGGCTTGTCGCTATTGATTGATACTTCTTTTGTTTACTCATAACATATGCATACTGATATGAAATACTGATTATGTGGAATTATGTGTTGATAATTCTGAGGCATGTGTTATTCAATTCTTGAACTTGATTGCATCTCACACTTCACGACTACTTTCCTTATTACTGTTGCATGCATACACTCTTGATATTCTAGCATCGAAATGGAGTGGTATGGAATGTTTTTGGTTCATTGAGACTGGAAAGAAAGGTAATAATACTGTTATGAGATGGTTTAAAAATACTGAGATGATTGATATGACTCGACAAATGAGTCTGAGGCTCTAGCTAGACCGAGGTATTTTCGGCTAGTTGTGAGTTGTATATGAACTTTGCGGGTCTCCCATGTGTCATTTGTATATGGAAAAATCCGATAGAATATGTATATCGGTTGATGTAAAGGTACCTTGCATTCATCCATTTGCATACAATGTATCATGACATTTGTATTAGGATTCCTCTTGTGATTAGGTTTAGGATTCCTATTGTAAAAGGGATGATTATTGTACACTATATATACTTTGATATTAATGAGAAGACTCCACAAGAAAAATTAATATCATCTTACATGGTATCAAGAGTCAAGTAAACCAAAACCCTAGAAAATTTTCGTCTCAGCCGCCTCCACCCCTTCTCCACCGCGGTGCCGCCAAATTTCTAAGTTTACTTCTTCATTCCTCTCTCCTCTAAATGGATATCCCTGATTCTTCCACACCTTCTGACGCTTCTACCTCCACAAATCCCACCACCGCGTTGTCATCCTCTTTTCATCCCGCCCTAACTGTTACCAACATCAAGAATTATATTCTCATCCTTCTTGATCAAGAAAACAGTCTGCATTCTCCTTGGGTTGAACTATTTCGTAATCATGTATGTATCTATAACGTGCTTGATCACATCGATGACATTATTCCGCTCCCTCCGGAGGTTGATGATTCTACTTGGCGTCGTCTAGACGCCGACGTCAAACAGTGGATTTATGGTAGTATTTCTCAGGATCTTGTTCTGACTATCATGAAAACTGGCGCCACAGTCCTTGATTTATGGAACCGCTTGGAGGAAATCTTTCAAGATAACAAGCACACTCGTGCGGAGTATTTGGAGGAACAATTTAACAATACACACCTTAAAAACTTCTCCAATATGACTGAGTACTGCAGATTGTTGAAACTCCTGACGGATCAACTCTCCAACTGTCACGACCCGAACCCGGGCCCGTGACTGGTGCCTTACCCGGACACCCAAGTAGCCATACATCAGAGTAATCAGCGGAACATAACACAAGACATGAAAATATTATGAAGTAAGAAAGAGTAATCTGAGAAAACTTGCCTTTCGGCATATATATAAATCAATTTAAAACCGAACAGTTACATCCTTATTACAACTCTGCCCACAACAGTACTACAGACCTCTAAGAATGATACGACAACAATGGCGGGACAGGGCCCCGCCATACCCCTGAATGTAAATACCTACAACGACAGGACTATACCCGATAAGCCTCGGAGAAACGGAGCTTCCCATACGCTGTGACCACTAAGAGCGAGGATCAACGGTGTACCTCACTGCGGCATGAACGCAGCCCGAAGGAGGTCGATAACAACAGTACCAAGTATGTGAAATCAAAATCGTAAATGAAATCATAGTAGTCTATGTAAAGCGAGACATGTATGATAACCAAACTACAGTTCACAATAAAGAAGCAGTCATGTCAAGTCAGGGACTCACCCCCTCAAGTCATCACTCAAATATAACTATGGGTCTCACGCCCACAACATCAATCATGCCCGTGGAATACCTTCCTCACTGCCGGCAGTCTATGATATAAAAGCACCAAGGAATACACATGAACACCGTGTCCCACTGTTCTAATAAAACCGCATGCAGGTAAGACGGCGCATAGCCGACTACTAACACCCATAGTACTAACAAGGTCATAAATCGTATCATGATATCTGTCTGACCGTCACATGATCAAAGCCGGTCACCGCCATGATATCAAATGTGCGCGTTTAGCCCCGAACTCTCTGCACTCGCATAGGCCAACCTCATAGGCCCGCATGAGGTATAACCCCGCATCGAGGGTAGCTACTCCCCGGCATCCGCCTGGACTCGCAGTCCGCATGGCCACATAGACCGCATGACCATAAAGGCCGCACACTAACCTAGAACTCTCGTAGCTCCGCATAGGTCCCCTGGACACGCATGAGGTATTCTCGAATCATGGTCCCAGACCGCCTGAGTCTACCCCGCATCGGAGGGCAGCTTAACCTCCGGAAACATGTCAAGGTGAGTGGTACAATACCAACATAACGACTGATAGTTAAACAACTTAAGCGCAGTCGAGGGGAAACCCCTTTACACAAACATCACAAGATACTAACATACGTAGCATCCTAGCATGTTTACTTAACAATTCAACAAGAAAGTATTACAAGGCTATCACAAACCAACACAATCAAGTTATACACACAAGGTACTTCCTACTATATGATTAACAAGATCGGGTTTTTATCCCCAAAGTACTTCATACATTAACTCTTTAAAAGATACGTTACTTTCACAGAAGTCACACAATACCCGTAGTATAAAAATAGAGTGACTGTCTTTTTAAGTAAACCAAAACACTTCCCTTTGTAAAATCAAGTAACAACATTATTTTCCAAACGTCCAAGTCTGCCTAATTTCAAATGTTCACGTTTCTTATTTTAGAAAGGTTTCGTAGTTCATAGTTTTATTCATTTAAGAATATAATTCTCTTTTTAAACAATCTGAGAAACATATGCCCTATATGTGAGTAGGTTATTCTTGTTCATAATCAATCTTATTAAGCAGCCATGATCTAAGAAATGTAGTATCATTTTGTCTCATCTTAGCTTCTATGCAGATGGAGGTTTCTACTGGTTTTAATAATACTTCATTAATCAAAACATTTCCCTTTATTAACGCTGCAGTGGTTTGTCGGTACTCATTCTGATTTCAAATCAAGAAAACATTATTCCTTTTAAAAACCAAGTACTCATTACTCACGAATGAGGTTTCACACAAAATTCATATTAATTTAATTAAGTCAAGTCTCTTATCTTTTAAGATCAAGTCTCTTAACTTCTAAAATCAATAAATCATTCATTTTATCTCTCTTAAGCCGTTATACCTAACTTCCCATAACGCTAGTATAACTCTTAAGTTTTTAAAACCAAGTATTACTCTCCTTTCAAAAACAGTTCTTAAGTCTCTTGAAATACTTCAAGATTCTTATTATTCGGGCTTAAGTCAAAAGACATTGCCGTACAACTATGTTCAATTAGCACGCGTACGTCTACCGTACTATATATATATATATTCTTTTTAAAATATCATGCTCAAGAGGATAGGAAGAATCACATACCTCGCGACGATTATCGACTATAAGCAAATCGCTCCACGGCTATAACCCGGCTAGCCTGGTCCACCTTTCAAGTAGCACATGCTACTCACAGAACATTCAACCTATAAAAGGTTATACAAGTCTATCAAAGTCTAGACTACTCGGTAGAATAAATCTAGATACAAGACTCTACGGAAAATTGGGCAGCCCTTCCTACCCACAAACTACAAGTCTCATCATGTCTGATCCATGTAAATGCTGTCAATTCTCTTCTTTAAATTCAGGCTTAAGTCCAAAGACATTGCCGCAAAACTAAGTTCAGTTCTATATATAGTATACTTCAACTATATATTCCTACAACATGTAATTTCCAATTACAATACGGGGACAAGATATTTACCTCGATAAGCCCATAATTATCCAAGTTAAAAATGTCGATCCTGGGCAACGCTTAGCTCTTATTCCGGGTGCTCCAACCCGCTCCAAACAACCCTTAGAAGTTCTACGCAACTTCTTCTTAAGTACTTCAACCAACAGTGAAGATTTTCCTTAGGGTTTCGGTTTGAGACAAAAAGGACATACGGTAGTATTTCCGGGCTCTACGTATAGAGGTATCTTTGGAATACTACAAGGTATACGGCTAAGGTAATTTGGGTATAGTAACAATACTTTGGAGAGTATTTCTACCAAGAGGGGGGTATTTATACGAGACAACACCAAAAAAAGGGGGGTGTATACCCCTCGGCCAACCCCACTAGGAGGGGGGGTACTCTCGGCCAAGGGGGGTGGGGACTCTCGGCTAAAGCCTACAAGGGGGGAGACGAGAACTATAGAGGGAGGGGGGGAAGAGCTTTCAAGACTTAGCACAATTTTGGATGAAGAAGTCTTCACAAAAGGGGGGTATTTATAGGTCAAGAAAAGGCCAACCAATGGCCAAGATCATGCCAAGTAGTAGGCAAGTGTAGGGCTAGGATGTACCCATGTGTACCTTATCCATCTACCCTACCAACCAACACAAAATATCCTACCAACTATATTGCCCAAATCGTCCAAAGGGACGCCCACAATTTCCGCCAATGAGAGGGTGCCAAGTGACGCCCTCTCGTTGGTCCAACACGTTTCGTCTCTCGGAAAAATCCGCAAAAATTAAAAATGACATAGCCGGAATTTTCCCTTCGCAAGTCTAGTAAAACGTTTCGTCGAAAAACGACTCTAATCGGGTGTTGTGCACAAAAATATTCGGCCAAGCCAACTTTAAAGTTCAAATTTCTACGTACGTCCTTACGTACATACTCTGGAAAAATGGGGTATAACATTCTCCCCTCCTTAGAAACATTCGTCCCGAATGTTCCTTCAAAGTCTCAAAACAAACGTGCACCAGTATAGTCTTCACTACTATACTTACGAGAACAATCCTGCCACACCTGGCCACAGAAACACCTGCGCAAATACTTACATCCAAGTCCACGAGGAAACACCTCTAACATCACAAAAGCCCTTACCTGAGGTCTAAAATATACTTCCTTCGCACCTTCTCCTTACAAAAGAAAAGACCACACCTATGTTCTTAACACATGCTCGCTTCTTCCCTTACTCGCCGTACCCTTCTCGTACACTCGAACTCTTTCTCATAACTTACCACATTCTATTCTCGCTTGATTTCCAAAACTCAGATTCTTGTCTCTAACTTGGTCATCATTAACTGGGAACACTCTGGATGGCTCTCCGATACTTTCTCGAACATAACAACACGAAAGACCGGACATACTGCCTCTTATGTCGGACGACAATACTAACTTATAGGCAACTTGGCCTATTCTTCACATGATCTGAAAAGGCTCCGAGTACCTCAGGCTAAGTTTCTTCTGCCTTCCAAAACTCATCACACCCTAGCCACATTCTGCTGAAACCGGTATGAACCAACCATCTGAATCTTGCCAACATCGAACCAATCGACCGGCAACTTACACTTCCGCCTCTAAGGCTTCATAAGGCAAAAACCGAACACTGAAATGGTAGATAAAACACTCCCTCAACAGGAGACAACAATCCTCACAGCTACCCCTGAAATCAAAACACTGGCCCGAGGACGAATACGACACGGAGACTCACCTGAGTTCCTAACCCTGCCTGGTAAAACTTTCCGAAAAAAAAGAAACAGCCGTACCCTGGGCTCCATTGTCTGACATAAGGTGAAAGTAGGCACCCCGTGCAGCCTTACAACCTTCCTGATATAACCATCTCGCATAACCCTCTGCCGAGTAAACGGTCTTGACTGAAAGACACGACGGGCTGACCCTATCGGCCCGACTACTGGTTGAACGCATCCATGAACTCGTACGCTGGTTAACTAAACTTGGGCCTAACACCCTCGTGACCCTACTACCTGGCGGGACCACCACAAACTGACCCCACCATAAAACAGGTCGCGGGTTGACCCGCAGCATGGCCTCAACCCTACCCACTCTCGCGTAAAACACTTACTCCCCGAGCCGGAACAATCTCACTAATCACGTTACGAAAACCTAACGGTCTTCTTAGCTCAACTACCCTCTTTCATATCACGCTACTCAGGGACTTATCCCAAAAACATAGCTCACGTGCACTATGCACTCCGATAAGGGTCAAACATAACAATACATCTTTACCCGAGATGGCCTTACCTCTAAGGTCTCTACGTATAACATTCTAAGGTTCACACTTTTCCTATCCCCCAATCTTTCCCGGTTACTAACCATGATTTCTAATCACAACTAACACACTGCTATCAGAACATAGCACTTATGATATACCCATCTTATCACACATACTGATCTCTCGAGGGTTAAGGATATACCTGAATCTACTGCTTCGCTCCCCTTAGTCGTTCTAATCAAATCTACCCCGTAGGGCGCATAGCTAAGGAAGGTGACGAACTACCCACCGATCCTGAAGGCTAAGTCCTCCTACTAGGACACCCTTTCGACATCAGACCCTGACGGCCGTAGGTACAACAAGTACCAACTAAAAGACGACATTCCGGGATGGCGCCGTCACATCGTCGTGAACAGGAAGAATCGAATCGGCCGGTGGAACCTTCGTGTAGTGTGAACGGAAGCTCGGAGCTCGACCAACTCCTGCATACCCGAACGCCCCGAACCCCGTGGAGGACCTCTGCCTGCGTGGATGTGCGTAATCTAATCTGCAGCGAGGTGACTCGCCTCGAAAGTTACCAAAGGACCTTGCTGCTCGCCTCTTACCAACGTCGCCCGTTAACCCGTCGATCTCTACGTTTCTTGGCTCTTTGGCATAAGCCCGCATACGTGCCATGCTCAAGCCTAGCGAAGAATTACTCTTGCTCAACCTTCTCTTAGATAGTCATCAAGACTTGCGGTACATCGGTATACTCTGGTAGCCAAATCCATAGCTAATGTGAGGTCGCCTCGCAATCTATATTCTCTATCCGGCCGTGGGCGAAGGTTCAAATGTCATGACCGCATGGTAAGGAATCGCCGCCGTGCTAAACTCTGCTGGGGCTAGTGGCGTCAGAACTCCCGAATGAAACACCACCCGGTGATGATTGGGCTGTGCCCTCGTAACCTCTGAACTCTACTCGCGACTCCTCGATCGCGCGCCTCTGGGCGGGTTTGCCTACGCGGAGGCATAACGATAAGGGAAGAAATACGTTAGAGGTCCAACTTACAACACGACTCTAAGGCACGATCTCAGTTGAGAAGAATGGAAACCAATCCTAAGTATCCTATAGCCTCACGATTATTGGTGTGGTGCGCAACACACCGATAATCAAGACTTACTAGATACGGTCTCAGACATCTTCCGAGGATTAATCGCTCACGATACCACTTTTGTCACGACCGAACCTGGCGTGGATCGTGCCTACCCGACACCCAGTAGCCATACATCGAGTAATGTCGAACATAACACAAGACATGAAAATATTATGAAGTAAGCGATGTCTGAGAAAACTTGCCTTTCGGCATATATATAAATCAATTTAAAATCGAACAGTTACATCCTTATTACAACTCTGCCCACAAGATTACTCTACGGACCTAAGAATAATACGACAACAATGGCGGGACGGGGCCGCCATACCTCGAATGTAAATACCTACAACGACAGGGACTATACCATCGATAAGCCTCCGGAGAAACGGAGCTTCCCATATGTTGAACTGTGACCCTAAGAGCGAGGATCAACACTGGTGTACCTCTACCTGCGGCATGAACGCAGCCCCCCGAAGGAGGTCAGTACAACAGGTACCAAGTATGTGAAACTGAAAATACTGTAAATGAAATCATAGTAGTCTATGTAAAGCAGGAGACATGTATGATAACCAAACTACTGATTCACTGATAAAGAAGCCATGTCAAGTCGTGGACTCACGCCTCAGTCATCACTCAAATATAACTATGGGTCTCACGCCCACAACATCAATCATGCCCGTGGAATACCTTCCTCACTGCCGGCAGTCTATGATATAAAAGCACCAAGGAATACACATGAACACCAGGTCCCACCTGTGTTCTAATAAAACCGTACAGGGTAAGTACGAAGGCATAGCCGACTACTAACACCCATAGTACTAACAAGGTCATAAACTGTATCATGATATATGTCTAGACCGTCACATGATCAAAGCTGGTCACTCTCCCGCAGTATCAAATGTGCGCGTCTAGCCCTGGAACTCTCCGCAGCTCCGCATAGGCCAACCTCATAGGCCCGCATGAGGTATAACCCCGCATCGGTAGTGCTACTCCCGGCGTCCGCTCGACTCGCGATCCGCATGGCCACATAGACCGCATGACCATAAAGGTCGCACACTAACCTAGAACTCTCGTAGCTCCGCATAGGTCCCCTGGACCCGCATGAGGTATTCTCGAATCATGGTCCTGCATCACCGAGTCTACCCGCGTCGGAGGCGCCTTAACCTCCGGAAACATGTCAAGGTGAGTGGTACAATACCAACATAACGGCTGATAGTTAAACAACTTAAGCGCAGTCGAGGGGAAACCCCTTTACACAAACATCACAAGATACTAACATACGTAGCATCCTAACATGTTTACTTAACAATTCAACAAGAAAGTATTACAAGGCTATCACAAACCAACACAATCAAGTTATACACACAAGGTACTTCCTACTATATGATTAACAAGATCGGGTTTTTATCCCCAAAGTACTTCATACATTAACTCTTTAAAAGATACGTTACTTTCACAGAAGTCACACAATACCCGTAGTATAAAAATAGAGTGACTGTCTTTTTAAGTAAACCAAAACACTTCCCTTTGTAAAATCAAGTAACAACATTATTTTCCAAACGTCCAAGTTTGCCTAATTTCAAATGTTCACGTTTCTTATTTTAGAAAGGTTTCGTAGTTCATAGTTTTATTCATTTAAGAATATAATTCTCTTTTTAAACAATCTGAGAAACATATGCCCTATATGTGAGTAGGTTATTCTTGTTCATAATCAATCTTATTAAGCAGCCATGATCTAAGAAATGTAGTATCATTTTGTCTCATCTTAGCTTATGCGGATGGAGGTTTCTATTGGTTTTAATAATACTTCATTAATCAAAACATTTCCCTTTATTAACGCTGCAGTGGTTTGTGGCATTTTCATTCGATTTCAAATCAAGAAACATTATTCCTTTTAAAAACCAAGTACTCATTACTCACGAATGAGGTTTCACAAAATTCATATTAATTTAATTAAGTCAAGTCTCTTATCTTTTAAGATCAAGTCTCTTAACTTCTAAAATCAATAAATCATTCATTTTATCTCTCTTAAGCCGTTATACCTAACTTCCCATAACGCTAGTATAACTCTTAAGTTTTTAAAACCAAGTATTACTCTCCTTTCAAAAACAGTTCTTAAGTCTCTTGAAATACTTCAAGATTCTTATTATTCGCTTAAGTCAAAAGACATTTGCATAACTATGTTCAATTAGCACGCGTACGTCTACCGTACTATATATATATATATTCTTTTTAAAATATCATGCTCAAGAGGATAGGAAGAATCACATACCTCGCGACGATTATCGACTATAAGCAAATCGCTCCACGGCTATAACGGCTTCTGGTCCACTTTCAAGTAGCACATGCTACTCACAGAACATTCAACCTATAAAAGGTTATACAAGTCTATCAAAGTCTAGACTACTCGGTAGAATAAATCTAGATACAAGACTCTACGGAAAATTGGGCAGCCCTTCCCTACCCGTCAAACTACACAAGTTCATCAGAATACACCCCATGTAAGTACACCCAATTCTCTTCTTTAAATTCAGGCTTAAGTCCAAAGACATTGCCGCAAAACTAAGTTCAGTTCTATATATAGTATACTTCAACTATATATTCCTACAACATGTAATTTCCAATTACAATAGGGGGACAAGATATTTACCTCGATAAGCCCATAATTATCCAAGTTAAAAATGTCGATCCTGGGAAACGCTTAGCTCCTATTCCGGGTGCTCCAACCCGCTCCAAACAACCCTTAGAAGTTCTACGCAACTTCTTTTTAAGTACTTCAACCAACAGTGAAGATTTTCCTTAGGGTTTCGGTTTGAGACAAAAAGGACATACGGTAGTATTTTCGGGCTCTACGTATAGAGGTATCTTTGAAATACTACAAGGTATACGGCTAAGGTAATTTGGGTATAGTAACAATACTTTGGAGAGTATTTCTACCAAGAGGGGGCTATTTATACGAGACAACACCAAAAGGGGGGGGTGTATACCCCTCGGCCAACCCCACTAGGAGGGGGGGTACTCTCGGCCAAGGGGGGGTGGGGACTCTCGGCTAAAGCCTCACAAGGGGGGGGGGGGGAGACGAGAACTATAGAGGGAGGGGGGGAAGAGCTTTCAAGACTTAGCACAATTTTGGATGAAGAAGTCTTCACAAAAGGGGGGTATTTATAGGTCAAGCAAAGGCCAACCAATGGCCAAGATCATGCCAAGTAGTAGGCAAGTGTAGGGCTAGGATGTACCCATGTGTACCTTATCCATCTACCCTACCAACCAACACAAAATATCCTACCAACTATATTGCCCAAATCGTCCAAAGGGACGCCCACAATTTCCGCCAATGAGAGGGTGCCAAGTGGCGCCCTCTCGTTGGTCCAACACGTTTCGTCTCTCGGAAAAATCCGCAAAAATTAAAAATGACATAGCCGGAATTTTCCCTTCGCAAGTCTAGTAAAACGTTTCGTCGAAAAACGACTATAATCGGGTGTTGTGCACAAAAATATTCTGCCAAGCCAACTTTAAAGTTCAAATTTCTACGTACGTCCTTACGTACATACTCTGGAAAAACGGGGTATAACACCAACGTCGACACGCATGTCTCGGACACTAAAATGGTGTTGCAATTGATTGCAAGATCCAACGCCGCCAGAAAACTCTCAACCACAGCAGGGACGCGGTGGAAAGGTCCACGCCAGAATAGACTGTGGTCGTGGCAAGGGTCGCGGACAGCAGAATCAGCAGCAACAACAACAGGGCCCGCAGAATTAGTTCAGCGCCGAGGTGCCCCAACAGTATTCGTACAGCACTGCGGCGCCGCCGCCGTTCCAGTACCAGCAACCCTTCAACCAGTTCTCCCAAGATGGGTTGTTTGGACTGCTCGACCCACCGGCAAGTTCGATACCGCAAAGAAGCCCACTTCACGCACGGCCCGGTTCAGCCTCACCCGTAGCGCGGCTGAGTTGGGTCGGGCCTTGGCGATCTTAATATGCACGATCGACAACAACTGGTACATGGACTCCGGAGCCATTTCTCACCCCACCCGGTATGCAGGTAATATTCTCAAACTGTTTGGTTTAAGGCATCCTCAATTTGTGACAGTTGGTAGTGGCCACCGCATTCCAGTAAAGGGTTATGGTACATCCTACACACCACATATAATTAAGAATCTCATCTCTATCCACAAATTTACTCGTAATAATTATGTCACTGTTGATTTTGACCCTTTTGGTTTCACTGTAAAGGATCTTCATATGGGGACACCTCTTACGAGATGCAATAGCACGGAGGATCTATATCCATTCACTCCCACCTCCGCTGTCAGATCGAGCTCTCCCATCTCTCTAGCAGTCATTTCTTCTTCCACATGGCATAATAGGCTTGGTCATCCAGGAGCCCCGGTTTTTAATTTTCTTATAAGCAATAATTTCATTACTTGTAATGGGAAACTTGCCCAAAACTGTGTTTCTTATTCGTTAGGCAAACATACTCATCTTCCGTTTAAATCATCTACTAATGTCACTTTTGCACCTTTTGATATTATATATGCCGATTTATGGACATCACTTGTTGCTAGTTCTCTCGGTCATAAATATTATCTTATCTTTGTCACGACCCATTCCGGGGCCCGTGACTGGTGCCTTACCGGGGCACCCAAGTAGTCATACATCAGAGTAATCAGCGGAAATATAAAACAAGACATGAAACAGTTTATAAAATAAGACACAGTTTAAGTGAGAAAACATCGCCTTTCGGCGTATATATATAAACATGGTTTAGCGATTACATCCGATCTTCGCATAACATGACTACTGCACCTCTAAGGAAATATACAACTATGGCGGGACGGGGCCCGCCATACCTGTCGTACAAAACTATCTACAACAGGGAGATCATACCCAAAAGTAGAGCCTCCGGAAAGGATGGAGCTCCTGACACCAACGTAGAGATCCTAAGAATGTGGATCTAGCACCTGCTTACCCTTACCTGCGGCATGAACGCAGCCCCCCGAAGGAGGTCAGTACAACAGGTACTAAGTATATGAAACTGTAAAATACTTAAATGAAAACATATCATTTTAAAATCAGTTTTGCAAGTATGTATGAAACAACCAAGGGGACCGCACATAGTGCCACATCATAAATAAGAGCAACAATAGGTAAACTGTAACAGGTCTTTTCTAGGCTGCGAATGATCGAAGCAGGGCCAATTTCCCGTAGTATCACCATGCAAGCCTAATCCTAGACTCTCGTAGTCCGCATAGGCCACTCACATAGGCCCGCATAGGGTACATAACCCCGCATCGAGGGTAGCTACTCATCGGCGTAAATCGCCCCGACTCGTAGTCCGCATGGCCACATAGACCGCATGAGGTATAACCCGCATCACTAACACGGAACTCCGTAGCTCGTATAGGTCCCTTGAACCCGCATGAGGTATTCTCGAATCATGGTCCTGCATCACTGAGTCTACCCGCGTCGGAGGCGCCTTAACCCCTGTAATATGTCAAGAGGTGAGTGATAGTACACTAACATAACACTTATCTTTAAACAACATAAGCACAACAAGAATACTCTCTTATACAAACGTTACAAGACACTAAACACATAGCATCATATCATGTCTACTTATCAAACCATCTTATTATTCTTTTCACAATTCAATATAAGTGCATTATAAACACATAGGCAAACTGCTTCTTTTATCATTCTTAAGTGGTTATACTTAACTTCCCATAAAGCTAGTATAACTCTTAAGCTTACATTTAAAACTCAATTAGTTCTCTTACATTAAAAATGATTCAAGATTCTTTTGAAATGCTTTGATTCTTTATTATTCAGCTTAAGCGTGAGGCATTGCCGTAAGTATTATTCGAGCTTAAGCGTGAGGCATTGCCGTAGTTATTATTCGATTAACACGTATGCGTCACCGTACTACATATATATTGTAAAATATCATGCTTTAGGAAGAATCACATACCTTCTCGTGAAAACCACCGCCAAGTTGAATATGTCGCAGAGAATCACTATAATAGTCGACACGCCTATCAACGTTCGGACTACTTTGTATGATTCTAAACAGAGGTTCTATATCCTACGGAAAATTGGGCGTCTTTACTGCGGTGAGCTACTCAAGTCTCAGTGAAAACAGTCTATGTAAATCTGGTTTGATTATTCTTCTTTAAACCCTTCTACGTGATAACAGTTCAATTCTACGCAATATTCTTCTAAGTATCTAATACTTATTCTTATACTACTACAGAAGTATTCTCTAATTCAAAAGAGGTTAGGATTAGTTACCTCGGTAAGCCCAATAATATCCTAGATAAAGTCGCGCTGAGCAAGGTTTTGCTCTAAGTTGTATGCTCGAGAAACCTTAGAAGTTCTTCACAACTTCTACTAAGTACTAAGGGATTTGGGCTAGGGTATTTTGGGCATTATAACAATACAAGAAGGCAACTTTTCTACCAAGGGAGGGGGGTAGATTTCGGCTAGGCTAGGGGGGGCCCTCGCCCAAACTTCAAAGGGAGGGGTAGGAGGCTTTGGACGAAAAGCTTTAGAGAGAGGGGGAGGGATTTTTCAAGACTTGGAAATTGATTTGTGGATGAAGAACTCTTCATCCAAATGGGGGTATTTATAGGTCAAGACATGGCCAACCAATGGCCAAGATTTAGCCAAGTGCTAGGCAAGTGTAAGGTCAAGATTAGGGCAAGTGTCCTTGGCCAACTTGCACACAAAATATCCTACCTAATCCTTGACTTGTGCAAAGGCACAAAAAAATGTGCCAACCTTGTCCAATTCGTCCAATGGACGATTTCAAGTCCACCAATTGGAGGGTGCCAAGTGTCGCCCTCCCGTTGGTCCAAAATGTTTCGTCTCTCGGAAAAATCCGCAAAAATTAGAAAGGGCATAGCCGGAATTTACCCTACGAAAGCTGTGGAAACGTTTCGTCGGAAAACTATTCGTTTTGTGAGTTGTGCCAAAAAAAAACGTTTTGTGCCTAAACTTTAAGGCTAGACTTTTGTACGTATTCCCACGCATACTGGAAATACGGGTATAACATTCTCCTCCTTAGAAACAGTCGTCCCGATTGTTCCTTCCCAAGACAGTTCACGATAAGATTCTTCATAACTTAAACAGTTGCAAATGCCACACACGGCCTCAGAACAACAGTTAGGCATAAACGATAATGAAGATTTACGGTAGGAAAAGTGAATTACCGGAGGTGTGGGGAATAGGTGAGGATACTTCGCCTCATGTCTTCCCGGCTTCCCAAGTCATCTCCTCTCGAGCTCGTTCGCCACAAGACTTTGTGGAAGCCACGCCCTTGGTCCGCAGACGCCTAACCGACGATCGATTATCGCTATGGGAACCTCTCATACGATAACCCCCGGCCACTGGACATCGCCAATCGGTGCACTCTAGATGGATCCCGATACATCTCCTCAAAGATAGATACGTGAAAAATCGGATGCACCGCCTCCGGATCGGACGGCAGATCTAACTCATGTGCAACCTTGCCTACCTGCGGACAATCTGAAACGGCCCAATGTACCTTGGTGAGTTTCCTTCTTCCGAATCTCATCACACCCTTCATGGGTGACACCTTTAGGAAAACCCAATCATGAACCTCGAACTCAAGATGCCGACGACGATGATCTGCATACGACTTGCCGACTCGAGTCATTAATAGCCGCTCGGATAAGCTTCACCTTATCCATCGCTTTGCACCAAATCTGGTCCCACTAGCACCTCGCCCACATTGAACCAACCTATAGGCGATCCGCACTTCCTCCCATACAAGGCCTCATAAGGCGCCATCCGAATCGGAGTGGTAGCTATTATTGTACGCGAACTCAACTAGAGGCAAATGATCCTCGGCTACCCTGAGTCGATAACACGGGCTCGCGACATATCCTCAAGAGTCCGGATAGTGCGCTCGGCCTGTCTGCATGCGTGGATGGAATGCGATGCTCGTGCTCACCGCGTCCCTAAACCTCTCTGAAAGGACCTCAGTTAGCCGTGGCGGGCTCCTGCATGCGATATGATCGAAATAGGGACTCCATGCGGTCGACGATCTCTCGGATGTAAAGTCCGCATAATCCTCAGAAAAAGTTGTCCCGACGGGAAGAAAGTGGGCTGATTTCACACCGTCGACGATAACCCATATAGAATCATGTCTCCTCCGAGTGCGAGGTAACCGTGACAAAGTCCATGTTGATTACCTCCCACTTCGGTCGGGATCTCGATAAATCGCTCAGAACAAACCACCGTGCCTCCGGTGCTCTACCTTCACTGCGACAACACGGGCCGAGCTACGAACTCGCAACGTCCTCTTCAAGCCATCCCACCAATACGGATCTAAGGTCGTGGTACATCTTGGTCGACCGGATGGATAGAGTAACGCAGCGTGTGCTTCCCCAGAACTCCGCTAGAAGTCACAAACATCCGGAACACACAACACGCCCTCAAACCTTAGCACCCGTGGTGCTACCTCAAAAGGACCGCGCCTCACGAAGAGTCAGATCACGATATCGAATCAAAGCCGGATCTCGAACTGTTGCCTCTTCACCTCCTCGACGATGGAAGACTCGGCAACCTCACGAACTCTAACCCCATCGCTATCGTAATCAATCAAACGGACACCAAGACTCGCTAATCGATGCAAATCACGAACCATGTCCTCCTCTCTAGCCGCACATCGATAGGCTCCCATCGACCTACGACTAGAGCATACGCCACAACATTGGCCTTCCCGGGTGGTACAGGATATCAACATCGTAATCCTTAAGCAACTCTAACCACCGTCTGCATCGTAAGTTCGGCTCCTCTGGTGAAGATATCTTCGGAGGCTCTTGTGGTGCGTAAATATCCACGTGAACCCCATACAAATAGTGCCTCCGGATCTTCAACGCGTGAATCACGCCGACTCCAAATCATGGGTGGGGTAGTTCCTCGTGTTTCTTCACCGTCGGGATGCATATGCTATAACCCCGCCATGCCGCATCAACACATCCCAACCCGATGCCCGACGATCGCAATACGACATAACCATCCGGACCTCCGGAAGAGTAAGAACGGCGGTCGTCGGTCTCTCTTTCAAAGAATCGAAACCCCGCCACAAGCATCGTCATCGAAACTTGGCGCTTACGAGTCAGCCTAGTCAATGGTGCAGATAGAAGCAAACTTCTCCACGAACCGATAATATCTGCAAGGCCCAAGCGCGAACCTCGCCGGAGTAGTAGGTCTAGGCCAAGTCCTCGATCGCCGATCTTGGCGTATCCACTGAATGCCATCAGCCGACTAATATGCCCAAGAAACGCCATCAAGTCAACCAAAACTCACATTTGGAAAACTTGGCGTACAGCTGGTCTCGAGAAGCACAAGACTGATCGCCAAATGCTCGCATGCTCCTCGCCTGGCGAGAATAAACCAAGATATCATCAATGAACACTATCACAAACGTGTCAAAATGGTTTGAACACTCGGTTCATCAAATCCATGAATACCACGGAGCATTGGTCAACCCAAAAGACATGACCACGAACTCATAATGCCCGCACGGTCACGAATGCGATCCTAGGGACATCCACCTCTCGACTGCACTGATGATAGCGGCCGTAGATCAATCTTGGAGAAGCATCTCGCACCGAACCGGTCGAACAAATCATCAATCACGGGAAGGGTATCATTCTTAATGGTCACCTTGTTCACTGTAATCAACACACATGCGCGGCGTCGCCCTTCTTCTTTACGAACAATCTGGCGCTCCCGGGGAGAAACACTAGGCTGATGAAGCCGCTTCTCCAAAGAAATCTCTAAGCTGATCCTTCAACTCTCTCAACTCGGCAGGTGCCATTCTGTATGGCGGAATGGAAATAGGTCGAGTGTCTGGCAATATGTCAATACAAAACTCAATCTCCTCTCGGGAGGATACCCGGAGGTCGTGCGGAAACACGTGCGGGAACTCTCGACCATTTGGGCGACGGAAAATCTGGTACCGCAGCTTCAGTATCAAACACCCGAACGAGATGGTAGATATTGTTATACCCCGTATTTCCAGAGTATGTACGTAAGGGAATATGTACGAAAGTCTAGCCTTAAAGATAAGCCTTGGACGTTTTTATTTGTACACAACTCACTAAAAGAATCGTTTCCACGAAAACGTTTCCACGACTTTCGTAGAGTAAATTCGGCTATGCCATTTCTTATTTTGCGGATTTTTCAGAGGCGAAACATTTTGGACCAACGGAGAGGGCAACACTTGGCACCTCCCATTGGTGGACTTGAATCGTCCATTTGGACGAATTGAAGAACCCAGCACGTTTTTGTGCCTTGTGCACAAGTCAAGGGTTGGTAGGATATTTGTGTTTAGTTAATCCTCACCCTACACTTGCCTTGCACTTGTCTTAATCTTGGCCATTGGTTGGCCACTTCTTGACCTATAAATACCCCTTAGAGATGAAGAGTTCTTCATCCACAAATCTTCCAAGTCTTGAAAAATCATCTCCTCTCCCTTTGTAGTCTTTTCGTCCAAAACACCTCCCTCCTCCCTTGTGAGGCCCTTGGCGAATACCCCCTCTAGCCTAGTAGTTTGGCGGGGCCCCTAGCCTAGCCAAAAATCTACCCCCCTCCCGTGGGAGAAAAGTTACCTTCGTGTATCGGTATAATTGCCAAAAAAACCTATCCCAAATACCTTAGTACGTAGTAGAAGTTGTGAAGAAATTCGAAGGTTCTGGAGCATACAACTTAGGAGCAAAACCTTGCTCAGGCGCGACTTTTTCTAGGATATTATTGGGCTTACCGAGGTAATAATCCTAACCCTCTTTTGTATTAGAGAATGCATACTGTAGAAGTATAAGAATAAGTATTAATCACTTAGAAGAATATCACAGAATAGAATTGAATTGTTACCACAGTAGAAGGGTTTGAAAGATGAATAATCAAATCGTACTTACATAGAATTTGTTTTCACGATGAACTTATATAGCTCACGGGTAGGAAGTCTTTGCCCAACTTTCCATAGAATTGTGAACCCTCTGTTTAGAATGACCTTGAGTAGTCTTTGATAGATATCCGTGACTATTATGGTGACTCTGCGCGACATATTCACTTGGCGGTGGTTTTATTTGAGAAGGTATGTGATTCTTCCTAAAGCATGATATTTTACAATATATATAGTACGGTGACGCATACGTGTGTTAATCGAATAATAAATATGGCAATGTCTTTGACTTAAGCTCGAATAATACTTACGGAATGCCTCGGCTTAAGCCCGAATAATACTTACTAAGATGCCTCACGGCTTAAGCTGAATAATAAAGAATCGAAAACATTTCAAAAGACTCTTGAATCATATTAATGAAGAGAACTAATTGGTTTTAAAGCGAGCTTAAGAGTTATACTAGCTTTATGGGAAGTAAGTATAACCACTTAAGATTGATAAAAGAAACAAGTTTGCCTATGTGTTTATAATGACTTATATTGTGAAAAGAATAATAAGATGGTTTGATAAGTAGACATGATATGATGCTATGTGTGTTAGTATCTTGTAACGTTTGTATAGGTGAGTATCCTTGTTGTGCTTATGTTGTTTAAAGATAAGTTGTTATGTTAGTATACTATCACTCACCTCTTGAGATGATACAGGGGTTAAGCCCTCCGTCTGGGGTAGACTCAGTGATGCAGGACCATGATTCGAGAATACCTCATGCGGGTCGGGGGCCTATGCGGAGCTACGAGAGTTCCGTGTTAGTATGCGGGGTTATGCCTCATGCGGTCTATGTGGCCATGCGACAGCGAGTCGGGGACGATGCAGGAGTAGCTACCGATGCGGGGTTATACCTCATGCGGGCCCGTGTGAGTGGCCTATGCGGACTCGAGTCGTGATTAGGCTTGCGAGAATGATAATACGCGAGTGGCCTGCTTGAATCATTCGCGACCTAGAAAACACCTATTACAGTTTACCTATTGTTGCTCTTGTTTGTGATGTGGCACTATGCGGTTTCCTGATTTCTTCATACATATTTGTAAACCGGTTTTAAAAAGTGTTATGATTTCATTTAAGTACTTCTGATTTCACATACTTAGTACTGTTGTCTTGACCTCCTTGAGGGCTGCGTTCATGCCAGGTAAGGCGGCAGTGCTAGATCCGCATCCTTAGGATCTACGTTGGTGTCGGGAGCTCCATCTCTTGGAGGCTCTACTTTTGGTATGATCTCCTGTTGTAGATAGTTTTATGCGATAGTGGTATGGCGGGGCCCTGTCGCCATAGTTGTATATTTCCTTAGAAGTGCAGTAGTCATGTTGTATGCGATGTCGGATGTAGCGCTAAACCATGATTATATATATACGCCGAAAGCGATACTCTCACATAAGCGTGTCTTACTTTATAAAGCGTTTCATGTCTTGTTTTATATTTCCGATTACTCGATGTATGACTACTTGGGTGCCGGTAAGGCACGATCACGGGCGAACAGTCGTGACAAAAGTGGTATCGAAGCGATTAATCCTCGGAAAGTGTCTGCACCGTATCTAGTAGAGTCTTGATTATCGGTGTGTTGTGCACCACACCAATAATCGAGGCTATAGGATATTTAGGATTGGTTTCCATTCTTCTCATTCGAGATCGTGCTTTAGAGGCGTGTTATAGGTTGGACCCTCTAACGTATTCCTTTCCCGTATGATTATGCCTCCACGTAAACCGGGCCCGAGAAGGGCAAAGCGGCCAGGAGTCGCTAGCAGACACCCAGTCACGAGGGCTCAGCCCGATCTATACCGAGACGGCGAGTTCTATGGCGCCGCCCGGCCAGCGAGACCACGGTACCCACACCTCATCCCCACGGCTGGGCGGAGAGTTAGGGTACAAGGAGATGGCCCGACTTTTGGCTAAAGTTGTGGCCCGTCGAGAGAAGGCTGGACGCGGCGGTTCAGTTCAGCTCAGCTCGATCGTACCGTTGCTCACCCGAGGGCAGAGAGTTTGAGGCTACGAGACTTCTTGAGTTGTAGCACGGAGTTTTATGGGTCGGCGGGAGGATGATCCGCAGGAGTTCATCCGTCGCCTGAAGGATTTTGAGAGTGATCAGGGCGTCGGAGACCGAGTCCGTGATCTTTGGTTCACATAGGCTGCGTGATACCGCAGTCGATTGGTTTGATTCATGGGAGTTATCCCGGGGAGAGCACGCGCCCCCAGCTACTTGGGATGAGTTCTCGGAGGCTTTCCTCACTCACTTCTTGCCTCGCGGATGAGGAGGCGCGGTGATAGATTTTACTTCGAGGCAGAGAGGGCCTTGTCGAGTACAATGTCGAGTTTGATTCATTGGCCCGATATGTCCCAGCATTGGTAGCGAATATGGAGGATAGGGTGCACCGCTATGTCACGGGCTGAAGCGACTATATGGCGAAGTCATGTGCGGGGTTTCTCTCGGTAGGGTATGGACATTACCGCGTGCGAGCTCACGCCGCTTGGATGCGAGGCGAGGTCGGCGAGTGGGCGACGGCGAGAAGAAGGCGGGGCGGGAGGTCTTCCGGTGGTTATCGTGGTGGCGGCCTCAGCAGCCTAGATCTGGGTCGCACCACGGCTCGAGCACTCCTGCCGTCCGGCCTGGCCCGAGTTTTCGAGGCGCCAGGGCCCTGGGCTTCACGTCGAGTAGCGAGTGCGGCGTCGGGACCACCCCCCAGTGTGGCCGATGCGGTGGATCCCATTACGGGAAGTGTGGTACTACTTTTGGAGCTTATTCTGATTGTGGCCAGCAGGTCACTTTGCGGATTGTCCGGCCGGCGGCCCGGTGGTAGGGCTCGACGCCGAGTTACATTGCGCTTCATCATCTCCTCTGATTACTCGCCCCGGGCGTGGTGCTCGTGGGTCGCCAGGTCGCGGCAGGTCGTGGCTCGGGTCCCGATTCTAGCGGTCCTCGAACCGCATCTATGCTTTGTCGGTAAGCGACAGATCGGAGGCCTCACCGATGTAAATCACAGTACCTTATCGATTCAGGTTTGATGTGTATGCTTTGATAGATCCGGGTTCTACTCGTCTATATATCTCCCTTGTTGCTAGTAGGGTAGGGTAGAGCACGAGTCCATAGACCCTTTCGAGTAGCTACGCGATGGGTGATTCGGTGATAGCTCGGCGGGTATATAGGGCTTGTCTGTGACCATTCTGATCGTCGGACCGCGGCGACTTGATAGAGTTGGAGATGATTGACCGGCGTGATTATGGGGATGGATTGGCTAGCTTCTTGCTATGCCAATGTAGACTGAGAGAGAGAGTAGCGGTTCGGTTTCTGAGGCCGGTTGTTGAGTGGGAGGAGCACGGTATCGCCGGGGGTAGGTTTATTTCCTACCTCAAGGCTATGAAGATGGTGCGAAGGGTATATCTACCATCTAGTTCGAGTGTTTGATCACGAGGCGGTACCAGATTTTGATCGATTCCGTAGTCAGCGAGTTCCCAGACGTGTTCCCAGATGACCTCCCGGGTATCCCTCCTGAGAGGGAGATTGAGTTTTGTATTGACATATTGCCAGATACTCGGCCTATTTCCATTCCGCCATACAGAATGGCACCTGCCGAGTTGAGAGAGCTGAAGGACCAGCTGAGGGATTTTCTGGAGAAGGGCTTCATTAGGCCCGATATTTCCCGGAAGCGCGTGTGTTCGTGAAGAAGAAGGGCGGACGCTGCGCATGTGTTGATTCTGAGCGGTGAACAAGGTGACCATTAAGACGATACCCCTTCCCGGGATTGATGATTTGTTCGACGATTGCGGCGCGAGATGTTTCTCAAGATTGATCTGCGTCGCTATCATCGAGTTCGTGTCGAGAGGTGGATGTCCCTAGGATTGCATTCGGACGATGCGGGCATTATGAGTTCGTGGTCATGTCTTTTGGGTTGACGATGCTCGGCGGTATTCATGGATTTGATGAACCGAGTGTTCAAACCATTTTGGACACGCGTTTGTGATAGTGTTCATTGATGATATCTTGGTTTATTCTCGCTCGAGCGAGCATGCGAGCATTTGAGAGGCTGTCTTGTGATTCTCGAGGGCAGCGGTTATGCGCCAAGTTTTCCAAATGTGAGTTTTGGTTGACTTGATGGCGTTTCTTGGGCATATTGTCGGTGATGACATTCGAGTTGATACGGCAAGATCGGCGATCGGGACTTGGCCTAGACCTACTACTCGGCGAGAGGTTCGCGATTTACGGGCCTTGCAGGATATTATCGGTTCGTAGAAGTTTGCTTCTATCTCTACACCATTGACTAGTGACTCGGAAGGCGGCCAAGTTTGATGGTGATGCTTGTGGCGGGGCTTCGATTCTTTGAAAAGAGGCGGCATCGCCCGTTCTTACTCTTCCGGAGGTCGGATGGTTATGTGTATTGTGATCGTCGAGCATCGGGTTGGGATGTGTGTTGATGCAGCATGGCGGGGTTATAGCATATGCATCCCGACGGTGAAGAAACACGAGGAACTACCCCACCCATGATTTGGAGTTGGCAGCGGTGATTCACGCTTTGAAGATCTGGAGGCACTATTTGTATGGGGTTCACGTGGATATTTACACAGACCACAAGAGCCTCCAGTATATCTTCAGCCAGAGGGAGCTGAACTTGCGGCAGAGACGGTGGTTAGAGTTGCTTAAGGATTACGATGTTGATATCCTGTACCACGGGAAGGCGATGTTGTGGCGGATGCTCTTAGTCGTAGGTCGATGGGAGCCTATCGGATGTGCGGCTAGAGAGGAGGGACATGGTTCGTGATTTGCATCGATTAGCGAGCCTTGGTGTCCGTTTGATTGATTACGATAGCGATGGGGTTAGAGTTCGTGAGGTTGCGAGTCTTCCATCGCCGAGGAGGTGAAGAGGCAACGATTCGAGATCGGCTTTGATTCGATATCGTGTCTGACTCTTCGTGAGGCAAGGGTCCTTGAGGTAGCACTGATGGGGTGCTAAGGTTTGAGGCGGTATGTGTTCGGATGTTTGAGGACTTGGCAGAGTTCTTGGGGAAGCACACGGTAGCGTTACTCTATCCATCCGGTCGACCAAGATGTACCACGACCTTAGATCTGTGTATTGGTGGGATGGCTTGAAGAGGGCGTTGCGAGTTCGTAGCTCGGTGCGTGTTGTCGGTGAAGGTAGAGCACGAGGCACGGTGGTTTGTTTGACGATTGAGATCCCGACACGGAAGTGGGAGGTAATCAACATGGATTTCATCACGGGATTACCTCGCACTCGGAGGAGACATGATTCTATATGGGTTATCGTCGACGGTGACGAAATCAGCCCACTTTCTTCCGTCGGGGCGACTTTTAGGTGAGGATTATGCGGACTTTACATCAGAGAGATCGTCGGTGCATGGAGTCCCTACTGATCATATCGCACGAGAGCCCGATTCACGGCTAACTTCAGAGATCCTTCCGAGAGGAGTTTAGGGGCCTTGAGTGAGCACATCGCTTTTCATCCAGCAGACGGACAGACGGCGAGCGCACTATCCGACTCTTGAGGATATCTGCGAGCTTTGTGTTATTGACTTCGATGGTAGTTGGGAGGATCATTTGCCTCTAGTTGAGTTCGCATATAATAATAGCTACCACTCCGGTATTCGGATGGCGCCTTATGAGGCCTTGTATGGGAGGAAGTGCGGTCGCCTATAGGTTGGTTCGATGTGGGCGAGGGGCGGCTAGTGGGACGGTTGATACAGCGATGGATAAGGTGAAGCTTATCAAGGCGGCTATTGGCGGCTCGAGTCGGCGAAGTCGTATGCAGATCATCGTCGTCGGCATCTTGAGTTCGAGGTTCATGATTGGGTTTTCCTAAAGGTGTCACCCATGAAGGGTGTGATGAGATTCGGGAAGAAGAAACTTCGGCCCAGTACATCGGGCGTTTGATTGTCGCGAGGTAGGCAAGGTTGCCTATGAGTTGGATCTGCCGTCCGTCCGGAGGCGGTCATCCGGTTTTCACGTATCTATCTTTGAGAGATGTATCGGGGATCCATCTAGGGTACACCCGATTGACGATGTCCAGTGACCAGGGGTTATCGTATGAGGAGATTCCATAGCGATAGTCGATCGTCGAGTTAGGCGTCTGCGGACCAAGGACGTGACTTACGTCAAAGTCTTGTGGCGGAACGAGCTCAGGGAGGAGATGACGTGGGAAGCCGAGGAGGACATGAGGCGGAAGTATCCTCACCTATTCCCCACACCTCCAGGTAAATTCACTTTCCTACTTGTAAATTTTCGTTATCGTTTCTGCCTAAGTGTTGCTCTGTGGCCGTGTGTGGCATTTACAACTGTTTAAGCTTCTTCGATAACTGTCTTGGGAAGGAACATTCGGGACGAATGTTTCTAAGGGGGGGAGAATGTTATACCCCGTATTTCCAGAGTATGTACGTAAGGGAATATGTACGAAAGTCTAGCCTTAAAGATAAGCCTTGGACGTTTTTATTTGTACACAACTCACTAAAAGAATCGTTTTCCGACGAAACGTTTCCACAGCTTTCGTAGAGTAAATTCCGGCTATGCCATTTCTTATTTTTGCGGATTTTTCCGAGAGACGAAACATTTTGGACCAACGGGAGGGCAACACTTGGCACCCTCCCATTGGTGGACTTGAATCGTCCATTTGGACGAATTGAAGAACCCTTGGCACGTTTTTTGTGCCTTGTGCACAAGTCAAGGGTTGGTAGGATATTTGTGTTTAGTTAATCCTCACCCTACACTTGCCTTGCACTTGTCTTAATCTTGGCCATTGGTTGGCCACTTCTTGACCTATAAATACCCCCTTAGAGATGAAGAGTTCTTCATCCACAAATCTTCCAAGTCTTGAAAAATCCTCTCCTCTCCCTTTGTAGTCTTTTCGTCCAAAACACCTCCCCCTCCCCTTGTGAAGGCCCTTGGCCGAATACCCCCCCCCCTCTAGCCTAGTAGTTTGGCCGAGGCCCCCCCCCTAGCCTAGCCAAAAATCTACCCCCCCTCCCTTGGTAGAAAAGTTACCTTCTTGTATCGTTATAATGCCCAAAATACCCTAGCCCAAATACCTTAGTACTTAGTAGAAGTTGTGAAGAACTTCTAAGGTTCTGGAGCATACAACTTAGAGCAAAACCTTGCTCAGTGCGACTTTTCTAGGATATTATTGGGCTTACCGAGGTAATAATCCTAACCTCTTTTGTATTAGAGAATGCATCTGTAGAAGTATAAGAATAAGTATTAATCACTTAGAAGAATATCACAGAATAGAATTGAGCTGTTACCACAGTAGAAGGGTTTGAAAGATGAATAATCAAATGTACTTACATAGGATGTTTTCTGATGAACTTATATAGCTCAGGGTAGGGAAGTCTGCCCAACTTTCCATAGAATTGTGAACCTCTGTTTAGAATGACCTTGAGTAGTCTTTGATAGATATACGTGACTATTATAGGTGACTCTGCGTGCGACATATTCACTTGGCGGTGGTTTTTGAGAAGGTATGTGATTCTTCCTAAAGCATGATATTTTACAATATATATAGTACGGTGAAGCGTACATGTGTTAATCGAATAATAACTATGGCAATGTCTTTGACTTAAGCCCGAATAATACTTACGGCAATGCCTCGGCTTAAGCTGAATAATACTTACGGCAATGCCTCACTACTTAAGCTGAATAATAAGAAGCGAAAACATTTCAAAAGACTCTTGAATCATATTAATGAAGAGAACTAATTGGTTTTAAAGCGAAGCTTAAGAGTTATACTAGCTTTATGGGAAGTAAGTATAACCACTTAAGATTGATAAAAGAAACAAGTTTGCCTATGTGTTTATAACGGACTTATATTGTGAAAAGAATAATAAGATGGTTTGATAAGTAGACATGATATGATGCTATGTGTGTTAGTATCTTGTAACGTTTGTATAGGTGAGTATCCTTGTTGTGCTTATGTTGTTTAAAGATAAGTTGTTATGTTAGTATACTATCACTCATCTCTTGAGATGATTCCGGGGGTTAAGCTGCCCTCCGTTGCGGGGTAGACTCAGGCGGTCTGGGACCATGATTCGAGGATACCTCATGCGGGTCCTGGGGGCCTATGCGGAACTACGAGAGTTCCAGGTTAGTGTGCGGGGTTATGCCTCATGCGATCTATGTGGCCATGCGGACAGCGAGTCGGGGCGATGCCAGGAGTAGCTACCCTCGATGCGGGGTTATACCTCATGCGGGCCCGTGAGTGGCCTATGCGGACTCGAGTCGAGGATTAGGCTTGCGAGAATGATAATACAGGCGAGTGGCCTGCCGAATCATTCGCAGCCTAGAAAACACCTATTACAGTTTACCTATTGTTGCTCTTGTTTGTGATGTGGCACTATGTGCGGTTTCCTTGATTTCTTCATACATATTTGTAAACTGGTTTTAAAAAGTGTTATGATTTCATTTAAGTACTTGATAGTTTCACATACTTAGTACTGTTGTCGACCTCCTTGGGGCTGCGTTCATGCGCGGTAAGGGCAGCAGTGCTAGATCCGCATCCTTAGGATCTCTACGTTGGTGTCGGGAGCTCCATCTCTTAGGAGGCTCTACTTTTGGTATGATCTCCTGTTGTAGATAGTTTTGTCTGATCAGGTATGGCGGGCCCTGTCCCGCCATAGTTGTATATTTCCTTAGAGTGCAGTAGTCATGTTATGCGATGTCGGATGGAACTGCTAAACCATGATTATATATATATTAGAAAGGCGATACTTTCTCACATAAGCGTGTCTTACTTTATAAACTGTTTCATGTCTTGTTTTATATTTCCGATTACTCGATGTATGACTACTTGGGTGCCGGTAAGGCACGATCCGCGGGCAGGCGGGTCGTGACAGATATACCCTTCGCACCATCTTCCTAGCCTTGAGGTAGGAAATAAACCTACCCGCCGGCGTCTGGTGCTCCTCCCACTCAACAATCGGCTCGCCGAAGCTGGAACCGCATTACTCTCTCTCTGCGGTCTACATTGGCGTAGCAGAAGCTAGCCAATCCATCCCCATGATCACGTCGAAGTCAATCATCTCCAACTCTATCAAGTCGGCTAGGTCCAACGACCGTAAATGGTCACAGGACAAGCTCATATACCCGCCGAGCTACACCGAATCACCCATCGGGCGTAGCTACCTCGAAAGGGTCTATGGACTCAGGCTCTATCCCTATCCTACTAGCAACAAGGGAGATATATAGGAGTAGAACCGGATCTATCAAGGCATAAACATCAAACCCGAACCGATAAGGTACGTGGCGACATCGGTGAGGCCTCACGATCTGTCGGTGGACAAAGCATAAACGCGGTTACGAGGACCGCTAGAATCGACCCGCGCCACGACCTCGCGCGACTGCTGGTCCATGAGTACCCTGCCCTCCGGGGCAGTAGCTGTCGAGGATGAAGACCGTGAAAGAACTCGTGGTGACCCCTACCATCAGCACTGCCCTTGGTCGGACAGTTCCTCGCATAGTGACCCTGCTGGCCACAACTGAAACAAACTCCCGTAGCACCACAACTCCCGAAGTGGGATCTACCGCATCGGCCACACTGAGGGGGTGGTCCCGATCGGCCAGTACCTCTGCCGCTCTGGACGTCTGAAGTCCTGGGGCCTGATGCGCTCTCGAATGTCGGTGCTGAGGACGGTGCAGGAGTGCTCTGAGCTGGCTGTGGTGCAAATCTAGACTGCTGCTGAGGCCGCCCACCACGATAGCCACCAAAAGACCCTGCCGTCCTGGTCTTCTTCTGCTGCTGCCTGTCAACCCGTCGATCTCTACGCTCCTCACATCCAAGAGCATGAGCCTGCATGCGGGTAATGTCCATACGGTGAAGAGAAACACCGCACATGACTCGGCCATATAATCATCTAGCCCGATGGCGTAACGGTGCACCTATCCTCCATTCGCTACCAATCTTTGGGACGTGTCGAGCGATGAATCAAACTCGACATTGTACTCTCGACAAGGTCGTCCTCTCGCCTCGAAGTAAAAATCTATCACCACGCCTCCTCATGCGAGGCAAGAAGTGAGTGAGAAAGCCTCGAGAACTCATCCCAGTAGGCGGGGCGCGTGCTCTCCCGGGATAACTCCCATGAATCAAACCAATCATTGCGGTATCACGCACGATGAGAACCGAAGGTCACGGACTCTGTCTCGAGGCCTTGATCACCCGCATGATCCTCAGTGGCGGCGGATGAACTCCTGCGGATCATCCTCGGCCTCAACAGTAAAACTCGGCGGGCTACAACTCAAGAAATCTCGTAGCCTCAAACTATTCGCCTCGGGTGCACCACGGGTGCGGCCGGGCCGAGCTGAACTGGAACCGCGCGTCGGCTATCCTATCACCGTGCCACAACTCTAGCTAATAGTGGGCCATCTCCTTGTACCCTAACTCCTCCGCCCGGTGTGGGGCGGGAGGTGTGGGTGCGTGGTCTCTTGGGGCGGCATCATAGAACTCGCCGTCTGAGGTATAGACTGGGCCTGAGCCCTCGTAACTCTCGGTGTCCGACTGGCAGCTCCTCGGCTGCCTTGCCCTTCTGGGCCCGGGTTGCCTTACGTGGAGGCATAACTGTTACAGAAATGGAATACGTTAGAGGGGTCCAACTTTAACACAACTCTAAAGCACGATCTCGAGTAAGAAGAGTGGAAACCAATCATAAATATCCTATAGCCTCACGATTATTGGTGTGGTGCACAACACACGATAATCAAGACTCTACTAGATACGATGCGTAGACACTTTCCGAGGATTAACTGCTCTGATACCACTTTTGTCACGACCCATTCCGGGGCCCGTGACTGGTGCCTTACCGGGGCACCCAAGTAGTCATACATCAGAGTAATCAGCGGAAATATAAAACAAGACATGAAACAGTTTATAAAAGAAGACACAGTTTATGTGAGAACATCGCCTTTCGGCGTATATATATAAACATGGTTTAGCGATTACATCCGAAATCTTGTACAACATGACTACAGACCTCTGAAATATACAACTATGGCGGGACAGGGCCCGCCATACCTCGATCATACAAAACTATCTACAACAGGGAGATCATACCCAAAAGTAGAGCCTCCGGAAAGGATGGAGCTCCTGACACCAACGTAGAGATCCTAAGAATGTGGATCTAGCACCTGCTTGCCCTTACCTGCGGCATGAACGCAGCCCCCCGAAGGAGGTCAGTACAACAGGTACTAAGTATATGAAACTGTAAAATACTTAAATGAAAACATATCATTTTAAAATCAGTTTTGCAAGTATGTATGAAACAACCAAGGGGACCGCACATAGTGCCACATCATAAACAAGAGCAACAATAGGTAAACTGTAACAGGTCTTTTCTAGGCTGCGAATGATCGAAGTAGGGCCAATTTCCCGTAGTATCACCATGCAAGCCTAATCCTGGACCCTCGTAGTCCGCATAGGCCACTCACATAGGCCCGCATAGGGTACATAACCCCGCATCGAGGGTAGCTACTCCTCGGCATCGTCCTGGACTCGTAGTCCGCATGGCCACATAGACCGCATGAGGTATAACCCGCATCACTAACACGGAACTCCGTAGCTCCGCATAGGTCCCTTGGACCGCATGAGGTATTCTCGAATCATGGTCCTGCATCACCGAGTCTACCCGCGTGGACGACTTAACCCCGTAATATGTCAAGAGGTGAGTGATAGTACACTAACATAACGACTTATCTTTAAACAACATAAGCACAACAAGAATACTCTCTTATACAAGCGTTACAAGACACTAACACACATAGCATCATATCATGTCTACTTATCAAACCATCTTATTATTCTTTTCACAATTCAATATAAGTCATTTATAAACACATAGGCAAGCTGTTTCTTTTATCATTCTTAAGTGGTTATACTTAACTTCCCATAAAGCTAGTATAACTCTTAAGCTTCGCTTTAAAACTCAATTAGTTCTCTTACATTAAAAATGATTGATATTCTTTTGAAATGCTTTCGATTCTTTATTATTCAGCTTAAGCGTGAGGCATTCCGTAAGTATTATTCAGCTTAAGCGTGAGGCATTGCCGTAGTTATTATTCGATTAACACGTATGCGTCTACGTACTACATATATATTGTAAAATATCATGCTTTAGGAAGAATCACATACCTTCTGAAAACCACCGCCAAGTTGAATATGTCGTATGAAGAATCGACCTATAATAGTCGACACGCCTATCAACGTTCGACTACTTTGTAAACGATTCTAAACAGAGGGTTCTATATCCTACGGAAAATTGGCGTGCTTCCCTACGGTGAGCTACTCAAGTCTCTGTGAAACGATCTATGTAATCTGATTTGATTATTCTTCTTTAAACCTTTCTCTGTGATATGATTCAATTCTATTCGCAATATTCTTCTAAGTATCTAATACTTATTCTTATACTACTACGTAAGTATTCTCTAATTCAAAGAGGTTAGGATTAGTTACCTCGGTAAGCCCAATAATATCCTAGATAAAGTCGCGCTGAGCAAGGTTTTGCTCTAAGTTGTATGCTCGAGGAAACCTTAGAAGTTCTTCACAACTTCTACTAAGTACTAAGAGATTTGGGCTAGGGTATTTTGGGCATTATAACAATACAAGAAGGCAACTTTTCTACCAAGGGAGGGGGGTAGATTTCGGCTAGGCTAGGGGGGGGGCCCTCGGCCAAACTTCAAAAGGGGAGGGGGGGTAGGAGGCTTTGGACGAAAAGCTTTAGAGAGAGGGGGAGGGATTTTTCAAGACTTGGAAATTGATTTGTGGATGAAGAACTCTTCATCCAAAGGGGGGTATTTATAGGTCAAGACATGGCCAACCAATGGCCAAGATTTAGCCAAGTGCTAGGCAAGTGTAAGGTCAAGATTAGGGCAAGTGTCCTTGGCCAACTTGCACACAAAATATCCTACCTAATCCTTGACTTGTGCAAAGGCACAAAAAACGTGCCAACCTTGTCCAATTCGTCCAATGGACGATTTCAAGTCCACCAATTGGAGGGTGCCAAGTGTCGCCCTCCCGTTGGTCCAAAATGTTTCGTCTCTCGGAAAAATCCGCAAAAAATTAGAAATGGCATAGCCGGAATTTACCCTACGAAAGCTGTGGAAACGTTTCGTCGGAAAACTATTCGTTTTGTGAGTTGTGCCCAAAAAAAAACGTTTTGTGCCTAAACTTTAAGGCTAGACTTTTGTACGTATTCCCTTACGTACATACTCTGGAAATACGGGGTATAACAATCTTACTAGATGATTTTTCTCACTTTATTTGGTTGTACCCTCTCAAATTTAAATCGGAAGTGTTTGCCAAATTTCTTGAGTTTTGAACTTTCATTCAAACACAGTTTGAAAAAGGTATAAAATCTTTTCAGTGAGATAATGGTCGTGAATTCAATAACTCTATGTTTCACTGTTTTTGTACTAATAATGGCATGGTATTTCGCTTCTCCTGCCCCCACACCTCCCCTCAAAATGGTAAAGCTGAAAGAATCATCTGCACCATTAACAATATGATTCGCACTCTATTGATTCATGTCTCCCTACCTCCGTCCTTCTGGGTCTATGCTGCTAAAATGTCAAAATATGTTCTCAATATTCTCCCAACTAGCACTCTTCACAATATGACCCCTATCTAAATCCTCTATCATAGAGTCCCATCTTATGAGCATCTTCGGATATTCGGTTGTCTATGATATCCTAACATTGCCTCTACTGCCCCTCATAAACTAGCTTATCGGTCAACTCCATGTGTCTACCTAGGATTTCCACCGAACTATAGGGGCTATCTATGTTATGACTTGTCCACTCGTCAGATCCACATCTCTCGTCACATCACATTCGACGAGACTACATTCCCGTTTTCGAATCTTAAAAAGTTCCAAAAAGCAGATTACTCTTTTCTTGACGAGTCTGCCATCTCTCCCATCATTTTCAGTCAACTAGATCATAGCATTGCCACATAATCACCGTCTTTTCCCTGATTCCGGGTTGACTTGAGTATTGAACTATACATGTGATTGAAGGTGACTTATGGGATAGATTAGACAGTGTAGATTAGGATTATGTGTGTAAACTTGATATTTATGTTTGTGTCAACTTGATATTTATGTCTGTTACATGTATTCCGTCATTGTCGGCTTATGATGCTTACGGGGTACGTTGTGTACTCATACTACACTTGTTGCATATTTTTTTGGATGCAAATACATCACCAGCGATCAGCACCTGACCACGTGGTTGAGTCCAAGCTTGGTAGACTTGAGTATTCGGGGTGAGACTGCACATCCTCAGCGTGCCCCTGGACAAGGTATCGTTTATAGTGTTGGGATCGGGAAGTGGTTCGCCTATCGATGGAAAAGGTATAGGTGTCACCACGACGGCCGAAGGGATCGTGACAGTATCTTTGTCTCCACCAGCAAACAATAATTTTTTTTGATATTTACTAAAAGAATTTTAACAAAGAGGGCATCTCCATCGAAAGCAGGCATATCTTGGATGTATAATTCCATTATTAGAGATGAACTAAACGAAGAACACGAAATTGAAGAAAGAGTAAAAAAATGACAAAATTAATTAAGAACGAAGAAAAAATAAACTAATTAAGAGAGTTGAAAAGGGTAAATTTATCAAAGTTTACCTTTTTATTTTTAAATAAATAGATTAAAAGAACTGTACAAATAAATTTTAAAAAAGGAGGTAAGCGTAATATTATAAACTACAAGAGAGATTAGTGTTATAAAGATAAACTTAGAGGAAGATTTTTGAAATTTTTCCAAAATAAAAAGATTAATTCATTGTTGATCTATATTTTTGTAATACGTAAAAATAATCTTTTGTAATATAGTACAACTTAGGGTAGGTGGTCATTATTCATATTTATCTATGTTCTCAAATTTGCTGAATAATTATGTCATTTCCTGATTATTTAGGGTAAACTCAACTGCCGTATTGTAAATGCTCTTTTTGGGGTATGAAATCAATAGTGGTTGCTGCTTAACTCTAAAAGGTAAGGAGAGTTAGAGAGAAGTTTCTCTCACTAGGCGAAAATGCTCTCAACATTTCTCCCTAGTCGCTCTTCGCAATCCGCCTCATTCTTATGATTTCATCTTCGATTTCATACTCCGTAAATCTGATTTCATCTTTGATTTCATGAGATTGTTTCGAAAATTGTGGAAAGATTGTTCGAGTTTATCAACTTGTCCAAAGATTGTTACGAAGATACTTCAACTTGATTAAAGATTACTCAAGATTTGCATTATCTTCCTTCTAGCCATGAGAAAGAATACAAAGATTTCAGCCAAAAGAATGAAAGAGATTATTTTGATTGTTCAAGATTACAAGATTCAAGATTTGAATTTGAGGTTTGCATTTCCGGGGAGGTGATCGGTGTATTTTATATACACCTTTTGAGTCAGTCTAGTTAGTCTTTTGTCCCGTTTTGTACATACAAAGTGTCGTATTAGGATAGTTTTTCTTTCTTTTGAGTCAAAATGGTTAAAGTGGCCAAATGGCGGAAAAGGAGGCGAAAGAGGAAAAAGAGAAGTACTAGAGTGAAAGCGGAGAAAGTGGCAAACGAGTGAAATCGGACTGCGCGTGGCCTCCTGCGATCGAAGCGAGGGCGCGGCGCATTATTGAGCTGCGAAGATCCAGGCGCGCCTCGAAGACGAAAGCAGGGCGCGGCGCTAAACATCCGAGAAGCCACGGAGTTGCGGCCGCGGCTACCGAACGAATATCGAGCGCGGCGTAAAACACCAGTATTGCAGAACTTTAGGCGCGCATGGCCGACAGACAGCGCCGGCGGAAAAATTAGGACTTTGCGGATTTTTGGGCGGGCACGGAAGGAAAAGAAGGGGCGTTTTAAAACTATATAAGGAGAACCCTAGGCGGTTTTGAGGTTCCTTTCTAGCACAACTCAAGATTCTTGACTTGGAGTTTGGATACCATTAGCTTAGTAATTTCTTTTTCCTTTCCTTTATTTATTTGATTTTGCATGATGAACTTTGAATTAGTTCTTGTCATATTCATGGCTAGGAACTAATTCTCTTATAGGCTTTCTATGTTGAATTCTTGAACCTTATGTTATAAAGTAATGCATGCTTATGGTTATTATTCTTATTGAGAGATCTATCCAATAATTGAGTTGAATTCTTGGTAGCTAATTGACAACTAGTTATCACTATATGATTTCTAATCAGTTACGAAAATGAGGATTGTGAATATCTTTGTAAGTTGGGTAGACGGTCTTGAATTGGGGATGAAAATACCTCAATTAGATTTGTAGCGTTGATGAGAGGCTTAACAACCCTAATTTTGCGCATTGTGCGTGACGGTCAACTAGGTTTTTGTGCTTAATCCTCCTATAGAGTTACCCTTATCAGCGAAAGTTAGGTAAGGAACAATACTGGGGTTGAGTG
This sequence comes from Przewalskia tangutica, assembly GCA_029844215.1. Taxonomy (NCBI): domain Eukaryota; kingdom Viridiplantae; phylum Streptophyta; class Magnoliopsida; order Solanales; family Solanaceae; genus Przewalskia; species Przewalskia tangutica. Next base: position 13,840,082 of record CM056733.1, on the reverse strand, counting down.
TTTATATAACCCTAACGGGAGTATAAAACGATTTCGTAAACCTGCTTTCTCCAAAAGAAGAACACCATAAGTAATGCATTAACAAGTAACATAAGCGGATAGTAAGGATACATAGAAGCCCTATTCTCATCACAACTGAAGTAAAACTTTATATTTAAATAGCTTTTATAATTCGTAGTTATAAACAACCAAATCAATTATCAATTCGCCAAATAGATACTAAAAAATAGATAGTTGGTACTTGAACCCTAATCCTAGAGGACGATATTCGGTCTTATCTAAGACTATACTACTTGATACGATAACGTGCACTTGCGTTTAAAGTGTGTGCATATTACGCGCATCAAGTTTTTGGCGCCGTTGCCGGGGATTAGGCAATAGTTCAATATCAAATTATCTATTTTTAATTTCTAATTTGGATTTAATTTTTTATTTTTATTTTTTTTATTTTTTTTAGTTTCTACGAAAATCAGGGTGCCGTGATTCTTTGTTTGTTTTTGATCTTTCTCAGGATATCAGTTTATGCGAAGGAGAAGAGGAGCTGACACTCTTGTTCCCTTCAATCCGGAAATTGAGAAAGCACGCAAGCGAGCGAAAGAATCGGTAATTGCAACGTTGATAGAAATGGGCGGTGCTCCCAACAATAACAGGATGAGAGAAGGGTTAGGTGAAAATCAACTTAACCCGGAGATCCTCGGCAAGTGCGATAGATATGGAGGATAGAGTTCGAATCGGCCCGAGAAGAAGTGCAGGAGATTATGTGCTACGAGTGAATGGAGCCGCAGACTTGCATTAGGCTCACTCTGACAGGAGCCAACAATTTCGAGATAAAACGGCGATTACGAGCATGGTGCGGCCTGATGCGATTCGGAGGATCGCCGTGAGGATCACATATACGCATAGCAAATTTCTTGGAGCTATGTGCCACTTTCGAATATAACGGCGTTGCGATGATGCCGTCAGTTGAGGCTCTTTCCTTCTCACTGGGGATAGAGCAAAAGTATGGTTGAATTCCTGCCCGATTGATTCGATATTTACATGGCACGGTAGCACGTAAATTCCTAGCCAAGTTCTTTCCACCTGTAAGCGGCAAAATTAAGAGGAGTTGAACAACTTCTATCAAGGCGATGGAGAGTCCTTATATGAAGCATGGGAGAGATTCGAGGATCTACAGAGGAAGTGTCCACACCATTGCATTGAGTTGTGGAACTTGGTTCATATTTTCTACAACGGTGGCGGTACAACGAGAACCATCATAGATGCGACGCGGTGGAGCATTCATGAGGAAAGCGACCCGCGGCGCGAGTTATTAGAAGATATGGCCACTAACAACCATGTCGCGAAGAGAGGCAACCGGTGGGAGAAGAAGCGTGGGTCCATGAAGTAGATGTTATTCGCTTTGAGCGCAAGTGGCTCTTACAGCGAAACAATTGCGGCAACATACCGTGTCGATGAATGTTGTGCAAGCTGAAAAGCGTGAGATATGTGGCGGCCCATACATTTGATAGGTGTCCTTGGCGGATCCCAACAACATCCCAATGGAGCGGCGAGTGTCAGCGATGGTAACTACGGAGGCAGCAGAACAACCCTACTCAAACACTTATAATCCGGTGGAGGAATCACCCAAACTTCTCATGGAAAGGAGATCGGGGCGACAAAATCGATGCGGGGCGGCAAAATCGGTACGGGGCGGCAAAATCAGTGCAGGCCAGCGGAACCAATATCGAGCGTGAGAATCGGTATAGGGGCGATGCGAACCAAGATGCAGAATCAACGCCCTTCACTCAAGCCCTCCGGCCTCAGCGGCTCAATGCACGAGTCGCAAGAAAAACCGGATGAGCTTAGCGGCCATGGCGACTTGCGCAACGCCAGACGCGGTTTATAACAGAATCTAGATCCTCGTTGAAACTTGGAAACACAGTAGGGCGGCTATAGCGAGCAAACATCGAGCCGAGGGACATTGCCAAGCAATGCGAGGTAAATCAGGGAGCAATGTAAGGCAGTGCAGTTGAGAAGTGGAAAACAATTGGACCAACAGAAGCCTCGGCCCAATAGTTGAGAGAGCGAGTTAGAAAAGATAAGGTGGTGAACCTAGCCCGGTGATAGAAAACTCGGAGAAGGAGTATCTGAGAAAGATTCCTTTCCCAGAGATTACAAAGGAAGGTCGATAAACAATTTTCCAAATTCTTGGAGGTATTCGGAAGTTGCACATCAACATACCGTTTATAGAGGCTTTGGAGAATATGCCATCTTATTTCAAGTTAATGAAAGAAATCTTGGGAAAAAGAGGAAAGCGGCGAATATGAGATAGTAGCACTATGAGAAGAGTGTAGTGCTATCTTACAAAAGAAATTGCCACCAAAGCTAAAGGACCTGGAAGCTTTACACTACCATGCATGGGCGGGGTGACTTGCAATGAGCCTTGTGTGATTTAGGGGCGAGTATAAATTTGATGCCCTATCGGTTTTCAAAAGATTGGAGTTAGGAGAAGCCAAACCCACGCTGTGAGTCTGCAACTAGCCGAGCGGGGCGGTGGTTCATCCGAGGAAGATCGAGGATGTGATTGTGAAGGTAGGAAAATTTTTCTTTCTGCAGATTTCCTCATTACGGATATGGAAGAAGATGAGAAATCCGATCATATTGGGAGGCCATTCCTAGCAGCGGGTAGAGCCTTGATTGGCGTTGAAAGAGGAGAGCTAACGCTAAGAGTGGAGAACGAAGAGATGGTGTTTAAAGTCTTTAAACACGTCGTTGAGCCAAGAAGCGTAAGTGGGTGTTTTGCAATCAACACCACCAAACCCCCATGCGAGCCATTGCAATGCAACCAAAGAGTGATGAGCCCGAAAGCAAGCATGGTTTCTTTGAGATGACACTAAATGAGGTAATTGTTAGGAACTCCCTACTACCGATAATGCTAAAAAGAAAAGGAGAAAAGGAAAGCGCCAAATGTGGCGGAAATGGATTAGTTGGGGACTTAATCCACCCGGGGCTAGTAAGTCTAAGGAACTTGCGTCCGGCTAAAAGGCGTTAAAGGCAGCTTGTTGGGAGGCAACCCAACGTTTTCAATTATGTTATTTTAATTTACGTCTTTAAGTTTATTTTATTTTTGTCTCGAAACGATCTCGCGGTCTTGGAGTCTTGTGTTTTGAGATGTGATTGTGCAGTGAGGAAATAAAGCGAAGCGAGGATTTCGAGCGGGTAGCGCGCGCTGAGCGAAGCGGCGGCGTGAAATCGAGAAAAATGGGCGAAGATAGGCGCGCGGCTCCCGAATGGCGCGCGCATGAAATCCGATGGGCGCGGAGTTTAAAGCGCCGCGGCTGAAAGATCTGAAGAGGTGCGGAAGTTTAAGCGCGCGCGGTGTCGATTCTGAAGAATTACGGAAAATACTTTGATCCAAAAGCCTACCGCCAAATCAAACACCAAGGCTCTCCTCCTCACGAAATTAGAAGCACTATCCACCGCCACACCACCATTTTAGCCAAAAGCGTAAGTCTTTTTGTCTTTTAGTTCTTCCTTTGAGTCTACACATTGGGGACAATGTGTAATTTAAGTTGGGGTGTTTTTATGTGTTTCATTTTTATGTTTTATTCGAGTCTTCTTTTTGATTTTTTGTTTATTTTGAGTCACCACAATTTTTTTTTCGTTTTGAGTCATAATTGCTGTCAAAGATCATGTATCTTTGTAGTTGCTAGAAACACCTAGTGAAGTAAGGTAAAATAATGTATGAATTGTAGCAACTATTTAAACACCTAGGTTAGATATGCCAAAACTCACAAAATCATCTATTTGGAGTTTCATACTTGAATTGTGCATACTAAATGATTGAAAACCTATGTGTATGATTGTTTGCTATTTGGCGAAATAATTAGGATATGCATGCTAGGGAGATGACTCAGGCATTTCTTTGATAGCCAATTCTTACCTCTTTTCTATCTGTACTTTAAAAATATATCCCTAGTCACATAATTGGGCCAAAAATTGAAACTTTTCTTTGACACCTATATTCCCATAAATTGTGCCATAAGTAAAAAGTTTCAAAGTGGAAATACATTGTGTTAAAAGAAGAAACAAAAGAGTGAACAAGTTTGATGCACGATGGAAAAGTAATAAGAAAGAGGCAAAAGCCTAAGTTTGGGGGTGCTGTTAGTATAATACACTTCACTCTCCCAAAACAAAAGAGGAAAGATAGAATTGAAGTGAAGGAAAGAATCAAAAGAAAAAGGAAAAATTGAAAAGCCAACGGCGTATGGTGAGAAAAATGAGCCTAAATGCCCATCTTTACCAACCCCTACCTAAGCCTACATTACAACCCTCAAAGTCACGAAGATCTCTTTTATGCATATCGAATTAGTGGAGAATAGCAAGTAAGCATGCCATAGGAATTCTTGAATTTATATGCATGATTTAATATATTGACTTCCATTAAGCATGATGAATATGAGTTTGCGAAATATTTAGCTTCATGTGTTTAGTGTCTTTGAAAATTTCATGCTATATGTTCTGCGTATTATTACGCTAACCTTCATGTTTTCTAGTTAACATCTATGCAACAAAAGTGATCAATGGCGGTGAGTGCATTATTCTTTCATTCTTTGAGTCTTTTACTTTCTTTCTTTCTATCTTTGCTCGAGAGTGAGCAAAGGTTAAGTTTGGGGGTATTTGATCGGTGTATTTTATATACACCTTTTAGTCGATCTAGTTAGTCTTTTGTCCGTTTGTACATACAAAGTGTCGTATTAGGATAGTTTTCTTTCTTTTGAGTCAAAATGGTTAAAGTGGCCCAATGGCGGAAAAGGAGGCGAAAAGAGGAAAAAGAGGAGTACTAGAGTGAAAGCGGAGAAAGTGGCAAACGAGGCTGAAATCGGACTGCGCGGCCTCCTGCGATCGAAGCGAGGCGCGGCGCCTATTATTCGAGAAGGCTGCGAAGATTGATCTTGTGGCGCCCTCGAAGACGAAAGCAGGGCGCGGCGCTAAACATCCGAGAAGCCACAGAGTTGCGGCCATGGCTCTCGAACAGCGAATATCGAGGGGCGGCGCCAAAACACCAGTATTGCAGAACTTTAGCGCGCATTGTGCGAACGCGGCGCGCGGAAAAATTAGGACTTTTGACGGATTTTTGGGCGGGCACTGGAAGGAAAAGAAGGGAGGCGTTTTAAAACTATATAAGGAGAACCTAGGCGGTTTTGAGGTTCCTTTCTAGCACAACTCAAGATTCTTGACTTGGAGTTTGGATACCATTAGCTTAGTAATTTCTTTTCCTTTCCTTTATTTATTTCAGTTTTTGCATGATGAACTTTGAATTAGTTCTTGTCATATTCATGGCTAGGAACTAATTCTCTTATAGAACTTTCTATGTTGAATTCTTGAACCTTATGTTATAAAGTAATGCATGCTTATGGTTATTATTCTTATTGAGAGATCTATCCAATAATTGAGTTGAATTCTTGGTAGCTAATTGACAACTAGTTATCACTATATGATTTCTAATCAGTTACGAAAAGGAGGATTGTGAATATCTTTGTAAGTTGGGTAGACGGTCTTGAATTGGGGATGAAAATACCTCAATTAGATTTGTAAGCGTTGATGAGAGGCTTAACAACCCTAATTTTGCGCATTGTGCGTGACGGTCAACTAGGTTTTGTGCTTAATCCTCCTATAGAGTTACCACTTATCGTGAAAGTTAGGTAAGGAACAATCTTTGGGGTTGAGTGTTTATATAACTACGGGAGTATAAAGCGATTTAAATAAACTGCTTTCTCCAAAAGAAGAACACCATAAGTAATGCATTAACAAGTAACATAAGCGGATAGTAAGGATACATAGAAGCCCTATTCTCATCACAACTGAAGTAAAACTTTATATTTAAATAGCTTTTATAATTCGTAGTTATAAACAACCAAATCAATTATCAATTCGCCAAATAGATACTAAAAAATAGATAGTTGGTACTTGAACCCTAATCCTAGAGGACGATATTCGGTCTTATCTAAGACTATACTACTTGATACGATAACATGCACTTGCGTTTAAAGTGTGTGCATATTACGCGCATCAGGAGGGCAGCCTCTGGCGGTGGCAAGTTTGCTTTTCTTTCGGGACAGGCGGTTGAAGCAGGGTTGCTAGCAAGTCAGGAGGGTGTTCTTGGTGTGCAAGAGGGTCATTGTTATACCCCGTAGTTGCAGGGTATGTATGTGAGGACGTACGTACGAGAGTACGGCAGAAATTTTGAAAAGAAAGAAAGATGTGAGTTTTCGACGGAAAAGTTTCCGGTTATTTGTGAAGAAAAAGGTTCATTAATGGGAATTGGATTCCCAGATTTGGTATTTGGACTTCATAGATTATATTAGAATTTTGAGATTTTATTTTCGGAAATGGTCACGTGGGGCCCACGGGAGAAATTCTGATTTTGTGGAGCCCGCTTTGTTTTTGAGATTTCGGTATTTTGGATATTTTGGAAGACGAAATATTGCAGGCGAATCGAGCGACACGTGTCACCCCGTGTGGCACCTTGGCGAAATATTTATTGTGCCTTTGCGATTAAGTCGTTTTTACGAAGCGTTTTACTAAGCTACGAAGGAAAATTCCGGCTATGTCATTTAGTATTTTTGCGAATTTTTAGAGAGGCGAAGCGTTTTGGACCAACGAGAGGGCAACACTTGGCACCCTCGTTGGTGGACTTGAAAGGCGGTAGGGCGAATTGATGGGCAAGTTGTGGTAGATATTTGTGTAGATATTTGTGAGGATTTGTGGAGTAGGGTTAGGGTGCACTTGGCTTGATCTTGGCCTTACACTTGTGTAGCACTTGGCTAGATCTTGGCCGTTGGTTGGCCTTTGGCTTTGCTATAAATACCCTCCTTGTGAAGAATTATTCATTCACTCCTCACTTTGTCTAAGTCTTGAAATCCCTCCTCTCACTTGTTGTTGCTCTCGTCCAACTCCCTTCTCCCCTTAGAAAGAGGCCCTTGGCGAGAACACCCCTCACTAGCCTAGTTGTGCTAGCCAGGCCTACCCCTTGGTAGAAAGTTGTCTTCAGTATTGTTATAATGCCCAAAATACCTTAGCCTTGTACCTTGTAGTATTCCAAAGATACCTCTTTCGTAGAGTCGGAAATACTACCTTTTGTCCTTTAGTCTCAAACCGAAACCACAAGGAAATCTTCATAGTTGGTTGAAGTATGTGAGTAGAAGTTGGTTAGAACTTCTAAGGGTTGTTTGGAGTGGTTTGGAGCGCGTGGAGTGGAGCTAAACCTTGCTCAGGAGCGACATTAAACTCGGATAATTTTGGGCTTATCGAGGTAATTATCTTGTCCCTCTATTGTAATTGGAAATTACATGTTTGTTAGAGTATATAGTTGAAGTATACTATATATGGAACTATACTTAGTATTCGGCGATGTCTTTTGACTTAAGCCTGAAGAATAAAGAACTGAACTGAACTGTATTTACATAGGACTGTATTGCGGTAGACTTGTGTAGTATTACTGAGTAGAATTGTACACGTCCGGGTAGACGTGTAAACCCCCCCCCTTGGTTGGCTTGGTAGCCGGCCTCGATAGAGGAGGAGATTTACGCTGCTGTTGCGGGAGAGTCTTTGCGAATTTTCTATAGAAAGATAGAAACTTGTGTTTTGGGGTTAATAGACGTTTGTGACCTTTATAGGTGAAAGTACTAAGAGTAGCGTATTCTACTCGAGGAGTGGAAAGGGCTAGCAAGGTTGTAGTACTTGGAGCATTTTGCTTATTGTCGATAAATCGTCGCGAGGTATGTGAACCTCTAACTATCTCTTCTAGCGTGATATGTGTGAACTATGTAATGCGGTGAGCGTACATGTGCTAAGTGATTTGGTTGGTTTAAAACATAGGGTGTTATAATAGCTTTATGGGAAGTTAGTTATAACGACCTTATGTAGGTGAAAATGGTTTACTGATGTTAGAAGTTAAGAGACTTGATCTTATAAGATAAGAGACTTAACTTATTTGTTTTAATGTGAATGTTGTGTGAAACCTCATTCGTGAGTAATGAGTACTTGGCTTTTAAAGGAATAATGTTTCTTGATTTGGAAATCGAGAATGTGTATCGACAGACTGTTATACCCGTAGTTGCGGGGTATGTATGTGAGGGCGTGCGTCTGAGTGTCTGGCAGAAATTTTGAAAAGAAAGAAAGATGTGAGTTTTCGGGAAAAGTTTAGGTTATTTGTGAAGGAAAAGGTTCGTTAATGGAATTGGATTCCCAGTTTGGTATTCGGACTTCTGGAATATTAGAGAATTATGGAATTTTATTTTGGAAATGGTCACGTGGGGCCACGGGAGAAATTCTGATTTTGTAGGGCCCACTTTGTTTTGAGATTTTGGCCATTGTGGATATTTTTTTGAAGACGTTTTTAGGGCCATTAGGAGGGTGACACGTGTCACCCCGCCTAGTGGCTTGGCCAAAGTTACCTTTGGGCACAGTCTGGCTAAGTCGTTTCCGACTAAACGTTTCCTGACTTTCGTAGGAAAATTCGGCTATGTCCTTTTTAATTTTTGCGGATTTTTAGAGACGAAACATTTTGGACCAACGGGAGGGTGACATGTGTCACCTCACATTAAAGCAGTGGGCGTCAGTGGAAGAGGTGGTTCACGAATTGGCTTGATCTTTGTGGCTCACGTTTTGGCCTATTGGTTCCTTGTTTTGTGCCTTGTTTTGGCCTTGTTTTGTGGCTTGTCTTGTGCCATGTTTTGTGGAGTAGGAGTTAGGGTGCACTTGGCTTGATCAAGGCCTTACACTTGCCTTGCACATGGCTTGATCTTGGCCATTGGTTGGCATTTGGGTTTGCTATAAATACCCCTTAGTTGATGAACTTTCTTCATCCAAAATCATTTTCCAAGTCTTGAAATCTCTCCCCTTTGTGAGTTGAAATCGTCCAAAGCCCTCCTCCCTTTTGTGGAGCTTTGGTAGAGGCCCCACTGGGTGAGGCTTGGCAGTGGGGTACCACTGCCTAGTTGTTTTAGTATAATACCCTTGTTGTGGTATAGAAATACTCCTAGTATTGTTATAATGCCCAAAATACCTTAGCCTTGTGCCTTGTAGTATTCCAAAGATACCTCTTTCGTAGAGTCAGGAAATACTACCTTTCGTCCTTTTAGTCTCAAACCGAAACCACTAAGGAAATCTTCATCGTTGGTTGAAGTATGTGAGTAGAAGTTGGTTAGAACTTCTAAGGGTTGTTTGGGGTGGTTTGGGCGCCGCAGTGGAGCTAAACCTTGCTCAGGAGCGACATTAAACTCGGATAATTTTTGGGCTTATCGAGGTAATTATCTTGTCCCTCTATTGTAATTGGAAATTACATGTTTGTTAGGATATATAGTTGAAGTATACTATATATGGAACTATACTTAGTATTCGGCAATGTCTTTTGACTTAAGCCTGAAGAATAAAGAAGCGATGACTGTATTTACATGGGTGTATTGCGATGAACTTGTGTAGAATTGTACGCGTCCGGTTAGACGTGTTAACCCCCCCCCTGGTTGGCTTGGTAGCCGACCTCGATAGAGGAGGAGATTTACGCTGTTGCGGGGGGGGGGAGGTGCTGCCGAATTTTCTATAGAAAGATAGAAACTTGTGTTTTGGGGTTAATAGACGTTTTGACCTTTATAGGTGAAAGTACTAAGAGTAGCGTATTCTACTCGAGGAGTGGAAAGGGCTAGCAAGGTTGTAGTACTGGGAGCATTTTGCTTGTTGTCGTTAAATCGTCGCGAGGTATGTGAACCTCTTCCTATCTCTTCTAGCATGATATGTGTGAACTATGTAGTACGGTAGACGTACATGTGTTAACTGTGTTTGATTGTTCTTAAAACATAAAGTGTTATAACGGCTTTATGGGAAGTTGGTTATAACAGCTTTATGTAGGTAAGAAAATACTTTGTGGTTTTAAAAGGTAACTGATGTGAATTATAACTGGCTAGTTATAATAAAGAACTTGATGTATTTCAAAAGATTTCTAAATCGTTTTGAAGGGAGAGTAACACTTGGTTTTAAAGGTTTTAAAAGAGTTATACTAGCTTGATGGGAGTTAGGTATAATGTCTTAAGAGGTAAAGAAAATGGTTTACTGATGTTAGAAGTTAAGAGACTTGATCGTATAAGATAAGAGACTTAACTTATTTGTTTTACTGTGGATGTTGATGTGAAACCTCATTCGTGAGTAATGAGTACTTGGTTTTATTTAAAGGATAATGTTTCTTGATTTGAAATCGAGAATGTGTATCGACAGGACCAACTGCGGCGTTAATAAAGGAAAATGTATTGAATAATGATGAATTGTATTAAAACCGGTAGAAACCTCCATCTGCATAGAAACTAAGATGAGACAAAATGATATTACATTTTCTAGATCATGATTCTTTGTAATAAGAATGTTGTAAACAAGAATAACCTACTCTCGCGTGAGACTTATATTACTCAATTGTTCTAAAGCGGAAACAAGTGATTAAGTTTATGAACTATGAAACCATTTGAAAATGAGAAGCTTGAGTAATTGAAACTAGGCAAAGCTGGAACTTAGGAAAAGAATGTTGTTACTTGATTTTGAAAAGGAATGTGGGTTGGTCATTCTAATACTACGAATATCGGGTGACTTTAATAAGTAATGGATCTCTTTTAAAAAGAACTTAACGTCGTAGTACTTTAGGAGTTGAAACCGGACTTTGGCATAAAATGAAGGTACTTTGAGTTGTGTGAAACGTGCCTATGCTTGTTGTTGTGAAACTTGCCTATGCTTGTTGTTGTGAAACTTGCCTATGCTTGTGATGATAGCCTTTGTTGTGCAAGTGTGGTGTTTTAATGTTCTGGCGTCTCGATAGAGGCGGTTGGTAGTTGAGGTTTCTTCTTGTTCGGCTGGGTATCGGTGGTCGGCTCGTACTTGCCCGATCTCGTGGTGATTCGGCCTTGGTATCGGTAGTCGACCCTGACTTGCCGTTCGATATAGTGACGAAGTTTCGTGATCTGACCTTGGTCCTGGTGGTCGACCCTCGTACTTGCCGGTCAGTGCGTGGCCGGCCTTGTATCCGATGTCGGCTCGCACTTGCCGTATCGGCCGTGTTTTGGTTGCATTGTTATATCATAAACTGCCGGCAGTGAGGAAGAAATTCCACGGGCACGAGTGATAATTTGGAGGGCGTGAGTCCCTGTCTTGATGTAACTGGTTATATGTTATATATATTGTAGTTTGGTCATCATACATGTCTCTGCTTTATAGACTATTATGATTTCATTCTGATATTCTGATTTCACATACTTGGTACTGTTATCGACCTCCTTGAAGTGCGTTAAATGCCGCGGTAAGTACATCATTGTCGATCCGCGTTTAGGATCTCATTTCAGCGTTTTGGGAATCTCGTTCCGTCGGAGGCTTATCTTTGGTATGTTACCACGAGTCGGTAAGTTCTTATGCGTTCGGGGTATGGCGGGGCCTGTCCGTCATAGTTGTTGTATAAATCTTAGAAGTGCAGTAATCTTGTTGTGGGCGGGGTTGTAAAAGGATTAAAGCTATTCGAGTTTTATGTATATCTTGAAGGCATTTGTTTTGGTTGCTTTGTTTATTTATTATATCTCTTGTTTCATGATTCATGTTTTATTTTCCATTGGTTTTCTCGATGTTGTATCACTAGGGTGCGGGGTAAGGCACGATGCGGGCGAGCAGTCGTTACAAAAGTGGTATCGAAGCGATTAATCCTCGGAAAGTGTCTACGAACCGTGTCTAGTAGAGTCTTGATTATCGATGTGTTGTGCACCACATCTATAATCGAGAGGCTGAGACATTTAGGATTAGTTTCCATTCTTCTCATTACGTGATCGTGCCTTAGAAATCGTGTTGTAAGTTGGACCCCTCGGCGTATCTCGTTTTACGATTATGCCTCGCGCCAAGGCAACGAGCCCGAAGGGCAAAGCGGCCGAGTGCTGCTAGTGAGATCTGAGAGAAATGCGAGCGCGAGCCCGAGGCAGTACTGAGTTGTGCTTGACGGCGGGTTTCAGCGCCGCCAAAGCTGTGAGTTTAGAGCGCGGTGGGCGATGAGACTCTGATACACGAGCCTCGGTCCACGATGCAGGCGAGAGAGATGGGTTACAAGAGATGGCCCGATTGATGGCGGGGTTGTGGCAGAACTTGAGGATAAGTGGGCCGGCGATTCGATGCGCGATGGTTCACCTAGATCGAGATAGTTCGAGCTACGGGATTTTACGAGTTGTAGGCGCGAGTTTTATGGGTCGAGGCACGAGGATGATCGCGAGGAGTTCATCAAGCGATTCTGACGGATCATGAGTGATCAAGGCATCGGAGATCGAGTCGGTGGCCACTAGGTTCCACATCAGCTGCGTGATACCGCATGATCGGTAGTTTGATTCTTGGGAGCTGTCGAGGAGAGCATACTTCCAGCGGTATGGAACGAGTTCTCGAGGCCTTTCTTGCACATTTCTTGCCTCCCGGATGAGGAGGCTCGGTAAGATTTTTGGTGTTCTGGCGAGCAGGCGTGCGGTTGAAGTACAATGTGAGTTCGACTCATTGGCGTGCGTCCGCGTTAGTAGCTAGTATGGAGGATCGAGTGCACCGATATGTTCTGAGGCTCGATGATTGCCTTGCGAGAGTTGTTCGGGTGTAGCTCTTGGTAGGGCATGGACATTGCCGCGTGCAGCGTATACACTTGGATGTGAGGAGCGGATAAATCGGCGGAATGACCAAAGTCGGCGAAGAGGCGAGCAGCGGTCCTTTGGTGACTTTCGAGGCGGACCGCCTCGGTGAACTAGTTATGTACCTCGTCGATCTGAGTGGTCCTCGCAGCTTTCGGGACGCCGGGATATTCGGGAAGCGGTCGGGGCTCCTGGGTTTGATTTTCGGGAAGCGAGTGCTCGCGGATGAGGTTGCCCTTGTCTCGGTGTGGCGTTGTGGAAAGCCGTAAGGGAGGGTGTCGTACTAACTCGGGAGATTGTTATTTTTGCGGCCAACGGGGCCATCGGCAGAAGCTATCCGACCGAGTATGGTAGGATAGCATGGACTACTAGGCGATTGCGGGTTCTTCACCTTCCGTAGCGAGCGGGATGTTCGTACCGGAAGGCCGGTAGAAGTCGCGGTGGGAGTTCGATTTTAAGCGGTCCTTGAACGCCTAGTTTGGTATATCCTTAACCTACAGAGTTTTGTTTATGTTGTTGATGTGTTTAATGTTATGTTTGGATAGCTTTGTGCTAAAATGTGATTTAGAAACACAGTTAGTGAAAAGGGTAAGTCACAGGTAGTGTGAGATGGAAGTGGTAGCTTTCGTGATGTGAAATAGTAAGATTGTTAGGATCGGGAACAAGAGTTGGCGTGATTGGGGTCGGGTTTAGGACCATTTGCGGGTCAAACCGTAACCCGGTTTGGGGTGGGGCCAGTTAGGTGGTCGCGGTGGTAAGTCACGAGGATGCTAGGCCCAGTTTGTATGATCATCGTATGAGTTCGTGGGCGCGTTCGACGAGCGGTTCGTAAAGGCGGGAATGGCCTTAAGGAAGTTTGAGGTTAGTAAGATGACCAAGTTTGGAGGTAGTGACTCGGAGATTTTGAGAGCGGAGTAATGGTGAAGTATGGTACATCTTGGGAGAGTTCAAGTGTTCGAGAAGGGCACGACGAGTAAGGAAGGAAGATAACGTGTGTTATTTGTGGCCAGCGTGGCGTTGACAACTTGTTAGAGGAACTTCATCGATATCCGTCTTGAGAAGGAACATTCGGGACGAATGTTTCTAAGGAAGGAGAATGTTATACCGTAGTTGCGGGGTATGTATGTGAGGGCGTGCGTGCGAGTGTCTGGCAGAAATTTTGAAAAGAAAGAAAGATGTGAGTTTTGGCGGAAAAGTTTAGGTTATTTGTGAAGGAAAAGGTTCGTTAATGGGAATTGGATTCCCAGTTTGGTATTCGGACTTCTGGAATATTAGAGAATTATGGAATTTTATTTTGGAAATGGTCACGTGGGGCCACGGGAGAAATTCTGGTTTTGTAGAACCACTTTGTTTTGAGATTTTGGCCATTGTGGATATTTTTTCGAAAGACTTGTTTTTAGGGCCATTATGATGGTGACACGTGTCACCCCCGCCTAGGTGGCTTGGCAAAGTTACCTTTGAGCGCAGTCTGCGTAGAGTCGTTTCGACGAAGCGTTTCCCACGACTTTCGTCGGAAAATTCCGGCTATGTCCTTTTTAATTTTTGCGGATTTTTCCGAGAGACGAAACATTTTGGACCAACGGGAGGGTGACATGTGTCACCCTCACATTGGAAGCAAGTGGGCGTCCAAGTGGAAGAGGTGGTTCACGAATTGGCTTGATCTTTGTGGCTCACGTTTTGGCCCTATTGGTTCCTTGTTTTGTGCCTTGTTTTGGCCTTGTTTTGTGGCTTGTCTTGTGCCATGTTTTGTGGAGTAGGAGTTAGGGTGCACTTGGCTTGATCAAGGCCTTACACTTGCCTTGCACATGGCTTGATCTTGGCCATTGGTTGGCATTTGGGTTTGCTATAAATACCCCCTTAGTTGATGAACTTTCTTCATCCAAAATCATTTTCCAAGTCTTGAAATCTCTCCCCCTTTGTGAGTTGAAATCGTCCAAAGCCCTCCCTCCCCCCTTTTGTGGAGCTTTGGCCGAGAGGCCCCCCCCCTTTGGGTGAGGCTTGGCCGTGGGGTACCACCACTGCTAGTTGTTTTAGTATAATACCCTTGTTGTGGTATAGAAATACTCCCCTAGTATTGTTATAATGCCCAAAATACCTTAGCCTTGTGCCTTGTAGTATTCCAAAGATACCTCTTTACGTAGAGTCCGGAAATACTACCTTTCGTCCTTTTAGTCTCAAACCGAAACCCTAAGGAAATCTTCATCGTTGGTTGAAGTATGTGAGTAGAAGTTGGTTAGAACTTCTAAGGGTTGTTTGGGGTGGTTTGGAGCGCACGGAGTGGAGCTAAACCTTGCTCAGGAGCGACATTAAACTCGGATAATTTTGGGCTTATCGAGGTAATTATCTTGTCCCTCTATTGTAATTGGAAATTACATGTTTGTTAGGATATATAGTTGAAGTATACTATATATGGGACTATACTTAGTATTCGGCAATGTCTTTTGACTTAAGCCTGAAGAATAAAGAAGCTGAATCAGGCTGTATTTACATAGGGTGTATTGCGATGAACTTGTGTAGAATTATGCAGCGTCAGGTTAGGCGTGTTAACCCCTGGTTGGCTTGGTGGCAGACCTCGATGAAAGGAGGAGATTTCTGTTTGCGGGGAGGTCTGCGAATTTTCTATAGAAAGATAGAAACTTGTGTTTTGGGGTTAATAGGCGTTTTGACCTTTATAGGTGAAAGTACTAAGAGTAGCGTATTACACTCGAGAGTGGAAAGGGCTAGCAAGGTTGTAGTACTTGGAGCATTTTGCTTGTTGTCGTTAAATCGTCGCTAGGTATGTGAACCTCTTCCTATCTCTTCTAGCATGATATGTGTGAACTATGTAGTACGGTAGCCGTACATGTGTTAAGCGTGTTTGATTGTTCTTAAAACATAAAGTGTTATAACGGCTTTATGGGAAGTTGGTTATAACGACTTTATGTAGGTAAGAAAATACTTTGTGGTTTTAAAAGGTAAGCGATGTGAATTATAAGCGGCTAGTTATAATAAAGAACTTGATGTATTTCAAAGATTTCTAAATCGTTTTGAAGGAGAGTAACACTTGGTTTTAAAGGTTTTAAAAGAGTTATACTAGCTTGATGGGAGTTAGGTATAATGTCTTAAGAGAGGTAAAGAAAATGGTTTCTTGATGTTAGAAGTTAAGAGACTTGATCTTATAAGATAAGAGACTTAACTTATTTGTTTTAATGTGGATGTTTATGTGAAACCTCATTCGTGAGTAATGAGTACTTGGTTTTATTTAAAGGATAATGTTTCTTGATTTGAAATCGAGAATGTGTATCGACAGGACCAACTGCAGCGTTAATAAAGGAAAATGTATTGAATAATGATGAATTGTATTAAAACGGTAGAAACCTCCATCTGCATAGAAACTAAGATGAGACAAAATGATATTACATTTTCTAGATCATGTTCTTTGTAATAAGAATGTTGTAAACAAGAATAACCTACTCTCGCGTGAGACTTATATTACTCGATTGTTCTAAAGCGGAAACAAGTGATTAAGTTTATGAACTATGAAACCATTTGAAAATGAGAAGCTTGAGTAATTGAAACTAGGCAAAGCGGAACTTAGGAAAGAATGTTGTTACTTGATTTTGAAAAGGAATGTGGGTTGGTCATTCTAATACTACGAATTGTCGGGTGACTTTAATAAGTAATGGATCTCTTTTAAAAAGAACTTAACGTCACGTAGTACTTTAGGAGTTGAAACCGGACTTTGGCATAAAATGAAGGTACTTTGAGTTGTGTGAAACTTGCCTATGCTTGTTGTTGTGAAACTTGCCTATGCTTGTTGTTGTGAAACTTGCCTATGCTTGTGATGATAGCATTTGTTGTGCAAGTGTGGTGTTTAATATGTTCTGGCGTCTCGATAGAGGCGGTTGGTAGTTGAGGTTTCTTCTTGTTCGGCTGGGTATCGGTGGTCGGCTCTCGTACTTGCCGTCTCGTGGTGATTCGGCCTTGGTATCGGTAGTCGACCCTCGACTTGCCGTTCGATATAGTGGCGAAGTTTCGTGATCTGACGCGGTCACGGTGGTCAGCCCTCGTACTTGCCCCGGTCAGCTGCGTGACCGGCCTTGGTATCCGGTAGTCGGCTCTCGCACTTGCCCCGTATCGGCTTCGTGTTTTGGTTGCATTGTTATATCATAAACTGCCGGCAGTGAGGAAGAAATTCCACGGGCACGAGTGATAATTTGGAGGGCGTGAGTCCCTGTCTTGATGTAACTGGTTATATGTTATATATATTGTAGTTTGGTCATCATACATGTCTCCTGCTTTATAGACTATTATGATTTCATTCTGATATTCTGATTTCACATACTTGGTACTGTTATCGACCTCCTTGAGGCTGCGTTCATCTGCGGTAGAAGTCGTCATTTGTCGATCCGCGTTTAGGATCTCATTTCGTTTTGGGAATCTCGTTCCGTCGGAGGCTTATCTTTGGTATGTTACCACAGTCGATAAGTTCTTATGCGTTGAGGGTATGGCGAGGCCCTGTCGTCATAGTTGTTGTATAAATCTTAAGTGCATGTAATCTTGTTGTGGCGGGGTTGTAAAAGGATTAAAGCTATTCGGGTTTTATGTATATCTTGAAGGCATTGTTTTGGTTGGCTTGTTTATTTATTATATCTCTTGTTTCATGATTCATGTTTTATTTTCCATTGGTTTTCTCGATGTTGTATCACTAGGGTGCGGGTAAGGCACGATGCGGGCGAGCGAATTCGTTCTGAAGACCAACTGCAGCGTTTATAAAGGAAAATGTATTGAATAATGATGTGTTGTATTAAAACCGGTGAAACCTCCATCTGCATAGAAGCTAAGATGAGACAAAATGATATTACATTTTCTAGATCATGATTCTTTGTAATAAGATCGTTATAAACAAGAATAAACTACTCACATATATGACATATGTTACTCGATTGTTCAAAAAGGAATCAGTGATTAAGTTTGGGAACTATGAAGCCATTTGAAAATAAGAAGCTTGAGTAATTGAAACTAGGCAATCTGGAACTTAGGAAAGGAATGTTGTTACTTGATTTTGAACAGGAAGATGGGTTGGTCATTCTAATACTACGGGTATCGGGTGACTTTTATAAAAGTAATGGATCTCTTTTAAAGAACTTAACGTATGTAGTACTTTGGGGTTAAAAACCGGACTTTGGCATAAAATGAAAGTACTTTGAGTTGTGTGAAACTTGCCTATGCTTGTTGTTGTGAAACTTGCCTATGCTTGTGGCGATAGTCTTTATTGTACAAGCGTTGTGTTTACGTATTCTGGCGTCTCGATAGAGAGTCGGTTGGTAGTTGAGAACTTACTTGGGCGTCTGCGGCGATGTGGAGAAATTCCACGTGCGTTCGCTGATAGTATTATTGTTGTTAATCGCTTTGGACATCTCGACACGATCGTAGCGCTGCGGGTATGCTTCCATTTGGTTAAGGTCTTGTGGTTAATCGCTTTGGATATCTTGACCGCGATCGTGGCGCGCGGGTATGTTTCCATTTGATTATCGCCTTGTGATTTCCGCTTTGGACATCGACACGATGCGTAGCGCTGCGGGTATCGTCCATTTGGAATCTTTGTCTATTGTTTCCCTTTGGACATCTCGACCGCGATGCGTAGCGCTGCGGGTATCGCGTCCATTTGGAATGTTGTCTTATTGTTTCCCTTTGGACATCGCGACCGCGATCGTAGCGCGGGTATGCTTCCATTTGGATTCTTGTCTTGTTGTTGAGGTCACGTGGACATGTCTACACGATCACGAGTCCGGGGCATGTGGCCATGGGACATTGGTATTATTGTTGCATCATGGACATGTCTACACCGTCTGATGATTAGGGGGCATGCGGCCATGTCACGAACGATTGATGTTGTGGGCGTGAGACCCATAGTTATATTGGAGTGATGGTATTTTATGTTGTGAGCGTAGTTTGGTTATCATACATGTCTCTGCTTTATATAGACTAGTATGATTTCATTCTGATATTATGATTTCACATACTTGGTACTGTTGTCTTGACCTCGCCTTGAGTGCGTTAAATCTGCAGTAGAGGTACATCGATCGTGGATCTCGCTCATAGGATCACGATTGGCGCATTTGAAGCTCCGTTTCTCGGAGGCTTATCTTTTAGTAGGTGTTCCACGAGTTGTAGGTTCTTGTACATTCGGGGGTATGGCGAGCCCTGTCCGTCATAGTCATTAATATATCTTAGAGTGCATGTAATCTTGTTGTGGCGGGGTTGTAAAAGGATTAAAGCTATTCGGAGTTTTATGTATATCTTGAAAAGCTGTTTTTGGTTGCTTTGTTTATTTATTATATCCCTTGTTAAATGTCTCATGTTTTATGTTCCGCTGATTTTCTCGATGTATGTATCACTAGGGTGCGGGTAAGGCACGATGCGAACCGGGCAGTCGTTACAAAAGTGGTATCGAGCGATTAATCCTCGGAAAGTGTCTCTGACCGTGTCTAGTAAGTCTTGATTATCGATGTGTTGTGCACCACATCTATAATCGAGGAGGCTGAGACATTTAGGATTAGTTTCCATTCTTCTCATTCAGAGATCGTGCCTTAGAGTGTGTTGTAAGTTGTACCCTACAGCGTATCTCGTTTTTACGATTATGCCTCGCGCAAAGCAGCGAGCCAGAAGGGCAAGGCGTAGAGTCTTGCTAGTGAGATCTGAGAGAATGCGAGCGCGAGCCCGAGCGATACGAGTTGTGCTTGAGTGGCGGGTTTCGCGGCGCCGCCCGGCCAGCGAGTTTAAGCGCGGCGATGGGCGTGAGACTCTGATGCACGAGCCTCGGTCCCGCGATGCAGGCGGGAGATGGGTCGCGAGAGATGGCGATTATTGGCGAGTTGTGGCGGATATGAGGCAGTGGATCTGGCGATTCGGTTCGATGCCGATGGTTCACCCCGGCGGATAGTTTGAGGCTACGGGACTTTACGAGTTGTAGCGCTTGAGTTTTATGGGTCGAGGCACGAGGATGATCGCGAGGAGTTCATCCGGCGATTCTGGATCGTCACGGGTGATCAAGGCTTGAAGCAGTCTGTGACCTTTGGTTCGCATCGGTGCGTGATACCGCCGTCGATTGGTTTGATTCATGGGAGCTTTCGGGAGAGCATGCACTCCGCAGTATGGGATGAGTTTTGGGGGCTTTCCTCACGCACTTCTTGCCTCGCGGATGAGGAGAACGCGGTAAGCAATTTTTGTTACTAAGGCGAGAGGCGCCGTCGGGAGTACAATGTCGAGTTCGATTCTTTGGCTCGATATGTCCTGCGCTGAATTGCGATATGGAGGATAGGGTGCATCGCTACGTCGCGGGCTTGATGATTATATGGCGAATCTTGTGCGGGTGTTTCTCTTCAGGGCATGGACATTGCCGCATGCGAGCTCATGCGCTAGGATGTGAGAGGCACGGAGGGTCGACGGAATGACACGGATCAGCGAAGAAGGGCGGGGCGCGGGTCCTTTGGTGGCTTCGAGGCGGACCGCCTCGGCCCGAGCTAGTTATATACCCCGCGATCTGAGTAGTCCTCCACCGTCTTGAGGCGGTCGGGGCTCGAGGTTGGATTTTGGCGAGCGGGGTGTTAACGGTGAAGCCACCTACCTCGTTGTGACCATTGTGGTAGACTCCATTTTGGAGAGTGTCGTGCTAGATTGGGAGTTTGTTTTACATGCGGCCAGCGAGGCCATTTGCGAGGCTGTCAGACCAAGGGAAGCGCGTATGTTACGACTCGACGCCGGGATCGTGGCTGGTTCATCACGCCTACGGTATCGCCTGCAGTGCAGCCTATGATTAGAGTGGAGCGGTAGCTTCGGGTATATCCTTAACCCTCTAGAGTTTTGGTATCTTTGGTTATGATGGTCTCATTATTGTGTGCTATGTACGGATAGCATTGTGATATGTGTGAGTTAGAATGTATGGTTAGTTGGGAGGATACGTATGGGGGCATGGTAAGTGTGAACCTTAGACTATGTCACGGCGAGACCTTAGGGTAAGGTCGTCTTGAGTTAAAGATTTATTTTTGACCACTTATCGGAGTAGTAGTATGCGTGGGATTTATTTGTGTGATAAGTCCACGGGTAGTGTGAGATGGAAGTGGTAGCTTTCATGATGTGAATTAGTAAGATTGTTTGGATCGGGAACAAGAGTTTGTACGGTTGGGGGTCGGGTTTAGGACCATTTGCGGGTCAAACCGTAACGATTTGAGGTGGGGCCAGTTCTGGGTGGTCGCTAGGTGTAAGTCACGAGGTGCTAGGCCCGAGTTTAGATGATCATCGTATGAGTTCGTGGGCGCGTTCGACCGAGCGGTTCGTAAAGGCGGGAATGGCCTTAAGGAAGTTTGAGGTTAGTAAGATGACCAAGTTTGGAGGTAGTGACTCGGAGATTTTGGGAGCAGGTAATGGTGAAGTATGGTACGTCTTGGGAGAGTTCTAGTGTTCGAGAAAGTACAACGAGTAAGGGAGGAAGATAACGTGTGTTATTTCGTGGCGTTGTGGCGTTGACAACTTGTTAGAGGAACTTCATCGATATCCGTCTTGAGAAGGAACATTCGGGACGAATGTTTCTAAGAGAGGAGAATGTTATACCCGTAGTTGCGGGGTATGTATGTGAGGACGTGCGTGCGAAGTCTGCAGAAATTTTGAAAAGAAAGAAAGATGTGAGTTTTCACGGAAAAGTTTCGGTTATTTGTGAAGAAAAAGGTTCATTAATGGGAATTGGATTCCCAGTTTGGTATTTGGACTTCATAGATTATATTAGAATTTTGAGATTTTATTTTGGAAATGGTCACGTGGGGCCACGGGAGAAATTCTGATTTTGTGGAGCCCGCTTTGTTTTGAGATTTCCGGTATTTTGGATATTTTGGAAGACGAAATATTGCGGCGAATCGGGGCGACACGTGTCACCCCGTGGCACCCTTGGCCGAAATATTTATTGTCTGACAACTTTGGATTAAGTCGTTTTTAATGAAGCGTTTTACTAAGCTTACGAAGGAAAATTCGGCTATGTCATTTAGTATTTTTGCGAATTTTTCCGAGAGGCGGGCGTTTTGGACCAACGAGAGGGCAACACTTGGCACCTCTCGTTGGTGGACTTGAAAAGGCGGTAGGGCGAATTGATGGGCAAGTTGTGGTAGATATTTGTGTAGATATTTGTGAGGATTTGTGGAGTAGGGTTAGGGTGCACTTGGCTTGATCTTGGCCTTACACTTGTAGCACTTGGCTAGATCTTGGCCGTTGGTTGGCCTTTGGCTTTGCTATAAATACCACTCCTCGTGAAGACTTATTCATTCACTCTCACTTTGTCTAAGTCTTGAAATCCTCCTCTCCACTTGTTGTTGCTCTCGTCCAACTCCCTTCTCCCCTTAGAAAGAGGCCTTGGCGAGAACACCCCTCACTCACTGCTAGTTGTGCTAGCCGAGCTACCACCCCTGGTAGAAAGTTGTCTTCCAGTATTGTTATAATGCCCAAAATACCTTAGCCTTGTACCTTGTAGTATTCCAAAGATACCTCTTTACGTAGAGTCAGGAAATACTACCTTTTGTCCTTTTAGTCTCAGCCGAAACCACAAGGAAATCTTCAGTTGGTTGAAGTATGTGAGTAGAAGTTGGTTAGAACTTCTAAGGGTTGTTTGGAGTGGTATGGAGCGCACGGAGTGGAGCTAAACCTTGCTCAGGAGCGACATTAAACTCGGATAATTATGGGCTTATCGAGGTAATTATCTTGTCCTCTATTGTAATTGGAAATTACATGTTTGTTAGAGTATATAGTTGAAGTATACTATATATGGAACTATACTTAGTATTGGCGATGTCTTTTGACTTAAGCTGAAGAATAAGAATCGAATCAGATGTATTTACATAGAATGTGCGGTAGACTTGTGTAGTATTACTGAGTAGAATTGTACACGTCCGGGTAGACGTGTAAACCCACTTGGTTGGCTTGGTAGCGGCCTCGATAGAGGAGGAGATTTCTGTTGTTGCGGGGAGAGTCTTTGCCGAATTTTCTATAGAAAGATAGAAACTTGTGTTTTGGGGTTAATAGACGTTTGTGACCTTTATAGGTGAAAGTACTAAGAGTAGCGTATTACCTCGAGGAGTGGAAAGGCTAGCAAGGTTGTAGTACTTGGAGCATTTTGCTTATTGTCGATAAATCGTCGCGAGGTATGTGAACCTCTTCCTATCTCTTCTAGCATGATATGTGTGAACTATGTAGTACGGTAGACGTACATGTGCTAAGTGATTTGGTTGGTTTAAAACATAGGGTGTTATAATAGCTTTATGGGAAGTTAGTTATAACGACCTTATGTAGGTGAAAATGGTTTACTGATGTTAGAAGTTAAGAGACTTGATCTTATAAGATAAGAGACTTAACTTATTTGTTTTAATGTGAATGTTGTGTGAAACCTCATTCGTGAGTAATGAGTACTTGGTTTTTAAAGGAATAATGTTTCTTGATTTGGAAATCGAATGTGTATCGACAGGACCACTGCGGCGTTTATAAAGGAAAATGTATTGAATAATGATGTATTGTATTAAAACCGGTAGAAACCTCCATCTGCATAGAAGCTAAGATGAGACAAAATGATATTACATTTTCTAGATCATGGCTGCTGTAATAAGATCGTTATAAACAAGAATAAACTACTCACATATATGACATATGTTACTCAATTGTTCAAAAAAGGAATCAAGTGATTAAGTTTGGGAACTATGAAGCCATTTGAAAATAAGAAGCTTGAGTAATTGAAACTAGGCAAACTGGAACTTAGGAAAGGAATGTTGTTACTTGATTTTGAAAAGGAAGATGGGTTGGTCATTCTAATACTACGGGTATCGGGTGACTTTTATAAAAGTAATGGATCTCTTTTAAAAGAACTTAACGTATGTAGTACTTTGGGGTTAAAAACCCGGACTTTGGCATAAAATGAAAGTACTTTGAGTTGTGTGAAACTTACTATGCTTGTTGTTGTGAAACTTGCCTATGCTTGTGGCGATAGTCTTTATTGTACAAGCGTTGTGTTTTACGTATTCTGGCGTCTCGATAGAAGTCGGTTGGTAGTTGAGAACTTACTTGGGCGTCTGCGGTGGCGGAGAAATTCCGCAGTGCGTTCTGTTGATAGTATTATTGTTGTTAATCGCTTTGGACATACCGACACGATCGTGGCGCGCGGGTATGCTTCCATTTGGTTAAGGTCTTGTGGTTAATCGCTTTGGATATCACGACCGCGATCGTGGCGCGCGGGTATGTTTCCATTTGATTATCGCCTTGTGATTTCCGCTTTGGACATCTCGACACGATCGTAGCGCGCGGGTATCGTCCATTTGGAATCTGTCTATTGTTTCCCTTTGGACATCACGACACGATCGTAGCGCTGCGGGTATCGTCCATTTGGAATGTTGTCTTATTGTTTCCCTTTGGACATCTCGACCACGATCGTAGCGCGCGGGTATGCTTCCATTTGGATTCTTTGTCTTGTTGTTGAGGTCACATGGACATGTCTACACCGATCTGGAATTCGGGGGCATGTGGCCATGGGACATTGGTATTATTGTTGCATCATGGACATGTCTACACCGTCTGATGATAGGGCATGCGGCCATAATCACGAACTCGATTGATGTTGTGGGCGTGAGACCCATAGTTATATTGGAGTGATGATCGTTTTATGTTGTGAGCGTAGTTTGGTTATCATACATGTCTCTGCTTTATATAGACTAGTATGATTTCATTTCTGATATTATGCGATTTCACATACTTGGTACTGTTGTCTTGACCTCGCCGGAGCTGCGTTCATCTGCGGTAGAAGTACATCGATCGTGGATCCTCGCTCATAGGATCACAATTCAGTAGCATTTGAAGCTCCGTTTCTCGAGGCTTATCTTTTAGTAGGTGTTCACGAGTTGTAGGTTCTTGTACATTCGAGGGGTATGGCGGGGCCTGTCCGTCATAGTCATGTATATCTTAGAGTGCATGAAATCTTGTTGTGGGCGGGGTTGTAAAAGGATTAAAGCTGTTCGGAGTTTTATGTATATCTTGAAGGCAAGCTGTTTTTTTGGTTTGTTTATTTATTATATCCCTTGTTAAATGTCTCATGTTTTATGTTCGCTGATTTTCTCGATGTATGTATCACTAGGGTGCGGGGTAAGGCACGATGCAGGGCCGGGCGAGTCGTTCTGATCGTGATGGTGGTCTTGGGTTGAGGATACAACCCTTTGATTTTCCCAACCTTCCGAGCACCTTGGGCGTCGGAATGGCGGCTCTGATTCGGTAGCACTCACGACTATGGAGAGTGCGGATCTTGATAGGGATCCGGGTCGAAAGTGGGTATGGAGGTGGTTCGGGTTGCGGGAGGTGGTGTTGATGTTCGGGGTTTGTGGTTTGAACCCTTGGGTCTCCGATCCTTGGCACGAGTTCATAGAGACTTTTCCGGCCACTTTGGATGCAAAGGTGACATCGGGTCTCGAGGCTGGTCACGGGTTGATTGCGGGTCGGGAGGGTGGTCATGGGTCTGGGAGGTCCATGGGTCACCACCTTTGGTGGTTGAGTTCGACATTGTTTCTTTTCAATTGGCCTTGGAAATGCAAAGGTTTTGGAAGGCGGGGTTTCTATCCAAAAGAGGTCTAGGAATTTGATGCATTCAATGGGTGCGGATGTCAATGGCACGCCTCATTCAATTGCTTGCCGGTTATCAATAGCACGCCTCATTCATTAGGTGCAACTTTGGAGTTGAGTTTGTTGGGAATTCAAGTGTTGCGGTTTCAAGCGTCACCCATTCTTGAGGTTGTGGGTAGCATGGGTGGGCGCGGGTCGATGGCGGTTCTTGAGGTGGTTCGGATCGAAGGAGGGTCGGAAAGGGTGGTCATGGGCTCGATTGGTCTTTATGGTGGTCACGTGTCAAGGCTGGAACCCGAGGTCATCGGTTCAAGATTGTTGGGTCGAAGTTGGTTCAATTCCCATGGCTCTTGGTTGTACAAAGCGTGCGGAATTTGAGCGACCTACTCTTCAAACAAGACTTGGTAACTTGGGAATTTAATTCTGTGAGTACCAAGGAAACATCTCATTCAATAGGGCTTGAAACTTGATAAGGGTGGGTGCAGGTGGGTCTACTCTTCTAATGAAGTCAAAAGTTGCGGAAACCATAGGGCAACTCGTCCAAGAGGTATGGTAACTTGATGGCTACGAGGCAAGAAGGGGCTACATTTCAAATGAGTCTTGGAAGAGCAATTAATGTGGAATTTGAAGGATCATTCTTTTCGAAGCCTAAGGAGTGACCTTGTTTGACGACAAACCACTTAATCTTGGGGACATGAGCCATTTATGGCAACCATTCCCAATGATGCACTAGTCTTGATTTCCCCCATGAATCCAACTATTGCACCTACTGAGCGTGCAAATGATACTAGGGAGTCACAACAAATTAAGGAGCCTAATCCAACGAATAAAAGTCCAAGTACGAAGATTGGAAGAGTATTTCACTACCCCCCGATTACTTAAATGAAGATACTATCTTGGAATGTCCCGGATAGATAGCATTTAATTTTCATGTTGAAGTTTATTTTCTTGTTCTTGTTTACGTTGAGGATTGAGAACCCTCAACGAC
Source organism: Przewalskia tangutica (assembly GCA_029844215.1). Lineage (NCBI taxonomy): Eukaryota > Viridiplantae > Streptophyta > Magnoliopsida > Solanales > Solanaceae > Przewalskia > Przewalskia tangutica. The sequence goes on along the minus strand of CM056733.1, from coordinate 13,813,814 downwards.
TGATTGTAGCTACCTGAGCTTTTCTTTTTAGTAATAATATTTGCATTTACCCGGAAAAAAAAAAACTCTAAAAGGTATGTTTTAGAACAATTTTCATATTGACTTTGCCTTATATTAATTCCTTATTCAGAAAATCTTAAGTATTTTGATGGTATTACAACTACAGACTATATTTTTCTTTACTTTTTAAAATTGATTTTCTAACAAAAATATGGGTTAGTTCCTCTTTTCTTTTGTCCGGGTTTACCGATCCGGTTTCGGTCCGGTTCTCGAGTATATCCGAACCACTAACAGCCCTAGCCATAGGTATTGTAAATGCTCTTTTTGGGGTATGAAATCAATAGTGGTTGTTGTCTGAATTTTCTATTTGCTTTTGTTTTTAGCATTTACTTTTCAGCTAAATAAATAAAAATGCCAAGTGTATGATTAAATATTACAACTACAGATTATATTGTCACTGACTTTGTCTTTTGTTTTACTTATGAACAATAAATATTGTCACTGACTTTGTCTTTTGTTTTACTTATGAACGATAAATATTGTCACTGACTTGTTGAAACAAGAAATGATTTAACTTTCTCAAAAATAAAACTAATAAAGAATGAAAGAAATAATAAAAGACCATTATTACTGTAATAAAATTGCCTTTTCTTATTATAATATTAAATGAATCAATAACTGCAACAAAATAAATGATGGTGATGTCATTTATTTTGTTGTCTGAATTTTCTATTTGCTTTTGTTTTTAGCATTTACTTTTCAGCTAAATAAATAAAAATGCCAAGTGTATGATTAAATAATTCAAGCTAAAAGGAAAGAAGAAAAATAGTAAAATCCATTTAGGGTGTCTTTGGATTAGCGTTCAAGTGAGTTTTATTCTTAATTCTTGCACGTTTTCGCTTTTACATTTATGATGATGATGTAACGGCTTTGGTTTTGGTTATTTAATAGAATTATGTAGTTTTTTCACTTTTTTATATTGGGAGGGAACTCATAGATTAAAGCGGAATATTATATAATTTTGAGATGCATACTTACTCAACATTCAAGTGAGTTTTACTCTTAATTCTTGCACGTTTTCGCTTTTACATTTATGATGATGATGTAACGGCTTTGGTTTTGGTTATTTAATAGAATTATGTAGTTTTTCACTTTTTATATTGGGAGGAACTCATAGATTAAAGCGGAATATTATATAATTTTGAGATGCATACTTACTCAACATTCAAGTGAGTTTTACTCTTAATTCTTGCACGTTTTCGCTTTTACATTTATGATGATGATGTAACGGCTTTGGTTTTGGTTATTTAATAGAATTATGTAGTTTTTTCACTTTTTTATATTGGGAGGGAACTCATAGATTAAAGCGGAATATTATATAATTTTGAGATGCATACTTACTCAACATTCAAGTGAGTTTTACTCTTAATTCTTGCACGTTTTCGCTTTTACATTTATGATGATGATGTAACGGCTTTGGTTTTGGTTATTTAATAGAATTATGTAGTTTTTTCACTTTTTTATATTGGGAGGGAACTAATAGATTAAAGCGGAATATTATATAATTTTGAGATGCATACTTACTCAACATTCAAGTGAGTTTTACTCTTAATTCTTGCACGTTTTCGCTTTTACATTTATGATGATGATGTAACGGCTTTGGTTATTTAATAGAATTATGTAGTTTTTTCACTTTTTTATATTGGGAGGGAACTCATAGATTAAAGCGGAATATTATATAATTTTGAGATGCATACTTACTCAACATTCAAGTGAGTTTTACTCTTAATTCTTGCACGTTTTCGCTTTTACATTTATGATGATGATGTAACGGCTTTGGTTTTGGTTATTTAATAGAATTATGTAGTTTTTTCACTTTTTTATATTGGGAGGGAACTCATAGATTAAAGCGGAATATTATATAATTTTGAGATGCATACTTACTCAACATTCAAGTGAGTTTTACTCTTAATTCTTGCACGTTTTCGCTTTTACATTTATGATGATGATGTAACGGCTTTGGTTTTGATTATTTAATAGAATTATGTAGTTTTTTCACTTTTTTATATTGGGAGGGAACTCATAGATTAAAGCGGAATATTATATAATTTTGAGATGCATACTTACTCAACATTCAAGTGAGTTTTACTCTTAATTCTTGCACGTTTTCGCTTTTACATTTATGATGATGATGTAACGGCTTTGGTTTTGGCTATTTAATAGAATTATGTAGTTTTTTCACTTTTTTATATTGGGAGGGAACTCATAGATTAAAGTGGAATATTATATAATTTTGAGATGCATACTTACTCAACATTCAAGTGAGTTTTACTCTTAATTCTTGCGTTTCGCTTTTACATTTATGATGATGTAACGGCTTTGGTTTTGGTTATTTAATAGAATTATGTAGTTTTTTCACTTTTTTATATTGGGAGGGAACTCATAGATTAAAGTGGAATATTATATAATTTTGAGATGCATACTTACTCAACATTCAAGTGAGTTTTACTCTTAATTCTTGCACGTTTTCGCTTTTACATTTATGATGATGATGTAACGGCTTTGGTTTTGGTTATTTAATAGAATTATGTAGTTTTTTCACTTTTTTTATATTGGGAGGGAACTCATATAATTTTGAGATGCATACTTCTTTCTAGATTTGGTTACTCAGGAATGGATTGGAAGAAAATGATGAGACATCTCTTATTAGTTTGCATGTTCATCCATTGCACTATAGCTGACCTAACATGGTTGACTCTACATGGTGATGAACCAGTAGTAGTTGCAAATGGGGGATTTTCGGGACTTTATCCCCCCCACTCAGATTTAGCCTTTAGTCAGGCTGGTACTACTACTGTCTTGCTATGTGATCTCCATATGAGTCGCGATGGACAAGCCTTTTGTCTCTCACACTTAAACCTCCAGAATACAACAAATGCAGCTGATGCTTTTCCAAATCGTAAAAAAACCTACATTGTTAATGGAAAAGAACTTCAAGGATGGTTTGCATTGGACTTCACCAGTAAAGAGATGCTTAGTAAATTCATTGGTAAGTCACAATTTATGCATCAAAATCTTACTCCATTCCTGACTTTGTTCTCCTTCTTCTCCAGTGACACAATCAATATTCAGCAGAACAGATTTATTTGATTTTTCATCACCATATCCAACCCAACTATTTTTACAAGAAAACAGGAATGCTCTAGTGTGGATCAATGCCGAGGTAGGTATCTATTAGCTAGTCGCCTACTTTCTCATTCTTGAAACATTTGATCAAATCCTTTTTCATCAAATTGTCTAGTCTTGGTTCCCTAATTATTAATTTAGTAAATTCTATTGCATTATGCGACATTCTACAACCAGCACAAACTATGTTTAGTGGATCATATTAAAAATAAACTCTTGGAGATAAAGAAGGATATCTCTTACATATCGTCTCCAGAGATTGGCTTCTTGAAAAGCATGGGACCAGTTGTGCAGAGTCTCAAAACGAAGCTCATGTTCAAATTTCCCATTGATAGAAATGTTGTTGAACTGTCACGACCCGACCCCGGGACCGCGACTGGTGCCCTACCTGGGCACCCTTACAGGTACACATCAGAGAAAATCAGCGGAACATACATGAAACTTATAAAATAGAACAACAGAAGTAAAACAACGAGTTAGCCGGAAGTACCTTCACCGACATACATATATACAACCGAAGCAGTTGCCTCCTTTTCTTTACAAACTGACCCACAATATGTGACTACAGACCTCTAAGAGTTCTAACATAACAACTATGGCGGGACAGGGCCCCGCCATACCCCTGAATATACATGAATCTACTACCTCGGGAAAAGCCGTACAAGAGATAAGCCTCGGAGCAAATGGAGCTTTCTCTCAAAAAGCGAATCGAGATCCTAGAGCAAGGATCGCCAACAGGTACCTAAAACCTGCGGGCATGAGCGCAGCCCCGAAGAAGTCGATTACAACAGTGCGAATATGGAGCGAAATAACGTCTGATAAGCAGATCATAACTGTACAAAAGAATGACAAGGACAAGTATAAAAATACATACCAGATCCTGACGTGTCATTACCACTTATGAACTTAATCGCACCTTATTATCTTTTTCATTCTCTATAAAAACTATAACCACATTCTTACGTACATGATTAGGAAAAATCATTAAGTTCATTAGCATATAACTTACTTATCTTTCATAAGTATAATCCGGCCCTGTAAGGAGGGACACTATACTACGCCCGATCTAGGGGGCGATCAAGGTCACATAGTGCGCGTAAAGGTATCTTGCCGGCCCGATCACGGGTCGATGCGTCATCATCTAGTGCGCGTAAAGGTATCTTGCGGCCCGTCTGCGGGTCGATAATGTCATATAGTGCGCGTAAGGTATCGCCGGCCCGTCTGCGGGTCGATAATGTCATATAGTGCGCGTAAAGTTATCTTGCGGCCCGTCTGCGGGTCGATAATGTCATATAGTGCGCGTAAAGGTATCGCCCGGCCCGTCTGCGGGTCGATAATGTCATATAGTGCGCGTAAAGGTATCTTGCGGCCCGTCTGGGTCGATAATGTCATATAGTGCGCGTAAGGTATCTTGCGGCCCGTCTGCGGGTCGATAATGTCATATAGTGCGCGTAAGGTATCTTGCCGGCCCGTCTGCGGGTCGATAATGTCATATAGTGCGCGTAAGGTATCTTGCGGCCCGTCTGCGGGTCGATAATGTCATATAGTGCGCGTAAGGTATCTTGCCGGCCCGTCTACGGGTCGATAATGTCATATAAAACCCGGGAATTTAACCCAACGTACTACGCACCTCTACTCCTTTAGAAAAAAGACTCTTTTTCAAACAAAACTTCCCAGATACTAACAACCGTAGTATCAAGTCATTTCTACCTTTCAGGACAAGTCACACTACCTTTTTAGAAATACAATTACGAACTAAATCAAGTGACTTCTTTATTAAAAACCTTAAGCAATTGGTACCTTTAAAACAATTTGCCCTTCTTTATTTCAAAACATTCTTTGCTTACCTTAGAGAAAACCATTCTCTTAACCTTCCATAAAGTTATTATAACCAACTTCCCATAAAGCCGTCATACTAACTTTATGCCTTAAACTAATTCATTCTTTTTATAACCAAGAGACTTATACTTTCAAATCAAATCACATAGCTTTCAAAATACTTCAAGTCTCTTAACTTTTAAGAAAACAAGTTTCAAGTCTTAAAAACTCCATACGTAAACTCTTTTAAATTAAGTAACATATACTTTGGTGCGTTGTGAATAAGTTATACTTATATATAACGATCTTATTCAAGTAGCCATGATCTAGAAAATGTAATACAATTTTGTCTTATCTTAGCTTCTATGCGGATGGAGAATTCTACTTGTTTTAACATAATTAATTGTCATTACATTTTCCTTTATTAGCTGCAATGGCTTGTTCGATACTTATTCTCATTCGTGCGTAAATTTGCCAAGTCAACCCGACTCGAATACTTCCTAACGACTCTTACCAACTTCCCCCATCATTCTTGGTAAGGAATTATGATTTCTTAGGCGTTGCTTTTACATAGATTAATTCAACATAACTACCTCTTAACTTCTAAGAGTAACAGGAAACATGAAATGATACCACAGGTATATTCCATACATAGAATCATGCCAAAGGAAGGAAGAGGTTCACATACCTCGCGACGATTATCGACAAGTAGCAAAATGCTCCAAAGTACTTCAATCTTGATAGCAAATCCATCCTTCAGTAGGATACGCTACACTTAGTACTTCAACCTATAATGGTCACAATATGTCCATTAACCTCTCACTTCTAACGTAGAATTATTCTAAGTGCTAAGTCACTAATTCTACGGAAAATCGGACAGCACCTCCTTTGTTTCTACTTACTTTGCCACCTTTTTCAAGGCCGAATACAATAACCAAACAGCCCCAATTGGCTCACAATTTCTATAAGGTACTCGATACAAATGACTAACTAAACATTTGATTGGCTCACAATTTAGAAAGTAGTCCAATCTGATGAAAAACAAACTAAAAGTCCAAATTCGTACGCCAGAGTTCAACCTTACCAATTCTTATTAAATTTCCATTTCAATCCAAATTGGTAGCATAACATGATATCAAGTCGTATTTGATTATAACAATCCATAATCTCTAAGTAGGTAACGTGCGGCGATTTCTAATAACGACTAAATTGAAATCGACTTAACAAGGCTTATATTACATTAGGATTTCCAATGCTACCATCAATCCACAATCCTTATAAACTTCTACTAATCAACTTCATGCTAGCAACATTTAAAGCTAACAACAACAATTATAAACATAATCTTGTAACACTATAAAAGACAAGGTGATACCTCGATGAATCTTAATCCAAATCCAATCAGAAATTCGCTCGTAGTAGTTTAAAGTCTCTCCAAGACACTTGATCCGCTTGTTGAGACTCTTAGAACAACACCAACAATTATCCTTTAAATCTCCAACAAAACCTAGAAAAGCCATTAGGTTTTCACCTTGCGACTATCTGAAAACTCTCTTTTTAGGGATTTTCTATTGAGATATACTTACATAACACTCATGAACCTTGGTTTAAAGTGGGGAATTATTGGACAACAAACAAATATTTTCTTTTCTTCTTGTTGGCAAAGCCAGGAGCTCTTGCTCATGGTTCTCCAATTTTTGTGATATTTTGCTAAGTGTTAAGCCCTCTCTTGCTACTAGTAGTATAATAAAGGGACATGGAGGGTTAAGATGTAACCAAATGGGTGGTTAGGATAAGCTCTACTTAAATATCAAGACTAATTGACCTTTGACTTAGTCAACATTCTCACGCCACAACTTGCAAGACCTTAGTCATCCAAGACTTATGGTAAATGACCATATTGGCCATGCCTAAATTCGACCAAGGCATCATAAGGGGGTGACACGTGTCGCCTCCCATTCGTCATAATAATACGTTTCGAAAATTTCATAATTAGATAAATTTACAAGCCTCGAATCTTAACACTTATGAGTTCTTACGTGCGTTCTTAAAACATATCACGTAAATACGGGGTGTAACATTCTTCCCCTAGAAACATTCGTCCCGAATGTTCTTTCGAGTCAATCTTTATAATTAGCGACATAGTTTCCTTTCACAACCCGACATACCAATAATGTCACACATGGCCCTAATACCTCGCACACGCGTCAGTCCATCATAAGCCCAAAAGAGATTACCTTTTCGTACTTCTAACTCCTTCTAACATACATACGTAACTTTCATATCAATTTTGGCCTCTAATACTTGGAGTCACTCTATAAAACAAAATAAGGCCATTTAAACTTTCACGACTGGTTAGGTGGAGCGCGTCCGAACAGTAAAACAATTAACTAGACTTGGGCCTTGCACCTCGTGACCTGTCACGTGGCGAATCGCTACCAACTGATCCTACTCCATTTCGGGCTATGGGGCGAATGTGTACACACCGTCCGCCATCGCACTTAACTCTTATCCTTGGTCCATAATAAATCTTTCTACCCGAGAAGACCTTGGCGAGAATTCATTAACTGTTTCATACCTTCCCGGTATCTAGTTAGTCTTTACCAACTCCTGGTAATCTAAAATCATTCTAGGCAACACGCGTCTGACCCTCATACATAACTCCGTATAGCTGTATGTCACAATACCAACTATACTATAATCATTACCAACCTGGATACGCAGTCCACATAATCCTTCCTGGGTCACTGCTGCCTTTCTCGTAGCTGCAATTAACATAACTCGTTAGGGAAAGACGACCCTAACAACACAGCTCTATGGCACGATCTCAGAGTGAGAAGAATGGAAACCAATCCTAAATGTCCTGCGACCTCACGATTATAGATGTGGTGCCTGACACCGATAATCAAGACTCTACTTAGACACGGATGCGTAGACACTTTACGAGGACTAAGCGCTCGATACCACTTTTGTCACGACCGACCGGGCGCGGCTGGTGCCCTACACAGGCACCGCAGTACACATCGAGAGAAAATCAGCGGAACATACATGAAACTTATAAAATAGAACAACAGTAAAACAACGAGTTAGCCGAAGTGGCTACCTTCGGACATACATATATACAAAGCGATTTGCCTCCTTTTCTTTACAAAGCCCGACCCCTGATGTGTGACTACAGACCTCTAAGAGTTCTAACATAACAACTATGGCGGGACAGGGCCCCGCCATACCCCTGAATATACATGAATCTACTACCTCAGGGAAAACCGTACCAAGAGATAAGCCTCCGGAGCAAATGGAGCTTTCTCTCAAAAACTGACGAGATCTAAGAGCAAGGATCGCCAACACAGGTACCTAAAACTGCGGGCATGAGCGGCCCAGAAGTCGATAACAGTGCGAATATGGAGCGAAATAACGTCTGATGCAGATCATAACTGTACAAAAGAATGACAAGGACAAGTATAAAAATACATACCAGATCCTGCCGTGTCATTACCACTTATGAACTTAATCGCACCTTATTATCTTTTTCATTCTCTATAAAAACTATAACCACATTCTTACGTACATGATTAGGAAAAATCATTAAGTTCATTAGCATATAACTTACTTATCTTTCATAAGTATAATCCGGCCCTGTAAGGAGGGGCACCTATACTACCCGGCCCAATCTAGGACGCGATCAAGGTCACATAGTCTGCCCGTAAAGGTATCTTGCGGCCCGATCACGGGTCGATAACGTCATCTAGTGCGCGTAAGGTATCTTGCGGCCCGTCTGCGGGTCGATAATGTCATATAGTGCGCGTGGGTATCTTGCGGCCCGTCTGCGGGTCGATAATGTCATATAGTGCGCGTAAGGTATCTTGCGCGGCCCGTCTGCGGGTCGATAATGTCATATAGTGCGCGTGGGTATCTTGCCGGCCCGTCTGCGGGTCGATAATGTCATATAGTGCGCGTAAGGTATCTTGCGGCCCGTCTGCGGGTCGATAATGTCATATAGTGCGCGTAAAGGTATCTTGCGGCCCGTCTGGGTCGATAATGTCATATAGTGCGCGTAAAGGTATCTTGCCCGACCCGTCTGCGGGTCGATAATGTCATATAGTGCGCGTAAGGTATATTGCGGCCCGTCTGCGGGTCGATAATGTCATATAGTGCGCGTAAGGTATCTTGCGGCCCGTCTGCGGGTCGATAATGTCATATAAAACCGGGAATTTAACCCAACGTACTACGCCTCTACTCCTTTAGAAAAGACTTTTTCAAACAAAACTTCCTGGATACTAACAGTAGTAGTATCAAGTCATTTCTACCTTCGGGACAAGTCACACTACCTTTTTAGAAATACAATTACCGAACTTCTAAATCAAGTGACTTCTTACTTAAAACCTTAAGCAATTGGTACCTTTAAAACAATTTGCCCTTCTTTATTTCAAAACATTCTTTGCTTACCTTAGAAAACCATTCTCTTAACCTTCCATAAAGTTATTATAACCAACTTCCCATAAAGCCGTCATACTAACTTTATGCCTTAAACTAATTCATTCTTTTTATAACCAAGAGACTTATACTTTCAAATCAAATCACATAGCTTTCAAAATACTTCAAGTCTCTTAACTTTTAAGAAAACAAGTTTCAAGTCTTAAAAACTCCATACGTAAACTCTTTTAAATTAAGTAACATATACTTTGGTGCGTTGTGAATAAGTTATACTTATATATAACGATCTTATTCAAGTAGCCATGATCTAGAAAATGTAATACAATTTTGTCTTATCTTAGCTTACATGCGGATGGAGAATTCTACTTGTTTTAACATAATTAATTGTCATTACATTTTCCTTTATTAACGCCGCAATGGCTTGTTCGATACTTATTCTCATTCGTGCCATAAATTTGCCAAGTCAACCCGACTCGAATACTTCTAACGACTCTTACCAACATCCCCATAAGACTTGGTAAGGACTTGGATTTCTTAGGCGTAGCTTTTACATAGAGTAATTCAACATAACTACCTCTTAACTTCTAAGAGTAACAGGAAACATGAAATGATACCACAGGTATATTCCATACATAGAATCATGCCAAAGGAAGGAAGAGGTTCACATACCTCGCGACGATTATCGACAAGTAGCAAAATGCTCCAAAGTACTTCAATCTTGATAGCAAATCCATCCTTCAAGTAGGATACGCTACACTTAGTACTTCAACCTATAATGGTCACAATATGTCCATTAACCTCTCACTTCTAACGTAGAATTATTCTAAGTGCTAAGTCACTAATTCTACGGAAAATCGGACAGCACCTCCTTTGTTTCTACTTACTTTGCCACCTTTTTCAAGGCCGAATACAATAACCAAACAGCCCGATTGGCTCACAATTTCTATAAGGTACTCGATACAAATGACTAACTAAATGACCCCAATTGGCTCACAATTTAGAAAGTAGTCCAATCTGATGAAAAACAAACTAAAAAGTCCAAATTCGACCACCTTGAGTTCAACCTTACCAATTCTTATTAAATTTCCATTTCAATCCAAATTGGTAGCATAACATGATATCAAGTCGTATTTGATTATAACAATCCATAATCTCTAAGTAGGTAACATGCGACGATTTCTAATAACGACTAAATTGAAATCCAACTTAACAAGGCTTATATTACATTCCGGATTTCCAATGCTACCATCAATCCACAATCCTTATAAACTTCTCCTCATCAACTTCATGCTAGCAACATTTAAAGCTAACAACAATTATAAACATAATCTTGTAACACTATAAAAGACAAGGTGATACCTCAATGAATCTTAATCCAAATCCAATCAGAGGTCGCTCTTAGTAGTTTAAAGTCTCTCCAAGACACTTGATCAATCCTTGTTGAGACTCTTAGAACAACACCAACAATTATCCTTTAAATCTCCAACAAAACCTAGAAAAGCCATTAGGTTTTCACCTTTGCGACTAATCTGAAAACTCTCTTTTTCAGGATTTTCTATTGAGATATACTTACATAACACTCATGAACCTTGGTTTAAAGTGGGGGAATTATTGGACAACAAACAAATATTTTCTTTTCTTCTTGTTGGCAAAGCCGAGAGCTCTTGCTCATGGTTCTCCAATTTTTTTGTGATATTTTGCTAAGTGTTAAGCCCTCTCTTGCTACTAGTAGTATAATAAAGGGACATGGAGGGTTAAGATGTAACCAAATGGGTGGTTAGGATAAGCTACTTAAATATCAAGACTAATTGACCTTTGACTTAGTCAACATTCTCATGCCACAACTTGCAAGACCTTAGTCATCCAAGACTTATGGTAAATGACCATATTGGCCATGCCTAAATTCGACCAAGGCATCATAAGGGGGGTGACACGTGTCGCCCTCCCATTCGTCATAATAATACGTTTCCCGAAAATTTCATAATTCCGATAAATTTACAAGCCTCAAATCTTAACACTTATGAGTTCTTACGTACGTTCTTAAAACATATCCTGTAAATACGGGGTGTAACATTCTTCCCCCCTTAGAAACATTCGTCCCCGAATGTTCTTTCGGAGTCAATCTTTATAATTAGCGACATAGTTTCCTTTCACAACCCCGACATACCAATAATGCCACACATGGCCCTAATACCGCACACGCACATCCGTCCATCATAAGCCCAAAAGAGATTACCTTTTCGATTTCTAACTCCTTCTAACATACATCGTAACTTTCATACCAATTTTGGCCTCTAATATTTGGAGTCACTCTATAAAACAAAATAAGGCCATTTAAAACTCACGACACGGTTCGGTGGAACGCGTCCACGAACAGTAAAACAATTAACTAGACTTGGGCCTTGCACCTCGTGACCTGCCACGTGGCGGAATCGCTACCAACTGATCTACTCCATTTCGGGCTATGGGCGAACCGTAATGTACACACGCCCCGCCATCGCACTTAACTCTTATCCTTGGTCCATAATAAATCTTTCTACGAGAAGACCTTGGCGAGAATTCATTAATCGTTTCATACCTTCCCGGTACCTAGTTAGTCTTTACCAATTCCTGGTAATCTAAAACCAGTCTAGGCAACACGCGTCTGACCCTCATACATAACTCCGTATAGCTGTATGTCACAATACCAACTATACTATAATCATTACCAACTTTGGATACGCGATCACATAATCCTTCCCGGGTCATCTTTGCGCTTTCTCGTGTTGCGATTAACATAACTCGTTAGGGAAGAGCGACCCTAACAACACGGCTCTATGTACGATCTCGGAGTGAGAAGAATGAAACCAATCCTAAATGTCCTGCGGCCTCACGATTATTGGTGTGGTGCACTACACCGATAATCAAGACTCTACTTAGACACGGTCTGTAGACACTTTCCGAGGACTAACTGCTCTGATACCACTTTTGTCACGACCCGACCCCGGGACCGCGACTGGTGCCCTACCTGGGCACCCTTACAGGTACACATCAGAGAAAATCAGCGGAACATACATGAAACTTATAAAATAGAACAACAGAAGTAAAACAACAGGTTAGCCGATAGGGCTACCTTCCTGGACATACATATATACAACCGAAGCAGTTGCCTCCTTTTCTTTACAAACTGACCCACAATATGTGACTACAGACCTCTAAGAGTTCTAACATAACAACTATGGCGGGACAGGGCCCCGCCATACCCCTGAATATACATGAATCTACTACCTGTGGAAAGCCGTACCAGAGATACGCCTCCGGAGCAAATGGAGCTTTCTCTCAAAAACTGAACTGAGATCCTAAGAGCAAAGATCGCCAACCTGGGTACCTAAAACCTGCGGGCATGAACGCAGCCCGAAGAAGTCGATTACAACATGTACGAATATGGAGCGAAATAACGTCTGATGCAGATCATAAGCGTACAAAAGAATGACAAGGACAAGTATAAAAATACATACGGATCTGCGTGTCATTACCACTTATGAACTTAATCGCACCTTATTATCTTTTTCATTCTCTATAAAAACTATAACCACATTCTTACGTACATGATTAGGAAAAATCATTAAGTTCATTAGCATATAACTTACTTATCTTTCATAAGTATAATCCGGCCCTGTAAGGAGGGCACTATACCGGCCCGATCTAGGGGCGCGATCAAGGTCACATAGATGCGCGCGTAAAGGTATCTTGCGGCCCGATCACGGGTCGATAACGTCATCTAGTGCGCGTGGGTATCTTGCGGCCCGTCTACGGGTCGATAATGTCATATAGTGCGCGTAAAGGTATCTTGCTCGGCCCGTCTGCGGGTCGATAATGTCATATAGTGCGCGTAAGGTATCTTTGCCGGCCCGTCTCGGGTCGATAATGTCATATAGTGCGCGTAAAGGTATCGCCGGCCCGTCTGCGGGTCGATAATGTCATATAGTGCGCGTAAAGGTATCTTGCCGGCCCGTCTGCGGGTCGATAATGTCATATAGTGCGCGTAAAGGTATCTTGCGGCCCGTCTGCGGGTCGATAATGTCATATAGTGCGCGTGAGGTATCTTGCGGCCCGTCTGCGGGTCGATAATGTCATATAGTGCGCGTAAGGTATCTTGCCGGCCCGTCTCGATCGATAATGTCATATAGTGCGCGTAAGGTATCTTGCCGGCCCGTCTGCGGGTCGATAATGTCATATAGTGCGCGTAAAGGTATCTTGCGACCCGTCTGCGGGTCGATAATGTCATATAAAACCGGAATTTAACCCAACGTACTACGCCTCTACTCCTTTAGAAAAAGACTCTTTTTCAAACAAAACTTCCCAGATACTAACAAACGTAGTATCAAGTCATTTCTACCTTTCAGGACAAGTCACACTACCTTTTTAGAAATACAATTACGAACTTCTAAATCAAGTGACTTCTTACTTAAAACCTTAAGCAATTGGTACCTTTAAAACAATTTGCCTCTTTATTTCAAAACATTCTTTGCTTACCTTAGAAAACCATTCTCTTAACCTTCCATAAAGTTATTATAACCAACTTCCCATAAAGTAGTCATACTAACTTTATGCCTTAAACTAATTCATTCTTTTTATAACCAAGAGACTTATACTTTCAAATCAAATCACATAGCTTTCAAAATACTTCAAGTCTCTTAACTTTTAAGAAAACAAGTTTCAAGTCTTAAAACTCCATACGTAAACTCTTGTAAATTAAGTAACATATACTTTGGTGCGTTGTGAATAAGTTATACTTATATATAACGATCTTATTCAATTAGCCATGATCTAGAAAATGTAATACAATTTTGTCTTATCTTAGCTTATATGCAGATGGATAATTCTACTTGTATTAACATAATAAATTGTCAATACATTTTCCTTTATTAAATCTGCAATGTCTTGTTCGATACTTATTCTCATTAGATCCGTAAATTTGCCAAGTCAACCCGACTCGAATACTTCCTAACGACTCTTACCAACATCCCCCATAAGACTTGGTAAGGACTTAGGATTTCTTAGACGTAGCTTTTACATAGAGTAATTCAACATAACTACCTCTTAACTTCTAAGAGTAACAGGAAACATGAAATGATACCACAGGTATATTCCATACATAGAATCATGCCAAAGGAAGGAAGAGGTTCACATACCTCGCGACGATTATCGACAAGTAGCAAAATGCTCCAAAGTACTTCAATCTTGATAGCAAATCCATCCTTCAAGTAGGATACGCTACACTTAGTACTTCAACCTATAATGGTCACAATATGTCCATTAACCTCTCACTTCTAACGTAGAATTATTCTAAGTGCTAAGTCACTAATTCTACGGAAAATCTGACGCCTCCTTTGTTTCTACTTACTTTGCCACCTTTTTCAAGGCGAATACAATAACCAAACAGCCCCAATTGGCTCACAATTTCTATAAGGTACTCGATACAAATGACTAACTAAACAGCCCAATTGGCTCACAATTTAGAAAGTAGTCCAATCTGATGAAAAACAAACTAAAAGTCCAAATTCGGCCATGAGTTCAACCTTACCAATTCTTATTAAATTTCCATTTCAATCCAAATTGGTAGCATAACATGATATCAAGTCGTATTTGATTATAACAATCCATAATCTCTAAGTAGGTAACATCGACGATTTCTAATAACGACTAAATTGAAATCCAACTTAACAAGGCTTATATTACATTAGGTTCCAATGCTACCATCAATCCACAATCTTTATAAACTTCTACTAATCAACTTCATGCTAGCAACATTTAAAGCTAACAACAACAATTATAAACATAATCTTGTAACACTATAAAAGACAAGGTGATACCTCAATGAATCTTAATCCAAATCCAATCAGGTCGCTCTTAGTAGTTTAAAGTCTCTCCAAGACACTTCAATCCGCTTGTTGAGACTCTTAGAACAACACCAACAATTATCCTTTAAATCTCCAACAAAACCTAGAAAAGCCATTAGGTTTTCACCTTGCGACTAATACGAAAACTCTCTTTTTCCGGGATTTTTCTATTGAGATATACTTACATAACACTCATGAACCTTGGTTTAAAGTGGGGGAATTATTGGACAACAAACAAATATTTTCTTTTCTTCTTGTTGGCAAAGCCGAGAGCTCTTGCTCATGGTTCTCCAATTTTTTTGTGATATTTTGCTAAGTGTTAAGCCCTCTCTTGCTACTAGTAGTATAATAAAGGGACATGGAGGGTTAAGATGTAACCAAATGGGTGGTTAGGATAAGCTCTACTTAAATATCAAGACTAATTGACCTTTGACTTAGTCAACATTCTCATGCCACAACTTGCAAGACCTTAGTCATCCAAGACTTATGGTAAATGACCATATTGGCCATGCCTAAATTCGACCAAGGCATCATAAGGGGGGTGACACGTGTCGCCCTCCCATTCGTCATAATAATACGTTTCCCGAAAATTTCATAATTCCGATAAATTTACAAGCCTCAAATCTTAACACTTATGAGTTCTTACGTACGTTCTTAAAACATATCCTGTAAATACGGGGTGTAACATGAACCCACAACTAACGAACCATATGCTTCATTATTAACAAAGTTATCCATGATCAAGACATTCGCTGCGGGAATCGTTGTGCCAAGAGAGTACATATGGCCCGTCAATAAAGCTCGCTATTTAGAGCCTAGTACCAATCTAGTTGTTGATGCTCATAAACAAGGTCTTGAAGATTTTGCATATGGATTCGCAAATGACAACTTTTTGCTTTACAATTACAGTTATGATCCACAAAGAGAGTATTTGCAATTTGTTGACAACTCTCAGTTTGCTGTGGACGGTGTGGTCACAGACTTTGCTACGTCTGCATCAATGGCCATTGGTAAGAATATTCTTTTTATGATTAAGAGGGAATACATATACAATCTTGCAGCTCACAATTGCTTCTTTTACCTGCAGCTTGCTTGGCAGGGAGTCGGAATGCTTCAAGAAAAGTCCCTAGTACGGAAATGAATATCTTTGTGCAATGAAAATAGTTTCTATAATACTTTTGAAAAAAGGGTTACATCTCAATTCTATTGTGCAATTTAAATTGGCAGCTCTGATCATTTCCGCAAATTGAGCCAATGGAGATTATCCAGGATCAACAGATCTCGCCTATCAAAAAGCAGTAGATGATGGTGCTGACATAATCGATTGTTCTGTCCAAATGACAAAAGATACAGTTGCATTTTGCTCGCCTTCAGTTGACATTATCCCAACCACCACTGCATCTGGACCTTTCATGAGTCGAGCAGCTAAGGTCGATGCAATTCAATCCTCTATGGGAATTTTCTCTTTTGATTTTACATGGGATAAAATTCAGTCATTAAAACGTGAGTCAGCCATCTCTCTCAAGAAAATTACATTTCAAATAATAGTAGCTTGATTTCATTTCCTTTATCTATTTATTTGTTTTACATGGTCCGGGCCACAGCTCAAATGTTCAATCAATTTAATGGAGATTTGGCAAGGGATCCTGCACGCAAGAATGTGGGAAAATTTGTAACTCTCTCAGATTTCTTGGAATTCGCCAAGAAAAAGACAGTTCCTGGAGTTCTGATCAACATAGAAGTAAGCTTTTTTTCTACTCTATATATAATCATAGATTTCAGAGTTATTAATAACTAACGTAAACAAACATGTTCAAGAATGCTGCCTACCTCGCAGCCAACAAGGGGCTTGACATTGTGGGAGCCGTCATGACTGCTTTGACTAACGCCACACTTGATAAGCAGTCGACTCAAAAGGTTCTTATCATGTCAAGTGAAAGTTCAGTGTTGGACAAATTCAAGGATATCCCTAGTTACCAAAAAGTACTTCACATTAAGAAGCATGTGGAATTTGTAACCAATAAGACAGCATTGGAAATCAAGAAGCACGCGGATGCTGTGTTTTTACATAAGCATTCCTTATACACACAATTTCGAGGAGAAGGTTTCACTTTGAACTTCACTAACCTTATTGAATGTATGCATTGGGTCAATGTTAGTGTCTACGCTGGAACTGTTCTAAATGAATTTCAAGATATCTACATGGATTATAGCTCTGATCCTTATATGCTGATCCATAACCTTATTTACTATGGTGCGGATAGAATCATTACCCAGTACCCAAGCACTGCAAATGCATACAACAGTAAGTAAATCAACACTCAGATGGCTACTATCTAGCTGATTAAATTATCTAAGTATTGTATTAATTAATCAACACTCATAGCGGGAGCTCCCTTTTTTTTTAAATACAAAAATGAATGTTATTGGTACAGGAAACTTGTGCACTGGGGATCCAATGGCGTATAGGATACCAGACATAAATCCAGGGGATGTCATAACAGTTGCGCTTGATCCAAAAGAAGTAGAAGAGTACAAGCCTCCTCCTCCAGTGCACTTGGAGACTAAGGACTTTATTACTCCACCACTACCTCCGTGTGCAATTGCCAAGAATGATGATGATTACGCCTAACTCCACCTCAAACACCAATGATCCTCCTACTACACAAGCCCCAGCGTAGCGATTCTTTGCCATAATTAATGTTGTAGCTCTCTTCTTTGCAACTATACTTGGATTAGTTACTTTATTCTGAGGATCAGCTGGTACAATGAGAATGTTTACAAATAGTTAGCATATGTAGTTTTTAACAAAAAATAATAACTATCTTTAGGCAACGATTTGATTTTCTTTTCTTGTTATTGTTTTGGTAATATAAATGGTTAATTAGTTTCATGACAATGTGTAACAAGCTTCATGGAAATGGCGTGATAAACCTTCACGAGGAAAGACAGAGGCAAGGCACATTCTGGCCAGAACCTGTAGAATAATATCATTATTTGATTTGATTCGAAAATTTTCGAACCATAGGTTCAATTCGAATTTGGCAAATCTTAAAATCTGAAGCTCGATTTGGGTTCGAATTTATTTTTTAGCATTTTAGGTTCGATCCGATTCGGCAAATCGGATCGAATATTCGAAAAAAGTCCGATTTGTTAGGATTATTTTGTGCTAAACCAAAATTTAGTTCAAACAATTTAACAAACACCTGGATGGAATAAGAATGTAGTAAGAAAAATTCAATTTCTAGAAATCTAATTGGGTCTGGAAAACACAATTAGGCAGATATTCAAATGTTCTTGAGAAACAAGCCATCAATTCGAAAATCAAACAAAACACAAAACATTAAAGTTATAAATAAACATAAACAAAAAAATTCGTTCAGACAATTTAACATACACTTGGCCAGAATAAGAATGCAACAAGAACAATTCGATTTCTGTAAATCTAATCATCGACATTAGGAATTAGGCATAAGTAGAACAAAAGGAGTCATCAGCAAAAGACTAAAAAATAGATTAATCAAACAGATTAATCGTATAATCTTTCGTATGAACTATGCAATAAAATCATCACATAACCCCCTTTAGTCTTTGTATAATTCGAAAATCAAACAATCAAAGAATGAAAAATAACAATCTATATAAAATTGGCCTAAAAACAGTACAATTAAGACATATGCTTGTCTATAATTTAGTTTAATCATCGGCCAATTAACTTAAGAAATCAAAAAAAACATTTAGGTAAAACGGACGTCCGAGCGCAAAGTTATGACCATATAAAGTTTGATCAATTTACAACTAATTAGAGTGACGGGAGGACCGCTGGGGGCTTCTTGGTGAGGGTGGTGGAGGGGTGTTGGAGGGACGGGGGTGGGGATCGGTTCTGGGTATTTCTGGGTTAC
This sequence comes from Przewalskia tangutica, assembly GCA_029844215.1. NCBI lineage: Eukaryota > Viridiplantae > Streptophyta > Magnoliopsida > Solanales > Solanaceae > Przewalskia > Przewalskia tangutica. The sequence continues at coordinate 13,794,592 of CM056733.1, read as the reverse complement.
AGTCCGCTCCTTATCGGTAGGGTATTTTTTGGTACTCGTATCCGGACCGTTAAGGTTTCGGTCCGGTTTCGGTCCGGTTCTCGAGTATATCCGAACCACTAACAGACCTAGCCATAGGTATTGTAAATGCTCTTTTTGGGGTATGAAATCAATAGTAGTTACTCTAAAAGGTATGTTTTAGAACAATTCTCATATTGACTTTGCCTTATATTAATTATTAACATTACAAATTCCTTATTCAGAAAATCTTAAGTATTTTGATGGTATTACAACTACAGACTATATTTTTCTTTACTTTTTAAAATTGATTTTCTAACAAAAATATGGGTTAGTTCCTCTTTTCTTTTGTATTTATCTCCCTCTTTTAATATTATTAAAAAATGACCTTTTGTTTTACTTATGAACGGTAAATATTGTCACTGACTTGTTGAAACAAGAATGATTAATTTGTTTTTGAATAGATGTTTACATAACTTTCTCAAAAATAAAACTAATAAAGAATGAAAGAAATAATAAAAGACCATTATTACTTGCACGTTTTCGCTTTTACATTCATGATGATGATGTAACGGCTTTGGTTTTGGTTATTTAATAGAATTATGTAGTTTTTTCACTTTTTTATATTGGGAGGGAACTCATATAATTTTGAGATGCATACTTCTTTCTAGATTTGGTTACTCAGGAATGGATTGGAAGAAAATGATGAGACATCTCTTATTAGTTTGCTTGTTCATCCATTGCACTATAGCTGACCCAACATGGTTGACTCTACATGGTGATGAACCAGTAGTAGTTGCAAATGGGGGATTTTCGGGACTTTATCCCCCCACTCAGATTTAGCCTTTAGTCAGGCTGGTACTACTACTGTTTTGCTATGTGATCTCCATATGAGTCGCGATGGACAAGCCTTTTGTCTCTCACACTTAAACCTCCAGAATACAACAAATGCAGCTGATGCTTTTCCAAATCGTAAAAAAATCTACATTGTAAATGGAAAAGAACTTCAAGGATGGTTTGCATTGGACTTCACCAGTAAAGAGATGCTTAGTAAATTCATTGGTAAGTCACAATTTATGCATCAAAATCTTACTCTATTCCTGACTTTGTTCTCCTTCTTCTCCAGTGACACAATCAATATTCAGCAGAACAGATTTATTTGATTTTTCATCACCATATCCAACCCAACTATTTTTACAAGAAAACAGGAATGTTGTAGTGTGGTTCAATGCCGAGGTAGGTATCTATTAGCTAGTCGCCTACTTTCTCATTCTTGAAACATTTGATCAAATCCTTTTTCATCAAATTGTCTAGTCTTGGTTCCCAAATTATTAATTTAGTAAATTCTATTGCAGTATGCGACATTCTACAACCAGCACAAACTAAATTTAGTGGATCATATTAAAAATAAACTCTTGGAGATAAAGAAGGATATCTCTTACATATCGTCTCCAGAGATTGGATTCTTGAAAAGCATGGGACCAGTTGTGCAGAGTCTCAAAACGAAGCTCATGTTCAAATTTCCCATTGATAGAAATGATGTTGAACCCACAACTAACGAACCATATGCTTCATTATTAACAAAGTTATCCATGATCAAGACATTCGCTGCGGGAATCGTTGTGCCAAGAGAGTACATATGGCCCGTCAATAAAGCTCGCTATTTAGAGCCTAGTACCAATCTAGTTGTTGATGCTCATAAACAAGGTCTTGAAGTTTTTGCATATGGATTCGCAAATGACAACTTTTTGCCTTACAATTACAGTTATGATCCACAAAGAGAGTATTTGCAATTTGTTGACAACTCTCGATTTCTTTGTGGACGGTGTGGTCACAGACTTTGCTACGTCTGCATCAATGGCCATTGGTAAGAATATTCTTTTTATGATTAAGAGGGAATACACATACAATCTTGCAGCTCACAATTGCTTCTTTTACCTGCAGCTTGCTTGGCAGGGAGTCGGAATGCTTCAAGAGAAGTCCCTAGTACGGAAATGAATATCTTTGTGCAATGAAAATAGTTTCTATAATACTTTTGAAAAAAGGGTTACATCTCAATTCTATTGTGCAATTTAAATTGGCAGCTCTGATCATTTCCGCAATTGGAGCCAATGGAGATTATCCAGGATCAACAGATCTCGCCTATCAAAAAGCAGTAGATCATAGTGCTGACATAATCGATTGTTCTGTCCAAATGACAAAAGATACAGTTGCATTTTGCTCGCCTTCAGTTGACATTATCCCAACCACCACTGCATCTGGACCTTTCATGAGTCGAGCAGCTAAGGTCGATGCAATTCAATCCTCTATGGGAATTTTATCTTTTGATTTTACATGGGATGAAATTCAGTCATTAAAACGTGAGCCAACCACCTCTCTCAAGACAATAACATTTCAAATAATAGTAGCTTGATTTCATTTTCTTTATCTATTTATTTGTTTTACATGGTCCTGGCCACAGCTCAAATGTTCAATCAATTTAATGGAGATTTGGCAAGGGATCCTGCACGCAAGAATGTGGGAAAATTTGTAACTCTCTCAGATTTCTTGGAATTCGCCAAGAAAAAGACAGTTCATGGAGTTCTGATCAACACAGAAGTAAGCTTTTTTTCTACTCTATATATAATCATAGATTTCAGAGTTATTAATAACTAACATCAACAAACATGTTCAAGAATGCTGCCTACCTCGCAGCCAACAAGGGGCTTGACATTGTGGGAGCCGTCATGACTGTTTTGACTAACGCCACACTTGATAAGCAGTCGACTCAAAAGGTGTTGAAATAAAGGGCTGGGTAGTTAATGTCAATAAAGGGCTGTTGTAATAAGTAAATAGAATAAAGGGCTATTGTAATAAGTAAAGAAATAGTTGGGTCTGAAGCCCACTAAAGGCAGCCCACTAAGGGAGCCCTATTCATCTATTACTTCTGCTTTTAATATATCCAGAAGGGTATTGAGGAAGTTAGTCGAACACTTTTAGTGGAGATATTATTTTGTAAAGGGGAAAACCTATTTTCTCTGAGGTTCTCTCCTTCTTCCTTCTTAATAAAGAACTTCTTCTTGTTCAAAGATTCTTTCTCCTGCTGTGTATATGTTACCTTGCATGTTCTTGTGGTAAACTTGCCTATGTGTGCTGTACTGGTGACATGTCTGTGTGTTCGTAGTAAGCAAGTTTCAACATAGTATCAAAGCCAAAGATCGGGGGCTCTACACAACCGCATCTCTGAGAAGATCTGCATGTATAGGTTGTTATTTCTATTTAGACATGCTAGACAAAGTAACCAAACTTAGTGAGACTACTGGAAGTACTAAGAATGTTTTTCTACCAAATGGTGAAACTGCCAAGGTCACTCACACTGGTACAAGTAATCTATCTTCCAGAAGCACCTTGAATAATGTTTTATATCTACCTGAATTTAAGCATAATCTGTTGTCAGTATCTCAGCTCACTAGAGAATTAAAATGTGCTGCTGTTTTTTATCCTGACTTTTGCCTGTTTCAGGATCTCTACAGTGGGAAGGTGAAGGAGATTGGTAAACTCCATAATGGCCTCTATGTACTGGCTTCAGGAATCATACAGGATCCAAGGAAGTCAGGACTAGCTGTACAAATTAAAGAAATGACAGAAGATGATATAAATCTGTGGCATAGAAGGTTTGGCCACACTTCTAGCAAAGTACTAAGCCATTTAATTTCTACTAGTGCTGATAGTATAGCTAGAACAATAAAGACTTGCAATGTATGTCCCTGTGCAAAGCAGTATAGGCTACCCTTTATAAATAGCAATACTTGTTGTAACTCTACTTTTGATTTGGTGCATATGGACATATGAGGTCCTTACAAAGTAGAAACATATAATGGCAAGAAATACTTCCTTACTATAGTTGATGATTACTCTAGAATGACTTGGATTTACCTGCTGAAATTGAAATCAGAAACTTGTGTGGCTATTAATCAATTTCTTAGTTATGTTTCTACTCAATTTAAACAAACTGTTAAGATAATCAGAACAGACAATGGCTCAGAATTTGTTAATGACATATGTACCAACCTCTTTCAGAAGCTAGGAATAGTCCACCAGAGGTCCTGTGCCTACACACCTCAACAAAATGGTGTGGCTGAAAGAAAACATAGACACATACTAGAGGTAACTAGAGCAATAAGACTTCAAGCTAATATCCCTATTAAGTTTTGGGGTCTATGTGTGCAGGCAGCTGTGTATTTGATAAATAGAATGCCATCCTCCATTACTGGAAAGACACCTCATGAAAGCCTTTACAGGCAGAAGCCTTCCATAGGGCACATCAGAACCATAGGCTGCTTGTGCTTTGCTAATGATCTAACTGTCTCTGATAAGCTTCAATCTAGAGTTAAGTGCTGTGTTTTGATGGGTTTTTCAGAAACTCAAAAGGGGTACATCCTATATGACATAAATGCCAAAACTCTTCTTGTTAGTAGGGATGTTACATTCAGGGAAACAGAGTACCCTTTTAAGAACAATGTAACAACTGTACCTTTTTTCAAAAATCTGGAACATGATCTACACATAACTCAATCAGATGGTATACCACAACCTGTTATCCAAAGCACACCAATTGAAGCTCAAAATGAACCTCCAGATACCATCATTACTCCTGCTATTGGTAACATTCCTAACAGTCCTGAGAACAACTCTAATAACTCTGAAAGCCATCCTTCAAATCAACAACAGTCAGACAACACCATGAGTATTAGAAGATCTAGTAGGCCTTCCTTACCTCCTTTTCTGAAATAACAGAACCAAATAACTACAATGAGGCTTCAAAAGATCCTAGATGGGTGGAAGCCATGAGAGCTGAAATAAAGGCATTACAGGATAACCACACTTGGGAAATTGTTCCCTTACCTACAGGTAAGCATCCAATAGGTTGCAAATGGATTTATAAAATAAAATATAAAGAGTCTGGTGAGTTAGAAAGATTAAAGGCTAGGTTGGTTGCTAAAGGGTACAATCAACAAGAGGGGATAGATTATCAAGAAACCTTCTCTCCTGTAGTAAAAATGGTTACTGTTAGGACTGTCCTCTCTATAGCAGCCTCTAAAGGGTGGCACATTCATCAAATGGATGTGTATAATGTTTTTCTCCAAGGGGACCTGTATGATGAAATTTATATGGATCTCCCACAAGGATTTATTAGTCAAGGGGGGAAGATGGTATGTAGACTAAATAAATCTCTGTATGGCCTCAAACAGGCACCAAGACAATGGAATTCTAAACTAACTGAAGCACTGGTTCAAATGAAATTTAGGCAGTCACACTATGATCATTCCTTGTTTATAAAACAAACTAGCCAGGGTATTATCATTGTACTTGTGTATGTAGATGACATGTTAGTTACAGGGAACAATGTGAAATTGATAAAAGAAACAAAGCAGTCTCTTCAAGATGTGTTTAAGATGAAAGACCTAGGTGAATTAAGGTATTTCTTAGGAATTGAATTTACTAGGTCTAATAAAGGGATTCTAATGCATCAAAGGAAATATACTTTGGAGCTTATTTCAGAATCAGGATTAGCTGGAGCTAAGCCTGTTAACACACCTACTGATTGTAATACTAAGATGACCACCAAAGAACATGATGTGCTAGTTGCTAAACAACAGAATAATCAGGAGAGCAATAATACCACTACTGATGAACTCCTAGACAATGTCAAAGTCTATCAAAGATTGATTGGTAAGTTATTATATCTTACTATTACTAGACCAGATATAGCATATAGTGTTCAAACCCTCAGTCAGTTTCTTCAACAGCCTAAGAAGTCTCACCTAAATGCTGCCTTAAGAATAATTAGGTACCTGAAAAATCAGCCAGGGCAGGGAATACTCATGTCTAGTAATCAACAGAATACACTAACTGCTTTCTGTGATGCAGACTGGGCTGCATGCCCACATACAAGAAGATCCATTACAGGTTATTTAGTGAAATTTGGTGATTCTCTTATTTCCTGGAAATCAAAAAAACAGACTACAATTTCTAGAAGCTCTGCAGAATCTGAATATAGAAGTCTTGCTAGTACAGTTGCTGAGATTACTTGGATTGTTGGGCTGTTAAGAGACATTGACTTCAACATCAGACAGCCAGTCTCAATATTTACTGACAGCAAGTCAGCTATACAAATAGCTGCAAACCCAGTCTTCCATGAAAGGACAAAGCACATAGAAATTGATCTACACTTCATACGGGAGAAGATCCAGAAAGGAGTGGTGAAAACTGAGTACATTCCTACTGCAGATCTGCTCACAAAAGGATTAAACAGACAACAGCACTCTCATCTTTGTTCCAAGCTAGGATTACTGAACATCTTTCAGCATCCAGCTTGAGGGAGCCTGTTGAAATAAAGGGCTGGGTAGTTAATGTCAATAAAGGGCTGTTGTAATAAGTAAATAGAATAAAGGGCTATTGTAATAAGTAAAGAAATAGTTGGGTCTGAAGCCCACTAAAGGCAGCCCACTAAGGGAGCCCTATTCATCTATTACTTCTGCTTTTAATATATCCAGAAGGGTATTGAGGAAGTCAGTCGAACACTTTTAGTGGAGATATTATTTTGTAAAGGGGAAACCCTATTTTCTCTGAGGTTCTCTCCTTCTTCCTTCTTAATAAAGAACTTCTTCTTGTTCAAAGATTCTTTCTCCTGCTGTGTATATGTTACCTTGCATGTTCTTGTGGTAAACTTGCCTATGTGTGTTGTACTGGTGACATGTCTGTGTGTTCGTAGTAAGCAAGTTTCAACAAAAGGTTCTTATCATGTCAAGTGAAAGTTCAGTGTTGGACAAATTCAAGGATATCCCTAGTTACCAAAAAGTACTTCACATTAAGAAGCAGGTGGAATTTGTACCCAATAAAACAGCATTGGAAATCAAGAAGCACGCGGATGCTGTGTTTTTACATAAGCATTCCTTATACACACAATTTCGAGGAGAAGGTTTCTCTTTGAACTTCACCAACCTTATTGAATGTATGCATTGGGTCAATGTTAGTGTCTACGCTGGAACTGTTCTAAATGAATTTCAAGATATCTGCATGGATTATAGCTCTGATCCTTATATGCTGATCCATAACCTTATTTACTATGGTGCGGATGGAATCATTACCCAGTACCCAAGCACTTCAAATGCATACAACAGTAAGTAAATCAACACTCAGATGGCTACTATCTAGCTGATTAAATTATCTAAGTATTGTATTAATTAATCAGCACTCATAGCGGGAGCTCCCTTTTTTTTAAAATACAAAAATGAATGTTATTGGTACAGGAACCTTGTGCACTGGGGATCCAATGGCGTATAGGATACCAGACATAAATCCAGGGGATGTCATAACAGTTGCGCTTGATCCAAAAGAAGTAGAAGAGTACAAGCCTCCTCCTCCAGTGCACTTGGAGACTAAGGACTTTATTACTCCACCACTACCTCCCGTAGCTGCAATTGCCAAGAATGATTATGATTCTGCTTCCAACTCCACCTCAAACACCAATGATCCTCCTACTACACAAGCCCCAAGCAGCGCAGTTGCTGCCATAATTAATGTTGTAGCTCTCTTCTTTGCAACTATACTTGGATTAGTTACTTTATTCTGAGGATCAGCTGGTACAATGAGAATGTTTACAAATAGTTAACATATGTAGTTTTTAACAAAAAATAATAACTATCTTTAGGCAACGATTTCAGTTTTCTTTTCTTGTTATTGTTTTTGGTAATATAAATGGTTAATTAGTTCCATGACAATGTGTAACAAGCTTCATGGAAATGGTCGTGATAAACCTTCACGAGGAAAAGACACAGAGGCAAAGCCTGTTACAGAGCCGAACCCTGCCGAATAATAGCATTATTTGATTCGAAAATTTTCGAACCATAGGTTCAATTCGAATTTGGCAAATCTTAAAACCTGAAGCTCGATTCGGGTTCGAATTTATTTTTTAGCATTTTAGGTTCGATCCGATTCGGCAAATCGGATCGAATATTCGAAAAAAGTCCGATTTGTTAGGATTATTTTGTGCTAAACCAAAATTTAGTTCAAACAATTTAACAAACACCTGGATGGAATAATAATGTAGTAAGAAAAATTCAATTTCTAGAAATCTAATTGGGTCTGGAAAACACAATTAGGCAGATATTCAAATGTTCTTGAGAAACAAGCCATCAATTCGAAAATCAAACAAAACACAAAACATTAAAGTTATAAATAAACATAAACAAAAAAATTCGTTCAGACAATTTAACAAACACTTGGCCAAAATAAGAATGCAACAAGAACAATTCGATTTCTGTAAATCTAATCATCGACATTAGGAATTAGGCATAAGTAGAACAAAAGGAGTCATCAGCAAAAGACTAAAAAATAGATTAATCAAACAGATTAATCGTATAATCTTTAGTATGAACTATGCAATAAAATCATCACATAACCCCCTTTAGTCTTTGTATAATTCGAAAATCAAACAATCAAAGAATGAAAAATAACAATCTATATAAAATTGGCCTAAAAACAGTACAATTAAGACATATGCTTGTCTATAATTTAGTTTAATCATCGGCCAATTAACTTAAGAAATCAAAAAAAAAATTAGGTAAAACGGACGTCCGAGCGCAAAGTTATGACCATATAAAGTTTGATCAATTTACAACTAATTAGAGATGACAGGAGGGGCTGGGGCTTCTTGGTGAAATTTGGTGGCTGGTTGGAGGGCTGGTGGAGATTTGTGGAGGGACGGGGTGGGGACCGGTTCTGGGTATTTCTGGGATTCTGGTCCGCTCCTTATCGGTCCGGGTATTGTTTTGGTACTCGGATCCGGACCGTTAAGGTTTCGGTCGGTTTCGGTTTCTTGGTCGATTTGGTCGGTTCTCGAGTATATCCGAACCACTAACAGCCCTATCCATAGGTATTGTAAATACTCTTTTTGGGGTATGAAATCAATAGTAGTTGCTCTAAAAGGTATGTTTTAGAACAATTCTCATATTGACTTTGCCTTATATTAATTATTAACATTACAAATTCCTTATTCAGAAAATCTTAAGTATTTTGATGGTATTACAACTACAGACTATATTTTTCTTTACTTTTTAAAATTGATTTTCTAACAAAAATATGGGTTAGTTCCTCTTTTCTTTTGTATTTATCTCCCTCTTTTAATATTATTAAAAAATGACCTTTTGTTTTACTTATGAACGGTAAATATTGTCACTGACTTGTTGAAACAAGAATGATTAATTTGTTTTTGAATAGATGTTTACATAACTTTCTCAAAAATAAAACTAATAAAGAATGAAAGAAATAATAAAAGACCATTATTACTTGCACGTTTTCGCTTTTACATTTATGATGATGATGTAACGGCTTTGGTTTTGGTTATTTAATAGAATTATGTAGTTTTTTCACTTTTTTATATTGGGAGGGAACTCATATAATTTTGAGATGCATACTTCTTTCTAGATTTGGTTACTCATGAATGGATTGGAAGAAAATTATGAGACATCTCTTATTAGTTTGCTTGTTCATCCATTGCACTATAGCTGACCCAACATGGTTGACTCTACATGGTGATGAACCAGTAGTAGTTGCAAATGGGGGATTTTCGGGACTTTATCCCCCCACTCAGATTTAGCCTTTAGTCAGGCTGGTACTACTATTGTCTTGTTATGTGATCTCCATATGAGTCGCGATGGACAAGCCTTTTGTCTCTCACACTTAAACCTCCAGAATACAACAAATGCAGTTGATGCTTTTCCAAATCGTAAAAAAACCTACATTGTAAATGGAAAAGAACTTCAAGGATGGTTTGCATTGGACTTCACCAGTAAAGAGATGCTTAGTAAATTCATTGGTAAGTCACAATTTATGCATCAAAATCTTACTCCATTCCTAACTTTGTTCTCCTTCTTCTCCAGTGACACAATCAATATTCAGCAGAACAGATTTATTTGATTTTTCATCACCATATCCAACCCAACTATTTTTACAAGAAAACAGGAATGCTCTAGTGTGGATCAATGCCGAGGTAGGTATCTATTAGCTAGTCGCCTACTTTCTCATTCTTGAAACATTTGATCAAATCCTTTTTCATCAAATTGTCTAGTCTTGGTTCCCTAATTATTAATTTAGTAAATTCTATTGCAGTATGCGACATTCTACAACCAGCACAAACTAAGTTTAGTGGATCATATTAAAAATAAACTCTTGGAGATAAAGAAGGATATCTCTTACATATCGTCTCCAGAGATTGGCTTCTTGAAAAGCATGGGACCAGTTGTGCAGAGTCTCAAAACGAAGCTCATGTTCAAATTTCCCATTGATAGAAATGTTGTTGAACCCACAACTAACGAACCATATGCTTCATTATTAACAAAGTTATCCATGATCAAGACATTCGCTGCGGGAATCGTTGTGCCAAGAGAGTACATATGGCCCGTCAATAAAGCTCGCTATTTAGAGCCTAGTACCAATCTAGTTGCTGATGCTCATAAACAAGGACTTGAAGTTTTTGCATATGGATTCGCAAATGACAACTTTTTGCCTTACAATTACAGTTATGATCCACAAAGAGAGTATTTGCAATTTGTTGACAACTCTCAGTTTGATGTGGACGGTGTGGTCACAGACTTTGCTACGTCTGCATCAATGGCCATTGGTAAGAATATTCTTTTTATGATTAAGAGGGAATACACATACAATCTTGCTGCTCACAATTGCTTCTTTTACCTGCAGCTTGCTTGGCAGGGAGTCGGAATGCTTCAAGAAAAGTCCCTAGTACGGAAATGAATATCTTTGTGCTATGAAAATAGTTTCTATAATACTTTTGAAAAAAGGGTTACATCTCAATTCTATTGTGCAATTTAAATTGGCAGCTCTGATCATTTCCGCAAATGGAGCCAGTGGAGATTATCCAGGATCAACAGATCTCGCCTAACAAAAAGCAGTAGATAATGGTGCTGACATAATCGATTGTTCTGTCCAAATGACAAAAGATACAGTTGCATTTTGCTCGCCTTCAGTTGACATTATCCCAAGCACCACTGCATCTGGACCTTTCATGAGTCGAGAAGCTAAGGTCGATGCAATTCAATCCTCTATGGGAATTTTCTCTTTTGATTTTACATGGGATGAAATTCAGTCATTAAAACGTGAGTCAGCCACCTCTCTCAAGACAATAACATTTCAAATAATAGTAGCTTGATTTCATTTCCTTTATCTATTTATTTGTTTTACATGGTCCGGGCCACAACTCAAATGTTCAATCAATTTAATGGAGATTTGGCAAGGGATCCTGCACGCAAGAATGTGGGATAATTTGTAACTCTCTCAGATTTCTTGGAATTCGCCAAGAAAAAGACAGTTCCTGGAGTTCTGATCAACATAGAAGTAAGCTTTTTTTTCTACTCTATATATAATCATAGATTTCAGAGTTATTAATAACTAACGTCAACAAACATGTTCAAGAATGCTGCCTACCTCGCAGCCAATAAGGGGCTTGATATTGTGGGAGCCGTCATGACTGCTTTGACTAACGCCACACTTAATAAGCAGTCGACTCAAAAGCTTCTTATCATGTCAAGTGAAAGTTCAGTGTTGGACAATAAGACAGCATTGGAAATCAAGAAGCACGCGGATGTTGTGTTTTTACATAAGCATTCCTTATACACACAATTTCGAGGAGAAGGTTTCACTTTGAACTTCACCAACCTTATTGAATGTATGCATTGGGTCAATGTTAGTGTATACGCTGGAACTGTTCTAAATGAATTTCAAGATATCTACATGGATTATAGCTCTGATCCTTATATGTTGATCCATAACCTTATTTACTATGGTGCGGATGGAATCATTACCCAGTACCCAAGCACTGCAAATGCATACAACAGTAAGTAAATCAACACTCAGATGGTTACTATCTAGCTGATTAAATTATCTAAGTATTGTATTAATTAATCAACACTCATAGCGGGAGCTCCCTTTTTTTTTAAATACAAAAATGAATGTTATTGCTACAGGAAACTTGTGCACTGGGGATCCAATGGCGTATAGGATACCAGACATAAATCCAGGGGATGTCATAACAGTTGCGCTTGATCCAAAAGAAGTAGAAGAGTACAAGCCTCCTCCTCCAGTGCACTTGGAGACTAAGGACTTTATTACTCCACCACTACCTCCCGTAGCTGCAATTGCCAAGAATGATGATGATTCTGCTTCCAACTCCACCTCAAACACCAATGATCCTCCTACTACACAAGTCCCAAGCAGCGCAGTTGCTGCCATAATTAATGTTGTAGCTCTCTTCTTTGCAGCTATACTTGGATTAGTTACTTTATTCTGAGGATCAGCTGGTACAATGAGAATGTTTACAAATAGTTAACATATGTAGTTTTTAACAAAAAATAATAACTATCTTTAGGCAACGATTTCAGTTTTCTTTTCTTGTTATTGTTTTTGGTAATATAAATGGTTAATTAGTTTCATGACAATGTGTAACAAGCTTCATGGAAATGGCCGTGATAAACCTTCACGAGGAAAAGACACAGAGGCAAGGCCTGTTACCGAGCCGAACCCTGCCGAATAATAGCATTATTTGATTTGATTCGAAAATTTTCGAACCATAGGTTCAATTCGAATTTGGCAAATCTTAAAATCTGAAGCTCGATTCGGGTTCGAATTTATTTTTTAGCATTTTAGGTTCGATCCGATTCGGCAAATCGGATCGAATATTCGAAAAAAGTCCGATTTGTTAGGATTATTTTGTGCTAAACCAAAATTTAGTTCAAACAATTTAACAAACACCTGGATGGAATAAGAATGTAGTAAGAAAAATTCAATTTCTAGAAATCTAATTGGGTCTGGAAAACACAATTAGGCAGATATTCAAATGTTCTTGAGAAACAAGCCATCAATTCGAAAATCAAACAAAACACAAAACATTAAAGTTATAAATAAACATAAACAAAAAAAAATCGTTCAGACAATTTAACAAACACTTGGCCAGAATAAGAATGCAACAAGAACAATTCGATTTCTGTAAATCTAATCATCGACATTAGGAATTAGGCATAAGTAGAACAAAAGGAGTCATCAGCAAAAGACTAAAAATAGATTAATCAAACAGATTAATCGTATAATCTTTCGTATGAACTATGCAATAAAATCATCACATAACCCCCTTTAGTCTTTGTATAATTCGAAAATCAAACAATCAAAGAATGAAAAATAACAATCTATATAAAATTGTCCTAAAAACAGTACAATTAAGACATATGCTTGTCTATAATTTAGTTTAATCATCGGCCAATTAACTTAAGAAATCAAAAAATAAAGCTACAAATTTACATATCTGGGAAAGGCTCAGTTTTTGATTTATCATATTTCTTCATCGCCTTCCAACCCAAGTCAAGAGCTCAATGGACAATCAACTCTTTGTAAAGAATCGGGAAAAAAAATGAGAAAATAGAAGGCTGGATTTTACTGCACTGGTTTGAAGAGTTGTTGTATCAGTCTCCTTCGAGGTTATATTTTTGCCTTCGGGGCTATTTACAAATGCACAAAGCCTTATACGAGGCTGATTAGCTTATTGTAGTGTTATTCTGTTAAAAGGAGTAAGAAGCATGTAAGTATGTTTCAAGATTATCTTTGACTCCTTACTTTACATTTAATATATCATCCATTTCATTTCAGTTCAGTTTCAGTTATTCAGTTGCCTTACATACTCAGTTTATTATTTTGTACTGATATTTCTTTTGCCGAGGATGTTGTATTTCATACCTGTTGATCCTGATATACAGCCAGCCGGACCTCCACAATAGATCCTACTGAGTATCTGATGAGTGATAAGATTCATGTCATCCGGAGTTGTCAGTCTAGAATTTTCTGTATATACAGATATGATGGACAATCTGGCGTCATGTCCTGACTATAGTACAATTCTTACTCTTTAGGGACTTGTAGATATGTCATGTATGTTTGGTATTCGACCTTGTCAGTCAGAATTGTTTGTTAGATGATTTACAAATTGGATTTGTCGGCCTAGCTTGCTTGTTTGAGTTCAGGTTATACGAGTTACAGATTGGTACGTTCGGGGTCAAGCAAGGCACCGAGCACGCCTCCTTAAGTTTATGGCGTGACACGGGTATACATGTTTCATCTTATGAACAGTTAGCAGTTAGAGGTGTAGATGATTGTGATCAGTAATATAAAATAGGAGAGTTGTTATAATAGTTAATGAACCATGGAAGTGTTCCATCATAGAAACAAATGCAGGCGACAGATGATGGAAGAGATGACTCAACTACAGAGCAGTTCAATGATGAATAGAACAAACATATAAAATGTTCTATCTCAAAGAGTAAGAAGGTGCAGTGGTTGAATGAGCTATACATGGTAAAGTAAGGAGATCAGGTGAAGAAAGACATACACAGAAGTGAATGAATCATGCATAGAGCTACACATGATAAATGAAACATGTCTCTTAATATGATTTATCTAACATATTAGAAGCAAGTTAGATCTAGATATTGTATGCATGAGAAGATGTAGGTGAAAAAAGTATTTGAACATGTTTCATCTCAGAATAATCAAAAGACTCAGATGCTGAAGTATCAGGTGGTTGAACCAAGTCCAACAACATATTCCAAATAAATCTTCGTTGTGATTAGGATTTGTGTCATTTTTATGGTAAAGACTTGGCGTACAAGGTGGCAGGATTCAACTATATATTTATCATGATTTCACACCATTCAGAGTCCTACAAGGAAATTAGATATGCGAGAAGGTGTAAGAACCCCAATCAACCTCAAACCCTATTCTACCTTAATGGATCGTATCAAGCAGGGTTTAGGTCAGTCGTAGTGATGATGTCCAGTTTCTATATATACCAAGTCTTACCATAAAGAACATTACACACTCATATAGAGAGAATCCATAATTTGAGAGATCGATGATATCATTGAGAGTTCTAATTCCAGAGTTGCGAGCTTGATACATCGAAGAAGATTGAAAGAGTTTTTCTACTGAATAATGTTTTCCAGTTCTTAAGTCTAGAAATCTTGTATTATGTTGTTCATTGAGATGTATCTTTATCCGCATTATTAGAAGCATATTGTTAGATGCAAAATGTTGTAAATTTAACTTTAAGTTGGTGTTCAACTTGAAGGTTGCTTGCTTGTCAGAGGTTGATGTAAGATAGGGATTAGAGGTTAGTTCCTAGGTTGCAGAGGTTGTAACTTGAATTTTCAGAGGCTCACCATTATAGTAGAGTTTGGGAATAAATCCTACGGAGGTGTAGATCGTAGTTTTTACTGCCTTTGTGAGTCAGTGGTTTCCACATAAAAATATCGTGTCCTTTACTTTACTGTTCTTTATTATTCCGCAAACGTTATTCATCAAACGCGTAGAGTAACGTATTCTATCCTATAGGAGAAAATCAGGTACTGCTAAGGATAAACAGTAGGTTGTTCAAATTATCATTATATCTCATTTCTTCCTCGACTTCCCACATCATCTCATCATCGTTCTTACTTCAACATTAATCTTTTACCAAAGCCACTTCTTTAGTCCTCAACTTGCGGACTTGTCGATCTAGTATAGCAATGGAGGCTTCCTCGTAGGATAAGTCCTCAGTTGTTACACCCCATAGTTCTATGCGCGATCAAAAGTATAGTTAGTCGATTTGAGTTTAGGTAATTCGAGACCCTTCCTGAGGGTCACGAATGATTTAAACAGATGTTAAGAAGGTTTACAGAAGGTTGGAAGTAAATTGGATTAAAGGAAAAATATCGCAACAAAGTTTGATGAAGATTTAACAATACGCTAAGCATTTCACCCCCACGAAAGTTGGTCCGCTTCACGGATCATGGCCTTCACTTCCTTACCACCCTACCACTATCTGGGTTGGGTTCTGCAACCGCAGATTGTTACACCCTATACTTTTGACATCAATTGTGTTGCTGGTTAACCAACGTAAGCCATGAGAAGTTAAGATCGCTCTAAAAGGTTAAGAGACATTCATTGGAGTGCTAAGTTTCGAGAAAGTTTGAGACTAATCGGATCGAAAAAAATAAGTTTCGACAAAGTTTATCGAAGTAAGTAGATCGTAATAGCTCGTACTTTTGGGATAAGGCTAGGAGTGCAGAATATGATAAGATGATATTGTTATGAGGTATTTATATCATATAATAGTTATATGTTAAGCCTACGATAGAGCATAGTAATTGAGGCATATTCATAAGATATTTCTCCGTACTCTCAACATTTCTGACTAGGGATATATGAAATAAATTTCCTATACTCTACTATAACATCGATACGTGGAAAACTAATTTAGACCTTTTTTAACTCACAGAGGTAACCCTAGTTCATAGGTCACTTGGCCAGACCTTTAAGTAATCTTATTCGGTCCAATATCTCTGGCTAAACTTATTTTTCTGGTCGAATTCAAATTGACATGTTTGGTTTGGTTTGGTTTGGCTTTTCAGAAGTGCTTCTGGTCTCCAGAAGCACTTCTGGCATAAGCTAAAATTTATAGCTTCTGTCAGAAGTGCTTCTACCATTTATTTCAATTTGAATTTTACCATTTCATTTATTACCTCTTTAATTTTCATCAACAACTTTATCCACCTTCATTACCCTCTTTAAATATCTAGAAATAATTACTAAAAAATCAAATATACAACTTTCATTACCCTCTTTAAATATCTAAAAATAATTACTAAATAAAAATTCAAATATACAACTTTCATTACCCTCTTTAAATATCTAGAAATAATTACTAAAAAATCAAATATACTACTCATGTTCTGTTTTAATTTAAAAAATCAAATATACTACTAAAGTTGACATTTGTTCATGTGTAATTACATATTGAAACTTTAAACTCCTCAAACATCCTAACGTTGTCCGATTATACGAGGATTATCCTTCTCCTTTTTCTATTATCCAACACCAATTGGGTACATTAGTCCCTACAGATGTGAACGCTGTCACCTTTCTGATTTTAGGCATTCTAGCGGGTATGCAAATCATAATGAAGTATTCAATTATTATCACTCAAGTTTAAGGTCCACAATAGAAAGAAATTTTGGGGTATGGAAAAACATATTTGCAATTTTACGTCGAATGCCCAGGTTCAATTTTGAAACATAGGTTCAAATAGTCATCGCAACAATGACTATACACAACTTTATCAGAAGGAATGCATAAATGGATATTGATTTTGATCTTTATGAAGATGAAAGCACAATCATTCACAATGATGATTATCATATATCATCTAATTTGGATCAATCACAGGTTTTTAATGTAGTTTCTTCATCAGAGATGGATCACGTTCGAGACTTAGTCTGCAATCAAATTATAGAGTACATGCAAAATTAGTATTGTAATAATATTTGCACTTTAAATTAGTATTGTAATAATATTCTACTAATATTTAAGTAATATATTGCACTTTAAATTCTATTATCTATTTGTAATTTTTATTTACATACTTTCATTTAGTAGTAATTTTTATTTATATGTATTGACTAAATGTCCATTTTGATAATTCTACTTTCAAAAGCAATTTTGATCAAAACTATTCAAACATCATTTATTGATAACAATCACGTTTACATTGTTGCATCCAAGCATAAATCACTTATGCCAGAATCACTTCTGACAGAAGCACTTCTGTCAGAAGCACTTCTGTCAGAAGCACTTCTGTCTACCGCCAATCCAAACAGGCCCTCAATTATCATGGGAGCCTTGAAATTGAACCCTTAGACACATTAACTAAGAAAGCTCATTTGGGTATGTTTTTATTTTCTCGACCTCTAGATAGGTTAAGTTGCTCAACTCTCTTACATTAATCTGCCTTAAAGGCTATTGTCTTGTTCTATTAAACTCTCCTTTCAAACTGTACTAGAACGAAAATCCTTTATCCTTGTTCTTTTACTTCGACCACTAAGAATGCTACTACTGAGTTCTGATTTTAACTCCATCTGTTATAATTTAGCTACTGAATAGTTTCCTTCTCATCGAAGGTCATACATTACTATACCATATGGGCTCGCCTTTACTTACTTCTTGATCCCAAGAATAATTATTCTCTTTAATTAGACTCATGGAGACATATATCATCGCAATTTGTCTGAGAGGACGCATTTACCATTCATAAGAGAAACTTATCTCAATTTTGGTTACTACCGCCTAAAGGTGTACTGGAGGTCTTCATGGTTATTAATGATATCACGTGATACTTCTAATGCATAGTCACTATTGTGTGCCTTAAGTCTTGGGTCTGCATGTATTTTTGGCCTCCCAACCACCTTTTAAGCCTAAACATACTCATTACCTAATCCATCCTGAAGATGTGCATTGCAATGCATTGGTTTATCACAACTTCTATCCAGGAGTTCCTTGCATACTTAGCATTAAGTTCCACTTTGGTTATAACCTTGGTTCTTTTTTTTTAATTCGACCAACATACCAAATGACAGTTATTGACGTACTTCCCTGTTAGATATATTTATACTTAAATCAATATATTCGGAGTCTTGGTTAACATCCCTTAGCAATATATTTTTAGCAATGTCATCATCACATACCCTTATAGGATATTGGGTGTCTTTTAGCAATGTCATCATCACCAAGTCTGAAACAATGGATTTAGTACGACAAGGAGGCTGTGGGACGATCGCTAGCCTTGATGTGGAGTCTTTCTGTTACACCCCGTAATTCCAGGGCATGTGTTTACAAAAATAGACGTGAGAGCACAAGACTTATAAATTTGAACGAAAGAAAGAGTTGTAGATTCTAAGGAAAATCTTCCGAACCCCGGGAAGGAAAATGGTTCGTTAAGGAGAATTGGATTCTCAAATTGTTATTTAAGACTTTTAAGAGTTTATCGGAATTATGAAATTTTATTTCCAGAGTTGGATACGTGGGGACCACCAGAGAAATTTTACGTTTTTGTGGGGCCCACGAGGTTTCCGATATTTTGACCAATTATGGAAATTTCGGAAAACGGAATGTTATGGACCAATGGGAGGGTGACACGTGTCACCCTCCACATGGTCATCTTGGGCGAAAAAATGAGTTAATTATAGCCAAATTGGCTTGATAAAAATGGACCAAGTCAAGGGAAAAGTGGAGCTTGATATTGTTGACCAATCTTAGCCACACATTTGTGATGATCCTAGCCCTTGGAGAGTATTATATATTATTACTACTACTACTACTAGTGCAAGACAATTACTTAGAATTTAAATCAAGAACTTGTTGTTCTTATGAGAGGCTCTCGGCAATAGGAGAAAAATTGGAGAGAAAATTTTGCAATCTTGCTTCATAAATCCCAACATTCAAACCCAAGGTCCCTAAAGGTATGCTAAGGTTATCTCAATAGAAAAATCCCGGAAAAACTACATTTTCACGTTAGTTGCAAGATGAAAATCTAAGGTGTTCTTCAACTTTGAAGTTGGAAATTGAAGAGAAGTTGGTTATGAGCTTCTAAGGAGTGCTTGGAGCGGATTGGAACATAAGAAAAGGAGCTAAAAGTTGCTAAGGATCGATTTGAAGTCTTGGATAATATTTGGGCTTATTTGAGGTATAAATCTTCATCTTACTATTGTAATTGAAGATTCCATGTTATGATAAGTTAGAAATGATCAGGAGATATATGTTTTGAAGATTGATAAGTGTTATGGAATTTTGGAAGCCTAAAGTCCGAAACTAGCATGATTTGCCTTTAAGATTGTAATTCAATTTAGTTATTAGTTTTAGTCGTCGCATGTTATATAAAGAGGAGATTATAGTTGTTAAAGTTGGTTGCGACTATATAACATGTTGGAACGACAATATGGATTGAAAAAGAATTGGAATAGACTTTGCATTGTTGCTCATATTAGCCGAGAATGACATTGACTATTGGACTGTTTTGTATAAATTGTGGGGCAGAATTTTACACGTATTGTAAGGCGTGAAATCCCCTTTGGTTAGCTAAATTGTTGAGCCTTAAATGTGGCATGTTTGGTTATTGAATTCGGGCCTTGAAAAAGGTGGAAAAGTGCGTAGAAACAAAGGAAGTGCTGCCCGATTTTCCGTAGAATTAAGAGTTCTTATACTTAGAAATATTCTACGTTGAAAGCTAGTAGTTGATAGACGTATTATGGTCATTATAGGTTGACATTCTACGTGCGGCGTATTCAACTTGGCAAGTGGTTTAAGTCGAAGAGGTATGTGGAACTTTTCTTATCTCTTGAGCATGAGTAGCTATAAATGTATAGTACGGTAGACGTACGAGATTTAAATGAATTTAGTTTCATTTGATATCCTTGACTTGTTTAAGAATTTCCAAGTTGGTTGAGTTAGAGAATTAACTCACTTGTTTTAAAGGTTAAAAGAATGGTCTATTCTAATAAGGTAAACAAAGATTTCTTGACTTGAAAATGTATAGAATACTTGATTTGGAAAGTATTGATTACTTGAACTATTCTAAAGTTAAGAAACTTGATTTCTAAAGTTAAGAGACTTGAAGTATTTTGAAAGTATATGATACTTGGTTTTTGAAAGTATAAGTCTCTTGGTTATAAAAAGAATGTAATTGTCTAAAATATAAAGAGTTATAACGACTTTATGGGAAGTTAGTTATAACGGCTTTATGGAAAGTTAAGAGAATGTCTACTTGATTTATAGGCACGAGTTTCCTAGGTTCTGAAAGTAGAAGTTACTTGGTTTTAAAGCCTTGAAATGAATTTCTAAAGGTGTAGTAACTTGATTTGAAAAATAGACATGCCTTGATACTACGGGTGTTAGTATCTTGGGGGTTTTATATAAAAAAGGTTCTTTTTAAAGGAACGGAAGTACGTAGTACTTTGGGTTAAATTCCCAAATTTTTAATGACATGTTAGTGCCTTAAGTTAAATAAAATGAGAGTGTATGATAATTATGATAAGCCGTTGGTGCTTATGTTAGGTATGATAAGTCGTTGGTGCTTATGTTAGGTATGATAAGCCGGTGGTGCTTATGTTATGTACGATAGCCGGTTGTGCTAGTGTTATGTTATTCTTGCGGGGTAAACCCCCGGGTTACTACTTATTCCATGGATTTGCTACCCATGATGCGAGTGCGGCGCTTGTACTCATTGCGGGTCCACCGGGCCTATGCGGGTGAAATAGTCCCAGAAGTAGGATTGCTTAATGATACTACGGGTGGGTGGCCCTAGATTGATCATGAGCCTCCTATTTTTATGCAGTAAAGTATACTCTTGTGTTATACCCCGTATTTCCAGAGTATGTACGTAAGGACGTACGTAGAAAAATTTGAACTTGTGAAGTTGGCTTGGCCGAATTAAATTTTGTGCATAACACCCGATTAGAGTCGTTTTTTGAATGAAGCGTTTTCCACGACTTTCGTAGGGGAATTTCCGGCTATGTCATTTTTAATTTTTGCGGATTTTTCCGAGAGACGAAACATTGTGGACCAACAAGAGGGCGCCACTTGGCACCCTCTCATTGGAAGGCGTCTTGGGCGGTGAAGTGGACGAATGGGTTGGCCATTTTGGTCAAGGGTTGGTAGGATATTTTGTGCTAGTTGGCTAGTGTGCACTTGGCAAGATCTTGGCCCTACACTTGCTAGGCACTTGGCTAGATCTTGGCCATTGGTTGGCCTTGGCTTGGCTATAAATACCCTCTAGGTTGAAGACTTCTTCATCCAAAATGCCTAAGTCTTGAGAGCCTTCTCCCTCCCGTGTGAGTTCGGCCGAGAGCACCCCCTCAGGGGTGCTAGCCGAGTGTACCCCTCCCCTTGGCGAGTACCCCACAGTGGGGTAGGCGGGGTATACACCACTAGCCTAGTGTTTCGTATAAATACCCTCTCTTGGTAGAAATACTCTCAAAAGTATTGTTATAATGCCCAAATTTCCTTAGCCAATACCTTGTAGTATTCTAAGGTTATACCTATCTGAAAAGCCCAAATACTATTATACCTTCCTTGATCACTAACGGAACCCTAAGGAAAATCTCCATAGTTGGTTGGAGTATTATTAAGAAGTTGAGTAGAACTTCTAAGGGTTGTTTAGGCGGGTTGGAGCACCGGAGTAGGAGCGAAACATTGCTAAGGATCGACTTTTAAACACGGATAATTATGGGCTTATCGAGGTAATTATCTTGTCCTCTATTGTAATTGGAAATTACATGATTGTGAATATATAGTTGAAGTATACTATATAATAGAACTGAACGTAGTTATCGGCAATGTCTTTTGACTTAAGCCTGAATAATACTTACGGCAATGTCTTGCGACTTAAGCCTGAATTTAAAGAAGAATCTCAACTGTAATTACATGGGGTATTACGAGACTTGTGTAAGTGCGGTGGAGTAGAATTGTACCGTTCGGGTTAGATGTATGAACCCCCTGGTTGGCTTGGTAGCCGCCTCGATAGAGGAGGAGATTTCTGTTGTTGCGGGGAGAGTCTTTCGAATTTTATGTAGAATGTTCTACTAAGAGACCTGATGTTAATAAGCGCCTTTTGGCCTTATAGGTGGAAGTACTATGCGTGGCGCGATCTACTTGGCTTAGGGAGTAGCCGGCGGTTTGAGGTACTTGAGCGTTTTGCTATTAGTCGATACTCGTCGCGAGGTATGTGAACCTCTTCCTATCTCTTCTAGCATGATATGTGTGAACTATGTAGTACGGTGAGCGTCATGTGCTAAATGTATTCGATTGGTTTAAAACATAAAGTGTTATAACGGCTTTATGGGAAGTTGGTTATAACGACTTTATCTTTGGTAAGAAAATACATGTGGTTTTAAAAGGTAATCGATTTGAACTATAAGCGGCTTGTTATGTGTTAATAAAGAACTTGAAGTATTTCAAAAGATTTTGAATCATTTTGAAAGAAGAAGTAATACTTGGTTTTGAAAACTTAAGAGTTATACTAGCTTTATGGGAAGTTAGGTATAACGGCTTAAGAATGTTTCTTGATTTGAAATCGGAATGTGTATCGACAAACCACTGCGGCGTTAATAAAAGGAAATGTTTTGACTAATTAAGTATTATTAAAACCAGGAGAAACTTCCATCTGCATAGAAGCTAAGATGAGACAAAATGATATTTCCTAGATCATGGCTGCTGTAATAAGATTGTTATAAACAAGAATATCCTACTCACATATAAGACTTATGTTTCTCAGATAGTTTAAAAGAAGAATTATATTCTTAAATGAATAAGACTATGAACTACGAAACCTTTCTAAAAATGAGAAACTTGAAAATTGGAAATTAGGCAAACTTGAACATTGGAAAAGAATGTTGCTACTTGATTTTACAAAGAGAAGTAATTGATTTACTTTAAAAAGATAATCACTCTATTTTCATATACTACGGGTATTGTGTGACTTTTGTGAAAGTAACGTATCTTTTAAAGAGTTAATGTATGAAGTACTTTGGGGATAAAAACCCGATCTTGTTAATCATATAGTAGAAAGTACCTTGTGTGAACAACTTGATTGTATTGGTTTGTGATAGCCTTGTAATACTTTCTTGTTGCTTTGATAAGTAAACGTGTTAGGATGCTACGTGTGTTAGTATCTTGTGATGTTTGTGTAA
Organism: Przewalskia tangutica; assembly: GCA_029844215.1. Classification (NCBI taxonomy): domain Eukaryota; kingdom Viridiplantae; phylum Streptophyta; class Magnoliopsida; order Solanales; family Solanaceae; genus Przewalskia; species Przewalskia tangutica. Next base: position 13,770,998 of record CM056733.1, on the reverse strand, counting down.
AGGGTTTCCCTTGATTGCGCTTAAGCTGTCGATCGTTATGATAGTATTGTGGTATTCATCTCTTGAGATGATTAGGGTTGCTGCCCTCCGTCTGGGGTAGACTCGGGCGGGTCGATGGACACATGATTCGAGATACCTCAATGCAGTCCCGGGCTATCGCGAGCTGCGAGTTCGAGGTTAGGATCACGGCCCTTGTGGTCATGCGGTCCTTGTGGCCGTGCGGGCGAGTCGGGGCGATCTTGGGAGTAGCTACCTCCGATGCGGGAATACCTCATGCGGGCGATGAGATTGGCCTACGCGAGCTGCGGGAAGTTCGAGACTAGACGCGCATTAGATATTGCGGGCAAGTGGCGGCTTTGATCATGTGGCGGTGCAGCAGATCTCGTGGTACGATTCATGACCTTGTTGGTGCGTAGGTGTTAGTAGTCGGCTATGCCTTCGTACTTACCGTGCGGTGTTATTATAGCGCAGTGGGACTGGTGTTCATGTGTGTTCCTTGGTGCTTTTATATCATAAGCTATGGCGGTGAGAATGTGTCCCACGGGCACGATTGATGTTGTGTCGTGAGACCCATCTGTTATGTTCTTTTGTGATGACTTGAGGCGTGAGTCACGACTGATATATTCGCTTAGTTATTGTGAAGCGTAGTTTGGTTATCATACATGTCTCGCTTTATATAGACTACTATGATTTCATTTCTGATATTTATTTGATTTCACATACTACATTTTTGTTATCGACCTCGCCGGGCTGCGTTCATCCGCAGTAAAGGTACACGATCATTGATCCTCGCTCTTAAGGTCACGATTGGCATTTGGGAAAGCTCCGTTTCTCGGAGGCTTATCGATGGTATAGTCCCTGTTGTTGTAGATGTTTACATTCGGGGTATGGCGGGGCCACTGTCGCCATTGTTGTCGTATCATTTCTTAAGTGCAGTAGAAATCATGCGTGGCGGGGTTCGTGAAAAGGATTAAACTGTTCATTTGTAAAAGATGTTATTTATATATGCCGAAAGGCAAGTTTTCCTCAGATTACTATTTTGTACTTCACGTGTTTCATGTATATGTTTTATGTTCCGCTGCTTTCTCTGATGTTGTGTCACTAGGGTGCCCGGGGTAAGGCACGATCCACGGGCCCGATTTGGTCGTGACAAAAGTGTATCGAAGCGATTAATCCTCGGAAAGTGTCTCTGACCGTATCGATGAAGTCTTGATTATCGGTGTGTTGTGCACCACACCAATAATCAGGAGGCTATAGGATATTTAGGATTGGTTACTATTCTTCTCACTCTGAGATCGTGCCTTAGAGCTGTGTTGTAAGTTGGACCCTCTGACGAGATTCTTTTCCCTATCGTTATGCCTCGCGTGAGCGGCCGGGCGGAGGGCAAAGCGGAGGCTGCGAGTAGAATTCGAGGGTTACGTGGGCGCAGGCCCAATCATTACCTAGGGTAATGCTTCATTCGAGATTTCTGCGACGTCACTGCTTGATAAAGTTTAGCACGGCGGCGGTTCCTCTGCGGCCATGACATTTGAACCTTTAGTTCGCGGAACAGTGAAATTAGATTGCAAGAAGGCGACCCTGTTACTAGCTATGGATTTGGCTACAGAGAGTATACCGATGTATCGCGAGTCTTGATGACTACCTAAGAGAAGGGTGTGCAAGAGTAATCCTTCGATTAGGCTGAGCATGGCACGTATGCGGGCTCGTGCGCGCAGCCGAGAAACATAGAGATCGGCGGGTTAGCAGGGGCAGAGAAGAAGGCGAGCGGCAAGGTCCTTTGGTAACTTTCGAGGCGAGTCGCCTCGCGGCCAGATTATGCACCTCCACCGATGCAGTGGTCTTCCACGGATTTCGGGGCGTTCGAGTATCACGAGAGTTGGTCGAGAACTCGGGGCTTAGTTCCGCAGATATGATGAGCGTCATCCCGGGGAATGTCGTCTTTTAGTTGGTACTTGTTGTACCTGCGGCCGTCAGGGCCATGTGTCGAGAGATTGACCTAGTAGGAGGACTTTGCCTTCAGTACCGGTGGGTAGTTCGTCACCTTCCCAGCTATCGCCTGCAGGCGAGTTTGATTAAACGACTAAGGGAATGAAAGCGATGAATTCTGAGATAGATCTTTAACCCTCTAGAGTTCAGTATGTGTGATAAGATGGGTATATCATAAGTGCTATGTTTTGATAGCAGAGTGTTAATGTTGTGATTAAAAATCTTGGTTAGCTAATCAAGTAAGATTTGGGGGATAGAAAAGTGTGAACCTTAGAATTTTATACGTAGAGACCTTAGAGGTAAGGCCATCTCGTTGTAAAGGTGTAGTGTTGTGTTTGATCCTTATTGGAGTGCATAGTGCACGTGAGCTACGTTTGGGATAGGTCCCTAAGTAGTGTGAAATGAAAGGGGGTAGTTGAGCTAAGAAGACCGCTAGGGTTTTCGTAACGTGTTTAGTGAGATTGTTCCGGATCGGGGAGCTAGTAATTTTTGCGCGTTGCCGGGTCGGGTTGGGGCCCCGTTGCGGGTCAACCCACGGTAGTTTTGGTGGTGGGGTCTGGTTGGGGTGGTCCCGCCTTGTGTTAGGGTTGTGAGGGTGTTAGGCCCAGTTTAGTTGACGTCTGCGAGTTCATGGACGCGTTCGACCGGCGGTTGGGCCGATGGGGGCAGCCCATCGTGTTCTTCGGTCGGGACCGTTCACTCGGCAGTATTGTTTTAACGGAAAGGTTGTAAGGCTGCACGGGGTGCCTACCTTCACCTTATGACAGACAGTGGAGCCCAGGGTACGGCTGTTTTTGTTTCTGGAAGTTTTTACCAAGCTGGTGTTAAGAACTCAGGTGAGTCTCAGAATCTCATTTGCCACCGGGCGGTGTTTGGATTTCGAGGATAGTTGTGGGGATTGTTGTCTCTGTGGGGTAGCGTTTAAGCTACCATTTTAGTGTTCGGATGTCGCCTTATGAAGCCTTGTAGGGCGGAAGTGTAAGTTCTTGATCGATTGGTTCGATGTTGGCAAGGTTCAGATAGTTGGTTCAGGCTTGTTCCAGCAGACTGTGGATAGTGAGAAGCTTGTCTAGAAGAGGTTCTGGCAGCTCAGAGATATTGTGCGGATAATCGGCGACGACGCTTAGAGTTCAGGTTGACGGTCGGTCTTCTTGAAAGTACCACCCCGAGTTGGGTATGACGAGTTGGAAAACTGAGGAACTTAGCCCGAGTTACTTTGGGCCTTTGTGAGTTCATGTGAAGAATAGGCCAGGTTGCCTATATGTTAGCATTTGCCGTCCGACTTAGGAGGAAGGACGTCCGGTCTTTCGTATTGTTATGTTCGGGAAAGTATCGAAGATCCATCCAGAGTATTCCCAGTTAATGATGACCACGTTAGAGATAGTAACCCCGAGTTCTGGAGACTGAAGCAGTATCAGAAATGTGGTAAGTATGAGAAAGAGTTCGTGTGTACAGGGAGTGTACGACATCCTCAGGGATCGCAAGCAGCCCGGTACCATTTGTTGGGTCGTCGGAGCAAGGCTCGCGACAAAGTGACAAAATGTTAGAGGTGTTTCCTCGTGGACTTGGATGTAAGTGTTTGTAATGCGCGTGTTTCCGTGGCGGATGTGGCGAGTTGGTTCTCGTAAGTAGTAGTGAAGACTATACTGGCGCACGTTGTTTTGAGACTTAGAAGGAACATTCGGGACGAATGTTTCTAAGGAGGGGAGAATGTTATACCCCGTATTTCCAGAGTATGTACGTAAGGACGTACGTAGAAAAATTTGAACTTGTGAAGTTGGCTTGGCCGAATTAAATTTTGTGCATAACACCCGATTAGAGTCGTTTTTCGACGAAACGTTTTCACAGCTTTCGTAGGGGAATTTCCGGCTATGTCATTTTTAATTTTTGCGGATTTTTCCGAGAGACGAAACATTGTGGACCAACAAGAGGGCGCCACTTGGCACCCTCTCATTGGAAGGCGTCTTGGGCGGTGAAGTGGACGAATGGGTTGGCCATTTTGGTCAAGGGTTGGTAGGATATTTTGTGCTAGTTGGCTAGTGCACTTGGCAAGATCTTGGCCCTACACTTGCTAGGCACTTGGCTAGATCTTGGCCATTGGTTGGCCTTGGCTTGTGCTATAAATACCCCTCTAAGGTTGAAGACTTCTTCATCCAAAATGCCTAAGTCTTGAGAGCCTTCTCCCTCCCCTTGTGTGAGTTCGGCCGAGAGCACCCCCCCCCTCTAGGGGTGCTAGCCGAGAGTGTAGCCTCCCCTCGCGAGAGTACCCCCAGTGGGTAGGCCGAGGTATACACCCCCTAGCCTAGTGTTTTCGTATAAATACCCCCCTCTCTTGGTAGAAATACTCAAAAGTATTGTTATAATGCCCAAATTTCCTTAGCCAATACCTTGTAGTATTCTAAGGTTATACCTATACGAAAAGCCCAGAAATACTATTATACCTTCCTTCAGTCACTAAACGGAACCCTAAGGAAAATCTCCATAGTTGGTTGGAGTATTATTAAGAAGTTGAGTAGAACTTCTAAGGGTTGTTTGGAGCGGGTTGGAGCACCCGGAGTAGGAGCGAAACATTGCTAAGGATCGACTTTTAAACACGGATAATTATGGGCTTATCGAGGTAATTATCTTGTCCCTCTATTGTAATTGGAAATTACATGATTGCTTGAATATATAGTTGAAGTATACTATATAATAGAACTGAACGTAGTTATCGGCAATGTCTTTTGACTTAAGCCTGAATAATACTTACGGCAATGTCTTGCGACTTAAGCCCAATTTAAAGAAGAATATCAATCGAATCAGTAATTACATAGGATCAGACATGAGACTTGTGTAGTAGAGTGGAGTAGAATTGTACCCGTTCGGGTTAGATGTATGAACCCCGGTTGGCTTGGCAGCCTCGATAGAGAGAGGAGATTTCTGCCATGTGGGGAGGTCTCACGAATTTTCTGTAGAATGTTCTACTAAGAGACCTGATGTTAATAAGCGCCTTTTGGCCTTATAGGTGGAAGTACTATGCGTGGCGCGATCTACTTGGCTTAGGGAGTAGCCGGCGGTTTGAGGTACTTGGAGCGTTTTGCTATTAGTCGATACTGTCGCGAGGTATGTGAACCTCTTCCTATCTCTTCTAGCATGATATGTGTGAACTATGTAGTACGCAGACGCATACGTGCTAAATGTATTCGATTGGTTTAAAACATAAAGTGTTATAACGCTTTATGGGAAGTTGGTTATAACACTTTACGGTAAGAAAATACATGTGGTTTTTAAAAGGTAACCGATTTGAACTATAATCGCTTGTTATGTGTTAATAAAGAACTTGAAGTATTTCAAAAGATTTTGAATCATTTTGAAAGAAGAAGTAATACTTGGTTTTGAAAACTTAAGAGTTATACTAGCTTTATGGGAAGTTAGGTATAACGGCTTAAGAATGTTTTATCGATTTGAAATCGAATGTGTATCGACAAACCACCGCGTTAATAAAAGGAAATGTTTTGACTAATTAAGTATTATTAAAACCAAGAGAAACTTCCATCCGCATAGAAGCTAAGATGAGACAAAATGATATTTCCTAGATCATGGTCATTGTAATAAGATTGTTATAAACAAGAATATCCTACTCACATATAAGACTTATGTTTCTCGATAGTTTAAAAGAAGAATTATATTCTTAAATGAATAAGACTATGAACTACGAAACCTTTCTAAAAATGAGAAACTTGAAAATTGGAAATTAGGCAAACTTGAACATTGGAAAAGAATGTTGCTACTTGATTTTACAAAGAGAAGTAATTGATTTACTTTAAAAAGATAATCACTCTATTTTCATATACTACGTGTATTGTGTGACTTTTGTGAAAGTAACGTATCTTTTAAAGAGTTAATGTATGAAGTACTTTGGGGATTAAAACCCGATCTTGTTAATCATATAGTAGAAAGTACCTTGTGTGAACAACTTGATTGTATTGGTTTGTGATAGCCTTGTAATACTTTCTTGTTGCTTTGATAAGTAAACGTGTTAGGATGCTACGTGTGTTAGTATCTTGTGATGTTTGTGTAAAGGGTTTCCTTGATTGCGCTTAATCGGTCGTTATGATAGTATTGTGGTATTCATCTCGAGATGATTCCGGTTAAGCGCCTCCACGCGGTAGACTCAGCGTCGATGGACCTATGATTCGAGATACCTCACGCAGTCCCGGCCTGCGCGAATCGCGAGTTCCAGTGTTAGATGCGCCCTTGTGGTCACGCGTCTCAGGGCTACGCGGACGCGAGTCGGGGATTTACGCCGGAGTAGCTACCTCGATGCGGGAATACCTCACGCGGCCGATGAGATTGGCCTACGCGAGTCGCGGAAGTTCCAGGACTAGACGCGACATTAGATATTGCGGGCAAGTGGCGGCCTTTGATCATGCGACGGTCAGACAGATCTCATGGTACGATTCATGACCTTGTTGGTACCGTGGTGTTAGTAGTCGGCTATGCCTTCGCATTTACCCCCGCACGGTGTTATTATGGCACAGTGGGACACGTGTTCATGTGTGTTCCGGTGCTTTTATATCATAAACCGCCGGTGAGGAATGTGTCCCACGCACGATTGATGTTGTGTGCGTGAGACCCATTGTTATGTTCTTTGTGATGACTTGAGGCGTGAGTCACGACTGATATATCGCTAGTTATCAGGAATCGTAGTTTGGTATCATACATGTCTCCGCTTATATAGACTACTATGATTTCATTTACGATTTATTTGATTTCACATACTCGGCACTGTTATCGACCTCTTCGGGCTGCGTTCATGCCGCAGTAAAGGTACACCGCCATTGATCCTCGCCTAGGGTCACAGTCAAGATTTGGGAAAGCTCCGTTTCTCCGGAGGCTTATCAGTGGTATAGTCCCCTGTTGTTGTAGATGTTTACATTCAGGGGTATGGCGGGGCCCTGTCCCGCCATTGTTGTCGTATCATTTCTTAGAGGTCTGTAGTACTGTCGTGGGCAGGGTTCGTGAAAAGGATTAAACTGTTCATTTGTAAAAGATGTTATTTATATATGCCGAAAGGCAAGTTTTCCTCAGATTACTATTTTGTACTTCACGTGTTTCATGTATATGTTTTATGTTCCGCTGATTACTCTGATGTTGTGTCACTAGGGTGCCCGGGGTAAGGCACCAGTCACGGGCCCAGTTTCGGGTCGTGACATCTTGTTTACTCTCATTGTTAGTAAGGCACAGTGTACTGTTAATGTGGTTATCATACATGTCCCCAACTTTATTTTAAACTATTATGATTTCATTACTGATTTCGGGCCACATACTTGGTACTGTTATCGACTCCTTCGGGCCGCGTTCATGCCGCAGTAGAGTTATACTGAGTTCTCGATCCTCACTCTTAGGATCACTGTCACTGTTGAGAAGCTCCATTACTCGGAGGCTTATCTTTGGTTGAGATCCACGGTATTGTCGGTTGTTGTACATCTGGTATGGTGGGGCCTGCATCTGCCACGCTTGTTATTCTTAGAGGTCTGTAGTCATATCTTGTGGATTGGGTTATAAAAAAAAAGATGTAACTGTTGTATTTGGGTTATGTATATTTTTGGAAGGTGGTCTTATCGGCTAGCCTGTTGATATTTACTGTCTAGTACTTATGAGTTTATGTATGTTCCTGATCGGTGTATTTTATATACATTTTTTGAGTCATTTTTAGTTAGTCTTTTGTCCCTTTTTGTACAAATACGTGTCGTCTTAGGATATATTTTCTTTCTTTTGAGTCAAATTGGTTAAAATGGCTATTTGGCGGAAAAGGAGCTAAAAGAGGGCAAAAGTGGAGGTTCCAGAGCTTAAAAGACGAGAAAGTGGCGAACCAGGCACGGACACGGGCCAGCGCCGCGGCGCCCAATGATCAGAGACCTGCAGAAGTTGCAGCGCCGCGGCGCCTCTAGACAGCAGAGTGCAGGGCCGCGACGCCTAATCACCAGAACAACGCAGAAGTTCCGGCGCCGCGGCGCCGATAGCAGGGCCGCGGCGCCGACGCGGGAAAAATCAGGTTTTTGACGAATTATGGGCCAGGCCTGAAGGGAAAACCTTAAGGGCGGTTTGGAGGCTATAAAAAGAGAACCCTAGGCAGTTTTCAAGGGTTCCCTTTCTTGCACAAACACAAGACTTCTTGGAGTTGAAGATTGGAGACCTTTACTTAGTAATTTTCTTTTCTTTTCTTTACTTTACTTTCAGTTTTTATGTTGGATATTGAATTAGTTCTTGTCATGTCAATGGCTAGGAACTAATTCTATTATAGGGCTTTCCATGTCAAATCACTTGAACCTTATGTTATGAATTGATGCATGTTTATGGTTGTTCTTCTTGTTGTTGAGATTTACCCAATAATTGATTTGAATGCTTGGTAATTAATTGATCACTAATTATCATTATTTATATGATTTCTAATCAAACTTCGAAATGAGGTTGTGACTATGCTGTAAGTTGGGTAGACATAGGTCGGATTGGGGATGAAAATACCTCAATTACTTGTGTAGCGTTAATAGAGGTTTAAACACCTAATATCACGCATGGTGCGTGACGTTTAACAAGGTTTCTGTTCTTAATCCTCCTATAGAGTCATCCTTATCACCGAAAGGTAGAAAGGAGCGCTACTGGGGTGGAGTGTTTATATAGCCTTAACGGGAGTATAAAACGAATTAGTAAACCTGCTAGCTCCAAAAGAAGAAGAACCATAATTTATTGCATTAATAAGTAATATAAGTGGATAGTTGAGGAGACTTGGAAGCCCTATTTCCATCACTACTGAAGTAAACACATAGTTAATTAGTATTTATAATTGTTAGTATAATCAACAAACTCAAATATCGGTTACCAAATAGATAACAAAAGATAGATAATTGGTACTTGAACACTAATCCTTGAGGACGATATTCGGTCTTACCTAGACTATATTACTTGTCACGATAACGTGCACTTGCGTTAAAGTGTGTGCATCTTTTCGCGCATCAGTTCCGTTGCTATTCTTTGATGTATACCTGTGAGGGGTGCCCAGGTAGGGCACCAGTCGCGGGCCCGGGGTCGGGTCGTGACACTTTCCTCTATCACGCTTTCCTGAAACATATTAAATAAAGAGTTAGCCCTACCATCCGGGGCTGAGTGAGAACCTCGCCCTGCAATTCAAAGTAACATCACAATTTTCTAAGTACAATCACATTATAACATAATAATCATGTTGCAAAAACATATTAGGTTACAAAACCTTTATCATACAAGTATGCAACATCTCCCCTCAACTCCTTATAGGAAATTTTTAATTTAACTAGTGTTTTGTTTTATCCCGTATTACACGTTAAGATATTCTCTTTTGCATTTTTACATTTATTGCGACGTATAACCTGATCCGATGCATTTACAAATGCATTTACGTATTTGTTGCGGCGTGCAACCCGATCCAATGTATTTACAAATGCATTTACATATTTGTGAACACATATTCACCTTACATATTTGTTGCGGAGTGTAATCCAATCCAATGTATTTACAAATGCATTTACATATTTGTGAATACGTATTCACTTTACATATTTGTTGCGGCGTGCAACCGGATCCAATGCCTTTACAAATTTGTGAACACGTATTCACTTTGTATTTTCAGCATGTCAAATAAATAATATTCTTTTTTTTACATTCTGCATGTCGTACTTGTAATGGTTATAACTCTTCAACCGTAACTTCAACTAAGCTGTTTCTTACGCTGAAACGAATAAAACAGGGACCTTTCACTATAACAAATTTCATTTGAAACTACTTTGGGTAACTAGCACAAATTTATCCACAAAACAGTCACATGAAATATGTTTCACCAGAATTTTTATTAAACAAGACCAAATTTTAAAATAGTCATACTTCTAATCTGTATGCCCATTCAAGCCCCGTAAAATCTCAAAATTATGAGAACAGAGAGTTATACGCCTCCATGTGAATCATCCATTTAGGTTATGTACCATTTGGTACAGTTTTTCACTTTTATGTACTGCCTTTTCGGATTCCGTAAGTCCAAACTACAATAACTCTCAATCCGTAAGTCTGTTTTATCTCTTCTTTGTCTAAATATGACCTTAATATATATATATGTAAACCACTTCCTAATTTCACCAAATTCTAACAAGTATAACCTAGTTAAAACCAGTTGTAAAGTCCTTCCTTCCTGAGTTTCAGTCAAGCCGAGGGAGAAATTTTAAACGGCGATAACTCTCAACCCGTAAGTCGGATAGACCTCTGTAAGGTCTCAAAATGTCAAAAACAGAGAAATCTAGAACTTTCATTTAGCAAAAAATTTCAGATTATTTACCGAGTTGTACAATTTTACATTTTTGTGTTTTGCCTTTCCGGATTCCAGTCAATCTGAGGCAGAAACTTCAAACTATGATAACTCTTAAATTGTAAGTCCGTTTCATCTCTTCTTTGGCTCAATATGATCATAACAGATAGGTGTACAACACTTCCAAATTTCATTTAATTCTAACAAGTATAAATTAGTTAAAACAATTCGTAAAGCTTATGACTCAACTAGTTGTTTAAACAATCAAAAGTCCATGATGTCTTTTCAACACCCGATTCATATTCTAACATGTATTGAACTTAAAATAATGGATTTCACTAAGAATTTCTGAGTGAGAAAACTCACCTTGTAAGCGTGAAAATGATTGTTGTTCTATTTCTAAAAGTGATCCTTGCTCCCTAGTATTTTCTGATTCTTGTTCTATTGTTGTTCTATTCTTCTTGTTCACTTGTTTTTTTTTCTGATTTTCCTATTCCTTGTGTTAGGTACCTTGTCTTGTTTTTGTTCTAAGTTATATATATAAATTGAGGTGTAGGTAACCTATGAGAGGTGGAAGGACAAGGGATTGAGGGGAATTAAGGGGAGGGGGAAATGTGCATGTATGGCTCTTAAAGCCATTACTATAATTTTTCCTAAATGCAGATTGTTGCCCTTTATGCCACTTTAAACAATTAGTAACCTCTAAGACACAGCCAAATTAAGTTTATTTTGATTCTACATCAATGCATATAAACAATTATTATGTTAATGCAAGAACATACTCATACTCGGTATTTGCACTATATTTTATTAACATTTCTATCTTACACGATGATAAATTTGGAAATGCCAATTAACTAAAAAAATAGTATCTAGTATCACATGATACTTTCCACAAGTCAGAGAATCGTGCTTCTTAGAAATGGCCATTTGAGCGAGCAACAAAGAGTTAGAAACCAACGACAGAATATATATTATTTTTTTCAGATTTTTACATTTTTCAATCCTTAAGCAACATTCGTCCTCGAATGTGAATAAGGTCGTAATATTTTTTTTCAGATTTTTACATTCTTCCTCCTTAAGCAACATTCGTCCTCGAATGTGAATAAGGTCGTAATATAATCACATAGACACACAATAAATTTCAGAATTTTGCATTCTCATCTCCTTAAACGACATTCGTCCTCGAATGTGAATAAGATTGTAAAAAGAGCACACATATGAAGTACTATTGAACACATGTTTATTACCTCATTCAAAGAGAAATTGATATTTGACTTTCATCGCGGCTTCGGCTTCCCAGGTGGAGTGATTCCTCCATAGGACCTTCACAGAAGCAATATTTTTATTTCTAAGGCGCTGAACCTTCCTATCAAGTATTTCTACTGGAACTTCTTCATATTGAAGCTCTTCATTAAGAACTATCTCATGGGGAAATATGACGTGACTTGGATCGTGCAAGTATTTTCGTAACATTGATACATGAAATACCGGATGCACTGCTTCCAGCTCTTGTGGAAGTGCTAGTTCGTAAGCCACATTCCCCACTCTTCACAACATCTCATATGGTCCAATGAACCTTGGGCTCAATTTCCCTTTCTTACCAAAACGCATCACTCCCTTCATTGGGGACACTATTAAAAATACTTTTTCCCCCTCTTGAAATTCAAGATCTCTTTTGCGATGATCCACGTAGGACTTATGACGGCTATGGGCTGTTTTGATACGCTCTCGAATCATCTGCACCTTATCATTTGTTTCCTAAATGACTTCAGGTCCGAATAGTTGTGTCTCACCCACCTCGAACCATCCAAGTGGAGATCTACATTTCCGTTCATACAATGCTTCAAACGAGGCCATTTGTATATTAGAGTGAAAGCTATTGTTGTAGGCAAACTCGATTAGACATAGATGGTCCAACCAGCTGCCCTGAAAATCTAACACACAAGATCCCAACATGTCCTCAAGTGTTTGAAATTGCCCAGCTTGCCCATTTGTTTGCGGGTGGAAAGTCGTGCTCAACTTAACCTTTGTACCGAGACCCTGCTGGAAACTTTGCCAAAAGTGTGAGGTGAACTGGGAACCCCTATCCGAAATAATTTGTAATGGAATCCCATGTAGCCGCACAATTTCCTTCAGATAAATCTGCGCATACTGTGGTGCGCGATACGTAGTCTTGACCTGTAGGAAGTGGGTTGACTTTGTAAGTCGATCTACAATCACCCAGATAGAATCATACCCTTCTCGAATTTTCGGTAGACCAGTTACAAAATCCATATGAATCGCCTCCCATTTCTACATGGGGACACCAATGTCCTGAAGTAGTCGCCAGGTTTTTTATGTTCAGCTTTCACCTGTTGACACATAAGACACCTTCCGACAAACTCCGCAACATCTTTCTTCATTCCGTCCCACCAGTAATTTTCCTTGAGGTCCTGATACATTTTTGTTGACCCTGGATGAATGAAATATCTTGTGTTATGACCCCCATCTAAGATTTTTCTCCTTAGATCTTTTACCTTAGGAACACACAACCTACCCTTATACCGAAGGGTGCCGTCATTTTCTCCTAATGTAAACTGTGAAGGTTTTCCCTGTTGAATCCTCTCCCAAAATCTAATAAATTCCATATCCTCAAACTGACTTTCTTTTATTTATGAAGCTAAGGCAGACTGCGAGGTATCATATACCATCACCCTACCTTCACCGACCTCAGTTAAACTAACCCCGATGTTTCCCAATTTTTGTACCTCACGAACAATACCTCTCTTTTGTACCGCCAAGTAGGCCAAGTTTCCCATTGATCTCCTACTGAGTGCGTCAGCCACCACGTTAGCCTTTCCAGGATGGTAAATGATGCTAAGGTCATAATCCTTAAGCAACTCTAACCATCTTCTTTGTCGGAGATTCAAATCCTTTTGCGTGGTTATGTACTGTAAACTCTTATGATCTGTAAATATATCGACATGCACACCATACAAGTAGTGTCTCCATATTCGTAAGGCAAACACTACCGCGGCCAATTCCAAATCATGAGTTGGATAATTCTTCTCATGTATCTTCAATTGTCGAGATGCATATGCAATCACTTTTCCCAACTGCATCAAAACACATCCTAACCCAACCATGGAGGCGTCACAATAGATTGTGAACCTTTCTTGTCCCGATGGTAAGGTTAGGACTGGTGCAGTAGTCAGCATTTCCTTTAGTTTCTGAAAGCTTGTCTCACATGCTTCTGACTACTGGTACTTGATCGCTTTCTGAGTCAACCGAGTCAAGGGAGCAGCAAGACTAGAAAAGCCTCCCACAAATCTTTTATAATACCCAGCCAAACTCAAGAAACTCCTAACTTTTGTCGGAGTGGTCGGTTTTGGCTAGTTTTTCACTGCTTCTATCTTTTGGGGGTCTACCATAATTCCATCTCTTGACACAACATGGCCTAAGATGTCCACCTTATCCAACCAAAATTCACACTTTGAAAATTTAGCATATAGTTTCTCTTATTTTAAGATTTGAAGCACTACCCTCAGATGCTCTTCATGTTCTTTAACACTCTTGCTGTAATTTAGGACATCATCTATGAACACAATCACGAACAAATCTAAGAATGGTTTGAAGATTCTATTCATTAGATCCATAAAAGCTTATGGGTCGCTGGTTAACTCGAAAGACATGACCAAGAATTCATAATGGCCATGTCGGGTTCTAAAATTTGTTTGGATATATCATCAGGATTATTTTCATCTGGTGATATCCCGAACGAAGGTCAATCTTTGAGAAATAGCTAGCTCCTTGAAGTTGGTCAAAAAGGTCATCGATTCTTGGTATCGGGTATCAGTTCTTGATCGTGCCCTTATTGAGTTGTCGATAATCAATGCACATTCGGAGCGACCCATCATTCTTCTTCACAAAAAGGACTGGTGCACTCCAGGGGGGAACACTAGGCCTTATAAAACCTTTATCCAGCAGATCCTTCAACTGTTCTTTTAACTCCCTCAATTCAGCTGGGGCCATTCGATATAGAGGAATGGAAATAGGTCTTGTACCCGAAATTAACTCTATAGCGAACTCCACTTCTCTATTCGTAGGAAGGCTTGGAAGATCTTCTGGAAAAACCTCCGGAAAATTTCGAACAATAGAGACTTCATGAACTTCGGGACTCCTTTTGGGTATCCATTATACTGGCCAGATATGCGTACTCCACTTGTTATACCCCGTATTTCCAGAGTATGTACGCAGGGACGTACGTAGGAAATTTCGAACTTCAAGTAGGCTTGGCCGATTTAATTTTGTGCACAACACCCGGTTAGAGTCGTTTTTCGGCGAAACGTTTTCACAGCTTTCGTAGGGGAATTTCCGGCTATGCCATATTTTATTTTTGCGGATTTTTCCGAGAGACGAAACATTTTGGACCAACGGGAGGGCCACACTTGTCACCCTCCAATTGATGGATGTGAGGCGTTATTGTGGCCGATTGGAATGGCTTTAGTTGGTAGGATATTTGTGTGTTAGTTGGTTAAGGGGCACTTGGCAAGATCTTGGCCCTACACTTGCCTTGCACTTGGCATGATCTTGGCCATTGGTTGGCCATTGGTTGGCCTATAAATACCACTCTATGTTGAAGACTTTCTTCATCCTAAAATCTCCTAAGTGTTAAAATCCCTCCCTCTCCCTTCTTGTGGTTCTCGTCCAAAAGCCTTCCCCCTCCCCTGGCGAGAGTTCCCCTAGTGGTAGGCGAGGGGTATACACCCCCTCCTTGGGTGCTAGCTGGGTACCCCACTAGCCTAGTTGTTTTCAGATAATACCCTCTTGGTAGAAATACTCAAAAGTATTGTTATAATGCCCAAATTACCTTAGCCATATACCTTGTTGTATTCTAAGGTTATACCTATACGAAAAGCCCAGAAATACTATTATACTTACCGTCAGTCACCAACCGAAACCCTAAGGAAAATCTCCATGGTTAGTTGGAGTAGTATGTAGAAGTTGGTTAGAACTTCTAAGGGTAGTTTGGAGCGGGTTGGAGCGCACGGAGTTGGAGCTAAACGATTGCCCAGGATCGACTTTATACTCGGATAATTATGGGCTTATCGAGGTAAATATCTTGTCCCTCTATTGTAATTGGAAATTACATGATTGTTAGACTATATAGTTGAAGTATACTGTATATATAGAACTGAACGTTGTTGTCGGCAATGTCTTTGGACTTAAGCCTGAATAATAAGAAACCTTTTCGAAGAAGAGTACTAAACTGTTTTTACATAGGGCTGTATTACAGTAGACTTGTGTAGTACCGTGGAGTAGAATTGTACCCGTTAGGTTAGATGTATAACCCCCGGTTGGCTTGCAGCCGCCTCGATAGAGGAGAGATTTACGTTGCGGGGAGGTGCCGAATTTTTCTGTAGAATGTTCTACGGTTAGACCTAAATGTTAATAAGCGCCTTGTGGCCTTATAGGTTGAAGTACTACGTGTGGCGCGATCTACCGGGCTAAGGAGTAGCCGACGGTTTGAGGTACTTGGAGCGTTTTGCTATTAGTCGATACTCGTCAGGTATGTGAACCTCTTCCTATCTCTTCTAGCATGATATGTGTGAACTATGTAGTACGGTAGACGACAGGTGCTAAATGTATTTGATTGGTGTAAAACATAAAGTGTTATAACGCTTTATGGAAGTTGGTTATAATGACTTTATGTTGGTAAGAAAATACATGTGGTTTTTAAAAGGTAACGATTTGAACTATAAGCGCTTGTTATGTATTAATAAAGAACTTGAAGTATTTCAAAAGATTTTTGAATCATTTTGAAAGAAGTAATACTTGGTTTTTGAAAACTTAAGAGTTATACTAGCTTTATGGGAAGTTAGGTATAACGGCTTAAGAATGTTTCTTGATTTGAAATCGTAATGTATCGACAAACCATCGCAGTTAATAAAAGGAAATGTTTTGACTAATTAAGTATTATTAAAACCAAGGAACTTCCATCCGCATAGAAGCTAAGATGAGACAAAATGATATTTCCTAGATCACGGCTGCTGTAATAAGATTGTTATAAACAAGAATATCCTACTCACATATAAGGCTTAGGTTTCTCAGATTGTTTAAAGGAGAATTATATTCTTAAATGAATAAGACTATGAACTACGAAACCTTTCTAAAATGAGAAACTTGAACATTGGAAATTAGGCAAACTTGAACATTGGAAATTAGGCAAACTTGAACATTGGAAAAGAATGTTGCTACTTGATTTTACAAAGAGAAGTAATTGATTTACTTTGAAAAAGATAATCACTCTATTTTTATATACTACGGGTATTGTGTGATTTTTGTGAAGTAACGTATCTTTTAAAGATTTAATGTATGAAGTACTTTGGGGATAGGTACCCGAACTTGTTAGTGGAAAGTACCTTGTGTGAATAACTTGATTGTATTGGTTTGTGATAGCCTTGTAATACTTTCTTGTTGATTTGATGAGTAAGCATGTTAGGATGCTACGTGTGTTAGTATCTTGTGATTATTATGTAAGGGGGTTATTATTGTTGTGCTTACGTTGTTAAACGTTAAGCCCGTTGTAACGGTTATTGTATCACATACCCTTTGACTTATTATACCGAGGGCTTGCCACCCTTGATGCGGTCTTTACGGCACGCGGTCCTCGTGACTACGCGGAGCGCGGTAGCTCCGTGATTGATCATTCCGGTGTTTAGCCCGATGCGGGATTCCTATGCGGTCCTGTTTAGACTATGCGGTCTTTTGAGACTATGCGGGTTGCGGGAGCCCAGCAGATACCGAGGTTAGCCGCCGACGCTGGTATACCTCGGTGATGCAGGACCATGATTCGAGGAATACCTCACGCGGGTCCGTGTGACCTATGCGCGAGTGCGAGAGTTCGAGGATAGACGCGCGACATTGATATTGCGCGAGGCCGCCCGATCATGTGGTGCGGTCTAGAAAGACCTCGGATACGCCAGTGGTATTTTTGGTACTGTGGGTCTTAGTAGTCGGCTATGCCTTCGTACTTACCCCGTACGGTTCTATTGTGATGACTTTGAGGGCGTGAGTCCCTGACTTGACATGACTGCTATTTATTGTGAACTGTAGTTTGGTTATCATACATGTCTCCCGCTTTATATAGACTACTATGATTTCATTTACTGATTTATTTTCGCCACATACTGCACTTTTGTTATCGACCTCTTCCGGGCCGCGTTCATGCCGCAGTAAAGGTACACCCGCCGTTGATCCGCTCTTAGGATCACAGCCTTTTTAGGAAGCTCCGCTTTCTCCGAGGCTTATCGGTGGTATAGTCCTCGTCAGTAAGTGTTTACATTCGGGGTTTGGCGGGGCCCCGTCCCGCCATTATTGTCGTATCATTTCAGAGGTCTGTAGTAATCGTTGTAGGCAGAATTTGTAAGAGGGTTGTAAATCGTCAATTGCTATTTATATATATACGAAGGTAACCGCTGTTAGCCTGCCTTCTCATTTCACCGTCATTTTACATTGGTTTCATGTATTGTCTTTATGTTCACTGATTACTCGATGTTGTGTCACTAGGGTGCCCGTAAGGCACAAGAACGCCCCGAACGGGTCGTTACAAAAGTGGTATCGAGCGCTTAATCCGGAAAGTGTCTACGCACCGTATCCAAGAGTCTTGATTATCGGTGTTGTGCACCACCCCCATAATCCGGAGGCTATAGGGTCTTTAGGATTGGTTTCTCTTCTTCTCAGTCGGAGATCGTGCCTTAGAGCTGTGTTGTCAGTTGGACCTCTAAACGTATTTCTTTCCCTACCGCTATGCCTCCGCAGGGCAACCCGCCCAGAGGGCAAGGCACCGAGGAGTCGCGAGTAGAGTCCAGAGGGTTACGAGGCACAGCCCAATCATCACCGAGTTAGGTGCTTCATTCGGGATTTCGAGACATCACTAGCCCCAAGAAAGTTTAGCACGGCGGCGGCCTCATCGCGCCATGATATTTGAATCTTCGGCCCACGATCGGAACAGGGAATATAGATTGCAAAGAGGCGACCCTGTTACTAGCTATGGATTTGGCTACCAGAGAGTATACCGATGTATCGCGAGTCTTGATGACTACCTAAGAGAAGGTTGTGCAAAGGGTAATCCTTCAGTTAGGCTTGAGCATGGCTCGTATGCGGGCTTATGCGCAGCAGCCGAGAAACGTAGAGATCGACGGATTAACGAAGGACAACAGAAGAGAGCCAGAGCAGCAAGGTCCTTTGGTAACTTTCGAGGCGAGTCACCTCACCAGCAGATTTGTTTATGCACATCCACCAGTGCAGAGTGGTCTTCCACGAATTTCGTGGACGTCGGTGTGCGCAGAGTTGGCCGTAACTCCGTGGCTTCCGGTCATTACTGTGCACGCCATCCCGGGAATGTCGTCTTTTAGTTGGTACTTGTTGTACTATGACCGTCGTGGTCTAATGTCGAAAGAGTGTCCTAGTAAGGAGGACTTAGCCTTCGAGATCGGTGGGTAGTTTGTCATCTCCTCAATGGCGCCTCACAAGGTGTTTGATTAGAACGATTAAAGGGAGTGAAACAGTAGTTACAGGTATATCTTTAACCCTCTAGAGTTTTGTTTATGTGATCAGGTGACTATACCTTAAGTGCTATGTTCTGATAGCAGTGTGTTAGTTTTGATTAGATCATGGTTGTTTAACCGAGTAAGATGTTGAGGGATAGAGAAAGTGTGAGCCTTAGAGCTTTATACGTAGAGACCTTAGAGGTAAGGCCATCTTGGGTAAAGGTGTAGTGTTATGTTTGATCCTAATAGGAGTGCATAGTGCACGTGAGCTATGTTTGTGGGATAAGTCCCTGAGTAGTGTGAAATGAAAGAGGGTAGTTGAGCTAAGAAGACCGCTAGGTTTTCGTAACGTGATTAGTGAGAGTTTTCCTTCGGGGAGCTAGTATTGTGCGCGTTGCCGGGTCGGGTTGAGGTCAACCCGCGACCTGTTTGTTGGTGGGGTCAGTTTGTGGTGCTCCCGCCGGGTGGTGGGATCACGAGGGTGTTAGGCCCAAGTTTAGTTAACCAGCGTACGAGTTCGTGGATGCGTTCGACCAGTGGTTGGGCCGATGGGGGCAGCCCATCGTGTTTTTCGGTCAGGACCGTTTACTCGGCTGTGTTGAGTTATCAGAAAGGTTGTAAGGCTGCACGGGGTGCCTACCTTCACCTTATGGCGCATGGAGCCTGTGTTACGCTGTTTTTGTTTCGAAGTTTTACTGTGCAAGGTTAAGAACTCAGTGAGTCTCAGACCGCATTCGCCCTGCCGCCAATGGATTTCAGGGGTAGTTGTGGGGATTGTTGTCTCCTGTAGAGGGAGCGTTTAAGCTACCATTTCAGTGTTCGGATGTCGCCTTATGAAGCCTTGTAAGGGCGGAAGTGTAAGTTGCCGGTCGATTGGTTCGATGTTGGCAAGGTTCACCATTGTTCAGCTTGTTCCACAGGCCGATCGTGGATAGTGAAGCTTGTCTGAAGAAGTTCCGCACTGTGGAAATCGTGCGGATAATCGGCGACGACGCTTAGAGTTCAGGTTGACGGTCGGTCTTCTTGAAGGTACCACCCCGGATAGGGTGTGACGAGTTTTGGAAAAACAGAGGGAACTTAGCCCGAGTTACTTTGGGCCCTTTTTGAGTTCATGTGAAGAATAGGCCAGGTTGCCTATATGTTAGTTCTTGCCGTCCGACTTAGGAGGCAGTACGTCCGGTCTTTCGTATTGTTATGATCGGGAAGTATCGGAAATCCATCCAGAGTGTTCCCAGTTAATGATGACCCCGTTAGAGATAGTAACCCCGAGTTTCGGAAACTGAAGCAGTATCAAGAGTTTGGGTGTACGATAGCCGCAGTGATCGCATGCAGTCCGGTACCATTTGTTGGGTTGCCTGAGAAGGTTTATGCGCCGCAAAGTGACAAAAGTGGTATCATGTGGTAAGAATTCGAGTGTACGAAGCGACGACACGTAAGGGAAGAAGCGTGTATGGCGGCGTAGATGTGATCATTTCTTTTGTATGGAGAAAGTACGGCGAAGGAATTATATTTTAGACACTTGGATGGGAGCGTTTGTGATGTTAGAGGTGTCCTCGTGGACTTGGAGGTAATTATTTTGCGCAAGTTGGTTCCGTGGCCACGCGTGGCGTGATTGTTTTCGTAAGTATAGCGGTGAGGACTATACCGCGCGCTTGTTTTAAGACTTAGAAGGAACATTCGACGAATTTTTCTAAGGAGGAGAATGTTATACCGTATTTCCGCAGTATGTACGCAGGACGACGTAGGAAATTTCGAACTTCAAGTAGGCTTGGCCGATTTAATTTTGTGCACAACACCCTGTTAGAGTCGCTTTGTGAAAACGTTTTCACGCTTCGTAGGGGGAATTTCCGCTATGCCATATTTTATTTTGCGGATTTTTCCGAGAGACGAAACATTTTGGACCAACGGAGGGCCACACTTGTCACCCTCCAATTGATGGATGTGAGGCGTTATTGTGGCCGATTGGAATGGCTTTAGTTGGTAGGATATTTGTGTTAGTTGGTTAAGGGCACTTGGCAAGATCTTGGCCCTACACTTGCCTTGCACTTGGCATGATTCGCCATTGGTTGGCCATTGGTTGGCCTATAAATACCACTCTATGTTGAAGACTTTCTTCATCCTAAAATCTCCTAAGTGTTAAAATCCTCCCTCTCCCTTCTTGTGGTTCTCGCCCAAAAGCCTTCCCTCCCCTGGCGAGAGTTCCCCAGTGGCAGGCCGAGGTATACACCCCCTCCTCGGGTGCTAGCCGTGGGTACCCCAGCCTAGTTGTTTTCGTATAATACCCCCTCTTGGTAGAATACTCTCAAAAGTATTGTTATAATGCCCAAATTACCTTAGCCATATACCTTGTTGTATTCTAAGGTTATACCTATCGAAAAGCCCGTAAATACTATTATACTTACCGTCACCACCAACCGAAACCCTAAGGAAAATCTCCATGGTTAGTTGGAGTAGTATGTAGAAGTTGGTTAGAACTTCAAGGGTAGTTTGGAGCGGTTGAGCGCACGAGTCGAGCTAAACGATTGCCCAGGATCGACTTTATACTCGGATAATTATGGGCTTATCGAGGTAAATATCTTGTCCCTCTATTGTAATTGGAAATTACATGATTGTTAGACTATATAGTTGAAGTATACTGTATATATAGAACTGAACGTTGTTGTCGGCAATGTCTTTGGACTTAAGCCTGAATAATAAGAAACCTTTTCGAAGAAGAGTACTAAACTGTTTTTACATATTGTCAGATGAGACTTGTGTAGGAGTACCGGGGAGTAGAATTGTACCCGTTAGGGTTAGATGTATAACCCCCCCCCCTGGTTGGCTTGGTAGCCGGCCTCGATAGAGGAGGAGATTTACGCTGTTGCGGGGGTGGGGGGGGAGGTGCTGCCGAATTTTCTGTAGAATGTTCTACGGTTAGACCTAAATGTTAATAAGCGCCTTGTGGCCTTATAGGTTGAAGTACTACGTGTGGCGCGATCTACCGGGCTAAGGAGTAGCCGACGGTTTGAGGTACTGAGCGCTTTGCTATTAGTCGATACTCGCGAGGTATGTGAACCTCTTCCTATCTCTTCTAGCATGATATGTGTGAACTATGTAGTACGGTAGACGTACAGGTGCTAAATGTATTTGATTGGTGTAAAACATAAAGTGTTATAACGGCTTTATGGAAGTTGGTTATAACAGCTTTATGTTGGTAAGAAAATACATGTGGTTTTTAAAAGGTAACTGATTTGAACTATAACTGGCTTGTTATGTATTAATAAAGAACTTGAAGTATTTCAAAAGATTTTTGAATCATTTTGAAAGAAGAAGTAATACTTGGTTTTTGAAAACTTAAGAGTTATACTAGCTTTATGGGAAGTTAGGTATAACGGCTTAAGAATGTTTTACTGATTTCGGAAATCAGAATGTGTATCGACAAACCACTGCAGCGTTAATAAAAGGAAATGTTTTGACTAATTAAGTATTATTAAAACCAGTAGGAACTTCCATCTGCATAGAAGCTAAGATGAGACAAAATGATATTTCCTAGATCACTATTTGTAATAAGATTGTTATAAACAAGAATATCCTACTCACATATAAGGCTTAGGTTTCTCAGATTGTTTAAAGGAGAATTATATTCTTAAATGAATAAGACTATGAACTACGAAACCTTTCTAAAATGAGAAACTTGAACATTGGAAATTAGGCAAACTTGAACATTGGAAATTAGGCAAACTTGAACATTGGAAAAGAATGTTGCTACTTGATTTTACAAAGAGAAGTAATTGATTTACTTTGAAAAAGATAATCACTCTATTTTTATATACTACGGGTATTGTGTGATTTTTGTGAAGTAACGTATCTTTTAAAGATTTAATGTATGAAGTACTTTGGGGATAGGTACCCGAACTTGTTAGTGGAAAGTACCTTGTGTGAATAACTTGATTGTATTGGTTTGTGATAGCCTTGTAATACTTTCTTGTTGATTTGATGAGTAAGCATGTTAGGATGCTACGTGTGTTAGTATCTTGTGATTATTATGTAAGGGGGTTATTATTGTTGTGCTTACGTTGTTAAACGTTAAGCGTTGTAACGTTATTGTATCACATACCCTTTGACTTATTATACCGAGGGCTTGCCACCGCGATGCGGTCTTTACGCCTATGCGGTCCTCGTGACTACGCGAGTGCGGTAGCTCGGATTGATCATTCCGGTGTTTAGCCCGACGCGGGGATTCCTATGCGGTCTGTTGAGACTATGCGGTCTTTTGAGACTATGCGGGTTGCGGAGCCTAGGCAGATACCGAGGGTTAGCCGCCTTCGCGGGTATACCTCAGCGATGCAGGGACCATGATTCGAGGAATACCTCATGCGGGTCCGTGTGTGACCTATGCGGAGCTGCGAGAGTGTCACGACCCGAACCGGGGCCCGTGACTGGTGCCTTACCCCGGGCACCCAAGTAGACATACATCAGAGTAATCAGCGGAACAAACACAACAATATGAGATAATGTAGTATAAAACAATAATCAGGAAAACTTGCCTTTCGCATATATATAAATGACAACTTTTAACATGAGCAGCTTTAACTTTTTACAAACCCCGCCACAACAAGATTACTGCACTTAAGAATGATATGACAACAATGGCGACGGGGCCCCGCCAAACCCCGAATGTAAACACTTACTACGACGGGGGACTACACCACCGATAAGCCTCCGAGAAACGGAGCTTCCCAAACGCTGAATTGTGACCACGAGAGCTAGGATCAACGATCGTGTACCTCAACTCGCGCATTTAACGCAGCCAAGGAGGTCGATAACAGTACCGAGTATGTGAAACTAAAAATACCGCAAATGAAATCATAATAGTCTATAAAGCGGAGACATGTATGATAACCAAACTACGCTTTTACAATAACTAAGCGATATATCAAGTCGTGGACTCACGCCTCAAGTCATCACCAAAGAACATAATGGGTCTCACGCCACAACATCAATCGTGCGTGGGACACATTCCTCACCGCCAGCTTTATGATATAAAAGTTCCAAGGAACACATGAACACCGTGTCCCACTGTGCCATAATAACACCGCACGGTAAGTACGAAGGCATAACCGACTACTAACACCTACGCACCAACAAGGTCATGAATCAGATTATAAGATCTGTCTGACCGTCACATGATCAAAGCCGCCACTTGCCCGCAGATCTAATGCGCGCGTCTAGTCTCGAACTTCCCGCACCCGCATAGGCCAATCTCATCGCCCGCATGAGGCATCCTCGCATCGAGGGTAGCTACTCCCGGCATCGCCCCGACTTCGCACCGCATGGCCACAAGGACCGCATGCCCATAAAGGACGACACTAACTCGAACTCGTGAGTTCCGCATAGGCCCCGACTGCGTGAGGTATTCTCGAATCATAGGTCCATCGACCGCCGAAGTCTACCCCAGACGGAGGCGCTTAACCCCTAATCATCTCAAGAGATGAATGCCACAATACTATCATAGCGATGATAGTTAATAAGCACAATCAAGGGAAACCCTTCACACAAACATCACAAGATACTAACACACGTAGATCCCAACACGTTTACTTATCAACGCAATCAAGAAAGTATTACAAGGCTATCACAAACCAATACAATCAAGTTGTTCACACAAGGTACCTTCTACTATATGATTAACAAAATAGGGTTTTTATCCCCAAAGTACTTCATACATCAACTCTTTAAAAGATACGTTACTTTCACAATGTCACACAATACCCGTAGTATAAAATAGAGTGACTATCCTTTTAAAGTAAATCAATTACTTCTCTTTGTAAAATCAAGTAGCAACATTCTTTTCCAATGATCAAGTTTGCCTAATTTCCAATGTTCAAGTTTCTCATTTTAGAAAGTTTTCGTAGTTCATAGTCTTATTAAATTAATAATATAATTATCTTTTAAACAATAGTATAAACATAATCCTTATATGTGAGTAGGACATTCTTGTTTATAACAATCTTATTACAGCAGCCATGATCTAGGAAATATCATTTTGTCTCATCTTAGCTTCTATGCAGATGGAAGTTTCTACTGGTTTTAATAATACTTAATTATTCAAAACATTTCCTTTTATTAACGCTGCAGTGGTTTGTCGATACACATCCTGATTTCCAAAATCAGTAAAACGTTCTTAAGCCGTTATACCTAACTTCCCATAAAGCTAGTATAACTCTTAAGTTCTCAAAAACCAAGTATTACTTCTTTCAAAACGATTTCAGAAATCTTTTGAAATACTTCAAGTTCTTTATAATCACACATCAAGCCAGTTATAAACAAATCATTTACCTTTTAAAAACCACAAAGTGTTTTCTTATCTACATAAAGCTGTTATAACCAACTTCCCATAAAGCCGTTATAACACTTTATGTTTTAAACCAATCGAATACATTTAGCACATGTACGTCTACCGTACTACATAGTTCACACATATCATGCTAGAAGAGATAGGAAGAGGTTCACATACCTCGCGACGATTATCGACTAATAGCAAAATGCTCCGAGTACCTCAAGCCGTCGGCTACTCCTAAGCCAAGTAACGCGCCACACGTAGTACTTCAACCTATAAGGCCACAAGGCGCTTATTAACATTTAGGTCTCATCGTAGAACTTTCTACGTAAATTTCGCAGACCTCCCGCAACAACAGAAACCTCCTCCTCTAACGAGGCCGGCTACCAAGCCAACGGGGTTATACATCTAACCCTAACGGCACAATTCTACTCCACTGCATTACTACTACACAAGTCTCATCAGAATACGGTCCTATGTAATTACAGTTCAAAGACTATATATAGTATACTTCTACTATATAATCTAACAACATGTAATTTCCAATTACGATAGGGGGACAAGATAATTACCTCGATAAGCCCATAATTATCCGAGTTTAATGTCGATCCTTAGCAAAGTTTTAGCTCCAACTCCGGCGCTCCAACCCGTTCTAAACCACCCTTAGAAGTTCTAACCAACTTACACAATACTCCAACGGACTATGGAGATTTTCCTAGGTTTCGGTTTGTATTGACGGAAGTATAATAGTATTCGGGCTTTTCGTAAAGGTATAACACGAGAATACAACAAGGTATAAGGCTAAGGTAATTTGGGCATAACAACAATACTTTTGAGAGTATTTCTACCAAGAGGGGGGGTATTTATACGAAAACACTAGGCTAGGGGGGGGGGTACCCCACGGCCACACCACAAAGGGGAGAGGGGGGAGGCTCTCGGCCACAAAGGCCTATCTAGGAGTGGGCTCTTGGGCGAGAGTCAAACAAGAGGGAGGGGAGGGACTTTAACACTTAGGAAATATTTGGAATGGATGAAGAAGTTCATCAACCTTAGAGGGGTATTTATAGCACAAGCCAAGGCCAACCAATGGCCAAGATCTAGCCAAGTGCCTAGCAAGTGTAGGGCCAAGATTCACCCATGTGTCCTAGCCAACTTGCACACAAAATATCTACCAAAAATATCTCCCACTTGCCTTCCCCAAATCGTCCATGCCGCCCACTTTGCCCACCAATGAGAGGGTGCCATGTGCCGCCCTCTGTTTGGTCCAAATTGTTCCGTCTCTCGTAAAAATCCGCAAAAATACTAAATGAAATAGCCGGAAATTCCCCTACGAAAGCTGTTAAAAGTTTTCGTCTAAAAACGACTCTAACCGGGTGTTGTGCACAAACATATTTCGGCCCAAAGGTGCCACATGGGGGTGACACGTGTCGCCCGATTCGCCCAAAAATATTTCGTCTTCCAAAATATCCAAAACGCCAAAATCTCAAAATCAGCGGCTACAAAACCGTAAATTTCACCCGTGGGCCCCACGTGACCATTTCCAAAATAAAATTCCATAATTCTCTAATATTCCAGAAGTCCGAATACCAAACTGGGAATCCAATTCCCATTAACGAACCTTTTTCCTCACAAAACCGAAACTTTTCCGTGGAAAAATCGCCTCTTTCTTCCTTTCCATCTTTCACGTATTCTCGCACGCACGCCCTCGCATACATACCACGGAACTACGGGTATAACATTCTCCCCCTTAGAAACATTCGTCCCAATGTTCCTTCTAAGTCTCAAAACGAACACGTGCAAGATAGTCTTCACTACTATACTTACGAAACAATCTCGCCACACCGCCATGGAAACACCTGCGCAAAACTTACATCTAAGTCCACGAGGAAACACCTCTACATCACCACAAATAATACTACTTTTGTCACTTTGTCGCGAGCCTTGCTCCGACGACCCAACAAATGGTACCGGGCTGCATGCGATCACTGAAGCTGTTGTACACTCGGATTCTTATCACATTTCTGATACTGCTTTAGTATCCAAAACTCGGGGTTACTATCTCTAACGTGGTCATCATTAACTGGGAACATTCTGGATGGATCTTCGATACTTTCCCGAACATAACAATACGAAAGACGGACGTCCTTCCTCCTAAGTCGGACGGCAAATGCTAACATATAGGCAACCTGGCCTATTCTTCACATGAACTCACAAAGGCCCAAAGTAACTCGGGCTAAGTTCCTTCTGTTTCCAAAACTCGTCACACCCTGCCCGGGGTGGTACTTTCAAGAAGACCGACCGTCAACCTGAACTCTAAGCGTCGTCGCCGATTATCCGCACGATTCCTCTGAGCTGTCAGAACTCCTTCTAGACAAGCTTCACACTATCCACAGTCTGCTGGAACAAGCCTGAACCAACTATCTGAACCCTGCCAACATCGAACCAATCGACCGGCAACTTGCATTTCTGCCCCTACAAGGCGTCACAAGACGACATCCGAACACTGAAATGGTAGCTTAAACACTTCAACCGAGACAACGATCCTCACATACCCTTGAAATCAAAACACCGCCCGAGGCGAACGCGTCACGAGACTCACCTGAGTTCCTAGCCCTGCCTGGTACAAACTCCCAGAAAGAGAAACAGCCGTACCCTGGGCTCCACTGTCCGTCATAAGGTGAAGGTAGGCACCCCGTGCAACCTCACAACCTTTTCAGATAACATCAACCTGCCGAGGGAACGACCCTGACCGAAGAACACGATAGGCTGCCCCCATCGGCCCGACCACTGGTCGAACGCATCCACGAACTTGCACGGCTAACTAAACATGGGCCTAACACCCTCATGACCCTAACACAAAGAGGACCACCACAACCGACCACCACCAAAACCTACCGCGGGTTGACCCGCACGTAGCCTCAACCCCGACCGCAAGGCGCAAAATACCATCTCCCGGAACAATCTTACTAAACACGTTACTTAAAACCTCGCGGTCTTCTTAGCTCGACTACCTTCTTTCAAATCACGCTACTCGTGGACTTATCCCACGAACATAGCTCACGCACTATGCACTCCTATAAGGGTCAAACATAACACTACACCTTTCTCGAGATGGCCTTACCTCTAAGGTCTTTACGTATAACACTCTAAGGCTCACACCTTCTCTATCCCCAAAATCTTACTCGGTTAACCCACCATGATTCCTAATCACAACTCACACATCGCTATCGAACGTAGCACTCAAGGTATACTCACCTTGAAAGTTACCGGCGACCTGCCGCCCGCCCTCTTCTCGCCTCTTGGTTAACCCGTCGATCTCTACGCTTCTCGCCGCGCATAAGCCCGCATACGTGCCATGCTCAAGCCTAATCGAAGAATTACTCTTGCACAACCTCTTTTAGATAGTCCTCCGCATCGCGCAGACATCGGTATACTCTCGTAGCCAAATCTATAGCTAGTAAATGTGGTTGTTCCTCGCAATCTATATTCTCTGCTCCTGGTCGTGGAACTGAAGGTTCATATAACATGGCGCGATAAGCACCGCCGCCAGACTAAACTCGCTTGGGGCTAGTGACGTCGCAAAACTCCCCGATAGCAAAGACTACCCTAGGTAATGATTGGGCTGTGTCCTCGCCACCCTCGAACTCTACTCGCAGACTCTCTGCCGCCTTGCCTCCCGGCCCGGGTTGCCCTACGCGAGGCATAACGATAAGTGGAAATAATTTGTCGGAGGGTCCAACTTACAACACGGCTCTAAGGCACGATCTGAGTGAGAAGAATAGAAACCAATCCTAAATATCCTATAGCCTCACGATTATTGCGTGGTGCACAACACTCGATAATCAAGACTTCATCGGATACGGCTCAGACACTTTCCGAGGATTAATCGCTCGATACCACTTTTGTCACGACCTAACCGGTTCGTGGATCGTGCCTTACCCCGCACCCAAGTAGACATACATCGAGTAATCACGGAACAAACACAACAATATGAGATAAAAGTATAAAACAATAATCAGGAAAACTTGCCTTCAAGATATATATAAATGACAACTTTTAACATGAGCTTTAATCCTTTTACAAACCCCGCCACAACAAGCATTTGCTGCACTCTAAGAATGATATGACAACAATGGCGACAGGGCCCCGCCAAACCCCGAATGTAAACACTTACTACGCATGTGACTACACCACCGATAAGCCTCCGAGAAACGGAGCTTCCCAAACGCTGAATCGACCGAGAGCTAGGATCAACGATCGGTGTACCTCAACTGCGGCATGAACGCAGCCTCGGCGAGGTCGATAACAGTGCAGAGTATGTGAAACTAAAAATACCGCAAATGAAATCATAATAGTCTATAAAGCGGAGACATGTATGATAACCAAACTACGCTTTTACAATAACTAGCAATATATCAAGTCGTGACTCACGCCTCAAGTCATCACCAAAGAACATAACATGGGTCTCACGCCACAACATCAATCGTGCGTGGGACACATTCCTCATCGCCATAGCTTATGATATAAAAGTTCCAAGGAACACACATGAACACCAGTGTCCCACTGCGCATAATAACACCGTGACGGTAAGTACGAAGGCATAACCGACTACTAACACCCACGCACCAACAAGGTCATGAATCAGATCATAAGATCTGTCTGCATCACATGATCAAAGCCGCCACTTGCCCGCAGATCTAATGCGCGCGTCTAGTCACGAACTTCCCGCAGCCCGCATAGGCCAATCTCATCGCCCGCATGAGGCATCCCCGCATCGAGGGTAGCTACTCCTAAGATCGCCCCGACTTCGCACCGCATGGCCACAAGGACCGCATGCCCATAAAGGCGACGACACTAACTCGAACTCGTAGTTCGCATAGGCCCCCGACTGCGCATGAGGTATTCTCGAATCATAGGTCCATCGACCCGAAGTCTACCCCAGACGGAGGGCGCTTAACCCGGAATCATCTCAAGAGATGAATGCCACAATACTATCATAGCGACCGATAGTTAATAAGCACAATCAAGAAACCCTTCACACAAACATCACAAGATACTAACACACGTAGCATCCCAACACGTTTACTTATCAACGCAATCAAGAAAGTATTACAAGGCTATCACAAACCAATACAATCAAGTTGTTCACACAAGGTACCTTCTACTATATGATTAACAAAATAGGGTTTTTATCCCCAAAGTACTTCATACATCAACTCTTTATAAGATACGTTACTTTCACAATGTCACACAATACCCGTAGTATAAAATAGAGTGACTATCCTTTTAAAGTAAATCAATTACTTCTCTTTGTAAAATCAAGTAGCAACATTCTTTTCCAATGATCAAGTTTGCCTAATTTCCAATGTTCAAGTTTCTCATTTTAGAAAGGTTTCGTAGTTCATAGTCTTATTCAATTAAGAATATAATTCTCTTTTAAACAATCGGAGAAACATAAGCCTTATATGTGAGTAGGACATTCTTGTTTATAACAATCTTATTACAGCAGCCATGATCTAGGAAATATCATTTTGTCTCATCTTAGCTTCTATGCAGATGGAAGTTTCTACTGGTTTTAATAATACTTAATTATTCAAAACATTTCCTTTTATTAACGCTGCAGTGGTTTGTCGATACACATCCTGATTTCCAAAATCAGTAAAACGTTCTTAAGCCGTTATACCTAACTTCCCATAAAGCTAGTATAACTCTTAAGTTCTCAAAACCCAAGTATTACTTCTCTTCAAAACGATTTGAAATCTTTTGAAATACTTCAAGTTCTTTATGATCACACATCAAGCCGCTTATAAACAAATCATTTACCTTTTAAAACCACAAAGTGTTTTCTTATCTACATAAAGTCGTTATAACCAACTTCCCATAAAGCCGTTATAACACTTTATGTTTTAAACCAATCGAATACATTTAGCACACGACGCTCACCGCACTACACATAGTTCACACATATCATGCTAGAAGAGATAGGAAGAGGTTCACATACCTCGCGACGATTATCGACTAATAGCAAAATGCTCCGAGTACCTCAAGCCGCTTGGCTACTCCTTAAGCCAAGTAGAACGCGCCACACGTAGTACTTCAACCTATAAGGCCACAAGGCGCTTATTAACATTTAGGTCTCATCGTAGAACTTTCTACGTAAATTTCGCAAAGACCTCCCGCAACAGCGTAAACCTCCTCCTCTAACGAGGCCTGGCCACCAAGCCAACCAGGGGGTTATACATCTAACCCTAACTGCACAATTCTACTCCACGGTACTACTACACAAGTCTCATCAGAATACACCCTATGTAATTACAGTTCAAAGACTATATATAGTATACTTCTACTATATAATCTAACAACATGTAATTTCCAATTACAATAGGGGGACAAGATAATTACCTCGATAAGCCCATAATTAACAGAGTTTAATGTCGATCCTTAGCAAAGATTTAGCTCCAACTCCGAGCGCACCAACCCTTTCTAAACCACCCTTAGAAGTTCTAACCAACTTCTACACAATACTCCAACTGACTATGGAGATTTTCCTAGGGTTTCGGTTTGGATGACGGGAAGTATAATAGTATTTCGGCTTTTCAGAAAGGTATAACCCGAGAATACAACAAGGTATAAGGCTAAGGTAATTGGGCATAACAACAATACTTTTGAGAGTATTTCTACCAAGAGTGGGTATTTATACGAAAACACTAGTTGGGGTACCCCAATGCCACACCAAAAAGGGGGGAGCGGGAGGCTCTCGGCCACAAGGGCATATCTAGGGATGGGGGCTCTTGGACGAGAGTCAAACAAGAGGAGAGGAGGACTTTAACACTTAGGAAATATTTGGAATGGATGAAGAAGTTCATCAACCTTAGAGGGTATTTATAGCACAAGCCAAGGCCAACCAATGGCCAAGATCTAGCCAAGTGCCTAGCAAGTGTAGGCCAAGATTCACCCATGTGTCCTAGCCAACTTGCACACAAAATATCTACCAAAAATATCTCCCACTTGCCTTCCCAAATCGTCCACGCCGCCCACTTTGCCCACCAATGAGAGGGTGCTGCCGCCTCTCGTTGGTCCAAAATGTTCCGCCTCTCGGAAAAATCCGCAAAATACTAAATGACATAGCCGGAAATTCCCTACGAAAGTTGTGGAAAGCGTTTCGCGAAAAACGACTCTAACGGTGTTGTGCACAAACATATTTCGCCCAAAGGTGCCATACATGGGGTGACACGTGTCGCCCCGATTCGCCCAAAAATATTTCGTCTTCGAAAATATCCAAAACGCCAAAATCTCAAAATCAAGCGGGCTACAAAACCAGAAATTTCACCCAGGCCCCACGTGACCATTTCCAAAATAAAATTCCATAATTCTCTAATATTCCAGAAGTCCGAATACCAAACTGGGAATCCAATTCCCATTAACGAACCTTTTTCCTCACAAAAACCGGAAACTTTTCCGTGGAAAAATCGCCTCTTTCTTCCTTTCCAATCTTTCTGTCGTATTCTCGTACGTACGTCCTCGCATACATACCCTGGAACTACGGGGTATAACAGAGAGTTCCAGGGATAGACGCGCACATTGATATTGCGGGCGAGGGCCGCCGATTACGTGCGGTCAGAAAGACCTCGGATACGCCAGTGGTATTTTGGTATCGCTGGTCTTAGTAGTCGGCTATGCCTTCGCATTTACCCCGCACGGTTTTATTGTGATAACTTTGAGGCGTGAGTCCCCGACTTGACATGATCGCTATTTATTGTGAATCGTAGTTCGTTATCATACATGTCTCCCGCTTTATATGTACTACTATGATTTCATTTACTGATTTATTTTCGATTTCACATACTCATTTTTGTTATCGACCTCCTTGGGCCGCGCTCATGCCGCAGTAAAGGTACACCGCCGTTGATCCGCGCTCTTAGGATCACGATTCACTTTAGGAAGCTCCGTTTCTCGGAGGCTTATCGCCGTATAGTCCGTCAGAGTAAGTGTTTACATTCGTGGTTTGGCCCCGCCCCGCCATTATTGTCGTATCATTTCTTAGAGGTCTGTAGTACTGTTGTGGGCAGAATTTGTAAGAGGGTTGTAACTGTTCGAATTGCTATTTATATATATACTGAAGGTAACCGCTTTTGGTTAGCCTGTCTTCTCATTTCACTGTCATTTTACATTGGTTTCATGTATTGTCTTTATGTTCCGCTGATTACTCTGATGTTGTGTCACTAGGGTGCCCGGGGTAAGGCACCAGTAACGGGCCCCGGAACGGGTCGTTACACCACTTCTTGGCTTCTTAATAAATTTTGAGCCCTAAGGTAGGAAATAAGTTGACGCGAGGATATTCCAATCCTACCCTTTATAACAATCTCTGGTTCCCCGAGAAAAGATAATTCCACTATCTTTCGCCGACAATTTAACACGACATAACATGCTGACAACCAATCCATACCTAAAATGATGTCGAAGTCTACCATATCAATTAGTACTAAGTTTACTATTGTTCATCTGTCATTCACTTCTAATGAAAAAATTTCAACTACTCGAGAGGCCCAAACTGAGGCCCCTACTGGTGTCATAACCTCAAAAGGTTGACTTAAACAAGAATGTTCTACGTGTAAATTCTTATCAAAACCCATTGACACATATGAAAATGTAGATTCGGGATCATATAATACAAATGCAGGAATACTCGAGACCAGCAAAATAAATGTGACCACCGCATTAGATGCTTCTGTCTCATTCCTCTGGGGCAAAGCGTAGAGCCAGTTAAAATTATTGGGTTGTTGACCTCCCTGACTCTGGCAGGACTGGTTTCCCTGATTCCCCTTGTAGGCAGCTGTGGTTTCTTCTGACCTCCCCTGAATAGACTGAGTTTGGTTTCTCTTTTTGCAATCCCTGGCATAGTGGCCTGATTCTCCACAATTATAACATGATCTCGTTAAGAGCCGACATTCCCCAGCGTGTTTCTTCTAACAAACCTTACAAACCGGTTTGTCCCCTCATGTGTTTGGGTTGGTGGCCTTATCCTTACTACCTTGGTAACTAAACCAACTATTCCCCTTAGGCTTGAAATGGGACTAGCCCACAGACTGGTTCGGTCTTGAAAATCCCTTACTAAACTCCTGCTTCGAATTTTGACTCTGATTAAATGATCCAGACGTCCGAAATCTTTTCTGTGAATGCTATGTCTTTGCCTTGGCAAAATCTTCTACCCTCATAGCCATATCAACAATCTGAAGGTAAGTTCGATCGTTGGCTAATGCCACTACCTTTTTTGTCAGGTTCGGGTTTAAACACTCAACAAATCTCTTAACTCTCTCCCTTTCTGTAGGAACGACATGTGTGTTGTATGCCGACAACCTCACGAACTATGTATCATATTCTTGCACACTGCGGTCCCCTTGCTTCAACTGTTCAAATTCACTTCTGAGCGCATCCTTGCGCGTATTAGACATGAATTTCTCAATGAATGCAGCTCTGAATCCCCCCCCCCCAAGTCATTGGTGGTGACATCGGGGGACGATTCTTTCTAAAATTCCTCCACCACACCCCCGCATCATCCACTAGTCGTGCGCCTACCAAGTTGATGCCTTGCGTCTCCACACATCCTAATGTAAACATTAAGTATTCAACTTCATCAAGGAATACTATCGGGTCGGCCTTGGGGTCCTTCCCTGAGTAAAGAGGTTCCTTTCTCCTCATAAAATTTGCCCATAGCTCATCGTCTCGCTGAGATTCTAAACTCTCGGTCCGCGTGCAACGCAATCCGGTCCCCGGGCTGCCTGCTCGGGGCTAACCGAGACACAAGGTGCGGGCGGAACCATGTGTGGAACTGCAGCTGTCATTAACTCTATGAGTCTATCTAGTTTCTTGTCACGACCCGACCCCGACATAACAACTGTGGCGGGACAGGGCCCCGCCATACCCCTGAATGTACACAATACCTATAGCATCAGGGAAGAACCGTACCAACAAAACAAGCTTCCGGAGGAATGGAGCTTCTGACACCGGAACAGTGATCCTAAGAATGAGGATCCACCACCTGCTTACCTCTACCTGCGGCATGAACGCAGCCCCCGAGGAAGGGGGTCAGTACACAATATGTACTAAGTATGCGAAACTGGAAAATACCTCAAGTATAAAATAGTTGGAGACATGTATAAAAATCAGTTTACAGAACACTGTGCCTTACTAATAATGAGAATATCAAACATATACAATACTGCATGAAAATAAGAAGCTCATGGTCAAAGCAAGGTCATCCGCCCCGCAGTATCATTAAGCACTCCTACTCCTGGGACTATTTCACCCGCATGGGTCCTGTGGACCCGCATGAGGTATTCCTCGCATAGGCTGTACTCACCGGCATGGGACTATTTCACCCGCATCAGCCCTACGGACTCGTATGAGGTATTCCTCGCATCGTGGGTAGCAAATCCACGGAATAGGTGGTATAACATCTTGGGGATTTACCCCTCATTTATACTCTTACCCTGAAGCAGGTGGTATAACGTCTTGGGAATTTACCCCTCATTTATACTCTTACCCTGGAGAAGGTGGTATAACGTCTTGGGGATTTACCCCTCATTTATACTCTTACCCTAGCTCAACCGACCATCATACATAACATAAATAAGTTAACATATCTTAGTAAAAGAAAATCCGGGAATTTAACCCAAAGTACTACATACTTTCACTCTTTTGAAAATGACTCTTTTTCACATAAAACCTTTGGGCAATTGATGCCTTAAAACCAATTTTCCTTTCACAACCTCAAATCATTTATCCGTACTCATTTTACTTAAAGTAAATCTTTCTTTGTTAACCTTTCATAAAGCTAATATAATCAACTTCCCATAAAGTCATTATATTAACATTATACCTTAGTCAAATACATTTTCCTAAAACCCAAGGGACTTACACTTTTAAAAAGGAAAACAAGAATCATATACTTGAACACATCAAGTCCCTTAACTTTGAAAACTCAAGACATCCTTAAAACAAGTAAGGGATATCAAACCTTGTACGTCTATCGTACTACATAGGTAAAACCATTCATGCTCAAGAGATAGGAAAGTTCCACATACCTCTCCGGTCAATCCACTTGCTAAGTCCAAAATACCGCACGTAGTATGTCAACCTATAATGACCATAATACGTTTATAAACCTCTAGTTTCAATGTAGCATATCCCAAGTTCAAAGTCACTAAATCCTATGGAAAATTGGGCAGCATTTCCTTTGTTTCTACATACCTTGCCACCTTTTTCAAGGCCGAATTCAACACCCAAACGCCACATTTAAGGCCCAACAATCCAAACATTTCAAAGGGGATTACACACCTAAACTTGGATGTGTAAAATTCTGCCCCATAATGTACAACAACTAACTTAACAAGTTTAAGGTAGTATTTAGGCTACAACATGCTCATATAACCTTCTTAACCAATCCTTTCATATCCAAACCACATTTCTTGCATGCAATGAATCTAAGAGCATTATTTACTACTATAAGTTCCTTCTTCTTCACATGCAACACAAATAACTAGCTACAAGAGAAGAAT
Organism: Przewalskia tangutica; assembly: GCA_029844215.1. NCBI lineage: Eukaryota > Viridiplantae > Streptophyta > Magnoliopsida > Solanales > Solanaceae > Przewalskia > Przewalskia tangutica. Next base: position 13,734,290 of record CM056733.1, on the reverse strand, counting down.
GGTTACCTTAGAGCTTTAGCCAAAATTATTCCAACAACTTTGCTAGCCTCCTTTCCAAGAACACCACCACAATAACTCCTACAAGCTAGCCACAAGCCTCCTTCTTGCCACACTTTTTCAGATTTTCCTCAAGCTTAGAATTTCTCTTGGAATTCTAGAGAGAAGTGAGAGCTTTAGCTTTAGAGAGAGAGAGGGACTTGAAAGATGACCAAGTCTTCAAGACTTGGTCAATATATAAGACGTGCAAAATCAGATGGGGGGGGGGGGGGGGGGACACTTATCCCCCACCCATGGCCTCTTTTAAAACAAAAAAGTAAAGAATTTTCCACTTAACTTCGCAAAACCCGCCTCGGCCGCGGCCTGCGGCTGGCGCCGCAACTTCGGGCCGACTTAATATTCTGGCGCCATGGCCCTGCTTCCCGGCGCCGCGACGATGAAACTTCAGCGACCACTCAGCTCTTCCGGCGGCGCGGCCCTGCATCCGGCACTGCGGCCCTGTTGCTCCTGACCGAAACACCTTTCTGTCCAACTGTGCACTGAACTTGTAACCCCAATAACTTTCTACTCTGATGTCCTATCGACGAACGGTTGGTTGAGTTGGAAACTAGACTCAACTAACTACGCACTAGGCCTTTGAAACACCTAGGAACTCTCAATGTAACGGGTCATAACCCGCCTCAAAGTTGACAAAAACCCGTCCGAAACAATCCATCAACCTGTCCTTCTAAAATCTTAAGTCTTACTCTCTTTCGTACGCTCTCATACGCATGACCGGAACTACTGGGTGTAACATTCTCCCCCCCTTAGAAATATTCGTCCCGAATGTTCCTTCTAGGCTCACTCAATTCACAATCTCAACACAGACCCTCTTAACTATTTTTTTTGCAATTAAAGACGCTCCACATAGCCACAACATTACTCAAGCATAATTGCCAAATTAAAACTAACAATCAGGAAAGTGGGTTACCTGGAGGTGTAGGGAATAAGTGAGGATACTTCTTCATCATGTCATCCTCCGCTTCCCACGTCATCTCCTTCCTGTTCTCGTTCCGCCATAAGACCTTGACGGAAGCCACATCCTTTGTCCGAAGTTGCCTAACCTGACGATCGAGTATCGCTATGGGACTCTCCTCATACGATAACCCCTCTGTCACCTGGACATCATGAATCGGGTGCACTCTAGATGGATCTCTAATACATTTCCGCAACATAGACACATGGAAAACTGGATGTACCGCCTCCAGATCGGACGGCAGATCCAACTCATAGGCAACCTTGCCTACCCTACGGACAACCTGATAAGGCCCAATGTACCTTGGGCTAAGTTTCCCTTTCTTCCCAAATCTCATCACGCCTTTCATGGGTGATACCTTCAGAAAAACCCAATCATCTACCTCAAACTCCAAATGTCGACGCCGATGATCTGCATACGACTTCTGTCGACTCTGAGCTGACAATAACCGCTCCTGGATAAGCTTCACCTTATCCATCTCACTGAACCAAGTCTGGCCCGACTAACTGCACTTCTCCCACCTCGAACCAGCCTATCGGTGACCTGCACTTCCTCCCGTATAAGGCCTCATAAGGCGCCATCTGAATACTAGAATGGTAGTTGTTGTTATAAGCAAACTCCACAAGAGGTAAATGATCCTCCCAACTACCCCTGAAATCAATAACACAAGCCCGCAGCATATCCTCCAGTGTCTGGATAGTGCGCTCGGCCTGTCCGTCGGTCTGAGGATGAAACGCAGTACTGAGACTCACCTGCGTCCCTAATCCCTTCTGGAAAGACCTCCAGAAGTTAGTCGTGAACTGGGCTCCCCTGTCTGAAATAATCGATATAGGAACTCCGTGCAGTCTCACAATCTCTCTGATATACAGCCTAGCATAATCCTCGGCCGAAAAAGTCGTCCTGACTGGAAGAAAATGGGCTGATTTCGTCAGCCTGTCGACAATAACCCAAATGGAATCATGCTTCCTCTGAGTGTAAGGTAACCCTGTAAAAGAATCCATATTTACCACCTCTCACTTCCAAGTCGGAATATCAATAGATCGCAATGACCACCAAGCTCGTGCTCAACTTGACCTGCCGACAATTCGCATGGCAACAAAACCTGCCACGTCCCTCTTCAGGCCATCCCACCAATACACACACCTGAGGTCATGGTACATCTTAGTAGACCCCGGATGAATAGAATAACGAGCACTGTGTGCCTCCCGAATCTGGCCGACGAAGTCTGTCCACATCGAACACACAATCGCCTCAAATCTTAGCACCCCATCAGTGCTACCTCAAATAGACTCTTCTCTTCCGAAGAGTCGCATCTCGATACCGCCATAATCGATCCTCACATCGCCGCCTCTTCACCTCCTCGACGATGGAAGACTCGGCAACCTCTCGAACCCAAACTTCATTACTATCAGAATCAACCAAACGAACCCCAAGGCTTGCTAGCTGATGTAACTCTCGGACCATATCCCTTCTCTCTGGCTGTACATCGGACAGACTACTCATCGATCTGCGACTAAGGGCATCTGCAACTACATTGGCCTTCCCTGGTGGTATAGAATATCGACATCGTAATCCTTAAGTAACTCCAACCACCGTCTTCGCTGCAAGTTCATTTCTGCGTCGAAGATATCCGAGGCTCTTGTGGTCCGTGTAAATATCCACGTGAACTCCATATAAATAATGTCTCCGATCTTCAAGGCATGAATTATCACGCTAACTCTAAGTCATGTGTGTGATAGTTCTTCTCATGCTTCTCGAGCCGTCGAGACGCGTGGCTATAACTTTACCGTCTTTGCATCAACACGCACTCCAAGCCCGACACTGACGCATCACAATAAACCACATATCCGTCTAAACCTCCGAAGAGTAAGAATCGGAGGTCGTCAATTTCTCCTTTAGCAACTGGAAACTTCTCTCACAAGCATCCGTCCACCGGAACATAGCTGCCTTCTGAGTCAGCTTAGTCAAAGGTGCTGAAATGGAAGCAAACTTCTCCACAAACCTCCGATAATAACTCGCAAGACCCAAAGCCGCGCACTCCGCGGTGTAGTGGAGTGCGCCAAGTTCGATCGCCTCAATATTCAGTATCAACCCGAATACCATCGCCCCGATGACATGCCCTAAGAAAGCCACTGGCCAACCAAAACTCGCATTTCGAGAACTTGGCATACAATCGCGGCCCCGAGGACTCTAATACCGCCTCAAATGCTCTTCATGTTCTCGCCAGGCGCGAATAAATCGAGATATCATCAATGAACACTATAACGAACATATCCAAGAATGGCACGAACACTCTATTCATCAAATCCATGAATCTCACGAGCGTTGGTCAACCCGGAAAGACATCACCAACTCATAGTGCCCATACCGGTCACGAATGCGATCTTTGGGATATCCGCCTCTAACTCGCACTGATGATAACTGCACCACAGTCTATCTTGGAAAAACACCTTGCACCCTGCAACTGGTCAAACAAATCGTCAATCCTGGGGAGGGGATATTTGTTCTTGATAGTTACCTTGTTCAGCTGCCTGTAATCAATAGACATACGCAGCGCCCATCCTTCTTTTTTACAAATAACACTGGCGCTCCCCAGGGAGAAACACTTGGCCTGATAAAGCCTTTCTCCAGCAAATCCTTCAGCTAGTCTTTCAATTCCTTCAACTCGGCAGGTGTCATCCTGTATGGCGGAATAGATATCGGTCGAGTGTCTGGCGCCATATCAATGCAAAACTCAACCTCCCTCTCAGGAGGGATACCCGGAAGCTCATCTGGGAACACGTCTGGAAACTCTCTAACGACCGAATCCGATCAAGGTCAGATCTCACCTCGATGATCGAATACCCGAACCATATGGTATATATACCCTTTCCGCACCATCTTCCTAGCCTTGAGGTAAGAAATAAACCTACCCCTCGGCGATGCAGTATTTCCCTTCCACTCGATAACCGGCTCACCAGGAAACTGGAACCGAACTAATCTCTCTCTACAGTCCACATTGGCATAGCAAGACGCTAGCCAATCCATACCCATAATCACATCAAAGTCTGTCATATCCAACTCTATCAAGTTGGCTAGAGTCTGACGACTGCCTATAGTCACTGGGCAAGCCTTATACACTCTCTCAGCTACCACCGAATCACCCACTGGCGTAGCCACCTCAAAAGGTTTTATGGACTCGGGCTCTATCCCTATTCTACCAGCAATATGAGGAGATATATAGGACAAGATAGAACCTGGATCTATCAAAGCATATACATCACAGCAAGAAACCAATAATGTACCTGTGATGACATCCGTGACGCCCCGTCCCGGGCGGCCGACATAGCATAAATGCGTTCGAGGACGCTGGAATCGGGACCCCAACCACGACCTTCGCCGCGCCGCCGCCCGTGACCCCCGCCTCCGGGGCGCATAACCGTCAAAGACGAAGATCTAGCAACTGACCCTGTCGGTTGAACCATCACACTTCCGCCACCTCTGGACGGACAATCTCTCCTCAAATGGCCCTGTTGGCCACAAGAGTAACAAGCTCCTGAAGGAACACGACACTCGCCTAGGTGAGACCTACCGCATCGAGCACACTGAGATGGGGGTGGTCTCGACGCAGAGCGCTTTGCTTCCTCGAACCTCGACGTCCCGGAGCCACGACTGCTTCCCGAATGACCGGTGATCGACTCCTACCGTAAAATCGAGAAGGAGCACTCGCGCTGGCCGGAAAAGTGGACCTAGTTCGCCGAGGCTTCCCGCCGAAAATCGCCTCGAGACCTGCTGTCCCGCCTCGGGCTGGCCTAAGTCTAGTGATCCTCCTCTCTCTCGCCTCAATCCTCGCGCATACGCCTACATCCCGGCAATATCCATCCTCGGTGAAGAGCCACTCCTGCTGGGCAGAATCATGTGACGGTCTAGCCCCATCACATATGAACCCCGCCGCCATGTCGCCTACAATGGTGTCGCATACCGCCAAGGAGTCAAACTCGGTGTACTACGATAGTCCTCCCGTTCTGCCTTAAGGTCAAGAATCTATCTACGCGTGTTCTCCTCATCTCAGGAGGTAAGAAGTGATCCAGGAAAGCCTCTGTGAACTCCTCCCAAACAGCTGGAAGAGCATCCTCACCTCTCGACAACTCCCATGACTCAAACCAGTTCAACGCAATGTCGCGTAACCGGTAAGAGGCTAGCATGACAGACTCAGTCTCCGAGGCCCTAAGCACCTGCATAGTCCGCTGTAACTGCCGAAAAAACTCCTGAGGATCCTCCTCGGACCTTGAACCATAGAACTCGGGTGGATGACAACCCAGAAAATCCTGAATCCATAAACTGTCGGCTCTAGGGTTGGCCGTTCTGTCGCTTGCCGCCTCGCTACTATCTGGTCAATAATCGGATCCGCTCCCGTAATCTCTATACTCGCCCCGCCTGTGGGATCGAGGCTCCTGCATCGCGGTCTCGTGAGCCGCTCACGCTCGAACTCCGCTGAGGCTGGCGACGTCGTGGAACTTGCCGCACGAAACATCATCTCTGGTAAAGACTGGGTCTGTGCCCTTGTGACCCTCCGCGTCCCACTAGCAGCTCCCTCAGCTGCCTTGCCCTTCTGGGCCGCGGTTGCCTTGCGTAGAGGCATAACTGATACATAAAGGAAAATATCAGAGGAAGGTCAACCTATAACACAGCTCTATTGCACGATCTTTAGAGTGAAAGAATGGAAACCAATCCTAAATATCCTGCAGCCTCCTGATTATAGATGTGGTGCACAACACACCGATAATCAAGACTCTACTAGACACGATGCGTCAGACACTTTCCGAGGACTAATCGCTCACGATACCACTTTTGTCACGACCCGACTCGGGCAAGAATCGTGCCTACCGGGCACCCCGGCAGTATACATCGAGAATAGCAATGAACATACATAACACATAATCTATATAAAGTAAACATCACTGGCAAGCCGATAAGGCTGCCTTCCATAAAAATATACTTAATCAAAAGTACAACTTGTTCTTACAGCCCAAAACACAAACGTGACCACAGACCTCTAAGAATAACAACTATGGCGGGACAGGGCCCCGTCATACCCCTGAATGTACACAATACCTATAGCTTCAGGGAAGAACCATACCAACAAAACAAACTTCCGGAGGAATGGAGCTTCTTACACCGGAACAGTGATCCTAAGAATGAGGATCCACCACCTGCTTACCTCTACCTGCGGCATGAACGCAACCCCCGAGGAAGGGGGTCAGTACACAATATGTACTAAGTATGCGAAACTGGAAAATACTGAAAATACCTCAAGTATAAAATAGCTGGAGACATGTATAAAAATCAGTTTACAGAACACTGTGCCTTACTAATAATGAGAATATCAAACATATACAATATTGCATGAAAATAGGAAGCTCATGGTCAAAGCAAGGTCATCCGCCCCGCAGTATCATTAAGCACTCCTACTCCTGGGACTATTTCACCCGCATGGGTCCTGTGGACCCGCATGAGGTATTCCTCGCATAGGCTGTACTCACCCGCATGGGACTATTTCACCCGCATGAGCCCTACGGACTCGCATGAGGTATTCCTCGCATCGTGGGTAGCAAATCCACGGAATAGGTGGTATAACGTCTTGGGGATTTACCCCTCATTTATACTCTTACCCTGAAGCAAGTGGTATAACGTCTTGGGGATTTACCCCTCATTTATACTCTTACCCTGGAGAAGGTGGTATAACGTCTTGGGGATTTACCCCTCATTTATACTCTTACCCTGGAGAAGGTGGTATAACGTCTTGGGGATTTACCCCTCATTTATACTCTTACCCTAGCTCAACCGACCATCATACATAACATACATAAGTTAACATATCTTAGTAGAAGAAAATCCGGGAATTTAACCCAAAGTACTACATACTTCCACTCTTTTGAAAATGACTTTTTTTCACATAAAACCTTTGGGCAATTGATGCCTTAAAACCAATTTGCCTTTCACAACCTCAAATCATTTATCCGTACTCATTTTACTTAAAGTAAATCTTTCTTTGTTAACTTTTCATAAAGCTAATATAATCAACTTCCCATAAAGTCATTATATTAACATTATACCTTAGTCAAATACATTTTCCTAAAACCCAAGGGACTTACACTTTTAAAAAGGAAAACAAGAATCATATACTTGAACACATCAAGTCCCTTAACTTTGAAAACTCAAGACATCCTTAAAACAAGTAAGGGATATCAAACCTCAGACGCCTATCGTACTACATAGGTAAAACCATTCATGCTCAAGAGATAGGAAAGTTCCACATACCTCTCCGGTCAATCCACTTGCTAAGTACAAAATACCGCACGTAGTATGTCAACCTATAATGACCATAATACGTTTATAAACCTCTAGTTTCAATGTAGCATATCCCAAGTTCAAAGTCACTAAATCCTATGGAAAATTGGGCAGTATTTCCTTTGTTTCTACATACCTTGCCACCTTTTTCAAGGCCGAATTCAACATCCAAACGCCACATTTAAGGCCCAACAATCCAAACATTTCAAAGGGGATTACACACCTAAACTTGGATGTGTAAAATTCTGCCCCATAATGTACAACAACTAACTTAACAAGTTTAAGGTAGTATTTAGGCTACAACATGCTTATATAACCTTCTTAACCAATCCTTTCATATCCAAACCACATTTCTTACATGCAATGAATCTAAGAGCATTAGTTACTACTACAAGCTCCTTCTTCTTCACATGCAACACAAATAACTAGCTACAAGAGAAGAATGGTTACCTTAGAGCTTTAGCCAAAATTATTCCAACAACTTTGCTAGCCTCCTTTCCAAGAACACCACCACAATAACTCCTACAAGCTAGCCACAAGCTTCCCTCTTGCCACACTTTTTCAGATTTTCCTCAAGCTTAGAATCTCTTGGAATTCTAGAGAGAAGTGAGAGCTTTAGCTTTAGAGAGAGAGAGGGACTTGAAAGATGACCAAGTCTTCAAGACTTGGTCAATATATAAGACATGCAAAATCAGATGGGGGGACACTTGTCACCCACCCATGGCCTCTTTTAAAACAAATCAGTGCAGAATTTTCCACTTAACTTCGCAAAACCCGCCTCGGCGCCTCGGCGCCGCGGCGCTGCAACTTCTGCCGACTCCCAGAACATTCCGGCGCTGCGGCCCTGCTTCCCGGCGCCGCGGCGCTGAAACTTCAGCGACCACTCAGCTCTTCCGGCGCCGCGGCCCTGTGGCTCCTGACCGAAACACCTTTCTGTCCAACTGTGCACTGAACTTGTAACCCCCATAACTTTCTACTCCGATGTCCTATCGACGAACGGTTGGTTGCGTTGGAAACTAGACTCAACGAACTACGCACTAGGCCTTTGAAACACCTAGGAACTCTCAATGTAACGGGTCATAACCCGCCTCAAAGTTGACAAAAACCCGTCCGAAACAATCCATCAACCTGTCCTTCTAAAATCTTAAGTCTTACTCCCTTTCGTACGCTCTCATACGCATGACCGAAACTACGGGGTGTCACATTTCTGTCCCACCGTCTCCTGGGCCGTTTGACTCTCGTTTTATTCAACATTTTCCCCGCTTTCTTCAGACACCACTACCTCAACTGGAGGTACATGAGCTTCGTGATGAACCTCCTCTTGAGCCACCGGGACTTGTGAATTCACCATTTTCTGTGAAGACAAACACACTCATATTTTAGAAGACGGAATGTCTACTTTATCTCCTAAAATTTTCTTATACCTTATAAGCATGCAACACCACAAGAAAATGCAGATTAACTAAACAATAGTGACAACTCATATCTTGCATTCATAATGCTTCATTCCTCATATTCGAAAATATTTCATGACATTACAATAAATCACATCAGATCATTCTCTGCCACTCACTATAGCTCTCTTACTCAAACATGCACCTACTACAACACGTTCTAAAGGACTTAACCGCATAATTCGCCTATTATGCAGGTTGGCATTCAACTCCCTGTGAACCTTCTTTCTTGCTTCTCTTTCCATATCGTTCATTCTATCCCTTACTCCTCTTACCTGATATAGGAATTTGTACAATGACTCTTCTATAATATTTTCTCTTAGCATCCTTGCCCCTCTGAATGAGGAATGGAAATTTTCTGGGACGGAGTTGACTACTTTTTGTAGTATGACTCCAATTGAAAAGTTTAAGAATGTCGGGTCGTATGAATGCCTCTTATGTCTAGTCCTAAGCAAATACGTACAAAGTACAATTGTGTCATCTATATACTCGTCAAAATCGTCTCCTGAGTCCATCTTACGACGCATGAATTCCTTCTGAGCTTACATTGCCCTTTGCTGTTCCATGAGCATTTCCTTCTTCGTTGGAACTCGTCTTATAACCACCATGTACAAAACACTTATCAATTAGTTTATCGTTGTACAATCTCCTTCCCCAAGACCCTTTTGAAAGAGGTAGTACAATAACCAAGTCTTTGAAAAGACTCAAGATATGCACGAGAAGAGTATGAAAGAAGGGAAACTGTTTAGGATGTTATTCCGTTCACTTATTACTAAGGTGGCGCGCACACCGTCGCAATAAGTAATCGTTCAAACACCCAACTCAAAGAAAGTTCCTAGAATCTCTTAACCTGGTTTAGCTCTCATACCAACTTGCCACGCCCCGACTTTTCTCAAGTCTTTTCATAGGGCGTGATGGCACCTGGATAATTATCCCTTTCCAGGAGCACCATCTAACTCTCTTTATTTTAAAATTCAGACGTATATTTAAAAGCGGAACTAGTAACAATAATGGAAGTAGATAAATTTTTTCATGAACTTCATTAAAAGATAACGTGAGCCCATGCTCGTGCAAATACTATTTCTACCTAGACATAATGAGAATGATTATTCCACGTTTGAAGGAGGCAATCTCACACGGACATTTCTCGAGATGCTGAAACTAATCCTTTCAACTACATACTAAACATGACAAGTACCAAGTCTGAAGCAATAGATTTGGTACGGCAAGGAGGCTGCGGGACGATTGCTAGTCTAAAACATGTTAAATAAATAGTCAGCCCTACCATCCGGGGCTGAGTGAGAACCTCGCCCTGCAATTCCTATTCCTTGTGTTAGGTACCTTGTTTTTTTTGTGCTAAGTAATATAAATTGAGGTGTAGGTAACCTATGAGAGGTGAAAGTACAAGGGATTGAGGGAATTAAGGGGAGGGGGAAATGTGCATGTATGGCTCTTAATGCCATTACTATAATTTTTCCTAAATGCAGATTGTGGCCCAATGCCACTTTAAACAATTAGTAACCTCTATGACACAGCCAAATTAAGTTTATTTTGATTCTACATCAATGCATATAAACAATTATTATGCTAATGCGAGAACATACTCATACTCGGTATTTGCACTATATTTTATTAACATTTTCTGTCTTACACGATGACAAATTTAGAAATGCCAATTAACTAAAAAAAATAGTATCTAGTATCACATGATACTTTCCACAATTCAGACAATCGTGTTTCTTAGAAATGGCCTTTTAGGCGAGCAACAAAGAGTTAGAAACCAACGACATAATATATATTTTTTTTTCCAGATTTTTACACCCTTTCATTTAGGAATTCTGAATATCCCCTTTTGGGAATATATGCCTCTGTCTTCACTTATGGGTCATGCTCTTCTCTTCTTAGCCTTATATATTTAGCGGATCTTACCATTGCTTATTTTTCTTAATCTGGAGGTCGCTATCATTCCTTTCTTGGCGTTGACACTTACATCTCATCTCATAGTCAGGTAACATTTGCCAAATCTGGATGACACGATCTGGTTCGTCATGAAACTCTTCATCGTAACCCTATCGCCTTCTTATTAAACCATCAAATGGGTTTCTGTATCAATTCTTCATCATACTACCTCCCTGCAGGATGAGAACCACTTTCTATTCTTAAGAGATTTCTACCTTGAAAATCATATTATTTTCTCAACTACTTCCATACTTTTTGATCCTTTAACAACTTACAATTTGCTCCAATCCAATTCCTCTTACTAGGGATTACTAAATTATTTACATGGATAGAACATCATGCATTCGTAACTGACATACTCAGTCTTGATAGACTTATTTTGTAGCTATGACATAAATCTTAAGGGCTCATTTCTTAATAACCTCTAAGGATTCCCCTTTCCTTTGCAGTTTGTTCTTTACTATCTGATTGTTTACCTTGAAACTTCTCAATATGTTTTATCATAACATATTTCGAAGTTCCAACTCTTTCTCCGTCTAACCAAGTGGTCTTGATAATATCAATGCTTTTCTTGATCTAGAGAGCTAAATAATTCGATCGATACATCCTATTAACATTTAGTCGTGCAAACCTCATAGTCATTTCTCTTACTCGTTCAGGTGTCCCACATATATTCATATTATTCTCTTTCTATCAATCTCACTTAGTCCAGATGTTTGTAACAAAATATTTAAGTTACAAGCTCTTAGCAAAAAAAATCTACTACAACTTGTAGAAGTTCAAACTCAATAAAGAGATGATAGAACTTACCTTTAAGGATTAAAGTCAGTCCCTTTAGCACCCTTTACTGGCACAAAATAACCTCCACAGTCAACCAAGAAGAGAGGAGAAATACTAGACTAGGCTTACGATTATGTGAGGGAGAGAGTCATGTTGTTCTACTTTCGAACCTTGCTTGAATCATCAATAACACTTAGAGAAACTTTGGAGGAGCTCAAAGAGCTGCTTAGGGTTGTGGGAAATGAGAAATGAGGTCTATATCATGGCTCATCGAAAATATAAGGACTTAAAAGTCTCACATTCTACGCCGGCCAAGTACGACCCGTACAATAAAGTACAGTTCGTACATCCTCCAAAACAAGAAATCTTTGTCGAATTTTCGTTGAACATACTTCAGTCGATCCGGTAAGTCTTAAACTCTTCCGGAACATACTGAAAACTTCCTTAGTCATCTTAAAATCAACACATCATCTTTCTATGCTCGTATTGCCTTCCTTGTATATGTGTAAAACAAATACTCACATTCTGAAATTTTTTATAATAGTTGCACCTCTGGTATCTCGTCAACCCGCTAGGGATCTTTCATTCACTTACTACGAATACGAATGAGCCGACATATTTCTGGTAATTGGCATTACAGAAACTATATAAAGCATGAGGCAAATTCAAATTTTTACGACTCCGCTCTATTGCACGATCTATAAGATGAAAGAATGGAAATCATCCTTAAATGTCCTACAACCTCTTGCTTATAAGTGTGGTGCAGAGCACACCCATAAACAAGACTCTACTAGACACAACTTGTAGACTCCCTAGGACAGATATGCTCTGATACCAAGCTTGTCACACCCCAGCCTCGGGGGTGTGGTCGGCACCCTGCGTGGAGGCCCGAGCGAACCACCTGTATATTATCGCATAACCATAAATAGCCTGGGCCGACAAGGCCTCATTGTAACAACCACAAGGGGGGAAAGTGAATATGACAACCTGATATAATCAAGCAGAACCAACATGTGGATATACAATAAGATCGACAAGGCCATAATCAACATCAAAAGGCCGACAAGGCCAAAGTTATACAACTAACTGACAAGAGGTCGGCAAGGCCATACAAAATGACAAATACATAAACTACTAGTCTACAAGCCTCTAAGGGTCATATCACAAAAAAAACCAGGCCGGGATAGGGCCCCACCATACCCGTAATATGTACATAAATGCACACCCAGAAACTCGGACAGCAATTTCAGAAGAAGAGGAGTGCTCCAACTCAAGCTGAACAGTAGTCCTACTGAGGAGGCTCGTCAAATCGTCTATTTACACATGCGGGCATGAAACACACCATCCCACGACAAGAGGGACGTCAGTAAGAAATATGTACTGAATATTTAAGGCAAGAAAATATGTATATTAGAATGTAATATAAGATGAGGGTATAAGAATCAACCTGAAACTCAAAAAAGGACACATAGGGCTTATAATAGTCAAAACCACGAATATATGCATGTACGTAGAAATCGGGCCACTCTATATGGTCATATAATATAAATTGCCCGGTCATATAAGACGCGGTAATATCTTCCCAACTGATCAGTGGTAACTGTCCAACCGGTGGTATGCACATATAAGCGCATGTCTGGCAAACTATAGTGCGACGATATATATATATATATATATATATATATAGAAGTGCAATGCAAGAAAAACATCAAGGGACATCATGAATTGGGTCGAAGTGACCTTGGTCATTATCCTCTGACTATCATTATGGAATTGTATGCAGCTACAATCCAACCTTAGTGTTCTGTATCAATCGTATCGTAAGGAATATCATAAGATGTGAAAGAGAGTTCTGACAAAGAACATACCAAAATCATAAGCAATAACTAAAGGGAAACACAAAGTAACCAAGCTACTAGGAATGGAATTGTTTGACGATATTTCCTTTTACTCTTGGGCTAAAAACAAGATCCTGCCAAAGAAGGGAAAAGCCTTACATACCTTGTTTTCGAAGTTATTTAAGTTCCATGGGTCTTTGTTAACTCTACGAATAATGATCTACGTCATACGAATGATTTCAATCACAATCAGATCAATAAACTATCATTAGATTCATTGAGGCATTTTATCGAACACTTTGTGTGTGTAGAATTTATTTTTTCTTCTATTTGGAAACCTACACATGTAGCAACATAAACAACCTTCCTATTCCTTCTCGTTAACCTCCATAACATCTATAATAATCCAGCAATTTCACATCCAACCTACAACTCCATATAGGCAGCCCCAACAATACACAACAAGACTTAACATTTCCAACAATCACTTTAGCAAACTAGTAGCAAGAATCATGCTCTATAAATTGTATAATCACAAGAACAAGAAGGAAGAGATAAAACTTACCTCCAAGCACAAGAATCACTCAAAATTTCAAGATTACTTCACTTCCAAGAAGCTTCCAAGTTCAGCACACAAAAAGGAGGATGATCTAATGATAACCACGGGTTTCCTTACGTCTGATTCCTTTGTTTTGCCTTAAATCTTGGCCTTGAATCATATGGAAGCCTCTAGGGAGAGTCCTAATGTGTAAAGGGTCTGTTGGATCGAGCAAAGAGTGGAAAATGAGGCAAAAATTGAGTTTAAGACATTTAAAGTCGGCCACCACCTCATTTTGGGCACCCTGGCTCACTGAGCGAAGCCCAAAGTGAGGTACCACCTCGTTATGGCGATCGCTCAGCGAGCTCCCTTGGTTGGCTGGCCGACCGACAGTCTGCGCCGTCTAACAAAAATGTGAATATCTTTCTACTCCGATGTTGTATTGAAGAATCGTTTATTGCGTTGGAAACTAGACTCATAGACCTTCAATTTCATGGGTGGATCACTCCGAAACTCCTAGTATATTCAGAGAAAATCTCAGAGACATCTGACCTAAATTTCAGCAAACTAACGAGCGTAACTAGCAATTACTTTTGCTAAATTTTGATTTACAACTTCCTTAGCTTTTCCCTCTAATTAACATGACCATCAATTATTCTGGAGCCTCGTCCGCATCAAAACTGCGCGTACTTGTGAAGCTAATTTCTCAGCCCACAACCGTCAATTTTGGAAATTTAACTTGACAGCTCATGTAGGTAACTGATTCTCATTGTTGATGTTGGATAGGATGTTGTGACAACATCTGCGAAAGCTCAGGACAACACCTTCAGGATGTTTCCTGCGATGTTGTGACAACATTCATGACAACATCTCTGTACTAGTTTTGTCTATTCTTCCGGCCGAAGCAATTGGTGTTACTGTGAGTAAAAATGACCTAGGCAAGCTTACCAGATTGATGTGTTTAAAACGTGGTGAAAGACGCAGTCAAAGAGTGAAGAGAAAGCATTGAATGACCAAGTCCAGATCGTTGAGGATTTTCAGGAGGAAGACTCGGTCCAAACTGCTGCCATCTTTTTCTCAACCTCCGCAACCATCAGTGAGAATTTCAAAGGAAGTTCCACCCTATAAATAGAGGGAAACTTCAGTGTATCGATGATCCAGTCACTTCAGATAATTCAGAAGAAGAATTTCCAAGAGAGCTCTTGGACTTTACCTTAGGAAACTGGATCAACATTTTACCTTAAAGTTGTTTTAACAACATATTGTCCCACATTACAATTGTTATCTTCATTCTAGATTAAGCTTATTGTTCAAGCGATTGTAATGGAGATGTTGTTTTTTATCTTTTAGATTTTGTAACTTTAGGTGAAGTCATCTGCAACTTCATTTTTGTTTGTAATTTCTTTTTCGTTTGTAACGCTCAATTTGTAAAAAGAAATTCTTTGTAATTGTATATAATTTATATAATTTTTTTGGTCATCGACTATCAATGGATATATTTATATATACCCTTGAAAATATAAACCTTGTGTCTCTTTACTTTTTTAGCTCCACATACTCTACAAGATTTATTCTGTTTTATTGCAATGTTGCCTAAAATATTGACCCAACATTAAAGGCAACATCCAGTGATTGTTTTGCTGTTCTAGTTTTTGTGATTTTAATCTTACGTTTTACTAATCCATAGTCCATGGGATTCAACAAGTGGTATCAGAGTCTGCACTTGATACAATAAGTGTTTGATTCTGAATATTACGGTTGTGGACTCAGATTTACAAAACGTTGGTAGACTTCCAATACTTGACGGATCTAACTACACCTACTGGAAAATTCAACAACGTTCGCACATCAAATCCATTGATGTTCGAGCTTAGAGATCAGTTTTCGAAGGCTATGTAATCCCCAAGTACCCAGCAGACGAGACGAGGATGGTGATATACTCACTAAACCCGAGTCTAAATGGACCCAGGAAGAAATCAACTCGGAAAACTTTAACGAAAAGGCCCTAAATGCGACTTTTGGATGGGTAGATATCTATATGTTCAAGCTTATCCAGAATTCTACAACGGTCAAAGATGCTTGGGAAACCTTACAAACTCATTGTGAGGGAACCTCAAGTGTTCGACGTACAAAGCTTCGCATGATCTTGAGTCAATACGAGCGCTTAAGTCTGACGAAATAAAATCCTATTTTGAAAAGTTGATTGACATTGCTAATCAGTGGCAAGTGCTTGGATCACCATTAACCAACACACAACTTGTGGATAAAGCTCTCAGATCTCTTCCTGAATGATTTAATACTAAGATTTGTGTTATTGAAGAGGCCCATAATCTTGCTACTATGGATCTTCACGCTTTAATGAGCATTTTTCAAACATATGAGATGAACATGAAGAGTCAAAGAGATCTATATAAAGACAAGACTCTGACACTCCAAGGACAAACCTCGGAACCTGATCTGGAAAACGAGGAAGAAAACCTGGAGGAACTGGACAGTGATGCAACCGTTGTCTTACTCACTCGTAGATTCAATTCGATGGTGAGAAAGATCAACACTGACCGTAACAAAGCTAAATACAAACAGCATCAGTACCCACTCTTCAACAAGCATCCGAATAGATCATCCTCTGAGCAAAGAAATCACAATCCACTGAGGAAATCCAATTCTGATGGTACCAATTTTAGTCCCAAACAACTCGAGGGAGTGCAATGTCATGCATGCTCCGGTTGGGGAAACTACGCTAATGAGTGTGCAAACACCCTTAGGAATATTGGTAAGGTCGTGTGGGTAACCCACAGTGATGATGAGAACGAAGAGGAGGAAGGAGATCAAGAAGAAGAATAACCACAGGAAATGCTTGCAGCCATGTTTGAACATTCACTGTCCGACGATGAAGATGTTGTTGACGATGTTGCCACAACATCAGGCACAACATCGGACTCCACATCTGGAATGTCTGCACCATCAGAGAGGTATGCATACTTTGATTATTCTGATGTAAATTGTTTTAGTGGCTTTATTTTTTCAACTGAGGCTGCAAATTTGAATCTAGTTATCTCCAAAGACAAAATGATAAAGGAATTACAAAATCTTTGTAAAGCCTTAATCACTACATCTGAGCAACTAGACTCAAAAGCAAAATCATTGGCTCTTGAGAACTGCAATTTGAGAGGCACAATCAACCAATTAGAGGTGACACTTACCAAGAAGGATCTTGAACTTGGTAAGATTCGTGCATGATTGAACACAACAGAGACCACGTTTCAAAGGCTAAACATGGGAACCTCCAAATTGGATGAAATACTGAACTTCAGCAATTCCACAAGGACTGGGCTTGGTTATCAATCCCCTAGGAAAACCAATACTTCCAGTATCCATAGTCAATCTGAGAGGATTAAATTTGTCAAAGAAAACGCTAGTAACTCTCAGAGCACTATGATTGGATTGAAGTTTGTATGTAGCTTCTGTAAAAAGTCAGGACATCTTATGCCCTACTGCTACAAGCTTCAAAATTTTGCACTCAGCCTATTGCCTAAAGTGTTGTCACCAATGTTGCCCAACATCATTGACAACATTCAAAGCAACAAGCCTGAAAGCAGAAGGAAGAAAAGGTTTGAAAAGGAGTGGGTACCCAAACTAAATCTGAAATGTAATGTGTGCATAACTGTCTTGCGTACTAACATTACAGGTTCTTGGTACTTCGATAATGGTTGCTCACGTCATATGACAGGTACTAAAAGTCTCTTGAAGGAGTATGGAGCATTCAATGGAGGGTACGTGACCTTTGGAGAAAAAAGTAAGAGTAAGATTATTGGTAGAGGAACTCTTAATGTTCCAAATGTACCAGCCTTAAAGAATGTGCTTCATGTACAAGGCTTAGTTGCTAATATCCTTAGCATAAGACAACTATGTGATGACGATCTAGAGGTGAAATTCAACAAACTTGGATGCAAAGTTACAGATTCTGCAAACAAGTGTGTCATGTCAGAAACCCGAACCGGAGATAACTGCTATCTAGTAGGTAGAGAAGAGTATTGCAACTCCGCAAAGGTAGGTGACTTGACACTTTGGCACCAGAAGTGAGACATGTCAACTACGGCACCTTAGAGAAACTGATCTCGTTTGAAGCTGTCAAAGGCATTCCCATACTGGATACAAAAGATAAAACACTGTGCGAAGATTGTTTGAATGGAAAGTAGACCCGAGTCTCTCACAATGTTGTCCAACATGACGGACAACATTCAGGTATGTCTCATTGTTTCCAATTATTGCGTATGGATCTTATGGGTCCAATTGAGGTAGATAGCCTAGGAGGAATGAGATACTATTATGTGATTGTTGATGATTTTTCCAGATTTACTTGAATATATTTATTAAAGGAAAAATCACAAACCTTTGAGATGTTTAAAACACTTTACTCTAGAATTAGAAATCTGTTTTGTTCTTCAATTTTCAGAATAAGATCTGATCATAGAAAGGAATTTGAAAATCAAACCTTTGTAAAATTCTGTGAAAAGAAAGGCATATTCCATGAATTTTTGGCATCAAAAACACCTCAACAAAATGGGGTTGCCGAGAGAAAGAACAGAACTTTACAAGAAATGGCAAGAGTAATGTTGAGTTCTAAACAGTTGTCAAAAAAGGTTTTGGGCAGAAGCCTTGAACACAGCATGTCACATAAGTAATAGAGTCTATCTTAGGCCAGGGACCAAGATGACACCCTATGAACTGTTAAATGGAAAGAAACCTATTGTGAGGTATTTCCATGTCTTTGGGTGTGTGTGCTATATTCTTAATGACAGGGATAAACTGGCCAAGTTCGACTCCAAGAGAGACAAGGGGATATTTGTCGGCTACTAACAGAATAGCCATGCTTACCGAATATACAACCTTCGGACAAAAACCATCCAAGAGTCTGTCAATGTAATTTTTGATGATCTGCTGGATATGTCTGGAAGATCTTCAGAAAACAACATTGTAGTTGCAGTTGAATAGGAGCAACTCACTGATGCAACAGATGTTGTCCCAGATGTTTCCCTAACATCAGAGGACACATCTGAACCTCAAAGAGAGAACACAGAGGAAGATGTCGATGAAGAGTCTGCTACTGAGCTGAATGATCATGTGAGAAGAGACCCTCAATCGAGGATTAGGAGGAACTATCCACCCGACCAAGTGATAGGGAGAGTTTTTTAGCAGAGGCGAACAAGAGAGAAAGAGCCAGTCAATTATAGGTATGTGTGTATGTCCACCATATACTAACAGGTTAGTCTTTCTTGTTTTACATCTACATTGGAACCTAAGAATATTGGGGAAGCATTGAAAGATAATTTTTGGATACAAGCTATGCAAGATGAGCTTGAGAAATTTACCCGAAATGAGGTTTGGGATTCGGTACCACGACCCAACAACACTAATGTTATTGGGACCAAGTGGATATTCAAAAATAAATCAGATGAGTTAGGGCAGATTGTGAGGAACAAAGCTCAACTTGTTGCTCAAGGATATACATAAGTTGAAGGTATCGACTATGACGAGACTTTTGCTCATGTGGCTAGACTTGAGTCAATAAGGTTACTTCTTGCTATTTCTTGTTACTTGAAAATTACCTTGCACCAAATGGACGTTAAAGGTGTCTTTATCAAAGGATACTTGGACAAGGAAGTATACGTTGAACAACCAAAAGGATTCGAAGATCCTCACCATCCACAACATGTATACAAGCTCAAGAAAGCTTTGTATGGTCTAAAACAGGCACCGCGTGCATGGTATGGTCGTTTAACTAACTTTCTTATTGATTTTGGTTTTATCCATGGAGAAGCTGACAAACTTTATTCATAAAGAGACACGGAGTAGATGTAATCATAGCTCAAATCTATGTTGATGACATTGTTTTTGGCTCGACTAAAGAATCCTTCTTGAAGTCATTTGTCGAAGCGATGTTGACAACATTTGAAATGAGCATGATTGGAGAACTAACATTTTTCTTAGGCTTGCAGATTAAACAGGTTGAAGAAGGTATTTTTGTATCCCAGAGCAAGTATGCCAAGAATCTTGTTAGGAAATTTGGTCTGGAAAACACTAAACACATGAAGACTCCAATGGGCTCTACGCAGCAGGTATGTGATGTGCGATTTATGCACACACTAAACGCAAGTGCACGTGTCGTGATAAGTAATATAGTCTAGGTAAGACCGAATATCGTCCTCAGAGACTGGTTTAAAAGTACTGATTATCTATGCTTTAGTTTCTATTTGGTTAACGTTAATTGAGTTGGAATTCTAAACTAATAATGCAGAAAATAAACTAATTATGAAAATACTTTGATTTAAATCAGTTATGATGGAGAATTAGGGCTTCCAAGATCATCAACTATCCACTATATTCAATCCTTAACACAATTAGACTAACTTCTTCTTCTACGTTAAGATAGCAGGTTAACTAGACCGTTTTATACTCCTGTTAAGGTAATATAAACACTCAACCCCAATGGAGAACCCTTCTACCTTTCGGTGACAAGATTGACTACAAAGAAGGATTAAGAGCAATAACCTATTAAGCTACACAAGTATCGGGGTACTTTCGTCCACGATTTAAACCTATGTTTATTCAACTATAGCATATTCACAATCCCCCCTTTCGAATTTCGATTAGAACTCATATAAGTGATGATAACTAGTGATCAATTAATTATCAAGCAATCAAAACAACTATTGAATAAATCTTAAATAAGTGAAGAAGAAACCAAACTAATATATTAATTCATGAATAGAGTTTCAAGAAAATCTCTAACAAAGTAATTAGCTCCTAGCCATAGTCACGCTAAGAACTAATATAATCTCCATACATGAACTGAAATAAACAAAGCAAAAGAAAGAAAAGAAAAATACTCAAGAACAAGTCTCCAAGCCTTCTAGCATCCAAGGATTGTGTTGTGGAATATTTACAAGATGGAATGGAATGGAATGGTGGATGGAGAATGGAATTCTTCTAATGATGTAGAGACTATTTATAGCCCAAGAATCCTTTAGGTAAAGGGTTAGGGATTATGTAGGTAGAAAAAGTTATAGAATCCTTTAGGTAAAGGGTTAAGGAAAGGTTATGGAATCCTTTAGGTAAAGGGTTAAGGAAAAGTTATGGAATCATTTAGGTAAAGGGTTAAGGAATATGTAGGTAGGAAAAGTTATCCCTTTTGCACCCTGAAAACGTGACAAATTCGGCCCAAAACTCAAAAATTCCGCGTCGTGCGTGGCCTATGATGGCCACGACCGAAAAACCTGCGTGAAATCAACTTTCGAACATTGACATGCGCGCTCGAGGCGTTTCGGCGGATTTTCGTTCGCCCTTTTTCGTCCGGTCTTCGTCTGATTTCTTCTATACTTCCCGGAACTTCTTAGGCTTCATTTCTTGGCCCTTTTAGTGTGCAATTCCATCTCATTTATGCTCATTTCATCTTCTTTTTGTCATTTCTCCATTTCTGACCGTTGTGACACTAAAGAAAGGAAAACGACTCTAATACTATACTAAACATAAATGAAATGAGTAAAATACTAACTAAAAATGACTCAAAAGGTGTATATAAAATACACCGATCAGTATGTAAAGACGATGTTGGACAAGATGTTGACCCAACATTGTACCGATCTATGATAGGTAGCCTCTTATACCTTATTGTCAGTCGCCCTGATATCATATTTAGTGTGTGTGTTTGTGCCATGTTCCAAGCCAGTCCCAAGGTATCTCATCTTAATGTCGTGAAACGTATCATACGATATATTGCCGGTACAAATGACTTGGAAATTTGGTACTCTAGAGACACTAATCCTAATCTAATAGGGTATAATGACTCAGATTGAGCCGGTGATGTCGACGATAGGAAAGCACTAGTGGTGGTTGTTTTTATCTTGGCAACAATCTAGTCTCATGGTACAGTCGTGAACAAAATTGTGTGTCACTCTCGACTGCCGAATCCAAATATGTGGCAGCCGGAAGTTGTTGTGCTCAACTGATTTGGTTACGACATATGTTTGATGACTATGGCATTTCTAATAACTCTATGATTTTGTACTATGATAATCTGAGTGTTATTAATATTTCCAAAAATCTTATTCAGCATTCACGTACAAAACACATTGACATAAGGCATCATTTTTTAAGAGACTTAGTGGAAAAACAGCTAGTTCAAATCGAACATGTTGATACTCTTTCTCAACTAGCTGATATTTTTACCAAACTCATAGATCATGAGAGATTTTTTAGCTTGAAAAAATCTCTTGGTCTCTGTTTTCTATGAAAATAAGACAGGCGTGGTAGATGTTGTCCGAAATGTTATCCAAACATTCTGGGTAACATTTACTGTTTGAGTCAATGTATAGGATATGTGTAGTAGTAATGTTGCATTGTTTTTCAATAGAATCAAGCTTGACTTCACAAGGACAATGTTTGAATGTGATACCGTTCTCTACGATGATGTATATCATAAAAAAGAGTATCATAAAAAGGTGAAGCCTCAACTAAAGATTTGGTTTTATACAAAAAGAGCAAAGCTCTAAGTTTGGTACCGTTCCTATTCTATAGGAGTACCATGTGCTTCAAGAAGGTTGAAAATTCCTTAATATTTATTTTTTTATCCATATGTGTTCAACTAAGTTGATTAAGGACAATGGTAAAATGTCACATTCATCCTGCAATCAGTCTCATAGGAAACACATATGGAAAACCATTTGTCAAATCAGAAAAGCCTTGAAGTCTCAAAATGCTTGTTGAACTTTGAAATATTGCCAACATCACTCACAACATCGTATTCCAGTACATTGGTCGATCTTGTTTTTCTTATTTTTTTCTGGGTTGTGGTATGTAACACGTCTCATTTAATAACGAAAATTCAAAAAGTGGAGGACCGTTTTTCTTTTTAAACTTTTTTTATGTCTTGTGCCATGTAAAATCCTTTGTTTTAGGTATGTGAAGAGTTCAAATATTTTGTACTACCTAAATTTAAGGAAAAGAGTTTGAGAGTAAATTAAAGCTTGTCATGATGAAAAGCCACATTATTGCGTCTGCTTTGTCACATCAATCAGCCACCAATTGAACCATCAAATGGAAGCCCAAACATCACCGCCAGTTTTTCAAATCCAAAACTTCTCAAATACGCCAAACTCTTCGAAACCCTCTCCCATGTCCATATCTCCAAAGTCGACAAACACCAAAGAGTATTCTCCTATGTCAACAAGCCCACCAAATAGCCACAAAATGTATAAACATTATGAAGCCGTTAATGAGCTGAAGCCTGCTGAGGAAGACGCCAATGTAGCAATGATTCTGCTTGGTTCAGATGAGCCATTACAAGTTTGTTATCCAGGTGACTCAGAAAACCCAATTGATGTTGATACAATATTCGACTTCTCCAACATTGCATCGAGAGAGTCAAAATCAACGATGCCTACCAGAGAATCAAGAAGGGTTTTTGAAAGCCAGTTCGGTGAAGGTCAAACTGCTAAGAGGTCTAGGGCAGAATCGACTTTCCTTGTTAAAGAATCGACGCCACCTGTTAACATCTCCACAAGCACAAGCATTGACACTGATTTCGATGTGCAAAGTCCTCCCAGCTCTCCATTGACATCCACTCCATCAGAGTCCATTCCTCAAGCAGAAACTAAAAAGGAAGAAGAAGTAGCTGAAATGTCAGATGACATACCTTTGAGGAATTTCATTCTAAAAAGGGTCAGAAGAACCTTCTGGAACTTCACTGAAAATGTTGTCTCAACATCGAGAGTAACTGATAAGAAAAAAGACCCGGACTATGTTGCCCCAACATTTGAGGCAACACCAGAACCCACCTCTTCAGGACAGGAGCACACAGAATCTGAAACAGATTCTGAGGTAATGACTTATTCCCTTTTGTTCCTAAATAAATCATGTTCTAATAGATGGAATTGGTTTAAGAATAGAGGAGTCATAGGTGAAAAGGTGATTGATCACTCTTCATTTTCCACCAATAACTTAGTCGAATTTTTGAGTAGTCGCAAAGTCTTAAGCTCTGTGTTTGGAAAGAGACCTTACTGTGAGAAGGTAATTAGGGTTTTCTATGCTAATCTGCAACTTGTTGTGAGGGACACCAACTCGAAGAAATTCGGGAAAGTATACCTTTACAACAAAGTATATAACTTTACACCCGATATATCAACTCCACCCTTGGGATATGCATTAATGAAAAGGAGTCTCAACCAAACCCCACTGTCGACGAGCTCAATACGATGATCAAATACCTTACGGGGAATCTGATCACTGTTTGGGCCCCTCGCAGTCCTGTCTCTAAGCTCACTGTCCTGTTTGCCACCATGCACAAACTGTCCATATACAATTGGCTACCCTCTCTCAATGAAACAGTTGTAACCATTGACCAAGCATCACTGTTTTACAAACTTGGAAGGAACCAACAGATTGACTTATGAACCATTATTTTCAACCATGTTGCCAATATGGCAGAGAAACAAAGCAACTCTGCTCTTTCATACCCCTCCAAATCCTGCTCAACCAATGCCTTAAAACTCCAAAAGGAGAGAAACTGAGTCCAGCCTTAGAGGTCTACTCAGTACATAGAGCAGTTATAACCAACAGAGATGGGGTGATTGATCTGCCCTGGAAGAGAGAAGAATGGGACTGTGATACATCGAAGGATGTTGCCAACATTTCTGGCAACTTAAATCATGAAAAGTTCCTGATGTCCCCAGACTGACTTAGAAAGCACATTGCCGAAATTGACAGGCAGATTCAAAAACTTGTGCGAGCCAAGAGTTATTATGAGAATATACTTTCTTCACAAAAAAAGGGAGAAGATGATGCTGATGCTGATGCTGGAAGTAGACAACCAGGGAAAGCAACTGAGGGTGCAGGGCCAAGCCATGTTGCATGGGGAGAGGAGTTGAGATGATGCTGACTACTGACTACTAGCGTGGAGATAAAGATGTGGATAGTTGATGTTGATCTAGATTTAGGTGCAGGTGATCGATGGATGATGTGTTGAAAGACTGAAAATGTGTTATTCTGTTTTGTTATTGGATTCACTGCCAATGGAAATTATTTTTGTTTGGTTTGTAATATTTAATTATGGGATATTTAGGTCTGTTCTGGCAGATGTATGTGTGTGGTTATTTTTCTAAACTATATATATACGTTTGCCTGATGTGGATTATTATGACTGTAGACTAATTACGCATCTGCGGTAAGTAAGTCACGACAGACATAACAGAAACTCCTAAACTAACCCTAACATTGGTACTACACTGTTTGAGATTTTATACTGCAGGTTAAGGGGGAACATAGCATTGATCTTACTGATCGGGAATCAGTATCCTAGTCATTCTAGCATCGTATGGAGTTTTGTGGAGAAAGACAACAAGGGGAGATTGTTGATGTTGGATAGGATGTTGTGATATCTGTGAAATCTCAAGACAACACCTTCAGGATGTTGCCTGCGATGTTGTGACAACATTCATGACAACATCTCTGTACTAGTTTTGTCTATTCTTCCGGCCGAAGCAGTTGGTATTACTGCGAGTAAAATGACATAGGCAACCTTACCAGATTGATGTGTTTAAAACGTGGTGAAAGACCCAGTCAAAGCGTGAAGAGAAAGCAGCGAATGACCAAGTCCAGATCGTTGAGGATTTTCAGGAGGAAGACTCGGTCCAAACTGCTGTCATCTTTTGCTCAACCTCCGCAACCATCAGTGAGTATTTCAAAGGAAGTTCCACCCTATAAATAGAGGGAAACTTCAGTGTATCGATGATCCAGTCACTTCAGATAATTCAGAAGAAGAATTTCCAAGAGAGCTCTCGGACTTTACCTTAAGAAACTGGATCAACATTTTACCCTAAAGTTGTTTTAACATCTTGTCCCACATTACAATTGCTATCTTCATTCTAGATTAAGCTTATTGTTCAAGCGATTGTAATGGAGATGTTGTCTTTTATCTTTTAGATTTTGTAACTTTAGGCGAAGTCATCTGCGACTTCATTTTTGTTTGTAATTTCTTTTTCGTTTGGAACGCTCAATTGTAAAAAGAAATTCTTTGTAATTGTATATAATTTATACAATTTTTTTGGTGATCGACTATTAAGGGGTATATTTATATATACCTTTGAAAATATAAACTTCGTGTCTCTTTACTTTTTCCGCTGCACATACTCTACAAGGTTTATTCTGTTTATTGCAATGTTGTCTAAGATGTTGACCCAATATTGAAGGCAACATCCAATGACTGTTTTGTTGTTCTAGTTTTTGCAATTTTAATCTTACGTTTTACTAATCCATAGCCCACGGGACCCAACACTCATCATTTCCAACTTCTGGTCTTTGGACTACATTATTTGTCGGTACCTTAGCCCAGTCCAATCACCATAGTTGCAATTATCTTCTTAATTTTATCCATGCCTTGTGCTACCATTACATCAACATGGCTTGTGCTACCCTTACATCAACATGGCTTGTGCACCTCTGTGACTGATACAACTCCATCGATTGATCTCTTCAAACGCTTCTCTTGCAATCTAGTGCTAGGATCACCCATTGTACAGATCTAAGGATCGTGAAGCTCTAATACCAATGATGCGTACTCGAAAAATAGGGAAAAGAAATACAGTATCTTAAGGAACAAATGTGAGTTCACCCCTGAACAAAAACTCAAAATTGGGTGGAGTATAGAGAGAAAAAGGATCGACTTTATTGATTATAACTTCCAAAAGCGACTTTAATATACAGCTTATATATAGAATGAAAGAAAGGAAAGGATTGGCGGGAATTTGAGCTAGCAAATAAATTCCCAAATCTGCTCGTGACCTAACAGATTTTGTGAATCGTCTAACTACTTCTTGCCAGCTCATCTTCTACACTTGTAAAATGGCAGCGGAGAATAGAATGGATATAAAATGGACCACAACACTTAATCATATCCGAAGTCAATCTGTAAACCAATGCATAACTTTAAGAGTGATTTTCCCTTGATGCTTGTAAGCTATGATGTCCCCTGGAAGATAAAAATTTGATCTTGTATTTCAGGAGCTTTTTGTATACGTTGTATTTGCATTATATATGTATTTTTAAGCCCTCTAGGAAATATAAATCAGTATCTGAATGGAAATAATTGAGCGGAACAAAAACTAGAAAGTAGAAAAAACAGAAACCAACTCGCAGCTTGATCTTGATTAGTCAAGACTGTAGCACCTCTGCAATATATCCAAATCATCTTCCTCCACTAGTAGGTCATGTCAGACAGTGATCAGTCCAACTCTATGAAGGATTCTGACCAACGTTTGGCTAACTCCATAAAGTCCAAGTCCCAGCTCAATACAATTCATAAACGGAATGTGTTTCTATATGGTTAGACTTTGTACTATCCCAACCCATGTATGCTTAACTACTAGCATGTGCATATAGAGTAGAAGGCAGCTGCATGGTGTCGTAGAAAAAGGATGACAGTAATTTATAAAGTCACTTGCTTTCTTATCAATATCTCAGTTCATTAATTTCTTCAATGTCTGCCTTATGTTGCACGTTCATCTGAATCAAATGTATGCTGATACTCCGAGTCCGTCACCATGGTAATTTTTCCATCTATATTGTCTTCCTCCACTTTCATTTCTCTGTGATCTTTTGGAAGTTTATTGCAGTTAATGGTATGCCACACCGGTCGTTCTTCTTGAAAGAGCCTGCAATGCAGAATGAGCAATTAATGCAAATGCTGACTAGTACCAAAGACACCAAAATGTCTGTATATTTTTTACATGCCAAGGACGACCTATAATAGTCACCTAGACAACTACACCTGAGAGATCTAGCATTCAAAACATCACTCTTGTTCTGAAACATAAAAGAGCAGTAGCGACAGAGGCGGATCTACCAAGGAAGGAGAGGGTGCAACATCACCCGCACACGTCGATCGAAACTTAGTATGTATATGTGTATATAGATAGAAAATCGTATAAAATGGCACCTGGATAAACAAAAGGCTTTGTGTTGCCACTGGTTAAGGGCTTAAAGTTTGCTCAAAAGGCTTGAGATTGAGTTCAACCTACTGCACCTTTTGGATACAATTTTGTTTAGAGATGCGTTCTCCTTTTCACTTCTTTTCTTTGTTCTTCTTTTCTTTAATTGCTGCGAACTCTTTTTGTATTAGTTCCTATTGACTTTTTAAGATTTCGGTATTCTTCCTTCTATTTAAAATTAAAAGTGTTTATTATTCCTTCTCATTTTATGTGATGCACTTTAATTAGATACGGAGTTCAAGAAAAAATAAGACTTTTAAAACTTGTGATCTAAAACAAGTCATAAATATTTGTGTGACTATAAATCATCTCATTAAGAGTAAATGAGAAGTTTAAACTAAATTATTTTTACATATAGAAAATAGTATTTTTCTTGGAATAGTCTAAAAGGAATATGCATTATATACATTGGGACAGAGGGAGTATATGATTTTGCTTGGAGTATCTAAATATGCATCTATAGCGAGTTCTAGTTCTAGTTGTCCATCCTTGATTCAGATGATAGCTCTAGAATATGGAAATTGGACGAGTACAATTGTTAATGAATGATACGTTTTATTGATACTAGTGTTGGAAATTTACTAAATGTGGAAAATTTACTAAATGTGGAATTAAGTTTAACCCATTATTTATGATTCGAACAATTGAGGTCTCGCACGTCGGAAACGTCGTTTCCACACACGTGCAAACATAGTGTCAAGTATCGTAAATTTCGTTAGTGAAAGAGATTTTGGTACATAAGTGAAACGTTTGACACATAAAATGATGGACGGTTATTGATCAAATGACGCGTATTCCACGTTGGTAAATGAAGGAAGAAGTATACGACGTGTAAAATATGAAACGAGTCAGAAATCGCCGCGGAGTCTCGAGCGCCGCCGCGCTTCGGAGGCGGTGTGGTCGACGGAAGATGGAAGTTTCTGACTTTTGGGCTGATTTTGGAGCATTGATCCTCATTACTTGGCACTTGAATTCAGCCATTATTTGATTGAATAACACCTCTCAATAAGTGTCATTACATGGTCATTGATTGACATTTGGCTAGATGAGAGGTCATCTTACACACACTATAAATTGAGGCCCTTGGCTCCATTGTAGAACACACCTCACTCTTGTATAGTTCAGATTTTTCTGAACTTCTTCCTCTCTAGAATATCTTTCACACACTCAAAGGTTCTTCTCTAAGAAACACTTGAGTTTTCTTTGCTCATTTGTTTAGTTGTTGTTTTATCTTGGGAGACAGTTGCACATATCGTAAAAGGATATATACGGGGCAATAATGTATTAAGGACAGAGTGAATATCACTCGACTCAGCAGCGAAATTGTAACGCTGCCAGATTTAATATCTTTGATTTCAGGTTATAAAGATCAAAGGGCTTGCTGCAGTTGAACAAAAGATCCAAAGAGCCAAGACCACAAGAAAGACGGATTCAAGAACGAAGACCAAGATCATCAATCTTGTTGTTGTCACAAATCTTGTTAAGCTTCAAGCCTATTGTCTTGTAATCATATTGTTTATCCTTTCTAAGCACTAGTAGTAGTTGTATACTATTCTCGTACATCCATTGTGTAACTCACAACTAGTAATATTATTGAAGTTTTATGTTTTGCTTTATGTTGTCATAATTATTAAATTATTTTGTTGGATCGATTTTTCAATATAAACTGAAAAGACGAATAACCCGAACCAAAAATTAAGAGAGATTAAACTGAAGCCAAAGCAATGTGACACACGGAACCTCCAAATCCTGGATCATAGGACCTTGCGGATTTTTCAGATTTGGACTTTATCCCTGAAAATGCAGTCTTGATGTAATACAATAATGTATAGAACTGAAGAGGACATTTTTTTCACTTCTAGAATACACGAATCTTCCTGGGTAGGTATCTCAATAAATGGTCATCATATGAACTACTTTTTCATTTCATGGTCTAGGCTGCACAACAAGAGGTAACATACACGCACAGAGCTGGCCATCAGACTGTAGGCAACTGGTTGAGACAAAGAGATGAAAAGAATATGGCTACCTAAACAAACTCCAATACAATCTATGCCCAGACCTGGGAGGCATGTATCCTAAAGGATGGTAATTAATGTAATGGTCAAGTCTTCTTACCAAAATTCTATTTTGTCAAAGAGCCCCTTCTTGAGCAGTAAGAACGCAAGAAGTAAAAAGAAAATTGCGAAGGACGTTTTCTTTTCTGCCTCTACTCTCCAAAAGCATGGTCCCAACATGACTAATTAGATGGTCTTTTGCAGGAAGTTTTATGGGGAACTAGAAAAGCATTTCAGGAGTTGTGTTACTTTTAGACGGTCTACTGTTAACCAGCAGTTGATGCAAACATGAAAATAAATTGGTCTTCACTTACCATGAAAAAAGTACGAAAGTATCTGAATATTTTAGCGTAACTAATGATGAAAACCAAGTACTAAGATAGGTAAGAGAAAAAGCTACCAGCATTATAGTTAGCAAAACAAGTAAGGAAGACCTATAGTTCTTTTCTCAGGGTGCCATTGCCCCTGCATTTATCACACATATATTGCCATGTGTATATGCATGAAAAAGAAGGGGAAAAGAAACAATAAAAGGTTGAAGGAGATACTTACGGGTGGTTGCAGAGGGTTGGGCAATGCACTGTGAGAGCATACTTGCAGGTGGACAATTCAGTGATAGAACTTATCATTGCTCTTGGTTCTGAGCAAACAAATCTCACCTGAAATTGAGCCCATGAGAACTACAGAATTTGAAGAAACTAGAAAATAAAAAATAGCTTCATACCTCTGTTTCCCGCGGCTCATTTGTTAAATCACATGTGGTTCCATTGGTGTATATATGAGCATGATATCTACAGGAGTCAAGAATTATAGCCAGAGTTATTGCAGGCAGAAAATTTTCAAAAGCATTTCCATATATTAGATGTTAGTTTTTTTTTTTTGTTTTTTGGGTAGTGTGGTCCTTTGCAATATGCTTCAAATATAAGAAATACTTCCACATTAATCCATAAAATTTAGGTTACTTATTTTCTGATGTCAAGTAGCTTCGGTGAAACTTGAAACTAAAGTTTTTTCTTTAAGGTGCTTCTTAGCAGCCACTAGATAACAGACTCATGAAAAGCCAATGCACACTCGAAACAGTCTTCCTAAACTACTTATTAGCCCACATATGTATCCATACCGTTGAGATGCGTCTTTCGAACGAGGATCTTTTAGCGTTGAAATGTCTGATCGGTTCTGATTATAAGCAGCTGTAGCCACAGTATCATAATAACCCAAGACAAATTCGTGAACCACCTAAGGCAAAATATACACTCATTATGTACATAAGAAAAGGATATCACTATTTGTTAGTTTTGAGTTTTCATAAACTAAAACAACAATTACTCCTCAATTCTAAACTAGTTAGTGTTGGCCATATGGATCATCTATTTCTAATCTGCTCTATTTCAGTCCCATCTCATTACATACAATACTCAGCTAAATTCAAATCCTTAGTTGTAATGATAGATAGCCTTGAGAGCTTGCGCTAGACCACCCCATATATATTGCCAGATTCACATGACGGGAGCTTAACAATGAGACAGGCTCGAGCTGATGAAATATTCGGAAAATTGCTTGGTAGTTGGTACAGACTACAGAAGTCAAAGTTTATTCTTAGAAAAGAAACCCTCAAGAGTATGCACAAACTTATGAGAAAAAGTAAAGACGTACCTTTTCATCCTCCAAATGAACTTGCCTCAACTTGTTCTCATAACAGAATTCATATGACCACCACCCCTCTTGCTGCAAAGGTTTTTGATAGTGCAAGATACAACATGAGGTTAGATAGGGATGACAACATTCCTATCAGATTAGCCTATTCAGCAGACACATAAAGTTTTAAACACAAGAACTTTTCAATAACTTGGCATTTGTAGAAATACGTATCCGACTTGTGTCAGTTCAGTTTCCTGGGACTGGGAAGATATACACTTACCCGGATAAGGCAACGATCCTTCAGTACTTCAAGTAGTTCATCTGGTGTCTTCAGCTTGATGTGTTTCTCCGTGTCCACAATCAAACTGCTTATATTGTGAGTCACTGATTTACCATTCTTCGGTTTGTCAACTTTAGGGAAAAAGCACAAAAACTTCTCCCCATTTTTGTTGGGCAGTATCACAGTTTCCTGACCATCATCATCCTGCAAAAGAGTTTGTATTAGGTTAATATATCTAAACCCTCAATCTCATCACTATGCTGCTCTTATCAGCTGAAGAATCATATAGTTAGCGGAAAAAATGGAAATATCTGTAAGTTAAGTTCCTAAAAGTATAAGGAAATATAAATTCCTAAAAACATGCCTAAACATAGTTAAAAAGTAATTATCTTTTCGAGAAGGAATGAAATTGTTCTCAAAGAATAAACATATTTCTAACAAATCCTAACGCAATTAACAAGAAATACATTAGGTCATACAATGAAACTCTTTTCTTTGTTCTAACTTCCGAGTTTCATTGTATGACCTCTATCACTCACTTCCGAGGTCATACAATGAAACTCGGAAGTGAGTGATAGAGAATAATAGAGTTGGGGATACTACAAGAACGACTGAGAATCAGTTTGGATATATGCCCAATATACGTACAAAGGAAGCTATATTCTTGCTAGGAAGATTAAAAAATTTTATTGCGAGAGGAAGAAAGATAACACATGGTATTCATTGACTTGGAGAGAGAAAGCATATGATAGAGTACTGAGGAAGGTCGTGCTGGGTGTTAGAGAAGAAAATTATTCATGTTAAAAGTATAAATACCATATACCAGGGATCAACATTGAATCCGTACTTGTTTACCCTAATTATCGATGAGCTAACCAACACAATACAAGATGACGCCTCATGGCGTATACTATTTGAGATATTATGCTAATTGATGAAACCAGCAAGAGTGTAAACCAAAAGCTTGAAGTATAAAGAAGCACTCCAGAGAGTAAGAGTTTTACGAGCAGAAGTAAGATAGAGTTCATACACTGCAAGTTTAGTCAGTATAAGAAGAGGAAGTTGAGGTAAGATTAGATGAGATTGTGATGCCTAAATGCAAAGAATTCAGATATTTAGGCTCGTTGTTCCAAGAAAATGGAATGATAGATGAGGACAGTATACATAGAGTCAAAATGAATGATTACAATAGAGAAGTGCTACCAAGGTGTTATGTGATAGGAGGATCCCTACCAAAGTGAAGGCTAAATACTAGAGAACAGCTATAAGACAAACAATTTTATCTGAGAGTGAATGTTGGCTGTTAAAGTCCAAAAAATCCACAAGATTGGTGTCGTAGATATCTGGATGCTAAGATGGATGTGCGCTCATATGAGATTAGAAAAGATTAAAAATTATCACATTTGCAGAAAGTGCATGTAGCACACGTTGAGGATAAATAAGAAAAAGTCGCTTGAGATGGTTTGATTATATTTTGCGTCAACATCCAAATACACCGGTCCGTAGGTGTGAAGCCATGGTGAGTGAAGGTGTACGAGGTAGACCTAAAATCACATGGAAGGAAGTTATCTTGGAAGACCTACAATCTATTGCAATCAAGCTGACTTAGCGAAATATAGGGCACAATATAAGAAAAAGATTTATATAGGCAATACCAATAAGTTGGAAATACATTATAATCATGTTAATACGTTTACTTTAGTCCTATGTTTTCTAGGAGTCTTTCACTCCTATAAGAGATTCTTATGCCAATAAGAAATATACTCCCTCCGTCCCAATTTTATGATGTAGTTCGACTGGGTATGAAGTTTAAGAAATAAATGAAGACTTTTGAATCTTGTGGTCTAAAACAAGCCAAAGATATTTGTGTGATTATGGATCATCTCGTTAAGTGTAAAAGGTAAAGTTTAAAGTTAAATTGTTGCCAAATAGAAATGTGTCATTCTTTTTGGGACTGACTAAAAAGGAAAGTGTGTCATATAAATTGGAACAGAGGGAGTAGAGAACTTCTAGTATTTTTCATCATTATTTTTATATTGTATATATGGATTTGGATGAATTTAAACGGGGAACATGGACAGTGAGGACACATACAGCCCGACTCAAACTTGTTTGGAACTGAGACTTGGGCCTCATTTGTTTTTATTAAGAATAAGATTGTTGAATCTAAATACACATCTAAATATTAATAAGCATTAAGATTTAGATATTTGAATCTGCATACACATCTAAATAATAAGATCTTATACTAAAATATAAAAATACAATGTTTTTTCAAGGTTTGAATTATAAAACTTGTCTTTATTTAAAAATTAATAAATATAAAATTCAAACAAAATACTAAGTTAATCTAATACAATATCAACAAAACATTTTCAAGGAATTATATCAACAAAATATTTTCAATGAAATGTGCTAAATCCGATCCAATCCGACCGATGAACTGGCTTACTTGTTGTCACCTTCTGACTTGCACTATAAATGACTAGAAAATAATTCAATCCCTTGATACCATAGAAGAAATTGTACAGAAGTAAGCAAACAGTTTATAGTTGTTTGCCTCATTAGAAGAGTACAGACAATAGATAATTCAGCAATATTTGTTAATCTATTGTGCTATAACAAACGTGATTCATATGAAAACTGAAAAGTATGAATAAAGAACTCGTTTAGGTATATTCTCGAAAAAGGGGGAAAATAAAGGAGAATTAGAAGCCTAATATACAGAAAATATCTAAATATGCCATTTCATTTTACAATGTTTCTGATAAGAGGATTTCTCAACCATCAGTCAAAGATAACCAAAACAAGTACTATTGACTCATCCAAATGAAATGTAACTCTTGGATGATTCTCTTGGGTTCCTAGTTTCCAGACACATGGATCCAAACTGTTTCCGTAAAAGCATAAGATTCTTGAACTTGCAAAGGCATATAAAGTTTAACTTAGGGCGTGTGTGGATTGAATTTTAAAAAGCTAGAGACAATGCAAATAACTTACCAGATTGAAAGGTGAATCTTCAGGATGAAATTCAATCTTATATTTTGGTTCTTTAGAGCTTCGACTAAAGGATCCGCCTGATACAAAAAGTCGAGAATGAAGGAGGAGATTAGAAACCTAAAAAGCCGCAATAAGAAATTCTTCAGGAAATACTTCTAATTAGATAGTGATGAAAGATTTGTCTTCTAAAGTTAAGGGAACAAAAAGGATATGTGCACTAGAAGCTCGGAACAAATAAAGCAAGTAAAGCTGCTCCAACGTATAGAAGCCTGACATCTCATAGTCATAGTCATCTAAACTTTTGAGCTTCAAGAATAAGAGCTTCAGGCACATCCGCCCAAATGCACATATTGCATCATGTTCTTGAATCTAGGATCATTTAACGTGCAATAATAGAGCATGTCATAAAGGTAATTCTGCATTACAACGGATGATTTCAGAAGTGAAATTTCATATCACATATAAGGTCTAAAACACCAACACAGCGCTGCCTATTTTCCCTCAAATCCAACACCAACCAGAAATAACTTTCTCAAAATTAGTTAGCTCAAGCTAGTATACCCAGATTCTAGCTTATTTGCAGCA
Source organism: Przewalskia tangutica (assembly GCA_029844215.1). Classification (NCBI taxonomy): domain Eukaryota; kingdom Viridiplantae; phylum Streptophyta; class Magnoliopsida; order Solanales; family Solanaceae; genus Przewalskia; species Przewalskia tangutica. The sequence continues at coordinate 13,698,777 of CM056733.1, read as the reverse complement.
TCTGAAGGACATAAATCAGCTAAAATTTTGGTAATTAATCAAGCATCTCCCTAACACTTACAAAATTACTATATAATCTCCATCCGTCCCAATTTATATGACGATTGACCATTTTTTGGAATCAAACAGTTCCGTCTTTGACTCAATTTTAAACATAGATTCTTCCGGATAAAATTTACATATTTGAAAACTACATAACAATACTATAAGTCAGCATAATTAATAATTCATAATATATGAAAAGAATTGGAGAAATCGTATTTGTTTGACTCTCCAAACTAGTGCTGTTATCGGTCCGGACCGGTCCGGGTATCCACTTACCGGAACCGGTAAGAATTTTCCGGGTCGGGCCGATTTTTTTTTTTTTAATTGAATTTCCAATACTGAAATTGATATTCTCGAACACATTACCATGAAATTTTTACGTTGAAATATATTGTATAGCGCGAGATATTTAGATTTGAAAATGGACAATTGGTAACAATTTGGGGTAAAAGTGAAATTGATTGGCAAGACAGATGTTTTTTGAGAAATTGGCTGCTCCAAACTGCTTTAGCTGTTTGTCCGGCCCTATCTCGAAAAAATACGTGAAATCAAAAAAACATTAGGTCAAACGGACATCCGAGCGCAAAGTTATGACCATTTAAAGTTTCATTAATTTACAACTAATTAGAGCTGACATGAGGGGGACTGACTGGAGTGCTGGCTGGAGGGGGACTGGGGGTGGGGTGGGGGGTTGGGGGTGTTACCGGGTATTTTACCGGGTTACCGGTCCGGCTCCTTATCGGTCCGGATATTTTTTTTGTACTCATATCCGGACCGTTAAGGTTTCGATCCGAATATCGGTCCGGTTTATCGGAGGGGGTAATAAAATGGAAAACCCAGAGCCAAAATCTGACTAAAAAAGAAAAGGGAAAATAAAAGAATCACGTTATCTAGTTTAGTGATTACACCTAAAATACTAATGGCTCCTTCAGATTAAGCTCAAGAACTTAAGGAGAATAAATTTCAAAATTAAGATTTATTCTCAGCTTAAAAGGATAAATTGCATAACTAGAAATGGTAAGTGAGTTAAGATTACATAAATAGTACCTGCGTGAACAGCCAAGATCTGATCAGCAGAAACGGCGTCGTAGAATAGATTAATTGACATAAATAGAATCAAACAGCATGGATATCTCATCTTCCTCCTTTCTCTTTTGCCTAATTCTATATTTGACTGCCAAACTTTGACTAAAAGATGATCATCAGTTTGTGCCCAACCAATATGAGGATGCCACGTAGGAATCCACTGAGTTTTCTGACGTAGCAGTTGCTCCTTTCACCCTATTTCTTTATTAATTTATTTGATACTCCGATTTTTATATCTTTGGAATTTTTTTATAATAACCTAAATGTTATAAGCTCTCCGTTTAAATTTACGTGACACTATTTTTTTTTTAGTTTATCCTAAACGAAATATCACTTTTTTTTTTATTGTTGACATCCAATTTTGACTCATTTTTTAGTTATTTTTTGTAATTTTAAGTATTTTAGGACATCGCATTTTAATCACCATTTTTTTTACATTTTTAACTAATATTCTATATTTTATTTTTTCATAAAATGACATTGCATGTTTTATTTTTAAATTAAGCATTAGGTCGGTGTTAATATTATGTTTTTATTATTATTATTCAGTTATTCTATTTTAATAATTTTACATCTCGCTGTTTTGTTGTTTACTGTTCTTGGGTTAAGACTGGTTTTTGGACATTTCGCATTTATTTTTATTAAACTGAAAGAACATATTGCTACACTTGAATATTTGGTATTTTTCGGATTTGAACATACTACACTTGAATGGTCGATGAAGAAATATCCGTCTGATTTTCAAGGCCATGTACAAAAGACGAGTTTTATTTTTAGTTTACTTATTAATTTTTATCGCTATTTTAGAATTATTTACTCTCTTACTAACAATTTTACTAAGTGTCTATACAGGTATCCGGAGATACATTTCAAGGAGATAACCTTCGAAAATTTATTTTTGTTATTGTATTTAAATTCAGTTTTTATTTCATTCTGTATTATATTTTCAAACACTTTTCTTTAAAGTATTTTAAAGTATATATATTTTTTAAGTACATATATTTTCTAAAGCTTGATAGATAATTAACCTAGATTTGATCGGATAACCGCAAGTTAGCGGATCTTAAAAGATGTCTAATCTATTTCCTTTAGGATAATAAAGAACTCTGATCCAGAATCTCATTAATTTCGCAGACCATTAAATGGAGATCAATTGCAGTATTTTATTACAATAGTTCAAGTGTCCTCATTCACTTAACTAATTAGGTGGCGACTCCTCAAAACAAGCATTTTTGCTCCATCCAGGGAACCGCGTCAAAGAGCAACGTTGCGGATACCGTTCAGATCCCGAGGTAAAAAACGGGCGCGACATTTATTAAACAATTATTTAATGATATCATCTTTATTTTACCCTTGTTGAATTTCACTTAATTTTAAAGATGTACTTTTTCTGAAGAATAGTCAACAAAAATAAGGATAATTTGATAAATATAACAAACTTTATTTCTTAAATTTCGTATTCGATCAAATTGTGACACATAAATTAGAATGGATGGATTCTTTATGATCAAAGGCTTCGAAAGTATAATCATATACACATTATGACATTTTTAAGATAATTCTTTTTTTTGTCAAATCAACTATATCAAACAAATTGAAACAAGAGTATATATTGCTCCTTACATCTCACTTATGTAATACTTTTCGCTTTTTCTAAATAATATTGATTAAATTTGAAAACTAAATTGGATTGGCTTAATGTAATATTTTAAGATTAAAATTTATATATTTGAAAACTATATGAAAAATACTATAACTTGCAATTTTTTTCATATTAATTTGGTGAGAAAATACATCTTAAAATGTTATTCCAAGTTCATACAGTTTAATTTTGAAAAATAAAAAATATCACATAAATTGGACTGAGAGAGTAGTATACTTAGGTAATGTAAGAAGAAATTGCACGGTTTGGCCTTCAAATGAGTTGGTCTTTAATTTTTCCCCTTCAATGATTGATCTTTAATTTTTGTCCTTTACAAACGTTGCAGAAGCAGACTTTCCAATTATTCACAAGTCTCGTATCTACAAACCAACTTCCGCAGAAGCAGCTCTGCAAAAGCGGCCGCTGGTTCGTCGGTGCGGCACACTAGAAACCAACAACTATAACAATTTGTGAACTTTTCACCAAACATTTGAAACACTCCTGAAACCTCCCGAATACAAACCAAACATATTACCCAAGTGTAAATTATGCTACAAACTCGCTCGCGCACTCAGATTCTCATACGACCAAGCTAAGACCCACTTTTATAAGAAACCACCCAAAATACTCAAATTTCATAATTTAGCAAATAGTGACATAAAACACATCTGAACACCTCGCGAAGCAAATCAAAGACTCGACTAAGTCATAAATGATGCTTCAGACCTACCAGATGTGATGAAACTTGGAAGTGAACTCATATACTCAAAAGTAAACGTTATTTTCAAATCTATCAAACTTGGTTTTTTCTTAAGTCCATCTAAAGGCATATTGGGAACCGTGCTACCCATCTTTGCGAGTCACAAACCCCACATAGATTTTATGGGAAATGTAATATGGTCAAATAAAGGTATTTAGCTAAAAATAATCAGACGGATCATTACCGTATGGTAATATTATTGTTCTTCTCCACGTCAAGTTCTTTTATGATTACTATGAATTTGCATCAGAAATAGAGTTCTGCCCTAATTTCATGAAAAGCTTTATATCTTCTAGATTTTAAACAATATAACATCTTAGTTAGTTCAAGTATGTCATTCCTAACGTCGTGAACTCTGTACGTAATGTATGTACGCTCATGTTTGATATTCCATAAATCTCAGTTATGAACCACAAAATATTTATATCAGTTAATACTCTAAATCTCATGATTTCATGTTTCTTGATAATACTGCTCGATATCCATGTTAGAACTACAATATGATTCCCATGTTTAGAATATGAATTATGGAATGATGAACACATGTAATTGGGCCCAATGCCACAAGTTATGTATATGTATACTTGGATTCAAGGTCACTGAATTGTACACATATAATTGGGCCAGAGGCCACAACTTATGAACTCATATTAACCGATGATTTCCCCATGTTCAATAAAGGGTACTTATGAGTATGATTCTTATATTTAGTTAAGTTATCCTTATGTTATAGTTTCAGTATTTATATATGTCGTATGTTATGATTTTGGTTGCCCATTCCCCCGAGCACTCACAACTATTTATTCTTTCAGTTAATTTTACATACGAGTACTATTCCACATTACTTACGTCTTTTTTGCTGAGAGCGCTGAATATCACAATGCAGGTGCGGAGACTCAAGGCAACAAGACTTTCCATTAGGATTGCCTGTATCAACCAGTTGGTAAGCCTATCTTATTCGGGGCATTATCTTTACTTTCAATTATTGATTATATAGTTGAAGTATGTCGAGGCCTTATAAACGATTAGTTTTTCTATTCACGTTATATGCTTCATAGACTAGATTAGCATGTCAGTTAGTATTGTTCATATATTATTTTATCCATGGAGGATACACTTTATGTCTTCAAATATTTTAGTTTTATTAACTATAGACAGTATTTAGACTTTCAGTATTCAAGCATGATTAAATTATATTCCGCTTAAGTACATATTTCATGTTAAGTCAATAAGTCATGTGGTTTACTCAGTCCAACAACTCAGACATCGTGTGTCGGTCTACCCAAGCCCAGGTTCGGGGCGTGACAAGCTTGGTATCAAAACACTAAGTTCAAATCTCCTAGGGAGTCTATGAAACTATAATGGGGTCACATTTATGTGTATGTGTGTGTCACACATGTAAATGATTGACCACCAAGACATTTAGGATTGTTTCACTTCCTTCATACTCTAGATCTATAAATTACAATTATGCCTTCATAAACAATTCAAATTCGTATGTATTGCATTTCTTTCATAAAATGTCGACGAAGTGAAAGTCAGCTACAAGCAAGAGGGCCACTAGAAACGTTGCCTACGAGGTGGACTAATTCAATTAGTACATGATTAATCACAATTAAAGAAAGTTAAGTTAACACAAATAAGGGCAAAACAGTGAACTGAAGCAGTGCAATGTTCAACTAAAACAGTGAACTAAAGCAGTTTATTTTCAGCCAAACAGTGATTGTTTCAGTACTATGTCAAACAAAGTTTGTGAAATAAATGTTTACCTTTTGCATGTCTGAGATTAATGTGATCCCTTCTCCATTATTGAGATTTAGAGACTTTTGAAGCAATTTCAAGAACCAAAGCCAAGTAACTTTGGTTTCTTTGTCCACAACAACCCAAGAAATGTCATAAAAATGGTTCATTGAATCTTCAGTAATGATAAGTAGTTATTTTAACAACTTATCTCTTCTTTAATCCTAGATTTTTGTTATGTTTTATTGAGAAAATAGTGCATTAATTATGATTTACTTCAATTTTACAGGTTTATGTGATTGAGAAGTGGTCGGGACCAAAAGAAGTCAAAATGGTAATTTTCTGTAAAAAGTGGTTGAATTAGTGCAATTGCGTTATCTAAGCGCAATAACGCTGAGGAAGATATCATCCTTGTGTGTGATTACGCTAGGTGAGCACGAATGCGATGATATGTGGTGGTCCCTCTAGCGCGATTACGTTGTGCTTGCGTGATAGCGTTGCACGGCGGAAAAGGGATAGAATTGGAATTTCACATACCTTTGATCTGTAAACACATAAAACTTTGGCCTTGCCTCTTGGAAATGCATATTTGGCAGTAAACACAAGTTTTGGGAGCTAGGGTTCCTACACCACACTTTGGGGTTGAAGATTTGAAGATTTGGTTGAGCACTTTCTTGAATCTTTACTTCATTTAGTTAATTTCTTACTTTGTAATGAATATCTAAGTGTGTAGTATTTATTTCTTAACTTGAATCTTGTTTATGGAAATATTCAAGATTAAAGTTTGGATTAAAACTCTAGTTTTGCTTATGTATTGGATGATTTTATTCTTAATGAAGTGAGTTTAGTGTTTTTTTAATTATTCTTGTTCTTTAATATTTTTTAAGGGAATAGCTAACCCTAGGACTAGCCCATTAACTTCGGTTTAAACTCAAAAGAGGCAAATTCGTAGTTGGGAAGGATTAATTAACAAGAATTTGAGGCGTTAACCCTCATCTAATGGAATCGACCTAGGAATAGGTGAAACCACTTGTAGTCGTATTCAGGTGTTGTTAATGCTCCCAATTGCTTCAGGAATATTCAATTAGATAGTCTAGTTAGTCTTCAGAAGAAGCTGATTTAGAGTCATTATCCGATGCTAATTAACATAAGCTCGCCATTATTTGTAAATCGTGAAATACATTGGATCATTACTTGAGAGTAGATTCTTTTGTATCTATGCTTATGCCATTGATCATTTTACGTTATTTCTAGGTTAGTTTACATTTTCACATTAGTTATAATTTTCTCTAATTGTTTGACTTACGTAGTTAGTGAAAATTCATACGATACTTGACCGCCTACATATTATTCTTTGTGGAATTTGACCTGATTTATAATTGAGTTAATTATATTGCATACGACCGTGTACATTTTCTTTTTGAAGAGTGAATTTGGATATTATAAAGTAACAACACATTAGAGTTGACCTTTGACTTTACCTTTCAAAAAGGTCTCATCAAAGCCAATGAAAGGTCTCAATCCTGCCCTAAACCCCATCTTCATCTTCAGTGCATCAAAGCAAATGTACATCCTCAAAAATCTTCTTTTGCCTTCAGGAAGCACATCTCTTTAAACTTTGAGGATGATATCATTTCCAACATTACTCTCAGTCAAGGCATTTTCATATCCAACAAGCCTTTTATAGTCAGCATTAAAATTACCTTCCAGATTCTCCAAAATCATTTTTTGGTTCTCTTACGCTTACCAAATGAAGAATTATTGTTAAAAACTTTTTACGTATCAACTCTCATATGTTTAATCTTATATTTGGGCCTACTCTGCAACTTTCCTTGAAGAAGTATGCAATTGTAGTTGCACTAACCCAATGGTTATCAAATGAAGGTTCACACTTATGTTCTCCTTTTAGTGTTTTTACACTAACAACATCAGTATGTTTCTCACCAGAAATTAGATAAACAAATCTTCATTTTTTTTTTACAAATATACCTAACCTTTATTGGGTCACTTTTTTCCAAAATCAAATCATAACCATTGCACAATGAATACAAGCTCATATATCTCTTGCCTTGGGTATATCTTTAAATGTCATGAACTTGTTTAATTTCTTGTAATCACACAACTTTTCATTTATTTCCTTTTTTCTTTCTTTTGCAAGAGTTCTTCCGAATCGTAATGAGAACAATCAGACCCGTCATCACTACCAAGAGAGCTATAGTTGCTACATCATCTATATATATCACAAACTCTTTGTGAACCACTATATTCTCAACATCAATAGACAATTCACTATCCTCAACAACAAATATGTTTATTATGACCCAAATGAAAGTATATGTATGTCCTAGAGACAATCTGTCACGACCCGACCCCGGACCCGCGACTGGTGCCCTACCTGGGCACCCTTACAGGTATACATCAGAGATAATCAGCGGAACATACATGAAACTTATACAAAAAAAAATCAACAGAAATAAAATCAACAGGTTAGCTGATAAGGCTACCTCCCTGAATATATAAAAACATAACCGAAGCAGTTGTCTCCTTTCCTTTACAAACTGACCCACAACATGCGACTACAGACCTCTAAGAGTTTTAACATAACAACTGTGGCGGGACAGGGCCCCGCCATACCCCTGAATATACATGAACCTACAACCTCAGGGAATCGTACCAAAAGACAAAGCCTCCGGAGAAATGGAGTTTTCCAAGAATCGACGGTGATCCAAAGAGTGTGGATCGAAGCTATGTACCTAAACTGCGCATGAACGCAGCCCGGGCGAGGTCGGTCTGAAATATGTACCAAGTATGTGAAACGAAAATATCAGTAATGAAATCATAATCTATAAAAAGCTGGAGACATGTATGATAACCAAAATAACGATAATCGTGCCTTACCAAAATGAAAGTAATGAAAGTCGGTTTACCTTTTAAAGACTATTTCAACACATGAACAATAGTCGCGCTACCGGCACAAGCCCTCAAATATCATCACATAGTCCAAGACGTCTCAAGCCCACAATATCAAGCAGCGGTGGCGGACGGCCCACCGGATCGGGTTTGGCGGGGTCGGGCGTCGAAAGAAAGGCGGGTCGAGTGGGCGAACTGGAGGGTCGGGTCGGACGGGACCATACCGTGTACCGTCCCGGTCCCGGTCCCGTTGGGTAGGGGTCTGACGGCCTGCCTGACGGACGGGTTGGCGGGTTTTTTTTTTTTTTTTTTTAAATTTTTTCACTAAATTAAAAATAATAAATTACTAAGTACTAACAAAGTAACATTAAGTATAACATATACTTGTCATATTATAGACTTATAGTATTATAATTTATAATATATTTATAAAGTATAAAGTATAAACTATAAACTATAAAGTATAAACTATAAAGTATAAAGTATAAAGTTATAATTTATAAACTAAATAATTAAACAAAGACAAGAATAGTGTAAAAAAACATCCCAAGGCTGTTTTTGTGCCTTTTATATTATTAATTTCATTGAAATATCAAATATACAAGATTCAAAATTACATTGTAGTGTACTGTTGTTGAAAAAAATTGCAAAAGAGTGAAAGACATAGAAAAATTTAAAAATTGCAATGAAATAAATTACCAATTTGAAAATATTTTTTCTAATTTCTTTATAATTTCTTGTGGTTCTTCGGTTGGAATTGGTATATCTTGATCAAATTGTTCCACGTCGCTACTCATGCCTTCAGATAAAATGTCGTTGTAGTTGTCGTCATCTTCTTCGTTAATCTCGATCGCACCTCCTTCGCCTCCGCTCGTATCCAATCTCTGAATAGTACCGCCATCTCCAAGTCTCCGCTAATGAGTGTCTGTGCTCCTATTTGAAATTTGCTGCGAAAAAGCGCTTTCGATCGATGACGCTTGAATGTTCAAAATATCTCGGGCCATCATTGAAAGTGTCGGAAATGTCTTCTCATTCTGGCTCCAATATTTCAGCAAGTCTTCCTTTCCTTCTTCATTGATAACTGCTTGGTAAGGTAAATTACCCTGCAAAACAAAAACATCGAACTCACTAATTTGGTTAGCACTGCTACCACCGCACATTTTATTTCTGAGGCTTTCAATAGAATTAATATTAGGTCTAGCCACAGAAACTGCTTGTCGTTTTTTAGGTTGTGTTGAAGAAGAAGATGATACAAAAGTCGGTTGGTTACTAGCACTTTCTTGCTGGTAATGCCGATATACTTTTTTGTATTCATCTTCTACGCTATTCAACACTTCTTCTAGCGTTAGTTCAATAGGTGGTTCAACATTTAAATTTTTGGGAGTTGGAGGTGGTAGTACGTCCATACATGTATATATATTTTCAATAAGACTTTTACAACCCTCTACTTTAATAGTCGGGTTTAATACAGCACCAATAATATAAATAGGGGGAATAGGAATAAAATATTTTTTTAATTTCATAAACATTTTTTTAATAGCTGCAGATAAGGTGTTTTTCCATATATTCTTTAAGAAGTAAAAATATTATAGCTATATAAAACAACATAGTTGAAATAGTAGGATAATATAAAGTAGAAAATTCTTTTGTTGCTCGTTGAAAATTTTCTAAAAATACAATAAGTTCTCTAATTTTCTCCCAATCGTATCCACAATCATATCATTTGGATTTTGATTATGGGCGTTAAAAATAAAGTAATAGGTTTTCTATAGTCATAAGCAACAACTAGTTGGTCATATAAAGAATTCCACCTAGTTGGTACTTCTTCTGAATTTTTCGTAAGATAGTCCACAATCGTGGCAAGTTTTTATATTCTTTTCTTTGTTGAATTCTATTATTTTTAAAAATAAAGTGTATAGCAAATTGTATTTTTCAAGATATTCTTGAAAAAGTGAAAGACCATCCTTTACAACTAAGTTATAAATATGGCACGCACATTTGATATGAAAATGTTTTGGAAAAGACGGAGTTAAAACATTTCTTAAAATACTAATAGCGGAATTGTTAGAAGATGCATTATCTAATGTAATACTCATAACTTTATCGGTTATTCCGTAATAATCGTATTGAATAAATATTTTCGAAATAAACTCACCATGGTGCCTACTATCTATATATCTATATGCTAAAATACGTTTTGCATAGACCATTTATAATCTATCCAATGACAAAGTTACCGTTAAATAATCATGGTCGTTAGTACTACGACCTATATCAGAAGTTAAAGCAACTTTGCAATTTAAATGATATAATGCATAACGTAAATACTGTTGATATTCATGTGCAAATTTAAATACATCTCTTTTAACAGTTGATCTAGGAAAACCTTTATGAGCGGATTATACATATCTCTAATATAATCAATAAAACCAGAGATTCAGAAATGAAAAGGCAAACCCTCCACAAAGAACTAATTTTGCTAGTGCTTCCTATCTTTATGTTTATCATATTTGTGGCCTACAACTCCTCGCCATAGGGTTAATTTGACCACAGATTTCTCCAGATGAGTATGTGAACCTTGTCCCGATTGAGAGGACGTTTGTTCACCGATTTTTCAATCATGTATTGAGCATGCAAGGCTTTGTGTTTTTGCAATAGGTTTCTTCCTAAAACCCCAGTCCCACCATGACCTTGTCCAGTTTTAAAAGAATAAACATTTTTACAATTTTTACATACAGCTACTTGATTAGCTACGTCCCTCTCAAAATATATCCATACAACAGATTTTAATGGTCGCTTTTGGGACTGCCTCTCATAGTAGGATAGGAGGCATTTCACTAGTGGGTGTATCATCATCTTCATTAATAGGTGTATCATCAACTAGAGTGTCATCTAAATTAAAATCTTCTTCAATTTCGGGATAATCATTTGTGTCAAGATCATATGGTATTTCAGAAACATTTCAGATCTATAAAATCATCTTGTCTAGGAATAATCGAGCAGAATACTAGAAGAAGTACTTGCCCTTGTTACCACCCCTACTAGAAGCCCGACCTTTACCCTTACCCAACATGCCTCTTAGTCCTTTCATTTTAATTATGCTAATAAATAGTAAAAGATAATGAAATTAAATGTGCTAAATGAAATCAAGACAAAATAATAATTTAATGAGAACGAATGTACCAAACGCCGACGTAGAGTCGACGTGTAATCGAGAGGTTGAAAATTGAAACTTTGCTCGATAGATAATCCTCAAGCTAGTTGCCAACTTCACTCCCAATTCTCAAATTAATAAATAGATTGAATATGTAGACAATGTTGTATAGAGAATTAGAGATTGATTGAGAGATTAGAGAGTAGAAAGATTTGTGAAAATAATAAGAAGAGGAATGAGGTATTTATAGGGGTTAAAAATAAATATAAAGGGGTAGTGGGTTGGGGAGTGAGGCCTAAAATGGCCGTTGGACAACGGCTATTTTGTGCAGCGGTCGAGTCATGGATTTGGGCGGGTCGGGGCGGGGTCGGGGCGGGATCGGGGCCTGGCGGGGTCGGGCCTGGCGGGACCATACCCTGTCCCGCCCCGGTTCGAGCCCCGATCCCGCTTTTTTTTTTTTTTTTTTTAATATCGGTGTCGTGTCCTGGGTCGGCCTGGTCGGTCGACCGGACGGTCGGGTCGGCCGCCCATCGCCACCTAATATCAAGCGTGCGTGGGATCCTCCATCACCGCCGGATTTATAAGTGAAGAATATAACCATGTGACGCGCCCGTGGCATCCTACCTCACTGTCGGCGTACACACCTACAATACATATATGTATTTATACCCTCTGCCCGTGGAATCCCCCATCACTGCCGATAGTCGTAAGTGTAACTTATAACCATGTGACACGCCCGTGGCATCCTACCTCACTGTCGGCGTACACATATACAATATATATCTCATGCCCGTGGAATCCCTCATCTCGGGTACATGACTTCATGGAGAGCTAATCAATAGGGTAATAATCGTATATAACATGCCCGTGGAATCCCTCATCTCGGGTACATGTCTTCATGGGGAGCTAGTCCATGGAGTAATAGTCGTACATAGCATGGTCGCATGCCCCGGAATCCCTCATCGTATAAGCATGGCCATGGGTAATAAAACACATCCGGAAATCTAACCCGCCTCCTAGTCGCATGCCCCGGAATCCCTCATCGTATAAGCATGTCCAAGGATCAATAAAGACAAATCCGGGAATCTAACCCGCATCCTGGTTGCATGCCCCGGAATCCCTCATCGTATAAGCATGTCCAAGGATCAATCACAATGGAAGCATACCCGTGGAAGCCTCCGTCACTGTCGGTACGTCCAAGTAGGTCACAACAAGACAGCCGGCCCTCCAACTGAGAGTCACGACAACATAAACACATAATACTTGCACTCAAGGCTATCACAAGCAAGCATAGGCAAGTTCATTAAATCTTTAGACTTTCATTTTTATATACTCAAGACACTTTTTGTTTCACATAAAAATCCGGGAATTTAACCCAAAGTACTACGTACCTCCACCCTTTTCAAAAGATTCATTTTCATATAAAACCCCAAGATACTAACACCCATAGTATCAAGACTTGCTTACATTTCACATAAGTCACTACACTTTTAGAAATACATTTCTCGGCTTCTAAATCAAGTGACCCTTACTTTAAAACTTTAAGCAAGTGATACCTTTAAATCAAATTGCCCTTCCTTATTTCAAGTTATTTCTTTGTTTACCTTATTAGAGAAAACCATTCTCTTAACCTTCCATAAAGCCGCTATAATCAACTTCCCATAAAGTCGTTATAACCCTTTATGGTTTTAGACAAATTCATTCCTTTTATAACTAAACGACTTATACTTTTAAAACAAAGTATCATATACTTTCAAATCATTTTTCTTAACTTTCAAAATACGTCAAGTCTCTTAACTTTAGAAATCAAGTTTCTTAACCTTGTATCTCAAGTAACTTACATATTTTAAAAACAAGTTACTTCCCTTAAATCATGTCATTTCTTCCTTTAAGAATCAAGTTTCATTACTTGAAAATAAAGTCTCTCAACCCTTTAAGAGTTTAAGGTTCATAATCTTAAAACTTCATAATGTAAACTCTTTAAATTAAGTACATATACTTTACGCGTTGTGAATAGGTTATACTCGTTTATAACGATCTCATTAAAGCAGCCATGATCTAGAAAATGTAATACAATTTTGTCTTATCTTAGTTTCTATGCAGATGGAGAATTCTACTCATTTTAATATAATCAATTGTCATTACATTTTCCTTTATTAACGCTGCAATGGCTTGTTCGATACTTATTCTCATTCGTGCTGTAAATTAGCCAAGCCAACTTGGCTCCAAATACCTCCTAACGACTCTTACCACATCCCCCATAAGACTTGGTAAGAACTTAGGATAACTCGGACATAACCTTTACATAGAGTAAATCACATACATACCTCTTAACTTCTAAGAGTAGAAGGGAACATGAAATAATACCACATGTATATTCCATACATAGAATCATGCCAAAGGAAGGAAGAGGTTCACATACCTCGCGACGATTATCGACAAGTAGCAAAATGCTCCAAAGTACTTCAACCTTGATAGTTATTCCATCCTTCAAGTAGAATATGCTATACTTAGTACTTCAACCTATATTGGCCATAATACGTCCATTAACCTCTAACTTCAAACGTAGAATATTCTAAGTGCAAAGTCACTAAATTCTACGGAAAATCGGACAGCACTTCCTTTGTTTCTACATACTTTGCCACCTTTTTCAAGGCCGAATTCAATAACCAAACACGCCATATTTAAGGCTCAACAATGTAGTAATCAATAGGGGATTACACGCCTAACAAGACGTGTAAAATTCCGCCCCACAAATGATACAAAACAATCCAATAATACAATGTCATTCTCGGCTAAGGTGCAACAATATATCATCTTTTCCAAATCTTTTTCAATCCAAGTTGTTAAGTATAACATGTTACAAAGCCGCAATCGATTATAACAACTATAATCTTCAAGTAGATTACATGCGACGATTCTAATTATCGACCAAATTGTATTTCAATTTCAAAGGGCTAACAATGACATTTTGGCTATATGCTTCCACAATTCATATCACTTATCAAACCTTAATACATATATCTCATGCTAGTTAGAATGTAAGGCTACAACAATATGTAATCTTATAATACTTAAGAGAACAAGATTGCTACCTTAGCGAGCCTTAATCCACTTCAAAATCCGAAGTCGCTCCCTAGCAACTTAGAGCCTCTTCTTGACACTTCAAACCCCCACTTGAGACCCTTAGAATATCACAAACAACTTTCCTTTAATCTTCCAATCAAAACCTAGGAAAGCAACTAGGTTTTCACCTTGCGACTAATACGAAAACACTATTTTTCCGGGATCTTTCTATTGAGATACCCTTACAATACCCTCATGAACCTTGGTTTAAATTGTGGAGCTTATTGGACAACAAACAAATTTTTTTCTTGTTGGAAATAGGGTGAACCCGAGAGCTCCCTAATGTTCATCCAATTTCTTGAAAAAATTTCTAAGTATGGAATGCTTGTCTCACTACTAGTATACTTATATAGTAACATGGAGGGTCGAGATTTGTACATATGTGTGGTTTGGATGAAATTTTCTTAAATATCAAGCCAAGTGGCCCCATTGACTAAGTCAATTTTATCAAGCTCTACTACTTGCAAGACTTGGTCATCTTAATAATGGTCAAATGACCCTTCTACCCATGTTATTTTCGTCCAAGACCATTTAAGGGGGGGGGGGTGACACGTGTCGCCCTCCCATTCGTCGCAATATTTCGTTTTCCGACAAATTCCATAATTCCGATAAATTTTTACTAGTCTCAAATCTTATCATTTTTTAGTTCATACGTACGTTCTTATAAACATGTCCTGGAAATACGGGGTGTAACATTCTTCCCCCCTTAGAAACATTCGTCCTCGAATGTTCTTTCGGAGCTCAATCTATCATTTCTCGGCACAGTCTCATAAAACTACACTTAATGAAACCTAATTATTCCACATATGGCCCTAATACCTTGCACACACATATCCATCCATCATAAGCCAAACTAGAAAACAAATCCGAAGCGTGCACCATTACTGTTTACTCTCATTTATGACCTAAAAGGATTATCTTTTCGCCTTTCTAAGTTACTCTAGCATACATACATAGTATCAATATTATCCGTTCATGACACTTAAACTTACAAGAACCTTAACATGCATACAAGTCTCTAAAGGGTCAAAGACATACCTGAAATCATATAGGCGGTTCAAAGGACCACTAAAACTGGGAGCTTCCACCACGACCTCTGGCACGGCCTGCCGATGCATAAACATCCTGCTTAGCTATGGAAGGCGAAGAGCCCGCAACTGATCCAGTGGATTGTGCTATCCCACCAGTGCCACCTCTGGTCGGACAGTCTCTCACTAAATGGCTCTGCTGGCCGCAAGCATAACAAGCTGTCGAAGTAGTACGACACTCCCCAAAATGGAATCTACTACAGTGACCACACCGGGGCAAAGGTGGCTTCCCGCCATTATCTCTGACATCTCGCGAACTCGCACTCGAGCCACGACTGTTCCCGAATATCCGGCGACCAAACCTCCACCGGAAGACCGGAAGGAGCACTCGGAGTCGGCTGAAATGTAGACCTAGCATGCTGCTGAGGTTGTCCGCCTCGAAAGTTACCCCGAACCTCGCTGCCCCGCCCTCTTGGCCGGATCGCAGCCGGTCCTCTCTCTCTCGCCTCGATCCGCGTGCATAAGCTGCATCTCGCAATATCCATACCGGGTGAAGGGCCACTCCTGGCATGCAGAATCATATAATGGTCTAGCCGCATCACATAGCGGTGAACTTTGTCCGCCATATCAGCCACAATAGTGTGCGCATACCTGGCCAACGAGTCAAACTCCAGGTTGTACTCTCTGATAGTCCTCCCATTCTGCCTCAGTGACAAGAACCTATCAACACGGGCTCTCCTCATCTTAGGAGGCAAAAAATGATCAAGAAAGGCCTCCGTGAACTCATTCCAAACTGCTGGACGAGCACCCACACCCCTCGACAACTCCCAAGACTCAAACCAGTTTAACGCAATATCGCGTAACCGATAAGAAGCCAACACAACCGACTCTGTCTCCGAGGCCCTAAGCACTGTGATAGTCCGCATTGCCGAACGAACTCCGAGGATCATCCTCGATCTCGAACCATAGAACTCGGGTGGACTACAACCCGTAAAATCCCGAATCCTCAAATCGCCGGCTCAGGGTTAGCTACCTCGCCACGGCCGACCTACCACTATGCTAGTCAATAGCCCGACCGCTTCCATAATCTCTAAACTCGCCTTGGCGCGGAATCGAGGCTCGTGTATTGAACTTACGAGCCGCGCCGTTTCTCGACTCTCTAATACCGTTGGCGAATCACCAGCTGCCGAGCCACAACCTCGTGCATAATCTGGGCACGCATCGTAACCTCTATGGCCCACTAGCGCCTCCGCCGCTTTGCCCTTCTGGGCCCTGGTCGCCTTCCGTGGAGGCATAACTGATACATACGAATAGGTCAGAGAGGATTCAACCTACTATGACAGCTCTACTGCACGATCTCAGAGAGAAAAGAATGGAAACCAATCCTAAATGTCCTGCAGCCTCCTGATTATAGATGTGGTGAACAACACACCGATAATCAAGACTCTAATAGACACGGTCTATAGACACTTTCCGAGGACTAACTGCTCTGATACCACTTTTGTCACGACCCGACCCCGGGCCCGCGACTGGTGCCCTACCTGGGCACCCTTACAGGTATACATCAGAGATAATCAGCGAAACATACATGAAACTTATACAAAAAAAATCAACAGAAATAAAATCAACAGGTTAGCCGATGAGGCTACCTCCCTGAATATATAAAAAACATAACCGAAGCAGTTGCCTCCTTTCCTTTACAAACTGACCCACAACATGCGACTACAGACCTCTAAGAGTTTTAACATAACAACTGTGGCGGGACAAGGCCCCGCCATACCCATGAATATACATGAACCTACAACCTCAAGGAATCGTACCAAAAGACAAAGCCTCCGGAGAAATGGAGCTTTCCAAGAACTGAACAGTGATCCAAAGAGTGTGGATCAGCAAGCTATGTACCTAAACCTGCGGCATGAACGCAGCCCAAGGAGGTCGATTTAAATATGTACAAAGTATGTGAAATCGAAAATATCAGAATGAAATCATAATGCTATAAAAAGCTGGAGACATGTATGATAACCAAAATAACAGTACATTGTGCCATACCAAAATGAAAGTAATGAAAGTCAGTTTTACCTTTTAAAGACTATTTCAACACATGAACAATAGTCACACAGGGCTACCGACACAAGCCCTCAAATATCATCACATAGTCCAGTACGGGTCTCAAGCCCACAATATCAAGCGTGCCCGTGGGATCCCCCCATCACTGCCGGCAGCTATAAGTGAAGAATATAACCATGTGACGCGCCCGTGGCATCCTACCTCACTGTCGGCGTACACACCTATAATACATATATGTATCAATACCCTCTGCCCGTGGAATCCCCCATCACTGCCGACAGTCGTAAGTGTAACATATAACCATATGACGCGCCCGTGGCATCCTACCTCACTGTCGGCGTACACATATACAATACATATATATATATATATATACCTCATGCCCGTGGAATCCCTCATCTCGGGTACATGACTTCATGAAGAGCTAATCCATGGGGTAATAATCGTATATAACATGCCCGTGGAATCCCTCATCTCGGGTACATGTCTTCATGGGGAGCTAGTCCATGGAGTAATAGTCGTACATAGCATGGTCGCATGCCCCAGAATCCCTCATCGTATAAGCATGGCCATGGGTAATAAAACACTTCCGGGAATCTAACCCGCCTCCTGGTCGCATGCCCCGGAATCCCTCATCGTATAAACATGTCCAAGGATCAATAAAGACAAATCCGGGAATCTAACCCGCATCCTGGTCGCATGCCCCGGAATCCCTCATCGTATAAGCATGTCCAAGGATCAATCACAATGGAAGCATACCCGTGGAAGCCTCCGTCACTGTCGGTACGTCCAAGTACGTCACAACAAGACAGTCGGCCCTCCAACTGAGAGTCACGGCAACATAAACATATAATACTTGCACTCAAGGCTATCACAAGCAAGCATAGGCAAGTTCATTAAATCTTTAGACTTTCATTTTTATATACTCAAGGCACTTTTTGTTTCACATAAAAATCCGAGAATTTAACCCAAAGTACTACGTACTTCCACCCTTTTCAAAAGATTCCTTTTCATATAAAACCCCAAGATACTAACACCCGTAGTATCAAGGCTTGCTTACATTTCACATAAGTCACTACACTTTTAGAAATACATTTCTCGGCTTATGCTTCCACAATTCATACGTTGTAAATAGGTTATACTCGTTTATAACGATCTTATTAAAGCAGTCATGATCTAGAAAATGTAATACAATTTTGTCTTATCTTAGTTTCTATGCAGATGGAGAATTCTACTCATTTTAATATAATCAATTGTCATTAAATTTTCCTTTATTAACGCTGCAATGACTTGTTCGATACTTATTCTCATTCGTGCTGTAAATTAGCCAAGCCAACTTGGCTCCAAATACCTCCTAACGACTCTTACCACATCCCCCATAAGACTTGGTAAGAACTTAGGATAATTCGGACATAACCTTTACATAGAGTAAATCACATACATACCTCTTAACTTCTAAGAGTAGAAGGGAACATGAAATAATACCACATGTATATTCCATACATAGAATCATACCAAAGGAAGGAAGAGGTTCACATACCTCGCGACGATTATCGACAAGTAGCAAAATGCTCCAAAGTACTTCAACCTTGATAGTTATTCCATCCTTCAAGTAGAATACGCTATACGTAGTACTTCAACCTATATTGGCCATAATACGTCCATTAACCTCTAACTTCAAACGTAGAATATTCTAAGTGCAAAGTCACTAAATTCTACGGAAAATCGGACAACACTTCCTTTGTTTCTACATACTTTGCCACCTTTTTCAAGGCCGAATTCAATAACCAAACACGCCACATCTAAGGCTCAACAATGTAGTAATCAATAGGGGATTACACACCTAACAAGACGTGTAAAATTCCTCCCCACAAATGATACAAAACAATCCAATAATACAATGTCATTCTCGGCTAAGGTGCAACAATATATCATCTTTTCCAAATCTTTTTCAATCCAAGTTGTTAAGTATAACATGTTACAAAGCCGCAATCGATTATAACAACTATAATCTTCAAGTAGATTACATGCGACGATTCTAATTATCGACCAAATTGTATTTCAATTTCAAAGGGCTAACAATGACATTTCGGCTATATGCTTCCACAATTCATATCACTTATCAAACCTTAATACATATACCTCATGCTAGTTAGAATGTAAGGCTACAACAATATGTAATCTTATAATACTTAAGAGAACAAGATTGCTACCTTAGCGAGCCTTAATCCACTTCAAAATCCGAAGTCGCTCCCTAGAAACTTAGAGCCTCTTCTTGACACTTCAAACCGCCACTTGAGACCCTTAGAATATCACAAACAACTTTCCTTTAATCTTCCAATCAAAACCTAGGAAAGAAACTAGGTTTTCACCTTGCGACTAATACGAAAACACTATTTTTCCGGGATCTTTCTATTGAGATACCCTTACAATACCCTCATGAACCTTGGTTTAAAGTGTGGAGCTTATTGGACAAGAAACAAATTTTTTTCTTGTTGGAAATAGGGTGAACCCGAGAGCTCCCTAATGTTCATCCAATTTCTTGAAAAAATTTCTAAGTATGGAATGCTTGTCTCACTACTAGTATACTTATATAGTAACATGGAGGGTCAAGATTTGTACATATGTGTGGTTTGGATGAAATTCTCTTAAATATCAAGCCAAGTGGCCCCATTGACTAAGTCAATTTTATCAAGCTCTACTACTTGCAAGACTTGGTCATCTTAATAATGGTCAAATGACCCTTCTACCCATGTTATTTTCGTCCAAGACCATTTAAAGGGGGTGACACGTGTCGCCCTCCCATTCGTCGCAATATTTCGTTTTCCGACAAATTCCATAATTCCGATAAATTTTTATTAGTCTCAAATCTTATCATTTTTTAGTTCATACGTACGTTATTATAAACATGTCCTGGAAATATGGGGTGTAACACAATCTATATTAGGACAAAGTGTACTTTATACACATTCGTATTTATATTAATGATGATTAATATTATGACATTTGTATTTGTTGAATTATTAGTTGATTGTTTATAATATTCTATAATTGCATCCCTAGAGTTTGCGTGTTTATTAATGATGTGAGAATTAATGTTATAACGTAACTCTTAAATTACTTCGACTAATGATCATCGAGATTGGGATATCGATGATATGCGATACGTCGACATGTAGTCTGCATCATATCCTTAGGGAATGTAGTATGTCTCACTTGCTACGAGTTATGGCAACTCGTGATGGACACATGAATACTTGTTGAAGTATTGGTATAGCCTGCTGATGCACTATTTGTTATATGTCTATAATGTCATCGGCATGTGGGAGATAGAAGTCCTTAGACTTGAGGTCAATATCACCTTGTTTACAGAGTAATGTACTTTGATCCTGTCCTAAGCTCAAATGTCTTATAGGTTGAGACGCGACTTATTTTGGGTGCATTACGAAGTAGATTAAAGGTGGTATGTGAGCCAAAATTAGGATTCATTCCTTGAATGTATATTCAAGTGAACACTCAGACACTCATATGATATTAGGTTGACTAAGTCATTGGCCAATGCAGTGGACATGTCTGCGATATGGTCTTGTTATTAACTAATATAGATGAGTTATAATGATCAAGTCATTTGGATAGACACTTGACAGATCCTAAGCTTGATTGAGTGTGTCATGAATGAAAGGATTTTATCTTCCCACATAGAGGTTCAGTTCACATGTTTTGTGTAGCTAAACTTTACATATTGGGTTCGTCTTCCGGCGCAGTCTAGGAGTTCCGTGAAGATCCTAATGTAATTAGTGACGATATGTAAAGGCCTGAAGGGTAACACTAAGTCAAATATTCCGTCGATTGAAGGATGTAATTAGAAAGAGATTAAATATATGCTTGGTTGATAACCGGGACATTAGAAATGGAAAAGGGGCAAGAAATGGGACAAGACCGCGGTGCCAAAATTACGTGCCGGCACCGCGGTGCCACTTATGCTGGGCCGCGGTGCCAAGGCGTGTTCGGGAAGTCCGAATTTTACCCAGTCCATTTTCTACTGGGCCTGGCCTATGGAAACCCTAGAAGCCTCTATTCTCAACTATAAATAGAGGACTTCCTCCTCCCATTTCAATACACCAAAGCAAGAGACTTAATCTCTTCTAAAGCTCTGTCGAAATCCCTAGCATTCTAGACTTAGTAAATTACATCAAAGTTTTCTAGAACTTGCAAATCGAAGGACGTTTGCGTGTGCACCCTCGGACTACACAATGCCTCAGATTTCGCGGATTACTATCTACAAAATGTAAGTCTTCTATCGAAGTGTTACATATGCTTTGTGTTTATTTTACATTACATATCCATACTTCCGTTTGACCGCTTATGTCGGGTTTAAAATATAATTTTCAAATTCCGCTGCGTGTACGAACCCGACGTAAACACCTTCACCAAAATCTCATCGTGCCATAAGGGCACCTACCCTAACACGTAGGCGAATCCTAATCATTATGAAAGTAAAATACAGAAATTAAAGAAATAAACTAAAAGTAATTAACAAGTCTTATAACTTAATATATAATCTGAAAGAAATCTCGAAATGTTCCGGCAGTTATGAGTGCATACCCCTAATGCGAATACGAATATGAAAACAAATAAGGTGTCCGAAACTAGCAAAAGACATAAGTAACAAGATAGAGAGAGTTCCAGAGCCAGGGAAGAAACCGTGGCTCACCCTGAACTCCAGTAATCACTCTCCAATGCCACGAATCAAGTTGTACCTGGATCATCTGGCTCGTTACCTGTACATAGAATGTAGCAAGTGTGGAGTGAGTATGGGAAATACGTGTACTCAGCAGCATCGTCGATCGACCCTAGCTATAACAGTGTAAATGGTTGGTATTTTCCGATACCTCTCTACTAATTAGTTAATTAAGCATGTAAACAATCAGTTAACCAACCTATCAATAGTTTTACAGTTCAAAAATATATAAGTATTTACAAGTTCCTCAGGTTTATACTAGGATTAAGCCACAAAGTTACCAAGTCAGCCTAATCACATTCAAGGCGTCTAGTCCCATCAAGTCCTTCCACTCAACTATCACAACGAAGCTAAGTATAAGTTATTAGTAATTCCTTTACCAAACCAAAAAAGTATAAGTATATCAGAAATCAACACCGAGCACATACAACACCAAATACATATCATAATATAGATGAATGCAATGTAAATATGAAAGCATGTAATATACGGTCGCGTGAATGTAAGATACTGAAAGGCCTCTGCAAGACTGCGATGGAGGGTCAGATTCTCATATGGGGAGCCAACTGCAGCACCCAACTTGAGTTTAGTATCAACTGGAGTGAAAATGGACTTACAGGATGACATCTCATCCCTCTCAATGATCTCAGCAGCATATTCCTCTGATAAGAACAATCCATCTGCATGACGAGTGACAGCAATCCCCAAAAAATAACTCAAGGGTCCCAAGTCCTTCATAGCGAATTCAGAACTAAGCATAATCATGATAGACTGACGTAATGTATCATATAAAGTAGTCAAGATAATATCATCCACATATAAGAGTATATAAGCCAATGACGAACCACGATGATATATGAATAACGAATTATCAGATATGCTGTGAGAAACCAATATTCGACAAAAAATCTGCAAACCTTTATTACCAAGCCCTCGGGGACTGCTTAAACCAACAGACATGATGAGGATATTTGGAATCCCTAAACCCCAAAGGCTGATACATATAGACTGTCTCATTGAGATCACTATGTAAGAAATCATTATTCAGATCTAGCTGATGAATGGACCATGCTTTCAAAAGAGCCAAGTTGAGCATAATGTGAATGGTAGCCGGTTTGAACACCGGAATAAATGTCTCACCACAATCTATACCTACCTGTTGAGTCTTACCATCACCTATAAGACGAGTCTTATGCCTCGCAAAAAAACCGTCAGAATTGTCTTTGTGAGCAAAACTCCACATAGACCAAATAATATTAACACCGGATGGACGGAGCACTAATACCCATGTTTTATTATCAATGAGAGCATTATATTCATCGGTCATAGGAATTTTCCAATTCGGGTTATTCAAGGCAGACTGTTATACCCCGTATTTCCAGAATATGTACGTGAGGACGTACCTAGAAAAGTTTGAGCCTTAAAGTTAGGCAAGGACGAAAATTTTGTGCACAACACACGATAGGAATCGTTTTCCGACGAAACGTCTTCCAAAGCTTGCGAAGGGAAAATTCCGGCTATGTCATTTATAATTTTTGCGGATTTTTCCGAGAGATGAAATATTTTGGACCAACGAGAGGGCGACACTTGTCACCCTCTAATTGGCGGACTTGTGGGCGTCTATGGGACGAATTGGAGCCATGGGGTTGGTAGGATATTTTGTGTAGTTGTTGAGCAAGTGGGACCCACAAACACTTGTCCAAATCTTGACCTTACACTTGCCTACCACTTGTCTTGATCTTGGCCATTGGTTGGCCTATAAATACCCCCCCCCCCCCCTTAGTTGAAGATCTTCTTCATCCACAAATTGTTTCTAAGTCTTGAAATCTCCCTCCCCTCTTAGCAAGGCTCTCGTCCAAGCCCTTGGTGAGGCTTTGGCCGAAACCCCCCCCTCACCTAGTAGTGCTAGCCGAGACACACACCCCCCCTTGGTAGAAAAATACTCTCCAAGTATAGTTACTATTCCAAAATACCTTGGCCCAAATACCTTGTAGTATTCCAAGGTTACACCTATACTAAAAGCCCAGAAATACTATTATACTTCCCTTCAGTCACAAAAACGAAACCCTAAGGAAAATCTTCACAGTTGGTTGAAGTATTAAGAAGAAGTTGCGTAGAACTTCTAAGGGTTGTTTGGAGCGGGTTGGAGCACCCGGAATAGGATCTAAACGTTGCTCAGGATCGACATTAAACTTGGATAATTTTGGGCTTATCGAGGTAAATACTTTTGTCCTTATATTGTAATTGGAAATTACATACTGTTGTAACATAGAAATGAATATAAGATTCATAGAAGAGAATTGAACTGTAATAGAAGGATATTACAGAAAAGACTGGAACTGAAATCGCATCAGTAGAATATTAAAGTAGAAGTTGATAGACTTATATAACCTTTATAGGTTGAATGTTCTGCGAGTAGCATGTACTACTTGAAAGGTGGACAAGGCTAGCCGGGTTATAGCCGTGGAGCGTTTTGCTAATAGTCGATAATCGTCGCGAGGTATGTGATTCTTCCTATCCCCTTGAGCATGATATTTTAAAAGAATATATATATAGTACGGTAGACGTACGTGTGTTAACTGAACGTAGTTGTACGGCAATGTCTTTTGACTTAAGCCTGAATAATAAGAATCTTGAAGTATTTCAAAAGAATTAAGAATCCTTTTTGAAAGAAGAGTAATACTTGGTTTTAAAAGCTTAAGAGTTATACTAGCTTTATGGGAAGTTAGGTATAACGACTTAAGGGTGATAAAAAGAATGGTTTATTGATTTTAGAAGTTAAGAGACTTGATCTTAAAAGATAAGAGACTTGACTTAAATAAATTAAATATGAATTTTGTGTGAAACCTCATTCGTGAGTAATGAGTACTTGGTTTTTAAAAGGAATACTGTTTTACTGATTTCGGAAATCAGAATAAGTATCGAACAAACCACATCATCGTTAATAAAGGGAAATGTTTTGACTAATTAAGTATTATTAAAACCAGTAGAAACCTCCATCTGCATAGAAGCTAAGATGAGATAAAATGATGTTACATTTCCTAGATCATGGCTGCTTTAATAAGATTGTTATATACAAGAATAACCTACTCACATATAAGGCATATGTTTCTCAAATTGTTTTAAAGGAGAATTATATCATTAAGTGATTAAAAACTATGAACTACGAAACCTTTCGAAAATGAGAAACTTGAGCAATTGAAATTAGGCAAACTTGAACGTTTGGAAAATAATGTTGTTACGTGATTTTACAAAAGGAAGTGTTTTGGTTTACTTAAAAAAGATAGTCACTCTATTTTTATACTACGGGTATTGTGTGACTTTTGTGAAAGAAACGGATCTTTTAAAGAGTTAATGTATGAAGTACTTTGGGGATAAATTCCCGAACTTGTTAACATAAAGTAGAAAGTACCTTGTGTGAAGAACTTGATTGTATTGGTTTGTGATAGCCTTGTAATACTTTCTTGTTGATTTGATAAGTAAACATGTTAGGATGCTACGTGTGTTAGTATCTTGTGATGTTGTGAAAGGGGGTTATTCTTGTTGTGCTTACGTTGTTAAACTTTAAGCCCGTTGTAATCATTATTATATCACATACCCTCGACTTGTTATACGCAGGGCTTGCCACCCTTGACGCGGTCTATACGGCCTACGCGGTCTATGTGACTATGCGAGCGGTATGCTCCGTGATTGATCATTCCGGGTGTTTTATCCCGACGCGGGGATGCCTACGATGCGTGTGACTATGCGGTCTATTGAGACTATGCGATCGCGGAGTCCGTGAGGGTACCGGGTTAGCTACCCCGACGCGGTCTATACGACCTACGCGTCTATGCGCGACCATGCGGCATGGAAGTCGAGGATTAGGCACGCATAATGATACTATGGGCGATTGACCTTGCTTCGATCATTAGCGCCTAGAAAAGACCGATTCTGATGATATCTATTTCGCTTTTGTTTATGTTGTGGCGTGAGACCCATAGTTATATTTGAGTGATGGCTTTGGCGGCGAGTCCTCGACTTGACATGATCGCTATTTATCAGGAATCGTAGTTTGGTTATCATCCATGTCTCCCGCTTTATATAGACTACTATGATTTCATTTACGATTTTCGCTTCACATACTTGGTACTGTTATCGACCTCCTTCGGGGGGCTGCGTTCATGCCGCAAGTAGAGGTACACCAGTGTTGATCCTCGCTCATAGTGTTATACCCCGTGGTTCGGGCCGTGCGAGAAATTAGAGAAACACGTTCAGGGGCCTCAGAGCCGCGGCGCCAAGGCGGGTGAAGTGCGCGAGGCGCTGAGTTCCAGTGGCGCGGAAGGTACGCGCCGAGGCGGAAATTTGGGCGAAAAACTTAGAAAATCTGATTTTTGTTTTAAAAGGGCTGGGAGGGTGATGTGTCCCCATCCGATTTTCGAATGCATGCAATATAATTGACCAAGGCTTGGTCACTTTTCCATCTTTCATCTTTACTCTCTCTCTCTCTCTCTCTCCAAAGCTTGAGCTCCCCCTTCTCTCTAAAACCTCAAGAAGTGTTCTAGCCTAAGAAAATCTGAAAAGTTAAAGGCAAGAAGGAAGCTTGTGACTAGCTTAGAAGTGCTATTGTGGTGGTGTTCTTGGAGAAAAAGGCTAGCAAGGTGTTGGAATAAGTTTGGCTAAAACTTAAGGTAACATTTCTTCTCTTGTAGTTGGTATTGGGTGTTGCATGTTTAATAGGAAGAACTTGTAGTTGGAAAAATGCACTTAGAGTAGTTGCATGTAAGAAATGGGGTGTGATTATGAAAGAATTGGTTAGGGGGATTTTATGAGCATGTTGTTGCCTAAATACTACATTAGACTCGTTGGGTTAGTTGTTGTAACTTGTGGGCTGAATTTTTACACACCAAAGTTTAGGTGTGTAATCCCCTTGGTGTTGGTTGGTTGTTGAGCCTTAAACATGGCATTTGAGCGTTAAAAATCGACCTTGGAAAAGGTGGCAATGTATGTAGAAACAAAGGAAACGCTGCCCAATTTTCCGTAGGAAATTGGTGACTTTAACTTGGAAAAATTCTGCATTGTAATTAGAGCTTGATAAACGTATTGTGGTCATTTTAGGTTGACACACTACGTGCGGTAAATTGGACTTAGCTTGTGGATTGACCGAAGAGGTATGTGGAGCTTTCCTATCTCTTGAGCATGATTAGTTGTACCTATGTAGTACGGTAGACGTACAAGATTTGGAAATCTTCGTTTGTTATAAGTATTTGATACTTGCTTCGTTTTAAAAGAAAAGTATAAAAATCCCTTGGACTTAAGGGAATGTGTTTTACTATTGTTTAACTCTAATGTAACGGCTTTATGGGAGTTGGTTATATTAGTTTGTGAAAGTTTAATGGAGAAAGGTTTTGATGATTTGAACTTGTGGAAGGAAAATGGTTCTAAGGCATGAATTGCCTAAGGTTTTACAAGAAATGAAGTCACTTAATTTAGAAGCTTGAGATAGTTTTAAAAGGAGATGTGACTTGTTTGAAAAGAAATCGTAACTTGATACTATGGTGATTAGTATCTTGGGATTTTTTTTTGTATAAAAAGGAGTTATTTCTTAAAAGGTTAGAGGTACATGATACTTGGGTTAAATTCCCGAATTTTTATTAAAAGACATGATCGTGCCTTAGGTATACTAAAATGAGAGGATGTATTAATACTATTAATAAGAAGTTAGGTGATTCTTAACTTGCTTAAGTTATGATAGGCCGGTAGTGCTTATGTTGTGATGTGATAGGCCGGTAGTGCTTATGTTATGTTTAATAGCCGGATGAGCTATGTTATATATATTCATATTGTTACTGTAAACCCCGGGTTATTATTTATGCCAGGGAGTTGCTACCCATGATGACGCGAGCGGCGCTTGTACTCATGCGGATCTGGACCATAGGATCCATGCGGGTGAAATAGTCCCATGCGAGTACGCGATGGTACTCATGCGGATCCACAGGATCCATGCGGGTGAAATAGTCTCATGCGGGTGAAACAGTCCCATGACGAGGCGGATGACCTCATGCGGGTCCACAGGACCTATGCGGGTGAAATAGTCCCAGGAGTAGGATTGCTTAATGATACTACGGGCGAGGTACCTGCTTTGATCATGAGCCTCCTATTTTTATGCTATAAAATGTATACTTGTTACTCTCATTATTAGTAAGGCACAGTGCAACATAATTTGGTTTTATCTATAACTTCAGTGTATTTTGGACTTATGATATTACTACAGTATTTTCCAGTTTTACATACTTGGTACGTTGTGTACTGACCCCCTTCCTCGGGGGCTGCGTTCATGCCGCAGGTAAGGGAAAGCAGGTGGTAGATCCTCATTCCTAGGATCTTGTACTCAGTGTCGTGAGCTCCATTTCTTCTGAGGCTCGACTTTTGGTATGGTTCTCCCCGAGTCGTTGATATTTTGTACATTCAGGGCATGACGGCCCCGTCTGTCCGTCATAGTGTTATTCATTCTTAGAGGCTGTAGTCTTGTCAGAACTTGGTTCGTTAAGGATGTGACTGTTGGTTTATGTACTTTTGGGTTAGCCATTTTGGGATAGACTATTCTATATCTTAATGCATGTTTATCTTGAGTTTACATTCCGCTGTTTTTCTCTTATGTTTTGACACTAGGGTGCCCGGTTAAGGCACCGGCCACGGTCCGGTTCGGTCGTGACAAAAGTGATATCGAGAGCGATTAATCCTCGGAAAGAGTCTACAGCCGTACTAGTAGAGTCTTGATTATCGGTGTTGTGCACCACATCTATAATCGTGGGTCGCAGGATATTTAGGATTGGTTCCCATTCTTTCACTCTAAGATCGTGCAATAGAGCCGTATAGGTTGAATTTCCTCCGACGTATTTTTCTGTGACGCTTATGTCTCCGCGAAGGCAACCGCAGCCCGTAAGGGCAAGGCAAGAGAGGAACTACGGTAGGAACCGAGGGTCACTGTGGCACGTGCCCTGGCCCTTACCAGACGAGGTGTTTTGACGGCGAAGTTCTACGACGCCGCCAACCCCAAAGAGTCGGAGAAGCAGCCATCAGCCGAGATCATGCACTGAGCCTCCACCCAGCAGCCAGGGACAGAGGATATGGGCTACAAGGAGATAGCTTCGCCATCGCCGTGATCGTGGCTGCACAGAGGATAGGTTGGAGACAGCAGTTCCGGCTGCACCATAGTTCACCCTGCAGCCGCTAGCGAGACCGAGAGACTTTTGAGTCGCACCAGAGTTTTATGGGTCGAGGCCTGAGGATGATCCGCAGGAGTTTATCCGACAGTTGCAGAGGATCATGAGGGTGATCGGGGCTTCGGAGACCGAGTCAGCGGTATTAGGTTCGTGATCGGCCGCGGACACCGCAGCTTGATCGGTATGATTCGCGGGAACCGCCCCGGGAGCATGCACATCCAAATGCTTGGGACGAGTTCTCGAGGCGCATTTGGCCATTTCTTGCCACCGCAGATGGCGAGGGCTCGCCGATAGATTTTTGACACCGAGAGAATGGGCGACGGTCCGAATACAACGTGGAGTTTGATTCATTGGCAGGTATGTGCCCGCATTGCAGCGAACATGGAGGGCGGTGCACCGCTATGTCACAGGACTCGATGATCACTTGGCCGAGAGTTGCTCGGGGGTGGCTCTCCAGCCGAGCATGGACATTGCCCGCATGCAGGCACATGCTCTCAGGTGTGAGGAACGCAGGGGCCGACGGATCGACAGGTATCAGCAGAAGAGGGCCAGGACAGCAGGGTCCTCTGGTAGTTTTAGGGGTAGACAACCCCAGCAGCAAACCAGATTTGCACCACAGCCGGTCCAGAGCGCTCCTCCACCATCTTCGGGACGTACTGAGTATTCGGGAGCGTGACAGGTTCCGTGGCTTCGGTTTTCGGAGGACGAGTTCCAGTCAGATGAGGCCACCTATGCCTCGGTGTGGTCGATGTGGTGATTGCCATTATGGGGGGTGTCGTGTTCCTCCAGGAGCTTGTTATTCTTGCGGCCAGCAGGGCCATTTGAGGAGAGATTGTCCGTCCAGAGGTGGCGGGAATATGATGGCTCACCGGCGGTCGATGGTCGGATCTTCATCGCCGTGGCGATGCGCCCGAGGCGTGGTATTCACGACGCATGTGCCGCGCGCAGGGTCGTGGTAGAGGTTCCAGCGGTCCTCAGAACCGCATTTATGCTATGTCCACCGCCAGACTGCGAGGCGCCACCGATGTCGCCACAGTACATTGTTGGTTTCTTCGTGATGTTTATGCTTTGATAGATCCGTGTTCTACCGCCCTATATATCTCCTCATATTGCGGGTAGAATAGGGATAGAGCCCGAGTCCATAGAATCCTTTGAGGTGGCTACGCCGGTCGGTGCTTCGGTGTTAGCTGAGCGGGTATATAAGGCTTGCCCAGTGACTATAGATGGTCGTCAGACTCTAGCTGACTTGATAGAGTTGGACATGACAGACTTCGATGTGATTATGGGTATGGATTGGCTAGCGTCTTGCTATGCCAATGTGGACTGCAGAGAGAGGTTAGTTCGGTTCCGGTTTCCTGGTGAGCCGGTTATCGAGTGGAAGGGAATACTGCATCGCCGAGGGGTAGGTTTATTTCTTACCTCAAGGTTAGGAAGATGGTACGGAAGGGGTATATTTACCATTTGGTTCGGGTATTCGACATCGAGGTGAGATACCGACCTTGATCGGTCCGGTGGTTAGAGAGTTTCAGACGCTTTTCCCGACGAAGCTTCGTATCCTCCTGAGAGGGAGATTGAGTTTTGCATCGATTTGGCACCAGACACTCGACCAATATCTATCCCGCCATACAGGATGGCACCTGCCGAGTTGAAGGAATTGAAGGACCAGCTGAAAGATTTGCTGGAAAAAGGCTTTATCAGGCCAAGTGTTTCTCCCTGGGGAGCACCGGTGTTATTTGTAAAGAAGAAAGATGGGACGCTGCGTATGTGTATTGATTACAGGCAGCTGAACAAGGTAACTATCAAGAATAGATATCCCCTCCCCAGGATTGATGATTTGTTTGACCAGTTGCAGGGTGCGAGATGTTTTTCAAGATAGACTGCTCGGTTATCATCAAAGTGCGAGTTAGAGAGGCAGATATCCCAAGATCGCATTCAGGACCGGATGGGCACTATGAGTTCAGGTGATGTCTTTCGGGTTGACCAACGCCCAATGTATTCATGGATTTGATGAATAGGGTGTTCAGGCCATTCTTGGATATGTTCGTTATAGTTTTCATCGATGATATCTTGGTGTGTATTCGCGCACAGAGCAGGAGCATACAGATCATTTGAGGACGGTGTTGGGAGTCCTCAGGGACCGGCAGTTGTATGCCAAGTTCTCGAAATGCGAGTTTTGGCTGGCTTCAGTGGCTTTCTTAGGACATGTTATCGGAGCCGATGGTATTCGGGTTGATACAATAAAGATTGAGGCGCCAAGACTTGCCTAGACCCACTACACCGGCAGTGTGCGCAGCTTTGGGCCTTGCAGTTATTATCGGAGGTTTGTGGAGCGCTTTGCTTTATTTCAAAGATTTTGACTAAGCCGACTCGAAGGCGCTATGTTCGTGGACGGATACTTGTGAGGAAAGTTTTGATTGCTAAAGGAGAAGTTGACGACCGCCCTGCTCTTACTCTTCCGAGGGTTTAGATGGATACGTGGTTTATTGTGACGCGTGTGTCGGGCTTGGTGCGTCCGATGCAAAGACGACAAGGTTATAACTTATGATCCCGACGGCTTAGGAAACATGAGAAGAACTATCCCACACATGACTGAGCCGGCAAAGAATGATTCATGCCTCAAGATCCGGAGACATTATTTATATGGAGTTCATGTGGACATTTACACGCACCACAAGAGTCTCCGACATCTTCACCGAGGAGCCGAACTTGCGCGAGACGGTGGTTGAGCTACTTAAGGATTACGATGTTGATATTCGTACCACCCGGGAAGGCCAATGTAGTCGCAGATGCGCCTTAGTCGCAGATCGATGGGTAGTCTATCCGATGTTCGCATGCAGAAAAGGGATATGGTCCGAGAGTTACACCAGTTAGCAAGCCGTGGGGTTCGTTTGGTTGATTCCGTTAGTAACAGAATTCGGGTTCGAGAGGTCGCCGAGTCTTCCATCGCCGAGGAGGTGAAGAGGCGATGTGATGAGGATCCGATTTTGGTACGGCATCGAGACGCAGCTCTCCGGAAGAGAAGAGTCTATTTGAGGTAGCACCGACGGGTGCTAAGATTCGAGAGCCGGTTGTGTGTTCCCGATGTGACAGGACTTCGTCAGCAGATTCTGGTGGAGGCACACAGTGCTCGTTATTCGATTCATCCGGGGTCGACTAAGATGTACCATGACCTCAGTTGCATGTATTGGTGGATGGTTTGAAGAGGACGTGGCGGTTTTGTTGCCCAAAGGTCCTAATTGTCGCGAGTTAAGGTTGAGCACCGAAGCTCGGTGGGCTATTACAGCTATTGATATTCCGATGGAAGTGGGAGGTGGTCAACATGGACTTTATTACGGGTTACCTCGCACCCGGAGGAGACATGATTCCATTTGGGTTATTGTTGAGTCGACGAAATCAGCCCACTTTCTTCCAGTCAGGACGACGTTTTCAGCCGAGGACTATGCCAGATTATATATTAGAGAGATTGTGAGATTGCACGGAGTCCCGTTGTCGATTATATCAGATAAAGGAGCCCAGTTCACGGCTAACTTCTGGAGGTCTTTCCAGAAGGGATTAGGGACACATGTGAGTCTCAGCACGGCGTTTCATCCTCAGACGGACAGACAGGCCGAACGCACTATCCAGACACTTGAGGATATGCTGCGGGCTTGTGTTATTGATTTCGGGGGTAGCTGGGAGGATCATTTACCTCTTGTGGAGTTTGCTTATAACAACAGCTACCATTCTAGTGTTCAGATGGCGCCTTATGAGGCCTTATACGAGGAAGTGCAGTCACCGATAGTTGGTTTGAAGTGGGAGAAGTGCGATTAATCGGGCCGATTTGGTTCAAGGCCGGATAAGGTGAAGCTTATCCAGGAGCGGTTATTGGCAGCCCAGAGTCGACAGAAATCATATGCAGATCATCGGCGTCGACACTTAGAGTTTGAGGTTAATGATTGGGTCTTTCTGAAAGTGTCACCCACGGCGGTGTGATGAGATTTGGGAGGAAGAAGCTCACCAAGGTACATCCGTGATCGATTGTCCAAGAGTGGGCAAGGTTGCCTATGAGTTGGATCTACCGTCCGATCTTGGCGGTACATCCGCTTTTCACGTGTCATGTTACGGAAATGCGTTGAGATCCGTCAGAGTGCACCCGATTCCGGATATCCAGGTGACAGAGGAGTTGTCGTATGAGGAGAGTCCCATAGCGATACTCGATCGTCAAGTTAGACGACTCGGACGAAGGAGGTGGCTTCCGTCAAGGTTTTATGGCGAACGAGCAGAGAGGAGATGACGTGGGAAGCGGAGGATGATATGATGAAGAAATACCCACACTTATTCCCTATACCTCCAGGTAACCCCCCTTTCCTACTGATTGGTGTTAATTTAGTTGATTATGCTTGAGTAATGTTGTGGCTCGGGGAGCATTCTTATTTGCAAAGGAATAGTTAAGAAGATATGTTTATATTGTGTTTTGTGTAAGGCTAGAAGGAACATTCGGGACGAATGTTTCCGGGGAGAATGTTATACCCCGTGGTTCGGGCCGTGCGAGAAATTAGAGAAACACGTTCAGGGGCCTCAGAGCCGCGGCGCCGGAGGCAGGGCCGCGGCGCCAAGGCGGGTGAAGTGCGGTGAGGCGCTGAAGTTCCAGCGCCGCGGCGCCGGGAAGCAGGGCCGCGGCGGGAAATTTGGGCGGAAAAACTTAGAAAATCTGATTTTTGTTTTAAAAGGGGCCATGGGAGGGTGACAAGTGTCCCCCCCATCTGATTTTCAGAATGCATGCAATATAATTGACCAAGGCTTGGTCACTTTTCCATCTTTCATCTTTACTCTCTCTCTCTCTCTCCAAAGCTTGAGCTCCCCCTTCTCTCTAAAACCTCAAGAAGTGTTCTAGCCTAAGAAAATCTGAAAAGTTAAAGGCAAGAAGGAAGCTTGTGACTAGCTTAGAAGTGCTATTGTGGTGGTGTTCTTGGAGAAAAAGGCTAGCAAGGTGTTGGAATAAGTTTGGCTAAAACTTAAGGTAACATTTCTTCTCTTGTAGTTGGTATTGGGTGTTGCATGTTTAATAGGAAGAACTTGTAGTTGGAAAAATGCACTTAGAGTAGTTGCATGTAAGAAATGGGGTGTGATTATGAAAGAATTGGTTAGGGGGATTTTATGAGCATGTTGTTGCCTAAATACTACATTAGACTCGTTGGGTTAGTTGTTGTAACTTGTGGGGCTGAATTTTTACACACCAAAGTTTAGGTGTGTAATCCCTTGTGTTGGTTGGTTGTTGAGCCTTAAACATGGCATTTGAGCGTTAAAAATCGACCTTGGAAAAGGTGGCAATGTATGTAGAAACAAAGGAAACGCCCAATTTTCCGTAGGAAATTGGTGACTTTAACTTGGAAAAATTCTGCATTGTAATTAGAGCTTGATAAACGTATTGTGGTCATTTTAGGTTGACACACTACGTGCGTAAATCGACTTAGCTTGTGGATTGACCAAGAGGTATGTGGAGCTTTCCTATCTCTTGAGCATGATTAGTTGTACCTATGTAGTACGGTAGACGACAAGATTTGGAAATCTTCGCTTGTTATAAGTATTTGATACTTGCTTCGCTTTAAAAGAAAAGTATAAAAATCCTCGACTTAAGGGAATGTGTTTTACTATTGTTTAACTCTAATGTAACGGCTTTATGGGGAGTTGGTTATATTAGTTTGTGAAAGTTTAATGGAGAAAGGTTTTGATGATTTGAACTTGTGGAAGGAAAATGGTTCTAAGGCATGAATTGCCTAAGGTTTTACAAGAAATGAAGTCACTTAATTTAGAAGCTTGAGATAGTTTTAAAAGGAGATGCGACTTGTTTGAAAAGAAATCGTAACTTGATACTATGGTGATTAGTATCTTGGGATTTTTTTTGTATAAAAAGGAGTTATTTCTTAAAAGGTTAGAGGTACATGATACTTGGGTTAAATTTTCGGATTTTTATTAAAAGACATGATCGTGCCTTAGGTATACTAAAATGAGAGGATGTATTAATACTATTAATAAGAAGTTAGGTGATTCTTAACTTGCTTAAGTTATGATAGGCCGGTAGTGCTTATGTTGTGATGTGATAGGCCGGTAGTGCTTATGTTATGTTTAATAGCCGGATGAGCTATGTTATATATATTCATATTGTTACGGGTAAACCCCGGGTTGTTATTTATGCCATGGATTTGCTACCCATGATGCGAGTGCGGCGCTTGTACTCATGCGGATCTGGACCATAGGATCCATGCGGGTGAAATAGTCTCATGCGAGTACGCGATGGTACTCATGCGGATCCACAGGATCCATGCGGGTGAAATAGTCCCATGCGGGTGAAACAGTCCCATGACGAGGCGGACGACCTCATGCGGGTCCACAGGACCTATGCGGGTGAAATAGTCCCAGGAGTAGGATTGCTTAATGATACTCCGGGCGAGGTACCCTGTGTTGATCATGAGCCTCCTATTGTTATGCTATCAAATGTATACTTGTTAGTCTCATTATTAGTAAGGCAAAGGCAACATAATTTGGTTTTATCTATAACCGGTGTAT
Organism: Przewalskia tangutica; assembly: GCA_029844215.1. Lineage (NCBI taxonomy): Eukaryota > Viridiplantae > Streptophyta > Magnoliopsida > Solanales > Solanaceae > Przewalskia > Przewalskia tangutica. Next base: position 13,662,727 of record CM056733.1, on the reverse strand, counting down.
TTTGGACTTATGATATTACTACGATTTTCCGCTTTACATACTTGGTGCGTTGTGTAATCGACCCTTCCTGGGCTGCGTTCATGCCGCAGTAAGGAAAGCGGTGGTAGATCCTCATTCCTGGATCTTGTACTCAGTGTCAGGAGCTCCATTTCTTCGGAGGCTCGACTTTTGGTATGGTTCTCCCTGGAGTCGTTGATATTTTGTACATTCAGGGGCATGACGGGGCCCTGTCCCGTCATAGTGTTATTCATTCTTAGAGGCCCGTAGTCTTGTCAGAACTTGGTTCGTTAAGGATGTAACTGTTCGGTTTATGTACTTTTGGGTTAGCCATTTTGGGCTAGACTATTCTATAACTTAATGGTTGTTTATCTTGAGTTTACATTCCGCTGGTTTTCTCTGATGTTGTGTCACTAGGGTGCCCGGGTTAAGGCACCGGTCACGGGTCCGGGTTCGGGTCGTGACACATAGGGTCACAATTCAGCGTTTGGGAAGCTCCGTTTCTCCGGAGGCTTATCAGTGGTATAGTCCCCTATCATTGTAGGTACTTACATTCAGGGGTATGGCGGGGCCCTGTCCCGCCATTGTTATTATAACATTCTTAGAGGTCTGTAGTACTGTTGTGGGCAGAGTTGTAAAAAAGGATGTAACTGTTCTAGTTGTTATATATATATGCCGAACGACAATTTTCCTCGCATAAACCAAGCTGCACTTCTTATTATTTCATGTCTTGTTTTATATTCCGCGATTACTGATGTATGTCTACTTGGGTGCGGGTAGGCACGATCACGCCCGGGTTCGGTCGTGACAAAAGTGGTATCGAGCAATTAATCCTCGGAAAGTGTCTCAGACCGTATCTAGTAGTCTTGATTATCGGTGTGTTGCACCACACCAATAATCGTGAGGCTATAGGATATTTAGGATTGGTTTCCATTCTTCTCACTCGAGATCGTGCTTAGAGCCGTGTTATAAGTTGGACCTCTAACGTATTTCTTTCCCGCACGATTATGCCTCGCGTAAGGCAACCCGGCCTGGAGGGCAAGGCAAGAGGAGAGCTGCGAGAGCACGAGAAGGTTACGAGGCACAGCCCAATCATCACCGGTGGTGCTTCATTCGGGAGTTCTGACGCCGCCAAAGCAGAGTTTAGCACAATGCATCGCCTCCTACTGCGGCCATGATATATGAGCCTTCAGTTCCACGACCGAGAACAAAGAATATGGATTACAAAGGAATGGACCTGTTACTAGCTAGGATTTTAGCAACCAGAGAGTATTTTATGTACCGATTTATCACGGGTCGTGATGACTATCTAAGAGAGAGTTGTGAAAGAGTAGCTCTTGATCGGGCTTGAGCATGGCACGTATGCGGGCTTATGCGCAGCAGCCGAGAAACGAGGATCGACGGTTAACCAAGATCGCAGAAGAGGCCGAGCAGCAGGGTCCTTTGGTAACTTTCAAGGCGAACCGCCTCAGCAGCAGATTAGATATGCACCCCACGCGGTGCAGTGGTCCTCGCGAGGTTCAGGACGTTCGGGGTATGCCGGAGTTGGTCAGAGCTCCAGGGCTTCTGGTTCACAGATACACGTAGGTTCTAGCCAGCCGAGTTCAGTTTTTCCTCAGTGTTCACAGTGTGGCAGGCGTCATCCCGGGGAATGTCGTCTTGTTGATGGTGCTTGTTTTACCTGCGGCCGTCAGGGCCATGTGTCGAAAAGATGTCCTAGTAGGAGGGATGCAAGTAGGAGGACTCAGCCTTCAGGATCAGTGGCTAGTTCATCACCTCCCCTAGCTATGCGCCCAACAGGGCAGGATTGATTAGAACGACAGAGGGGAGTGAAGCAGTAGATATAGGTATATCCTTAACCCTCTAGAGATTTGTACGTGTGATAAGATGGGTATATCTTAAGAGTTATGTTCAGATAACATAGTGTTAATTGTGATTAGAGATCATGATTAGTTAAAAGGGTAAGATTGGGGATAAGGAAAGTGTGAGCCTTAGAGTTTTATACGTAGAGACCTTAGAGGAAAGGCCATCTCGAGTAAAAGATTTATATTTTTATGTTTGACCCTTACCGGAGTGCATAGTACACGTGAGATATGTTTGTGTGATAAGACCCTGAGTAGGGTGAAATGAAAGAGGGTAGTTGAGCTAAGAAGACCACTAGGTTTTCGTGACTTGATTAGTGAGATTGTTCCGGATCGGGAACAAGAGTTTGGCGCGATAGCAGGTCGGGTTGAGGACCGATCGCGGCTCAACCCGCGGCCTGTTTTGTGGTGGGGTCAGTTTGTGGTGGTCCCGCCAGGTGGTGGGTTCACAAGGGTGTTGGGCCCAAGTTTGGTTAACCAGCGTACGAGTTCGTGGATGCGTTCGACCAGTAGTCGGGCCGATGAGATCAGCCATATCATGCATCGGCGGGACCGTTTACTCGGCAGAGGGTTATGCGAGATGTTATATCAGGAAGGTTGTAAGGTTGCACGAGGTGCCTACTTTCACCTTATGACATGACGATGGAGCCCGATTCTGTTTCTTTTCTGGAGGTTTTACCAGGCAGGGTTAGGAACTCAGGTGAGTCTCAGTATCGCATTCGCCCTCGGGCCAGTGTTTGGTGTTCAGGGGTAGCTGTGAGGATTGTTGTCTCCTGTTGAGGGAGTGTTTAATAGCTACCATATCAGTATTCGGACATCGCCTTATGACGCCTTGTAGGGGCGGAAGTGTAAGTTGCCGGTCGATTGGTTCGATGTTGGCAAAGTTCAGATAGATGGTTCATTCTTGTTTCAGCAGGATGTGGATAGGGTGAAGCCTATCCAGGAGAGGTTATCGGCAGCTCAGAGTCAACAGAAGTCGTGCGGATAATCGGCGACGACGCTTGGAGTTCAGGTTGACGGTGGGTCTTCTTGAAGGTACCACCCCGGAAGGGTGTGACGAGATTCGGAAAACAGAGGAAACTTAGCCCGAGGTATTTTGAGCGTTTTCAGGACAATTGGAAGGTAGGCCAAGTTGCCTATAGTTAGCATTGCCGTCCGACGTAGGAGGCAGTATGTCCGATCTTTCATGTTGCTATGTTCGGAAGAGTGTCGGAGATCCATCCAGAGTATTCTCAGTTAATGATGACCAAGTTGGAGGTAGTAACCCAGAGTTTTGGAAACTGAAGCAGTAACAGGAATGTGGTAAGTTATGAGAAAGAGTTCGAGAGTACGAGAAGGGTACGACGAGTAAGGGAAGAAGCGAGCATGTGTTAAGAACATAGATGTGATCTTTTCTTTTGTAAAGTGAAGGTGCGAAGGGAGTATCTTTTAGCCCTTGGGTGGGAGTTTTTGTGATGTTAGAGGTGATTCCTCGTGGACTTGGATGTAAGTATTTGCGCGGGTGTTTTCTGTGGCCATGTGTGGCATTTGCAAACTGGTTAAGCTATGAGGAACTTGATCGTTATCTGTCTTGAGAAGGAACATTCAGGACGAATGTTTCTAAGGAGGGGAGAATGTTATACCCCGTATTTCCAGAGTATGTACGTGAGGACGTACGTAGAAAAGTTTGAGCCTTAAAGTTAGGCAAGGACGAAAATTTTGTGCACAACACACGATAGGAATCGTTTTCCGACGAAACGTCTTCCAAAGCTTGCGAAGGGAAAATTCCGGCTATGTCATTTATAATTTTTGCGGATTTTTCCGAGAGATGAAATATTTTGGACCAACGAGAGGGAGACACTTGTCACCCTCTAATTGGCGGACTTGTGGGCGTCTATGGGACGAATTGGAGCCATGGGGTTGGTAGGATATTTTGTGTAGTTGTTGAGCAAGTGGGACCCACAAACACTTATCCAAATCTTGACCTTACACTTGCCTACCACTTGTCTTGATCTTGGCCATTGGTTGGCCTATAAATACCCCCCCTTAGTTGAAGATCTTCTTCATCCACAAATTGGTTCTAAGTCTTGAAATCTCCCTCCCCTCTTAGCAAGGCTCTCGTCCAAGCCCTTGGTGAGGCTTTGGCCGAACCCCCCCCCCCCCCTCACCTAGTAGTGCTAGCCGAGACACACACCCCCCCTTGGTAGAAAAATACTCTCCAAGTATAGTTACTATTCCAAAATACCTTGGCCCAAATACCTTGTAGTATTCCAAGGTTACACCTATACTAAAAGCCCAGAAATACTATTATACTTCCCTTCAGTTACAAAAACAAAACCCTAAGGAAAATCTTCACAGTTGGTTGAAGTATTAAGAAGAAGTTGCGTAGAACTTCTAAGGGTTGTTTGGAGCGGGTTGGAGCACCCGGAGTAGGAGCTAAACGTTGCTCAGGATCGACATTAAACTTGGATAATTTTGGGCTTATCGAGGTAAATACTTTTGTCCTTATATTGTAATTGGAAATTACATACTGTTGTAACATAGAAATGAATATAAGATTCATAGAAGAGAATTGAACTGTAATAGAAGGATATTACAGAAAAGACTGGAACTGAAATCGCATCAGTAGAATATTAAAGTAGAAGTTGATAGACTTATATAACCTTTATAGGTTGAATGTTCTGCGAGTAGCATGTACTACTTGAAAGGTGGACAAGGCTAGCCGGGTTATAGCCGTGGAGCGTTTTGCTAATAGTCGATAATCGTCGCGAGGTATGTGATTCTTCCTATCCTCTTGAGCATGATATTTTAAAAGAATATATATATAGTACGGTAGACGTACGTGTGTTAACTGAACGTAGTTGTACGGCAATGTCTTTTGACTTAAGCCTGAATAATAAGAATCTTGAAGTATTTCAAAAGAATTAAGAATCCTTTTTGAAAGAAGAGTAATACTTGGTTTTAAAAGCTTAAGAGTTATACTAGCTTTATGGGAAGTTAGGTATAACGACTTAAGGGTGATAAAAAGAATGGTTTATTGATTTTAGAAGTTAAGAGACTTGATCTTAAAAGATAAGAGACTTGACTTAAATAAATTAAATATGAATTTTGTGTGAAACCTCATTCGTGAGTAATGAGTACTTGGTTTTTAAAAGGAATAATGTTTTACTGATTTCGGAAATCAGAATAAGTATCGAACAAACCACAGCAGCGTTAATAAAGGGAAATGTTTTGACTAATTAAGTATTATTAAAACCAGTAGAAACCTCCATCTGCATAGAAGCTAAGATGAGACAAAATGATGTTACATTTCCTAGATCATGGCTGCTTTAATAAGATTGTTATAAACAAGAATAACCTACTCACATATAAGGCATATGTTTCTCAAATTGTTTTAAAGGAGAATTATATCATTAAGTGATTAAAAACTATGAACTACGAAACCTTTCGAAAATGAGAAACTTGAGCAATTGAAATTAGGCAAACTTGAATGTTTGGAAAATAATGTTGTTACGTGATTTTACAAAAGGAAGTGTTTTGGTTTACTTAAAAAAGATAGTCACTCTATTTTTATACTACGGGTATTGTGTGACTTTTGTGAAAGAAACAGATCTTTTAAAGAGTTAATGTATGAAGTACTTTGGGGATAAATTCCCGAACTTGTTAACATAAAGTAGAAAGTACCTTGTGTGAAGAACTTGATTGTATTGGTTTGTGATAGCCTTGTAATACTTTCTTGTTGATTTGATAAGTAAACATGTTAGGATGCTACGTGTGTTAGTATCTTGTGATGTTGTGAAAGGGGTTATTCTTGTTGTGCTTACGTTGTTAAACTTTAAGCCCGTTGTACTGTTATTATATCACATACCCCCTTGACTTGTTATACCGAGGGCTTGCCACCCTTGATGCGGGTCTATACGGCCTATGTGGTCTATGTGACTATGCGGAGCAGCGGTATGCTCCAGGATTGATCATTCCGGGTGTTTTATCCCGATGCGGGGGATGCCTTATGCGGTCTGTGTGACTATGCGGTCTATTGAGACTATGCGGACTGCGGGAGTCCGTGAGGGTACGGGGTTAGCTACCGACGCGGGTCTATACGACTATGCGGGTCTATGTGTGACCTATGCGTGCCGCGGAAGTCGAGATTAGGCACGCATAATGATATTATGGGCGATTGGCCTTGCTTCGATCATTAGCGGCCTAGAAAAGACCAGTTACAGTATATCTATTTCGCTCTTGTTTATGTTGTGGGCGTGAGACCCATAGTTATATTTGAGTGATGGCTTTAAGGGCGTGAGTCCCTGACTTGACATGATCGCTATTTATTGTGAATCGTAGTTTGGTTATCATCCATGTCTCTGCTTTATATAGACTAGTATGATTTCATTTCTGATTTTCGCCACATACTTGGTACTGTTATCGACCTCTTGAAGGCTGCGTTCATGCCGCAGGTAGAGGTACACCGGTGTTGATCTTCGCTCATGTGGTCACGATGGCGTTTGGGAAGCTCCGTTTCTCCGGAGGCTTATCAGTGGTATAGTCCCCTGTCGTTGTAGGTACTTACATTCAGGGGTATGGCGGGGCCCTGTCCCGCCATTGTTATTATAACATTCTTAGAGGTCTGTAGTACTGTTGTGGGCAGAGTTGTAAAAAGGGATGTAACTGTTCTAGTTGTTATATATATATGCCGAACGACAATTTTCCTCAGACAAACTGTTTCGCACTTCTTATTATTTCATGTCTTGTTTTATATTCCGCTGATTACTCTGATGTATGTCTACTTGGGTGCCCGGGTAAGGCACCAGTCACGGGCCCGGGTTCGGGTCGTGACACAGACACAGGATTATGGGGTAGTGGCGATTTAAGAATATTAGAATTTAAATTAAAATGTCTTTTTGGTTTAAAAATACCCCATTGACTTCGGGTGACTGGACCATGGCTCGGGGCAGAATTGATTGAATTTGGGAATTTCCGGGACACGAAATGTGCTGGCCAGCAGGTAGTGGGTCTGCTGGCCCAGAACTAGACATGACACCTGTTGTAGTTGGGCCAAAAAAGTCACTAGAAACTGAGGAATTAACTGGGCCAAAACTGGGCTGGGAAGATAGCCAGTTGCTGGACCCAGTGACAATGGTAAGGTAGGACAAGTGGGCAGTGGGCCCGCTGGCAGATTAGGGGTGCGGGAAGTATCCGATAAATGGTAAATAATATACGGGGATATATCATCATTCAAAAAATTATACGAACTAGGCACAGGACTATTGACCTTAGCAAACGAAAATTTGGGATTCATAAAAAATAACATGACGATTAATGATGATTTTATTAGAGGATAAATCAAAACATTTGTACCACGATGATTCGACGGATAACCCAAAAATGCACAAGGAGTAGAACGGGCCTGAAGTTTGTTAATTGTGGTGGACGGGAAAAGTGGATAACACAAACACTCAAAGATCCTAAGATGTGAATACAAATGAGTCTTATTATATAAAATTTGAAAAGAAGATGAATATGTCAAATCTTTGGTAGGAAGAATGTTAAAAATATCTGTAGTCATTTGTAGAACATGATGCCAAAAAAAAGGGTACGGAAGCATGGATCAATAAAGTGCGGATAATGTTATTAATGATATGAATTTTACGTTCAGCTTTCCCATTTTGTGAAGACGTATGAGGACAATAAAAATGAAAAATGATCCCATTTTTTGCACAAAACTCCCGAAACTCGCCATTGTCATAGAACATAATACCGATGACCCATAGAACTAAGAACAAGAGACGTCTATAAATCACTATGAATAATATCAAATGACATTAAAGTATGAGATTTGGAGTCTACAAATGGCAACTTAATAATTTTTCCTAAGGAACAAGATTGACAATTCGAAGTATTACGTGTATCCTTACAAGATATAAGTTTATTTTTATCCAAGACAAGCAAAATAGACGACCTCGAATGACCTAGATGAGCATGGCACAAGGAAGGAGCAAGGGCTGCAAAAGTTGAAGGCATGGCTTGACGCGAGAAACCGAGATTTGGTGTGATTGGATAAAGACCCCCCGACTATCATACCTCATGAGAGGAATCTCCGTTTTGAAATCCTTCATAGAAAACACAAAAGGATCAAAATTAACAGAAACCCAATTATCAGTTGTGAATTTACGGACAGACGTTAAATTTTTGATCAATTTTGGGGCATGAAGGGTATTTTTCAAGCCAAATGATGGATGGGGGAGTTAAAGTTTTTTGACCATAACTCTGAATTAGAATTGAATTACCATTACCAATAATTATACCACGATTACTGCTCAAATTGGAATAAGACGAGAGAGTACCTTGATCGGAGGTCATGTGTGTAGTGGCGCCTGTGTCCATGTACCAATTCGGGTCGGTTTGAGTCAATCCAAGTGTGTGCATCGCGGCTTCAATATCGATTTGTGTGGGTCATATTGTCGAGAATTCTTGTGTGGGTCGGGACTCAAGAATTCCACCCTACTGCCCCGAGCCGATCTTGCATCAAACCGCTGGGCTTGGAAGCCATTGGGTTGATCTTTGGGCTGGAAGGAGATGGTCCACCATCAGCGCCGTTGGGCATGGAAAATAGGGGTAGTTGGGCGATTTTCCACTGCCCCAGCCGCACTGCCATGGGTCCCACTGCTGCTGGGGCTAATGGGTCGGGGGCCCACTGTCGTGGGGACTTCCCTCACTATTTTGGCTACCATTCTCGTTGCCTCTGTGTTTTCCCCCGCAATTTTTTCCGTTGTTTTTACGATTATTTTTGCCGCCACCGTGGGTACGATTTTAGCCTGAATGATCATCGAAACATGGAGAATTTGTGGAGGACGTCATCATGACAACGGGGCTAGTACCGGTAGCTGGCTTCTTCCAACGTAAGCATGGAGCGGGCTTGATAGAATTCCGGAAGAGGGTACTTTGATGAAGGATCGAAGAAACATCGTTATAGGCCTCGGACAGGCCTGCAACCATCTGTAGAACGAGACGATTATTGCTAACAAGAGCACCCACATTGCGAAGTTGATCCGCCAAATCCTTGAGTCGTTTGAAATAAGAGGAAACGTTTGAAAAATTCTCCATAGCGACTTGAGAAAATTCTTGTTCAAGGGTGACAATGCGAGGATGACTGTTATCCTAAAATATATCACGCAATCTATTCCAAGCCTTCATAGCGGAAGAGTAGGTTCCATAATCGTCTGTAAGAGGTCCAGTGAGATAGTTGCATAAATCCACTGGAGAACTTTTGCGTCAAGAGTGACCCATAATTTTGGATCATCCTCTTCGGTGGGCACCCCCTCCGTATTAGGATCTGAAAGACCCTCTGTATTAGAAACCGGAGGGATTATGTGGTAAAGAACTTGATGTGCCATTGCATGAATTTTAAACAACTCCACCCACGTCCCATATTGTACGTTTTCTAGGTCAAGAACAATAGGAAGAACACTATTGATGTTAGAAACCGTTAGGGCATGATGAAACATGTTCTTATCAGTCATAGTGAAGAGAATAAAATTTGGACAAGAAAATTTTAGGGGGGGGGGGGTCTCGGGTATGAAGAAACCGAGAGGGGGGTAGGGATTTGCACGGAAATCAAGAAGAAGAGAAAATTTTGCCGAATCAAGGAGAAGAACCTAGAGTTTTGATACCATGAAAGAAATAATCTCTTGATTATTCTTATTAATGAATGGGGTATATATACAAGTTACATATAGGAAAATCTTTTTCCTACTATACATCTAAATCTCTATTCTATTTATATACTAACTATACAATTATGAAAAGACTACAATACCAATTCTACTATAGTACATAATTGTAATATACATAATCAGATTTTCGGATATGTATATTTAACAAAATGATATGTATGTATGTATGCAATGTAAATAATATATGTGTATGCAAATGACAATATGTACCCGATATACACACGTTGATGTAGTAGTTGTCACATGAACCATGAGAGACTCATGAAGTCCATATACCCATCTGATTCCATCGAATACTAGTTCTATGGTTGTAATGTCATCATCAGTAATCACTCTCGTATCATGTATCGTATCCAACAACCAGCTTCCAAACCTCTCTCAGCAGTGTCTCAACAGTTCAATGTAAATTATAATATATATATATATATATATATATATATATATATATAAATGATATAAATATGTGTACACCATGCAGTTAACATAATCAATACAATCAGTATTTATCAATTTCTTTTCAAATATTAGACGAGATATAGAGTGATGAATGCATAACAAGTCAAATTAGGATGAGCTTTCAAACATGTCTTTGAACCCAAATAATCAGCAATCATACCAACTTAAGCGAATTTATGCACCGCGCTACCTGAAGGGCTAGACATATAATCCCTTTCAAAATATATCAACTAGTACATTATTTACCCAAGTTAAGTTTTATCGGTGCCCGTATAAGTGCTCGTCACCTCACTAATATGGGACCCCCAATTCCCTATTGCTCCCATTAATTCATTAACAACATACCAACACATAAACACTATACTAGAGTCTGGTAAGTCTCAACTTACCTGATTCGAAGTCGAAGACTCACGCAATAGTCTTGCCTTTTCTCCGAGCCTCCTCTCGAGCCCATTCTAATCAATTATATCAACTATATGAGATTATGGGTCTATTGATGCCCATAATGCTAAACAATGCTAGAATTGTCATGTTAAACTACAAAAGAACCCCGGACCCACATTAACAAAATAAGAACTTTATCGCTCATATAGTCTTATAACATGCTAGATAGACATAATCTCAAGTTAATTTAATGACTAAGCCCAATTGGATCATCAATTCAAGAATAGGCAAAAAAGCTCAATTCTAACCCTAGAATTTCCTCCAATTCAAAAAGGGATTTTGACATGCAATTTATTGATTAAATATCACTCACTAGTCTAATACAATACTAGTTTACAATATCAATAATAATAATCCAATAGTCCACATAAATCCCACATATCATCCTATTATTCTCTACAAAAGAGTTCTCTTATTTTCCATCAGTTAAGAATCATACTTAGGATACATTTTAACTAATACATATTAATTAATGGAGGAAAGTTACCTTAGATAATGAATTTCTCTTGAATCTTCAAGAACACCCACTGCCCAAGCCTAGTCCCAGAGAGAATGATTTTGGGGAATGAAAATAGATTATAGGTCATACCTTCTTTTAAGCTGAATAGTGACTCCGCTCGATTCTGCTGGCATGGACCTACTTCGGTGGAATGCCCATCCGCTGAGGCGAGGTCACTTAAATCCTGGGGCGGAAGCAAACTCCGCAGAGGCACATAAAACACATTCCGGACCTGATCGCACACTCGGAATTCTCGAAAAAAATCTCTAAGGCTCGAGTTTGACTAAAGTCAACTTTTAAGTTCTAATTCCACAATTTCACAACCTAACCCCCAAAACACACTTGGCTGCCTCAGAACCCAAACCAAAGGCTCGACTAAGTCATAAACGTCATTCAGAGCTAATGGAACTGGAAAAACTATGAAAGAGCGTGTTTACTCAAAAGTCAACTATGGGTCAACCTCTTTTATTTTCTTAACTTGGGATTTTTCAACCCTATCAAAATAGGTCCGGAACCTACTCGATCACCTTAGGAACCATACCACACATCTCCGCAAGTCAGAAACAAGCTAATAAGAACTCGAGAAAGGTAATTTAGGGGTTTCAAGTAAAAATAAGCCAAATGACTTTTTGAGTCGTTACATCTGGTACAACTTAAATAAATGTTTGTCCTCGAACGGTAAATAAAAGAACATACACAGACTCTCAAATAGCTTGGGGTAGTTAGCCCGTATATCGAACTTAGTCTATCATGTAGCCTCTTCTACTGAGTGAATCCTCCATTGTACTTTCATGGAAGCTATCTCTTTGGACCTTAACGTTCGAACTTGGCTGTCCAATATAGCTACAAGCCCTTCTACATAAGCTAAATTTTGTCCAGCATCATTGAATCACATCTAATCACATAATAATAATCAGCAACAAACTTCTTCAGCATTGACACGTGAAACACATGATGCACACCGGATAATCTAGGAGATAAAGCCAACTCATAGGCCACATCACCAACTCTGTCCACGATCTCAAAAGGACAAATAAACTCGGGCTTGTAACATTTTCAAATCTAGATTGGGTGTAAATAGATTAAATGAGTGTCGACGTATCATATTTTAGTTATATGAATCCCTTCGGGATGAATTTGAGTGATAGATAGTCGTTTCGAAGTCAAGCCAAATAAGGGAGTTCATAAATTCTTAAATTTGTCCAAGTATGAGGTAGTTCTTACTTATGATCAGGTTTTGGGTAGTTACATTGGGAATCTAAGAAATCGCATAATATGAAGTTGTAGATATTTGAAATATCTTTCCAACCATATATAGTGGAGCTCAAACGGAGCTCTATGCTAGGGGTTTTGCCCATTTTAATGAGATGTTGTCAGTACTGTCGAGAAACACAAAATTTTGACTAAGTGTAAAATGAACACAGGAGCTTGTTGAGCTCAGCTCAAAGAGAGATTGGGTCGTGTTGTGGGCTTCACTCAGCGATGTATTGGGTCCAAAAATGTGTATGTATATATATTCGACCTTTAGACGATTTTACGCCATTTTTTACATTCTAGACTTTGTTCTAAGCCGTATTTTGAGAGGAAACAACCCTAAGGCTTCTCCAAAAAATCTAAGGTAAGTTCTTGATCAATCCCTGTCATTATTACATCACTCTAACATCACATTGATCTTATTTCATCTCTCCAAATCCTAGATTCTTGAAAACTCAAGAGAGAAGAAGGAGGGACGTGTAAAAATTCGTCTAAAAGGTATGAACTTCGGTTTCCCTGATTTCACTGATGACCTTTAGACTAGAATCCACTAATGATTATTATGAGGTCCAAGAATAAGTTTTTAAGGCTTAGAAAAGCCCTAGTTTTTGAAAATTAAGAAAAACTTATAGAAAAGATTAAAGTTCTATCATCCTTATTAGTTGTAGAGCAATTATTTAACACGGAAGAATACATATTTTAAGCTTTTAGCGGTAATCAAGGTATGCCTCTTTTTAAACATACTTTTCAGCCTTTAAAAATAGTTTCTTTGGCAAGATTTCATGTACGTGAGGGACAAGCCCTCGTGGAACCTTAGGTGTATCATACTATATAAATGTATTTGTGATTTTTCCTATCAAACGATTATTGAAACTAAATTATAGAGATTTAATCGTTGAATATGCTTTGCCCTTATAAAGGATGGTTTAAACTTGTTTTTAAAAGCTTGGGGTTTTACTGTGTTTTGCCCTGTGAACGAGTTTTATTAAAGTGGAAACTTATTTAAACATTTGAACATGATTTCTCAACCTATTAATTACTTTATGTACCCCTATTAATGAGATGATAAATATAATCCATAATGAGCGATTTGGCTTCTTTGTTGTGATTGTGATTCAGCTAATTTGTCATGATTTCTATTATTTGTGTTTGGCCTAGTTACTCGGGAAGAAGAGTAGTCACTATGGATGTCACGACCCGACCCCGGGCCCGCGACTGGTGCCCTACCTGGGCACCCTTACAGGTATACATCAGAGATAATCAGCTGAACATACATAACTCAACAAGAAATAAATAACAGGTTAGCCGATAAGGATACCTCCCTGGATATATATATACGTAAACCAAAAGCAGTTACCTCTTTTTGTTTTTACAAACCGACCCACAAGATATGACTACAGACCTCTAAGAGTTTTGACATAACAACTGTGATGGGACAGGGCCCCGTCATACCCCTGAATGTACATAAATCTACAACCTCAGGGAACTGTACCAAAAGACAAAGCCTCCGGAGAAATGGAGCTTTCCAAGAACTGAACAGTGATCCTAAGAGTGAGGATCAGCAAGCTATGTACCTCAACCTGCGGCATGAACGCAGCCCCCCGAAGGAGGTCAGTACAAAATATGTACCAAGTATGTAAAACTGAAAGTACTGTAATTTAAATCATAAAGTCTAGATATAAAAAGCTGGAGACAAGTATGATAATCAAATTAACAGTACAACCGTGCCTTGCCGAAACGAAAGTAATGAAAGTCAGTTTTTCCTTTTAAAGACTATTTCAACACATAAACAATAGTCACACCATGGCTAGGGACACAAGCCCTCCAAGTCATCACACAGTCCAGTGAGGGTCTCAAGCCCGCAAAACATCAAAGCGTGCCCGTGGAATCCTCCATCACTGCCGACAGACGTAAGTGTAAAATATATCCAGGTAACACGCCCATGGAATCCTACCTCACTGTCGGCGTGCACATATGCAATATATATATATACCTCGTGCCCGTGGAATCCCTCATCTCGGGTACATGTCTTCATGGGGAGCTAGTCTTCGGAGTAATAATATATAACATGGTCGTATGCCCCGGAATCCTTCATCGTATAAGCATGTCCATGGAGTAATAATAGTATATAATATGCCCGTTGAATCCCTCATCTCGGGTACATGTCTTCATGGGGAGCTAGTCCATGGAGTAATAGTAGCATCCGGGAGTTTAACCCGCATCATGGTTGAATGCCCCGGAATCCCTCATCGTATAAGCATGTCCATGGATCAATCACAATGGAAGCATACCCGTGGAATCCCTCATCACTGTCGGTACGTCCAAGTAAATTCATAACAAGACAGCCGACCCTCCTACTGAGAGACACGACAGCGTAGAAATATAACACTTGCACTCAAAGGCTATCGCAAGCAAGCATAGGCAAGTTCATAAAATCTTTTAGACTTTCGTTAACATACAAAGATGAATTTCATTTTATAAACTCAAGGCACTTTCGTGTCACATAAAAATCCTGGAATTTAACTCAAAGTACTACGTACTTCTATTCTTTTCAAGAGACTCATTTTTATATAAAACCTCAAGATACTAACACCCGTAGTATCAAAGCTTGTCTACATTTCAAACAAGTCACTACACTTTTAGAAATACATTTTTAGGCTTCCAAATCAAGTGACCCTTCGAGTTCCTCCTTAGAGGGCCGAGACACGTTATGCGCGCAGATACAAATTCCATCGAGTCCCTCCATAGAAGGGCGATACATGTTATACAGTTTTATATACAGACATGAGCATGATGATTTATGATTCAGTATACATGATATGATTTTCAGACATGATTCTCAGTTTTATGAAATTTGATGACTCTCTGTTTTACTTGGTACAGTTGTTAATCAGTTTTCAGTATTTTATGTTTTACATACTCAGTACATTATTTCGTACTGACCCCCCCTTTCCTCGGGGGGCTGCGTTCATGCCCGCAGGTTCAGGTGTTCAGATAGGTGACCCTCCAGTTTAGGACTTACAGACAATTTGGAAAGCTCCTTTGTTCCGGAGCCAGCTATTTTGGTACAGACCTTTATCTTTCAGACTTATGCATATTTTGGGCACGACGGGGTCCTGTCCCGTCATATGTCAGTATTGCACTCTTAGAGGTCTGTAGACAGTTGTGGGTTGGACGTTTGTACCTTGTTTTGGGTTTTGATGTTGTTATCTAGTGGCAGCCTTGCCGGCTTGCTTATTTTGATTATGCCTTTGTGCACGTGATGTTGGTTGGTGGCAGCCTAGTCGGCTAGCCTATTATGACTGTTGTTTTGTTGTTGTTTTGGCAGCCTGGTCGGCTCGCCCATTTTAGGGATATGTTGTAAAAGCAGCGTTGTGCTGCCGAAATTTCTATAAATCTCTGTATTAGATAAATTAAGAGTGACAGGTCAGCAAGGACGTCCAATTAGGACGCTTAGTCGCGGCCCGTCGGGTCGGGTCGTGACAAAAGTGGTATCAGAGCGGTTAGTCCTCGGAATGTCTACAGACCGTGTCTAGTAGAGTCTTGTGTATGGGTATGTTGTGCACCATACTTATACACAGGAGGCTGCCGGACATTTAGGATTGTTTCTATTCTTCCATCTCTTAGATCGTCCTATAGAGCTGTGTTATTAGGATGATCCGTTTTCTGATAGTTTACTATGTTTACAGCTATGCCTCCGAGGAAGGCGCCCGTGGCCCGGAAGGGCAAATCTACAGTAGGGGACACTAGTCGGGTACAGAGAGCTACCAGGTCCCGCACGCGGTCTACTCCTGAGAGTGTGCCCCCGACGACGGGTTCTGCCTCGTCACCAGTTCTAGAGGCTCCCTCTCAGGGGACATGATGGATATTTGAGAGAGACAGTCCAGTTATTGGCAAGGATAGTGGCGGGACAGGTGCATAGGCAGGAGCCGACAGTTAACCCCAGAGCAGACATTTTGAGGGTTAGAGATTTCCTGAGTTGCAGTCCGCCGGAGTTTTACGGGTCAAGGCCCGAGGATGATCCTCATGAGTTCATCCGCCAGACGCAGAGGACATTGAGGGTGATCCGGGCTTCAGAGACTGAGTCAGTTATATTGGCCTCATACCGGTTGCGCGATGTAGCAGTCAACTGGTTTGAGTCCTGGGAGTTGTCTAGGGGCGAGGGTGCTTCTCCTGCAGTGTGGGATGAGTTTTCAGAAGCATTCCTAGGCCACTTTCTGCCTCCAGAGATGATGTTACACCCCGTAGTTCCAGAGTATGTATGTAAGGACGTACGTACAAGAATACGACATTTAAATTGGAAAGGAAGAAAGATGTGATTTTTCGACGGAAAAGTTTCCGGATTTTGTGAAGGAAAAAGGTTCGTTAATGGGAATTGGATTTCCAGATTTGGTATTCGGACTTTTTGGAATATTTGAGAATTATGAAATCTTATTTCCGAAATTGGTCACGTGGGGCCCACGGGAAAATTTACGATTTTGTGGGGCCCACTTTATTTTCGGATTTTTGGCATTACGGATATTTTCAGAAGATGAAATATTTTAGACGAGTAGGGGGGTAACACGTGTCACCCCCGTGTGGCCATGTTGGCCGAATTGGAGAAGGACAAGTGGGACGTTTTTTAGGTGGACAAGTGGCCCATTTTTGTGGTGAACAAATGGTTGGCCAACTACCCACACACATGTACCCCATCCTCACCTTACACTTGCCTAGATCTTGGCCATTGATTTTCCTATAAATACCCCTTTGTGCAAGACTTATTCTTCATCCACACTTAAAGCTTTTCCAAGGCAAAAACTATCCCCCCCCTCTTGTGAAGTTCTCATCCAACCCCCCCACTTTGTGTAGAAATACTCCAAGTATTGTTGTATAAATCCCAAATACCTTAGCCTAGTATTCCTAGTAGTTTTCCAAAGTTATTTCAATTACTAAGAGCCCGGAAAAATACTACTTTATTCCTATAGTCGCAAAAATGAAGCCCTAGAAAAATCTTCATAGCTTAGATGAAGTGTTAAGAGAAGTTGTTTGGAAAATTCTAAGGGTTGCTTGGAGCGGGTTGGAGCGTCAGGAATTGGAGCTAAACATTGCTCAGGATCGACTTATATCTTGGATAATTTTGGGCTTATCGAGGTAATGTTCTTTGTCCCCCTATTGTAATTGGATATTACATGTTGTAGTAATGTATAGTTAAGTATACTATATGTAGAATGAATATGGATAAGAATTGAACTGTATTTACATAGAACTGTATTTACAGTAGACTTATAGTATTATTGTGGAGTAGAATTGTACACGTCCGGTTAGACGTGTAACCCCCCTGGAATTGTTGGCTTGGTAGCAGGCCTCGTTAGAGGAGGAGATTTATGTGGTTGCGGGGGGGGAGGTGCTGCCGAATTTTCCGTAGAATAAGGAATCTTGTATCTAGAATTATTCTACGAAGAGATCTAGAGGTTGATAGACGTTTTGTGGCCTTTATAGGTTGAAGTACTACGAGTAGCGTATTCTACTTGAAGGGTGGAAAAGGCGAGCAAGGTTAGAGTACTTTGGAGCGTTTTGCTAATTGTCGATAATCGTCGCGAGGTATGTGAACCTCTTCCTATCCTTTCTAGCATGATATTTGTGAAATATATTTAGTGCGGTAGACGCACGTGTGTTTAAAGGAATTTGATTTTCCTTTTGTGTCCTTGACTTGATTCCAAAGTTAAGTGACTGGTTATGAAATATTAAGGACTTGAATTATGTTAAAAAGTAGTAAAACCTCACTCATGAGTAATGGGTGTGTGGTCTTTTAAAGAATAAAGTTACCTTGATTTCGAAAATAAGAATGGTTTTATCATTGGATTTAAAACGATAACTTGACTTATAAACAACTTGATTTTGGGAAAGGAGAAGTAACTTGATTTAAATGTATAGGTTACTTGTTTTTAAAAGAGTGAGACACTTGGTTTAAAAAGTATATTGCTACTTGACTTTTAAAGGAAAAAGTGCCTTGGTTTTAAAAAGGAAGGCATGCTTTTGTCTTAAGGTTGGTTTAAAAAGAAGGTATGGAAATTGTTTTGGTTTTACTTTGATGTCTTTTGACTTGAGTTTTAAATAATAAGAATCTTGAAGTATTTCAAAAGAGTTATGAATCATTTTTGAAAGAAAAGAAATACTTGGTTTTAAAAGCTTAAGTGTTATACTAGCTTTATGGGAAGTTAGGTATAACGACTTAAGGAAGATAGAAGGAACGGTTTACTTATTTGTTTATGAAAATCTTGTATTGATTTCTGGAAAGTGTAGTAAGATGGTTTGATAAGTAAACATGTTACGATGCCACGTGTGTTAGTGTCTTGTGATATTTGTGTGAGGGGGTTATTCTTGTTGTGCTTACGTTGTTAAACGATAAGCCCGTTATCGCTATTATATCACATACCACGACTTGTTATGATGCCGAGGACTTGCCACCTCGATGTGAGGTATACCTACGCGCGATGCTGTGACTATGCGAGTGCGGGAGTTCGGATTGATCATTTGGTGTGTATCCCGACGCGAGGAATGCCTCATGCGATGCGTGTGACTATGCGATGCGTGTGACTATGCGGATCGCGGAGTCGAGGAGGATGCCGCGGGTTAGCCGCCCCGATGCGAGAATACCTCATGCGTGCGTGACCTATGCGGACTGCGGGAGTTCCAGGATTAGGCACGCATAATGATACTATGGGAGATTGACCTTGCTTCGATCATTAGCGGCCTAGAAAAGACCAGTTACATTATATCTATTTTGCTCTTGTTTATGCTATGGCACTATGTGCAGTTAAATTGGTTGTTCGTACGTATTTGTAATTGGTTTTAAAATGTTATGATTTGATTTGATTTTACGCTTTCACATACTTGGTACTGTTATCGACCTTCGGGCTGCGTTCATGCCGCAGTAGAGGTACACGATCGTCGATCCTCGCCATAGGATCACATTCAGCGTTTGGGAAGCTCTGCTTTCTCGGAGGCTTATCTTTGGTATAGTCCCCGTCCAGGTACTTACATTCGTGGGGTATGGCGGCCCCGTCCGTCATTGTTGTTATAACATTCGTAAGTGCATGTAATCTTGTTGGGCAAAGTTTGTAAAAGGGATGTAATCGTTCGTGTTCAAGTTTTATTTATATATTCGAAAGGTAACCGCTGGTTAGCCTGCTTTTCTTATTTCATTATTGTATATCTTGTTTCATGTGTATGTTTTTATTTCTGATTTTCTAATGTTGTATCACTAGGGTGCCGGGTAAGGCACGATGGCCAGTGGTCGGTCGTGACAGATGATCTGGCAAGAGTCGGCGAGTTTCTGATTGGCGAGAATGGGAGGGCGGTTAGAGAGAGTATAGCTTGAGTTCGACTCCTTGGCCAGACGCACCTACTATGGTAGCGCATGGAAGATAGGTGCACCGTTATGTGATGGGGTTGACCATTATCTTATGGGTGCTTGACAGCGACTTCACCGACCATGGATATTGCCCGGATGCAGGCTTTTGCACAGGGGATTGAGGAGCGACATCGAGGGAACCGGCCGGAAAGGGGTCAGGATAGAGATCAGCCCAATAGGGCGGGGCGTCGTGGTTTTGGTGACTTAGGCGGCGATCATCGTATTCTTCCCACAAGCCTGAGTACACCTCACGGACCGGTAGACGATTTGATCGCTCGGGGCATTCGTGAGTCGGGCGGGGCTCTCGGCGGCAGGATCACAGACGCGGGGTTACAGTGGAGACCATCTTTCCCTCAGTGTTCACAGTGTGGCAGGCTTCATCCGGGGGAGTGTCGCATTGATACTGGTACTTGTTTTTCTTGCGGCCGTCCATGCCATTTGATGAGGGAGTGTCCTTCTAGAGGTAGTTTAGAGGATATGGCTCAGCATACGGGTTCTGTTGTGGGTTCGTCATCCACAGCTATGCGCCCTATCGGGCAATGTACTCAGGCACCAGCTGGCCGGGGTAGAGGTCGTGGCAGAGGTCCTAGTTCTAGCGGTCATTCGAACCGCATTTATGCCATGGCCAGTAGACGCGACCAGGAGGCGTCACCAGATGTTGTCACAGGTACATTATCGGTCTTTTTCTATGATGTGTATGCTTTGATTGATCCAGGTTCCACCTTGTCCTATATATCCCCTCTTGTTGCTAGTAGGATAGGGATAGAACCTGAGCCTATAGAACCATTCGAGGTAGCTACACCGGTGGGAGATTCGGTTATAGCTAGGCGTGTGTATAAGAATTGCTCGGTGGTGATATATAGCCGTCGTACCTCAGCAGATTTGATAGAGTTGGATATGATCGACTTCGACGTTATTATGGGTATGGATTGGTTGGCCTCTTGTTTTTCCAACGTTGATTGTCGAGAGAAGTTGGTTCGATTCCAGTTTCCAGACGAACCGGTTATTGAATGGAAAGGGAATACCGCATCGCCGAGGGGTAAGTTTATTTCATACCTCAAGGTAAGAAAGATGGTTCGAAAGGGGTGTATTTATCACTTAGTTCGGGTACATGATACGGAGGCCGAGGTACCGACCCTTCAGTCAGTTCCAATAGTCAGTGAGTTTCCGGATGTTTTTTCAGATGATCTCCCAGGTCTTCCTCCATAGCGGGAGATAGATTTCAGTATAGATGTAGTGCCAGGTACCCAACCTATATCCATTCCCCCTTATAGAATGACACCTGCAGAATTGAAGGAGTTAAAGGAACAATTGAGAGACCTATTAGAGAAGGGCTTCATTAGGCCTAGTGCATCTCCATGGGGTGCGCCGGTATTATTTGTAAAGAAGAAGGATAGTTCGCTGCGGATGTGCATTGACTATAGGCAGCTGAATAAGGTGACTATTAAGAATAGGTACCCCCTTCCCAGGATTGATGGCTTGTTCGATCAGTTGCGGGGTGCTAAGTATTTCTCGAAGATAGACCTGCGATCCAGTTATCATCAGGTACGGGTTAGAGAGGCGGATGTCCCGAAGACTGCGTTCAGGACCCGGTATAGACATTATGAGTTCAGGGTAATGTCGTTTGGGTTGACTAATGCTCCAGCAGTGTTCATGGACCTAATGAACCGGGTGTTCAAACCATTCTTGGATACATTTGTTATAGTATTCATTGATGACATCCTGGTATATTCTCGCTCAGAGCAGGAGCACGCGGATCATTTGAGGATAGTACTTGGAGTCCTCCGGCACCGGCAGTTGTATGCCAAATTTTCGAAATGTGAGTTTTGGTTGGCCTCAGTGGCATTCTTGGGGCATATTGTCGGGGCAGATGGTATTCAGGTGGATACTCAGAAGATTGAGGCGGTGAAGACATGGCCCAGGCCCACTACACCTACTGAGGTACACAGTTTTCTGGGTCTAGGAGGGTATTATAGGAGGTTTGTGGAAAATTTTGCCTCGATCTCAGCGCCCTTGACTAGGCTAACCCAGAAGGTAGCTAAGTTACAGTGGACCGATGCTTGTGAGCATAGTTTTCAGTTGTTGAAGGATAAGTTGACTTCGCCCCGATTCGACTCTTAGGAGGTTAGACGGGTATGTGATTTATTGTGATGCTTCAGGTATCGGGTTAGGGTGTGTGTTGATGCAGCATGGCAAAGTTATAGCTTATGCCTCTCGACAGCTCAGAAAACATGAAAAGAATTATCTCACTCATGATTTAGAGCTAGCAGCGGTGATTCGTGCTTTGATGATATGGAGACATTACTTGTATGGTGTCCATGTTGATATTTACACGGATCATAAGAGTCTTCAATATATCATTAAGCAGAAGGAACTGAATCTGAGACAGAGGCGGTGGCTTGAGTTGCTGAAGGATTATGATGTTGATATTATGTACCACCCAGGGAGGCCAACGTTGTGGCAGATGCTCTCAGCCGTAGATCCATAGGTAGTTTGTCGGATGTATAGCAGGACAGGAAAGAGTTGGTTCGAGAGATTCACAGGCTAGCCAGTCTTGGAGTCCGGTTGGTGGATTCTGGAGATAGTGGTATTCTTGTTCGAGGAGTTGCTGAGTCCTCTATCATAGAAGAGGTAAAGAGATGTCAGTATGATGATCCTGCTCTGGCACGGTATAGAGATGCAGCTCTCCGAAAGGAGAAGGCTTTATTTGAGGTAACCTCTGATGGTGTGCTACGGTATGATGGTAGGTTATGTGTACCCGACATTGCAGGACTGCGTCAGCAGTTTATGGGTGAGGCACACAATGCCCGTTATTCTATTCATCCAGGGTCGACGAAAATGTATCATGACCTTAGGAGCTTGTATTGATGGGATGGCATGAAGAGAGACGTGGCATAGTTTGTTGCTCGGTGCCCGAATTGTCAGCAGGTTAATGTCGAGCATCAGAAGCCTGGTGGGCTACTACAGGCGATAGAGATCCCGACTTGGAAATGAGAGGTGATTAATATGGATTTTATTACCGGTTTGCCTGCATCACGGAAGTGTGTGTGATTCCATCTGGGTTATTGTAGATAGGCTGACAAAATCAGCCCATTTTCTTCCAGTCCGGGATACTTATTCAGCTGAGGACTATGCCAGATTATACATCAGGGAGATAGTGAGGCTGCATGGGGTTCCTATATCTATCATATCTGACCGAGGAGCCCAGTTCACGGCTAACTTCTGGAGATCATTTCAGAAAGGATTGGGAACGCAGGTGAGTCTCAGCACATCATTTCATCCTCAGACAGATGGGCAGGAAGAGCGTACCATACAGACACTAGAGGATATGTTGAGGGCTTGTATTATTGATTTTAGAGGTAGCTGGGAGGATCACTTTCCACTCATTGAGTTTGCTTACAATAACAGCTACCACTCTAGCATTCATATGGCCCCGTATGAGGCTTTGTATGGGAGAAAGTGCAGGTCGCCCATTGGTTGGTTTGACGTAGGTGAAAATCAGTTGATTGGTCCAGACATAGTTCAGCAGGCTATCGACAAGGTGAAACTCATATAAGAGAGATTACTAGCGGCTCAGAGTCGACATAAGTCATATGCTGATAATCGGCGTCGACACTTAGAGTTTCAGATCAACGACTGGATATTCTTGAAGATATCACCCATGAAGGGTGTGATGAGATTTGGGAATAGGGGTAAACTTAGCCCGAGGTATATGTTACACCCCGTAAATTCAAGAGAATAAGATAAGAACGTACGAAAGGAAGTAAGGTTTGAAATTTGGAAAGATAAGTTGGCAAATATTGTAGGCAGATTTTCAGTCAACTTTGGAGCGGTATATCTCCTAGTATGTTAGGAGTTTTTAGGTGTTTTAAAATCCTAGTATGAAGTTCGTTGAGTTTAGTTTCCAACGCAACAAACCGCTCGTCGATAGGACATCGGGGTGGAAAGTTATGGACGTTAGAAGTTCGGTTGACGAAGAGGAAAGAAAAGCTTCAGTCAGGCGCCACGGCGCCGGCAGCAGGGCCGCGGCGCCGAAAGACCTGAAGTGTTCTGAAGTTGCAGCGCCGCGGCGCCGGCTGCAGGGCCGCGGCGCCGAGGCGGGATTTTTAGCGAAAATTAGGGAAAATCAGAAGATATTTTGGAAAAAGGCCTGTGGGAGGGTGACAAGTATCCCTCCCATCTTTTTGACCAAGAGAGGGTCTTATTTTAGGACCAAGTATTGAAGACTTGGTCATTTGCAAAGGCTTTTCCTAAATAAAATCCCCCTCTTCTCTCTCAAAAAAATTGATGAACCCCAAGTGTGATGAGATTTTTGGAAAGGCAACAAGAAGGAAATATGTTGGCAAGCTTGTAGAGGGTTCGTGTGGGTGATTTTAACGTGAAGAAGATTTCGGAAAGAGGGCTTATTGAGGTAATATCTCCACCTTCTTATGTAATTGAAGATTACATGTTATAGTAGTTAAGAAATGAGCATGTGGTATATATATTAAAGTTTGAAAAGATTTGGATCATGTCGACTTGTTGAAAACCGAAAATGGGCATGTTAGTCACTCATGTTGTAATCAATTCGGTTGTTAGCTAAAATCGTTACATGTTATAAATAGAAGGGTATATAATTGGTTATGACTTATATAACATGTTGGAATAACAAGTTGGATTGAAAGGATTTGAAAAAGATGATATGTGAGCATGTTGTAGCCAAGGAGTTGCCTTAAACTAATTGGATTGTATAATATGAATTGTGGGGCAGAATTTTACACGTCCGGTTAGGCGTGTAATCCCCTGTGTATTGCTGAATTGTTGGGCCTTAAAAGTGGCGTTTAGTTATTGAATTCGGGCCTTGAAAAGGGTGGAAAAGTGCATAGAAACAAAGGAAGTATTGTCCAATTTTCCGTAGAATAAGGGACTTTACAATTAGAATATTCTACATTGAAGCTAGAAGCTAATAGACGTATTATGGTAATTATAGGTTGACATACTACTGACGACATATTGGACTTGGCAAGTGGATTAAGCCGGAGAGGTATGTGGAAACTTTCTTGTCTCTTGAGCATGAGTAGTTATAAATGTATAGTACGGTAGACGTACGTGATTTAAATGAAGTCAGTTCATTTGATATACCTGACTTGTTTTAAGAATGTCTAAGTTGGTTGAGTTAGA
The DNA here is from genome assembly GCA_029844215.1 of Przewalskia tangutica. Taxonomy (NCBI): domain Eukaryota; kingdom Viridiplantae; phylum Streptophyta; class Magnoliopsida; order Solanales; family Solanaceae; genus Przewalskia; species Przewalskia tangutica. Next base: position 13,637,953 of record CM056733.1, on the reverse strand, counting down.
GAATTAACTCACTTGTTGTTAAAGAAAGGTTAAAAGAATGATTTATTCTTATAAGGTAGACAAAGATTTCTTGACTTGAAAAGGTATAGGATACTTGATTTGGAAAGTGTAGATTCCTTGAGCTATTCTAAAGTTAAGAAACTTGTTTTCTAAAGTTAAGAGACTTGAAGTATTTTGAAAGTTAAGTGTTATACCCCGTATTTCCAGAGTATGTACGTGAGGACGTACGTACGAAAGTTTAAGCCTTAAGATAGGCAAGGGTCGAAATTTGTGCACAACCCCCGAAAAGAATCGTTTTCCGACGAAACGTTTTCCAAACTTTGCGAAGGGAAAATTACGGCTGTGACGTTTATTATTTTTGCGGATTTTTCCGAGAGATGAAATATTTTGGACCAACGAGAGGGCGACACTTGTCACCCTCAAATTGGCGGATTTATGGGCGTCAATTGGACGATTTCAAGCCTTGGAGTTGGTAGGATATTTTGTGATATTTTGTGTGGTAGATAGATAAGGTGGGACCCACACACACTTGTCCAAATCCTCACCCTACACTTGCCCACCACTTGTCTTAATCTTGGCCATTGATTGGCCTATAAATACCCCCCTTTGTTGAAGACTTCTTCATCCACAACACAAACTATCTAAGGCTTGAAAAATCCTTCCCTCCCTTGTAGTGAAGCTCTCGTCCAAAGAGCTCCCCCTCCCCCTTTGTGAGGCCTTTTGGCCGAGAGGTACCCCCCCTTCCTAGTGGTGCTAGCCGAGAGTACCCCCCCTACCTTGAGTTGTTTTCGTAAAATACACCCCCCCTTGGTAGAAAAGTATTCTCCAAGTATTGTTACTATTCCAAAATACCTTGGCCCAAATACCTTGTAGTATTCCAAGGTTACACCTATACTAAAAGCCCAGAAATACTATTATACTTCCCTTCAGTCACAAAAACAAAACCCTAAGGAAAATCTTCATAGTCGGTTGAAGTATTAAGAAGATGTTGCGTAGAACTTCTAAGGGTTGTTTGGAGCGGGTTGGAGCGCCCAGAGTAGGAGCTAAACGTTGCTCAGGATCGACATTTAAACTTGGATAATTTTGGGCTTATCGAGGTAAATACTCTCGTCCTTCTATTGTAATTGGAAATTACATACTGTAGTAGTATAGAAATGGATATAAGACACATAGAAGGATATTACAGAAGAGAATTGAACTGTAATAGAAGGATATTACAGAAGAGAGTTGAACTGAGATCACATCAGAAGAATATTAAAGAAGAAGATTAAACTGTACTTACATAGGACTGTATTACAGTAGACTTGTGTAGCTTAACGGGTAGGTCAGTGCTGCCCGATTTTCCGTAGAATAGAGAACCCTATGCTTAGAATATTCTACAGAGTAGTCTAGACGTTGATAGACGTATATGCCTTTATAGGTTGAAAGTTTTGCGAGTAGCATGTTACTTGAAAGGTGGACAAGGCTAGCCGGGTTATAGCGGTGGAGCATTTTGCTATTAGTCGATAATCGTCGCGAGGTATGTGATTCTTCCTATCCTCTTGAGCATGATATTTTAAAAGGATATGTATAGTACGGTAGACGTACGTGTGTTAACTGAACATGGTTTTACTTCGATGTCTTTTGACTGAAGTTTTGAATAATAAAGAATCTTGAAGTATTTCAAAAGAATTAAGAATCGTTTTTGAAAGAAGAGTAATACTTGGTTTTAAAAGCTTAAGAGTTATACTAGCTTTATGGGAAGTTAGGTATAACGACTTAAGAGTGATAAAAGGAACGGTTTACTTAATTGTTTTATGAAAGCCTTGTATGGATTTCGGAAATGAGAATAAGTATCGAACAAACCACAAAGAACGCTAATAAAGAAATGTATTGACTAATAAAGTATTATTAAAACCGGTAGAAACCTCCATCCGCATAGAAGCTAGTGAGACAAAATGATATTACATTTCTAGATCATGGTGCTTTAATAAGATTGATTATGAACAAGAATAACCTACTCACATATAAGGCATATGTTGCTCAAATTGTTTTAAAAGAGAATTACGTTATTAAATGATTAAGACTATGAACTATGAAATCTTTCGAAAATAAGAGACGTGAATATTTGAAATTAGGCAAATTTGAACTTTGGAAAAGAATGTTGTAACTTGATTTTAAAAGGAGAAGTGTTTTGGTTTAAAAAGGGAAGTATGGAAGTTGTTTTGGTTTACTTAAAAATGTTAGTCACTCTATTTTTATAATACGGGCATCGGGTGACCTTTGTAAAAGAAATGGATCTTTTAAAAAAAAGAATTTAACGTACGTAGTACTTTGGGGTTAAAACCTGGACTTTGGCATAAGATGAAAGTACCTTGAGTTGTATGTAACTTGCCTATGTTTGCGTGTGATAGCCTTGTCGTGCTAGTATTGTATTTCTATACCACCGCGTCTCTCAATGGGGCGGTGATTTGTTATGATCTTACTTGGGCGTCGGCGGTGACGGAGGATTCCACGCGCGCGCCTATTGATAGTGTTATTCCATGGACTAGCTCTCAGCGAGGTTTTACCGATTCGGCCTTGGTATCCGGTGGTTGGCTTTTACTTGCCCGTCTCGTGGTGATTCGGCCTTGGTATCGGTAGTTAGCCTTCGATTTGCCCGTTCGGTTTAGTGGCGAAGTCTCGTGATCTGACGCGGTATCAGTAGTTAGCCCTCGACTTGCCGGTCGACGTGACACGGCTTTGGTATCGGTAGTTGGCTTCGTACTTGCCGTGTCGGCCGTGGCGGAGTCTCGTGATACGCCTTGGTATCTGGTAGTTAGCCCTCGTACTTGCCCGGTCATACGTGACACGGCTTTGAGTATCGGTAGTCGTCTTCGTACTTGCCGTGTCGAACCGTGGTTTGGTTGTATAGTATTGGTAGTACGGCTTTGGTATCCGGTAGTTGGCTTTCGTACTTGCCGGTCGATTGATGATCGGCTTTGGTATCTGGTAGTTAGCCCGTACTTGCCGTCACGGTTTTATGACTCAGTGGGACCTAGTGTTTATGTGTACTCCTTGGTGTTATTATATCATAGGCATCGCGATGAGGAAGGTATTCCACGGCATGATTGATGTTGAGGCGTGAGACCCATAGTTATATTTGAGTGATGACTTGGAGGCGTGAGTCACGACTTACGTATCGCTATTTATTGTGGATCGTAGTTTGATTATCATACATGTCTCGCTTTATATAAACTACTATGATTTCATTTACGATTTTCGATTTTACATACTTGGTACTGTTAGATCGACCTCCTTGGGGCTGCGTTCATGCCGCAGTAAAGGTACATCGGTTGTTGATCCTCGCCATAGGATCACAGCCAACAGATTAGGAAGCTCCGTTTCTCGGAGGCTTATCTTTTATAGTCCCCACATTGTAGGTACTTGTACATTCGGGGTATGGCGAGAGCTGTCGTCATGTTGTATAAAAACTCTTAGAGTGCAGAAATCTTGTTGTGGCGGGTTTGTAAGGATGTAACTGTTCAAACTTTGTATATATATACATGCCGAAAGACGACTTTCTCTCTGATAAAATGTGTCTCATTTTACATTTGATTCATGTCTTGTTTTTATGTTCCGCTGATTTCTCTGATGTATGACTACTTGGGTGCCCGGGTAAGGCACCAGTCACGGGTCGTGACAAAAGTGGTATCAGAGCAGTTAATCCTCGGAAAGTGTCTACAGACCGTATCTAGTAGAGTCTTGATTATCGGTGTGTTGTGCACCACACCAATAATCAGGAGGCTATAGGATATTTAGGATTGGTTTCCATTCTTCTCACTCTGAGATCGTGCCTTAGAGTTGCGTTATAAGTTGGACCCCTCTAACGTATTTCTTCCCGTACCAGTTATGCCTCCGTGTAAGGCAACCCGGGCCCAGAAGGGCAAGGCAGCCGAGAGAGCTGCGAGTAGAGCACAGAGGGTTACTAGGGCAGGCCCAATCATCACCTGGGGTGGTGCTTCATTCGGGGAGTTCGGCGACGCCGCCAGTCCCAACAGAGTCTAGCACAGCGGCAGCAGTTCCTACTGCGGCCATGATATATGAGCCTTCAGTTCCACGACCCGGAACAGAGAATATGGATTACAAAGGAATAAACCTGTTACTAGCTAGGATTTTAGCACCCAGAGAATGTAGAGTGCACCGATATATCACAGGTCTTGATGACTATCTAAAGAAAGGTTGTGCAAGAGTAGCTCTTCAGTCAGGCATGAGCATGGCCTGCGTACAGCCTTATGTACAGCAGGCCGAGAAACGTAGGGATCGACGGGTTAACCAAGATCGGCAAAAAAAAAAGAAGGGGCCAGAACAGCAGGGTCCTTTGGTAACTTTCGAGGCGGCCGCCTCAGCAGCAGGTTAGTTATGTACCTCCGCCAGTACAGAGTGGTCCCCCACAGTCTTCAGGGCGTCCAGGGTATTCAGGAGCAGGTCAGGGCTCCAAGGTTTTAGATTTTCAGGGGAGTAGGAGTGCTCGCCGGATGAGGTCACCCTTGTCTCAGTGTGGCCGTTGTGGAAAAATTCATAAGGGAGAGTGTCGTACTAATTTGGGAGATTGTTATGCTTGCGGCCAACAGGGCCATTTGGCGAGAGACTGTCCGACCAGAGGTAGCACTGGTGGGATAACACAGACTACGAGATCAGTTGCGGGTTCTTCACCTTCCATAGCTAGGCAGGATATTCATACACCGGCAGGCCACGACAGAGGTCGAGGTGGAAGTTCCCAGTTTTAGCGGTCCTTTGAACCGCCTATTTTCAGGTATATCCTTAACCCTCTAAAGACTGGTTTGTATTGATGTTATGATGATGTGTTAAGTGTTATGTTCGGATAGCTTTGTGTTAAAATGTGACTTAGAAGCCTGATTAGTGAAAAGGGTAAGTCTGGGGATGAGAAAATGGTGGACCTTAGAATATTATACGTGGAGACCTTAGAGGCGAGACCATCTTGAGTAAAAGATTTATTTTTATGTTTAACCCTTATCGGAGTGCATAGTATACGTGAGATATATTGGTGTGATAAGTCCCTGGGTAGTGTGAAATGAAAGAGGGTAGTTGAGCTAAGAAGACCACTAGGTTTTCGTGACTTGATTAGTGAGATTGTTCCGGATCGGGAACAAGAGTTTTTGGTGCGATAGCGGGTCGGGTTGAGGACCAATCGCGGGTCAACCCGCGGCCTGTAATATGGTGGGGTCAGTTCGAGGTGGTCCCGCCAGGTGGTGGGGTCACGAGGGTGTTAGGCCCAAGTTTAGTTAACCAGCGTACGAGTTCGTGGATGCGTTCGACCAGTAGTCGGGCCGATGAGGTCAGCCCATCTTGTCTTTTAGTCAAGACCGTTTACTCGGCAGAGGGTTATGCGAGATGTTATATCGGGAAGGTTGTAAGGCTGCACGAGGTGCCTACTTTCACCTTATGTCAGGCAGTGGAGCCCAGGTTACGGCTATTTTCTTTTTCTGGAAGTTTTACCAGGCAGGGATAGGAACGCAGGTGAGTCTCAGTATTGCATTCACCCTCGGGCCAGCGTTTGGATTTCAGGGGTAGCTGTGAGGATTGTTGTCTCCTGTTGAGGAAGTGTTTTATAGCTACCATTTCAGTATTCGGATGTCGCCTTATGAAGCCTTGTAGGGGCGGAAGTGTAAGTTGCCGGTCGATTGGTTCGATGTTGGCAAGGTTCAGATAGTTGGTTCATACTTGTTCCAGCAGGCGGTGGGTAGGGTGAAGCTTATCCAGGAGAGATTATTGGCAGCTCAGAGTCAACAGAAGACGTGCGGATAATCGGCGACGACGCTTAGAGTTCAGGTTGACGGTGGGTCTTCTTGAAGGTACCACCCCGGAGAGGGTGTGACGAGTTTTGGAAAGCAGGGAAAACTTAACCCAAAATACTTTTGGGCATTTTCAGATTGGTTGTAGAATAGGCCAGGTTGCCTATAAGTTAGCATTGTCGTCCCACCGTAGAGGCAAGACGTCCGATCGCCGTGTTGCTAGGTTCGGAAAAGTATCGAGATCCATCAGTGTTCCCGATTAATGATGACCAAGTTGGAGGTAGTAACCGAGATTTTGGAACCGGCGATGGCAAATGTGGTAAGTTATGAGAAAGAGTTCGAGTATACGAGGAGGGTACGACGAGTAAGGGAAGAAGTGGACATGTGTTAAGAGAATAGAAGTGAAGGTGCGAAGGGAGTATATTTTAGACCTTGGGTGGAAGCTTTTGTGATGCTAGAGGTGATTCCTCGTAGACTTGGATTAAGTATTGGCGCGTGTGTTGTTTTGTGGCCAGATGTGGCATTGGCAACTTGTTTATGTTAAGAGAAACGTTATCGTTATATGTCTTGAGAAGGAACATTCGGGACGAATGTTTCTAAGGAGGAGAGAATGTTATACCCCGTATTTCCAGAGTATGTACGTGAGGACGTACGTACGAAAGTTTAAGCCTTAAGATAGGGAAGGGTCGAAATTCGTGCACAACCCCTGAAAAGAATCGTTTTCCGACGAAACGTTTTCCAAACTTTGCGAAAGGAAAATTACGGCTGTGACGTTTATTATTTTTGCGGATTTTTCCGAGAGATGAAATATTTTGGACCAACGAGAGGGCGACACTTGTCACCCTCAAATTGGCGGATTTATGGGCGTCAATTGGACGATTTCAAGCCTTGGAGTTGGTAGGATATTTTGTGATATTTTGTGTGGTAGATAGATAAGGTGGGACCCACACAAACTTGTCCAAATCCTCACCCTACACTTGCCCACTACTTGTCTTAATCTTGGCCATTGATTGGCCTATAAATACCCCCCTTTGTTGAAGACTTCTTCATCCACAACACAAACTTTCTAAGTCTTGAAAAATCCTTCCCTCCCTTGTAGTGAAGCTCTCGTCCAAAGAGCTCCCCCTCCCCCTTTGTGAGGCCTTTTGGCCGAGAGGTACCCCCCCCCCTTCTTAGTGGTGCTAGCCGAGAGTACCCCCCCTACCTTGAGTTGTTTTCGTAAAATACACCCCCCCCCCTTGGTAGAAAAGTATTCTCCAAGTATTGTTACTATTCCAAAATACCTTGGCCCAAATACCTTGTAGTATTCCAAGGTTACACCTATACTAAAAGCCCATAAATACTATTATACTTCCCTTCAGTCACAAAAACAAAACCCTAAGGAAAATCTTCATAGTCGGTTGAAGTATTAAGAAGATGTTGCGTAGAACTTCTAAGGGTTGTTTGGAGCGGGTTGGAGCGCCCAGAGTAGGAGCTAAACGTTGCTCAGGATCGACATTTAAACTTGGATAATTTTGGGCTTATTGAGGTAAATACTCTCGTCCTTCTATTGTAATTGAAAATTACATACTGTAGTAGTATAGAAATGGATATAAGACACATAGAAGGATATTACAGAAGAGAATTGAACTGTAATAGAAGGATATTACAGAAGAGAATTGAACTGAGATCACATCAGAAGAATATTAAAGAAGAAGATTAAACTGTACTTACATAGGACTGTATTACAGTAGACTTGTGTAGCTTAACGGGTAGGGAAGTGCTGCCCGATTTTCCGTAGAATAGAGAACCCTCTGCTTAGAATATTCTACAGAGTAGTCTAGACATTGATAGACGTATATGCCTTTATAGGTTGAAAGTTCTGCGAGTAGCATGTTACTTGAAAGGTGGACAAGGATAGCCGGGTTATAGCGGTGGAGCATTTTGCTATTAGTCGATAATCGTCGCGAGGTATGTGATTCTTCCTATCCTCTTGAGCATGATATTTTAAAAGGATATGTATAGTACGGTAGACGTACGTGTGTTAACTGGACATGGTTTTACTTCGATGTCTTTTGACTGGAGTTTTGAATAATAAAGAATCTTGAAGTATTTCAAAAGAATTAAGAATCGTTTTTGAAAGAAGAGTAATACTTGGTTTTAAAAGCTTAAGAGTTATACTAGCTTTATGGGAAGTTAGGTATAACGACTTAAGAGTGATAAAAGGAACGGTTTACTTAATTGTTTTATGAAAGCCTTGTATGGATTTCGGAAATGAGAATAAGTATCGAACAAACCACAGCAGCGCTAATAAAGAGAAGTGTATTGACTAATAAAGTATTATTAAAACCAGTAGAAACCTCCATCTGCATAGAAGCTAAGATGAGACAAAATGATATTACATTTCCTAGATCATGGCTGCTTTAATAAGATTGATTATGAACAAGAATAACCTACTCACATATAAGGCATATGTTGCTCAAATTGTTTTAAAAGAGAATTACGTTATTAAATGATTAAGACTATGAACTATGAAATCTTTCGAAAATAAGAGACGTGAATATTTGAAATTAGGCAAATTTGAACTTTGGAAAAGAATGTTGTAACTTGATTTTAAAAGGAGAAGTGTTTTGGTTTAAAAAGGGAAGTATGGAAGTTGTTTTGGTTTACTTAAAAATGTTAGTCACTCTATTTTTATAATACGGGCATCGGGTGACCTTTGTAAAAGAAATGGATCTTTTAAAAAAGAATTTAACGTACGTAGTACTTTGGGGTTAAAACCTGGACTTTGGCATAAAATGAAAGTACCTTGAGTTGTGTGTAACTTGCCTATGTTTGCGTGTGATAGCCTTGTCGTGCTAGTATTGTATTTCTATACCACCGCGTCTCTCAATGGAGGGCCGGCTGATTTGTTATGATCTTACTTGGACGTACCGGCAGTGACGGAGGATTCCACGGGTGCGCTCCTGTTGATAGTGTTATTCCATGGACTAGCTCTCCATGAGGTTTTACTGATTCGGCCTTGGTATCTGGTGGTTGGCTTTCGTACTTGCCCCGTCTCGTGGCTGATTCGGCCTTGGTATCTGGTAGTTAGCCTTCGCACTTGCCCCGTTCAGTTTAGTGGTGAAGTCTCGTGATACGGCCTTGGTATCTGGTAGTTAGCCCTCGATTGCCGCCGGCCATTCGTGACACGGCTTTGGTATCCGGTAGTTGGCTTCGTACTTGCCGTGTCGGCCGTGGCGGAGTCTCGTGATCTGCCTTGGTATCGGTAGTTAGCCTCGTACTTGCCGGCCACTACGTGACACGGCTTTGGTATCGGTAGTCGGCTTCGTACTTGCCGTGTCGAACCGTGGTTTGGTTGTATAGTATTGTTAGTACGACTTTGGTATCTGGTAGTTGGCTTTCGTACTTGCCCCGGTCAGTTGATGATGCGGCTTTGGTATCTGGTAGTTAGCCTTCGTACTTGCCCCGTACGGTTTTATGACTCAGGTGGGACCTAGTGTTTATGTGTACTCCTTGGTGTTATTATATCATAGACTGCCGGCAGTGAGGAAGGTATTCCACGGGCATGATTGATGTTGAGGGCGTGAGACCCATAGTTATATTTGAGTGATGACTTGGAGGGCGTGAGTCCCTGACTTACGTGACTGCTTATTTATTGTGGACTGTAGTTTGGTTATCATACATGTCTCCTGCTTTATATAGACTACTATGATTTCATTCTGATTTTTGATTTCACATACTTGGTACTGTTATCGACCTCCTTGAGGCTGCGTTCACGCCGCAGTAAAGGTACATCGGTTGTTGATCCTCGCTCATAGGATCACGATTCGTATTAGGAAGCTCCGTTTCTCCGGAGGCTTATCTTTAGTATAGTCCACATCCTGTAGGTACTTGTACATCTGGGGTATGGCGGGGCCACTGTCCCGTCATGTTGTATAAAAACTCTTAAGTGCATGAATCTTGTTGTGGGCAGGGTTTGTAAGGATGTAACTGTTCAAACTTTGTATATATATGCATGCCGAAAGACGACTTTCTCTCTGATAAAATGTGTCTCATTTTACATTTGATTCATGTCTTGTTTTTATGTTCCGCTGATTTCTCTGATGTATGACTACTTGGATGCCCGGGTAAGGCACCAGTCACGGGCTCCGGAACGGGTCGTGACATTAAGAAACTTGATTTGAAAGTATAAGTCTCTTGGTCATAAAAGAATGAATTTGTCTAAGACATAAAGAGTTATAACAACTTTATGGGGAGTTAGTTATGACGGCTTTATGAAAGGATAAGGATGTCTTAGTTTCTAAAGCCTAAAGTTAGTATAACGACTTTATGGGAAGTTGGTTATAACAACTTTATGGAAGGTTGAAGGAATGGTTTTCTCGAGTAAGGTAAACAAAGATTAATGACTTGAGATAAAGAAGGGCAATTTGATTTAAAGGCATCAATTGCTTAAAATTTAAAGTAAGGGTCACTTGATTAGAAGCCTAAAAGTACAATTCTAAGTGTAGTGACGTATGTGAAATGTAGATTAGCCTTGATACTACGAGTGTTAGTATCTTGGGGTTTTATATGAAAGTGCCTTGAGGTTATAAAATGAGATCCATTTGGTATGTTAATGAAAATCTAAAGATTTTATGAACTTGCCTATACTCGCTTGTGATAGCCTTGGAGTGCAAGTATTGTGTTGATACGCTGCCGTGACTCTCAGTTGGAGGGTCGGCTGTCTTGTTGTGAAATTATTTGTACGTACCGACAGTGATGGAGGATTCCACGGGTATGCTTCCATTGTGATTGATCCATGGACATGCTTGCGATGGAGGATTCCGGGGCATGCTACCATGATGTGGGTTAAATTCCCGGATACGATTATTACTCCATGGATTAGCTCTCCATGAAGACATGTACCCGAGACGATGAATTCCACGGGCATGAGATATATATATATATGTATTGTATGTGTGTACGCCGACAGTGAGGTAGGATGCCACAGGCGCGTCACATGTTTACATTTTATAATTTCGGTTGTCGACAGTGATGGAGGATTCCACGGACATGAGATATATATATATATATATATATATAGATATATATATATATATATATATATATATATATATATATTGTATGTGTGTAAGCCGACAGTGAGGTAGGATGCCACGGGCGCGTCACATGTTTACATTTTACAATTTCGGCTGTCGGCAGTGATGGAGGATCCCACGGGCAGGAGATATATATATATATATATGCTTTGTATGTGTGTACGCCGACAGTGAGGTAGGATGCCACGGGCGCATCACATGGTTATATTTTACGCTTGCGGCTGTCGGCAGTGATAGGGAATCCCACGGGCACGCTTTGGTATTTGAGGACTTGTGTCCCTAGCTATGGTGTGACTACTGTTCATATGATGAAATAGTCTTTAAAAGGTATTGTGACTTGCTTGAAAAGTAAATATGACTTGATACTACAGTTATTAGTATCTTGGAAGTTTTATATGAAAAATAGTCAATTAAAAGAATAAAAGTACGTAGTACTTTGGGTTAAATTCCCGGATTTTATAATGACATGATAATGTCTTAAGTAAACTAAAATGGGAGTGTATATGAACAAAACTAATAAGAAGTTAGGGAATTTCTTAACTTGCTTATGTTATGTATGATAAACCGGTAGTGTTTATGTTATGTACGATAAGCCGGTAGTGCTTATGTTATGTACGATAAGCCGGTAGTGCTTATGTTATGTATGATAAGCCGGTAGTGCTTATGTTATGTATGATAGCCGGTTGTGCTAGGTTATGTTATTCTTTCGGGGTAAACCCCCGGGTTACTACTTATTCCATGGATTTGCTACCCATGATGCGAGTGCGGTGTTTGTACTCATTGCGGGCCCACCGGGCCCATGCGGGTGAAATAGTCCTATGCAGGTGAAATAGTCCCATGCGAGGAGGATGACCTCATTGAGGGTCCACAGGACCTATGCGGGTGAAATAGTCTCATGTGGGGCGGATGACCTCATTGCGGGTCCACAGGACCTATGCGGGTGAAATAGTCCCAAGAGTAGGATTGCTTAATGATACTACGGGCGGGTGGCCCTACTTTGATCATGAGCCTCCTATTTTTATGCAGTAAGGTATACTCTTGTTTACTCTCATTGTTAGTAAGGCACAGTGTACTGTTATTTGAGTTATCATACATGTCTCCAGCTTTATTTTAGACTTTATGATTTCATTACAAAGATTTCGCTTCACATACTTGGTACATGCCAGATCGACTCCTTCGGGCCGCGTTCATGCCGCAGTTGAGGTACATGTTGGCCGATCCGCACTCAGATCATCGTCGATTCTTGAAAGCTCCATTTCTCGGAGGCTTTGTCTTTTAGTGCGGTTCCTCGAGGTTGTAGATTTATGTACATTCGGTGGTATGGCGGGCCTGTCCCATCACGATTGTTATGTCAAACTCTTAGAAGTGCGTAGTCATATCTTGTGGGTCACTTTGGAAAAAAGATGAAATCTTGCTTTTGGATTTGTATATATATCCAGGGAGGTAGCCTTATCGGCTAACCTATTATTTATTCTTGTTAAGTTTATGTATGTTTCGCTGATTATCTCTGATGTATACTGTAAGGTGCCGGGTAGGGCACGATCCACGAGCCCGGAGTCGTGGCGGTGTATTGGGCTTTATCGGATCATTCGCGAGTAGGCCAAGTTGCACATGAGTTGGACTACCGCGAACTTGGAAGCGATACATCGGTTTTCATGTATCCATGTTGCGGAAGTGTATTGGTGACCCTTCCAGAGTTTTCCCTGTGGACGATGTCCAGGTGCCTGAGGAGTTGTCCTATGAGGAGAATCCCGTGACCATATTGGATCGCCAAGTCAGGAGGCTGCGGACTAAGGATGTTGCGTCCGTCAAGGTGTTGTGGCGGAACAACAATAGAGAGGAAATGACTTGGGAGGCAGATGACGAGATGAAGAAGAAGTATCCTCATCTGTTCCCTGTGCCTTCAGGTAATTCAATCTAACTCCCTTAGTTGATCATAGTAATTGTAAACTGTATATGCGTGGTTATTTGTGGCCATGTGTGGCATCTGTTGGGTTGCTGAATATAGATGGTTAGACACAATTATGAAGGAGGCTCTGTCTAAATTTCTAGAACCTAAGACATATTATGAACATTCGAGGATGAATGTTTCTAAGAGGGGAAGAATGTTACACCTCGTGTTTTTAAGATGATAATTAAGAACGTCATTAAGAATAAAGGTTCGAATTTTTGGAAATTAAGTATATTCGTTCATGCTTATACGGAATAATTTTGGTAATAACGAATGTGACGCCGGAAAATTCTTTAAGGATAGTTGTTTATATATATATATATCCCGTTATGAATTAGCAATGTATGTAAGTTACGACAATGAGAATACGAGACCTTATGAAATTCTTGGGAATTAAAGGAAACGGAAGTAAGATTAGAAGAGGTGGAGCATAAGTCTAATTATTACTTGAGGGTTAACTAAGAAGACTAATAAGAAGTTTTGGACCAAAATGTAATAAGGGAAAGTTGAAATTTCTGATTTTTTATTAATCAACACTTCATCTTCTATTTCATTTCAAAACTCATTTTAACTCAACCCCTTCTCCTCTTCAAACCAAAGAAAGAAAGAAAACCAACCCCACTCCTCATAACCAAACTCAAGAATTGTATCAACTCAATTACAAGATTTATTCTTCTACAATCAATAGCAAATTTTTTTTTAAAAAGGGACAAAAACAATGGCCAAATCGGGCCACTGCCAACAGCCCTTAGTCTCGGTTTTGGCTAGGTTTTTGAACAAATTTGTGAATGAAAATCGTGTAGGAATGATGGAGTAACATCATAGATTGTTGCATGTTGATTTGGAATTAAAAAGGGGTGAAGTTGGGCAAGAAAAGAGCCAAAACAAGATGGAAATCATTGAGTCTTGGCCACGAGTCAAGGTAAGATTTTTCGGATTTTTGGATAAGTTTTTGAGAATAAAAACCCGTAAGGATGTTGGTATAACATTGTAGAATGTTTTCATGTTGGTTTGAAGTTGAAACGACGACCATTTAGCGAAGAAAAGCCGATGAAACCGCGGGTATCGCGGGCTGGGCAGTGAGCTCGGCTAGGGACTGTTTTGGTAGTTTAATTGAGGTAAAAATTCTTCCCTTAAGTTACAATTGAAGTGCATGTTGTTGTAGTTGAAGTATTGAGTTATGGTCGATAATTGCATGTTGGAAATTGGAAGGAAAGCTTAATGTTAATGCACTTGTGATATAGAATTGTTGAATTAGAGAATTGTAATATGTTAGGGCTAACCTTTATAAAATTGTTGAGCACGATTGTCCCGCCTAAAGGGTCGTTCTTGTTAGATTATAACATAAGTTATGATATTGTAAATACGTTGCGATAATCGTCAATACATATTTTAAAAGAGGTTAAAAGTACAAGTAAAGTAATATGTTGCAAACTAGAAGACTTGAACTCTTGTTACTAATTGATAGACTTGGTGGATTGCCTTAATGGACTATTTCTTTTATTATTATGAATTAAGAGTTGGTGGAATATGACAGATAAGTGGTTTAATCACCTAAATCGTTGTTGGGATTAAATTCCATAAATGTGAGAAGAAATGTTGTATAGATGGTATGTGCCAAGTATATGGGCTATTATGGTCATACTCCTAAGTAATGACTATTGATTGGTTGGTTGGATTGTTGGTTTGAATTGGATTGTTAGTTGGAGTTGAATTGTTGGTTGATTTGGATTATTGGTAAAATTGTGGATACGCACATAAACAAAGGAAATGCTGCCCAAATTTTTACAGGAATAAGGTAGCCTTTAATCATATAACTTACATTAGAAATCATAGAATTGACGAGCGTGTTATTCCTTATTATAGGTTGAAGTACTAGATGAGGAATACCTTAATATCGAGTTGATTAGTTCGCCTAAGAGGTATGTGAGACCTTTCCTTCTTTCTTTTGACATTTATGAAAGTACGGTGGACGTACTTAACTCCTACCAGTTCAGTTTTAAAAATGATTATTTACTAGTGATTATGATTTCAGTAACAAAGTTTATGGTAATAATTTTCTGAGAGTCACATAATGATTTTAATTGCATACAGTTGCTCATGATATCTAATCGTGCTAAGTGTTACTATTTCACTATACTGAGTCCCGGGCCAGGTCATGTTCGTGCGCAGCCATGCATCATTCATCGAGTCCCTCACTAGAGGGCCGAGACACGTTATATATATATATATATATATATATACAGATTACATTGAGTTCCTCCTTAGAGGGCCGAGACACGCTACGCGCGCAGATACAGATTCCATCGAGTCCCTCCATAGAGGGCCGAGACATGTTATATAGTTTTATATACAGACATGAGCATGATGATTTATGATTCAGTATACATGATATGATTTTCAAACATGATACTCAGTTTTATGAAATTTGATGACTCTCTGTTTTACTTGGTACAGTTGTTAATCAGTTTTTAGTATTTTATGTTTTACATACTCAGTACATTATTTCGTACTGACCCCCCTTTCCTCAGGGGGCTGTGTTCATGCCCGCAGGTTCAGGTGTTCAGATAGGTGACCCTCCAGTTTATGATTTATGTACAACAGTTGGAGAGCTCCTTTGTTCCGGAGCCAGCTATTTTGGTACAGACCTTTATCTTTCAGACTTATGCATATTTTGGGCACGACGGGGTCCTGTCCCATCATATGTCGATGTGCACTCTTAAGTGCAGAGCGGTTGTGGGTTGGACGTTTGTACCTTGTTTTGGGTTTTGATGTTGTTATCTAGTGGCAGCCTTGCCGGCTTGCTTATTTTGATTATGCCTTTGTGCACGTGATGTTGGTTGGTGGCTGCCTAGTCGGCTAGCCTATTATGACTATTGTTTTGTTGTTGTTTTGGCAGCCTGGTCGGCTCGCCCATTTTAGGGATATGTTGTAAAAGCAGCGTTGTGCTGCTGAAATTTCTATAAATCTCTGTATTAGATAAATTAAGAGTGACAAGTCAGCAAGGACGTCCAATTAGGATGCTTAGTCGCGGCCCGTCGGGTCGGGTAGTGACACATATACTTTTTGAAAACAAGGCAAGGATACAAAAATGAAATCGAATTCATTTTTAACCATGTACGTCCACCGTACTATACATTTATAAAACTCATGCTCAAGAAGATAGGGAAAGTTCCACATACCTCTTCGACTCAATCCACTTACCAAGTTGAATACTCCGCGCGTAGAATGTCAACCTATAATGACCATAATACGCCTATCAACTTCTAGATTTCAACGTAGAATATTTCTAAGTATAAAGCTTCCTATTCTACGGAAAATTGGGCAGCACTTCCTTTGTTTCAACGTACTTTTCCACCTTTTTCAAGGCCCAAAAATCAATAACTAAATGCCACATTTAAGGCTCAACAATCAGTTAATCAAAGGGGATTACACGCCTAGCCGGACGTGTAAAATTCTGCCCTACAATCAATATAAAATTGTCCATTAATCCAAAGCCATATTCTGCTACAATGTACCACAACAATATCAATTCTCTTTCAATTTCCTTTTCAATCCAAGTTGTTATTCTAATATGTTATATACCCTATAACAATTATAACAACTATAAATCCTTTCTTTCTTAACATGCGACGATTGTAACTATCGACCAAATTGATTACAACATAAATGACTAACTTGCCCATTTTCGGTTTTTAACATGTCGACATGATACAAATCTTTTCAAACCTCAATCTATATACCACACGCTCATTTATCAACTACTATAACATGTAATCTTTAATCACATTAAGAAGACGAAGATTTTACCTCAATGAGCCCAATATATAATCCAAGATTAAAGTCGATCCTAGAAACTTTTAGTTCATTTTCTTACGTTCCAATCCTCTCCAAGCACTCCTTAGAAGCTTATAAATAACTCCTCTTCAATTTACAATCCAACTTATGAAGAACACCCTAGGGTTTCACGTTGCGACTAACGTAAAAACGTAGTTTTTCTGGGATCTTTGTATTGAGATATCCTTAGAATACCTTTAGGAACCTTGGGTTTGAATATTGAGATTTATGATCCACAATTGCAAAAATTTTGTGTGGGAGAAGGGTCATTGTCGAGAGCCCTCTAACTTGAACAATAAGTTCTTGATTTTTTCTAAGTATGGAAAAAGTCTTGCACTAGTATAGGATATATACTACAACCAAGGGCTTAGATTAAAACACTTGTGTGGATGAGATGTGGTCAACAAAATCAAGCCAAGTGGCTTCTTGACCTTGCTCATAATTTTCACCCCACATGGGCATGTGGAGGGTGACACGTGTTGCCCTCCGGTTGGTCTAAAATATTTCATCTCTCGAAATTCCGATAAATTCTATAAGTCTCAAATATCAAATTCGGGAACTCAATTCTCATTAACGAACAAATTTTCCTTCCCGAGGCTCGAAATCATATTCCGTAGGAGAAATCTTTCTTTCGTTTCGATCTTAAAGTCGTACTTTCTCACGTACGTTCTCTTAAACATGTCCTGGAATTACGGGGTGTAACATTCTTCCCCCCTTAAAAACATTCGTCCCCGAATGTTCTTTCGAGGCTCCATCTAAACAGATGACGACATAGTTCCCTTTAACTATACCTTGCATAATCACATATGCCACATAATAATACTTAAGCAAAAACGTCAATCTAACATTGACTAGTAGGGAAGCGAATTTCCTGTAGGTGTAGAGAACAAGTGTGGGTACTCTTCCTCATGTCCTCCTCGGCTCCCCAAATCATCTTCTCTTTCAATATCATTCCGCCACAAGACTCTGACGGAAGCCACGTCCCTAGTCCGTAGTCGTCTGACCTGGCGATCAAGTATCGCTAAGGGACTCTCCTCAAACGATAATCCCTCTGTCACCCAGACATCACTTAACTGGGAAAACTCTGGATGGATCTCTGATACTCTTCCGTAACATAAAAACATGGAAGACCGGATGTACTGCCTCCCAAGTCGGACGGCAGTGCTAACTCATAGGCAACCTGGCCTACTCTACAGACGATCTTGATAAGGCCCAATGTATTTTGGGCTAAGTTTCCCCTTCTTTCCAAATTTCATCACACCCTTCACGGGGGATACCTTCAAGAAGACCCAGTCGTCAACCTTTGACTCCAAGTGTCGACGTCGATCATCTGCATAAGACTTCTGTCGACTCTGAGCTGCTAATAACCTCTCCTGGATAAGCTTCACCTTATCCACATCCTGCTGAATCAAGTTTGGGCCAACTACCTGAACCTCGCCAACATCGAATCAACTGATCAGCGACCTACACTTTCGCCCATACAAAGCCTCATAATGCGCCATCCGAATACTGGAATGGTAGATGTTATAATACGTAAACTCAACAAGAGGCAAATGACCCTCATAGCTACCCCTGAAATCAATAACACAGGCCCGCAACATATCCTCAAAGGTCTGGATAACATGCCCTGCCTGTCCGTCGGTCTGAGGGTGAAATGCAACCCTGAGACTCACCTGTGTCCCCAATCCCTTTTGGAAAAACCTCCAGAAGTTAGCCGTAAACTGGGCTCATCTGTCTGTCATAAATAAATGTAGGAACCCCGTGCAGTCTCATAATCTTCCTGATATATAATCTCGCATAATCCTTAATTTCCTCCACACAATACTTTTCCCACGGTTATCTAAAATTGTAACCTATGGAATGATGACACTGAAGATCTTACCAGTCTCACATCCATCGCCTAATAACCTGGGTACACATAACCCCACAGTACATAAAACTATCCTTTTTAGTGGGGGAGAGAGCTTATCTCCCTTTCATAATCTTGAGACAACAGGTTAACTAAGCCGTTTTATACTCATGTTAAGGTAATATAAACACTCAACCCCAATATAGAACCCTTCTACCTTTCGGTGACAAGATTGACTATAAAGGAGGATTAAGAGCAATAACCTATTAAGCTACACAAGTATCGGGGTACTTTCGTCCACAATTTAACCTATGTTTATTCAACTATAACATATTCACAATATCCCCTTTCAGCTTTAGATTGGAAATCATATAGGTTACGATAATTAGTGATCAATTAATTACCAAGCAATCAAGACAAATATTGAATAAATCTCAACAATAATAAGAAGAAACCAAAACATGCATTAATTCATAAGAATGAGTTTTAAGTGATTCGATATGGAAAGCCCTAAATTAAGTTAGTTCCTAGCCATAGGACATGCCAAGAACTAAACTAACATCCAACATAAACTAAAAGGAAATAAAATAAAGAACAAAGAAATTACACAAAAGTAGTCTCCAATCTTGATCTCCAAGGTGTGATGAATTGGCAAAAGTGAGAACTCCTATTCTGACCTAGGAAGGTCCTTTTTATAGTCTCAAAAACGTTCCCAAACTTTTCCTTCTTGGCCTTGGTCCATTCCCATTCGGATTTGGCAGAATTCCCGCCTTGGCGCCGCGGCCAAGAATCGGCGCGCTGCAAACTCTGCGACTCTGCGTACTTTGGGCGTCGTGGCGCTCGATCTTTTGGTTGGGCGCCGCGCAAAAACTTGATGCGCGATTTATGCACACACTAAATGCAAGTGCACGTGTCGTGACAACTAATATAGTCTAGAAGACCGAGTTATCGTCCTCAGGGATTAGTGTCCAATTATCAACCTCTATTCTATGGTATCTATTTGGTAACCGATAATTGATGAATTGTTTATAGCTATAACTATAGATGCTAACTAAATTACTTTATTTAACTTCAGATATGGTGGAAATAGGGCTTCCAAATCTCTTCAACTATCCGCTCATCTTACTTGTTAATACAATTAATTATGGTTCTTCTTCTATTTTGAGACAGCAGGTTAACTAAGCCATTTTATACTCCTGTTAAGGTAATATAAACACTCAACCCCAATATAGAACCCTTCTACCTTTCGGTGACAAGATTGACTATAAAGGAGGATTAAGAGTAATAACCTATTAAGCTACACAAGTATCGGGGTACTTTCGTCCACGATTTAACCTATGTTTATTCAACTATAGCATATTCACAATCTCCCCTTTCGGCTTTCGATTGGAAATCATATAGGTTATGATAATTAGTGATCAATTAATTACCAAGCAATCAAGACAAATATTGAATAAATCTCAACAATAATAAGAAACCAAAACATGCATTAATTCATAAGAATGAGTTTCAAGTGATTCGATATGGAAAGTCCTAAATTAAGTTAGTTCCTAGCCATAGGCATGCAAGAACTAAACTAACATCCAACATAAACTAAAAGGAAATAAAATAAAGAACAAAGAAATTACACAAAAGTAGTCTCCAATCTTGATCTCCAAGGTGTGATGAATTGGCAAAAGTGGGAACTCCTATTCTGACCTAGGAAGGTCCTTTTTATAGTCTCAAAAACGTTCCCAAACTTTTCCTTCTTGGCCTTGGCCCATTCCGTTCGGTTGGCGGAATTCCGCCTTGGCGCCAGCCAAGCTGGCGCGGCGCCGAAACTCCTGCAGCTCTCTGTACTTTGGGCGTCGTGGCGCTCTGATGCTGCTGGTTGGAGGCGCCGCGCAAAAACTTGATGCGCGATTTATGCACACACTAAACGCAAGTGCACGTGTCGGGATAAGTAATATAGTCTAGAAGACCGAGTTATCGTCCTCAGGGATTAATGTCCAATTATCAACCTCTATTCTATGGTATCTATTTGGTAACCGATAATTGATGAATTGTTTATAGATATAATTATAGATTCTAACTAAATTACTTTATTTAACTTCATATATGGTGGAAATAGGGCTTCCAAATCTCTTCAACTATCCGCTCATCTTACTTGTTAATACAATTAATTATGGTTCTTCTTCTATTTTGAGACAGCAGGTTAACTAAGCCATTTTATACTCCTGTTAAGGTAATATAAACACTCAACCCCAATATAGAACCCTTCTACCTTTCGGTGACAAGATTGACTATAAAGGAGGATTAAGAGTAATAACCTATTAAGCTACACAAGTATCGGGGTACTTTCGTCCACGATTTAACCTATGTTTATTCAACTATAGCATATTCACAATCTCCCATTTCGGCTTTCGATTGGAAATCATATAGGTTATGATAATTAGTGATCAATTAATTACCAAGAAATCAAGACAAATATTGAATAAATCTCAACAATAATAAGAAGAAATCCAAACATGCATTAATTCATAAGAATGAGTTTCAAGTGATTTGATATGAAAAGTCCTAAATTAAGTTAGTTCCTAGACATAGGCATGCCAAGAACTAATGTGCCACTTTAAACCATTATGACTCAAAAGAAAGAAAATATATCCTAAGACGATACGTATTTGTACAAAAATGGGCAAAAGACTAACTAAAAATGACTCAAAAAGTGTATATAAAATACACCGATCAATAACCTCCATACTGATTCTGGCCTCCGATCTTTGGAGTTACAAAATCGAACAATATAAGGCCATTTCCGGCTCTCACGACCCGACTCCGGTGGAACGCATGCACGAACCCGTAAAACAATTAACTAGACTTGGGTCTTGTACCCTCGTGACTCTGTCACGTAGCGGGACTACTACCAATTGATCCCACTCTATTTCAGGCTATGGGGCGACCCGTAATAGGTCCTCAACCCGACCCACCGTCACACTTAACTCTTACCCTTAGCATGAATTAAATCTTATTGCCCGAGAAGGCCTTATATCCTAAGGTCTCGGCGATTATCAAAATTCTTAGGCTCGCAATTTCCATGCTCCAAGCCTACCTTATCAGTCCCCCCGTAAACGGGTACAATAACTTCTCATAATACCATAATCGTGTTGTCTTGATCACAACCATTACTGACTCCATACGGATCTCATCCGTACAATCCTTTTAAGCATACCACGTAGCTTAATTTACTAACATAGTCTTCCATTAAGTCCCTTAATATGATTTCTTAAGGGTTCATTACATTCTTAGACAGCTCATCATCTCCTAATTATTTCAAATTAGCTCGTAAAACCTTGATGAGAATTCATTAAACTGTTTCATACCTTCCCGATATCTATTTAGTCCTTACCAACTCTTGATAATCTAAAATCATTCTAGGCAACACGCGTCTGACCCTCATACATAAATCTGTATAGATGTATGTCATTATACCAACTATAAAACAAATATTACCAACCTGGATACGCAATCCACATAATCATTCCTGGGTCACTGCTGCCTTTCTCATAGCTGCAATCAACATAACTCGTTAGGGAGAGACGACCCTAACAACACAGCTCTATCGCACGATCTCAGAGTGAGAAGAATGGAAACCAATTGTTGTACGACATATGTATTATCAGGTCGCGTGAACGTAAGACATTGAAGGGCGCCTGCAAGACTACGATAGCGGGTCAGATCCTCATAGGGAGAGCCAGCTGCAGCACCCAACTTGAGTTTAGTATCAACTGGAGTAGAAGTGGACTTACAGGATGACATCTCAGCCCTCTCAATGATTCTGCTGCATACTTTCTCTGTGATAAGAACAATCCACCTGCATGACGAGTGACAACAATCCCCAAAAAATAACTCAATGGGCCTAAGTCTTTCATGACAAACTCAGAACTGAGCATTGTCATAATAGACTTTCGCAAAGCATCAGAAGAGGCAGTCAAGATAATATCATCCACATATAATAAAATATAAGCCATGAAAGAACCCCGACGATATATGAATAATGAATTATCAGACCTGCTGTGAGAGAACCTAATAGTCGAAATATAATCAGAAAACCTCTTATACCAAGCCTGTGGAGACTGCTTAAGCCCATAAAAGGAATTCTTCAATAAACAGACATGATGAGGATATCTAGTATCTCTAAACCCCAAGGGTTGATGCATATAGACTGTCTCCTTGAGATCACCATGTAGGAATGCATTCTTCACGTCTAGGACAGAGCCAAGCTGAGTACAGTGCGAATGGTAGCCGACTTGACCACCGGGCTTAACGTCTCACCACAATCGACATCAACCTGCTGAGTCTTACCATCACCTACAAGTCGAGTCTTATGTCTTGCAAAAGAACCGTCAGAATTATCCTTTTGAGAAAAAATCCACATAGACCGAATAATATTAACACCTGATAGACGGGGTACTAACTCCCACGTCTTATTATCAATAAGAACATTATATTCATCGGTCCTGACAATTTTTCAATTAGGGTCATTTAAGGCAGACACAAGATTACGGGGTAAGGGTGGTTTAAGAATATTAGAATTCAAATTAAAATGTCTTTTTAGTTTAAAAATACTCTGTTGACTGCGAGTGACTGGACCATGACTCGGGGCTGGATTGAGTGAATTTTAGGAATTTTCAGCAGGCAGTGGTGGGTGGACCGTCGGAGGCGCCGTGATCCAGGGCCGCGACACCTCCCCGAAGGGCCGCGGCGCCTCCCTAAAGGGTCACGACGCTGACGACGAAGGTAAATAAATTTGGCTACTGGATGGTTGGAGCCACGGCGCCTCCCCTAAGGGCCGCGTCGCTGATGACAGGTTGAGACCAGTATCCGAAAAATGATGGATAAGATAGGGTGATATATCATCCCAAAAATCATATGAACTAGGCACGATATTTTGAGAAAAAAGAGAGGAGCGGAAGCAAGGTAAAAATAACCTAGACTCTTGATACCGTGAAAGAATTAATCCCTTGATTATTCTTATTAATGAAAGGCACATATATACAAGTTACAATAGGAGAATCTCATTCCTACTTTACATCTAAAATCCTATTCTATATGGAGAATAACTATACAATTATGGTAATAGTACACTACTAATTAATGTACAAGACTAATAAATAAAACTATCATAAATGAATATACATTCTGGAAACTGTCGCAGCTGGGCCGCGGCTAGGGCTGTTACTGAGTCGAACCCTATCGAACTCTCACTGGGTTCGGCTCTGGTTCGAGATTATGCAAAGCTAGGGTTCGGCTCGGCTCGATCCGGTCGAATCTGAAAAATTAAGGTTCGATTCGGGTTCGACCAGTCGAACCGAACGTTCGGCGAATATTCGGATCCGAATTTCCAACAGTATGTAATTTTCTGTAATATCCTTCTATGTGTCTTATATTCATTTCTATACTACTACAGTATGTAATTTCCAATTACAATAGAAGGACAAGAGTATTTACCTCGATAAGCCCAAAATTATCCAAGTTTAAATGTCGATCCTGAGCAACGTTTAGCTCTACTGCTGGCGCTCAACGCTCCAAACAACCCTTAGAAGTTCTACGCAACTTCTTCTTAATACTTCAACCGACTATGAAGATTTTCCTTAGGGTTTCGTTTTTGTGACTGAA
Source organism: Przewalskia tangutica (assembly GCA_029844215.1). Taxonomy (NCBI): domain Eukaryota; kingdom Viridiplantae; phylum Streptophyta; class Magnoliopsida; order Solanales; family Solanaceae; genus Przewalskia; species Przewalskia tangutica. The sequence continues at coordinate 13,613,806 of CM056733.1, read as the reverse complement.
GGGAAGTATAATAGTATTTCTGGGCTTTTAGTATAGGTGTAACCTTGGAATACTACAAGGTATTTGGGCCAAGGTATTTTGGAATAGTAACAATACTTGGAGAATACTTTTCTACCAAGGGGGGGTGTATTTCACGAGAACAACTCAAGGTAGGGGGGGTACTTTCGGCTAGCACCACAAAGGAAGGGGGGGAGTACTTCTCGGCCAAAAGGCCTCACAAAGGGGGAGGGGTGCTCTTTGGACGAGAGCAACAAGAAGGGGGAGGGGAGGATTTTCAATACTTGGAAATTATTTGTGGATGAAGAAGTCTTCAACTAAGGGGGGGGGGGGGTATTTATAGGTCAATCAATGGCCAAGATTAAGACAAGTGGTGGGCAAGTGTAGGGTGAGGATTTGGACAAGTGTTGTGTGGGTCCCACTTACTCATCTACCACACAAATATCCTACCAAACATTGACCAAATGTTTTAGGCACAAAAAATGAAAAAAACGTGCCAATGGAAGCTCATGGATTGCCGTCCACTTGAGGGCCAAGTGTCGCCCTCTCGTTGGTCCAAAATATTTCATCTCTCGGAAAAATCCGCAAAAATTATTAATGTTGTAACCGTAATTTTCCCTTCGCAAAGTTTGGAAAACGTTTCGTCGGAAAACAATTCTTTTCGGTAGTTATGCACAAATTTCGTCCCTTTGCCTACTTAAGGCTTAAACTTTTGTACGTACGTCCTCACGTACATACTCTGGAAATACGGGGTATAACAGTTTCAACCTATAAGGCATTTAAGCTTAGGACAGGATCAAAGTGCATTGCTCCGTAAACAAGATGATATTGACCTCAAGTCTAAGGACCTCTATCTCCCACATGATGATAATACTCTAGACATGTATAACAAATAGTTTATCAGCAGGGTATGCCAATACTCCTCTAAGAGTATCCATGTGTCCATCACTAGCAACTATTGTTAGCAGTGAGATATACTACATTCTCTAAGAATGTGATGCATACCACATGCCGACTTATAACATATCATTGATATCCCATTCTCAATGATCATTAGTCTAGGTTATTTTAAGAACTACACTCTATCATTAATATCTCACACTATCAATGACAATGTAAGTTCAAGGGATGCACATTAATGAATAATATAAACAATCAAATAATAATTCAATAATTGCAAAAGCCAAATATATTAATCTCATTAATAATATGAATGTGTTCAAGTACATGTGCTCCTAAAATGATTATTTCTAGGACATATATACTTTCAGTTTGCACATAACATATGGTCTAGAACGCTTAATCGTACCCTCATAAAAGAGTAAAGTGATCATCACAGTAATTACCGAAAGTATTTTTGAGTCGAATTCCACAGAGAGCAATTATATGGAGTTGTAAGTCTAAGTTGGTTTATCTATGCGTAACATAGTGCCAATGACTTTTGAATGTGATTTTAATTAACACTACAACTAAGAATTATAAATTACAAATAAGATTGCATAGTAATGATAGGTTGTAATCAATAGAAGGGAAACCTAGGGTTACACCTCCACTTTGTTGATTCATGTGGATTAGTTATTAGCGACTATTTATTAGGCTACCTTTCGTCATACGCCATGATCTCCCGATATGGACGTATTTTTACTTAACGCATATCTCTATTCGTTAAGCATGAAGTAATGATTATTTTGGGCAAATCCACGGGAAAAGTTAAACTATTTCTACCGATCTCTCTTGGTTGGACACTCTAATTCCTTAGGCTATCTAGTCTCACTAATTGAATTGAACCCTAGATACATTATTCTTTTCCAAGACATCGCAAAGGGCATAACCAAGCGTATGCACTCACTTGATTATAAAATAAGCACATATTTAATTAGAATAATTTAAACGCTAAGAATTTATACCATGAATGAATAAAGAAGCTAAACGAACAACATAGATTTGGCTTAAACCCTAGATAGGTTATTAGCCTCTCATGATAGAGTCACAAGCGAGTAAACAATAACTCATCATATTAATCGTGGAATTAGAAGAAAAGAGTTTAGAAACCGAACACAAGTTTGAATTCCTCCGAACTTGCGTTGTTATTCTTCACAGCGTTTCTCCAAGGATTTCTCTAGTGTTTTCTCAAACAAAAGATAATAAAAATGAACTATGTGTTGCTATTTATAATAAATTACAAAATTCTAGCTGCCCAGATGTGCGCATAGACCTCTGTGGGGTCGCAGAGGTCTCTACTAGGTCGCAGAGACAAAACTCTGTTGGCCGTAGACATCTCTGTTGGGCACAGAGGTCTCTAATATGTCTTAGAATTCTGTGTGGGATTATAGAGACAAACCTTTGCTAGCCGCAGAGGTCTTTGAGATGTATGGGACTTCACAATTTTTTACTTAGGCATGATTTCACCATTTTATTTCTTTTTCCCTTTTTCATATTTTGTGCTTCTACTACGTCTATTGATTCACACACATGAAACATGATGCATTTCATAATATTGAGCACACATACATACTAAAAGAACTACAAAAGCGTAAGTAAACAATGTTGTATAAGTGGTAAAATCACCACTTATCACTATCCCCAACTTACATATTTGCTTGTCCTCAAGAAACTATAAATTCTCAACCCTACAAATTTCATTTCAATTAAGAACAACCTGGCCAAGGGACCTATTGACTTTGTTTGAAACCAACAATTAGTAGCACACCACAGAAGTACCAGCAAAGCAATCTACAAGAAAACACTAACCTAGACGCAACTCTAATAACCTCAAGACTCGCCTAACTCAATACGCTTCATAATGATCCTTGACTAATCTAATCCATCATGTTTCTAATTTCCTCACAAGAAAGGAAAAATGCTCAAATCATACAACAAGGAGCTAAAATACGGGACATACAATCACAAGATTCAAGCACTCATGCTCAGAAAGATATTCATGACTGGCATGTACAATACATAGGCTTAGAGATAATTTACTCATTTACTCACACAACATTGCACCTTCTAAGATCAAAATAGGATTTTTTTTAAAATTGTAATGTAGACTTAAGGACGGGTAGGAAATTCATTTAGTATGTAAGTGACTAACCCTCATTGAGAACTACACTTATTGATTTAAAATCCGACTACTTCCTTAAATTTCACCATTTTTTCACCTTAAAATGGTTTTCCCTATTTTTACAATGTTTGAATCCTCTCTCTTGACTAGCTCATGCACACCCTAATTTAACCCTACCTTTCCGCATAATGGCCACTTCGGCCACTGGTCGGTCGTCATCGACGGCTGGTCAGCCTCCACCTTTAGCTTCCATCACGCAATTTCCACCCCTGACCCAAGTAAATACTTCTGCTAATGAGATCATACTCCCGAAAACTTTGCCCAACCCTAACCTTACTTCTAACTTTGCTCAAAAGTTGGTGACTTCTAATGGATATTCTAGTAGGCAACAATGTGATTTTATCCCTATAAAGTCTATAATATATGTGGATGACATTCCGATAGTAAAGTGGACATAAGTAGAAGTGAAGCGAATGAAGATCATTGAAAACCTTAAGTATGCAGTAATTATGAAGTTCTCGCATGTATGACATGAGTTTGAAGAAGTGAGAAATATTATGTCACGACCCAAACCGGAGGGCCGTGATGGGCACCCGGACCCTACCCATCGGGCACCACTAACCATATACTCCATACTTAATCATATTTAACCACGGCCTAAGCCGAGAAGGATTACATAATATTCCCGAAAGCCCCAACATATATAGTTATACCAAGGCCGACAAGGTCATACATGACCATTATCCACAGGACACCTATCTACAAGCCTCTAAAGAGTAGAACATACCACAACCAGACCGCAACTCCGAAACAAATAGAGTGCTCCAACTACCAGCTGAACCAACAACCTACTAGTGTGAACCGTCACCCTCTCAATATGAACCTACGGGCATAAAACGCAGCGTCCCCCGACAAAAGGGACGTCAGTACGAATGATGTACTGAGTATGTCAGGCATAAGAAATAACATAGCAGAAATATATCATAATCTGAAACATAAACAACTGACCAACAGTAACTGCCTCTGAGGGCCCTAATGGATATGCCTAAATGGTATGCATAATGCAGTATGCATATATATCCGCCTCATTGGGCATCTTCCTTTCCATAACAGCCTCTGTGGGCATCATATCGTATAATAGTTAATGAATGTATGCATGATGCAAATGTGATATACATATATATTGGCCACACAAGGGCCTCTTGCTTCCCATAACTGCCTCTGTGGGCATCAGGTTATATTGGCCTCTTCGGGCTCTTTTGTGGTAGTTTGTACCGGGAGATGCTGTGCGTATATAACACCTTCCCCTTTTCCCCATTCCCCATACATAAATATAATGCATACATATAGTAGAGTTTAAAACTCAAGGTCTCTTCTTGATTCCGATAATCAGAAAACAAGACCCAAAAACTTACTTGAGCTAGAACTCCTTCAAAACTTAAGGTCTCTGCTTGATTTCTGAGTGTTCAAGCTTGTTTAAGGATTCGATTTTGCTAGAGCTAAGGTACAAAATTCCATGAATTTATCCCCTTTTCTAGGTGAGCGAAAGGTTTCGAAAAACCCCATAATTTGGTCAAAGATATTTAGAGGGTTATCAATTGAGAATTACTCATTCAAGTGGAAGTGTGACAATTATTTCTCCATGGAAAGATTTCTACAGAAAGCTTAAAGAGATGAAGGCTTTTAGATAGAGAATGGTGAATGTTTGGAGACATGTGAGGCTCCCACCACCGTGTTTTCCTGTTAGGTTTAGTCAGTGCAATAATATGTTATAGTGCTAGACGTAATATCCCACAAAATGTTGCCACCACCAAGATTAATTAATCCCATAATTAATCAATTATACACACAATTAATCCTTGATCCTAATTCACTTAAATTCCGACGACTTATAAAATCTTCTTATACTTAATTTCATAATTCCCGTAATATGACACTAGTCTATAACCTCTTTGGGGCTATAAAATTATTATTATTAATCTCCGTCATCGCACTTGTTAAATTCAAAATTATTTCGGGATTACATCCTTTTATATGTCAATTTCCTTATTAGCATACGTAAATATAATAAACTTCCCGGGGTTCGTGTCTACTAGCCTATGTTTATGCGCTTAAACTATTACTCAAAAATATGGGATGTTACATCCTCTCCCCCTTAGAAACATTCATCCTCGAATGTTGGGGCGATGTATCTACTCCCGTTTCGTAACAATAAATACAAGAAAAATACAATTATATATTCATACCTAACTTAAGCAACATAAACAACAAGACAGGAGGTTGAGACTAATCTAGTATGCAATAGGTCATGTCTACATGCAACAAGTTTTATAAAATCTTTTTAGATATTAGAGACAAGACATTAGCTCATTTTTTCATCAAGCATGTCCTTAGCTATTGTCATCCAATCCTAAATTAATTCTCAGAATATTCTCATGTCCTATTTGAGCTACCTACCAACATATAATGATACAAAAACAAGTAATTAAAGTTTCAGGAACTAATTAATAAGCAAACATGTCATAGTACTGCAAATTAGATCTTCCAATTATCCTACTAAGACATTGGCCTAATGATTTTAAAAGAAACAGTTGGCAATCTGGAAAACAATATATAAACTTTTGACTCCTTACTCTCCACCTAAGCATTATATACTCAGATCCCAACACATAAGATTCATTCTTGTTTCAGCAAATTGAAAAGAAAAACATTCCATCCTAGATGGGCTCAACCCTTAATAAGAACAATAAAGCATGAAAGCATCCTACCTTATCTAAATAGGATATAACAAGTTAAAAACATACATAAAGAGTTATTCTTGGATTCCACAGGGGAGGCAGAAGTGCAGAACCTCCATATCAGCCACATAAATGGCTATATAATAAGAACACACATCAAACATCTAGTCTTTATACATAATAGAACCAAACAAACTGAATGGACTTAATCACATGGAAGGGCTAAGATATATACCATGATTAATTAACATGCTTTAGAAGAATCATTATTCACAGAAGTAATCCAGAAAACCATCAATTTTAAAAGCAAGTTTATGAGGGTATGAGGGTTCAATCATTACCTCTTATCTGGTATAGAATTATTCAAGGCAGAACTAGCTATGCAACATTCCAATCACATTTCATCTACTGAGAAAAGAAATGTCACTTAGACCAGTTATGATAAACACATGGGCACACATTTACTATGTATTAAGAATAATGACTCTCAAACAAGTAAATGAAGCATATAGTACAAAGATGGCCAAATGAACAATCAAGGATCATATCTTAGGCATGTAGGGTCATGCAGGCCCAGGACACACACAAAAATATCAGACATGCCACTATTTGAGTAATCAACACTTAAACAAATAACCTACATCTAACATATATAAGGTGTGATTGATAAGTATACAAAAGTCAAGCTAATGTCATTTTCCCTCCAGTTTTCAGGTTCATATTTAGACAACCATAATCAACTTCACAAAGTAATATATTAAAAAAACGCATGTCTTATGTAGCTCATATTATACTTGGCCATTCTTATACAGTTTTGCATTAATCTAAATGGAAATGAAAATTCTAAGTTAACCATGATGCAAACAGTAAGAATCTAGTTGGCAACAATGTGTGACAACATTTCAGCCAATAACTCATGGTAAGGTTTCAAAATGGGCAGTGGTCAATTTATCATAAGGTGGACCACAGAAAGCATCAGTCAACCCATTCAAAAGCAGTAGCAACTCCCTTTTTGAAACAACAACCACCCAGCTTTAAGGTATAATTAAACAACCTTAGAAGCAACCACAAATAAGCTAGAAATGCAACAAAACAACTTATCTTTAGTTAATCATATTCATAACAAACACAATAAGACCATTGTAGACAATCTCATGCTTATTTTATATAAATTCAGACAGGCATAGTGGACATTTTATACATATATGTTTTAAAACATAAATGCCCTTGTGGCTATTGTCAAGCTCATAAGGATTACCCAAATCAGGTCATTTAACTACTTTCCAAACAAATAGGTTGAATAAACTGAATTGCACACGTTAAGATCATCTAGCAGAAAAATAGTTCACACCTACTTATTCAAGATATTTACAAATAACCATGTTTTACATAGACCAGTTTATGAACCAAAGAGGGTCATTCATATTCTTACCAGGTGATTCAAACATATGTGTATGTACCTTATCCAAATATGAACATAACATGATAATTTAAGCTCTAAAAACCAACAAGTATATGCACGAAGTCCTTATTCATTCTACTCAACTGGTCATACTGACAGCAAGGCAAACAAGATAGACATGTAATCAAGGGGTAACTGTCGCACCCGATTTTGAACTCTCAGGTTTGAATGCGCGACGGAATGGTTATCCTTCCCCAAAATGTAAAATGTTAAATGTTAAGGGAGTCGCCACCTAATTAATTGGGTGAATTAGGACACCTAAATGCTAACCGATTAAAGTTAACATTAACTCCATTTAATGGTCTGTGAGACTAAATAAGATTCTGAGTAAGGGTTCTTTATTATCCTAAACTAAAGGGAAGAGATTAGGCATCCTTTAGAATCCGCTAACTTACGGTTGTCCGTTCAAACCTAGGTTAATTTATTTGGCTAAGAGATGTATGTTTTAGAAAAGATTATTTAAGTAAAAAGGGATGTGGCAAATATCTAAAGAATATATGTTGATAACTAAAAAGGGTCTTATAAGACTCACAAAAATATATAAAGTTGATTATGCATTTATAAGACATGAAATTATTTTATTTGACAAAAGTAAAAAAATGATAAATTACTCCTATTAGTATATGTAAGGTTAAGACTCTTATATATAAAGTTAATTATGAAATTACTTTTATACGTGTATGCAAAAAATTACTTCCTATGATATTTATGAAGAGTTTATGAGAAAATTTATTTCTTAAGAATTAGATATGAAGGATATATTAACTATATGACTAAAGCATAGCTAGGGTTAATTGAATTATTTTAGATTTAGATTTATATGATGAACCTAGAATAAATAAGGGATGAATTTATCTTTTAAACTACCCTTCCAATGTATTCAAAGACTAGTAGAGTTAACTATCCTATTAATTACAAGGTTAACAAATAATTATCACAACAATAATAAATAAATAAATAAATAAGCAAGCAGGGAAGGGGATTGGAGTTGATGTAATGTCTAGAACGGATGACGACGCCATCCATCCCATAGTTGTTTGGAAGCCCTGCGGCGGAAGTGTGGTTGACGATATGGAGATCATGATGAGTCTCATACCGAGACTCTTGATTATTCTCCCGATGCATGTCATGTAAAAATAAGAAAGAAAAGGATTAGTAAATATTCTAAACTCCATCATATATGAAAATAAGTGAAATGTTAAACTAGGCACACAAGCACACATGCCGCCAGTATTAACTGAGGCAATACAGATAACGAATCCCTGCCAGCAAGTAAACATCTAGAGATTAATCAATTGATGGGCCTCAATATGCAGAAAACATGACTTAAACCCAGTAGCATCAGGTTTTACTTTTCAGATTTTCGAAGAGAATATCAGCATTATCACCCCAAACAGGCCCATTTATACAAACTTACTTCTAATGTATCTAGCCATATAAAGGTTGATACACACAAGACATCCACATAACCATAAGAGGTATACAACCATATACATCAGATGTACACTAGTGCAATTTAAACAAGATATCAGATAATGGGAAATACTGAGCATTAGCGTGGAGCGAATATGAGGTGAGTCGTGGTTATTTTATGATCACTGATACACTGGATTGGCAGAACTCAAAAGAAAAATATATGATAGACATTTCCAAGACCAATGGTTTAGGTGCATGTGGGACAAACTCATTTTTTAGTTCTGGATAAACTGCTGGATCCATACATGGAATTCATTAGCAGGATATGTGAAGCATAATGACTTATTAGACATAGCCAACATACATAAATGGCTAGATGACTCCTTAGAAACAATATATATTAGATCACACATAACCACTGATGGTCTCGTTAAGCATGTATGGTCACCCTCATGCTGCATATCCATCGATCGACATCGAAGAAAGAACACAACTTAGGCAAGCTAACACGTTCATATATTCTAAAAATGGTTCAAATGGTAACATAGGCATGGTCTAAATGGAGTCAAACTAGGCAGGACAGTGGTACAAAATGACTCAAAATATCTTGACTCTTAACAGGTAGCATACATTTCTACATAATTCAATGAAAACTTTTAAAGGACTATAGAGACAGGACAAACTATTTCGTTCAATTGAATGAGTTAACAAACAGATATTTAAATGCCACAGATTGTGATCCTGAAGATGCATCGATATCGTATTATTCACTTAACAAACTACAAATACCCTGAGATAGCACAGAAGATCCCACACAACACAATATTAGACATGCATCTAAATGTTCACAGGAACATGCGCAATCCTGTGACATAAAATATACAAAAATAGAATATCCAAATCAACATTTAGATAACCATAAATTAATAGCAGATAATCAACACAAAATGGATCTGCGACCCTTATACAAATGTTATACACCTAACCATACCCGTAGAAAACAAAATCGCGATCGAATGCACACATGCTTAAAACAGAATCAACATCACAAAATACTGAAAGCCACAACTCAAGTATTTTCTGGAAACGATGGCTAAGTTAAGTCAAAATAAAAAAATAACATATGGATATTATCATGCAGGGCACATAATACCGATTAAATGACTAATTAATAGAAAGAGAGTAGGTTTCTGGACCTTTTGCGGGTAGCGGCGAGCGGCGACAAATGTTTCCCGAGAATAAATCGAAGGAAAGTTCGCAAAGCTGTTTGCGAAACAGATAATAATAAGCGAAAATAAAGAGGGGTTCTAGGTGTCATGACCGATCCGGGCGTGTTGGTGCCTTACCGGGCACCTAGTGATACAACATCGAGAAAATCGTGGAAATAAAAACTTAGACATGAAACAAGAGATAAAGTATGAAGCAGGCTAACCAAAGCGGTCACCTTCACGAATATATACATATATATATCAACGAGCAGTTAAATCCTTTTACAAACCACGCTTACAATAGTACTACAGACCTAAGAATGTAACCATAACTATGACGGGACGGGCCCGCCATATACCACGAATGTACAAGTAACTACACCGGCGGGGACTATACCAAAGATGAGCCTCGGAGAAAGCGGAGCTTCCCAAAACGCTGTGATCCTAAGAGCGAGGATCCACAACGATGTACCTCTACTTGCGGCATGAGCGCAGCCCAGAAGGTCGATCTGGTACCAAGTATGTGAAGCGTAAAATCACGTAAATGAAATCATAATAGTATATATAAAGCGGAGACATGTATGATAACCAAACTACAACCAGCGATATATAAGCGGTCGTATGTCAAGTCGGGGACTCGCGCCTCAAAGTCATTACTCAAATATCTGATGGGTCTCACGCCCAACATCAATCATGCCCGTGGAATACCTTCGCCATCTGCCGGCGATGCATGATATAGTCACACGAAGTACACATGAACATCAGGTCCCACGTGTCATAACAACCGTCGGGCAATCTGAAGGCTAACTACGGATACTGCCGCATCATCAATCGGCGGGCAAGTCGAAAGCCAACTACCGGATACCAAAGCGTGCAACAAATCTATATAACCAAACCACGAAGGCGACCGGGCAAGTACGAAAGCCAACTACGGATACCAAGCTGCGCGCGCTTGGCGGTGGCAAATCACGAAGACTAACTACGGATACGGCCGGAATCACGAGACCGTCACAAAGCGAGCGGGTAAATCGAAGGCTAGCTACGGATACCAAGCCAAAACAACCACGACTTGGGGCAAATGCGAGCGACTACGGATACCAAGCCGAATCGGTAAAACCTCATGGAGAGCTAGTCCGTGGAACAACAATCCTAATGGAACCATACATGGGCCACCCAACGTGTCGATGGGTCGAGGATATAACAAGATAACCGACCTCCATCGAGAGCGGTGGTATAGAAATACAATACTAGCGGCAAGGCTATCACACGCAAACTTAGGCAAGTTACACGACTCGATGTACTTTCATTTTATGCTAAAGTCGGGTTTTGACCCCAAAGTACTCCGTCCGTTAAATTCTTTTTAAAAGATCCATTTCTGTTACAAAGGTCCCCCGATACCGGGAGTATCAAAATAAAGTGACTAATATTTTAATTAAACCAAAACAACTTCCAGACTTTCCTTTTTAAACCAAATACCATGCCTTCTTTTTAGACCAAAACACTTCTCCTTTTAAAGTCAAGTTACCATTTTAAAACCAATGATAAAACCACTCCTTTGTTTTCATAAAGTTGTTATAACTAACTTCCCATAAAGCTGTTATAACACTTTATGTTCTAAACCAAAAACTCTTCAATTCCACAAGTCTCTTTTCTTTTAAAACAACAACAAGTATTCTTTTAAAACCCAAATAACTTACTCTTTTCAAAACAAGTAACCTATACTTAAAATCAAGTTACTTCTCTTTTTCCGAAAACAAGTCGTTATAAGTCAAGTCTCTTATCTTTCAAAATCAAGTCGTTTATAAGTCAAGTCTCTTATCTTTCAAAATCAAGTCTCTTATCTTTCAAAAGCCAAATAAACCATTCTTCTACCTACATAAAGTCGTTATAACTAACTTCCCATAAAGCTATTATAACACCCTATGTTTTAAACCAACCAATTCACTTAGCACATGTACGTCTACCGTACTACATAGTTCACAACAATCATGCTAGAAAAGATAGGAAGAGGTTCACATACCTCGCGACGAGTATCGACGAAGCAAAAGCTCCAAAATCAGTAACCCGCTAGCCTTTTCCACCCTTCAGTAGAATACACTACTCGTAGTACTTCCACAAAAAGGCCACAAAACGTCTATCAACCTCTCGATCTCTTCGTAGAATATTCTAAATGCATGGTTCCTTATTCTACAGAAAATTCGCGACCTCCCCATGACCACATAAATCTCCTCCTCTACTCAGGCCCGCTACCAGGCCAACAACTCCCAGGGGAGAGGGTTACACGTCTAACCGGACGTGTACAATTCTACTTCACAATAATACTACACAAGTCTACTGTAAATACAATCCAATGTAAATACAGTTCAATCCTTTATAATCATCCTTCCAATATATCTTATACTCAATTCTAAATTACTACAATATGTAATATCCAATTACAATAGGGGGACATAGATTATTACCTCGATAAGCCCAAAATTATCCAAGATTATATGTCGATCCTGAGCAACGTTTAGCTCCAATTCCTTACGCTCCAACCCGCTCCAAGCGACCCCTAGAAGTTTCTAAACAACTTCTCTTAACACTTCTGTCACGACCCTACCCCGGGTCCGCGAATGGCGCCCTACCTGGGCACCCTGTTCAGGTATACATCAGAGAATAGCAGCGGAACATACACAACATACACTCATGTGAAAACAATAACATCTCAGGCTAGCCGATAAGGCCGCCTTCCATAATATAAACATACTCAAAAGTACAACTGTACAATCAGTTCTTACAGCCCAACCACAAATGTGAATACAGACCTCTAGGAATAATAACTATGGCGGGACAGGGCCCCGCCATACCCCTGAATGTACATAAATCTACAACACCAGGGAAAAGACTGTACTAAAATGAGACAAGCCTCCGGATAAATGGAGCTTCTGACGTCTGATAAGTGATCCTAAGAATGTGGATCCACCACCTACTTACCCTTTCCTGCGGCATGAGCAGCGGCCAGAAGGGTCGATTACCAATATGTACTAAGTATGTAAGCGGAAAATGCGCAATTACAACATAAGTTTAAAACAAAGCCGGAGACATGTATGATAACAAAATTACAGTACACAGTGCCTTACTAACAATGAGAGTAAAATCAAGGGAATACGTACAACATCACAATATGAGACTCCCGATCAAATCATGGGTAGCGAACCCATAGAAAGCAGTGGTATAACGTCTTGGGGTTCTTACCGCCATTTATACTCTTACCAAGGCGGGTGGTATAACGTCTTGGGGGTTTGCCCCTCATTTATACTCTTACCCTGAAAAAGGTAATAATACAGGTGGTATAACGTCTTGGGGGTTTACCCCTCATTATACTCTTATCCTGGAGAAGGTGGTATAGCGTCTTGGGGGTCTGCCCCTCACATATACTCTTACCCTGTCTCAAACCGGCCGTCATACAATAAATAAGCAAGTTAGAATCCCCCTAACTTCTTATTAGTCTTATTCATCTATACTCTCATTCTTGTTCACTTAAGGCACTAATATGTTATAATAAAACCGGGAGTTTAACCCAAAGTACTACGTACTTCTAACCTTTTCAAAATGACTCATTTTCATATCAACTTCCAAGATACTATAGACCGTAGTATCAAGTCAAATTTTCTTTTCAAGACAAGTCACAATACCATAGAAATAAAGTTAGGTTTCTTGTTATACCCCGTAGTTTCAGGGTATGTATGCGAGGACGTACGTACGAGAATACGACAGAAAAATTGGAAAGGAAGAAAGATGTGATTTTTCAACGGAAAAGTTTCCGGTTTTTGTAAAGAAAAAATGTTCGTTGATGGGAATTGGATTCCCAGATTTGGTATTTGGGCTTCTTGAATTATATTAGAATTTTGAGATTTTATTTTCGGAAATGGTCATGTGGGGCCCACGGGAGAAATTTACGGTTTTGTGGGGCCCGCTTTGTTTTTGAGATTTTGGCCATTATGGATATTTTCGGAAGATGAAATATTTTGGACGAATAGGAGGGCGACACGTGTCAACCCCCTAGGTGGCTCTTGGCCGAAATCACTTGACAAGTGGCCATGTCTTGCAAGATATTTTAGTTGGACAAGTGGCTTGTGGGGCCCACACACACTTGTCCCCAATCTCAACCACACACTTGTCTTCATCCTAGCCCTTGGTTGTCCTATATATGCACCCTTAGTTGATGAAATCTTCCACACTTAACCATTTCAATACTTGAGAAACCCTCCCTCTCCCTTCATGAAGCTCTCGGCCATGGTGCCTTTTCTTGAGCAAAATTTGTCCAGCAATTCTTAAACTCTTAAGTGTTCTTCCCTAAGGTGTTAGGAAGATTGTGTACCAAGAGTTGGAAAAGATTTCACACCCCTAGCCTATTTAGTTTGCCTTGGCCGAAAGTTGTCTTGTTGGAACCCTAAGTGTTCTTCACTTTTTGGAGTTGAATCTTGAAGAGAAGTTGGTTAGGAGCTTCTATGGGTTGCTTGTAGCGGATTGGAACGTAAAGATTTGGAGCTAAGACTTGCTTGGAGCGACTTTAAGAACTTGGATATTCTTGGGCTATTTGAGGTAGTGAAACTTAAACCTCTTTGTGAATTGGTTATTATACATATATTATAAGTATATTATGGATTATATAATATATGGAGTACAGTTTGGAAGGATTTGGATCTTGTTAAATTGCTAAAATGGAAATTGGCAAGAAAGCCACAAAATGGTAAAACCGTATCTTACTTTCTAAGAAGCTAATAACAAAGTAACTATAACTTATATTAAGAATGGAAATATAAGTTGGATGACTAATGAATAATTTGGATAAGTAAAATGGACAAAGTTGACCAAGGACCCCAACTTAAGGACTGTATTTACTTTGGACTATATTTACTTTGGACTATATTTACATTTCTGTTAAGGGGAAGATTGTTCAATCGCGTTCCGTTTGGGCGTGTGATCCCCTTTTTAATTATTGTATTGTATTGTTATGAAGGCGTGATAGTAAACCGCGTTACCGGTTGGGCGCGTAATCCCCTTCTTTTACTTATTGTTATTATGAAGGCGTGATAGTAAACCGCGTTACCGTTTGGGCGTGTAATCCCCTTATTTATGTTGTTTAATTATTACGCCTTATATATGGCATATAATTACGGTTATTCGGGCCTTGGAGAAAGATGGAAAAGTGAGTAAAAACGGGGGAAGTGCTGCCCAATTTTTCGTAGAATTAGAGGGCTTTTTATTGGTATAAGTCTTCAATGGTAAGAAAGGTTTGATAGAAGTACTATGACCATTTTAGGAGTGGAGTACTACATGTGGCGTGATCTACTTGGCTTAAGGAGTAGCCGACGGGTTGAAGTACTTGGAGCGTTTTGCTATTTGTCGATAATCGTCGCGAGGTATGTGAACCTCTTCCTATCTTTTCTAGCATGATTGTTGTGAACTATGTAGTACGGTAGACGTACGTGTGCTAAACGAGTTTTGGTTGGTTTAAAACATAAGGTGTTATAATAGCTTTATGGGAAGTTAGTTATAACGACTTTATGTAGGTAAAAGAATGGTTTATTGATTTTAGAAGTTAAGAGACTTGATCTTGAAAGATAAGAGACTTGACTTAATTGACTTGATATGAATTTTGTTAAAAAGTGTGAAACCTCATTCGTGAGTAATGAGTACTTGGTTTTTAAAGATTGATGTTTTACTGATTTCGGAAATGAGAATAAGTATCGAACAAACCATTGCAGCGTTAATAAAGGAAAATGTATTGACTAATTAATTATATTAAAACCAGTAGAAACCTCCATCTGCATAGAAGCTAAGATAAGACAAAATTGTATTACATTTCCTAGATCATGGCTGCTTTAATAAGATGGTTATAAACAAGAATAAGCTACTCACACATAAGGCATATGTTACTCAATTGTTTTAAAAAGAGATTACGTTAAGTGATTAAGACTATGATCTATGGAATCTTTCGAAAATAAGAGACTTGAGCATTTGAAATTAGGCAAACTTGAACTTTTGGAAAAGAATGTTGTTACTTGATTTTAATAAGGAAAGTGTTTTGGTTTACTTATAAATGTTAGTCACTCTATGTTAATACTACGGGTATCGGGTGACCTTTGTAAAAGAAATGGATCTTTTAAAAGAATTTAACGTATGTAGTACTTTGGGGTTAAAACCCGGACTTTGACATAAAATGAAAGTACCTTGAGTTGTGTGTAACTTGCCTATATTTGCGTGTGATAGCCTTGTTGTGCAAGTACTGTATTTCTATACCGCCGCGTCTCTCGATGGAGGGCCGGCTGATTTGTTGTGAACGATTCCTATCGAGTCCCATGAGATGGGCCGAGACATGTATTCCATACGATTCCTATCGAGTCCCATGAGATGGGCCGAGACATGTATTCCATACGATTCTATCGAGTCCCGTGAGATGGGCGAGACATGTATTCCATACGATTCCTATCGAGTCCCATGAGATGTCCGAGACATGTATTCCACGATTCCACCTCGAGTCCCATGGGATGGGCGAGACATGTTATACGTATCATACGATTTATACCTAGGCTGGCGGTGAGGAAGGAGTTCTAGGCGTGAGGATGACTTGAGGTGTGAGTCACGACTTGACATGACTACTTTTATGTTGTAAACCGTAGTTTGGTTATCATACATGTCTCTGTTTTATATAGTATCGCATGATTTCATTTACGATATTTGATTTCACATACTTGGTACTGTTATCTTGACCTCCTTGGGCTGCGTTCATGCCGCAGTAGAGGTACATCGGTTGTGGATCCTCGCTCATAGGATCACAATTCAGCGTATTAGGAAGCCGTTTCTCGGAGGCTTATCTTGTGGTATGTTACCACAGTGCGTAGGTTCTTGTACATTCGAGGTATGGCGGGGCCTGTCCGTCATAGTTGTTGTCACTTTCTTAGAGGTAAAATCTTGTTGTGGCGAGTTGTAAATGATGTAGCTATTCGGTCTGTATATATATGCAAGAAGGCAAGCATTTTTGGTTGCTGTTTTTATCATATCTCTTGTTTCGTGTTCATATTTGTATTTCCGCTGATTTTCTCGATGTTGTATCACTAGGGTGCACAGGGTAAGGCACGATCCACGAGCCGGTTGGTCGTGACAAAAGTGGTATCGAGCGATTAATCCTCGGAAAGTGTCTGAGCAGTGTCTAGTAGAGTCTTGATTATCGGTGTGTTGTGCACCACATCTATAATCGAGGAGGTTGCGAGATATTTAGGATTGGTTTCCATTCTTCTCACTCAGATCGTGCCTTAGAGTTGTGTTGTAAGTTGGACTCCTCGGCGTATTCTTATGTGCGATTATGCCTCTACGCAAGCGATCGGGACCCGGGAGGCAGCGGCGAGGCTGCGAGTGGAGTAGCGGCGGTCTCACGAGGCGATGCACGAGACATCGGACCATGACAAGGAACATAGGAGATGGGTTACAAGGAGATGGCCCAGTTATTGGCGGGATAGTGGCAAGGCACGAGGATAAATTTGGATCTGACAATTCCGTCAGTAGTACCGTAGTTCACGAGATCGGATAGTTTGAGGCTGCGGGACTTTCGAGTTGCGCCGCGAGTTTTACGGGTCGAGGCACGAGGATGATCCGCAGGAGTTCATCCGGCGATTCTGACGGATCATGAGTGATCGAGCCGGAGACCGAGTCGATGATCCTAGGTTCACATCGGTGCGCGATCTGGCGATCGGCGGTTTTGATTCATGGAATCGTCCCGAGGAAACGCGCTCCCAGCGGTTGGGACGAGTTCTCGAGGCATTTCTTGCACATTTATTGCCTCGCGGATGAGGAGGGCTCGGGTAGCAGTTTTTGGCGTTAAAGCGAGGCGGGGCGTACGGTTAGGGAGTACAACGTGGAGTTTGACTCATTGGCTCGGTATGTCCCCGCTTTAGTGACAAATATGGAGGACAGAGTGCACCACTACATCACCGGGCTCGATGACTACTTGGCAGAGGCTTGTTCGGGTGTAGCTCTTCAGCCGGGCATGAACATTGCCGCATGCAGGCTCATGCACTAGGATGTGAGGCACGGAGAGGTCGACGGAATGACCGGGATCAGCAGAAGAAGGCCAGAACAGCAGGGTCCTTTGGTAACTTGCGAGGCGGACCGCCTCAGCAGCAGGCTAGTTATGCACATTCGCCAGTACAGAGTGATCCTCCGCGCCTTGGGGCGTTCGAGGTATTCGTGAGGCGATCGAGCTCCGGGCTTAGTTCACGGTATACATGGGTTCTAGCCAGTCGGGTTCATGTTTCCCTCGGTGCACGATGCGTGAGCGTCATCCGGAGTGTCGTCTTTTTCGGTGCTTGTTTCACTGCGGCCGTCGGGCCATGTGCGAGATCGTCTAGGAAGAGAGATACAAGTAGAATGACGCAGCCTCAAGTCGATGGCGAGTTCCTCGCCTTATAGCTATGCGCGGCAGGATTATGATTAGAGCGGCGAAGGAAATGAAGCGGTTGATCTGGTATATTCTTACCTCTAGACTGGTATGCGTTGTTGATATGATGATGTGCTATGTATTATGTTAGATAGCGTTTTGTTAAATTATGATTTAGAGGCACAGTTAGTACAGGGGAAGTTGGGTAAAAGATTTTGTTTACGATTGACCTTTGTCGGAGAGCATAGTATACGAGGGGTAAAATTGTGTGATAAGTCCCTGAGTGGTGTGAATTATAAGAGGGTAGTTGAGCTAAGAAGACCACTAGGTTTTCGTGACTTGATTAGTGAGATTGTTCCGGATCGGGGGAAACAAGAGTTTGGCGCGGTTATGGGTCGGGTTGAGGACCATTCGCGGGTCAACCCGTAGCCCGGAATGTGGTGGGGTCAGTTCGAGGTGGTCCCGCCAGGTGGTAGGGTCACGAGGGCGCTAGGCCCAGGTTTAGGTAACCATCGTACGGGTTCGTGGATGCGTTCGACCTGAGTCGGATTGTGAAGGCCGGGAATGGCCTTAGAGTAAATTGAAGCTAGTGGGAGCTGTTGTGAGATTAGAAATGACTCCTCGTTGGCTTGGATTTGAGTTTTGCGCACCCGTTATATTCTGGCCATTAGTGGCATAATTGGTTTCGTAAGTATAGCAGTGGAGACTATATCGGCGCTTGTATGTTTGGAGACTTAGAAGGAACATTCGGGACGAATGTTTCTAAGGGGGGAAGAATGTTATACCCCGTAGTTCCAGGGTATGTATGCGAGGACGTACGTACGAGAATACGACAGAAAAATTGGAAAGGAAGAAAGATGTGATTTTTCAACGGAAAAGTTTCCGGTTTTTATAAAGAAAGAATGTTCGTTGATGGGAATTGGATTCCCAGATTTGGTATTTGGGCTTCTTGAATTATATTAGAATTTTGAGATTTTATTTTCGGAAATGGTCATGTGGGGCCCACGGGAGAAATTTACGGTTTTGTGGGGCCCGCTTTGTTTTTGAGATTTTGGCCATTATGGATATTTTCGGAAGATGAAATATTTTGGACGAATAGGAGGGCGACACGTGTCACCCCCCCTAGGTGGCTCTTGGCCGAAATCACTTGACAAGTGGCAAGACAAGTGGCCTTGTCTTGCAAGATATTTTAGTTGGACAAGTGGCTTGTGGGGCCCACACACACTTGTCCCCAATCTCAACCACACACTTGCCTTCATCCTAGCCCTTGGTTGTCCTATATATGCACCCTTAGTTGATGAAATCTTCCACACTTAACCATTTCAAGACTTGAGAAAACCCTCCCTCTCCCTTCACGGCTCTCGGCCATGGTGCCTTTTCTTGAGCAAAATTTGTCCAACAATTCTTAAACTCTTAAGTGTTCTTCCTGTCATTAGGAAGATTGTGTACCAAGAGTTGGAAAAGATTTCACACCCACAGCCTATTTAGTTTGCCTTGGCGAAAGTTGTCTTGTTGGAACCCTAAGTGTTCTTCACTTTTTGGAGTTGAATCTTGAAGAGAAGTTGGTTAGGAGCTTCTATGGGTTGCTTGTAGCGGATTGGAACGTAAAGATTTGGAGCTAAGACTTGCTTGGAGCGACTTTAAGAACTTGGATATTCTTGGGCTATTTGAGGTAGTGAAACTTAAACCTCTTTGTGAATTGGTTATTATACATATATTATAAGTATATTATGGATTATATAATATATGGAGTAAAGTTTGGAAGGATTTGGATCTTGTTAAGTTGCTAAAATGGAAATTGGCAAGAAAGCCACAAAATGGTAAAAACGTATCTTACTTGCTAAGAAGCTAATAACAAAGTAACTATAACTTATATTAAGAATGGAAATATAAGTTGGATGACTAATGAGTAATTTGGATAAGTAAAATTGTTATACCCCGTATTTCCAGAGTATGTACGTAAGGACGTACGTACGAGAATACGACAGAAAGATTGGAAAGGAAGAAAGAGGTGATTTTTCCACGGAAAAGTTTCCGGTTTTTGTGAAGGAAAAAGGTTCGTTAATGGGAATTGGATTCCCAGATTTGGTATTCGGACTTCCTGGAATATTAGAGATTTATTTTCGGAAATGGTCACGTGGGGCCCACGGGAGAAATTTACGGTTTTGTGGGGCCCACTTTGTTTTAGAGATTTTGGCCATTGTGGATATTTTCGGAAGATGTTTTACTTTGGGCCAATAGGAGGGTGACACGTGTCACCCCCGCCTAGGTGGCTTGGCCGAATGACCTTTGTGCACAACACCCGGTTAGAGTCGTTTTTCGACGAAACGTTTTCGCAGCTTTCGTAGGGAAAATTACGGCTATGTCCTTTTTAAATTTTGCGGATTTTTACGAGAGACGAAAAATTTTTGACCAACGGGAGGGTGACATGTGTCACCTCACATTGAAGCAGTGGGCGTCCAAGTGGAAGATGTGGTTCACGAATTGGCTTGATCTTTTGGCTCACGTTTTTGGCCCTATTGGTTCCTTGTTTTGTGCCTTGTTTTGGCCTTGTTTTGTGGCTTGTTTTGTGCCATGTTTTGTGGAGTAGGGGTTAGGGTGCACTTGGCTTGATCAAGGCCTTACACTTGCCTTGCACATGGCTTGATCTTGGCCCTTGGTTGGCCTTTGGCTTTCCTATAAATACCCCCCCTCTCTTTGAAGACTTCATTCATCCAAATCTTCCAAGTCTTGGAAACCCCTCCCCGCCCGCGTGTTGACTCTCGTCCAAGAGCCCTCTCCTTGAAAGTGGCCTTTGGTAGAGGTCTCCTCTCCCTTGTGAGGTCTGGCGGGTACCCACTCGCCTAGTTGTTTTCGTATAATACCCCTTGTTGTGGTATAGAAATACTCTCCTAGTATTGTTATAATGCCCAAAATACCTTAGCCTTATACCTTGAAGTATTCCAAAAGTTACCTCTATAAGTAGAATACGGAAATACTACCTTTTGTCCTTTTTAGTCTCAAACCGAAACCCTAAGGAAATCTTCATAGTTGGTTGAAGTATTTAAGTAGAAGTTGGTTAGAACTTCTAAGGGTTGTTTGGAGCGGATTGGAGCGTACGGAGTAGGAGCTAAACCTTGCTCAGGAGCGACATTAAACTCGGATAATTTTGGGCTTATCGAGGTAAATATCTTGTCCCCCTATCGTAATTGGAAATTACATAAGTGTTGAATATATAGTTGTTGTATACTTTATATATAAAACTGAACTTAGTATTGTGGCAATGTCTCCCGCCTGAAGAATAAAGAACTGAACGGAACTGTAATTGCATAGGACTGAATTGCAGTAGACTTGTATAGTATTGCAGTGTAGTAGAATTGTACACGTCCGGATAGACGTGTAAACCCCCCCCCCCCCCTGGTTGGCTTGGTAGCCGGCCTCGATAGAGGAGGAGATTTACGCTGTGGCGGGGAGTGCCGCCAATTTTACGTAGATTATGGAACGTTGAGATCTAGATGTTAATAAGCGCGTGGCCTTATAGGTTGAAGTACTACGTGTGGAGTGATCCACTTGGCAGGAGTAATGGCGGTTTGAGGTACTTGAGCGTTTTGCTATTAGTCGACAATCGTCGCGAGGTATGTGAACCTCTTCCTATCTCTTCTAGCATGATATGTGTGAACTATGTAGTACGGTAGACGCATACGTGTGAATTGTATTTGATTGTTGTAAAACATAAAGTGTTATAACGGCTTTATGGGAAGTTGGTTATAACGACTTTATGTAGGTAAGAAAAATACTTTGTGGTTTTAAAAGGTAAGCGATGTGAATTATAACCGGCTTGTTTAATAAAGAAACTTGATGTATTTCAAAAGATTTATAAATCGTTTTGAAGGAGAGTAACACTTGGTTTTAAAGGTTTTAAAAAGAGTTATACTAGCTTTATGGGAGTTAGGTATAATGTCTTAAGAGAGGTAAAGAAAATGGTTTCTTGATGTAAGAAGTTAAGAGACTTGATCTTATAAGATAAGACTTAACTTATTTGTTTTAATGTGAATGTTTGTGTGAAACCTCATTCGTGAGTAATGAGTACTTGGTTTTATTTAATGGGATAATGTTTCACGATTTGAATCGAATGTGTATCGACAGGACCACTGCAGCGTTAATAAAGGAAAATGTATTGAATAATGATGTATAGTATTAAAACCAGTAGAAACCTCCATCTGCATAGAAACTAAGATGAGACAAAATGATATTACATTTTCTAGATCATGGTCTTTGTAATAAGAATGTTGTAAACAAGAATAACCTACTCTCACGTGAGACTTATATTACTCAATTGTTCTAAAAAGGAATCAAGTGATTAAGTTTATGAACTATGAAACCATTTGAAAATGGAAAGCTTGAGTAATTGAAACTAGGCAAACTGGAACTTAGGAAAAGAATGTTGTTACTTGATTTTGAAAAGGAATGTGGGTTTGTCATTCTAATACTACGGGTATCGGGTGACTTTTATAAAGGTAATGGATCTCTTTTAAAAAGAACTTAACGTATGTAGTACTTTGGGGTTAAAAACCCGGATTTTTGCCATAAAATGAAAGTACTTTGAGTTGTGTGAAACTTGCCTATGCTTGTTGTTGCGAAACTTGCCTATGCTTGTTGTTGTGAAACTTGCCTATGCTTGTGATGATAGCCTTTGTTGTGCAAATGTGGTATTTCTGTGTTACCGCGTCTCTCGATAGAGGGTCGGTTGACTTGTTGAGAACTTACTTGGACGGGCCGGCAATGACGGAGAAATTCCGCAGTGCGTTCGTTAATAGTGTTACTTTTGATAATCACTTTGGACATCGACACGATCGTGGCGCTGCGGGTATGCTTCCATTTTGGTTGATGTCTTTTGTTAATCGCTTTGGATATATCGACACGATCGTAGCGCTGCGGGTATGTTTCCATTTTGATTATCGCCTTGTGATTTCCTTTGGACATACCGACATCGCGATCGTAGCGCTGCGGGTATCGTCCATTTGGAATCTTGTCTTATTATTTCCCTTTGGACATACCGACACGACGCGTAGCGCACGGGTATCGTCCATTTGGAATCTTGTCTTATTGTTTCCCTTTGGACATACCGACACGATGCGTAGCGCTGCGGGTATCGTCCATTTGGAATCTTGTCTTATTGTTTCCCTTTGGACATACCGACACGATCGTAGCGCGCGGGTATGCTTCCATTTGGATTCTTTGTCTTGTTGTTGATGTCACATGGACGTGTCTACACCGACGCATTCGGGGCATGTGGCCGTGGGGCATTGGTATTATTGTTGCATCATGGACATGTCTACACCGGCGCAAGATTCGGGGCATGCGGCCATGATGCGTACTCGATTGATGTTGTGGGCGTGAGACCCATAGTTATATTTGATTGATGACTTGAGGGCGTGAGTCCTCGATCGACATGATTGTGTTTATGTTGTGAATCGTAGTTTGGTTATCATACATGTCTCCGCTTTATATAGACTAGTATGATTTCATTTCTGATATTTCTGATTTCACATACTTGGTACTGTTGTCTTGACCTCGCCCGGGCTGCGTTCACGCCGCAGTAGAAGTACATCGGCCGTGGATCCGCTCTTAGGATCTCATTTCACAGTATTGAAAGCTCCGTTCCTTGGAGGCTTATCTTTGGTATGTTTCCACTGAGTTGTAGGTTCTTGTACATTCGGGGTATGGCGAGGCCTGTCGTCATAGTTGTGTAAATCTTAAGTGCAGTAGAATCCATTGTGGGCGAGGTTGTAAAAGGATAATCGTTGGTCTTATGTATATATCGAAGGCAAGCATTTGGTTGGCTTTGTTTACTTATTATATCTCTCATTTCATGTTTAAAGTTTTTATTTCCGCTGGTTCTCTCTGATGTTGTATCACTAGGGTGCCCGGGGTAAGGCACCAGTAACGGGTCCCGGTTTCGGGGCGTTACAAAAATGGACAAAGTTGGCCAAGGACCCCAACTTAAGGACTGTATTTACTTTGAACTGTATTTACATTTCTGTTAAGGGGAAGATTGTTCAATCGCGTTCCGTTTGGGCGTGTGATCCCCTTTTTAATTATTGTATTGTATTGTTATGAAGGCGTGATAGTAAACCGCGTTACCGGTTATAGCGTAATCCCTTCTTTTACTTATTGTTATTATGAAGGCGTGATAGTAAACGCGTTACCGTTTGGGCGTGTAATCCTTCTTTATGTTGTTTAATTATTACGCCTTATATATGGCATATAATTACGGTTATTCGCCTTGGAGAAAGATGGAAAAGTGAGTTAAAGCGGGAAGTCGCCCAATTTTCCGTAGAATTAGAGGGCTTTTTATTGGTATAAGTCTTCAATGGTAAGAAAGGTTTGATAGAAGTACTATGACCATTTTAGGAGTGGAGTACTACGTGTGGCGTGATCTACTTGGCTTAAGGAGTAGCCGACGGGTTGAAGTACTTGGAGCGTTTTGCTATTTGTCGATAATCGTCGCGAGGTATGTGAACCTCTTCCTATCTTTTCTAGCATGATTGTTGTGAACTATGTAGTACGGTAGACGTACGTGTGCTAAACGAGTTTTGGTTTGTTTAAAACAGAAGGTGTTATAATAGCTTTATGAGAAGTTAGTTATAACGACTTTATGTAGGTAAAAGAATGGTTTATTGATTTTAGAAGTTAAGAGACTTGATCTTGAAAGATAAGAGACTTGACTTAATTGACTTGATATGAATTTTGTTAAAAAGTGTGAAACCTCATTCGTGAGTAATGAGTACTTGGTTTTTAAAGATTGATGTTTTACTGATTTCAGAAATGAGAATAAGTATCGAACAAACCATTGCAGCGTTAATAAAGGAAAATGTATTGACTAATTAATTATATTAAAACCAGTATAAACCTCCATCTGCATAGAAGCTAAGATAAGACAAAATTGTATTACATTTCCTAGATCATGGCTGCTTTAATAAGATGGTTATAAACAAGAATAAGCTACTCACACATAAGGCATATGTTACTCAATTGTTTTAAAAAGAGATTACGTTAAGTGATTAAGACTATGATCTATGGAATCTTTCGAAAATAAGAGACTTGAGCATTTGAAATTAGACAAACTTGAACTTTTGGAAAAGAATGTTGTTACTTGATTTTAATAAGGAAAGTGTTTTGGTTTACTTATAAATGTTAGTCACTCTATGTTAATACTACGGGTATCGGGTGACCTTTGTAAAAGAAATGGATCTTTTAAAAGAATTTAACGTATGTAGTACTTTGGGGTTAAAACACGGACTTTGACATAAAATGAAAGTACCTTGAGTTGTGTGTAACTTGCCTATGTTTGCGTGTGATATCCTTGTTGTGCAAGTACTGTATTTCTATACCGCCGCGTCTCTCGATGGAGGGCCGGCTGATTTGTTGTGAACGATTCCTATCGAGTCCCATGAGATGGGCCGAGACATGTATTCCATACGATTCCTATCGAGTCCCATGAGATGGACCGAGACATGTATTCCATACGATTCCTATCGAGTCCCATGAGATGGGCCGAGACATGTATTCCATACGATTCCTATCGAGTCCCATGAGATGGGCCGAGACATGTATTCCACACGATTCCACCTCGAGTCCCATGGGATGGGCCGAGACATGTTATACGTATCATACGATTTATACCTAGATCGCGGTGAGGAAGGAGTTCCACGGGCGTGAGGATGACTTCAGGTGTGAGTCCACGACTTGACATGACTACTTTTATGTTGTAAATCGTAGTTTGGTTATCATACATGTCTCTGTTTTATATAGATCGCCATGATTTCATTTATTTGATTTCACATACTTGGTACTGTTATCGACCTCGCCCGGGCTGCGTTCATGCCGCAGTAGGTACATCGGTTGTGGATCCTCGCCATAGGATCACGATTCGGCGTATTAGGAAGCCGTTTCTTGGAGGCTTATCTTGTAGTATGTTACCACGAGTTTGTAGGTTCTTGTACATTCGGGGTTATGGCGAACCCTGTCCGTCATAGTTGTTGTCACTTTCTTAAGTGCATGTAATCGTTGTAGGCGTGGTTGTAAATGATGTAGCTCGATTCTCGTATATATACGCAAGAAGGCAATTTTGGTTGGCTTTGTTTTTATCATATCTCTTGTTTCGTGTTCATATTTTTATTTCCGTGATTTTCTCGATGTTGTATCACTAGGGTGCCCGGTAAGGCACGATCCACGCCCGGTTCGTGTCGTGACAAAAGTGGTATCAGAGCAGTTAATCCTCGGAAAGTGTCTACAGACCGTGTCTAGTAGAGTCTTGATTATCGGTGTGTTTTGCACCACATCTATAATCAGGAGGCTGCAGGATATTTAGGATTGGTTTCTATTCTTCTCACTCTGATATCGTGCCTTAGAGCTGTGTTGTAAGTTGGACTCCCTCTGACGTATTCTTATGTGCCAGTTATGCCTCTACGCAAGGCAGTCAGGGCCTAGGAGGGCAAGGCAGCAGAGGGAGCTGCGAGTGGAGTAGCGGCGGTCTCTACTGAGGCCACGATGCACGAGACGCCGGACAATGGCACGGAGCAGAGGAGATGGGTTACTGAGAGATGGCCGCTTATTGGCGGGATAGTGGCAAGGCACGAGGATAGGCTGGATGCAGCAATTCCGGTACCGGTAGTACCCGTAGTTCACCCGAGATTGGATAGTTTGAGACTGCAGGACTTTCTGAGTTGCAGCCCGCCAGAGTTTTACGGGTCGAGGCCTGAGGATGATCCGCAGGAGTTCATCCGGCGATTCTGACGGATCATGAGAGTGATCGAGCCGAGACCGAGTCAAGAGTCCTAGGTTCACATCGGTGCGCGATCTGGCGATCGGCCGGTTTTGATTCATGGGAACTGTCCCGAGGAGAGCACACGCTCCCAGCAGTTTGGGACGAGTTCTCAAAGGCATTTCTTGCACATTTCTTGCCTCCACAGATGAAGAGGGCTCGGGCCGACAAATTTTTGACGTTAAGGCAGACCGGGCGTACGGTTAGGGAGTACAACGTGGAGTTTGACTCATTGGCTCGGTATGTCCCCGCTTTAGTGACAGATATGGAGGACAGAGTGCACCACTACGTCACCGGGCTCGATGACTACTTGGCAGAGGCTTGTTCGGGTGTAGCTCTTCAGCCGGGCATGGACATTGCCCGCATGCAGGCTCATGCACTAGGATGTGAGGCACGGAGAGGTCGACGGAATGACCGGGATCAGCAGAAGAAGGCCAGAACAGCAGGGTCCTTTGGTAACTTGCGAGGTGGACCGCCTCAGCAGCAGGCTAGTTATGCACCTTCGCCAAGATCTGAGTGGTCCTCCGATCTTCGGGCGTTCGGGGTATTCGTGAGCCGATCGAGCTCCGTGGCTTCGTTCACGGTATACATGGGTTCTAGCGATCGGGTTCATGTTTCCTCGGTGTGCACGATGCACGTGGCGTCATCGGAGTGTCGTCTTTATCGGTGCTTGTTTCACTGCGGCCGTCGAGCCGTGTGACGAGATCTAGGAAGAGAGATACAAGTAGAATGATGCGCCTCAGGTCGATGGCGAGTTCCTCGCCTTCTATAGCTATGCGCCCGCAGTGGGATTATGATTAGAGCGGCGAAGAAATGAAGCGGTTGATCTGGTATATTCTTACCCTCTGTAGATGGTATGCGTTGTTGATATGATGATGTGCTATGTATTATGTTCACAAAGCGTTTTGTTAAATTATGATTTAGAGGCACAGTTAGTAAAGGGGAAGTTGGGTAAAAGATTTTGTTTACGATTGACCTTTGTCGGAGAGCATAGTATACGAGGGGTAAAATTGTGTGATAAGTCCCTGAGTGGTGTGAATTATAAGAGGGTAGTTGAGCTAAGAAGACCATTAGGTTTTCGTGACTTGATTAGTGAGATTGTTCCGGATCGGGGGAAACAAGAGTTTGGCGCGGTTATGGGTCGGGTTGAGGACCATTCGCGGGTCAACCCGTAGCCCGGAATGTGGTGGGGTCAGTTCGAGGTGGTCCCGCCAGGTGGTAGGGTCACGAGGGCGCTAGGCCCAGGTTTAGGTAACCATCGTACGGGTTCGTGGATGCGTTCGACCTGAGTCGGATTTTGAAGGCCGGGAATGGCCTTAGAGTAAATTGAAGCTAGTGGGAGTTGTTGTGAGATTAGAAATGACTCCTCGTTGGCTTGGATTTGAGTTTTGCGCACCCGTTATATTCTGGCCATTAGTGGCATAATTGGTTTCGTAAGTATAGAAGTGGAGACTATATCGGCGCTTGTATGTTTGGAGACTTAGAAGGAACATTCGGGACGAATGTTTCTAAGGGGGGAAGAATGTTATACCCCGTAGTTCCAGGGTATGTATGCGAGGACGTACGTATAAGAATACGACAGAAAAATTGGAAAGGAAGAAAGATGTGATTTTTCAACGGAAAAGTTTCCGGTTTTTGTAAAGAAAAAATGTTCGTTGATGGGAATTGGATTCCCAGATTTGGTATTTGGGCTTCTTGAATTATATTAGAATTTTGAGATTTTATTTTCGGAAATGGTCATGTGGGGCCCACGGGAGAAATTTACGGTTTTGTGGGGCCCGCTTTGTTTTTGAGATTTTGGCCATTATGGATATTTTCGGAAGATGAATATTTTGGACGAATAGGAGGGCGACACGTGTCACCCCCCCAGGTGGCTCTTGGCCGAAATCACTTGACAAGTGGCAAGACAAGTGGCCTTGTCTTGCAAGATATTTTAGTTGGACAAGTGGCTTGTGGCAAGACAAGTGGCCTTGTCCCCAATCTCAACCACACACTTGCCTTCATCCTAGCCCTTGGTTGTCCTATATATGCACCCTTAGTTGATGAAATCTTCCACACTTAACCATTTCAAGACTTGAGAAACCCTCCCTCTCCCTTCATGAAGCTCTCGGCCATGGTGCCTTTTCTTGAGCAAAATTTGTCCAACAATTCTTAAACTCTTAAGTGTTCTTCCCTAAGCTGTTAGGAAGATTGTGTACCAAGATTTGGAAAAGATTTCACACCCCTAGCCTATTTAGTTTGCCTTGGCCGAAAGTTGTCTTGTTGGAACCCTAAGTGTTCTTCACTTTTTGGAGTTGAATCTTGAAGAGAAGTTGGTTAGGAGCTTCTATGGGTTGCTTGTAGCGGATTGGAACGTAAAGATTTGGAGCTAAGACTTGCTTGGAGCGACTTTAAGAACTTGGATATTCTTGGGCTATTTGAGGTAGTGAAACTTAAACCTCTTTGTGAATTGGTTATTATACATATATTATAAGTATATTATGGATTATATAATATATGGAGTAATGTTTGGAAGGATTTGGATCTTGTTAAGTTGCTAAAATGGAAATTGGCAAGAAAGCCACAAAATGGTAAAAACGTATCTTACTTGCTAAGAAGCTAATAACAAAGTAACTATAACTTATATTAAGAATGGAAATATAAGTTGGATGACTAATGAGTAATTTGGATAAGTAAAATGGACAAAGTTGGCCAAGGACCCCAACTTAAGGACTGTATTTACTTTGGACTGTATTTACTTTGGACTGTATTTACATTTCTGTTAAGGGGAAGATTGTTCAATCGCGTTCCGTTTGGGCGTGTGATCCCCTTTTTAATTATTGTATTGTATTGTTATGAAGGCGTGATAGTAAACCGCGTTACCAGTTGGGCGCGTAATCCCCTTCTTTTACTTATTGTTATTATAAAGGCGTGATAGTAAACCGCGTTACCGTTTGGGCGTGTAATCCCCTTCTTTATGTTGTTTAATTATTACGCCTTATATATGGCATATAATTACGGTTATTCAGGCCTTGGAGAAAGATGGAAAAGTGAGTAAAAGCGGAAGTCTTGCCAATTTTCCGTAGAATTAGAGGGCTTTTTATTGGTATAAGTCTTCAATGGTAAGAAAGGTTTGATAGAAGTACTATGACCATTTTAGGAGTGGAGTACTACATGTGGCGTGATCTACTTGGCTTAAGGAGTAGCCGACGGGTTGAAGTACTTGGAGCGTTTTGCTATTTGTCGATAATCGTCGCGAGGTATGTGAACCTCTTCCTATATTTTCTAGCATGATTGTTGTGAACTATGTAGTACGGTAGACGTACGTGTGCTAAACGAGTTTTGGTTGGTTTAAAACATAAGGTGTTATAATAGCTTTATGGGAAGTTAGTTATAACGACTTTATGTAGGTAAAAGAATGGTTTATTGATTTTAGAAGTTAAGAGACTTGATCTTGAAAGATAAGAGACTTGACTTAATTGACTTGATATGAATTTTGTTAAAAAGTGTGAAACCCCATTCGTGAGTAATGAGTACTTGGTTTTTAAAGATTGATGTTTTACTGATTTCGGAAATGAGAATAAGTATCGAACAAACCATTGCAGCGTTAATAAAGGAAAATGTATTGACTAATTAATTATATTAAAACCAGTAGAAACCTCCATCTGCATAGAAGCTAAGAAAAGACAAAATTGTATTACATTTCCTAGATCATGACTGCGTTAATAAGATGGTTATAAACAAGAATAAGCTACTCACACATAAGGCATATGTTACTCAATTATTTTAAAAAGAGATTACGTTAAGTGATTAAGACTATGATCTATGGAATCTTTCGAAAATAAGAGACTTGAGCATTTGAAATTAGGCAAACTTGAACTTTTGGAAAAGAATGTTGTTACTTGATTTTAATAAGAAAAGTGTTTTGGTTTACTTATAAATGTTAGTCACTCTATTTTAATACTACGGGTATCGGGTGACCTTTGTAAAAGAAATAGATCTTTTAAAAGAATTTAACGTATGTAGTACTTTGGGGTTAAAACCCGGACTTTGACATAAAATGAAAGTACCTTGAGTTGTGTGTAACTTGCCTATGTTTGCGTGTGATAGCCTTGTTGTTCAAGTACTGTATTTCTATACCGCCGCGTCTCTCGATGGAGGGCCGACTGATTTGTTGTGAACGATTCCTATCGAGTCCCATGAGATGGGCCGAGACATGTATTCCAAACGATTCCTATCGAGTCCCATGAGATGGGCCATGTTATACCCCGTATTTCCAGAGTATGTACGTGAGGACGTACGTAGAAAATTTTGAGCCTTAAAGTTAGGCAAGGACGAAATTTTGTGCACAACTACCAAAAAGAATCGTTTTCCGACGAAACGTTTTACAAAACTTGTGAAGAGAAAATTACGGCTATGTCATTTATATTTTTTGCGGATTTTTCCGAGAGATGAAATATTTTGGACCAACGGGAGGGTGACATGTGTCACCCTCAAAGTGGACGTTACTTTGGGCGTTGGTTGGACGATTTGAGGGTCAAGGGGTTGGTAGGATATTTTGTGATATTTTGGTGGTAGATGGATAAGGTACACTTGCCCAAATCTTGACCCTACACTTGCCTACCACTTGGCTTAATCTTGGCCTTTGATTTCCCTATAAATACCCCCCCTTTGTGAAGACTTCTTCATCCACAAAAAACTTCTAAGTCTTGAAAACCCTTCCCCCCTTTAGAGAGGTTCTCGTCCAAGCCTCCCCCTCCCCCCTTTGTGAGGCCCCTTGGCCGAGAGTACCTACCCCCCCTCCTAGGGGTGCTAGCCGAAACCTACCCCCCCTCTTGAGTTGTTATCGTAAAATACTACCCCCCTTGGTAGAAAAGTATTCTCCAAGTATTGTTACTATTCCAAAATACCTTGGCCCAAATACCTTGTAGTATTCCAAGGTTACACCTATACTAAAAGCCCAGAAATACTATTATACTTCCCTTCAGTCACAAAAACGAAACCCTAAGGAAAATCTTCATAGTTGGTTGAAGTATTAAGAAGAAGTTGCGTAGAACTTCTAAGGATTGTTTGGAGCGGGTTGGAGCGCCCAGAGTAGGAGCTAAACGTTGCTCAGGATCGACATTAAAACTTGGATAATATTGGGCTTATCGAGGTAAATACTCTTGTCCTTATATTGTAATTGGAAATTACATACTGTAGTAGTATAGAAATGAATATAAGATTCACAGAAGAGAATTGAACTGTAATAGAAGGATATTACAGAAAAGACTTGAACTGAAATCACATCAGAAGAATATTAAAGAAGAAGATTAATCTGTACATACATAGGACTGTATTTACAGTAGACTTGTGTAGCTTAACGGGTAGGGAAGTGCTGCCCGATTTTCCGTAGAATAGAGAACCTACTGCTTAGAATATTCTACAGAGTAGTCTAGAAGTTGATAGACGTATATGGCCTTTATAGGTTGAATGTTCTGCAAGTAGCATGTACTACTTGAAAGGCGGACTAGGCTAGCCGGGTTATAACCGTGGAGCGTTTTGCTAATAGTCGATAATCGTCGCGAGGTATGTGATTCTTCCCATCCTCTTGAGCATGATATTTTAAAAGAATATATATATAGTACGGTAGACGTACGTGTGTTAACTGAACGTAGTTTTACGGCAATGTCTTTTGACTTAAGCCTGAATAATAAAAATCTTGAAGTATTTCAAAAGAATTAAGAAACCTTTTTGAAAGAAGAGTAATACTTGGTTTTAAAAGCTTAAGAGTTATACTAGCTTTATGGGAAGTTAGGTATAACGACTTAAGAGAGATAAAAAGAATGGTTTATTGATTTTAGAAGTTAAGAGACTTGATCTTAAAAGATAAGAGACTTAACTTAATTAATATGAATTTTGTTAAAATATGTGAAACCTCATTCGTGAGTAATGAGTACTTGGTTTTTTTTAAAAGGAATAATGTTTCTTGATTTGAAATCGTAATAAGTATCGAACAAACCAACTGCGGCGTTAATAAAGGGAAATGTATTGACTAATTAAGTATTATTAAAACCAGTAGAAACCTCCATCTGCATAGAAGCTAAGATGAGACAAAATGATATTACATTTCCTAGATCATGGCTGCTTTAATAAGATTGTTATAAACAAGAATAACCTATTCACATATAAGACATATGTTTCTCAAATTGTTTTAAAGGAGAATTATATCATAAATTGAATAAAACTATGAAATACTAAACCTATCGAAAATGATAAACTTGAGCATTTGAAATTAGGCAAACTTGAACGCTTGGAAAATAATGTTGTTACTTGATTTTACAAAGGGAAGTGTTTTGGTTTACTTAAAAGATAGTCACTCTATTTTTATACTACGGGTATTGAATGACTTTTGTGAAAGAAACAGATCTTTTAAAGAGTTAATGTATGAAGTACTTTGGGGATAAAAAACCGAACTTGTTGACATATAGGAGAACGTACCTCGTGTGAATAACTTTATTGTGTTGGTTTGTGATAGCCTTGTAATACTTCCTTGTTGATTGATAATTAAACATGTTAGGATGCTACGTGTGTTAGTGTCTTGTGATGTGTGTGTAAAGGGTTTCTTGTTGTGCTTATGTTGTCTAACGGTGGCCGTTATGCTAGTATTACATCACTCACCTCTTGACATGATTCCGGGTTAAGCTGCCCTCCGTCTGGGGTAGACTCGAGCGATGCGGGACCATGATTCGAGAATACCTCATGCGGGTCCCGGACCTATGCGAGCTACGAGAGTTCGTGTTAGTGTGCGGCCTTTATGGTCATGCGGTCATGTGGCCATGCGGACTGCGAGTCCAGGACGTTGTCGGGGAGTAGCTACCCTCGATGCGAGGAATACCTCATGCGGGCCTATGTGAGCGGCCTATGCGGAGCTGCGGGAAGTTCCAGGACTAGACGCGCACATTAGATACTGCGGGCGAGTGGCCAGCTTCGATCATGTGGCGGTCTAGACAGATCTCATGATACAGTTTATGACCCTGTTGGTACTGTGGGTTTTAGTAGTCGGCTATGCCTTCGTACTTACCCCGTACGGTTTTATTATGACACAGGTGGGACCTGGTGTTCATGTGTATTCCTTGGTGCTTTTATATCATAGACTGCCGGCAGTGAGGAAGGTATTCCACGGGCATGATTGATGTTGTGGGCGTGAGACCCATAGTTATATTTGAGTGAAGACTTTGAGGGCGTGAGTCCCTGACTTGACATGACTGCTTATTTATTGTGAACTGTAGTTTGGTTATCATACATGTCTCCTGCTTTATATAGACTACTATGATTTCATTTACAGTATTTTCAGTTTCACATACTTGGTACCTGTTGTACTGACCTCCTTCGGGGGGCTGCGTTCATGCCGCAGGTAGAGGTACACCAGTCATCGATCCTCGCTCTTAGGATCACAGTTCAGCGTTTGGGAAGCTCCGTTTCTCCGGAGGCTTATCAGTGGTATAGTCCCCTGTCAGTGTAGGTACTTACATTCAGGGGTATGGCGGGGCCCTGTCCCGCCATTGTTGTCATATCATTCTTAGAGGTCTGTAGTACTGTTGTGGGCAGAGTTGTAAAAAGGATGTAACTGTTCGGTTTTAAGTTTATATATATATATGCCGAAAGGCGAGTTTTCTCAGATAACTGTTTCACATTTCATATTATATCATGTCTTGTTTTATGTTCCGCTGATTACTCTGATGATTGTATCACTAGGGTGCCCGGGGTAAGGCACCAGTCACGGGCCCGGGTTCGGGTCGTGACAGGCCGAGACATGTATTCCATACGATTCCTATTGAGTCCCATGAGATAGGCCGAGACATGTATTCCATACGATTCCTATCGAGTCCCATGAGATGGGCCGAGACATGTATTCCACACGATTCCACCTCGAGTCCCATGGGATGGGCCGAGACATGTTATACGTATCATACGATTTATACCTAGGCTGCAGCGGTGAGGAAGGAGTTCCACGGGCATGAGGGATTACTTCAAGGGTGTGAGTCCCTGACTTGACATGACTACTTTTATGTTGTAAACTGTAGTTTGGTTATCATACATGTCTCTGTTTATATAGTATCGCCATGATTTCATTTACTGATATTTGATTTTACATACTTGGTACTGTTATCGACCTCCTTCGGGGCTGCGTTCATGCCGCAGTAGAGGTACATCGGTTGTGGATCCTCGCCATGGATCACAGTTCGTATTAGGAAGCCGTTTCTCGGAGGCTTATCTTGTGGTATGTTACCCGAGTGCAGAGGTTCTTGTACATTCGGTATGGCGGGGCCCTGTCCGTCATAGTTGTTGTCACTTTCTTAGAGGTCCAGTAATCTTGTTGTGGCGAGGTTGTAAAGGATCGCTCAGATTCTCAGTATATATATACGCGAAGGCAAGCTGCTTTGGTTGCTGTTTTTATCATATCTCTTGTTTCGTGTTCATATTTTTATTTCCGCTGATTTTCTCTGATGTTGTATCACTAGGGTGCCCGGGGTAAGGCACCAGTCACGGGCCCCGGTTCGGGTCGTGACATTTCTAATCAAGTGACTCCTTTTATTATAAAACCCTTAGGCAATTGATGCCTTAAAAATCAAATTGCCTTTTGTTAAAAATAAGTCATTTATCTTTCCATAAAGCAAATATAACCAACTCCCCATAAAGTCGTTACATTCGCTTTATACCTTAGCCATAAACAATTTCCTATCCAATGGACTTATACGTTTAAAACGGAACAAGTATCACATACTTTGAAACTCTTCAAGTCCCTTAACTTTAATAAAACATTAGACATCCTTAATACTTTCAAGAAGTGAGTTATTCTACTAACTCACCCGCTTGGCTATTCATAAAACTAGTAAAGGATATCAAGGTCATGTACGTCTACCATACTATATACGTACAACTAGTCATGCTCAAAAGATAGGAAAAGTTCTACATACCTCTTCGGGTCAACCACTTGCCGAGTACAATATCCCTCCCGTAGTATGTCAACCTATAATATCCACAATACGTCTATTAACGTCTTACTTCAAACGTAGAATATTACAAGTGTAAGGTCACTAAGTTCTACGGAAAATCGGACAGCACCTCCTTTGTTTCTACTTACTTTGCCACCTTTTTCAAGGCCCAATACAATAATCAACATGCCACATTTAAGGCTCAACATATCATTAGTCAAAAAGGGGATTATACGCCTTACAAGACGTATAAAATTCCGCCCCACAATTCATATACAACAATCCAATGTTAACGGCCATTTTTACTACACAAATAACCACAACAAGTCTTTTTCACCCACAAAGTTGCCTTCACAAGTTATATAACCATAACCAACTTTGACAACCTTAACCTTCCATTTATATAGCATGCTATAACTATAACTATCGATTTCCTTTGTATTTCACAATTCAAATGGCTATCAAAACCTATAATTCATATCAATCTAAAACATGATTCACGTGGTCAATATCAACTACAACAAGGATTATTGTTAATTCCAAGAGAAGAGGAAATCTTTTACCTTTTGGATTAGCACACTAAAGCCCTCTTTCTTCAACTCCTTTTCCCGCCAAACTCGTCCTCGTAAGCTTCCCACAAGCTTATCAACACTTTGCCTTCTTACCGCCGCTCCAACAAAACCCTCTAGGCTAAGCTCCCTTCAAAACCTTGAGAGAAAAGAGAGAGAGAAGCTCTTTAGAGTCCTTAAGGTGAAATGACCAAGTCTTTCAAGACTTGGTCCTAAAATAGGGCCCTTTTTTTAGTCAACAAGATGGGAGGGACACTTGTCACCCTCCCATAAGTTTTTTTCGAAAATATCCCCTGTTTTCAGCCCTGACCGCGGAAAAATTCCCGCCTCGGCGCCGCGGAGATGTAACTTCAGAGAATTTTCAGGATTAGTGGCGCCGCGGCTCTGCTAACGGCGCCGCGGCGCTGCGACGCCTGATTCTAAAATCTTTCCCCCCACGCCTGTCCACTGAACTTCTAACGCCCATATCCCTCCGCTCCGATGTCCTATCGACGAGCGGTTTGTTGCGTTGGAAACTAGACCCATCCAACTTTATACTAGGCTTGGTAAACACCCCTCAAATCTTAAAACTGGGGTACAACACTCCAAAGTAGACTCAAAATCCGTTCAATACATGCGTCAACTTATCTTATATTAGAATTTACGAGGTGTAACATTCTTCCCCCCTTAGAAACATTCGTCCCCGAATGTTCTTTCGGAGTCACACTTAAAACTGCGACATAGTTTCCTTCCACAACCCCGACATACCAATAATGCCACACATGGCCACATAAAAGCATTTACACAAAACAAATGCTTCAATCAAAACTTGACAAGTAAGGGAAAAGAATTACCTGAAGGTATAGGAAATAAGTGAGGATACTTCCTCAACATGTCCTCCTCCGCTTCCCAAGTCATCTCCTCCCGGTTATCATTTCTCCATAGGACTTTGACGGAAGCTACATCCTTGGTCCGCAGTCGCCTGACCTGGCGATCGAGTATCGTTATGGGACTCTCCTCATACGATAACCCCTCTGTCACCTGGACCTCACTAGTAGGGAAAACTCTCGCTGGATCACCGATACACTTCCGCAACATAGAAACATGGAAGACCGGATGTACCGCCTCTAACTCTGATGGCAGATCCAACTCATAGGCAACCTTGCCCACTCTTCGGACGATCTGGTAGGGTCCAATGTACCTTAGGCTGAGTTTCCCCTTCTTACCGAATCTCATCACACCCTTCATGGGTGACACCTTCAAGAAGACCCAATCGTCTACCTGAAACTCCAAATGCCGACGCCGATTATCCGCATATGACTTCTGCCGACTCTGAGCTGCTAACAGTCTCTCCTGGATAAGCTTCACCTTATCCACAGCCTGCTGAACCAAGTCTGGGCCAACTAACTGCACCTCGCCCACGTCGAACCAACCAATCGGCGACCTACATTTCCGCCCATATAAAGCCTCGTATGGCGCCATCTGTATACTGGAATGGTAGCTGTTGTTATAAGCAAACTCCACAAGAGGCAAATGATCCTCCCAGCTACCCCTGAAATCAATCACGCAGGCTCGCAGCATATCCTCAAGTGTCTGGATAGTACGCTCTGCCTGCCCGTCAGTCTGAGGATGAAATGTTGTACTGAGACTCACTTGTGTCCCTAAACCCTTCTGGAAAGACCTCCAGAAGTTAGCCGTAAACTGGGCTCCCCTATCTGATATAATCGACACCGGGACACCGTGCAACCTCACAATCTCTCTGATGTACAATCTGGCATAGTCCTCAGCCGAAAACGTCGTCCTGACTGGAAGGAAATGGGCTGATTTCGTCAGCCTGTCAACAATAACCCAAATGGAGTCGTACTTTCTCTGAGTACGAGGTAACCCTGTAACAAAGTCCATGTTGATCACCTCCCACTTCCAAGTCGGAATCTCAATAGACTGCAATAATCCGCTGGGCCTCTGGTGCTCGACCTTGACCTGCTGGCAATTAGGACACTGTGCAACAAAACCTGCCACGTCCCTCTTCAGGCCATCCCACCAATACAAACATCTGAGGTCGTGGTACATCTTGGTCGACCCCGGATGAATAGAATAACGAGCACTGTGTGCCTCCCCCAGAATCTGCTGACGAAGTCCTGACACATCGGAACACACAACCGACTCAAATCTCGGCACCATCAGCGCTACTCGAATATACTCTTCTCTTTCCAAGAGCTGAATCTCGATCTGACCAACACGGTCCTCAAATCGCCTCTTCACCTCATCAACGATGGAAGACTCGGCAACCTCACGAACCCGCACCCCGCTATCGTCGGTATCGATCAAACGAACCCCAAGGCTCGCTAACTGGTGGATCTGACGGACCATGTCCTGCCTCTCATGTACCTCGGCGAGCTCCCCATCGATCTACGACTCAAGGCATCAAGAATTACGTTGGCTTTCCGGATGGTATAGAATATCAACATCATAGTCTTTCAGCAACTCTAACCACCGTCTCTGTCTCAAGTTCAACTCCCTCTGCCTGAAGATATACTGGAGGCGCTTGTGGTCTGTATAAATATCCACATGAACCCCATACAAATAATGTCTCCAAATCTTCAAGGCATGAATAACTGCGGCTAACTCTAAGTCATGGGTAGGGTAATTCCTCTCATGCTTTCGTAACTGTCGGGAAGCATAGGCTATAACCTTGTCGTGCTGCATCAAAACACACCCTTGCCCGATACCCGAGGCATCACAATAGATCACGTACCTGTCTAACCCCTCAGGAAGAGTAAGAACTGGGGCTGTAGTCAACCTCTCCTTCAAAGAATCGAAACCCCGCCGCAAGCCTCGCCCATCGGAACTTGGCCGCTCGAGTCACTGAGTCAGCGGTCTTTGAAATCAAGCAACCGCTTCCACAAACCTACGATAATACCTCCTCGACTAAGAAATCTGCGCACTCGATCGGAGTAGTAGGTCTCGGCGAAGACTGATCGCCTCAATCTTTGTCGATCCACGCGAACACCATCAGCCCGATAATATGCCCGGGAATGCTACCGAGGCCAACCAAAACTCACACTTGGAGAACTTGGCGAACAAGCTGGCCTCGGAGAACCCCAATCTGATCCTCAGTGATCTGCATGCTCCTGCTCTGTCCGCGAATAAACCAGGATGTCATCAATGAATACAATCACAAATGTATCCAAAAATGACTTGAACACCCGGTTCATCAAATCCATAAATACCGCTGGAGCGTTGGTCAAACCAAAAGACATAACCCTAAACTTATAGTGCCCATACCGGGTCCTGAATGCAGTCTTTGGGATGTCTGCCTCTCGAACTCGAACCTGATGATAACCAGACCGCAGGTCTATCTTTGAGAAACACCTCGCACCCTGCAGCTGGTCAAACAAATCATCAATCCGGGGGAGGGGGTACCTATTCTTGATGGTTACCTTATTCAGCTGCCTGTAATCAACACACATACGCAGTGTCCCATCCTTCTTCTTCACGAACAAGACCGGCGCTCCCCATGGAGATACACTAGGCCTGATAAAGCCTTTTTCCAGCAAATCTTTCAGCTGGTCCTTCAGCTCCCTCAACTCAGCAGGTGCCATTCTGTATGGCGGAATGGAAATAGGTCGAGTGTCTGGCAACGTGTCAATACAAAACTCAATCTCCCTCTCAGGAGGGATACCCGGAAGATCATCTGGGAACACATCCGAAACTCCTAACCACTGCATCGATCAAGAATCGGCACCTCACCGTGTCAAATACTCGAACGGATGATAGATGTACCCTTCTCGCACCATCTTCCTAGCCTTGAGGTAAGAAATAAACCTACCTCTACGCGCTGTGTTGCCCTTCCACTCGATAACTGGCTCGCCAGGAAACTGGAACCGAACCAACCTGTCCCTACAGTCAACGTTGGCATAACAAGAAGCCAACCAGTCCATACCCATAATGACATCAAAATCTGTCATCTCCAGCTCTATCAAGTCTGCAAGGGTCTGACGACTGTAAATATAAACCGGACAACCTCTGTACACCCGCTCAGCTAACACCGAATCTCCCATAGGCGTAGCTACCTCAAAAGGCTCTATCGACTCCGGCTCTATCCCGATTCTACCCGCAATAAGAGGGGACACATAGGACAAGGTAGAACCTGGATCTATCAAAGCATAAACGTCACAACATGAAATCAATAATGTACCTGTGACGACGCCGTGGAAGCCTCCGATCCCGGCGGGCTAACGAATATATGCGGTTACTGGACCGCTAGAACTGGAACCACCACCACGACCTCTACCGCGGCCTGCCGCTCCATGAGTACCCTGCCCTCCGGGGCGCATAACCACAGAAGGAGAAGAAGACCCAGCAACAGATCCTGTCGGCTGCACCGTACCACCCACGCCGCCTCTAGACGGACAATCTCTCCTCAAATGGCCCTGCTGGCCACACGAGTAACAAGCTCCCGAAGCTCTGCGACACTCGCCCTGGTGGAGCCTACCGCATCGAGCACACTGAGGTGTGGGTGGTCCCGATCGGTGACGGTTCCTGCCTTCCTGAAATCCCGAAGTCCCGGAGCCCTGACATGCTCCTGAATGACCTGGCTGATCAGACCTCTTGCCAGAAAACCGTGAAGGAGCACTCTGTGCTGGCTGGAAAGTGGACTGTTCGATCTTTGAGGCCGCCCGCTCGAAATCGCCTGAGACCACGATGTCACGCCTCTTGGGCTGGCCTGAGTCAATCTGGTCCTCCCTCTCTATATCCTCGATCCCCTGCGCATAGGCCTGCATCCTGGCGATGTCCATACCGGGCTGAAGAGCCACACCCACCCAAGCATGCGGTAATCATATGACGGTCAAGCCCCATCACATAACGATGAACCCTATCCGCCATGTCAGCTACAATAGTATGCGCATGTCTGGCCAAGGAGTCAAACTCCAAGCTATACTCTCTGACAGTCCTCCCGTTCTGCCTCAAGGTCAAGAATCTGTCTACCCGAGCTCTCCTCATCTCAGGAGGCAAAAAGTGAACCATGAAGGCCTCTGTAAACTCCTCCCAAACAGCTGGAAGGGCATCATCACCTCTCGAAAGCAACCACGACTCAAACCAGTTCAACGCAATATCGTGCAACCGGTAGGAGGCTAGCGTAACAGACTCTGTCTCAGAAGCCCTAAGAACCTGCATGGTCCGCTGTAGCTGCCGAATGAACTCCTGCGGATCCTCATCCGACCTCGAACCATAAAACTCAGGTGGATGACAACCCAGAAAATCCCTAATCCGCAAACCCGCCAGGGTGGTCGCTCTGCTCGCCGTATTTGTCCGACTACTATATCGGTCAATAACCGGATCTGTTCCCGTAGTTCTATACTCGGACCGTGCGGGCTGAGGCTCGTGCCGGAACCTCTGGAGCTACTGCCGCTCTCGGCTCCTCTAATACTGCCGGCGTGGTTGAACTCGCCGACCCGCCTACTACCTCAGGTATAGTCTGTGCCTGAGTCCGTGTAACCCTCTGAGTACCGCTACCACTCCTCGCTCTTTGCCCTTCGGGCCTGGTCGCGCCGTGGAGGCATATCTGTTTCATAAGACTAGGTCAGAGAGGATTCATCCTAATAAGACAGCTCTACTGCACGATATTTAGAGAGAGAAGAATGGAAACCAATCCTAAATGTCCTGCAGCCTCCTGATTATAGATGTGGTGCACAATACACCGATAATCAAGACTCTACTAGACACGGTCTGTAGACACTTTCCGAGGACTAATCGCTCGATACCACTTTTGTCACGACTTCTGGTCCGCGATCGCGCCTCTACCGGGCACCTGCTCGGTATACATCAGAGAATAGCAGCGGAACATACACAACATAAACACATGTGAAAACAATAACATCTCAGGCTAGCCGATAAGGCCGCCTTCCATAATATAAACATACTCAAAAGTACAACTGTACAATCAGTTCTTACAGCCCAACCACAAATGTGAATACAGACCTCTAGGAATAATAACTGTGGCGGGACAGGGCCCCGCCATACCCCTGAATGTACATAAATCTACAACACCAGGGAAAAGACTGTACCAAAATGAGACAAGCCTCCGGATAAATGGAGCTTCTGACGTCTGATAAGTGATCCTAAGAATGTGGATCCACCACCTGCTTACCCTTTCCTGCGGCATGAACGCAGCCCCCGAGGAAGGGGGTCAGTACACAATATGTACTAAGTATGTAAAACTGGAAAGTACTGTAATTACAACATAAGTTTAAAACAAAGCTGGAGACATGTATGATAACAAAATTACAGTACACAGTTCCTTACTAACAATGAGAGTAAAATCAAGGGAATACGTACAACATCACAATAAGAGACTCCCGATCAAATCATGGGTAGCGAACCCATAGAAACATGTGGTATAACGTCTTAGGGTTCTTACCCCTCATTTATACTCTTACCCTGAAGCAGGTG
The DNA here is from genome assembly GCA_029844215.1 of Przewalskia tangutica. Lineage (NCBI taxonomy): Eukaryota > Viridiplantae > Streptophyta > Magnoliopsida > Solanales > Solanaceae > Przewalskia > Przewalskia tangutica. Next base: position 13,570,735 of record CM056733.1, on the reverse strand, counting down.
GTATAACATCTTGGGGGTTTGCTCCTCATTTATACTCTTACCCTGAAGAAGGTAATAATACATGTGGTATAACGTCTTGGGGGTTTACCCCTCATTATACTCTTATCCTGGAGAAGGTGGTATATCGTCTTGAGGGTCTGCCCCTCACATATACTCTTACCCTGTCTCAAACCGGCCGTCATACAATAAATAAGCAAGTTAGAATCCCCCTAACTTCTTATTAGTCTTATTCATCTATACTCTCATTCTTGTTCACTTAAGGCACTAATATGTTATAATAAAACCGGGAGTTTAACCCAAAGTACTACGTACTTCTAACCCTTTCAAAATGACTCATTTTCATATCAACTTCCAAGATACTATAGACCGTAGTATCAAGTCAAAATTTCTTTTCAATACAAGTCACAATACCATAGAAATAAAGTTAGGTTTCTAATCAAGTGACTCCTTTTATTATAAAACCCTTAGGCAATTGATGCCTTAAAAATCAAATTGCCTTTTGTTAAAAATTAAGTCATTTATCTTTCCATAAAGCAAATATAACCAACTGCCCATAAAGTCGTTACATTCGCTTTATACCTTAGCCATAAACAATTTCCTATCCAAGGGACTTATACGTTTAAAACGGAACAAGTATCACATACTTTAAAACTCTTCAAGTCCCTTAACTTTAATAAAACATTAGACATCCTTAATACTTTCAAGAAGTGAGTTATTCTACTAACTCACCCGCTTGGCTATTCATAAAACTAGTAAAGGATATCAAGGTCATGTACGTCTACCGTACTATATACGTACAACTAGTCATGCTCAAAAGATAGGAAAAGTTCTACATACCTCTTCGGGTCAACCACTTGCCAAGTACAATATCCCTCCCGTAGTATGTCAACATATAATATCCACAATACGTCTATTAATGTCTTACTTCAAACGTAGAATATTACAAGTGTAAGGTCACTAAGTTCTACGGAAAATCGGACAGCACCTCGTTTGTTTCTACTTACTTTGCCACCTTTTTCAAGGCCCAATACAATAACCAACATGCCACATTTAAGGCTCAACATATCATTAGTCAAAAAGGGGATTATACGCCTTACAAGACGTATAAAATTCCGCCCCACAATTCATATACAACAATCCAATGTTAACGGCCATTTTGACTACACAAATAACCACAACAAGTCTTTTTCACCCACAAAGTTGCCTTCACAAGTTATATAGCCATAACCAACTTTGACAACCTTAACCTTCCATTTATATAGCATGCTACAACTATAACTATCGATTTCCTTTGTATTTCACAATTCAAATGGCTATCAAAGCCTATAATTCATATCAATCTAAAACATGATTCATGTGGTCAATATCAACTACAACAAGGATTATTGTTAATTCCAAGAGAAGAGGAAATCTTTTACCTTTTGGATTAGCACACTAAAGCCCTCTTTCTTCAACTCCTTTTCCCGCCAAACTCGTCCTCGTGAGCTTCCCACAAGCTTATCAACACTTTGCCTTCTTACCGCCGCTCCAACAAAACCCTCTAGGCTAAGCTCCCTTCAAAACCTTGAGAGAAAAGAGAGAGAGAGAAGCTCTTTAGAGTCCTTAAGGTGAAATGACCAAGTCTTTCAAGACTTGGTCCTAAAATAGGGCCCTTTTTTTAGTCAACAAGATGGGAGGGACACTTGTCACCCTCCCATAAGTGTTTTTCGAAAATATCCCCTGTTTTCAGCCCTGACCGCAGAAAAATTCCCGCCTCGGCCCCGCGGCGATGTAACTTCAGAGAATTTTAAGGATTAGTGGCGCCGCGGCTCTGCTAACTGCACCGCGGCGCTGCGACGCCTGATTCTAAAATCTTTCCCCCCACGCCTGTCCACTGAACTTCTAACGCCCATACCCCTCCGCTCCGATGTCCTATCGACGAGCGGTTTGTTGCGTTGGAAACTAGACCCATCCAACTTTATACTAGGCTTGGTAAACACCCCTCAAATCTTAAAACTGGGGTACAACACTCGAAAGTAGACTCAAAATCCGTTCAATACATGCGTCAACTTATCTTATATTAGAATTTACGGGGTGTAACAACTTCAACCAAGCTTATGAAGATTTTCTAGGGTTTCGTTTTGCGACTATTGGAATAAAGTAGCATTTCCGGGCTCCAAGTATTAAAACAACTTTGGAATACTACTAGGGATACTAGGCCAAGGTATTTGGGATTATACAACAATACACAAAGTATTTTCTACACAAGAAAGAGGGAGGGACGAAAACACAAGCTCAAGGGAGGGAGTATTTTGCCTTGGAAGGCTTCAAGTGTGGGATGAATTTACTCTTCAACAAAGGGGGTATTTATAGAGGATTCAAGGGTCAAGATCTAAGCAAGGTGTGTGGTCAATATTGGGCCATGTGTGTGTGGGTCCCACCACACCACATGGCCAACGATTTGGGCTACCAAGCCACTTGTCCCTCCAATTTCGGCCAAGGTGCCACATGGGGTGACACGTGTCGCCCCCCGATTCGTCCAAAATATTTCGTCTTCCGAAAATATCCAAAATACCGGAAATCTCAAAAACAAAGTGGGCCCCACAAAACCGTAAATTTCTCCCGTGGGCCCCACGTGACCATTTCCGAAAATAAAATCCCAAAATTCTAATATAATCCAAGAAGCCCAAATACCAAATCTGGGAATCCAATTCCCATTAACGAACCTTTTTCTTCACAAAAACCGGAAACTTTTCCGTCGAAAAATCACATCTTCCTTTCTTTCCAAAATTTCTGTCGTATTCTCGTACGTACATTCTCACATACATACCCTGGAACTACGGGGTTTAACATTCTTCCCCCCTTAGAAATATTCGTCCCGAATGTTCCTTCTAAGTCTCTAATCAAACGTGTGCCGGTATAGTCTCCACTACTATACTTACATAAAAACCGATCATGCCACCACTGGCCAGAATAACATGTGCGCAAAACTCAAATCCAAGCCAACGAGGAAACACCTCCAATCATCACAAAAAGTTCCCACCCATGGTCTAAAGGATACTCCCTTCGCATCTTCACCTCACAAAAGAATAATCACTTCCGTTCTCATAACACATGTTCGCTTCTCTTCTTACTCGTCGTACCCTTCTCGTACACCCGAACTCTCTATAGTATACATTCCACACTTCAGTTACCGCTTCAATTTCCACAACCCTGGAGTTACTACCTCCAACTTGGTCATCTTACTAGTTTCAATTCCTCTAAGGCCATTCCCGGCCTTCACGATCCGATTCTGGTCGAACATATCCACGAACTCGTACGATGGTTACCTAAACCTGGGCTTAGCACCCTCGTGACCCTACCACCTGGCGGGACCACCTCGAACTGACCCCACCCCAAACCGGGCTGCGGGTTGACCCGCGAATGGTCCTCAACCCGACCCATAATCGCACCAGACTCTTGTTCCCCGATCCGGAACAACCTTACCTATACAAGTCCTGAAAGCTACCACTTTCATTTTACACAACCCAAGGAATTATCCCACTAATACACCCCATGTATATAATGCTCTCCGACAAGGATTACCCGCAAAGTCTTGTACTCGAGACGAACTTACATCTAAGGTCTCAATGCGTAATATTCTAAGGTTCACACCTTCTATGTCCCCATACTTATCCTTTCAACTAACCATGTTTTCTAACACATCAATAACACAATGCTATCCGTACATAGCACACACAATAAGAAGATCATCATATCAAGCATACTAATCTCTAGAGGGTTAAGGATATACCTGTATCTACCGCTTCACTCTAATCATAGGCCTGCCCTGCAGGGCGCATAGCTGTAGAAGGTGATGAACCAGCCATAGATCCTGAAGGCCGAGTCTCTACATCCGCGCTACCTCTGGTCGGACAATTTCTCGCAAAATGGCCTGCTGTCGCATGTAAAACAACCTCCCGAACCAGCACGACACTCCCCCTTATGGATTCTACCGCAACGGCCACACTGAGGTAAGGGTGGCCTCATCTGGTCAACACCACTACTCCCCCGAAAACCTGAACCCTTGGAGCCCTGACCTGCTCCTGAATACTCTGGATGTCCTGAAGACTGTGGAGGACCACTCAGATCTTGGCGAGGCGCATAACTAGTCTGCTGCTGAGGCGGTCCGCCTCGAAAGTCGCCAAAAGAACCTGCTGTTCTGGCCCTCTTCTGCTGATCCTGGTCATTCCGTCGACCCCTCCGCTCCTCACACCCAAGTGCATAAGCCTGCATGCGGGCAATGTCCATGCCCGGCTGCAGAGCTACACCCGAGCAAGCCTCTGCCAAGTAGTCATCGAGCCCCGTGACGTAGAGGTGCACTCTGTCCTCTATATTTGCCACTAATGCCGGGACATATCGGGCCAACGAGTCGAACTCCACGTTGTACTCCCGAACCGTACGCCCGTCCTGCCTCAACATCAAAAATCTGTCGGCCCGAGCCCTCCTCATCTGTGGGGGCAAGAAATGTGCAAGAAATGCTCCTGAGAACTCGTCCCATACAGCTGGAAGCGCATGCTCCCGGGGCGGTTCCTGAATCAAACGATCGGCTGCAGATCACGCGCGGCCGATGCGAACCCAATACCACCGACTCTGCCTCTGAGGCCTTGAAAACTCTCATGATCCAGAATCGCTTCGGATAAACTCACGAGGTCATCCTCAGCTCGATCCATAGAACACTGGTGGACTGCAACTTAAGAAGTCCCGAAGTCTCCAACTATCGGCCCTGGGGTGCACTACTGGTACCCCCGGCTCCCGTCTGTCCTCAAGTCTCGCCATAAACCTAACTAGTAACTGGGCCATCTCCTTGCAACCCATATCCTCTGTTCCTGGCCGTGGGGCTGGAGGCTCAGGTACTGTGGTCTCAGCAGCCACTGCTGCGGCTCTAAACTCTGCTGGGGCTGGCGGCATCGTAGAATCCGCCGTCTGTAGCACCACCTCGGGTAAAAACTGGGCCTCTGCCCTGGTAACCCTCCGTGCTCTACTCGCAGCTCCCTCTGCTGCCTTGCCCTTCTGGGCTCTGGTTGCCTTGCGTGGAGGCATAACTGGTACAAAAGAATACGTCAGAGGGAGTCCAACTTACAACACAGCTCTAAGGCACGATCTCAGAGTGAGAAGAATGGAAACCAATCCTAAATATCATGTAGCCTCCTGATTATAGATGTGGTGCACAACACACCGATAATCAAGACTCTACTAGACACGGTCTGTAGACACTTTCCGAGGACTAACTGCTCTGATACCACTTTTGTCACGACCCGATCCCGGGCCCGTGACTGGTGCCTTACCCCGGGCACCCTAGTGATACAACATCAGAGAAAATCAGCGGAAATAAAAACTTAGACATAAAACAAGAGATAAAGTATGAAACAGGCTAACCAAAACGGTCACCTTCCTGAATATATACATATATATATCAACCTGAACAGTTAAATCCTTTTACAAACCCTGCCCATAACAGTACTACAGACCTCTAAGAATGTAACCATAACTATGACGGGACAGGGCCCCGCCATACCCCTGAATGTACAAGTAACTACACTGACAGGGGACTATACCAAAGATGAGCCTCCGGAGAAACGGAGCTTCCCAAAACGCTGAAATGTGATCCTAAGAGCGAGGATCCACAACCAATGTACCTCTACCTGCGGCATGAACGCAGCGAGGTCGATAACAGTACAGTATGTGAAATCAGAAAATCAGTAAATGAAATCATAATAGTCTATATAAAGCAGGAGACATGTATGATAACCAAACTACAACCCACAATATATAAACAGTCATGTCAAGTCAGGGACTCACGCCCTCAAAGTCATTACTCAAATATACAATGGGTCTCACGCCCACAACATCAATCATGCCCGTGGAATACCTTCCTCACTGCCGGCAGTCTATGATATAGTCACACCAAGAAGTACACATGAACATCAGGTCCCACCTGTGTCATAACAACCGTACGGGGCAAGTACGAAGGCTAACTACCAGATACCAAGCCGCATCATCAACTGACCGGGGCAAGTACGAAAGCCAACTACCAGATACCAAAGCCGTACCAATAAATCTATATAACCAAACCACGGTGACCCAGGCAAGCACGAAGCCAACTACGGATAACAAGCTGCGCCGCGGTGGCAAGCAAGTACGAAGACTAACTACCAGATACCAAGCCGGAATCATGAGACTTCATCACAAAACTGAACGGGGCAAGTACGAAGGCTAACTACCAGATACCAAGCCGAAACAACCACGACTTCGGGGCAAGTACGAGAGCCAACTACCAGATACCAAGCCTAATCAGTAAAACCTCATGGAGAGCTAGTCCATGGAACAACAATCATAATGGAACCATACCCGTGGGCCACCCAACGTGTCAGTAGGTCCAAGGATATAACAAGATAACCGGCCCTCCATCGAGAGACGCGGTGGTATAGAAATACAATACTAGCACGACAAGGCTATCACACGCAAACGTAGGCAAGTTACACACAACTCAAGGTACTTTCATTTTATGCTAAAGTCCAGGTTTTGACCCCAAAGGACTACGTACGTTAAATTCTTTTTAAAAGATCCATTTCTTTTACAAAGGTCACCCGATACCCGTAGTATCAAAATAAAGTGACTAATATTTTAATTAAACCAAAACAACTTCCAGACTTTCCTTTTTAAACCAAATACCATGCCTTCTTTTTAGACCAAAACACTTCTCCTTTTAAAGTCAAGTTACCATTTTAAAACCAATGATAAAACCACTCTTTTGTTTTCATAAAGTTGTTATAACTAACTTCCCATAAAACTGTTATAACACTTTATGTTCTAAACCAAAAACTCTTCAATTCCACAAGTCTCTTTTCTTTTAAAACAACAACAAGTATTCTTTTAAAACCCAAATAACTTACTCTTTTCAAAACAAGTAACCTATACTTAAAATCAAGTTACTTCTCTTTTTCCGAAAACAAGTCGTTATAAGTCAAGTCTCTTATCTTTCAAAATCAAGTCGTTTATAAGTCAAGTCTCTTATCTTTCAAAATCAAGTCTCTTATCTTTCAAAAGCCAAATAAACCATTCTTCTACCTACATAAAGTCGTTATAACTAACTTCCCATAAAGCTATTATAACACCCTATGTTTTAAACCAACCAACTCACTTAGCACATGTACGTCTACCGTACTACATAGTTCACAACAATCATGCTAGAAAAGATAGGAAGAGGTTCACATACCTCGCGACGATTATCGACAAGAAGCAAAAAGCTCCAAAGTACTGTAACCCCGCTAGCCTTTTCCACCCTTCAAGTAGAATACACTACTCGTAGTACTTCCACCTAAAAAGGCCACAAAACGTCTATCAACCTCTCGATCTCTTCGTAGAATATTCTAAATGCATGGTTCCTTATTCTACAGAAAATTCGGCAGCACCTCCCCCCCCGCAACCACATAAATCTCCACCTCTACTCAGGCCCGCTACTAGGCCAACAACTCCCAGGGGAGAGGGTTACACGTCTAACCGGACGTGTACAATTCTACTTCACAATAATACTACACAAGTCTACTGTAAATACAATCCAATGTAAATACAGTTCAATCCTTTATAATAATCCTTCCAATATATCTTATACTCAATTCTAAATTACTACAATATGTAATATCCAATTACAATAGGGGGACATAGATTATTACCTCGATAAGCCCAAAATTATCCAAGATTATATGTCGATCCTGAGCAACGTTTAGCTCCAATTCCTTACGCTCCAACCCGCTCCAAGCGACCCCTAGAAGTTTCTAAACAACTTCTCTTAACACTTCAACCAAGCTTATGAAGATTTTCTAGGGTTTCGTTTTGCGACTATTGGAATAAAGTAGCATTTCAGCTCTAGTATTAAAACAACTTTGGAATACTACTAGGGATACTAGGCCAAGGTATTTGGGATTATACAACAATACACAAAGTATTTTCTACACAAGAAGGGGGGAGGGACGAAAACACAAGCTCAAGAGAGGGAGTATTTTGCCTTGGAAGGCTTCAAGTGTGGGATGAATTTACTCTTCAACAAAGGGGGTATTTATAGAGGATTCAAGGGTCAAGATCTAAGCAAGGTGTGTGGTCAAGATTGGGCCATGTGTGTGTGGGTCCCACCACACCACATGGCCAACGATTTGGGCTACCAAGTGTCAAGGCCATTCGGCCAAGGGGACAAGTGGCTAGCCACTTGTCCCTCCAATTTAGGCCAAGGTGCCACATGGGGGTGACACGTGTCGCCCCCCGATTCGTCCAAAATATTTCGTCTTCCGAAAATATCCAAAATACCGGAAATCTCAAAAACAAAGTGGGCCCCACAAAACCGTAAATTTCTCCCGTGGGCCCCACGTGACCATTTTCGAAAATAAAATCCCAAAATTCTAATATAATCCAAGAAGCGCAAATACCAAATCTGGGAATCAAATTCCCATTAACGAACCTTTTTCTTCACAAAAACAGGAAACTTTTCCGTCGAAAAATCACATCTTCCTTTCTTTCCAAAATTTCTGTCGTATTCTCGTACGTACATTCTCACATACATACCCTGAAACTACGGGGTATAACACTAGGCTTGATTCTATGAGTATTCTCGATGATTCCCCCCTATTGCATGTCCAAACGTTGGTCTTTATAGTCCCTAGTTAGGATTCGATTTATGGTAAGTTTAGGACTTGATTTGAGGGGACGATTTGTACTGATTTTTGACGCGGTTTTAGGGCTATTTTAGGACGATTCACAGAAGATCTTGGTGTAACTTTCTGCGAGTTTTGGTACTTGTTGACGCGATTTAAGGATTCGTTTTTGATATGGTTATAGTTATGGAAAGTCTTGAGGAAGGAAGCACGAGATTTGGTTACCATTTCGTACTGATTCGAGGGTTATTTGGTAAGGCAAACTGATTTTTGGAGGATTTTAATACGATTCTCTAATGGTTCGAAACAGGAGGGAAGATTTTGTTATGGTAAGTACGATTTGTGGGATGTTTTGGTTTAAGATTCGCCGGATTCTCCGGCGAGAATCCCGACTGGCGAGGGTGAGGTGCATGCGGCGGGAGAGGGGTAGTGGGATTAGGGTTCCTCATCGTTGAATTTTTTAGGGTAAAGACTGGGAGGGGCGAAATAAAGGCTTAAGGGGAAATGGGCTGCGGTGCGTCAAGAGGTAAGGGGAAAGGTGTTGGACGAGGGGAAAGTTAAAGGGGCTGGGGAAGGTGTTGGGCCGCGGGTAGTGGGCTGAAAAGGTAAGGGGGGAAGGGCATGGGTATTAATTTTAAGGTAGTTATTTATTTAATTAATGGGTTATAGATAAAGTTTTAGGTGTATTATTTAATTAATGGTAGATAAATGAAATCTAAATTGATTAAATTATTTAGGTGTTTTATTAGTCTAAGCTATTATTATAATAATAAATGCGGGTGTGCTAATTAATTAGTGCTTAACATTTATAATGCGAGACCGTTATTAAGACTTACTTATTATGTGTATTTTGCGATGTAAAAATTTGCAGTTCTAAAAAAAAGAAAATTGTTTAATTTATTGGTTATTGATTAAAGGGGATGGACAAAATTGGGTGTCAACAGTTGTCCCTCTTTGTATGGAGAAGATGAAAGAATCTCCAGACAAAGACGTTGACTTATAGCCAATTTTGTCTGGGTCATCGGAATTGGAACAATGTGTTGTTGGTGTCAGAAAACTAAAGGTGGGGCCGACGCAGATTTAAAATCTGTCCCAGTGTCGAGCTATGGTGACAATGAGTTATTGTGGTGGTAGAATGTTGGGAGAGAGTAGGTCGACGTTCGGGGCCGTTTTTGCCTTTTGTTGGGAAGTCTGGCTCCCCAACAAATTACCTCAGTTCGCCGTAAGAGGTAGGTCCACGTTGTGCTCCATCTTTTGCAGTTTGTTAAAGTTCCTGTAGATTGAAGCTAAGATAGAAACATTAGTGCATAACTGTTAAAACAAAACAATGTAAGAATGTGAATTTTATGTTGTGGTTGTAGTCAAATTGTATATACTACATAATGAAACGATGTGATGATGCGCCGTCTTGTATAAGTGAGATGCAGATGACGCCTTGTATGGGCGGAATCGTCTTGTATGGACGAAATGCAAATGTCTCCTTGTATGGGCGTTATCGTCTTGTATGGACGAAATGCAAATGACGCCTTGTATGGGCGTTGTCGTCTTGTATGGACGAAATGAAAATGACGCCTTGTATGGGCGTTGTCGTCTTGTATGGACGAAATGCAAATGACGCCTTGTATGGGCGTTGTCGTCTTGTATGGACGAAATGCAAATATCGCCTTGTATGGGCGTTATCGTCTTGTATGGACGAAATGCAAATGTCGCCTTGTATGGGCATTATCGTCTTGTATGGACGAAATGCAAATGTCGCCTTGTATGGGCGTTGTCGTCTTGTATGGACGAAATGCAAATGTCGCCTTGTATGGGCGTTATCGTCTTGTATGGACGAAATGCAAATGTCGCCTTGTATGGGCGTTATCGTCTTGTATGGAAGAAATGCAAATGACGCCTTGTATGGGCGTTATCGTCTTGTATGGACGAAATGCAAATGACGCCTTGTATGGGCGTTATCGTCTTGTATGGACGAAATGCAAATATCGCCTTGTATGGGCATTTTCATCTTGTATGGACGAAATGCAAATGTCGCCTTGTATGGCGGAATAAATGCTGTATGGACGAAATGCAAATGACTCCTTGTATGGGCGTTATCGTCTTGTATGGACGAAATGCAAATGTCTCCTTGTATGGCGTTATCGCTTGTATGGACGAAATGCAAATGTCGCCTTGTATGGCGTTGTCGTGCTATCGCACGAAATGCAAATGTCGCCTTGTATGGCGTTATCATCTTGTATGGACGAAATGCAAATAGCGCCTTGTATGGGCGGAATAAATGCTTGTATGGACGAAATGCAAATATCGCCTTGTATGGGCGTTATCGTCTTGTATGGACGAAATGCAAATGACGCATTGTATGGGCGGAATCGTCTTGTATGGACGAAATGCAAATGTCTCCTTGTATGGGCGTTATCGTCTTGTATGGAAGAAATGCAAATGACGCCTTGTATGGGCGTTATCGTCTTGTATGGACGAAATGCAAATGACGCCTTGTATGGGCGTTATCGTCTTGTATGGACGAAATGCAAATATCGCCTTGTATGGGCATTATCGTCTTGTATGGACGAAATGCAAATGTCGCCTTGTATGGGCGGAATCGTCTTGTATGGACGAAATGCAAATGACTCCTTGTATGGGCGTTATAAATGCTTGTATGGGCGAAATGCAACTCTTGTATGGGCGAAATGCAAATGTTGCCTTGTATGGCGTTGTCGTCTTGTATGGACGAAATGCAAATGACGCCTTGTATGGGCGTTGTCGTCTTGTATGGACGAAATGCAAATGTCGCCTTGTATGGGCGTTATCGTCTTGTATGGACGAAATGCAAATGTCGCCTTGTATGGGCGTTATCGTCTTGTATGGACGAGATGCAAATGTCACCTTGTATGGGCGTTGTCGTCTTGTATAGACGAAATGCAAATGTCGCCTTGTATGGGCGTTATCGTCTTGTATGGACGAAATGCAAATGTCGCCTTGTATGGGCGTTATCGTCTTGTATGGAAGAAATGCAAATGACGCCTTGAATGGGCGTTATCGTCTTGTATGGACGAAATGCAAATGACGCCTTGTATGGGCGTTATCGTCTTGTATGGACGAAATTCAAATATCTCCTTGTATGGGCATTATCGCTTGTATGGGCGAAATGCAAATGTCGCCTTGTATGGGCGATAAATGCTTGTATGGACGAAATGCAAATGACTCCTTGTATGGGCGTTATCGTCTTGTATGGACGAAATGCAAATGTCGCCTTGTATGGGCGTTATCGTCTTGTATGGACGAAATGCAAATGTCGCCTTGTATGGGCGTTGTCGTCTTGTCTGCACGAAATGCAAATGTCGCCTTGTATGGGCGTTATCATCTTGTATGGACGAAATGCAAATGACGCCTTGTATGGGCGGAATCGTCTTGTATGGACGAAATGCAAATATCGCCTTGTATGGGCGTTATCGTCTTGTATGGACGAAATGCAAATGACGCATTGTATGGGCGGAATCGTCTTGTATGGACGAAATGCAAATGTCTCCTTGTATGGGCGTTATCGTCTTGTATGGACGAAATGCAAATGTCGCCTTGTATGAGCGTTATCGTCTTGTATGGACGAAATGCAAATGTCGCCTTGTATGGGCGTTATCGTCTTGTATGGACGAAATGCAAATGACGCCTTGTATGGGCGGAATCATCTTGTATGGACGAAATGCAAATGTCGCCTTGTATGGGCGTTATCGTCTTGTATGGACGAAATGCAAATGTCGCCTTGTATGGGCGTTATCGTCTTCTATGGATGAAATGCAAATGACGCCTTGTATGGGCGTTATCGTCTTGTATGGACGAAATGCAAATGTCGCCTGTATGGGCGTTATCGTCTTGTATGGACGAAATACAAATGTCGCCTTGTATGGGCGTTATCGTCTTGTATGGACGAAATGCAAATGTCGCCTTGTATGGGCGCTGTCGTCTTGTATGGACGAAATGCAAATGACGCCTTGTATGGGCGTTAACTAGATGAGATAATTAAAGTGTAAATGATGTAGCCTGAGTAAAGAAGATGAGGTTTTTTGCGAGATGTATTTGATGTAGACTTGTTGCAGATGGACTTTGTGAGCGAATCTGTTGTATTGGAATGTTGTTGTCCTCCTTGTTCCTGTTGTCCTGCAAAATTCACTCAAAGAAAAATTGTGAGTTCGGGGAGGGGTCGGCCGATTTGTGTTGGCTCTTGATGCTTGCACGCGTTGTCTTGTCTGGACATGTAACCCCTGTCTGATTTCGAGTCTCGGTCAAAACATTTGTTGAAAATATTCTATCTTGAGAAAATATACTTATATATACTAGTAGGAAATTATGTCGATCTTTGAATAGTGACATGTTGTGAAACAAAGCGAACATCCTTATCCGAAATTGGCGGTATATTCTCCCATATTCTCTGTGCTCCGTTGCCGTGAAGCTCTTTTAAAATTTGTCCCAGTTTTGGGACATGGAACCCTTTGCGTAAATTAACCATGTCCATTGATGTCATTTGTAGTAAAACCCTTAAAATTGTCCCAGTTTATGTCGATCTTTCGAGCATATGGAATCATATTTGTTGGTGTCCTTTCGTGGCGAAGTCCTTAAAAATTGTCCCAGTTTTGACTGACGAAACTGAGTCGGATATATGTCGTTCATTTGTCTTGTATGTATGACAAGATTGAGTACAACCCACTAAAATGCAAAATGACAAAACGAAGATTTACTAATGGTGTGACCGAGGCCGATGTAGGCCGCCTACGTATCCGTGAAGGGAATCAGGTCGAACGTAGTTCGCTACAGACAAGATTTTAAAAATTTAAAGATGGGACCGAGGCCGATGTGGCCGCCTACGTATCCGCCAAGGGAATCAGGTCACACGTAGTTCCGATTACAAGCAAAGTAATTGGGCTTTTTCTAGAAATGGGACCGAAGCCGATATGGCCGCCTACGTATCCCGCCAAGGGAATCAGGTCAAACGTAGTTCAGATTACAAGCAAAGTAATTGGGCTTTTTCTAGAAATGGGACCGAAGCCGATATGGCCGCCTACGTATCCCGCCAAGGGAATCAGGTCAAACGTAGTTCAGATTACAAGCAAAGTAATTACATGGAAAATAAAGCACTCTAAATGTAGTATCTCTTCACTGCATCTGCGTTGATGGCTCTCGGCCACACTTCGCCATCCATTTCAGCTAAGATGAGGGCCCCTCCTGTAAGCACTCGGTGAACCATGTAAGGCCCTTGCCAATTGGGCGCGAATTTCCCTTTCGCCTCACTTTGGTTAGGGAATATACGTTTCAGCACCAGCTGTCCTGGTTGGAAGTTTCTTGGTCGTACCTTTTTATTAAAAGCTCTGGTCATTCTGTTCTGGTAAAGTTGTCCGTGACAGACTGCATTCATTCGTTTCTCATCAATAAGCATCAATTGTTCGTACCTACTCTGTATCCATTTGGCTTCATTTAGTTCGGCTTCCTGAATGATTCTTAAAGATGGTATTTCCACCTCATTGGCGGCCTGACAACTTCGTCAGAAACCAAGAGGTACGGTGTAGCTCCTGTGGAGGTCCGGATTGTAGTACGGTAACCTAAGAGGGAAAAAGGAAAATTTTCTTGCCAATGCTTGTAGTTATCTATCATTTTCCTCAGTATCCTCTTGATGTTCTTATTGGCCGCTTCGACTGCTCCATTCATTTGTGGTCGATATGGAGTAGAGTTGCGATGAGTGATTCTGAACTTCTCACACGTTTCCTTCAATAGACCACTATTGAGATTAGACCCGTTGTCGGTTATGATTGATTCTGGAATTCCAAACCGACAGATGATGTTGTGATGAACAAAATCCACTACTACTTTCTTGGTCACAGACTTGTACGATGATGCTTCTACCCATTTTGTAAAGTAATCGATCGCCACTAGGATAAACCTGTGTCCATTTGACGCTGCCGACTCAATAGGACCAATGACGTCCATGCCCCAAGCTGTGAATGGCCATGGAGAACTAGTGACATTGAGCTCATTTGGCGGCACGTGAATCAAGTCGCCATGGATCTGGCATTGATGGCACTTTCGCACGAAACTGATGCAATCTGTTTCCATTGTCATCCAGAAGTAGCCTCCTCGTAGTATCTTTTTTGCTAGCGTGAAACCGTTCATGTGGGGTCCGCACATACCTCCGTGTATCTCTTCTAATAACTTGTTTGCTTCTTGAATATCAACACATCTTAACAAACCCAAATCCAGAGTTCTCCGATAAAGGACCTCGCCGCTCAGGAAGAAATGGTTGGCTAACCTCCGGAGAGTCTTCTTCTGTATGTTGGTCATGCCTTCCGGGTACTCACCTGCCTTGAGATATCTCTTGATTTCGTCATACCAAGGTTTACCCTCTGATTCTTCATCTATCTGAGAACAATAGGCTGGCTGTTCTAGCACATCTACTTTGATTGGGTCAATATAGTTCTTGTCTGGATGTTGAATCATGGAGGACAAAGTTTCTAGAGCGTCTGCAAACTCATTTTGAGCCCTCGGAGTATGCCTAAACTCTATCTTAACGAACCTTTTGCGCAATTCTTCCACGCAATGTAGGTAAGGAAGTATCTTCCTATTCTTGGTGGCCCATTCGCCTTGCACTTGGTGAATCAACAGGTCTGAATCCCCTATGACCAGCAACTCTTGTATGTTCATGTCAATAGCCATTCGGAGTCCTAGTATGCAAGCCTCATATTCTGACATATTATTGGTGCATGGTAATCTGAGCTTTGCTGATATTGGGTAGTGTTGTCCTGTTTCTGATACCAAAACTGCTCCGATACCTACTCCTTTGAAATTCGCGGCGCCATCGAAGAACATTCTCCAACCCGGATATTCTTCCAGGATGTCTTCTCCTACAAAATCACTTCTTCATCTGGAAAGTAGGTCCGCAAGGGGATATATTCCTCGTCTACCGTATTCTCCGCAAGATGATCTGCTAATTCTTGCCCCGTGACTGTCTTTTGGGTGACATATACGATGTCGAATTCACTTAAGAGGATCTGCCACTTTATAAGTTTTTTAGTAGGCATAGGCTTCTGAAAGATATACTTGAGCGGGTCCATCCTCGAAATGAGGTAGGTGGTGTATGCGGATAAATAATGTCTGAATTTTTGTGCGACCCAAGTCAAGGCACAACACGTGCGTTCCAGCATTGTGTAACGAGCTTCATAAGGCGTGAACTTTTTACTCAAGTAGTATATTGCCTGTTCCTTCCTTCCCGTCTCATCATGTTGTCCTAACACACATCCGAACGCATTTTCCAATACGGATAAGTATAACAGCAAAGGCCTCCCGGGTTCTGGAGGCACCAAGACCGGCGGATTTGACAGATACTCTTTGATTTTGTCAAGGGCTTGTTGGCACTCTAATGTCCACTTAGTGGCAGCGTCCTTCTTTAGCAACTTGAATATTGGTTCGCATATCACTGTTGATTGTGCTATGAACCTGCTGATATAATTCAAACGACCGAGAAAACTCATCACTTCCTTGCAATTTTTCGGAGGAGGTAGTCCCTGAATGGCCATTATCTTCGAAGGATCCAACTCTATTCCCCGTCTGCTCACAATGAAACCCAAAAAATTTCCCGCTGGGACGCCGAAGGCACACTTTGCCGGATTCAACTTCAGGTTGTATTGCCTCAATCGTTCAAAAAACTTCTTCAGATGGACCAAATGGTCTGTAGCCCTCCGTGACTTGATAATGACGTCATCCACGTAGACTTCAATTTCCTTATGGATCATATCATAAAAAATGGTAGTCATGACTCTCATGTAAGTGGCACCTGCGTTTTTAAGTCCAAACGGCATGACTCGATAATAATATACCCCGCGGAGTGTGAACGCATGATCTTCTCTGCATCTTCTTCGTTCATTAGGATTTGATGGTACCCGGCGTAACAATCGACAAATGACTGCAACTCGTGCTTCGCACAATTGTCGATGAGTAAATGAATGTTCGGAAGTGGAAAATCATCTTTAGGGCTTGCCTTGTTGAGATCCCTGTAATCGACACAAACTCGTATCTTACCATCCTTCTTTGTTACTGGCACAACATTCGCCAACCAAGTAGGGTATCTTGCTACCCGAATGACCTTCGCGTCCAATTGTTTGGAGATCTCTTCCTTGACTTTCAAACTCTGATCCGGCTTGATTTTCCTTGGTTTTTGCTTCACTGGACGACAAGATGGTTCAATGGGCAACTTATGAGAAACGATGTTCGTGCTTAGACCTGGCATATCATCATAAGACCAAGCGAATATGTCAACATCCGCTTGATAAAGCCACCAAATCCTCTTTCTGTGCGGTATTCAAGTGAACGCTGATCCTCGTCTCCCTGACGGCTTTATCATCTCCTAGGTTTATTGTTTCTGTTTCATCCAGATTAGGTTTCGGCTTATCCTCGAACTTTCCTAACTCTTCCGTTAATTCCTCTAATGGAAAATTTCCTTCGGGTTCTGTTGGATTATTTTCGCGGTTCTGACTTTGTTCGCTTGTTTCATGACATGTCACATTTTCATTATCGACAAGTATATTATTTTGTATGCCAGACTCATGAAAAAACAGTGTTGGGGTACAGGTCCAGTTGCTCAAGACATCTCCTGGCTCTGCACTCCAAATGGTCTGGTCATCTGTGTAGTCTTCCAAAACCGCATGACACTCTGTTTCTTCCTCAGAAATGAAAAGGCCTTGAAGTCCCTCCGCGAGAATGTCTGCATCCTCCTCTTCTGGTGGCTGAGCAGTGTATGCTTTGACAAATGAATGATTCAGGGGTGGAACAGGTCTTGGTAGATGAGACTCACCCTTCCTTCTGTGGTCAAATGACAGCATCTCCTCGGCAGTGGGCTGATATCCGAGGCCAAAAGTGTCATTCTTCTCTGGCAGGCGAATCGGCTCTGTGATTCCTCCTAATTTTGGTCCAAGTCCTCGACCTGGCTCGAAACTATTTCTTAGCATCTCCCGGGCCACCATTTTGGGAGTGCGGGGTAGTCGCATTCCTTTAGCCTTGCTAATGTCTACGATCTTGTTCATATGGTAAACAGATCCATCCAGCCTTTCCATACTTTCGATGACTGGAGTTGCCCCTTTGGAGTTAGCAGTGTTGTCCTTGTCTCCCTCAACCACAACTTCATGATGATTCCAGATGAATTTCAAGACTTGATGCAAAGTGGAAGGGATGGCTCCGACCATGTGGATCCAAGGCCTCCCGAGTAATAAATTGTAGCATGTGGATATGTCCAATACCTGGAATTCTATCACGAACTCTGCGGGCCCAATCTGCAGTGTCAAGTCAGTCTCGCTGCGGCGCTCGCCGGTCCCATCGAAACCTTTTACCCTCGTGTAGCTCTCACGGAGTTTCCCAATGTTGACTCCTAAAGTTCGAAGAGTATCCAAAGGGCATACATTAACTGTTATACCCCGTATTTCCAGGGTATGTACGTGAGGACGTACGTAGAAATTTGAGCCTTAAAGTTAGGCAAGGTTCGAAATTGTACATAACTACCAAAAGGAGTCGTTTTTCGACGAAACGTTTCCACAGCTTTCGTAGGAAAATTCGGCTATGTCAATAATATTTTTGCGGATTTTTAGAGAGGCGTAACATTTTGGACCAACGGAGGGTGACATGTGTCACCCTCACATTGGAAGAGGTTGGACGGCAAAATGGGCTAGCTTGCACGTTTTTGTGTTGAATTTTGGTCAAGGGTTAGGTAGGATATTTTTGTGTAGATGGATAAGGTAGCACATGGCTAAATCTTGACCTTACACTTGCTATACACTTGGAAGAATCTTGGCCATTGGTTGGCCATTTCTTGACCTATAAATACCCCTCTAGTTGAAGATTTTCTTCATCCAAAAACTTGAGCAATCTTTCTAAGTCTCAAATCCTCCCTCTCCTTGTGAGTTTCGTCCACCACCCTCCCCTTTGAGAGCCCTTGGCCGAGAGCCTCCCCCCTCCCCTTTGTGGTGTTTAGCCGTGGGGTACCCCCCCCTAGCCTAGTTGTCTCGTATAAATACCCCCCTTTTGTGGTATTGAAATACTCTCCAAGTATTGTTATAATGCCCAAATACCTTGGCCCAAATACCTTGTAGTATTCCCAAGGTTACACTTATACAAAAGCCCAGAAAATACTATTATACTTCCTCGATCCACAAAAACGAAACCTAAGTAAATCTTCACCCGTAGTTGAAGTTATAAGTAGAAGTTGGTTAGAACTTCTAAGGGTTGGTTGGAGCGGGTCGGAGCGCACGGAGTAGGAGCTAAACCTTGCTCAGGATCGACATTTAAACTCGGATAATTTTGGGCTTATCGAGGTAAACACTCTTGACCTTCTATTGTAATTGGAAATTACATGTTGTTGGAATATATAGTTGAAGTATACTATATATAGAATTGAACATAGTTGTGCGGCAATGTCTTTTGACTTAAGCCTGAATAATACTTACGGCAATGTCTTGCGACTTAAGCCTGAATTTAAATAAGAGAACTGAACTGTAATTACATAGGACTGTATTACAGTAGACTTGTGTAGCATTACTGTGTAGTAGAGTTGTACACGTCCGGTTAGACGTGTAAACCCCCCCCCCCTGGTTGGCTTGGTAGCCGGCCTCGATAGAGGAGGAGATTTACGCTGTTGTTGGGGAGAGTCGCCGAATTTTCTGTAGAATATTCTACATTGAGATCTAGGATGTTAATAGGCGCCTTGTGGCCTCTATAGGTTGAAGTACTACGTATGGCGTGATCTACTTGGCTTAAGGAGTAGCCGACGGTTTGAGGTACTTGGAGCATTTTGCTATTAGTCGATAATCGTCGCGAGGTATGTGAACCTCTTTCTATCTGTTCTAGCATGATATGTGTATAACTATGTAGTACGGTAGACGTACATGTGTTTAATGTATTTGATTGGTTTGAAACATAAAGTGTTATAACGGCTTTATGGGAAGTTGGTTATAACAGCTTTATGTAGGTAAGAAAATGCTTGTGGTTTCAAAGGGTAACTGATTTGACTTATAACGGATTTGATGTGTAGTAATACTTGGCTTTGAAAACATAAGAGTTGTACTAGCTTTATGGGAAGTTAGGTATAACGTCTTAAGAGTGATAAAAAGAATGGTTTACTGATGTTAGAAGTTAAGAGACTTGATCTTATAAGATAAGAGACTTAACTTAAATGAATTAATATGAGTTTTGTGTGAAACCTCATTCGTGAGTAATGAGTACTTGGTTTTTAAAAGGGAATAATGTTTTACTGATTTCGGAAATCAGAATGAGTATCGACAAACCACTGCAACGTTAATAAAGGAAAATGTAATGAATAATGAAGTATTATTAAAACCAGTAGAAACCTCCATCTGCATAGAAGCTAAGATGAGACAAAATGATATTACATTTCCTAGATCATGGCTGCTTTAATAAAGATGGTTATAAAATAAACTACTCACACATATGGCATATGTTATTCAATTGTTTTAAAAGAGATTAAGACATTGAACTATGAAACTTTTCTAAAAAGAGACTTGAGTAATTGGAATTAGGCAAACTGGAACTTTAGGAAAAATAAAGGCATTGTTATGTCTTAAATTGGTTTAAAACATAAAGTGTTATAACAGCTTTATGGGAAGTTAGTTATAACGACTTTATGAAAACAAAAGAAGGGTTTTATCATTGGTTTTAATGTGATAACTTGGCTTTAATAAGAGAAGTGTTTTGGTTTGCTAAAAATGTGAGTCACTCTATTTTATACTACGGGTATTGGGTGACTTCTATAAAAGGGATGGATCTCTTTAAAAGGAATTTAACGTACGTAGTACTTTAGGGTTAAAACCCGGACTTTGGCATAAAATGAAAGTACTTTGAGTTGTGTATAACTTGTCTATGCTTGTTGTTGTGAAACTTGCCTATGCTTGTTGTGATAGCCTTTGTTGTATTTCTGTACCCCCGCGTCTCTCGATGGAGGGCCGGTTGATTTGTTATGAACGATTCTACACCGAGTCCCACGAGATGGGCAGGGACACGTATTTCATTTGATTATACACCGAGTCCCACGAGATGGGCAGGGACACGTATTTCATTTGATTATACACCGAGTCCCATGAGATGGGCAGGGACACGTATTTCATTTGATTATACACCGAGTCCCACGAGATGGGCAGGGACACGTACTCCATCTGATTATACACCGAGTCCCACGAGATGGGCAGGGACACGTATTTCATCTGATTATACACCGAGTCCCACGAGATGGCGAGGACACGTATTTCATCCGATTATACACCGAGTCCCACGAGATGGCGAGGACACGTATTTCATCCGATTATTCACCGAGTCCGGGATGGGCGGGACACGATTTCATCCGGTTATCATACATGTCTCCCGCTTTATATAGACTATTATGATTTCATTCTGATCTTTACTGATTTCACATACTTGGTACTGTTATCGACCTCGCCCGGGCTGCGTTCAATCCGCAGTGGAAGTACATCGGTTGTGGATCCTCGCTCATAGGATCACAGTTCAGCGTGTCGGGAAGCCCCATTTCTTCGGAGGCTTATCTTTTGGTATGTTACCACAGTGCATAGATTCTTATACATTCGTGGGTATGGCGGGGCCCCGTCCGTCATAGCGTTGTAAAAATCTTAGAGTGCATGCTTTGTTGTAGGAAGGGTTTGTAAAAAGATAACTGTTCGGGTATTTATGTATATATGATGAAGGCAACTGTTTTGGTTGGCCTGTTTATTTATCTTGTCTCTTAATTCATGTTCATGTTTTTATTTCCGCTGATTTTCTCTGATGTTGTATCACTAGGGTGCCCGGGGTAAGGCACCAGTCACGGGCCCGGGTTCGGGTCGTGACATTAACAGCTGACCCCCCATCGATCAAGACTCGAGAGATAAACTTATTAGCACACTTGACTGTTATGTTTAATGCCTTATTGTGTCCCCGACCCTCATGAGGTAATTCACTCTCATGGAAGATTATCTTTTGCACCTCTTTAATTTGCCCGATCAACGCTGAGAAGTTTTCATCAACAGTCTCGGCTGGCACATGAGCCTCTTTCAAAACTTCTATCAAAGAGATCCGGTGGTTCACGGAATTCATCAACAGTGACAATAGAGAAACTTGTGCTGGTGTTTTACTCAACTGTTCTACAATGGAATAGTCTCATGTAGGCATTCTTCTCCAAAATTTCTCTACTTCTGGTTCGGTCACAATCTTTTTCTGGGGCATCTTTCGCGATACTTCTACCGATGAGTAACGTTGTCCGGACCTCGTCACCCCCGCTGCAACAACTTCTAGCACTTGTTTCTGTTTACCCTTATCCTGTTGTTTGATCGAGTGGCTCCATCCTGGTACTAAGACTGGCATTAAAGGCTTATGACGGCTCAACTCTACCTCGGCGGGCGCCACGACCTTGGCGGTAATCACACGAGCAATGTGGTGAAGATCCCCTGTCTCGCCTCCGATTGGCACGATGGTCCTTCCATATCGCATACATCATCAAAGGTGATCATGTGCACGCCAGCATTGTCGTGATTTGGCAGGGGATTGTTGTTGACATTAGGGGAAGGCTCTTTCAACCGAATAGCTCCTTCTCTGATTAGCTCCTCAATTCTGTTTTTCAGAGCATAACAACCATCTGTATCGTGTCCTGATGCTCCAGACTGGTATGCACAATGCTTATTCTCATCATGCCATGGTGGGAGTGGATTGGGATTTCTCCCTGGGATCGGTTGTATAAAACCAGCGGCTCTCAGTCTTTCATATAGTTGGGAGTATGGTTCGGCCAACGGGGTGTATGGTTTTGTGGGTCTCCTCTCGGTGTTGGTTCGGGGTCTGGGTGTGTTTTGTGCGTGGTATTGTTGTGGGGGTCGGTATGCTGGTCGGTATTGTGAGGGATTTGTGTGGGCGAGCGCCCGTGGTGGGTTGTATATTGGTTGGGTGGTGTAGACGGGTGAAGGTTGGTGGTATGGGGAAGTATTTTGGCTAAGGTGATCGTAGTGAGGGTTTTGGAACGTAGGGGTTTGGTATGTTTGGGGTTGGAACGTAGGGGTTTGGTATGTTTGGGGTTGGAACGTAGGGGTTTGGTATGTTTGGGGTTGGTATGTCTGGGGTTGGTATGTCAGGGTTCGATTTGGTTTGTGTTGTTGCACCGTCATGATAGGGGATTCTCCATCCTTTTTTTTCTTATTCATTCCTCCGATTGACTCTGATTGTATTTCTTTGCTTGTTGCTTGCAAAGCAGCCAGATTCGTGATCCTACCTAATCTAATTCCCTCTTCCACAAAATCTCCCATCTTTACCACTTCAGAAAAGTTACGTCCAATAACGCTGATCAACCTCTCATAGTACGTGGGGTCCTTTAGGGATTGTACAAATAGTGTTGTCATTTCGCTTTCTGCCATAGGCGGCTGGACCTTCGCTGCTTCAGACCTCCACCTCATCGCATATTCCCTAAAAGTCTCTATCGACTTTTTCTCCAATTTCATGAGGTAGAATCTATCAAGGACGTTTTCCGTATTAAATCTGAATTTGTCCACAAAGTCCTGTGCCATCGTCCCCCAACTACGCCATTTTCTTGGATCCTGGCTAGTGTACCAATCCAAGGCTTCTCCAGTCAAGCTCTTAATAAACAAATTCATAATGATCGATTGATCCCTTCCCACACCCACTAACTTGTCGCAATAGGATCTCAAATGTGCACGAGGATTACCTTTGCCATCAAACATGTCAAACTTTGGTACCTTTTATCCGATGGGCAGCTCGACGTCGGGATGCATGCACAAGTCTTCGTACTCTAATCCCTCATGGCCCTTGTTCATCTGAAGGCTCTTAAAGGCTTCCTTCAAATCATGGATTTCTCTAGCCATGTTTTCCTCTGTCTCAGTTCTCGTATTTTTCTCCATCTCTTCATACTGAGCAAACTCTGGAGGGGGTATGGGTATGTGTGTGTTGAGATGTTGTTATACCCCGTATTTCCAGAGTATGTACGTGAGGGCGTACGTACAAAAGTTTAAGCCTTAAGTAGGCAAAGGGACGAAATTTGTTCACAACTAGCGAAAAGAATTGTTTTCCGACGAAACATTTTCCGGACTTTGCGAAGGGAAAATTACGGTTAATACATTTAAAATTTTTGCGAATTTTTCCGAGAGATAAAATATTTTGGACCAATAGGAAGGCAACATGTGTCACCCTTAGGTGGCATAAAGTGGACGGTTTTGGAGGGAGTAGTTGGCATGTTTTTGCCATGGAAATTGCCTAAAACATTTGGTCAATGTTGCTAGATATTTTTGTGGGTAGATAGATAAGGTGGGACCCACACAACACTTATCCAAATCTCATCCACACACTTTCTTGAATCTTGGCCATTGAAGGCCCTATAAATACCCCCTTAGTTGAAGACTTATTTCATCCACACTTGAGCAATTTCCAAGTCTTGAAATCCCTCTCCCTCCCCTCTTAAAGCTCTCGTCCAAATCACCCTCCCTCGAGAAGGCCTCACTGAAACCCCTACCTAGTTGTTCTCGTAAATACCCCCTCCCTTGGTAGAAAAATATTCTCCAAGTATTGTTACTATTCCAAAATACCTTGGCCCCAAATACCTTGTAGTATTCCAAGGTTAGCCACATACTAAAAGCCGGAAATACTATTATACTTCCTTTAGTCACTAAATGAAACCCTAAGGAAAATCTTCATAGTCGGTTGAAGTGTTAAGTAGAAGTTGTGTAGAACTTCTAAGGGTTTCTTGGAGCGAATTGGAGCGTTCAGAATAGGAGCTAAACGTTGCTCAGGATCGACATATAAACTTGGATAATTTTGGGCTTATCGAGGTAAATACTCTTGTCCTTCTATTGTAATTGGAAATTACATACTATAGTAGTATAGGAATGAGTATAAGATATATAGAAGGATGGTATAAGAGAAGAGAATTGAATTGAAATCACATCAGAAGAATATTAAAGAAGAAGATTGAACTGTACTTACATAGGACTGTATTTACAGTAGACTTGTGTAGTTTGACGGGTAGGGAAGTGCTGCCCAATTTTCCATAGAATAAGGAATTTGTATCTAGAATTATTTTTGCAGAGTAGTCTAGACGTTGATAGACTTATATGACCGTTATAGGTTGAAGTACTGCGAGTAGCGTATTCTACTCGAAGGGTGGAAAAGGCTAGCAGGATTACAGTACTTTGGAGCTATTTGCTAATTGTCGGTAATCGTTGCGAGGTATGTGATTCTTCCTATCCTCTTGAGCATGATATTTTAAAAGAATATATATAGTACGGTAGACGTACGTGTGTTAACTGAACGTGGTTTTACTTCGATGTCTTTTGACTTGAGTTTTAAATAATAAAGAATCTTGAAGTATTTCAAAAGAATTAAGAATCGTTTTTAAAAGAAGAGTAATACTTGGTTTTGAAAGTTTAAGAGTTATACTAGCTTTATGGGAAGTTAGGTATAACGACTTAAGAGAGATAAAAAGAATGGTTTATTGATTTTAGAAGTTAAGAGACTTGATCTTAAAAGATAAGAGACTTGACATAAATGAATTTTAAAGTGTGAAACCTCATTCGTGAGTAATGAGTATTTGGTTTTTAAAGAATAATGTTTCACTGATTTCGGAAATGAGAATAAGTATCGAACAAACCACTGCAGCGTTAATAAAGGACAATGTATTGACAAATAAGTAATTATATTAAAACCAGTAGAAGCCTCCATCTGCATAGAAGCTAAGATAAGACAAGATTGTATTACATTTCCTAGATCATGACTGCTTTAATAAGATTGTTATAAACAAGAATAAACTACTCACACATAAGGCATACGTTACTCAATCGTTTTAAAAGAGATTACGACTATGAAATCTTTCGAAAATAAGAGACGTGAATATTTGAAAAGAATGTTGTTACTTGATTTTAAAAAGGAAAGTATGGAAGTTGTTTTGGTCTACTTAAAATGTTAGTCACTCTATTTTTAATACTACGGGTATCAGGTGACCTTTGTAAAAGAAATGGATCCTTTAAAAAGAATTTAACGCACGTAGTACTTTGGGGTTAAAACCTGGACTTTGGCATAAAATGAAAGTACCTTGAGTTGTGTGTAACTTGCCTATGTTTGCGTGTGATAGCCTTGTCGTGCTAGTATTGTATTTCTATACCGCGTCTCTCCCGATGGAGGCGGTTGATTTGTTATGATCTTACTTGGACGTCTGGCGGTGTGGAGGATTCCACGTGCGCTCGCTTGATAGCGTTATTCCACGGACTAGCTCTCCATGAGGTTTTACCGATCGGCCTTGGTATCCGGTGGTTGGCTTCGACTTGCCGCCTCGTGGTGATTCGGCCTTGGAACTGGTAGTTAGCCTTCGTGACTTGCCGCTCGGTTTAGTGGCGAAGTCTCGTGATACGCCAGTATCGGTAGTTGGCTTTCGTGCTTGCCGTATCGGCCGTGGCGGAGTCTCGTAATCTGACGCGAGTATCCGTAGTTAGCCCTCGTACTTGCCCGGCCGACAACGTGACACGGCTTTGGTATCCGGTAGTCGGCTTCGTACTTGCCGCCTCGAACCGTGGTTTGGTTGTATAGTATTGTTAGTACGACTTTGGTATCCGGTAGTTGGCTTCGTACTTGCCGGTCGATTGATGATGCGGCTTTGGTATCCGTAGTTAGCCTTCGTACTTGCCGTGACGGTTTATGACTCGAGTGGGACTCGGTGTTTATGTGTACTCTTTGGTGTTATTATATCATGATCACGGCGGTGAGGAAGGTATTCCACGGGCATGATTGATGTTGAGGCGTGAGACCCATAGTTATATTTGAGTGATGACTTTGAGGCGTGAGTCCCGACTTGACATGATCGCTATTTATTGTGGTGTAGTTTGGTTATCATATATGTCTCTGCTTTATATAGACTACTATGATTTCATTTCTGATATTTTGATTTCACATACTTGGTACTGTTATCGACCTCCTTGCCGTGCGTTCATGCCGCAGTAGAGGTACACGATTGTTGATCCTCGCTCATGGATCACAGATTCGTATTAGGAAGCTCCGTTTCTCGGAGGCTTATCTTTTGGTATAGTCCTGTCACTGTAGGTACTTGTACATTAAGGGTATGGCGGGGCCTGTCGTCATGTTGTATAAAAACTCTTAGAGGTGCAGTAATGCTGTTGTGGCGGGGTTTGTAAGGATGTAACTGTTCGGGTTCAAGTTTTATGTATATATACATGCCGAAAGGCGATATTTTCATGGATAAACTGTTCTCATTCTATAATTGTTTCATGTCATGTTTTTAAATTCCGCTGATTACTCTGATGTTGTATCACTAGGGTGCCCGGGGTAAGGCACCAGTCACGGGCCCGGGATCGGGTCGTGACAAAAGTGGTATCAGAGCAGTTAATCCTCGGAAAGTGTCTACAGACCGTGTCTAGTAGAGTCTTGATTATCGATGTGTTGTGCACCACATCTATAATCAGGACGCTTCAGGACATTTAGGATTGGTTTCCATTCTTCTCATTCTGAGATCGTGCCTTAGAGCTGTGTTATAAGTTGGACCCCTCTGACGTATTTCATTTTCACAAGTTATGCCTCCGCGCAAGGCAACCCGGGCCCAGATGGGCAAGCGGCCAGGAAGCGCTAGTAGGATCTGAGAGAGTACGGCGCAGGCGGTCTTTACGAGATAGTGCTTGACGGCGAGTTTTGCGACGCCGCCAATTTCAACAGAGTTTAGAGCGCAGCGATGGGCTGCTGAGACCTGATACTGAGCCTCCATCCACCGGGAGCGAGAGGAGGTGGGGTACAAAGAGATGGCCCGATTATTGGCGTGATAATGGCAAGGCATGAGATAAAATTGGACGCGGCGATTCGTGCCGGTAGTACCGTAGTTCACCCGGCGGATAGTTTGAGGCTGCGGGACTTTCGAGTTGCATCCGCCCGTTGTTTTATGGATCGAGGCACGAGGATGATCCGCAGGAGTTCATCAAGCGATTCTGGATCGCGAGAGTGATCAAGGCTTCGAGACCGAGTCGGTGGTCTTAGGTTCACATCCAGTGCGTGATACCGCATGATCGGGTTTGATCGTGGGAGGCGTCGGGGAGCATGCGCCTCCAGCTATTTGGGACGAGTTCTCGGAGGCATTTCTCAGCCACTTCTTGCCTCCGCAGATGAGGAGGGCACGTGCCGACAAATTTTTGATATTGAGGCAGGACGGGCGTACGGTTCGGGAGTACAATGTGAAGTTTGGCTCACTAGCTCGGTACGTCCCCGCGTTAGTAGCCGACATGGGGGACAGAGTGCACCGCTACGTCACCGGGCTCGATGACTACTTGGCAGAGGCTTGTTCGGGTGTAGCTCTTCAGCCCGGCATGGACATTGCCCGCATGCAGGCTTATGCACTTGGGTGTGAGGAGCGGAGAGGTCGGCGGAATGACTGGGATCAACAGAAGAGGGCCAGGACAACAGGGTCTTTTGGCGACTTTCGAGGCGGACCGCCTCATCAGCAGACTAGTTATGTACCTCCGCTAGTACAGAGTGGTCCTCCACAGTCTTCGGGACATTCGGGATATTCAGGAGCAGGCCAGGGCTCCAGGGTTTCAGATTTTCAAGGGAGTAGGAGTGCTCGCCGGATGAGGCCACCCTTGTCCCAGTGTGGCCGTTGTGGAAAAATTCATAAGGGTGAGTGTCGTACTAATTTGGGAGATTGTTATGCTTGCGGCCAACAGGGCCATTTGGCGAGAGACTGTCCGACCAGAGGTAGCACTGGTAGGATAGCACAGACTACGAGATCATTTGTGGGTTCTTCACCTTCCATAGTTAGGCAGGATGTTCATACACCGGCATGCCACGACAGAGGTCGCGGTGGAAGTTCCCAGTTTTAGCGGTCCTTTGAACCGCCTATTTTTTCAGGTATATCCTTAACCCTCTAGAGATTAGCATGCGTGATACGATGTTTATATGTTGATCACTTTGTACAGATAGTGTTGTGTATATTGTGGTTTAGAGACATGGTTAGTTGAAAGGATAAGTATGGGGACAGGGAAGGTATGAACCTTAGAATATTACACGTTGAGACCTTAGATGTAAGGCCGTCTTGAGTAAAAGATTTATGTTTATGTTGACCTTTATCGGAGTGCAAATATATTGTGGGATAATTCCATGGGTTGTGTAACATGAAAGTGGTAGCTTTCAGGACTTGAATAGGTAAGATTGTTCCGGATCGGGGAACAAGAGTTTGGCGCGATTATGGATCGGGTTGAGGACCATTCGCGGGTCGACCCGCAGCCCGGTTTGGGGTGGGGTCAGTTCGAGGTGGTCCCGCCAGGTGGTAGGGTCACGAGGGTGCTAGGCCCAAGTTTAGATGACCATCGTATGAGTTCGTGGATATGTTCGACCAGAATCGGATCGTGAAGGCCGGGAATGGCCTTAAAGGAATTTGAGGCTAGTAAGGTGACCAAGTTTGGAGGTAGTGACTCCAAAGTTTTGGAAAGCGACGATCGGAATATGGAATGTGTACTAGGAGAGAGTTCGGGTGTACGAGAAAGTGCAGCGAGTAAGGAGAGAAGTGAACGTGTGTTAGCAGAATAAAAGAGATCATTTTGTTGTGAAGTGAAGATGCGAAGGGAGTATCCTTTAGACCAGGGTGGACGCTTTTGTGATGTAGGAGTGATTCCTCATTGACTTGGGTTAAGTATTTGCACGTGTGTTATTTTGTGGCCAGGTGTGGCATTGGCAACTTGTTTAAGTTAAGAGGAACTTTATCGTTATCTGTCTTGAGAAGGAACATTCGGGACGAATGTTTCTAAGGAGGGGAGAATGTTATACCCCGTATTTCCAGAGTATGTACGTGAGGGTGTACGTACAAAAGTTTAAGCCTTAAGTAGGCAAAGGGACGAAATTTGTTCACAACTAGCGAAAAGATTTGTTTTCCGACGAAACGTTTTCCGGACTTTGCGAAGGGAAAATTACGGTTACTACATTTAAAAAATTTGCGGATTTTTCCGAGAGATAAAATATTTTGGACCAATAGGAGGGCGACATGTGTCACTCTTAGGTGGCATAAAGTGGACGGTTTTGGAGGGAGTAGTTGGCACGTTTTTGCCATGGAAATTTCCTAAAACATTTGGTCAATGTTGCTAGATATTTTTGTGGGTAGATAGATAAGGTGGGACCCACACAACACTTGTCCAAATCTCATCCACACACTTGCTTGAATCTTGGCCATTGAAGGCCCTATAAATACCCCCTTAGTTGAAGACTTATTTCATCCACACTTGAGCAATTTCCAAGTCTTGAAATCCCTCTCCCTCCCCTCTTAAAGCTCTCGTCCAAATCACCCCTCCCCCCCTTGAGAAGGCCTCGGCCGAAACCCCCCCCTACCTAGTTGTTCTCGTAAATACCCCCCCCCCCCTTGGTAGAAAAATATTCTCCAAGTATTGTTACTATTCCAAAATACCTTGGCCCAAATACCTTGTAGTATTCCAAGGTTAGCCCTATACTAAAAGCCCAGAAATACTATTATACTTCCTTTAGTCACTAAATGAAACCCTAAGGAAAATCTTCATAGTCGGTTGAAGTGTTAAGTAGAAGTTGTGTAGAACTTCTAAGGGTTTCTTGGAGCGAATTGGAGCGTTCAGAATAGGAGATAAACGTTGCTCAGGATCGACATATAAACTTGGATAATTTTGGGCTTATCGAGGTAAATACTCTTGTCCTTCTATTGTAATTGGAAATTACATACTATAGTAGTATAGGAATGAGTATAAGATATATAGAAGGATGGTATAAGAGAAGAGAATTGAATTGAAATCACATCAGAAGAATATTAAAGAAGAAGATTGAACTGTACTTACATGGATTGTATTCTGATGAAACTTGTGTAGTTTGTGGGTAGGAAGTCGCCCAATTTTCTGTTATACCCGTATTTTGAGTATATGCGTGGGGCGTGCGTAGAAAATTTGAAACTTGTACTAAGGCTTGGCCGAATTAATTTTGTTCACAACACCCGTTTAGAGTCGTTTTTGGACGTAACGTTTTCCACGACTTTCGAAGGGAATTTCCGCTATGTCATTTTTAATTTTTGCGGATTTTTCCAGAGACGAAGCGTGTTGGGCCAACAAGAGGCGCCAGCACCCTCCCATTGCGGACGTAAGGGCTCGGATTGGACGAAATGGAGAGGTGTAGTTGGTAGGATATTTTTGTGTGTTAGTTGGTCAAGGACACATGGGTGAATCTTGGCCCTACACTTGCCTTGCACTTGGCAAGATCTTGGCCATTGGTTGGCCTTCACTTGACCTATAAATACCCCTTCCCTTTGAAGACTTCTTCATCCAAAAATCTCTAAGTCTTGAGAGCTCCCCCTCCCCATTTCGTGAGGCCCCTTGGCGAGAGTCCCCAAGTGGGGTAGGTAGAGGGTAGACACCCCCTCCTTAGGGTGCTAGCCGTGGGGTACACCCCCCCTAGCCTAGTAGTTTTCGTATAAATACCGCCCCTCTTGTTAGAAATACTCTCAATAATATTGTTATAATGCCCAAATTTCCTTAGCCGTATACCTTGTAGTATTCTAAGGTTATACTTATCTGAAAAGCCCGTAAATACTATTATACTTCCCTTAGTCACAAAACCGAAACCACAGGAAAATCTCCATGGTTAGTTGGAGTAATAAGTAGAAGTTGGTTAGAACTTCTAAGGGTTGTTTAGAGCGGGTTGGAGCGCACGGAGTAGGAGCTAAACCTTGCTCAGGATCGACATTTAAACTCGGATAATTATGGGCTTATCAAGGTAAATATCTTGTCCCTCTATTGTAATTGGAAATTACATGTTGTATGATTATATAGTTGAAGTATACTATATATAGAACTGAACGTAGTTATCGGCAATGTCTTTTGACTTAAGCTGAATAATAAGAAACCTTTCGAAAGAAAATCTTGAATCAGTATTTACATGAGGCGTATTCTGATGGACTTGTGTAGTTTTCTGTGGAGTAGAATTGTACCCGTTCGGGTTAGATGTATAACCCCCCCTGGTTGGCTTGGTAGCCGGCCTCGATAAAGGAGGAGATTTACGCTGTTGCGGGGAGGTCTTTGCGAATTTTACGTAGAATGTTCTCGTAGGGATCTAAATATTAATAAGTGCCTTGTGGCCTTATAGGTTGAGTACTACGCGTGGCGCGATCTACTTGGCTTAAGGGTAGCCGGTTGGAGGTACTTGAGCGTTTTGCTATTAGTCGATACTCGCGAGGTATGTGAACCTCTTCCTATCTCTTCTAGCATGATAAGTGTGAACTATGAACTAAGGTATACGTACATGTGCTAAAAGTATTTTATTGGTTTAAAACATAAATTGTTATAAAGTCTTTATGTTAATTTTGTTATAACAGCTTTATGTTGGTAATAAAATACTTCTGGTTTTAAAAGGTAATCGATTTGAACTATAAGCGGCTTGTTATGTGTTAATAAAGAACTTGATTTTTTTCAAAATATTTTGAATCATTTGAAAGGAGAAGTAATACTTGGTTTTGAAAAACTTAAGAGTTATACTAGCTTTATGGGAAGTTAGGTATAACGGCTTAAGAATGTTTCTTGATTTGGAAATCAGAATGTGTATCGACAAACCACCGCAGCGTTAATAAAAGGAAATGTTTTGTGATTAAGTATTATTAAAAACGGAGAAACTTCCATCCGCATAGAAGCTAAGATGAGACAAAATGATATTTCCTAGATCATGATCTTTGTAATAAGATTGTTATAAACAAGAATATCCTACTCACATATAAGGCTTATGTTTCTCGGATAGTTTAAAAGAGAATTATATTCTTAAATGAATAAGACTATGAACTACTTAAACCTTTCTAAAGTAAGAAACGTGAACATTTGAAATTAGGCAAACTTGACGTTTGAGAAATAATGTTGTTACTTGATTTTACAAAGAAGTGTTTTGCTTTACTTCAAAAGATAATCACTCTATTTTCATATACTACGTATTGTGTGACTTTTGTGAAAGTAACGTATCTTTTAAAAAGTTAATGTATGAAGTACTTTGGGGATAGAAACAGAACATGTTGACACATAGTAGAAAGGACCTTATGTGTGAAGAACGTGATTGTATTGGTTTGTGAGAGCCTTGTAAGACCTTCGTATGGATTTGATAAGTACTCATATTAGGATGCTACGTGTGTTAGAATTCTGTGATGTTTGTGTAAAGGGTTTTCCTTGATTGTGCTTATGATGTTTTAACGATAAACCGTTATGTTGGTATTATACCACTCCGTGTTTCCGGGGTTAAGCCGCCTCCGACGCGGGTAGACTCGAGCGATGCAGGACCATGATTCGAGGATACCTCATGCGGGTCTCGGGGCCTATGCGAGCTACGAGAGTTCGTGTTAGTGTGCGGCCTTTATGGTCACGCGGTTTATGTGGCCATGCGATGCGAGTCGGGGCGATGCCGGGAGTAGCTACCCTCGATGCGGGGTTATACCTCATGCGGGCCTATGAGATTGGCCTATGCGGAGCTGCGGGGAGTTCCAGGGCTAGACGCGCACATTTGATATTGCGGGCGAGCGACCAGCTTTGATCATGTGACGGTCTAGACAGATCTTATAATCTGATTCATGACCTTGTTGGTGCGTGGGTTTTTAGTAGTAGTCTATGCCTTCGTACTTACCGCAGATTTTATTATGACACAGTGGGACCCGGTGTTCATGTGTGTTCCTGGTGCTTTTATATCATATCGCCGCGATGAGGAAGGTATTCCACGCATGATTGATGTTGTGGGCACGAGACCCATTGTTATACTTGAGTGAAGACTTGAGGCGTGAGTCCACGACTTGACATGATCGCTTTGTTGTAAATCGTAGTTTGGTTATCATACATGTCTCTCGCTTTATATGATCGCTATGATTTCATTTCTGATATTATTTTCGATTTCACATACTAAATTTTTGTTATCGACCTCGCCCGGGGCTGCGTTCATGCCGCAGTAAAGGTACACGATCGTTGATCCTCGCTCTTAGGGTCGCGATTCAGCGTTTGGGAAAGCTCAGTTCCTCGGAGGCTTATCTTCGTATAGTCCTGTTGTTGTAGGTGCTTACATTCAGGGTATGACGGCCACGTCCGTCGTTGTTGTCATATCATTCGTAGAGGTGCAGTAATCTTGTTGTGGCGAAATTGTAAGAGGTTTGTAAAAGGATTAATCTGCTCAAATTGTTATTTATATGTCTTGTGGTAACCGTTTTTGGTTAGCTTTGTCTTATTTCACCGTCTTATTACATTGGTTTCATGTATTGTCTTTATGTTCCGCTGATTACTCGATGTTGTATCACTAGGGTGCAGGGTAAGGCACGATCACGGGCCGGGCAGTCGTGACAAAAGTGGTATCGAGCGATTAATCCTCGGAAAGTGTCTCTGACCGTATCGATGAAGTCTTGATTATCGGTGTGTTGTGCACCACACCATGTCGAGGAGGCTATAGGGTATTTAGGATTGGTTTCTATTCTTCTCACTCGAGATCGTGCCTAGAGTGTGTTGTAAGTTGGACCCTCGACGTATTTCTTTCCACTTACCGTTATGCCTCGCGTAGGCGGGCCCGGGGAGAGGCAAAGCGGCCAGGAGGCGAGTAGAGTTCGAGAGGGTGGCGAGGCACAGGCCCAATCATTACCTAGGGTAGTGCTTCATTCGGGAGTTTTGCGGCGTCACTAGCCCAGCAGAGTTTGTACAGCGTGGCGGTTCCAGCTGCGGCCATGATATTTGAACGCCCGGTTCCACGGCCAGGAGCAGTGAATATAGAGTGCAAAGAAGCGACGCACTGTTACTAGCTATGGATGTGGCTACGAGAGTATACCGATGTACGCGGTCTTGATGACTATCTAAGAGAGGTTGTGCAAGAGTAATTCTTGATTAGGCTTGAGCATGGCACGTATGCGGGCTTATCGCGGCGAGCGAAAAGTAGAGATCGACGGGTTAACGAAGGGCGAAGAGGGCGAGTAGCAAGGTCCTTTGGTAACTTGCGGCGAGTCGCCTCGCGGCCAGATTAGATTATGCGCATCCACGGTGCGAAGGTCCTCGCGAGGTTCGGGGCGTTCGGGGTATGCAGGAGTTGGTCAAAGCTCGAGCTTAGGTTCCACGGCTACGTAGGTTCCGGCACGGATTGATTTTCTTTTTCGGTGTTCCTGATGCGCGAGCGCCATCGAGGAATGTCGTCTTTTAGATGGTACTTGTTGTACCTATGGCCGTCGGTCGATGTCGAAAGAGTGTCCTTGCGGGAGGACTTAGCCGAGGATCGGTGGGTAGTTCGTCATCTCCCTAGCTATGCGCCTACAGGCGAGTTTGATTAGACGACTAAGGGAGTGAAGCGGTGAATATAGATATATCCTTAACCTCTAGAGATCAGTATGTGTGATAAGGTGAATATACCTTAAGTGCTATGGTCTGCTAGCAGTGTGTTAGTTGTGATTAGAAATCATGGTGGGTTAACCGAGTAAGATATTGAGGGATAGAGAAGGTGTGAGCCTTAGAGTTTTATACGTAGAGACCTTAGAGGTAAGGCCATCTCGAGTAAAAGATGTATTGTTTATGTTTGACCCTTATAGGAGTGCATAGTGCACGAGAGTTATGTGTGTGGGATTAGTCCCGAGTAGTGTGGAATGAAAGAGGGTAGTTGAGCTAAGAAGACGCTAGGTTTTCAAGCGTGATTAGTGAGATTGTTCGGATCGGGAGCAAGTATTGTGCGCGTTAGGGTCGGGTTGAGGCCACGTTGCGGGTCAACCCGCGGTAGGTTTGGTGGTGGGGTCGGGTTGTGGTGGTCGCCTTGTGGTAGTCACGAGGGTGTTAGGCCCGTATTGATTAACCAGTCTGAGTTCGTGGACGTTCGACGATGGTCGGGCGATAAATTCGACCATCGTGTCTTCGATCGGGGCCGTTGCTCGGCGGTGATGTTATGTCGAGAAAGGTTGTAAGGCTGCACGGGGTGCCTACCTTCACCTTATGTCAGGCAGTGAAGCCCAGGTTGTGGCTATTTTCGTTTCTAAAAGTTTACCAGGCAGGGTTAGGAACTCAGGTGAGTCTCAGAATCGCATTCGCCCTCGGGCCAGTGTTTGGATTTGAGGGTAGTTGTGGAGATTGTTGTCTCTGTGGGAAGTGTTTAAGCTACCATTTGGTGTTCGGATGTCGCCTTATAAAGCCTTGTAGGGGCGATGTGTAAGTCGCCGTCGATTGGTTCGATGTTGGCAAGATTCAAATAGTTGGTTCAGCTTGTTCCGGTGATGTGGATAGAGTAAAGCTTGTCAGAAGAGGTTACGGCGGCTCGGAGAAATCGTGCGGATAATCGGCGGACGCTTGAGTTCGAGTTGACGGTCGGTCTTCTTGAAGATACCACCGGTTTGGGTGTGACGAGTTTTGGAAAGCGAGAGGAACTTAGCCCGAGTTACTTTGGGCCTTGCGGTCTGGTGCGAGTAGGCGGGTTGCCTATATGTTAGCTTTTGCCGTCCGACTTAGGAGGCGATGCGTCCGATCTTTCGTATTGTTATGATCGGAAAGTATCGGAGATCCATCAGTGTTCCCGATTAATGATGACCACGTTAGAGATAGTAACCGAGTCTTGGCGAAGCCGTATCGAATGTGGTAAGAGTTCGAGTGTCACGGCGACCTCGAAGTCATGGCGGCCGGTACCATTTGTTGGGTCGTCGAGCAAGGCTCGCGACAAAGTGACAAAGTGGTACCATTTGTTGGTCGCTGAGAAGGTTAATGCCTCGAGCAAAGTGACAAAGTGGTATCTACGAGTAAAGAGAGAAGCGAGCATGTATGGCGGGCATAGATGTGATCATTTCTTTTGTAAAGAGAAGGTCGAAGGAAGTATATTTTAGACCCGGTGAGAGTGTTTTGTGGTGATGATTAGAGGTGTTTCTTCGTGGACTTTGATGTAAGTATTTACGCAGGTGTACGTGGCGGTGTGGCGAGATTGTTTTCGTAAGTATAGTAGTGAAGACTATCTTGGCGCGTTTGTTTTAAGACTTAGAAGGAACATTCGGGACGAATGTTTCTAAGGAAGGAGAATGTTATACCGTATTTTGAGTATGCGTGGGGCGTGCGTAGAAAATTTGAAACTTATACTAAGGCTTGGCGAATTAATTTTGTTCACAACACGTTTAGAGTCGTTTTTCGGCGAAAGCGTTTTCATGACTTTGAAGGAATTTCCGCTATGTCATTTTAATTTTTGCGGATTTTTCCGAGAGACGAAGCGTGTTGGGCCAACAAGAGGCGCCACTTGGCACCCTCCGTTAAGCGGACGTAAGGGCTCGGATTGGACGAAATGGAGGTGTAGTTGGTAGGATATTTTTGTGTGTTAGTTGGTCAAGGACACGTGGGTGAATCTTGGCCCTACACCTTGCACTTGGCAAGATCTTGGCCATTGGTTGGCCTTCACTTGACCTATAAATACCCCTTCCCTTTGAAGACTTCTTCATCCAAAAATCTCTAAGTCTTGAGAGCTCCTCCCATTTCGTGAGGCCCCTGGCGAGAGTCCCCACAGTGGGGTAGGCCGAGGGTAGACACCACTCTCCTTAGGGTGCTAGCAGTGGGTACACCACTAGCCTAGTAGTTTCGTATAAATACCCTCTTGTTAGAAATACTCTCAAAGTATTGTTATAATGCCCAAATTACCTTAGTATACCTTGTAGTATTCTAAGGTTATACTTATCTGAAAAGCCCGAAATACTATTATACTTCCCTTAGTCACAAAACCGAAACCACAAGGAAAATCTCCATGGTTAGTTGGAGTAATAAGTAGAAGTTGGTTAGAACTTCTAAGGGTTGTTAGAGCGGGTTGGAGCGCGGAGTAGGAGCTAAACCTTGCTCGGGATCGACATTTAAACTCGGATAATTATGGGCTTATCAAGGTAAATATCTTGTCCTCTATTGTAATTGGAAATTACATGTTGTATGATTATATAGTTGAAGTATACTATATATAGAACTGAACGTAGTTATCGTGATGTCTTTTGACTTAAGCTGAATAATAAGAAACCTTTTGAAAGAAGAAATCTTGTTGTATTTACATGAGGCGTATTCTGATAGACTTGTGTAGTTTTTACGTGGAGTAGAATTGTACGTTCGGGTTAGATGTATAACCCCTGGTTGGCTTGGTAGCGGCCTCGATAAAGGAGGAGATTTCTGTTGTTGCGGGGAGGTCTTTGCCGAATTTTACGTAGAATGTTCTCGTAGGGATCTAAATATTAATAAGCGCCTTGTGGCCTTATAGGTTGAGTACTACGGCGTGGCGCGATCTACTTGGCTTAAGGGTAGCCACGGTTGGAGGTACTTGGAGCGTTTTGCTATTAGTCGATACTCGTCGCGAGGTATGTGAACCTCTTCCTATCTCTTCTAGCATGATATGTGTGAACTATGTAGTACGGTGAGCGTCGTGTGCTAAATGTATTTGATTGGTTTAAAACATAAAGTGTTATAACGGCTTTATGGGAAGTTGGTTATAACGACTTTATGTTGGTAAGAAAATACTTGTGGTTTTAAAGGTAAGCGATTTGAACTATAAGCGGCTTGTTATGTGTTAATAAAGAACTTGAAGTTTTTCAAAAGATTTTGAATCATTTGAAAGAGAAGTAATACTTGGTTTTGAAAAACTTAAGAGTTATACTAGCTTTATGGGAAGTTAGGTATAACGGCTTAAGAATGTTTCTTGATTTGGAAATCAGAATGTGTATCGACAAACCAACTGCAGCGTTAATAAAAGGAAATGTTTTGTGATTAAGTATTATTAAAAACCGGTAGAAACTTCCATCTGCATAGAAGCTAAGATGAGACAAAATGATATTTCCTAGATCATATTCTTTGTAATAAGATTGTTATAAACAAGAATATCCTACTCACATATAAGGCTTATGTTTCTCGAGATAGTTTAAAGAGAATTATATTCTTAAATGAATAAGACTATGAACTACGAAACCTTTCTAAAGTAAGAAACGTGAACATTTGAAATTAGGCAAACTTGGGCGTTTG
Organism: Przewalskia tangutica; assembly: GCA_029844215.1. Classification (NCBI taxonomy): domain Eukaryota; kingdom Viridiplantae; phylum Streptophyta; class Magnoliopsida; order Solanales; family Solanaceae; genus Przewalskia; species Przewalskia tangutica. Next base: position 13,532,052 of record CM056733.1, on the reverse strand, counting down.
AGAAATAATGTTGTTACTTGATTTTACAAAGAGAAGTGTTTTGCTTTACTTGAAAGATAATCACTCTATTTTCATATACTACGGGTATTGTGTGACTTTTGTGAAAGTAACGTATCTTTTAAAAAGTTAATGTATGAAGTACTTTGGGGATAGAAACCGAACATGTTGACACATAGTAGAAAGTACCTTATGTGTGAATAACTTGATTGTATTGGTTTGTGATAGCCTTGTAATACCTTCGTGTTGATTTGATAAGTAATCATATTAGGATGCTACGTGTGTTAGTACGTGATGTTTGTGTAAAGGGGTTTTCCTTGATTGTGCTTATGATGTTTTAACGATAAACCGTTATGTTGGTATTATACCACTCACCGTGTTCCGGGGTTAAGCCGCCTCCGTGCGGGGTAGACTCGAGCGATGCAGGACCATGATTCGAGGATACCTCATGCGGGTCTGAGGGCTATGCGAGCTACGAGAGTTCGGAGTTAGTGTGCGGCCTTTATGGTCATGCGGTGCATGTGGCCATGCGGTGCGAGTCGGGGCGATGCGGGAGTAGCTACCCTCGATGCGGGGTTATACCTCATGCGGGCCTATGAGATTGGCCTATGCGGGTGCGGGAGTTCGAGGCTAGGCAGCGCACATTTGATATTGCGGGCGGCGACGGCTTTGATCATGTGGCCAGTCAGACAGATCTTATGATCTGATTCATGACCTTGTTGGTCTGTAGGTTTTAGTAGTCGGTATGCCTTCGTACTTACCGTCTGATTTTATTATGACACAGTGGGACACGTGTTCATGTGTTCCTTGGTGCTTTTATATCATGGATCGGCGGTGAGGAAGGTATTCCACGGGCATGATTGATGTTGTGGGCACGAGACCCGTTGTTATACTTGAGTGAAGACTTGAGGCGTGAGTCACGACTTGACATATTTGCTTTGTTGTAAAGCGTAGTTTGGTTATCATACATGTCTCTGCTTTATATGTTGCTATGATTTCATTTCTGATGTTATTTTGATTTCACATACTAAATTTTTGTTATCGACCTCGCCGGGCTGCGTTCATCTGCGAGTAAAGGTACACGATCGTTGATCCTCGCTCTTAGGGTCACAGTTCAGCGTTTGGGAAAGCTCCGTTCCTCTGGAGGCTTATCTTGGTATAGTCCCCTGTTGTTGTAGGTGCTTACATTCAGGGGTATGACGGGGCCCTGTCCCGTCGTTGTTGTCATATCATTCGTAGAAGTGCTGTAATCTTGTTGTGGCGAGAAATTGTAAGAGGTTTGTAAAAGGATTAATCTGTTCAAATTGTTATTTATATGTCTTGTGATAACCGTTTTTGTTAACTGTCTTCTTATTTCATTGTCTTATTACATTGGTTTCATGTATTGTCTTTATGTTCGTGATTACTCGATGTTGTATCACTAGGGTGCGGGGTAAGGCACGATCCACGGGCCGGGCAGTCGTGACATTTCCATAGAATAAGGAATGCGTATCTAGAATTATTTTTCTGAGTAGTCTAGGCGTTGATAGACTTATATGACCGTTATAGGTTGAAATCTGCGAGTAGCGTATTCTACTCGAAGGGTGGAAAAGGCTAGCGAGGATTCTGATGCTGGAGCTATTTGCTAATTATCGATGTCGTGGCGAGGTATGTGATTCTTCTATCCTCTTGAGCATGGTATTTTAAAAGAATATATATAGTACGGTGAGCGTCGTGTGTTAAGCGAACGTGGTTTTACTTGATGTCTTTTGACTTGAGTTTTAAATAATAAAGAATCTTGAAGTATTTCAAAGAATTAAGAATCTTTTTAAAAGAAGAGTAATCTTGGTTTTGAAAGTTTAAGAGTTATACTAGCTTTATGGGAAGTTAGGTATAACGACTTAAGAAGATAAAAGAATGGTTTATTGATTTTAGAAGTTAAGAGACTTGATCTTAAAAGATAAGAGACTTGACTTAAATGAATTTTAAAGTGTGAAACCTCATTCGTGAGTAATGAGTATTTGGTTTTTAAAGAATAATGTTTCACTGATTTCGGAAATGAGAATAAGTATCGAACAAACCACTGCAGCGTTAATAAAGGACAATGTATTGACAAATAAGTAATTATATTAAAACCAGTAGAAGCCTCCATCTGCATAGAAGCTAAGATAAGACAAGATTGTATTACATTTCCTAGATCATGGCTGCTTTAATAAGATTGTTATAAACAATAATAACCTACTCACACATAAGGCATACGTTACTCAATCGTTTTAAAAGAGATTACGACTATGAAATCTTTCGAAAATAAGAGACGTGAATATTTGAAATTAGGCAAACTTGAACTTTGGAAAAGAATGTTGTTACTTGATTTTAAAAAGGAAAGTATGGAAGTTGTTTTGGTCTACTTAAAATGTTAGTCACTCTATTTTTAATACTACGGGTATCGGGTGACCTTTGTAAAAGAAATGGATCCTTTAAAAGAATTTACATACGTAGTACTTTGGGGTTAAAACACGGACTTTGGCATAAAATGAAAGTACCTTGAGTTGTGTGTAACTTGCCTATGTTTGCGTCTGATAGCCTTGTCGTGCTAGTATTGTATTTCTATACCACCGCGTCTCTCAATGGAGGGCCGGTTGATTTGTTATGATCTTACTTGGACGTAGCGGCAGTGACGGAGGATTTCACGGGTGCGCTCCTGTTGATAGCGTTATTCCATGGACTAGCTCTCCATGAGGTTTTACTGATTCGGCCTTGGTATCTGGCGGTTGGCTTTCGTACTTGCCCCGTCTCGTGGCTGGTCGGCCTTAGTACACAGTAGTTAGCCTCGCACTTGCCCCGCTCGGTTTAGTGGCGAAGTCTCGTGATCTGACCTTGGTATCCGGTAGTTGGCTTCGTACTTGCCGTGCTCGGCCGTGGCGGAGTCTCGTGATCTGACGCGGTATCGGTAGTTAGCCCTCGTACTTGCCGGTCGCCTACGTGACGGCTTTGGTATCGGTAGTCGGCTTCGTACTCGCCGTATCAACTTCGTGGTTTGGTTGTATAGTATTGTTAGTACGGCTTTGGTATCGGTAGTTGGCTTTCGTACTTGCCGGTCGATTGACGATCGACTTTGGTATCCGTAGTTAGCCTTCGTACTTGCCGTCACGGTTTTATGACTCGAGTGGGACTCGGTGTTTATGTGTACTCTTTGGTGTTATTATATCATAGGCTGGCGGTGAGGAAGGTATTCCACGCATGATTGATGTTGAGGCGTGAGACCCATAGTTATATTTGAGTGACTTTGAGGCGTGAGTCCACGACTTGACATATTTGCTTATTTATTGTGGTGTAGTTTGGTTATCATACATGTCTCCGCTTTATATAGACTACTATGATTTCATTTCTGATATTTTGATTTCACATACTTGGTACTGTTGTCTTGACCTCCTTGGGGCTGCGTTCATCCGCAGTGAGAGTACACGCGATTGTTGATCCTCGCTCATAGGATCACGATTCAGCGTATTAGGAAGCTCGTTTCTCGGAGGCTTATCTTTTAGTATAGTCCCTGCTGTAGAGTACTTGTACATTCGGGGTATGGCGAGGCCCCGTCGTCATGTTGTATAAAAACTCTTAGAGGTGCAGAAATCTTGTTGTGGGCAGGGTTTGTAAGGATGTAACTGTTCGGGTTCAAGTTTTATGTATATATACATGCCGAATGGCGATATTTTCATGGATAAACTGTTCTCATTCTATAATTGTTTCATGTCATGTTTTTATATTCCGCTGATTACTCTGATGTTGTATCACCAGGGTGCCCGGTAAGGCACGATCCACGGGCGAGGTGGTCGTGACAAAAGTGGTATCGAGCGATTAATCCTCGGAAAGTGTCTGCACCGTGTCTAGTAAGTCTTGATTATCGATGTGTTGTGCACCACATCTATAATCGAGGCTGCAGACATTTAGGATTAGTTTCCATTCTTCTCATTACGAGATCGTGCCTTAGAGTATGTTATAAGTTGGACCCCTCAGCGTATTTCGTTTTCACGATTATGCCTCGCGTGCAACCCGGGCCCAGATGGGCAAGGCAGCCGAGGAAGCTGCTAGTAGGATACAGAGGAGTACGAGGGCGCAGGCCCGGTCTTTACCTGAGATAGTGCTTCAGACGACGAGTTTTGCGACGCCAAGCCTTGTTGCTTAGCAGGGCGGTGAGGAGCGCTAGCTTAAAGCTCTTGGTCAACATTGACTTAAGAAGCACGAAAAAAAAAAGGAGCTCACTCGACTGAAAGGAGAGGGATGAGAGTTCGAAGGGGGAGCAGAAGCGGCGAGCGTGCAAAGCGGGAAGAGCCGGCCCAGTGAGTTTAGAAACCCGATGGCCACGAGACCACATACTGAGCCTCAGGTCCACAGGGAGCGGAGGAGTTGGGGTACAAAGAGATGGCCCGATTATTGGCGGGATAATGGCAAGGCACGAGGATAAAATGGATCGCGATTCCGTGCCGGTACCGTAGTTCACGAGGCGGATAGTTTGAGACTGCGGGACTTTCTGAGTTGCAGCCCGCTAGTGTTTTATGGATCGAGGCCTGAGGATGATCCGCAGGAGTTCATCAAGCGATTCTGACGGATCATGAGTGATCAAGCTTGGAGACCGAGCCAGTGGTCTTAGGTTCACATCGGCTGCGTGATACCGCAGTCGACTGGTTTGATTCGTGGGAGCTGTCCCGGGGGGAGCATGCGCCTCCAGCTATTTGGGACGAGTTCTCGAAGGCATTTCTCACCCACTTCTTTCCTCCGCAGATGAGGAGGGCACGGGCCGACAAATTTTTGATATTGAGGCAGGACGGGCGTACGGTTCGGGAGTACAATGTGAAGTTTGGCTCACTAGCTCGGTACGTCCCCGCGTTAATGGCGACATGGGGGCGAGTGCACCGCTACGTCACCGGGCTCGATGACTACTTGGCAGAGGCTTGTTCGGGTGTAGCTCTTCAGCCGGGCATGGACATTGCCCGCATGCAGGCTTATGCACTTGGGTGTGAGGCGGAGGTCGGCGGAATGACCGGGATCAACAGAAGAGGGCCAGGACAGCAGGGTCTTTTGGCGACTTTCGAGGCGGACCGCCTCAGCAGCAGACTAGTTATGTACCTCCGCCAGTACAGAGTGGTCCTCCACAGTCTTCGGGACATTCGGGATATTCAGGAGCAGGTTAGGGCTCCCAGGTTTCAGATTTTCAGGGGAATAGGAGTGCTCGTCGGATGAGGCCACCCTTGTCTCAGTGTGGCCGTTGTGGAAAAATTCATAAGGGTGAGTCTCGTACTAATTTGGGAGATTGTTATGCTTGCGGCCAACAGGGCCATTTGGCGAGGGACTGTCCGACCAGAGGTAGCACTGGTAGGATAGCACAGACTACGAGATCATTTGTGGGTTCTTCACCTTCCATAGCTAGGCAGGATGTTCATACACCGGCAGGCCACGGCAGAGGTCGCGGTGGAAGTTCCCAGTTTTAGCGGTCCTTTGAACCGCCTATTTTTTCAGGTATATCCTTAACCCTCTAGAGATTAGCATGCGTGATACGATGTTTATATGTTGAGCACTTTGTACAGATAGTGTTGTGTATATTTTGGTTTAGAGACATGGTTAGTTGAAAGGATAAGTATGGGGACAGGGAAGGTATGAACCTTAGAATATTACACGTTGAGACCTTAGATGTAAGGCCGTCTTGAGTAAAAGATTTATGTTTATGTTGACCTTTATCGGAGTGCAAATATATTGTGGGATAATTCCATGGGTTGTGTAACATGAAAGTGGTAGCATTCAGGACTTGAATAGGTAAGATTGTTCCGGATCGGGGAACAAGAGTTTGGCGCGATTATGGATCGGGTTGAGGACCATTCGCGGGTCGACCCGCGACCGGTTTGGGGTGGGGTCGATTCGAGTGGTCCTTCCGGTGGTAGGGTCACGAGGGTGCTAGGCCCAGTTTAGATGACCATCGTATGAGTTCGTGGATATGTTCGACCAGAATCGGATCGTGAAGGCCGGGAATGGCCTTAAAGGAATTTGAGGCTAGTAAGGTGACCAAGTTTGGAGGTAGTGACTCCAAAGTTTTGGAAGCGAAGCGATAGTGGAATATGGAATGTGTACTAGGAGAGAGTTCGGGTGTACGAGAAAGTGCAGCGAGTATGGAGAGAGTGAGCGTGTGTTAGCGAGAATAAAGAGATCATTTTGTTGTGAAGTGAAGATCACGAAGGAGTATCCTTTGGAGCCGGGGTGACGCTTTGTGATGTAGGAGTGATTCCTCGTTGACTTGGGTTAAGTATTTGCGCGTGTGTTATTTTGTGGCCAGGTGTGGCATTGGCAACTTGTTTAAGTTAAGAGGAACTTTATCGTTATCTGTCTTGAGAAGGAACATTCGGGACGAATGTTTCTAAGGAGGGGAGAATGTTATACCCCGTATTTCCAGAGTATGTACGTGAGGGCGTACGTACAAAAGTTTAAGCCTTAAGTAGGCAAAGGGACGAAATTTGTTCACAACTACCGAAAAGAATTGTTTTCCGACGAAACGTTTTCCGGACTTTGCGAAGGGAAAATTACGGTTACTACATTTAAAAATTTTGCGGATTTTTCCGAGAGATAAAATATTTTGGACCAATAGGAGGGCGACATGTGTCACCCTTAGGTGGCATAAAGTGGACGGTTTTGGAGGGAGTAGTTGGCACGTTTTTGCCATGGAAATTGCCTAAAACATTTGGTCAATGTTGCTAGATATTTTTGTGGGTAGATAGATAAGGTGGGACCCACACAACACTTGTCCAAATCTCATCCACACACTTGCTTGAATCTTGGCCATTGAAGGCCCTATAAATACCCCCTTAGTTGAAGACTTATTTCATCCACACTTGAGCAATTTCCAAGTCTTGAAATCCTCTCCTCCCTCTTAAAGCTCTCGTCCAAATCACCCTCCCTCGAGAAGGCCTCGCGAAACCCCTACCTAGTTGTTCTCGTAAATACCCCCTCCTTGGTAGAAAAATATTCTCCAAGTATTGTTACTATTCCAAAATACCTTGGCCCCAAATACCTTGTAGTATTCCAAGGTTACCCACATACTAAAAGCCGGAAATACTATTATACTTCCTTTAATCACTAAATGAAACCACAGGAAAATCTTCATAGTCGGTTGAAGTGTTAAGTAGAAGTTGTGTAGAACTTCTAAGGGTTTCTTGGAGGCGGGTGGAGCGTTCGAATAGGAGCTAAACGTTGCTCGGGATCGACATATAAACTTTGATAATTTTGGGCTTATCGAGGTAAATACTCTTGTCCTTATTGTAATTGGAAATTACATACTATAGTAGTATAGGAATGAGTATAAGATATATAGAAGGATGGTATAAGAGAAGAGAATTGAATTGAAATCACATGGAAGAATATTAAAGAAGAAAATTGTTTGTACTTACATGAATTTGTATTTCTGATGAACTTGTGTAGTTGTGGGTAGGAAGTGCTGCCCAATTTTCCATAGAATAAGGAATCTGTATCTAGAATTATTTTCTGAGTAGTCTAGGCGTTGATAGACTTATATGACCGTTATAGGTTGAAATCTGCGAGTAGCGTATTCTACTCGAAGGGTGGAAAAGGCTAGCGGGATTCTGATGCTTTGGAGCTATTTGCTAATTGTCGGTAATCGTGGCGAGGTATGTGATTCTTCCTATCCTCTTGAGCATGATATTTTAAAAGGATATATATAGTACGGTAGACGTACGTTTGTTAACTGAACGTGGTTTTACTTCGATGTATTTTGACTTGAGTTTTAAATAATAAAGAATCTTGAAGTATTTCAAAAGAATTAAGAATCGTTTTTAAAAGAAGAGTAATACTTGGTTTTGAAAGTTTAAGAGTTATACTAGCTTTATGGGAAGTTAGGTATAACGACTTAAGAGAGATAAAAAGAATGGTTTATTGATTTTAGAAGTTAAGAGACTTGATCTTAAAAGATAAGAGACTTGACTTAAATGAATTTTAAAGTGTGAAACCTCATTCGTGAGTAATGAGTATTTGGTTTTTAAAGAATAATGTTTCACTGATTTCGGAAATGAGAATAAGTATCGAACAAACCACTGCAGCGTTAATAAAGGACAATGTATTGACAAATAAGTAATTATATTAAAACCAGTAGAAGCCTCCATCTGCATAGAAGCTAAGATAAGACAAGATTGTATTACATTTCCTAGATCATGGCTGCTTTAATAAGATTGTTATAAACAAGAATAACCTACTCACACATAAGGCATACGTTACTCAATCGTTTTAAAAGAGATTACGACTATGAAATCTTTCGAAAATAAGAGACGTGAATATTTGAAATTAGGCAAACTTGAACTTTGGAAAAGAATGTTGTTACTTGATTTTAAAAAGGAAAGTATGGAAGTTGTTTTGGTCTACTTAAAATGTTAGTCACTCTATTTTTAATACTACGGGTATCGGGTGACCTTTGTAAAAGAAATGGATCCTTTAAAAAGAATTTAACGCACGTAGTACTTTGGGGTTAAAACCTGGACTTTGGCATAAAATGAAAGTACCTTGAGTTGTGTGTAACTTGCCTATGTTTGCGTATGATACCCTTGTCGTGCTAGTATTGTATTTCTATACCACCGCGTCTCTCAATGGAGGGTCGGTTGATTTGTTATGATCTTACTTGGACGTAGCGGCAGTGACGGAGGATTCCACGGGTGCGCTCCTGTTGATAGCGTTATTCCATGGACTAGCTCTCCATGAGGTTTTACTGATTCGTCCTTGGTATCTGGTGGTTGGCTTTCGTACTTGCCCCGTCTCGTGGCTGATTCGGCCTTGGTACCTGGTAGTTAGCCTTCGCCCGTTCGGTTTAGTGGCGAAGTCTCGTGATCTGACCTTGGTATCGGTAGTTGGCTTCGTACTTGCCGTATCGGCCGTGGCGGAGTCTCGTGATCGACGCGGTATCGGTAGTTAGCCCTCGTACTTGCCCCAGTCAGCTACGTGACACGGCCTTGGTATCTGGTAGTCGGCTTTCGTACTTGCCCCGTATCAGCTCTGTGGTTTGGTTGTATAGTATTGTTAGTACGACTTTGGTATCTGGTAGTTGGCTGTCGTACTTGCCGGTCGATTGATGACGCGGCTTTGGTATCGTAGTTAGCGCCGTACTTGCCGTCACGGTTTTATGACTCGAGTGGGACACGGTGTTTATGTGTACTCTTTGGTGTTATTATATCATAGGCTGTGATGAGGAAGGTATTCCACGGGCATGATTGATGTTGAGGCGTGAGACCCATAGTTATATTTGAGTGATGACTTTGAGGCGTGAGTACGACTTGACATGGCCTTATTTATTGTGGTGTAGTTTGGTTATCATACATGTCTCTGCTTTATATAGACTACTATGATTTCATTCTGATATTTTGATTTCACATACTTGGTACTGTTATCTGACCTCGCCCGAGGCTGCGTTCATCCGCAGTAGAGTACACGATTGTTAATCCTCGCTCATAGGATCACGATTCAGCGTATTAGGAAGCTCCGTTTCTCGGAGGCTTATCTTTTAGTATAGTCCTGTCCTTTGTAGGTACTTGTACATTCAGGGGTATGGCGGGGCCCTGTCCCGTCATGTTGTATAAAAACTCTTAGAGGTCTGTAGTACTGTTGTGGGCAGGGTTTGTAAAGATGTAACTGTTCGGGTTCAAGTTTTATGTATATATACATGCCGAAAGGTGATATTTTCATGGATAAACTGTTCTCATTCTATAATTGTTTCATGTCATGTTTTTATATTCCGCTGATTACTCTGATGTTGTATCACTAGGGTGCCCGGGGTAAGGCACCAGTCACGGGCCCGGGATCGGGTCGTGACAGATATGGGGCATGGGTCACATATATGGGTGATCCGTATTGTTTGTTATGGTATGTCATCGGTGCGGGTTGAGCAGGTTGGTTGTCTTGGGTGGGCAAGGTGGTTTGTATGATCTGGGGCTGAGGTATGTACGGGTTAGGGTCATTTGTGGTTTGTGGGTTACGGGGAGGTGTGTTGTTGTGTGGTGGATTGGGGGGCTGTGGGTTATCTGTTGGATGTTGGGGAGGGCGTCGAAAAGATGGTGAATTTGGAAGTGTGGGTAGTTGTGCATTGAGGCTTATGGATAGCTTAGTGATGTCTCGGAGTCGATCCATTTCGACTTGCATGTGGTCGTTGTTGCAGTGCTTGAGCGAGGTATTCGTCCGAGGATGTGGCATTCCCCCTTTCTGATGTTTCTGGTTCTTCTCGTTGAATGGAAATGAGTCCCAAGCCATCCTGTTTGTTTGCCCCTGAATCATTCATTTTTGTTGCTCGTGCTTTGGATCTTGTGAAATATGGGTGTTCAGCCTTGCAACACAAACCGGTAGAGCGAGGGAGTAGTCTGACAAAAATCCTTTTATCAAAACATGTGTTAGCATTAAACAGAATAGCAGAATATATGGGCATATAATGAAGCTTCAACAAATAGAAAAGTGCGTCCTAATATGCAAGGGGCCTCTATTATGCCAGAGGCAGGCCTAAGCGTCATATATGAGATAATGATGGATTGGTCCGAGCCATCGGATGCTTTTATTGGGGAACAAAACTAAGATTAAATTGTAACAAAGAAATGTCAAAATTAAAGATTATCCTTAATGCTACATTATGTTGACGGAGAATGCGGTGGTGGTGTAATGGTGTTGCTAGGCCCTGCTCCTGCATTTTCCAAATATTGCATGATATTTTGTAGTTGATCCCACGTCTCAGGGGAGATGGCGTCGCTCTCTAATCTGCACACTTTTACCCAATTGGTCATGTTGATATCCTCGAAACCCTGTTTGCCTTTGGGACTCGGACTGCCACTATCTTCCTTGAACCATGCATAGTTTTCGGGCGTACCTCCTGCTTGCTCATATTTGACGTCTATTTTCTCAATGTTGTCCCATTCATCAAGGATTTGCCTCTTTCTGGGAAAGGTGCAACCTGCCCCAAACGTGACCTCTGAATCCTTCATGTCCGATCGGAGAGGGATCACCTGTTCTTGACCAAACTGGCGGAGTACGCGGCGAGCATATGGTCAAGTCCCCTTAGTCCGATGAGCTCGATGTAATAACGGTTTTTGCTCCTTACATAAGCCTTGTTGACACGGGATAGCAGTGGGTACCTCCATTGTACTTGGTTGCTAGTGCGGGACGCCAGAAATTCATACCAATCTCTAGTAATGCAAGCGTCTGAATCGCTTCATCACATCATAAAAACTCACAATTCTATAATCATTGCTAAAACAAATGCATGCGTATTCGATCGATAAAAGTGTTCCATGGCCATTTGTAAGATGAGATGCATCCGCCGAAGAAATTGGTTTCCGCCGCTTGCATTTTCCTAGGGCTCGAAATATCTCGGCTAGGATCATGGGGACCAAAGTAAGTTGCGTGCCATTAATGCCTTCAAAAACCATTCGGTCCAGAGCATATCGTGTCGATTCGTCCGTGCTCGAGTGGAAACACTAGGGTGCCTAACAGAGCAAATGACGCGGTATGTCGTCTAGTTTTCCACATCCCCGATCGCAAGAGAATTCTTTTACGAGCAGTGATAGTGTTATACCCGTAGTTGCGGGGTATGTATGTGAGGGCGTGCGTGCGAGTCTGGAGTGAAAATTTTGAAAAGAAAGAAAGATGTGAGTTTTCGGCGGAAAAGTTTAGGTTATTTGTGAAGAAAAAGGTTCGTTAATGGGAATTGGATTCCCAGTTTGGTATTTGGACTTCATAGATTATATTAGAATTTTGAGATTTTATTTTGGAAATGGTCACGTGGGGCCCACGGGAGAAATTCTGATTTTGTAGGCCCGCTTTGTTTTGAGATTTCCATTAAATTGGATATTTTGGAAGACGAAATACGAAGCGAATCGGGGCGACACGTGTCACCCATGTGGCACCGCTTGGCGATTTTACATTTGTACCTGACACGGTTGGAGTCGTTTTCGACGAAGCGTTTTGCGTAACTGCGAAGGAAAATTCGGCTATGTCGTTTTGTATTTTGCGGATTTTTCCGAGAGGCGAAACATACGGACCAACGGGAGGGTGACATGTGTCACCCTGCGATGAACAAGTGGGGCGACTTGGCGGGTGAAGCAAGTTGGGCTTGATATTTGTGTAGATATTTGTGAGGTTTTAAGGAGTAGGGTCTAGGGTGCTCTTGGCTTGATCTTGGCCTTACACACTTGCCACGTGGCTTGATCTTGGCCATTGGTTGGCATTTGGGTTTGCTATAAATACCCGCTGTGAAGACTTCATTCATCCACAAATGTTTCCAAGTCTTGAATCCCTCCTCCTCTTGTAGACTCTCGTCAAGAGCTCCTCTCCCCGAAAGTGGCCTTTGGCCGGTGAGGTCTCCACTCACTTGTGAGGTCTAGCGGTAGGGTACCACTGCCTAGTTGTTTTAGTATAATACCCTTGTTGTGGTATAGAAATACTCCTAGTATTGTTATAATGCCCAAAATACCTTAGCCTTGTACCTTGTAGTATTCCAAAGATACCTCTTTCGTAGAGTCAGGAAATACTACCTTTTGTCCTTTTTAGTCTCAAACCAAACCACAAGGAAATCTTTAGTTGGTTGAAGTATTTGAGTAGAAGTTAGTTAGAACTTCTAAGGGTTGTTTGGAGTGGTTTGGGCGCACGGTGGAGCTAAACCTTGCTCGGGAAGCGACATTAAACTCGGATAATTTTGGGCTTATCGAGGTAATTATCTTGTCCTCTATTGTAATTGGAAATTACATGTTTGTTAGAGTATATAGTTGAAGTATACTATATATGGAACTACTTAGTATTCGGATGTCTTTTGACTTAAGCTGAAGAATAAAGAAGCGAATCTGTATTTACATGAGTGCGTATTGCGATGAACTTGTGTAGAATTGTACGTCAGGTTAGGCGTGTAAAACCCCACTGGTTGGCTTGGTAGCCGGCCTCGATAGAGGAGGAGATTTCTGTTGTTGCGGGGAGGTCTTCGAATTTTCTATAGAAAGATAGAAAACTTGTGTTTTGGGGTTAATAGGCGTTTGTGACCTTTATAGGTGAAAGTACTAAGAGTAGCGTATTACTCGAGGAGTGGAAAGGGCTAGCAAGGTTGTAGTACTTGGAGCATTTTGCTTATTGTCGATAAATCGTCGCGAGGTATGTGAACCTCTTCCTATCTTTTCTAGCATGATTGTTGTGAACTATGTAGTACGGTGAGCGTACGTGTGCTAAGTGATTTGGTTGGTTTAAAACATAGGGTGTTATAATAGCTTTATGGGACGTTAGTTATAACGACCGTATGTAAGTGAAAATGGTTTACTGATGTTAGAAGTTAAGAGACTTGATCTTATAAGATAAGAGACTTAACTTATTTGTTTTAAGGTGGATGTTTGTGTGAAACCTCATTCATGAGTAATGAGTACTTGGTTTTAAAGGGATAATGTTTCTTGATTTGGGAATCGAGAATGTGTATCGACAGGACCCTGCGGCGTTAATAAAGGAAATGTATTGAATAATGATGTGTTGTATTAAAACCGGTAGAAACCTCCATCTGCATAGAAGCTAAGATGAGACAAAATGATATTACATTTTCTAGATCATTTCTTTGTAATAAGATCGTTATAAACAAGAATAAACTACTCACGTATATGACATATGTTACTCAATTGTTCTAAAAAGGAATCAAGTAATTAAGTTTGGGAACTATGAAACCATTTGAAAATGAGAAGCTTGAGTAATTGAAACTAGGCAAACTGGAACTTAGGAAAAGAATGTTGTTACTTGATTTTGAAAAGGAAGGTGGGTTGGTCATTCTAATACTACGGGTATCGGGTGACTTTTATAAAAGTAATGGATCTCTTTTAAAAGAACTTAACGTATGTAATACTTTGGGGTTAAAAACCCGGACTTTGGCATAAAATGAAAGTACTTTGAGTTGTGTGAAACTTGCACTATGCTTGTTGTTGTGAAACTTGCCTATCTTGTGATGATAGCCTTTATTGTACAAGCGTTGTGTTTACGTGTTACGCGTCTCGATAGAAGTCGGTTGGTAGTTGAGAACTTACTTGGATGTCTGGCGGTGGCGGAGAAATTCCGCAGTGCGTTCTGATAGTATTATTGTTGTTAATCACTTTGGACATCACGACACGATCGTAGCGCGCGGGTATGCCTCATTTTAGTTAAGGTCTTGTGGTTAATCGCTTTGGATATCTTGACACGATGCGTAGCGCGCGGGTATGTTTCCATTTTGATTAACGCGCTTGTGATTTCCTTTTGGACATCACGACACGATCGTAGCGCCGCGGGTATCGTCCATTTGGAATGTTGTCTTATTGTTTACCTTAGGACATCACGACACGATCGTAGCGCTGCGGGTATCTTCCATTTGGATTCTTTGTCTTGTTGTTGAGGTCACATGGACATGTCTACACCGATGCAGAATTCCGGGGGCATGTGGCCATGGGACATTGGTATTATTGTTGCATCATGGACATGTCTACACCGTCTGATATTAGGGCATGCGGCCATAATGCGAACCTGATTGATGTTGTGGGCGTGAGACCCATAGTTATATTGGAGTGATGACTGTTTTATGTTGTGAACTGTAGTTGGTTATCATACATGTCTCCTGCTTTATATAGACTAGTATGATTTCATTTTCAGTATTGTACAGTTTCACATACTTGGTACCTGTTATCGACCTCGCCTTGAAGCTGCGTTCAATCTGCGAGTAGAGTACATCGGTCGTGGTTCCTCGCTCTTAGGATCACGATTCGGCGCATTTGAAGCTCCGTTTCTCGGAGGCTTATCTTTTAGTAGGTGTTCCACGAGTTGTAGGTTCTTGTACATTCGGGGTATGGCGAGCCTGTCCGTCATAGTCGTGTATATCTTAAGTGCTGTAATCTTGTTGTGGCGGGGTTGTAAAAGGATTAAAGCTGTTCGGGTTTTATGTATATCTTGAAGGCAAGTTTTGGTTGCTTTGTTTATTTATTATATCTCTTGTTTTATGTTCGCTGATTTTCTCGATGTATGTATCACTAGGGTGCCCGGTAAGGCACGATGCGGGCCGGGCAGTCGTTACAAAAGTGGTATCGAGCGATTAATCCTCGGAAAGTGTCTCTGAACCGTGTCTAGTAGAGTCTTGATTATCGGTGTGTTGTGCACCACATCTATAATCAGGAGGCTATAGGACATTTAGGATTGGTTTCCATTCTTCTCATTCTGAGATCGTGCCTTAGAGCTGTGTTGTAAGTTGGACCCTCCAGCGTATCTCGTTTTTACGATTATGCCTCGCGCAAGGCAGCGAGCCCGAAGGGCAAGGCAGCGAGGAGGCGCTAGTGAGATCTGAGAGGAGTTCGAAGCGCGAGCGGTCGATACGAGCAGTGCTTAAGCGGCGGATTTAGCGCGCCCGCCACCAGCGAGTTTAAAGCGCGGCGGTGGCTGCGAGACTCTGATACACGAGCCTCGTCCCGATGCGGAAGCGGGAGATGGGTCACAAGGAGATGGCGATTCTTGGCGAGTCGTGGCAGATATGAGATAGTGGATCACGGATTCGATTCGATTCGATGCAGATGGATTCACCCCGGCGAGATAGTTTGAGGCTACGGGACTTTACGAGTTGTAGCCGCGAGTTTTATGGGTCGAGGCACGAGGATGATCCGCGAGTTCATCCGGCGATTCTGACGGATCATGCGGGTGATCAAGGCTTGAAAACCGAGTCTGTGACCTTTGGTTCGCGTCATTTGCGTGATACCGCATGATCGATTGGTTTGATTCATGGAGCTTTCGGGAGAGCATGCACCTCAGCGGTATGGGATGAGTTTTGGGGCTTTCTCACGCACTTCTTGCCTCGCGAGATGAGGAGGCGCGGCGCCGATTTTATTCTTGAGGCGAGAGAGGCGCCGTCGGGAGTACAATGTCGAGTTCGATTCTTTGGCTCGATATGTCCTGCGCTAGTTGCGAATATGGAGGATAGGGTGCATCGCCACGTCACGGGCTTGATGATTATATGGCGAATCTTGTGCGGGTGTTTCTCTTGTGGGCATGGACATTGCCGCATGCGAGCTCATGCACTTGGATGTGAGGCACGGAGGGTCGACGGAATGACTGGATCGTGAGAAGAGGGCGGGGCGAGGTCCTGGTGGCTTCGAGGCGGACCGCCTCGTGGCCGAGCTAGTTATATACCCACCGATGCAGTGGTCCTCCACGTCTTGAGGAGCGGTCGGGGCTCGAGGTTGATTTTCCGGAAGCGGGGTGTTAACGGTGAAGCCACCCTACCGTTGTGACCATTGTGGTAGACTCCATTTTGGAGAGTGTCGTGCTAGATTGGGAGTTTGTTTTGCATGCGGCCAGCGGGCCATTTGCGAGGCTGTCCGACCAAGGAAGCGCGGATGTTACGACTTCGACGCCGGGATGCGTGGCTGGTTCATCACCTACTGGTATGCCTGCGAGTGCCTATGATTAGAGTGAAGCGGTAGCAGTATATCCTTAACCCTCTAGAGTTTTGGTATGCTTGTTATGATGATCTCATTATTGTGTGCTATGTACGGATAACATTGTGATATTGTGAGTTTGAAAACATGTTTAGTTGGGAGGTTACGATGGGGGCATGGTAAGTGTGAACCTTAGACTATGTCACGACTGAGACCTTAGGGGTAAGGTCGTCTTGAGATTAAAGATTCGTTTTATGTTTGACTTTTATCAGAGTAGTAGTATACGTGGGATTTATTTGTGTGATAAGTCCGTGGGTAGTGTGAGATGGAAGTGGTAGCTTTCATGATGTGAATTAGTAAGATTGTTCCGGATCGGGAGACAAGAGTTTGGCGCGGTTGGGGGTCGGGTTGAGGACCATTTGCGGGTCAAACCGTAACCCGGTTTGGGGTGGGGCCAGTTCTGGGTGGTCCGCCCGGTGGTAGGTCACGAGGATGCTAGGCCCAAGTTTGTATGATCATCGTATGAGTTCGTGGGCGCGTTCGACGAGCGGTTCGTAAAGGCGGGAATGGCCTTAAGGAAGTTTGAGGTTAGTAAGATGACCAAGTTTGGAGGTAGTGACTCGAGATTTTCGAGCGGAAGTAATGGTGAAGTATGGTACGTACTGGGAGAGTTCGAGTGTTCGAGAAGGGTACAACGAGTAAGGGAGGAAGATAACGTGTGTTATTTCGTGGCCAAGCTGTGGCATTGGCAACTTGTTAGAGGAACTTTATCGTTATTCGACTTGAGAAGGAACATTCGGGACGAATGTTTCTACGGAGGGGAGAATGTTATACCCGTAGTTGCGGGTATGTATGTGAGGGCGTGCGTGCGAAGTGCACAGAAAATTTTGCAAAGAAAGAAAGATGTGAGTTTTCGCGGGACAAGTTTCCGGTTAGTTGTGAAGAAAAAGGTTCGTTAATGGTAATTGGATTCCCCTCTTTGGTATTTGGACTTCATAGATTATATTAGAATTTTGAGATTTTATTTTGGAAATGGTCACGTGGGGCCCACGGGAGAAATTCTGATTTGTAGAACGCTTTGTTTTGAGATTTCCGGTAAATTGGATATTTTCGGAAGACGAAATATTCTGGGCGAATCGGGGTGAGACACTTGTCACCCCCATGTGGCACCCTTTGCCGATTTTACATTTGTACACAACACCCGGTTGGAGTCGTTTTTCGACGAAACGTTTTGCGTAACTTGCGAATGGAAAATTCCGGCTATGTCGTTTTGTATTTTTGCGGATTTTTCGAGAGGCGAAACATTACGGACCAACGGGAGGGTGACATGTGTCACCTCGATGAACAAGTGGGGCGACTTGGCCGAGTGAGGGCAAGTTGGGCTTGATATTTGTGTAGATATTTGTGAGGTTTTAAGGAGTAGGGTCTAGGGTGCTCTTGGCTTGATCTTGGCCTTACACTTGCCTTGCACATGGCTTGATCTTGGCCGTTGGTTGGCATTTGGGTTTGCTATAAATACCCACGCTGTGAAGACTTGTTCATCCACAAATGTTTCCAAGTCTTGAATCCTCCCTCCTCTTGTAGACTCTCGTCCAAGAGCTCCTCTCCCCTTGAAAGTGGCCTTTGGCGTGAGGTCTCCCTCTCACTGTGAGGTCTGCCGTGGGGTACCCACTGCCTAGTTGTTTCGTATAATACCCTTGTTGTGGTATAGAAATACTCCTAGTATTGTTATAATGCCCAAAATACCTTAGCCTTGTACCTTGTAGTATTCCAAAGATACCTCTTTCGTAGAGTCAGGAAATACTACCTTTTGTCCTTTTAGTCTCAAACCGAAACCCTAAGGAAATCTTCATAGTTGGTTGAAGTATTTGAGTAGAAGTTAGTTAGAACTTCTAAGGGTTGTTTGGAGTGGTTTGGAGCGCACGCGTGGAGCTAAACCTTGCTCGGGAAGCGACATTAAACTCGGATAATTTTGGGCTTATCGAGGTAATTATCTTGTCCTCTATTGTAATTGGAAATTACATGTTTGTTAGAGTATATAGTTGAAGTATACTATATATGGATCTACTTAGTTTTCGGCATTGTCTTTTGACTTAAGACTGATGAATAAAGAAGTGAACTGAACTGTATTTACATAGTGCATATTGCGATGAACTTGTGTAGAATTGTACACGTCAGGTTAGGCGTGTAAAACCCCACGGTTGGCTTGTAGCCGCCTCGATAGAGGAGGAGATTTCTGTTGTTGCGGGAGAGGTCTTGCGAATTTTCTATAGAAAGATAGAAAACTTGTGTTTTGGGGTTAATAGGCGTTTGTGACCTTTATAGGTGAAAGTACTAAGAGTAGCGTATTCTACTCGAGAGTGGAAAGGGCTAGCAAGGTTGTAGTACTTGGAGCATTTTGCTTATTGTCGATAAATCGTCGCGAGGTATGTGAACCTCTTCCTATCTTTTCTAGCATGATTGTTGTGAACTATGTAAATGCGGTGGCGTACATGTGCTAAGTGATTTGGTTGGTTTAAAACATAGGGTGTTATAATAGCTTTATGGGAAGTTAGTTATAACGACCTTATGTAAGTGAAAATGGTTTACTGATGTTAGAAGTTAAGAGACTTGATCTTATAAGATAAGAGACTTAACTTATTTGTTTTAATGTGGATGTTTGTGTGAAACCTCATTCATGAGTAATGAGTACTTGGTTTTAAAGGGATAATGTTTTCGATTTGGGAATCGAATGTGTATCGACAGACCAACTGCAGCGTTAATAAAGGAAATGTATTGAATAATGATGTGTTGTATTAAAACGGTAGAAACCTCCATCTGCATAGAAGCTAAGATGAGACAAAATGATATTACATTTTCTAGATCATGGCTGCTGTAATAAGATCGTTATAAACAAGAATAAACTACTCACGTATATGACATATGTTACTCAATTGTTCTAAAAGGAATCAAGTGATTAAGTTTGGGAACTATGAAACCATTTTAAAATGATAAGCTAGAGTAATTGAAACTAGGCAAAATGGAACTTAGGAAAAGAATGTTGTTACTTGATTTTGAAAAGGAAGGTGGGTTGGTCATTCTAATACTACGGGTATCGGGTGACTTTTATAAAAGTAATGGATCTCTTTTAAAAGAACTTAACGTATGTAGTACTTTGGGGTTAAAAACACGGACTTTTGCATAAAATGAAAGTACTTTGAGTTGTGTGAAACTTGCATATGCTTGTTGTTGTGACACTTGCCTATGCTTGTGATGATAGCCTTTATTGTACAAGTGTTGTGTTTACGTATTCTGCGTCTCGATAGAATTCGGTTGGTAGTTGAGAACTTACTTGGATGTGCGGCGATGGCGGAGAAATTCCGCAGTGCGTTCTGTTGATAGTATTATTGTTGTTAATCACTTTGGACATACCGACACGATGCGTGGCGCTGCGGGTATGCCTCCATTTTGGTTAAGGTCTTGTGGTTAATCGCTTTGGATATCACGACCGCGATCGTAGCGCTGCGGGTATGTTTCCATTTTGATTAACGCCTTGTGATTTCCTTTTGGACATACCGACACGATCGTGGCGCGCGGGTATCGTCCATTTGGAATGTTGTCTTATTGTTTCCCTTTGGACATCGACACGATCGTGGCGCGCGGGTATGCTTCCATTTGGATTCTTTGTCTTGTTGTTGAGGTCACGTGGACATGTCTACACCGTCTGCAGTCGGGGCATGTGGCCATGGGACATTGGTATTATTGTTGCATCATGGACATGTCTACACCGTCACGATTAGGGGCATGCGGCCATAATGCGAACTGATTGATGTTGTGGGCGTGAGACCCATAGTTATATTGAGTGATGATTGTTTTATGTTGTGAATCGTAGTTGGTTATCATACATGTCTCTGCTTTATATAGACTAGTATGATTTCATTTTGATATTATGCAGTTTCACATACTTGGTACTGTTGTCTTGACCTCCTTGAGGCTGCGTTCATCTGCAGTAGAGTACATCGGTCGTGGTTCCTCGCTCTTAGGATCACGATTCAGCGCATTTGAAGCTCCGTTTCTCGGAGGCTTATCTTTTAGTAGGTGTTCCACTGAGTTGTAGGTTCTTGTACATTCGAGGGTATGGCGGGCCACTGTCCGTCATAGTCATGTATATCTTAAGTGCATGAATCTTGTTGTGGGCGGGGTTGTAAAAGATTAAAGCTATTGAGTTTTATGTATATCTTGAAGGCAAGCTGTTTTGGTTGCTTTGTTTATTTATTATATCTCTTGTTTTATGTTCCGCTGATTTTCTCGATGTATGTATCACTAGGGTGCCGAGGTAAGGCACGATGCGGGCCGGGCAGTCGTTACAAAAGTGGTATCAGGCGATTAATCCTCGGAAAGTGTCTCTGACCGTGTCTAGTAGAGTCTTGATTATCGGTGTGTTGTGCACCACATCTATAATCGAGGAGGCTATAGGACATTTAGGATTGGTTTCCATTCTTCTCATTACGAGATCGTGCCTTAGAGTCATGTTGTAAGTTGGACCCTCCGGCGTATCTCGTTTTTACGATTATGCCTCAGCGCGAAAACCGAGCCGAGAAGGGCAAGGCGGCCGAGGCTGCTAGTGAGATCTGAGAGGAGTTCGAGCGCGAGCGTCGATACACGAGCAGTGCTTGAGCGGCGATTCGCGCGCCGCCGGCAGCGAGTTTAAAGCGCAGCGATGGCTGCGAGACTCTGATACGAGCCTCGGTCCGCGATGCAGGCGGGAGAGATGGTCACGAGAGATGGCGATTCTGGCGGTCGTGGCGAGATATGAGATAAATTTGGATCTGGCGATTCGATTCGATTCGAGAGCACGATGGTTCACCCCGAGCGAGATAGTTTGAGGCTACGGGACTTTACGAGTTAGCCCGCCAGAGTTTTATGGGTCGAGGCACGAGGATGATCGCGAGGAGTTCATCCGGCGATTCTGACGGATCGTGCGGGTGATCGAGCTTGAAACCAGTCTGTGACCTTTGGTTCGCATCGGTGCGTGATACCGCGATCGATTGGTTTGATTCATGGGAGCTTTCGGGAGAGCATGCACCTCGGCAGTATGGGATGAGTTTTGAGGCTTTCCTCGCACTTCTTGCCTCCGCGGATGAGGAGACGCGGTAAACAGATTTTTATTCTTGAGGCAGAGAGGCGCCTTTGTCGGAGTACAATGTCGAGTTCGATTCTTTGGCTCGATATGTCCTGCGCTAGTTGCGAATATGGAGGATAGGTGCATCGCTACGTCACGGGCTTGATGATTATATGGCGAATCTTGTGCGGGTGTTTCTCTTGAGGGCATGGACATTGCCCGCATGCGAGCTCATGCACTTGGATGCGAGGCACGGAGAATTCAGCGGAATGACACTGGATCGCGAAGAGGCGGGGCGGCGAGGTCCTTTGGTGGCTTCCGAGGCGGACCGCCTCAGCAGCAGGCTAGTTATATACCCCCACCGGTACAGAGTGGTCCTCCACCGTCTTGAGGCGGTCGGGGCTCGAGGTTGATTTTCGGCGAGCGGGGTGTTAACGGTGAAGCCACCCTACCTCGTTGTGACCATTGTGGTAGACTCCATTTTGGAGAGTGTCGTGCTAGATTGGGAGTTTGTTTTGCATGCGGCCAGCAGGCCATTTGCGAGGCTGTCCGACCAAGGGAAGCGCGGATGTTACGACTCGACGCCGAGGATCTGTGGCTGGTTCATCACGCCTACGGTATGCGCCTGCGAGCGTGCCTATGATTAGAGTGAAGCGGTAGCCGGTATATCCTTAACCTCTAGAGTTTTGGTATGCTTGTTATGATGATCTCATTATTGTGTGCTATGTACGGATAACATTGTGATATTGTGAGTTTGAAAACATGTTTAGTTGGGAGGTTACGTATGGGGGCATGGTAAGTATGAACCTTAGACTATGTCACGGCCCGAGACCTTAGGGCTAAGGTCGTCTTGAGATTAAAGATTCGTTTTATGTTTGACTTTTATCAGAGTAGTAGTATACGTGGGATTTATTTGTGTGATAAGTCCGTGGGTAGTGTGAGATGGAAGTGGTAGCTTTCATGATGTGAATTAGTAAGATTGTTCCGGATCGGGAGACAAGAGTTTGGCGCGGTTGGGGTCGGGTTGAGGACCATTTGCGGGTCAACCCGTAACCCGGTTTGGGGTGGGGTCAGTTAGGTGGTCCCGCGGTGGTAGGGTCACGAGGATGCTAGGCCCAAGTTTGTATGATCATCGTATGAGTTCGTGGACGCGTTCGACGAGCGGTTCGTAAAGGCGGGAATGG
Organism: Przewalskia tangutica; assembly: GCA_029844215.1. Taxonomy (NCBI): domain Eukaryota; kingdom Viridiplantae; phylum Streptophyta; class Magnoliopsida; order Solanales; family Solanaceae; genus Przewalskia; species Przewalskia tangutica. The sequence goes on along the minus strand of CM056733.1, from coordinate 13,509,355 downwards.
CCTTAGGAAGTTGAGGTTAGTAAGATGACCAAGTTTGGAGGTAGTGACTCGAGATTTTCGGAGGCAAGTAATGGTGAAGTATGGTGCGTCTTGGGAGAGTTCGAGTGTTCGAGAAGTCTGGCCAGTAAGGGAGGAAGATAACGTGTGTTATTTCGTGGCTGCCGTGGCATTGGCAACTTGTTAGAGGAACTTTATCGTTATTCGACTTGAGAAGGAACATTCGGGACGAATGTTTCTAAGGAGAGGAGAATGTTATACCCCGTAGTTGCAGGGTATGTATGTGAGGACGTGCGTGCGAGTCTGACAGAAAATTTTGAAAAGAAAGAAAGATGTGAGTTTTCGGAAAAGTTTAGGTTATTTGTGAAGAAAAAGGTTCGTTAATGGGAATTGGATTCCCAGTTTGGTATTTGGACTTCATAGATTATATTAGAATTTTGAGATTTTATTTTGGAAATGGTCACGTGGGGCCCAGGAGAAATTCTGATTTTGTGGGCCCGCTTTGTTTTGAGATTTCCATTAAATTGGATATTTTGGAAGACGAAATATTCAGGCGAATCGGGGCGACACGTGTCACCCCGTGTGGCACCGCCGGCGATTTTACATTTGTACACTGGCCGGTTGAGTCGTTTTGACGAAGCGTTTTGCGTAACTTGCGAAGGGAAAATTCGGCTATGTCGTTTTGTATTTTTGCGGATTTTTAGAGAGGCGAAACATTACGGACCAGCGGGAGGGTGACATGTGTCACCTCACATGAAGACAAGTGGGGCGACTTGGCGGGTGAGGGCAAGTTGGGCTTGATATTTGTGTAGATATTTGTGAGGGTTTTAAGGAGTAGGGTCTAGGGTGCTCTTGGCTTGATCTTGGCCTTACACTTGCCTTGCACATGGCTTGATCTTGGCGTTGGTTGGCATTTGGGTTTGCTATAAATACCCCCACTGTGAAGACTTCATTCTTCCACAAATGTTTCCAAGTCTTGAATCCCTCCCCTCCCTCTTGTAGACTCTCGTCCAAGAGCTCCTCTCCCTTGAAAGTGGCCTTTGGCCGTGAGGTCTCCCCTCACGTGAGGTCTAGCGGTAGGGTACCACTAGCCTAGTTGTTTAGTATAATACCCTTGTTGTGGTATAGAAATACTCCCTAGTATTGTTATAATGCCCAAAATACCTTAGCCTTGTACCTTGTAGTATTCCAAAGATACCTCTTTCGTAGAGTCAGGAAATACTACCTTTTGTCCTTTTAGTCTCAAACCGAAACCCTAAGAAATCTTCATAGTTGGTTGAAGTATTTGAGTAGAAGTTGGTTAGAACTTCTAAGGGTTGTTTGGAGTGGTTTGGAGCGCGGGGCGTGGAGCTAAACCTTGCTCAGGAGCGACATTAAACTCGGATAATTTTGGGCTTATCGAGGTAATTATCTTGTCCCTCTATTGTAATTGGAAATTACATGTTTGTTAGAGTATATAGTTGAAGTATACTATATATGGAACTACTTAGTATTCGGCAATGTCTTTTGACTTAAGCCTGAAGAATAAAGAAGCTGAATCTGTATTTACATGAGTGCATGTGCGATGAGACTTGTGTAGAATTGTACACGTCCGGTTAGACGTGTAAAACCCCCCCCCCCTGGTTGGCTTGGTAGCCGGCCTCGATAGAGGAGGAGATTTCTGTTTGTTGCGGGGAGAGTCTTCCGAATTTTCTATAGAAAGATAGAAAACTTGTGTTTTGGGGTTAATAGACGTTTGTGACCTTTATAGGTGAAAGTACTAAGAGTAGCGTATTCTACTCGAGGAGTGGAAAGGGCTAGCAAGGTTGTAGTACTTGGAGCATTTTGCTTATTGTCGATAAATCGTCGCGAGGTATGTGAACCTCTTCCTATCTTTTCTAGCATGATTGTTGTGAACTATGTAGTACGGTAGACGTACATGTGCTAAGTGATTTGGTTGGTTTAAAACATAGGGTGTTATAATAGCTTTATGGGAAGTTAGTTATAACGACCTTATGTAAGTGAAAATGGTTTACTGATGTTAGAAGTTAAGAGACTTGATCTTATAAGATAAGAGACTTAACTTATTTGTTTTAATGTGGATGTTTGTGTGAAACCTCATTCATGAGTAATGAGTACTTGGTTTTAAAGGGATAATGTTTCTTGATTTGGGAATCGGAATGTGTATCGACAGGACCATGCGGCGTTAATAAAGGAAATGTATTGAATAATGATGTGTTGTATTAAAACCGGTAGAAACCTCCATCCGCATAGAAGCTAAGATGAGACAAAATGATATTACATTTTCTAGATCATGGTCTTTGTAATAAGATCGTTATAAACAAGAATAAACTACTCACGTATATGACATATGTTACTCAATTGTTCTAAAAGGAATCAAGTGATTAAGTTTGGGAACTATGAAACCATTTGAAAATGAGAAGCTTGAGTAATTGAAACTAGGCAAACCGGAACTTAGGAAAGAATGTTGTTACTTGATTTTGAAAAGGAAGGTGGGTTGGTCATTCTAATACTACGGGTATCGGGTGACTTTTATAAAAGTAATGGATCTCTTTTAAAAAGAACTTAACGTATGTAGTACTTTGGGGTTAAAAACAGGACTTTGGCATAAAATGAAAGTACTTTGAGTTGTGTGAAACTTGCTATGCTTGTTGTTGTGAAACTTGCCTATGCTTGTGATGATAGCCTTTATTGTACAAGCGTTGTGTTTCGTGTTACGCGTCTCGATAGAGTCGGTTGGTAGTTGAGAACTTACTTGGATGTGCGTGATGGCGGAGAAATTCCGCAGATGCGTTCGCTGATAGTATTATTGTTGTTAATCACTTTGGACATCACGACACGATCGTAAGCGCGGGTATGCCTCCATTTTGGTTAAGGTCTTGTGGTTAATCGCTTTGGATATATCGACATGATCGTGGCGCGCGGGTATGTTTCCATTTTGATTAACGCCTTGTGATTTCCTTTTGGACATACCGACACGATGCGTAGCGCGCGGGTATCGTCCATTTGGAATGTTGTCTTATTGTTTCCCTTTGGACATCCGACACGATCGTAGCGCGCGGGTATGCTTCCATTTGGATTCTTTGTCTTGTTGTTGAGTCACATGGACATGTCTACACCGTCTGAGTCCGGGCATGTGGCCATGGGACATTGGTATTATTGTTGCATCATGGACATGTCTACACCGTCACGATTCCGGGGCATGCGGCCATGCGAACTGATTGATGTTGTGGGCGTGAGACCCATAGTTATATTGGAGTGATAGCTATTTTATGTTGTGAATCGTAGTTGGTTATCATACATGTCTCTGCTTTATATAGACTAGTATGATTTCATTTTGATATTATGCAGTTTCACATACTTGGTACTGTTATCGACCTCCTTGGGGCTGCGTTTCATGCCGAGTAGAGGTACATCGGTCGTGGTTCCTCGCTCTTAGGATCACGATTCAGCATTTGAAGCTCCGTTTCTCGGAGGCTTATCTTTTAGTAGGTGTTCCACGAGTTGTAGGTTCTTGTACATTCGGGGGTATGGCGGGCCTGTCCGTCATAGTCATTAATATATCTTAAGTGCTGTAATCTTGTTGTGGGCGGGGTTGTAAAAGGATTAAAGCTTGAGTTTTATGTATATCTTGAAGCAAGCTGTTTTGGTTGCTTTGTTTATTTATTATATCTCTTGTTTTATGTTCGCTGATTTTCTCGATGTATGTATCACTAGGGTGCCTGGGTAAGGCACGATGCTTGAACCGGGCAGTCGTTCTGAATAGCTATCTTGGCGACCATACTTCTCGTACAAATAATCTAGGGAAACCCAATTATTCTCAAAACAACGGAGTTCCTTTGTGTTTTTTAGACCCATGTAATGCAAGAATCTCTTTCCAGATTGGCTATAAGGGATGATTTGTCCTCTGCCTTGGTAAGCTAAGCTCGTGAAATAGTTGATCTCTTCCAACGTGGGAGTGAGTTCGAAGTCTTGAAATCGAACCGCCTATCGGATCGAATCGAATCAAGGCCCTAACTATATGTTGATGCGGGCGATGTCAAACAAAGCCATGAGACAACCTAATTTGCTTCGATGGTCATTTCTTTGCTTTGTCGAAATTCTCCCACCAAATCTTTAACTTTGTCGGAACACCACTCACCATTCTGATTTCGGGGATTGTTGAAATACTGCTCATCCTTTACATAAAACCAAAAGTAAATACAAAATTTCCCAATGCTAGCATGTCACGTTAGGCTCGGATTCGTCCATCAATATCACGTAGCACATAATATGTTGTCGGTCGTTGGGTCGTAAGAAACCCTTCGACAATTGGGTGGGCTTCCTAATTGTGATGTCAATACCAAGGACTGACCCACCTAGTGTAAATGCATGCATGCCCTAAAATAATGGGTGGTATAGCTCTACCCTAAGTTTCTAAGATTTGGCTCACTAGACGCAAGGTTCCCGAGCGGACAACTCGAGTGAGAAGGCTACGCGGCCACCGGTTAGACCGGACACTCCACGTATATTACCAACTCTCCAAAATTTGGGTTTTTGAAGAAAGAATTTTGCTGATGCACCAAGCGCACCTCGCATGTAGTGTGTGATTGTGTGAATTTTCCAGAGTGGAAGAAATATGAGCGGAATGCCAGTTTAAGGAAAGCAGTAACAAATAGCAGTTAAAACAATATGCAAATATTTACATGTAAAGCAGAATAGTTTAGGCAAAACATAAAAGCAAATAAGTGTGAACCACAAAATAAGCAATTAAGCAAAAAAATAAAAAAAATGAAGCTCAATAATTAACCTATGTTTGTTATGGTTAAGAACCTAAATATCCCCAGCGGAGTCGCCATGTTGTCGCACCCGATTTTGAACTCTCAGGTTTGAATGCGCGACGGAATGGTTATCCTTCCCCAAAATGTAAAATGTTAAATGTTAAGGGAGTCGCCACCTAATTAATTGGGTGAATTAGGACATCTAAATGCTAACCGATTAAAGTTAACATTAACTCCATTTAATGGTCTGTGAGACTAAATAAGATTCTGAGTAAGGGTTCATTATTATCCTAAAGGGAAGGGATTAGGCATCCTTTAGAATCCGCTAACTTACGGTTGTCCGTTCAAACCTAGGTTAATTTATTTGGCTAAGAGGTGTATGTTTTAGAAAAGATTATTTAAGTAAAAAGGGATGTGGCAAATATCTAAAGAATATATGTTGATAACTAAAAAGGGTCTTATAAGACTCACAAAAATATATAAAGTTGATTATGCATTTATAAGACATGAAATTATTTTATTTGACAAAAGTAAAAAAAATGATAAATTACTCCTATTAGTATATGTAAGGTTAAGACTCTTATATATAAAGTTAATTATGAAATTACTTTTATACGTGTATGCAAAAAATTACTTCCTATGATATTTATGAAGAGTTTATGAGAAAATTTATTTCTTAAGAATTAGATATGAAGGATATATTAACTACATGACTAAAGCACAACTAGGGTTAATTGAATTATTTTAGATTTAGATTTATATGATGAACCTAGAATAAATAAGGGATGAATTTATCTTTTAAACTACCCTTCCAATGTATTCAAAGACTAGTAGAGTTAATTATCCTATTAATTACAAGGTTAACAAATAATTATCACAACAATAATAAATAAATAAATAAATAAGCAAGCAGGGAAGGGGATTGGAGTTGATGTAATGTCTAGAACGGATGACGACGCCATCCATCCCATAGTTGTTTGGAAGCCCTGCGGCGGAAGTGTGGTTGGCGATATGGAGATCATGATGAGTCTCATACCGAGACTCTTGATTATTCTCCCGATGCATGTCATGTAAAAATAAGAAAGAAAAGGATTAGTAAATATTCTAAACTCCATCATATATGAAAATAACTGAAATGTTAAACTAGGCACACAAGCACACGCCATGATATTAGCGAGGCAATCTGGATAACGAATCCTCGCGAAGTAAACATCTAGAGATTAATCAATTGATGGGCCTCAATATGCAGAAAACATGACTTAAACCCAGTAGCATCAGGTTTTACTTTTCAGATTTTCGAAGAGAATATCAGCATTATCACCCCAAACAGGCCCATTTATACAAATTTACTTCTAATGTATCTAGCCATATAAAGGTTGATACACACAAGACATCCACATAACCATAAGAGGTATACAACCATATACATCAGATGTACACTAGTGCAATTTAAACAAGATATCAGATAATGGGAAATACTGAGCATTAGGCAGCGGAGCAGATATGAGGGTGAGTCAGCAGTTACTAAAATGGGGTGTTACAGATGGCGACTCCGCTGGGGATAATCAGGTTCTTAACCATAGCAAACCTAGGTTTATTATTGCTTGGCTTTATTTGCTTTTATTTGTTTTAAATGCCTTAAAATTGCTTACTTTAATGCTTAACTGTTTTAATTGTTATTTGTTTTTACTGCTTTCCTTAAACTGGCATTCCGTTCATATTTCTTCCACTCTGGAAAATTCACACTATCACACACTACATGCGAGGTGCGCTGGGTGCATCAGCAAAATTCTTTCTTCAAAACCCAAATTTAGGAGAGTTGGTAATATACGTGGAGTGTCCGGTCTAACCGGTGGCCGCGTAGCCTTCTCACTCGAGTTGTCCGCTCGGGAACCTTGCGTCTAGTAAGCCAAATCTTAGAAAACTTAAGATAGAGCTATACCACTTTTTTACTAAGTCATGCATGCATAAACCTTAGGTGGGTTAGTCCTTGGTATTAACGCCACAATTAGAAATCCACCAAACTTGTCGACGGGTTTCACAACCCAACGACCCATTAGCATACTATATGTAGCATGATGATGATAGACGGATCCAAGCCTGGTCATGAAACACTGAAATTGGAAAAAGTGCACCGTCATTTGGTCGTCATTTCCAACAAAACATTACAGTTTAACGGCTTGGACCTATTTATCATAATCTCGCATATCTGGCGTTTAGGTCGACCTCTGGCATAAGAGAGGTCCCATGCATATTAGGCGCGCACTTGATTTGCATTTTTTTTACTATTGTTGTCGCTAGCAATTCTGTACATATTATTACCATTTTAACCCCTGTACATATCATGCTTATAATTCCGGCCACAAGTATTTGCATTTTTGCACTTTTTGTTGTCACATTGCAATCAGGACTTCTACTGCGTAAATCGCTCTAGAACAACACGATTTGGACTTTGTGAAGCATCAACCACCAGTCCGGTCGAACCAAGCAGGGGAGTCTTTGACTATATTGCCACGTCCTTACATTTTACTATTTTTGTGGCTTGCCTACTCTCACTCATTTGTCATATTTTTGCAGGTAGACCGTCCTCGCAAATAGTCGAGGGCGGACAACAATTTTACAAAAAAGGGGAAGAAAAAGAAAAGAAAAAAAATCATCCTAAGAATGAGTTGAGTTATGTTGACGGAAAAAAGTCAGCTTATACCAGATTCAACAAAGCATTGCTCTGGGTCTTATATTTTGCATTTTTATACATATTTGCAAATCCAATTGATATGTCTAGTATTGATTACATAAATCTTTATCATGCATTTTACAACATAATCATTCCGAACTACGCGTGTCTGATTCTCACCATATGGTGTGATACGTAGGCAACCCATCTAGGGTTCGACACCATCACATAAAAAAGTAAAAAAAAAAGAATAAAAAAAAAGGGACACATTTGGTTCACCCATTCATTGCATTTATCCAATCACGGACATTCATTATTGCATTTCAATCACTCTATTACATGCATTCATGCATTTCATTCATTTTATCGCATCCATTCATTTTTTCATTACATTCTTTTACTTTGCATTAGTCTTATAGTAAACAATCATTTGTTTTGCACAGCTTTTACTTTTGCATTTCTTTCTTGAATAAATTCTTTTAAATCATACGTTTTATAACATATCTGAACGAACTACGCACACCTGATTCTCGTGAAAGATGAGATACGTAGGCATCCCTACTTGGGTTCGGTACCATTTATTCTAAAAAAAAAACAAAAAAAAAAACAAAAAAAAAACAAAGCTCTTTTAAGTATCATTGTTTGACTTGGTTGATACCAACACAGTTAGGAGTGTGCATGGAAGGACCGAGTAATAATCAGTATGGGTTGACTTCGTGGTAAACCATAGATTATTTTGGTACCTCTCATTCACCCGTAAATGATATTGTCTTGCATGTTTCCAAGATAAGAATGAACCAACCCCATCGTTTCATATGCATTGTGTGGTGAGTTTTAGAATAAGTTCAATTGTGTTGCATTGTGATCTAGAACTTGGCCTGAATGTTTGTTGAGGAGAAATCCTGGGTAACGTTCGGTGTAGGAAATGATCGTAGGCTTTTCTTGACCCGTTTGAGTCTTTTCAGCCTACCAAATAACATTATTCGTAGTACACCCCTTTGAGCCTAAAGCCTATTCTTTCGACAACCGCATATCACATCTATACCCTTTCTGAGTGCGTACGCACTATCCCTCTCTTGGCCCGATCTCCTTGAGCGCTTTGGAAATGTGCAAGTGGCTGACAAATTCTGCGTCAAAGTTTGCCAAGACAAAAACTGTCAAAGTCCCAAAAGGGAAAAGAAAACACAAATGACGACTTCACAAAAAAAAGAAATCAAAAGCCCCGGCATTATAAACAAAAATGAATGAAATGAGAGAATAACTTTGGAAAAAGCAGGCTCCAAACGAAAGATTCAAAAGGAAGTCAGTACAGAAAAACTAGAAAAAAAAAAGAGAAAAGGAAAAAGAAAGCAAATCAGCATTAAAACACACAAATATCAAGCACGGACGTAGTCCAACGCTCGAGGAAGGATTAGTCACTTTTTACCCAAATGATACACATCCGTCTACCCTCTCCCATTTAACCTCAGCTACCTTTTCTCCTTAACCCTAGTAGCCCACTTCCCCTCTCAGCCGCACTTCTCTCCATCTCCTCAGCTCTCGTCTCTCTCCCTGCAACACAACCGCCGCCTTCACTCTCGAATCATTCACCCTCTCCCTCACCCTCTCACTTTAAACCCTACATTAACCCATCAGCCCAGGCTACCCCACTGTCTCCCTCACACTCAACCCCAGCCGGCGAACCTCACTGCCACACACCCATCTCCAGCAAACCCCCCACAACCCGTCGACCACCACCACAGTTCGAACCTACACTGTCGAACACCCATCTCCAGCAAACCTCACCACTGTTCCCGTCGATCGTATCACTGTTATGGCGGCGTCGCTCCGGCGACTTCGCCGTGGAAGTGACGCCGCTGCTGCCCTCTCTCTGTTGGTAATGTTGAACCTTGTCGGATTTAACTCCGGCGACGCTACAGTTTGTTTCTTCATTTTCCGTTGCTATTATGTTGTTGTGTTGTTGGACTGATTTTGTTTAACTGTTTTTTTTTTTTTGATTTTCTGATTTTTATTGCATCTGGCCGGAATAAAAAAAAACCGGCGACCTTGGGTTTGCATCATTTTGGGTTCGCTGGCTTACTGTTGTTTGTTGGATTGATTTCGTACTGTTATCTGTTGTTGGCGGACTGGTTTGATTTCTTGTTTGGGTAATACGCCGGAGTAAAACTCCGGCGAAGCTTTGTTGTTTTTCCGGGCTGATGCTGGACCATTTCGTTGCTATGTTGTTGTATCCACTGTCTCATGGCTATTTTGCTGCTGATTTGGCTATGGTGCTGGACTGATTTTTAGGCTATTTTGCTACTGATTTGGCTATGGTGCTGGACTGATTTTTAGGCTATTTTGTTACTGGTTTGGCTATGGTGCTCCACTGTCTCACGGCTATTTTGCTATTGATTTGGCTATGGTGCTCCACTGTCTCACGGCTATTTTGCTATTGATTTGGCTATGATGCTGGACTGATTTTTAGGGCTATTTTTGCTACTGATTTTAGGCTGGTTTTACTGATTTTGAACAAGATACTACACTTGGTATTTTACTGATTTTGAACAGATACTACACTTTGGCCAATGAAAAAGTTATCCGTCGATTTTTGAGGCCTCCACAGTTGCAAAGACGGAAAAATAAAATAAATGAAGCTTTCTGGGCAAGGATGATTTCTTCCACTTACACCGGATAACCAACATGCGCAAGCGAGCGCTAACGCACTTGTTTAGGCTGTCCCACTTTATATTTTTTACATATCTGAGCCCTCCGTGTTTAAAGCTATTACTGTTTTGGCGCGGATCCGAAGGTTTTATTCCAAGGCCTTCCCTGTGCAAAAGACGGATTTATTTTTGGCTTTATTTATTAATTATTGCTATTACTTTAAAAATTGTTTATTTTATTACTAACACTTTTACTAAGTGTATATGCAGATACCCGGAGATCATCTTGTGCAGAAGGCCTAAAAAGGGCTAAAGATGTCCCAGATTTTTATCTCATGTCCCATTTAATTTCGGTTTTACTTTTGTATTGCATTTTATTTTAATTATAAATTATGTAAAAATGTTTAGAATAGGTAGAATAAAAGTCAATATATAATTAACCTAGGTTTGAACGGATAACCGCAAGTTAGCGGATCCTATAGGATGTTTGACCCCTTCCCTTTAGGATAATAAAGAACTCTTACCTAGAATCTCACATAGCTTTCGCAGACCTTTAAATGGAGATCATTAATTGCAGTATTTTATTGCAATAAATCAAGTGTCCTAATTCACTATAATAATTAGGTGGCGACTCCTTAAATACACTAGGAATCATACCATACGTGGTACTCCCGTTTCGACTCCGGTTAAAATGGGGATTATTCTGGATGGCGACTCATCGGGATAATCAGGTTCTTAACCATAGCAAACCTAGGTTTATTATTGTTTGGCTTTATTTGCTTTTATTTGTTTTAAATGCCTTAAAATTGCTTACTTTAATGCTTAACTGTTTTAATTGTTATTTGTTTTTACTGCTTTCCTTAAACTGACATTCCGTTCATATTTTTTCCACTCTGGAAAATTCACACTATCACACACTACATGCAGTCTTTGGGTGCATCAACAAAATTCTTTCTTCAAAACCCAAATTTAGGAGAGTTGGTAATATCGTGGAGTGTCAGGTCTAGCAGGTGGCGCGTGCTTCTCACTCGAGTTGTCCGCTCAGGAACCTTGCGTCTAGTAAGCCAAATCTTAGAAAACTTAAGATAGAGCTATACCACTTTTTTATTAAGTCATGCATGCATAAACCTTAGGTGGGTTAGTCCTTTGTATTAATGCCACAATTAGAAATCCACCAAACTTGTCGACGGGTTTCACAACCCAAAGGTTTATGCATGCATGACTTAATAAAAAAGTGGTATAGCTCTATCTTAAGTTTTCTAAGATTTGGCTTACTAGACGCAAGGTTCCCGAATGACAACTCAGTGAGAAGGCTACATGACACTCTGACACTCCACGATCCTAAATTGAGTACCTGGCTTTGAAGAAAGAATTGTCGCACTGCATGACTGTGTGTGATAGTGTGAATTTTCCAGTGGAAGAAATATGAGCGGAATGTCGATTAAAGCGATAAACAAATAACAATTAAAAAAGTTAAGCATTAAAGTAAGCAATTTTAAGGCATTTAAAACAAATAAAAGCAAATAAAGCCAAGCAATAATAAACCTAGGTTTGCTATGGTTAAGAACCTGATTATCCCGATGAGTCGCCATCTAACACCCCATTTTAACCGAGTCAAACGGAGTACCACGTATGGTATGATTCCAGTGTATTTAAGGAGTCGCCACCTAATTATTATAGTGAATTAGACACTTGATTTATTGCAATAAAATCGCAGTGTGATCTCCATTTAAAAAAGCTATGTGAGATTAGGTAGGGTTCTTTATTATCCTAAAAGAAGGAAGTCAGCATCTATAGGATCCGCTAACTTGCGGTTATCCGTTCAAACCTAGGTTAATTATATATTAGCTTTTATTCTACCTATTCTAAACATTTTTACATAATTTACATACAAGACAAATGAACGACATATATCCGACTCAGTTTCGTCAGTCAAAACTGGGACAATTTTTTAAGGACTTCGTCACGAAAGGACACCAACAAATATGATTCCATATGCTCGAAAGATCGACATAAACTGGGACAATTTTAAGGGTTTTACTACAAATGACATCAATGGACATGGTTAATTTACGCAAAGGGTTCCATGTCCCAAAACTGGGACAAATTTTAAAATAGCTTCACGGCAACGGAGCACAGAGAATATGGGAGAATATACCGCCAATTTCGGATAAGGATGTTCGCTTTGTTTCACAACATGTCACTATTCAAAGATCGACATAATTTCCTACTAGTATATATAAGTATATTTTCTCGAGATAGAATATTTTCAACAAATGTTTTTACCGAGACTCGAAATCAGACAGGGGTTACATGTCCAGACAAGACAACGCGTGCAAGCATCAAGAGCCAACACAAATCGGCCGACCCCAACATACATAAATGGCTAGATGACTCCTTAGAAACAATATATATTAGATCACACATAACCACTGATGGTCTGGTTAAGCATGTATGGTCACCCTCATGCTGCATATCCATCAGTACGACATCCCAAGAAAGAACACAACTTAGGCAAGCTAACACACATTCATATATTCTAAAAATGGTTCAAATGGTAACATAGGCATGGTCTAAATGGAGTCAAACTAGGCAGGACAGTGGTACAAAATGACTCAAAATATCTTGACTCTTAACAGGTAGCATACATTTCTACATAATTCAATGAAAACTTTTAAAGGACTATAGAGACAGGACAAACTATTTCGTTCAATTGAATGAGTTAACAAACAGATATTTAAATGCCACAGATTGTGATCCTGAAGATGCATCGATATCGTATTATTCACTTAACAAACTACAAATACCCTGAGATAGCACAGAAGATCCCACACAACACAATATTAGACATGCATCTAAATGTTCACAGGAACATGCGCAATCCTGTGACATAAAATATACAAAAATAGAATATCCAAATCAACATTTAGATAACCATAAATGTTTATTAGGATCAAGGCTAGAACCCCTTTTTTATTTTCAGTTTATTATTATCTGTTCTGCAAACAGTTCTTTGCGAACTTTCCTTCGACGATTCTGGGAAACATTTTGTCGTCGCCTCAGTTCGCTACCCGGAAAAGGTCTAGAAACCTACTCTCTTTCTACTATTTAGTCATTTAATCGGTATTGTGTGCCCTGCATGTTTATAATAGACAATGTCATTTACGGGTGAATAAGAGGTACCAAAAGAATCTATGGTTTACCACGAAATCAGCCCATATTGATTATTACACGTTCTTTCCTATGCATACTCCCAACTGTGTTGGTATCAACCAAGTCAAACAATGATACTAAAAAAATGTTTTTTTTTGTATTTTTGGATAACATTTTTTGTATTTATGAACAAGATATTGCTTTTTAATTTCTCTTGACATTATTGTTGTTTTCAGTTTGTTGTTGGTCCGATTTGCTGTTGTTGTTGGGTTGATTTTCTGTTTCGTTCCGGCGAACTGAAATTTCTGATGATTTCCTTTTTCCATTCTGTCGCGCCCCTTTTCGACCGCGACATTATTCTAGCGAACCCTGCTTAAATAAAATGTTAGAAAATAAATAATAAAATGCTAAATGTGCAAAAAGAATGCTAAAATGTTAAAAGGGTGCTAAAAGGGTTCGAGAAGTCGCCACCTAATTATTTTGGGTGAATTAGGACACCTAAATGTCAACTAGGTTAAAGTCAACACTAAATCCATTTTTTATGGTCTGCTAAATTGTGAGATTCTGGGTAAAGGCTCCTTATTATCCTAAAGGGAAGGGGTTAGGCACCCTAAAGGATCCGCTAACTTGCGGTTGTCCGTTCAAACCTAGGGAGTTATTATTCTATAAAAATGCATGTTTAAAAGTGTTTAAATAAAAGGGATAAAAATTGTAAGATTTATTTAGAATATAAAATTAGCTTTGGATAAAAACTTGCATTCATAACGTATTAGATAAGATACATGTATTGCAAAATCTTATAATGACGAAATGTGTACTTTATGAAATAAGATGTAGAATATCTATTATGCAAAGACTAACAAAATAATTTTTAATTATGAATGTTAGTAAGAGTTTATGAAGAAATTAATTTATTATGCCAAGGATTTAATAGCAAGTGACGCTTTAGCTACGTGAATATTTATGTCATTTTGGTATGGCTTAGGCAATGCATAACTAGTCATAAAAATAACTAATTTAAGGAGAGTGAATTTCTAGCGTCAAACTATTTTTCTAATGACAGCCCAAAGTTTAATTATTCTAAGTGTACTACTAGTAGTAATGTTAGACAAATAATTACAACAAATAATAGGGTGAGGATATGAATTAATGGTGACTCGAAGAAACGGCGAGGCCATCTCGCCTATGGTTTGGAGTTTGTGATGCGGAGAGGATGAAGCACATAAGATGCGGGTCTTCATTTGTTGTAGCTTGTGATGAGTCTCACCGTGAGACTCTTCGTTTCGCTCCAATGCATTTCATGTAAAACAAAGGAAGATAAGGATTAGTATATTATCAAATAATAGCCAACATCAGCATAAAATTTAAACATAGACAATCACTTTATTTCGGTAACCAACAGGTCCCAAAATGATATCAAACCATTTCTTTATCAAAGTTAGAATTATGTCTCAAGAAGTATGCAAAATGTAAGTGTCACGACCCGTTCCGGGGCCCGTGACTGGTGCCTTACCCGGGCACCCAAGTAGTCATACATCAGAGAAAAACCAGCGGAATATAAAACAACCAAGATATGAAACAGTATAAGTAAGACACAGTTTCTGGGAAAAAGTTGTCTTTCGGCATAATGTATATAAATAACCCAAAACGAACAGTTACATCCCAACCTTACAACAGTCTGGACCTGCAGAGTTTAAAACAACAATGGCGGGGCGGGGCCGCCATACCTGAATACAAATATCTACAATGACAGGGACCATACCAAAATGCTAAGCTTAGGAGAAACGGAGCTTTCCAATGAAGCGGTGATCCTAAGAACGAGGATCAACGGTAGGAGTACCTTTACTGCGGCATGAACGCGGCCCAGGAAGTCGATCTGGCCAGTACCAAGTATGTGGCGAAAATCGTAAATGAAATCATAGTAGTCTATATAAGGCGGAGACGGTATGATAAGCCAACACTGATTCACAATAAATAGCGATCATGTCAAGTCAGGGACTCATGCCCTCAAAGTCATCACAATAGAACCGTACGGGGTAAGTACGAAGGCATAGCCGACTACTAAAACCCACAGTACCAACAAGGTCATAACTGTATCATGAGATCTGTCTAGACCGTCACATGATCAAAGCTGGCCACTCGCGCATGATATCTAATGCGCATCGATCCACGGAACTTCCGCGACTCCGCATAGGCCAAACAGATAGGCCGCATGAGGTATAACCCGCATCGGTAGCTACTCCCGGCGGCGTCTGAACACGTCGTCCGCATGGCTACAAGAACGCGTGACCACAAGGGCGCATACTAACTGGAACTCCGCGATTCCGCGATAGGCCATCTGCACCGCATAAGGTATTCTCGAATCATAGGTCCATCGACCCGCCTGAGTCTACCCCGCATCGGAGGGCAGCTTAACCCCCGGAGTTATGAATGATATAATATCAACATAACCGCTTATTGCTAAACAACATAAGCACAACAAGGAAAAACCCCTTTACACAAATATCACAAGATACTAACTCACGTAGCATCCTAACATGTTTACTTATCAAGTCAACAAGAAAATATTACAAGACTATCACAAATCAATACAATCAAGTTATTCACACAAGGTACTTTCTATATTATGTTAACAAGTTCGGGTTGTTAGCCCCAAAGTACTTCATGTATTACTCTTTTAAAAGATCCGTTTCTTTTACAAAAGTCACACAATACCCGTAGTATAAAAATAGAGTAATTATCTTTTGAAGTTCATTAAAACACTTCTCCTTGTAAAATCAAGTAACAACATTCTTTTCCTAACGTTCAAGTTTGCCTAATTTCAATTACTCAAGTTTCTCATTTTCGAAAGGGTTTGTAAAAACAATTTGAGAAACATATACCCTAAGTGTGAGTAGGTTATTATTATTCGTAACAATCTTATTACAGCAGCCATGATCTAGTAAATGTAATATCCTTTTGTCTCATCTTAGCTCCTATGCAGATGGAAGTTTCTACTAGTTTTAATAATACCTTATTAGTCAAAATAATTCCCTTTATTAGCGCTGCTGTGGTTTGTTCGACATTTATTCTGATTGGTAAAACATCATTCCTTTCAAAAATACTAATTACTCACTAATGAGTTTCACACTTTTTAACAAAATTCATATCGATTATAATAAGTCAAGTCTCTTATTTCCTTAAATCAATAAATCGTTCTTTTATCACTCTTAAGCCGTTATACCTAACCTCCCATAAAGCTAGTATAACTCTTCAGCTTTTAAAACCAAGTGTTACTCTTCTGTTAAAAAATGATTCAGTATTCTTTTGAAATGTTTTCAGTTCTTTATTATTCAGCTTAAGCGTGAGGCATTCCGTAAGTATTATTCAGCTTAAGTCAAAGACATTGCGTAGTTATTATTCGATTAACACGTACGCGTCTAAGTACTATATATATTGTAAAATATCATGCTTTAGGAAGAATCACATACCTTCCGTGAAAACCTCTGCCAAGTTGAATATGTCGCGCAGAGTATCGACCTATATGATCAAATCGTCTATCAACGTCGGTATCTTGTACAAAGTTCTAAGCGAGAGGTTCGTTATTACATGGTCATTTGGGCAGCACTTCCCTACGGTGAGCTACTCAAGTCTCGTGAAAAGCAGTCTATGTAAGTCTGATTCTATTATTCATCTTTTAAACCCTTCTCTTGTGATACTTGATTCAATTCTATTCTGCAATATCCTTCTAAGTATTTAATACTTATTCCTATACTTCTAAAGTATATATATTCTAATTACAAAAGGAGGATAAGGTTATTTACATCTGTAAGCCCAATAATATCCTAGATAAAAGTCGCGCCTGAGCAAGGTTTAGCTCCTAAGTTGTGCGCTCCGGTAGCTCCAATAAAACCTTAGAAGTTCTTCACAACTTCTACTAAGGACTAAGGGATTTGGGCTAGGGTAATTCGGGCATTATAACGATACTAGAAGGCAACTTTTCTACCAAGGGAGGGGGGGTAGTGTTTCGGCTAGGCTAGCTTTAGAGGGGGGGGGGTTGCTCTCGGCTAGGGCTTCTCAAAAGGGGAGGGGTGTGTTTGGACGAAACAACAAGAGGGAGAGGGAGGGATTTGAGACTTAGATAGATTGCTCAATTTAGGATGAAATAACTCTTCAACAAGGGGGGTATTTATAGGTCAAGACATGGCCAACCAATGGCCAAGATTATGCCAAGTGCAAGGCAAGTGTAGGGTGAAGATTTAGGCAAGTGTCCTTGGCCAACTTGCACACAAAATATCCTACCAACTCCAAGACAAAACAAGCCATCCCAATCGGCCCTATTGCCGTGTGACATCCATCAATGAGAGGGTGACAAGTGTCGCCCTCTCGTTGGTCCAACGTGTTGCGTCTCTCGGAAAAATCCGCAAAAATTAGAAACGACATAGCCGGAATTTATCCTACGCGAGTTGTGTAAAACGTTTCGTCGAAAAACGACTCTAAACGGGTGTTGTGTACAAAGTGGAATTCGTCCAAGCCAACTAGGGGGGGGGGGGGTGACACGTGTCGCCCTCCTACTCGTCCAAAATATTTCATCTTCCGAAAATATCCACAATGGCCAAAATCTCGAAAACAAAGTGGGCCCCACAAAACCGTAAATTTTCTCCCGTGGGCCCCACGTGACCATTTCCGAAAATAAAATTCCATAATTCTCTAAAATTCCAAGAAGTCCGAATACCAAATCTGGGAATCCAATTCCCATTAACGAATCTTTTTCCTTCACAAAAACCGGAAACTTTTCCGTGGAAAAATCACCTCTTTCTTCCATTCCAATTCCAATGTCGTATTCTCGTACGTACGTCCTCGCATACATACCTTGAAACTACGGGGTATAACATTCTCCCCTCCTTAGAAACATTCGTCCCGAATGTTCCTTCTAGGTATCAAAACAAACAGCGCCGAGATAGTCCTTCGCTATACTTACGGAAACAACCATGCCACACCGGTCACAACACAACAAGCGCATACTTATCTCCAAGTCCACGAGAATCACCTCTATCACAAAATATTCCTACTCGAGATCTAAAAAGATGCTCCTTCGCCCCACTCTTTACAAACGAATGATCACACCTATGCTCGTGTCTGTGCTCGTTCTTCCCTTACTCGTCGTGATACCACTTTTGTCACTTTGTCGCGAGCCCTGCTCCGACGACCCAACAAATGGTACCGGCTGCTTGCGATCCCTGAGGATGTCGTACACTTCTTGTACGCTCGAACTCTTACCACCCTTCTGTTACTGCTTAGTTTCCAAATCTCGGGGTTACTATCTCTAACGTGGTCATCATTAACTGGGAACACTCTGGGTGGATTTTCGATACTTTCCGAACATAACAATACGAAATACGGACGTCGCCTCCTAAGTCGGACGGCAATGCTAACATATAGGCAACCTGGCCTAATCTTAACATGAACTCAAAAACTACCAAAGTAACACGGATAAGTTTCCTCTGTTTTCCAAAACTCGACACACAGTATCCACAGTCTGATGGAACAAGCCAGAAACAACTATCTGAAACTTTCCAAAATAGAACCAAACTAACGCCAACTTAAACTTACGCCCCTACAAGGCTTCCTAAGGCGACATCCGAATACGAAAATGGTAGCTTAAACATTCCTCTACAGAGACAACAATCCACAACTATTCACGAAATCCAAACATCGCCCGGGCGAATGCGGTCTGAGACTTACGAGTTCTTAACCTGCTGGTAAAACTTCCAAAACAAAGAACAGCCGTACCACTGGCTCCCATCTGTCATAAGGTGAAGGTAGGCACCCGTGCACCTTACAACCTTTCGGCATAAATCACCCCCTCACCGAGTACACGGTCTTTCTTAGAAGACAAGACGGTGACCTCTCGGCGACTCTTCGGTCGAATGTATCCACGAACTCAGACGTTGGTTAACTAAACTTGGGCCTAACATCCTAGTGACCCTACCACCGGCGGGACCACCAAAGCCCGACCACGCGAAGCAGGCCACGGTCGACCCGCGCATGGCCTCAACCCAACCGGCAACGCAAACACTAGCTCACGATTAACTAATCATGATTCCCAATCACGATTAACACAATGCTATCGAAAATAATACTTAAGATATTCGCTACACATATAAATCTCTAAAGGGTTAAGGATATACTGTATCACGCGCACTTCCTTAGGTCGTTCTAATCAAACCGCCTGTGTGCATTGAGGAAGGTGATGAACTATCCATCGATCACGAAGGCCGAGTCTCTACATCCGCACCACCCTTGGTGGACAATTCCTCGCAAAATGGCCTGCTGTCGCAAACATAACAAGTGGCGCGAGGAACGACACTCCCGCGATGACATCGACCACAACGCCACACCGAGGTGGGGTGACCTCTCCGGCTAACACCCTCTCCTCTCCAACCATCACTGGCCCAATGGTCTAGTAGGTGAGTCCTCGTGCTTGTATCCTTCCTCATAGAACATTCCTTGCGCTATATGGCCACGGCGCAATAAAAACAAGCACCGATAAAAAGCGGCACTTCCGGGATGACACACCACATGTGAACACGAGGAAAAATCAACCACGTGGAGGGACACTGCTGCCGGGCGAGGCGCATGTCTAATCTGCTGCTTAGGCGGTCGCCTCGAGTTACCAAATGATCCCGCCAATCGGGCCTCTTCGCCGCTCTCGGTCACTCGCCGATCTCTACCTCTCTCGGCCGCACGCATAATCTGAGCAAAGCTGGCTCGCCCCGATCAAGAGCTACTCCTCACAACCCTTCTTTAGATAAGCATCAATATCCTTGGAATACCGGTACATAAAATACTCTCGCTGCCAAGTCCTTTGCTAGCAATGTCTCCTTCCAATCCATATTTTCGCTCCAAGCCGTGGGCGAAAGTCGGATGTCATGACCGCAGAGGAGCTGCTGCCGTGTAAACTCTCTGCTGCTGGCGGCGTCTCGAACTCCCGCGTGAAGCATCACCTCAGTGATGATTGGGCTGTGCCGTTCTAAATCTCTGTACTTACTCGCGCTCGCCCGCCTTCTACGGGCCCGAGTTACTGGCGGAGGCATCATCGTAAAGGAAAGGAATACGTTAGAGGGTCCCAACTTATAACACGACTCTAAAGCACGATCTCGAGTGAGAAGAATGGAAACCAATCCTAAATATCCTATAGCCTCACGATTATTGGTGTGGTGCACAACACACCGATAATCAAGACTTACTAGATACGGTCTGCAGACACTTTCCGAGGATTAATCGCTCGATACCACTTTTGTCACGACCCGTTCGGGGCGTGGATCGTGCCTTACCCGGCACCCAAGTAGTCATACATCGAGAGAAAAACCGTGGAATATAAAACAACCAAGATATGAAACGTATAAGTAAGACACGGTTTGGGAAAAGTTGCCTTCGGCATAATGTATATAAATAACCAAAACGAGCGATTACATCCCAACCTTACAACAGTCTACAGACCTCTAAGAGTTTAAAACAACAATGGCGGGACGGGCCGCCATACCTGAATACAAATATCTACAATGACAGGACCATACCAAAATGCTAAGCTTAGAGAAACGGAGCTTTCCCAATGCCGGTGATCCTAAGAACGAGGATCAGCGGTAGGAGTACCTTTACTGCGGCATGAACGCAGCCCGAAGGAGGTCAAGACAACAGTACCAAGTATGTGGCCGAAAATCACGTAAATGAAATCATAGTAGTCTATATAAGGCGAGACAGTATGATAAGCCAACACTGATTCACAATAAATAAGCGATCATGCCAAGTCGTGGACTCATGCCTCAAAGTCATCACAATAGAACCGTGCACGGGTAAATGCGAAGGCATAGCCGACTACTAAAACCCAGTACCAACAAGGTCATAAATCAGACATGAGATCTGTCTGCATCCGTCACATGATCAAAGCCGCCACTCGCCGCGATATCTAATGTGCGCATCCATCTGGAACTTCCGCACTCGCATAGGCCAAGCAGATAGGCCGCATGAGGTATAACCCGCATCGAGGGTAGCTACTCCCAGGCAGCGTCCTGAACACGTCGTCCGCATGGCTACAAGAACCGCATGACCACAAGGGCGCGTACTAACACGGAACTCCGCTTGATTCCGCATAGGCCATCTGCACCGCATAAGGTATTCTCGAATCATAGGTCCATCGACCACCGAGTCTACCGCATCGGAGGGCAGCTTAACCCCCGGAGTTATGAATGATATAATATCAACATAACCGCTTATTGCTAAACAACATAAGCACAACAAGGAAAAACCCCTTTACACAAATATCACAAGATACTAACTCACGTAGCATCCTAACATGTTTACTTATCAAGTCAACAAGAAAATATTACAAGACTATCACAAATCAATACAATCAAGTTATTCACACAAGGTACTTTCTATATTATGTTAACAAGTTCGGGTTGTTAGCCCCAAAGTACTTCATGTATTACTCTTTTAAAAGATCCGTTTCTTTTACAAAAGTCACACAATACCCGTAGTATAAAAATAGAGTAATTATCTTTTGAAGTTCATTAAAACACTTCTCCTTGTAAAATCAAGTAACAACATTCTTTTCCTAACGTTCAAGTTTGCCTAATTTCAATTACTCAAGTTTCTCATTTTCGAAAGGGTTTGTAAAAACAATTTGAGAAACATATACCCTAAGTGTGAGTAGGTTATTATTATTCGTAACAATCTTATTACAGCAGCCATGATCTAGTAAATGTAATATCCTTTTGTCTCATCTTAGCTCCTATGCAGATGGAAGTTTCTACTAGTTCTAATAATACCTTATTAGTCAAAATAATTCCCTTTATTAGCGCTGCTGTGGTTTGTTCGACATTTATTCTGATTGGTAAAACATCATTCCTTTCAAAAATACTAATTACTCACTAATGAGGTTTCACACTTTTTAACAAAATTCATATCAGTATAATAAGTCAAGTCTCTTATTTCCTTAAATCAATAAATCGTTCTTTTTATCACTCTTAAGCCGTTATACCTAACCTCCCATAAAGCTAGTATAACTCTTCAGCTTTTAAAACCAAGTGTTACTCTTCTGTTAAAAAATGATTCAGTATTCTTTTGAAATGTTTTCAGTTCTTTATTATTCAGGCTTAAGCCGTGAGGCATTGCCGCAAGTATTATTCAGGCTTAAGTCAAAGACATTGCCGTAGTTATTATTCAGTTAACACATGTACGTCTACCGTACTATATATATTGTAAAATATCATGCTTTAGGAAGAATCACATACCTTCTCGGCGAAAACCTCCTGCCAAGTTGAATATGTCGCGCGCAGAGTATCGACTATAATACCAACACGCCTATCAACGCGTCCGCATCGTACAAAGTTCTAAGCAGAGGTTCGTTATTCTATGGTCATTTGGCAGCACTTCCCTACCGGTGAGCTACTCAAGTCTCATCGTGAAAACAGTCCTATGTAAGTACAGTTCTATTATTCATCTTTTAAACCCTTCTACTGTGATAACAGTTCAATTCTATTCTGCAATATCCTTCTAAGTATTTAATACTTATTCCTATACTTCTACAGTATATATATTCTAATTACAAAAGGAGGATAAGGTTATTTACCTCGGTAAGCCCAATAATATCCTAGATAAAAGTCGCTGAGCAAGGTTTAGCTCTAAGTTGTGCGCTCCAGAGTCTAATAAAACCTTAGAAGTTCTTCACAACTTCTACTAAGGACTAAGGGATTTGGGCTAGGGTAATTCGGGCATTATAACGATACTAGAAGGCAACTTTTCTACCAAGGGAGGGGGGGTAGTGTTTCGGCTAGGCTAGCTTTAGAGGTTGCTCGCTAGGGCTTCTCAAAAGGGGAGGGTGTGTTTGGACGAAACAAGAGAGGAGAGGAGGGATTTGAGACTTAGATAGATTGCTCATTTTAGGATGAAATAACTCTTCAACAAGGGGTATTTATAGGTCAAGACACGGCCAACCAATGGCCAAGATTATGCCAAGTGCAAGGCAAGTGTAGGGTGAAGATTTAGGCAAGTGTCCTGGCCAACTTGCACACAAAATATCCTACCAACTCCAAGACAAAACAAGCCATCCCAATCGGCCCTATTGCGTGTGACATCCATCATGAGAGGGTGACAAGTGTCGCCTCTCGTTGGTCCAACGTGTTCGTCTCTCGGAAAAATCCAAAAATTAGAAACGACATAGCCGGAATTTATCCTACGCGAGTTGTGTAAAGCGTTTCGTCGAAAAACGACTCTAAACGGATGTTGTGTACAAAGTGGAATTCGTCCAAGCCAACTAGGGGGTGACACTTGTCGCCTCCTACTGGGCCCAAAATATTTCATCTTAGAAAATATCCACAATGGCCAAAATCTCGAAAGCAGTGGGCCACAAAACCGTAAATTTTCTCCCGTGGGCCCCACGTGACCATTTCCGAAAATAAAATTCCATAATTCTCTAAAATTCCAAGAAGTCCGAATACCAAATCTGGGAATCCAATTCCCATTAACGAATCTTTTTCCTTCACAAAAACCGGAAACTTTTCCGTGGAAAAATCACCTCTTTCTTCCATTCCAATTCCAATGTCGTATTCTCGTACGTACGTCCTCGCATACATACCTTGAAACTACGGGGTATAACAGTAAGTGGCCCAAATATGATAAGCACATGTGTATTTAGAACATAAACAAGGCTGCTGGACCAAACAAATTAAACAAACTTGCCAAAAATTAGTGTGGGGTTTCATTTAAACTTAAATGTTCCAGTCAATTACAGCGGTACACAACAGACAGGCTATATATGGAAGGTGTGACCAATGCATATTCTTATACCAAATAAAAGAGAAGCAATTTACAGACAAGTACTTTCTTATTCAGTCCACACGCAGGCACATCACAGTGGTTAACACGGTAGTTCAGAATTTCATCTTTTAACGAGATAGACATTTAGACTAGATGATTGGACTTACAGTGGTACTACTTAATAATGAATAACAGTTAGCAAATTAAATGGGCTTGTTCCAGATATATTCATGGGCCAGACAGTGTGGGAGTGAAAACAAAGACTTACAGGCCTACTGATTAGGCAGAAATTTCAAACAAGAAGAAGGCAAACGAGCTGATAGGGGCCTGAAATTTTATCCGATAGATTTATTGTAACTGATCCTTAAGTATTCTAACAAGAGAAAAGAAATCATAGCATGATTCAGCTGATTGTAGCAGGCATAATTAGCAATTCCGGGTCCCTTATGCAGTGAACTCAAATATGAATTGGAGGCAATCGTTAGATATTTCCGGGATAGCCGACAACATATCAGGACAAACATACTTCAGACTTTCTAATATCGACTGTATTCAATAAGCCGATTTGAATTTAAGTTTCCGGTATGCAACATACATGAGAATCTAAAATGCAGAAAAATGGGACCGACACCTACAGATTTCAGATTACGTATGTACCAAATCCCGAAACAGTATGCTTCAGGAGCTATCCCATTTTGACATTTTTATGCTTGGTTTTCCTAATTCAGTTCAAGTTTAATATTTCCTTACTGAGACAAGTAATAAACAAGGCGACCAACTCAGTTGGGAATGAATCAAATAATCAAATTTGGACTATACTTTTCAGATTCATTAAACATTACTCTAGTTTTACATGAAAACATAACCTCGGCCATAAGGACTAGCAACACATCTATACTAATTTGTTTACACATTTGTAGCTGACACAACCTCCCAACTAACCAGAATAGCCATTCCAAGCATTGTTTCGACCCCAAACGCACTTAAGGCAAAGTTATGAAGTTTAACAAACAAATAGAAAATGCGATCAACGAACTCACTTAACGCGTATGAACAGTCATCGACACCCACCAGATTTGGACAAAATCAGCATAGAGATAGACAAACAGTAATCAAGATGATGTTTCTTACGTATATAGGCCTGTCCAGATTTATACCATTTAGATAACATACATATTTTAAGTGTATTTTCTTAGTACATTAACCTCACGAAGTAAGAACGCGGATGGAGTTACAAACTACGACCAGCATCCTGATATACAAAACCAGCAAATGACTAACACACAGTGAGAAAGCAAACCTCCAAAGTATAATAGAGATTTAACTCAGGATGGGTGCGACGAAGACAGTCAAGCAGTGCAGGGTCCAGTTAACATCATAAACTGACAGGACGACATTTCATAGTCCAAACTGATTCTAGCTCATGCTATTATAACCCAAGAACCATGTGCCAAATTAAACTTGTAATCCCTTAGCGCAACATCCAAACATTAATCATTTAATTAAATCGGATTTATGAACAGTTACGATAACAGGCGTCGTCGACTCATATCTATTCTGGATTTAAATGAACTGCATACTTGGCATGCCATAATAAACATAAACCTTATTACCAATCAAATAGGTTAACACATTCAAGTCACATAAACAGACTGATCGAAAATTTGACACTTTGATCCTTAATATGACAAATTTAATTATACCAACGTAATCAAGGACGATTAAATTCAAATAAATGCAAACAAAACACGAGGAGAATTCTGATTTTACCTTCTCCGGGCAGCGAACCGAGGCAGCGTATCAAGTCGTCGAAGCCACTCGAAAGTGTGTTCTTATGTGATGGAGGGAATGAAACTTTTCCTGATTCGATTGGGATTTTCCTGATGCTAGAGGATTCTTATCGAGATTGAAGACTTATTAACTGATGCTAGCAGGAGTTTTGCTTTTCTGCTTACTGATGTTCAGCCGTTATTCACTGTTTTTCCTTTTATTTCTGGATTCAGAAAGGTGCTCGGTTTCCTCCCCCCCGATTGCTCTTGATGTTCGAATGGGTCTTTCTGGGTTCAGAAAGGTACTAGGTTCTGGATCATAGACGATGATGCCATTGCATGTATGTCGATCGGCTTTTGTTAGTTGAAAAAAAAAAGGGTCTGGATTGCTGTCCAGCCTTGCTCTTCCCCTGTTGTTCTTCATCTTTTATACCTGATTTGGGTTCCCCATTAGGTAGGTTGATTCTGAAACGATTTTAGACTGGTTATAGTTATGGTAGCTAATGATTTCTGAACCGATTTAGGGAAGATTTGGTACAAGTTTAGTACGATTTGGACGGTGATTTGTGCTTGATTATGGTAAGAAATTGGTTCGATTTTTTGTGCGATTTGTTACTGATTCTCACTCTTGAGAGGGTTGGCTGTGTGCATGGGTAAGGAAAACCGGTTTTGGAAAGATTTGGTTTAGGGTTCGCCGGATTCTCGTGAATCACTAGCGATGGGGAGAGAATGCGTCTGGCCCGAAAGGTTTAGGGTTCCTCATCGTTGAATTTTTTAGGGTAAAGACTGGGAGGGGCGAAATAAAGGCTTAAGGGGAAATGGGCCTGCGGGTCGCGGGCTGAAGAGGTAAGGGGAAAGGTGTTGGACGAGGGGAAAATTAAAGGGGCTAGGGAAGGTGTTGGGTCGCGGGTAGTGGGCTGAAAAGGTAAGGGGGGAAGGGCCTGGGTATTAATTTTAAGGTAGTTGTTTATTTAATTAATGGGTTATAGATAAAGTTTTAGGTGTATTATTTAATTAATGGTAGATAAATGAAATCTAAATTGATTAAATTATTTAGGTGTTTTATTAGTCTAAGCTATTATTATAATAATAAATGCGGGTGTGCTAATTAATTAGTGCTTAACATTTATAATGCGAGACCGTTATTAAGACTTACTTATTATGTGTATTTTGCGATGTAAAAATTTGCAGTTCTAAAAAAAAGAAAATTGTTTAATTTATTGGTTATTGATTAAAGGGGATGGACAAAATTGGGTGTCAACAGTAACCACACCAGCATAAGATTGACTAAGTCAAGTTATGATATTCTGTAAATCTAAGGCTATCCAAACTGGACTGAACATACATCTTACTTAGTTAAACAAAATATAATATGACATAGTCCATGGATTTTCAGGATAGCATGGTGGTAATTCTGGGTTAACAGACTAGGACAAGTGCACCACTGGCTTATACAGACCAAGAGGATAATCAGGTATATTGACACATGGAAATTAGACATATCATATTTATCATAGCACTCGTACAGACCCTGAATTCTCATCTCTGGTTAAAATAGGTTCAAAATATGATAGATCAAACACAAGATCATAATGGGAATTAACATGTCTTTGGAACAACTTAGCACATTCTTGCATTGCATCATGCTAGATAAATCAGATTAATATACATTCTAAATCTCTACTGAATAATTAGGCTTCTGACATATTTTGTTTAGGCACATACTTTGTCAAACAATAACTTATGAGGGAATAACATTCAGGACTCAACACCATATTAATCAATTAGAAGACAAATTTGGGGTTTGGTTATTCATAACACAACCAAATCTATAGCACATGGTTGACCCCCAGAACAAACAACACATATGGTCATAAATGAACATTGAAAGCACATCAATTTTATAAGATAAATCACTAATCATGTTACAATCTTTCCACACAAAAAAGAATATGTTAAAATTTAAGGCCAGAACGCAGTTTCAACTAGCTGACCCTTTACTACAAGTATGTTGTGAGCCTAGGATGCCATTTAACATAAAGATTGGTCTTAAGGTTGAGGCAAGCAATATGAATATCTTTAACAATGTCACGACCCGTTCCGGGGCCCGTGACTGGTGCCTTACCCGGGCACCCAAGTAGTCATACATCAGAGAAATCAGCGGAATATAAAACATACAGATATGAAATAAGAGATAAGATAATAAAATAGGCCAACCAAAACGGTTGCCTTCTTGCATATATAATAAATCTTGAACAGTTACATCCCTTTTACAAACCCTGCCCACAACAGTACTACAGACCTCTAAGAATGTAACAACACCTATGACGGGACAGGGCCCCGCCATACACCTGGATGTACAAGAACCTACAACTCAGGGAACATACCAAAAAATAAGCCTCCGGAGAAACGGAGCTTCCCAAAACGCTGAACTGTGATCCTATGAGCGAGGATCAACAACCGGTGTACCTCTACCTGCGGCATGAACGCAGCCCCCCGAAGGAGGTCGACATAACAGTACCAAGTATGTGGCGAAAAATACGAAAATGAAATCATAATAGTCTATATAAAGCGAAGACACATATGATAACAAAACTACGCTTCATAAAAGCAATCATGTCAAGTCGTGGACTCACGCCTCAAAGTCATCCTCATGCGTGGAACTCCTTCCTCACCGGCGATCTAGGTATAAGTTAGGTGATATGTGTAACATGTCTCGACCCATCTCATGGACTCGAGGTGGAATCGTGTGGAATACATGTCTCGGCCCATCTCATGGGACTCGATAGGAATCGTATGGAATACATGTCTCGGCCCATCTCATGGGACTCGATAGAAATCGCACATGTCTCGGCCCATCTCATGGGACTCGATAGAAATCGCACATGTCTCGGCCCATCTCATGGGACTCGATAGGAATCGGATGGAATACATTCCCGGTTCATCCCATGAACGCGGTGTCGCATGAAGTACATTCCCGGTCCATCTCATGGACTCGATATCGAATCAGTGAAATACATTCCTGCTCATCCCATGAACGCGGTGTCGTGTGGCCCTAACATCTAAACGCTCTTTTAAGATAGATTAAGATAATACCATGTTTTCCTTTTAAAACAACTAAGGCAATATTATGCCCTCCTTTTTAAACCAACACACTTGCCTTCTTAAAGTCAAGTAACAACATTCTTTTCCAAAAGTTCAAGTTTGCCTAATTTCAAATATTCACGTTTCTTATTTTCGAAAGGTTTCATAGTTCATAGTCTTAATAATTTAATAACATAATTCTCTTTTTAAAAACAGTTGAGTAATATATGCCTTATGTGTGAGTAGGTTATTCTTGTTCATAACAATCTTATTTAAAGCAGCCATGATCTATGAAATGTAATATCATTTTGTCTCATCTTAGCTTCTATGAAGATGGAGGTTTCTACTGGTTTTAATAATACTTTATTTGTCAATACATTTCCCTTTATTAACGCTGCTGTGGTTTGTTCGATACTTATTCTCATTTCCGAAATCAGTAAAACATTATTCCTTTTAAAAACCAAGTACTCATTACTCACGAATGAGGTTTCACACTTTAACAAATTTCATATCAATTCAATTAAGTCAAGTCTCTTATCTTTTGAGATCAAGTCTCTTTAACTTCTAAAATGAAGAAACCATTCTTTTTATCTCTCTTAGGACGTTATACCTAACTTCCCATAAAGCTAGTATAACTCTTACCTTTTCAAAACCAAGTACTACTCTTCTTTCAAAAATGATTCTTAATTCTTTTGAAATACTTCAAGGTTCTTATTATTCAGGCTTAAGTCAAAAGACATTGCCGTAAAACTACGTTCAGTTAACACACGTACGTCTACCATACTATATATATATATACTTTTAAAATAGCATGCTCAAGAGTATAGGAAGAATCACATACCTCGCGACGATTATCGACTATAAGCAAATAGCTCCAAAGTACTGTAATCCGGCTAGCCCTTTCCACCCTTCGAGTAGAATACGCTACTTGCAGTACTTCAACCTATAACGGTCATATAAGTCTATCAACGTCTAGACTATTCTGTAAAACATTTCTAGATACAGATTCCTTTATTCTATGGAAAATTGGGCAGCACTTCCCTACCCGCCAAACTACACAAGTCTACTGTAAATACAGTCCTATGTAAGTACAGTTCAGTCTTCTTCTTTAATATTCTTCTGATGTGATCTATTCAATTCTCTTCTTTTATACAATCCTTATATACATTTTATACTCGTTTTTATACTACTACAGTATGTAATTTCCAATTACAATAGAAGGACAATAGTATTTACCTCGATAAGCCCAAAATTATCCAAGTTAAATGTCGATCCTGAGCAACGTTTAGCTCCTACTGCAGGCGCTCAACCCGCTCCAAACAAACCTTAGAAGTTCTACGCAACTTCTTCTTAATACTTCAACCCGCTATGAAGATTTCCTTAGGGTTTCGTTTTTGTGACTTAAGGGAATATAGTAGTATTTCCGGGCTCTACGTATAGAGGTAACTTTGGAAAGTACTACAAGGTATTTGGGCTAAAGTATTTGGGAATAGTAACAATACTTGGAGAATACTTTTCTACCAAGGGGGGGGGGGGTATTTATACGAGACAACACTCAAGAGGGGGTACTTCGGCCAAGGCCTCACAAGGGGAGGGAAGGTAGGGCGAGAGCTTAAGAGAGGAGGAGAGGATTTTGCCTTGGATTTTTACAAGTGTGGATGAAGAAATGGTCTTGCATTAGAGGGGTATTTATAGGACATTCAAGGGCCAAGATCAAGACAAGTGGTGGGCAAGTGTAGGGTGAGGATTTGGGCAAGTGTACCTTATCCATCTACCACCAAAATATCCTACCTAACCCTTGACCAAAAACAAGGCCAAAAATGCCCAAGTTTCGTCCACTTTGAGGGTGACACATGTCACCCTCCCGTTGGTCCAAAATATTTCATCTCTCGGAAAAATCCGCAAAAATTATAAATGACATAGCCGTAATTTTCCCTTCGCAAGTTTTGGAAAACGTTTCGTCGAAAAACGATTCTTTTCGCTAGTTGAGCACAAAATTTCGTCTCTAATGCCTACTTTAAGGCTTAAACTTTTGTACGTACGTCCTCACGTACATACTCAGGAAATACGGGGTATAACAAACAAATTACTAGTAGTACCTAAAACATGTTACACAACTCAGATGACCAAATCATGCTAACTTAACCACAACAAATCATTTAATCTATACAAATACTATTTATTCATATTACTTAATCACACAACACAACTTCTTTATATGTCATTAAGTCAGTTAAACATGAACTTTAAGAGTTCAATCTAATCCCAGACATTTTCCGCAACTTAAATACTCTAAATTAACACATAATACCATGATGTGGATACACTAAGTTGTTACATGCTTTTCAAACAAACACCAAGGCTTAAATTACATATAATTACTTTAGATAACACACACATGACCCTAATAACCATGTTCATATAGATGCACATCATCACCACACCAACCGTTCAACAATCTTATCAATCTACATACAAAGTCCATATATTCCTTCGATTAATCCAAACATATAACTGTATACCGGTTAAACATAATACATGATTTACTTAAAGGTAACTAATTTAAAAACCTTGTGGACTATTAGGAACATATATTCTTAGGACTCAGCTCTATCGAATAATCTAGATTTTGAAAGATGAAGACAATTATAAATGCATGTAGCCTCCTGTTTATCAGTGTGGCGCACTACACACTCATAAAAAAGACTCTACTAGACACGGCTTGTAGACAAACCTGCTCTGATACCAAGTTTGTCACGACTCAAACAAGAGGGCCGCGAAGGGTACCCGGACCCTACGCACCGGGTACCACTAACCATATACTCCATACTTAATCATATTTAACTATGGACTAAGCCGAGAAGGATTATATAAAGTTTCAACCCGAAAGCCCCAACTTATATAATTTTACCAAGGCCGACAAGGCCATACATGACCACTATCCACATGTCACCTATTGTCACGACCAGACCCCGGGCCCGTGACTGGTGCCCTATCTGGGCACCCTTACAGGTAACCATCAGAGAAAGTCAGCGGAACATACATAAAGCACACAACTTAAAACAGTAAGAAGTAAAGTAAACAAAGTAGCCGATAAAGGCCGCTTCCTGGTTATAGATGTGCATAAATAGTCAAAAGCAGTTACATCCTTTTTCTTTACAAACCGACCCACATACATGACTACAGACCTCTAAGAATTTTTACATAACAACTGTGACGGGACAGGGCCCCGCCATACCCCTGAATGTACAACAACCGACAATATCAGGGATCTGAACCAAAGATGAGCCTCCGGAGTAATGGAGCTTCTCAACAGCTGAACAGTGATCCTAAGAGGGAGGATCAACAAGCTATGTACCTCAACCTGCGGCATGAACGCAGTGTTACACCCCGTAATTCCAGGAAATATTTATAAGAACGTACGTAGGAACTCAAAATGTTAAGATTTGAGACTAGTAAAAATTTATCGGAATTGTCGGAAAATGAAATATTGCGACGAATGGGAGGGCGACACATGTCACTCACCCTAGTTGGTCTTGGAACGAATTGGACATGGATAAAATGGTCATTTGACCATAATTAAGATGACCAAGTCTTACTAAGTCTAAGAGCTTGACATTGTTGACTAAGTCCAAGGGCCACTTGGCTAGATCTTTAAGTGAAATGCATCCAAGCCACCCATTTGTTTTAATCTTGACCCTCCATGTTGTTATATAGTAACACTACTAGCAAGACAAGCTCCCACACTTAGCCAAATTTTCAAGAAACTTGTTCTTGACATTGAAGAGCTCTCGGGTTCATGGGTTTCAAAAGAGAAAAAAATTTGTTTGTTGTTCAATAAGGTCCACACTTTAAACCAAGGTTCCTAAGGGTATTGTAAGGGTATCTCAATAGAAATATCTCGGAAAAAATATCGTTTTTGTATTAGTAGCAAGGTGAAAACCTAGTCACTTTCCTAGGTTTGGATTGGAAGTTAAAGGAATGTTGTTTGTGATCTTCTAAGGGCTTCAAGTGGCGGATTGGAGTGTCAAGGAGAGGCTCTAAGTTGCTAGGGAGCGACTTCGGATCTTGAAGTTGGATTAAGGCTCGTTAAGGTATCAATCTTGTTCTCTTAAGTATTATAAGATTACATATTGTTGTAGCCTTACATTTTTTACTAGCATGAGGTATATGTATAGAAGATTGATAAGTGGTGTGGATAGTAGAAGCCTATAGCCGAAATGACATTCTAGCCATTTGAAATTGATATACAATTTGGTCGATAATTAGAATCGTCGCATGTTATCTACTTGAAGATTGTAGTAGTTATAATCGATTGCGGATTGATAGCATGTTATACTAAACAACTTGAATTGAAAAGAAATTGGAAAGGATGGTATGTTGTTGCACCTTGTGGCCGAGAATGGCATTGCCTTTTTGGCTAGTTTGATATAATTGTGGGGCGGAATTTTACACGTCTTGTTAGGCGTGTAATCCCCTATTTTTTACTACATTGTTGAGCCTTAAATGTGGCGTGTTTGGTTATTGAATTTGGGCCTTGAAAAAGGTGGAAAAGTGTGTAGAAACAAAGGAAATGATGTCCGATTTTTCGTAGAATTTAGTGACTTTGCACTTAGAATATTCTACGTTTGAAGTTAGAAGTTAATAGACATATTATGGTCATTATAGGTTGACATACTATGTACGGCATATTGGACTTGGCACGTGGATTGAACCGAAGAGGTATGTGGAACTTTCCTATCTCTTGTGCATGAATAGTTGTAAATATATAGCACGGTAGACGTACGAGATTTTGACGAATCAAGTCCATTGGATATCCTTGGCTTATCTTAAGAATGTCCAAGTTGGTTGAGTTAGGGAATTAACTCACTTGTTTAAAAATATTAAGGATATCTTAGTTTCTAAAAGTTAAGAGACTTTAAATATTTTGAAAGTATATGATACTTGTTTTGTTTGAAAAGTTTAAGTCTCTTGGTTATAAAGAAGAATGTAAGTATCTAAGGTATAAAGCTAGTATAACGGCTTTATGGAAAGTTGGTTATAATAGCTTTATGGAAAGATAAAAGAGTGGTTTACTCTAAGTAATGTAAGTAATGGTAAATGACTTGAATTAATGAAAGTCAAATTGATTTGAAGGCATCAATTGCTTAAGGTTTTAAAAGAAAGAAGTCACTTGATTTAGAAGCCTATAAATGTATTTCTAAAAGGTATTGTGACTTGTCTTGAAAAGTAGATATGACTTGATACTACGGTTATTAGTATCTTGGAAGTATTATATGAAAAAAGTCATTTTAAAAGAATAGAAGTACGTAATACTTTGGGTTAAATTCCCGAATTTTATAATGACATGTTAGTGCCTTAAGTAAACTAAAATGAGAGTGTATATGAATAAGGCTAATAAGAAGTTAGGGGGATTTCTTAACTTGCTTATATTATGATAAGCCGGTAGCGCTTATGTTATGTATGATAAGCTGGTAGCGCTTATGTTATGTATGATAAGCCGGTAGCACTTATGTTATGTATGATAAGCCGGTAGTGCTTATGTTATGTATGATAAGCCGGTAGTGCTTATGTTATGTATGATAGCCGGTTGTGCTAGTTTAAGTTATTCTTACGGGGTAAAGCCCCGGGTTACTACTAATTCCATGGATTTGGTACCCATGATGCGAGTGCGGAGTTTGTACTCATTGCGGGCCCATCGGGCCTAAGCGGGTGAAATAGTCTTGTGCGGGTGAAATAGTCTCATGCGGAGCGCATCGCTCCATTGCGGGTCCGTAGGACCTATGCGGGTGAAATAGTCCCATGCGGAGCGCATCACTCCATTGCGGGTCCGTAGGACCTATGCGGGTGAAATAGTCCCAGGAGTAGGATTGCTTAATGATACTATGGGCGGGTGACCCTAATTTGATCATGAACCTCCTACTTTTATGCAGTAAAGTATACTCTTGTTTACTCTCATTGTTAGTAAGGCACAGTGTATTGTTATCTGAGTTATCATGCATGTCTTCAGCTTTATTTTAAACTTATGATTTCATTACAGTACTTTCAGTTTCACATATTCGGTACATGTTGTACTGACCTCCTTCGGGGGGTTGCGTTCATGCCGCAGGTAGAGTATACAGGTTGTTGATCCTCACTTTTAGGATCACTGATTCAGCTGTTGAGAAGCTCCATTACTCCGGAGGCTTATCCTTGGTTCAGATCCCTGGTATTGTCGAGTGTTGTACATTCAGGGGTATGGCGGGGCCCTGTCCCATCACAGTTGTTATTCTTAGAGGTCTGTAGTCATATCTTGTGGATTTGGGTTATAAAGAAAAAAAAAAGAGTTGTACCGTTTTACTTGTTGATTAAGTTTATTTTTTTACGGAAGGTGGCCTCATCGGCTAGCCTGTTGTTATTTAATGTCTAAGTATTTTATGAGTTGTGTATGTTCCGCTGCTATTCTCTGATGTATACCTGAAAAGGGTGCCCAGGTAGGGCACCAGTCGCGGGCCCGTGGTCGGGTCGTGACAAAAGTGGTATCAGAGCAGTTAGTCCTCGGAAAGTGTCTACAGATCGTGTCTAGTAGAGTCTTGGTTATTGGTGTGTTGTGCACCACATCTATAACCAGGAGGCTGGAGGACATTTAGGATTGGTTTCCATTCTTCTCACTCTGAGATCGTGCGATAGAGCTGTGTGGTTAGGGTCGTCCCTCCCTAATAAGTTATGATTGATTGCAGCTACGAGAAAGGCAGCAGTGACCGAGGAAAGATTATGTGGATTGCATATTCAGGTTGGTAATAATTGTAGTATAGTTGGTATTGTGACATACATCTATACAGATTTATGTATGAGGGTCAGACGCGTGTTGCCTAGAATGATTTTAGATTACCAGGATTTGGTAAGGACTATATATATACCGGGAAGGTATGAAACAGTTTAATGAACTCTCATCAAGGTTTTACGTACTAGATAATTAGGAGATGATGAGTTGTCTGAGAAGGTAATGGACCCTGAAGAAGTTATAATTAAGGGACTTAATGGAAGACTATGTTAATAGATTAAGCTACGTGGTATGATTAAGAGAATGGTACGGATGAGACCCGTATGGAGTAAGTATGGTTGTTGTGATAAAGACAACACGATTATGGTATTACGAGAAGTTATTGTACCCGTTTACGGGGGGACTGATAGGGTAGGCTTGGAGCATGGAAATTGCAAGCCTAAGAATGTTGATAACCGCCGAGACCTTAGGTATATAAGGCCTTCTCAGGTAGTAAAAATTTAAGTCAGACCAAGGATAAGAGTTAAGTGCGACGCCGAGTCGGGTTGATAACCTATTAAGGGTCGCCCCATAGCCTGAAATGGAATGGGATCAGTTGGTAGTAGTCCCGCTACGTGACAGGGTCACGAGGGTGCAAGGCCCAAGTCTAGTTAATCGTTTTACGGGTTCGTGGACGCATTCCACCGGAACCAGGTTGTGAGAGCCGGAAATGGCCTTATATTATTTAATTTAGTAACTCCAAATATTGGAGGCCAGAATTAGTATGGAAGTTATGTACGTACGCTAGAATAAGTTTGGAAGTACGGGAATAGTACGACCAGTAAGAAGAGAGCAACCTAGTGTAAAAGAATAGAGCCTGAATTCATGAGAACCTTTCGATGTGACTACACCCGTGGGTGATGAGTGGCAGCTGAGTGGGGATATGATTATTGCTCGGTGACGATACTGTCGTCGGACCCTAGAAGACCTAGCAGAGCTGTTATGACAGACTTTGAGGACATTATGGGTACGGGCTAGTTGGCCTCTTGTTATGCCAACGTTGACTGCGGAGAGGGATTTGATCGATTCCAGTTTTTCGGTAAGCCGATTATCGAGTGGAAAGGAAGGGAAGTGGTGGTAACCAGTGAATTATCCTTCCTTCTTTGACGTCGTTGATTTTAATAAGCTTGTATGACTTGTGCATTTGAGGCAAATTGACGCAGAAAGTAAGTAATACTTGAATTTGAAGGAATTTATGTTAAGTGCCCTTGGAGGTACTTGGAGTTGGTTGGTGTGGCGGTCAGGGCCACGACCTTCCGGATAATTTCAGGAAAATGCGCAAGGCAAGAATAAAATAAGTATGAGTGCTGCCTGTGGAAAACTGAAGGCATCTTTGGTAGGTTTTGAAAATCTACACGATTTTAAGGCGATACTTGATGATTAGATATTTACAGGACCACAAGAGGACCCTGTGATTAGGGTTGTGACTCCAAGGAAAGTTTATTTAAGGGAGAT
The DNA here is from genome assembly GCA_029844215.1 of Przewalskia tangutica. Taxonomy (NCBI): domain Eukaryota; kingdom Viridiplantae; phylum Streptophyta; class Magnoliopsida; order Solanales; family Solanaceae; genus Przewalskia; species Przewalskia tangutica. The sequence continues at coordinate 13,472,216 of CM056733.1, read as the reverse complement.
AAGTTCTCTCCCCCACGTAAAAGGATAGTTTTACGTATTATGGGGTTATGTGTACCCATGTTTCTAGACGAAGGATAGGAGACTGGTAAGGTCTTCAGTATCGTTATGCCATAGGTTACAGTTTTAGATAACCGTGGGAAAAGTATTGTGTTGGGGGTAATTGAGAACGACGTTAGGAAATGGTCGAGGAAGTGTCGTAAGGATATAAATGCAGATAGTACGCATGTATGAAACTGTACGATTATGAATCAAGATAGAAATACTTTTTCTAATAGTAAGCATAAGGAAGGGTTATGACCAAAATGATAAAAGAGAATACAACTATGGTTATGTAAGTTTCACGAGATATGATTACCCCAGACTAGTGTAAAGACCATTAGTAGATGATGGGCAGTAAGAACACCTCGAGGAAAGGTGGTAACATGTAACATATGTACTGACGAGAAAGATAGTAAGAAAATATGGAGGGGTAAGGGACCCCAGGACAACTTGAAATAACTTATAAAGGAAAGACGAGTAGACACTCGAACAATAATAAATCTTGACAAGTCATTGGAGTATGTAATACCGTGAATTGAGGTTGAACACCTGACTATAAACTCTACGAGCTGGGAGAGAATAATCGGGTTACTACTTGATGAGATCAAGGAAATCTCCCCCCTAAATTGTGATTGACAGGAAGTCTTAGCCATGAGGCAAGCAAAGGAATCAAATCTAAGTTAGTGACCAAGTTTGGTTGCAACAGGGAAAGGGAAACAGGAGCCATAATTGAGATTAAGGATGCCCGAATATTTCGCAAGTATGAGAAAGGCTTCCAGTTATTGGAAGATAAGTTGACCACGACTACAGTTCTAACCCCTCCTGATAGATTAGGGGGTTAGGTTATTATTGTAACACGTTGGGTGTTGGGCTAGGTTGTGTGCTGACGCAACATGATAAGGTTAGAGCTTATGTTTCCCGACGGTTAGGGAAGCATGAAAGGAATTACGCTACTCACAGTTTAGAGTCGGCGACAGTTAATTGTACCTTGACGATTTGGGGGCATTCCTTATATAGACTCCATGTGGATATTTGTGCAGACCACAAGAGCCTCCGGTATATCTTCAGACAGAGGCAGCTAAATTTGCGACAGGGACGGTGGTTAGAGTTACTCAAGGATTGTGATATTAATATCCTATACCACCCGGGGAAAGCCGAGACGGTTACAGATGCTCTTGGTCGTGGATCTATGGGTAGTCTGTCAGATAGGCAGCCAGATAGACAGGACGTGGTCCGTGAGATTCATCAGCTACCGAGCCGAAGGGTTCGATTATTTGTTTCCAAGGTTAACGGAGTTTAGATCCGAGAGGTTGCCGAGTCTTCCGTCGTTGAGAAGGTAAAGAGCGGCGATATGAGATCCGATTATAATCTGATGTCGAGATACGGCTCTTCAAGAGAAGGAGAGTTTATTTGAGGTAGCGCCTGATGGGGTGCTAGGATTCGAGGGCAGATTGTGTGCTCCCGATGTTGCAGGACTCCGTCAGCAGATTCTGGGGGAGGCACACAGTACTCGTTACTCTATTCATCTGGGGTTTACTAAGATGTATCATGACCTCAGATGTATGTATGGGTAAGATGACCGGAAAATGGGCATAGCGGAGTTTGTTGCTTAGTGTCCGAGTTAGTAGCAGGTCAAGGTGGAACACCAGAAGCCCTGTGGGCTACTACAGGCGATTGAGATCCCGACTTAGAAATGGGAGGTAATTAATACGGGTCTTGTAACAGGGTGGCATCGTACCCAGAGGAAGTGCGACTCCCTGGGGGTCATAGTAAACAGGCTGACGAAACCAGCCGTGTTCTTCCGGTTAGGACCACTTACTCGGCTGAGGATTGTGCTAGCTTATATAGCAGGGAGATTGTGAGACTGCACGGGGTTCCTACTTTTATGATGTCAGATAGATGAGCTCAGTTTACGGCTGACTTCTGGAGGTTTTCCAGAAGGTATTAGGGACACAGGTGAGTCTCAGTGTGGCATTTTTACCCTCAGACTGACGGACAGACAGAGCGTACTATCCAGGCACTTGAGGATAGGTTGCGGGCCGGTGTTATGATTTCAGAGTTAGCTGGAAGAATTATTTGCCTCTTGTTGAGTTTGCGTATAGCAAAAGCTACCATTCCAGTATACAGATGATCATGTATGAGGCTTTGTATGAGGAAAGTATAGACTCGCCGATTGGTTGGTTCAACGTAGGCGAAGTTCAGATAATTAGCCCGGACCTGATTCAGCGGGCTGTGAATAAGGCGAAGCTTATCCAGGAAAGATTATTAGTAAGCTCAGAGTCGATAAAAGCTTTATGCAGATAACCGACGTCGACACTTGGAGTTCAGGTTGACGTTTTGGTATAAGTATTGTTATGTGGCCACGTGTGGCATTATTGGTATGTAGGGGTTGTAAAAGAAGACAATGTCGCTATCTATAAGACTGACTCCAAAAGAACATTCGGGGACGAATGTTTCTAAGGGAGGAAGAATGTTACACCCCGTAATTCCAGGACATGTTTATAAGAACGTACGTAAGAACTCAAAATGTTAAGATTTGAGACTAGTAAAAATTTATTGGAATTGTCGGAAAACGAAATATTGCGACGAATGGGAGGGCGACATGTGTCACCCCCCCCCCCCCCTAGTTGGTCTTGGAATGAATTGGACAAGGATAAAATGGTCATTTGACCATAATTAAGATGACCAAGTCTTGCTAAGTCTAAGAGCTTGACATTGTTGACTAAGTCCAAGGGCCACTTGGCTAGATCTTTAAGTGAAATGCATTCAAGCCACCCATTTGTTTTAATCTTGACCCTCCATGTTATTATATAGTAACACTACTAGCAAGACAAGTTCCCACACTTAGCCAAATTTTCAAGAAACTTGTTCTTGACATTGAAGAGCTCTCGGGTTCATGGGTTTCAAAAGAGAAAAAAATTTGTTTGTGGTTCAATAAGCTCCACACTTTAAACCAAGGTTCCTAAGGGTATTGTAAGGGTATCTCAATAGAAAGATCTCGGAAAAAATATCGTTTTTGTATTAGTAGCAAGGTGAAAACCTAGTCACTTTCCTAGGTTTGGATTGGAAGTTAAAGGAATGTTGTTTGTGATCTTCTAAGGGCTTCAAGTGGCGAATTGGAGTGTCAAGGAGAGGCTCTAAGTTGCTAGGGAGCGACTTCGGATCTTGAAGTTGGATTAAGGCTCATTAAGGTAACAATCTTGTTCTCTTAAGTATTATAAGATTACATATTGTTGTAGCCTTACATTTTTTACTAGCATGAGGTATATGTATAGAAAATTGATAAGTGGTATGGATAGTAGAAGCCTATAGCCTAAATGACATTCTAGCCATTTGAAATTGATATACAATTTGGTCGATAATTAGAATCGTCGCATGTTATCTACTTGAAGATTGTAGTAGTTATAATCGATTGCGGCTTGATAGCATGTTATACTAAACAACTTGAATTGAAAAGGAATTGGAAAGGATGGTATGTTGTTGCACCTTGTGGCCGAGAATGGCATTGCCTTTTTGGCTAGTTTGATATAATTGTGGGGCGGAATTTTACACGTCTTGTTAGACGTGTAATACCCCATTTTTAACTACATTGTTGAGCCTTAAATGTGGCGTGTTTGGTTATTGAATTCGGGCCTTGAAAAAGGTGGAAAAGTATGTAGAAACAAAGGAAGTGCTGTCCGATTTTCCGTAGAATTTAGTGACTTTGCACTTAGAATATTCTACGTTTGAAGTTAGAAGTTAATAGACGTATTATGGTCATTATATGTTGACATACTACGTACGGCATATTGGACTTGGCACGTGGATTGAACCGAAGAGGCATGTGGAACTTTCATATCTCTTGAGCATGAATAGTTGTAAATATATAGCACGGTAGACGTACGAGATTTTGACGAATCGAGTCCATTTGATATCCTTGGCTTATCTTAAGAATGTCCAAGTTGGTTGAGTTAGGGAATTAACTCATTTGTTTAAAAATATTAAGGATATCTTAGTTTCTAAAAGTTAAGAGACTTTAAATATTTTGAAAGTATATGATACTTGTTTTGTTTGAAAAGTTTAAGTCTCTTGGTTATAAAGAATAATGTAAGTATCTAAGGTATAAAGCTAGTATAACGGCTTTATGGGAAGTTGGTTATAATAACTTTATGGAAAGATAAAAGAGTGGTTTACTCTAATTAATGTAAGTAATGGTAAATGACTTGAATTAATGAAAGGCAAATTGATTTGAAGGCATCAATTGCTTAAGGTTTTAAAAGAAAGAAGTCACTTGATTTAGAAGCCTATAAATGTATTTCTAAAAGGTATTGTGACTTGTCTTGAAAAGTAGATATGACTTGATACTACGGTTATTAGTATTTTGGAAGTATTATATGAAAAAAGTCATTTTAAAAGAATAGAAGTACGTAGTACTTTGGGTTAAATTCCCGGATTTTATAATGACATTTTAGTGCCTTAAGTAAACTAAAATGAGAGTGTATATGAATAAGGCTAATAAGAAGTTAGGGGGATTTCTTAACTTGCTTATATTATGATAAGCCGGTAGCGCTTATGTTATGTATGATAAGCCGGTAGCGCTTATGTTATGTATGATAAGCCGGTAGTGCTTATGTTATGTATGATAAGCCGGTAGTGCTTATGTTATGTATGATAGCCGGTTGTTCTAGTTTAAGTTATTCTTACGGGGTAAAGCCCCGGGTTACTACTAATTTCATGGATTTGCTACCCATGATGTGAGTGCGGCGTTTGTACTCATTGCGGGCCCACCGGGCCTAAGCGGGTGAAATAGTCCTGTGCGGGTGAAATAGTCCCATGCGGAGCGCATCGCTCCATTACGGGTCCGTAGGACCTATGCGGGTGAAATAGTCCCAGGAGTAGGATTGCTTAATGATACTACGGGCGGGTGACCCTACTTTGATCATGAGCCTCCTATTTTTATGCAGTAAAGTATACTCTTGTTTACTCTAATTGTTAGTAAGGCACAATGTACTGTTATCTGAGTTATCATACATGTCTCCAGCTTTATTTTAGACTTATGATTTCATTACAGTACTTTCAGTTTCACATATTCGGTACATGTTGTACTGACCTCCTTCTGGGGGCTGCGTTCATGCCGCAGGTAGAGTATACAGGTTGCTGATCCTCACTTTTAGGATCACTAATTCAGCTGTTGAAAAGCTCCATTACTCCGGAGGCTTATCCTTGGTTCAGATCCCTGGTATTGTCGAGTGTTGTACATTCAGGGGTATGGCGGGGCCCTGTCCCGTCACAGTTGTTATTCTTAGAGGTCTGTAGTCATATCTTGTGGATTTGGGTTGTAAAGAAAAAAAAGAGTTGTACCGTTTTACTTGTTGATTAAGTATATTTTTTTATAGAAGGTGGTCTCATCGGCTAGCCTGTTGTTATTTAATGTCTAAGTATTTTATGAGTTGTGTATGTTCCGCTGCTATTCTCTGATGTATACCTGAAAAGGGTGCCTAGGTAGGGCACGATCGCGAGCCGGTCGGTCGTGACACGACCCGAAGGAGGTCGATCTAACAGTACCAAGTATGTGGCCAGAAATGCGTAATGAAATCATAATAGTCTAAATTAAAGTTGGGGACATGTATGATAACCACATTAACAATACATTGTGCCTTACTAACAATGAGAGTGGACAAGAATAAACTTTGCCGGTTTTAAAGCAAGAAGCTCATGATTAACCTAGGGCCATCCGCCCGTAGTATCATTCTGCCATCCTACTCCTGGGACTATTTCACCTGCATAGACTGTATGGACCCGCATGAGGTAATCTCCTCGCATAGACTGTATCCGCCCGCATAGGCCGTATGGACCCGCATGAGGTAATCTCCTCGCATAGGCTGTATCCGCCCGCATGGGAATCGAACCCGCATAAGCCCTACGGACTCGCATGAGGTAATCTCCTCGCATTGTGGGGAGCAAGTCCATGAAATATGCAAATGCAACAAGCTCGGGGAATGACCCCGTAATTAATAATATATCACAAGCACAACCGGCTAACATAATCACGTAACATAAGCACAACCGGCTACCATAAATATCATAAGCAAGTTAAGACATCCCTTAACCCTTATTAGACTTAATTAACATGCACTCTCATTTTATTTAAACTTAAGGCACTATCATGTCACATAAAATCCGGGAGTTTAACCCAAAGTACTCCGTACTTCCGTTCCTTTTAAAAGAACCCTTTTATATAAAAACCTCAAGATACTAACACCCGTAGTATCAAGGCATGTCTATTTTTCAAATCAAGTTACTACACCTTTAGAAATTCATTTCAAGGCTTCAAAACCAAGTAACTTCTACTTTCACAACCTAGGCAACTCGTGCCTATAAATCAAGTAGACACTCTCTTAACCTTCCATAAAGTCGTTATAACTAACTTCCCATAAAACCGTTATAACTCCTTATGTTTTAGACAATTACATTCTTTTTGAAACCAAGAGACTTATACTTTTAAAACCAAGTAACTTCAAATCTCTTAACTTTAGAAATCAAGTAATCAATACTTTTCAAATCAAGTAATCTTTCCATGTAACATCAAGTCACATTACTATTAAAAGCCGAGTTACTTCACTTTTCGAAATCAAGGCAAGGATACCAAAATGAAACCGAATTTATTTTAAACATGTACGTCCACCGTACTACACATTTATAAAACTCATGCTCAAGAAGATAGGGAAAGTTCCACATACCTTTTCGACTTAAACCACTTGCCAAGTTGAATACGCCGCACGTAGAATGTCAACCTATAATGACCATAATAAGTCCATCAACTACTAGCTTTCAACGTAGAATATTTCTAAGTATACGTACTCTTATTCTACGGAAAATCGGGCAACACTTCCTTTGTTTCTACGTACTTTTCCACCTTTTTCAAGGCCCGAATTCAATAACCAAACATGCCACATTTAAGGCCCAACAATTTAGCCAACCAAAGGGGATTACACACCTTACAATACGTGTAAAATTCTGCCCCACAATTTATACAAAACAGTCCAATAGTCAATGTCATTCTCGGCTAATATGAGCAACAATGCAAAGTCTATTCCAATTCTTTTTCAATCCATATTGTCGTTCTAACATGTTATATAGTCACAACCAACTTTAACAACTATAATCTCTTATTTATATAACATGCGACGACTAAAACTAATAACTAAATTGAATTACAATCTTAAAGGCTAATCATGTTAGTTTTGGATTTTGCTTCCAAATATTCCATAACACTTATCAATATTCATAATGTAATTTACATGATCAATTACCAATCTACTACAACATGTAGTCTTTAATTACAAAGGTAAGATGAAGATTTACCTTGATAAGCCCAAATATAACTCCAAGATTCAAAGTCGCTCCTTAGCAACTTAGCTCCTTTCCTTCATGCTCCAATCCGCTATTTGAAGCCCTTAGAAGTTCATAAACAACTTCCCTTAAATTTCCAAACAAAACTTATGAAAACAACTTAGGTTTTCATCTTGCGACTAACGTGAAAACGTAGTTTTTCCGGGATCTTTCTATTGAGATAACCTTATAATGCCCTTAGGAACCTTGGGTTTAAGTATGGTGAATTATGAACAACAAACGAAAAAATTTGTTCTCCATGTGAGGCTCAAAACCGAGAGCTCCCTCAAGAACAAGAATGTTTGTGGAATTTTTCTAAGTGTTGAGAATTAGTCTTGCTACTAGTATAATATATAACACATCTAAGGGCCAAGATTAATACACTTGAAGGGCTAGGATTGAGTCAAGAATGTCAAGCCAAGTTTGACCCTTGACTTGTCCAATAAATCGGCCACAAGCCCATGTGGGGGTGACACGTGTCACCCTCTCATTCGTCCATAAAATATTTGTTTCCCGACATTTCCATAATTCCGATAAATTCTAAAGTCTCAAATAACAAATGTTATCCTTTCCCAAGGTTCGGAAGATTTTCTTTCGGAAAAACAATTATTTCTTTCGTTCAAATTTTAACATCCTGATTCCTTACGTACATTCTTATATATATATGCCCTGGAATTACGGGGTGTAACATTATCCCCCCCTTAGAAACATTCGTCCCCAAATGTTCTTTCGATGTTCCATCTAAACAGATATTGGCATAGTCCCTTGACTGTACCCAACATAATCACACTTGCCACACATGGCCACCTAACAATACTTATGCTGTTATACCCCATATTTCCAGAGTATGTACGTAAGGGCATACGTACAAAAGTTTAGCCTTAAAGGTTAGGCCTTGGACGAAAATACTTGGGCACAACTCACTAAAAGAATCGTTTTCCGACGAAACATTTTACACGACTCGCGTAGGGTAAATTCCGGCTATGTCATTTCTAATTTTTGCGGATTTTTCCGAGCGACGGAACCTTTTTGGACCAACGAGAGGGTGACACTTGTCACCCTCAAGTGGACGGCCAAGTGGCCTTTTGCCTTGGACGATTGAGAGGTTTTTGGGGCTTAAAACATGGACCTTTGTTTGTGGAGTGATTTGAGGAGTAGGTTAGGGGGCACTTGGGCAAATCTTGGCCCTCCACTTGCCCCCCACTTGGCTTGATCTTGGCCCTTGGTTTCCCTATAAATACCCCTCTCTTTGAAGACTTATTCATCACAAATTTCCAAGTCTAAATCCTCCTTCCCCCTTGTGAGCCATCGTCCTAAGCCTCACTCCCCCCCCCCCCCCCCTTGAGAAGCCTTGGCCGAATACCCCCCCTCTAAAAGAAGCCCTAGCCGAAACACTACCCCCCCTCCCTTGGTAGAAAAGTTGCCTTCTAGTATTGTTATAATGCCCAAAATACCCTAGCCCAAATCCCTTTTAGTATTTAAGTTGAAGATTGTTGGAAACTTCTAAGGGTCCTTGGAGCTTTTGGAGCATACAAATTAGGAGCTAAACCTTGCTCCGGATCGACTTATATCTAGGATATTATTGGGCTTACCGAGGTAAATAATCTTATCCTTCTTTTGTAATTAGAGAATACATACTGTAGAAGTATAGAAATAAGTATAAAATACTTAGAAGGTTATTAAAGAATAGAATTGAACTGTTATCACAGTAGAAGGGTTAAGAATAATTGAACTATACTTACTTAGAACTGTTTTCACAGTAGACTTGAGTAGCTCACCGGGTAGGGAAGTGCTGCCCGATTTTCCGTAGAATAAAGGACCTTCTGCTTAGAACTGTTTACAGAGTAGTCTAGACGTTGATAGACGTGTCTGACTATTATAGGTTGATTCTCTGCGCGCGACATATTCAACTTGGCAGGTGGTTTTCGCCGAGAAGGTATGTGATTCTTCCTAAGCATGATATTTTAAAATATATATATAATGCGGTAGACGTCGTGTGTTAAGCGAATAATAATTACGGCAATGTCTTTTGACTTAAGCCTGAATAATACTTACGGCAATGTCTTTTGACTTAAGCCTGAATAATAAGAATCTTGATGCATTTCAAAAGAATACTGAATCATTTTTAACAGAAGAGAACTAATTGGTTTTTAAACAAAAAGCTTAAGAGTTATACTAGCTTTATGGGAAGTTAGGTATAACAACTTAAGAAGGATAAAAGGAACAGTTTACTTATGTGTTTATAACAGACTTATATTGATTTATGGAAAGAATAATAAGATGGTTTGATAAGTAGACATGATATGATGCTATGTGTGTTAGTGTCTTGTAACGTTTGTATAAGAGGGTATTCTTGTTGTGCTTATGTTGTTTAACGATAAGATGTTATGTTAGTATTAGATCACTCACCTCTTGACATAATACCGGGGGTTAAGCTGCCCTCCGATGCGGGGTATACCTCAGGCAGTCTGTGTGACTATGATGCGAGGATACCTCATGCGGGTCTAGGGGACCTATGCGGAGCTACGAGAGTTCCAGGTTAGTGTGCGGGGTTATACCTCATGCGGTCTATGTGGCCATGCGGACTACGAGTCCAGGGCGATGCCGAGGAGTAGCTACCCTCGATGCGGGGTTATACCCTATGCGGGCCTATGTGAGTGGCCTATGCGGACTACGGGAGTCCAGGATTAGGCCTGCATAATGATACTATGGGAGATTGGCCCTGCTTCGATCATTCGCAGCCTAGAAAAGACACATTCTGATTTACCTATTGTTGCTCTTGTTTATGATGTGGCACTATGTGCGGTTACATTGGTTGTTTCGTGCATATTTGTAAAATTGGTTTTAAAATGATATGATTTCATTTAAGTACTTTACAGTTTCACATACTTAGTACCTGTTGTACTGACCTCCTTCGGGGGGCTGCGTTCATGCCGCAGGTAAGGGCAAGCAGGTGCTAGATCCACATCCTTAGGATCTTTGCTTTGGTGTCAGGAGCTCCATCTTCTCCGGAGGCTCTACTTTTGGGTATGATCTCCCTGTATTGTAGATAGTTTTTGTACATTCAGGGTATGGCGGGGCCCTGTCCCGCCATAGTTGTTTACTTTCTTAGAGGTCTGTAGCTCTATTGTACAGTTGGGATGTAACTGCAAAACTTGGGTTATATATATTTATGCCGAAAGGCGACTTTTCTCATATAAACTGTGTCTCAATTTTCATTGATTCATATCTTGATTTATATTTCCGCTGATTTTCTCTGATGTATAACTTCTTGGGTGCCCGGGTAAGGCACCAGTCACGGGCCCCGGAACGGGTCGTGACAAAAGTGGTATCACAGCAGTTAATCCTCGGAAAGTGTCTACAGACCGTATCTAGTAAAGTCTTGATTATCGGTGTGTTGTGCACCACACCAATAATCAGGAGGCTATAGGATATTTAGGATTGGTTTCCCCTCTTCTCACTCTGAGATCGTGCTTTAGAGTTGTGTTATAAGTTGGACCCCTCTAACGTATCCCTTTTACATGTGATTATGCCTCACGTAAGGCAACCGGGCGAGAAGGGCAAGCGGCCGAGGAGGCTGCTAGTGGGACACCTAGAGTCACGAGGGCTCGTGCCCGATCTATACAGGCGGCGAGTTCTACGACGCCGCCGACCCCGAGAGGTTTAGGGCGCGGCGATGGGCGATGAGACCACGATACCTACACCTCGGTCCACGGCTGGAAGCAGATGAGATGGGTTCTGAAGAGATGGCCCGATCGGCGAGATCGTGGCGAACATGAGAGCAGTGAATCTGGCGGTTCGATTCCACCCTAGTAGCACCGTGGTTCACCCGAGCGACGATTTGAGGCTACGGGATTTCTGAGTTGTAGCCGCCCGAGTTCTGGTCGAGGCGGAGGATGATCCGAGGAGTTCATCCGTCGATTCTGAAGGATCATGCGGGTGATCAAGGCGTCGAGACCGAGTCGTGACGCCGGTTCGCATCGGCTACGTGATACCGCGATCGATTGGTTTGATTCATAGGAGTTATCCGGGAAAGCCGCGTCCCGGCTACTTGGGATGAGTTCTCGGAGGCTTTCCTCACTCACTTCTTGCCTCGCGGATGAGAGGGCGCGGGCGATAGATTTTATTACCGAGGCGAGGAAGGGCGCCGATTAGAAGTACAATGTCGAGTTTGATTCATTGGCTCGATATGTCCCAGCGTTAGTAGCGAATATGGAGGATAGGGTGCACCGCTACGTCACGGGCTAGATGATTATATGGCGAGTCTTGTGCGGGTGTGGCTCTTGGCCGAGCATGGATATTACCGCGTGCGAGCTCATGCACTTGGCTGCGAGGCGTAGAGAAGCGGGTTGGCAGTGCAGCGAGAAGAAGACCGGGGCGGCAGGTCTTTTGGTGGCTATCGTAGTGGCGGCCTCGTGGCGATCTAGATTTTCACCACGGCCGGCTGAGCACTCTGCACCGTCCTCGGCCACGGCCCGAGTATTCGAGGCGGGGCGGGGCCCAGGACTTGGACTTTCGGGGTGGCGAGGTGCTAGCGATCGGGACCACCCGCCGGTGTGGCCGTGCGGTAGATCCCATTACGGGAATTGTGGTGCGCTCAGGGTTTGCTACGATTGCGGCAGCGAGGCCACTGCGAGAGCTGTCCAGGCCAAGAGCGTATGAGGTAAGTCGACTACGGTCTTTGGGTCTTCTTCATCTCCTCTGATTACTCGCCGGAGGCGGGGTACTCATGGGCGGCAGTCGCGGCGGAGGTCGTGGCGGGTCCCGATTCTAGCGGTCCTGAACGCATTTATGCCTTAATCGGCCGGCGGGATCGGAGGCCTCACGGCGACGTCGCGGTACCTTATCGGTTCTGGATTTGATGTGTATGCCTTGATAGATACGGGTTCTACTGCATCCCATGTATCTCCCTTATTGCTAGTAGGATAGGGATAGAGCACGAGTCCATAGACCACTCGAGGTAGCTACGCCATGGGTGATTCGGTGGTAGCTCGGCGGGTATATAGGGCTTGTCCGATGACCATTCTGATCGTCGGACCTAACCGACTTAATCTGACGGGGACATGGTGATTTCGGCGTGATCATGGGTATGGATTGGCTAGCTTCTTGCTACGCCAATGTATCTGCGAGGAGAAGTAGTACGGTTCCGATTTCTGAGGCCGGTTGTTGAGTGGGAGGAGACGCGGTATCGCCGAGGGTAGGTTTATTTCCTACCTCGAGGCTAGGAAGATGGTGCGAAGGGTACATCTACCATCTCGTTCGGTGTTTGATCGAGGTGCGATGCAGATTTTGATCGATTCAGTAGTGAGAGAATTCCCAGGCGTGTTTCGGGCGACCTCCGGGTATCCTCACGAGAGAGAGATAGAGTTTTGTATCGATGTCTTTGCGGACACTCGGCCTATTTCCATTCGCCATCGAGAATGGCACTGCCGAGTTGAGAGAGTTGAAGGATCGGCTTAGAGATTTCTTTGGAGAAAGGCTTCATCGAGACCTAGTGTTTCTCCGAGGAAGCGCGTGTATTGTTCGTGAAGAAGAAGGGCGGGGCCAGCTGCGCATGTGTGTTGATCTGAGCGGTGAACAAGGTGACCATTAAAACGAATACCCTTCCCGGATTGATGATTTGTTCGACGATTGCGAGCGCGAGATGTTTCTCAAGATTGATCTGCGATCGGGCTATCATCAGTGCAGTCGAGGCGGATGTCCCTAGGATGCATTCGGACGTGCGGGCATTATGAGTTCAGTCATGTCTTTTGGGTTGACCAATGCTCGGTGTTTTCATGGATCGATGAACCGAGTGTTCAAACCATTTTTGGACACGCGTTTGTGATAGTGTTCATTGATGATATCTTGGTTTATTCTCGCTCGGGCGGGAGCATGCGAGGCATTTGAGAGGCTGTCTTGAGAGTTCTCGAGACCAGCGATTTATGCGCCAAGTTTTCCAAATGTGAGTTTTGGATAACCCGGTGGCTTTTCTTGGGCATATTGTGGCTGATGGTATTCGGGTGGATCGGCCAAGATTGAAGCGATCGGGAGTTGGCCTCGACCTACTACTCCGGACAGAGGTTCGCGATTTCGGGCCTTGCGAGTTATTATCGGTTCGTAGAAGTTTGCTTCTATCTACGCACCATTGACTAGGGTGACTCGAGCGGCCAAATTTGATGGTGATGCTTGTGGCGGGGTTTCGATTCTTGAAGGAGGCGACGACCGCCCGTTCTTACTCTTCCGGAGGTCGAGCGGTTATGTCGTGTATTGTGATCGTCGGGCATCGGGTTGGGATGTGTGTTGATGCGTGAGGCAAGGTTATAGCATATCGTCGGCGGTGAAGAAACACGAGAGGAACTACCCGCATGATTTGGAGTTGGCGTGGTGATTCACGCCTTGAAGATGCGGAGGCACTACTTGTATGGGGTTCGTGTGGATATTTATCTGAGACCACAAGAGCCTCGGTATATCTTGACCCGGAGAGCTGAACTTACGGCGAGAGGCGGTGGTTAGAGCTTTCGAGGATTATGATGTTGACATCCTGTACCACCCGGGGAAGGCCAATGTTGTGGCAGATGCCCTTAGTCGTAGGTCCATGGGTAATCTATCAGATGTGCAGCCGGAGATGAGGGACATGGTTCGTGATTTGCATCAGTTAGCGAGTCTTGGTGTCCGTTTGATTGATTCTGATAGCAGTGGGGTTCGAGTTCGTGAGGTTGCCGAGTCTTCCATCGTCGAGGAGGTGAAAAGCGATTCGAGATCCGATTTTGACACGTTATCGTGATACGGCTCTTCGTGAGGAAGGGTCCACGAGGTAGCACGATGGGGTGCTAAGGTTTGGCGAGTTGTGTGTTCGGATGTTTGAGGACTTGGCGGCAAGTTCTTGGGGAAGCACTGCGGTAGCGGCGTTACTCTATCCGTCGAGTCGACCAAGATGTACCACGACCTTAGATCGTGTATTGGTGGGATGGCTTGAAGAGGATGTTGCGAGTTCGTAGCTCGGTGCCGTGTTGTCGGCGAGTGAAGGTAGAGCACGGAGGCACGGTGGTTTATTCTGACGATAGAGATCCCGACACGGAAGTGGGAGGTGATCAACATGGACTTCATCACGGGATTACCTCGCTTTCGGAGGAGACATGATTCTATATGGGTTATCGTCGGCGGTGGCGAAATCAGCCCACTTTCTTCCGTCGGGCGACTTTTCGGTGAGGATTATGCGGACTTTACATCAGAGATCGTCGGTGCATGGAGTCCCTATTTCGATCATATCGCACGGAGCCCGGTTTACGGCTAACACGGAGGTCTTTCGAGAAGGGTTTGGGGGCGAGTGAGCACGAGTCTGCATTCCATCCACAGCAGACGGACGGGCCGGCGCACTATCCGGACTCTTGAGGATATCTTTGCGAGCTGTGTTATTGACCGAGGGTATGGGAGGATCATTTGCCTCTAGTTGAGTTTGCGTAAAATAATAGCTACCACTCCGGTATTCGATGGCGCCTTATGAGGCCTTGTATGGGAGGAAGTGCGAGATCACCGATAGGCTGGTTCGATGTGGGCGAGTGCGATTAGTGGGACCATATTTGGTGCGGCGGTACGTGGATAAGGTGAAGCTTATCCGGGGAGAGGTTCTTGGCGGCTCGAGTCGGCGAAGTCATATCACGAGATCATCGTCGTCGGCATGCAGGTTCGAGGTTGATGATTGGGTTTTCTGAAGGTGTCACCCATGAAGGGTGTGATGAGATTCGGGAAGAAAGGAAACTGGCCCAAGGTACATTGGGCGTATCAGTTGTCGCGAGGTAGGCAAGGTTGCCTATGAGTTGAATCTGCCGTCCGATCTGGAAGCGGTGCATCCGGTGTTTCATGTTTCTATCTTTGAGAGATGTATCGGGGATCCATCTAGGGTACACCGATTGGCGATGTCGGTGACCAGGGGTTATCGTATGAGAAGATTCCCATAGCGATAATCGATCGTCGGAGTTAAGCGTCTGCGGACGAGGGCGTGGCTTCCGTCAAAGTCTTGTGGCGGAGCGAGCTCGAGGATGAGATGACGTGGGAAGGCGAGGAGGACATGAGGCGAAGTATCCTCACCTATTCCCCACCTCGGGTAATTCACTTTCCTACTTGTAAATCTTCATTATCGTTTATGCCTAAGGGTTGTTTTGTGGCCATGTGTGGTTTTTGCAAACTGTTTAAGTTATGAAGAACCTTATCGTTATCTGTCTTGGGAAGGAACATTCGGGACGAATGTTTCTAAGGAGGGGAGAATGTTATACCCGTATTTCAGTATGCGTAAGGGCATACGTCTAAAAGTTTAGCCTTAAAGGTTAGGCCTTGGGCGAAAATACTTGGGCACAACTCACTAAAGAATCGTTTTCGGCGAAGCGTTTTACACGACTCGCGTAGGGTAAATTCCGGCTATGTCATTTCTAGTTTTTGCGGATTTTTCCGGCGTGGAACCTTTTGGACCAACGAGAGGGTGACACTTGTCACCCTCAAGTGGACGGCCAAGTGGCCTTTTGCCTTGGACGATTGAGAGGTTTTAGGGCTTAAAACATGGACCTTTGTTTATGGAGTGATTTGAGGAGTAGGTTAGGGGGCACTTGGGCAAATCTTGGCCCTCACTTGCCCCAGCAGCTTGATCTTGGCCCTTGGTTTCCCTATAAATACCCTCTCTTTGAAGACTTATTCATCACAAATTTCCAAGTCTAAATCCTCCTTCCCCTTGTGAGCCATCGTCCCAAGCCTCATCCCCCTTTGAGAAGCCTTGGCGAATACGCCTCTAAAAGAAGCCCTAGCCAAACACTACCCCCTCCCTTGGTAGAAAAGTTGTCTTCTAGTATTGTTATAATGCCCAAATACCACTAGCCCAAATCCTTTTAGTATTTAAGTTGAAGATTGTTGGAAACTTCTAATGGTCCTTGGAGCTTTTGGAGCGTACAAATTAGGAGCTAAACCTTGCTCCGGATCGACTTATATCTAGGATATTATTGGGCTTACCGAGGTAAATAATCTTATCCTTCTTTTGTAATTAGAGAATACATCCTATAGAAGTATAGAAATAAGTATAAAATACTTAGAAGGTTATTAAAGAATAGAATTGGCTATTATCACGGTAGAAGGGTTTAAAGAAGAATAATTGAACTATACTTACTTAGAATTTGTTTTCACAGTAGACTTGAGTAGCTCACGGGTAGGGAAGTCTGCCCGATTTTCCGTAGAATAAAGGACCCTCTGCTTAGAATCGTTTCTGAGTAGTCTAGACGTTGATAGACGTGTCTGACTATTATAGGTTGATTCTCTGCGCGCGACATATTCAACTTGGCAGGTGGTTTTCGCCGAGAAGGTATGTGATTCTTCCTAAGCATGATATTTTAAAATATATATATAGTGCGGTAGCGTACATGTATGTTAAGCGAATAATAATTACGGCAATGTCTTTTGACTTAAGACTGAATAATACTTACGGCAATGTCTTTTGACTTAAGCCTGAATAATAAGAATCTTGATGCATTTCAAAAGAATACTGAATCATTTTAACAGAAGAGAACTAATTGGTTTTTAAACAAAAAGCTTAAGAGTTATACTAGCTTTATGGGAAGTTAGGTATAACACTTAAGAAGGATAAAAGGCAGTTTACTTATGTGTTTATAACGGACTTATATTGATTTATGGAAAGAATAATAAGATGGTTTGATAAGTAGACATGATATGATGCTATGTGTGTTAGTGTCTTGTAACGTTTGTATAAGAGGGTATTCTTGTTGTGCTTATGTTGTTTAACGATAAACTGTTATGTTAGTATTAGATCACTCACCTCTTGACATAATCAGGGGTTAATTGCCTCCGTCACGGGGTATACCTCGAGGCGATGCGTGTGACTATGATGCGAGGATACCTCGTGCGGGTCGAGGACCTATGCGGAGCTACGAGAGTTCGAGTTAGTGTGCGGGGTTATACCTCATGCGGTCTATGTGGCCGTGCGGACTACGAGTCGAGCGTGCAGGAGTAGCTACCCTCGATGCGGGGTTATACCTATGCGGGCCTATGTGAGTGGCCTATGCGGACTACGGGAGTCGAGATTAGGCTGCGTAATGATACTATGGGCGATTGGCCTGCCGATCATTCGCGACCTAGAAAAGACACATTACAGTTTACCTATTGTTGCTCTTGTTCATGATGTGGCACTATGTGCGGTTACCTTAGTTGTTTCGTGCGTATTTGTAAAATTGGTTTTAAAATGATATGATTTCATTTAAGTACTTTCTGATTTCACATACTTAGTACTGTTATCTTGACCTCCTTGGGCTGCGTTCATCCGCGGTAAGGGCAGCAGTGCTAGATCCACATCCTTAGGATCTTTGCTTTGGTGTCGGAGCTCCATCTTCTAGGAGGCTCTACTTTTTGGGTATGATCTCCTGTATTGTAGATAGTTTTTGTACATTCAGGTATGGCGGGGCCTGTCGCCATAGTTGTTTACTTCGCCAGAGTGCAGTAGCTCTATTATGCAGTTGGGATGTAACTGCAAAACTTGGGTTATATATATTTATGCCGAAAGGCGACTTTTCTCATATAAACTGTGTCTCAATTTTCATTGATTCATATCTTGATTTATATTTCCGTTGATTTTCTCTCATGTATGACTGCTTGGGTGCCCGGGTAAGGCACCAGTCACGGGCCCCGGAACGGGTCGTGACATATGCTGACACGTCAATAAAAATCGACAAGTAGGGAACAAGTGAGGGTACTCCTTTATCATATCCTCATCTGCTTCCCACGATATTTCCTCTCTATTAACTTTCTACCACAAGACTTTGACGGAAGCCACGTCCTTAGTCCGTAGTCGCCCGACCTGGCGATCAAGTATCTCTATGGGACTCTCCTCAAACGATAACCCCTATGTCACTTGGACATCACTAACCAGAAAACTTTGGATGGATCTCCGATACACTCCCATAACATAACAACATGAAAGATCGGATATACATGCCTCCCAAGCGGACGCATATCTAATTCATAGGCAACCTTGCCTACTCTACGGACAATCTGATAAGGCCCAATGTAACTTGGGCTTAGTTTCTCTTTCTTACCAAGCCTCATCACACCCTGCATGGGTGATGCCTTTAAGAAGATTCAATCGTTAACCTCGAACATTAAGTGTCGACGCCGATTATCTGCATAAGACTTCTGCCGACTCTAAGCTACTAGCAGTCTCTCCTGGATAAGCTTCACCTTATCCACAGCCTGCTGAATCAAGTCTGGTCCAACTAACTGAACCTCGCCCACGTCGAACCAACTAATTGGCGACCTACACTTCCGCCCAAACAAGGCCTCATATGGCGCCATCTGAATACTAGAATGGTAGCCGTTGTTATAAGCAAACTCAATAAGAGGCAAATGATCCTCCCAGCTATCCCTAAAGTCAATAACACAGGCCCGGAGCATATCCTCAAGTGTCTGGATAGTACGCTCTGCCTGCCCGTCGGTCTGAGAATGAAACGCGGTACTGAGACTCACCTGTATCCCTAACCCCTTCTGGAAAGACCTCCAGAAGTTAGCCGTAAACTGGGCTCCTCTATCTGATATAATAGATATATGAACTCCGTGCAGTCTTACAATCTACCTAATATACAGTCTAGCAAAATCCTCAGTCGAATACGTCGTCCTGAGCGGAAGAAAGTGGGTTGATTTCGTCAGCCTGTACACAATAACCCAGATGGAATCACACTTCCTCTGAGTACGAGGTAACCCTGTAACAAAATCCATGTTGATCACCTCCCACTTCCATGTCGGAATATCAATCGCCTGCAATAGCCCACCGGGCTTCTGGTGCTCAATCTTGACCTGCTGACAATTCGGACACTGAGCAACAAACTCCGCTATGTCCCTCTTCAGGCCATCCCACCAATACATACAATCTGAGGTCATGGTACATCTTAGTCGACCCCAGATGAATAGAGTAACGAACACTGTGTGCCTTCCTTAAAACTTGCTGACAAGTCCTGCAACATAGGGTACACACAATCTGCCCTCCTATCTTAGCACCCCCACCGGTGCTACCTTGGATAGATTTTTCTCCTCTCGAAGAGCCATATCTCGATTCCGTACTAGAACTAGATCCTTATATCGTCGCCTCTTCACCTCCTCAATGAGGTGAGACTCGGTAACCTCTCGAATCCGAGCTCCACTATCATGCTTCCGTAGCTTCCGAGAAATATAGGTTGTTACCTTATCGTGTTGAATCCGCACCTAACCCAGCCAAACACTAAAAGTGTTACCATAATAACCTAACCCTATAGTCCCTCAGGCCTCAGGAGGGGTTAGAACTGTAGTCGTAGTCAGCTTATCTTCCCAAAACTGGAAGCCTTTCACAAACTTCCGAAATAGTCGGGGATAATCTCAATTATGATTCCTGTTTACACTTCTCTGTTGCAACCAAACTTGGTCACTATACTTAGATTCGATTCCTTTGCTTGTCTCATGGCTAAGACTCCCTGCCAATCACAATTTAGGGGGAGATTTCCTTGATCTCGTCAAGTAGTAATCCTATTATTCTCTTCCAGCTCATAGAGCTTATAGTCAGGTGTTCAACCTCAATTCATGGTATTACATAATCCAATGGCTTGCCAAGAGTTCTTATCATTCGAGTGTCTACTCGTCTTACCTTTATTTTTCATTTCAAGTTTCCCTGGGGTCTCTTACCTCCCCGTATACATACGTTATGGCCCGTCATTACAGGTTTGCCACCTTTCGTCGAGGTGTTCCTAACTGCCCATCATTTTCTAATGGTCTTTACACTAGTCTGGGTAATTATGCCTTGGGAAACCTTCATAACTGTAATTGCATTCTCCTTATTATTCTGATCATAACCCTTCATCATACTAATTACTAACCCAAAATATTTCTACCTCGCTTTTGGGTCATACATTTCCATTTATGCTTATTACCAGCATTTATATCCTTAAGACACATCCTTAACCATTTCCTAATGTCGTTCTCAATTACCCCAACACAATACTTTTCCCACGGTTATCTAAAATTGTAACCTAACTGAAGACTTTACCAGTCTCATATCCATCGCCTATCAATATGGGTACGCATAACCCTCGATAATACGTAAAACTATCATTTTACGTAGGGGAGAGAACTTATCTCCTTTTCATAATTTTTCCTTAAAGTTACAACACTATTCACAGGGTCCTCTTGTGGTCATGTATATATCTAATCATCAAGCACTGCCTTAAAAATCATGTAGATTTTCAAAACCTACCAATGATGTCTTCAATTTTTCCGCAGGCAGCACTCGTACTTATCTTATTCTTGCCTTGCGCATTTTCCTGAAATCATTCGGGAAGTCGTGGCCCTGACCGCCACACTAAACAACTCCAAGCACCTCCAAGGGTACTTAACATAAAATCCTTCAATGATCGTACGTTCTTATCTCTGTCTCTTAGCTTTCAAATTCCCGTACTACATACTTCCAATATCAATTTATTTACTTCAACCGAACAAGTCACATAGACTTACCAAAATCAAGTCTGCCAATTGTATATCATCACCGGGAAATCCTTATGTACCATTTCGGCTCTGACCCAAACACCATTTGGTGTAGCTACCTCGAAAGATCATTATGGACTCCGGCTCTATTCTTTTACCCTTGTTTGCTCTCTTTCTTACTAGTTGTACTCTTCCCGTACTTCCAAACTTATACTAGTATACGTACATAACTTCCATACTAATTCTGGCCTCCAATCTTTGGAGTTACTTTCATCGAACAATTTAAGGCCATTTTCGGCTTTCACAACCTAGTTCCGATGGAATGCGTCCACGAACCCGTAAAACAATTTAACTAGACTTGGGCCTTGCATCCTCATGACCCTGTCACATAGCGGGACTACTACCAACTGATCCCAATCCATTTTAGGTTATGGGGCGACCCGTAATAGGTCATCAACCCGACCCACCGTCGCACTTAACTCTTACCCTTAGTCTGAATTAAATGTTACACCCCGTAATTCCAGGACATGTATAAGAGAATGGACGCGAGAACACCAGACTTGAAAATTGGTACGAAAGAAAGAATTGTTTTCCCGAAGGAAAAATCTTCCGAACGTCGGAAAGGAAAAATGTTCATTGATGAGAATTAGATTCTCAAAATACATTATTTGAGGAGTATGGAATTTTTTAACATTGTGGAAATTTATTTTACGGATTTGGTCACGTATGGCCCACCCGAGAAATTTTACGTTTTATGGGGCCCACGAGGGTTACGAAATTTTATGGACGAATGAAAGGGCGATACGTGTCACCCCCCCCCCCCCCCCCCACATGGTCTTGGATGAAATGGACAAGGGTAAAATGGTCAAATGACCAAGGAGTTGATCACATCTTGACAAGCTTGAGATTATTGACTTAGTCAACTTGCCACTTGACTAGATATTAAATATTATTCATCCTAGCCACACAAATGTTGTAATCTTGACCCTCCATTATTTTATATAAACTACACTAGTAGCAAGACAAGCTCCCAACACTTAGAAAAATTTCAACACATTCTTGTTCTTGAAAGTGAGCTCTCGGGTTTGTCACATTTCCCACACAAGAAAATTTAGTTTGTGGTTCATTATTCACAAGACTTTAACCCAAGGTTCCTAGGGGTATTGTAAGGATATATCAATAGAAAGATCTCGGAAAAACGACATTTTTACGTTAGTAGCAAGGCGAAAACCTAAGTCGTTTTCATAGTTTTGATTGGAAATGGAAGAGAAGTTGTTTGTGAACTTCTAAAGGCTTCAAATAGCGGATTGGAGCATGAAGTAAAGGAGCTAATAATTGCTAAGGAGCGACTTTAAATCTTGGAATTTTATAAGGGCTTATCAAGGTAACAATCTTGTCGTTAAGTGATTAAAGATTTCTTATTGTTGTAGTTATGGATATAAACAAGCATGAGATGTATATATTGAAGTTTGATAAGTGTTATGGATATTGGAACCACTAATCCGAAACTAGCATGATTAGCCTTTGAGATTACAATTCAATTTGGTTATTAGTTTAGTCGTCACATGTTATATAAAGAAGGAATTATAGTTGTTAAAGTTGTTTACGACTATATAACATGTTAGACTTAGCAACTTGGATTGAAAAAGAATTGGAAAGGACTTTGTGTTGTTGTACATGTTAGCCAAGAATGGCTTTGGATATTGAACTACTTGGTATTAATTGTGGGGCAGAATTTTACACGTATTGTAAGACGTGTAATCCCCTTTGATTGGTTGATGTATTGAGCCTTAAATGTGGCATGTTGGTTATTGATTTCGGGCCTTGAAAAAGGTGGAAAAGTACATAGAAACAAAGGAAGTGCTGCCCAATTTTCCGTAGAATAAGAGATTGTATACTTAGTATCATTCAACGTTAGAAACTAGAAGTTGATAGTCGTGTTATGGCCATTATAGGTTGACAATTCTACGTGCAGCGTATTCGACTTAGCTTGTGGATTAAGCCGAAAAGGTATGTGAACCATCTCCTCTTCTTCTAGCATGATTCCTTATGATAAAGAAAGTAAATCCTACTCCTTAAATGATTCATTCCTTGATTGTACTTGGATTGCCTAATATAGAAGTTGTTCTATATACTTCCTTGATTATACTTGGATTGCCTAATATAGAAGTTGTTCTATATACTTCCTTGATTGAGAACCTTTTCTTCTGTATGAATCGATATTATTCCATTCCAAATCCTTCCCGATACCTCCCAAGGAAAATCTCAAATTTGTACTTTGGATGTTTAAATTGGAAGTTGTTATAATCCATTCCTTGATGAAATTCGGATTTTCAAAAGTGAAAGTGTTTTACTTGAAGTACTTAGAGTCTTAAAAAGGAAGTGGTTCTTAATTTTTTGGATAGTTCCTTAGTTCCAAAACCTAAAGGTTGTTATAACGGCTTTAGGGGAGTCAAATGAGTGATTTACTTAATTGATTTAAAAGAGGAGAAATGACATGATTTAAAGAGAAGTAACTTGTTTTAAAGGGTGAGTTACTTGAGATTTAAAAGTAGAAGCAACTTGATTTCTAAAGTTAAGAGACTTGAAGTGTTTTGAAAGTTATGTAACTTGATTTCTAAAATTAAGAGACTTGAAGTATTTTGAAAGTTATATAACTTGATTTGAAAGTATATGATACTTGGTTTTAAAAGTATAAGTCTCTTGGTTATAAAAAGAATGAGTTTGTCTAAAATCATAAAGAGTTATAACGGCTTTATGGGAAGTTAGTTATAACTGCTTTATGGAGGGTTAAGAGAGTTGTCTATTTTGATTGATAGGCATGAGTTGCCTAGGTTGTGAAATTAGAAGTTACTTGGTTTCAAAGTCTTGAAATAAATTCCTAAAGGCGTAGTAACTTAATTTTAAAAAAATAGACATGCCTACGGGTGTTAGTATCTTGGAGTTTTATATAAAAATGAGTCTTTTAAAAAAAATGGAAGTACGTAGTACTTGGGGTTGAAATCCCGGATTTTTATGTGAAACGAAAGTGCCTTGAGTTTATAAAATGAAATTCATTTTTGTATGATAATGAAAGTCTAAAGATTTTATGGACTTGCCTATGCTTGCTTGTGATAGCCTTGGAGTGCAAGTATTATATTTTTACGCTGTCGTGACTCTCAGTTGGAGGGCCGGCTGTCTTGTGGTGAGTTTACTTGGACGTACCGACAGTGATGGGGGATTCCACGGGTATGCTTCCATTGTGATTGATCCTTGGACATGCTTATACGATGTGGGATTCCGGGGCATGCGACCAGGATGCGGGTTAGATTCCCGGATTGTTTTTATTACTCATTGGACATGCTTATTGTTATACCCCGTATTTCCAGAGTATGTACGTAAGGGCGTACGTACAAAAGTTTGAGCCTTAAAGTAGGCTTAGAGACAAATTTGTGCACAACCCACTAAACGAATTGTTTTCCGACGAAACGTTTTCCAAAACTTGCGTAGGGAAAATTACGGCTATGTCGTTTATAATTTTTGCGGATTTTTCCGAGAGATGAAATATTTTGGACCAACGAGAGGTCGACACTTGTCACCCTCAAGTTGGCGGATTCTTGGCCGATTGGTGCACGTTTTTGTGCCATGTTTTGTGGCCTAAACCATGGGTCAATGTTTGGAGTGAATTGAGGAGTAGATGGCTAGGGGGCACTTGGGAAAATCCTCACCTTCCACTTGCCCCCCACTTGTCTTGATCATGGCCATTGAATTCCCTATAAATACCCCCATTTGTTGAAGACTTTCTTCATCCCTCAAACACTTTCTAAGTCTTGAAAACACTTCCCCCCTTTGGAGAGGTTCTCGTCCAAGCCTCCCCCTCCCCCCCTTTGTGAGGCCTTTTGGCCGAGAGGTACACCCCCCCTCCTAGTGGTGCTGGCAGAGTACCCCACCTTGAGTTGTTCTCATAAAATACACCCCCCCCCCTTGGTAGAAAAGTATTCTCCAAGTATTGTTACTATTCCAAAATATCTTGGCCCAAATACCTTGTAGTATTCCAAGGTTACGCCTATACTAAAATCCCATAAATACTATTATACTTCCCTTCAGTCCCAAAAACGAAACCCTAAGGAAAATCTTCATAGTCGGTTGAAGTATTAAGAAGAAGTTGCGTAGAACTTCTAAGGGTTGTTTGGAGCGGGTTGGAGCGCCCAGAGTAGGAGCTAAACGTTGCTCAGGATCGACATTTAAACTTGGATAATTTTGGGCCTATCGAGGTAAATACTCTTGACCTTCTATTGTAATTGGAAATTACATACTGTAGTGGTATAGAAATGAATATAAGACTCATAGAAGGATATTACAGAAGAGAATTGAACTGTAATAGAAGGATATTAAAGAAGAAGATTAAACTGTACTTACATAGGAATTTGTATTCTGATGAGACTTGTGTAGCTTAACGGGTAGGGAAGTGCTGCCCGATTTTCCGTAGAATAGAGAACCTAGTGCTTAGAATATTCTACAGAGTAGTCTAGACGTTGATAGACGTATATGGCCTTTATAGGTTGAAAGTTCTGCGAGTAACATGTTCTACTTGAATGGTGGACAAGGCTAGCCGGGTTATAGCCGTGGAGCGTTTTGCTAATAGTCGATAATCGTCGCGAGGTATGTGATTCTTCCTATCCTCTTGAGCATGATAATTTTAAAAGAATATATATATATAGATGCGGTGACGTCGGCGTGTTAGCGAGCGTGGTTTTACTACGATGTCTTTTGACTTGAGTTTAAATAATAAGAATCTTGAAGTATTTCAAAAGAATTAAGAAACCTTTTTGAAAGAAGAGTAATACTTGGTTTTAAAAGCTTAAGAGTTATACTAGCTTTATGGGAAGTTAGGTATAACGACTTAAGAGAGATAAAAAGGATGGTTTATTGGTTTTAGAAGTTAAGAGACTTGATCTTAAAAGATAAGAGACTTGACTTAATTAATTTAATATGAATTTTGTTAAAAAGTGTGAAACCTCATTCGTGAGTAATGAGTACTTGGTTTTTAAAAGGAATAATGTTTCTTGATTTGGAAATCAGAATAAGTATCGAACGAACCACTGCAGCGTTAATAAAGGGAAATGTATTGACTAATTAAGTATTATTAAAACCAGTAGAAACCTCCATCTGCATAGAAGCTAAGATAAGACAAAATAATATTACATTTCCTAGATCATGGCTGCTTTAATAAGATTGTTATGAACAAGAATTACCTACTCACACATAAGGCGTATGTTTCTCAAATTGTTTTAAGAAAGAATTATCTTATTAAGTGATTAAGACTATGAACTACGAAACCTTTCGAAAATGAGACATTTGAGCATTTGAAATTAGGCAAACTTGAACGTTTGGAAAATAATGTTGTTACTTGATTTTACAAAGGGAAGTGTTTTAGTTTACTTAAAAAGATAGTCACTCTATTTTATACTACGGGTATTGTGTGACTTTTGTGAAAGAAACGGATCTTTTAAAGAATTAATGTATGAAGTACTTTGGGGATAAAAACCCGAACTTGTTGACATAAAGTAGGAAGTGCCTTGTGTGAATAACTTGATTGTGTTGGTTTGTGATAGCCTTGTAATACTTTCTTGTTGATTTGATAAGTAAACATGTTAGGATGCTACGTGTGTTAGTATCTTGTGATGTTTGTGTAAAGGGGTTTCCCTTTTTATGCTTATGTTGTTTAACGATAAGCTGTTATGTTAGTATTATATCACTCACCTCTTGACATGATACCGGGGGTTAAGCTGCCCTCCGATGCGGGGTAGACTCGGTGATGCAGGACCATGATTCAAGAATACCTCATGCGGGTCGGGGACCTATGCGGGCTACGAGTTCGAGTTAGTGTGCGGCCTTTGTGGTCATGCGGTCTATGTGGCCATGCGCGATGCGAGTCGGGGCGATGCGGGAGTAGCTACCCTCGATGCGGGAATACCTCATGCGGGCTATGTGAGTGGCCTATGCGGGCTGCGGGAAGTTCGGGACTAGACGCGCGCATTAGATCTGCGAGCGAGTGGCGGCCGATCATGTGGCGGTGCAGACAGATCTCATGATCTGATTTATGACCTTGTTGATGCGTAGGTTTTAGTAGTCGGCTATGCCTTCGTACTTACCGTGACGGTTTTATTATGACACAGGTGGGACACGGTGTTCATGTGTATTCCTTGGTGCTTTTATATCATAGGCAGTGAGGAAGGTATTCCACGGGCATGATTGATGTTGTGGGCGTGAGACCCATAGTTATATTTGAGTGATGACTTTGAGGGCGTGAGTCCATGACTTGACATGACTGCTTATTTATTGTGAACTGTAGTTTGGTTATCATATATGTCTCCTGCTTTATATAGACTACTATGATTTCATTCTGATATTTTGATTTCACATACTTGGTACGGTTATCGACCTCCTTCGGAGGATGCGTTCATCTGCAGCGGTAGAGTACACGATGTTGATCCTCGCTCATAGGGTCACAGTTCAGCGGTTGGGAAGCTCTGTTTCTCCGGAGGCTTATCTTGGGTATAGTCCCCTATCGTTGTAGGTATTTACATTCAGGGGTATGGCGGGGCCCTGTCCCGCCATTGTTGTTATCATTCTTAGAGGTTTGTAGTACTGTTGTGGGCAGAGTTGTAAATGGGATGTAACTGTTCGGATTTAAGTTTTTATATATATGCCGAAAGGCAACTTTTCTCAGATAACTGTTTCACACTTCATGTTATTTCATGTCTTGTTTTATATTCCGCTGATTACTCTGATGTATGTCTACTTAGGTGCCCGGGGTAAGGCACCAGTCACGGGCCCGGGTTCGGGTCGTGATACTTATACGATGTGGGATTCCGGAGCCTGCGACCAGGAGGCGGGTTAGATTCCCGGATTGTTTTTATTTCTCCATGGACATGCTTATACGATGTGGGATTCCGGGGCATGCGACTATGTTGGATATTGTTATTCCATGGACTAGCCCTCCATGAGGTTTAGTGACGCAGGATGGTCTGGTAGTTAGCTTTCGTACTTGCCCCGGTCGATGGTCGCGCGAGATAGTGCAGTAGTTGGCTTTCGTACTTGCCCCCGTCAGTTCTATGGCACAGTTTGGTACGGTAGACTCTGGTATATATCTTTCGCACTTGCCCCGGTCATATCTCGTGACGACAGGATGGATCTGGTAGTTGGCTTTCGTACTTGCCCCGGTCAGTTTTATGATGCAGGCTGGATCTGGTGGTTCGTTTTCCTACTTGGCCCGTACAGTTTGTAATGACACAGGTGGGACTTGGTGTTCATGTATACTTATTGGTGTTATGTTATATCATGGACTGCCGACAGTGAGGAAGGGATTCCACGGGCATGATTGATATTATGGCCGTGAGACCCATGGTTATATGTGAGTAATGACTTGAGGGCATGCGTCCCTGACTTGACATGACTGCTTATATATTGTGTATTGTAGTTTGGCTATCATACATATCTCCAGTTTTATATAGACTGTTATGATTTCATTACAGTATTTTCAGTTTCACATACTTGGTACATCTTTCGTATTGACCTCCTTCGGGGGCTGCATTCATGCCGCAGGTTTAGGTACACAGTTCGGTGATCTGCAAGTGTAGGACCCTTGCTCAGAGTTTTTGGATAGCTCCATCTGTTCAGGAGTTTATCATTTTGGTATAAATCCTTCATACAGGCTTTGTAAAATTATGGGTATGGCGGGTCCTTGTCCCGTCATAGTTCAGTAAAACTCTTAGAGGTCTGTATTCATATGTGGGATTGGACTCATGTACAGTGTAGTGCCTTTTTATTATGTATATTATATGGCAGCCTTGACGGCTCTGCCTTTGCATGTTTATTAGTTTTTTAAAAAAATGAGGTGTTATTTAGTTCCGCGGTTTACTTGTGTCAGTTAGGTAGAAGGGTGCCCAGGTAGGGCACGATCCACGCTTGAGGTTGGGTCGTGACAGAGTGGTATCAGAGAAGTCAGTCCTCGGAATGTCTACTGTCTAGTAGAGTCTTGATTATCGGTGTGTTGCGCGCCACACCCATAAACAGGAGGCTACAGGACATTTAGGAGTTGGTTTCTATTCTTCTCACTCTGAGATCGTGCCATAGAGCTGTGTTATTAATATAATCCCTCTCTGACATATTTTTGTGTTACATCTATGCCTCGAGGAGAACAGCGATGCTTGAAGGGCAAAAGCGATGCTTGAGCTACGGTCAGACTCAGAGAGTTGATAGGGCTCTTTCCCAGGGTATACCGGATGTTGTGTCGCAGTCGGCGAGTTCTTTTGCGCCAGGTTTTGAGGCCCCAGCACCAGAGCCTCCAGTTTCTCAGTTAGGGGAAGACTATAGGGTCATAAGGGAAGCAGTTATGTTATTGACCAAGATAGCGGTGCTACAGTTTCATTAGCAGGAGGTTATTTGGCCAGTACAGATAGGTGTACAGAGGGTAGAGGGCCAACGTGGAGATCAGCGTAAGAGGGCTAGACCGGTTGGTTATCCCAGTGAGTTTTTGGACGAGCAGCCTCAGCAGCGAGTGAGATATTCATCCCAACCTACCCAGGACATACCCCCGCAGCTCACAGGTGGGAGATTTGACCCCACAAGGTATTTAGGAGCCGGTCCGAGCTTCAGGGTTTGATATTCTCAGAGGAGCAGAGGATTTTATCAGTCGAGGCCACTTATTCCTCAGTGTTTCCGATGTAGTAAGAGTCATATGGGGAAATGTCATTATGGCACAGGTGTCTGTTTTTATTGTGGCCGTCCGGGCCATATACTGAGGGTATGTCCTTTTAGAAAGAGCACTGGTGAGGTGGCTCGACTGTAGGTGGTTGGTTCATTTTCCTCTACGGTATCGCCCCGAGCGGTGTTCAGATGTCAACCAGCTGTGGTAGAGGTCAGGGTGGAGTTTATAGTTCTGGCGGTCCTTCGAACCGCATAGATGATGTGGCTACTGGGCAGGATCAAGAGGCAACATTGCATGGGGTTACAAGTATATTTCGATTCTTTTGAGGCATACATGCATTGATAGATTCAGATTTCGCCCTAGCGTATATATTTCCCTTTGTTACTAGTAGTTGTAAATTGATAGCACCACCTGAAGTAGGGATACTTTGATTAGTAAAGGGAAAAGTGAAGAATGTTGACAAGAATGATAAAGTGAACTGAGACTATAGTTGTGTAGGGTTAATTACCCCATAACAGTGTAAAGACCGATAGTGGAGGATGTACAGTAGAAATACTTCGGCCTAGGTGACGAACCTCTAGTGAATGGGAGGATAGGGCAAGAAGTACCTTGAGATAGGAGAGGAATTTATTTCAGACTAAGAATGAGAAGTTAAGTGTGACGATGGGTCGGGTTGTGGACCCATTTCGGGTCAACCGGTAGTATGGAATGAGGTGATGTCAGTTGGAAATGGCCCCGCTATGTGATAGGGTCACGAGGATGCGAAGCCCAAGTCTATTTAATCGTTGTACGAGTTCGTGGACGCGCTCCACCGGAACCAGGTCGTGAGGGCCGAGAAGGGCCTTAACGGAAATGCAAGTAGCATAATGGCCAAGTTTGGATAGTAACTCCAAGGATTGGAGAACAGAAACAATATTTGAAATTTTGTGTATGTACTAAAATAAGCTTGGAAGTACGAGAAAGTATGACAAGTAAGATGTAACGCCCCGAACCCGGGCCCGTTACTGGTGCCTTACCCCGGGCACCCTAGTGATACAACATCAGAGAAAACCAGCGGAAAATAAAACACGAGTCATGAAACAAGAGATATAATAAATAAACCGGCCAACCAGCAGTTGCCTTGGTATATACATAAAAACCGAGCAGTTATCCTTTTTACAAACCACCTTGCGATTACTCTGCACCTCTAAGATTTACAACAACTATGACGGCGGGGCTCGCCATACCACGAATGTACAAGAACCTACAACTCGTGGAAACATACCAAAGATAAGCCTCCACGGAGCGGAGCTTTCCAACACGCTGAAATGAGATCCTAAGAGGGGATCCACGGCCGATGTACCTCTACTGCGGCATGAACGCAGCCCCGAAGGAGTCAAGATCAGTAGTACCAAGTATGTGAATCAGTAAATCAGTAAATGAAATCATACTAGTCTATATAAAGCGTGATACATGTATGATAACCAAACTACGATTCACAACATAAGCGATCATGTCTAGTCGTGACTCACGCCTCAAGTCATCACTCAAATATAACTATGGGTCTCACGCCCACATCAATCGTGTTCGCATTATGGCGCATGCCCGAATTCGCATCGGTGTAGACATGTCCATGATGCAACAATAATACCAATGCCCGTGGCCACATTCCCGGAATTCTACCTCGGTGTAGACACGCCCATGTGACATTAATAACAATATCTTTGGGTGATCAACCTGCCGCACGGCCACATGCCCCGAGTCTGCATCGGTGTGAACCGTCCATGTTACGTAATAACCATATATCGGGTAATCAACCCGACCGCGTGGCCGCATGCCGGAATCTGCGACGGTGTAGACATGTCCATGTGACATCAACAACAAGACGGTAATCAAAATGGAAACATACGTGGAATTCTCCATCACGCCAAAGACGCGTCAAGTAAGTTCTCGACAAGTCGAGGCCTCTATCGAGAGACGGTAACGTAAATACCATACTTGCACAACAAAGGCTATCATCAAGCATAGGCAAGTTTCACAACAACAAGCATAGGCAAGTTTCACAACAAGCAAGGCAAGTTTCACACAACTCAAAGTACTTTCACATAAGTCACACAATACCCGTAGTATAAAAATCGTGACTATCTTTTTAAGTAAACAAGACACTTCCCTTTTGTAAAATCAAGTAACAACATTATTTTCCAAGCGTTCAAGTTTGCCTAATTTCAAATGCTCAAGTCACTTATTTTGGAAAGGTTTCATAACTCATAGTTTTAATCTCTTTTAAAACAATTGAGTAACATATGTCATATATGTGAGTAGTTTATTCTTGTTTATAACGATCTTATTACAATGACCATGATCTAGAAAATGTAATATCATTTTGTCTCATCTTAGCTTCATGCAGATGGAGGTTTCTACGGTTTTAATACAACATCGTTATTCAATACATTTTCCTTTATTAACGCCGCGGTGGTGCATCGATACACATTCGATTCCCAAATCAAGAAAACATTATCCCTTTAAAACCAAGTACTCATTACTCACGAATGAGGTTTCACAAACATCCACATTAAAACAAATAAGTTAAGTCTCTTATCTTATAAGATCAAGTCTCTTAACTTCTAATATCAAGAAACCATTTTCACTACATAAGGTCGTTATAACTAACTTCCCATAAAGCTATTATAACACCCTATGTTTTAAACCAACCAACTCATTTAGCACGTACGCGTCTACCGTACTACATAGTTTACAAAACATCATGCTCAAGGATAGGAAGAGGTTCACATACCTCGCGACGAGTATCGACAATAAGCAAAATGCTCCAAGTACTACAACCTTTGCCCTTTCCACTCCTCAAGTAGAATACGCTACTCATAGTACTTTCACCTAAAAAGGTCACAAACGTCTATTAACTTCAAAACACAAGGTTCCATTTCTACGAGAAAATTCGCAAAGACACCTCACACAACAGCGTAAATCTCCTCCTCTATCGGTAGGCTACCAAGCCAACCGAGGGGTTTTACGTCTAACGGGCGTGTACCATTCTACTACACAACAATGCTACACAAGTCTCATCAGAATACGTCCCATGTAATTACGATTCGATTCTCTTCTTTAAATTCAGCTTAAGTCAAACGACATTGCGCGCAATAATGTTCATTCATATATAGTATACCTCAACTATATATTCCTACTACATGTAATCTCCAATTACAATAAGGGACAAGAATATTTACCTCGACAAGCCCAAAATTATCCAAGTTATATTGTCGATCCCGAGCAAGGTTTAGCTCCTACTCGCGCTCCAATCCGCTCCAAACAACCCAGAAGTTCTAACCAACTTCTACTCAAATACTTCAACCGACTATGAAGATTTCCTTAGGGTTTCGGTTTGAGACTAAAAGGACAAAAGGTAGTATTTCCAGGGCTCTACGATAGAGGTAACTTTGGAATACAACAAGGTAAAGGCTAAGGTATTTTGGGCATTATAACAATACTCGGAGTATTTCTACCAAGAGGGGGTGTATTATACGAAACAACTAGGCTAGGGGTACCCGGCTAGCACCACAAAGGGGAGGGGAACTCTCGGCCAGGCCACAGGAGGAGGGAGGGGAGGCTTAGGACGAGAGCTACTAGAGGAGGGGAGGGATTTCAAGACTTAGACAAAGTGAGGAGTGAATGAATAAGTCTTCACAAGGAGGGTATTTATAGCAAAACCAAAGGCCAACCAACGGCCAAGATCAAGCCATGTGCAAGGCAAGTGTAAGGCCAAGATCAAGCCAAGTGCACCCTAGCCCCTACTCCTTAAAACCCTCACAAATATCTACACAAATATCTAGCACAACTTGCCCCTCCAAATCGGCCAAGTGCCGCCCCACTTGTTTCCATTGTGAGGGTGACACATGTCACCCTCCCGTTGGTCCAAAATGTTTCGTCTCTCGGAAAAATCCGCAAAAATAAGAAAAGACATAGCGGAATTTTCCCCATGAAGTTATGTAAAACGTTTCGTCAAAAAACGACTCTAACCGGGTGTTGTGCACAAATGTCATTTCGGCCAAGCCACCTAGGCGGGGGTGACACGTGTCACCCTCCTATTGGCCCTCATAAAACGTCTTCCGAAAAATATCCACAATGGCCAAAATCTCGAAAACAAAGTGGGCCCCACAAAACCGTAAATTTCTCCCGTGGGCCCCACGTGACCATTTCCGAAAATAAAATTCCATAATTCTAATATAATCTACGAAGCCCAAATTCCTAATCTGGGAACCCAATTCCCATCAACGAACATTTTTCTTTACAAAAACCGGAAACTTTTTCCGTGGAAAAATCACCTCTTTCTTCCTTTCCAATTTTTTTTGTCGTGCTCGCACGCACGCCCTCGCATACATACCACGAGAATACGGGTATAACATTCTCCCTTCCTTAGAAACATTCGTCGAATGTTCCTTCTCAAGACGGATATCGATGAAGTTCCTCTAACAAGTTGTCAACGCCACGGCAGCGCGAAATAACACACGTTCTCTTCCTTCCTTACTCGTGCCGGTCTTCTCGAACACTTGAACTCTCGAAGACGCACCAAACTTGGTCATTACTTCGTTCCCAAAAATCTCCGAGTCACTACCTCCAAACTTGGTCATCTTACTAACCTCAAACTTCCTTAAGGCCATTCGGCCTTTACGAACCGCTCACGGTCGAACGCGTCCACGAACTCATACGATGATCATACAAACTTGGGCCTAGCATCCTCGTGACCCTACCACTGGCGGGACCACCCGTAACTGACCCACCTTAATCCGGCACGGGTTGACCGTATCACGTCCTCAACCCGACCACAATCGCGTCAAGCCCTCGTTCCCGACGGAACAATCCTGCTAAATCACATCATGAAAGCTACCACTTCCATCTCACACTACCTATGGACTTATCACACAAATAAAACCCACGTATACCACGCACTCTGATAAAGGTCAAACATAAAACGAATCTTTTACTCAAGACGACCTTACCTCTAAGGTCTCAATCGTGACAGTCTAGGGTTCACACTTACCATGCCCCCATACTTACCCTTCTACAATAACCAGGTGTCTAAATCACATTTAGCACAAAGCTATCCGAACATAACACTAAAACACATCAGTATACAAAACTCTAGAGGGTTAAGGATATACCTGTCTCT
Organism: Przewalskia tangutica; assembly: GCA_029844215.1. Taxonomy (NCBI): domain Eukaryota; kingdom Viridiplantae; phylum Streptophyta; class Magnoliopsida; order Solanales; family Solanaceae; genus Przewalskia; species Przewalskia tangutica. The sequence continues at coordinate 13,437,477 of CM056733.1, read as the reverse complement.
TCCGCTTCCTAATCACAGTCCTGCCCTGCAGGGCGCATAGCTAGTGAAGGTGATGAACCAGCCACTGATCCTGAAGGCTGAGTCGTAGCATCCGTGCTACCCTTGGTCGGACAGTTCCTCGCAAAATGGCCCTGCTGGCCGCAAAAATAACAAGCTCCCTTGGCACCACGACACTCCCCGAAATGCGGTCTACCACATCGGCCACACCGAGGTAGGGGTGACCGCATCTGGCCAACACCCTTACTTCCCTGGAAACCTGAACCCTTGGAGCCCTGACCTGCTCCTGAAGACGGAGGACCACTCTGTACTGGCGGGGGTACAAAACTAGTCTGCTGCTGAGGCGGTCCGCCTCGAAAGTCGCCAAAAGACCCTGATGTCCTGGCCCTCTTCTGCTGATCCAGGTCATTCCGTCGACCTCTCCGTACCTCACATCCTAGTGCATGAGCCTGCATGCGGGCAATGTCCATGCCCGGCTGAAGAGCTACACCCGAACAAGCCTCTGTCAAGTAATCATCTAATCCGGTGACGTAGCGGTGCACTCTATCCTCCATAGTTGCCACTAAAGCGGGGACATACCGAGCCAACGAGTCAAACTCCGTTGTACTCTCGGCTGTACGCCTCTGTCTCAAAGATCATAAATCTGTCGGCCCGTGCCCTCCTCATCTGCGGAGGCAAGAAGTGAGTGAGGAATGCCTCTGAGAACTCGTCCCATACTGCTGGAAGCGCATGCTCTCCCCGGGACAACTCCCATGAATCAAACCAGTCGACTGCGGTATCACGCAGCCGATGCGAACCTAAAACCACCGACTCGGTCTCCGAAGCCTTGATCACTCTCATGACCAGAATCGCCGGATGAACTCCTGCGGATCATCCTCGTGCCTCGACCCATAAAACTCGGCGGGCTACAACTCGAAAGTCCGTAGCCTCAAACTATTCGCTCGGGGTGAACCATCTGGTGCTCTGGAATCGAAGGCTGCTGCGTCGGCCTATCCTCATATCTGCCACGACCACGACCCGAATGGGCCATCTCTTGTAACCATCTCCTCCTGCCCCGGTGTGGGGTGGAGGCTCAGTGCGTGGTCTCAGCAGCCACCGCCGCGGCTCTAAACTCGCTGGGTGGCGGCGTCACAAAACCCCGCCGTCAAGCACAACCTCAGTCTTGTCGGGCTGCGCGCTCGTACTCCTCAGTATCTCACTAGCGCACCCTCGGCCGCCTTGCCCTTCGGGCTCTGGTTGCCTTGCGGAGGCATGGTAAAAACGAGATACGTCGAGAGGGTCCAACTTACAACAGGCACGATCTCGGAATGAGAAGAATGGAAACCAATCCTAAATGTCCTATAGCCTCACGATTATAGATGTGGTGCACAACACACGATAATCAAGACTCTACTAGACAGTGCGTCAGACACTTTCCGATGACTAATCGCTCGATACCACTTTGTAACGCCCGAACGGGCCGCATCGTGCCTTACCGGGCACCCTAGTGATACAACATCGAGAAAACCAGCGGAAAAATAAAACACGAGTCATGAAACAAGAGATATAATAAATAAACCGCCAACCAAAACGATTTGCCTCAAGATATACATAAAAACGAACAGCTTATCCTTTTACAAACCCCGCCACAACAATTACTGCACCTCTAAGATTTACAACAACTATGACGGACGGGGCCGCCATACCACGAATGTACAGAACCTACAACTCGGGAAACATACCAAAGATAAGCCTCCGGAAGCGGAGCTTTCCAACACGTGAAATGAGATCCTAAGCGGGGATCCACGGCCGATGTACCTCTACTGCGGCATGAACGCAGCCCAGAAGAGGTCGACAACAGTACCAAGTATGTGGCGTAAAATCAGTAAATGAAATCATACTAGTCTATATAAAGCGGGAGACATGTATGATAACCAAACTCTGATTCACAACATAAGCGATCATGTCGATCGAGGGACTCACGCCTCAAGTCATCACTCAAATATAACTATGGGTCTCACGCCCACAACATCAATCGTGTTCGCATTATGGCGCATGCCGGAATTGCGCATCGGTGTAGACATGTCCATGATGCAACAATAATACCAATGCCCATGGCCACATGCCGGAATTCTACCTCGGTGTAGACACGCCCATGTGACATTAATAACAATATCTTGGGTGATCAACCTGCGCGCCACACATGCCCCGGTCTGCGACGGTGTAGACACGCCCATGTTACAAGAATAACCATATATCGGGTAATCAACCCGACCGCGTGGCGCGATGCCGAATCTGCGACGGTGTAGACATGTCCATGTGACATCAACAACAAGACAGTAATCAAAATGGAAACATACCCGTGGAATTCTCCATCACTGCCAGCACGTCCAAGTAAGTTCTCAACAAGTCGACCGGCCCTCTATCGAGAGACGCGGTAACACAGAAATACCATACTTGCACAACAAAGGCTATCATCACAAGCATAGGCAAGTTTCACAACAACAAGCATAGGCAAGTTTCACAACAACAAGCATAGGCAAGTTTCACACAACTCAAAGTACTTTCACATAAGTCACACAATACCCGTAGTATAAAAATCGTGACTATCTTTTTAAGTAAACAAGACACTTCCCCTTTTGTAAAATCAAGTAACAACATTATTTTCCAAACGTTCAAGTTTGCCTAATTTCAAATGCTCAAGTCACTTATTTTGGAAAGGTTTCATAACTCATAGTTTTAATCTCTTTTAAAACAATTGAGTAACATATGTCATATATGTGAGTAGTTTATTCTTGTTTATAACGATCTTATTACAGCAGCCATGATCTAGAAAATGTAATATCATTTTGTCTCATCTTAGCTTCTATGCAGATGGAGGTTTCTACTGGTTTTAATACAACACATCGTTATTCAATACATTTTCCTTTATTAACGCTGCAGTGGTCTGTCGATACGTTACGATTCCCGAAATCAGTAAAACATTATCCCTTTAAAAACCAAGTACTCATTACTCACGAATGAGGTTTCACACAAACATCCACATTAAAACAAATAAGTTAAGTCTCTTATCTTATAAGATCAAGTCTCTTAACTTCTAATATCAGTAAACCATTTTCACCTACATAAGGTCGTTATAACTAACTTCCCATAAAGCTATTATAACACCCTATGTTTTAAACCAACCAACTCATTTAGCACATGTACGTCTACCGTACTACATAGTTTACAAAACATCATGCTCGAAGGATAGGAAGAGGTTCACATACCTCGCGGCGAGTATCGACAATAAGCAAAATGCTCCAAGTACTACAACGCACTAGCCCTTTCCACTCCTCAAGTAGAATACGCTACTCATAGTACTTTCACCTAAAAAGGTCACAAACGTCTATTAACTTCAAAACACAAGGTTCCATTTCTCTCAGAAAATTCGCACCTCCACATGACAGCGTAAATCTCTCCTCTCTATCGAGTAGGCTACCAAGCCAACCAGGGGGTTTACATCTAACCGGGCGTGTACCATTCTACTACACAACAATGCTACACAAGTCTCATGTCTGATACACCCTATGTAATTACTGATTCGATTCTCTTCTTTAAATTCAGGCTTAAGTCAAACGACATTGCCGCAATAATGTTCGATTCTATATATAGTATACCTCAACTATATATTCCTACTACATGTAATCTCCAATTACAATAAGGGACAAGAATATTTACCTCGACAAGCCCAAAATTATCCAAGTTATATTGTCGATCCCGAGCAAGGTTTAGCTCCTACTCGTGCGCTCCATCCGCTCCAAACAACCCCAGAAGTTCTAACCAACTTCTACTCAAATACTTCACCGACTATGAAGATTTCCTTAGGGTTTCGGTTTGAGACTAAAAGGACAAAAGGTAGTATTTTCGGGCTCTACGTATAGAGGTAACTTTGGAATACAACAAGGTAAAGGCTAAGGTATTTTGGGCATTATAACAATACTCGGAGAGTATTTCTACCAAGAGGGTGTATTATACGAAACAACTAGGCTAGGGGTACCATGGCTAGCACCACAAAGGGGAGGAACCCTTCTCGCCAAAGGCCACAAGGAGGAGGGAGGAGAGGCTTAGGATGAGAGCTACTAGAGGGAGGGGAGGGATTTCAAGACTTAGACAAAGTGAGGTGAATGAATAAGTCTTCAAGGAGAGGGTATTTATAGCAAAACCAAAGGCCAACCAATGGCCAAGATCAAGCCATGAGCAAGGCAAGTGTAAGGCCAAGATCAAGCCAAGTGCACCCTAGTCCCTACTCCTTAAAACCCTCACAAATATCTACACAAATATCTACCACAACTTGCCTCTCCAATCGGCCAAGGCCGCCCCACTTGCTTCCATTGTGAGGGTGACACATGTCACCCTCCCGTTGGTCCAAAATGTTTCGTCTCTCGGAAAAATCCGCAAAAATAAGAAAAGACATAGCCGGAATTTTCCCCTCGCAAGTTATGTAAAACGTTTCGTCAAAAAACGACTCTAACCGGGTGTTGTGCACAAATGTCATTTCGGCCAAGCCACCTAGGCGGGGGTGACACGTGTCACCCTCCTATTGGCCCTCATAAAACGTCTTCCGAAAAATATCCACAATGGCCAAAATCTCGAAAACAAAGTGGGCCCCACAAAACCGTAAATTTCTCCCGTGGGCCCCACGTGACCATTTCCGAAAATAAAATTCCATAATTCTAATATAATCTAAGAAGCCCAAATTCCAAATCTGGGAACCCAATTCCCATCAACGAACATTTTTCTTTACAAAAACCGGAAACTTTTTCCGTGGAAAAATCACCTCTTTCTTCCTTTCCAATTTTTTTGTCGTGCTCTCGTACGTACGTCCTCGCATACATACCCTGAGAATACGGGGTATAACATAAAAGGAAGGAACAGGGGTTAAAAGAACTATAGTGATTATAGTTATGAGTATTGTAGGTGGGTAAAGAGAATCCTTTTTAGGCCATGAGTGGAGGCTAATTGTGATGATACACACTCCTTAGGTTCAGTAACATTGTCCATAGGTGATCATGATTGAGATGCTACTAGTATTAGAGTTTACACCGGTTGGTAAACTAAGCTAGGCAGATTATAGGATCCTGTCCCAACTAGTATTGTGACTAAGTGAGACAGAGAAAGGAAGTAGCACGGGGGAACACATCAGTTAGCTGAGTGGGAGTCCGACTGAAGGGTTCAGATAGTGTTAGTCCCATGACTTAGAATACGACAGAGTCATCCTTTTTTACGGAAAAAAAGAAAGGAACCTCTAAGGATCCCGTTTTTTATAAGACTGTAACCTTCGAGTTTTGTGAGAAGGGACCGCGGATGGAAGGTCCATTGATATGTTTACGTATGTTATATGACGCCACGCTGGCATCGCTGGTCTCATGAGTATTGATTGTTAGGCATAGTAAAGAGACTATGCCGGAGTTTGTATAGCTTGACAACCGACTAAGAACATTCGGGGACGAATGTTTCTAAGGGGAGAAGAATGTTACACCCCGTAATTCCAGGACATGTATAAGAGAATGGACGCGAGAACACCAGACTTGAAAAATTGATACGAAAGAAAGAATTGTTTTTCCGAAGGAAAAATCTTCCGAACGCCGGAAAGGAAAAATGTTCGTTGATGAGAATTAGATTCTCAAAATGCATTATTTGAAGTGTATGGAATTTATTAACATTGTGGAAATTTATTTTAAGGATTTGGTCACGTAGGGCCCACCCGAGAAATTTTACGTTTTGTGGGGCCCACGAGGGTTACGAAATTTTATGAACGAATGGGAGGGTGACATGTGTCACGCCCCCCCCCCCCCCCCACACACACACACATGTTCTTGGACGAAATGAACAAGGGTAAAATGGTCAAATGACCAAGGAGTTGATCAAGTCTTGACAAGCTTGAGATTATTGACTTAGTCAACTTGCCACTTGACTAGATATTAAATATTCTTTATCCTAGCCACACAAATGTTGTAATCTTGACCCTCCATTGTTTTATATATACTACACTAGTATCAAGACAAGCTCCCAACACTTAGAAAAATTTCACACATTCTTGTTCTTGAAAGTGAGCTCTCGGGTTTGTCACATTTCCCACACAAAAAAAATTATTTTGTGGTTTATTATTCACAAGACATTAACCCAAGGTTCCTAGGGGTATTGTAAGGATATCTCAATAGAAATATCTCGGAAAAACGACGTTTTTACGTTAGTCGCAAGGCGAAAACCTAAGTCGTTTTCATAGTTTTGATTGGAAATGAAAGAGAAGTTGTTTGTGAACTTCTAAAGGCTTCAAATAGCGGATTGGAGCGTGAAGGAAAGGAGCTAAGAATTGCAAAGGAGCGACTTTGAATCTTGGAATTTTATAAGGGCTTATTAAGGTAACAATCTTGTCGTTAAGTGATTAAAGATTTCTTATTGTTGTAGTTATGGATATAAACAAGCATGAGATGTATATATTGAAGTTTGATAAGTGTTATGGATATTGGAACCACTAATCCGAAACTAGCATGATTAGCCTTTGAGATTACAATTCAATTTGGTTATTAGTTTAGTCGTCGCATGTTATATAAAGAAGGAATTATAGTTGTTAAAGTTGTTTACGACTATATAACATGTTAGACTTAGCAACTTGGACTGAAAAAGAATTGGAAAGGACTTTGTGTTGTTGTACATGTTAGCCGAGAATGGCTTTGGATATTGAACTACTTGGTATTAATTGTGGGGCAGAATTTTACACATATTGTAAGACGTGTAATCCCCTTTGATTGGTTGATGTATTGAGCCTTAAATGTGGCATGTTGGTTATTGATTTTCGGGCCTTGAAAAAGGTGGAAAAGTACGTAGAAACAAAGTGTTACACCCCGTAATTACAGGACATGTCTTATGAACGTAAGTAAGAACTCACAAATGTTAAGGATTTGAGACTTGTAAAAATTTATCGGAAATTATGAAATTGTCGGAAAACGTAGTGTCGTGTCAAATGGGAGGGCGACACGTGTCACCCCTTAGCCATGCTCGACGAAATGGCATGGCCAATACTGGCCATTAACCATAAGTCTTCTAAGGCTAAAGTCTTGCAACTTGTAGCATGAGAACATTGACTAAGTCAAAGGTCCCACCTTTGTCTTGATATTTAGCAAGACTACATCCAAACCAACCATTTGTTTGTATCCTAACCCTCCAAGGTGCTACATATATTACTACTAGTAGAGGGAGAGCTTAACACTTAGAATAATTTACAAAAATCAAGAACATACGCTAGGTGCTCTCGGGTGCCTTACAAAAAAAAAAGAGAAAATCTTTGTTTGTGATCCATTTAGCTCCCCACTTTAAACCAAGGTTCTTATGTGTATTGTAAGCAAGTCTCAATAGAAACATCTTGGAAAAAGATAGTTTTCTGTTAGTCGCAGTAAAACCTAATGGTCTTTCTAGGTTTTGTTTGAGATTTGAAGAATAATTGTTGGTGTTGTTCTAAGGGTCTCAACAAGAGGATCAAGTATCTTGGAGAGGTTCTAAACTACTAAGGAGCGACTTCGATCGAGTTGGTTTCATATTCGTGAAGGTATAATCTTGTCTTTAAAGGTGTTACAAGATTACATTTTTATATTGTTGTTGATAGCTTTGTATGTCATGAGCATGAAGTTGTTATATTGAGGTTATAAGGATTATGGATTGATTATAGCCTTGGAAATCCGAAATGTAATGTAAGCCATGACTAAGTTGAATTACAATTTAATCGTTGTTAGAATCGTCGCATGTCATCGACTTAAAGATTATGTTTGTTATAATCAAATGCGACTTGATATCAAGTTATGCTACAAATTTGGATTGAAATGGAAATTGGACAAGAGTTGGTATTGTTGAACTCAAGGTAGCCGATTGTGGACTTGTAGTCGTATTAGTTTAGTTATTCATTTGTATTGACTACCTTCATATAATTGTGAGCCAATCAATGCTTTAGTTATTCATTTGTATTGGACTACCTTCTATATAATTGTGAGCCAATTGGGGTTGTTTAGTTATTCATTTGTATTGGATTACCTTCTATAAATTGTGAGCCAATTGGGGTTGTTTGGTTATTGAATTTCGGCCTTGAAAAAGGTGGCAAAGTAAGTAAAAACAAAGGAGGTGTTGTCCGATTTTCCGTAGAATATAGAGACTTAACACTTATGATATTCTACGATTGAAGTAAGGCCTTAATAGACGTATTGTGAATATTATAGGTTGTTATACTACGGGCGGGACTTTGTACTTGGCAAGTGGTTTGACCCGACAAGGTATGTAGAACGTTTCCTATCTTTGAGCATGACTAGTTTCACGTATATAGTACGGTAGACGTACAAGACTTTGACATACTTTACTTGTTTTACGAAATTCCAAGTCGGGTGAGTTAGGAGATTTAACTCACTTCTTTGAGAATATTAAAGATGTCTTAAGTCTTGTTAAAGATAAGGGACTTGAAGAATTTTAAAGTATGTAATACTTGTGTCGTTTTAAAAACGTATAAGTCCCTTGGATAGGAAATTGTACATGACTAAGGTATAAAGTGAATATAACGACTTTATGGGGAGTCGGTTATATTGACTTTATGGAAAGATAAATGACTTGATTTAATGGAAGGCAATTCGATTTTAAGGCATCATTTGCCTAAGATTTTATAAGACACGAGTCACTTGATTTAGAAGCCATATTTTATTTCTAAAAGTATTGTGACTTGTCTCGAAAAGAAATTGTCACCTGATACTACGGCTATTAGTATCTTGGAAGTTTTATAATGAAATGAGTCATTTTAAAAGCATAGAAGTACGTAGTACTTTGGGTTAAATTCCCGGATTTTTATAAAAGACATGATAGTGCCTTAGGTAAACTAAAATGAGAGTGTATATGAACAAGAATAGTAAGAAGTTAGGGGATTTCTTAACTTGCTTATATATTGCATGATAAGCCGATAGAGCTTATGTTATGTGTGATAGCCGGATTTGGGCTAATGATATATTATTCGTCATGGTCATTCCGATTGTGGCATTGTATATTTCCGTGGATTTGCTAACCACGATGCGAGGAATACCTCACGTGAGTCCGTAAGGGCTTATGCGGGTGAAATAGTCCCACGCGGCTGTCCACTATGCGAGGAATACCTCACGCGAGTCCGTAAGTGGCTTATGCGGGTGAAATAGTCCCATGCGAGGAATACCTCACGCAGTCCACCGACCTACGCGTGAAATAGTCCTGCGAGTAGGATTCCAATCCTATTTTTCGTTGTAAGTATACACCTATTGTTACTCTCATTGTTAGTAAGGCCTTTGGTAATCGTAATTTTGTTATCATACATGTCTCCTAGTCTGTTAAACTTATGTTGTAATTACGATTTTCCGCTTTACATACTTGGTACATATCAGGTACCGACCCTTCTCGGGCCGCGTTCATGCCGCAGAAAGGGTAAGGTGCGTGGCGATCCACATTCTGTGATCACTTATCTGGACGTCTAAGCTCCATTCTCGGAGGCTTGTCTTTCTTTTAGTACCTTGTCCCGATGTTGTAGATTATGTACATTCGTGGTATGGCGGCCCCGCCCGCCACTTGATTGTTATCCCTGCAGGTCCGTATTCACATATGTGGTTGGGCTATAAGAACCGAGTTGTAAAGTTGTACTTTTGACCTTGTTTATATTATGGGCGCCTTATCGCCAGCCCGGTTGTATATTATTTTACACACGTGTTTATGTTGTGTTTGTTCCGCCGCTATTCTCTCGACGTATACCGAACGGGTGCCCGTGTAGGCACGGTCGCGCCCGGGTCGGTCGTGACAAAAGTGGTATCGAGCGATTAGTCCTCGGAAAGTGTCTACAGCATCGCGTGTCTAGTAGAGTCTTGATTATCGGTGTGTTGTGCACCACATCTATAATCGTGAGGCTACAGGACATTTAGGATTGGTTTCATTCTTCTCTCTCGAGATCGCAAGAGAGTGTCTTATTAGGTTGAATCCTCTCCGACCTCTTCTTATGAAACAGCTATGCCTCCACGAAAGCTACCAGGCCCGAAGGCAAGGCAAACAGCAGAGGCGCTAGCGGTACTCAGAGGTTACACTGCTCAGCACGCACTATTCCCGAGGTAAGAGGCTGGTCGGCGAGTTCACCACGTCTGCAGCTTTAGAGAGCCGAGAGCGCAAGAGCTCCAGAGGTTCCGCACGAGCCTCCGCCCACACCATTTCCGAGCATAGAGACTACGGGAACAGATTCGATTGTTGACCAAGATAGTAGTCGGCAAATACGTGAGCAGCAAACCACCCTAGAGCCGATTTGCCATGGATTAGGGATTTTCTCGGGATGTCATCCACCGAAGTTTTATGGTTCGAGGTCGATGAGGATCCGCAGGAGTTCGCTCGACCTACATGACCATGTACGCCTTAGGGCTTCAGAGACAGAGTGCATTACACTAGCCTCTTACCGTTGCGCGATATTGCGTTGAACCGGTTTGAGTCGTGGTTGCTTTCGAGAGGTGATGATGCTCTTCCAAATGTTTGGGAGGAGTTTACAGAGGCCTTTATGAATCACTTTTACCTCCCGAGATGAGAGAGCCCTGTAGACAGATTTTTGACCTTGCAGAATCGGAGTAATCGTTAGTGAGTACACTGAGTTTGACTCTTTGGCCAGGCATGCTCATACTATTGTAGCTAGCATGGCGGATAGAGTTCATCGTTATATGATGGGGCTAGACCGTCATATGATTACAAAGATGTTTGGGGTGGCTCTTCACCTGGTATGGACATTGCTAGATGCAGCCTATGCTCGTGGGATGAGGATAGAGAAAGGAGGACCAGATTGACGCAGCCACCAAGAGGCTGTGACATCGTGGTCTCGTGGCGCTTCGAGGCGACAGCCTCACCACAGATCGGGTCCACTTTCTAGCCAAAGACAGAGTGCTCGCCACGGCTTACGCGGGAGGTCCGATCGCCAGGTCATCAAGAGCAGTCGTGGCTCGTGTCTTCGGATTTCGTGAGGCAGAGATTCTCGCCGATCGAGACCACCCACACCTCGGTGTGCTAGATGCGGTAGATCTCACCCAGCGAGTGTCGTGTTCTCGCGAGGTTGTTACTCTTGCACCGGGCCACTTCAAGAGAGATTGTGCTCAGAGGCAAGATGGGTGGTACAAAGACACCGACGGGATCGATTCTTTGGGTCTTCTTCTCCTTCAGGGTTATGCGCCCGAGGCGGTGGTACTCACGACGGCAGCCGCGCAGAGGTCGTGGTGGTGGTTCGATTCTAGCGTCCCCGTAACCGCATAAATTCTCTAGCCACCGCCAGATCGTGAGGCTTCCTCGACGTCCGCTGTACATTACCGATTTCAGTCGTGATGTTTATGCATTGATAGATCCGTTCCACCTTGTCCTATGTGTCCCTCTTATGCGGGTAGAATCGGGATAGAGCCGGTGTCGATAGAGCCGTTTGATGTAGCTACGCCAGTGGGTGATTCGGTGTTAGCTGAGCGGGTGTATATAGGTTGTCCGGTATTTATTTACATCGCCGCACTTGCAGACTTGATAGAGCCGAGATGATGATTTTGATGTCATTATGGGTATGGATGGTTGGCTTCTTGTTATGCCAACGACCGTAGGACAGTTGGTTCGGTTCCGCTTCTGGCGAGCTAGTTATCGAGTGGAGGGGCAACACAGCATCGCCGAGAGGTAGGTTTATTTCTTACCTCAAGGCTATGAAGATGGTGCAGAAGGGGTACATCTATCATCTGGTTCGGGTATTCGATACAGAGGATGAGGTTCCGATTCTTGATCGATGCCGATGGTTACGAGTTTCGGATGTGTTCCCGCATGATCTTAGGCATCCTCACGAGAGGAGATTGAGTTTTGTATTGACACGTTGCGGACACTCGACCTATTTCCATTCCGCCATACAGACGGCACTCGCCGAGTTGAGGAGTGAAGGACCACCAAAGATTTCCGGAAAAGGCTTTATCAGCCTAGTGTATCTCCCCGGGAGCGCCGGTATTGTTTGTAAAGAAGAAGGATGGGGCCGCGTATGTGTGTTGACTACAGCGGTGAATAAGGTAACCATTAAGAATAGGTACCCTCCCCGTGATTGATGATTTGTTTGACGATGCAGGTGCGAGGTGTTTCTCGAAGATAGACTGCGGTCCGTTATCATCGTTCGAGTTCGAGAGGAGATATCCCAAAGATCGCATTCAGACCCGTATGGGCACTATGAGTTGAGGTTATGTCTTCGGTTTGACCAACGCCCGGCGGTATTTATGGATTTGATGAACCGTGTTCAAGTCATTCTTGGATACATTTGTGATTGTATTCATTGATGACATCCTCGTTTATTCGCGACAGAGCGAGCACGCAGATCACTTGAGGACGTGATTGGGATTCTCGGGCCGGCAGCTATTCGCCAAGTTCTCCAAGTGTGAGTTTTGGTTGGCCTCGATGGCATTCCCGGGGCATATTATCGGGTGATGGTGTTCGCGTGGATACGCAAAGATCGAGCGCAAGTCTTGGCGAGACCTACTACTCCGACCGAGGTGCGCAGCTTTCTTAGACCGCGAGTTATTATCGCAGTTTGGAGCGCTTGTTTCGATTTTAGCACCGCTGACTAGGCTAACTCGTAAGGCGCAAGTTCCGGTGGATGAGGCTTGCGAGAAGGGTTTCTAGTTCTTGAAGGAAAGGTTGACTACAACTCCGTTCTTACTCTTAGGAGGTTAGATGGGTACGTGATCTATTGTGATGCCTCGCATCGGGCTAGGGTGCGTATTGATGCAGCACGGCAAGGTTATAGTCTATGCTTCCCAGATTCTAAGCATGAGAGAATTACCCTACCCATGACTTAGAGTTGGCGCAGATTATACATGCCTTGAAGATTTGGAGACATTATTTGTACGGGTTCATGGATATTTATACACCACAAGAGCCTCCAAAGATATCTTCAGCAGAGGAGCTGAACTTGAGGCAGGCGGTGGTTAGAATTGCCGAAAGATTATGATGTTGATATTCTATACCATCGGGAAGGCCAACGTAGTTGCCGATGCCTTGAGTCGTAGGTCGATGGGAGCCTATCGAGGTACGGCCGCAGAGGCAGATACGGTCCGTCGATCCACCGATTAGCGAGCCTTGGGGTTCGATTGATCGATGCCGACGATATAGCGAGTACGGGTTCGTGAGGTTGTCGAGTCTTCCATCGTTGATGAGGTGAAGAGACGGCGCTTGAGGACCCATGTTGGTACGGTATCGACGCAGCCGGGAGGAGAAGAGTCTATTCGAGGTAGCTCACGATGGTGCCGAGATTTGAGGCGGCCAGTGTTCCCGATGTGGCGTGACTCGACGGCCAGATCTCGGGAGGCACGGTGCTCGTTATTCTATTCATCCGGTCGACCAAGATGTACCATGACCTCGATGTTTGTATTGGTGGGATGGCACGGAAGGGCGTGGCGTTTTGTCGCCTGAAAGTGTCCTAATTGCCGCAGTTAAGATCGAGCACCGTGAGGCCCGGTGATTATTGCCTATCGAGAGTCCGACTTGGAAGTGGGAGCTGATCAACATGGACTTTGTTACAGGATTACCTCGTACTCAGAGGAAGTGCGACTCCATTTGGGTTATTGTTGACAGTCGACGAAATCAGCCCATTTCCTTCGATCAGACGACGTTTACCGAGGACTATGCCGATTGTACATCGTGAGATTGTGAGGCTGCACGGTGTCCCAAATGTCGATTATTTCGATAGGAGCCCGCTTTACGCTAACTTCTGAGGTCTTTCCGAATGGTTTGGGACACAGTGAGTCTCAAGACAAAGATTTCATCCTCGGATCGACGGCAGCAGAGCGTACTATCCGCAACACTCGAGGATATGTCGCGAGCTGCGTGATTGATTTGATGGTAGGGAGGATCATTTGCCTCTTGGAGTTTGCTTATAATAACAGCTACCATTCCAGTTTACGGGCGCCATACGAGGCTTTATATGGGCGAAATGTAGATCGCCGATTGGTTGGTTCGACGGGCGAAGGTACGATTAGTTGGCTCGACTTAGTTCACAGCCGTGGATAAGGTGAAGCTTATCCGGAGAGATCGCAGCGGCCGTAGTCGGCAAGTCATACGCGACAATCGCGACGGCATTTGGAGTTTCGTGTAGACGATTGGGTCTTGAAGGTGTCACCCACGGCGGTGTGATGAGATTCTGAAGAAGGGGAAACTCACCCAAGGTACATCGTCCCTACCAGATCGTTTCGTCGGCGGCAAGGTTGCCTACGAGTTGGATCCGCCATCGAGTTAGAGGCGGTACATCCGGTCTTCCATGTCTCTATTGCATGGAGCAGATCTGTCACGACCGATTCCGCCCGTGGATCGTGCCTTACCCCGCACCCTAGTGATACAACATCGAGTAATCGTGAACATAAACGATACAAGACATATTATGAAATATGAAACAATAACTGAGAAAAACTTGCCTTTCGGCATATATATAAATGACAACTTTTCAACATGAACGCTTTAATCCTTTTACAAACCCCGCCACAACAAGATTACTGCACCTCTAAGAATGATATGACAACAATGGCGGACAGGCCCCGCCAAACCCCGAATGCAAACACTTACTACGACAGGACTATACCACGATAAGCCTCCGAGAAACGGAGCTTCCCAAACGCTGAAATCTGGACTCGAGAGCTAGGATCAACGATCGGTGTACCTCAACTGCGGCATGAACGCACTTCGGGCGAGGTCAAGACAACAAAACCGAGTATGTGAAACTAAAAATATCAGAATGAAATCATAACGATCTATAAAGCAGAGACATGTATGATAAGCAAACTACGCTCACAACAAATAAGCGATCATGTCAAGTCGTGACTCACGCCTCAAAGTTATCACAATAAAACCGTGACGGCAAGTACGAAGGCATAGCCGACTACTAAGACCCACGCATCAAAATACCATGTTCGTATCCCGAGGTCTTTCTAGACCGCACCACGATCGGCCGCCACTCGCCGCAATATCAATGTGGTTCATCCTCGAACTCTCGCAGCTCGCATAGGTCACACACGGACCCGCATGAGGTATTCCTCGAATCATGGTCCTGCATCACCGAGGTATACCCCGCATCGGGCGGCTAACCTCGGTATCCGCCAGGCTCCCGCAACCCGCATAGTCTCAAAAGACCGCATAGTCTCAACAGACCGCATAGGAATCCCCGCATCAGGCTAAACACCGGAATGATCAATCACGAGCTACCGCGACTCGCATAGTCACGAGGACCGCATAGCCGTGAAAGACCGCATCGGGTGGCAAGCCCTGTATAATAAGTCAAAGGGTATGTGATACAATAATAGTACAACGCTTAACGCTTAACAACGTAAGCACAACAAGAATGACCTTACATCACGATCACACAAGATACTAACACACGTAGCATCCTAACATTTTCACTTATCACATCAACAAGAAAGTATTTACAAGGCTATCTCAAACCAACACAATCAAGTTATTCACACAAGGTACTTTAAGCTAACAAGTTCGTATTTCCCTAAAGTACTTCATACATTAAATCTTTTAAAAGATCCGTTGCTTTCACATAAGTCACCCAATACGTAGTATAAAATAGAGTGATTGTCTTTTTAAATAAACCAAAACACTTACCTTTGTAAAATCAAGTAACAACATTATTTTCCAAACGTCCAAGTTTGCCTAATTTCAAATGTTCACGTTTCTTATTTTAGAAAGGTTTCGTAGTTCATAGTCTTATTCAATTAAGAATATAATTCTCTTTTAAACAATCTGAGAAACATAAGTCTTATATGTGAGTAGGATATTCTTGTTTATAACAATCTTATTACAGCAGCCGTGATCTAGGAAATATCATTTTGTCTCATCTTAGCTTCTATGCGGATGGAAGTTTCTACTGGTTTTAATAATACTTAATTAGTCAAAAAAATTCCTTTCATTAACGCTGCAGTTGGTTTGTCGATACACATTCGATTTCCAAATCAAGAAACATTCTTAAGCCGTTATACCTAACTTCACATAAAGCTAGTATTACTCTTAAGTTTTTCAAAACCAAGTATTACTTCTTCTTTAAAAATGATTCAAATATCTTTTGAAATACTTCAAGGTCTTTATTAACACATAACAAGCGCTTATAGTTCAAATCGATTACCTTTTAAAGACCACAAGTATTTTCTTACCAACATAAAGCTGTTATAACCAACTTCCCATAAAGTCGTTATAACACTTTATGTTTTAAATCAATCAAATACGTTTAGCACATGTACGTCTAACGTACTACATAGTTCACACACATCATGCTAGAAGAGATAGGAAGAGGTTCACATACCTCGCGACGAGTATCGACTAATAGCAAAACGCTCCAAGTACTTCCAACTGTCGGCTACTCCTTAAGCCAAGTAGAACGCGCCACACGTAGTACTTCAACCTATAAGGCCACAAGGCGCTTATTAACATCAAGATCTTATCGTAGAACATTCTACGTAAAATTCTAAGAAGATTCCCCGCAACAAACAGAAATCTCCTCCTCTAACTGGCCGGCTACGAAGCCAACCGTGGGGTTATACATCTAACCCGAACGTACAATTCTACTCCACAAGATTACTACACAAGTCTATCTGAATACGATTCGATTCTTGAGCTTAAGTCAAAAGACATTGCCAACTAACCACGTTGATTCAGTATATAGTATACTTCAACTATATATTCTAACAACATGTAATTTCCAATTACAATAGGACAAGATATTTACCTCGATAAGCCCATAATTATCCGAGTTTAATGTCGATCTTAGCAAAGTTTCGCTCTACTCCGGTGCTCCAACCCGCTCCAAACAACCCTTAGAAGTTCTAACCAACTTCTACATAGTACTCCAACTAACTATGGAGGTTTTCCTTAGGGTTTCGGTTTTGTGGCTAAAGGAAGTATAATCGTATTTTACGGGCTTTTGTATAAATGTAACCTGGGAATACTACAAGGTATTTGGGCCAAGGTATTTGGACATTATAACAATACTAGAGAGTATTTCTATACCACAACAAGGGTATTATACGAAAACAACTAGGCTAGTGGGTACCCTACCGCCAAGGCACCACAAAGGGAGGAGGCTCTCGCCACAAGGACACTCAAAGGGGAGGGGTGTTGGACGAACACAACACAAGAGGAGGAGGGATTTTAGGCTTGAAGGTTTCATTTGTGGATGAAGAGTTCATCAACATAAGGGTATTTATAGCAAAACCAAAGGCCAACCAACGGCGAAGATCTAGCCAAGTGCAAGGCAAGTGTAAGGCCAATATCAAGCCAAGTGCACCCTAACCCCTACTCCACAAAACATGGCACAAAACAAGCCACAAAACAAGGCCAAAACAATGCACAAAACCATGAACCAAACGGCCAAGTCCAAGCAACCTCTTTATCGTCAACGAGGGTGACAAGGTCACCTCCCGCTGGTCCAAAATGTTTCGCCTCTCGGAAAAATCCGCAAAAATTAAAAATGACATAGCGGAAATTCCCTACGAAAGTCGTGGAAAACGTTTCACTAAAAACGACTCTAATCGGGTGTCAGGTACAAAAATAATTCGCCAAGCCTATTCTCAAGTTCGAATTTCCTACGCACGCCCTGCGCACATACTGGAAATACGGTATAACATTCTCCTCCTTAGAAACATTCGTCCCGAATGTTCCTTCTAAGTCTCAAACAAACGTGCGCCAAGATAGTCTTCACTACTATACTTACGAATCAATCTCGCCACACCGCCACGTAAACAACTTGCTCAAAAATGCTTACATCCAAGTCCACGAGGAAACACCTCTAATCATCACCACAAAACACTTCACCGGGTCTAAAATATACTTCCTTCGACCTTCTCTTTACAAAAGAAATGATCACATCTATGCTCGCCATACATGCTCGCTTCTCTCTTTACTCGTCGTAGATACCGCTTTGTCACTTTGCACGAGGCATTAACCTTCTCAGCGACCCAACAAATGGTACCACTTTTGTCACTTTGTCGCGAGCCTTGCCCGACGACTAACAAATGGTACCGGCCGCCATGATCCACGAGGATGTCGTGACACGAACTCTTACCACATTCCGACATCGCTTGGTTTCAAAACTCGGGTTACTATCTCTAACGTGGTCATCATTAATCGGGAACACTGATGGCTCTCCGATACTTTCCCGAATATAACAATACGAAAGACCGACGTATCGCCTCCTAAGTCGGACGGCAAATGCTAACATATAGGCAACCCGCCTATCCTTCACATGAACTCAAAAAGCCCAAAGTAACTCGCTAAGTTTCTCTGCTTTCCAAAACTCGTCACACCCTAACCGGGTGGTACTTTCAAGACCGACCGTCAACTGAACTCTGCGTCGTTGCCGATTATCCGCACGATTCCTCCGAGCCGCCGTAACTTCTTCTAGACAAGCTTCACTATCCATAGTCTGCCGAACAAGCTGAACTAATCGTCAACCTTGCCAACATCGAACCAATCGGCCAAGAACTTTACACTTCCGCCTACAAGGCTTCAAAAGGTGACATCCGAACACCGAAATGGTAGCTTAAACACTACCTCCACAGGAGACAACAATCCCTACAACTATCCTCAAATCCAAACATCGCCCGAGGCGAATGCGATTCGAGACTCACCCGAAGTTCTTAACACATGCTTGGTAAAACTTCCAGGAGCAAAATAGTCAGAACTGGCTCCACTGTCACATAAGGTGAAGGTAGGCACCGCGCAGCCTTACAACCTTTCGATAACTCAACACACGAGTAAACGGCCCCGACCGAAGAACACGATGGGCTGCCCATCGCCCGACCATCGGTCGAACGCATCCACGAACTCAGACACGTTAACTAAACTTGGGCCTAACACCTCACAACCCTAACACAAGGCGGACCACCAAAACCTGACCCCACCGCCATACATGCCGCGGTTGACCCACAATCGTGGCCTCAACCCGACCCAAGAACGCCGCACAATACTAGCTCCCCGATCCGAACAATCTCACCAATCACGTTTGAAAACCTAGCGTCTTCTTAGCTCAACTACCCCCTTTCATTTCACACTACTTAGGACCTATCCCAAACATAGCTCACGTGCACTATGCACTCCGATAAGGATCAACATAACACAACACCTTTACTCGAGATGGCCTTACCTCTAAGGTCTCTACGTATAAAACTCTAAGGCTCACACCTTCTATCCCCAAATCTTACTTGGTTAACTAACCAAGATTTCTAATCACAATATTAACATACCGCTATCAAAACATAGCACTTATGATATACCCTTCTTATCACACATACCGAACTCTAGGGTTAGAGATATATCTATATCTCGCTTCACTCCCTTAGTCGTTCTAATCAAACCCGCCTGTAGGCGATAAATGAGGGAGATGACACACTACCCACCGATCACGGCTAAGTCCTCCTACAAGGACACTTTTCGACACTGCACACGACGGTCATAGTACAACAAGTACCAACAAAAACGACATTCTCGACGACGTCACATCGTGAACGGAAGTCACGGAGTTCGACCAACTCTGCATACCCCGAACGTCACGAACTCCGTGAAGACCACTCTGACCGGGCGAGGTGCATAATCTAATTCGCTGTGAGGCGATCGCCTCGAAAGTTACCAAAGGACCCCGCCGCTCGCCCTCTTCTCGCCCTTGTTAACCCGTCGATCTCTATGCTTTACCGATGTATAAGCCCGCATACGTGCCATGCTCGCTTCAATCGAAGAACTTACTCTTGCACAACCTTCCGTTGATATTCATCAAGACTCGCGATACATCGGTATACTCTCGTAGCCAAATCCATAGCTAGTAATAGGTCGCTTTGCAATCCATATTCTCTGCTCTCGTCGTGGAACCGGGCGTTCAAATATCATGGCCGCAGAGGAATCGCCGCCGTGCTAAACTTTCTCGGGCTAGTGACGTCGCAGAAATCCTCGAATGAAGCATTACCTAGGTAATGATTGGGCCTGCGCCCACGCATTCTCTCGAACTCTACTCGCAGCCTCCGGCCGCCTTGCCTCCCCGGCGGGTTTGCCCTACGCGAGGCATAACGATAAGGAAAGAAATACGTCGAGGTCTAACTTACAACATGCCTCTAAGGCACGATCTCGAGTGAGAAGAATAGAAACCAATCCTAAATATCCTATAGCCTCACGATTATTGATGTGCACAACACACCGATAATCAAGACTTCATCGATACGGTCAGAGACACTTTCCGAGGATTAATCGCTCGATACCACTTTTGTCACGACCCGATTCCGCCCGTGGATCGTGCCTTACCGGGCACCCTAGTGATACAACATCGAGTAATCACGAACATAAACGATACAAGACATATTATGAAATATGAAACAATAACTGAGAAAACTTGCCTTTCTAAGATATATATAAATGACAACTTTTTCAACATGAGCAGCTTTAATCCTTTTTACAAACCCCGCCACAACAAGATTACTGCACTTCTAAGAATGATAAGACAACAATGGCGGGACCGGGCCACGCCAAACCCCTGAATGAAAATACTTACTACGACAGTGGACTATAACACTGATAATCCTCCGGAGAAACGGAGCTTCCCAAACGTCAAATCGTGACCACGAGCTAGGATCAACGACTGGTGTACCTCAACCTGCGGCATGAACGCAGCCCCCCGAAGGAGGTCAGTACAACAGGTACCGAGTATGTGAAACTAAAAAATACTGTAAATGAAATCATAACAGTCTATAAAGCAGGAGACATGTATGATAAACAAACTACAGTTCACAACAAATAGCGATATGTCAAGTCGTGACTCACGCCCTCAAAGTTATCACAATAAAACCGTACGGGGCAAGTACGAAGGCATAGCCGACTACTAAGACCCACAGTACCAAAATACCACAAGCTGTATCCCGAGGTCTTTCTAGACCGCACCACATGATCGAAGCTGGCCACTCGCCCGCAATATCAATGTGCGTGTCTATCCCTGGAACTCTCGCAGCTCCGCATAGGTCACACACGGACCCGCATGAGGTATTCCTCGAATCATGGTCCCAGACCGCCTGAGGTATACCCCGCATCGAAGGCAGCTAACCCTCGGTATCCGCCTAGGCTCCCGCAACCCGCATAGTCTCAAAAGACCGCATAGTCTCAACAGACCGCATAGGGAATCCCCCGCATCAGGCTAAACACCCGGAATGATCAATCCTGGAGCTACCGCACTCCGCATAGTCACGAGGACCGCATAGGCCGTAAAGACCCGCATCAAGGGTGGCAAGCCCTCGGTATAATAAGTCAAAGGGGTATGTGATACAATAATAGTACAACGGGCTTAACGTTTAACAACGTAAGCACAACAAGAATGACCCCCTTACATCACGATCACACAAGATACTAACACACGTAGCATCCTAACATTTTCACTTATCACATCAACAAGAAAGTATTTACAAGGCTATCTCAAACCAACACAATCAAGTTATTCACACAAGGTACTTTAAGCTAACAAGTTCGTATCTTCCCTAAAGTACTTCATACATTAAATCTTTTAAAAGATCCGCTTTCACATAAGTCACCCAATACCGTAGTATAAAATAGAGTGATCGTTTTTTAAATAAACTAAAACACTTACCTTTGTAAAATCAAGTAACAACATTATTTTCCAAACGCCCAAGTTTGCCTAATTTCAAATGTTCACGTTTCTTATTTTAGAAAGGTTTCAGAGTTCATAGTCTTATTCAATTAAGAATATAATTCTCTTTTAAACAATGAGAAACATAAGTCTTATATGTGAGTAGGATATTCTTGTTTATAACAATCTTATTACAAAGAAGTGATCTAGGAAATATCATTTTGTCTCATCTTAGCTTCTATGCATGGAAGTTTCTCGGTTTTAATAATACTTAATTAGTCAAAAATTCCTTTCATTAACGCCGCAGTTGGTTTGTCGATACACATTCGATTCCGAAATCAAGAAACATTCTTAAGCCGTTATACCTAACTTCTCATAAAGCTAGTATAACTCTTAAGTTTTTCAAAACCAAGTATTACTTCTTCTTTCAAAATGATTCAAAATCTTTTGAAATACTTCAAGTTCTTTATTAACACATAACAAGCCAGTTATAGTTCAAATCAGTTACCTTTTAAAGACCACAAGTATTTTCTTACCAACATAAAGCTGTTATAACCAACTTCCCATAAAGTCGTTATAACACTTTATATTTTAAATCAATCAAATACGTTTAGCACATGTACGTCTAACGTACTACATAGTTCACACACATCATGCTAGAAGAGATAGGAAGAGGTTCACATACCTCGCGACGAGTATCGACTAATAGCAAACGCCCAAGTACTTCCAACCGTCGGCTACTCCTGCCAAGCCAAGTAACGCGCCACACGTAGTACTTCAACCTATAAGGCCACAAGGCGCTTTATTAACATCAAGATCTTATCGTAGAACATTCTACGTAAAATTCGCAAGACCTTCCCCGCAACAAACGTAAATCTCCTCTCTAGCGGCGGCTACCAAGCCAACCAGTGGGGTTATACATCTAACCCGAACGTACAATTCTACTCCACAAGATTACTACACAAGTCTCTTATGTCTGAATACGATTCAGTTCTTGAGCTTAAGTCAAAAGACATTGCCAACTAACCACGCTTCTCAGTATATAGTATACTTCAACTATATATTCTAACAACATGTAATTTCCAATTACAATAGAGGACAAGATATTTACCTCGATAAGCCCATAATTATCCGAGTTTAATGTCGATCCTTAGCAAAGTTTCGCTCCTACTCCGGTGCTCCAACCCGCTCCAAACAACCCTTAGAAGTTCTAACCAACTTCTACATAGTACTCCAACTAACTATGGAGGTTTTCCTGTGGTTTCGGTTTTGTGGCTAAAGGAAGTATAATCGTATTTTACGGGCTTTTGTATAAGTGTAACCTTGGGAATACTACAAGGTATTTGGGCCAAGGTATTTGGACATTATAACAATACTAGGAGAGTATTTCTATACCACAACAAGTGGTATGATACGAAAACAACTAGGCTAGTGGGGGTACCCACGCCAAGGCACCACAAAGGAGGGGAGGCTCGGCCACAAGGCCACTCAAAGGGAGGGGTGTTGACGAACACAACACAAGAGGAGGGAGGATTTTAGGCTTGAAGGTTTCATTTGTGGATGAAGAGTTCATCAACATAAGGGGGGTATTTATAGCAAAACCAAAGGCCAACCAATGGCCAAGATCTAGCCAAGTGCAAGGCAAGTGTAAGGCCAAGATCAAGCCAAGTGCACCCTAACCCCTACTCCACAAAACATGGCACAAAACAAGCCACAAAACAAGGCCAAAACAAGGCACAAAACCATGAACCAATCGGCCAAGGCCAAGCCTCCTCTTTATCAGTCGATGAGGGTGACAAGTGTCACCCTCCCTTTGGTCCAAAAATGTTTCGTCTCTCGTAAAAATCCGCAAAAAATTAAAAATGACATAGCCGGAAATTCCCCTACGAAAGCTGTGAAAACGTTTCGCCGAAAAACGACTCTAATCGGGTGTTGTGTACAAAAAATAATTCGGCCAAGCCTATTCTCAAGTTCGAATTTCACGACGCCATCGCGTACATACTGCGGAAATACGGTATAACAAAGATCGGTGATCCAAATGAGAGTTTTCCTACCCGGAGGTCCAGTGACATAGGGGTTATCGTATGAGGAGAGTCCCATAGCGATACTCGATCGCTGTGTCGCGATCATGACCAAGGATATAGCTTCCACAAAATCTCGCGAGGAATGATAGCGAGAGAGATGACTTGGGAGGCGGAGGAAGACATGTTGAGGAAGTATCCTCACTTATTTCCTATACCTTCAGGTAATTCAGCTTCCCTTACTTGTCAAGTTTTAAATTGAAGTATCCCTTTGCTTAAATGCTATTATGTGGCCATGTGTGGCATTTTTGGTATGTCGGTTGTGAAAGGAAACTATGTCGCTAATTAAGTTTGACTCCGAAAGAACATTCGGGGACGAATGTTTCTAAGGGGGGAAGAATGTTACACCCCGTAATTACAGGACATGTCTTAAGAACGTAAGTAAGAACTCACAAATGTTAAGGATTTGAGACTTGTAAAAATTTATCGGAAATTATGAAATTGTCGGAAACGTAGTGTCGTGGTCGAATGGGAGGCGACACATGTCACCCTCCTTAGCCATGCCTTGACGAAATGGCATGGCCAATATGGTCATTGACCATAAGTCTTCTAAGGCTAAAGTCTTGCAACTTGTAGCATGAGAACATTGACTAAGTCAAAGGTCCCACCTTTGTCTTGATATTTAGCAAGACTACATCCAAACCAACCATTTGTTTGTATCCTAACCCTCCAAGGTGCTACATATATTACTACTAGTAGAGGGAGAGCTTAACACTTAGAATAATTTACACAAAAATTGAAGAACATAGGCTATGTGCTCTCGGGTTCCTTACAAAAAAAAAGAGAAAATCTTTGTTTGTGATCCATTTAGCTCCCCACTTTAAACCAAGGTTCTTATGTGTATTGTAAGCAAGTCTCAATAGAAACATCTTGGAAAAAGATAGTTTTTGGGTTAGTCGCAAGCGAAAACCTAATGGTCTTTCTAGGTTTTGTTTGGAGATTTGAAGAATAATTGTTGGTGTTGTTCTAAGGGTCTCAACAAGCGGATTGAAGTGTCTTGGAGAGGTTCTAAACTACTAAGGAGCGACTTCGGATTGGAGTTGGTTTCATATTCGTGAAGGTATAATCTTGTCTTTTAAAGGTGTTACAAGATTACATTTTTATATTGTTGTTGATAGCTTTGTATGTTGCGAGCATGAAGTTGTTATATTGAGGTTATAAGGATTATGGATTGATTATAGACTTGGAAATCCGAAATGTAATGTAAGCCATGACTAAGTTGAATTACAATTTAATCGTTGTTAGAATCGTCGCATGTCATCGACTTAAAGATTATGTTTGTTATAATCAAATGCGACTTGATATCAAGTTATGCTACAAATTTGGATTGAAATGGAAATTGGACAAGATTTGGTATTGTTGAACTCAAGGTAGCCGATTGTGGACTTGTAGTCGTATTAGTTTAGTTATTCATTTGTATTGGACTACCTTCTATATAATTGTGAGCCAATTGAGGCTGTTTAGTTATTCATTTGTATTGGACTACCTTCTATATAATTGTGAGCCAATTGGGGCTGTTTAGTTATTCATTTGTATTGGATTACCTTCTATAAATTGTGAGCCAATTGGGGCTGTTTGGTTATTGTATTTCGGCCTTGAAAAAGGTGGCAAAGTAAGTAAAAACAAAGGAGGTGCTGTCCGATTTTCCGTAGAATATAGAGACTTAACACTTATGATATTCTACGATTGAAGTAAGGCCTTAATAGACGTATTGTGAATATTATAGGTTGTTATACTACGGGCGGGACTTTGTACTTGGCAAGTGGTTTGACCCGACAAGGTATGTAGAACTTTTCCTATCTTTGAGCATGACTAGTTTCACGTATATAGTACGGTAGACGTACAAGACTTTGACATACTTTACTTGTTTTACGAAATGCCAAGTCGGGTGAGTTAGGAGATTTAACTCACTTCTTTGAGAATATTAAAGATGTCTTAAGTCTTGTTAAAGATAAGGGACTTGAAGAATTTTAAAGTATGTAATACTTGTGTCGTTTTAAAAACGTATAAGTCCCTTGGATAGGAAATTGTACATGACTAAGGTATAAAGTGAATATAACGACTTTATGGGGAGTCGGTTATATTGACTTTATGGAAAGATAAATGACTTGATTTAATGGAAGGCAATTCGATTTTAAGGCATCATTTGCCTAAGGTTTTATAAGACACGAGTCACTTGATTTAGAAGCCATATTTTATTTCTAAAAGTATTGTGACTTGTCTCGAAAAGAAATTGTCACCTGATACTACGGCTATTAGTATCTTGAAAGTTTTATAATGAAATGAGTCATTTTAAAAGCATAGAAGTACGTAGTACTTTGGGTTAAATTCCCGGATTTTTATAAAAGACATGATAGTGCCTTAGGTAAACTAAAATGAGAGTGTATATGAACAAGAATAGTAAGAAGCTAAGGATTTCTTAACTTGCTTATATATTGCATGATAAGTCGATAGAGCTTATGTTATGTGTGATAGCGATTTGGGCTAATGATATATTATTCGTCATGGGTCATTCCGGATTGTGGCATTGTATATTTCCGTGGATTTGCTAACCACGATGCGAGGAATACCTCACGCGAGTCCGTAAGGGCTTACGCGGTGAAATAGTCCCACGCGGGCGTCCAAATTTATGCGAGGAATACCTACGCGAGTCCGTAAGGGCTTATGCGGGTGAAATAGTCCCACGCGAGGAATACCTCACGCAGTCCACCGGACCTACGCGGTGAAATAGTCCCGAGTAGGATTCCAATCCTATTTTTCGTTGTAAGTATACACCTATTGTTACTCTCATATTTAGTAAGGCACCGTATGTAATCGTAATTTTGTTATCATACATGTCTCGGCTTCGTTAAACTTATGTTGTAATTACGATTTTCCGCTTTACATACTTGGTACATATCAGTAATCGACCCCTTCCTGGGCCGCTCACGCCGCAGAGTGGTAAGCGGTGGCGATCCACATTCTTAGATCACTTATCGGACGTCTAAGCTCCATTCTCGGAGGCTTGTCTTTCTTTTAGTACACCTTGTCCCCGATGTTGTAGATTATGTACATTCGTGGTATGGCGGGGCCCGTCCCGCCACGATTGTTATCCCAGAGGTCTGTATTCACATATGTGGTTGGCTATAAGAACCGAGTCAGAAAGTTGTACTTTTGACCTTGTTTATATTATGGAAGGCGGCTTTATCGGCTAGCCTGGGTTGTATATTATTTTACACATGTGTTTATGTTGTGTTTGTTCATTGCTATTCTCTCGACGATACGAACGGGTGCCTGTAGGGCACCGCGCCCGGGTCGGTTCGTGACACAAAGGAAGTGCTGCCCAATTTTCTGTAGAATAAGAGACCGTATACTTAGTATCATTCTACGTTAGAAACTAGAAGTTGATAGTCGTGTTATGGCCATTATAGGTTGACAATTCTACGTGCAGCGTATTCGACTTAGCTTGTGGATTAAGCCGAAAAGGTATGTGAACCATCTCCTCTTCTTCTAGCATGATTCCTTATGATAAAGAAAGTAAATCCTACTCCTTAAATGATTCATTCCTTGATTGTACTTGGATTGCCTAATATAGAAGTTGTTCTATATACTTCCTTGATTGTACTTGGATTGCCTAATATAGAAGTTGTTCTATATACTTCCTTGATTGAGAACCTTTTCTTCTATATGAATCGATATTATTCCATTCCAAATCCTTCCCGATACCTCCCAAGGAAAATCTCAAATTTGTACTTTGGATGTTTAAATTGGAAGTTGTTATAATCCATTCCTTGATGAAATTCGGATTTTCAAAAGTGAAAGTGTTTTACTTGAAGTACTTAGAGTCTTAAAAAGGAAGTGGTTCCTAATCTTTTGGATAGTTCCTTAGTTCCAAAACCTAAAGGTTGTTATAACGGCTTTAGGGGAGTCAAATGAGTGATTTACTTAATTGATTTAAAAGAGGAGAAATGACATGATTTAAAGAGAAGTAACTTGTTTTAAAGGGTGAGTTACTTGAGATTTAAAAGTAGAAGCAACTTGATTTCTAAAGTTAAGAGACTTGAAGTGTTTTGAAAGTTATGTAACTTGATTTCTAAAATTAAGAGACTTGAAGTATTTTGAAAGTTATATAACTTGATTTGAAAGTATATGATACTTGGTTTTAAAAGTATAAGTCTTTTGGTTATAAAAAGAATGAGTTTGTCTAAAACCATAAAGAGTTATAACGACTTTATGGGAAGTTAGTTATAACTGCTTTATGGAGGGTTAAGAGAGTTGTCTATTTTGATTGATAGGCATGAGTTTCCTAGGTTGTGAAATTAGAAGTTACTTGGTTTCAAAGTCTTGAAATAAATTCCTAAAGGCGTAGTAACTTAATTTTAAAAAAAAAATAGACATGCCTTGATACTACGGGTGTTAGTATCTTGGAGTTTTATATAAAAAGGAGTCTTTTAAAAAATGGAAGTATGTAGTACTTAGGGTTGAAATCCCGGATTTTTATGTGAAACGAAAGTGCCTTGAGTTTATAAAATGAAATTCATTTTTGTATGATAATGAAAGTCTAAAGATTTTATGAACTTGCCTATGCTTGCTTGTGATAACCTTGGAGTGCAAGTATTATATGTTTACGCTGACTTCACCGGTTGGAGTGGTCACTGTCTTGTGGTGAGTTTACTTGGACGTACCGATAGTGATGGGGGATTCCACGGGTATGCTTCCATTGTGATTGATCCTTGGACATGCTTATACGATGTAGGATTCCGGGGCATGCGACCAGGATGCGGGTTAGATTCCCGGATTGTTTTTATTACACCTTGGACATTCTTATACGATGTGGGATTCCGGAGCATGCGACTAGGAGGCGGGTTAGATTCCCGAATTGTTTTTATTTCTCCATGGACATGCTTGTACGATGTGGGATTCCGGGGCATGCGACTATGTTGGATATTGTTATTCCATGGACTAGCCCTCCATGAGGTTTAGTGACGTAAGATGGTCTGGTAGTTAGCCAGATTTGCTTGCCGCTGGTCGACGCAGAGATGGTCCGTAGTTGGCTTTCGACTTGCCCCCGCCGCCTATGGCACGCTTTAGTACGGTAGACTCGTAGATAGCTTTCGACTTGCCGGCCATACCTCGTGACGACAGTCGGATCCGTAGTTGGCTTTACTTGCCGGCCAATACGACGCAGTTGATCCGTAGTTGGCTTTCGTACTTGCCTCGGTCAGTTTTATGATGCAGGTTGGATCTGGTGGTTCGTTTTCCTACTTGGCCCGTACAGTTTGTTATGACACAGGTGGGACTTGGTGTTCATGTATACTTATTGCTCCAAGCCTACTTTATCAGTCCCCCCGTAAACGGGTAAAATAGCTTCTCATAAGCTCTCAATCGGGTTGTCTTGGTCACAACAACCATACTTACTCCATACGGATCTCATCCGTACAATTCCCTTAAGCACACCACGTAGCTTAATTTACTAACATAGTCTTCCATTAAGTCCCTTAACATGATTTCTTAAGAGTTCATTACCCAATCAGACAGCTCATCATCTCCCAATTATCTCAAATAATACGTAAGACCTTGGCGAGAATTCATTAACTGTTTCATACATTCCCGGTATCTATTTAGTCCTTACCAATATCCTGGTAATCTAAAATCATTCTAAGCAGCACATATATGACCCTCCTACACAAACCCGTATAGTTGTATGGCATAATACCAACTATACTACAATTATTACCAACCTGGATACGCAATCCACATAATCCTTCCTGGGTCACTGTCGCCTTTCTCATAACTGCAATCAACATAACTCGTTAGGGAGAGACTACCCTACAAACACAGCTCTATCGCACGATCTCATAGTGAGAAGAATGGAAACCAATCCTAAATGTCCTGCAGCCTCCTGGTTATAGATGTGGTGCACAACACACCGATAACCAAGACTCTACTAGACACAGTATGTAGATACTTTTCGAGGACTAACTGCTCTGATACCACTTTTATCACGACCCGACCCCGGGCCCGCGACTGGTGCCCTACCTGGGCACCCTTACAGGTAACCATCAGAGAAAGTCAGCGGAACATACATAAAGCACACAACTTAAAACAGTAAGAAGTAAACAATAGGCTAGCCGATAAGGCTGCCTTCCTGGTTATAGATGTGCATAAATAGTCAAAAGCAGTTACATCTTTTTTCTTTACAAACCGACCCACATACATGACTACAGACCTCTAAGAATTTTTACATAACAACTGTGATGGGACAGGGCCCCGCCATACCCCTGAATGTACAACAACCGACAATACCAGGGATCTGAACCAAAGATGAGCCTCCGGAGTAATGGAGCTTCTCAACAGCTGAACAGTGATCCTAAGAGGGAGGATCAGCAAGCTATGTACCTCAACCTGCGGCATGAACGCAGCCCCCCGAAGGAGGTCAGTACAACAGGTACCAAGTATATGAAACTGAAAGTACTGTAATGAAATCATAATAGTCTAAATTAAAGTTGGGGACATGTATGATAACCACATTAACAGTACATTGTGCCTTACTAACAATGAGAGTGGACAAGAATAAACTTTGCCAGTTTTAAAGCAAGAAGCTCATGATTAACCTAGGGCCATCCGCCCGTAGTATCATTCTGCAATCCTACTCCTGGGACTATTTCACCCACATAGGTCGTATGGACCCGCATGAGGTAATCTCCTCGCATAGACTGTATCCGCCCGCATAGGCCGTATGGACCCGCATGAGGTAATCTCCTCGCATAGGTTGTATCCGCCCGCATGGGAATCGAACCCGCATAAGCCCTACGGACTCGCATGAGGTAATCTCCTCGCATCGTGGGGAGCAAGTCCACGGAATATGCAAATGCAACAAGCTTGGGGAATGACCCCGTAATTAATAATATATCACAAGCACAACCGGCTAACATAATCACGTAACATATGCACAACCGGCTACCATAAATATCATAAGCAAGTTAAGACATCCCTTAACTCTTATTAGACTTAATTAACATGCACTCTCATTTTATTTAAACTTAAGGAACTATCATGTCACATAAAATCCGGGAGTTTAACCCAAAGTACTACGTACTTTCGTTCCTTTAAAAAGAACCATTTTATATAAAAACCTCAAGATACTAACACCCGTAGTATCAAGGCATGTCTATTTTTCAAATCAAGTTACTACACCTTTAGAAATGCATTTCAAGGCTTCAAAACCAAGTAACTTCTACTTTCACAACCTAGGCAACTCGTGCCTATAAATCAAGTAGACACTCTCTTAACCTTTCATAAAGCCGTTATAACTAACTTCCCATAAAGTCGTTATAACTCTTTATGTTTTAGACAATTACATTCTTTTTGAAACCAAGAGACTTATACTTTTAAAACCAAGTAACTTCAAATCTCTTAACTTTAGAAATTAAGTAATCAATACTTTTCAAGTCAAGTAATCTTTCCATGTAACATCAAGTCACATTACTATTAAAAGCCGAGTTACTTCACTTTTTGAAATCAAGGCAAGGATACCAAAATGAAACCGAATTCATTTTAAACATGTACGTCCACCGTACTACATATTTATAAAACTCATGCTCAAGAAGATAGGGAAAGTTCCACATACCTCTTCGACTTAAACCACTTGCCAAGTTGAATACGCCGCACGTAGAATGTCAACCTATAATGATCATAATACGTCCATCAACTACTAGCTTTCAACGTAGAATATTTCTAAGTATAAGGATTTTTATTCTACGGAAAATCGGGCAGCACTTCCTTTGTTTCTACGTACTTTTCCACCTTTTTCAAGGCCCGAATTCAATAACCAAACATGCCACATTTAAGGCCCAACAATTTAGCCAACCAAAGGGGATTACACGCCTTGCAATACGTGTAAAATTCTGCCCCACAATTTATACAAAATAGTCCAATAGTCAATGCCATTCTCGGCTAATATGAGCAACAATGCAAAGTCTATTCCAATTCTTTTTCAATCCATATTATCGTTCTAACATGTTATATAGTCACAACCAACTTTAACAACTATAATCTCCTCTTTATATAACATGCGACGACTAAAACTAATAACTAAATTGAATTACAATCTTAAAGGCTAATCATGCTAGTTTCGGACTTTGCTTCCAAATATTCCATAACACTTATCAATCTTCATAATGTAATTCACATGATCAATTACCAATCTACTACAACATGTAGTCTTTAATTACAAAGGTAAGATGAAAATTTACCTTGATAAGCACAAATATAACTCCAAGATTCAAAGTCGCTCCTTAGCAACTTAGCTCATTTTCTTCACGCTCCAATCCGCTATTTGAAGCCCTTAGAAGTTCATAAACAACTTCCCTTAAATTTCCAAACAAAACTTATGAAAACAACTTAGGTTTTCATCTTGCGACTAACGTGAAAACGTAGTTTTTTCGGGATCTTTCTATTGAGATAACCTTATAATACCCTTAGGAACATTGGGTTTAAGTATGGTGAATTATGAACAACAAACGAAAAATTTTGTTCTCCATATGAGGCTCAAAACCGAGAGCTCCCTCAAGAACAAGAATGTTTGTGGAATTTTTCTAATTGTTGAGAATTAGTCTTGCTACTAGTATAATATATAAAACATCTAAGGGACAAGATTAATACACTTGAAGGGCTAGGATTGAGTCAAGAATGTCAAGCCAAGTTTGACCCTTGACTTGTCCAATAAATCGCCACAAGCCCACGTGGGGTACACGTGTCACCGTCTCATTCGTCCTTAAAATATTTGTTTCCCGACATTTCCATAATTCCGATAAATTCTAAAGTCTCAAATAACAAACGTTATCCTTTCCCGAGGTTCGGAAGATTTTCTTTTGGAAAAACAATTCTTTATTTCGTTCAAATTTTAACATCCTGACTCCTTACGTACATTCTTATATATATATATATATATATATATATATATATGCCCTGGAATTACGGGGTGTAACTCCTATTGTTATACCGTATTTCCAGTATGTCTGTGACGACGTAGGAAATTTGAACTTCAAGTAGGCTCGGCCGATTTAATTTTGTGCACAACACCCGATTAGAGTCGTTTTTAGTAAACGTTTTCACACTTTCGTAGGGGAATTTCCGCTATGCCATTTTTATTTTGCGGATTTTTCCGAGAGCGAAACATTTTGGACCAACAAGAGGCGACACTTGTCACCCTCTCATGGGACACCTTGGGTGATAATGTAGTGGCGATAGTTGGCCATTGTGGTCAAGGGTTGGTAGGATATTTTTTGTGTTAGTTGGCTAGTGTGCACTTGGCAAGATCTTGGCCCTACACTTGCATAGCACTTGGCAAGATCTTGGCCATTGGTTGGCCTTCACTTGACCTATAAATACCCCCCCTTAGTGAAGACTTCTTCGTCCAACTTGTTGCGTAAGTCTTGAAAGCTCTCCTTGTCCCTCGCCTTGTGTGAGTTCGTCCTAAGCCTCCCACCCTCGCCGAGAGCCCACCCCCCCACCTTTGAGGTGCTAGCCGTGGGGTACCCCCCTAGCCTTGTTGCTTTCGTATAATACCCCCCTTTGTGGTGTAGAAATACTCTCAAAAGTATTGTTATAATGCCCAAATTACCTTAGTCGTATACCTTGTAGTATTCTAAGGTTATACCTTTACGAAAAGCCCAGAAATACTATTATACTTCCCGTCAGTCACAAACCGAAACCCTAGGAAAATCTCCATAGTCCGTTGGAGTATTGTGTAGAAGTTGGTTAGAACTTCTAAGGGTGATTTAGAGCGGGTTGGAGCGCTCGGAGTTGGAGCTAAACCTTGTTAAGGATCGACATTAAACTCGGATAATTATGGGCTTATCGAGGTAATTATCTTGTCCCTCTATTGTAATTGGAAATTACATAATGTTAGAATATATAGTTGAAGTATACTATATATAGTACTGAACTTAATGTTGTGGCAATGTCCTTGGACTTAAGCCTGAAGAACTGAACTGAACTGTAATTACTTAGGACTGTATTACAGTAGACTTGTGTAGTTTGACGGGTAGGGAAGGGCTGCCCAATTTTCCCGTAGGATCTTGCATCTAGATTTATTCTACCGAGTAGTCTAGACTTTGATAGACTTGTGTAACCTGTATAGGTTGAATGTTCTGCAAGTAGCATGTGCTACTTGAGAAGGTGGACCGTGCTAGGGGTTATACCATGGAGCGATGTGATAATAGTCTATAATCGTAGAGAGGTATGTGAACCTCTTCCTATCTCTTCTAGCATGATGTGTGTATAACTATGTAGTACGGTAGACGTACGTATGTTATTTGAACGTAGTTGTACGGCAATGTCTTTTGACTTAAGCCCGAATAATAATAATCTTGAAGTAGTTCAAGAGAATTAAGAACTGTTTTTAAAAGAAGAGTGTACTTGGTTTTAAAAGCTTAAGAGTTATACTAGCTTTATGGGAAGTTAGGTATAACGGCTTAAGAAAGATAAAACGAATGATTTTAATTATTATAGAAGTTAAGAGACTTGATCTTGTAAGATAAGAGACTTAACTTAAATAAATTATATGAATTTTGTGTGAAACCTCATTCGTGAGTAATGAGTACTTGATTTTTAAAAGGGATAATGTTTTACTGATTTCGGAAATCAGAAATGTGTATCGACAAACCACTGCAGCGTTAATAAAGGAAAATGTATTGAATAATTAAGTATTATTAAAACCAGTAGAAACTTCCATCTGCATAGAAACTAAGATGAGACAAAATGATATTTCCTAGATCATGGCTGCTGTAATAAGATTGTTATAAACAAGAATATCCTACTCACATATAAGGCTTATGTTTTCTCCGATTGTTTAAAAGAGAATTATATTCTTAAATGAATAAGACCTTGAACTACGAAACCTTTCTAAAATAAGAAACGTGAACATTTGAAATTAGGCAAACTTGACGCGTTTGGAAAATAATGTTGTTACTTGATTTTACAAAGGTAAGTGTTTTAATTTACTTAAAAAGACAGTCACTCTATTTTATACTACGGGTATTGTGTGACTTATGTGAAAGAAACAGATCTTTTAAAGATTTAATGTGTGAAGTACTTTGGGGTTAGATACCCGAACTTGTTAGCATAAAGTACCTTGTGTGAATAACTTGATTGTGTTGGTTTGTGATAGCCTTGTAATACTTTCTTGTTGATTTGATAAGTAAACATGTTAGGATGCTACGTGTGTTAGTATCTTGTGATGTTGTGTAAGGGGGTCATTCTTGTTGTGCTTACGTTGTTAAACGTTAAGCCCGTTGTACTATTATTGTATCACATACCCCTTTGACTTATTATACCGAGGGCTTGCCACCCTTGATGCGGGTCTCTACGGCTATGCGGTCCTTGTGACTACGCGGAGCGCGGTAGCTCGGGATTGATCATTCCGGTGTTTAGCCCGACGCGGGATTCCTATGCGGTCTGTTGAGACTATGCGGTCTTTTGAGACTATGCGGGTCGGAGCCTGCGGATACCGGGGTTAAGTCGCTCGACGCGGGTATACCTCGGCGATGCGGGACCATGATTCGAGGAATACCTCATACGGTCCGTGTGTGACCTATGCGAGTCGCGAGAGTTCCAGAATAGACGCGACGGATATCTGCGGCGGTGGCCAGCTTCGATCATGTGGTGCGGTCTAGAAAGACCTCGTGATACAGTTTATGGCATTTGTGGTACTGGGGGTCTTAGTAGTCGGTTATGCCTTCGTACTTACCCCGTACGGTTTTATTGTGATGACTTTGAGGGCGTGAGTCCCTGACTTGACATGACTGCTTATTGTGAACTGTAGTTTGGTTATCATACATGTCTCCTGCTTTATAGACTACTATGATTTCATTTACAGTATTTATTTTCAGTTTCACATACTGCACTGTTAGATCGACCTCCTTCGGGCCGCGTTCATGCCGCAGTAAAGGTACACCGCCGTTGATCCTCGCTCTTAGGGTCACGATTCGCGTTTGGGAAAGCTCCGCTTTCTCGGAGGCTTATTCGTATAGTCCCTGTTGTTGTAGGTGCTTACATTCAGGGGTATGACGGGGCCCTGTCCCGTCATTGTTGTCGTATCATTTCTTAGAGGTCTGTAGTACTGTTGTGGGCAGGGTTTGTAAAAAGGATTAAACTGTTCATTTGTAAGAGTTGTTGTTTATATATATGCCTCAGGCAAGTTTTCCTCGACATCGCTTTGTACTTCATTTGTTTCATGTATGTGTTTTATGTTCCCTGATTACTCGATGTTGTATCACTAGGTGCCCGGTAAGGCACGACCACGCCCA
The DNA here is from genome assembly GCA_029844215.1 of Przewalskia tangutica. NCBI lineage: Eukaryota > Viridiplantae > Streptophyta > Magnoliopsida > Solanales > Solanaceae > Przewalskia > Przewalskia tangutica. Next base: position 13,401,457 of record CM056733.1, on the reverse strand, counting down.
GTTCGGTCGTGACAAAAGTGGTATCGAGCGATTAATCCTCGGAAAGTGTCTACGCATCAGATCCAGCAGAGTCTTGATTATCGGTGTGTTGTGCACCACGCCAATAATCGTGAGGCTATAGGATATTTAGGATTGGTTTCTATTCTTCTCACTCGAGATCGTGCCTTAGAGCCGTGTTGTAAATCGACCTCTAAACGTATTTCTTTCCCTTACCGTTATGCCTCCGTAGGCAACCCGCCCAGGGCAAGGCGACCGAGGAGCCGCGAGTAGAGTTCGAGAGGGTTACGAGGGCACAGCCCAATCATCACCGAGTTAGGTGCTTCATTTGGGGATTTCGCGACATCACTAGCCCCACAGAGTTTAGCACGGCGACAGCGCCTCTGCGGCCATGATATTTGAACCTTCGCCCACGACCGAACAGAGAATTTAGATTGCAAGGCGCGACCACATTAGCTATGGATTTGGCTACCAAAGAGTATACCGTTGTACCGCAAGTCTTGATGACTACCTAAGAGAAGATTGTGCAAGAGTAATCCTTCGATTAGGCTTCGAGCATGGCACGTATGCGCTTACGCAGCAGCCGAGAAACGTAGAGATCGACGGGTTAACGGGCGACAAATGTAGAGGCCAGAGCAGAAGGTCCTTTGGTAACTTTCGAGGCGAGTCACCTCACCAAGATTTGATTATGCACATCCATCAGCGCAGTGGTCTTCCACGAATTTCGTGACGTTCGGGTACGCAGGAGTTGGTTAGAACTCCGTGGCTTCCGGTTCCGCGATGCACGCCATCCCGGGAATGTCATCTTTTAGGTTGGTACTTGTTGTACCTATGACCGCCGTGGTCCGTATCGAAGAGTGTCCTTGTAGGAGGACTTAGCCTTCGTGATCGGTGGGTAGTTTGTCATCTCTCACTATGCCTCACGGGCAGGTTTGATTAGAACGACTAAGGGGAGTGAAGCAGTAGATATAGATATATCTTTAACCCTCTAGAGTTTTGTTTATGTGATAAGGTGAGTATACCTTAAGTGCTTTGTGTTAGTTGTGATTAGAAATCCTGGTTAGTTAACCAAGTAAGAATTGGGGGATAGAAGGTGTAAACCTTAGAGTCTTGTTACGTAGAGACCTTGAGGTAAGGTCATCTAGAGTAAAAGACGTATGGTTATGTTGATCCTTATCGGGGTGCCTAGTGCACGTGAGCTATGTTTGGGATAGGTCCCTAGTAGTGTGGAATGAAAGAGGGTAGTTGAGCTAAGAAGACCGCTAGGTTTTCGTAACATGTTTAGTGAGATTGTTCCTTCGGGGGGATAGTATTTTGCGCCTTGCCGGGTCGGGTTGAGGCCACGTTGCGGGTCAACCCGCGGCATGTTTGGTTGTGGGGATGGTTGTCTCCTGTAGAGAGAAGTGTTTTAGCTACCATTGCAGTGTTCGGATGTCGCCTTATGAAGCCTTGTAAAGGCGGAAGTGTAAGTTGCCGGTCGATTGGTTCGATGTTGGCAAGGTTCAGACAGTCGGTTCAGGCTTGTTCCAGCAGACCGTGGTTAGTGAGAAGCTTGTCTAGAAGAAGTTCTGGCAGCTCAGAGGAATCGTGCGGATAATCGGCGACGACGCTTAGAGTTCAGGTTGACGGTCGGTCTTCTTGAAAGTACCACCCCGGTCAGGGTGTGACGAGCTTTGGGAAAACAGAGGAAACTTAGCCCGAGTTACTTGGGCCTTTGTGAGTTCATGTGAAGAATAGGCCAGGTTGCCTATATGTTAGCATTTGCCGTCCGACTTAGGAGGCAGGACGTCCGGTCTTTCGTATTGTTATGTTCGGGAAAGTATCGAAGATCCATCCAGAATGTTCCCAGTAAATGATGCCCACGTTAAGAGATAGTAACCCCGAGTTTTGGATACTAAAGCAGTATCAGAAATGTGGTAAGAATTCGAGTGTACGACAGCTTCAGTGATCGCATGCAGCCCGGTACCATTTGTTGGGTCGTCGGAGCAAGGCTCGCGACAAAGTGACAAAGTAGTATCATTTTGGTGATGTTAGAGGTGTTTCCTCGTGGACTTAGATGTAAGTATTTCGCGGGGGTGTTTCTGTGGCCAGATGTGGCAGGTTTGTTCTCGTAAGAATAGTAGTGAAGACTATACTGGCGCGCGTTTGTTTTGAGACTTAGAAGGAACATTCGGGACGAATGTTTCTAAGGAGGGGAGAATGTTATACCGTATTTCCAGTATGTACGCAGGACGCACGAGGAAATTTCGAACTTCAAGTAGGCTTGGCGATTTAATTTTGTGCACAACACCCGATTAGAGAGTCGTTTTCTAAAACGTTTTCACACTTCGTAGGGGAATTTCCGGCTATGCCATTTTTATTTTTATGGATTTTTCCGAGAGGCGAAACATTTTGGACCAACAAGAGGCGACACTTGTCACCCTCTCATTGGGACACCTTGGCAGTAATGTAGTGGCGAAAGTTGGCCATTGTGGTCAAGGGTTGGTAGGATATTTTTGTGTTAGTTGGCTAGTGTGCACTTGGCAAGATTCGCCCTACACTTGCATAGCATAGCACTTGGCAAGATCTTGGCCATTGGTTGGCCTTCACTTGACCTATAAATACCCCCCCTTAGTGAAGACTTCTTCATCCAAATATTTGCCTAAGTCTTGAAAGCTCTCCTTCTCCCTCCCCTTGTGTTGAGTTCGTCCTAAGCCGCCCCCACCCCTGGGCGAGGGCCCTCCCCCCCTCCTTTGAGGTGCTAGCCGTGGGGTACCCCCCCTAGCCTTGTTGCTTTCGTATAATACCCCCCTTTGTGGTGTAGAAATACTCTCAAAAGTATTGTTATAATGCCCAAATTACCTTAGCCGTATACCTTGTAGTATTCTAAGGTTATACCTTTACGAAAAGCCCAGAAATACTATTATACTTCCCGTCAGTCACAAAACCGAAACCCTAGGAAAATCTCCATAGTCCGTTGGAGTATTGTGAAGTTGGTTAGAACTTCTAAGGGTGGTTTAGAGCGGGTTGAGCGCTGAGTCGAGCTAAACCTTGCTAAGGATCGACATTAAACTCGGATAATTATGGGCTTATCGAGGTAATTATCTTGTCCTCTATTGTAATTGGAAATTACATAATGTTAGAATATATAGTTGAAGTATACTATATATAGTCTTGAACTTAATGTTGTGGCAATGTCCTTGACTTAAGCCCAAGAATCGAATCGAATCAGTAATTACTTAGGTGATCAGACATGAGACTTGTAGTTTGTGCAGTGGAAGCGGTCGCCAAATTTTCCCGTAGGATCTTGCATCTAGATTTATTCTACCGAGTAGTCTAGACTTTGATAGACTTGTGTAACTCAGTATAGGTTGAATGTTCGCAAGTAGCACGTGCTACTTGAGAAGGTGACCGTGCTAGCGGGTTATAGCCGTGGAGCGATTTGCTAATAGTCGATAATCGCCGCGAGGTATGTGAACCTCTTCCTATCTCTTCTAGCATGATGTGTGTATAACTATGTAGTACGGTAGACGACGTATGTTATTTGAACGTAGTTGTACGCAATGTCTTTTGACTTAAGCCCGAATAATAATAATCTTGAAGTAGTTCAAGAGAATTAAGAACCGCTTTAAAAGAAGAGTGTACTTGGTTTTAAAAGCTTAAGAGTTATACTAGCTTTATGGGAAGTTAGGTATAACGGCTTAAGAAAGATAAAGCGAATGATTTTAATTATTATAGAAGTTAAGAGACTTGATCTTGTAAGATAAGAGACTTAACTTAAATAAATTATCTGAATTTTGTGTGGAACCTCATGCGTGAGTCATGAGTACTTGATTTTTAAAAGGATAATGTTTCTCGATTTGAAATCGTAAATGTGTATCGACAAACCATCGCGGCGTTAATAAAGGAAAATGTATTGAATAATTAAGTATTATTAAAACCAAAGAGAAACTTCCATCCGCATAGAAACTAAGATGAGACAAAATGATATTTCCTAGATCATGGCTGCTGTAATAAGATTGTTATAAACAAGAATATCCTACTCACATATAAGGCTTATGTTTTCTCCGATTGTTTAAAAGAGAATTATATTCTTAAATGAATAATACCTTGAACTACTAAACCTTTCTAAAATAAGAAACGTGAACATTTGAAATTAGGCAAACTTGACGTTTGGAAAATAATGTTGTTACTTGATTTTACAAAGGTAAGTGTTTTAGTTTACTTAAAAAGACAAATACTCTATTTTATACTACTGTATTGTGTGACTTATGTGAAAGAAACAGTTCTTTTAAAGATTTAATGTGTGAAGTACTTTGGGGTTAGATACCCGAACTTGTTAGCATAAAGTACCTTGTGTGAATAACTTGATTGTGTTGGTTTGTGATAGCCTTGTAATACTTTCTTGTTGATTTGATAAGTAAACATGTTAGGATGCTACGTGTGTTAGTATCTTGTGATGTTGTGTAAGGGTGTCATTATTGTTGTTATTACGTTGTTATACTTTATGCCCGTTTTACTATTATTGTATCACATACCCTTTGACTTATTATACCGAGGGCTTGCCACCCTTGACGCGGGTCTCTACGCCTATGCGTCCTTGTGACTACGCGAGCGCAGAGCTCCGGATTGATCATTCCGGTGTTTAGCCCGACGCGGGGATTCCTATGCGCGGTCTTGAGACTATGCGGTCTTTTGAGACTATGCGGGTCATGGAGCCTAGGCGGATACCGGGTTAAGCCGCCTCGACGCGGGTATACCAGCGATGCAGGACCATGATTCGAGGAATACCTCATACGGGTCCGTGTGTGACCTATGCGAGTCGCGAGAGTTCCAGAATAGACGCGACGGTGATACCGCGGCGTGCGGGCCGCTTCGATCATGTGTGCGGTCTAGAAAGACCTCGTGATACGCTTTATGGCATTTGTGGTGCGGGGTCTTAGTAGTCGGTTATGCCTTCGCATTTACCCCGCACGGTTTTATTGTGATGACTTTGAGGGCGTGAGTCCCTAACTTGACATGACTGCTTATTGTGAACTGTAGTTTGGTTATCATACATGTCTCCTGCTTTATAGACTACTATGATTTCATTTACGATTTATTTTCGTTTCACATACTCCTGCACTCAGCATCGACCTCCTTCGGGCCGCGTTCATGCCGCAGTAAAGGTACACCGCCGTTGATCCTCGCCTTAGGGTCACAGTCAGCGTTTGGGAAAGCTCCGCTTCTCCGAGGCTTATCTTGGTATAGTCTCCTGTTGTCAGAGGTGCTTACATTCTGGGTACGACGGCCCCGTCCGTCATTGTTGTCGTATCATTTCTTAGAGGTCTGTAGTACTGTTGTGGGCAGGGTTTGTAAAAAGGATTAAACTGTTCATTTGTAAGAGTTGTTGTTTATATATATGCCTCAGGCAAGTTTTCCTCAGGACATCGCTTTGTACTTCATTTGTTTCATGTATGTGTTTTATGTTCCGCTGATTACTCTGATGTTGTATCACTAGGGTGCCCGGGGTAAGGCACCAGTCACGGGCCCAGGTTCGGGTCGTGACACCTATCTACAATCCTTTAAAGAGTAGAATATACCACAACCAGACCGCAACTCCAAAATAAATAGAGTGCTCCAACTACCAGTTGAACCAACAACCCACTAGTGTGAATAGACACCCTCTCAATATGAACCTGCGGGCATAAAACGCAGCGTCCCCAGAAAAAAGGAACGTCAGTACGACTGATATACTGAGTATGTCAGGCATAAGAAATAACATAGCAGAAATATATCATAATCTGAAACAGAAATAGCTGACCAATAGTAATTGTCTCTAAGTGCCCTAATAGATATGCCTAAATGGTATGTACAATGCAGTATGCATATATATATATGCCTCATTAGACATCTTCATTTTCATAACAGCCTCTGTGGGAATCATACCATATAATAGTTAATGAATGTATTCATGATGCAAATGCGGTATACATATATATTGGCCACACAAGGGCATATTCCTTCCCATAACCGCCTCGGTGGGCATCATGTTATATCATATTGGCCTCTTCGAGCTCTTTTATGATAGTGTGTACCAGCTGCAGGTGGTGTGCGTATATAACACCTTTCCCCATTATCCATACATAGATATAATGCATACATATAGTATAGTATAGTATATAACTCTTGGGGGTCCGGGGTTATATATGAATGTAATGTAAATGAAAATGTATGATTAACAATAAAATACTCTTAGTGACATGATACCCTTATACATTCGTCTAACACTGTTGATATCAACATCTTTTCTGTATGCCTCAATAAGGTCTTGAAAACATATTTAGACATTCCTTTAGCATACGAATCAATAATATGATCGTTCTTAACTACTACGAGTAGAGTAACTTATGGATCAACATGATGGTTATGTTTTGTACATAGAATTATGCCAAAAGAAAGAAAGAGCATTGCATACCTTGTTGTCAAAATTATCTAAGTTTTCAGGGTCCTTGTAAGCTCTACGAATGATTATCTACACCTTATGAATCATTTAAATCACAATCGAATCAATTTACTAATAACAGATTTCATTGAGACACTCTAGCGAACACCTTGTACGCATAAAATCTATGTTTCTTCTATGTAGAACCTTATGCATGTAGTTAAAGAATCAACCATTTTCCTTAACTACCGCAGTACCTCTAATAACCCATCAACCTCGCATGCACTTCCAATTTCGCATGATTAAAGGCAGTCCTAATCATACCCAAACAAACCCAACATTTTCGATAATCCCCCTAGGAACTAGGAGCATGAATCAGGTTCTAAAATTCATATAAACTTAGGAACAAGAATCATTACCTCTGTCAGACGGAGCCACGCGACAATTCCTTACCCAAACCAAATTCCGGCAATCAGAAAATAGGACCCAAAAACTGACTTGAGCTAGAATTCATTCGAAACTCAAGGTCTCTGCTTGATTTCTAAGTGTCAAGCTTGTTCAAGAATTCAATTTTGATGGAGCTAAGGTCCAAAACGCCATGAATTTATCCCCTTTTCTGGGTGAGCAAAAGGTTTAGGAAAAAACCCTAATTTGGTCAAAATATTTCAGAGGGTTATCAATTGAGAATTACTCCTTCAAGTGGAAGTGTGACAATTATTTCTCCATGGAATGATTTCTACGGAAAGCTCAAAGAGATGAAGGATTTTAGTATAGAGAAGGGTGAATGTTGGAGACATGTGAGGCTCCCAAGCTACCACCGTGCTTTGCCTATTAGGCTTAGTCAATGCAATAATATGTTATAGTGCTACATGTAATATCCCACAAAATGTTTCCCCCATCAAGATTAATTAATCTCATAATTAATCAATTATACACACAATTAATTCTTGATCCTAATTCACTTAAATCCTGACGACTTATAAAATCTTTTTATACTTAATGTCATAATTATCATAATATGACACTAGTCTATAACCTCTTTGGAGATATAAAATTATTATTATTAATCCCCGTCGACGCACTTGTTAAATCCAAAATTATTTCAGGATTACATCCTTTTATATGCCAATTTCCTTTTAGCTCAAAAATATGGGACGTCATCCTCTCTCCTTAGAAACATCCGTCCTCGAATGTTGGGGCGATGTATCTACTCCCGTTTCGTAACAATAAATACAAGAAAAATACAACTATATATTCATACCTAACTTAAACAATATAAACAACAAGACATGAGGTTGAGACTAATATAGTATGGAACAAGCCATGTCTACATGAAACAAATTTTATTAAATCTTTTTAGATACTAGAAACAGGACATTAGCTCCTTTTTTCATCGAGCATGTCCTTAGCTATGTTCATCCAATCCTAAATTAATTCTCAGAATATTCTCATGTCCTGTTTGAGCTACCTACCAGCAGATAATGATACAAATGCAAGTAATTAAAGTTTCATGAACTAATTAATATGCAAACATGTCATAGTACTGCAAATTAGATCTTCCAATTATCCTACTAAGACACTGTCCTAATGATTTTAAAAGAAATAGTTGGCAATCTGGAAAATAATATATAAACTTTTGACTCCTTACTCTCCACATAAGAATTATAGACTCAGATCCCAACACATAAGATTCGTTCTTGTTTAAGCAAATTGAAAAGAAAAACATTCCATCCTAGATGGGCTCAAACCTTAATAAGAACAATAAAGCATCGAAGCATCCTACCTTATCTAAATAGGATATAACAACTTAAAAACATACATAAGGAGTTATGCTTGGATTCCACAGGGGAGACAGAAGTGCAGAACCTCCATATCAGCCACATAAATGGCAATATACTGAGAACACACATCAAATATCTAGTCTTTGGACATAATAGAAACAAACAAACTGAATGGACTTAATGACACGGAAGGGCTAAGACATACACCATGATTAATTAACATGTTTTAGAAGGATCGTTATTAAGAGAAGTAATAAAGAAAACCTTCAATTTTAAAAACAAGTTTAGGAGGGTATGAGGGTTCAATCATTGTTTCTTATCTGGTATAGAATTATTCAATGCAGAATTAGCTATGCAACATTCTAATCACATTTCATCTACTGAGAAAAGAAATGTCACTTAGACCAGTTATGATAAACACATGGGCATGTAAGCATGGATCATGTAACTCAAACAAGGAATTCACCTTAATCATAATATTTCAAAGATGTAGGACTTATTAAGCTAAAATAAACATACATAGTCACACATTTACTATGTATTAAGAATAATGACTCTTAAATAGGTAAATGAGGCATATAGTTGGTCCAATAGGTATGTGAGACATACAAAGATGGCCAAATGACAAATCAAGGATCACATCTTAGGCATGTAGGGCCATTCAAGCCAAGGGCACACAAAAAAATCTCAGACATGCCACTATTTGAGTAATCAACACTTCAACAAATTACCTACATCTAAAATATATAAGGTGGGATTGATAAGCATACAAAAGCCAAGCTAATGCTAGTTTCCTCCAGTTTTCAGGTTCATGTTTAAACAACCAGAATCAACTTGACTAAGCAATATATTAAAAAAATGCATATCTTATGTAGCTCATATTATACTTGGTCATTCTTATACAGTTTAGCATTAATCTAAATGGAAATGGAAATTCTAAGTTAACTATGATGTAAACTGTAAGAATCTAGCTGGCAACAAAGTGTGATAACATTTCAGCCAATAACTCATGGTAAGGTTTGAAAATGGGCAGTGGCTAATTTATCAGAAGGTGGAACACATAAAGCATCAGTCAACATATTCAAAAGCAGTAGCAACTCCAATTTTGAAACAACAACCACCCAGCCTTAAGGTATAATTAAACAGCCTTAAAAGCAACCACAGATAAGTTAGAAATGCAGTAAAACAACTTATCTTTAGTAAATCATATTCATAACAAACACAATAAGACCACTATAGACAATTTCATGTTTATTTCATATAAATTCAGACATGCATAGTGGACATTTTATACATATATGTTGTAAAACATAAATGCCCTTGTGGCTATTGTCAAGCTCATAAGGATTACCCAAATCAGGTCATTTAACTACTTTCCAAACAAATAGGTTTAATAAACTGAATTGCATACATTAAGATCATCTAGTAGAACAATAGTTCACACCTACTTATTCAAGATATTTACAAATAACCATGTTTTACATAGACCAGTTTATGAACCAAGGGTCATTCATATTCTTACCAAGTAATTCAAACATATATGTATGTACCTTATCCAAAGATGAACATAACATGATAATTTAAGCTCTAAAACCAACAAGTATATGCACGAAGTCCTTATTCATTCTACTCAACTGGTCATACTGACATCAAGGCAAACAAGATTGATATGTAATCAAGGGGTAAGTCAAGTTATGATATTATGTAAATCTAAGGCTATCCAAACTGGACTGAACATACATCCTACTTAGTTAAACAAAACATATTATGTCATAGTCCAGGGATTTTCAGACTAGCATGGTAGCAATTCTGGTTTAACAGACTAGGACAAGTGCACCACTGGCTCATACAGACCAAGAGGACAATCAAGTATATTGACACATGGAAATTAGACATATCATATTTATCATAGCACTAGTACAGACCCTGAATTCTCATATATGGTCAAAATAGGTTCAAAATATGATGGATCAAACACAAGATCATAATGGGAATCAACTTAGCACATTCTTGCATTGCATCATGCTAGATAAATTAGATTAATATACATTCTAAATCTCTACTGAATAATTAGGCTTCTGACATATTTTGTTTAGGCGCAGAATGACAAATAATAAATTATAAGGAAATAACATTCAGGACTCAACACCACATTAAGCAATTAGAAGACAAATTTGGGGTTTGGTTATTCATAACACAACCAAATTTAGATGTACATCATCACCACACCAACCGTCCAATAATATTATCAATCTACATACAAAGTCCATATATTCCTTCGATTAATCCAAACATATAATTGTATACCTGTTAAACATAATACATGATTTACTTAAAGGTAACTAATTTAAAAACCTTATGGACTATTAGGAACAGATATCCTTAGGACTCGGCTGTACCGAATGATCAAGATTTTGAAAGACGAAGATAATTCTAAATGCCATGTAGTCTCCTGCTTATCAGTGTGGCGCGTTACACACCCATAAAAAAACTCTACTAGACACGGCTTGTAGACATCCCTAAGACAGACTTGCTCTGATACCAAGTTTGTCATGACCCAAAACATGAGGGCCGCGACGGGCACCCGGACCCTACCCGTCGTACACCACTAACCATATACTTCATACTTAACTATGGACTAAGCCAAGAATGATTACATAAAGTTCCAACCCAAAAGCCCCAATTTATATAATTATACCAAGGCCGACAAGGCCATACATGACCACTATCCATATGACACCTATCTACAAGCCTCTAAAGAGTAGAATATACCACAACCATACCGCAACTCCGAAACAAATAGAGTGTTCCAACTACCAGCTGAACCAGCAACCTACTAGTGTGAATTATCACCCTCTCAATATGAACATGCGGGCATAAAACGCAGTGTCCCCCGACAAAAGGGATGTTAGTACGGCACATGTACTGAGTATGTCACGCATAAGAAATAACATAGCAGAAATATATCTTAATCTAAAACAGAAACAACTGACCAATAGTAATTACCTCTAAGGGACCTAATGGATATGCCTAAATGGTATGTACAATGCAGTATGCATATATATCCGCCTCATCATACATCTTCTTTTTCATAACAACCTCTGTGGGAATCATATCATATAATAGTTAATGAATGTATGCATTATGCAAATGTGGTATACATATATATTGGCCACACAAGGGCATCTTCCTTCCCATAATCGCCTTTGTGGGCATCAAGTTATATTATATTGGCCTTTTCGAGCTCTTTTATGATAGTGTGTACTAACTGAAGGTGGTGTGCGTATATAACGCATTTCCCCTTTTCTCCATTCCACATACATAGATATAATGCATATATATAGTATAGTATATAACTCATTGGGGGTCCGGAATAATATATGAATGTAATGCAAATGAAAATGCATGAATAACAATAAAATACTCTCAGTGACATGATACCCTTATACCTTCGTCTAACACTGTTAATATCAACATTTTTTTTTGTATGCCTCAATAAGGTCTTGGAAACATATTTAGACATGTCTTTAGCATATGAATCAATAATATGATCGTTCTTAACTACTAAGCGTAGAGTAACTTATGGAGCAACATGATGGTTATGTTTTGTACATAGAATTATGCCAAAAGAAAGAAAGAGCCTTGCATACCTTGTTGTCGAAATTATCTAAGTTTCGCGGGTCCTTATAAGCTCTACGAATGATTATCTACACCCTATGAATGATTTAAATCACAATCGAATCAATATACTAATAACATATTTCATTGAGACACTCTAGCGGACACCTTGTATGCATAAAATCCATTTTTCTTTTATGTAGAACCTTATGCATGTAGTTAAAGAATCAAACATTTTCCTTAACTACCGCAGTACCTCTAATAACCCAACAACCTCGCATGCACTTCCAATTTCGCATGATTACAGGCAGTCCCAACCATACCCAAACAAATTGTCACGACCCGATCCGACGGGCTGCGACTAAACTTCCTAATTGGACGTCATTACTGATCTGTCATACTTAATCCATTTAATACCGGGATTTATGGAAATTTCGACAGCATAACGCTGCAATGATAACCTCTGTCCACGTAAGCAAGCTGACAAGACGGCCTTACACGTGAATGAACCTGTCTCCCGAGGGAGTCACAATTAACCAACACAATATATACAAGCAAGCCGACAAGGCTGTCACTAGATAACAACAGGTATATCCGGGAACATCCCAACACAGAGTAGAGCAACATCGCAAACAAAAAATGAAGTACATACAACCACCCCACAGCTGTCTACAGACCTCTAGGAGTACAATACTGACATATGACGGGACAGGGCCCCGTCGTGCCCAAAATATACATAAGTCTGGAATGTAAAGATCTGTACCAAAATAACTGGCTCCGGAACAAGGGAGCTCCTTAGCATCGGGTAGATGTCCTAAACTAGAGGGTCACCTAACCGACACCAGGCTCGCTTTAAGATAACGCAGCCAGGAGAGGGGTCGGATGAAATAATGTACTGAGTATGTAAACATGAAATACTATAAATAAGATCATAACTGTGTCATGTAAAGTAGAGAGTCAACTGTGTCATAAGAGAATGAGAGCCATACCAGAAATCATGAATGTTTAACTATATAATCATCAGATATAAGTAAATGAATAAACTGCCCGGCCCTTTGGTAAGGGACGCGGTGAAATATATTGTCCTGGGTATCTGTACCCGCAACACGGATGCCTGTCCGTGGAATCATCATATATGTATGCATAAATTGCACGCCCCTCTAGTGAGGGACGCGGTGAATCATCCTGATATTTATGCACGAATTTGCCCGGCCCGGGATGCGGTGAAGTAGAGAAATGACTCTTAGCACGAGTAGATATCATGAGCAAATGTATACAATTTAAATCATTTCTTTGACTCTCATTATAATAATTAAATGTCTCCTTACTAGAAAATCACATGTACTTCTCATAACTCATGTCATTAAGAATTTAGACTGTATAGATATCATGTACGTCTGTCGTACATTCAATATATAAAAAACTCATGCCAAATGAAAAGGATAAGAATTCATATAATCATGCCAAAAGAAAGAAGGATAGGCTTACATACCTTTTAGGCGAACTAATCAACTTAATGCTAAGATATGCCTCGTCTAGTATGTCAACCTATAACAATGATAATACGTTCGTCAATTCTACTATCCCTAACGTAAGTGTCACGACCCGAACCCGGGCCCGTGACTGGTGCCTTACCCCGGGCACCCAAGTAGACATACATCAGAGTAATCAGCGGAACATAAAGACAATACATGAAACCAGTGTAATAAGACAGTGAAATAAGAAGACAAAGCAACTAAAAGCGGTTACCTTCGGATATATATAAATAACAACTCTTTCAACATGAACAGCTTTAATCCTTTTTACAAACCCCGCCACAACAAGATTACTGCACCTCTAAGAATGATACGACGACAACAATGGCGGACAGTGGCCCCGCCAAACCCCGAATGTAAACACTTACGACGGCGGGACTATACCACCGATAAGCCTCCGAGAAACGGAGCGTCCCAAACGCCGAAACAGTGACCCTGAGAGCTAGGATCAACGATCGGTGTACCTCAACTCGCGGATTTAACGCACTCGGGCGAGGTCGATAACAAAAATTTAGTATGTGAAACTAAAAATATCGTAAATGAAATCATAATAGTCTATAAAGCAGAGACATGTATGATAACCAAACTACGATTCAATAAATAAGCGAATATGTCAAGTCGTGACTCACGCCCTCAAAGTCATCACTCGAATAACTATGGGTCTCAAGCCCATAACATCAATCATGCCCGTGGAATACCTTCCTCACTGCCGGCAGTCTATGATAGAAAAGCACCAAGGAATACACGTGAACACCAGGTCCCACCTGTATCCAAATAAACAAGACAGTAGGCGAAGGCATAGCCGACTACTAACACCTACAATACTAACAAGGTCATAAATCAGATCATGATATCTGTCTGCACTGGCCACATGATCAAAGCCGGTCACTCGCGCGCAGATCAAATGTGCGCGTCTAGCCCCGAACTTTCCGCGACTCGCATAGGCCAACCTCATAGGCCCGCATGAGGTATAATCCCGCATCGAGGGTAGCTACTCCCGGCATCGCCCCGACTCACACCGCACGCCACATAGACCGCGTGACCATAAAGGCCGCGACACTAACCTCGAACTCCCGTAGTTCCGCATGGATCCCCGACCCGCATGAGGTATTCTCGAATCACGGTCCTGCATCACCGAAGTCTACCCCGTGACGGAGGCGCCTTAACCTCCGAAATAAGTCAAGGTGAGTGGTACAATACCAACATAACGGTGATAGTCAAACAACTTTAAGCACGATGAGGAAAACCCCTTTACACTAACATCACAAGATACTAACACACATAGCATCCTAGCATGTTTACTTATCAATCAACAAGAAAGTATTTACAAGGCTATCACAAACCAACACAATCAAGTTATACACACAAGGTACTTTCTACTATATGTCAACAAGTTCGGTTTTTATCCCCAAAGTACTTCATACATTAAATCTTTAAAAGATACGTTACTTTCACAAAAGTCACACAATACCCGTAGTTATGTGAAAATAGAGTGATTATCCTTTTAAGTAAAACAAAACACTTACCTTTGTAAAATCAAGTAACGACATTATTTTCCAAACGTCCAAGTTTGCCTAATTTCAAATGTTCACGTTTCTTATTTTAGAAAGGTTTCGTAGTTCATAGTCTTATTCCTTTAAGAATATAATTCTCTTTAAACTATCTCGAGAAACATAAGTCTTATATGTGAGTAGGATATTCTTGTTTATAACAATCTTATTACAAAGACCATGATCTAGGAAATATCATTTTGTCTCATCTTAGCTTCTATGCGGATGGAAGTTTCTCTGGTTTTAATAATACTTAATCACAAAACATTTCCTTTTATTAACGCCGCAGTTGGTTTGTCGATACACATTCGATTTCCAAATCAAGAAACCATTCTTAAGCCGTTATACCTAACTTCCCATAAAGCTAGTATAACTCTTAAGTTTTCAAAAACCAAGTATTACTTCATCTTTCCAAATGATTCAAAATCTTTTGAAATACTTCAAGTTCTTTATTAACACATAACATGTTCGGTTATAGTTCAAACCATTACCTTTTAAAACCACAAGTATCTTCTTACCAAAATAAGGCTGTTATAACCAACTTCCAATAAATCATTTATAACACTTTATGTTTTAAACCAATCAAATACATTTAGCACATGTACGTCTACCGTACTACATAGTTCACACATATCATGCTAGAAGAGATAGGAAGAGGTTCACATACCTCGCGACGAGTATCGACTAATAGCAAAACGCTCCAAGTACTTCAAACCGTCGGCTACTCCTTAGCCAGTAGATCGCGCCATACGTAGTACTTCAACCTATAAGGCCACAAGGCGCTTATTAACATTTAGACCTTATCGCAGAACATTCTACCGAAAATTCGGCAGCACCTCCCCCCCCCGCAACAGCGTAAATCTCCTCCTTTATCGAGGCCGGCTACCAAGCCAACCAGGGGGGGTTACACATCTAACCCGAACGGGTACAATTCTACTCCACAGAAAAGCTACACAAGCCTACTGTAATACAGTCCTATGTAAATACAGTTCAGTACTCTTCTTTCGAAAAGGTTTCTTATTATTCAGGCTTAAGTCAAAAGACATTGCCGATAACTACGTTCAGTACTATATATAGTATACTTCAACTATATAGTCTAACAATCATGTAATTTCCAATTACAATAGAGGGACAAGATATTTACCTCGATAAGCCCATAATTATCCGAGTTTAAATGTCGATCCTGAGCAAGGTTTAGCTCCTACCTCATACCCGACTCCGCCTCCAAACAACCCTTAGAAGTTCTAACCAACTTCTACTTAATACTCCAACTAACTATGGAGATTTTCCTTGTGGTTTCGGTTTTTATGACTAAGGGAAGTATAATAGTATTTCGGGCTTTTCAGATAAGTATAACCTTAGGATACTACAAGGTATACGGCTAAGGTAATTTGGGCATTATAACAATACTTAGAGTATTTCTACCAAGATGGGGTATTATACGAAAACAACTAGGCAGTGGGTACCCACTAGCACCACAAGGAGGGGTGATACCTCGCCCTACCCCACTGTGGGGCTCTCGCCGCTGGGAAGGGTGCTCGGCTAAGCCTCACAGCCGGGGGACGAAACACAACAAGGGAGGGGAGAGTTTTAACACTTAGTGATTTGTGGAAAGGATGAAGAATTCATCAAAGGGAGAGGGTATTTATAGGTCAGTGAAGGCGCCAATCAATGGCCAAGATCTTGCCAAGTGCAAGGCAAGTGTAGGGCCATGATTCAACCAAGTGTCCTTGACCAACTAACACACAAATATTCTACCTACTCCATGACAAAATGACCAACTTTCGCCAAGCTTGACCGCCAAGGTGTTCCAATGAGAGGTGACAAGTGTCGCCTCTTGTTGGTCCAAAATGTTTCGCCTCGTAAAAATCCGCAAAAATTAAAAATGACATAGCGGAAATTCCCTACGAAAGTCGTGGAAAACGTTTTCGGCAAAACCGACTCTAACCGTGTTGTGAACAAAATTAAATCGCCAAGCTACTTTCTCAAGTTCAAATTTTCTACGCACGCCCCACGCACATACTGGAAATACGGTATAACATTCTCCCCTCCTTAGAAACATTCGTCCTGAATGTTCCTTCTAAGTCTCAAAACAAACGTGCGCCAGTATAGTCTTCACTACCATACTTACGAGAACAAACCTGCCACATCTGGCCACAGAAACACCCACACGAAATACTTACATCCAAGCCCACGAGGAAACACCTCTAACATCACCACAAACACCTCTCTCCGGGGTCTAAAATATACTTCCTCCACACTTTTTCCAAACAAAAGAAATGGTCACATCTATGCTCGCCATACATGCTCGCTTCTTCCCGATACCACTTTTGTCACTTTGCCGCGAGGTTCTAGTGTCACTCTGGCGACCCAACAAATGGTACCGGACTACATGCGATCCTCGAGGTCGTGACACTCGAACTCTTACCACATTTCGACATCGTGCCTCCAAAACTTCGGGTTATCATCTTCAACTTGGTCATCATTAGTCGGAATACTCGATGGATCTCCGATTTCCTTCTCGAACATAGATTTAACGATCGACGACCGCCTCCTTAGTCGGACGTCATATGCTAACATATAGGCAACATGTCCTATTCTTCTGATGAACTCAAAGGCCCAAATTAACTGGGGCTAATTTCCCTCTGTATTACATAACTCGTCACACCCAACCCGGGGTGGTACTTTCAAGAAGACCGACCGTCAACCTGAACTCTAAGCGTCGTCGCCGATTATCCGCACGATTTCCTCTGAGCTGCCAGAACTTCTTCTAGACAAGCTTCTCACTATCCACGTCACGGAACAAGCTCAACCAATCGTTCAACCTTGCCAACATCGAACCACTCGACCGCAACTTACACATCCGCCCTACAAGGCTTTATAAGGAGACATCCGAATCGAAATGGTAGCTTAAACACTCTCCACAGAGACAACAATCTCCACAACTACCCCAAATCCAACCATCGCCCGGTGGCGAACGCGATTCGAGACTCACCGAGTTCCTAACCCCGCTCGTAAACTTTTAGAAAACGAAAATAGCCACAACCGGCTTCATCGCTCGACATAAGGTGAAGGTAGGCACCTCGTGCGCCTTACCACCTTTCGATATAACGTCACCGCCAAGCAACGGTCCCGATGAAAAACACGATGGTCGACCCATCGCCCGACCATCGGTCGAACGCATCCACTAACTCGTACGCTGGTTAACTAAACTTGGGCCTAACACCCTCGTGACCCTACCACCCGGCAGGACCACCACAAACTGACCCCACCACCAAACAGGCCGCGGGTTGACCCGCAACATGGCCTCAACCCGACCCGGAAATGCGCAAAACATTAGCTCCCCGATCCGGAACAATCTCTCAAATCACGTTACGAAATCCTAGCGGTCTTCTTAGTTCGACTACCCTCTTTCATTTCACACTACTTAGGGACCTATCCCATACATAGCTCACGTGCACTATGCACTCCTATAAGGGTCAAACATAAACATACGTCTTTTACTCGAGATGGCCTTACTTCTAAGGTCTCTACGTATAAAACTCTAAGGCTCACACCTTCTCTATCCCCCAAATCTTACTTGGTTAACTAACCAAGATTTCTAATTACAATAAACACTCATGCAATCTGAACATAACACTTAAGGTATACTCACCTTATCACTTATACAAAGCTCTAGAGGGTTAAAGATATACCTGAATCTACTGCTTCACTTCCCTTAGTCGTTCTAATCAAACCTGCCCCGTAGGGCGCATAGCTAAGGAAGATGACAAACTACCCACCGATTCTGAAGGCTGAGTCCTCCTACCAGGACATTCTCGACATCAGACCCTGACGGTCATAGGTACAACAAGTACCAACTAAAAGACGACATTCCCTGAGATGACGCCTGCCACACTGTGAACACTGAGAAAAACTGAATCCAGATGGCTGGAACCTTCGTGATCGCGGAACCTAAGCTCGAGCTCGACCAACTCCTCGCATACCCCGAACGCCCCGAACCCCGCGAGGACCTCTCAGACCGGTGGATGCGCATAATCTAATCCACTGGCGAGGTGACTCGCCGAAAGTTACCAAAGGACCTTCGCTCGCCTCTTCTTCTCGCCCTTCGTTAACCCGTCGATCTCTACGTTTCTCGGCCTGCTGCGCATAAGCCCGTACACAGGCCATGCTCAAGCCTAACTGAAGAACTTACTTTTGCACAACCTTCTCGTTGATATTCATCAAGACTCGCGGTACATCGGTATACTCCCTGATAGTCAAATACAGGGTCGCCTCCTTGAAATCTATATTCTCTGTTCCCGGTCGTGGAACTGAAGGTTCAAATATCATGGCGCAGTAGGAACTGCTGCCGCCGTGATAATCTCTGCTGGGGCTAGCGACGCGCAAAAACTCCCAAATGAAGCACCACCCTGTGATGATTGGGCTGTGCCACGCAACCCTCTCGCACTTACTCGCAGACTCCTCGGCCGCTTGCCTCCCGGGCGGGTTGCCCTACGCGGAGGCATAACGATAAGGGAAATAATTTCGTCAGAGGGTCCAACTTACAACACAGCTCTAAGGCACGATCTCAGAGTGAGAAGAATAGAAACCAATCATAAATACCCTATAGCCTCCTGATTATTGGTGTGGTGCACAACACACCGATAATCAAGACTTCATCGATACGGTGCGTAGACACTTTCCGAGGATTAATCGCTCGATACCACTTTTGTCACGACCAACCGGGCCCGGATCGTGCCTTACCCCGCACCCAAGTAGACATACATCGAGTAATCGGAACATAAAGACAATACATGAAACCGGTAATAAGACGGTGAAATAAGAAGACAAAGCTAACCAAAACGGTTACCTTCAAGATATATATAAATAACAACTCTTTCAACATGAGCAGTTTAATCATTTTTACAAACCCCGCCCACAACAAGATTTACTGCACTCTAAGAATGATACGACAACAATGGCGGACAGGGGCCGCCAAACCCCGAATGTAAACACTTACGGCGCAGTGGACTATACCACCGATAAGCCTCCGAGAAACGGAGCTTCCAAACGCCAAATCGTGACTCGAGAGATAGGATCAACGATCGGTGTACCTCAACTGCGGCATGAACGCAGCCCAAGGAGGTCAAGATAACAAAAATTTAGTATGTGAAACTAAAAATATCAGAAATGAAATCATAATAGTCTATAAAGCGGAGACATGTATGATAACCAAACTACGATTCACAATAAATAAGCGAATATGTCAAGTCGTGACTCACGCCTCAAAGTCATCACTCGAATAACTATGGGTCTCAAGCCCATAACATCAATCATGCGCCTGGAATACCTTCCTCACCGCCAGTCCATGATAGAAAAGCACCAAGGATACACATGAACACCAGGTCCCACTGTGTCCAAATAAAGCAAGACAGTAGGCACGAAGGCATAGCCGACTACTAACACCTACAGACTAACAAGGTCATAAATCAGATCATGATATCTGCCTGCACCGCCACATGATCAAAGCCGGTCACTCGCCTGCAGATCAAATGCGCGTCTAGCCTCGAACTTTCCGCAGCTCGCATAGGCCAACCTCATAGGCCCGCATGAGGTATAACCCGCATCGAGGGTAGCTACTCCCGCATCGCCCCGACTCGCACCGCATGGCCACATAGACCGCATGACCATAAAGGCCGCACACTAACCTGAACTCCCGTAGTTCCGCATGGATCCCCTGGACCCGCATGAGGTATTCTCGAATCATGGTCCTGCATCACCGAAGTCTACCCGCGTCGGAGGCGCCTTAACCTCCGGAAATAAGTCAAGGTGAGTGGTACAATACCAACATAACGGCTGATAGTCAAACAACTTTAAGCACAGTCGAGGGGAAAACCCCTTTACACTAACATCACAAGATACTAACACACATAGCATCCTAGCATGTTTACTTATCAATCAACAAGAAAGTATTTACAAGGCTATCACAAACCAACACAATCAAGTTATACACACAAGGTACTTTCTACTATATGTCAACAAGTTCGGGTTTTTATCCCCAAAGTACTTCATACATTAAATCTTTAAAAGATCGTTACTTTCACAAAAGTCACACAATACGTAGTTATGTGAAAATAGAGTGATTATCCTTTTAAGTAAAACAAAACACTTACCTTTGTAAAATCAAGTAACGACATTATTTTCCAAACGTCCAAGTTTGCCTAATTTCAAATGTTCACGTTTCTTATTTTAGAAAGGTTTCGTAGTTCATAGTCTTATTCATTTAAGAATATAATTCTCTTTTAAACTATCTGAGAAACATAAGTCTTATATGTGAGTAGGATATTCTTGTTTATAACAATCTTATTACAGCAGCCATGATCTAGGAAATATCATTTTGTCTCATCTTAGCTTCTATGCAGATGGAAGTTTCTACTGGTTTTAATAATACTTAATCACAAAACATTTCCTTTTATTAACGCCGCAGTTGGTTTGTCGATACACATTCGATTTCCAAATCAAGAAACCATTCTTAAGCCGTTATACCTAACTTCCCATAAAGCTAGTATAACTCTTAAGTTTTCAAAACCAAGTATTACTTCTTCTTTCAAAATGATTCAAAATCTTTTGAAATACTTCAAGTTCTTTATTAACACATAACAAGCGGTTATAGTTCAAACCGATTACCTTTTAAAACCACAAGTATCTTCTACCAACATAAAGTCGTTATAACCAACTTCCCATAAAGCCGTTATAACACTTTATGTTTTAAACCAATCAAATACATTTAGCACATGTACGTCTACCGTACTACATAGTTCACACATATCATGCTAGAAGAGATAGGAAGAGGTTCACATACCTCGCGACGAGTATCGACTAATAGCAAAACGCTTCAAGTACTTCAAACCGTCGGCTACTCCTTAGACAGTAGATCGCGCCATACGTAGTACTTCAACCTATAAGGCCACAAGGCGATTATTAACATTTAGACCTTATCGCAGAACATTCTACCAAAATTGGCAAAGACTCTCCCCGCAACAGCGTAAATCTCCTCCTGTATCGAGGCCGGCTACCACGCCAACCCGGGGGGGGTTATACATCTAACCCGAACGGGTACAATTCTACGCCACAGAAAAGCTCCACAAGCCATCAGTAATACAAATCCTATGTAAATACGATTCAAGACTCTTCTTCGAAAAGGTTTCTTATTATTCAGCTTAAGTCAAAAGACATCCGATAACTACGTTCAAGACTATATATAGTATACTTCAACTATATAGTCTAACAATCATGTAATTCCCAATTACAATAGAGGACAAGATATTTACCTCGATAAGCCCATAATTATCCGAAGTTTAAATGTCGATCCCGAGCAAGGTTTAGCTCTACTCATGCGCTCCGACCCGCCCAAACAACCCTTAGAAGTTCTAACCAACTTCTACTTAATACTCCAACTAACTATGGAGATTTTCCTTAGGGTTTGGTTTTTGACTAAGGAAGTATAATAGTATTTCGGGCTTTTCAGATAAGTATAACCTTAGGATACTACAAGGTATACGGCTAAGGTAATTTGGGCATTATAACAATACTTTTGAGAGTATTTCTACCAAGAGGGGGTATTATACGAAAACAACTAGGCAGTGGGTACCCCACGCTAGCACCACAAGGAGGGGTGTATACCCTCTACCTACCCCACTGTGGGGATCTCGCCGAGGGGAAGGGTGCTCTCGGCTAAGCCTCACAAAGGGGGGGGGGGACGAAAACACAACAAGGGAGGGGGAGAGTTTTAACACTTAGTGATTTGTGGAAAGGATGAAGAATTCATCAAAGGGAGAGGGGTATTTATAGGTCAAGAAGGCGCCAATCAATGGCCAAGATCTTGCCAAGTGCAAGGCAAGTGTAGGCCAAGATTCAACCAAGTGTCCTTGACCAACTAACACACAAATATCCTACCTACTCCATGACAAAATGACCAACTTTCGGCCAAGCTTGACCGCCAAGGTGTTCCAATGAGAGGGTGACAAGTGTCGCCTCTTGTTGGTCCAAAATGTTTCGCCTCTCGGAAAAATCCGCAAAATTAAAAATGACATAGCGGAAATTCCCTACGAAAGTCGTGGAAAACGCTTCACGAAAAACCGACTCTAACCGGGTGTTGTGAACAAAATTAAATCGGCCAAGCTACTTTCTCAAGTTCAAATTTTCTACGTACGTCCTTACGTACATACTCTGGAAATACGGGGTATAACAGTAAGTTATATCGAATAGAGACTTCCTATTTCTATAGAAATTTGGGCAGCATTTCCTCTGTTTATGTGCGTATCCACAATTTTCCAATAATCCAAATCAACCAATAATTCAAATCCAACCAACAATCCAAATCAAACCAATAATCACTATCATTTCAATATGTAGTCAAAACTATCTCAAACATTCCATTTACGTCGTTAGTGCGCATACCTTCTCTTTGTAATTATTTCATTTAACAACTTCAATAACCAAGGCAACTACTACATTTATTTCTCATAGTAGTCAATCATTTAGTTACGTTAGAATTATTCATGGGAGCAATCCAATCTTCTAACAACATCGCCCATTCAAGAATATAAAATTAACA
The DNA here is from genome assembly GCA_029844215.1 of Przewalskia tangutica. Classification (NCBI taxonomy): domain Eukaryota; kingdom Viridiplantae; phylum Streptophyta; class Magnoliopsida; order Solanales; family Solanaceae; genus Przewalskia; species Przewalskia tangutica. Next base: position 13,377,974 of record CM056733.1, on the reverse strand, counting down.
CTTTAATCCTTTCAAGGCATGTTAGGTAACTACCTCAATACATATGCGTATTTGTAACTTATATTTAAACATTAATTCAGCTCGTAATACATTACCATAATGTTCAATAATTTCCATCAACTTTTTGGTCATATCAACATGTTGTAATTCCAAAACTTCCCCTTTTAATTCTTAAAATTCCAATTCCTCTTGTAATTCCTTCATAAAATAATTATCTCTTAATTATCAAGGCTACGTCTCTATTCGCAACATGCGATTAGTGATAAGAATTTCATCACAACACTCCAATCCGATGCACATAAAGTAGTCTTCAAATTGGTCCGACAACATAATTCCATAACTCTTTCAAATTCAATTTCATGTTTCAACATTCTTATATAAACAATTTACAACCTAAATCTCAATGTTTCCTTCCAATTTTTAGTATGCAATTAGCAACCATAACACAATACTTCAACTATGACAACATGCAACTTCAATTATAGCGTGGAAGTGTTATACCCCGTATTTTCAGAGTATGTACGGGAGGGCGTACGGATAAAAGTTTAAGCCTTAAGTTAGGCAAGGACCGAAAATTTTGTGCACAACACACGAAAAGAATCGTTTTCCGACGAAACGTTTTCCAAACTTTGCGAAGGGAAAAATACGGCTATGTCATTAATATTTTTTGCGGATTTTTCCGAGAGATGAAATATTTTGGACCAACGAGAGGGCGACACTTGTCACCCTCAAGTGGGCGGACGAAATGGTCTTCCATTGGCACGTTTTGCCTTTATTTTTTTTGTCAAGGAGATGGTAGGATATTTTGTGTGGTAGATGACCAAGTGGGACCCACACACACATGTCCTAATCTACACCCTCCACTTGCCCCCCACTTGTCTTGATCTTGGCCATTGGTTGGCCTATAAATACCCCTTAGTTGTTGAACTTATTCATCCACACTTAGACATTTATAAGTATTAAAATCCCTTCCCCCCTCTCTTGAGAGCTCTGGCAGAGCACCTCTCCCCTTCCTAGTTATGCTATTGCTGAAACCCTCCCCTTTGTGAGCCTTGGCGAAACTACCCCCTTCCTAAAGTTGTTTTTCGTGAAGTACCTCTCTTCCCTTGGTAGAAAAGTATTCTCCAAGTATTGTTACTATTCCAAAATACCTTGCCCAATACCTTGTAGTATTCCAAGGTTACACCTATACTAAAAGCCCGTAAATACTATTATACTTCCTTCACCACAAAACGAAACCCTAAGGAAAATCTTCATAGCCGGTTGAAGTTTTAAGAAGAAGTTGCGTAGAACTTCTAAGGGTTGTTTGGAGCGGGTTGGAGCACCCAGAGTAGGAGCTAAACATTGCTCAGGATCGACATTTAAACTTGGATAATTTTGGGCTTATCGAGGTAAATACTCTTGTCCTTCTATTGTAATTGGAAATTACATACTGTAGTAGTATAGAAATGAATATAAGATACATAGAAGGATATTCAGAAGAGAATTGAACGTAATAGAAGGATATTCTGAGAAGAAGATTAAACTGCTTACATAGGAATTTGTATTTGCGATGAGACTTGTGTAGTTTAACGGGTAGGAAGTCTGCCCAATTTTTCCGTAGAATATTCTCTGAGAGTAGTATAGACGTTGATAGACGTATATGGCCTTTATAGGTTGAATGTTCTGCGAGTAGCATGTTCTACTTGGAAGGTGGACAAGGTTAGCCGGGTTATAGCCGTGGAGCGTTTTGCTAATAGTCGATAATCATCGCGAGGTATGTGATTCTTCCTATCCTCTTGAGCATAATATTTTAAAAGAATATATTTAGTACGGTAGACGTACGTGTGTTAACTGAACGTAGTTTTACGGCAATGTCTTTTGACTTAAGCCTGAATAATAAGAATCTTGAAGTATTTCAAGAGAATTAAGAACCGTTTTTGAAAGAAGAGTAATACTTGGTTTTAAAAGCTTAAGAGTTATACTAGCTTTATGGGAAGTTAGGTATAACGACTTAAGAGAGATAAAAAGAATGGTTTATTGATTTTAGAAGTTAAGAGACTTGATCTTAAAAGATAAGAGACTTGACTAAATTGAATTGATATGAATTTTGTTAAAAAGTGTGAAACCTCATTCGTGAGTAATGAGTACTTGATTTTTAAAATGAATAATGTTTCTTGATTTGGAAATCGAATGAGTATCGAGCGAACCTGCGGCGTTAATAAAGGAAATGTTTTGACTAATAAAGTATTATTAAAACCGGTAGAAACCTCCATCTGCATAGAAGCTAAGATGAGACAAAATGATAGTACATTTCTAGATCATGGTCGCTTTAATAAGATTGTTATGAACAAGAATAACCTACTCACACATAAGGCATATGTTTCTCAAATTGTTTTAAAAGAGAATTATATTCTTAAGTGATTAAGACTATGAACTACGAAACCTTTCGAAAATGAGAAACTTGAGCATTTGAAATTAGGCAAACTTGAACGTTTGGAAAATAATGTTGTTACTTGATTTTACAAAAGGAAGTGTTTTGGTTTACTTAAAAAGATAGTCACTCTATTTTTATACTACGGGTATTGCGTGACTTTTGTGAAAGAAACTGATCTTTTAAAAGAGTTATTGTATGAAGTACTTTGGGGATAAAAACCCGAACTTGCTAACATAAAGTAGAGAGTACCTTGTGTGAATAACTTGATTGTGTTGGTTTGTGATAGCTTTGTAATACTTTCTTGTTGATTTGATAAGTAAACATGTTAGGATGCTACGTGTGTTAGTATCTTGTGATGTTTGTGTAAAGGGGTTTCCCTTGTTGTGCTTATGTTGTTTAACGATAAGCTATTATGTTAGTATTATATCACTCACCTCTTGACATGATTCCTGGGGTTAAGCTTCCCTCCGATGCGGGGTAGACTCAGGCGGGTCTGTGTGACCTATGATTCGAGAATACCTCATGCGGGTCTGTGTGACCTATGCGGAGCTACGAGAGTTCCAATTTAGTGTGCGGGGTTATACCTCATGCGGTCTATGTGGCCATGCGTACTGCGAGTCCAGGACGTTGTCGGGGAGTAGCTACCCTCGATGCGGGAAATACCTCATGCGGGCCATTGGAGTGGCCTATGCGGAGCTGCGGGAAGTTCCAGGACTAGACGCGCACATTAGATACTGCGGGCGAGTGGCCAGCTTCGATCATGTGGCGGTCTAGACAGATCTCATGATACAGTTTATGACCTTGTTGGTACTGTGGGTTTTAGTAGTCGGTTATGCCTTCGTACTTACCCCGTACGATTTTATTATGACACAGGTGGGACCTGGTGTTCATGTGTATTCCTTGGTGCTTTTATATCATAGACTGCCGGCAGTGAGGAAGGTATTCCACGGGCATGATTGATGTTGTGGGCGTGAGACCCATAGTTGTATTTGAGTGGTGACTTGAGGGCGTGAGTCCCTGACTTGACATGACTGCTTATTTATTGTGAACTGTAGTTTGGTTATCATATATGTCTCCTGCTTTATATAGACTACTATGATTTCATTTCTGATATTTTGATTTCACATACTTGGTACTGTTATGCGACCTCGCCCGGGGGTTGCGTTCATGCCGCAGGTAGAGGTACACCAGTGTTGATCCTCGCTCTTAGGATCACAGTTCAGCGTTTTGGGAAGCTCCGTTTCTCCGGAGGCTTATCAGTGGTATAGTCCCCTGTCGTTGTAGGTACTTACATTCAGGGGTATGGCGGGGCCCTGTCCCGCCATTGTTGTCATATCATTCTTAGAGGTCTGTAGTACTGTTGTGGGCAGAGTTTGTAATAGGGATGTAACTGTTCGGATTCAAGTTATATATATATGTCGTAAGGCAAGTTTTCTCAGATAAACTGTTTTACACTTCATATTATTTCATGTCATGTTTTATATTCCGCTGATTACTCTGATGTATGTCTACTTGGGTGCCCGGGGTAAGGCACCAGTCACGGGCCCGGGTTCGGGTCGTGACAAAAGTGGTATCAGAGCAGTTAATCCTCGGAAAGTGTCTACAGACCGTATCTAGTAGAGTCTTGATTATCGGTGTGTTGTGCACCACACCAATAATCAGGAGGCTATAAGATATTTAGGATTGGTTTCCATTCTTCTCACTCTGAGATCGTGCCTTAGAGCTGTGTTATAAGTTGGACCCCTCTAACGTATTTCTTTCCCTTACCGTTATGCCTCCGCGTAAAGGCGGCCGAGAAGGGCAAGGCGGCGTGAGGAGCTGCGAGTAGAGCACAGAGGGTTACAAGGGCACAAGCCCAATCATCACTTGGGGTGGTGCTTCATTCGGGGAGTTCTGCGACGTCACCAGCCCCAGCAGAGTCTAGCACAGCGGCAGAAGTTCCTACTGCGGCCATGAGATTTGAACCTTCAGTTCCACGACCAACAGCAGACAGTATAGATTGCAAAGAGACGACCCTGTTACTAGCTAGGGAGTTAGCAACCAGAGAGTATTTTAGGTATCGATTCATCACGGGTCTTAATGACTATTTAAGAGAGGGTTGTGCAAAAGTAGCTCTTGATCGGGCTTGAGCATGGCACGTATGCGGGCTTATGCGCAGCCGAGAAACGTAAGATCGACGGGTTAACCAAGATCGCGAAGAGGGCGTAGCGGCGAGTCCTTTGGTAACTTTCGAGACGAATCGCCTCAGCAGCAGATTAGATATGCGCCTCTGCCAATGCAGAGTGTCCCTCCCCAGGGTTCAGGACGTTCGGAGTATGCAGGAGTTGGCCAGAACTCCAGGGCTTCTGGTTCACAGATATACATAGGTTCTAGCCAGCCGAGTTCAGTTTTTCCTCAGTGTTCACGATGTGACAGGCGTCATCCCGGGGAATGTCGTCTTTTTACTGGTACTTGTTATGCTTGCGGCCAGCAGGGCCATTTTTCGAGAAATTGTCCGACCAAAGGTGGCGCGGACGTAGAGACTCAGCCTTCAGGATCAGTGGCTAGTTCATCACCTTCCCTAGCTATGCGCCCAGCTGGGCAGGATTGATTAGAACGACAAAGGGGAGTGAAGCGGTAGATACAGGTATATCCTTAAACCCTCTGGAGATTAGTATGTATGATAAGATGAGTATATCTTAAGTGTTATGTTCAGATAACATTGTGTTAATCATGGTTAGTTATCAGGGTAAGATTGGGGATAGGGAAAGTGTGAGCCTTAGACTTTTATACGTAGAGACCTTAGAGGCGAGGCCATCTTGGGTAAAAGAGTTATTTTATGTTTGACCCTTATCGGAGTGCATTGTATGCGTGAGCTATGTTTTTGGGATAAGTCCCTGAGTAGTGTGAAATGAAAGAGGGTAGTTGATCTAAGAAGACCACTAGGTTTTCGTGACTTGATTGTGAGATTGTTCCGGATCGGGGAACAAGAGTTTTGCGCGATAGCGGGTCGGGTTGCGGACCGATTGCGGGTCAACCCGCGGCCTGTATTGTGGTGGGGTCACGAGGGAGTTAGGCCCAAGTTTAGTTAACCAGCGTACGAGTTCGTGGATGCGTTCGACCAGTAGTCGGGCCGAGGGGGTCAGTCCCTCTTGTCTTTCAGTCAAGACCGTTTACTCGGCAGAGGGTTATGCGAGATGTTATATCAGGAAGGTTGTAAGGCTGCACGAGGTGCCTACTTTCACCTTATGATGACGATGGAGCCAGTTACGACTATTTCTTTTTACGGAAGTTTTACCAGCAAGGTTAGGAACTCGGTGAGTCTCGATGCTCGCGTTCGCCTCGGGCGGTGTGTGGATTTGAGGGTATTGTGAGGATTGTTGTCTCTGTTGAGGAGTGTTTTATATCTACCATTTCAAGATTCGGTGTCGCCATGAAGCCTTGTAGGGGCGGAAGTGTAAGTTGTCGGTCGATTGGTTCGATGTTGGCAAGGTTCAGATAGTTGGTTCATACTTGTTTCGGCAGGATGTGGATAGGGTGAAGCTTATCCAGAAGAGATTATTGGCAGCTCAGAGTCAACAGGAGTCGTGCAGATGATCGGCGATGACACTTAGAGCTCAGGTTGACGGTGGGTCTTCTTGAAGGTACCACCCGGAAAGGGTGTGACGAGTTTTGGAAAACAGAGGAAACTTAGCCCGAATTACTTTGGGCCTTTGCAGATCATTTGGAAAATAGGCCAAGTTGCCTATAGGTTAGCATTGCCGTCCGACTTAGGAGGCAGTACGTCCGGTCTTTCATGTTGTTATGTTCGGAAAAGTATCGGAGATCCATCCAGAGTGTTCCCAGTTAATGATGATCAAGTTGGAGGTAGTAACCCAGAGATTTTGGAAAAAGAAGCAGAATCAGAAATGTGACAAGTTATGAGAAAGAGTTCGAATGTACGAGAAGGGTACGACGAGTAAGGGAAGAAGCGAGCATGTGTTACGAGCATATATGTGATCATTTCTTTTGTAAAGTGAAGGTGCGAAGGGAGTATATTTTAGACCTCGGGTGGGATCTTTTGTAGTGATGGAAGTGATTCCTCGTGGACTTGGATGTAAGTGTTTGCGCGTGTTGTATTGTGGCCAGGTGTGGCATGATTGTTTTCGTAAGTACAGCAGTGAAGACTATACTGGCGCATGGTTGTTTTGAGACTTAGGAGGAACATTCGGGACGAATGTTTCTAAGGAGGGGAGAATGTTATACCCCGTATTTCCAGAGTATGTACGGGAGGGCGTACGGATAAAATTTTAAGCCTTAAGTTAGGCAAGGATCGAAAATTTTGTGCACAACATACGAAAAGAATCGTTTTCCGACGAAACGTTTTCAAAACTTTGCGAAGGGAAAAATACGGCTATGTCATTAATATGTTTTGCGGATTTTTCCGAGAGATGAAATATTTTGGACCAACGAGAGGGCGACACTTGTCACCCTCAAGTGGGCGGACGAAATGGTCTTCCATTGGCACGTTTTGCCTTTATTGTTTTTGTCAAGGAGTTGGTAGGATATTTTGTGTGGTAGATGACCAAGTGGGACCCACACACACATGTCCTAATCTACACCCTCCACTTGCCCCCACTTGATCTTGGCCATTGGTTGGCCTATAAATACCCCCCTTAGTTGATGAACTTCTTCATCCACACTTAGACATTTCTAAGTCTTAAAATCCCTTCCCCCCTCTCTTGAGAGCTCTAGCCGAGAGCACCTCTCCCCCTCCCCCCCTTCCTAGTTATGCTAGCCGAAACCCCTCCCCCTTTGTGAGCCTTGGCCGAAACTACCCCCTTCCTAAAGTTGTTTTTCGTGAAGTACCCCTTGGTAGAAAAGTATTCTCAAGTATTGTTACTATTCCAAAATACCTTGCCCAATACCTTGTAGTATTCCAAGGTTACACCTATACTAAAAGCCGGAAATACTATTATACTTCCTTGATCCAAAACGAAACCCTAAGGAAAATCTTCATATCCGGTTGAAGTTTTAAGAAGAAGTTGCGTAGAACTTCTAAGGGTTGTTTGGAGCGGGTTGGAGCACCCAGAGTAGGAGCTAAACGTTGCTCAGGATCGACATTTAAACTTGGATAATTTTGGGCTTATCGAGGTAAATACTCTTGTCCTTCTATTGTAATTGGAAATTACATACTGTAGTAGTATAGAAATGAATATAAGATACATAGAAGGATATTCTGAGAGAGAATTGAACTGTAATAGAAGGATATTACAGAAGAAGATTAAACTGTACTTACATAGGACTGTATTTGCAGTAGACTTGTGTAGTTTAACGGGTAGGGAAGTGCTGCCCAATTTTTCCGTAGAATATTCTACAGAGTAGTCTAGACGTTGATAGACGTATATGGCCTTTATAGGTTGAATGTTCTGCGAGTAGCATGTTCTACTTGGAAGGTGGACAAGGCTAGCCGGGTTATAGCCGTGGAGCGTTTTGCTAATAGTCGATAATCGTCGCGAGGTATGTGATTCTTCCTATCCTCTTGAGCATGATATTTTAAAAGAATATATTTAGTACGGTAGACGTACGTGTGTTAACTGAACGTAGTTTTACGGCAATGTCTTTTGACTTAAGCCTGAATAATAAGAATCTTGAAGTATTTCAAGAGAATTAAGAACCGTTTTTGAAAGAAGAGTAATACTTGGTTTTAAAAGCTTAAGAGTTATACTAGCTTTATGGGAAGTTAGGTATAACGACTTAAGAGAGATAAAAAGAATGGTTTATTGATTTTAGAAGTTAAGAGACTTGATCTTAAAAGATAAGAGACTTGACTAAATTGAATTGATATGAATTTTGTTAAAAAGTGTGAAACCTCATTCGTGAGTAATGAGTACTTGATTTTTTAAAAGGAATAATGTTTTACTGATTTCGGAAATCAGAATGAGTATCGAGCGAACCACCTGCAGCGTTAATAAAGGAAATGTTTTGACTAATAAAGTATTATTAAAACCAGAGAAACCTCCATCTGCATAGAAGCTAAGATGAGACAAAATGATAGTACATTTCCTAGATCATGCGCTTTAATAAGATTGTTATGAACAAGAATAACCTACTCACACATAAGGCATATGTTTCTCAAATTGTTTTAAAAGAGAATTATATTCTTAAGTGATTAAGACTATGAACTACGAAACCTTTCGAAAATGAGAAACTTGAGCATTTGAAATTAGGCAAACTTGAACGTTTGGGAAATAATGTTGTTACTTGATTTTACAAAAGGAAGTGTTTTGGTTTACTTAAAAAGATAGTCACTCTATTTTTATACTACGGGTATTGCGTGACTTTTGTGAAAGAAACAGATCTTTTAAAAGAGTTATTGTATGAAGTACTTTGGGGATAAAAACCCGAACTTGCTAACATAAAGTAGAGAGTACCTTGTGTGAATAACTTGATTGTGTTGGTTTGTGATAGCCTTGTAATACTTTTGTTATACCCCGTATTTCCAGAGTATGTACGTAAGGACGTACGTAGAAAATTTGGAACTTTAAAGTAGGCTTGGACGAAATATTTTTGTGCACAACACCCGATTAGAATCGTTTTTCGACGAAACGTTTTACACAACTTGCGAAGGGAAAATTCCGGCTATGTCATTTAGTATTTTTGCGGATTTTTTCGAGAGACGAAATGTTTTGAACCAACGAGAGGGCGACACTTGTCACCCTCAAGTTGGTGGAGTGTGGGACGGCAATGGGACGATTTGAGGGTCAAGGGTTGGTAGGATATTTTGTGATATTTGTGTGGTAGATGGATAACGTACACATGGATGAATCTTGACCCTACACTTGCCTTGCACTTGGCATGATCTTGGCCATTGGTTGGCCATGGCTTGACCTATAAATACCCCTTAGTTGAAGACATTTCTTCATCCACAAAACTTTCCTAAGTCTAAAAATCCTCCCCCCCTCTTCTTGTGTTCTCGTCCTAGCCTCCCCCTCCCCTGAGGCCCCTGGCGAGAGTCCCTCCCTTGGCCGAGTACCCCACTCCTAGTGGGGTTGGTCGAGGGGTACACCCTCCCCTTTGTGGTGTTGTCTCGTATAAATACACCCCCCCTTGGTAGAAATACTCTCCAAGTATAGTTACTATTCCAAAATACCTTGGCCCAAATACATTGTAGTATTCCAAGGTTACACTTATCTGAAAAGCCTGTAAATACTATTATACTTCCCTTCAGTCACAAAAACGAAACCCTAAGGAAAATCTCCATAGTTGGTTGGAGTATTAAGAAGAAGTTGCGTAGAACTTCTAAGGGTTATTTGGAGCGAGTTGGAGCACCCGGAGTAGGAGCTAAACGTTGCTCAGGATCGACATTAAACTTGGATAATTTTGGGCTTATCAAGGTAAATACTCTTGTCCTTATATTGTAATTGGAAATTATATACTGTAGTTGTATAGAAATGAATATAAGATTCATAGAAGAGAATTGAACTGTAATAGAAGGATATTACAGAAAAGACTTGAACTGGAATCACATCAGAAGAATAATCTACAGAGTAGTCTAGTCATTGATAGACTTGTATAACCTTTATAGGTTGAAGTACTGCGAGTAGCGTATTCTACTCGGAGGGTGGAAAAGGCTAGCCGGAAAACAGTACTTTGGAGCGTTTTGCTAATAGTCGATAATCGTCGCGAGGTATGTGATTTTTCCTATACTCTTGAGCATGATATTTTAAAGAATATATATATAGTACGGTAGACGTACGTGCGTTAATTGAATAATAATTTCGGCAATGTCTTTTGACTTAAGCCTGAATAATAATTACGGCAATGTCTTTTGACTTAAGCCTGAATAAAAAGAATCTGAGGTATTTCAAAAGAATTAAGAAACCTTTTTGAAAGAAGAGTAACACTTGGTTTTAAAAGCTTAAGAGTTATACTAGCTTTATGGGAAGTTAGGTATAACGGCTTAAGAGAGATAAAAAGAATGATTTATTGATTTAAGAAGTTAAGAGACTTGATCTTAAAAGATAAGAGACTTGACTTAATTATATTAATGTGAATTTTGTTAAAAAGTGTGAAACCTCATTCGTGAGTAATGAGTATTTTGGTTTTCAAAAGGAATGATGTTTCTTGATTTGAAATCAGAATGAATGTCGAACAAACCACGGCGCTAATAAAGGAAATGTATTGACTAATAAAGAATTATTAATAACCAGTAGAAACCTCCATCTGCATAGAAGCTAAGATGAGACAAAATGATATTACATTTCCTAGATCATGGCTGCTTTAATAAGATTGTTATAAACAAGAATAACCTACTCACGTATCAGACATATGTTCTCAAATTGCTTTCAAAGAGAATTATATCATTAAGTGATTAATACTATGAACTACGAAACCTTTCGAAAATGAGAAACTTGAGTAATTGAAATTAGGCAAACTTGAACGTTTGGAAAGATCATTGTTACTTGATTTTACAAAGAGAAGTGTTTTGGTTTACTTCAAAAGATAATCACTCTATTTTTATACTACGGGTATTGTGTGACTTTTGTGAAAGAAACGGATCTTTTAAAAGAGTTAATGTATGAAGTACTTTGGGGATAAAAACCCGATCTTGTTAATCAGATAGTAGAAAGTATCTTGTGCGAATAACTTGATTGTGTTGGTTTGTGATAGCCTTGTAATACTTTCTTGTTGGTTTGATAAGTAAACATGTTAGGATGCTACGTGTGTTAATATCTTGTGATGTTTGTGTAAAGGGGTTTTCCCTCGATCGCGCTTATGTTGTTTAACTATCAGCCGTTATGTTGGTATTGTACCACTCACCTTGACATGATCCCGGGGGTTAAGCTGCCCTCCGATGCGGGGTATATCTCGCGTGATGCAGGACCATGATTCGAGAATACCTCATGCGGGTCCAGGGGACCTATGCGGAGCTACGAGAGTTCCAGGTTAGTGTGCGGCCTTTATGGTCATGCGGTCTATGTGGCCATGCGGACTGCGAGTCCAGGCGGATGCCGGGGAGTAGCTACCCTCGATGCGGGGAATACCTCATGCGGGCCATTGGAGTGGCCTATGCGGAGCTGCGGGAAGTTCCAGGGCTAGACGCGCACATTAGATACTGCGGGCGAGTGGCCAGCTTTGATCATGTGACGGTCTAGACAGATCTCATGATACAGTTTATGACCTTGTTTGTACTGTGGGTTTTAGTAGTCGGCTATGCCTTCGTACTTACCCCGTACGGTTTTATGATGACACAGGTGGGACCTGGTGTTCATGTGTATTCCTTGGTGCTTTTATATCATAGACTGCCGGCAGTGAGGAAGGTATTCCACGGGCATGATTGATGTTATGGGTGTGAGACTCATAGTTATATTTTTGTGATGACTTTGAGGGCGTGAGTCCCTGACTTGACATGACTGCTTATTTATTGTGAACTGTAGTTTGGTTATCATACATGTCTCCTGCTTTATATAGACTACTATGATTTCATTTACAGTATTTTCAGTTTCACATACTTGGTACCTGTTGTACTGACCTCCTTCGGGGGGCTGCGTTCATGCCGCAGGTTGAGGTACACCAGTCGTTGATCCTAGCTCTCAGGGTCACAGTTCAGCGTTTGGGAAGCTCCGTTTCTCCGGAGGCTTATCAGTGGTATAATCCCCTGTCGTAGTAGGTGCTTACATTCAGGGGTATGGCGGGGCCCTGTCCCGCCATTGTTGTCATGTCACTCTTAGAGGTCTGTAGTACTGTTGTGGGCAGAGCTGTAAAAGGGATGTAACTGTTCGGATTTAAGTTTTATATATTATGCCGAAAGGCAAATTTTCTCAGATAACTGTTTTACACTTCTTGATATTTCATGTCTTGTTTTATGTTCCGCTGATTACTCGATGTATGTCTACTTGGGTGCCCGGTAGGCACGATCACGGGCCGGTTGGTCGTGACAAAAGTGGTATCGTGAGCGATTGATCCTCGGAAAGTGTCTGAGCCGTGTCTAGTAGAGTCTTGATTATCGGTGTGTTGTGCACCACATCTATAATCGGAGAGGTGCAGGACATTTAGGATTAGTTTCCATTCTTCTCATTACGAGATCGTGCCTTAGAGGCGTGTGATAAGTTGGACCCTCTAACGTATTTCTTTCCCTTACCGTTATGCCTCGCGTAAGGCAACCCGCCCGGGAGGGCAAAGCGTAGGAGGCGTGAGTAGAGCACAGAGGGTTACTAGGGCACAGGCCCAATCATCACCTGGGGTGGTGTTTCATTCAGGGAGTTTTGCTACGTCACGGCCACTGCGATTTTTATAGCAGCGGCAAGATGCCTCTGCGACTATGATATATGAACCTTGTTCCACGGCCAGGGACAGAGAATATAGATTGCAAAGGCGACCACATTACTAGCTATGGATTTGGCTACCAGAGAGTATACCGATGTACCGCGAGTCTTGATGACTATCTAAGAGAGGGTCGTGCAGGAGTAATTCTTCAGTTAGGCTTGAGCATGGCCTGCGTACGGGCTTATGCGCAGCAGGCCAAGAAACGTAGAGATCGACGGGTTAACTAAGGACAGCAGAAGAGGGCGAGCAAAGAGTCCTTTGGTAACTTTGAGGCGAATCGCCTCGCCAAATTGATTATGCACATCCACGGTCAGAGTGGTCCTCCGCGAGTTCGGGGCGTTGGGGATAAGCGGAGTTGGTGAGCTCGAGCTTAGGCCACGGCTACGTAGGTTCCGGCCGGATTGATTTTCCCAGTGTTCACAAGGTGACAGGCGTCATCCCGGGGAATGTCGTCTTTTAGTTGGTACTTGTTTTACCGGCGGCCGTCAGGGCCATGTGTCGAAAGGATGTCCTAGTAAGAGGACTCAGCCTTCAGGATCGGTGGGTAGTTCGTCATCTTCCTGGCTATGCACTACGGGGTAGGTTTGATTAGAACGACTAAGGGAGTGAAGCGATGAATCTGGTATATCCTTAACCCTCTAGAGTTTAGTACGTATGATGAGATGAGTATATCTTAAGTGTTATGTTCAGATAACATAAGTGTATTGTGATTAGAAATCATGGTTAGTTAACCGGGAAAGATTGGGGGATAAGAAAAAGTGTGAGCCTTAGAGCTTTATACGTAGAGACCTTAGAAGCAAGGCCATCTCGAGTAAAAGATTTATATTTGTTTTTTTACGTTTAACCCTTGTCGGAGTGCATGGTGCACGTGAGCTATGTTTGTGGGATAAGTCCCTGAGTAGTGTGGAATGAAAGAGGGTAGTTGAGCTAAGAAGGCCGCTAGGTTTTCGTAACGTGATTAGTGAGATTGTTCGGATCGGGAGCAAGTGTTTCTGCGAGTGGGTCGGGTTGAGGCCATGCCGCGGGTCAACCCGCGACCTGTTTTATGGTGGGGTCAGTTTGTGGTGGTCCCGCCAGGTGGTAGGGTCACAAGGGCGCTAGGCCCAAGTTTAGTTAACCATCGTACGAGTTCGTGGATGCGTTCGACCAGTAGTCGGGCCGATGAGGTCAGCCCATCTTGTCCTTCAGGTTATGCGAGATGTTATTTATCAGGAAGGTTGTAAGGCTGCACGAGGCGCCTACTTTCACCTTATGGCAGACAGTGGAGCCCAGGGTACGGCTGTTTCTTTTTCTGGAAGTTTTACCAGGCAGGGTTAGGAACTCAGGTAAGTCTCAGTATCGCATTCGCCCTCGGGCCAGTGTGTGGATTTCAGGGGTAGCTGTAAGGATTGTTGTCTCATGTTGAGGGAGTGTTTTAATAGCTACCATTTCAGTATTCGGATGTCGCCTTATGAAGCCTTGTAGGGGCGGAAGCGTAAGTTGCCGGTCGATTGGTTCGATGTTGGCAAAGTGCAGATAGTTGGTTCATATTTATTTCGGCAGGATGTGGTTAGGGTGAAGCCTATCCAGGAGAGGTTATCGGCAGCTCAGAGTCAACAGAAGTCGTGCGGATAATCGGCGACGACGCTTGGAGTTCAGGTTGACGGTCGGAATTCTTGAAGGTACCACCCCGGATAGGGTGTGACGAGTTTTGGAAAACAGAGGGAACTTAGCCTGAGGTACTTGGAGCGTTTTCAGGTCATGTGAAGAATAGGCCAGGGTGCCTATAAGTTAGCTTTGCCGTCCGGAGTAGAAAGCAGTACGTCCGATTTTTCATGTTGCTATGTTCGGAAGAGTATCGGAGATCCATCCAGAGTGTTCCCAGTTAATGATGATCAAGTTGGAAGTAGTAACCCAGAGATTTTGGAAACAGAAGCAGTAACGGAAATGTGGTAAGTTATGAGAAAGATGTTCGAGTGTACGAGAAGGGTACGACGAGTAAGAGAAGAAGCGAGCATGTATGGCGAGCATAGATGTGATCATTTCTTTTGTAAGGAGAAGGTGCGATGGAAGTATATTTTAGACCTCGGGTAAGGGCTTTTGTGATGTTAGAGGTGTTTCCTCGTGGACTTGGATGTAAGTATTTGCGCAGGTGTTTCTGTGGCCAGGTGTGGCAGGATTTGTTTTCGTAAGTATAGTAGTGAAGACTATATTGGCGCCTGATTGTTTTGAGACTTAGAAGGAACATTCGGGACGAATGTTTCTAAGGAGGGGAGAATGTTATACCCCGTATTTCCAGAGTATGTACGTAAGGACGTACGTAGAAAATTTGGAACTTTAAAGTAGGCTTGGACGAAATATTTTTGTGCACAACACCCGATTAGAATCGTTTTTCGACGAAACGTTTTACACAACTTGCGAAGGGAAAATTCCGGCTATGTCATTTAGTATTTTTGCGGATTTTTTCGAGAGACGAAATGTTTTGAACCAACGAGAGGGCGACACTTGTCACCCTCAAGTTGGTGGAGTGTGGGACGGCAATGGGACGATTTGAGGGTCAAGGGTTGGTAGGATATTTTGTGATATTTGTGTGGTAGATGGATAAGGTACACATGGATGAATCTTGACCCTACACTTGCCTTGCACTTGGCATGATCTTGGCCATTGGTTGGCCATGGCTTGACCTATAAATACCCCCTTAGTTGAAGACATTTCTTCATCCACAAAACTTTCCTAAGTCTAAAAATCCTCCCCTCTTCTTGTGTTCTCGTCCCAGCCTCCCTCCCCTTGTGAGGCCCCTTGGCCGAGAGTCCCCTCCCCCTTGGCCGAGAGTACCCCCCCCCCCTCCTAGTGGGGTTGGTCGAGGGGTACACCCTCCCCTTTGTGGTGTTGTCTCGTATAAATACACCCCCCCTTGGTAGAAATACTCTCCAAGTATAGTTACTATTCCAAAATACCTTGGCCCAAATACATTGTAGTATTCCAAGGTTACACTTATACGAAAAGCCCAGAAATACTATTATACTTCCCTTCAGTCACAAAAACGAAACCCTAAGGAAAATCTCCATAGTTGGTTGGAGTATTAAGAAGAAGTTGCGTAGAACTTCTAAGGGTTATTTGGAGCGGGTTGGAGCACCCGGAGTAGGAGCTAAACGTTGCTCAGGATCGACATTAAACTTGGATAATTTTTGGCTTATCAAGGTAAATACTCTTGTCCTTATATTGTAATTGGAAATTACATATTGTAGTTGTATAGAAATGAATATAAGATTCATAGAAGAGAATTGAACTGTAATAGAAGGATATTACAGAAAAGACTTGAACTGGAATCACATCAGAAGAATAATCTACAGAGTAGTCTAGTCATTGATAGACTTGTATAACCTTTATAGGTTGAAGTACTGCGAGTAGCGTATTCTACTCGGAGGGTGGAAAAGGCTAGCCGGACTACAGTACTTTGGAGCGTTTTGCTAATAGTCGATAATCGTCGCGAGGTATGTGATTCTTCCTATACTCTTGAGCATGATATTTTAAAGAATATATATATAGTACGGTAGACGTACGTGTGTTAATTGAATAATAATTTCGGCAATGTCTTTTGACTTAAGCCTGAATAAAAAGAATCTGAGGTATTTCAAAAGAATTAAGAAACCTTTTTGAAAGAAGAGTAACACTTGGTTTTAAAAGCTTAAGAGTTATACTAGCTTTATGGGAAGTTAGGTATAACGGCTTAAGAGAGATAAAAAGAATGATTTATTGATTTAAGAAGTTAAGAGACTTGATCTTAAAAGATAAGAGACTTGACTTAATTATATTAATGTGAATTTTGTTAAAAAGTGTGAAACCTCATTCGTGAGTAATGAGTATTTTGGTTTTCAAAAGGAATGATATTTTACTGATTTCGGAAATCAGAATGAATGTCGAACAAACCACAGCAGCGCTAATAAAGGGAAATGTATTGACTAATAAAGAATTATTAATAACCAGTAGAAACCTCCATCTGCATAGAAGCTAAGATGAGACAAAATGATATTACATTTCCTAGATCATGGCTGCTTTAATAAGATTGTTATAAACAAGAATAACCTACTCACGTATCAGACATATGTTCTCAAATTGCTTTCAAAGAGAATTATATCATTAAGTGATTAATACTATGAACTACGAAACCTTTCGAAAATGAGAAACTTGAGTAATTGAAATTAGGCAAACTTGAACGTTTGGAAAAGACTGTTGTTACTTGATTTTACAAAGAGAAGTGTTTTGGTTTACTTCAAAAGATAATCACTCTATTTTTATACTACGGGTATTGTGTGACTTTTGTGAAAGAAACGGATCTTTTAAAAGAGTTAATGTATGAAGTACTTTGGGGATAAAAACCCGATCTTGTTAATCAGATAGTAGAAAGTATCTTGTGCGAATAACTTGATTGTGTTGGTTTGTGATAGCCTTGTAATACTTTCTTGTTGGTTTGATAAGTAAACATGTTAGGATGCTACGTGTGTTAATATCTTGTGATGTTTGTGTAAAGGGGTTTTCCCTCGATCGCGCTTATGTTGTTTAACTATCAGCCGTTATGTTGGTATTGTACCACTCACCTTAACATGATCCTGGGTTAAGGCGCCTCCGACGGGGTATATCTCGGCGATGCAGGACCATGATTCGAGAATACCTCGTGCGGGTCCAGGACCTATGCGAGCTACGAGAGTTCGTGTTAGTGTGCGGCCTTTATGGTCACGCGGTCTATGTGGCCACGCGATGCGAGTCCAGGCGGATCGGGAGTAGCTACCCTCGATGCGGGAATACCTCATGCGGGCCATTGAGTGGCCTATGCGGAGTCTGCGGGAAGTTCGAGGCTAGACGCGCACATTAGATCTGCGAGCGAGTGGCCAATTTTGATCATGTGGCCAGTCAGACAGATCTCATGATACGATTTATGACCTTGTTTGTACTATGGGTTTTAGTAGTCGGCTATGCCTTCGCACTTACTCAATGCGGTTTTATGATGACACAGTGGGACACGGTGTTCATGTGTATTCCTTGGTGCTTTTATATCATAGGCATCGGCGGTGAGGAAGGTATTCCACGGGCATGATTGATGTTATGGGCGTGAGACCCATAGTTATATTTGAGTGATGACTTTGAGGCGTGAGTCACGACTTGACATGACGCTTATTTATTGTGAGCGTAGTTTGGTTATCATACATGTCTCCCGCTTTATATAGACTACTATGATTTCATTTACGATATTTTGATTTCACATACTTGGTACTGTTATCGACCTCGCCCGGGGCTGCGTTCATCTGCAGTTGAGGTACACGATCGTTGATCCTAGCTCTCGGAGTCACGATTCGGCGTTTGGGAAGCTCCGTTTCTCGGAGCTTATCGATGGTATAATCCACTGTCGTAGTAGGTGCTTACATTCGAGGTATGGCGGGGCCCTGTCCGCCATTGTTATCATGTCACTCTTAGAAGTGCAGTAATGCTTGTTGTAGTGTAAAGGATGTAGCTATTCGATTTAAGTTTTATATATTATGCCGAAAGGCAAATTTTCTCAGATAACTGTTTTACACTTCTTGATATTTCATGTCTTGTTTTATGTTCCGATGATTACTCTGATGTATGTCTACTTGGGTGTCCGGGGTAAGGCACCAGTCACGGGCCCGGGTTCGGGTCGTGACAACTTTCTTGTTGATTTGATAAGTAAACATGTTAGGATGCTACGTGTGTTAGTATCTTGTGATGTTTGTGTAAAGGGGTTTCCCTTGTTGTGCTTATGTTGTTTAACGATAAGCTATTATGTTAGTATTATATCACTCACCTCTTGACATGATTCCGGGGGTTAAGTTGCCCTCCGATGCGGGGTAGACTCAGGCGGGTCTGTGTGACCTATGATTCGAGAATACCTCATGCGGGTCTGTGTGACCTATGCGGAGCTACGAGAGTTCCAGGTTAGTGTGTGGGGTTATACCTCATGCGGTCTATGTGGCCATGCGGACTGCGAGTCCAGGACGTTGTCGGGGAGTAGCTACCCTCGATGCGGGGAATACCTCATGCGGGCCATTGGAGTGGCCTATGCGGAGCTGCGGGAAGTTCCAGGACTAGACGCGCACATTAGATACTGCGGGCGAGTGGCGGCCGATCATGTGGCGGTCTAGACAGATCTCATGATACGATTTATGACCTTGTTGGTGCGTGAGTTTTAGTAGTCTATGCCTTCGTACTTACCCCGTACGATTTTATTATGACACAGGTGGGACCTGGTGTTCATGTGTATTCCTTGGTGCTTTTATATCATAGACTGTCGGCAGTGAGGAAGGTATTCCACGGGCATGATTGATGTTGTGGGCGTGAGACCCATAGTTATATTTGAGTGGTGACTTGAGGGCGTGAGTCCCTGACTTGACATGACTGCTTATTTATTGTGAACTGTAGTTTGGTTATCATATATGTCTCCTGCTTTATATAGACTACTATGATTTCATTTACAGTATTTTCAGTTTCACATACTTGATACTGTTGTCGACCTCGCCCGGGCTGCGTTCAATCTGCAGTAAGTGCGCGGTGTTGATCCTCGCTCTTAGGATCACAGTTCAGCGTTTTGGGAAGCTCCGTTTCTCCGGAGGCTTATCAGTGGTATAGTCCCCTGTCGTTGTAGGTACTTACATTCAGGGGTATGGCGGGGCCCTGTCCCGCCATTGTTGTCATATCATTCTTAGAGGTCTGTAGTACTGTTGTGGGCAGAGTTTGTAATAGAGATGTAACTGTTCGGATTCAAGTTATATATATATGTCGTAAGGCAAGTTTTCTCAGATAAACTGTTTTACACTTCATATTATTTCATGTCATGTTTTATATTCCGCTGATTACTCTGATGTATGTCTACTTGGGTGCCCGGGGTAAGGCACCAGTCACGGGCCCGGGTTCGGGTCGTGACAGGAAGGAAGAATTTTCATACTTTAATTTAATCCCCAAAACAGTCCCGATTTTTAGTCACTGCTTCGTCAGCTAAACTTGTAACGTTTATAACTCTCTACTCCGGTGTTCCATCGACGAGAGGTTTGTTTCTTTGGAAACTATACTCGACGAACTTCATTTTAGGCTTTTGAAACACCCAAAAACTCCTAATATACTAGGAGATATACCCCTCCAAGTTGACTAAAAATCTGCCCAAAATTCTGCCAAGCAGTTTTCCGATTTTCTGCCCCAATTTCTTGCCACTTTCACTTTTCCACTTCAAATTAACATGCATGCATTCTACAATGTTACCCCCAACATTCTAACATATTTTTCCTCAACAAAATTCATTCCAAAAATCAGAAAATTTGGGCTAAACACTGGACAGTGAACCCGTGCCACTCACTATTTTGGTGCTAAACTTTTGGCTTAGAATTGTAGATGGATTCAATCCTTAGAAAGGGAGTGGATTAAGTCTTCAATTTGGCTATGGCATGGGTGAATTTTTGGTTAAGATAGGAGATGATTTGAGTGAGAGTTTTGTTTGAATGAAGTGGAAGCTGAAGAGGTTTTTAGTTTTAATAAGAAATCTGAAAATTCTTTTATATAAATACACATTGGTCTCTAATTGTTTTCTTAAGTTAATTCCATTCTCCAAGTAATAAATCTTAATCTCACTTCTTTTAATCTCCAAAAATTCCATAAGACCTCGTATTCTCCATGTCGTAATTCTCATAATATGTTACTAATCCTTAATGGGAAAATATATAACGATCATTTTCCATTTCCGTTAACACGCTCGTAGTAACCAAAAATTTTCGGAATCACATCCTTTAAGTACTAACTTCTGGATTTAGCATATATAACCATAATATATAATCAATATTTGAATCTTAATTCCTTAATGAAGTTCTTAAGTATCGTCTTAACTTACGAGGTGTAACATATTTCCCCCCTTAGAAACATTCGTCCTCGAATGTTCATCATAGGCCTTACGCTAGGAAAATTTCGACAGAGTCTCCTTTATAACTATGTCTATCCACCTATATCCAGCAAACCAACAGATGCCTCACAGTGCCACAATATAACACACATGCAATTCACTAATTCAAAATAGTTAAGTAAGGAATCAAATTACCTGTGAATATTCAACTGAATCTCATGTAACACCTTGAACAAAGTTAAAGAGCCTCCATGCAGTACTATATTCCTTCATTTTCAAATTTGCCACAATATTATACCTAATACTACCTTGTACAACTACTTCAATTTATAATGGCATGTAGTGCCCACAATATATGCACTACATGCTTAACGTGACGACAATTCATGGGTATACCCGCTGCATTGTTAAAATAGCTCCATATAGATTTGACAAACTCCCTTGTAAGAAACAAGTGACCGATCATTTCTTGATGTAAAACATTATATCAACAGCATCTTGATACTATATTAATTCCCATACTTTGCAACACTTCATCCACTGAAATTTTAAATTTCCACACCGTCCATAGGAAGAAATATACCTTGAATGACATTATTTTAACCTACATTTACCTATATACCTCAGAAGGATAGGATCTTTATCTCAATAAATCTCATGCACTTGACACAGTAAATTTACTAGAACTTGTTATTATCCACCAAGGATTATCCACAGGGTATATACCAAGTAGGTAGTGACATATGAGACAATGCATCTGGTAGACACTGCCCTAGCCTTGACAAACCTCATCAATCCCCACGTAGCAATTCTTTGACATCTTCCACCCTTTCTTCAATAAGAAACTCTGATAGTAGTACATAGTGTAATGTTTCCAATTGGTGCGATTATCAATTCAAACCACTCATTGTTTCCCACTATATTTCTTGTTTAATGTTATCCTTTTCCTCAATAATCATTTTCAAGACCTGAGGACCCTCTTTCCATTGCACATATTGAGGGTAATGCTTCTTAGAGTACTTGTCCCTAGAAAGTTAGCACATAGAGAGTTGGTGGTCCTAAATCTCCACCATAGCTTTTCACACGATGCCTTGATATATCAAAATGAGATCTAAACCCCAATCCACTATCATCCTTAAGCAAGTCCATTGTTAACCATGTAAACCAATGCCTAGCCTTAACACATCCTTACTATACACCAGAAGAATATTACAACTATTTCTATGTATATCTTTGATCACACATTTTTCAAGTCTTAAAGCAGGCAGTATGTGTATAGGCACACTTGTGACACACTAGTAATCAACACTGATTTACCTCATGGTGACAACAATATTTCTTCCTAAGCATGTAACTTGTATTTAATCTTCTTAATTAATTCAAGCATAATCTATCTTCCTCTTTCTAACATGTAATACTGGACATCCTCAATACATGAATGGAAATATTCCCTTGTGAAACCAGTAATACCTTTTTCTTGCTGAATCAAGTTACTAGGAGTCTTAGCATGCATATAAACAGAACTCTAATTTTATTGATCAAATGGCCAGAAGCTTCAAGTTACTAGGAGTCTTAGCATGCATATAAACAGAACTCTCATTTTATTGATCAAATGGCCAGAAGCTTCTTCATACTCTTTCAAAGTCTGCCTTAACTCTTTGTAAAATCATTCTATTTGCTTCGGTTGGAAATCCTTCAAACAACTCCTCTTTAAATCTAACAATATCATCCAAAAGTTTCCTTACTCCATAATAATAGGACAGTCTTGACATTCTTCAGTTTCAGTATAAAAGAAACGAAATCATCTTAATCAATAACAGTGTGTCAATTTCGATTTAGCGCTTAAAATAATGCTTCATATTCTGTCCAAACCAAGCTAAAATAAATATTTGCTAACATTCTACCGAACCTCTTAAAAGTAGAGTCATTATCGGCTCTCTTATTCCACTACTGAAAAAGACTCCCTTTAAATCAGTTTCAAACATTTCACATGAATTAGTACCAAATGCAAAGATCCTCACGCTCTGCAGGATATATCTGAAGACCGTCTATTGTCTCCCTTCCATTTATAATAACATTGAAATCCCCACTAACTAGCCAAGGATCCCGCATATCGTCGACAATAAAGTATAAACTATCCCAGAGACAACCTTCCCAATGCATCACTCTTTGCATTTACCATAGTGTATCTACCTAGTTCATGTAACTTCTTCCCCAGTGAGTCCCTAAGTTTGTCATGTTAATCATCCCTCATATTATCTCTGATTAAGTTTCTCTACTGATCAATATATTTAGGATAGACATATCCGTTTCCACTTCCTTGTTCTGCTCCACATTGGACATCATTGTCTCATATTCCTTTAATATCACTGCGTTACTATTATTAGAGTTGTTACCCTTGGTACACACCTCCTGTCTCTTGTCAACATTCCGCTCCTCATTAACTTTTGTTGCTACAAAAGCTCCTTCAACCTGTTCTTTAGTAGTAAGAGTTGCTTTTGATTCTACTATCAATTGTGGGTCCTTAATGAGTTGTTTTACTTCTACCACCTTTTCCTTATTCTATTTATTTCCATATTCTTCCCCAGTATCTCTTTGTTCCTCCTTATTTGCATTATTATTGTTTGTCTCCTCAAGTGGCATTTGTTTTATCCTCTCGTTGGACTTACTAACTCAGTTATGTCTTTGGCTGCGTCAACATTTGACACTTTGGCTACATCCCACTGAGTATCTATTATCACTTCGTTGAATTCATCTATATCTTTGTACCTCTCTTATCTGTTTTTCATCCTTCTGTTATGGTCTGTAGAAATTCAGGATTCAACCTTCACCTATTTAAAGTATCTAAACTTATACTAAGTCTTTATGCCTACTTCTCATCCAATTAACTCAAGAGAATGTTCATATAGGCCTGATTTCATGAAATACACCTTAGAAGCATGTAGGTTATCATCTCATTCTTTATTATTAAGTGTTGTAATACACCCTGCTTGCCACTATTTCACCATAATCCGCTACCTACTGCTTAAAATCCCTTATCTCAGTCTTAGCGACATGACACTTCACTCTTCTATTCCATTTTAATGCCCAGTTGAAATCACTCATTATTGTCTATGGTCCTTGTATCTGGTCATGTAACCTTCCAATATCTATCCACATTTCCCATTTAAGAGCCACATCATTAAACGCATACACTAAGGTCATATAGAAACTTTTCTTTGTACCCCTAAGTGTTACCCCGCAGTGTGTCAATTATTTTGTACAGTTTAATATCTACCTCATAGAAATGAGGCCTCCACAATAACCATATTCCTCCATTTGGATGCTCAGTAAGATTAGTCCTTAAAAGATCATACACTACACAAGTTAAGCGAGGTATTATGAGTTTCTTCCCTTTTTAACCTTTGGTTCCAAGAGACCAAATAACACCATCTTAGCATTCTGCGTGAACCAATGCATTGAAACTGTGCATGAATACATACCTTGGTTACCAATCCTTCAAATAACTTCTTAACTAAAAATATGAACTCCAGAGGTTACGATATTTAAAATGCTTGACACCACTACACACTAATAGGATGCTTATCATTCCCAAGTGCTAAGTCATTTGCGAAAGAAACTCAATTAATTCCTATGTCCAATACTTCATTCGGTCCAAAGTAAGAAAAATGCTTTCATTCTTTTATATCAATCTTATTATTCCAGAAGTAATAGCCCCTTCTTATTTTTACATGGGAACAATGTTCTTTTGCAGTTTCCTACCTTCACATAGTCCAGCAACATGATATACCATAAAATCGTCACAGATTCTAACAATTAGAGCCCAAAATTTAATTGGAGGTATGAAGGAGAAAAGACTAGGTAAGCTTCATTTTCTATCTTTGTAACTATAGAGCAGATAATGTAGCATAACGGAGTACCAATTCGTAAGATAGAGACTACTGCAATTCATTTCACAAGTCGACACCTCATTCATGGTCTGAAAGGGATCTCTTTACTACTTGTAATTATAAATAACTTCATTTCTTTTAACACTTGTTCACTCATTTCTTACTTGTCGTACTTTTTAATAATTCCAACATAGTCCAGTACACATACGTAATCTCAGACATTGCTCCTAGTTCCAATCCTTGACGATATCATCCCTTAAGTGATGAATGGTTAACTTATTCGGTACGTAAAAGATTCTGAAGAGTTACATTACCTGAAGTTGACCTAGTATCTCCAAATCTGGTCCTCATACTTCTATTCAAATCTTTTCACTTCCCTTATGGTTTGACGCACTTAGTCAAGTACGAAAAATTCTGATGTTACACCCCGAAATTCCAGGACATGTTTAAGAGAATATACGTAAGGAATCATGACTTTAAAAAGTTGTACGAAATGAAGAATTGTTTTTCCGAAGGAAAATCTTCCGAACTTCGGAAAGGAAAAATGTTCGTCGATGAGAATTAGATTTTCGAGATGCGTTATTTGAGATGTATGGAATTTATTAACATTGTGGAAATTTATTTACGGATTTGTTTACGTAGGGCTCACCCGGGAAATTTTACGTTTTTGTGGGGCCCACAAGGTTTTCGACATTTTGACCAATTATGAAAATTTTGGGAAACAGAATGTTATGGACCAATGGGAGGGAGACACGTGTCACCCTACACATGGTCATCTTAGGCGAAAAGGGGTGAATATATAATAGCATATTGGCTTGATAAAATGGACCAAGTCAAAGGGTCAAGGTTAGCTTGATATTATTGACCAATCTTAGCCATCCATTTGTATTGATCTAAACCATTGGTTGTGTTATATAAGTGTATACTAGTGCAAGACTAGATCATTTCCAACACTTAAAAAAAAATTGGGCAATCTTGTGTGCTCTAAATAGTGCTCTCGGCCATACTCTCAACAAGAAGAAGAAATTTTGCAATCTTGCTTCATAAATCTCAATATTCAAACCCAAGGTCCCTAAAGGTACTCTAAGGATATCTCAATACAAAAATCCCGGAAAAACTACGTTTTTACGTTAGTCGCAAGATGAAAACCTAAGGTGTTATTCAACTTTGAAGTTGAAATTTGAAGAGAAGTTGTTTATAAACTTCTAAGGGTTGCTTGGAGTGGATTGGAACGTCAAGAAGAGGAACTAAAGTTGCTAAGGATCGACTTTTGATCTTGGATAAGATTTGGGCTTAAAGAGGTAATAATCTTCGTCTTGCTATTGTAATTCAAGATTTTATGTTGTAGTAGTTGATAGATGAGCATGTGATATTTAGAATGAATATTGATAAATGTTATGGAATTAGGAAGCTCAAATCCGAGATTGGCATGATTAGCCATTAAGTTTGTAAATCAATTTAGTTGTTAGTTACTATCGTCGCATGTTATATAAAGAAGGGTTTATAAGTGTTATTACTGGTTATGTCGTATATAACATGTTGGAATAACGATTTGGATTTAAAAAGGAAATGAAGAAGGTTATATGTCGTATCGAAATGTTGTTGTTGCCGAGAATGGCTTAAGATTGTTGGACAATTTTACATTAATTGTGGGGCAGAATTTTACACGTCCTGTTAAGGCGTGTAATCCCATTTGAATTGCTAGTTTGTTGCGCCTTAAATGTGGCTTATTGGATGACAAATACGGGCCTTAGAAAAGGTGGGAAAGTACGTAGAAACTAAGGAAGTGCTGCCCGATTTTCCGTAGAATTAGAGGGCAATTATTTGGTATAAGTCTTACAATAGTAAGTATGATATTGATAGAAGTATTATGGTCATTCTAGGTTGAAGTACTACGTGTAGCCGAGTCTACTTGACTTAAGGAATAGCCGATGAAGTTAAAGTACTTTGAAGCATTTTGCTACTTGTCGTATTGGTTAGTCATCACGAGGTATGTGAACTTCTTCTTTCTATAGACATGAGTATATTTGAAGTATATTTGCCTTGTGATTAGGAGTATACTTGTCTTGATATTTGAAGTATACTTGCCTTGTGATTAGGAGTATACTTGCCTTGATATTTGAAGTATACTTATCTTGTTGTTAGGAGTATACTTGCCTTGATATTTGAAGTATACTTGCCTTATGATTAGGAGTATAATTGTCTTGATATTTGAAGTATACTTGCCTTGTTGTTAGGAGTATACTTGCCTTGATATTTGAAGTACACTTTCCTTGTCATAAGAAGTATTCCTGTTATTGATTTTATGTCAAAGGCATGTCTAGAATATTCCTAAATTCTTACCAAGTCTTATGGGGGATGTTGGTAAGAGTCGTTAGGAAGTATTGGAGTCTAGTTGACCTTGCTAACTTACTTCACTAATGAAAAAAAGGACCGAACAAGCCATTGCAGCGTTAATGAAAATGTATCGGTAATCAATTACATTGAAATGAGTAGAATCTTCCATCTGCATAGAAACTAAGATGAGACAAAATTGTATTATATTTTCTAGATCATGGCTCAATGGAAAAGATCACTATAAACGAGTATAACCTATTCACGACTCATAAAAGTATTAATTTGAAAAGTACGTGAGACTTGAATTTCGGAAGTATGTAGTAAATTGATTTTGAAAAATATAAGTCTTGATTATGAAAGTATAGTAACTCGAATTACTTTAAAGATTTTGAGACTTTATTTTTCAAGTTATGGGACATGATTCTTAAAGGAAGAAATGACTTGATTTAATTGAAAAATTGATTTTTAAAGAATTTATGTTATGAAGCTTTAGGACTATGAACCTTGATTTCCTAAAAGGTTATGAGACTTTATTTTTCAAGTTATGGGACTTGATTTTTAAAGGAAGGAATGACCTGATTTAAAAAGTATGGCTTCTTGATTTATTTCAAGAGTTAAGAAGAATAATTTCAAAAGAGTATGTAACTTGAGTTTTAAAAGTATACGTTTGTTGATTTAAGGAAAATGAGTTGCATGATTCTTTTTATGTATGTATGTACGTAGTACTTTTGGGTTTAGTTTCCCCAATGTGATAAGAAATAAAAGTGTCTTAAGTTCTCTGAAATGAAAGGTTGTTATAATAGCTTTATGGGAAGTTGTTATAACGACTTAAGAATGAGTGAAAAGGCGGTTTAAAATATTATGTTATGAGACACACCGAGCCTACACATAGGTCGGGTTATGTTATGAGATTATGATAGTCGGTTGTGCTTACGTTATGAGATTATGATAGTCGGTTGTGCTTATGTTATGAGATTATGATAGCCGGTTGTGCTTATGTTATGATATTGTGATAGCCGATTGTACTTATGTTACGTGATTATGTTAGCCGGTTGTGCCTGTGATATATTATTCATTACGGGGTCATTCCCCGGGCTTGTGGCATTTGCATATTCCGTGGATTTGCTCCCCACGATGCGAGGAATACCTCATGCGAGTCCGTAGGGCTCATGCGGGTGAAATAGTCCCATGCGGGGCGGACCAGTCCTATGCGAGGAGATTACCTCATGCGGGTCCATGCGGCCTATGCGGGCGGATACCTCATGCGGGTCCATACGACCTATGCGGGTGAAATAGTCTCAGGAGTAGGATTGCATAATGATACTACGGGCGGATGGCCCTAGGTTAATCATAAGCTTCCTGTTTCAAAACCGACAAAGTTTATTCTTGTTCACTCTCTTTGTTAAAAATGCACAATGTACTGGTAGGGTAAATTATACTTGTTACATGCTGACGGTGATGTTGTATTCCACGAGCATGCTTCTGTGATATTATATGCTAAGGGCAGGTGTCCCGGATTTTTGACATGGCTTTCATATGTGTGATGTACTGATGATACAAGGTCTGATTGACTCTGATTATTTTATGACACGGTAGGATCTGGTATTTGCCTTTCATACTTGCCCCTGTCATTCTTGTGTACAGTTATGATCTTGCTTACTGTATTTCTTGTTTACATACTTGGTACCTTGTTGTACTGACCCCCTTCGGGGGGCTGCGTTCATGTCCGCATGTCTAGGTACACAGTTGTGGATCCGTGAGCTTAGGATCATTGTTCAGCATTTTGGGATAGCTCCAATGTTCTGGAGCTGGTCATTATGGATAGGTATATTCAGAGGTATGGCGGGGCCTTGTCTCGTCACAGTAGTTATGCCAAAAATTCTTAGAGGTCTGTAGTCACATTTTGTGGGTCACTTGTAAAAGAAAGGAGGTAACTGCTTTTGGTTATGTATTTATTGTCCAGGGAGGTAGCCTTATCGGCTAACCTGTTGTTTATTCCTTATTGATTCTTTTATTAAGAGTTGTATGTATGTTCCGCTGATTTTCTCTGATGTATACCTGTAAGGGTGCCCAGGTAGGGCACCAGTCGCGGGCCCGGGGTCGGGTCGTGACAAAAGTGGTATCAGAGCAGTTAGTCCTCGGAAAGTGTCTACAGACCGTGTCTAGTAGAGTCTTGGTTATCGGTGTGTTGTGCACCACATCTATAACCAGGAGGCTGCAGGACATCTTAGGATTGGTTTCCATTCTTCTTACTCTAAGGTCGTGCGATAGAGTTGTGTTGTTAGGATGGTATTTCCCTAACAGTTATTGTGATTGCAGTTATGAGAAAGGCAACGGTGGCCCAGAAAGGATTATGTGGATTGTGTATCTTATAGTAGGTATATTGAGGAAGTATATCTGTACGAATGTATTTATTTGGAGTCGTATGTATGTTACCTGGAATGATTATGGTTTAGCAGGAGTCGGTTAAGCCTTAGTAATTACTTGGAAGGTGTGAAACAATTTATAGAACACACACCTAGGCTTTATTTATGTACTGATTTGGCATGGTCAGGAGGTAATGAACGGTCTGAGATTGTGATAGACTCTTAAAAGAGATCATGATTTATTGATTGGATAACATACCATGTTGTTAGATTAAGTTGTGTGGTACGCTTAAGGGATTGTGTGAATAATAATGGTATGGAGTAAATAGAGTTGTGGTGATAAAGACAACAAGATTTTAAGAAGCTACATTTTCCGTATGTGGGGACTGATAATGTAAGCTTGGGACATGGAATAATTGTGAACCTTAGAATATTGATAACCGTAAAGACCTTAGATGTACAAGGCCTTCTCGGGTAGTAAGATTTATTTCGGACCAGGAATAAGAATTAAGTGCGACTATGGGTCGGGTATGGGCTGTTGTGGGTCAACTCGTAGCCCGGAATAGAATAGGGTCAGTTGGAGGTAGTCCCTCTATGTGATAAGTGTCACGAGGGTGTAAGGATCAATTCTAGTTAATCGTTATACGAGTTCGTGGACGCGTTCCACCGGAACCGGGTCGAGAGAACCAAAAAAAATGACCAAGTTTTGATGTAGTAACTCCAAGGAATTGAAAACAGAAGCAATGATTGAGATTATGTACGTGTACTAGAATAAGTTTGGAAGTACGAGAAGAAAACGATAAGTAAGAAAAGAAAAGAACAAGGGTTGAAAGAATTGAAGTGTTTATAGTTATGACTAAGGGAATGTACAAGAAGAGAATCCTTTTAGGCCATGAATGTGAGTAAATAGTGATGATGCACCCTTTGGATTTGATTCCTCATTTGGCTGATGATTGGCGGGTATGCATATGCGATGTGTTAAGGCCATGTGTGGCATATGTGATTATGTTGGGGGGGAGTTAAAAGGGACTATGCGATATCCGTTTAGATTGAACCTCGAAAGAACATTCGGGGACGAATGTTTCTAAGGGGGGGAGAATGTTACACCCCGAAATTCCAGGACATGTTTAAGAGAATGTACGTAAGGAATCGGGACTTTAAAAAGTTGTACGAAAGGAAGAATTGTTTTTCCGAAGGAAAATCTTCCGAACTTCGGAAAGGAAAAATGTTCGTCGATGAGAATTAGATTTTCGAGATGCGTTATTTGAGACGTATGGAATTTATTAACATTGTGGAAATTTATTTACGGATTTGGTTACGTAGGGCCCACCCGGAAAATTTTACGTTTTTGTGGGGCCCACAAGGTTTTCGACATTTTGACCAATTATGAAAATTTTGGGAAACGGAATGTTATGGAACAATGGGAGGGTGACACGTGTCACCCTCCACATGGTCATCTTGGGCGAAAAGGGGTGAATATAGAATAGCCATATTGGCTTGATAAAATGGACCAAGTCAAAGGGTCAAGGTTAGCTTGATATTATTGACCAATCTTAGCCATCCATTTGTATTGATCTAAACCCTTGGTTGTGTTATATAAGTGTATACTAGTGCAAGACTAGATTATTTCCAACACTTAGAAAAAAATTGGGCAATCTTGTGTGCTCTAAATAGAGCTCTCGGCCATACTCTCAACAAGAAGAAGAAATTTTGCAATCTTGCTTCATAAATCCCAATATTCAAACCCAAGGTCCCTAAAGGTACTCTAAGGATATCTCAATATAAAAATCCCGGAAAAACTACGTTTTTACGTTAGTCGCAAGATGAAAACCTAAGGTGTTCTTCAACTTTGAAGTTGAAATTTGAAGAGAAATTGTTTATAAACTTCTAAGGGTTGCTTGGAGTGGATTGGAACGTCAAGAAGAGGAACTAAAGTTGCTAAGGATCGACTTTTGATCTTGGATAAGATTTGGGCTTAAAGAGGTAATAATCTCCGTCTTGCTATTGTAATTCAAGATTTCATGTTGTAGTAGTTGATAGATGAGCATGTGATATTTAGAATGAATATTGATAAATGTTATGGAATTAGGAAGCTCAAATCCGAGATTGGCATGATTAGCCATTAAGTTTGTAAATCAATTTAGTTGTTAGTTACTATCATCGCATGTTATATAAAGAAGGGTTTATAAGTGTTATTATTGGTTATGCCGTATATAACATGTTGGAATAACAATTTGGATTTAAAAAGGAATTGAAGAAGGTTATATGTCGTATCGAAATGTTGTTGTTGCCGAGAATGGCTTAAGATTGTTGGACAATTTTACATTAATTGTGGGGCAGAATTTTACACGTCCTATTAAGGCGTGTAATCCCCTTTGAATTGTTGGTTTGTTGCGCCTTAAATGTGGCTTATTGGATGATAAATACAGGCCTTAGAAAAGGTGGGAAAGTACGTAGAAACAAAGGAAGTGCTGCCCGATTTTCCGTAGAATTAGAGGGCAATTATTTGGTATAAGTCTTACAATAGTAAGTATGATATTGATAGAAGTACTATGGTCATTCTAGGTTGAAGTACTACGTGTAGCCGAGTCTACTTGACTTAAGGAATAGCCGATGAAGTTGAAGTACTTTGGAGCATTTTGCTACTTGTCGTATTGGTTAGTCGTCACGAGGTATGTGAACTTCTTCTTTCTATAGACATGAGTATATTTGAAGTATACTTGCCTTGTGATTAGGAGTATACTTTCCTTGATATTTGAAGTATACTTGCCTTGTGATTAGGAGTATACTTGCCTTGATATTTGAAGTATACTTGCCTTGTTGTTAGGAGTATACTTGCCTTGATATTTGAAGTATACTTGCCTTGTGATTAGGAGTATACTTGCATTGTTGTTAGGAGTATACTTGCCTTGATATTTGAAGTATACTTTCTTTGTCATAAGAAGTATTCCTATTATTGATTTTATGCTAAAGGCATGTCTAGAATATTCCTAAGTTCTTACCAAGTCTTATGGGGGATGTTGGGAAGAGTCGTTAGGAAGTATTGGAGTCTAGTTGACCTTGCTAACTTACTTCACTAATGAAAAAAAGGACCGAACAAGCCATTGCAGCGTTAATGAAAATGTATCGGTAATCAATTACATTGAAATGAGTAGAATCTTCCATCTGAATAGAAACTAAGATAAGACAAAATTGTATTACATTTTCTAGATCATGGCTCAATGGAAAAAATCGTTATAAACGAGTATAACCTATTCACCACTCATAAAAGTATTAATTTGGAAAGTACGTGAGACTTGAATTTCGAAAGTATGTAGTAAATTGATTTTGAAAATATATAAGTCTTGATTATGAAAGTATAGTAACTCGAATTACTTTAAAGATTTTGAGACATTATTTTTCAAGTTATGGGACTTGATTCTTAAAGGAAGAAATGACTTGATTTAATAGAAAAATTGATTTTTAAAGAATTTATGTTATGAAGCTTTAAGACTATGAACCTTGATTTCCTAAAAGGTTATGAGATTTTATTTTTCAAGTTATAGGACTTGATTTTTAAAAGAAGGAATGACCTGATTTAAAAAGTATGGCTTCTTGATTTATTTCAAGAGTTAAGAAGAATGATTTCAAAAGAGTATGTAACTTGAGTTTTAAAAGTATATGTTTGTTGATTTAAAGAAAGGGAGTTGCATGATTCTTTTTAAGTATGTATGTATGTAGTACTTTTGGGTTTAGTTTCCCCAATGTGATAAGAAATAAAAGTGCTTTAAGTTCTCTAAAATGAAAGGTTGTTATAATAGCTTTATGGGAAGTTGTTATAACGACTTAAGAAGGAGTGAAAAGGCGGTTTAAAATGTTATGTTATGAGACACACCGAGCCTACACATAGGTCGGGTTATGTTATGAGATTATGATAGCCGGTTGTGCTTATGTTATGAGATTATGATAGCCGGTTGTGCTTATGTTATGAGATTATGATAGCCAATTGTACTTATGTTACGTGATTATGTTAGCCGGTTGTTCCTGTGATATGTTATTCATTCCGGGGTCATTCCCCGGGCTTGTGGCATTTGCATATTCCGTGGATTTGCTCCCCACGATGCGAGGAATACCTCATGCGAGTCCGTAGGGCTCATGCGGGTGAAATAGTCTCATGCGGGGCGGACCATTCCTATGCGAGGAGATTACCTCATGCGGGTCCATGCGGTCTATGCGGGCGGATACAACCTATGCGAGGAGATTACCTCATGCGGGTCCATACGGCCTATGCGGGTGAAATAGTCACATGAGTAGGATTGCATAATGATACTACGGACGGATGGCCCTAGGTTAATCATAAGCTTCCTGTTTCAAAACCGGCAAAGTTTATTCTTGTTCACTCTCTTTGTTAAAAATGCACAATGTACTGGTAGGGTAAATTATACTTGTTACATGTTGACGGTGATGTTGTATTCCACGAGCATGCTTCTGTGATATTATATGCTAAGGGCAGGTGTCCCGGATTTTTGACATGGCTTTCATATGTGACAGTAGTACAGTGATACAAGGTACAGTTGACTCTGATTATTTTATGACACGGTAGGATCTGGTATTTGCTTTTCATACTTGCCCCTGTCATTCTTGTGTACAGTTATGATCTTGCTTACTGTATTTCTTGTTTACATACTTGGTACCTTGTTGTACTGACCCCCTTCGGGGGGCTGCGTTCATGTTCGCATGTCTAGGTACACAGTTGTGGATCCGTGAGCTTAGGATCCTTGTTCAGCATTTTGGGATAGCTCCAATGTTCTGGAGCTGGTCATTATGGATAGGTATATTCAGAGGTATGGCGGGGCCTTGTCCCGTCACAATAGTTATGCCAAAAATTCTTA
Source organism: Przewalskia tangutica (assembly GCA_029844215.1). Classification (NCBI taxonomy): domain Eukaryota; kingdom Viridiplantae; phylum Streptophyta; class Magnoliopsida; order Solanales; family Solanaceae; genus Przewalskia; species Przewalskia tangutica. Next base: position 13,343,928 of record CM056733.1, on the reverse strand, counting down.
GAGGTCTGTAGTCACATTTTGTAGGTCACTTGTAAAAGAAAGGAGGTAACTGCTTTCGGTTATGTATTTATTGTCCATGGAAGTAGCCTTATCGGCTAACATGTTGTTTATTCCTTATTGATTCTTTTATTAAGAGTTGTATGTATGTTCCGCTGATTTTCTCTGATGTATACCTGTAAGGGTGCCCAGGTAGGGCACCAGTCGCGGGCCCGGGGTCGGGTCGTGACACCTAGTATCTCCAAACCTGGTCCTCATACTTCTATTCAAATCATTTCACTTCCCTTATGGCTTGACGCACTTAGTCAAGTACGAAAAATTCTGATTTTCCCTTCCGGGCCACTGTCGCTTTCTTTTGGAACATAGCTGCAACCACATTAATTATAAGGAAGACGGGGGAGATTATCCTAATGACATAGCTCTATTGCACGATCTACGAGATGAAAGAGTAGAAACCAATCATAAATGTCCCGCATCCTCCTCCGTATAAGTATGGTGCACAACATACCCATACACATGACTCTTTGTTCAATAATTTCCATCAGCTTTTTGGTCATAACAACATGTTGTAATTCCAAAACTTCCCCTTTTAATTCTTAAAATTTCAATTCCTCTTGTAATTCCTTCATAAAATAATTATCTCTTAATTATCAAGGCTACGTCTCCATTCGCAACATGCGATTAGTGATAAGAATTTCATCACAACACTCCAATCCGATGCACATAAAGTAGTCTTCAAATTGGTCCGACAACATAATTTCATAACTCTTTCAAATTCAATTTCATATTTCAACATTCTTATATAAACAATTTACAACCTAAATCTCAATGTTTCCTTCCAATTTGTAGTATGCAATTAGCAACCATAACACAATACTTCAACTATGACAACATGCAACTTCAATTATAGCGTGGAAGAAAGAATTTTCATACCTTAATTTAATCCCCAAAACAGTCCCGATTTTTAGTCACTGCTTCGTCAGCTGAACTTGTAACGTCCATAACTCTCTACTCTGGTGTCCCATCGACGAGAGATTTGTTTCTTTGGAAATTAGACTTTACGAAATTCATTTTAGGCTTTTGAAACACCCAAAAACTCCTAATATACTAGGAGATATACCCCTCCAAAGTTGACTAAAAATCTGCCCAAAATTCTGCCAAGCAGTTTTCCGATTTTCTGCCCCAATTTCTTGCCACTTTCACTTTTCCACTTCAAATTAACATGCATGTGTTCTACAATGTTACACCCAACATTCTAACATATTCTTCCTCAACAAAATTCATTCCAAAAATCAGAAAATTTGGGCTAAAAACTGGACAGTGAACCTGTGTCACTCACTATTTTGGTGCTAAACTTTTGGCTTAGAATTGTAGATGGATTCAATCCTTAGAAAGGGAGGGGATTAAGTCTTCAATTTGGCTATGACATGGGTGAATTTTTGGTTAAGATAGGAGAGGATTTGAGTGAGAGTTTTGTTTGAATGAAGTGGAAGATGAAGAGGTTTTTAGTTTTAATAAGAAATCTGAAAATTCTTTTATATAAATACACATTGGTCCCTAATTGTTTTCTTAAGTTAATTTCATCCCCCAAGTAATAAATCTTAATCTCACTTCTTTTAATCTCCGAAAATTTCATAAGACCTCGTATTCTCCATGTCGTAATTCTCATAATATGTTACTAATCTTTAATGGGAAAATATATAACGATCATTTTCCATTTCCATTAACACGCTCGTAGTAACCAAAATATTTTCGGAATCACATCCTTCAAGTACTAACTTCTTGATTTAGCATATATAACCATACTATATAATCAATATTCGAATCTTAATTCCTGAATGAAGTTCTTAAGTATCGTCTTAACTTACGAGGTGTAACACAAACCCAACAATTCCGATAATTCCCCTAGGAACTTGGAGCAAGAATCAGGTTCTAAAATTCATATAAACGTAGGAACAAGAATCATTACCTCTGTCAGACGCAACGACAAGCGTCGTCAGACAATTCCTTACCCAAACCAGATTCCTGTAATAAGAAAACAGGACCCAAAAACTGACTTGAGCTAGAACTCATTCGAAACTCAAGGTCTCTGCTTGATTTCTAAATGTTCAAGCTTGTTCAAGGATTTGGATTTTCTAGAGCTAAGGTCCAAAACGCCATGAATTTATCCCCTTTTTTGGGTGAGCAAAAGGTTTAGAAAAAACCCCTAATTTGGTCGAAAATTTTCAGAGGTTTATCAATTGAGAATTACTCCTTCAAGTGGAAGTGTGACAATTATTTCTCCATGGAAAGATTTTTATAAAAAGCTCAAAGAGATGGAGGCGTTTAGTATAGAGAAGGGTGAATGTTTGGAGACATGTGAGGCTCCCAAGCTGCCACCGTGCTTTACCTATTAGGCTTAGTCAGTGCAATAATATGTTATAGTGCTACACGTAATATCCCATAAAATGTTGCCCCCACCAAGATTAATTAATCCCATAAATAATTAATTATACACACAATTAATCCTTGATTCTAATTCACTTAAATCCCGACGACTTATAAAATCTTCTTATATTTAATGTCATAATTTTTGTATTATGACACTAGTCTATAACCTCTTTGAGGATATAAAATTATTATTATTAATCTCCGTCGTCGCACTTGTTAAATCCAAAATTGTTTCGGGATCACATCCTTTTATATGTCAATTTCCTTATTAGCATACGTAAATATAATTAAACTTCCCGGGGTCCGAGTCTACTAGCCTATGTTTATGCGCTCAAACCATTACCCGAAATTATGGGATGTTACATATTATTCCAGCACAATGTGGAGCATAAGGAGAATTCAAGTATGTTTCTTTAGAAACATGCATGTTTTTATCAGATTCACAATCATAGAGGACTTCATTAAATTTAGAAAAACGTCTAGATGGCACACCAACTAATCTAGATGACACGCCAACTAATGCACTTCAAACTGGAACGCCTCCTATTCCCCTAGTATGAGACGAGGCCCACCAGAACAAAAATTAAAATCACATGTATGGGATTTTTTTTTATAGAGACGTACAAAATCAAGTTGTTACATGCAACATTTGTAAAATTATTTATAAATTTAAAATGGGAAAAGGTCAGAGTGGGACGGGAGATTTAACTACGCATTTAAGTACCAAACACAAAGTTAAGTGGGATGAATATAAGGCTCAAGTGAAGGGTGAGTCAACAATGCCCTCTCAGTCGGGACAAGCTTTACATACTGTCTCGCACTAGGTACAGGGTCAAATTGACCCTATGACGGGGGCAGTTGTAGGCCCTAAATACGATAATATAAAAGATAGGGCAGAATTATCAAAATTAGTTGCAGTGGAGGGTTTACCTTTTTCATTTCCGGATTCTCCTGGTTTTATTCATTATATAAGATCAATGTACAATTCTGCTTATAACGGCTTTCCTAGATCAACTGTTAGGAGAGATGTTTTTAGATTTGCACACGAATATCAACAATATTTACGTTATTATTTATATCATTACCCTGGAAAAGTATTTATCACATCTGATATAGGCCGTAGTACTAACGGTCATGATTATTTAACTGTAACATGTCATTGGATATACCATAAATGGTCTATGCAAAAACGTATTTTAGCATATAGATATATTGATGAAAGACACACTGGTATTTATATTCAAGAAAATATTTATTCTGTTTGTGTTTATTATGGCATAAATGATAAAGTCATGACTATTATATTAGATAATGTTTCTTCTAATATTTTTGTTGTTAGAAGATTAAAAATTGTCTTAACTCCATCTTTTCCAGATAATTTTCATATAAAATGTGCATGTCATATTTATAATTTAGTTGTAAAGGATGGTATAAAACTTTTTGAAGACATTCTTGCAAAAATTCAATTTGCTATAAATTATGTTTTTAAAAATAATAGAATACAACGACTAAAAGAATATAAAAAAACTTGTCACGATTGTGGTCTACCTTACAGAAAAGTTCCCGAAGAAGTATGCACTAGATGGAAGTCTTTATACAACCAACTATGTGTTGCTTATGAGTATAGACAACATATAACCCAATTTTTTAGAACTTAATGTATTTTTAGAGGAATTTTATATAGCTACTAAAGAATTTTTCGGGATTTATTATCCTACTATTTTATCAATGTTATTTTATATAGCTCTAATATTTATATTATTTAGTGAATATATGGAAAAATCAACTTATAAGGAACCTATTAAAAATATTTTAAAAAATGAAAAAATATTTTATTCTTATTCCCCCAATATTTTTTATTAGTGTTGTATCAAATCTATTGAAATAGACGGTTGTAAAAATCTTGTTGATACTATTTATGATTGCATAGATACACTTCCACCTCCAACTCCTAAAAATCTAAATGACCCACCACCTGTTGAAATAAGTAGAGAAGAAGTGATGTCTAGCATTCAAGATGAATGTAAAAAAGTATATACACATTACCAACAAGAAAGTGCTAGCAACCAACCGGCTTTCATGCCATCTTCTTATTCTTCAACACAACCTCAAAAACGACATGATGTTTCTGCGGCTAGTATTCAAAGCCTCAGACAGAGAATGTTTAGTGGTACCGTTTCTAACCAAATTAGCGAGTTTGATGTTTTTATTTTGCAGGGTGTTGTACCGTTCAATACAATTGAAAATGAAGAGGGACGTGAAGACTTGCTAAAATACTGGAGGGATAATGAGAAAAAAATTTCAACACTAGCAAAGATGGCCCGAGATGTGTTGAACATTCAAGCGTCATCAACAGCGTCCGAAAGCGCATTTTCTGCGGGAAGTTTTCAAATAGGGGAGCACAGACATTCATTGGCAGGAGACTCATTAGAGATTGCAGTTCTATTCAAAAATTGGATTCGTGCGGAGCGTAGGAAGTGCGGCCAACCGGAGATCGACGAAGAAGAAGACTACAACTACAACGAAATCTTATCCGACGGATGTGCAAGCGACGTCGTCCAATTTGACCAAGATATACTAATTCCAACCGAAGAACCACAAGACATTATAAAGAAACTAGAAAATGTGTTTCTTAAAATGTAATTCTTTTAATTGTAATTTTACTATGTTATTTATTTGCAACTTTCAATATCACTAAGTTGCAATTTTGAAATTGTATTACAAAAAAAATCATACTTCTAGTCGAATAATATAAGAGGCACAAAAACAGCATTGGGATGTTTTTATTAAACTATTTTGTTGTGTATGTGTGTTAATTATTTATTTATTTAATTTAAAGACAAATACAAAAATGACCCACCCGACCCCCTCTGGATTGGGACGGGGTGGCGGCACACCCCGTCACTCCCGACCCCGATCTACCCCCAGCCAGACCCCGACCCCTCCCACCCCGATCCGACCCCGCTCCACCCCGCCCCGTTGGACAGCCATAGGCCAAACACATACTTATCAAGAAGTAGAAACATTTTTTTTAAAAGCCAAAAAGTGTTTCTAAAATTGAAGAGAAAGAGAAATACTCCCTCCGGAATGATTTATAAGCAAAAATAGACTAATTTTTTTGGAATGAAATATAAGCAAAAGTCATTTGTTATGATTAAAATAACCTTTTTTATTTTCAACAACTTATTTATTCCTCTCTTGAAATAAGGTAATTTTTAATTTCCAATGATCCTAATTTACTCCAACTTAATTCAATGTTTATTTTTAAGTTCAATGGGTATTAATCTTAATTAATACACTTCAAGTGGTTCGCATCAACTTTTATTTTATTTTTATGATAAATATATAAAAAGACTCCTTTAATTTTATTGTCCTTTATAATAATAGCATTATTTCTTCTTATTTGTTTATTACCAAAAAAATGGCAACATTGCAGGAATGATTGAATGGAAAAATCATCAAAAGCTTTTTGAACAATCTGAATAAGCACAAGAACTGAATTAGTCACTTCCTGTTGCTGCAATGATTGAATGGGAAAAGTTTAAAATATTTATGGGAAAAGTTTAAAAGACTATTAAATATTCACTTTTTTAATAAAATTAAATCAAAAATAATTTGGGTAATATAAATAATGTTCTGCATAAAATTATGTGATTGACTATTTTTTTAATTTACGTAATTTAACTCATTTTTGCTTATAAATCATTCAGAAGGGAGTATCAATTTAGTGATTCTCCAAAGTGTTTATAGGGAAGTTAATATTCTAATTAAATAATTTTTTTGAATTCATTTATCCTTTTATTTTCATAATTTTTTTTTTATATAATATCATTTCTGTGAAACCCTAAGTCAAATCTGTTTCACTCCAATCTTCTCTTTCACAGACTTCCCCTCTATAGTCCCAAATCTGTTGCTCTCTTTCTCGACTTTACTCCCTCAAATCACAAAATGTAAATCTTAATTAAAGGAACAACTTTGTTACTCCGTTTCTTTGCTTTCAGTTTGTGCACCAAATCCCTAATCCTTTCTTTTTTCTCTTGGGTTATGCAAAAGCAAAGTTTGGGGTTTCTTGTGATCTCTATAAGAAGAGCAACAATTGGAGGAAAATAAATTATTCCAGTAAAATTTACTATTAGTAAAAAGTAAGAATTCTCTTAATTGGGGTTGTTTTCAATTTCATAGAAATAAAAAGAAAAAAAATTGTAATGTCTTTTTACGCCATTGATGCAAAGTTTTAAGAATAAATATCCAACTGCTCAAATACCCCGCCTTTCAGAAAAGATAGACACAAGGAATGAGGATTGTCAAAAGGCGTTTGACAAAGTGAAGAAATATCTACTCAATCCTCCCATCCTGGTACCGCCAACGCCCGGTCGCTTGAATGAAGACACCCGATCGGCCCGACTTTCCCAAATGCCCCCCACCGGCCCTTCTCCTTTACGGATAATGCAACATCGCCCAGAGTTAGTAAACTTATGGAAATCTCTTGAGAGAAGGAACGCGCCTGCCCCCAAGCCAGTGTCCATCTTCATGAAATGACATGGGTTGCATTGGTAGCTATGCTTAGCGGTGACATACTTTTTGCTGTGAGTTCCGGTCCGGCCTCTGACTAGGTTATTCTCATTGAACTATTCTCATTTCACTTTCATTTCTTCCCGAGATAGAATGGAATACACGAGCACTTTAACATGTTTTAATTTCTTTTTCTGATATAGTTTGATTCCATTACTTTAGATCTATTTAAATCTATTTGAAATATATTTCCAAAGGCCTGCATTGCAATGGGACAATTTGCTTATCAAGAGGTGAAAATTTAATTTGGACAATTTTTATGTAGGTAAATACTATGTTGTTGACGCGGGTTATCTTAATATGAAAGGATTTTTGGCTCCTTTTAAGGGTCAGCGATATCATATTCCTGATTTTCGTCGTGCAACACAACTTCCATCTGGTTATTACTGAGTATTCAATTACAATCATTTCTCATTGAGAAATGTAATTGAGCGAACATTTGGTGTGTGGAAAAAAAGATGGAGGGTATTATCAATAATGTTAAGTTTCCCATTAGACACACAAAAAAAAATTGTTGCGACAACTATGGCTATGCATAACTATATTAGAAGGCATGCACTTGAAGATTTGGAATTTGATAAATGTGATACAGACCCTAATTATGTTCCTGAAGTTGAAGGAGATGAAGATATTGGAAGAACATCAAGGACTTTGAGAGATGATCATGATGGATCGATGGATGATGTTTGTATGGAATTTGTTCGCCATAACATTGTTACTTTCTTAATGAGTCGCGGGTCGTAATAATATTTCTATATTCTAGTTTATTAGGTGTGTAATGATATAATATATTCAATTTTTGGACATATTGAGTTATTGACTATCATATTGTCGTTACATTTCTTATGTACAAACTACAATATAATATTATTTTTTGATTAAATGTTGCAATTAAATAATTTTAAAAAAATTATTAAATTGTAAAGATATACTAATTTTTAGAAATATAGGATAAAAACAAATATTTTAAATAGTTTTAAATCTATTAAAAAGAATATTCTAGTTTATTTGCATAAATGTGGGTCAAACAGGGAATTGTTTCTGTTTCTCAGAAGTACTTCTATAATTATAGGTCAAATAACCTAACAGATTCTCTAAAAACAATTCTGTAAAATTACTTGTAAAAAACAAAAATTATTTTAAAAACATTTGGCCAAACAGACCCTAAGGAGTGGATTGAAAATAATTTTTTTAGAATACCAATGTTGCAAAAAAAATCAAGGAGTAGATAATACTGATAAGGAACCAAAAGATATAAGCTCAAGTCCTAACAAGTCAGTTGTACAAATTGAAAAAGATTCAAGTGTTAAGGCAAATTACACTGCAACAAGTGTCATCAGACAAAAAAACACACTTCCACAAAGGGATACACATGGCACACCACAGGGAGAAAAACAAAAAGAGAAAGGTAAAGAAAGAAGGACTCAAGTGATCTGGAGAACCATCCTGGAAAAGGGCAACAAGAAGAAGGAGACAAACAAAAAGGAGATACATAAATGCAAGGAAAGGGAAAGGCAACACAGAGACAAATAACAATAATGAAAATGCCACAAAAGAAGGTGATATGCAATTCATCAGCAAACATCAAGACACACGACAATTGATTACTACTGAAAAGAGTACTCAGGAGTAGAGGCAAAAGATCTAGATGTACATTTCATTGATTAGAATGTTCATGTTGTAGAAAAAGAAGGGGACTTGTTACCTTAACAACTTGAAAAAGGTATAGGAAGAGGCAAAATGAAGAATCAGAGAGTTAGTAGTGCCCCACCAATAGGTGGAGTACAAACAAGGAGAAATATTAATAAATATAATATTGTATGATGATTGCAATCATGTGGAATATTAGATCTATTAGTACAATCGAAGTGTCACAACCCAAATTCTCCAGCCGTCAAGCCACCTACCCTCACTCGGTAGACAACCCCTCCACAACCGATTAAGCAAACTCTAACAAGTATATTACATGAAAATAAATAAATAAGGCCAATTAAAAGTCATAAACTAAGTCATAATTGTAAGTATGGGAATAAGTACAACCACCCAAAACTTGGTACCACAAGTACAAGAACTACTAGAATGAGAAGTACAAGTCTGAATAATCATCCTGAATACATTGTCTAAAAATGGAAAAAACAGAAACTAAAGCAAAAGAAAGGGAATCTGGTGTCGCGGATCAACCAATGACTCGCCCTGAATCCTCCAATATCCTTCTCAACCATCGGTGAAGTCTCAAATTCTACTCGTGCTAGGAACATAATTTGCAAGTGAAAAGGTACAGCAAGTGTAGAGTGAGTATAAGAAATAAACATCTACTTAGTAGCTGCATCGGTCGATCCTAAACTAAAATGGTAATGAGGCATGGTCTTCCAAATGCTTATTTCCACATTTAACCACGATTAATTCAGTCCATAAAGACATAATATAATCCAACAACAACAAAAAGGAAATCACCCAATGAACAAGTAGTCAAATGATCACTTAAGTGAGATAAGTATGTTTCAACCAACACTTCAAGTAAGCCAACCAATAAAAAATACATGAGATTATATGATATGCAATGCAAAGGCCTTCCATCAAAGTATACATTACGCTCCGTAATATGTAATATGTAATATGTGACTCATGGGGAACTCGCGAGGTCCATACATCACCCGAAACCATTTCACGTCGGGTTATTATCCATTTAGGCTTCAATCACAACAGTTAGTCAATTCGGCTCTTATTATTTGTCTTTAGCCAATCCAACTCACATTACATGTCTGTCACGACCCGACCTCGGGCCCGCGACTGGTGTCTTACCCCGGGCACCCTAGTGATACAACATCAGAGAAAAAACTGCGGAAATAAAAACTTAAACATGAAACAAGATATAAAATAAGAAACAGGCTAACCAAAACGGCCACCTTCCTGTATATATATATCAAAACCGAACAGTTACATCATTTACAAACCCTGCCCACAACAGTACTACAGACCTCTAAGAGTTTTTATAACAACTACGACGGGACAGGGCCCCGCCATACCCCTGAATGTACAAGAACCTACAAACTCAGGGTATCATACCAAAAGATAAGCCTCCGGAGAAACGGAGCTTCCCAATACGCAGAACCGTGATCCTAAGAGCGAGGATCAACAATCGCGTGTACATCTACTGCGGCGTAACGCACTTCGAAGGAGGTCGATAACGTACAAGTATGTGAAATCAAAATATCAGAATGAAATCATAACAGTCTATATAAAGCAGGAGACATGTATGATAACCAAACTACAGTACACAACATATAAGCAGTCATGTCAAGTCAGGAACTCACGCCCTCAAAGTCATCACTCAAATATAACCATGGGTCTCACACCCACAATATCAATCATGCTCGTGGAATTCCTTCCTCATCACGGCGATATGATATGACAACACCAAGAGTACACATGAACACGTGTCCCACCTGGTCATAAGAACCGACGGCAAGTAAAGGCATAGCTACCGTAACCAACTCGCATCATCAATCGACCGGCAAGTACGAAGCCAACTACCGGATACCTACCGTATCAACAATATTATATAATCGTATCACGGTCGACACGAGGCAAGTCGAAGGCCGACTACGGATACCAACCACGCCACGTAGCCGACGAGGCAAGACGAAGACCAACTACCGTGATACCACCAAAGATCACGAGACTTCGCCACAATCGCTATAAAACTAACTCACGGTCGACACGAGGCAAGCACGGCGTCGACTACGGATACCAACCACGCCACGTAAGCGACGAGGCAAGCACGAAGACCAACTACCGATACCACCAAAGATCACGAGACTTCGCCACAAACCGAACGGGCAAGACGAAGGCTAACTACCAGATACCTCATGCGTCACGCCAATGACGGGGGCAAGTACGAAAACCAACTACCAGATACCAAGTCGTATCAGTAAACTTCATGGAGAGCTAGTCCATGGAATAACACTATCAACAGGGAAACGAACTCTCATCATGGCCGCATACCCGTGGACCATCCATCGAGAGACGCGGTAACATAAGGATACAACACTTGCACAACAAGGCTATCACAAGCAAACATAGGCAAGTTACTCACACTCAAGGTACTTTCATTTTATGTCAAAAATCCGGATTTTAACCCCAAAGTACTACGTACTTTAACTCTTTAAAAAGATCCATTTCTTTCACAAAAGTCATATGATACTAACACTCGTAGTATCCAAAATAGAGTAACTATTATTTTAAGTAAACCAAAACAATTTCCATACCTTCTTTTAAATAAACCAAGACAATACCATGCCTTCTTTTTAAACCAAATCAAGACAATACCATGCCTTCTTTTTAAACCAAATCAAGACAATACCATGCCTTCTTTTTAAACAAAAACACTTCTCCTTTTAAAGTCAAGTTACCATTTTAAATCCAATAATAAAACCATTCTTTTGTTTTCATAAAGTCGTTATAACTAACTTCCCATAAAGCTATTATAACACTTTATGTTTTAAACCAACCAAGGACAACTACTCTCATTTCCGAAATCAAGATAACTTATTCTTTTAAAGACCAAGTACTCATTACTCACGAATGAGGTTTCACAACTTTTTAACACAATTCAAGTTCTTAACATTTCATATCCAGTCACTTAACTTTAGAATCAAGTCAAGGACACAAAAGGAAAATCAAACTTCTTTAACACATGTGCGTCTACCGCACTATATATATTTCACAAATATCATGCTCAAGAGAATAGGAAGAATCATATACCTTTTCGGCTTAATCCACAGCCAAGTCGAGTATGTCGCGCGTAGAATATCCACCTATAACAACCAAACACGTCTATCAACGTCTAGACTTCTTCGTAGAATATTTCTAAGTACACAGTTCCTTATTCTACGGAAAATTGGGCAGCACCTCCCCCCCTCGCATCCACATATATCCGCCTTTATCAAGGCCCGCTATCAAGCCAACAACTCAAAGGGGATTACACGCCATCGGGCGTGTACAAAGCGCCCTACAAGAATACTACATAAGTCTACTGTAAATACAGTCCAATGTAAATACAGTTCAATTCTTTTTAATCATCCTTCCATATATCTTATACTCAATTCTAAACTACTATAATATGTAATCTCCAATTACAATAGAAGGACATAGATCATTACCTCGATAAGCCCAAAATTATCCAAGATTAATAAGTCGATCCTGAGCAACGTTTAGCTCCTATTCCTTACGCTCCAATCCGCTCCAAGAAACCCTTAGAAGTTTCTAAACAACTTCTCTTAACACTTCATCCAAACTATGAAGATTTTCCTAGGGTTTCATTTTGCGACTAAAGGAATAAAGTAGTATTTTCGGGCTCTTAGTATTGAGATAACTTAGAATACCACTAGGGACACAAGGCTAAGGTATTTGGGATTATACAACAACAATTGAAGTATTTTCTACACAAAGTGGGGGGGGGGGGGTAGACGAGAACACTACAAAGGGAGGGAGTATTTTGTGACTTGAAAACTCTAAGTGAGTGATGAAGAAGTCTTGCAACTTAAGGGGTATTTATAGGCCAACCAATGGCTAGGATGAAGGCAAGTGTGTGGTGTAGATTGGGGACAAGTGTGTGTGGGTCCCACCCACCACATGTCCACACAAAATTCAAGACAAGTGGCTTGCCACTTGTTGGGCCATTTTGGCCAAGGGACACATGGCACCACATTTCGGCCATGTGCCACCTAGGGGGTGACACGTGTCGCCCTCCTACTCGTCCAAAATATTTTATCTCCCGAAAATATTCATAATCTCGAAAACAAAGTGGGCCCCACAAAACCGTAAATTTTCCCCGTGGGCCCCACGTGACCAAATCCGGAAATAAAATTCCATAATTCTAATATAATCCCAGAAGTTCGAATACCAAATCTGGGAATCCAATTCCCATTAACGAACTTTTTTCCTTCACAAAATCCGGAAAATTTCCCGTCGGAAAATCAAATTTTTCTTCCTTTCCAATCTTAATGTCGTATTCTCGCACGTACGTCCTCACATACATACCCTGGAACTACAGGGCGTAACAATGTCTTAAGCTAATTCGGCCACTTACTATTCACAATCACTCCGTCAGAATAATTTCTCATCGAATAACATATATGTGTCCTCAAGTGTAATATGCATGGAATATCATATGAGAGCATGGATATGACATGCACATAATAAGAAACAAGGCTATAAAGTAATAAGATTCAATCTTTAACTTTTATTCACTTTTAGATGAGTATTAAGGAGTAATGAGAACACATAATCACAATCAAGACAAGCATATAACATAGAAGCATCAAATAAGAGATTTCATATCTCATTCACAATTCACATAAATCAGTTCAAGCTATTAGATAATGCCCAATGCATGGCATTCAAAACAAAGAAATAATTGTCATCGGTACCCAATACGCTCGTCACCTCACAAGTACAGAATCCCTTTCAATTCCCCATTACTTCTTCTTCATTAGTTCATTTTAACGAACCACAAGCTTTAAATAGAGTCAAGTAAGGCTTCAACTTGTTTGATTTGAAGCCCGATGCTAACAACAAAGCTAAGCCTTTCGTAGAGCTTTCGAATGATCTCAATTTGTTCAAATACAGATTCTATGCTAGTATACGAATTTGTAGACACATGTATTGCTATATTAAATATTCAACTCAAAAAGTCACCCAAAAGGAAAATCTCGAGCCTCGAAGGGAAAAACTGTAATTTCAAAATAAAATCCATCTACTCATAGTCCATAGAGTGTAAATCCCAAAAAAGGCTCAATTCCGACTTCAATTTGATATTTATGTAGCATCTCGTACCTTCGGGCTAAGGTTTAACCTTTACGATGGAATCATAATGGACTAAGATGAGGAGTGTAAAAAGTATTTTAAAAACTAATCAAGGTATAAGAAGAGTATTTGGGCAAATATAGTCGGAAGCTACTCTACGAAGCATGTTTTCAAGTGAGTTTTCACGAGGTCTCACTTCAAGCTAGCATAACTCTATTATAAGTTGAGTTTGGGGAAACTCAAAACATGAAAGTTGTATATCTTTGAAATAGCTTTGCAAAGATATATGGTGGAGGCCGAACGGAGTTCTATACAAAAGGTTATACACATTATACTAAAGAGATCTTGGTAGTGCTCGTCCACGGGCTCACGATGCGATCAGATTGACTTCCCAAGGCCATGTTGTGTTTTCCCAGGCAGATATGTGAGGGCCACCGCATGCATGACTTCGTGCATGCTCAGGAAGCACACGTTGTTGGGAACGCGATGCGTCCTCATTGACGTGCGACCCTCCAACCTTTTTTAAGTGATTTTTTTTATTTTTCATTCTATTATTCACTTCTTCAAACCCTACCCCGAATTTTCTCTCCTCTCCTCATCCTCATCCTCCCACATCAAGGTAAGTCCCTCCAAAGTATTTCTAAGTAGTTCTAATGATTATACATTGATTATTAATAAGATTCTACTCTACAATTATAGGGTTTTCAAAAAACACCTTCTCAAAGGTTTAAGTTCAGATTTTTAGGATTGTTCTTCAAAGTTTGGATTCTTCCTTGGGTGTCCCCACAACGATTAAGGTATGTAGAGTTTTTATCCACGTGTGGGAACATAATTGTTCTTCCCCACACCACGTTCATCCACGAAACACGAAATTCCACAAGCTTAGAATTTTTATTCTAATTCATGATGACCCTAAATTACATGTATTATGGTATACCATATTTGTATTACTAATTCGTTATTGTATTCTTGATATTTCACTATGACTATCATGAATCCGTCTGTAATCCATGAACACCCATAAATTGAATTCTATGTGTTCTTAACTACAAGTCATGAATCAATATCATATTATCCTATGGATTTTACATGTTTCCATGTTTCATACAAGTTATATTACGTATCTATTAACATGCTATATTATACTTACAAATCATGTTTATAAGTCATATTTATGAAATTCACGGACTTCTAAGCCAACTATATACATGTTCATATTTTGAGAGTTGCACAGATTACCGAGAAGGTTTAATACCTGAAACTATGTATGTCAGCGTAGGATAAGGATCGTTCCGCCCAGTTAGGACGATGCCTTCATGTTACCCATGACGGATTATTGGATCCATTCATGTCATGTTCATGTCTCGTACCCCGACAAGGTACGAGATGGATTAGCTGATCAGGCCGAGATCAGACACCACATTCTTACGTATTGGTTACATGTCAGTTATACTAAAGCTCTCTCATTTAAAATGATTTATCATGTTTTATTATATTAATGTCAGATATTATGCATGCTCAAGTTACAGTCAATTTCAATTTCTACTATTTCATGTATCTGCTTATTCATTCAGTTGCTTTACATACAGTACAATTCAAATGTATTTACGTCCCTTTTTCTCGAGGCCTGCACTTCACCGTGCAGGTACGGGATTTCAGGACGACTGATCAGTTCGCTGGGACTTTATCAGCTATTGGTGAGCCCCATTTCATTCGGGGTATCAGTTTAATTAGTTTCATGTTATACTTTACAGTAAAGGTATGTCAGGGCCTTGTCTTGGTAAAATAATTTTGCAGTCAGACTCACATTTAAAGGTTTCATATACTAGTCTAGTATGTCATGTTAGATATTCAGACTTATTATGTTTTTCAGATATTTCTGTTATTATATTTCAGACTATATTTATAGTATTCAGTTTTACATGATTTAAATCATTGCTACTGCATGCTTTTGATGCTCCTGTTCACTCAGCAAGCCATGTCGTTCGTCGGTCATATGCAGCCAGGACCGAGTGTCGTGTTTCGTCCAGGTCATGGTTCGGCGCGTGACAATTTAATTTGAAGAACTTCATATTTTCAACTTAAGGCTTTTTAATCCAAATTCTACAACCCAAATCATGATTTTAATGATAAAATTCCGCAAGAATCTAAGGTAGAATGGTAAGATGAAGGTTAGAATTCTTCGACTATTCTTGAAAATCTCCTCAAATATCTCCCAAATTCGAAGTCTATAGCTTAAAAAGTATGAAATAGAATGTCCAAGTTCGTATTTGGGGAAGAAAGACACTTCCAGACCCTGTACCTTTCGTGAATGTGGGTCTTGAATCACAATTGTAGTCCTACCTGGGCCAACTCATCGCGAATGAGACAGGCCCATCGCGATCGTGGTGAGTGGCCTTGACTCGTCCCAGACCCTTTCTTTCTACGCGATCGTTGTTCGCTCTTCGCTACCGCGATGACCCTCTCCCCCACCCTTTTTTTGTGAACGCGAGGGAACCCTCACGAACACGATGAAGGGTGCTGCACCAGAAAATTAGCAACTCTCATCTCACTTTCGATTTTCAATTCAAACTTCGAAACTCATCCTGAACCTCCCGGACACAAACCAAATATGCATTTTAATCATAAAATATATTTCGGACCTACTTGCGCAACCGAAACACCCAAAAGAGGTCATGACCCAATGTTGGCCGTGGTCAACTCCAAATTCTCACTTTAACTAGTTTCTGCACCAACGACTCAAAGCATACATGAAACCCTCAAGGCCTGCATGGCGCACCAATAGCTCGACTAAGTCATAATTCACATTTCAGAACTTATGAAATTGACGAAACTCTCATTTGACCTTGTTAACTCCCGGTGTTGACTTTGGTCAACAATTTCCATTTCTTAACTTAAGAATTTTCAAATTTCACTATTTCTTCTCCGATACACACTCGATTGCCTCGGGAATTATGTCACCCATCCCGCAAGCCAAAAATATTATTTTAAAGCTACGGGAAAGGTCGGTTAGGTAAAAAGAGACCTCAAACTCAAAACGACATATCGGATCGTTACATCATCCACCATTTAAACATATGTTTGTCCTCGAACGTAAAATAAAATAAAGCGCCTGAACTGTCGAAAAGTTGGGGATATCAACTCTGCATGTCCATCTCAGTCTCCCAAGTAGCCTCCTCGATCGGACGATGCCTCCATTGAACATTTACTGAAGCTGCCTCTTTGGATCTCAACTACCGGAGAATCTATATATCCGAAATGGCTACCGACTCTTCCTCAACAATCAAATTCTAATCAAACAATACTAAAACCCATCGAATCACATAAGCACCATCTGGATGGTACTTATTGAGCATCAAAATATGAAATAAGAATAATGGATGTGTTCCACACATAGGACTGTGGTCATGTCGCTTTGGTGTGTTCTTGCACAATAGAGAGTGTGATATATCCAGCTCAACACCAACAAAATGGATATGACATAGAGAGTTGCTCATGATTAGTTACTTTTAACCGAGTTTGTACCTTATAATAGTTACAAACTTGGTATGCAAATCTTGTTGTTTGAGGCTTTACATGGACATCGATGTCGTTGAACCTGGTGAGTCGCATCTATTAGTTCCCGAGTTGGTTCAACAAGCTTTAAAAAATCACGTTAAAATAGACTTCTTACTGCTTAAAGCAAAGAAAAGTCCTATGAAAGTGGACTTTTGTAAACTAAGGTCCATTGTGTAAAGCATTATTCATATTCTCTTCTTTTTTAACTTGATGAGAAAATAGTGGAACCCCATGTGTTCTAGTAATGTTTCCTCCATGGGCTTCCACATCTACATGAGCCTCATTTTTAGGCAGCCCCAGCACCTTAATAATTAATCTCTTAGGACACGTTTGATATGGTATATAAGAGAAATAATCATGGTATAAAAACTCTTCATTGAGCTGTACAGTGTGCTTCAGTGGTTGTACTTTCCAAATTCACCATAGCTAATCCATGTCTTATTTTATACACCATTCTCTGTATAATTTTATATGTCCAATATGGAGTAACAATAACATTACCATGATTAGTAATACAAGGGAAAAGATTCAAAATGACAAAACTAGCCCCTTTTTATAACAATACCATGATTAGCAATACAAGGATAACTGGGTTTGTATCTTGATTCTGTTAATTGTTGAGAGCAACTTTGGCAACAAAACTTCTTTAGGTGCTGAGTTAGTTTTGGCATCATTCGTGGCTAACTCAGATGGAGGAGGATTGTGGTGATCAATGATCATATACATGGCTTCCTCAAGAGAGAAGGAAGCAGGCACAAGATCGATGATGAAACATAACTCAGATGATGGAAGCATAACTCTCGTTTCAAAGAGATTGTCAATTCCCACCAATTGAGTATGCAATGTACTCAATATTAATCGATCTGCTTCTTCTCTCCCGTTCACCACCTGTTTGCCCAATTCCAATCCACCCCTGTTCAAATAAAAATGTAACCATAGCCTCAACTGTGAAAGCTAAAACACTCGCCATACCAAAGAAATCCCGTTATCAAATTTCTCTCCTTATTTTTACAAGTAAATTGATAAATCAAATCATCATAGCAGCAGCTCAAATTTGGCAAAGAAATTATGTTAAGCAAATAGGCCAAGGACCCAACTTTTACAAGGCCCAAAGCGATGTTGAAATCATAAATACCATACTAGGGAATTTTTCAGCAAAATCTTATTGTAACTTTCTTTTAAAAATAACTGGTGTCCTAGACTAATCAACCGTATACCTGCTATCTCCCATTGTATTGTTTAACTCTATCCACTAAGACCAAGACAGTTGGGAAGAATTCACCTAGTGTTTCTTGCATCAACTGGAATTTGAACCCTCATCCTCAATGATATATGTATAAGTAATAGCTACTTCCAGGGAAAAACCAGTGGTTTTTCACCAATGCCATTCAGAAAAAGAGATCATTGTTTTTATGACACTGACCACTAGTTCATGCTAGTCCCTTCAGTAAAGAGAAATTAATATAGCTAGCATCACCTTCATGACAGTTCCCTTAACTTCTCTTGCTCAGTTCATCATGTGAAGATTGAGCTAATGATTGGCCTCCAATTCAATGACAGATCTTGGCTCTGCTGTCTCATGGTGATATATCTGGTTCATGGAAACTGGAATAAGAAAATGTAGAATCAACAGCCAAAATAGTTTCATCACTTACAAATAAGCTAAGGTAGGAAATTTGCAGTTACGTTGATGGTAACATTGTTGAAGAAGTTTCTCAAAGATCCACCATTTTCAGTGATACTTGATCTTCCTCCAGCTCTCCACGGTGAAGCAGTAATAAGCTCCTGAAAAGATCATCGGTGCGCTGGTTAATTCACTTCAAGCCCATAAAATATGTAGAGTTAATAAAGTTGAAATTCACTTCAAGCCCATAAAATATGTAGAGTTAATAAAGTTGAAAAGCCAATTGGAAAATTAAAAGCAAAAATAATATTCTGGTCTTAGCTGGTTAATTCACTTGGGGCCTTATAAACAGATAACAATGCTAGTTCGTAGAGGAATACATCCCCAGCTAATATAAGTGGTTTCAGAAAAAAGAAAACCATAGACGACTCTAAGGGGGATTAGTAAGGCTTGTGGGAAAGCCCTAGATGATTTGTACCGAAAGCTAAGGACGTAAGGAAAGAAAGAAATTCTTAAACTAGCACAACTGAAAAAGAAGATGAGTAAGGACTTAAAACAGGTGAAGTGTATTAAAGACGATTCTCAACAAGTGTTGATAGGAGATAATGAGATCAATGAGAGATGGAGTCTCTATTTTGATCAATATTTCAACTCGAACCATGAGAATAGCAATTTGGATATACACACACACACCACATATATATATAGCATATACACACACGTATATATATACACACACGTATATATATATATATATATATATATATATATATATATATATACACACACACACATCAGTGCACAATAGAAACTTTAGTTATATTCATCGAATTAGGCGACAAAGGTAAATGATGCCATGAAAATTGTGAAGATTAGAAAGCATGTAGTTCAGATAGTATCTCATTGAGGTCTGGAAGTGTCTTGAAGAAGTTGAAGTATACTGGCTTACAAACTATTTAATGTTATACGAAGAAGTGGTATGTCCGACGAATAGAGGAGTATCCTCATTCTAATTTATATGAACAAACAAGATATTCAAAATTGTGAATCATCAACTCATTAAACTTATGAGTTATATGATGAAACTCTGGGAAAGAGAGATAAAGCATGAGCCTGCGAACACTGCAAGAATGGCAAAGAATCAGTTTGATTTAAGCCCAATAGATCTACAACAGAAGCTAGATTCTTGCTAAGATTGATAAGAATTTATCGCGAGAAAAAGAAAGATCTGCATAGTGTTCACTGGAGAAAGCATATGATAGAGTAAGAAATGTATTTTGGTGGGTGTTGGAGAAGAAAGGAATTCATGTTAGCGATATAAATGTCATACAAGACATGTATGAAGGAGTAGTCACAATGTGAGAATAGCAGTAGGAGATATAAGGAAGTTCCCTATAGCCACGGGTTTACACCAGAGATAGATATTGAACCCGTACTTATTTACCCTGGTTATGGATGAGCTAACCAATCCCATGGTATATGTTTTTTGTTGGCTATATTGTGTTAATTGAAAAAATGATGAATACCAAGACAACCCTTAAACTTGCCCTGATTTTTCAGTTAGACACCTTATATTAGGGTCTTTCCTATTGAACACTTCAATTTATGCATAAATTGTGCCTATTAGACATGAAACTAAAAAAACATCGGAAAAAATGAAGCGTGTCATGTTCACTTGTGGTGAACAATAATAAAAGAAACAGCGTCACATAGCTTTTGCCCAAAATAATAAAAGAATAAAAGTCTTTGAAACAAAAAATAATAATTCTTCCACCTACTCCTCCGTCCGTCCTCTTCTATCCCCAAATAATAATTCCGTGCCACTGCCCTTCGTCAAGGCTGCCTTGCCAACACCCCAGGCACCTTGACTTAGCCGCACATTACTTCCGTTGTCCACATAGGCCAATGCCAAGGGGCAATGCTCAAGCCCTTGACACTGCTTCCGCCCGACGTCTGTCATGCCAAGTCTGAGGGGGAGCTATCTTTGTCCACTCTTCCCAACGGCACACCTATGACATAGGTGAGCTTCAACTTTCCACTCTCACTAGCACCAATACTCATAAAATGGAGATTTTGCAGTAGTGAATCTTCTAGTGAAAAGAAGAAAATATATGGAAGGAGTGTCTGTCTTTTTAGCCTGAGTGTGTTTCAATGGTAGAAATCAAGTGGTCTTTTTGGGGGTATAAGAGGACGGCCGGAGGAGTAGGTGGAAGAATTATTATTTTTTTTTCAAAGACTTTTATTCTTTTATTATTTTGGGCAAAAGCTATGTGACGCTGTTTCTTTTCTTATTGTTCACCACAAGTGAACCTGACACGCTTCATTTTTTTCGATTTTTTTTAGTTTCATGTCTAATAGGCACAATTTATGCATAAATTGAAGTGTTCAATAGGAAAGACCCTAATATAAGGTGTCTAACTGAAAAATCAGGGCAAGTTTAAGGGTTGTCTAGGTATTCAGCATTTTTTCAATTAACACAATATAGCCAGCAAAAAACATGTACCATGGGATCTCATCTCGTATTCTGTTGGTTAGCTCATCCATAACCTGGGTAAATAAGTACGGGTTCAGTATCTGTCTCTTGTGTAAACTCGTGGCTATAGGAAACTTCCTTATATCTGCTATTCTCACATTGTGACTACTCCTTCATACATGTCTTGTTTCTTTTGGAACAAAACAGGAGCACCATAGGGAGCCTTCGACGGTTGAATCAACCAGCATCAAGCAATTCATTTAGTTGTTTCCTTAATTCAGCCAACTCCTTTGGGGCCATTCGGTAAGGAGCTTGAGCAGGGGCCACAGAACCCGGCAGCAACTCAATTTTATGATCAATATCCCTCCTTGGTGGCAGTGTTTTGGGGAGTTCTGGTGGCATAACATCAGCGAACTCTCCCAACAGCTTAGCCACTGAATCTGGCACTTCTTCTTTCACGTCCGGTTTAATCTCAATCAAGGCAGCAAGAAAGGTCTCCTCACCCTTCTTCAGCAGAAATAGCAAAAATAATAGCGCTCTTGTACTTACTAACTTTTTTTGCTTCTCCATAAGGATGAACAGCATTGATGAATCACGTCATCTTCTCATGCATCACCATTACCGAACGCAACACACGTTTACAGACAACAATGCCCAACCTTATATTATTCGCAATAATACAAAAGACTCGTATTTGGGAGGCTACAAACTGACCAACACTTTCTGGATGGTCCATGCCTTAGCCGAAATACAGGTATATAAAGGGGAATCATGCTAGTGAGAGTGGAAAGTTGCAGCTCCTCTATGTGATCGGTGTGTTGTTGGGAAGTGATGGCTATGGGGGTAAAAGTGGACAAAGATAGCTCTCCCTCATGGTTCAAAAATTCATGTAACTCTATTGGCGATTTCAACCATTCTAACTATTCTAAGTTTTACAATCGAATAATTTCAAAGTGGGATTTCAATAATTTTGTTTTCTTGGGTGATTTTCAATTCGTTGATCACGAGCGCTCCTGAAGGGAGAATTTTTCTAACTGTTTCTCCTACTGGAACACATAGCTTTTGGAAATACAATTAAAAGAATGTTGTTCGAGTAATGGAATATTGAGTTCATTTGGTATTTGGAATTAAATCATATCTTGTTCTTGGGCATGATTGACAAGAAAATCTTGAATAAAGATGCTTACTTTCAAGAGGCACGGTGGTGGGGTGGGGGTGGAATTTGGGGATGGAGGAATCTTTATTTTGGGTGGTTCGTATGGTGGGGAGGAGGCACAATGGTGGTGGAGGTGGTCTGGGCAGTGGCTGGTGGCAGTAGAGAAGATGAAGAAAGAAAACATAAAAAAGTTCTTTTTTCACGCGCTCAAAAAATGTGTGATACACACACAATGCCATGTCAGTAACATGAGTCTAACAGACTTTTTTTAATGAAATTGTTCATTAATGGGCATCAAGAAGATGCAGAAATTACATGTCTAACAGACACTTTTAACTAATAGAAGTGTTTAACTGGAACATGGCCCAGTACAAGTATCCAAATAAAAAATTCAAACAAGTTTAAGTGGCTGATATGTATTCAGTCTTGCTTTCTGGCTGGCTCTAAAGGCAAATTCAAATTACAAGGTGGGCAGGGGTGACAAGATCTTATTCTGGAAGGAGAATTGGAGTGGACAAGGGGCTTTGCAAGTTATGTTTCCTGGATTATTCTCAATATGCACCTATCCTGCAGTCAGAATAGAGGAGATGTGGTCTCCCTAGGGATGGAATTTAATTTTCAGAAGATTGCTAAATGATTGGGAAGGAGCTAGGGTAGCAGAACTGTTGACAATAATTGGTGGATTCCAAAAAACTAATACGGTGACAAAATGATTTGGAAACACCATCAGGATGGACTATTTTCAGTGAATAGAGTGTACAATAGGAGGCTGACTGAAGTAACAGGGAGGGAAACAGGACCCTGGAAGTCGATATGGAGAAGTGTGGCAGCTAGGGCAGCCCGGTGCACTAGCTCCTGCTATGTGCGGTCCGGAGAAGGGCCGGACCACAATAGTCTATTGTACGCAGCCTTACCCTGCATTTTACCCTGCATTTCTGCGAGAGACTGTTTTCATGACTTGAACCCATGACCTCCTGGTCACATGGCAGCAACTTTACCCGTTATGCCAAGGTCTTTAAAGGTAAAGTGTGGCACCTGCTAAGGTAAAATGTTTCACCTGGCTAGTAGCCAGAAGAGCCTCATGAAGCACTACAGAAAAGGGGAATCTACATTGCTTCAAGGTGCTCATTATGCAAGGAGGCCTTAGATACAATCATATTTTCCTACATTGTAGAGTCACAGCGCAAGTGTGGGCTAATTCATCAGTTTGGCCAAGGTGAACTGGTCTATGCCAGAACACACTACAGATCTCCTAAGTTGTTGGATTAGGAGGGGAGGTAGCAAGAGTCAAAAGATATGGTGGAAAACAGTACCTTATTGCATTTGCTGGAACATTTGGAAGGAAAGAAATGATAGGATCTTTGAAGGCAAAGAAAGCTCCATACAGAAGATCAAGTGGAAGGTCATCACTTCTTTATGTTTTTGGTGTAAAGAACAATGTATAGAAGGGGAAGTTCAGTTAGTGGATTTCATAGGATTATTGTAATTAGCTCTTAGTAAGTGTAAATTTTTGGAGGTGGCCAGCATGCCCTTAATGCTGAGGAACACAAAGTTACCAGTTTTAGGGGGGAAATGTAGCCTTGAGGAAAGCAGCGAGGGTGTAAACCAAAAACTTAAACTATTGAGCAAAACTCTAGAAAGTAAGGGTTTTAGCATAAGTAAAAATGAATATATGTACTACAAGTTTAGTCAGCATAAGAAGAATGAAGTTAAGATGAGAATAGATAGGATTGTAGGGCCAAAATGCAAACAAATCAAATACCTATGTTCATTGTTCCAGGAAAATGGAATGGTAGATGAAGAAGCTACATAAAAAATCAAAATTAAATGGTTGAAATGAAGAAGTGCTACTGGGGTGCTATGTGATAGGGGATGCCTACCAAAGTGAAAGGTAAGTTATATAAAACAGCGATAAGACCGGCAATGTTATATGGGAGTGAATGTTGGGCTGCTAAATTCCAATACATCTACAAGATGAGCGTCGCAGAGATGTGGATGCTAAGATTGATGTGCGTTCATACAAGATTAGATTAGATTAAAAACGGCATTCACTGAGTGGTGCAAGTAGCACACATTAAGGATAAAATGACAGAACGTCTCTTGAGATGCTTTGATCCAGATGCACCGGGTTGTAGGTGTGAAGCCATGGTGAGTAAAGATGTTAAAGGGGGATGAGGTAGACCTAAATCACATAAAAGGAAATTGCTTCGAAAGGCCTACAATCACTTGAATCAATACAAACTTAATGAAAGATAGGACATAATGGACGAAAAAGATCTATTAATATAGGCAATACCAGTTAGTTGAAAATATATGTTAAGTCATGTTAATACATTTACTTAGGTACTATGTTTTCTAGGTGTATTTTGGCCCTATTTGAGATTCCTATGCCAATAATAAATAGAAATGTACTACTCCCCCTATCCCAATTTATATGACACACTTTCTTTTTAAGTCAGTCTCAAAAAGAATGATACATTTCTTATTTAGCAACAATTTAACTTTGAACTTTACATTTTACGCTTAACGAGATGATTTATAACCACACAAATATCTTTGGCTTGTTTTAGACCACAAGATCCAAAAGTCTTCTTTTATTTCTTAAACTATGTGCCCAGTCAAACTACATCACATATATTGGGACAGAGGGAGTACTACTTGTCATCTTTATTTTTATTTTGCATAATGTTGGCCTGAGATGAATTTAAATGGAGAAGATGGTCTATGAGGTTTAATATAGCCAACCCAGACTTGTTTGGGTTGAGGCATAATTGTTGTATTACTCTCATCCAAGCTCACGCACCCAAAAAATAAGGAAAAGAAAAAGAGAGAAATCTCTTACAATGCATTCCACTCTATGAATGGCTTTAGATATATCCTTGGAACATCTACCATTTCTCTTTCTAATTCAAACCTGAAATGGAGTGTCGTGTAGTTCTCCATTATGTTTGTCCACTGTATAATGTAGAGATGATATTTATTGTCTTTTTTTGACACGTTAAACCATGGGTAGCCATAATCCTCCCTCTATTTTGTGGTTATTCAAAAATGAAAAAAATTACTATTTCCTCTGTCCCAATTTATGTGTCACCATATGACTTGGCACGGAGTTTAAGAAAGAAAGGAAGACTTTTGAAATGTGTGGTCCAAAACAAGTCTTATATAAATGTGGTTGTAAATCATCTCATAAAGTTAAATTG
The DNA here is from genome assembly GCA_029844215.1 of Przewalskia tangutica. Taxonomy (NCBI): domain Eukaryota; kingdom Viridiplantae; phylum Streptophyta; class Magnoliopsida; order Solanales; family Solanaceae; genus Przewalskia; species Przewalskia tangutica. The sequence goes on along the minus strand of CM056733.1, from coordinate 13,318,111 downwards.
TTACTAAATATAGAAAGGTGACATTCATTAAAAGAAATGGTGTCGCATAAATTGGGACAGAGGAAGTAGTTTTCTGTTTGGGCATCAAAGGTTTATGCTGATCCCCACTCACCACAAAAAAGGAGAATTTTTGTCCTTTCATACCATCTTGATACACATTACAGATGTAATATACATACATACATATATATATATACACACACACATATATATATACATATAGTAGAAAATATAACAATCATCCTCTTATCTCACTTAAATATTTAAAAGAGAAAAATATTCTAATTTTCAAAGCTTACTAAATGAAATTCTCTTTCTGATAAGGTGAAACCAAAGTTGCCTTCAAGAAAATCATGAAACTTGCACAAGAATCCCTTTCACACCTTTTATTTGCGGGCATCCTCTTAATCATCAAAATTCATGTCTAAAACCCCATGGATGATGATCCAAGACCACGCCCTCTTGGAAGTACATGACACCCACCACTTACGACATGACATGTGTTATATATATAAAAACTAAAAAAGAAAATCATCCAAAACAAAGGTCCAGCATAGATAGATTTCCACCAATTTTTCCAGCGAAATTCACCAGGGAAAACCCCATGTTTCCCATTGTCCTTTTCTTGGTTGAACTTTTGGCTGTAGCAAATCTTAGCAGTCACAATAGAAATCCTTCTATTTTCATTCCCATACCACTCTTAGACTTTCACTGTCAATTTTGTTTCACTGTCAATTTTGACATTTAATTCATACACTACCAATACATACTTACATGTCAATTTTGTTTCACTGTCAAGTATGTATGGTGAGGCCTTGCAATGCCTCTTCATTGCATTAGTCCCCAAGAGGAAAGGAGCAATTGAGCTATAAGAGACTTCAGGCCCATAAATCTGATTGGTAGTGTATGAATTAGATGTCAAGGTTCTTTCAGAAAGATTAAACTCGGTGATTGACTGGCCACCAAAATGCATTCATCAAGAATATGCAGATCAGAGATGCAACCATAAAAGCAAATGAGGTTCTTGACTGGAAATTGAAAAGTGGGGAGCCAAGTATCTGGAAGCTGGATGTTGAAAAGGAATTTGACCAATAAAACTGGTCCCATCTTATTAGTATACTAAAGAAAATGGGGTTTGAGGAAAGATTGATAAGGTGGATGAAATTCAGCATCACCACTGTAAAGTACTCGCTCTGGTTAATAGGAATTTGGATCTTCTCACCATATAAGGGTCTCAGGCAGGGAAACCTACTCTCCTCTTTTCCCTCCATCGTGGCAATGGAAGACCTAAGCAAAATGTTAGATAAAGCAAAGCAATTGCAGTAGATATAGGGGTTTAAGGTTGGATCCAGTTGTACATGAAAAATACAGTATCTATCCATGGGAGGAAGGTTAACTTTGATCAGTACACTATTGATAACATCCCCACTTATTATGTGTCACTATTTCCAATCCCAAACAAGGTTCAAAAGCAGCTGGATAGAATCAGAAGGTCCTTCCTATGGAAAGGTGTTGTCAGAATCACAAATTCGACTTGGTGAAATTTTACAACAATAATATACCCGGTGTAATTTTAAGCCTAAGTTTTACTACTCAAATGACTTAATTGATAAGTTCATAAAACTTCAAGGAAGTACATGCATTTTATCACTTCTTTAGAAAAGAAAACTTCGCTGTTAGACATGATTAGCCAACAAGGGGATAACTCGCATGGTTTCTAAAACCAAGAGCGGTTGATTAGCCTGTTCCATTGCCACACAGAAGAAGTCCACAAATTACAAAAACCACAAGCATCAATTTACTCTTTTCTTTTAATATTTAGAATGATCTATATCCCTTCTTCTTTCCGGCAACAAAAGAAGACAATCAAACCATAATGCAACATTTCCAACCTAATATTAAGCACCATTATGAACTTACCGCCTTTCCTCTGTTTCCAGGCAGGATCAGACCTAGGAGACAACCCAATACTTCTCTCTGCAAGAAAGATCACAGCAAAAGTTAAGTGTGGTATCACCTAAGAAAGGCAAAAGAACCAGTTGGGTCGTTCCATATCTCGACTGGTATGTGCTTACAATACTTTTTTGTTCTCGGTAGGGGTATCTAGCTTACAATAGTTTTATTTATATGAAACAATTACTATAGATGCTTTGTTTGATGTGGAACCAAGCACAAAATAAACAGAATTACAAGGATGGTATTGATAAATTAGTAGACAGCGGACAAGCTATACAGAGAACTACAGTCTATTTTAGGAACCTCCAGGAACAAATATGAAAAAGAAGAGAGGAAAAACAGGAGGCTCACTCTTCAATCTCAGGCAACTTATCTTTAACTTATTATGCAATGTTCTAAAAGACACTAGGCGGAGGCTTGGCGGAGGCTTGGCGGAGCCTGGCCGCCTAGCGCCTAGACGGCTAGGCGGGCGCCTAGACGGATTCCTAGGCGGATGTATTTTTTTTCAAAATTGATAGTTGAAACTCAGGGTTGGGTGTATGTTGTAGATGATGATGAGACGAACTCAGTGATGTTACCCACTGCCTTCGTCGATGCTTCAGTTGACCGTAAATGGCCAAAACCCGATCGAAAAATTCGAATTGGTCGTCCGAAGGTTTGGTGCAGAATTGAAGGTGATGAGTTGGTGTAGAATGTCGGCAAGAGGACGGCGAATCTACTGGTACCAACAACCACCTTCGATTGTAGCTCAGTTCGCCGGAAATCGCTCGACGGCGGCTAGGGTTTGTGGGTTTTCGATTTGGGTGTTTTGACAATTTAGTATGAATCGAGCAACGGGGTGGGTATATAAATGATGGGGTTCAGAAGTTGGTCACAGTGGTGTATCACACTCCCGTCGATTGTACCTGAGTCGACCGAAAAATCCAAATCTCCGACTGTCAGTTTTTGCGTGTAAAATCGACGGTGTAGGAGATAAAATCGATGTGCAAGGGTGGTATAGAATTGAAGAGGATGATGAGACGAGTGTTTTGGTATATCACACGTCCCCGTTGGACGCCAGTGGTGGCCGGAAACTGGGTTCCGCCGCTTAGGGGCAAAATCGGGACGGTCGCCGTCCCAGCCGTTTTTTAGAACACTGTTATTATGAATCACCAATAATTTGACTACCCCAATTATAAGACCCCTCACAAACTAAACTTCATGGATAATTAAACTTATAACCGGTATGCCTAGAAACACATACTTTCAGTAGAGTGGATAGAGTGGATAACCCTCGTTTTCAGCAATAAATTTGAAACATACTATAATTTTGGGGGGAAAACTAAATCTTCCTTTGTTGTGCTCATATTAATGAAGAATGGTGGTGGGGAGAGTTTTTAAAATAATAGCCAAAGGAGCTAAATGGAAGGTTGAAACTGGTGACTGATAAGCTCATCTCCACATCCCAAAATGCTTTTATTGGAAGATTTTCTAGATGCATCCCTTATAGCAAATGAGATGGTCAACTCAAGATTCAGGAAAGGAGAGCCACACAAATTGTGTGAATTGGACATCAAGAAGGTCTTTGGTCATGTTAAATTATATTATTTATGTTTGGAAGAATGGGTTTTGGCTACAAATGGATAACATGGATAAGGAATTGTGTATGAACGGTTAAATCTTCCATTCAGTTGTACATTATGTGTCCTTTTTGCAGTTTAAAGGAAACTAGACAATGGAATCCTTTACCACCATTTATTTAAAAAGGCATTTTACTGATGTATTGCTGGTGCTGTGAACTGTATCCAAAAGGTTCCCGGAGGTACACAAAATATTTCTACTAATTGTGCTAGAAGGAAATGAAATCTAACAGTGTTTCAGCATTATTTCCAGTTCAAGTTTACAACAAAACAGTGAGCTGTTTATCTTAGTTTTTCTATTTATAACATTTAATCAACATGTGAGCACAAATCAATCCAGGAATGAACTGAAACTTACCTCAGTATTGAGATGGGGTTGAATCGGATCCGGGAGAGCACACTGAGTGTGTAATCGCGACCTCTTGTGTCAATGATCAAACCAGAGAAGCAAAATACAATTTTTCAGGTTTGCATATTATGAACTGCACTATCACTTGCAACCGTCGTAAGGCCTCTTTTCATCATTTCACTTTGCAACGCAAGAACTTCTTCTAGATTACCAATCTCTTGATATTTTCTTATAAGACATGAAAATACAACATCATCGGGTTTAACACCCTTCTCAATCATCTCATCAAAAAAAAATCTCGCCTGAGGCACCTGGCCATTTTTTGAGATCCCACAAATCAAAGCAGTGTAGGCATGAAGGTCAAGCTCCAAACCACTTTCGGTCATTCTCCTTCGTAAATCTAAAGCATCTTGAATATTTCCCTGCTTTAGATTTCCATCTATTAAGGATGTATATACTATTTTATCTGGAAGTATACCTTTGCCAAGCATTTCATCAAATATCTTTTCCGCAGCCCCTAGACATTTATTTTTACAGAGGCCATGAATTAGAGCTGTATAAGCCACGACATTAGGCTGCAAACCCATTTTTGGCATAGAATAGAAATGGTCCATTGCTTCCTGGACAAATCCCAGCCGACACAAGCCATCAATTAGGACAGAATACGTCACAACAGTAGGTGAAATACCTCTTTCCTGCATTTCATTTAGCAGGGTTTGTGCTTCTATGGATTTTCCAGCCTTGAAGTAAGCGTCACCAAGTATTGTGTATATGACATAGTTTCCCTCTATCCCAAGTCCCTTCATTTTATCAAATAAAACTTTGGCTTCTTCAAACTTTTCATCAGAGCAAACACTCCATAAAACTATTCCATAGAGTAATGTGTCCGGTCTAATATTATTTTCTTTCATTTGTTCCAAAATATTAAAAGCATCCACTAGCCTTTTTGATTTGATATATCCATGGATAAGAGCAGTATATACTTCTAAATTTGGGACAATCCCATCCTTCGACATGACCCTAAAAACTTCTTCAGCTTCCTTGATATTCCCCTCATTACAAAGGCCATCAATCAATGTGGCATAGGTCACGACATTTAACTTAACTCCAACCTCTAGCATCTCTTTAACAAGCTTCAAAGCTTCATCAACTTTACCAGCTTTAAAATGAGCATCAATCAACGAAGTATAAGTAAATTCATTAGGAGCAAGACCAACCCGCCTCATGTCTACAAAGAACTTGATAGCTCCTAGTAACATTCCTTCTTTGGCAAAAACATCAATAAATATGCTATAGGTAACCACATTGGGCTTCAAGTCACTTTTCTTCATCTCATGCAGATACTCAAATGCAACTACCATCCTTCCAGATCGACATAAACAATTGATCAATGTATTGTATGTTACTACATCAGGAAGACATTTCATTTCTTGGTAGAAAGAAACCATATCCTCAAGCTCCCCATACTTACCAATCCCGTCAATGAGAGAATTGTATGTAACTATATCCGGATCAATGCCTATATCCTTCATCTGAGAGAATAACCTTTTCGCTGCATTCAAATCCCCGTCCTTACATAAATAGCCAATCATTATATTATATGTATACACTGTTGGAACAATTGCAGACTCAATCATATCATCAAAGAACTTCAACGATGAGTTCGTATCGCCTAACTTTGATAGCTTATGCAAAAGATAATTACAAGATCGTGCTTTGGGAAGAACTCTAAAACTTCTCATCCTTAAAAAGCACTCACTAGCTTCCTTAAGCAACCCTAACTCAATTAGTACGCTAAATAATGCATCAAACACCCCATAACCCGGGTGACAAGTGTTCCTCGTTGACCAAAGAACATCAAGTACATGAGAAGCATTACTGAGAGTAACCAATTCTTTTAAAACATGATATGTATCAGTATACATTCTAGAATAGAACAAAATGTGAGCTACAATACAATAACCCTCTGTAGTAGTGTGTGTTTTGGCCCACTTGAAAAATTTCAACACTAACCTTGGTTCTTTTTTCAATGTCAATAGGATTTTGGAGACCCAAATTGGAGAATCAACCCGTCTAAAATCTTCCCATTTCTCTTCCCGTATGATTTTCTTTATGGAATCGACATCATCATTAAAATTATTATTATTATTATTATTATTAGTGGAAAAAGGGTATCTGAATAAGCAAAGGAAAGTGTTAACAAAGAAGAAGAAGTTTTGGGGGAATGGAGTTGTTGCAGCTGACAAATGGCGAGATTTTCTGAATGTGATACCTAATAAGCCCCGTGCGAAAATTAACATGTCTTCTTCAACATACAGAGTAGCTTCACTAATTGACTTCATTCATTGCTGCTACCCAGCCAGCACACCCGTTGCAAAGGTATGTTGGTATTGGTGTTGGTGAGTTTTAGGGTTTAAGGAATCCACTCTCTTGCTAGGAGTTTACAACATTTGTAATGTTAATACATTATGTAAGCATTTTGAATTGGTTCGGATACAAGTTATGTTAAGAGGTTATAACATATGAATTATTTATTCAATGATTAATAATAAAAAGATTATTATAAATTAATTAATAATAGAAAATTACTTTACATGAATTAATTAGTTTAAAAGACATTACCACACATATTATTATTCTATATTCTATTTGGCATTGATAGTAGAGTTAATCCCTAAAAACTCTCCTAAAATATTCACGTATTGTCAGTTTTATATTTGGGTGTTGTTGTTATATTTTAAACTATAATATTTATTATTTAGCAATGCCAAATGACATGGAAAGCGACTTTGTAGTGTGTGATAGCTAAAAAGAGCATGTATGTGGTATTTTTTATTTATTTTTTAAAATTTATTTTTTTTATTTTTTAAATTTTATTTATTTATTTCTTTTGGTAAAGAGGCAAGTCTAATTCAGAGAATCAATTTGAAAACATGTTGGATCGTTTAACTACAGAAGTCATCCATCTTGTGAGGAGACTGATGGAGCAGTACATGAAGAAGAGGAAAAGGGACTTGTACACGGTATTTATCGACCTAGAAAAGACATACGACAATGTTCCAAGGGTGGTTCTATGGATATACTTAGAGGCTAGAGGTATGTTTATGATGTACATTAGGGCTATCAAGTATGTTACACCTCGTAGTTTTAAGGCGATAATTAGAGAACGTCATTAAGAAATAAGATTCGAATATTGGATATAAGTGTATTTATATAAGCTAATCCGGAAGTTAGTATATAAAGGATGTGAGTCCGGAATTTTTTTGATTACTACGAGCGTGACAATGGAAATTGAAGATGATAATTATATGTATCCCCGTTATGAATTAGTAACATATTATATAAGTTACGACAACGAGGATACGAAGTCTTATGAAATTTTCGGAAATTAAAGGAAGTAGGATTTAAGATTTATTACTTGGGGGATTGATTTGATTTTAATAGACAATGAGGGACTTAAGTGTAACATTTTAGGGACTAAATAAGCAAGTGTAATTTTCAGAATTTTAAGTGTCTTATAGGCTTAGGAAACCATTGATATTCCACCATTTTTCAAACACCAAAATTCTCTCTTCTTTCTCTCTTGGGGCAGCCGAATCACACCCCATTATTAGCTAAGGATTGAAGCAATTTCCTTAACCTCTTCACAATATTAAATCCTTCTAAACAAGTCCAAGAAATTGAAATTCAAGCAGTGAATTTCGGCCACTGCTGGTCGAAATTGGAACCCCAAAATTTCCAGGTCTTTAGTCAACTTTAGAGGGGTTTATCTCCAAGTATATTAGGAGTTTTTGGGTGTTTCAAAAGCCTAAAATGAAGTTCGTCGAGTCTAGTTTCCAACGAAACAAACCTCTCGTCGATAGGACACCGGAGTAGAGAGTTATGGACGTTACAAATTCAGCTGACAGAACAGTGGGCATTTCGCCATTGTTGTCCGCGATTTGAGCCTCAATTTTCGTATTTTTGAGACGAATTTGTGGAAGAAAAATATGTTAGAATGTTGGGTTAACATTGTAGAACACATGCATGTCAATTTGGAGTTGAAGAAATGACAAAATTTGACAAGAATTTGATGCAAGTTGGGACAAAAATCGGGTGGCGTTGACGTTTTGGGACTGTTTTGGGACCAATTTAAGGTATGAAATTCTTCTTTTTATGGAGTATTTGGAAGATTAAGTGATGTTGTAACTAAGGGATTAACTCTTGATAAAGAAAGAACTTGAAATTTGAGATTGCATGTGAATATTTTGGGGTGTTAATGTCGATTGTGGACTGTTTTGTATATATGAGTTTGATTATTGTTGTTGTTAACATTATCACTAATTGCATGTTGAGAATTGAAAAGAGATCATGATGTTTAAGTTATAATTGGTTATATGAAAATATTGAAACGTGAATTGGATTTTAAGGAGTTAAGAAAAAGAGCTTGGGTAATGTGGATATTGGCCGAAAACTTGCTTGAAATTATTGGAAATTGTTGTGATGTATTAGGGGTTGTTTTTGTTAAGTTATAATGATGGAAAAATAAATTATGAACTTATAAATACGTTGTGGTAATTGCCAACACATATCTTAAAGAAATTAAAATGTAGTAAAGTGATATGTTGCAAACTAGAAGACTTGCACTCTTGATGGTTGTATTCCATAAATGTAAGGAGAAAGAATGCATAACTATGGTGTAAATAGAGTATATGAACTGATTTTGTGATATCTTGGAATTGTGACTTGTTAATTGGTATTGTTGTCATCTGTTGAAAATTGTGGATGTACATATAAATAGGGGAAGTGCTGCCCAATTTTTTTATAGAAAAAAGAGTTGTTATTCGATATAAAGTATGCTAGTAATCATAGAATTGACGGACATATTACCATTATTATAGGTTGAAGCACTAGACGAGACGTATTCTAATATTGAGTTGATTAGTTCGACTAAAAGGTATGTGAGACCTTTCCTTCTTTCTTTTGGCATGATTTTTATGAAAGTACGGCGGACGTACTTAACTCCTACCAGTTCAGTTTTAAAAATGATTATTTACTAGTGATTATGATTTCAGTAACAGAGTTCATGGTAATAATTTTATTAAGAGTCACATAATGATTTTAATTGCATACAGTTGCTCATGATATCTACTCGTGCTAAGTTTTACTATTTCACTCCACTGAGTCCCGGGCCAGGTCATGTTAGATGCGTGACCGCATCATTCATCGAGTCCTCACTAGAGGTCGAGACACGTTATATATATATATATATATATATATATATATATATATATATATATATATATATATATATATATATATATATAATATACATATTACATCGAGTTCCTCCATAGAGTAGAGACACGTTACTGCAGAATCAGATTCCATCGAGTCCCTTCATAGGTAGCGAGACATGTTATCTGATTTTATATATAGACATGAGCATGATGATTTATGATTCAGTATACATGATATGATTTTCAGACATGATTCTCAGTTTTATGAAATTTGATGACTCTTTGTTTTACTTGGTACAGTTGTTATTCAGTTTTCAGTATTTTATGTTTTACATACTCAGTACATTATTTCGCATCGACCCCTCTCTGGGGCTGCGTCAAATGCCCAGTTCAGGTGTCCAGATAGGTGACCCTCCAGTTTAGGACTTCTATACAACAGTTGGAGAGCTCTTTTGTTCCGGAGCCAGCTATTTTGGTACAGATCTTCATCTTTCAGACTTATGCATATTTTGGGCAAGACGGGGCCCTGTCCCGTCATATGTCAGTATCGTACACTTAGAGGTCTGTAGACAATTGTGGGTTGGACGTTTGTACCTTATTTTGGATTGTAATGTTGTTGTACTCTGTGTTTGGGCGTTCCCGGTTATTCCTATTGGTATCTAGTGGCAGCTTTGCCGGCTTGCTTATTTTGACTATTCCTTTGTGTATATAATGTTGGTTGGTGGCAGCCTAGTCGGCTAGCCTGATTTGTTTGTTGTTCTGTTATTGATTTGGCAGCCTTGTCGGTTCGCCCATTTTGGGGAGATGTTGTAAAAGCAGCGTTGTGCTGCCGAAATTTCTATAGATCTCGGTATTAAATGGATTAAGAGTGACAGTCGATGTGACGCCCAATTAGGGCGTTTAGTCGCGACGATCGGGTCGGTCGTGACAGTGGTATCGAGCGCTTAGTCCTCTAATGTCTACTGCAGTGTCTAGTAGAGTCTTGTGTATGGGTATGTTGTGCACCATACTTATACGCAGGTGGCTGCCGGACATTTAGGATTGGTTTCTACTCTTTCATCTCGTAGATCGTGCAATAGAGCTATGTCATTAGGATAACCCCCTCTTCCTAATAATTATTGTGGTTGCAACTATGTCTCGAAAGACAGCGACAGTGGCTCGGAAGGGAAAATCAGAGTTATTCGGACTTGACTTGGTGCGTCAAGCCATAAGGGAATTGAAAGAGTTTGAAGAGAAGTGTGATGGCCAGGTTTGGAGGTACTAGGTCCACGTCAGGTAAGGTAACTCTTCAGAATCTTCTATATGCTGAATAAGGAATGATATCGTCAAGGATTGGGACCAGGAGCAATGTCCGAGGTTATGTATGTATACTAGAATATGTTGGAATTATGAAAAGTACGACAAGTAAGAAATAAGTGAATAAGTGTTAAAAGAAGTGGAGTTGCTTACAATTACGAGTAGTGAAGAGATCTCTTTCAGACCATGAATGAGGTGTCGACTTGTGAAATGAATTGCAGTAGTCTCTATCTTACGAATTGGTATTCCGTTATGCTACGTTATCTGCTCTATAGTTACGGAGATTGAATTTTTCCTTCCAAAGATAGAAAATGAAGCTTACCTACTCTTTTCTCCTTCATACCTTTAATTAAATGTTGAGCTCTAATTGTTAGAATCTGTGACGATTTTATGATATACCATGTTGCTGGACTATGTGAAGGTAGGAAACTGCAAAAGAACATTGTTCTCAGGTAAGAATAAGAAGAGGCTACTACTTCCGGAATAATAAGATTAATATAAGAATGAAAGCATTTTCTTATTTTGGACCGAATGCTGGGAAGTATTGGACATATGGATTAATTGAGTTTCTTTCGCAAATAACTTAGAACTTGGAAATGATAAGCATCCTATTGGTGTATAGTTATGCCAAGCATTTTAAATATTGTAACCTCTGGAGTTCATATTTTCAGTTAAGGAGTTATTTGAAGGATTGGTAATCGAGGTATGTATTAGTGCACAGTTTCAATGTATTAGTTCACGCAGAATGCTAAGATGAGACTATTTGATCTCTTGGAACCAAAGGTTAAAAAGGGAAGAAGCTCACAATACCTTGCTTAATTTGTGTAGTGGGTGATCTTCTAAGTACTAATCTTACCGAGCATCCAAATGGATGAGAGTTGATCTTCTTTCAGCTGAGAGAGATGCTAGCATTGAATGAGGACCAGTATTGGGAATAAAGAACCTTCGTCAATCTAGTTTTAGAATGAAGAGTAGAATGTGAGGGAAAGCAGTCTAGTCGACTAAGTGAACTGAAAGAGGAATGTACCTACCAATCCAATAAGGAGATAGAGTGGAAGAGATGGGAACCTTATTCTAACGAAAAGTCTATTCTATATACCCCTAAAGTCTAGTGGTTAGGACACCTCTCTTTCAAGGAGACGGCGGGGATTCGAATTCCCCTGGGGGTAGGGTACTACGAAAGGATGTTGATGCCGGAGAGAAGGGCTAAGCCGAAATCCTTTTAGTCAACAAGTACGGATTTTTAGACTGGCATCTTAGAATTTTTCCTCTTTCACATATAACATAAAAGTAGAATCCCATCGTAGGAGCTTTTATAGAGATCGCCCCCACACACAACGAATTACATTGCCATCGGATAGTGATTTAGGGTTCTCTCGCAGCAATTTGAGTGCTCACCAGATCCCACCCCATAGAAAAGGGAAAGGTAGAACCGGATCCGGAGGCTAAGGAGAGCAGAATAAGGTGAAGGTGGATAGCGCTCATCAAGAGCTTGGTTAAGTGTCCAAGACCGTATGACTTGCTGTGATAAACAAATGACTTCAAACCTCAGGTCATCCAAAAGAGGTGTACCTGAGAAGAGCAGTAAGAGAGGAATGATCATTATCAGGGGATACAGATATGCCATGCTAGGATGAGCTAGGATTTCAACAGCATAAGCCACCTCCCAAGCGACTTCCATGGTTATTGTGGAATCCTCATCTCTATGAAGTAGATATTAAGTTGTACAGAATAATTGATATACTGCGAGGTAACACATAGGGGTACAAAGAAAAGTTTTCATGTGACATTGGTGTATGCGTTTAATGATGTAGCTCTTAAAGGAAAACTGTGGTTAGACATTGGAAGAGTGAAGTGTCATGTCGCTAAGACTGAGATAAGGGATTTGTTATACCCCGTAGTTCCAGGGTATGTATGCGAGGACGTACGTACGAGAATACGACAGAAAGATTGGAAAGGAAGAAAGAGGTGATTTTTTCCATGGAAAAGTTTCCGGTTTTTGTGAAGGAAAAAGGTTCGTTAATGGGAATTGGATTCCCAGATTTGGTTTTTGGACTTCTTAGATTATATTAGAATTATGGAATTTTATTTTCGGAAATGGTCACGTGGGGCCCACGGGAGAAATTTACGGTTTTGTGGGGCCCGCTTTGATTTTTGAGATTTTGGCCGTTATGGATATTTTCGGAAGACGAAATATTTTGGACGAATCGGGGGGCGACACGTGTCACCCCAATGTGGCACCGCGGGGCGAAATATGTTTGTGCACAACACCTTGGTTAGAGTCGTTTTCGACGAAACGTCTACCTAACTTACGAAGGGTAAATTACGGCTATGTCATTTAGTATTTTTGCGGATTTTTCCGAGAGGCGAAACGTTTTGGACCAACGAGAGGGCAACACTGGCACCTCGTTGGTGGACTGAATGGCGTTAGGGCGATTGGATGGGCAAGGGTTGCTAGATATTTTGTGTAGATATTTGTGAGGTTTTAAGGAGTAGGGTCTAGGGGCACTTGGGCATATCTTGGCCTCCACTTGCCCCCACTTGGCTAGATCTTGGCCATTGGTTGGCCTTTGCTCGCCTATAAATACCTCCCGCTGAAGACTTCTTCATCCATTCCATAATTTCCAAGTCTTGAAAACCTCCTCCTCCTTGTTGGTTTCGTCCCTCCTCTTCCTTTGTGAGGCCTTGGCCGAGGTGCACCCTCCTAGAGGCCTTGGCCAGGGTACACCCTCTCTCACAGTGGTGTCTTGAGGTACCCACTCTTGGTAGGAAATACTCTCAGTATTGTTGTAATGCCCAAATTATCTTAGCCGTATACCTTGTAGTATTCCAAAGAAACCTCTATCTGAAGAGCAGGAAATACTACAGTATGTCCTTTTTGTCTCAAAGAAACCACAGGAAAATCTCCATAGTCCGTTGGAGTATTGTGTAGAAGTTGGTTAGAACTTCAAGGGTGGTTTAGAGCGGGTTGGGCGCTTCGGAGTTGGAGCTAAACGATTGCCCATGATCGACTTTATACTTGGATAATTATGGGCTTATCGAGGTAAATATCTTGTCTCTATTTGTAATTGGAAATTACATGTCGTTAGATTATATAGTTGAAGTATACTATATATAGAACTAAGCTTAATCGCGGCAATGTCTTTTGACTTAAGCCCAAGAATCGAAGCTGTAATTACATAGGGCGTATTCAGATGAGACTTGTGTAGTAATGTGGAGTAGAATTGTACCGTTCGGGTTAGATGTATAACCCCACTGGTTGGCTTGGTAGCGGCCAGTTAGAGGAGGAGATTTACGTTGCGGGGAGAGTCTTGAATTTTACGTAGAATGTTCTACGATAAGATCTTGATGTTAATAAAGCGCCTTGTGGCCTTATAGGTTGAAGTACTACGTGTGGCGCGATCTACTTGGCAGGAGTAGCCGACAGTTGGAAGTACTTGGAGCATTTTGCTATTAGTCGATACTCGTCGCGAGGTATGTGAACCTCTTCCTATCTCTTCTAGCATGATATGTGTGAACTATGTAGTACGGTAGACGTACATGTACTAAATGTATTTGATTGGTGTAGAACATAAAGTGTTATAACGGCTTTATGGGAAGTTGGTTATAACGGCTTTATGTTGGTAAGAAAATACATGTGGTTTTTAAAAGGTAACTGAATTGAACTATAACTGGCTTGTTATGTGTTAATAAAGAACTTGAAGTATTTCAAAAGAGTTTTGAATCATTTTGAAAGAAGAAGTAATACTTGGTTTTGAAAACTTAAGAGTTATACTAGCTTTATGGGAAGTTAGGTATAACGGCTTAAGAATGTTTCTTGATTTGGAAATCGAATGTGTATCGACAAACCACAAAGCGTTAATAAAGGGAAATGTTTTGATTAATTAAGTATTAATAAAACCGAGCAACTTCCATCTGCATAGAAGCTAAGATGAGACAAAATGATATTTCCTAGATCATGGTTCTTTGTAATAAGATTGTTATAAACAAGAATATCCTACTCATATAAGGCTTATGTTTCTCAGATTGTTTAAAAGAAAATTTTATTCTTAAATGAATAAGGCTATGAACCACTTAAACCTTTCTAAAATAAGAAACGTGAACATTTGAAATTAGGCAAACTTGGGCGTTTGGGAAAAAATGTTGTTACTTGATTTTACAAAGGTAAGAGTTTTGGTTTTCTTAAAAGGGCGGTCACTCTATTTTATACTACGGTATTGTGTGACTTATGTGAAAAGCAGATCTTTTAAAGATTTAATGTGTGAAGTACTTTGGGGTTAGATACGAACTTGTTAGTAGAAAGCACCTTGTGTGAATAACTTGATTGTCGGTTTGTGATAGCCTTATAATACTTTCTTGTTGATTTGAGAAGTAAACATGTTAGGATGCTACGTGTGTTAGTACCTTGTGATGTTAGTGTAAAGGGGTTTTCCTCATCGCGCTTAAAGTTGTTTGACTATCAGTTATGTTGGTATTGTACCACTCACCTTGACTTGTGTCGGAGGTTAAGTCGCCTCCGTCGCGGGGTAGACTCGAGTGATGCAGGACCATGATTCGAGGATACCTGCGTGCGGGTCGAGGATCCATGCGGAACTACGGGAGTTCCGTGTTAGTTTACGGCCCTTGTGGTCATGCGGTCTTTGTGGCTACGCGGATGCGAGTCGGGGCGATCTTAGGGAGTAGCTACCACCGATGCGGGGTTATACCTCATGCGGGCCTATGAGGTTGGCCTACGCGGCTGCGGAGAGTTCGAGGCTAGACGCGCATTTGATCTTTGCGAGCGAGTGACCGGCTTTTATCATGTGATGATGCAGGCAGATATCATGACACATTTTATGACCTTGTTGATGCGTAGGTGTTAGTAGTCGGCTATGCCTTCGTGCACCTGTCTTGTTTTATTAGGACACAGTGGGACACGGTGTTCATGTGTATTCCTTGGTGTTTGTGTATCATAAAGCTGGCGGTGAGGAAGGTATTCCACGGGCACGATTGATGTTGTGGGCGTGAGACCCATTGGTAAAATTGAGTGATGGCGTGAGGCGTGAGTCACGACTTGACATATTTGCTACTTATGGTGAGCGTAGTTTGGTTATCATACATGTCTCTGCTTTGTATAGACTACTATGATTTCATTCTACGATTTATTTTGGTTTCACATACTTGGTACTGTTATCGACCTCGCCCGGGGCTGCGTTCACGCCGCAGTAAAGGTACACCGATCATTGATCCTCGCTCTTAGGGTCACAGATTCGGCGTGTGGGAAAGCTCCGTTTCTCGGAGGCTTATCATGGTATAGTCCTGTTGTTGTAGGTGTTTACATTCGTGGTATGGCGGGGCCCTGTCCGCCATTGTTGTCGTATCATTTCTTAGAAGTGCAGAAATGCAGTTGTGGCGAGGTTTGTAAAAGGGATTAAAGCTGCTCATGTTGGAAAAAGTTGTTATTTATATATATGCCGAAAGGCAAGTTTTCTCAGATTATTGTTTCATATTTCATAATATGTCTTGTATCGTTTATGTTCTGATTACTCGATGTTGTATCACTAGGGTGCGGGGTAGGCACGATCCACGGGCGGAATCGGTCGTGACAAAAGTGGTATCGAGCGATTAATCCTCGGAAAGTGTCTACACCGTATCCGATGAAGTCTTGATTATCGGTGTGTTGTGCACCACGCCAATAATCGTGAGGCTATAGGATATTTAGGATTGGTTTCTATTCTTCTCACTCGAGATCGTGCCTTAGAAGTGAGTTGTAAGTTGGACCCTCGATGAAATTCTTTCCACTTATCGTTATGCCTCCGCGTAGCAACCCGGGCCCGGGAGGCAAAGCGGCGGAGGCTGCGAGTTGAGTTCGAGGTTGCGAGGCACGGGCCCAATCATTACCTAGGGTAGTGCTTCATTCGGGGATTTCTGCGACGCCACTAGCCCCAGTGAGTTTAGCGGCGACGGCGGTTCCTCTGCGTCCATGATATTTGAACCTTCGGTTCCACGGCCGAAGCAGTGAATATAGATTGCAAAGGCGACCACATTACTAGCTATGGATTTGGCTACCGAGATTTTACCGATGTACCACGAGTCTTGATGACTACCTAAGAGAGGTTGTGCAAAGTAATTCTTCATTGGGCTTGAGCATGGCACGTATGCGGGCTTATGTACAGCCGAGAAAGCGTGAGATCGACGGGTTAACGAGGCGGTAGGAGAGGGCGGGCGTGAGGTCGCCGGTAACTTTCAAGGTGAGTATACCTTAAGTGCTATGTTCTGATAGCAGTGTGTTAGTTGTGATTAGAAATCATGGTGGGTTAACCGAGTAAGATTTTGGGGGATAGAGAAGGTGTGAGCCTTAGAGTGTTATACGTGGAGACCTTAGAGGTAAGGCCATCTCAAGAAAAGGTGTAGTGTTATGTTTGATCCTTATCAGAAGTGCATAGTGCACGTGAGCTATGTTTGGGGATAGGTCCCTAAGTAGTGTGGAATGAAAGTGGGTCGAGTTGAGGCCACGCCGCGGGTCAACCCGCGGCAGGTTTGGTGGTGGGTCGGTTTGTGGTGGTCGCCTTGTGTTAGGGTTGTGAGGTGTTAGGCCCAGTTTAGTTAACAGTGACGAGTTCGTGGATGCGTTCGACCCGTGGTCGGGCCGATGGGGGCAGCCCATCGTATTTTTCAGTCAGGACCGTTTACTCGGCTGTGTTGAGTTATCTAAAAGGTTGTAAGTTGCACGGGGTGCCTACCTTCACCTTATGACAGACAGTGGAGCCAGTGCATTTGTTTTTGTTTCGGAAGTTTTACCAGCGGGGTTAAGAACTGGTGAGTCTCGAATCGCATTCGCCACCGGGCGGTGTGTGGATTTGAGGGTAGTCGTGGGGATTGTTGTCTCTGTAGAGAGAAGTGCTTCTAGCTACCTTTCGGTGTTCGGATGTCGCTTTATGAAGCCTTGTAAGAGGCGGAAGTGTAAGTTCTGGTCGATTGGTTCGATGTTGGCAAGGTTGAGCGATTAGTTCAGCTTGTTCCAGTGTGGATAGGTAAAGCTCGTCTAGAAGAAGTTACGGCAGCTCGGAGGAATCGTGCGGATAATCGGCGACGCAGAGTTCGAGTTGTGATCGGTCTTCTTGAAAGTACCACCCGGTCGGGTGTGACGAGTTTTAAAGCGAAGGAACTTAGCCCGAGTTACTTTGGGCTTTTTGAGTTCATGTGAAGGATAGGCCAGGTTGCCTATATGTTAGCATTTGCCGTCCGACTTAGGAGGCAGTACGTCCGGTCTTTCGTATTGTTATATTCGGGGGGCTGAGCGTATAAAGAGGCCAGAGCCTCTACCACGGGAACAGACCCGAACCGTGGCTCTCCGTATGGCACATCCTGAGAAGGGCCGTAGGGCATGCCTCAGGGATCGCAGCGACCGATACCATTTGTTGGGTCGTCGGAGCAAGGCTCGCGGCAAGGTGACAAAAGTGGTATCAGTGACTGAGGAAGTATATTTTGACCCCGGGAAGAGGTATTTGTGGTGATATAGAGGTGTTTCCTCGTGGGCTTGGATGTAAGTCTTTGCGCAGGTGTTTCCATGGCCAGGTGTGGCAGGATTGTTCTCATAAGTATAGTAGTAGAGACTATATCGACGCTTGTATGTTTGGGGACTTAGAAGGAACATTCGGACGAATGTTTCTAAGGAAGAATGTTATACCCGTAGTTCCAGGTATGTATGCGAGGGCGTCGTGCGAGAATCTGACGAAAGATTGGAAAGGAAGAAAGAGGTGATTTTTCCATGGAAAAGTTTCGGTTTTGTGAAGGAAAAAGGTTCGTTAATGGGGTGGATTCCCAGTTTGGTTTTGGACTTCTTAGATTATATTAGAATTATGGAATTTTATTTTGGAAATGGTCACGTGGGGCCCACGGAGAAATTTACGGTTTTGTGAGGCAGCTTTGATTTTTGAGATTTTGGCGTTATGGATATTTTCGGAAGACGAAATATTTTGGGCGAATCGGGCGACACGTGTCACCCCAATGGCACCCATGGCGAAATATGTTTGTGCACAACACCGGTTAGAGTCGTTTTTAAAGCGTTCTACCTAACTACGAAGGGTAAATTACGGCTATGTCATTTAGTATTTTTGCGGATTTTTCCGAGAGGCGAAACGTTTTGGACCAACGAGAGGGCAACACGCACCTCTCGTTGGTGGACTGAAGGCGTTAGGGCGATTGGATGGGCAAGGGTTGCTAGATATTTTGTGTAGATATTTGTGAGGTTTTAAGGAGTAGGGTCTAGGGGGCACTTGGGCATATCTTGGCCTCCACTTGCCCCCACTTGGCTAGATCTTGGCCATTGGTTGGCCTTTGCTTGCCTATAAATACCTCTCCTTTGAAGACTTCTTCATCCATTCCATAATTTCCAAGTCTTGAAAACCTCCTCCCTCCTTGTTGGTTTCGTCCCTCCTCTTCCTTTGTGAGGCCTTGGCCGGAGGTGCACCCACTCCTGAGGCCTTGGCGAGGGTACACCCACTCCTAGTGGTGTCTTAGTGAGGTACCCACTCTTGGTAGGAAATACTCTCCAGTATTGTTGTAATGCCCAAATTATCTTAGTAGTATACCTTGTAGTATTCCAAAGAAACCTCTATCTGAAGAGCAGGAAATACTCAGTATGTCCTTTTGTCTCAAACCGAAACCACAGGAAAATCTCCATAGTCCGTTGGAGTATTGTGTAGAAGTTGGTTAGAACTTCTAAGGGTGGTTTAGAGCGGGTTGGGCGCTCGGAGTTGGAGCTAAACGATTGCCGGGATCGACTTTATACTTGGATAATTATGGGCTTATCGAGGTAAATATCTTGTCCTCTATTTGTAATTGGAAATTACATGTCGTTAGATTATATAGTTGAAGTATACTATATATAGAACTAAGCTTAATCTTTGCGGCAATGTCTTTTGACTTAAGCCTGAAGAACTGAACTGAACTGTAATTACATAGGACTGTATTACAGTAGACTTGTGTAGTAGTACTGTGGAGTAGAATTGTACCCGTTCGGGTTAGATGTATAACCCACCCCTGGTTGGCTTGGTAGCCGGCCCCGTTTGAGGAGGAGATTTCTGCTGTTGCGGGAGAAGTCTTTCGATTTTACGTAGAATGTTCTACGATAAGATCTTGATGTTAATAAGCGCCTTGTGGCCTTATAGGTTGAAGTACTACGTGTGGCGCGATCTACTTGGCTTAAGGAGTAGCCGACAGTTGGAAGTACTTGGTGTTGACACCCAATTTTGACCCTCCCGTCCAGTCATTAACTAAAATCACACTAATTTTAAAACAATCTTGAAATAATAAAATGCAGCAATAAAACATAAATACAGGCACAAATAAACAATTTAATAATAACTTCGCATTTTTCTTACGTAGAGTATTAAGCACTTAGAGTCCCGCGCATGCATTAATTAATTTCAAGCCCTGTCGTAATTCTTAATTAATAATAAATACATAAAGTAAATAATTTAACATTAACGTCGTGTCAAGTAGCATAGTTGCATTTATTAATACGCAAGAGAATTTCATAATCATTCGTAATTTTAAAATCATACATGCATTTACTAGTCTCGCAGCATAAATATTAAGCACTAATTAATTAGCATGCCCGCATTTATTAGGATAATAATAACAACTTAAACTAATAAAACACCTAAGTAAAGTAATCACAATTTAAATAATTTATCTACCATTAATTAAATAATACACCTAAACTAATATATCTAAACAAATACATAAATCTAACACTAATTAAAATACCCCAAAACCCACCTTATTTTTAAATCACCCGTCCAGCCCAACAGATTGGCCCAAAACCCGCAGCCCATAACCCTTTTCCCTTTAGCCCACTTCCCCTACACCTCAAGTCACCCGTTGGCCCGTTCCCTCGAGGCCCGCCGGATCCATTCCTCGTCATCGCTCCTCAGAGAAAGCCTAAATAGCAAAACCCTAACTCCATCTTCCCCGCCGACAGCGAGCAAGATCCTCGCCGGATTTTCCGGCGAGTCAATAGTATCACCATTCTATACCCTTCCAAAACGCGCAGACATCCCAAATCTCTTCCTAAAATCACGCCCCGAATCAAACCTTCCTTTCTGTTTCAAACCTTACCAAATAATCCTCAAATCAGTACGAAAATGGCAACAAAATCTCGTGCTTGCCATAACTATCACCATGAATCCTTAAGCCGCGTCAACAAGTACCAAAACTGACAGAAATTACACCAAGATCTTCTGCGAATAGTCCTAAAATAGCCTTGAAACCGCGTCAAAATCAAGACAAAATCGTCCCTAACACCCGTCCTAAACTTACCATCAATCGAAGCCTAAATAGGGGGGGGGCTATAAATACCCAACGTTGGACATGCAATCCGGGGATCAGGTCATCAGTCATCGGAGAATCAATCATCAAAATACTGATAGCATCAAACCTATAACCCCTCATTTTATTTTCAGTTTATTTTTACTCGGCAAACAGTTTTTGCGAACTTTCCTTCGACGATTCTGGGAAACATTTGTCGCCGTTCGCTTCGCTACCCACAAAAGGTCCGGAAACCTACTCCTTTCTTACTGTCTAATTACTTAATGGATGGAACGTGTTTTCTGCATAATAGGTTTATATGTATTCTTATCAAATCTATTTGATTGAACTCAGTTTAGCCGCTGCTTCTTTTCAGTTGTAGCTTTCTATTTTTTTGTGGTGTCGATCCTGTTCTTGAGCATATGCGTGTGTGTTGATAGTATTTTCTGTGGGATGATTGAGATATAACGTTTGTATAAGGATCGCAGATCCATTTTGTCGGTTATATGCTGGTGTTCAGTTAAACGTTGACTTGGATATTTTGTTTCTGTGTATATTTTTAGGATACAGGACTGCGCGTGCTCCTGAGAACATTTAGACATATGTCTAGTATTGTGTTTTTTTTCTGTACTGTCCCAGGGTATTGGTAATCTGTAGCATTCGAAAATCTGTTTGTTACCTTATTCAAATGAATGAAACAAGTCTGTCCTGTCTCCTTAGCTTAAAAGTTTCCATTGAACTATATGAGATATACGTAACCTGTTAAAGAGTCAAAATATCTGGAATCATGTTGTACCATTGACTTACCTAAGTTTGGCCCTATCTAGACCATGCCTGTACTGATATTCGAACCATTTTCTTGTTAGAGTATATGAATGTACGCTAGTTCGCCTAAGATGTGTTCTTTCTTGGGATGTTATATTGATGGACATGAAAATGATCATACCTGTTCAATTAGACCGGAAATAGTTATGTATGATCCAATATGGTTTCTAAGGAGTTTTCTAGCCATTTATGTAGGTTAGTCATGTTTAATCTTACCATCATATCTCACATATCCAACTATGAAAGTTATTTGTATGCCCGGCTTGCGGATACATTTGATATATCTCCATAATTTGGACTGAACCTGTATACATTCTCTTATTACCTTTGATTTATATGTAACTAGATAAGTAGGGATATATACATATGGTTTGCATGACGGTTCCATGAAGGGGTCCAGCAGTTTATCTAGAACCAAAAGTCTATCCCATATGCATTTAAATTACTGATTTAGAGATATCTGTCTTATGTTTTTCCTTTGGAGTTCTGCCAAACCAGTGTATTGATAGTCATGAATACAACTACATACCTGCGCTGCCCAGTGTTCCCATTACCTGATGCTTTGTTCATATCCCGCTAACACGCATCTTTGTGTATATGGGGTTGTATACCTTTAGGGTTATGCGAATGTCTTGTGTATATCAAATGGCTAGATGCATTAGAAGTAAATTCGTAAATGGGCCTGTTTAGGTGATAACATTCATTTTTGAAGTCTGAAAGAAAAAAAAATCTGATGCTACTGGGCTTGAATTGCTTCTCTGTCTACTGTGGCCCGTTACTTAATTGACATTTCCAGGGTGTTTTTTATTTACTGACACAGGCCCATATCCGTATCGCCTCATGTTAATACTAGCCATGTGTATACTTATGTCTTTAATTTAGCATTCCATCTGCTTCACATATAATGGAATCTATATTACTTACTAATCCTTTTCTTTCTTATTTTACATGACATGCATCGGGAGAATAATCAAGAGTCTCGGTATGAGACTCATCATGACTTCCATATTGCCAGCTACATTTCCGCCGAAGGGCTTCCAAACAGCTATAGGATAGATGGTGTCACCATCCATTCTAGACGTCATGTCAACTACAATCTCACTCCCGCCTTTGCTTATTTGTGTATTTATTTATTTGCTTACTTATTATTGTTATATTTGAGAATCCTGTAATTAGTAGAATAATTAACTCTAATAGTCTTTGAGTATATTAGAAGGGTAGTTTAAAGGATAAATTCACCTTTTTTTTATTCTAGGTTCATCACGTAAGTCTAAATCTAAAATAATTATCCTAGTTATGCTTTAGTCATGTAATTAATATATTTCTCCATATTTAGTCCTTAAGAAATAAGCTTTATCATAAACTTTTCATAAATATTATAGGAAGTAATTTTCGCACAAAAAATAATAATTTCATAATTTTTATAAGAATCTTAACATTACGTATACTGTTAGGAGTAATCACTTTCTTACTTTTGTCAAGAATAAAATAATTTCATTTTATAATCAACTTTTGTATATTTTCGTGAGTCTTATAAGACCCTTTTAGTTATCCACATATATTCTTTAGATATTTGCCACACCCCTGTTACTTAAATAATCTTTTTCTGTCTAAAACATACATCCCTTAGCCAAATAAAATTAACCTATGTTTGAACGGACAACATGAGTTAGTGGATCCTTTAGGGTGCCTGATCCCTTCCCTTTAGGATAATAAAGAACCCTTGCCCAGAATCTCACCAAGTTTAGCAGACCTCTAAATGGAGTTAATGTTGACTTTAATCGGTTAGCATTTAGGTGTCCTAATTCACCCAATTAATTAGGTGGCGACTCCCTTAACATTTTAAACATTTAATACTTTACATTTTTTGGGGAGGATAACCATTCCGTCGCGCATTTAAGCCTGAGAGTTCAAAATCGGGTGCGACAGCATGGCGACTCCACTGGGGATATACAGGTTCTTAACCATAACAAACATAGGTTAATTATTGTGCTTCTTTTTCCTTTCTTTATTTATTTATTTGTTTTTTTTATTTATTTGCTTAACTTACTTAATTTGCTTATTTTGTGTTTCACACTTATTTGCTTTATATTTTGCCTAAACTATTTTGCTTTATATATGAATATTTGCATATTGTTTTAACTGCTATTTGTTACCGCTTTCCTTAAACTGGCATTCCGCTCATACTTCCTCCCTTATGGAAAATTCACACTATCACACACGACACGCGGGTGTGCTTTGCGCACCTGCAAATTTCTTTCAAACACCCAAATTTAAGAGAGTTGGTATTTTGCGCGGAGAATCCGGTCCAACCGGTGGTCGCGTAGCCTTCTCACTCGAGTAGTCCGCTCGGGAACCTTGCGTCTAGTAAGCCAAATCTTAGCAAACTTAAGATAGAGCTATACCACCCTTTATTTTAAGGCATGCATGCATTTACCTTAGATGGGTCGGTCCTTGGTATCGACACCACTATTAGGAAGACACCGAACTTGTCGGTGGGTTTCTCAACCCAACGACCAACCAGCATATTATGTGTTGCACAGTCATGATAGATTTATCCAAGCCAAAAGACATGCCCAAAATTGGAAATGTAAGTTTATTATTATTGTTTTTCAGCATTTGTAACATGGATCATATAAGAATGGTTAGCGGAGTTCCTAATAAGCTAAGAGTATGGTGGGAGGATTTCGACATCAGCAGTCAGACGATGATTAGGAAGAAGTTGGGGTGTCTCATCTCACTATTTGGTATTTCGCCAGATCCGCATTTGATCCGAGCTTTAATCCAATTTTGGGATCCAGACCGAGTCATTTTCAAATTCAAGGATTTTGAGATAACTCCTACATTGGAAGAAGTGCATTATTTCACCAGCCTAGTTTACCAAGGTAGAAGACAGATTATTCCCAACAGCCAATCAGGGAAGAAATTCCTCCGCTACATGGGTCTTAAGAATACTAAGGAGTTGCGTTGCTTCGAGAACAACTGGGTGTCTCTTGACTATCTTTACGAGAGGTATGGACATAATAACGCTTACAAGACATGCAAAACAGAATTCTCATGCACTCTACGCCATTGGCAAAACAGGCGTCCTATTGCATTCACTGTCGCTCTACTTGGCACCTTGATTTTTCCTCTGGAGTATGGCAAGATAAGTACCTGCATATGTTCTGTGGCCAGATCACTTTTCGAGGGAATTGACGGCATACAACCCACTTTGGTTCCTATGATTTTGGCAGAAATATTCCGAGCTCTTGGGAAATGCAAAAGAGGACAGACAAACTTCTTTGAAGGTTGCAATCTTATCTTACAAATGTGGGCCATGGAGCATTTTTACCAACGGTCAAATATGACAGACGTTTGTTTCAGCGCATCCTACAAGATCGACAGCTTCTATGATAGAACGAAACGGTTTGTGTCACCGGTCGGCATCAAAGATTGGTGCAAGTTTTTGACATCCCGCACCCAGGATCAGATCCAATGGAAATATCCTTTACTCCCTCACAAAAATGGAGCCTTTGTACGTGGTAAAGAATTGTACTATATTGAGCTTATTGGTCTAAAAGGTCTGCAACCATACGCTCCCCTACGCACACTCCGACAATTCGGCCAAAAACAGATAATCCCACTCCGATCGGACATGGGAGTTTCGGAAGTTACATTTGGACCAGACTTTATTGTGCCTCGAGCTAGACAAATTTTGAAAGAATGGGACGACATTAACAAAATAGACATCGGAGATGAACAAGCAGGGCACACACCTGAGTATCAGACATGGCTGCAAGAGGATCACATCAACACCACCTACAGCCCAAGAGGAGAGCAAGGTTTCGAGGACATGGACACAAGCAATAGAATGAAGAATAATCAACTCAAGGAGAGGGTCATCACCCCAGACATGTGGGCCCTAATGCACGATGCAGTACAATACTTGGAACAGGCAGGGGCTATACCAAAGAAGACCTAAGCTTCACTATCACAGCAACGACACAGTTATTTAGATTTCCATTGTTTTCTTATAAAATGTCATTTCAATTAGCTTTATTTCCAATAAAGGCATTCCAATACAATGGCTTGGGTACATCTAACGTGACTTTGCATTTATGACGCTTAGGCCTACCTCTGGCATGATAGAGGCCCCTTGCATATTAGGACGCGCTTTAATCTACTTGTTGAAGCTTCATTATATGCCCATATGTTCGCTATTCATTTAATCTCGACACATGTTTTGAACTAAAGGACTTTTACTCCTCGTCGGTGATTTGTGTTGGCAAGCCGTGAGCACCCATATTTCACGGATCCAAAGCACGAGCAACAAAATGAATGATTCAGGGCAAGCGAACAGGATGGCTTGGGACTCATCGCCATTCAACGAGAGGAACCAGAGACATCGAGAAAGGAAATGCTCCATATTAGATGAATACCTTGCTCAAAATCGCAACAAATGGCGGTCATGCAAGCGAGAAATGGATAGACTCGAAATTACTAAGTTATCTATAAGCCTCAACACACAACTACCCACACTTCCTAATTCACCGCCCTTTCGACGCCATCCCCAACATCCAGCGGATAACCCACAACCTCCCAATCCACAATACAACAACACGCCTCGCCATAACCCACGGCCCAAAGCCACAACACAACAACACACCTCCTCATAACCCACAGACCTTAAATGACCCTAACCCGCACACACCTCAGCCCCAGATAATACAAGCCACCTTACCCGCCCAAAACAACCAACCTACTCAACCAGCACCGATGACATACCATAATAAACAATACGGATCACCCGTATATGTGACCCATGCACCACATCTCACACCCGTACCTATACCCTCCCCGGAGTTTGCTCGATATGAAGAGACGGAGAAGAGGACAAGAGTTGGGATAGATGAAAACGTGGCCAGAGAAATTCACGACTTGAAGAAAGCTTTTAAGAACCTTCAGATGGACAAAGGTCATGAGGGATTGGAATACGAGGATTTATGCATGCATCCCGACGTCGAGCTGCCCGTTGGATACAAGGTACCAAAGTTTGACCTGTTTGACGGCAAAAGTAATCCTCGTGCGCACTTGAGATCCTATTGCGACAAATTAGTGGGTGTGGGAAGAGATCAATCAATCATCATGAAGTTGTTTATAAGGAGCTTGACTGGAGAAGCCTTGGATTGGTATACTAGCCAGGATCCAAGGAAGTGGCGTAGTTGGGGGGCGATGGCCCAGGACTTTGTAGACAGGTTCAGGTTTAATACGGACAACGTCCTGGACAGATTCTATCTTATGAAATTGGAGAAAAAGTCAATAGAAACCTTTAGGGAATATGCAATGAGGTGGAGATCTGAAGCAGCGAAGGTCCAGCCACCTATGGAAGAAAGTGAAATGACAACACTGTTTGTACAATCCCTGAAGGACCCCACGTACTATGAGAGGTTGATCAGCGTCATTGGACGCAATTTTTCTGAAGTAGTAAAAATGGGAGATTTTGTGGAAGAAGGACTCAGAACAGGTAGGATCACGAACCTGGCCGCTTTGCAAGCAACAAGCAAAGCCATACAATCAGAGTCAATGGGAGGGATGAATAAGAAGAAGAAGGATGGAGCAGCCCCAATCATGACGGTGCAACAACACAAAACGAATCGGGCCCTGACATACCAACCCCAACCCCAAACATACCAACCCCAAACATACCAACCCCAAACATACCAAACCCCCACATTCCAAAACCCTCCATATGATCAGTTTAGCCAAAATACTCCCACATACAATCAACCTTCACCCATCTACACCACCCAATATCTGACCCACGGGCGTTCGCCACACAAATCCTCACCAAACCGACCAGCAGACCCACCCCCACACCCATCCCACGCACAAAACACACCTAGTCCCCGAACCGACAGGCAGAGAGGCCCACAAACCATACACCCGTTGGTGAACCATACTCCCAACTATATGAAAGGCGAAGTTGGTTTTATACAACCAATCCTGTGGCGAAATCCTAATCCGCTCCTACCATGGCATGATGAGAATAAGCATTGTGCATACCACTGGAGTGTCGGGGCACGATCTGAGATAGTTGTTATGCTTTGAAAAAGCAATTGAGGAGCTAATCGGAGAAGGAGCTATTCGATTGAAAGAGCCTTCCCTAATGTCAACAACAATCTCGCCAAATCACGACAATCTTTGGCGTGCATGATCACCTTTGATGATGTGTACGATATGGAAGGGACTATCGTACCAATCAAGGAGAAAGAGACAGGGGGATCCTCAGCCCACGTTGCCCATGTGATTACCGCCAAGGTCAGGCCGTTGGAAGTAGAGTTGAGCCGTCATAAGCCTCTGATGTCAGTCTTAGTACCGAGGATGGAGTCATTTGATCAAACAACGTAATGAGGGTAAGCGAAGGTGGTAGAAGGCATTCTGTGGGGTGACGAGGTTCGGACAACGTTACTCATCTGTAGAAGTATCGCGAAAGACGCCCCGGAAAAAGACTGTGACCGAATCCGAAGTAGAGGAATTTTGGAGAAGGATGCCTACAGGAGACTATTCCATTGTAGAACAGTTGAGTAAAACACCGACAAATTTCTCTATTGTCATTGTTGATGAATTAGTGAACCACCGAACCGCTTTGATGGAGGTTTTGAAAGAAGCGCGTGTGCCGGTAGAGCCATGATGAGAACTTTTGGCATTGATCGGGCGATTAAAGAGGTGCAAAAGATAATCTTCCATGAGAATGAATTGCCTCCTGAAGGTCGGGGTCATAATAAGGCATTGAACATAACAGTCAAGTGTGCTAATAAGTTTATCTCTCGCGTCTTGATTGATGGGGGGTCAGCTGTTAATGTATGCCCTTTGAATACTCTTCGAACTTTAGGAGTCAACATTGGGAAACTCATGAAAGCTACACAAGGGTAAAGGTTTCGATGGGACCACGAGAGCGTCGCGAGCGAGATTGATTTGACACTACTGGTCGGGCCCGCAGAGTTCGAGATAGAATTCCAAGTATTGGACATATCCACATGCTACAATTTGTTACTCGGTAGGCCTTGGATCCACTTGGTCGGAGCCGTCCCTTCCACTTTGCATCAAGTCCTGAAATTCATCTGGAATCATCATGAAGTTGTGGTTGAGGGAGACAAGGACAACACTGCTAAAGGGGCAATTCGGTCATCGAGTATGGAGAAGCTGGATGGATCTATCTACCATATGAACAAGATCGTAGACGTTAGCAAGGCTAAAGGGATGCGACTACCTCGCACTCCCAAAATGGTGGCCCGAGAGATGCTGAGAAATGGTTTCGAGCCAGGCCGAGGACTTGGACCAAGACTAGGAGGAATCACAGAGCCGATTCACTTGCCGGAGAAGAAGGACACTTTTGGTCTCGGATATCAGCCCACTGCCGAGGAGATGATGTTATTTGATCTCAGAAGGAAGGGTGAGTCTCATCTGCCAAGACCTGTTCCACCCCTGAATCATTCATTCGTCAAAGCATGCCCTGCTCAGCTACCAGAAGAGGAGGATGCAGACATTCTTGCGGATGGACTTCAAGGCCTTTTCATTTCTGAGGAAGAAGCAGAGTGTCATGCGGTTTTGGAAGACCACGGATGACTGGACCATTTGGAGTGCAGAGCGGAGATGTCTTGAGCAACCGGACTGTACCCACACTTGCTTTTTCGAGTGCAGGTAGAATTAATAATTAGACGTTTTTAAAACAATTCAATTCGTATTTTTTCTGAATTATGGAACACATTTTTTTTTATGAGCTTATTTCCCTTCTGAAGTTTTAATAACAAGTTATGTTTTAATCAACGCTCTTTATTCCCTTTCTTTCAGCATACAAAATAATATACTTGTCGATAATGAAAATGTGACATGTCATGAAACAAGCGAACAAAATCAGAATAATCCGACAGAACCCGAAGGAAATTTCCCGCTGGAGGAATTAACGGAGGAGTTAGGAAAATTCGAGGATAAGTCGAAACCTAATCTGGATGAAACAGAAACAGTAAACCTAGGAGACGATAAAGTCGTGAAGGAGACAAGGATCAGCGTTCACTTGAATACCACAGAGAAAGAAGATTTGGTGGCCCTATTGAAGCAGTATGTCGACATATTCGCTTGGTCTTATGATGACATGCCAGGTCTAAGCACAGACATCGTTTCTCATAAGCTGCCCATTGAGCCATCATGTCTTCCAGTGAAGCAAAAACCAAGGAAAATCAAGCCGGATCAGAGTTTGAAAGTCAAGGAGGAGATCTCCAAACAATTGGACGCAAATGTCATTCGGGTAGCAAGGTACCCCACTTGGTTAGCCAATATTGTGCGATAACAAGAAGGATGGCAAAATACGAGTTTGTGTCGATTATGGGGATCTCAACAAGGCAAGCCCTAAAGATGATTTTCCTTCCGAACATTCATTTACTCATTGACAATTGTGCGAAGCATGAGTTGCGATCCTTTGTCGATTGTTTCACGTACCATCAAATCTTAATGAACGAAGAGGATCAGAGAGAAGGCGCGTTCACCACCCCGTGTGGGGGGTATATTATTATCGAGTCATGCCATTTGGACTTAAAAACGCAGGTGCCACTTACATGAGAGCCATGACTACCATTTTTCATGATATGATCCATAAGGAAATTGAAGTCTACGTGGATGACGTCATTATCAAGTCGCGGAGGGCTACGGATCATCTGGTCCATCTGAAGAAGTTTTTCGAACGATTGAGGCAATACAACCTGAAGTTAAATCCGGCAAAGTGTGCCTTCGGCGTCCCAGCAGGGAAATTGTTGGGTTTCATTGTGAGCAGAAGGGGAATAGAGTTGGATCCTTCGAAGATAAAAGCCATTCAAGGACTGCCTCCTCCGAAGAATCGCAAGGAAGTGATGAGTTTTCTCGGTCGTTTGAATTATATCAGCAGGTTCATAGCACGATCAGCGGTGATATGCGAACCAATATTTAAGTTGTTAAAGAAGGCGCCGCCACTAAGTGGACATTGGAGTGCCAACAAGCCCTTGACAAAATCAAAGAGTATCTGTCAAATCCGCCGGTCTTGGTGCCTCCAGAACCCGGGAGGCCTTTGCTATTATACTTATCCGTATTGGAAAATGCATTCGGATGTGTGTTAGGACAACATGATGAGACAGGAAGGAAGGAACAAGCAATATACTACTTGAGTAAAAAGTTCACGCCTTATGAAGCTCGTTACACAATGCTGGAACGCACGTGTTGTGCCTTGACTTGGGTTGCCCAAAAATTCAGACATTACCTGTCCGCATACACCACCTATCTCATCTCAAGGATGGACCCGCTCAAGTATATCTTTCAGAAGCCTATGCCTACTGGAAAGCTTGCAAAGTGGCAGATTCTTTTAAGTGAATTCGACATCGTATATGTCACCCAGAAGGCAGTCAAAGGACAAGCATTAGCAGATCATCTCGCAGAGAATCCGGTAGACGAGGAATACATCCCCTTGCAGACCTACTTTCCAGATGAAGAAGTGATGTTTGTAGGAGAAGACATTTTAGAAGAATATCCAGGTTGGAGAATGTTCTTCGATGGCGCCGCGAATTTCAAAGGAGTAGGTATCGGAGCAGTTTTGGTATCAGAAACGGGACAACACTACCCAATATCAGCAAAGCTCAGATTTCCGTGTACCAATAATATGTCAGAATATGAGGCGTGCATACTAGGACTCCGAATGGCTATTGACATGAACATACAAGAGTTGCTGGTCGTAGGGGATTCAGACCTGTTGATTCACCAAGTGCAAGGTGAATGGGCCACCAAGAATAGGAAGATACTTCCGTACCTACACTGCGTGAAAGAATTGCGCAAGAGGTTCGTTAAGATAGAGTTCAGGCATACTCCGAGGGCTCAAAATGAGTTCGCTGACGCGCTAGCAACTTTGTCCTCCATGATTCAACATCCAGACAAGAACTATATTGACCCAATCAAAGTAGATGTGCTAGAGCAGCCAGCCTATTGTTCTCAGATAGATGAAGAATCAGAAGGCAAACCTTGGTATGACGAGATCAAGAGGTATCTCAGCGGGTGAGTACCGGAAGCGCGACCACATACAAAAGAAGACTCTTCGGAGGTTAGCCAACCATTTCTTCCTGAGCGGCGAGATCCTTTATCGGAGAACTCCGGATTTAGGTTTGTTAAGATGTGTTGACACTCGAGAAGCAAACAAGTTATTAGAAGAGACACACGGAGGTATGTGCGGACCCCACATGAACGGCTTCATGCTAGCAAAGAAGATACTACGAGGAGGTTACTTCTGGATGACGATGGAAACAGATTGTATCAGTTTCGTGCGAAAATGCCATCAATGTCAGATCCATGGCGACTTGATTCACGTGCCACCAAATGAACTCAACGTCACTAGTTCCCCATGGCCGTTCGCAGCTTGGGGCATGGACGTCATTGGTCCTATTGAGCCGGCAGCGTCAAATGGACACAGGTTTATCCTAGTGGCGATTGATTACTTTACAAAATGGGTAGAAGCATCATCATACAAGTCTGTGACCAAGAAAGTAGTAGTGGATTTTGTTCATCACAACATCATTTGTCGGTTTGGAATCCCAGAATCAATCATAACCGACAACGGGTCCAATCTCAATAGTGGTCTGATGAAGGAGATGTGCGTGAAGTTCAGGATCACTCATCGCAACTCTACCCCATATCGACCACAAATGAATGGAGCAGTCGAAGCGGCCAACAAGAACATCAAGAGGATACTGAGGAAGATGATAGATAACTACAGGCATTGGCATGAAAATTTGCCTTTCGCCCTCTTGGGTTACCGTACTACAATCCGGACCTCCACAGGAGCAACACCGTATCTCTTGGTTTATGGAACAGAAGCGGTGCTGCCAGCTGAGGTGGAAATACCGTCTCTAAGAATCATCCAGGAAGCCGAACTAGATGAAGCCAAATGGATACAGAGTAGGTACGAACAATTGATGCTTATTGATGAGAAACGAATGAATGCAGTCTGCCACGGACAACTTTACCAGAACAGAATGGCCAGAGCTTTTAACAAAAAGGTACGACCAAGAAACTTCCAACCGGGACATCTGGTGCTGAAACGTATATTCCCTAACCAAAGTGAAGCGAAAGGGAAATTCGCGCCCAATTGGCAAGGGCCTTACATGGTTCACCGAGTGCTTACAGGAGGGGCCCTCATCTTAACTGAAATGGGCGAAGTGTGGCCTAGAGCCATCAACGCAGATGCAGTAAAGAGATATTATATTTAGAGTGCTTTATTTTCATGTAATTACTTTGCTTGTAATTGAACTACGTTTGACACGATTCCGCTGCGGGATACGTGGCGCCATATCGGCCGGTCCCATTTCCGAAAAATACTCAATTACTTTGCTTGAATCCGGAACTACGTGCGACTGATTCCTTGGCGGATACGTGGCGCCACATCGGCCTCGGTCCATTTTTAATTTTAAAATCTTGTTTTTAACGAACTACGTTTGACCCGATTCCTTAACGGATACGTGGCGGCCTACACATCGGCCACACCATAAGAATTCCTCGCTTTGTCATTTTGCACTTTTGTGGTTGGTACTCGATCTTGCCGCATATACAAGACAAACCTACGACATATATCCGACCAGGGCGCGATCAAAACTGGGACAATTTTTAGGATTTCGCCACGAAAGGACACCGACAGAGATATGATTCCATATGCTCGAAAGATCGACATAAACTGGGACAATTTTAAGGGTTTTACTACAAATGACGTCAATGGGCATGGTTAAGTTACGCAGTGGTTCCGGTCCCAAATCGACAAATTTTAAAAGAGAGCGTGACAGCAGAACACCAAGAGTATGGGAGAATATACCATGATTTTGGATAGGGAAGTTTTGCTTTGTTTCACTACATGTCACTATTCAAATATCGACATAATTTCCTACTAGCACATATAAGTATATTTTCTCAAGATAGAATATTTTTCAACAAATCTTTTGGCCGAGACCGAAATCGCATGGGTTCTTGGTCCGCATAAGACGACGTGCAAATATCAAGAGCCAACACGACCTACGAATTTCCCCGAACTCACAATGTTTCTTTGAGTGAATTTTGCGAGTCAACAAGGAGGACAACAACATTCCAATACAACAAATCCGCTCACGAAGACCATCTACAACAAGTCTACATCAAATACATCTCGCAAAAACCACATTTTCGACTCAGGCTACATCATTTACACTTTAATTATTTCATGTAGCTTTGATTATGCATAACACAAATTTTATCCATGCCCTAGGAGGCGTCATATGCATCTCGTCCATACAAGACGAGAACGCCCATACAAGGCGTCATATGCATCTCGCCCATACAAGACGAGAACGCCCATACAAGGCGTCATATGCATCTCGCCCATACAAGACGAGAACGCCATACAAGCGTCATATCATCTCGCCCATCTGAGCGAACGCCCATACAAGGCGTCATATGTATCTCGTCCATGAGCGAAACGCCATACAAGGCGTCATTTGCATCTCATCCATACAAGCGATAACGCCCATAAGGCGCCATTTGCATTTCGTCCATACTGACGATAACGCCATACTGGCGTCATTTGCATTTCGTCCATACAAGGCGATAACCCCCATACAAGGCGGCATTTGCATGTCGTCCATACAAGACGAATACGCCCATACAAGGCGTCATTTGCATCTCGTCCACACAAGACGAAAACGCCCATCTGGCGTCATTTGCATCTAAATCCACACAAGCGAGAACGCCCATACTGGCGTCATGTGCATTCGTCCATACAAGCGATAACGCCCAAACAAGGCGTCATTTGCATTTCGTCCATCAAAGCGATAACGCCATACAAGGCGTCATTTGCATTTCGTCCATACGGCGATAACGCCATACTGGCGGCATTTGCATGTCGTCCATACAGCGAATACGCCCATACAAGGCGTCATTTGCATCTCGCCCACACAGCGAATACGCCCATACTGGCGTCATTTGCATCTCGCCCGCAGCGAGAACGCCGCCATACAAGGCGTCGTATGCATTCCGTCCATACAGCGATAACGCCCAAACAAGGCGTCATTTGCATTTCGTCCATACAAGACGATAACGCCCATACAAGGCGTCATTTGCATTTCGTCCATACAAGGCGATAACGCCCATACAAGGCGGCATTTACATTTCGTCCATACAAGACGAATACGCCCATACAAGGCGTCATTTGCATCTCGTCCACACAAGACGAGAACGCCCATACAAGGCGTCATTTGCATTTCGTCCATACAAGACGATAACGCCCATACAAGGCGTCAATTGCATTTCGTCCATACAAGACGATAACGCCCATACAAGGCGTCATTTGCATCTCGTCCATACAAGACGATAACGCCCACACAAGGCGTCATTTTCATAACGCCATACTGGCGCCAATTGCATTTCGTCCATACAAGCGATAACGCCCATACTGGCGTCACTTGCATTTCGCCATACTGGCGATAACGCCCATACAAGGCGGCATTTACATTTCATCCATACAAGCGAATACGCCCATACTGGCCATTTGCATTTCGTCCATACAAGCGATAACGCGCCCTGGCGTCATATGCACCTAGTCCATACAAGCGAACGCCCATACTGGCGTCATTTGCATCTCGCCCACACAAGACGAACGCCCATACAAGGCGCCATTCGTGATTTCGTCCATACAAGACAATAAGGTCCACACAAGCGAACGCCCATACTGCGCCATTCGCATTTCGTCCATACAAGACAATAAGGTCCATACAAGACAATAAGGTCCATACTGGCGTCCACTTGCCGTCCCATACAAGACGAGAACGCCCATACAAGGCGTCACTTGCATCTCGTCTATACAAGACGGCGTATCATCATACCATATACATTCTGACTACAACCACAACACAAATTTACATCCTTGCATTGTCTTGACAGTTATGCACTAATGCCTCTATCTCGCCTTGATACAGGAACGTTAACAAGCTGCAAAAGATGGAGCACAACGTGGACCTACCTCTTACGGCGAACTGAGGTAATTTGTTGGGAGCAAGGCTTCCCAACAAAAGGCAAAAGTGGACCCGAACGTCGACCTACTCTCCCCCAACATCCTAGCACCACAATATCTCATAGTCACCATAGCTTGACACTGGGACAGATTCTAAATCCGCATTTAGCCCGCCTTGGTGTTTTGACCATGGCAGCCCAGTGTCGTCGTAACCCGACACTGGGACAATTTTGAGTCCGCGTCAGCCCTGCCTAAATTGCCCAACACTCTAGTTCTGAGGGTCGAGGCAAAATTGGCTATGAGTCAACGTCTTTGTCCGAAGATTCTTCCATCATCTCCATACAAAGAGGGACAACTGTTGACACCCAATTTTGACCCTCGTCGACCATTAACTAAAATCACACTAATTTTAAAACAATCTTGAAATAATAAAATGCAGCAATAAAACATAAATACAGGCACAAATAAACAATTTAATAATAACTTCGCATTTTCTTACGTAGAGTATTAAGCACTTAGAGTCCCGCGCCTGCATTAATTAATTTCAAGCCCTGTCGTAATTCTTAATTAATAATAAATACATAAAGTAAATAATTTAACATTAACGTCGTGTCAAGTAGCATAGTTGCATTTATTAATACGCAAGAGAATTTCATAATCATTCGTAATTTTAAAATCATACATGCATTTACTAGTCTCGCAGCATAAATATTAAGCACTAATTAATTAGCATGCCCGCATTTATTAGGATAATAATAACAACTTAAACTAATAAAACACCTAAGTAAAGTAATCACAATTTAAATAATTTATCTACCATTAATTAAATAATACACCTAAACTAATATATCTAAACAAATACATAAATCTAACACTAATTAAAATACCCCAAAACCCACCTTATTTTTAAATCACCCGTCCAGCCCAACAGATTGGCCCAAAACCCGCAGCCCATAACCCTTTTCCCTTTAGCCCACTTCCCCTACACCTCAAGTCACCCGTTCAGCCCATTCCCCCTTGAGGCCCCTCAGATCCATTCCTCGTCGACTGCTCCCCCCTGTAGAAAGCCTAAATAGCAAAACCCTAACTCCATCTTCCCCGCCGACAGCGAGCAAGATCCTCGCCGGATTTTCCGGCGAGTCAATAGTATCACCATTCTATACCCTTCCAAAACGCGCAGACATCCCAAATCTCTTCCTAAAATCACGCCCCGAATCAAACCTTCCTTTCTGTTTCAAACCTTACCAACTAATCCTCAAATCAGTACGAAAATGGCAACAAAATCTCGTGCTTGCCATAACTATCACCATGAATCCTTAAGCCGCGTCAACAAGTACCAAAACTGACAGAAATTACACCAAGATCTTCTGCGAATAGTCCTAAAATAGCCTTGAAACCGCGTCAAAATCAAGACAAAAATCGTCCCTATCACCCGTCCTAAACTTACCATCAATCGAAGCCTAAATAGGGGGGGGGGCTATAAATACCCAACGTTGGACATGCAATCCGGGGATCAGGTCATCAGTCATCGGAGAATCAATCATCAAAATACTGATAGCATCAAACCTATAACCCCTCATTTTATTTTCAGTTTATTTTTACTCGGCAAACAGTTTTTGCGAACTTTCCTTCGACGATTCTGGGAAACATTTGTCGTTGCCTCAGTTCGCTACCCACAAAAGGTCCGGAAACCTACTCCTTTCTTACTGTCTAATTACTTAATGGATGGAACGTGTTTTCTGCATAATAGGTTTATATGTATTCTTATCAAATCTATTTGATTGAACTCAGTTTAGCTGCTGCTTCTTTTCAGTTGTAGCTTTCTATTTTTTTGTGGTGTCGATCCTGTTCTTGAGCATATGTGTGTGTGTTGATAGTATTTTCTGTGGGATGATTGAGATATAACGTTTGTATAAGGATCGCAGATCCATTTTGTCGGTTATATGCTGGTGTTCAGTTAAACGTTGACTTGGATATTTTGTTTCTGTGTATATTTTTAGGATACAGGACTGCGCGTGCTCCTGAGAACATTTAGACATATGTCTAGTATTGTGTTTTTTCATCTTGTCCCAGTGTATTGTGTCAGAGCATTCAAAATCTGTTTGTTACCTTATTCAAATGAATGAAACAAGTGCATCTCCGTCTCCTTAGCTTAAAAGTTTCCATTGAACTATATGAGATATCGTAACTCGTTAAAGAGTCAAAATATCTGAATCATGTTGTACCATTGACTTACCTAAGTTTGGCCCTATCTAGACCATGCCTGTACTGATATTCGAACCATTTTCTTGTTAGAGTATATGAATGTACGCTAGTTCGCCTAAGATGTGTTCTTTCTTGGGATGTTATATTGATGGACATGAAAATGATCATACCTGTTCAATTAGACCTAAATAGTTATGTATGATCCAATATGGTTTCTAAGGAGTTTTCTAGCCATTTATGTAGGTTAGTCATGTTTAATCTTACCATCATATCTCACATATCCAACTATGAAAGTTATTTGTATGCCCGGCTTGCGGATACATTTGATATATCTCCATAATTTGGACTGAACCTGTATACATTCTCTTATTACCTTTGATTTATATGTAACTAGATAAGTAGGGATATATACATATGGTTTGCATGACGGTTCCATGAAGGGGTCCAGCAGTTTATCTAGAACCAAAAGTCTATCCCATATGCATTTAAATTACTGATTTAGAGATATCTGTCTTATGTTTTTCCTTTGGAGTTCTGCCAAACCAGTGTATTGATAGTCATGAATACAACTACATACCTGCGCTGCCCAGTGTTCCCATTACCTGATGCTTTGTTCATATCCCGCTAACATGCATGCTGTGTATATGGGGTTGTATACCTTTAGGGTTATGCGAATGTCTTGTGTATATCAAATGGCTAGATGCATTAGAAGTAAATTCGTAAATGGGCCTGTTTAGGTGATAACATTCATTTTTGAAGTCTGAAAGAAAAAAAAATCTGATGCTACTGGGCTTGAATTGCTTCTCTGTCTACTGTGGCCCGTTACTTAATTGACATTTCCAGGGTGTTTTTATTTACTGACACAGGCCCATATCCGTATCGCCTCATGTTAATACTAGCCATGTGTATACTTATGTCTTTAATTTAGCATTCCATCTGCTTCACATATAATGGAATCTATATTACTTACTAATCCTTTTCTTTCTTATTTTACATGACATGCATCGGGAGAATAATCAAGAGTCTCGGTATGAGACTCATCATGACTTCCATATTGCCAGCTACATTTCCGCCGAAGGGCTTCCAAACAGCTATAGGATAGATGGTGTCACCATCCATTCTAGACGTCATGTCAACTACAATCTCACTCCCGCCTTTGCTTATTTGTGTATTTATTTATTTGCTTACTTATTATTGTTATATTTGAGAATCCTGTAATTAGTAGAATAATTAACTCTAATAGTCTTTGAGTATATTAGAAGGGTAGTTTAAAGGATAAATTCACCTTTTTTTTATTCTAGGTTCATCACGTAAGTCTAAATCTAAAATAATTATCCTAGTTATGCTTTAGTCATGTAATTAATATATTTCTCCATATTTAGTCCTTAAGAAATAAGCTTTATCATAAACTTTTCATAAATATTATAGGAAGTAATTTTCGCACAAAAAATAATAATTTCATAATTTTTATAAGAATCTTAACATTACGTATACTGTTAGGAGTAATCACTTTCTTACTTTTGTCAAGAATAAAATAATTTCATTTTATAATCAACTTTTGTATATTTTCGTGAGTCTTATAAGACCCTTTTAGTTATCCACATATATTCTTTAGATATTTGCCACACCCCTGTTACTTAAATAATCTTTTTCTGTCTAAAACATACATCCCTTAGCCAAATAAAATTAACCTATGTTTGAACGGACAACCGCAAGTTAGTGGATCCTTTAGGGTGCCTGATCCCTTCCCTTTAGGATAATAAAGAACCCTTGCCCAGAATCTCACCAAGTTTAGCAGACCTCTAAATGGAGTTAATGTTGACTTTAATCGGTTAGCATTTAGGTGTCCTAATTCACCCAATTAATTAGGTGGCGACTCCCTTAACATTTTAAACATTTAATACTTTACATTTTTTGGGGAGGATAACCATTCCGTCGCGCATTTAAGCCTGAGAGTTCAAAATCGGGTGCGACACTTGGAGCATTTTGCTATTAGTCGATACTCGTCGCGAGGTATGTGAACCTCTTCCTATCTCTTCTAGCATGATATGTGTGAACTATGTAGTACGGTAGACGTACATGTACTAAATGTATTTGATTGGTGTAGAACATAAAGTGTTATAACGGCTTTATGGGAAGTTGGTTATAACGGCTTTATGTTGGTAAGAAAATACATGTGGTTTTAAAAGATCAATTGAACTATAACTGGCTTGTTATGTGTTAATAAAGAACTTGAAGTATTTCAAAAGAGTTTTGAATCATTTTGAAAGAAGAAGTAATACTTGGTTTTTGAAAACTTAAGAGTTATACTAGCTTTATGGGAAGTTAGGTATAACGGCTTAAGAATGTTTCTTGATTTGAAATCGTAATGTGTATCGACAAACCACAAAGCGTTAATAAAGGAAATGTTTTGATTAATTAAGTATTAATAAAACAGAGAAACTTCCATCCGCATAGAAGCTAAGATGAGACAAAATGATATTTCCTAGATCATGGTTGCTGTAA
The DNA here is from genome assembly GCA_029844215.1 of Przewalskia tangutica. Taxonomy (NCBI): domain Eukaryota; kingdom Viridiplantae; phylum Streptophyta; class Magnoliopsida; order Solanales; family Solanaceae; genus Przewalskia; species Przewalskia tangutica. Next base: position 13,277,821 of record CM056733.1, on the reverse strand, counting down.
TAAGATTGTTATAAACAAGAATATCCTACTCACATATAAGGCTTATGTTTCTCAGATTGTTTAAAAGAAAATTTTATTCTTAAATGAATAAGGCTATGAACCACGAAACCTTTCTAAAATAAGAAACGTGAACATTTGAAATTAGGCAAACTTGGACGTTTGGGAAAAAATGTTGTTACTTGATTTTACAAAGGTAAGAGTTTTGGTTTTCTTAAAAGGACGGTCACTCTATTTTATACTACGGGTATTGTGTGACTTATGTGAAAGAAACAGATCTTTTAAAGATTTAATGTGTGAAGTACTTTGGGGTTAGATACCCGAACTTGTTAGTAGAAAGCACGCGTGTGAATAACTTGATTGTATCGGTTTGTGATAGCCTTATAATACTTTCTTGTTGATTTGAGAAGTAAACATGTTAGGATGCTACGTGTGTTAGTACCTTGTGATGTTAGTGTAAAGGGGTTTTCCCCTCGACTGCGCTTAAAGTTGTTTGACTATCAGCCGTTATGTTGGTATTGTACCACTCACCTTGACTTGTGTCCGGAGGTTGCCGCCTCCGTCGCGGGGTAGACTCAGGCGATGCAGGACCGTGATTCGAGGATACCTCATGCGGGTCGGGGATCCATGCGGAACTACGGAGTTCCGGTTAGTTTACGGCCCTTGTGGTCACGCGGTCTTTGTGGCTATGCGATGCGAGTCGGGGCGATTTACGCGGGAGTAGCTACCTCGACGCGGGGTTATACCTCACGCGGGCCTATGAGGTTGGCCTATGCGGAGTCGCGGAGAGTTCGTGGCTAGACGCGCATTTGATATCGCGGGCGAGTGACGGCTTTTATCATGTGATGAGTGCAAGCAGATATCATGACACATTTATGACCTTGTTGGTGCGTAGGTGTTAGTAGTCGGCTATGCCTTCGTGCCACCTGTCTTGTTTTATTAGGACAGTGGGACACGGTGTTCATGTGTATTCCTTGGTGTTTGTGTATCATAAACTGCCGGCAGTGAGGAAGGTATTCCACGGGAACGATTGATGTTGTGGGCGTGAGACCCATTGGTAAAATTGAGTGATGACGTGAGGGCGTGAGTCACTGACTTGACATGAATGCTTACTTATGGTGAACTGTAGTTTGGTTATCATACATGTCTCCTGCTTTGTATAGACTACTATGATTTCATTTACAGTATTTATTTTCAGTTTCACATACTTGGTACCTGTTGTACTGACCTCCTTCGGGGGGCTGCGTTCATGCCGCAGGTAAAGGTACACCAGTCATTGATCCTCGCTCTTAGGGTCACAGTTCAGCGTGTGGGAAAGCTCCGTTTCTCCGGAGGCTTATCAGTGGTATAGTCCCCTGTTGTTGTAGGTGTTTACATTCAGGGGTATGGCGGGGCCCGGTCCCGCCATTGTTGTCGTATCATTTCTTAGGTCCAGAAATGCGTTGTGGGCGGTTTGTAAAAGGGATTAAAACTGTTCATGTTGGAAAAAGTTGTTATTTATATATATGCCGAAAGGCAAGTTTTCTCAGATTATTGTTTCATATTTCATAATATGTCTTGTATCGTTTTATGTTCCGCTGATTACTCTGATGTTGTATCACTAGGGTGCCCGGGGTAAGGCACCAGTCACGGGCCCGGAATCGGGTCGTGACAGGATTTTAAGCAGTATGTAGCAGATTATGGTAAAACGAGTGGCATGCAGGGTGTATATCAGCACTTACTAATCACGAATGAGTTGATAACCTACATGTTTCTAAGGTGCCTTTCAAGAAACCAGGTCTATATGAATATTCTCTTGGGTTAATTAGGTGAGAAGTAGGCATAAAGGCTCAGTATAAGTTCGGATACTTTAATAGGTGAAGGTTGAATCCTGAATTTCTACAGATCATAATTGAAGGATGAAAAACAGATAAGAGAGGTACAAATATATAGATGAATTCAACGAAGTGATAATAGGTATTCAGTGTGATGTAGCCAAAGTGACGAATGTTGACGCAGCCAAAGACACAACTGAATTAGTAAGTCCAACGAGAGGATAAAACAAATGTCACTTGAGGAGGCAAACGGTAATAATGCAAATGAATATGGAAATAAATAGAATAAGGAAGACGACGATGGTAAGATGGTAGAAGTAAAACAACTCATTAAGGACCCACAATTGATAGAAGAATCAAAGACAACTTTTACTACTAAAGAACAAGTTGAAGGAGTTTTTGTAGCAGCAAAAGTTAATGAGGAGCGAAATGTTGACAAGAGTCGGGAGGTGTGTACCAATGGTAACAACTCTAATAATAGTAACGCAGTAATATTAAATGAAGATGGGGGTAATGATGTCCAATGTGGAGCAGAACAGGGCAGTGGAAGCGGATATGTCTATCCTAAATATATTGATCAACAGAGAAACTTAATCAGAGATAATATGAGGGATGATTAACATGACAAACTTAAGGACTCACTGGTGAAGGAGTTACATGAACTAGGTAGATATACTATGGTATATGCAAAGAGTGATGCATTGGGAAGGTTGTCTCTGGGATAGTTTTTACTATATTGTCGACGATATGAGGGATCCTTGGCTAGTTAGTGGGGATTCCAATGTTATTATAAATGGAAGGGAGACAATAGGCGATCTTCATATATATCCTGCAGAGCGTGAGGATTTTTGCATTTTGTAATAATTCATGTGAAATGTTTGAAATTGAATTTAAAGGAAGTCCTTTTAAGTAGTGGAATGAAAGAGTCGATAGTGACTGTACTTTTAAGAGATTCGATAGGATGTTGGCAAACATTTATTTTAACTTGGGTTGAACAGAATATAAAACATTCTTTTAGGCGCTAAATCAAAATTGGCACACTGTTGTTGATTAAGATGATTTCGTTTCTTTTATACCGAAACTGAAGAATGTCAAGACTGCCATATTATTATGGAGTAAGGAAACTTTTGGAGATGTTTTTAAGAAACTAAGTTTTAGGGAGGATATTGTTAGATTTAAAGAGGAGTTGTTTGAAGAATTTCCAACAGAAGCAAATGGAATAATTTTATAAGGAGTTAATGCAGACTTTGAAAGAGTATGAAGAAGCTTCTGGTCATTTGATCAATAAAAGGAGAGTTTTGTTTATATGCATGCTAAGACTCCTAGTAACCTGATTCAGCAATAAAAAGGTATTACTGATTTCACAAAGGGAACATTTCCATTCATGTATTTAGGATATCCAGTATTACATGTTAGAAAGAGGAAGATAGACTATGCTGAATTAATTAAGAAGATTAAAGACAAGTTACAGGCTTGGGAAGAAAAATTGTTGTCACCATGAGATAAAACAGTGTTGATTGCTAGTGTGTCACAAGTGTGCCTATACACATACTGTCTGCTATAAGACTTGCAAAATGTGTGATCAAAGATACACATACAAATAGTTGTAATTTTCTTCTGGTGTATAGTAAGGATGATGATAAGGCTAAGCATTGGTTTATATGGTTAAAAATGTACTTACCTAAGGATGATAGTGGATTGGGGTTCAGACCTCATTTTGAATATACTAAAGGCATTGTGTAAAAAGCTATGATGGAAATCTAAGACCACCAACTCTCTATGAGTTAACTTTCTAGGGAACATGTACTCTAAGAAGCATTACCCTCAATATGTGCAACGGGAAGGTGGTTCTCAGGCCTTGAAAATGGTGGTTGAGGTAAAGGATAACATTGAACAAGAAATATGGTTGGAAATAAAGAGTGGGACCGCTAACATTTAATTTGATAATCGTACCAAATTGGAAACATTACACTATGTACTACTATCAGAGTTTCCTATTGATGAAAGGGTGGAAGATGTCAAAAGGACTGCTATGTGGGGATTGATGAGATTTGTCAAAGCTAGGACAATATCTACTAGATGACATTGTCTCTCATGTCGCTACATACCTGATATATTCATAATCCTTGGTGATAATGACAAGTTCTAGTAAATTTACAATGTCAAGTGCATGGGATTTGTTGAGATAAAAATCATATCCTTCTGATGTATATAGGTAAGTGTGGGTTAAAAGAGTGTCATTCAAGATATATTTCTTCCTATGGACGGTATGGAAATTTAAAATTCCAGTAGATGAAGTGTTGCAAAGTATTGGAATTAATATAGTATCAAGATGCTGCTGATATAATGTTTTACATCAAAAAATGATAAATCACTTGTTCTCATAAGGGAGGTTGCCAAATTTATATGGAGCTATTTTAACAATGCAGCAGGTATACACCCAAATTGTCGTCATGTTAAGCATGCAGTACAGATATTGGGGAAACATTACATACAATTACAAATTGAAGCAGGTGTACAAGGTAGTATCAGCTAGAATATTGTGGCAAATTCGAAAATAAAGGAATATAGCACCGCATAAGAGACTTTTTAACTGTGTTCAAGGTATTACATAAGATTCAGTTGAATATTCAGAGGTAATTTGGTTCCTTACTTAACTATTTTGAATTGGTGAGTTGCATGTGTGTTATATTGTGGCATTTGTTGGTTTGTTGAGTATATATGGATGGACACAATTATAAAGGAAGCTCTGTCGAAATTTCTAGAACACAAGACCTATTGTGAACATTCGAGGACGAATGTTTCTAAGGGGGGAAGGATGTTACACCTCGTAGTTTTAAGGCGATAATTAGAGAACGTCATTAAAAAATAAGATTCGAATATTGGATATAAGTGTATTTATATAAGATAATCCGGAAGTTGGTATATAAAGGATGTGAGTCCGGAATTTTTTTGATTACTACGAGTGTGACATTGGAAATTGAAGATGATAATTATATGTATCCCCGTTATGAATTAGTAACGTATTATATAAGTTACGACAACGAGGATACGAAGTCTTATGAAATTTTCGAAAATTAAAGGAAGTAGGATTTAAGATTTATTACTTGGGGGATTGATTTAATTTTAATAGACAATGAGGGACTTAAGTGTAACATTTTAGGGACTAAATAAGCAAGTGTAATTTTCAGAATTTTAAGTGTCTTATAGGCTTAGGAAACCATTGAAACTCCACCATTTTTCAAACACCAAAATTCTCTCTTCTTTCTCTCTTGGGGCAGCCGAATCACACCCCATTGTTAGCTAAGGATTGAAGCAATTTCCTTAACCTCTTCACAAGATTAAATCCTTCTAAACAAGTCCAAGAAATTGAAATTCAGGCAGTGAATTTCGGCCATTGCTGGTCGAAATTGGAACCCCAAAATTTCCAGATCTTTAGTCAACTTTAGAGGGGTTTATCTCCAAGTATATTAGGAGTTTTTGGGTGTTTCAAAAGCCTAAAATTAAGTTCGTCGAGTCTAGTTTCCAACGAAACAAATGTTATACCCCGTATTTCCAGAGTATGTACGTGGGGGACGTACGTAGAAATTTTCGAACTTCTTTAGGCTTGGCCGAATTCTTTTTGTGCACAACACCCGGTTAGAGTCGTGTTTCGACGAAACGCTTTCCTGACTTTCGTAGGGGAATTTCCGGCTATGTCATTTATAATTTTTGCGGATTTTTCCGAGAGACGAAACATTTTGGACCAACGAGAGGGCGACACTTGTCACCCTCTAATTGGAAGGAGTGGACGGCAACTTTGGGCTAGCTTGGACGATTTTGTGCCTTTCCCTTGGTCAAGGGTTAGGTAGGATATTTTGTGGTAGATAGATAAGGTAGCACATGGCTAAATCTTGGCCTTACACTTGCTATGCACTTGTCTTCATCTTGGCCATTGGTTGGCCTTCACTTGACCTATAAATACCCCTCTAGTTGAAGACATTCTTCATCCTAAACTTGAGCAATCTATCTAAGTCTCAAACTACTCCCTCCCTCTTGAGTTTCGTCCACCCCCCCCGCCCCCCCCTTTTGGCCGAGAGCTTCCCCTCCCTGTAGTGGTTAGCGGTGGGTACCACTAGCCTAGTTGTTTTCGTATAATACCCCTTGTTGTGGTATAGAAATACTCTCCTAGTATTGTTGTTATGTCCAAATACCTTGGCCCAAATACCTTGTAGTATTTCCCAAGGTTACACTTTTACAAAAGCCCAGAAAATACGATTATACTTCCTTTAGCCACAAAAACGAAACCCTAAGGAAATCTTCACCCGTTGTTGAAGTTGTAAGTAGAAGTTGGTTAGAACTTCTAAGGGTGGTTTGGAGCGCTCGGAGTAGGAGCTAAGCGTTGCTCAGGATCGACTTTATACTTGGATAATTTTGGGCTTATCGAGGTAAACACTACTGTCCTTCTATTGTAATTGGAAATTACATGTTAGAATATATAGTTGAAGTATACTATATATAGAACTGAACCTAGTATTGTGGCAATGTCTGTTGACTTAAGCTCAAGAATAAAGCTGAATCGAATCAATCGTAATTACATAGGGTGTATCAGACATGAGACTTGTGTAGTATTCGTGAGTAGAATTGTACACGTCCGGTTAACCGTGCAAACCCACTGGTTGGCTTGGTAGCCGGCCACGATAGAGGATGAGAATTAAGCTGTTGCGGGGGGAGTCTGCCGAATTTTTACGTAGAATATGGAACGATGAGATCTAGATGTTAATGCGCGCGTGGCCTTATAGGTTGAAGTACTACGTGTGGTGCGATCTACGTGGCTTAAGGAGTAGCCGACGGTTTGAAGTACTTGGAGCGTTTTGCTATTAGTCGATACTCGTCGCGAGGTATGTGAACCTCTTCCTATCTCTTCTAGCATGATATGTGTGAACTATGTAGTACGGTAGACGTACATGTGTTAACTGTGTTTGATTGTTTTTAAAACATAAAGTGTTATAACGGCTTTATGGGAAGTTGGTTATAACAGCTTTATGTAGGTAAGAAAATACTTTGTGGTTTTAAAAGGTAACTGATGTGAATTATAACTGGCTTGTTATAATAAAGAACTTCTTTGTATTTCAAAAGATTTATAAATCGTTTTGAAGGGAGAGTAACACTTGGTTTTAAAGGTTTTAAAAAGAGTTATACTGGCTTTATGGGGAGTTAGGTATAATGTCTTAAGAGAGGTAAAGAAAATGGTTTACTGATGTTAGAAGTTAAGAGACTTGATCTTATAAGATAAGAGACTTAACTTATTTGTTTTAATGTGAATGTTTGTGTGAAACCTCATTCGTGAGTAATGAGTACTTGGTTTTATTTAAAGGGATAATGTTTCTTGATTTGAAATCGTAATGTGTATCGACAGACCACTGCAGCGTTAATAAAGGAAAATGTATTGAATAATGATGAATTGTATTAAAACCAGTAGAAACCTCCATCTGCATAGAAACTAAGATAAGACAAAATGATATTACATTTTCTAGATCATGGCTGCTGTAATAAGAATGTTGTAAACAAGAATAACCTACTCTCACGTGAGACATATATTACTCAATTGTTCTAAAAAGGAATCAAGTGATTAAGTTTGGGAACTATGAAACCATTTGAAAATGAGAAGCTTGAGTAATTGAAACTAGGCAAACCGGAACTTAGGAAAAGAATGTTGTTACTTGATTTTGAAAAGGAATGTGGGTTGGTCATTCTAATACTACGGGTATCGGGTGACTTTAATAAAAGTAATGGATCTCTTTTAAAGAATTTAACGTACGTAGTACTTTAGGGTTAAAACCCGGACTTTGGCATAAAATGAAAGTACTTTGAGTTGTGTGAAACTTGCCTATGCTTGTTGTTGTGAAACTTGCCTATGCTTGTTGTTGTGAAACTTGCCTATGCTTGTTGTTGTGAAACTTGCCTATGCTTGTGATGATAGCCTTTGTTGTGCAAATGTGGTATTTACGTTACCGCTCTCTCGATAGAGGCGGTTGACTTGTTGAGAACTTACTGACGCGTCCGGCGGTGATGGAGAATTCCACGTATGTTTCCATTTTGATTATTGTCTTGTTGTTGATGTCACATGGACATGTCTACACCGACGCAGATTCCGGCACGCGGCCACGCGCCGGGTTGATTACCCGATATATGGTTATTATCGCAACATGGACGGTTCACACCGACGCGATTCCGGCATGTGGCTACGCGCGCAGGTTGACCACCCAAGATATTGTTATTGAGGTTACATGGGCATGTCTACACCGATGCAGATTCGGTACGGCCACGCGGCCTTGTTATTATTGTTGCATCATGGACATGTCTACACCGATGCAGATTCCGGGGCACGCGCCATGACGCGAACATGATGGATGTTGTGGGCGTGAGACCCATAGTTATATTTGAGTGGTGACTTTGAGGCGTGAGTCCCCGACTTGATCGCTTTTATGTTGCGTCAGATTTTTGGTTATCATACATGTCTCCCGCTTTTAGGCTATTATGATTTCATTTACAGTGATTTGACGCCACATACTTGGTACTGTCAGATCGACCTCCTTCGGGCCGCGTCACGCCGCAGTAGAGGTACATCTGGCCGTGGATCCCCGCTCTTAGGATCTCATTTCGTGTTGAAAGCTCCGTTCTTCTGAGGCTTATCTTTGGTATGTTTCCTGAGTTGTAGGTTCTTGTACATTCAGTGGTATGGCGGGCCCCGTCCGTCATAGTTGTTGTAAATCTTAGAGTGCAGAGTAATCGTTGTGGCGTGGTTTGTAAAAAGGATAACTGTCGTTTTGTGTATATACCAAGGCAACTGCTTTGGTTGACTGCTTATTTATTATATCTCTTGTTTCATGACTCGTGTTTTATTTTCCGCTGGTTTTCTCGATGTTGTATCACTAGGGTGCCCGGTAAGGCACGAACTGCCCGGTTCGGGCGTTACAAAGTGGTATCGAGCGCTTAGTCCTCGAAAGTGTCTACGCATCGTGTTCAGTAGTCTTGATTATCGGTGTTGTGCACCACATCTATAATCGTGGAGGCTATAGGACATGTAGGATTGGTTTCTATTCTTCTCATTCCGAGATCGTGCCTTAGAGCCGAGTTGTAAGTTGGACCCTCCGATGTGTTTCATTTTACCGATTATGCCTCCGCTAGTGCGACCAAGCCTGGGGCAAGGCAGCCGAGGAGCCGCTAGTGGATACAGAGGAGTACGAGGCGCAGTCCGGCCAAGACTGAGATGCTTCCGACGGCGAAGTTTCGCGACGCCGCCAAAGACCAAAGAGGTTTAGAGCCGCCGTGGCTGATGAGACTACAAGACTGAGCCTCCACCCCACACCGAGCAGGGAAATGGGTCACAAGGAGATGGCCCAGTTATTGGCCGTGGTGGCCGATACGGCGACAGCCGGACGCGGCAGCCTGCCCAAAGAAGACCGCGTGCACCCGAGAGCAGATAGTTTGAGGCTACGGACTTTACGAGTTGTAGCCCGCCGAGTTTTATGGGTCGAGGTCGAGGATGATCCGCAGGAGTTCATCCGTCGCCATTCTGAGGATCACGCGGTGATCAAGGCTTCAGAGACCGAGTCCGTGACCCGGTTCAGACGGCCGCGTGATACCGCAAATGATTGGTTTGATTCGCGAGCTTTCGGGAGAGCATGCACTCCAGCAGTAGATGGGATGAGTTTTCGGGGCTTTTTCACGCACTTCGCCTCCGCAGATGAGGAGGGCACGCGCCGACAAATTTTTGTTATCGAGACAGAGAGGCGACCGTCGTGAGTACAATGTCGAGTTCGATTCTTTGGCTCGATATGTCCTCGCGCTTTGTTGCAGATATGGAGGATAGGTGCATCGCCACGCCACGCTAGATGATTATATGGCCGAAGTCTTGTGCGGGTGTTTCTCTTCACCGGCATGGACATTGCCCGCATTCGTGCTCATGCACTGGGTGCGGCGAGCGCAGAGATCGACGCAGGACCGCCACAGGCGCCAAGACGGCCGGATATTTTGGCGACTTTCGAGGCGGACCGCCTGAAGCAGACTAGTTATGTACCTCCGCCATTGCAGAGTGGTCCTCCGCAGCCTTTCGACCTCGGGATATTCAGGAGCGTCGTGGCTCCTGTGTTTCGATGTTCGTGAGTAGGGTGTTGGCCATACGCAATCACCCTACCTCGTGGTCGATGTGGTAGACCGCATTTCGGGAGTGTCGTAGTACGAGGGAGCTTGTTATTCTTGCGCCAACAGGCCATATGACGAGAGATCGTCCGACCGGGTAGCGCTGGTAGATAGCACGACTACTGTGAGCGCCATGGCCACGAGAGGTCGCGGTGGAAGTTCCGCTTTAGTGGTCCTCGAACCGCCTAGTTTCGTATATCCTTAACTCGTAGATACTTGTATGTATTGATGTTAATGATGTGTTAAGTGTTATGTTCGGATAGCTTTGTGCTATAGTGTGATTTGAAAATCGGTTAGTGTGAGATGGAAGTGGTAGCTTCCATGATGTGTTCCGTGTCGGAAGTTGGGCGCCACATGGGTCGGGTTGGGTCCATGTTGCGGGCCAACCCGCCCCGCTTCGGCGGCGGTCAGCTGGTGGTCCCGCCAGGTGGCAGGTCACGAGGGTGCTAGGCCCAAGTTTAGATGACCATCGATGAGTTCATAGATATGTTCGACGAATCAGTTCGTGAAGGCCGAGAATGGCCTTAGAGGAAATCGAGGTAGTAAGATGACCAAGTTTGAGGTAGTAACTCCAAGGGTTGGAAACGTAAACGCTGACGGAAGTGTGAGTACGGATACTAGAAAGAGCTCGAGTGTTCGAGGCGGCACGACGAGTTAGGAGAAGTGAACGCGTGTGTGATCGTTTCTTTTGTGAAACGAGGTGCGGCGGAGTATATTTTAGACCTTGGGGACTTTTGTGCTAACTGAGGTGGTTCCTCGTTGGCGTAGATTTGGGTTTTGCGCGCATGTTATTTTGTGGCCAGGTGTGGCATGTTTGATTCTCGTAAGTATAGTAGTGAAGACTATCTCGACGCGACGCTTGTTTTGAGACTTAGAAGGAACATTCGACGAATGTTTCGCGAGGGAGAATGTTATACCCGTATTTCCGCAGTATGTACGTGGGGACGACGAAATTTTCGAACTTCTTTAGTCTTGTCCGAAATCTTTTTGTGCACAACACCCTGCTAGAGTCGTTTTCGACGAAACGCTTTCACACTTTCGTAGGGAATTTCCGCTATGTCATTTATAATTTTTGGATTTTTCCGAGAGACGAAACATTTTGGACCAACGAGAGGGCGACACTTGTCACCCTCTAATTGGAAGGAGTGGACGGCAACTTTGGGCTAGCTTGGACGATTTTGTGCCTTTCCCTTGGTCAAGGGTTAGGTAGGATATTTTGTGGTAGATAGATAAGGTAGCACATGGCTAAATCTTGGCATTACACTTGCTATGCAATTGTCTTCATCTCGCCATTGGTTGGCCTTCACTTGACCTATAAATACCCTCTAGTTGAAGACATTCGTCATCCCAAACTCGCGCAATCTATCTAAGTCTCAAACTCCTCCATCCCTCTTGAGTTTCGGCCACCACACCCCCTCCCCCCACTTTGGCCGAGAGCTTCCTCCCTTCAGAAGTTAGCCGTGGTACCCCAGCCTAGTTGTTTTCAGATAATACCCTTGTTGTGGTATAGAAATACTCTCCTAGTATTGTTGTTATGTCCAAATACCTCGCCCAAATACCTTGTAGTATTTCCCAAGGTTACACTTTTACAAAAGCCCGTAAAATACGATTATACTTCCTTTAGCCACAAAAACGAAACCCTAAGGAAATCTTCACCCGTTGTTGAAGTTGTAAGTAAGTTGGTTAGAACTTCTAAGGGTGGTTTGAGCGCCGAGTAGAGCTAAGCGTTGCTCAGATCGACTTTATACTTGGATAATTTTGGGCTTATCGAGGTAAACACTACATCCTTCTATTGTAATTGGAAATTACATGTTAGAATATATAGTTGAAGTATACTATATATAGAATCGAACCTAGTATTGTGGCAATGTCTGTTGACTTAAGCTCAAGAATAAAGAATCGAATCGAATCGAATCAGTAATTACATAGATCAGACATGAGACTTGTGTAGTATTATCGTGAGTAGAATTGTACACGCCCGTTAAACGCGTGCAAACCCACCCCGTTGGCTAGTAGCCTCGATAGAGAGGAGATTTACGCTGCCATGTGGGGAGGTCGCGAATTTTACGTAGAATATGGAACGATGAGATCTAGATGTTAATAAGCGCCGTGGCCTTATAGGTTGAAGTACGCGTGGTGCGATCTACGTGGCTTAAGGAGTAGCCGGTTTTGAAGTACTTGAGCGTTTTGCTATTAGTCGATACTGCCGCGAGGTATGTGAACCTCTTCCTATCTCTTCTAGCATGATATGTGTGAACTATGTAGTACGCAGACGCATACGTGTTAATCGTGTTTGATTGTTTTAAAACATAAAGTGTTATAACGCTTTATGGGAAGTCGTTATAACACTTTATGTAGGTAAGAAAATACTTTGTGGTTTTAAAAGGTAACTGATGTGAATTATAACTGGCTTGTTATAATAAAGAACTGTTTGTATTTCAAAAGATTTATAAATCGTTTTGAAGGGAGAGTAACACTTGGTTTTAAAGGTTTTAAAAAGCGTTATACCGCTTTATGGGAGTTAGGTATAATGTCTTAAGAGAGGTAAAGAAAATGGTTTATCGATGTTAGAAGTTAAGAGACTTGATCTTATAAGATAAGAGACTTAACTTATTTGTTTTAATGTGAATGTTTGTGTGAAACCTCATTCGTGAGTAATGAGTACTTGGTTTTTTTTAAAGGGATAATGTTTTACTGATTTGGAAATCGAATGTGTATCGACAGGACCACCGCGTTAATAAAGGAAAATGTATTGAATAATGATGAATTGTATTAAAACCAGAGAAACCTCCATCCGCATAGAAACTAAGATAAGACAAAATGATATTACATTTTCTAGATCATGGTCATTGTAATAAGAATGTTGTAAACAAGAATAACCTACTCACGTGAGACATATATTACTCAATTGTTCTAAAAAGGAATCAAGTGATTAAGTTTGGGAACTATGAAACTATTTGAAAATGAAGCTTGAGTAATCAAACTAGGCAACCGGAACTTAGGAAAAGAATGTTGTTACTTGATTTTGAAAAGGAATGTGGGTTGGTCATTCTAATACTACGTATCGGGTGACTTTGATAAAAGTAATGGATCTCTTTTAAAGAATTTAACGACGTAGTACTTTAGGTTAAAACCGGACTTTGGCATAAAATGAAAGTACTTTGAGTTGTGTGAAACTTGCCTATGCTTGTTGTTGTGAAACTCGCCTATGCTTGTTGTTGTGAAACTTGCCTATGCTTGTGATGATAGCCTTTGTTGCGGCAAATGTGGTATTTCGGTTACCGCGTCTCGATAGAGGCCGGTTGACTTGTTGAGAACTTACTTGACGCGTCCGGTGATGGAGAATTCCACGTATGTTTCCATTTTGATTATCGCTCTTGTTGATGTCACATGGACATGTCTACACCGACGCAGATTTCGGGCACGCGCCACGTGCGGGTTGATTACCCGATATATGGTTATTACCGCAACATGGACGTGTCTACACCGACGCAAGATTCCGGCATGTGGCCACGCGCAGGTTGACCACCCAGATATTGTTATTGAGGTTACACGGGCATGTCTACACCACGCAGATTCGGCGTACGCGCCACGCCTTGTTATTATTGTTGCATCATGGACATGTCTACACCGACGCAAGATTCCGGGGCACGCGGCCATGATGCGAACATGATGGATGTTGGGCGTGAGACCCATAGTTATATTTGAGTGGTGACTTTGAGGCGTGAGTCCCCGACTTGATCGCTTATGTTGCATCAGTATTTTGGTTATCATACATGTCTCCCGCTTTTTAGGCTATTATGATTTCATTTACGATGTTGTGATTTCACATACTTGGTACTGTTATCGACCTCCTTCGGGCGCTCATGCCGCAGTAGAGGTACATCGGCCGTGGATCCCCGCTCTAGGATCTCATTTCGTGTTGAAAGCCCGTTCTTTGGAGGCTTATCTTTGGTATGTTTCCTCGAGTTGTAGGTTCTTGTACATTGTGGGTATGGCGGGCCCCGTCCGCCATAGTTGTTGTAAATCTTAGAGTGCAGAGTAATGTGCAGGCGTGGTTTGTAAAGGATAATTGTTCGGTTTTTGTGTATATACCGGGCGCAACTGTTTTGGTTGACCTGTTTATTTATTATATCTCTTGTTTCATGACTCGTGTTTTATTTTCCGCTGGTTTTCTCTGATGTTGTATCACTAGGGTGCCCGGGGTAAGGCACCAGTAACGGGCCCGGGTTCGGGGCGTTACAACAAACCTCTCATCGATAGGATACCGGAGTAGAGAGTTATGGACGTTACAAATTCAGCTGACAGAACAGTGGGCATTTCGCCACTGCTGTCCGCGATTTGAGCCTCAATTTTCGGATTTTTGAGACGAATTTGTGGAAGAAAAATATGTTAGAATGTTGGGTTAACATTGTAGAACACATGCATGTCAATTTGGAGTTGAAGAAGTGACAAAATTGGACAAGAATTTGATGCAAGTTGGGACAAAAATCGGGCAAGTGACGCTTTTGGGATTGCTTGGGAACAATTTAAGGTATGAAATTCTTCTTTTTATGGAGTATTTGGAAGATTAAGTGATGTTGTAACTAAGGGATTAACTCTTGATAAAGAAAGAACTTGAAATTTGAGATTGCATGTGAATATTTTGGGGTGTTAATGTCGATTGTGGACTGTTTTGTATATATGAGTTTGATTATTGTTGTTGTTAACATTATCACTAATTGCATGTTGAGAATTGAAAAGAGATCATGATGTTTAAGTTATAATTGGTTATATGAAAATATTGAAACGTGAATTGGATTTTAAGGAGTTAAGAAAAAGAGCTTGGGTAATGTGGATATTGGCCGAAAACTTGCTTGAAATTATTGGAAATTGTTGTGATGTATTAGGGGTTGTTTTTGTTAAGTTATAATGATGGAAAAATAAATTATGAACTTATAAATACGTTGTGGTAATTGCCAACACATATCTTAAAGAAATTAAAATGTAGTAAAGTGATATGTTGCAAACTAGAAGACTTGCACTCTTGATGATTGTATTCCATAAATGTAAGGAGAAAGAATGCATAACTATGGTGTAAATAGAGTATATGAACTGATTTTGTGATATCTTGGAATTGTGACTTGTTAATTGGTATTGTTGTCATATGTTGAAAATTGTGGATGTACATATAAATAGGGGAAGTGTTGCCCAATTTTTTTTATAGAAAAGAGAGTCGTTATTCGATATAAAGTATGCTAGTAATCATAGAATTGACGGACATATTACCATTATTATAGGTTGAAGCACTAGACGAGACATATTCTAATATTGAGTTGATTAGTTCGACTAAAAGGTATGTGAGACATTTCCTTATTTCTTTTGGCATGGTTTTTATGAAAGTACGGCAGACGTACTTAACTCCTACCAGTTCAGTTTTAAAAATGATTATTTACTAGTGATTATGATTTCAGTAACAGAGTTCATGGTAATAATTTTATTAAGAGTCACATAATGATTTTAATTGCATACAGTTGCTCATGATATCTACTCGTGCTAAGTTTTACTATTTCACTCCACTGAGTTCCGGGCCAGGTCATGTTCGTGCGCAGCCATGCATCATTCATCGAGTCCCTCACTAGAGGGCCGAGACACGTTATATATATATATATATATATATATATATATATATATATATATATATATATATATAGATAGATAGATTACATCGAGTTCCTCCATAGAGGGCCGAGACACGTTATATGCGCAGATACATATTCCATCGAGTCCCTCCATAGAGGGCCGAGACATGTTATACGATTTATATATGTATACGAGCATGATGATTTATGATTCAAGATACATGATATGATTTTCGCATACGATTCTCGCTTTATGAAATTTGACGACTGCTTTACTTGGTACGCTTGTTATTCGATCAAGTATTTTATGTGTTACATACTCAGGACATTATTTCGTACTCGACTCTTCTCGGCTGCGTTCATGCCCGCAGTTCGTGTGTCGAATAGGTGACCCTCCAGTTTAGGACTTCTGTACATCAGTTGGAGAGCTCCTTTGTTCCGGAGCCAGCTATTTTGGTACAGATCTTCATCTTTCAGACTTATGCATATTTTGGGCAAGACGGGGCCCTGTCCCGTCATATGTCAGTATCGTACACTTAGAGGTCTGTAGACAGTTGTGGGTTGGACGTTTGTACCTTATTTTGGATTGTAATGTTGTTGTACTGTGTTTGGGCGTTCCTGCTATTCCTATTGGTATCAGTGGCGGCACGCTTGCTTATTTTGACTATTCCTTTGGTATATAATGTTGGTTGGTGGCGGCTAGTCGCCAGCCTGCTTTGTTTGTTGTTACGTTATTGATTTGGCACTTTCGCTTCGCCCATTTTGGGAGATGTTGTAAAAAGCGTTGTCACCGAAATTTCTATAGATCTCGGTATTAAATGGATTAAGAGTGACAGGTCAGTAATGACGTCCAATTAGGACGTTTAGTCGCGGCCCGTCGGGTCGGGTCGTGACAAAGTATATGTATGATAGAGACAATATCACGATGGATAAGGACAGTGGGAGAAGAGTCGAAGCACTTTTCAGTAATGATGGGGTTGCACTAGAAATCAAAACTTAGCCTATTTTTATTTGTCTTAGATGGTCTAACACGGTAAATCCAATGTGAGGTGTCATAGCGTATGTTTATTCACGGATAACATAGTGTTGATTTACGAGACTCGCAACAGAGTTAATGCTAGGTTGGAGGTTTAGAGACAAACTCTGGAGTCTAAAGGGTTTAGGTTGAGTATGACCAAGACAGAATAATTGGATTGAAATTTCAGCAACTTAACACATGAGGTTGGTGTGGAAGTGAGGATTCGAACTTCGAAAATTCAAAGAAATAAGTTTCAAGTATCTCGGGTCTATTATCCAATAAAATAGAGAGATTGATGGTGATTGGTGCGGGTGGATGAAATGGAGACTCGCGGAGTCTTGTGTGACAAGAAGGAGACACCAAAACTTAAAGGTGTGTTCTATAGCGTGGTGGTTAGACCAATTATGTTGCATGTGGCAGAGTGTTGTCCATTCAATAACTCTCACATTCTGAAGTTGCAGAAATAAGGATGTTGTGTTGGGTGTATGGGCATATAAACAACTTGCTTTCCTTAGAGACTTACATGAGTGAAAAGCAACGAGACTTACATGAGTGGAAGAAACTCGGCCTTTCTTAGGAAGGATTCCCCTTAGTGGGGGTGGGACTATTACACCAAAGAATTAGAAATGAAGATATTTGGGACAAGGAGAGAGTGACCTCTATAGAAGATAAGATGCGGGAAGCGAGACTGGGATGATTTATGCATATGCAATGAAGATGCATAGATGTCCTAGTGTGGAGGTGTGAAAAGTTGGATATGGACGATTTTAGGAGAGGTAGAGGTAGGTCGGAGAAGTATTGGGGAGAGGTGATTAGACAATACATGGTGTAGGTGCAACTTATAGTGGACATGACAATTCAACTGGACTGTTACCAATAAAATATTATTATATATTTAGGAAGAAAAAGAAAAAAATCAATAAGCTTAGACACTACTAAAAATAGTATTTTTTGACCTAAAAATTTACATCAATTGAGGTCAAAATTTTCATCATTTTAGTTTCATTTATCTTTATACAATAGCAACCTGACAATGTCGAAATATTAATGAAAAATATCATTTCGGCCTCACGAGGTAGAAATTATTTTTAATACAATTAAAAAATGAAAATAATTTTTTTTTGGTAAACTTTTTTATATAAATATAAAATAAGTTTATAATTTGCGATCTCATGAGGTCAAATTTTTTCTAAAAAAATAATTTAACATTTCGACCTCATGAGGTCGATTTTTTAAAAAAAATTAACATTCTTTGTTAAATTTGGTCAAAATCCCTAACACACATCGGGTTCCTCATTTCTCCCTTTCTTTCTCACTCTCTTCCCTCTTTCTCTCCCAAAAATCACCGACCACACCCCAACATCCCTGCTCACACTGCCCCACCATATTGTGATGACCTTTGCTCATACCACTGTTATAACGACCCGTTAGATTATTTTAAGTTTCTTATATTGTTTCAACCAAAGTACCCTTTATGTAGCCTCTTATTGATGTTTATAGCTTGTGTATAGAGTTGACATGCTTTCCGGGGTGAATTGAATGTGTTTCGGATAGGAAATCTTAAGTTAGAAGTTTCTTAAGTTGTGAAATGGAAATGTTTGACTCATAGTTGTTTTTTGGGTAAACTTGTCATTTTCGTAGTTTCGTCGATTACATTAGGTCCTAAATGGCATTTATGACTTAGTCGAGTTATTGGTTCGAGTCTCGAGGCATTCAGGTGCTTTTGGGGTACTTAGTTGGCCAAGGTTGGATTTTGTGAAAGTTTGAGTGTTTTTGTTGGAAAATGCATTTTAATGATATCGGACTAGTGTTTTGAGTGCGTGAGTGAGTTTATGACGTGTTTTACAATAATTTTACATATTTGGGTTGTATCGGGGAGGTCTTTGATAAGTTTCGGGTGTCGGGTCAAAATTTTGGAAGTTGCTTCATTTTCTGGTTTTGGTGTGGTCACTTTTGTGAGAGAAATCTCGCATTTGGGGTTCCGGTTAAAGTATGACAATATTGATATTGTTGGCTTCGTATGACCATGTAGAGTGTTAATTGGATCATGATGAACTCTTTTTCACAATAAAGTTACCATTTTGACCTTTGGAGTTGAAAATGGAATTTCAAGAAATACTTTTGGGTCTGAATCCTTTACATTTTATTGTGTGTCTTTATATTAGTATTTTAATGTAGAACTTATAATATCTAAACTCCGGCCGCTTGAAAGAAAACCGAAAGAGTAAAGCATTGGCTTGATGATTCATGGCGTCCGCTCGGCAGTGAGGTAGACGGTCTACTTTTCTAGACTCCGATAGAGAACCATGTATAGCTTATAATTATTATGGGATATTGGGCGTGATAGGGGTCACACTTTAATGATTGCAATGAGCACTTGGGTGGGTACCAATGTATATTGTTGGGTAGTTAGAATGTCGGGGAAGCATGTGAGCCTTCAGGCATAGTTATGGTGATAAATTCAACTTATGTTGGTATAGTTGTTGTTTATGTGGACTATGATAGTTGTTATTGAACTATACTTATTGTAAAAGTTGTTTACCTCATCACACTACTTCTCATAAATATGGAAAGGTTGATTTTTGGGATACTTATGAAAATGTTGATATTAAGGCATATGATTATTCATCTCATACATACATGATTATTCATCTCATGCTTCCATGATAATTGTTTTTACCTGTTGCATACATTCATACATACAAATATTATATCTGAGATAGATTTTGATATGATATACGGATTGGGTCCGATGAGATCGTAAAAAAGGTAAAATGATACTTGATAGCCCGATGTGAATAATTTCGGGCGGGTGATGTGACGTGATATGAGACGACTAGATAACTGATGACGTGATTAAGATATGATGTTCTACCAGTCTGAGGAATTATGTCGGTTGGTTATGAGCAGTATATAGACTTATGAGTCCTCCGTGGGTCATGGCTATGTGGCAAAGTTGAGTAGCATGTGTATACTAGGTTGATTGGCCAGTACCTTGCATTCATGCATTCATACATCATCATTCTTTTACTTCTTATGTGATCAACTCCTATCTGACTATCTATGTTCTTGAGGTGTTAAAGTATAGACAAAAAAGTTGAATTACTAAATAGTGTGGAGTATAGTCAGTTTTATATGTTGTATGTGTTATTTTTGTCATTGTCGGTCTATGATAGCTAGGGGGCACGTTTGTACTCATATTATGCTTGCTGCAACTTTATTTGGATGCAGATACAAATCCTTGTTCTAGTTCCGGACTTCGTGGCTGATTCCAAATGTGATCTTTCGGAGGTTTCAGAGTGAGCCATCCATCCTATCATCAACCCTGGATCTTCCTTTATCATATTTCATGTCTTTTACTTTCTTTCAAGACATAAATCAAACTTTATAATAATTACTTAGATGCTCTTGTACAAGTCAGATCATATTTTGGGGTGTAATTCTCTTGATTATTTTCGCACTTCTTATTTATATAAATATATGACAAGACAGTTGAGTAGAAATTTTACTTGTTCAATAATAATTATTTTTTCATAATTGTATATTGACTAGGAATGGCCCGCTTACCGGGGGATAGTGAGGTGCCATTATGATCTGTGATTTGGATCGCGATGAGTTGGTATCAGAGCTCTAGGTTCACCGGTCTCATAAATACAAGAGCAATGTCTAGTAGAGTCTTGTGGATTGGTACGTAGACGTCCATACCCATCATTGAGAGTCTATAGGTCATTTAGGAAACTTCATTTCTTTTCATGCTGGTTTGTTCAAATTGGTATCTGACTTCATGTTCTATTCTCTCACAGATGGTGAGGATATGTGCGAATGCAGCTAGGGATGAGGAATTGGCTCTTACGACCGTGGTGTGTAGTAGAGGTAGAGGCAGAGGTCGTGGTAGGGGTAGACCCCATGGAGCGGCATCAACTAGAGGTAGAGCACTAGTGATTGAAAAACCCCGTGTTAAATCCTTGTCCCCCGAGCCAGAGGTTGAGCATCATGATGAGCTTTTTAAGGAGGATGAGTTAGGACCAGCCCAGGCACCACTAGATATTATTGCCATGACAGTGCTTCACGATGACATGGTATGCATTATGAGTCTTCTTGAGGGCTTGACCTAGGCAGACATTTTTCCCAGCTACTCCAAATGGGTCTCAAACCTTAGGTAGAGGTTAGACTTCAGATTAGTACTTCAGGGGCAAAACCTGCAGGTGATATGGCACCCCATATGGTAAAAGAGTGGGGTTGAACGAGGAAAATAATGGTGTTTGGTGTCATTGATGCTTTGCTAGAGCATCATCATCAATGATTATTCATCGGCAAGACAGTGGTGGTAGTTAGATCAGAATAGGGAAAAAGCAAAGAGAGATGAACATTGGCAGTGTCGTAGGTGTCTTGTTGATCAATTGTAACATCTCAGGCCTTCTGACTAAGGTTCAACGAGTTTTAAGAAAGTAAAATGAAATTTAGAAGATTTCACATTTTTGTGAAAGTGGCTGAGGGACCTATTTCAGGCGGCCATAATTCCTCGATTAGTTGAGAATTTGGGAAAACTTCTATAATAAAAGTTGTAGTACATGGAAATGCCTTTTCAAGCATATAAGGATTAGGCCAATCGGAGATCAAAGTAAAAAGATACGAGCATCGCAAAAATGTTGCCGAAATGAGACCATTTGCGATGACCATGCATCTCACATGTGCCAACACTCGATGGGCACACATCACGAGTTGATCACCCAGGAACGCCCATCTGAATCTCGACCGGCATATGCCCTACGATGGCCATGCGTCGCGGGGCCATTGCGATAAAGTTCAGATTTTCATGTCAAAAGTCGAATTTTCGTGTTTTAAGTTATACTTATGCGTGAGATTAATCCCCTAACTCCTTAAGAATCGAAATATTACACAAAATTTTAGGCAGGGAGAACAAGTCACAAGCCTCGAGAACAATCCAATGTGAGTTCTTCAACTATTCTAATATGAATTCAAATCCTTAACACCTTTCTAACTTGAGTATACCCTTCTAATTCATAGAACCTTGATTGAGACTTTATTATAGGACGTGAAAACCCTAGCATTCGAATTCAAAAAGATAGAACGTAAAGAAGGTAATCTTTTTTCCTTGACTTATCATTGGTAGTTGTGAATTGATGAGTTCTTTGGAGACAAGTTAATGGGTTTGTTAAAAGAAAACACATGAACTATAATAGGGTTTGAGGATTATTGATTTAGCATCGTTGTAATCATATGGGTAATGAAGAATAATATTAATTATAGATAATTGGGATTGTAGAATCACCTAGAAGTAATAGAATAGGAATTGGGTGAAACAAACCCCATTAATGAAAGTTGTGGAGCTTTATGCCCGTCAAGTGTTTGATAAAATGCTTAGATGATCAAAGCATGTGTTTTATTGCTAATATGGAATCCCTTTTACTTGTATTGCTTTAGATTGAAGTTGAAATGATTGAAGAACATTGTATTACGCTCAAGAGCAGGGAATTGAGGTATGCTTTAGTTATGCCTTAGTTTCATGAATAGTTGTAAAACGTATATTCTCTATATGTCATAGTTTCATAATTTGTTCATGATCTTCATTTCTAATATTGTAAACTCAAAACATAATCAATATAGACTCGTGATTGATACTCATAAGTCTTAGTCTAGAAACTCATCAGGTTTAGAAACAGTTACGGCTTCAGATCTCATAATTAGTTAATGAATATATGTCTCAGTTTAGTGATGTTCATTATTTCAGTAATTTCAGTTCCTTAATAATAATTAATGAATATTGAACATATGTGATTGCCCAAGGGCACATCCTCATGTATACGTATACTTGGCCAACATCATAGATTGATGCACTTACTTGGCTAGGGCCCCACATATAAATATAGATTGTCGCGCCCATTTTCGACCGGAGCCTCGAACGGTGCTTGCAGTAACTCCTGTATTAAATCACTGTTTTAAGGAGTCGCCACCTAATTATTATAGTGAACTAGGACACTTTTAAATAGCATAAAATGCTATAAATGATCTCCACTTAATGGTCTGCGAAACTTTATGAGATTTCAGGTAAGGATTCTTTATTATCCTAAAGGGAAGGGGTTAGACATCATCCTATAGGATCCGCTAACTTGCGGTTATCCAGTCAAACTTAGGCTTAATAAATGCATGTTTTGAAAGCATAAACTTAAGAAAAGATGTTGCAAATTACTACTTGAAAGATATATGCTTTTTAATAAATTTGCATGAAATTTGTTTTAAAGATGCATGAAAAATAATTTATTGAAAAAATACATAATACATGTAAACTTAGTTTTTATAAAAAGAGTATGCATTTGTATAGAAGAATTTCTGTTTTGCAATAACAAGAAAAGACTTTTATGTAAGAAATAAATTATTATTTTATGAGTTTTAATGAAAATTGAAATTTATTATTTTTGTAAATACTAATGATGCATAAAAATGGCTAACTTGTTTTGAAAACTTAAACGTGTAACAGGCCTAAAAGATAAATAAACTAGCGACAATTTTATATTATTTAACTACCCCCCCCCCCCTTTATTAGTCTAAGCCTAACTATTCTAAGCATTCCAATAATTGTACAAGATTACATAATTAAAGTTACAACCCAAAAGATAAAAATTAAAGAGGGACGGGATTTGAGGAATGATGACTAAGTGCCCGTTTGGCAAAAAATTGAATTGTTTAGTTCAAAATTGAAAAAGTGTTATTGACTTCCAAAAACACTTCTGACCTCTATTTCCTAAAGCTCAAATTTTGGACTTTTGAAAGTAGATGTTGCTTTTGCCTATTTTTAAGCCAAAAATATTTTTTTTATTGACAACCAAACACCTAACAACTTTTTGATAAAAAGTTCTACTCATAAAAGTTCTACTTCTAAAAGCTCTTTTTAATAAGTTGTACCAAACGGGCCCTAATGCGGATGATAATGTCATCCCGTCTTATGGGTTTGGAGATTCCATGATGAGAGAAGCAAGGATTGTGGATATGAATCTTCGTTTATTGCGACGAGTCTCGTGACGAGTCTCGTATCTCGAGTCTTTGGTGCTCCCAATGCAATTTCATGTAAATAAAAGAAAATGATTAGAAAAATATCCCAAACTTATCAAATAAGAAAAAATTGACAAAATAGCCATATAAACTCGAACATGCATATGTTTTAATTGTCATTTTTAATTACAGTAGCCCAAAGACAATGTTAACTCTTGTTGGGCTTTGGCTAAGTAACCAATGCGTAAGAGTGAAACTAGCCCACTAAATTAGATTCAGAATTTAAAAGAATCAAACAAATCCAATATTTTTAACAAGCCCAGTTAACAAACATTCATATTCATATATGTATGAGCCCATACATCTCAAGCTATTGCTTAAATATATAATAAAACAGGGCACGCATGTAGCATATCCTCACAAGAACAGATTCACAACACCATAACCTAGATGTGTATAATTATTTATTCCACATTAACCACATACACCAAAGTAGAGAGTTAACAAACAGAGCATACACAAACTGTTCCTGATAACTTAATGCCCTAGGTATTTTAAAATTCTAACTAGTCTCTATGAAACAAAAATGCTCAA
This sequence comes from Przewalskia tangutica, assembly GCA_029844215.1. Lineage (NCBI taxonomy): Eukaryota > Viridiplantae > Streptophyta > Magnoliopsida > Solanales > Solanaceae > Przewalskia > Przewalskia tangutica. The sequence continues at coordinate 13,253,582 of CM056733.1, read as the reverse complement.
AGACAAACCAATGCACGACATCATAGTGGTCAATATGTAAGCATGTTGGCAGGGCTAACTAATCATCTAGACACATAGTTTTTAAATCGTACTAGGCAAAACTGACTATAATAAACAACAGTCATACTCATACAACAAGCAATTTTCTAGATTTTAACCACCTTAGTACCTTCCTAAAGATAAACAGACCAATAAACATCATCACAGGACATCTGGAAACCAAATGCATTGTTCCCTTGTTCATTACAACTGGTTCAACTGAGCACAACAGAAAACAACAAGACTTTGGGGGCACATGAAGTCTGTGAACGGTCCTATTCACTAACATATTTGATTTAAACCATCCTTTTACACTTTATAACATCATAGGTCTATTTTAGAATTAACTTAACCCCTACAGGTCTCAAATAACACTTTGAAGCATTAAACAGTCTAATAATAAGATATGCAAACCATTTTAAACAACTTAGAAATTATAAGCTCTTCTTGAGTTATAACAAAATTACTCTTGGGCTATATCTAACCTTACATATTTTATTCAACTACAGTAGGTGTGCAAGCTAATGTCTATGTCCATTTTTTAGCTACAAGGCACATGAATCATGAAGACTAAGGTATGTTTATCTCATCTATCACAGCAATCCATTAACATACTCAACCGTAGCCATTCAAATCAAAACCAAGTTAATTAGGCTAGTCACCAATGTATTCACATTCATTACTAGGCTTAGGTTAACCTCAAGTGACATAATAGACATAATAAGATACTAATCCGACTGAACATGACTCTTAACATTCTCAGATAACTACTATAGTCAAGACAGTCTAAATATGGTCAGAACAACTTCACAACTAACATCTTAACAACATTTCAAATGTAAATAGTTTGAATATTAGCCATTACAGATCAAAGCACTACATTTAGGCATGTTTTAACCTAAATAGGTCATACATAACAGAACTAGCTTCGACTGGGAATATCAAGCAACTAATCACATAAACACATACGAACACAGTAAAATAAATAAAATACTAAAGGAGAGACATTTACCTTCTCCGGGCAGCGAACCGAGGCGTTGTCTCGACTCGTCGAATTCGCTCGGAGAAGTTTTTTGTGTGCGCGACTGAAGATGAACAAAGCTTGAATATTTGCGATTTTTGTTGAGTCAAGACTAAGAGTAAAAGGTTTTTGGTGTCTGTTTAGGAGACAGGGTATTTTTTTTTGATTTCTAACTCCTTAAAATAATAAGGGATGGGTTTTGTTCTTGGTTTCAAATCAAAACCCAGCGAATTTTCGTCCCTTCAACAAACAGATTTTTTTTTTATCAACACAACCCTCAAGAAGTTGTATTTATACAGAATTTTTGAAACCCCCTCACCCCTCTTCACGAATTCAAATTAAAGGGAGGTTTGATGTGAGACAACTGTGGTACCGTTGAGGGTCACTGTTGGGCGCATGTCTCGAGTTGTAGGTGGTGTCAGGTAGCAGGGTGTGGGTGAGGGGCATGAGTAGTGTCAGGTGGCAGGGGCGGCGTCGATCCGGCGGGTAAAAGGCGTGGGAGGAGAGCGTCGACGGACTGGTGGGTGTTCGTCTGATTTTGTTCTGGAAAACGATTTGGTTGGGGTTTTCTTTAGTTGGAAATGGACGATTGGGTAAAAGGGGGATTGAGCCGGGTCGGATTTGTAAAAGGGTATTGGGCCTGTCTAGTTTTCGGTTGGGCTGGACGAAAATGGGTTGGGGATTTCATTGGGAGATTTAATTAGCCCAATTAATGGTATTAATTGGTAATTAATCTTGTTCCCTTAATCCCTTCAATTAATTAGAATATGCCCCTTTATCCTAATGTACCCAGAGATTAACGGTATTAATTGGTAATTAATCTTGTTCCCTTAATCCCTTCAATTAATTAGAATATGCCCCTTTATCCTAATGTACCCGGAGATAAATTACGGTACAAAGATTTAATATATGTACTTAATTTTGAGTAAAAATATAATAATTATAAAAATGATTAATTTAGTAATTGGTAAAAATATTAAGAAAACAAATCATCAATACTGATGCCGAGATATTAAAATTATTTTGATTATATTTTAATCATAAAACATAGTATCCGATATTTTAAAATTATGTTGAACTTGGTAAAAATATTAAAATTATTTGAAAATTTTCAAGACTGAGAAGCTTAGTGAAATTAATTGAGGATAAAAGGACGGCTTGAATGAAATGTTCACAGGTAAAGAGGAGACAAAATTGAGTGTAAACATAGATAAAGAGGTGTTTCAGATGCAGAATATGATGAGTGTTTGCTTCGCTGGAAATGGCTTCTCCGGCATTCGTATTGGTCTGCTGGAGAAGAATGTAAAAAGGAAGAGGATAAGAGAGAGGAATAGTCGTTGGTGCATTGGTTGTGGTGGCAGGCTAGGACAAGAAAGGATAACTGACGTCGCGGTTGGTGATGGTCACTACAAGAAAAACACCCTACGGTGACGGGTAAAAACCGTCATCTAACCCCTAATATGATGGTTCCTGTAAGTGTCATCTTTGTCACTGTCACAAACAAGTTCTGGAACCGTCACACGACATGTGACGATTTTTACCTGTCACACAAATGTCACAATTTTTACCTGTCACACAAATGTCACAAACAGATGACGGTTCAAACCCGTCAACATAAATTTAAATTTTAATTCAATTTTTTTTTAAAATCTATTAAATTAATAATTTATTTTAAGATGACGGGAAAATTAATTTTTGCTGTGGTTCTTGTACAGAGGATCTTAAGTCCAACTCTAATAGAAACCAATGCCTATCCATTGCCTTTTCTTAAAACTTTGAGAAGGCAACAGCTATCTTCATCGATATAAGGCCAGGAGTTGACCCGAAATACCACAGCAATGACTCAGAATATAGCAACAAAACAGCAGCTCAAAGCGCAGAATATTTACTTCAAATGTAACATCTGTTTTTCCCTCGAAATGCAGCCATTATTTGACTTCAAAGCAACCCAAAATGCAGCAGCTCAAGAACATTGACGATTGGAGAATTCCCCCAAATTATGCAAAGAAAGAGAAGGGTGAAGAATGAGTATCCCGCAATAGTTTCCAATAAAACAGTAGCTAAATGGAATAAAAGTTTTTCACTAATTAAATGAGTATCACTACATAGATTAGTATCCTGTATAGGCAGTAAAGGATTTGGCAGTATCCCTCGTGTTAATTATTTAACAGACCATATTCCAGAATATATAGATGAAAACGTGTACACCTTGTTACTTACTCTATTTTTTGTTACTAGGATGAAGATGAGGAAGGAACAACCAAGTATAAAATTCAGAGGAGACAACTGAAATGAAACAAGTCCAATCGACGAAAGATTAAAAACTAAAATGGAGCCAATATTATTATCATATGCTAAGGAAGAAAAGATTGACCCATCCTGTGGCATCAAAGATGAGGAAAGTCCATGCTATTTGCATTCAGGTAACATGATCTCTTTATACATTTGGTAAGTTTGATTATTATCTATAGATGCATGAGAATCATGACATACTACAATGTAAATAGTCTTTGCGAGATAATTACAGTACTGGTGTAACTTTTCTCCCCATTTAACTAACTCGCAAAAATAGACTTTTTAATTTAAATGAAAAAGAATTGTACCATACAACACATTTTCCTTCTCCAAAAGATTGAACCGGACGTACCTTTGATATTTGCCTTGTTTCATGTTTTGACATAAGCAAAACTTATCTCTGTTGAACCAGAAAGTCCGTGAAATCGTTTGTTCACTGCATCATGGTTGAATTACATATCACCTCATCCACTGATATTCTGGTGCAAGACTACTTGAAAAGAAAACTGACCTCCCTAAGTTATCTTACAATCCCATTAAAAAGTGTAAAATGATCGATAAAGAAGATTGAAGGTCATGAATGATGATTATTGAAATATTTAGGCTATCTAGCTATTGTTGAAATTATCTTGCTGTTGCATCAAATATATATGATCTTTCTCACTAATCAGGGTTTTATGTACTCTTCTAAATGCAGACAACTTTATCTGATTAAAACATAATATATCAAGATCCCAACCTGCATAATATATCAAGATTAAAACATACATATTCCGAAAAGGACAACCTTTTCGACATTGTGAAAGAAAGTTTTACCTTAATAGGCCAAATGCAGTCTGGAATATACCGGAGAAAAAAGTGACAGTAAAAACAAGACTTGTATAAGCAATGGGATTAACTGTAGGATCTATGATTTCAGTAATCATTGCAGAATGCAGTAGTGTCACAAACCAGTGAGCTTTTTGGATAGACAAGACTTATATGAATTTTGTTCTAGCACCAGAAGTAACATAAATGATCTTCCTATACTCTATACTCTTCCTACAGTGCATTACACATCATAATTTATCTAGATGTAAGCAGATACAACAATAGAAATAGACAAGCAATGCAGTTTTCGGACATTAACTAACATGAATGATCTAAGAGACAACAAAGACCACAAGATCAGTAGGCATGTAACTTGATCCTATATAGACTACCAGATTCATACAAATAATGAAAAGTAGGCATGATGTAGACACACAATCTATATTATCATTTTTACATGGATTGAGAATACAAGAAAGGCATAAGTCATAATTTATACATATTGTCAGAACTAAGAGTCAAATCCTATAGTCATATCATGCTGGAAAGATGCACACACACACACATTGACAATCAAGTTCTAACTCCCTATGATATATTGAAAATCTTAACTAACTTAGAGATGCAAATAAGTATATCCATAAGATGAAACAAGTATGGTGTTTTGGGGACTTAGTTAGCATACAAAGGTCCATGAGACTTTATGAGTCAAACTCCTTAAACTAACATGTTGGAAGTTGTCCCGATTTTATCCTTTAAAACAGTTAATGACATATGACAACTAGCACAAGAATTCAAAGTCCTTTACTTCTTACATAAACATGCATTTAGACTAGGTGGTTTGGTTTATATATAGACAGTGATAACATAGGCACATGAATAGACTCAAAACAGTCCCCTCTAAGTATTAATTACAAGGGCTTAGTCAACTAGAAATTAAGAAGTTAAACCAAATGCAAATAACTGAGCTTATGCACAATATAGATGTCATAACATAAAAAGAAAAGTTAGACATACAAGCTAGCCAAAGTAGTACCATAACATGCAATAGGCTATTCTGAACATGATGTCTTCACTGTTATGCAAAAATCACATATTTAAGTAATATGTAGTCATGATCTAAGTTGACAAAGTCAGACTGCTTAACAGAGTTCACAAAACAAGAACAAAAAGCATTTAACAACACATGACAACAACAAATAAAAAAACAGTCACAATTCCTTGCTCAATCAGTTTAATAACCACATTAAGAACTTGTAAAATGAGAAAAAGTACCTGAGACTGTTTGTGTTTGTGTGTATGCCCTGCCAAAATTCCTTGCTATCTTTAACAAAACTCAATAAACAAAATTTTATTGATACAGAGAAAACAAAAACAAAGGGCTTGGATCCCAAATCAATTAAATAAGGATTAGGGATTAGGGATTACCTCTTGTGGTGGCGGCTAAATCGAGGTTGGGGCTTGAATCTACAACCCCCACTCGATCACACCCACATATACGGAAAAAAAAAATACACTAATAGGAATTAAATCAACACTTAGGGTTTCATCAAAGGGCTTGGATCCCAAATCAATCGAAATAATCCCAAAATAGATTGAAAATTAAGCTCTCAAAGTGATTAAAACGTCAGAAATTTCAATCGCCGACCGTTAACAGTAAGAGCGTGGGGTTCAATTTATAAAGGTTGAAATCGATCAAGTCTCACTTTCCCTTTTGCAATGCCATTTTTGTTTAGTGATGAAAGATTGCAGTTCTTTCAACCAACACAATAAAAACCAGTAAAACAAATCACAACCCCGCCCAATTCGCCCAAACCCAAACCCAAACCCTAGGTATAACAAATCCTAAAAAAACTCAAGAACTAGGGTTATGGAATGAAGAATCTTTACCTTAGTGATGTTAATGTATGAAAGATTGCAGTTCTTGAGTTGAAAATGGAATGGAATAGGATTTGGGGAAGGGTTGAGAGGGAGAGCAGGAAAGACGATGTTTTTTCTAAGGGTAGGAGTGAAAGGCATGGGTGGCGGACGGGTATAAAATTTTCGGGCGGGTACGGGTTGGGCTACCCGCGCCCGCCCAATTGTATTCCTATTATAACTTTATATTTATCTAAAGCCCAAATAATTTGACACACATAATTTTAACAGTTTATAAGCTTAATAATAATTAATTTCGAGTATATCCACTTGAGTGGTGGAGCGGGTATGAATTTAAGAATATACCCGCCTAGACGGATATGAATGTTAAAAATATACCCGCCCAATTGACATTCCTAGTGAAAGGAAGGGTTGGTCCTTTTTATTTAAAATGACGAATTTACTATTTTTTTTTTAATTTATTAATTAAAACAATTTATTTATTTATCTAATTGTAGAAGTATATATTGGTCTTTTAACATTCTGACTAGCACATTTTTACTTTTATTATATATATGTGTGTCTATATATACACACAATCACAATTAAATCTTATTTTTTAAAACATACAAATTTATGATTGGAATTCACACAAAAGTAATAATATATATATATATATATATATATTATTCTATTTTGGTCAATTTAAAATACAAATCACTTGTTTATGTGACATTTCATAAAATCGTCACACAAACGTCATAAATAAATTACACTTAAAAACCCGTCACACAAACATCATAAATAAATTATACTTAAAAACCCGTCACACAAATGTCATAATTTTGTAACACTTAAAAAAATCGTCACATGCACATAAATTTAGTAAAAAGATGTGACATTTACATTTCTGTCACACGTGAATCGCCACCGTAAGTTGTTTTTCTTGTAGTGCGTGTGGAGTATCACCGGTAATAATGGCTAGAAGGGGACTCGTGGACACGTGGTGCTGGGTCCGACGTTAATGGATTAGTGATGAGCAACAAGGAGAAAGTGAAAGCGCGCGGAGTTCATGGTCGAAATAAGCTTTCACCTGAGCAGTAAGGACGAGAGCGAGGAGCAAAGAGAGATAAGTAGGACGACGTGGTCGTGTCGAAGAAGTGGATGAGAGGGCGGATAGAACGACGAATGGGAAGCGTGTGTGGTTTGGTTTGCAGTGGTCGACATTGCTCAACGGAAAAGAAGAAGAAGGAGGGAAGAGAAAAATGTTTAGTTTTTTTAAGAGAAGGAGAAAAAATCTGAAAAGTAGTTTGTGTGTGTGAATAATGTCTCTCCCCTTTTTTATACTACATTCTAGCCCCCTTATTATCCAATGTACAATAGTCTCATCCCTTTAGTACTTATTTTCGTCCTTAGGTTACTATATAGTGAATATTCTATGCTTTTGATCAAAGTATAAAAGCTTATTAATCAATGGATCGAGATCACAACCCGCCAATTCAAGTGTCTCATCTATAAAATGTGATGTGAGCTTGAATTCATCGAACGTTGCTCTATGTTTTAAGATTAAATTGCTTCAGATTTCTCTTTACTAACAGACTATATTAAAATATGATTAGTTAATATATATAAACAATTATGTAAATATAAATAAAAATCAAAGTATTAATATATAAGTGTATTTGCTATAAATATTAAGAAACAATTATTAACTGCATGAAAATCTTAATGATTCTTGAAAATGATTAAAAATAACAATATATTGACAAAATTTCTAAAATAAGGAAATTATCAATAAATTTTCATAAAATGTGTAAAAATTGACCCTGAGACGTTAATTTTAAGCACGACGATATAAAATTGAGTGTCAACATACTTCATCACCTTTTTCGGATAAATACAATCAAAATTAGGTTTTAGCATAAGATTTAAAGCTATAAGTTAGATTTCCAAAACATGGTGATTCACTTAAAATAGAGTTTTACATAAGGAGGCAGCTTTCAAAATGGGTTTGGTAAATTTTTCTCAAAAGTGAGAAGTAACTTGAGGTTTAAAAAGAATTAGTCTAGTTGATTGATTTAGTGGGAGAGTTTGATAAAAATAGAAGAGTTTGGAGTGGAAGAGTTATGATTCAAAAGGTGATATATCTCACCTTGGATAAATATAAAATGGCATGTCCAAAAATGGGCTACCCTAAATACAAAAATATCTATTCCATTTAATGATTAACTTAAGAGAATATTAGTAGAAATAATTTAAATAAATGCAATATAACACTTCCTTATAAATATTAGAAAACAATAACATATTTAGAAAGTACTAAGTAAAATATATCCTCACTATAAGGATATGAACAATTTAAAATGCCAATGTTAGTTTATAACTTTTGGGATGTTACATGTACTAATGTCCAATTCATTATAATCACCAATGTCAATCTCCTTCTCTACATCATCCTCTTTACAATTCTCCTTGTTTGTAGCCTTATGTTCATGATTCTTGCCCACCAATTGTTTATTATTATCCGATCATATATGTGTTATATAACCTTTACTTTGACTATTATACATGACTTTTTGATAAGGGGAAAATAAAGAAAGCAATTCATACACTAAAGAAACTGCCCGAAAAATATTGTTGCACAGATAAAACTTGAACAATACCTTGAGCATAAAAATATGTTCCAATGATGAAGATAATTAGATGACATATGACAAAAGAGGAGTTTTGAAGGTCCTTATGAAAATAGAACATGGTCCTTATGAAAAGATGTTTTGAAGAAGATATATGGCCACTGTGCTCCTACACCTAGTCATCTGTAGGGTTGAAATGAATAGAAGGTAAGGTCCTACATAGGTCAAGTAAGCTTAACATCTTGCTAGTGGTCTACAGATGCGTTAATCGATCTGACTTGATTCACCAAGCTGTGGGGAAAGTGAAGCTTATTCATGAGCAATTGTTGATTGCTCAGAGTCATCAAAAGTCGTATTCAGATATGTGACAACGGTACTTAGAGTTCCAAGTTGATGATTGTGTATTCTTAAGATTTTGCCTATGAAGGGCATGATGAGACTTGAAAAAAAGGGAGAAGCTTAGTCTGAGGTACATTGGACCGTATCATATAATTCGATGAATAGGTCAATGGGCTTATGAGTTAGACATGCCTCCAGAGTTATAATTCATACATCCGGTCTTTCATGTTTCTATGTTGAGGAAGTGTATTGGGGACCCTTCTCAGATTGTACAAGTTATCGATATCCAAATTATAGAGGACTTAAAGTATGAAGAGGTTCCTATTACTGTTAGATTGACAAGTACGCAAGCTAAGTGTCACGACCTGAACCCCGGGCCCGCGACTGGTGCCCTATCTGGGCACTCTTCTACCCATACAACATAAGTAATCCGCAGAAGCTAAATAACACTTTTTTTTAAAACGAGCAAAGGCAAAGCCGACAAGGCCGCCATTATCTATATATATATATATATATATATATATATATATATATATATCAAACTAACAACAATTATACCCAAGTCCACCCTACATATAAATACGCACTTCTAAGAGTTTGACAACAACTATGACGGACAAGGCCCCGCTGCACTCTGAATAAACATAAGACTGCAATACAAACTCCGTTCCAAAATGACAAGACTCGGAATGGTGGAGTTGTCTTAATAGAAGCTGGATGGAGATCCTAAGCTCGTGGATCACCCAACTGAGTACCTATACATGCGGGCATGGACGCAGCCTCCCAAAAAAGGGGGTCAGTACAACAATGTACTAAGTATGCAAACATGAAGTACAGTAAATAAGATCAAAATGACCAAAAGATGACAGTGACAAGTACAAAAATCAAATACCAGATCCAGCCGTGCCATATAAAATAAGAGTCAATTGTATCCTTTTAAAAATAAGATTTAACTATTCCCTAAAATGCTCTTTTGACTCTCAAAGGAATAAAACCAAGTTACCACCATGTCGTGTACCAATCATTAAAATGAACTCTCTTTTTATAAAAAAAGATCTAAGCACCAAAAATACCATGCACCCAATAATCTAATCAACTATCTTTTTAGAAAATCTGGGCACCAAAATATCATGCACTCAATAATCTAATCAACTATCTTTTTAGAAAATCTGGGCATCATAAGGAGTAGCCAGTTTCGAGAAAATCGAAGCTAAGCCTCCTGCACCCAATAATCTAATCAACTATATTTTTAGAAAATCTGGGCATCAAAATATCATTCACCCAATAATCTAATCAACTATCTTTTTAGAAAATATGGGCACCAAAATATCATGCACTCAATAATCTAATCAACTATCTTTTTAGAAAATATGGGCACCAAAATATCATGCACCCAATAATCTAATCAACTATCTTTTTAGAAAATTTGGGCACCAAAATATCATGCACATATCGTTATAGAACATCTCTTGTAAAATCAAGGCACTTTACACTTTCAAAATCAAGTCACTTTACTCTTTAGAAAACTCAAAGTACTATCAATAGGATATATATAACAATCTTTCATTTTAGAAACCCCAAGTACTATCAATAGAATGGATAGAACAACTTCCATTTTATAAAATCAAATCAAGTGTCAACAAGGATTAAAATTCACTCACTTTATAAAACCAAATCATGTCAAAAGAAGAAGGGATAGTTCACATACCTTTTTGGCGACTAACCAACTCTACAATCTAGAATACGTCTCAAGGTACTTCAACTTTATCGGCTATTTCATACGCCAAGTAAAATATGCCACAAGTAGTACTTCAACCTATAATAGCAACAACACTTCTATCAACTTCAAGCTTACTAGTATAAGACTTATACCAAGTAATGGTCCTCTTATTCTACGAAAATTTGGCAAAGACTTCCCGCTTATACGTATTTTCCCACCTTTTCAAGGCCCAATTTCAACAACCAACAAGCCCCGACTAAGGGCACAATCAATACAACAACCAAAGGGGATTACACGCCTACTAGACGTGTAAAATTCTGCCTCACAATCTATACAAAATAATTCATAATTAACCAACATTAAGGGTAAAATGTGAAGCCTTTAACACCCTTATTCCTTAGGACTTTCATTAGTCATTTATTACACTAAACATGCAATATTTATACCAAATTTTCAGCATGCAAATCACGTGAAAACAGTCCCAAAACTGCCCATAATATCCAACAACTTCTAGCCCATTCTCGGCCAACAACAACTACATATCCAAAGCCATTTTCCACAATTCCTTAATATCCAATTCACCTTTCAACATGTTATATAATTCGTATAAACTATCAACAACAATATTTTGTTCATTATATAACATGAAACAAATGTAAATAACGACAATAATAACCATCTCAAAGGTGTTATCTTGGCTTAACACTTGGTTATGGACCTTAATCTTGTGTTAGTGAACTAAGCTTGGAAGGTTTAAGAATTTTTGGTCTCCAATATGGACCTTGGCCGAGAGCACAAGAGAGGAGAGGGATATATTTGTGTAATGAAATATGGCTAAGTGTTAGATGAAGTCTTGCACTCTTGCTATGTATATATAATCATCTCAATGATGAGATCTTGACAAGTGTATGGACAAGTGTATGTGGGACCCATGTCCATTTATCCTCCTTCAAAATATCTAAGTCCAAGTCAATGACAAGTGGGAGTGACACGTGTCACCCTCCTATTGGTCCAAAATTATTTCTTCACCAATAATTTCCATACTTGGCCAAAATATCTAAAAATCTCGTGGGCCCCACAAAGTCGTAAAGTTTCCTGTGAGCCTCACATGACCAAATCCGAGACTTAAAAATCCAAAACTTTAATGTACTATAATAATTCCATATACCAAATTTGAGAATCAAATTCCAAATTATAAACTTTTTTCCTTCACGAAGTTCCGAAATTTCTCCTTAGGAAAAAGTGATTTTTCTTTCGTTCCAAAATTCAAATCTTATTTTTTCACGTTCTCATCTCATTCTCTTGGAAATACGGGGTGTGACATCCTCCCCCATTAGAAACATTCGTCCCAAATGTTCATAGTCGGTCTCAAGTTATACAAACTTTGACATAGTCCCCTTACTATGCGTATCAACCAATACTCCATAAAACCAACGATGTCACATATGGCCACAATATATCACATGTATATACAACAATAGACCTTCCATCTGTGGTTCATTCTCACAATACTCGAAGGTTGCAGTCCTTTCAAAAATGGGATCTTTTGACGTTCTTTTTCTTTTCCCGTACTAGGGATGACCCTGCCGTATTCTAAGTCATAGGGCTATCACTATCTGAATCCTTCAGTCGGACTCCCACTCAACTAACTGATGTGTCCCCTCGTGTTAACTTCTCTTCTCTGTCCTCACATTAGTCAAACTAATGGTTGGTGAATGATTATATTGTTTACCTAGCTTTGTTTACTAACCGGTGTAAACTCTTCTACTAGTAGTATCTAAATCACGAACACTTATGGACAATGTTACTGAATCTAAGGTGTGTGTATCATCACAACTAACTATCAGTCATGGTCTAAAATGAATATCTCTCCTATCTCAAAGTACTAGGGTTATGGAATGAAGAATCTTTACCTTAGTGATGTTAATGTATGAAAGATTGCAGTTCTTGAGTTGAAAATGGAATGGAATAGGATTTGGGGAAGGGTTGAGAGGGAGAGCAGGAAAGACAATGTTTTTTCTAAGGGTAGGAGTGAAAGGCATGGGTGGCGGACGGGTATAAAATTTTCTGGCGGGTACGGGTTGGGCTACCCGCGCCCGCCCAATTATATCCCTATTATAACTTTATATTTATCTAAAGCCCAAATAATTTGACACACATAATTTTAACAGTTTATAAGCTTAATAATAATTAATTTCGAGTATATCCACTTGGGTGGTGGAGCGGATATGAATTTAAGAATATACCCACCTAGACGGATATGAATGTTAAAAATATACCCGCCCAATTGACATTCCTAGTGAAAGGAAGGGTTGGTCCTTTTTATTTAAAATGACGGATTTACTATTTTTTTTAATTTATTAATTAAAACAATTTATTTATTTATCTAATTGTAGAAGTATATATTCGTCTTTTAACATTCTGACTAGCACATTTTTACTTTTATTATATATATGTGTGTCTATATATACACACAATCACAATTAAATCTTATTTTTTAAAACTTACAAATTTATGATTGGAATTCACACAAAAGTAATAATATATATATATATATATTATTCTATTTTGGTCAATTTAAAATACAAATCACTTGTTTATGTGACATTTCATAAAATCGTCACACAAACGTCATAAATAAATTACACTTAAAAACCCGTCACACAAACATCATAAATAAATTATACTTAAAAATCCGTCACACAAATGTCATAATTTTGTAACACTTAAAAAAATCGTCACATGCACATAAATTTAGTAAAAAGATGTGACAGTTACATTTCTGTCACACGTGAACTGTCACCGTAAGTTGTTTTTCTTGTAGTGCGTGTGGAGTATCACCGGTGTAATAATGGCTAGAAGAAGGGGACTCGTGGGCATGTGGTGCTTGGGCTGCCGACGTTAATGGATTAGTGATGGAGCAGCGAAGGAGAAAGTGAAAGGGTGGTGGTGGAGTTCATGGCTGAGCTGAAGTTTCTCACTGGAGCAGTAAGTGACGAGAAAGGAGGGAGCAAAGAGAGATAAGTAGGGACGACAGGTGGTTGGTGTCGAAGAAGTGGATGAGAGGGCGGATAGGAACGACGAATGGGGAAGCAGTGTGTGGTGGTTTGGCCGGTAGTGGTCGACATTGCTCAACGGAAAAGAAGAAGGAGGGAAGAGAAAAATGTTTAGTTTTTTTAAGAGAGAAGGAGAAAAAATCTGAAAAGTAGTTTGTGTGTGTGAATAATGTCCCTCCCCTTTTTTTATACTACATTCTAGCCCCCTTATTATCCAATGTACAATAGTCTCATCCCTTTAGTACTTATTTTCGTCCTTAGGTTACTATATAGTGAATATTCTATGCTTTTGATCAAAGTATAAAAGCTTATTAATCAATGGATCGAGATCACAACCCGCCAATTCAAGTGTCTCATCTATAAAACGTTGCTCTATGTTTTAAGATTAAATTGCTTCAGATTTCTCTTTACTAACGGACTATATTAAAATATGATTAGTTAATATATATAAATAATTATGTAAATATAAATAAAAATCAAAGTATTAATATATAAGTGTATTTGCTATAAATATTAAGAAACAATTATTAACTGCATGAAAATCTTAATGATTCTTGAAAATGATTAAAAATAACAATATATTGACAAAATTTCTAAAATAAGGAAATTATCAATAAATTTTCATAAAATGTGTAAAAATTGACCCTGAGACGTTAATTTTAAGCACGACGATATAAAATTGAGTGTCAACATACTTCATCACCTTTTTCGGATAAATACAAGCAAAATTAGGTTTTAGCATAAGATTTAAAGCTATAAGTTAGATTTCCAAAACATGGTGATTCACTTAAAATAGAGTTTTACATAAGGAGACACAGTTTCAAAATGGGTTTGGTAAATTTTTCTCAAAAGTGAGAAGTAACTTGAGGTTTAAAAAGAATTAGTCTAGTTGATTGATTTAGTGGGAGAGTTTGATAAAAATAGAAGAGTTTGGAGTGGAAGAGTTATGATTCAAAAGGTGATATATCTCACCTTGGATAAATATAAAATGGCATGTCCAAAAATGGGCTACCCTAAATACAAAAATATCTATTCCATTTAATGATTAACTTAAGAGAATATTAGTAGAAATAATTTAAATAAATGCAATATAACACTTCCTTATAAATATTAGAAAACAATAACATATTTAGAAAGTACTAAGTAAAATATATCCTCACTATAAGGATATGAACAATTGAAAATGCCAATGTTAGTTTATAACTTTTGGGATGTTACATGTACTAATGTCCAATTCATTATAATCACCAATGTCAATCTCCTTCTCTACATCATCCTCTTTACAATTCTCCTTGTTTCTAGCCTTATGTTCATGATTCTTGCCCACCAATTGTTTATTATTATCCGATCATATATGTGTTATATAACCTTTACTTTGACTATTATACATGACTTTTTGATAAGGGGAAAATAAAGAAAGCAATTCATACACTAAAGAAACTGCCCGAAAAATATTGTTGCACAGATAAAACTTGAACAATACCTTGAGCATAAAAATATGTTCCAATGATGAAGATAATTAGATGACATATGACAAAAGAGGAGTTTTGAAGGTCCTTATGAAAATAGAACATGGTCCTTATGAAAAGATGTTTTGAAGAAGATATATGGACATGACCAGGCTCCTACACCTAGTCATCTAGAGGGTTGAAATGAATAGAAGGTAAGGTCCTACATAGGTTGAAGTAAGCTTAACATCTTGCTAGGGTCTACATAGACAAGGTTAATTGGATCTGACTTGATTCACCAAGCTGTGGGGAAAGTAAAGCTTATTCATGAGCAATTGTTGATTGCTCAGAGTCATCAAAAGTCGTATTCAGATATGTGACAACGGTACTTAGAGTTCCAAGTTGATGATTGTGTATTCTTAAGATTTTGCCTATGAATGGCATGATGAGACTTGAAAAAAAGGGGGAAGCTGTTACACCCCGGAAATAAGAATGTACGTAAGAACTCAAATGTTAAGATTTGAGACGAGTGAAAATTATCGAAAATTTTGGAAATTGTCGGAAAACGAAATATTGTGACGAAAGGGAGGGCAACACGTGTCACCCCCCTTAGTTGGTTGGACGAAATGGACCATGGGCTAAAAGGTCATTTGACCATATTAGAAATGAACAAGTCTTGCTAGCCTAGAGCTTGACATTATTGACTTGGTCAATGGGACCACAAGTCTTGATTTTTTTTTGTAGAGAACTCATCCAAGCCTTTCATGTGTACTAATCTAGGCCCTTGAGTGTAGTATATGTACACTAGTAGTGCAAGAATTTGTCATTTCTCAACACTTAGAAAAATTTAAAGCTTGTTCTTGCTCCCTTTGAGAGCTCACGGCAATGAGCCAATTTTTCTTGAGAAAATTTTTAGTTGTTGTCCAATAATCTCCCCACTTTAAACCAAGGTACCTAAGGGTATTGTAAGTGTTTCTCAATAGAAATATTCCGGAAAAATGGTGTTTTCGTATTAGTCGCAAGGCGAAAACCTAAAGGGTTATTCAACTTGGAAGTTGAAACTTGAAGATGAGTTTTTCTTAAGCTTCTAAGGGTGGCTTGGAGTGGATTGGAATGTCGAAAGGAGGAGCTAAAGGTGCTAGGGATCGACTTGTACTCTTGGAGCATATTTGGGCTAATTGAGGTATAATCTTCGTTTTACTTTTGTAATTGAAGATTTCATGTTATGATAAGTTATAAGTGGTCATGTCATATGTGTTATGAAGTTTGTTAAGTGTTATGGAATTGGAAGCTAAAAATCCGAAAATGTCATATTTAGCCATTTGAAATTGAAATCCAATTTGATCGATAAATTGAATTGTCGCATGTTACCTACTTGGAGAATGTAGTAGCTAGAATCAATTGCGGCTTGATATCTTATTATGCTACCAATTTGGATTGAAATGGAAATTGAATAAGAATTGGTATTGTTATATTATTGTGAGCCATTGGAAATTTTGGTTATTCATTTGCATTGGATTACCTTCTATATTATTGTGGGCCAATTGGGGCTGTTTGGTTATTCATTTGCATTGCATTACCTTCTATATTGTTGTGAGCCAATTGGGGCTGTTTGGTTATTGTATTTCGACCTTGGAAAAGGTGGCAAAGTTAGTAAAAACAAAGGAAGTGCTGTCCGATTTTCCGTAGAATTTAGTGACTTGCACTTGGAATATTCTACGTTTGAAACTAGAAATTTATAGACGTACTATGGTCATTATAGGTTGACATACTACGTACGGCGATTGGACTTAGCAAGTGGATTAAACCGAAGAGGTATGTGGAACTTTCTTATCTCTTGAGCATGATTAAGTTGTAAATGTATAGTACGGTAGACGTACAAGATTTTGACAATCTAGTCTATTTGATATCCTTGGCTTATTTTAAAGAATGTCCAAGTTGTTGGAGTTAGGGAATTAACTCACTTGTTTAAATATTAAGGATATCTTGGTTTTCAAAAGTTAAGAGACTTTAAGTATGTTGAAAGTATGTTGATACTTGTTTTGTTGAAAAGCTTAAGTCTCTTGGTTATAAGGAAAAATGTAAGTTTCTAAAGTATAAAGTTAGTATAACGGCTTTATGGGAAGTTGGTTATAATAACTTTATGGAAGGTTTAAAGAGTGGTTTACACTAAGTAATTTCAGTATGTTAAGGGACTTGAAGAGTTTTAAAGTATGTGATACTTGTTTCATTTTAAACGTATAAGTCCCTTGGATAGGAAATGGTACTTGACTAAGGTATAAAGTGAATATAACGACTTTATGGGGAGTTGGTTATATTGGCTTTATGGAAAGATAAATGGCTTGTTTATTGAAAGGCAATTTGATTTAAAGGCATCAATTTCCTAAGGTTTTTACGAGAAAAGAAGTCACTTGATTTAGAAGCCTAATTTTATTTCTAAAAGTATTGTGACTTGTCTTGAAAAGAATTGTAACTTGATACTACGGTTATTAGTATCTTGGAAGTTTTATAATGAAATGAGTCATGTTAAAAGAATAGAAGTACGTGGTACTTTGGGTTAAACTCCCGGATTTAAAATGACATGTTTGTGCCTTAGGTAAACTAAAATGAGAGCGTACATGAACAAGAATAATAAGAAGTTAGGGGATTTCTTAACTTGCTTATATATTGTATGATAAGCCGGTAGTGCTTATGTTATGTGTGATAGCCGGATTGGTGCTAGTGATATATTATTCGTTGCGGGGTCATTCCCCGGGTTTGTGGCATTGCATACTTCCGTGGATTTGCTACCCACGATGCGAGGAATACCTCATGCGAGTCCGTAGGGCTTATGCGGGTGAAATAGTCCCATGCGGGCGGGTCCAGCCTATGCGAGGAATACTTCATGCGAGTCCGTAAGGGCTTATGCGGGTGAAATAGTCCCATGCGAGGTGTTATACCCCGTAGTTTCAGGATATGTATGCGAGGACGTACGTACGAGAATACAACATTGAAATTGGAAAGGAAGAAAGAGGTGATTTTTTTCACGGAAAAGTTTCCGGTTTTTGTGAAGGAAAAATGTTCGTTAATGGGAATTGGATTCCCAGATTTGGTATTCGGACTTCGTGGAATATTAGAGATTTATGGAATTTTATTTTCGGAAATGGTCACGTGGGGCCCACGGGAGAAATTTACGGTTTTGTGGGGCCCACTTTGTTTTCGAGATTTTGGCCATTGTGGATATTTTCGGAAGATGAAATATTTTGGATGAGTAGGAGGGCGACACGTGTCACCCCCCCTAGGTGGCTTGGCCGAATATTATTTGTGCACAACACCCGATTAGAGTCGTTTTTCGACGAAACGTTTTACACAACTCGCGTAGGATAAATTCCGGCTATGTCATTTCTAATTTTTGCGGATTTTTCCGAGAGACGAAACATTTTGGACCAACGGGAGGGCGACACTTGTCACCTCCATTGATGGATGTGGGCGGCGTTAGGCGGGTGGACGGCCATTTTTGTCTTGGAGTTGGTAGGATATTTTGTGTGCAAGTTGGCTAAGGACACTTGCCCAAATCTTGACCTTACACTTGCCTTGCACTTGGCATAATCTTGGCCATTGGTTGGCCATCCTTTGACCTATAAATACCCCTCTTGTGATGAAGAGTTCTTCATCCACAAATTACTTCCAAGTCTTGAAAAATCCTCCCCTCTCCCTTTGTGAGCATTTCGTCCAACACCTCCCCCTCCCCTTTGAGTAAAGTTTGGCCGAGGGCCCCCCCCTAGCCTAGCCGAAACCTACCCCCCTTCCCTTGGTAGAAAAGTTGCCTTCTAGTATTGTTATAATGCCCAAAATACCCTAGCCCAAATCCCTTAGTCCTTAGTAGAAGTTGTGAAGAACTTCTAAGGTTTTCTTGGATCTACCGGAGCGTTCAACTTAGGAGCTAAACCTTGCTCAGGCGCGACTTTTATCTAGGATATTATTGGGCTTACCGAGGTAAATAATCTTGTCCTTATTTTGTAATTAGAGAATACATACTGTAGAAGCATAAGAATTAGTATAAATACTTAGAAGGATATTAAAGAATAGAATTGAACTGATATCACAGTAGAAGGGTTTAAAAGAAGAATAATAGAACTGTACTTACATAGGATTGTTTTCACAGTAGACTTGAGTAGCTCACCGGGTAGGGAAGTGCTGCCCAACTTTCCGTAGGATATAGAACCCTCGCTAGAGCTTTATGCAGTCTGATCTAGACATTGATAGACGTATTTGGTATTATAGGTCGATTCTCTGCGCGACATATTCAACTTGGCGGTGGATTTCGCGAGAAGGTATGTGATTCTTCCTATCCTCTTGAGCATGATATTTTAAAGAATATGTATATAGTACGGTGAGGCGTCGTGTGTTAATCGAATAATAATTACGGCAATGTCTTGGACTTAAGCACGAATAATAATTACGGCAATGTCTTCGGACTTAAGCCTGAATAATAATTACGGCAATGTCTTTTGACTTAAGCCTGAATAAAAAGAATCTGAAGTAGTTCAAAAGAATTAAGAAACCTTTTTAAGAGTAACACTTGATTTTAAAAGCTTAAGAGTTATACTAGCTTTATGGGAAGTTAGGTATAACGGCTTAAGAGTGATAAAAAGAATGATTTATTGATTTAAGAAAATAAGAGACTTGACTTAATTATACTAATGTGAAAAAGTGTGAAACCTCATTCGTGAGTAAATAGTATTTTTGGTTTTCAAAAGGAATGATGTTTTACGTCGAGAATGAATGTCGAACAAACCACAAGTAGCTAATAAAGGGAAATGTTTTTACTAATAAAGTATTATTAAAACCAGTAGAAACTTCCATCTGCATAGGAGCTAAGATGAGACAAAATGATATTACATTTTCTAGATCATGGCTGCTGTAATAAGATTGTTATGAACAATAATAACCTACTCACACATAAGGTATATGTTTCTCAAATTGTTTTAAAGGATTAAAACTATGAACTACGAAACCTTTCGAAAATGGGAAATTTGAGTAATTGAAATTAGGCAAACTTGAGCGTTGGGAAAAGAATGTTGTTACTTGATTTTACAAAGAGAAGTGTTTTGATTTACTTCAAAAGATAATCACTCTATTTTTATACTACGGGTATTGTGTGACTTTTGTGAAAGAAACAGATCTTTTAAAAGAGTAATACATGAAGTACTTTGGGGCTAAAAATCCGAACTTGTTAACATAATGTAGAAAGTACCTTGTGTGAATAACTTGATTGTATTGATTTGTGATAGTCTTGTAATACTTTCTTGTGGACTTGATAAGTAAACATGTTAGGATGCTACGTGAGTTAGTATCTTGTGATGTTTGTGTAAAAGGGTTTTCCCTTGTTGTGCTTAGGTTGTTTAACGATAAGCTGTTATGTTAATATTATATCACTCATGATTAGGGGTTAAGCCTCTCCGACGGGGTAGACTCAGGCGGGTCTAGTGACCTATGATTCGAGAATACCTTATGCAGTGCAGATGGCCTATGCAGGCTGCGGGAGTTCCGTGTTAGTATCACGGCCCTTGTGGTCATGCGGTCTATGTGGCCATGCAGACGGCGAGTCAAGGACGCAGCCGGGCAGTAGCTACCATCGATGCGGGGAAAACCTCATGCGGGCGTTGGAGTGGCCCGTGCGAGCTACGGAAGTTCGGTGGCTGACGCGCGCATTAGATCTGCGCGCGAGTGGCGGCTTTGATCATGTGACGGTCAAGACAGATCTCATGATCTGATTCTGACCTTGTTTGTCTTGTGGGTTTTAGTAGTCGGCTATGCCTTCGCACTTACCGTGCGGTTTTATGATGACTTTGAGGCGTGAGTCACGACTTGACATGATCGCTTATTTATTGTGAATCGTAGTTTTGGTTATCATACATGTCTCCGCTTTATATAGACTACTATGATTTCATTTATGATATTTTCGATTTCACATACTTGGTACTGTCGTCTTGACCTCCTTGGGGCTGCGTTCATCTGCATGAGTAAAGGTACTCCTACCGTTGATCCGTTCTTAGGATCACCGTTTCACGTTGGAAAAGCTCCGTTTCTCGGAGGCTTATCATTTTGGTACGGTCCCTGTCGTTGTAGATATTTGCATTCAGGGTATGGCGGGGCCCCTGTCCGCCATTGTTGTTTTAAACTCTTAGAGTCCTGTGAACTGTTGTAAGGTTGGGATGTAACTGTTCATTTTGGGGTATTTATATACATATATGCCGAAAGACAACTTTTTCCCAGAAACTGTGTCTTATTTATACTGTTTCATATCTTGGTTGTTTTATATTCCGCTGATTTCTCTGATGTATGACTACTTGGGTGCCCGGGTAAGGCACCAGTCACGGGCCCCGGGACGGGTCGTGACACGAGGAATACCTCATGCGGGTCCACGCGATCTATGCGGGTGAAATAGTCCCAGGAATAGGATTGCTTAATGATACTGCGGGCGGGTGGTCCTGCTTTGATCGTGAGCTTCCTACTTTATATTGTAAGTATACACCTATTTACTCTCATTGTTAGTAAGGCACAATGTACTGTTAATTGAGTTATCATACATGTCTCCAGTTTTATTTAGACTTATGATTTCATTACAGTACTTTCAGTTTCACATATTTGGTACATGTTGTACTGACCTCGCCGAAGTGCGTTCACGCCGCAGTAGAGTCTGATTCTTGATCCTCGCTTAGGATCACCGTTCATTTGTTGAGAATCTCCTTCATTTGAGGCTTATCCTCGATATTGTCGGTTGTTGTACATTCGGGGTATGGCGGGGCCCCGTCGAGTTGTTATTCTTAAGTGCGTAGTCACATTGTGGTTTGGGCTGTAAAGAAAAAAAAATGTACTGTTCTATTTCTGGTTTGAGTATATTTTTACGGAAGGTGGCCTTATCGGCTAACCTGTTGTTGATTACTGTTTAAGTATTTTATCAGTTATGTATGTTCCGCTGCTATTCTCTGATGTATACCGAAAGGGGTGCCCAGGTAGGGCACCAGTCGCGGGCCCGGGGTCGGGTCGTGACAAAAGTGGTATCAGAGCAGTTAGTCCTCGGAAAGTGTCTGAGCCGTGTCTAAGTAGAGTCTTGATTATCGGTGTGTTGTGCACCACATCTATAATCGGGAGGTGCGCAGACATTTAGGATTGGTTTCCATTCTTCTCACTCTAAGATCGTGCGATAGCGTTGTATGGTTAAGTCGTCTCCCTAACATGTTATGTTGTTTGCATTCTGAGAAAGCGTGATGACCGGGAAAGATTATGCGGATTGCGTATCCAGTTGGTAATGTTTGTAGTATAGTTGGTATTGGGACGCATAACTATACGGTTTATGTATGGGGGTCACATATGTGTTGCCTAGGATGATTTTAGATTTCCAGGATTTGGTAAGGACTAAATAAATATCGGGAAAGTATGAAACAGTTTAATGAACTCTCATCAAGGTTTTACGTGCTAATTTGAGATAATTAGGTGATGATGAGCTATGTGAGAATGTAATGGACCCTCAAGAGGGTGATTAAGGGACTTAAAGTAAGACTATGTTAATAGATTGAGCTACGTAGAAGGATTTCGAGAATGGTACGGGTGAGATCCGTATGGAGTAAGTATGGTTGTTGTGGACAAGACAACCCGATTATGGTATTACGAGAAGTTTTTGTACGGATTCTGAGGGTGATAAGTTAGGCGGGGAGCATGGAAATTGCGAGCCTGAGAATGTGATAACCGTCGAGACCTTAGGTATATAAGGCCTTCTCGGGTAGAAAAAAAAAGTTAAGACAGACCTAGGAAAGAGTTAAGTACGACGCCGAGTCGGGTTGGGGATCTATTAAGGGTCGCCCCATAGCTTGAAATGAAATGGGATCAGTTGGTAGTAGTCCCGCTACGTGACAAGGTCACGAGGGTGCAGGGCCCAAGTTTAGTTAACTATTTTACGGGTTCGTGGACGTGTTCCATCGGAACCAGGTTGTGAGAGCCGGAATGGGCCTTGTATTGTTTAATTTAGTAACTCCAAAGATTGGAGACCCAAATCAGTATGAGGGCTATGTACGTACGCTAAAATAAGTTTGGGAGTACGGGAAGAGTATGACCAGTGAATTATCCCTCCTTCTTTGGCATCATTGTTTTCTTTTTAAGTCTGTGTGACTTGTTCACTTGGGGTATATTGACGCAGAAAGTAGGTAATAATTGAATTTGGAGGAAGTTATGTTAGGTGCCCTTGGAGGTGCTTGGAGTTGGTTTGGTGTGGCGGTCAGGGCCACGACCTTCCGGATAATTTCAGGAAAATGTCCAAGGCAAGAATAAAATAAGTACGAATGCTGCCGGCGGAAAGCTGAGGGCAACTTTGGTAGGTTTTGAAAATCTACATGACTTTAAGGCGGTGCGTGATGATTAGCTAATTACTGGACCGCAAGAGGACCCTGTGATTAGGGTTGTGACTCCAAGGAAAGTTTAAGTAAGGGAGATAAGTTCTCTTCCCCACGTAAAAGGACAGTTTTGCGTATTATGGGGTTACGTGTACCCATGTTGTTAGACGAAGGATATAAGACGGGTAAGGTCTTCGTATCGTCATGCCGTAAAGATATAAATGTAGGTTGCACGAGATATGTTTACCCCAGACTAGTGTAAAGACCATTAGTAGATAATGGGCAGTAAGAACATTTCGAGAAAATGTGGTAACACCTAGTTATAGGCTCTACAAGCTGGGAAAGGAAAACCGGGTTACTACTTGACGAGACTAAGGAAACCTCCCCCCTAGAATGTGATTGACAGTAAGTCTTAGCCGTGAGGCAAGCAAAGGAATTAAGTCTAAGTTAGTGACCAAGTTGGTTGCAACAAAAAGGGAATCAGGAACCATAAGTGATTAAGGATACCCGAATATTTCGCAGGAATGAGAAAGGCTTTCAGTTATTGGAAGATAAGTTGACCACGACTACAGTTCTAACCCCTCCTGTGAGACTAGAGGGTTAGGTTATTATTACAACACGTTGGGTATTGGGCTAGGTTGTGTCTTGTATGACAACGATAAGGATAAAACCTATGTTTTCCCGGTAGTTAGAGAGACAGGAAAGGAAATTGCGCCACTCACGATTTAGAGCTGGCGGCAGTTAAATCATGCCTTGAAGATTTGGGGGGCATGACGTATATACAGACTTCATGTGGATACTTGTGCAGACCACAAAAGCCTCCGGTATATCTGCAGACTGAGGAAGAAAAATTTGCGACAGCGATGGTGGTTAGAGTTACTCAAGGATTGTGATATTGATATCCTATACCATCCGGAGAAAGCCAAACGATTCTGTATACTCTTTGTCGTGGACCTAAGGGTAGTCTGCCAGATGGGCAGCCAGATAGACAGGATATGGTCAGTGAGATTCTTCAGTTACCGAGCCTAGGGGTTCGATTATTTGTTTCCAAGGTTAATGAAGTTCAGATCCGAGAGGTTGCCGAGTCTTCCATTGTTGAGGAAGTAAAGAGGCGTGATATGAGATCCGATTATGATCTGATATCGAGATACGGCTCTCCGAGAGGAGAAAAGCCTGTTTGAGTAGCACCGGATGGGGTGCTGTGAGATGAGGATAGATTGCGTGTACTCGGTGCTGCAGGACTATTCAACAGGTTTTAGGGGAGGCACGCAGTGCTTATTGCTCTAATTGTTTGGGGCCGACTAAGTCGTGTCGTGACCTCAGATGTATGAATGGGTAAGATGACCGGGAAAGGGATATAGCGGAGTTTACTGCTTAGTGTCCGAGTTAGTAGCAGGTCATGGTTGTGCACCAGAAGCCCAGTGGGCTATTGCAGGCGATTGAAATCCCAACCTAGATATGAGAAGTTTTTTTTTTTTTTTTTTTTTTGACCTTGTTACAGGGTGGCATCGTACTCAGAGGAAGTGCGACTCCCTGGGGGTCATGGTAATTAGGTTGGCGAAACCAGCCGTGTTCTTTCGGATTGGGACCACTCACTCGGCTAAGGATTATGCTAGCATGTATAGCAGGGGTATTGTGAGACTGCACGGGGTCCCTACGTTTATGATGTCAGACAGATGAGCTCGATTACAGATAACTTCTGGAGGTTTTTCAGAAGGGTTTTAGGGACACAGGTGAGTTTCAGTGTTGCATTACACCCTCAGACCGACGGACAGGCAAGGCGTACTATCGAGCACGAGGATAGGATGCGGGCCTATGTTCTTGATTTGAGATATAGCGGGAGGTTAATTGTCTCTTTATGTGTTGCGTACTATAACGAATACCTTTCTAGTATTACGATGGCCGTATGAGGCCTTGTATGTGAAAGTGTAGATCGCGGTTGGATGCTTGACATAGACTTGATTATTGAGTGTGGATAAGGCGAAACTTATCCGGGAAAGATTATTAGTAGGCTTAGAGTCAGTCGAAGCTTCATACAGATAACCGACGTTGACACATGGGGTTCAGCTTGACATTTTTGGTATGAGTATTGTTATGTGGCCAAGTGTGGCATTATTGGCACGTAGGGGTTGTAAGGAGACTATGTCGCTATCTTTAAGTTGGACTCCCGAAAGAACATTCGGGGACGAATGTTTCTAAGGGGGGAAGAATGTTACACCCCGGAAATTCCAGGATATGTTTATAAGAATGTACGTAAGAACTCAAATGTTAAGATTTGAGACGAGTGAAAATTATCGGAAATTTTGGAAATTGTCGGAAAACGAAATATTGTGACGAAAGGGAGGGCGACACGTGTCACCCCCCTTAGTTGGTTGGACGAAATGGACCATGGGCTAAAGGGTCATTTGACCATATTAGAAATGAACAAGTCTTGCTAGCCTAGAGCTTGACATTATTGACTTGGTCAATGGGACCACAAGTCTTGATTTTTTTTTGTAGAGAACTCATCCAAGCCTTTCATGTGTACTAATCTAGGCCCTTGAGTGTAGTATATGTACACTAGTAGTGCAAGAATTTGTCATTTCTCAACACTTAGAAAAATTTAAAGCTTGTTCTTGCTCCCTTTGAGAGCTCACGGCAATGAGCCAATTTTTCTTGAGAAAATTTTTAGTTGTTGTCCAATAATCTCCCCACTTTAAACCAAGGTACCTAAGGGTATTGTAAGTGTTTCTCAATAGAAAGATCCCGGAAAAATGGTGTTTTCGTATTAGTCGCAAGGCAAAAACCTAAAGGGTTATTCAACTTGGAAGTTGAAACTTGAAGATGAGTTTTTCTTAAGCTTATAAGGGTGGCTTGGAGTGGATTGGAATGTCGAAAGGAGGAGCTAAAGGTGCTAGGGATCGACTTGTACTCTTGGAGCATATTTGGGCTAATTGAGGTATAATCTTCGTTTTACTTTTGTAATTGAAGATTTCATGTTATGATAAGTTATAAGTGGTCATGTGATATGTGTTATGAAGTTTGTTAAGTGTTATGGAATTGGAAGCTAAAAATTCGAAAATGTCATATTTAGCCATTTGAAATTGAAATCCAATTTGATCGATAAATTGAATTGTCGCATGTTACCTACTTGGAGAATGTAGTAGCTAGAATCAATTGCGGCTTGATATCTTATTATGCTACCAATTTGGATTGAAATGGAAATTGAATAAGAATTGGTATTGTTATATTATTGTGAGCCA
Source organism: Przewalskia tangutica (assembly GCA_029844215.1). Lineage (NCBI taxonomy): Eukaryota > Viridiplantae > Streptophyta > Magnoliopsida > Solanales > Solanaceae > Przewalskia > Przewalskia tangutica. The sequence continues at coordinate 13,226,750 of CM056733.1, read as the reverse complement.
ATTGGAAATTGTTTGGTTATTCATTTGCATTGATTACCTACATATTATTGTGAGCCAATTGGGGCTGTTTGATTATTCATTTGCATTGCATTACCTTCTATATTATTGTGAGCCAATTGGGGCTGTTTGGTTATTGTATTTCGACCTTGGAAAAGGTGGCAAAGTTAGTAAAAACAAAGGAAGTCTTTGTCAGATTTTCCGTAGAATTTAGTGACTTGCACTTGGAATATTCTACGTTTGAAACTAGAAATTTATAGACGTACTATGGTCATTATAGGTTGACATACTACGTACGGCGATTGGACTTAGCAAGTGGATTAAACCGAAGAGGTATGTGGAACTTTCTTATCTCTTGAGCATGATTAAGTTGTAAATGTATAGTACGGTGAGCGTCAAGATTTTGACAATCTAGTCTATTTGATATCCTTGGCTTATTTTAAAGAATGTCCAAGTTGTTGGATTTAGGGAATTAACTCACTTGTTTAAATATTAAGGATATCTTGGTTTTCAAAAGTTAAGAGACTTTAAGTATGTTGAAAGTATGTTGATACTTGTTTTGTTGAAAAGCTTAAGTCTCTTGGTTATAAGGAAAAATGTAAGTTTCTAAAGTATAAAGTTAGTATAACGGCTTTATGGGAAGTTGGTTATAATAACTTTATGGAAGGTTTAAAGAGTGGTTTACACTAAGTAATTTCAGTATGTTAAGGGACTTGAAGAGTTTTAAAGTATGTGATACTTGTTTCATTTTAAACGTATAAGTCCCTTGGATAGGAAATGGTACTTGACTAAGGTATAAAGTGAATATAACGACTTTATGGGGAGTTGGTTATATTGACTTTATGGAAAGATAAATGGCTTGTTTATTGAAAGGCAATTTGATTTAAAGGCATCAATTTCCTAAGGTTTTTACGAGAAAAGAAGTCACTTGATTTAGAAACCTAATTTTATTTCTAAAAGTATTGTGACTTGTCTTGAAAATAATTGTAACTTGATACTACGGTTATTAGTATCTTGGAAGTTTTATAATGAAATGAGTCATGTTAAAAGAATAGAAGTACGTGGTACTTTGGGTTAAACTCCCGGATTTAAAATGACATGTTTGTGCCTTAGGTAAACTAAAATGAGAGCGTACATGAACAAGAATAATAAGAAGTTAGGAGATTTCTTAACTTGCTTATATATTGTATGATAAGCCGGTAGTGCTTATGTTATGTGTGATAGCCGGATTGGTGCTAGTGATATATTATTCGTTGCGGGGTCATTCCCCGGGTTTGTGGCATTGCATACTTCCGTGGATTTGCTACCCACGATGCGAGGAATACCTCATGCGAGTCCGTAGGGCTTATGCGGGTGAAATAGTCCCATGCGGGCGGGTCCAGCCTATGCGAGGAATACCTCATGCGAGTCCGTAAGGGCTTATGCGGGTGAAATAGTCCCATGCGAGGAATACCTCATGCGGGTCCACGCTATCTATGCGGGTGAAATAGTCCCAGGAATAGGATTGCTTAATGATACTGCGGGCGGGTGGTCCTGCTTTGATCGTGAGCTTCCTACTTTATATTGTAAGTATACACCTATTTACTCTCATTGTTAGTAAGGCACGATTATCGTTAATTGAGTTATCATACATGTCTCGGTTTATTTAGACTTATGATTTCATTACTGATTTCAGTTTCACATATTTGGTACATGTTGTCTTGACCTCCTTGAAGTGCGTTAAATGCCGCGGTAGAGTCTGAGTTCTTGATCCTCGCTTTTAGGATCACTGTTCAGCTGTTGAGAAGCTCCTTCATTTCGGAGGCTTATCCCTGGTATTGTCGGTTGTTGTACATTCAGGGGTATGGCGGGGCCCTGTCCCGTCAGAGTTGTTATTCTTAGAGGTCTGTAGTCACATTGTGGTTTGGGCTGTAAAGAAAAAAAAATGTACTGTTCTATTTCTGGTTTGAGTATATTTTTACGGAAGGTGGCCTTATCGGCTAACCTGTTGTTGATTACTGTTTAAGTATTTTATCTGTTATGTATGTTCATTGCTATTCTCGATGTATCACAGAAAGGGTGCCTGGTAGGGCACGATCGCGAGCCGGGTCGGTCATGTGAAGCTTAGTCTGAGGTACATTGAACCGTATCATATAATTCGATGAATAGGTCAATGGGCTTATGAGTTAGACGTGCCTCCAGAGTTATAATTCATACATCCGGTCTTTCATGTTTCTATGTTGAGGAAGTGTATTGGGGACCCTTCTCAGATTGTACAAGTTATCGATATGCAAATTATAGAGGACTTAAAGTATGAAGAGGTTCCTATTACTATGTTAGATTGACAAGTACGCAAGCTAAGTGTCACGACCTGAACCCCGGGCCCGCGACTGGTGCCCTATCTGGGCACTCTTCTACCCATACAACATAAGTAATCCGCAGAAGCTAAATAACACTTTTTTTTAAAACGAGCAAAGGCAAAGCCGACAAGGCCGCCATTATATATATATATATATATATCAAACGAAACAACAATTATACCCAAGTTCACCCTACATATGAATACAGACCTCTAAGAGTTTGACAACAACTATGACGGGACAAAGCCCCGCCGTACCTCTGAATAAACATAAGACTGCAATACAAACTCCGTTCCAAAATGACAAGACTCGGAATGGTGGAGTTGTCTTAATAGAAGCTGGATGGAGATCCTAAGCTCGTGGATCACCCAACTGAGTACCTATACATGCGGGCATGAACGCAGCCCCCCAAAAAAGGGGGTCAGTACAACAATGTACTAAGTATGCAAACATGAAGTACAGTAAATAAGATCAAAATGACCAAAAGATGACAGTGACAAGTACGAAAATCAAATACCAGATCCAGCCGTGCCATATAAAATAAGAGTCAATTGTATCCTTTTAAAAATAAGATTTAACTGTTCCCTCAAATGCTCTTTTGACTCTCAAAGGAATAAAACCAAGTTACCACCATGTCGTGTACCAATCATTAAAATGAACTCTCTTTTTATAAAAAAAAACATAAGCACCAAAATATCATGCACTCAATAATCTAATCAACTATCTTTTTAGAAAATCTGGACACCAAAATATCATGCACCCAATAATCTAATCAACTATCTTTTTAGAAAATCTGGGCATCATAAGGAGTAGCCAGTTTCGAGAAAACCGAAGCTAAGCCTCCTTCACCCAATAATCTAATCAACTATATTTTTAGAAAATCTGGGCATCAAAATATCATTCACCCATAATCTAATCAACTGTCTTTTTAGAAAATATGGGCACCAAAATATCATGCACTCAATAATCTAATCAACTATCTTTTTAGAAAATATGGGCACCAAAATATCATGCACCCAATAATCTAATCAACTATCTTTTTAGAAAATTTGGGCACCAAAATATCATGCACATATCGTTATAGCACATCTCTTGTAAAATCAAGGCACTTTACACTTTCAAAATCAAGTCACTTTACTCTTTAGAAAACTCAAAGTACTATCAATAGGATATATATAACAATCTTTCATTTTAGAAACCCCAAGTACTATCAATAGAATGGATAGAACAACTTCCATTTTATAAAATCAAATCAAGTGTCAACAAGGATTAAAATTCACTCACTTTATAAAACCAAATCATGTCAAAAGAAGAAGGGATAGTTCACATACTTTTTTGGCGACTAACCAACTCTACAATCTAGAATACGTCTCAAGGTACTTCAACTTTATCGGTTATTTCATACGCCAAGTAAAATATGCCACAAGTAGTACTTCAACCTATAATAGCAACAACATTTCTATCAACTTCAAGCTTACTAGTATAAGACTTATACCAAGTAATGGTCCTCTTATTCTACGAAAATTTGGGCAGCACTTCCCCCGTTTATACGTATTTTCCCACCTTTTCAAGGCCCAATTTCAACAACCAACAAGCCCCGACTAAGGGCACAATCAATACAACAACCAAAGGGGATTACACGCCTACTAGACGTGTAAAATTCTGCCTCACAATCTATACAAAACAATTCATAATTAACCAACATTAAGGGTAAAATGTGAAGCCTTTAACACCCTTATTCCTTAGGACTTTCATTAGTCATTTATTACACTAAACATGCAATATTTATACCAAATTTCCAGCATGCAAATCACGTGAAAATAGTCCCAAAACTGCCCATAATATCCAACAACTTCTAGCCCATTCTCGGCCAACAACAACTACATATCCAAAGCCATTTTCCACAATTCCTTAATATCCAATTCACCTTTCAACATGTTATATAATTCATATAAACTATCAACAACATTATTTTGTTCATTATATAACATGAAACAAGTGTAAATAACGACAATAATAACTATCTCAAAGGTGTTATCTTGGCTTAACACTTGGTTAGGGACTTTAATCTTGTGTTAGTGAACTAAGCTTGGAAGGTTTAAGAATTTTTGGTCTCCAATATGGACCTTGGCCGAGAGCACAAGAGAGGAGAGGGATATATTTGTGTAATGAAATATGGCTAAGTGTTAGATGAAGTCTTGCACTCTTGCTATGTATATATAATCATCTCAAGGATGAGATCTTGACAAGTGTATGGACAACTGTATGTGGGACCCATGTCCATTTATCCTCCTTTAAAATATCTAAGTCCAAGTCAATGACAAGTTGGGGTGACACGTGTCACCCTCCTATTGGTCCAAAATTATTTCTTCACCAATAATTTCCATACTTGGCCAAAATATCTAAAAATCTCGTGGGCCCCACAAAGTCGTAAAGTTTCCTGTGAGCCTCACATGACCAAACCCGAGACTTAAAAATCCAAAACTTTAATGTACTATAATAATTCCATATACCAAATTTGAGAATCAAATTCCAAATTATAAACTTTTTTCCTTCACGAAGTTCCGAAATTTCTCCTTAGGAAAAAGTGATTTTTCTTTAGTTCCAAAATTCAAATCTTATTTTTTCACGTTCTCATCTCATTCTCTTGGAAATACGGGGTGTGACATCCTCCCCCATTAGAAACATTCGTCTCAAATGTTCATAGTCGGTCTCAAGTTATACAAACTTTGGCATAGTCCCCTTACTATGCCTATCAACCAATACTCCATAAAACCAACGATGTCACATACGGCCACAATATATCACATGTATATACAACAATGGACCTTCCATATGTGGTTCATTCTCACAATACTCGAAGGTTGCAGTCCTTTCAAAAATGGGATCTTTTGACGTTCTTTTTCTTTTCCCGTACTAGGGATGACCCTGCCGTATTCTAAGTCATAGGGCTATCACTATCAACTAACTGATGTGTCCCCTCGTGTTAACTTCTCTTCTCTGTCCTCACATTAGTCAAACTAATGGTTGGTGAATGATCATATTGTTTACCTAGCTTTGTTTACTAACCGGTGTAAACTCTTCTACTAGTAGTATCTAAATCACGAACACTTATGGACAATGTTACTGAATCTAAGGTGTGTGTATCATCACAACTAACTATCAGTCATGGTCTAAAATGAATATCTCTCCTATCTCAAAGTATTTCTCACGCTATCTTCCCACTCACTAGAGGTTCGCCACCTTGGCCGAAGTATTCTGTTACACCTCGTAAGATTAAGACGGTAATCAAAAATGTCATTAAGGAAATTAATATACTTAAGGATGTGATTCCGAAATTTTTTGTTACAACGAGCGTGACAAGAAATTGAATATGATTGTTGTATATTCTCGTTATGGGTTAGTAACAATTTATAAGAGTTGCGACATGGAGAATACGAAACCTTATGAAATTCCCGGGAATTAAAGGAAACGAGTGTTAAGATTAATAGAAGTGGGATTAAGATTTTTACTTGGGGGTTTGTTTTAAAGTAAGGGGACACTTTGGGGACCTAATTGTAAGGGAAATATTCAGAAATTTAAGTAGACCTTATGAAGAAGAACTTTACTTTCACTTCCATTTCAATTGAAGAAAAAGAAAACCCTTGTCTTCTCTTCTTCCCTCCTACACCTAAAGCCGAAATTACACCTTCCCATAGCCAAAAATTTGAGTTTTATTTCCTCCTCCTAAACTAGAATGTTCACCTAAATTAGAAGCCAAAAATTGGAGAAAATTAGGGCAGAAATCGGGATTTAATGGCAGATTTTTAGTCAACTTTGGAGGGGTATATATCCTAGTATATTAGGAGTTTTGGGTGTTTCAAAAGCCTAAAATGAAGTTCATCGAGTCTAGTTTCCAACGCAACAAACCTCTCGTCGATATGACATCGGAGTAGAGAGTTATGGACGTTACAAGTTCAACTGACAGAACAGTGGACATTTCGCCACTGCTGCCCGCGGTTTGAGCCTCAATTTTCGGCTTTTTGAAACGAATTTGTGGAAGAAAAATATATTAGAATGATGGAGTAACATTATATAACACATTCATGTTGAATTGGAGTTGAAGAAGTGAAGAATTGGGCAAGAAAAATTGATAAAACAATGGATATTCGGACAAAGGGGCATGGATCGAAATAGGGGCTCTTTGAGCTTAAATTAAGGTAATAATTCTTTTCCTAAGATATAATTGAAGTTACATGTTGTTGTAATTGAAGTAATAGACTTGTGTTAGAAAGAAACTTTGAATTTAGACAATACATGTGACAATTGTGGGAGTTGAGCCGAAATTGGACTGTTTTGGCATACGTGAGATTCGTGTGTTGTGTCATTAATTTCATCACTAATTGCATGTTAAAAATGAAAGAAATCTTAATGCTAAAGATGTGTTGGTTGTATGGAATTGTTGAAAGGTGAATTTGATTAAGAATTAATAAAAGAATTAGAAGATTGTGACATGTTATGGTCGAAACTTGCATGAAATCGTGGGAGAGGTTGTGTTGTACTTTAGGGGCTGATTTGATAAGATTATAATACCGTAAAAATAAGTTGAGAACTTATATATATAATATGGTAAATACTACTACATGTCCTAAAGAATTAAAGGTATGGAATGTGTAGAAAAGTCTTACACGACATGCTTGTTGTTGCTAGAATATGGACCATGTGTGGATTAAGTTTATGGAATGTTTTAACATGATTAAGAAGATTGAATGAACATGGTAAATAAATGTGTTAATCACCATGACTGTTGAAGTTGTTGTCGTTCATAAATATAAAGAGAAAGGAGGTTGTATGATTGCGTATATGTAGTATATGGAGCCTAACTTGATTATATCTTGGAATGATAGTTGATTATTGGTTTGATTGGCTTGTTGGTAAATTGTGGATGCGCATATAAACAGGAGAAGTGCTGCCAAATTTCTGTAGAATAGGAAGTCGTCATTCAATTTAACTTGCGTTAGGAATCATAGAGTTGACAGGCCTAATGTTATTATTATAGGTTTGAGTATTAGACGAGACATATTCTAGTAATGAGTTGGTTAGCTCGACCATAAGGTATGTGAGACTATCCTTTCTTTCTTTGGCATAATGTTGTGAAAATCTTCCTTCTTTCTTCTGGCATGATTTTAATGAAAGTACGGCGGACGTACGTGATTCCTTTAAAATCTAGTTTTAATAAAATGATATATGATATGATAAGTGCTTTGAATTTCCAAAAGATGTTTTAAAGTGATTCATGAGATCGTGCCTTGATTTTCTAAAGGATAGTTATTTTACTTATTCTATTGAGTCTTATATGATGATTTAAAAAGGCATATGATTATTCCATTGAGTCTTATATGATGATTTAAAAAGACATATGATTATTCCATTTAGTCTTATATGATGATTTTAAAAGGCATATGATTATTCCATTGAGTCTTATATGATGATTTGAAATGCACATGATTATTACATGGAGTCTCAGATGATGATTTGTATTGCATATGGTTTCTCATGATATTCTACTTATGTAAGTTGTGATTGTATGTTATGAGAACCGAGTCCCAGAATGGGCCGGGTATTTATATGTACAGAATATGAGGACCGGGTCCCAGAATGGGCCGGGTAGTTATATGTACGCAATATGAGGACCGAGTCCCAAAATGGGCCGGGTAGTTATATGTATAAAGTATGAGGACCGAGTCCCAGGATGGGTCGGATAGTTATATGTACAGAGATGATCTTGATTATGATGATTGTTAGACATGCATGACTTTCTTTTTCATATGGTACTGTTGCATTGGTATCTCTGATTTTTCATATATGTCTCATGTTATCTTCTGGCCAGTTCAATCCTCCTTACAGTAATTCATGTTTTACATACTCAGTACATTATTTCGTACTGACCCCCCTTTCTTCGGGGGGCTGCGTTCATGCCCGCAGGTACAGGTGATCGGTTAGGTGACCCTCCAGTTTAGGACATCTACCAGCTGCTAAAGAGCTCCCTTGTTCCGGAGCCAGTCACTTTGGTACAGACTCTTATATTTCAGACTTATGTATATCTTGGGCACGACGGGGTCCTGTCCCGTCATATGTCATTTTTGTACTCCTAGAGGTCTGTAGACAGTCGTGGGTTGATTTATGAGGGGTGTAGACGTGTTTGTTTAGCCATGCTTTCGTATTTCTGTTTGGGATGTTCTCTTATGTTGGTGGCAGCCTTGTTGGCTTGCTTATTATATTGTGGGTTAGTTGTGACTCCTCTTGTTACACCCCGTAGTTCCAGAGTATGTATGTGTGGACGTACGTACGAGAATATAACACTAAGTACGAAAGGGAAGAAAATTTTGAATTTTTGACGAAAAATATTCCGAACCTCGTGAAGAAAAAAGGTTTATTATTGGGAATTGGATTCTCAATTTTGGTATCTGGACTTCTTGGATTATAATAGAATTATGGATTTTATTTTTCGGAAATTGGTCACGTGGGCCCACGGGAGAAATTTACGGTTTTGTGGGGCCCACATTATTTTCGAGATTTTGGCCATTATGGATGTTTTCAGAAGATGAAATATTTTGGACGAATTGGAGTGCGACACGTGTCATCCCCTTAGGTGGCATGTGGCCGAATTGGTGTGACATGTGGCTAGCCACTTGTCTCAAGTTTGTCTTGTTTGGACAAGTGGCTTGTGGGCACACACTTGTTCCCCAATCTCACCACACACTTACTAGCATCATAGCCTTTGATTGTCCTATAAATACACCCGTTGGCATTGCAAGACTTCATCAACACTTAAGGATTTCCAAGACACAAAAATACCCCCTCCCTTTGTTAGTGCTCTCGGCACCCCCCCCCCCCCCCCGCTTTGTGAAGAGAAATTCTTCAATTGTTGTTGTTTAAACCCAAATACCTGCCAAGTGTCCCTAGTAGTGTTCTAAAGTTATCACAACACAAAGATCTAGGAAATACTACGTTTTTCCAATTGTCGCAAAATGAAACCCTAGGGTGATCTTCATATTTTTTGTTGAAGTGTTAAGAGGAGTTGGTTAGGAACTTCTAAGGGTTGCTTGGAGTGGATTGGAACATAAGGAATAGGAGCTAAACGTTGCTAAGGATCGACGTATAGATCTTGGATAATTTTGGGCTTATCGAGGTAATAATCTTTGTCCTTCTATTGTAATTGGAGATTACATATTGTAGTAGTTTATAATTGAGTATATGATATGTGGATAGAAGATTGAAAAGAAATGGACTGTTTAGTATATTGTGGGGCAGAATTTTACACGTCCAATTAGGCGTGTAATCCCCTTTGAGTTGTTGTATTACTGCGCCTTAAATATGGCATGTTGGCTATTGATATCGGGCCTTGAGAAGGTAGGAGGTAAGTAAATACAGGGGAAGTGCTGCCCAATTTTTCGTAGGATAAGAAACCTTATACTTAGAAATGTTCTACGAAGAGATCTAGACGTTGATAGACGTGTTTGGTTGTTATAGGTGGATATTCTACGCGCGGCATACTCGACTTGGCTAGTGGATTTAAGCCGAAGAGGTATGTGATTCTTCCTATAATCTTGTCACGACCCGACCTCGGGCCCGCGACTAGTGCCTTACCCCCGGGCACCCTAGTGATACAACATCAGAGAAAATCAGCGGAAATAAAAACTTAAACATGAAACAAGATATAAAATAAGAAACATGCTAACCGAAACGGTCACCTTCCTGTATATATATATATTAAAACCGAACAGTTACATCCTTTACAAACCTTGCCCACAACAGTACTACAGACCTCTAAGAGTTTTTATAACAACTACGACGGGACAGGGCCCCGCCATACCCCTGAATGTACAAGAACCTACAAACTCAGGGAATCATACCCAAAAGATAAGCCTCCGGAGAAACGGAGCTTCCCAATCTGTGAGCAGTGATTCTAAGGCGAGGATCAACAATCGGTGTACCTCTACTTGCGGCATGACGCATCCCCGAAGGAGGTCGATCTGACAGTACCAAGTATGTGGCCCGAAAATCAGTAATGAAATCATAACAGTCTATATAAAGCAGGAGACATGTATGATAGTCAAACTACAGTACACAACATATAAGCAGTCATGTCAAGTCAGGGACTCACGCTGTCACGACCCGACCCCGGGCCCGCGACTGGTGCCCTACATGGGCACCCCTGTCAGGTATACATCAGAGAATAGCAGCGGAACATATACAACACACATAAAAACTTAGACAGTAAACAACAACAGGCTAGCCGATAAGGCCACCTTCCGTAAAATATACACAATCCAGAAATAGAACAGTACATTTTTTTCTTCACAACAACCCAATCCACAATGTGACTACAGACCTCTAAGAATAACAACTGTGACGGGACAGGGCCCCGCCATACCCCTGAATATACAACGACCGACCATACCAGGGATAAGCCTCCAAAGTAAAAGAGATTCCCAACAGCTGAACAGTGATCCTAAGCGTGAGGATCAGTAACCTGTATACTCTACTCTGGCATGAACGCCCAGAAGGAGTCGGTCTAACATGTACCAAATGTGGCGAAAATCAGTAATGAAATCATAAGTCTATAATAAAACTGGAGACAGGTATGATAACTCAATTAACAGTACACTGTGCCTTACTAACAATGAGAGTAAACAAGTATATACTTTACTGCATAAAAATAGGAGGCTCATGATCAAAATAGGGTCCCTCGCCCGTAGTATCAATAAGCAATCCTACTCTTGGGACTATTTCACCCGCATGGGTCCTGTGGACCCGCATGAGGTATTCCTCGCATAGGCTGTACCCGCCCGCATGGGACTATTTCACCCGCATAAGCCCATAAGGACTCGCATGAGGTATTCCTCGCATCATGGGTAGCAAATCCACGGAACAGGTGGTATAACGTCTTGGGGGTTTACCCCTCATTTATACTCTTACCCTGAAGCATGTGGTATAACGTCTTAGGGGTTTACCCCTCATTTATACTCTTACCCTGGAGAAGGTGGTATAACGTCTTGGGGGTTTACCCCTCATTTATACTCTTACCCTAGCTCAACCGGCCATCATACATAACATAAGCCCTACCGGCTTATCATACATAACATAAGCACTACCGGCTTATCATACAATAAATAAGCAAGTTAAGAAATTCCCCTAACTTCTTATTAGTCTTATTCATATACACTCTCATTTTAGTTTACTTAAGGCACTAACATGTCATTATAAATCCGGGAATTTAACCCAAAGTACTACGTACTTCTATTCTTTTAAAATGACTCATTTTCATATAAAACTTCCAAGATACTAATAACCATAGTATCAAGTCATAACTACTTTTCAAGACAAGTCACAATACCTTTTAGAAATACAATTAAAGGCTTCTAAATCAAGTGACTTCTTTCTTTTAAAACTTTAAGCAATTGATGCCTTTAAATCAATCTGTCTTTCATTATTTCAAGTCATTTATCCTACTTATATTACTTAGAGTAAACCACTCTTTTTAACCTCCCATAAATCTATTATAACCAACTTCCCATAAAGCCGTTATACTAGCTTTATACCTTAGAAACTTACATTCTTCTTTATAACCAAGAGACTTAAACTTTCCAACAAAACAAGTATCAAAAATACTTTCAACATACTTAAAGTCTCTTAACTTTTGAAAACCAAGATATCCTTAATATTTAAACAAGTGAGTTAATTCCCTAACTCAACCAACTTGGACATTCTTACAATAAGCCAAGGATATCAAATGGACTAGATTGCCAAAATCTTATACGTCTACCGTACTATACATTTACAACTTATTCATGCTTAAGAGATAAGAAAGTTCCACATACCTCTTCGGTTTAATCCACTTGCTAAGTCCAATACGCCGTACGTAATATGTCAACCTATAATGACCATAATACGGCTATTAACCTCTAGCTTCAAACGTAGAATATTCCAAGTGCAAAGTCACTAATTTCTACGGAAAATCGGACAACACTTCCTTTGTTTCTACATACTTTGCCACCTTTTTCAAGGCCGAATTCAATTACCAAACACGCCACATTTAAGGCTCAACAAAGTAGTTAACAATAGGGGATTACACGCTTAATCAAAACGTGTAAAATTCCGCCCCACAATAAATATCAAACTAGCCCAACATATAATGTCCATTCGACAATTTGAGAGGCACTAATACAAATTCGTTTCCAATTCCTTTTTAATCCAAGTTGTTTAGTATAACATGTAATCAAGCCGCAATCGATTATAACTACTACATTCTTCAAGTAGGTAACATGCGACAATTCTAATTATCGACCAAATTGGATTTCAATTTCAAATGGCTCAACATGACATTTTCGGATTTGAGCTTCCAAATTTCCATAACACTTATCAATCTTCATAACACGTATCACATGATCATTTCTAACTTATAATAACATGGAATCTTCAATTACAAAAGTAAGACGAAGATTATTACCTCATTTAGCGCCAAATATGATCCAAGATTACAAGTCGATCCTTAGCAACTTTAGCTCCTCTTTTCGACGTTCCAATCCACTCCAAGCAACCCTTAGAAGCTTATGAAGATCTCCTCTTCAAGTTCCAACTTCAAAGTTGAACAACTCCTTAGGTTTCTGTCTTGCATCTAATACGAAAACACCACATTTCCGGGATCTTTCTATTGAGATACACTTACAATACCCTTAGGTACCTTGGTTTAAAGTATGGAGCTTATTGGACAACAAACAAAAATTTTCTTCTTGAAACTTTTCTCCAAAACCGAGAGCTCACTACGAGTTCTTCAAGACATTTCAAATTTTCTCTAAGTGTTGAGAATGACAAAGTCTTGCACTACTAGTAAGCTTATATAACATAAGGAAGGGTTAAGATTAAAACAAATGGGTGGCTTGGATGCATTTTATTAAAATATCATGCTATGTGGGCTCATTGACTTGGTCAATGTTGTCAAGCTCTTAGTCTGGCAAGACTTTCTTCATAAATATGGTCAAATGACCATTCTACCCTTGCACAAATTCGACCAAGACCACTAAGGGGGGTGACACGTGTCGCCCTCTCATTCGTCGCAATATTTCGTTTTCCGACAATTTCATAATTCCGATAAATTTTTATTCGTCTCAAATCTTAACATTTTTGGGTTCTTACCTTCGTTCTTATAAACATATCCTGAAATTCTGGGGTGTAACATTCTTCCCCCCTTAGAAACATTCGTCCCCGAATGTTCTTTCGGGAGTCAAACTTAAAGATAGCGACATAGTCTCCTTAAAACCCCTACATACCGATAATGCCACACGTGGCCACATAACAATGCTCATACTAAAATGTCAACCTGAACCCCCATGTGTCCACGTCGGTTATCTGCATAAAGCTGGCGACTCGAGCTTACTCATAATCTTTCTGGATAAGCCGTCTTATCCACGGCCCAGAATCAAGTCTGGACCAAATAACTGAACCTCGCCTACGTCGAACCAACCAACCGGCGATCTACACTCTCTTACATACAAGGCCTCATACAGGGCCATCTGAAAACTGGAAGGGTATCTTTTATCGTACGTAACTCAATCAAGAGGCAGTTAACCCTCCCAGCTATCTCTGAACTCAAGAACACAGGCCCGCCACCTATCCTCAAGTACCTGGATAGTATGCTCTGCCTGTCCGTCGGTCTGAGGGTGAAATGTCACACTGAGACTCACCTGTGTCTCTAATACCTTCTGGAAAAACCTCCAGAAGTCAGCTGTAACAGAACTCATCTGTCTGACATCATAAAAGTAGGAACCCCGCATGTCTCACAATCTCTCCGCTATACTGGTGGCATAATCCTCAGCCGAGTAAGTAGTCCCAATACGGAAAAACACGGCTGGTTTCGCCAGCCTATTTACCATGACCCCCAGGGAGTCGCACTTCCTCCGAGTACGATGCCACCCTGTAACAAAATCCATATTAATTACCTCTCATAACTAAGTCGGGATCTAAATCGCCTGAAATAGCCCACTGGGCTTCTAATGCTCAATCATGACCTGCTACTAACTCGGACACTAAGCAGTAAACTCCGCTATGTCCATTTTCCGGTCATCTTACCCATACATACATCTGAGGTCACGACACAACTTAGTCGGCCCCGAACAATTAGTGCAATAAGCACTGCGTGCCTCCCCTAAAACCTGCTGACTAGCCCTGCAGCACCGGGTACACACAATTCATCCTCATCTCACAGCACCTCATCCGGTGCTACTCACACAGGCTCTTCTCTTCTTGGAGAGCCGTATCTCGATACCGTATCATAACTGGATCCTCATACTGTCGCCTCTTTACCTCCTCAACGATGGAAGACTCGGCAACCTCTCGGATCTAAACTTCATTAACCTTGGAAACAAAAAAAAAAATCGAACCCCTCGGCTCATTAGCTAATGAATCTCACGGACCACGTCCTGTCTATCTGGCTGCCCATCTGACAGACTACCTATAGATCCACGACTAAGAGTATCTGTAACTGTCTTGGCTTTCCCCGGATGGTATAGGATATCAATGCCACAATCCTTGAGTAACTCTAACCACCGTCTCTGTCGCAAATTCAACTGTCTCTGTCTGAAGATATACCGGAGGCTCTTGTGGTCTGTACAATTATTCATATGAAGTCTATATATACGTCATGCCTCCAAATCTTCAAGGCGTGATTAACTGCCGCCAACTCTAAATCGCGAGTGGCGTAAATTCCTTTCATGCTTCCCTAATTGCCGGGAAACATAGGCTCTAACCTTATCGTGTTGTATCAGCACACAACCTAGCCCAACACCCATCGTGTTACAATAATAACCTAACCCTCTAGTCTCTCAGGAGAGGTTAGAACTGTAGTCGTGGTCAACTTATCTTTCAATAACTGGAAGTCTTCCTCATATCTGCGAAATATTCGGGTATCCTTAATCTCAATCATGGTTCATGTTTCCCTTTCTCTGTTGCAACCAAACTTGGTCACTAACTTAGATTTGATTCCTTTGCTTGCCCCATGGCTAAGACTTCCTGTCAATCACAATTTAGGGGGGGGAGATTTCCTTGATCTCATCAAGTAGTAACCCGATTATTTCCTCCCAGCTCGTAGAGCTTATAGCCAGGTGTTCAACCTCAATTCATGGTATTACATAATCCCATGACTTGTCAAAATTTCTTATCGTTCGAGTGTCTACTCGTCTTTCCTTTATAAGATATTTCAAGTTGTTCTGGGGTCCCTTACCCCTCCGTATTATCTTACTATCCTTCTCGTTAGTACAGATGCTACCACCTTCCTTCGAGGTGTTCTTACTGCCCATAATTTACTAATGGTCTTTACACTAGTCCGGGGTAATCATATCTCGTGCAACTTACATAACCATAGTTGCATTCTCTTTGATCATTCTGGTCATAACCTTACCTTATGCTTATTATTAGCAAAAGTATTTATATCTTGATTCATAATCGTACAGTTTCATATATGCGAACTACCTGCATTTTTATCCCTACGACACTCTCTCGACCATTTCGTACGTCGTTCTTAATTACCCCAACACTTTTCCCACGGTTATCCACAACTGTAACCTATGGTATGACAATACGGAAGACCTTACCAGTCTTCTATCCGGCGTCTAACAACATGGGTACACATAACCCCATAATACGTAAAACTATCCTTTTACGTGGGGGAGAGAACTTACCTCCCAATCAAAATCTTAATCATCAAGCGCCACCTTAATCGTATAGATTTTCAAAATCTACCAACGACGTCTTCTGTTTTCCCCAGCCAACACTCGCACTTATCTTATTCTTGCTTGCGCTTTCACGAAATTATCAGGAAGGTCGTGGCCTTGGCCACACGGATCAACTCCAAGTACCTCGAGGGCACTTAACATAAATTCCTTCAAATTCTATTATTACTTACTTTCTGCGTCAATTTACCTCAAATGAACAAGTCACACAGACTTATTAAAAACAATGATGCCAAAGAAGGAAGGATAATTCACTGGTTACCACCACTTCTCTTTCTTTTCACTCGATAACCGGCTTACCGGGAAACTGGTACCAAATCAATCTCTCTCTGTAGTCCACGTTGGCATAACAAGAGGCCAACTAGCCCGTACTCATAATGACCTCAATGTCTGTCATAACAGCTCTGCTAGGTCTGCTAGGGTCCAACGACTGTATCTTTACCGGCAACTATTATCTACCCGCTCAGCTACCACCCAACACTCACGGTATAGTCACCTCGAAAGGTTCTCATAGATTCAGGCTTTATTTCTTTACACTTGGTTGCTCTCTTTTTCACTGGTCGTACTCTTTCCGTACTTCCAAACTTATACTAGCATACGTACATAACTTCCATACTAATTCTGGCCTCCACTCTTTGGAGTTACTAAATTAAACAATATAAGGCCCATTTCGGCTCTCACAACCTGGTTCCGGTGGAATGCGTCCACGAACCCGTAAAATGATTAACTAGACTTGGGTCTTGCACCCTCATGACCCTGTCACGTAGCGGGACTACTATCAACTGATCTCATCCCATTTCAGGCTATGGGGCGACCCTTAATAGGTCCTCAACCCGACTCAGCGTCGTACTTAACTCTTATCCTTGGTCTGACTTAAATTTTTACTCCCCGAGAAGGCCTTATATACTTAAGGTCTCGGCGGTTATCAATAATTCTTAGGCTCGCAATTTCCATGCTCCAAGCCTACCTTATCAGTCCCCTCCGTAAACGGGTACAATAACTTCTGGTAATACCATAATCGTGTTGTCTTGATCATAACAACCATATTTACTCCATACGGATCTCACCCGTACCATTCCCTTAATCATACCACGTAGCTTAATCTATTAACATAGGCTTCCATTAAGCTCCTTAATTATAACCTCTTAAGGGTCCATTACATTCTCACACAACTCATCATCACCTAATTATCTCAAATTAGCACGTAAAACCTTGATGAGAGTTCCTTAACTGTTCATACCTTCCCGGTATTTACTGTCCTTACCAAATCCTGGTAACCTAAAACCATTCTAGGCAACACGCGTCCGACCCTCATACAAAAATCCGTATAGCTGTATGTCACAATACCAACTATACTACAAACATTACCAACCTGGATACGCAATCCACATAATCTTTCCTGGGTCGCTGCTGCCTTTCTCGTAGCTGCAAACAACATAACTTGTTAGGGAGAGACGACCCTAACCATACAGCTCTATCGCACGATCTCAGAGTGAGAAGAATGGAAACCAATCCTAAATGTCCTGCAGCCTCCTGATTATAGATGTGGTGCACAACACATCGATAATCAAGACTCTACTAGACACGGTCTGTAGACACTTTCCGAAGACTAAATGCTCTGATACCACTTTTGTCACGACCCGACCCCGGGCCCGCGACTGGTGCCCTACATGGGCACCCCTGTCAGGTATACATCAGAGAATAGCAGCGGAACATATACAACACACATAAAAACTTAGACAGTAAACAACAACAGGCTAGCCGATAAGGCCACCTTCCGTAAAATATACACAATCCAGAAATAGAACAGTACATTTTTTTCTTCACAACAACCCAATCCACAATGTGACTACAGACCTCTAAGAATAACAACTGTGATGGGACAGGGCCTCGCCATACCCCTGAATATACAACGACCGACCATACCAGGGATAAGCCTCCGAAGTAAAGGAGATTCCCAACAGCTGAACAGTGATCCTAAGCGTGAGGATCAGCAAACTGTATACTCTACCTACGGCATGAACGCAGCCCCCCGAAGGAGGTCAGTACAACATGTACCAAATGTGTGAAACTGAAAGTACTGTAATGAAATCATAAGTCTATAATAAAACTGGAGACAGGTATGATAATGTTATACCCCGTATTTCCAGAGTATGTACGTGAGGGCGTACGTATAAAAGTTTAAGCCTTAAGTAGGCAAAGGGACGAAATTTGTGCACAACTAGCGAAAAGAATTGTTTTCCGACGAAACATTTTCCAAACTTTGCGAAGGGAAAATTACGGTTGCAACATTAATTATTTTTGCGGATTTTTCCGAGAGATGAAATATTTTGGACCAACGGGAGGGCGACACTTGTCCCTCAAGTGGACGGCAATGGAGGAGACTTCTTGGCACGTTTTTTGCCTTTGTTTTTGGTCAAGGATTAGGTAGGATATTTTGTAGATATTTTGTGTAGTAGATGAGCAAGTGGGACCCACACACACTTGTCCAAATCTTCACCCTCCACTTGCCCACCACTTGTCTTAATCTTGGCCATTGATTTCCCTATAAATACCCCCCTTGAGTTGAAGACTTCTTCATCCACACTTAGAGATTTCAAGACTTGAAATACTCCCTCCCCTCTTCTTGTTGCTCTCGTCCAAGAGCACCCCTCCCCCTTTGTGAGCCTTGGCCGAAACATCCCCCCCTCTTGAGTTGTTATCGTAAAATACCCCCCCCCCCCCTTGGTAGAAAAGTATTCTTCAAGTATTGTTACTATTCCAAAATACCTTGGCCCAAATACCTTGTAGTATTCCAAGGTTACTCCTATACTAAAAGCCCAGAAATACTACTATACTTCCCTTTAGTCACAAAACGAAACCCTAAGGAAAATCTTCATAGCCGGTTGAAGTATTAAGAAGAAGTTGCGTAGAACTTCTAAGGGTTGTTTGGAGCGGGTTGGAGCGCCCAGAGTAGGAGCTAAACGTTGCTCAGGATCGACATTTAAACTTGGATAATTTTGGGCTTATCGAGGTAAATACTCTCGTCCTTATATTGTAATTGGGAATTACATACTGTAGTTATATAGAAATGATTATAAGATACATAGAAGGATATTACAGAAGAGAATTGAACTGAAATCACATCAGAAGAATATTAAAGAAGAAGATTAAATTGTACTTACATAGGACTGTATTTGCAGTAGACTTGTGTAGTTTAACGGGTAGGGAAGTGCTGCCCGATTTTTCGTAGAATAGAGAACCCCCTGCTTAGAATATTCTACAGAGTAGTCTAGACGTTGATAGACGTATATGGCCTTTATAGGTTGAATGTTCTGCGAGTAGCATGTTCTACTTGAAAGGTGGACAAGGCTAGCCGGGTTATAGCCGTGGAGCGTTTTACTAATTGTCGATAATCGTCGCGAGGTATGTGATTCTTCCTATCCTCTTGAGCATGATATTTTAAAAGAATATATATAGTACGGTAGACGTACGTATGTTAACTGAACGTGGTTTTACTGCGATGTCTTTTGACTTGAGTCTAAATAATAAGAATCTTGAAGTATTTCAAAAGAATTAAGAACCGTTTTTGAAAGAAGAGTAATACTTGGTTTTAAAAGCTTAAGAGTTATACTAGCTTTATGGGAAGTTAGGTATAACGACTTAAGAGAGATAAAAGGAACGGTTTACTTAATTGTTTATAAACGCCTTGTATTGATTTCGAAAATGAGAATAAGTATCGAACAAACCACTGCAGCGCTAATAAAGGGAAATGTATTGACTAATTAAGTATTATTAAAACCAGTAGAAACCTCCATCTGCATAGAAGCTAAGATGAGACAAAATAATATTACATTTCCTAAATCATGGCTGCTTTAATAAGATTGTTATAAACAAGAATAACCTACTCACACATAAGGCATATGTTTCTCAAATTGTTTTAAAGGAGAATTATATTATTAAGTGATTAAAACTATGAACTACGAAACCTTTCGAAAATGAGAAACTTGAGCATTTGAAATTAGGCAAACTTGAACGTTTGGAAAATAATGTTGTTACTTGATTTTACAAAGGGAAGTGTTTTGGTTACTTAAAAAGATAGTCACTCTATTTTTATACTACGGGTATTGTGTGACTTTTTGTGAAAGAAACGGATCTTTTAAAGAGTTAATGTATGAAGTACTTTGGGGATAAAAACCCGAACTTGTTAACATAAAGTAGAAAGTACCTTGTGTGAATAACTTGATTGTGTTGGTTTGTGATAGCCTTGTAATATTTTCTGGTTGATTTGATAAGTAAACATGTTTAGGATGCTACGTGTGTTAGTATCTTGTGATGTTTGTGTAAAGGGGTTTCCCTTGATTGTGCTTATGTTGTTTAACGATAAACCGTTATGATAGTATTGTACCACTCACCTCTTGACATGATACCGGGGGTTAAGCTGCCCTCCGATGTGGGGTATACCTCAGGCAGTCTGGGACTATGATTCGAGAATACCTCATGCGGGTCCAGGGGACCTATTCGGAGCTACGAGAGTTTCAGGTTAGTGTGCGGTCTATATGGCCATACGGTCTATGTGGCCATGCGGACTGCGAGTCCAGGACGATGCCGGGGAGTAGCTACCCCCGATGCGGGGAATACCTCATGCGGGCCTATGTGTGTGGCCTATGCGGAGCTGCGGGAAGTTCCAGGATTAGACGCGCACATTTGATACTGCGGGCGAGTGGCCAGCTTCGATCATGTGGCGGTCTAGACAGACCTCGTGATACAGTTTATGACTTTGTTGGTACTGTGGGTTTTAGTAGTCGGCTATGCCTTCGTACTTACCCCGTACGGTTTTATTATGACACAGGTGGGACCCGGTGTTCATGTGTATTCCTTGGTGCTTTTATATCATAGACTGCCAGCAGTGAGGAAGGTATTCCACGGGCATGATTGATGTTGTGGGCGTGAGACCCATAGTTATATTTGAGTGATGACTTTGAGGGCGTGAGTCCCTGACTTGACATATCGCTTATTTATTGTGAATCGTAGTTTGATTATCATATATGTCTCTGCTTTATATAGACTACTATGATTTCATTCTGATATTTTGATTTCACATACTTGGTACTGTTATCTTGACCTCGCCCGGCTGCGTTCATCTGCGGTAGTGGTACACCAGTCGTCGATCCTCGCTCTTAGGATCACAGTTAAGCGTTTTGGGAAGCTCCGTTTCTCCGGAGGCTTACCTTTGGTATAGTCCCCTGTTGTTGTAGGTACTTACATTCAGAGGTATGGCGGGGCCCTGTCCCGTCGTTGTTGTTATAACATTCTTAGAGGTCTGTAGTACTGTTGTGGGCAAAGTTTGTAAAAAGGATGTAACTGTTCGTGTTTAGGTTTTTATATATATTTATGCCGAAAGGCAACTTTTCCTCAGATAAACTGTGTCTCTTTTACATTGTTTCATGTTGTGTTTTATATTCCGCTGATTACTCTGATGTATGTCTACTTGGGTGCCCGGGTAAGGCACCAGTCACGGGCCCGGGTTCGGATCGTGACAAAAGTGGTATCAGAGCAGTTAATCCTCGGAAAGTGTCTACAAACCGTATCTAGTAGAGTCTTGATTATCGGTGTGTTGTGCACCACACCAATAATCAGGAGGCTATAGGATATTTAGGATTGGTTTCCATTCTTCTCACTATGAGATCGTGCTTAGAGTTGTGTTATAAGTTGGACCCCTCTAACGTATTTCTTTCCCTTACCGTTATGCCTTTCCGTAAGGCAACCCGGGCCCAGAAGGGCAAGGTAGCCGAGGGAGCTGCGAGTAGAGCACAGAGGGTTACCAGGGCTGTCACGCCCCGAACCCCGGGCCCGTGACTGGTGCCCTACCTGGGCACCCTTCTACCTTAACAACTAAGTAAAACTGCGGCATTTAAATAACACCTCTTTTTTTTTTCTTTAAAACCAACATACGTGCAACGACAAAGCCGACAAGGCTGCCATTATATACATACTCAAAAGACATTACACTGTACATGAGTCCAATCCCACATATGAATACAGACATCTAAGAGTTATACTGAACTATGACGGGACAAGGCCCCGCCATACCCAAAGCTGTACAAAATCCTGTACTGAAAGAACTTATACCAAAAAGATAAACTCACGAACTGAAGGAGCTATCCAAAACTCGGCGGTCCTCCACTGCCGATCACCAAATCTGCATTACCTAAACTGCGGCATGAACGGCCCGAAGGAGGTCGATCTGAAGAATGTACCAAGTATGTGAAGCGATGAAATCTGTAATGAAATCATAACAGTCTAAACAAAGCAGGAGACATGTATGATAGCTAACCTACAGTACATAATACATAAGCATCCATACCAAGTCAGGTACGCATGCCCTCAAGTCATTTCTAAAATATAACCATGGGTCTACGCCCATAATATCAATCATGCCCGTGGAATCCTTCCTCACTGCCGGCAGTCCATGATATAATATAACACCTATAGGCACACATGAACACCAAGTCTCACCTGTGTCCTAAAAACTGTACGGGCCAAGTAGGAAGACGAGCAGGTGGTAAAGCAGGGGGTATAATGTCTTGGGGGTTTTCCCCTCATTTATACTCTTACCCTGGAGAAGGTGGTATAGCGTCTTGGGGGTTTACCCCTCACTTATACTCTTACCCTATCTCGACCGACCATCAAACAAAACAAGCAGGGGGTATAATGTCTTGGGGGTTTACCCCTCACTTATACTCTTACCCTGGAGAAGGTGGTATAGCGTCTTGGGGGTTTACCCCTCACTTATACTCTTACCCTATCTCGACCGACCATCAAACAAAACAAGCAGGGGGTATAATGTCTTGGGGGTTTACCCCTCACTTATACTCTTACCCTATCTCAACTGGCCGTCAAACAAAACATAAGCACTACCATGTCTTCTATAAAAATCCGGGAATTTAACCCAAGTACTACAAATAACGGAAGCATACCCGTGGAATCCCCCATCACTGTCGGTACGTCCAAGTACTTACAACAAGACCGCCGGCCCTCCAACCGAGAGTCGCGACAACGTAATAAAACATAATACTTGCACTCAAAGGCTATCACCAGCACATATAGGCAATTCTTCATTAAACAAGTCAAAGTACTTAGCAAGGCAGACTTAGAATAATTCTCAATTAATCAAGCCAAAGTACTTATCAAGGCACACTTAGAATAATTCTCATTTAACAAGCCAAAGTACTTATCAAGGCACAAATAGAATAAATTCTCATTTAACAAGCCAAAGTACTTATCGAGGCACAAATAGAATAATTCTCATTTAACAAGCCAAAGTACTTATCGAGGCACAAATAGAATAAATTCTCATTTAACAAGCCAAAATACTTATCGAGGCACAAATAGAATAAATTCTCATTTAACAAGCCAAAGTACTTATCGAGGCACAAATAGAATAAATTCTCATTTAACAAGCCAAAGTACTTATCGAGGCACAAATAGAATAAATTCTCATTTAACAAGCCAAAGTACTTATCGAGGCACAAATAGAATAATTCTCATTTAACAAGCCAAAGTACTACGTACGTACATTCTTTTCAAAAGACTCATTTTTATGTAAAATCCCAAGATACTAACACCCGTAGTATCAAGGTGTGTCTATTTTTCAAAGTAAGTTACTACACTTTTAGAAAACTCATTTCAAAGTTTGAAATCAAGTAACTTCAAATTTTCACAATCTAGGCAACTTATGCCCAATAATCAAAATAGACAACTTTCTTAACCTTCCATAAAGCCGTTATAACCAACTTACCATAAAGCCGTTATAACCCTTTATGGTTTTTAGACAATTTCATTCCTTTTTTATAACCAAGAGACTTACACTTAAAACCAAGTATCACAAACTTTCAAATCAAGTTTCTTAACTTTCAAAATACTTCAAGTCCCTTAATATTTAGAAAACAAGTTTCTTCTACTTTTAAACCTCAAGTAACTCACACCTTTAAAACAAGTTACTTCTCTTAAATCATGTCATTTATCCTCTCTTAAAACAATTAAATAAATCACTCCTTTAACTCTCCTAAAGTCATTACAACAACCCTTAGGTTTTGGAACTAAGGCACTAGCCAAAAGGTTTGGAAACCACTTCCTTTTCAAGACTCCATGTACTTTAAGTAAAATACTTTCACTTTTAAGAATCCAAACTTCACTAAGGAAATGGATTATACAACTTACAATTTAAACATCAAAGTACAATCAAGGGAGTACATAGAACGAATTCTATTTTAGGCAATCCAAATACAACCAAGGAATGGATCATTTAAGGAGTAGAACTTACTTTCTTTATCTTAAGGAATCATGCTAGAAGAGGAGATAGTTCACATACCTTTTCGGCTAAATCCACAAGCTAAGCCGAATACGCCGTACGTAGAAGTGTCAACCTATAATGGTCACAACAAGACTATCAACTTCTAGTCTCTAACGTAGAATAATACTAAGTATAAGGTCTCTAATTCTACGGAAAATCGGGCAGCACTTCCTTTGTTTCTACTCACTTTGCCACCTTTTTCAAGGTCGAATACAATAACCAACACGCCACATTTAAGGCTCCAAACAACAACCAAACAAAGGGGATTACACGCCTTACAATACGTGTAAAATTCCGCCCCACAATTCATACGAAAATAGCCCCATAATCTAGCCATTCTCGTGACATAAATAATAACACTAAGTCCTTTCCAATCCTTTTCAAATTCCAAGTTCTAAGGTCTAACATGTTATATAGTTATAAACCACTTCAACAACTACAATTTCCTTCTTTTTTTACAACATGCGACGACTTTACTAATAATCGACTTGAATTGAAATCTTAGGGCTAACATGCTAGTTTTCGGATTTGGGTTCCAATAGCCAATACACCAATCCAACTACATAATATATAACTCATGCTTGCTAATATCCA
This sequence comes from Przewalskia tangutica, assembly GCA_029844215.1. NCBI lineage: Eukaryota > Viridiplantae > Streptophyta > Magnoliopsida > Solanales > Solanaceae > Przewalskia > Przewalskia tangutica. The sequence goes on along the minus strand of CM056733.1, from coordinate 13,201,716 downwards.
TAGCTACAATCAATAAGTAAACTTAATTGCTAAAACGACAAAATTTATACCTTTCCAAGCCCTTAAAATTTCCAAGATTCAAAGTCGCGCCTTAGCAATTCTTAGCTCCTTTCCTTAGGGTCCAATCCGCTCCAAGCACTCCTTAGAGGCCTATGAAGAACCCATCTTCAAGTTCCAACTTCAAAGTTGAAGAACTCCTTAAGTTTCCGCCTTGCGACTAATACGAAAACGTCGTTTTTCCGCAATCTTTCTATTGAGATATCCTTATAATACTCTTAGGGACATTGGGTTAAAGTCTTGTGGCTAATGGATCAAAACTATAAAAATTTTGTGTGGGAATTTCATGAAAGCCGAGAGCTTCTTGAACTCAAGCTCTAGTTCTCAAATATTTTCTAAGTGTAAAATGCCAAGTCTTGCACTAGTATGATATATAAAACACATTGGAGGGTCTATATAATAACACTTGTTAAAATTGGAGGGAAGAGATCAAGCCAAATGGCCGACGGCAGTCAACAATGTCAAGCTCTAGCAAGACTAATCTTTTACCTTGGTCAATGACCATTATGCCCTTGCATAAATTCGACCAAGCCATGAGGAGGAGGTGTCACGTGTCGCCCTCTCATTCGTCCATAAAATTCCGTAACCCTCGTGGGCCCCACAAAACGTAAAATTCCTCGGGTGGGCCCTACGTGACCAAATCCATAAAAATAAATTTCCAAAAAGTTAAGAGTTCCATACTCTTCAAATAATTCCTTTTGAGAATCCAATTCTCAACAACAAACATTTTTCCTTACCGACGTTCGGAAGATTTTCCGTCGGAAAAACAAATTCTTCCTTTCGTACCGATTTCCAAGTCTTATTTCCTTTCGTACATTCTCTTTTACATGTCCTAGACTTACGGGGTGTAACAAGGGCACATGCCCAATCATCACCTGGGGTGGTGCTTCATTCGGGGAGTTCGGCAACGCCGCGGTCCCAATGAGTCTAAGGCGGCGATTCTCTGCGGCCATGATATTTGAACCTTGGTTCCACGACGATGCGGAAAGTATGGATTGCAAAGAGGCGACCACATTTACTAGCTATGGATTTGGCTACCAGAGAGTATATTATGTAACGATTTATAAACGGTCTTGATGATTATCTAAGAGAGGTTGTGCAAAGTAGCTCTTGATCGACATGAGCATGGCTGCGTCACGAGCTTATCTTGCAGCAGCCGAGAAACGTGGGATCGGCAGGTTAACCAAGATCGGCGAAGAGGCGAGCAGCAGGGTCCTTTGGTAACTATCAAGGCGGACCTTCTCAGCATCAGATTGATTATGCGCCGCCGCCAGTGCGGAGTGGTCCTCCACAGACTTCAGGACGATCGGGGTATGCAGGAGTTGGTCAGAGCTCCAGGCTTCTGATTCACAGATACACGTCGGTTCCAGCCAGCCGAATTCAGTTTTCCCTCAGTATTCACAATGTGGCAGACGTCATCCAGGGGAATGTCGTCTTTTTGTTGGTGCTTGTTTTACTGCGCCGTCGTGGCCATGTGTCGAAAAGGTGTCCTAGTAGGAGGATGCAAGTAGGAGGACTCACCTACCGATCGATTCATGATTCGGTGGCTCGGAGAGGAAGGGTGTTAACGAGGAGGCCACCCGCCGGTGTGGCCGTTGTGGTAAGTGTCATTGTGGGAAGTGTCGTACTTCCCGACAACTTGTTATGCTTGCGGCCAGCGGGCCATTTGCGAGAAATTGTCCGGCCAGTGGCGCGGATGTAGAGACTTCGGCATTCAGGACGGTGACGATTCATCACCTTCCTAGCTATCGCCCAGAGCGAGGATTGATTAGAACAATAAAGGGGAATTAAAGCAGTAGATACAGGTATATCCTTAACCCTCTAGAGATTAGTATGTGTGATAAGATGAGTATATCTTATGTGTTTTGTTCTGATAGCATTGTGTTAATTATGATTAGAAATCATGGTTAGTTAGAAGGGTAAGTTTGGGGATAAGGAAAGTGTGAGCCTTAGAGTTTTATACGTGGATACCTTAGAGGCGAGGCCATCATGAGTAAAAGATTATTTTTATGTTTGACCCTTATCGGAGTGCATAGCGCACGTTAGAAATATTTGTGTGATAAGTCCCTGAGTAGTGTGAAATGAAAGAGGGTAGTTGAGCTAAGAAGACCACTAGGTTTTCATGACTTGATTGTGAGATTGTTCCGGATCAGGGAACAAGAGTTTTGCGCGATAAGCGGGTCGGGTTGCGGACCGATTGCGGGTCAACCCGTGGCCTGTAATGTGGTGGGGTCAGTTCAAGGTGGTCCCGCCAGGTGGCAGGGTCATGAGGGTGTTAGGCCCAAGTTTAGTTAACCATCGTACGAGTTCGTGGATGCGTTCGACCAGTAGTCGGCCGATGAGGTCAACCCATCTTATCTTTCAGTCAGGACCGTTTACTCGGCAGAGGGTTATGCGAGATGTTATATCGGGAAGGTTGTAAGGCTGCACGAGGTGCCTACTTTCACCTTATGTCAGGCAGTGGAGCCCAGGTTACGGCTATTTCTTTTTCTGGAAGTTTTACCAGGCAGGGTTAGGAACTCAGGTGAGTATCAGTATCGCATTCGCCCTCGGGCCAGTGTTTGGATTTCAGGGATAGCTGTGAGGATTGTTGCCTCCTGTAGAGGGAGTATTTTATAGCTACCATTTCAGTATTCGGATGTCGCTTTATGACACCTTGTAGGGGCGGAAGTGTAAGTTGCCGGTCGATTGGTTCGATGTTGGCAAGGTTCGGATAGTTGGTTCATACTTGTTCAGCAGGATGTGGATAGGGTGAAGCTTATCCAAGAGAGGTTATTGGCAGCTCAGAGTCGACAAAAGTCATGCGGATAATCAACGTCGACACTTAGAGTTCAGGTTGACGGTGGGTTTTCTTGAAGGTACCACCCCGGAAGGGTATGACGAGTTTTGGGGAACAGAGGAAACTTAACCCAAAGTGATTTTGGGCATTTTCAAATTGTTTGTAGAATAGGCCAGGTTGCCTATAAGTTAGCTTTGCCGTCCAATGTAGGAGGCAGTACGTCCGGTCTTTCATGTTGTTATGTTCGGAAAAGTATCAGAGATCCATCCAGAGTGTTCCCGGTTAATGATGACCAAGTTGGAGATAGTAACCCAGAGATTTTGGGCCAAGCGATAGAAATGTGGTAAGTTATGAGAAAGAGTTCGAGTGTACGAGAAGGGTACGACGAGTAAGGGAAGAAGCGAGCATGTGTTAAGAACATAGATGTGATCATTTCTTTTGTAAAGTGAAGGTGTGAAGGGAGTATATTTTAGACCTCGGGTGGGAGCTTTTGTGATGCTAGAGGTGATTCCTTGTGGACTTGGATTTAAGTATTTACGCGTGTTATTCTGTGGCCAGGTGTGGCATGATTGTTTTCGTAAGTATAGTAGTGAAGACTATACTGGCGCATGTATGTTTTGAGGCTTAGAAGGAACATTCGGGACGAATGTTTCTAAGGAGGGGAGAATGTTATACCCCGTATTTCCAGAGTATGTACATGAGGACGTACGTATAAAAGTTTAAGCCTTAAGTAGGCAAAGGGACGAAATTTGTGCACAACTAGCGAAAAGAATTGTTTTCCACGAAACGTTTTCCAAACTTTGCGAAGGGAAAATTACGGTTGCAACATTAATTATTTTTGCGGATTTTTCCGAGAGATGAAATATTTTGGACCAACGGGAGGGCGACACTTGTCCCTCAAGTGGACGGCAATGGAGGAGACTTCTTGGCACGTTTTTTGCCTTTGTTTTTGGTCAAGGATTAGGTTGGATATTTTGTAGATATTTTGTGTAGTAGATGAGCAAGTGGGACCCACACACACTTGTCCAAATCTTCACCCTCCACTTGCCCACCACTTGTCTTAATCTTGGCCATTGATTTCCCTATAAATACCCCCCTTGAGTTGAAGACTTCTTCATCCACACTTAGAGATTTCAAGACTTGAAATACTCCCTCCCCTCTTCTTGTTGCTCTCGTCCAAGAGCACCCCTCCCCCTTTGTGAGCCTTGGCCGAAACATCCCCCCCCTCTTGAGTTGTTCTCGTAAAATACCCCCCCCCCTTGGTAGAAAAGTATTCTCCAAGTATTGTTACTATTCCAAAATACCTTGGCCCAAATACATTGTAGTATTCCAAGGTTACCCCTATACTAAAAGCCCAGAAATACTACTATACTTCCCTTTAGTCACAAAACGAAACCCTAAGGAAAATCTTCATAGCCGGTTGAAGTATTAAGAAGAAGTTGCGTAGAACTTCTAAGGGTTGTTTGGAGCGGGTTGGAGCGCCCAGAGTAGGAGCTAAACGTTGCTCAGGATCGACATTTAAACTTGGATGATTTTGGGCTTATCGAGGTAAATACTCTCGTCCTTATATTGTAATTGGGAATTACATACTGTAGTTATATAGAAATGATTATAAGATACATAGAAGGATATTACAGAAGAGAATTGAACTGAAATCACATCAGAAGAATATTAAAGAAGAAGATTAAATTGTACTTACATAGGACTGTATTTGCAGTAGACTTGTGTAGTTTAACGGGTAGGGAAATGCGTCCCGATTTTCCGTAGAATAGAGAACCCCATGCTTAGAATATTCTACAGAGTAGTCTAGACGTTGATAGACGTATATGGCCTTTATAGGTTGAATGTTCTGCGAGTAGCATGTTCTACTTGAATGGTGGACAAGGCTAGCCGGGTTATAGCCGTGGAGCATTTTGCAAATTGTCGATAATCGTCGCGAGGTATGTGATTTTTCCTATCCTCTTGAGCATGATATTTTAAAAGAATATATATAGCGGTGAGCGACGTGTGTTAAGCGAACGTGGTTTCTTTGCGATGTCTTTTGACTTGAGTCTAAATAATAAGAATCTTGAAGTATTTCAAAAGAATTAAGAACCGTTTTTGAAAGAAGAGAAATACTTGGTTTTAAAAGCTTAAGAGTTATACTAGCTTTATGGGAAGTTAGGTATAACGACTTAAGAGAGATAAAAGGAACGGTTTACTTAATTGTTTATAAACGCCTTGTATTGATTTCGGAAATGAGAATAAGTATCGAACAAACCACTGCAGCGCTAATAAAGGGAAATGTATTGACTAATTAAGTATTATTAAAACCAGTAGAAACCTCCATCTGCATAGAAGCTAAGATGAGACAAAATGATATTACATTTTCTAAATCATGGCTGCTTTAATAAGATTATTATAAACAAGAATATCCTACTCACACATAAGGCATATGTTTCTCAAATTGTTTTAAAGGAGAATTATATTATTAAGTGATTAAAACTATGAACTACGAAACCTTTCGAAAATGAGAAACTTGAGCATTTGAAATTAGGCAAACTTGAACGTTTGGAAAATAATGTTGTTACTTGATTTTACAAAGGGAAGTGTTTTGGTTACTTAAAAAGATAGTCACTCTATTTTTATACTACGGGTATTGTGTGACTTTTGTGAAAGTAACGTATCTTTTAAAGAGTTAATGTATGAAGTACTTTGGGGATAAAAACCCGAACTTGTTAACATAAAGTAGAAAGTACCTTGTGTGAATAACTTGATTGTGTTGGTTTGTGATAGCCTTGTAATACTTTCTGGTTGATTTGATAAGTAAACATGTTTAGGATGCTACGTGTGTTAGTATCTTGTGATGTTTGTGTAAAGGGGTTTCCCTTGATTGTGCTTATGTTGTTTAACGATAAGTCGTTATGATAGTATTGTACCACTCACCACTTGACATGATCTGGGGTTAAGTCGCCTCCGTCACGGGGTATACCTCGAGCGATGCAGGACTATGATTCGAGAATACCTCATGCGGGTCCAGGGGACCTATGCGGAGCTACGAGAGTTCCAGGTTAATGTGCGGTCTATATGGCCATGCGGTCTATGTGGCCATGCGGACTGCGAGTCCAGGACGATGACGGGGAGTAGCTACCCTCGATGCGGGGAATACCTCATGCGGGCCTATGTGTGTGGCCTATGCGGAGCTGCGGGAAGTTCCAGGATTAGACGCGCACATTTGATACTGCGGGCGAGTGGCCAGCTTCGATCATGTGGCGGTCTAGACATACCTCGTGATACAGTTTATGACTTTGTTGGTACTGTGGGTTTTAGTAGTCGGCTATGCCTTCGTACTTACCCCGTACGGTTTTATTATGACACAGGTGGGACCTGGTGTTCATGTGTATTCCTTGGTGCTTTTATATCATAGACTGCCGGCAGTGAGGAAGGTATTCCACGGGCATGATTGATGTTGTGGGCGTGAGACCCATAGTTATATTTGAGTGATGACTTTGAGGGCGTGAGTCCCTGACTTGACATGACTGCTTATTTATTGTGAACTGTAGTTTGGTTATCATATATGTCTCCTGCTTTATATAGACTACTATGATTTCATTTCTGATATTTTGATTTCACATACTTGGTACTGTTATCTTGACCTCGCCGGGCTGCGTTCATGCCGCAGGTAGAGGTACACCAGTCGTCGATCCTCGCTCTTAGGATCACAGTTCAGCGTTTTGGGAAGCTCCGTTTCTCCGGAGGCTTACCTTTGGTATAGTCCCCTGTTGTTGTAGGTACTTACATTCAGGGGTATGGCGGGGCCCTGTCCCGTCGTTGTTGTTATAACATTCTTAGAAGTGCAGTAAATCTGTTGTGGGCAAAGTTTGTAAAAAGGATGTAACTGTTCGTGTTCAGGTTTTTATATATATTTATGCCGAAAGGCAACTTTTCCTCAGATAAACTGTGTCTCTTTTACATTGTTTCATGTTGTGTTTTATATTCCGCTGATTACTCTGATGTATGTCTACTTGGGTGCCCGGGTAAGGCACCAGTCACGGGCCCGAGTTCGGGTCGTGACAGATAACTCAATTAACAGTACACTGTGCCTTACTAACAATGAGAGTAAACAAGTATATACTTTACTGCATAAAAATAGGAGGCTCGTGATCAAAACAGGGTCCCTCGCCCGTAGTATCAATAAGAAATCCTACTCCTGGGACTATTTCATCCGCATGGGTCCTGTGAACCCGCATGAGGTATTCCTCGCATAGGCTGTACCCGCCCGCATGGGACTATTTCACCCGCATAAGCCCATAAGGACTCGCATGAGGTATTCCTCGCATCATGGGTAGCAAATCCACGGAACAGGTGGTATAACATCTTGGGGGTTTACCCCTCATTTATACTCTTACCCTGAATCAGGTGGTATAACGTCTTGGGGGTTTACCCCTCATTTATACTCTTACCCTGGAGAAGGTGGTATAACGTCTTGGGGGTTTACCCCTCATTTATACTCTTAGCCTAGCTCAACCGGCCATCATACCTAACATAAGCCCTACCGGCTTATCATACATAACATAAGCACTACCGGCTTATCATACAATAAATAAGCAAGTTAAGAAATTCCCCTAACTTCTTATTAGTCTTATTCATATACACTCTCATTTTAGTTTACTTAAGGCACTAACATGTCATTATAAATCCGGGAATTTAACCCAAAGTACTACGTACTTCTATTCTTTTAAAATGACTCTTTTTCATATAAAACTTCCAAGATACTAATAACCATAGTATCAAGTCATAACTACTTTTCAAGACAAGTCACAATACCTTTTAGAAATACAATTAAAGGCTTCTAAATCAAGTGACTTCTTTCTTTTAAAACTTTAAGCAATTGATGCATTTAAATCAATCTGTCTTTCATTATTTCAAGTCATTTATCCTACTTATATTACTTAGAGTAAACCACTCTTTTAACCTCCCATAAAGCTATTATAACCAACTTTCCATAAAGCCGTTATACTAGATTTATACCTTAGAAACTTACATTCTTCTTTATAACCAAGAGACTTAAACTTTCCAACAAAACAAGTATCAAAAATACTTTCAACATACTTAAAGTCTCTTAACTTTTGAAAACCAAGATATCCTTAATATTTAAACAAGTGAGTTAATTCCCTAACTTAACCAACTTGGACATTCTTACAATAAGCCAAGGATATCAAATGGACTAGATTGCCAAAATCTTGTACGTCTACCGTACTATACATTTACAACTTATTCATGCTCAAGAGATAAGAAAGTTCCACATACCTCTTCGGTTTAATCCACTTGCTAAGTCCAATACTCCGTACGTAGTATGTCAACCTATAATGACCATAATACGGCTATTAACCTCTAGCTTCAAACATAGAATATTCCAAGTGCAAAGTCACTAATTTCTACGGAAAATCGGACAACACTTCCTTTGTTTCTACATACTTTGCCACCTTTTTCAAGGCCGAATTCAATAACCAAACACGCCACATTTAAGGCTCAACAAAGTAGTTAACAATAGGGGATTACACGCTTAATCAAAACGTGTAAAATTCCGCCCCACAATAAATATCAAACTAGCCCAACATATAATGTCCATTCGACAATTTGAGAGGCACTAATACAAATTCGTTTCCAATTCCTTTTTAATCCAAGTTGTTTAGTATAACATGTAATCAAGCCGCAATCGATTATAACTACTACATTCTTCAAGTAGGTAACATGCGACAATTCTAATTATCGACCAAATTGGATTTCAATTTCAAATGGCTCAACATGACATTTTCGGATTTGAGCTTCCAAATTTCCATAACACTTATCAATCTTCATAACACATATCACATGATCATTTCTAACTTATAATAACATGGAATATTCAATTACAAAAGTAAGACGAAGATTATTACCTCATTTAACGCCAAATATGATCCAAGATTACAAGTCGATCCTTAGCAACTTTAGCTCCTCTTTTCGACGTTCCAATCCACTCCAAGCAACCCTTAGAAGCTTATGAAGATCTCCTCTTCAAGTTCCAACTTCAAAGTTGAACAACTCCTTAGGTTTTCGCCTTGCGACTAATACGAAAACACCACATTTCCGGGATCTTTCTATTGAGATACATTTACAATACCCTTAGGTACCTTGGTTTAAAGTATGGAGCTTATTGGACAACAAACAAAAATTTTCTTCTTGAAACTTTTCTCCAAAACCGAGAGCTCACTAAGAGTTCTTCAAGACATTTCAAATTTTCTCTAAGTGTTGAGAATGACAAAGTCTTGCACTACTAGTAAGCTTATATAACACAAGGAAGGGTTAAGATTAAAACAAATGGGTGGCTTGGATGCATTTTATTAAAATATCATGCTATGTGGGCTCATTGACTTGGTCAATGTTGTCAAGCTCTTAGTCTAGCAAGACTTTCTTCATAAATATGGTCAAATGACCATTCTACCCTTGCACAAATTCGACCAAGACCACTAAGGGGGTGACACGTGTCGCCCTCTCATTCGTCGCAATATTTCGTTTTCCGACAATTCCATAATTCCGATAAATTTTTATTCGTCTCAAATCTTAACATTTTTGGGTTCTTACCTTCGTTCTTATAAACATATCCTGAAATTCCGGGGTGTAACACACGCCCTCAAAGTCATCACTCCAATATAACCATGGGTCTCACGCCCACAATATCAATCATGCCCGTGGAATTCCTTCCTCACTGCCGGTAGTCTATGATATAACAACACCAAGGAGTACACATGAACACCAGGTCCCACCTGTGTCATAAGAACCGTACGGGGTAAGTACGAAGGCATAGCTACCAGAACCAACCTGCATCATAAACTGACCGGGGCAAGTACGAAAGCCAACTACCAGATACCTACCGTACCAACAATACTATATAACTATATCACGAAGCTGACAAGAGGCAAATACGAAGGCCGACTACCAGATACCAACCACGCCACGTAGCTGACGGAGGCAAGTACGAAGACCAACTACCAGATACCACCTGCATCACGAGACTTCGCCACAATACTGCTATAAAACTAACTCACGAAGCTGACACGGGGCAAGTACGAAGGCCGACTACCAGATACCAACCACGCCACGTAGCTGACGGAGGCAAGTATGAAGACCAACTACCAGATACCACCAGCGTCACGAGACTTCGCCACAAAATTGAACGGGGCAAGTACGAAGGATAACTACCTGATACCTCCTGCGTCACGCCAATGACGGGGGCAAGTACGAAAACCAACTACCAGATACCAAGCCGTATCAGTAAACCTCATGGAGAGCTAGTCCATGGAACAACAATCCTAATGGAACCATACCCGTGGGCCACCCAACGTGTCAGTAGGTCCAAGGATATAACAAGATAACCGACCCTCCATTGAGAGACGCAGTAGCATAGAAATACAACACTTGCACAACAAAGGCTATCACAACTAGCGTAGGCAAGTTACTCACACTCAAGGTACTTTCATTTTATGTCAAAAATCCGGGTTTTAACCCCAAAGTACTACGTACTTTAACTCTTTAAAAAGATTCATTTCTTTCACAAAAGTCATATGATACTAACACTCGTAGTATCCAAAAATAGAGTAACTATTATTTTAAATAGACCAAAACAATTTCCATACCTTCTTTAAAATAAACCAAGACAATACCATGCCTTCTTTTTAAACCAAGTCAAGACAATATCATGCCTTCTTTTTAAACCAAATCAAGACAATACCATGCCTTCTTTTTAAACAAAAGCACTTCTCCTTTTAAAGTCAAGTTACCATTTTAAATCCAATAATAAAACCATTCTTTTGTTTTCATAAAGTCGTTATAACTAACTTCCCATAAAGCTATTATAACACTTTATGTTTTAAACCAACCAAGGACAACTACTCTCATTTCCGAAATCAAGATAACTTATTCTTTTAAAGACCAAGTACTCATTACTCACGAATGAGGTTTCACAACTTTTTAACATAATTCAAATTCTTAACATTTCATATCCAGTCACTTAACTTTAGAATCAAGTCAAGGACACAAAAGGAAAATCAAACTTCTTCAACACATGTGCGTCTACCGCACTATATATATTTCACAAATATCATGTTCAAGAGAATAGGAAGAATCACATACCTCTTCGGCTTAATCCACAAGCCAAGTCGAGTATGTCGCGCGTAGAACACCCACCTATAATAAACAAACACGTCTATCAACGTCTAGACTTCTTCGTAGAACATTCTAGGTATCAGGTTCCTTATCCTACGGAAAATTGGGCAGCACCTCCCCCCCCGCAACCACGTAAATATCCTCTTATATCAAGTCCCGCTACCAAGCCAACAACTCCTAGGGGATTACACGTCTAACCAGATGTGTACAATTCTGCCCCACAATATAATATACATTCCTTACCTTATCAATATTCCTTCCACATATCATATACACAATTATAAACTACTACAACATGTAATCTCCAATTACAATAGAAGGACAAAGATCATTACCTCGATAAGCCCAAAATTATCCAAGATTATAAGTCGATCCTTAGCAACGTTTAGCTCCAAATCCTTACGTTCCAACCCACTCCAAGCAACCCTTAGAAGCTCCTAACCAACTTCTCTTCAAGATCAAACTCCAAAAAGTGAAGAACACTTAGGTTCCAACACTACCAACTTTCGGCCAAGGGGATGTATTTAGGCTAGGGGTGTGAAATCTTTTCCAACTCTTGGTTTACAACCTTACTAACACCTTAAGGAAGAACACTTAAAAGTTTAAGAATTTTTGGACAACTTTTGCTCAAGAATTTCAGCCCATGGCCGAGAGCACAACAACAAGGGAAGGGAGGGAATTTTGCCTTGGAAAATCTCACGTGTGGATGAAGTCTTCACTACAAGGGGGGGTGGGAGGGGGGGGGGTATTTATAGGGAAATCAAGGGCTAGGATCAAGGCAAGTGTGTGGTCTAGATTGGGACATGTGTGTGTGGGTCCCACCATCCAAGTGGCCATCAAAAACTTGGGACAATTGGCATGACCATTTCGGCCAAGGTGGACAAGTGGCTTGCCACTTGTCCCACCCATTTCGGCCACATGCCACCTAAGGGGGTGACACGTGTCGCCCTCCAATTCGTCCAAAATATTTCATCTCCCGAAAATATCCATAATATTCAAAATCTCGAAAACAAAGTGGGCCCCACAAAACCGTAAATTTTCCCCGTGGTCCCCACGTGACCAAATCCGGAAATAAAATTCCATATTTCTATTATATTCCCAGAAGTCCGAATGCCAAATCTGGGAATCCAATCCCCATTAACGAACCTTTTTCCTTCACAAAATCCGGAAAATTTCCCGTCGGAAAATCAAATCTTTCTTCCTTTCCAGTCTTAATGTCGTATTCTCGTACATACGTCCTCACATACATACCCTGGAACTACGGGGTGTAACATTCTTCCCCCCTTAGAAACATTCGTCCCGAATGTTCTTTCAAAGTCTTCAAACATACACGCGCCGGTATAGTCTTTACTACTATACTTACAAAACCAATTATGCCACACCTGGCCATAATATCACACATGCGTAAACTCGAATCCAAGCCAACGAGGAATCACCTCTAAAGAGTATAACAACACTATTAGCTCCACCCATGGTCTAAAGGATACTCTCTTCACATCTTTACTTCACAAAATGATCACTTCCCTTATCTTAACACATGTTCACTTCCTGTCTTACTCGTCGTACCTTTCTCGTACACCCGAACTCTTTCTAGTATACGTACCACATTTCTGTCATCGCTTCCGTTTCCAACGCCTTGGAGTTACTACCTCCAAACTTGGTCATCTTACTAGCCTCAAATTCCTTTAAGGCCATTCCCGGCCTTCACGATCCGATTCTGGTTGAACACATCCGCGAACTCGTACGATGGTTACCTAAACTTGGGCCTAGCACCCTCGTGACCCTACCACCTGGTGGGACCACCCAAACTGACCCCACCTCATTCCGCGCTGCGGATTGACCCGCGATCTTGCCTCAACCCGACCCACTATCGCTCCAAATTCTTGTTCCCGTCCGGGACAATCTTACTATTCTCGTCATGAAAGCTATCACTTTCATCTTACACAACCCATGGAATTATCCCACAATACATTTCACGCATACCAAGTACTTCGACAAAGACTAACCGTAAAATCTTTTACTCAAGACGGCCTTACATCTAAGGTCTCAACTGTTATAATTTCTAAGGTTCACAATTTACCTGCCCCCAAACTTACCTTTTCAACTAACCATGTTTTCTAAATCACAATTTACACAATGCTATCCGTACATAGCACTCAACATGTAATCATATTATTACGCATACTAGTCTCTAGAGGGTTAAGAATATACATGTAACTCCTGCTTCACTTTCCCTTCGTCACTCTAATCAAAGTCCTGCCCTGCAGGGCGCATAGCTAGAGAAGGCGATGAACCAGCCACTGATCCTGAAGGCTGAGTCGTAACATCCGCGCTACCTCTGGTCGGACAATCCTTCGCAAAATGGCCCTGTCGGCCGCAAGTATAGCAATCTCCCAAACTAGTACGACACTCCCCCTTATGGATTCTACCACAACGGCCATACTGAGGTAAGGGTGGCCTTATCCGCCGATCTCTACTCCCCAAAAACTCAAACCTTGAAGCCACGACTGCTCCCGAATACTCAGACGCCCCAAGGCGGAGGACCACTCTGGCGGATGAGGTATATATTCAGTCTGCTGCTGAGGCTGCCTGCCTCGAAATTTACCAAAGGACCCTACTGTCTTGGCCCTCTTCTGCTGATCTTGGTCATTCGCCGACTTACGTTCCTCCGTCACGCGCATAAGCCTGTATGCGGGCAATGTCCATGCCCGGCTGAAGAGCTACACCCGTGCAACCCTCTGCTAAATAATCGTCAAGTCCTGTGACATATCAGTGCACTTTATCCTCCATGTTTGCCACTAAAGCGGGGACGTACCGAGCCAATGAGTCAAACTCTACATTGTACTCCAGAACCGTCGGCCCGTTCTGCCTCAACATCAAAAATCTATCGGCCCGAGCCCTCCTCATCTTCGGAGGTAAGAAATGGCTAAGAAACGCCTCTGAGAACTCGTCCCACACAGCTGGAAGCGCATGCTCCCCCCGGGACAGTTCCCATGAATCAAACCAGTCGACTTCAGTAGCACGCAACCGATGTGAACCCAATACCACCGACTCTGTCTCAGAGGCCTTGATCACTTTCATGATCCGCTGCAACTGTCGAATAAACTCCTGAGGGTCATCCTCAGCACTCGATCCATAGAACTCTGGTGGACTGCAACTCAAGAAGTCCCGAAGTCTCCAACTATCGGCTCTGGGGTGCACTACCGGTACCACCGACTCCCGTCGGTCCTCGTGCCTCGCCACAAGCCTAGCTAGTAACTGGGCCATCTCCTTGTAACCCATATCCTCTGTTCCTGGCCGTGGGATTGGAGGCTCAGGTACTGTGGTCTCTGTAGATACTGTTGCTGCTTTAAACTCTCCTGGGGCTAGTGGCGTCGTAAAACTCGTCGTCTGAAGCACTATCTCAGGAAATGACCGGGCCTGCGCCCTCGTACTCCTCTGTGTTCTACTCACAGCTCCCCCTGCTGCCTTGCCCTTCTGGGCCCTGGTTGCCTTGCGTGGAGGCATAACTGGCACATAAGAATATGTCAGAGGGAGTCCAACTTACTACACAGCTCTAAGGCACGATCTCAGAGTGAGAAGAATGGAAACCAATCCTAAATATCCTGCAGCCTCCTGATTATAGGTGTGGTGCACAACACGCCGATAATCAAGACTCTACTAGATACGGTCTGTAGACACTTTTCGAGGATTAACTGCTCTGATATCACTTTTGTCACGACCCGACCTCGGGGCCGCGACTGGTGTCTTACCCCGGGCACCCTAGTGATACAACATCAGAGAAAATCGTGAAATAAATAATTAAACATTAAACAAGATATAAAATAAGTTAAATGCTAACCGAAACGGTGTCCTTCCTGTTTATATATATATATCATAAACGAACAGTTACATCCTTTACAAACCCCGCCACACAACAAGACCTGCACTTCTAAGAGTTTTTATAACAACTACGACGGGACAGGGCCCCGCCATACCCCTGAATATACAAGAACCTACAAACTCAGGGATTTATACCCAAAAGATAAGCCTCCGGAGAAACGGAGCTTCCCAATACGCAGAACCGTGATCCTAAGAGCGAGGATCAACAACTGGTGTACCTCTACCTGCGGCATGAACGCAGCCCGGGAGGTCGATAACAGTACCAAGTATGTGGAAATCAAAATCGTAATGAAATCATAACAGTCTATATAAAGCAGGAGACATGTTTGATGGCCAAACTACAGCACACAACATATAAGCAGTCATGTCAAGTCAGGGACTCACGCCCTCAAAGTCATCACTCCAATATAACCATGGGTCTCACGCCCACAATATCAATCATGCCCTTGGAATTCCTTCCTCACTGTCGGCAGTCTATGATATAACAACACCAAGGAGTACACATGAACACCAGGTCCCACCTGTGTCATAAGAATTGTACGGGGCAAGTACGAAGGCATAGCTACCAGAACCAACCTGCATCATCAACTGACCGGGGCAAGTACGAAAGCCAACTACCAGATACCTACCGTACCAAAAATACTATATAACTGTATCACGAAGCTGACACGAGGCAAGTACGAAGGCCGACTACCAGATACCAACCACGCCACGTAGCTGACGGAGGCAAGTACGAAGACCAACTACCAGATACCACCAGCATCATTGTCACGACCTGGTGGATCGGGCACCAAGTAGCCATACATCGAGTAACCGGAAATATAAACCAAGACAGAAGCTTTATAAAATAAGACACGACTTATGTAAGAAAACGTCGCTAGATATATAAATAATCAAGTTTTGCGATTACATCCCAACTGCATAATAGTACTGCTCTAAGGAAGTAAACAACTATGGCGGGGGCCGCCATACCCGCATGATCAGACAAAACTATCTACAATACAGGGAGATCATACCCAAAAGTAGAGCCTCCGGAGAAGATGGAGCTCCTGACACCAACGCAAAAGATCCTAAGGATGCGGATCTAGCACCTGCTTGCCTTTACCTGCGGTATGAACGCAGCCCCCCGAAGGAGGTCAGTACAACAGGTACCAAGTATGTGAAACTATAAAGAACTGAAATGAAATCAACGTATTTAAAACCTCTTCACAAATACAATCAGTTCAATTGCACTTAGTGCCACATCACAAACAACAACAGTAATAGGAAAACTGTAACAGACCTATGCGAATGATCGAAGCAAGGCCAATCGCCCATAGTATCATTCTGCGTGCCTAGTCCTGGACTTCCGCGGCGCATAGTCACGCATGAGGTATTCCTCGGGGCAGCCAACCCCGACATCCGCCTAGGCTCGCGGCGCGTAGCCTCAAAAGACCGCATAGTCTCAGCGGACCGGCAGAGAATCTCCCGTCAGGCTAAACACCGAATGATCAATCCTGGAGCATACCGTGCTCGCATAGTCTCGGCGTATAGACCGCATCGAGGGCAAGCCCTGATATAAATAACTGGGGTAGGTGATACAATAAGATAACGGACTTACCGGTTAGCAACGTAAGCACAAGAATGACCTTACACAAGATTTCAAGACAATAACCCGGGTAGCATCATAATAGTCTACTTATCACACAAATCTTACTACAATTAGCAATCAATACAAGGCTTTTATAAACAAACAAGTAAAAATTCCTTTTTATCTTTCTTAAGTTGTTATACCTAACTTCCCATAAAGCTAGTATAACTCTTAAGCTTTTGTTTTAAAACCAAATATTTATCTTCTGTTAAAAATGATCTGTATTCTTTTGAAATGCTTTCGGTTCTTTGTTATTGGGCTTAAGCGTGAGGCATTGCCGTAATTATTATTAGGCATTGCCATGAGTATTATTCAGCTTAAGTCAAAGACATTGCCGTAGTTATTATTCAGTTAACACGTATGCGTCTACCGTACTATATATTGTAAAATATCATGCTTTAGGAGGAATCACATACCTTCAAAACCACCGAGTTGAATATGTCGAGAGTCACCTATAATAGTCACGACATCTATCAAAGACTACTCAAGGTCATTCTAAGCAGAGGTTCACCATTCTATGGAAAGTTGGGCAGCACTTCCCTGCGGTGAGCTATATAAGTCTCTGTGAAAACGATCTATGTGAGTCTGCTTTTGATTATTCTTCTTTTAAACCCTTCTGCTCAATTCTATTCTGTGATATTCTTCTAAGTATTTAATACTTATTCTAATACTACTACAAGAAGTATTCTCTAATTCAAAGAGGTTAGGATTAGTTACCTCGGTAAGCCCAATAATATCCTAGATAAAGTCGCGCTGAGCAAGGTTTAGCTCTAAGTTGTATGCTAGCTCAAGAAACCTTAGAAGTTCTTTACAACTTCTACAAAGGACTAAGGGATTTGGGCTAGGGTATTTTGGGCATTATAACAATACTAGAAGACAACTTTTCTACCAAGGGAGAGGGGTAGATTTCGGCTAGGCTCGGGGTAGGCCCTCGGCCAAACTCACTCAAGGGGGGGGGAACGTGTTGGACGAAAGGCTAAGGGAGAGGAGAGGATTTTTAGACTTGGAAGATAACTTTGTGGATGAAGAACTCTTCATCTTTAAGGGGTATTTATAGGTCAAGAAGTGGCCAACCAATGGCCAAGATTAAGACAAGTGCAAGGCAAGTGTAGGGTGAAGATTTACTCACACAAATATCCTACCAACTCCTTGACTTGTGCACAAGGCACAAAAAGCGTGCACTTCCTCTCCAATTTCGTCCAATGGGCGATGTCCATCAATGGGAGGGTGCCAAGTGTCGCCCTCGTTGGTCCAAAATGTTTCGCTCTCGGAAAAATCCGCAAAATTAGTAATGGCATAGCGGAATTTTCCTACGAAGTGGAAAGCGTTTAGTCGGAAAGCGATTCTTTTAGTGAGTTGTGTACAAAAACGCCCAGGCTAACTTTAAGGCCAAACTTTTCGTATTCCACGTACATACTGAAATACGGTATAACATTCTCCCCTCAGAAACATTCGTCGAATGTTCCTTCTCAATCGATTCTGAAGAAGCTTAAGCAGTTTGTAAGTGCCACACATGGCCACAAAATAACACTTAGGCATAAATGATAATGGAAATTTACAAGTAGGAAAGTGAATTACCTGGAGGTGTGGGGAATAGGTGAGGATATTTCTGCCTCATGTCCTTCTCGGCTTCCCACGTCATCTCCTCCCTGAGCTCGTTCCGCCACAAGACTTTAAGCCACGTCCTTGGTCCGCTAACGACGATCGACTATCGCTATGGGAATCTCCTCATCGATAACCTCGGTCACTGGACATCGTCAATCGGGTGTACCCTAGATGGATCCCGATACATCTCATAGATATGTGAAAACGGATGCCTCGCCTCCGGATCGGACGGCAGATCCAACTCATAGGCAACCTTGCCTACCTGCGGACAACTGAACCCAATGTATGAGTTTCCCCTTCTTCCCAAATCTCATCACACCGCCATGGGTGACACGCTAGGAAAACCCAATCATGAACCTCGAACTCAAGATGCCGACGATGATCTGCATACGACTTATGTCGACGTCGATAGCCGCTCTCGGATAAGTTTCACCTTATCCATCGCTTTGCACCAAATCTGGTCCCATTGCACCTCGCCCACATCGAACCAACCTATGGCGATCGCACTTCCTCCCATACAAGGCCTCATAAGGCGCCATCCGAATCTTGGGTGGTAGCTATTATTATACGAACTCAACTAGAGGCAAATGATCCTCCCAACTACCATCGGTCAATAACACAGGCTCGCGGATATCCTCGAAGTGCGGATAGTGCGCTCTGCTGTCCGTCTGCGTGGATGAAATGCGAGCTCACTGCGTCCCTAAACCCCTGGAAGGACCTCCAGTTAGCCGTAAACCGGGCTCCTGCATGCGATATGATCGAAGTAGGGACTCATGCGATCGGCGATCTCGGATGTAAAGTCGGCATAATCCTCAAAAAGTCGTCTGACGGGAAGAAAGTGGGCTGATTTCGTCACTGTCGACGATAACCCATATAGAATCATGTCTCCTCCGAGTGCGGGGTAATCCGTGATGAAGTCCATGTTGATTACCTCCCACTTCCGGTCGGGATCTCAATCGTCAGAACAAACCACGGGCCTCGGTGCTCTACCTTCACTGCGACAACACGGGCGAGCTACGAACTGCAACGTCCTCTTCGCCATCCCACCAATACAGATCTAAGGTCGTGGTACATCTTGGTCGACCGGATGGATAGAGTAACGGTGTGCTTCCCGAGAACTCCGCCAAGTCACGAAACATCGGAACAC
The DNA here is from genome assembly GCA_029844215.1 of Przewalskia tangutica. Classification (NCBI taxonomy): domain Eukaryota; kingdom Viridiplantae; phylum Streptophyta; class Magnoliopsida; order Solanales; family Solanaceae; genus Przewalskia; species Przewalskia tangutica. Next base: position 13,182,432 of record CM056733.1, on the reverse strand, counting down.
GATGCGCCCTCAAACCTTAGTACCCATCGGTGCTACCTCAAAGGACCCTTGCCCTCACGAAGAGTCGTATCACGATATCGAATCAAAGCCGGATCCTCGAGCTGTTGCCTCTTCACTCGCCGACGATGGAAGACTCGGCAACCTCACGAACTCTAACCCCATCGCTATCGAGAATCAATCAAGCGGACACCAGGCTCGCTAAGCGATGCAAATCATGAACCATGTCCCTCCTCTAGCTGCACATCGATAGGCTCCATCGACTACGACTAGAGCATACGCACAACATTGGCCTTCCCGGGTGGTACAGGATATCAACATCGTAATCCTTAAGCAACTCTAACCACCGTCTCGTCGTAAGTTCGGCTCCTCTGAAGATATCGGAGGCTCTTGTGGTGCGTATAAATATCCACATGAACCCCATACAAATAGTGCCTCAGATCTTCAAAGCGTGAATCACTGGTATGACTCCAAATCATGGGTGGGGTAGTTCCTCTCGTGTTTCTTCAACGTCGGGATGCATATGCTATAACCTGCCATGCTGCATCAACACATCCCAACCCGATGCCCGACGTCACAATACACGACATAACCATCTGGACCTGCGGAAGAGTAAGAACGAGGCGGTCGTCGATCTCTCTTTCAAAGAATCGAAACCACGCCACAAGCATCCCATCGAAACTTGGCTATACGAGTCGGCCTAGTCAATGGTGCAGATAGAAGCAAACTTCTCTACGAACGCCGATAATATCTCGCAAGGCCCGAGCTGCGAACCTCTGCCGGAGTAGTAGGTCAGGCCAAGTCGCCTCGATCTTGGCGTATCCACTCGAATGCCATCACCGACAATATGCCCAAGAAACGCCATCAAGTCAAAACTCACATTTGGAAAACTTGGCGTGCAAGCTGGTCTGGAGAATCGGCAAGACCCTCAAATGCTCGCGTGCTCGCTCTGGCGAGAATAAACCAAGATATCATCAATGAACACTATCACAAACGTGTCCAAAATGGTTTGAACACTCGGTTCATCAAATCCATGAATAGCATTGGTCAACCCAAAAGACATGACCACGAACTCATAATGCGTCTGGGTCTGAATGCGATCTAGGGACATCCACCTCTCGACTCGCACTGATGATAGCCCGATCGCGGATCAATCTTGGAAAACATCTCGCACCTGGTCGAACAAATCATCAATGGAAGGGGTATTCGTTCTTAATGGTCACCTTGTTCACATGTAATCAACACACATGCGTCCTTCTTCACGAACAATCGCTCCCGGGAGAAACACTAGGCACGATGAAGCCGCTTCTCGGCAAATCTCTAAGCCGATCCTTCACTCTCTCAACTCGGCGGTGCCATTACGTATGGCGGAATGGAAATAGGCGAGTGTCGCAATATGTCAATACAAAACTCAATCTCCCTCTCGGGAGGATACGGGAGGTCATGAAACACGTCCGGGAACTCATCGAAAATCTGGTACATCAAACACGAACGAGATGGTAGATATACCTTCGCACCATCTTCCTAGCCTTGAGGTAGGAAATAAACCTACCCTCGGCGATGTGCTCCTCCCACTCAACAACGGCTCCTCGAAGCGGAACCGTACTACTCTCTCATTCTACATTGGCGTAGCAGAAGCTAGCCAATCCATCCCATAATCACGTGTCAATCATCTCAACTCTATCAAGTCGGCTGGTCCGACGTAAATGGTCACAGGACAAGCTCTATATACGCCGAGCTACCACCGAATCACCCAGCGTAGCTACCTCGAAAGGGTCTATGGACTCGTGCTCTATCCCATCCTACTAGCAACAAGGGAGATATAGGGCCAGTAGAACCGGATCTATCAGCATACACATCAAACCCCCCGATAAAGTACGTGGCGACATCGGTGAGGCCTCACGATCTGTCGGTGGACAAAGCATAAATGCGGTTACGAGGACGCTAGAAGCTGGACCGCGCCACGACCTCTGCGCGACCGCTGGTCCATGAGTACCTTGCCTCGGCGAGTAGCTGTCGGGGATGAAGAAAGCGGCAGAGACCATCGGGCCTACTACGGCGCGCTCGGTCGGACAAACTCTCGCGAAATGACCTGCGGCCACAAGTATAGCAGCTCCTGAGGCCTCGAGAATGGTATCTACCACAACGGCACACCGAGCGGACCTCGAGCGGTTAGCACCGCTACCGAAATCCGAAGTCGGGCACGCCCCGCTGCTCCGAAAATGAGGTAGGGCGCTCTGTGTGGTGCACGGACTTCCGATGCCGCCCACCACGAGGACCACAAAGAACCGGCCGTCTTGGCCTTCCTGCTGCTGATATTGCTCTGCGGTCTCTACGCTCCTCGCATCTGGTGCATGAGCTGCATACGGGTTATGTCCATGTGAAGGACACACCCGCACAAGACTCGGCCATGTAATCATCTAGCGATGACATAGCGATGCACCGGTCCTCCATCTGCTAGGACATATCGAGCCAAAGAATCAAACTCGACATTGTACTCCTCACTGCGTCCTCCTGTCTCAACAAGAATCTATCGGCTCGTGCCCTCCTCATCTGCGGAGGCAAGAAGTGTGTGAGAAAAGCCTCAAAACTCATCCCATCTGCTGGAGTGCATGCTCTCCCGGAAAGCTCCATGAATCAAACCAATCGATCGCGGTATCACGCTGATGCGAACCGAATGTCACGACCTCGGTCTGAAGCCACGATCACGCGATAATCCTCTGCAGCTGACGGATGAACTCCTGCGGATCATCCTCCGGCCTCGACCCGTAAAACTATGGCGGGCTACAACTCAGGAAATCTCGTAGCCTCAAACTATTCGCCTCGGGTGCACTACGGGGCTGGAGGCTGAGCTGCCGCATCCAGCCTCTCTCGTGTCGGGCCACAACTTTAGCCAATAGTGGGCCATCTCCTTGTACCCTAACTCCTCCGCCCGGTGTGGGACGGGAGGTGTGGGTGCTGCGATCTCTTTGGGGCGGCGGCGTCATAGAACTCGCCGTCTGGTATGGCACGAGCCCTCGTGACTGGGTGTCTGCTAGCGCCTCCGCTTTGCCTTGCCACGGGCGGGTTGCCTTACGTGGAGGCATAAGCATACGGGAAAGGAATACGTTAGAGGTCCAACCTATAACACGGCTCTAAAGCACGATCTCGGAATGAGAAGAATGGAAACCAATCCTAAATATCCTATAGCCTCACGATTATTGGTGTGGTGCACACACCGATAATCAAGACTCTACTAGATACGATGCGTAGACACTTTCCGAGGATTAATCGCTTCGATACCACTTTTGTCACGACCCGTTCGGGGCGTGATCGTGCCTCGGGGCACCCAGTAGCCATACATCGAGTAACGGAAATATAAACCAAGACAGAAGCTTTATAAAATAAGACACGGCTTATGTAAGAAAACGTCGCCTTTAGGCATATATAAATAATCAAGTTTTGCGATTACATCCCAGTACAATAGTACTCTGAGACCTCTAAGGAAGTAAACAACTATGGCGACGGGCCGCCATACCCGATCAGACAAAACTATCTACAATAAGGAGATCATACCCAAAGTAGAGCCTCGGGAGAAGATGGAGCTCACGACACCAGCAAAAGATCCTAAGGATGCGGATCTAGCACTGTTGCCTTTACTGCGGCATGAGCGGCCCCCGAGGTCGAGTACCAAGTATGTGAAACTATAAAGCGAAATGAAATCAACGATTTAAAACCTCTTCACAAATACAATCGGTTCAATTGCACATAGTGCCACATCACAAACAACAACAGAATAGGAAAAGCAGAATAGTCTATTCTAGGCGCGAATGATCGGCAAGGCGATCGCCCATAGTATCATTCTGCGTGCCTAGTCTCGACTTCCGCAGCCGCATAGGTCACACACGACCGCGTGAGGTATTCCCGCATCGGGGCAGCCAACCCCGGCATCCGCCTAGGCTCCGCGACCGCATAGCCTCAAAAGACGCGTAGTCTCAGCGGACGCATAGAATCCCCGCATCGGGCTAAACACGAATGATCAATCCTGGAGCATACCGCTGCTCCGCATAGTCTCACAGACCGCATAGGCCGTATAGACCCGCATCAAGGGGGGCAAGCCCTCGGTATAACAGTCAAGGGGGTAGGTGATACAATAACAGTACAACGGACTTACCGGTTAGCAACGTAAGCACAGCAAGAATGACCCCCTTACACAGCATTTCAAGACAATAACCCAGGTAGCATCATAATAGTCTACTTATCACACAAATCTTACTACAATTAACAGAAATCAATACAAGGCTTTTATAAACAAACAAGTAAACAGTTCCTTTTTATCTTTCTTAAGTTGTTATACCTAACTTCCCATAAAGCTAGTATAACTCTTAAGCTTTTGTTTTAAAAACCAAATATTTATCTTCTGTTAAAAATGATTCTGTATTCTTTTGAAATGCTTTCAGTTCTTTGTTATTCAGGCTTAAGCCGTGAGGCATTATTATTCGAGCTTAAGCGTGAGGCATTACCATGAGTATTATTCAGGCTTAAGTCAAAGACATTGCCGTAGTTATTATTCGATTAACACGTATGCGTCTGGTACTATATATTGTAAAATATCATGCTTTAGGAGGAATCACATACCTTCTCGTGAAAACCACCGCCAAGTTGAATATGTCGCGCAGAGTCACTATAATAGTCACGAGCATCTATCAAAGACTACTCGAAGGTCATTCTAAACAGAGGGTTCACCATTCTATGGAAAGTTGGGCAGCACTTCCCTACCCGGTGAGCTATATAAGTCTACTGTGAAAACAGTCCTATGTGAGTACAGTTTTGATTATTCTTCTTTTAAACCCTTCTACTGTGGTAACAGTTCAATTCTATTCTGTGATATTCTTCTAAGTATTTAATACTTATTCTAATACTACTACGAAGTATTCTCTAATTCAAAGAGGTTAGGATTAGTTACCTCGGTAAGCCCAATAATATCCTAGATAAAGTCGCTGAGCAAGGTTTAGCTCTAAGTTATGCGCTCAGGTAGCTCGAGAAACCTTAGAAGTTCTTTACAACTTCTACAAAGGACTAAGGGATTTGGGCTAGGGTATTTTGGGCATTATAACAATACTAGAACACAACTTTTCTACCAAGGGAGGGGGGGTAGATTTCGGCTAGGCTAGGGGGGGTAGGCCCCAAACTCACTCGAGGGGAGGTGTTGGACGAAAGGCTAAGGGAGAGGAGAGGATTTTTAGACTTGGAAGATAACTTTGTGGATGAAGAACTCTTCATCTTTAAGGGGGGTATTTATAGGTCAAGAAGTGGCCAACCAATGGCCAAGATTAAGACAAGTGCAAGGCAAGTGTAGGGTGAAGATTTACTCCACACAAATATCCTACCAACTCCTTGACTTGTGCACAAGGCACAAAAAACGTGCACTTCCTCTCCAATTTCGTCCAATGGACGATTCAAGTCCATCAATGGGAGGGTGCCAAGTGTCGCCCTCCCGTTGGTCCAAAATGTTTCGTCTCTCGGAAAAATCCGCAAAAATTAGTAATGGCATAGCCGGAATTTTCCCTACGAAAGCTGTGGAAACGTTTCGTCGGAAAACGATTCTTTTAGTGAGTTGTGTACAAAAAAAACGTCCAAGGCTAACTTTTAAGGCCAAACTTTTTGTACGTATTCCCTTACGTACATACTCTGGAAATACGGGGTATAACAATCATGAGACTTCGCCACAATACTGCTATAAAACTAACTCACGAAGCTGACACGAGGCAAGTACGAAGGCCGACTACCAGATACCAACCACGCCACGTAGCTGACGGAGGCAAGTATGAAGACCAACTACCAGATACCACCAGCGTCACTATACTTCGCCACAAAACTGAACGGGGCAAGTACGAAAGCTAACTACCAGATACCTCCTGCGTCACGCCAATGACAGGGGCAAGTACGAAAACCAACTACCAGATACCAAGTCGTATCAGTAAACCTCATGGAGAGCTAGTCCATGGAACAACAATCCTAATGGAACCATACCCATGGGCCACCCAACGTGTCAGTAGGTCCAAGGATATAACAAGATAACCGACCCTTCATCGAGAGACGCGGTAGCATAGAAATACAACACTTGCACAACAAAGACTATCACAACTAGCGTAGGCAAGTTACTCACACTCAAGGTACTTTCATTTTATGTCAAAAATTTGGGTTTTAACCCCAAAGTACTACGTACTTTAACTCTTTAAAAAGATCCATTTCTTTCACAAAAGTCATATGGTACTAACACTCGTAGTATCCAAAAATAGAGTAACTATTATTTTAAGTAGACCAAAACAATTTCCATACCTTCTTTAAAATAAACCAAGACAATATCATGCCTTCTTTTAAACCAAGTCAAGACAATACCATGCCTTCTTTTTAAACCAAATCAAGACAATACCATGCCTTCTTTTTAAACAAAAACACTTCTCCTTTTAAAGTCAAGTTACCATTTTAAATCCAATAATAAAACCATTATTTTGTTTTCATAAAGTCGTTATAACTAACTTCCCATAAAGCTATTATAACACTTTATGTTTTAAACCAACCAAGGACAACTACTCTCATTTCCGAAATCAAGATAACTTATTCTTTTAAAGACCAAGTACTCATTACTCACGAATGAGGTTTCACAACTTTTTAACACAATTCAAATTCTTAACATTTCATATCCAGTCACTTAACTTTAGAATCAAGTCAAGGACACAAAAGGAAAATCAAACTTCTTCAACACATGTGCGTCTACCGCACTATATATATTTCACAAATATCATGCTCAAGAGAATAGAAAGAATCACATACCTCTTCGGCTTAATCCACAAGCCAAGTCGAGTATGTCGCGCGTAGAACACCCACCTATAATAAACAAACACGTCTATCAACGTCTAGACTTCTTCGTAGAACATTCTAGGTATCAGGTTCCTTATCCTACGGAAAATTGGGCAGAACCTCCCCCCCCCCCCCCCGCAACCACATAAATATCATCTTATATCAAGGCCCGCTACCAAGCCAACAACTCCTAGGGGATTACACGTCTAACCAGATGTGTACAATTCTGCCCCACAATATAATATACAGTCCTTACCTTATCAATCTTCCTTCCACATATCATATACACAATTATAAACTACTACAACATGTAATCTCCAATTACAATAGAAGGACAAAGATCATTACCTCGATAAGCCCAAAATTATCCAAGATTATAAGTCGATCCTTAGAAACGTTTAGCTCCAAATCCTTACATTCCAACCCACTCCAAGCAACCCTTAGAAGCTCCTAACCAACTTCTCTTCAAGATCAAACTCCAAAAAGTGAAGAACACTTAGGTTCCAACACTACCAACTTTCGGCCAAGGGGGTGTATTTAGGCTAGGGGTGTGAAATCTTTTCCAACTCTTGGTTTAAAACCTTCCTAACACCTTAAGGAAGAACACTTAGAAGTTTAAGAATTTTTGGACAACTTTTGCTCAAGAATTTCAGCCCATGGCCGAGAGCATAACAACAAGGGAAGGGAGGGAATTTTGCCTTGGAAAATCTCAAGTGTGGATGAAGTCTTCACTACAAGGGGGGGGGGGGGTATTTATAGGGAAATCAAGAGCTAGGATCAAGTCAAGTGTGTGGTCTAGATTGGAACATGTGTGTGTGGGTCCCACCATCCAAGTGGCCATAAAAAACTTGGGACAATTGGCAAGACCATTTCGGCCAAGGTGGACAAGTGGCTTGCCACTTGTCCCACCCAGTTCGGCCACATGCCACCTAAGGGGGTGACACGTGTCACCCTCCAATTCGTCCAAAATATTTCATCTCCCGAAAATATCCATAATATTCAAAATCTCGAAAACAAAGTGGGCCCCACAAAACCGTAAATTTTCACCGTGGGCCCCACGTGACCAAATCAGGAAATAAAATTCCATAATTCTATTATATTCCCAAAAGTCTGAATGCCAAATTTGGGAATCCAATCCACATTAACGAACCTTTTTCCTTCACAAAATCCGAAAAATTTCCCGTTGGGAAATTAAATCTTTCTTCCTTTCCAATCTTAATGTCGTATTCTCGTACATACGTCCTCACATACATACCCTGGAACTACGGGGTGTAATATCTCTTGAGCATGATTATTTGTGAAATGTATAGTGCGGTAGACGCACGTGTGTTAAAGGAGTTTGATTTCCTTTTTGTGTCCTTGACTTGATTCTAAAGTTAAGTGACTTGATATGAAATGTTAAGGACTTGAATTGTGTTAAAAAGTTGTGAAATCTCATTCGTGAGAAATGGGTACTTGGTCTTTAAAAAGAATAAAGTTATCTTGATTTCGGAAATGAGAGTAGTGGTCCTTGGTTGGTTTAAAACGTAAAGTGTTATAATAGCTTTATGGGAAGTTAGTTATAACGACTTTATGAAAACGAAAGAATGGTTTTATTATTGGATTTAAAACGATAACTTGATATTTTTAAAAAAGTTATGAGACATGGTTTTCAAAGTTACGAGATTTGATTTAAAGATTATGAGACTTGATGTAAGGTCTTGATTTCTAAAGATAAGAAGAGACTTGAAAATTTGAAGTTATGAAGCTTAAACTATTTTAAAAAGTATATTGTTACTTGACTTTAAAAAAGGAGAAGTAACTTGATTTAAAGAGTATAGGTTACTTGTTTTGAAAAGAGTATAGGTTACTTGGTTGTAAGTAACTTGTTTTTAACTTGTCTTGATTAGAAAAGTATAAGTGGCTTGATTTTAAAAGGTGTGAGTGCCTTGATCTTAAAAGAGTGAGTTACTTGGGTTTTAAAAGTATACTTGACGTTGTTTTAAAAGTGTAAGCCACTTGGTTTAAAAAAGTACTTGATTTAAACATGAGAGTGTCTTGATACTACGGGTATTAGTACCGTGTGGTTTTTACTTAAAAAGGGATCTTTTTAAGAGAGTTGAAGTACGTAGTACTTTGGGGTTAAAACCTGGATTGTTGGCAAAAAAATGAAAGTACCTTGAGTGTGAGTAACTTGCCTATGTTTGCTTGTAATGATTTCTGAAGGTGTGGTAAGTTGGTTTGATAAGTAAACATGTTATGATACCACGGGCGTTAGTGTCTTGAGACTTTTTATGTTAAGGGGGTTTTCTTGTTGTGCTTATGTTGTTTACGATAAGCCGGTTGTGCTTGTATTATATCACATACCCCCCCTGACTTGTTATGTTGTTCACATGCCGCGAGTTAGCTACCCCCGATGCGAGGAATACCTCATGCGGGTCCATGTGGCCTATGCGGACTACGGGAGTCCAGGAATCACTCCGGGTGTGTTACGCCGATGCGAGGAATACCTCATGCGGGTCCATGTGGCCTATGCGGATTGCGGGAGTCCAGGAAATGTCGCGGGTTAGCTACCCCCGATGCGAGGAATACCTCATGCGGGTCCACGTGACCTATGCGGACTACGGGAGTCCAGGATTAGGACTCGCACAATGATACTAAGGGCGAATGACCCAACTTCGATCATTGGCGGTATAGAAAGAACCGGTCAGCGTCGTGATACAGTTTTATAGCATTGTTGGTACGGTAGGCTCTGGTAGATGGCTTTAGTGCTTGCCCCGGTCAGTTTTATGACGCAGGCTGGATCTGGTGTGTAGCTTTCCTACTTGGCCCGTACGGTTGTTTTTATGGCACATGTGGGACCTGGTGTTCATGTGTACTTTTGGTGTTATATTATATCATAGACTGCCGGCAGTGAGGAAAGAGTTCAATGGGCATGATTGATATTGCGGGCGTGAAACTCATGGTTATACTTGAGTGATGACTTTGAGGGCGTGAGTCCATGACTGCTTATATATTGTGTACTATAGTTTGGTTATCATACATGTCTCCTGTTTTATATAGACTGTTATGATTTAAATCTGATATTTTGATTTCACATACTTGGTACTGTTATCGACCTCGCCGAGCTGCGTTCATGCCGCAGGTAGAGGTACACCAGTTGTTGATCCTCGCTCTTAAGGTCACAGTTCTGCGTTTTGGGAAGCTCCGTTTCTCCGGAGGCTTATCTTTTGGTATGATTCCCTGAGGTTGTAGGTGCTTGTACATTCAGGGGTATGACGGGGCCCTGTTGATGCGCGATTTATGCACACACTTACGCAAGTGCACGTGTCGTGTCAAGTAATATAGTCTTAGAAGACCGAGTTATCTTCCTCAGGGATTAGTGTTCAATGCTCAAATTCTATTCTATGTTATCTATTTGGTAACCGATGATTGATATGTTGTTTATGACTATAATTATGAAAGCTAATTAAACTACGTTGTTTTACTTCAGTAATGGTGGAATAGGGCTTCCAAATCTCCTCAACTATACGCTTATCTTACTTGTTAATGCAATTAATTATGATTCTTCTTCTATTTTGAGATAGCAGGTTAACTAAGCCGTTTTATACTCCTGTTAAGGTTATATAAACACTCAACCCCAATATAGAACCTTTCTACCTTTCGGTGATAAGATTGACTATAAAGGAGGATTAAGACCAATAACCTATTAATACTACACAAGTATCGGGGTACTTTCGTCCACGATTTAACCTATGTTTATCCAACTACAGCATATTCACAACCTCCCCTTTCAGCTTTCGGTTAGAAATCATACGGATTATGATAATTAGTGATTAAGTAATTACCAAGCAATCAAAACAAATATTGAATAAATCTCAACAACAAGAAGAAGAACCAAAAACATGCATTAATTCATAAAGATAAGTTTCAAGTGAATTGACATGGAAAACTCTAGATTGATTTAGTTCCTAGCCATAGACATGACAAGAACTAAATTAATATCAACATAAACTGTAAAGAAAGTAAAACAAGAACAAGAAATTACTAAGAAAAAGTCTCCAATATTGATCTCCAAAAGTTGTGTGATTTGGCAAGAAGAGGAACCCTTAAATCTGACCTAGAGTCCTCTTTTTATAGTCCCCAAAACGTGATGCAGGTTTTCCTTCAGGCCTTGGCCCATTGGCATTCGAAATAGCTGATTTTTCCGCCTCGGCGTCGCGGCCCTGCTACTGGCGCCGCGGCGCCGGAACTACTGCACCTCTCTGGATATTGGGCGCCGCCTCGACTCTGGCTGGGAGGCGCGCGCTGCCTGATACGTGCCGGTTCGCCAACTTTCTCGCTTTTCGAGCTCTGGAACCTCTGTTTCTGCCCTCTTTTTGCTTATTTTCTGCCAATGAGTCACTTTAAACCAATATGACTCAAAAGAAAGAAAATATATCCTAAGACGACACGTATTTGTACAAAATTGGACAAAAGACTAACTAAAAATGACTCAAAAGGTGTATATAAAATACACCGATCAAATACCCCCAAACTTAACCTTTGTTCGCCCTCGAGCAAAGATCAAAAGAAAGTAATAAAGACACAAGAAAAAAGAAAATAGAAAGACTCAACGACATTGATCACTTTGCTGCATCATTGTTACTTAGAAAAACATGAAGGTTAGCAGAATAATATGCATGAACATATAGCATGAATTTTTAGCATTCTAAACACATCAAGCTAGATATTTCGCAAACTCACTTTAATCATGCTTAATGGAAGTAAGAATACTGAGTTATGCATGTCAATTTCAAAATCCTATGGCATGTTTACTTGCTATCCTCCACTAATCATGGATATGCATGTAAGAGATCTTCAGGACTTTTCAGGGTTGTAATGTAGACTTAGGCATGGATAGTTAAAAATAGGCATTTAGGCTCATTTTATGTAACATAAGCTCTTTTGCTTTTCAATTCTTCCCTTTTCTTTTGATTTCCTTTCTTCACTTTATATCTATCTTTCCCCTCTTTTGTTTTGATAGAGTGAAGTGTATTATGAATAACAAGCACCCCCAAACTTAGGCTTTTGCCTATTTCTTATTGCTTTTTTTTATTGGGGTGCATCAAGATTGTTCACTCTTTTTGTCTCTTTTTTTAACACTTTCTAGTCCAATCATTTCACATTTTCACTTATGGCACAAGTGTGGATTTATAGGGTGTCAAAGAAAAAGTTTAATGTTTAGGCTCAAAGGGGCTGACTAGGGATATTTTTAATGTCAGGGATAGGTAAAAGTGGTAAGAATTGGCTAACAAAGAAATGCCTGAGTCATCTCCCTAGCATGCATATCCTAACTATTTCGCCTCAAATAGCAAGCAATCATACACATAGGTTTTAATCATTTAACAATGCACAAATCAAGCAAGAAACCCAAATAGACAGATTTCATGAGTTTTTGGCATATCTAACCTAAATATTTAGATAGTTGCTTCTAATTCCATTACATTATTCAACATTACTTCACTAGGTGTTTCTAGTAACTACATCATGCATGATCTTTAAAAGAAAATTATGACTCAAAAATTTTATGACTAAAAAATACACAAAACAAATAAAAAAGACTCAAAACAAATCAAAAAGACTCAAAAATACTAAGACCATAAGACACAAATAAAACACCCCCCAAACTTAAATCACACATTGTCCCCAATGTGTGCAAGACTTAAAGAAAATAAAAAAAAACAAGACAACTTACAGACTTGGTTTAAAGTGGTGGCGGTGGCGGTGGATAATGCATGGAATCCCGTGAGAGGGGAAAGGCTCTGGATTTTTGATTTGGAGAAAGGACAATCGGAGTGGGGCTTCTTAAAAAAAATCAGATGTTTTTTCCTTTTTTTTCGTCGTGGCGTCGTGACCAGCTGGCGCTGAATCTTCTCGCGCTTTCGATCTTTTAGCCTTGTACTGAGCCGATTTTCTGTTATTTTCTTTTCAGTTTCCGTCTTCCCAATTCTTGGCTCTGCACCTGTCATCACAACATATAAACAATACCTCCGTGGGACTGTTCTAAGTAAAAAAAACTAAACTGCATTAAATTGAATAAAATAAATTAAAATAACCTTGGGTTGCCTCCCAATTAACGCTGTATTTAACGTCTTTTAGTCGGACGCAAGTTCCTTATCATTTTAGGGTGAGGGGTTACTAGGCTCATATATTCCATTTCATTGATCAAATAGGGTTTTAATCTCTGTTTGTTTACCTTGAAGGGGGCACCCTCTCTCCCTTTTACTTCAACTGCACCATAGGGGAATGCTCTTACCACAGTGTATGGTCCTGACCAACGCGATTTTAACTTACCTGGAAACAGCCTTAACCTTGAGTTGAATAAAAGCACTTGTTGTCCTGCTTGGAAGTCTTTCGGTATCAACATCTTGTCGTACCATACTTTCGTTCGTTCCTTGTAGATCTTTGCATTCTCATAGGCGTTGTGTCTGAATTCATCCAACTCGCTCAGCTGTAGCAGCCTCTTCTGTCATGCTGCCTTGGCATCCATGTTCAGCTTCCTCATTGCCCAATAGGCTCTGTGTTCCAACTCTACTGGCAAATGACATGCTTTACCAAAAACTAACTTATATGGTGACATTCCAATTGGGGTTTTGAATGATGTTCTGTATGCCGCGGTCGTCATCGGTTTGATAGACCAATCTTTCCTTGAGCCATCCACCGTCTTTTCCAATATGCTCTTCACTTCCCTATTTGACACTTCTGTTTGCCCATTCGCTTGAGGGTGATAGGGAAGTGTGATGCGGTGGTAGAGTCCATATCAGGCAAGCAATGTATAAGCTGCCTGTTGCAAAAGTGACTTCCTTCATCACTGATGATGGCCCTTGGAGTACCAAACCTTGTGAATATATTCTTTTGAAGGAATCTTTGAACAGTCTTACTATCATTTTCTTTAGTGGTTACTGCTTCTACCCATTTGGATACATAATCCACTGCCAGAAGGATGTACTGATTTCCAAAGGACGACGGGAATGGACCCATGAAATCGATTCCCCACACATCAAATAGTTCTACTTCCAATATCCCTTGCGAAGACATTTCATTTCGTCTTGATATGTTCCATGTTCTTTGACAACGATCACACCTCTTCACAAAGGCGTGGGCATCCTTAAAAAGTGTTGGCCAATAGAACCCGTTTTGCAGTACTTTTGCCGCTGTTCTTGATGCCCCAAAGTGTCCACCACATTGTAGGGTGTGACAATGAGTGAGAATCTGATGCATCTCCTCCTCTGGTATACATCGCCTGATGACTTGATCGGCACAGTATTTGTATAACATCGGCTCCTCCCAATAGTAGTGTTTTACTTCGGAGTAAAACCTCTTCACTTGCTGTCTTGTCAATCCTGGGGGTGTTACCTTAGCTGCAAGAAATTAACATAATCAGCGTACCAAGGTAACTTAAAACCCGCACTTACTTGAAACAATTGCTCATCTGGGAAGTGATCATTTATCTGCACATCCTTGGTGTTCTGGCTTTCTGTGTTCTCAAGTCTTGACAAGTGGTCTGCTACTGAGTTCTCTGTCCCCTTCTTGTCACGAATCTCCACGTCGAATTCTTGTAGTAGCAGGACCCATCGGATGAGGCGAGGTTTTGCATCCTTCTTTGTCATCAAATACTTTATGGCAGAGTGGTCAGTGTATACTATCACTTTATTCCCAATCAAGTATGGCCTGAATTTCTCAAAAGCATACACTATTGCTAGCAATTCTTTTTCTGTAGTCGCGTAATTTAACTGTGCGTCATTCAGAGTCTTGCTAGCATAGTAGATGGATCTAAATACCTTATCGATTCTCTGCCCAAGCACTGCCCCCACTGCATAATCACTTGCATAGCACATTAGTTCAAATGGGAGCTCCCAGTTTGGTGCAATGACTATGGGTGCTGAGATAAGCTTCTCCTTGAGTATCTGAAAAGCGGGAATGCATTCCTTATTGAATTCAAAAGCAACCCCCGTCATTATCAAGGTGTAAAGGGGCTTTGAAACCTTCGAGAAATCCTTGATGAATCTTCTATAAAAACCGGCATGCCCAAGGAAACTTCTGACCCCTTTTGTTGATACTGGCGGTGGTAGATTTTCGATTACTGAAATCTTTGTTTTGTCCACCTCAATACCTTGGTTCAATATTTTGTGTCCCAGGACAAACCCTTCTTTTACCATGAAATGACACTTCTCCCAGTTTAGCACAAGGTTGGATTCTTCACATCGTCTTAAGACTGCTTCCAAGTGCCTCAAACATTCGTCGAACGAAGCTCCAAATACCGAGAAGTCATCCATAAAAATCTCTATAGTCCTTTCCACCATGTCCGAGAAAATTGCCATCATGCACCTCTGAAAGGTCGCAGGTGCATTGCAAAGCCCAAATGGCATCCTTCTGAATGCAAATGTACCAAAAGGACAGGTGAATGTTGTCTTTTCCTGATCTTCTGGTGCTATCACAATTTGATGATACCCTGAGTAACCATGCAAAAAGCAGTAGTAGTTGTGCCCCGCAAGTCTATCCAACATCTGATCTAGAAATGGCAACGGGAAGTGGTCTTTTCTGGTTGCCTTGTTCAGCTTGCGATAGTCAATGCAGATTCTCCACCAGTAACTGTTCTAGAGGGAATGAGCTCGTTCCTTTCGTTGGTCACTACTGTCATGCCACCCTTTTTGGGTACCACTTGTACTGGACTCACCCATGCGCTGTCAGATATAGGATAAATTACTCCAGCATCGAGCCATTTCATGATTTCTTTTCTGACTACCTCTTTCATGTTTGGGTTTAGTCTTCTTTGTGCCTCAATGTAGGGTCTGCTCTCCTCATCTAGACGGATCTTATGCATTACTGTTGACGGACTTATCCCATTTATGTCTACTAATGTCCACCCAATGGCACGCTTGTGAGCCCTCAGTACTCTCAGCAGCTTATCAATCTCTACTGTGGATAGATGGCATGAGATGATCACTGGTAAGGATTGATCTTGTTACACTCCGTAAGTCCAGGACATGTATAAGAGAATGTACGTAAGGAATCAAGACTTGGAAATCGGTACGAAAGGAAGAATTGTTCTTCCGACGGAAAATCTTTCGAACGTCGGAAAGGAAAAATGTTCGTTGTTGAGAATTGGATTCTCAAAATGCATTATTTGAGGATTATGGAATGTATTATCATTATGGAAATTTATTTTTACGGATTTGGTCACGTGGGGCCCACCCGAGGAATTTTACGTTTTGCGGGGCCCACGAGGGTTACGGAATTTTATGGACGAATGAGAGAGTGACATGTGGAACCTCCCCCACTTGGTCTTGGACGAAAATTACAAGGGTAAAATGGTCATTGACCATTGAAGATGAATAAGTCTTGCTAGCTTGATAATATTGACCAAGTCAACTTGCCACTTGTGTAGTTATCCAAGTGTACTTCATCCAAGCCACACATTTGTTATAATCTTGACCCTTCCTTGTGTTATATATACTACACTAGTGCAAGACTAGCTCTTCAACACTTAGAATTATTTCACAACACTTTGTTCTTGCAAGTGTGCTCTCGGCTTTGACATTTTCCACACAAGAAAATTTTATAGTTTTGATCCATTATTCACAAGACTTTAACCCAAGGTCCCTAAGGGTATTGTAAGGATATCTCAATAGAAAGATTTCGGAAAAACGACGTTTTCACGTTAGTCGCATGGCGAAAACCTAAGTCGTTTTCACAAGTTTGGATTGGAATTGGAAGAGAAGTTGGTTGTGAACTTCTAAGGGCTTCAAATAGCGGATTGGAGCGTAAAATAAAGGAGCTAAGAATTGTTAAGGAGAGACTTTGAATCTTGGAAATTTTAAGGGCTTGTAAAGGTATAAATCTTGTCGTTTTAGCAATTAAAGATTACTTATCATTGTAGCTATGGATATTAGAAAGCATGAGGTATTTAGTATGATGTTTGATAAGTGTATTGGCTATTGGAACCCTAATTCGAAAACTAGCATGTTTAGCCTTAAGATTACAATTCAAGTTGATTATTAGTATAAGTCGTCACATGTTATATATAGAAGGAATTATAATTGTTAAAGTTGTTTATGACTATATAACATGTTAGACCTAAGAACTTGGATTGAAAAAGAATTTGGAAAGGACTTGTGTTGTTGTATAAAGTTAGCCGAGAAATGACTTTGGATATTAAACTACTTCGTATGAATTGTGGGGCAGAATTTTACACGTATTGTAAGGCGTATAATCCCCTTTGATGGTTGGTATGTTGAGCCTTAAATGTGGCATGTTTGGTTATTGAATTCGGCCTTGAAAAAGGTGGCAAAGTATGTAGAAACAAAGGAGGTGTTGCCCAATTTTTCGTAGAATAAGAGACCGTATACTTAGTATTATTCTACGTTAGAAGCTAGAAATTGATAGTCATGTTGTGACCATTATAGGTTGACACTTCTACGTGCGGAGTATTCGACTTAGCTTGGGGATTAATCCGATAAGGTATGTGAATCATCTCCTCTTCTTTGTTATACCCCGTATTTCCAGAGTATGTACGCGGGGACGTACGTAGAAAAGTTTGTGCCTTAAAGTGCTTGGCCGAATTTTATTTGTGCATAACACCCGGTTAGAGTCGTTTTTCGGCGAAACGTTTTCACAGCTTTCGTAGGGGAATTACCGGCTATGTCTTTTCTTATTTTTGCGGATTTTTCCGAGAGACGAAACATTTTGGACCAACGAGAGGGCGACACTTGTCACCCTCTCATTGATGGAGTGTGGGCGGTCAAGCTTGGACGATTTGGGTGAGTTTTGTCAAGTAGTTGGTAGGATATTTTGTGGGTAGATGGATAAGGTGCACTTGGCATGATCTTGGCCCTACACTTGCATAGCACTTGGCTAGATCTTGACCATTGGTTGGCCTTGGCTTGTACTATAAATACCCCCCCCCCTTTGGAAGACTTATTCATCCTAAAATGTTCTAAGTCTTAGAATACGTCGGACTTTCTTCATGTTGTTCTCGTCCTCTCCCTTGTGAGGCTTAGCCGAGAGTTCCCTTCCCACCCTTGGCGAGAGTACCCCTAGTGGGTAGGCCGAGGGTATACACCCCCTTGTGGTGTTGTCTCGTATATATACCCCTCTTGGTAGAAATACTCTCAAAAGTATTGTTATAATGCCCAAATTACCTTAGCCATATACCTTGTAGTATTCTAAGGATATACCTATAAAAGCCAGTAAAATACTATTATACTCCACAAAACCGAAACCCTAGGAAAATCTCCATAGTCCGTTGGAGTATTGTGTAAGTTGGTTAGAACTTCTGGGTGGTTTAGAGCGGGTTGAGCGCCGGAGTTGGAGCTAAACGATTGCGGATCGACTTTATACTTGGATAATTATGGGCTTATTGAGGTAAAAATCTTGTCCTCTATTGTAATTGGAAATTACATATTGTTAGAATATATAGTTGAAGTATACTATATATAATCAACGCAGCTTATTGGCAATGTCTTTTGACTTAAGCTCGATAATACTTACAGAATGTCTTGCGACTTAAGCCCAATTTAAAGAAGATTACCGAATGTAATTACTTAGGGCAAGAGTACCGTGGAGTAGAATTGTACCGTTAGGGTTAGATGTATAACCGGTTGGCTTGCAGCCTCGGTAGAGGAGATTTACGCTGTTGCGGGGGAGTGAATTTTCTGTAATGTTCTACGAAGGAGCTAAATGTTAATAAGCGCTTGGCCTTATAGGTTGAAGTCGCGTATGGCGCGATCCATCGCTAAGGAGTAGCCGACGGTTTGAAGTACTTGAGCGTTTTGCTATTAGTCGATACTCGCGAGGTATGTGAACCTCTTCCTATCTCTTCTAGCATGATATGTGTGAACTATGTAGTACGGTAGACGCATATGTGCTAAACGATTTGATTGGTTTAAAACATAAAGTGTTATAACGGCTTTATGGGAAGTTGATTATAACAGCTTTATGTTGGTAAGAAAATATTGGTGGTCTTGAAAAGGTAACTGATTTGAACTATAACTGGCTTGTTATGTGTTAATAAAGAACTTGAAGTATTTCAAAAGATTTTGAATCATTTTGAAAGAAGAAGTAATATTTGGTTTTGAAAACTTAAGAGTTATACTAGCTTTATGGGAAGTTAGGTATAACGCTTAAGAATGTTTCTTGATTTGAAATCGAATGTGTATCGACAAACCACTGCGGCGTTAATAAGGAAATGTTTTGAATAATTAAGTATTATTAAAACCAGTAGAAACTTCCATCTGCATAGAAGCTAAGATGAGACAAAATGATATTTCCTAGATCATGGCTGCTGTAATAAGATTGTTATAAACAAGATATCCTACTCACATATAAGGCTTATGTTTCTCAGATTGTTTAAAGGAGAATTATATTCTTAAATGAATAAGACTATGAACTACGAACCCTTTCTAAAAATGAGAAACTTGAACATTGGAAATTAGGCAAACTTGAACATTGGAAAAGAATGTTGCTACTTGATTTTACAAAGAGAAGTAATTGATTTACTTTAAAAAGATAATCACTCTATTTTCATATACTACGTATTGTGTGACTTTTGTGAATGTAACGTATCTTTAAAGAGTTAATGTATGAAGTACTTTGGGGATAAAACCCGATCTTGTTAATCATATAGTAGAAGGTACCTTGTGTGAACAACTTGATTGTATTAGTTTGTGATAGCCTTGTAATACTTTCTTGATTGCTTTGATAAGTAAACGTGTTAGGAAGCTACGTGTGTTAGTATCTTGTGATGGTTGTGTAAAGGGGTTTCCTTGATTGTGCTTATTAACTATCGTCGTTATGATAGTATTGTGGCATTCATCTCTTGAGATGATTCCGGTTAAGCTTCCTCCGACGCGGGTAGACTCAGCGGTCGATGGACCTATGATTCGAGAATACCTACGCAGTCCCGGGCCTATGCGCGAGCTACGAGTTCGAGTTAGTATCGTCCTTTATGGGCATGCGTCCATGTGGCCACGCGATCGCGAAGTCGGGGCGATGCCGGGAGTAGCTACCCTCGACGCGGGAATACCTCATGCGGGCCGATGAGATTGGCCTACGCGAGTCTGCGGAGTTCGGGTTAGACGCGCACATTGACATCGCGGGCAAGTGGCGGCTTTGATCATGTGACGGTTCAGACAGATCTTATGATACGATTCATGACCTTGTTGGTACTGTGGGTTTTAGTAGTCGGCTATGCCTTCGCATTTACCCCGCATGCTTTATTATGACACGTGGACACGTGTTCATGTGTGTTCCTTGGTGCTTTTATATCATAGACTGCCGGCAGTGAGAAAGGTATTCCACGGGCATGATTGATGTTGTGGGCCTGAGACCCATTGTTATACTTGAGTGATGACTTGAGGGCGTGAGTCCCTGACTTGACATGACTGCTTTGTTGTAAACTGTAGTTTGGTTATCATACATGTCTCCCGCTTTATATGATCGCTATGATTTCATTTACATGTATTTTCAGTTTCACATACTTGTTATCGACCTCCGGGCCGTTCACGCCGCAGTTGAGGTACACCGCCGTTGATCCTAGCTCATGGTCAGCGTTTGGGAAGCTCCGTTTTCCGAGGCTTATCTTGTATAGTCCTGTTGTTGTAGGTGCTACGTGGTATGGCGGGCCCCGCCCGCCATTGTTGTCGTATCATTTCTTAGAGGTCTGTAGTAATGTGGCGGGGTTTGTAAAAAGGATTAAACTGCTCATGTTGAAAAAGTTGCTATTTATATATATCTTTGAAGGTAACCGCTTTTGGTTAGCTTGTCTTCTTATTTCACCGTCTTATTACAATCGTTTCATGTATTGTCTTTATGTTCGATTACTGATGTATGTCTACTTGGGTGCAGGGTAGGCACTACCACGCCCGGTTCGGTCGTGACAAAAGTGGTATCAAGCGATTAATCCTCGGAAAGTGTCTACGCATCAGATCCGCAGAGTCTTGATTATCGGTGTTGTGCACCACACCAATAATCGTGAGGCTATAGGGTATTTAGGATTGGTTTCTATTCTTCTCACTCGTGCCTTAGAGGCTGTGTTGTAAGTTAGACCCTCCGACGTATTTCTTTCCACCGCTATGCCTCCGCAGGCAACCCGCCGAGGGCAAGGCGGCAGGAGCCGCAAGTAAGTCTGAGGGTTACGTGGCACAGCCCAATCATCACTGGGTGGTGCTTCATTCGGGAGTTCGCGACGCCACTAGCCTCAAGAAAGTTTAGCACGGCGGCGGCGCTCATCGCGCCATGATATTTGAACCTTCGCCCACGACCGAGAACAGAGAATATGGATTACAAAGAGGCGACTATTACTAGCTATGGATTTAACTACCGAGAGTATACCGATGTATCGCGAATCTTGATGAATATCAACGAGAGGTTGTGCAAGAGTAGTTCTTGATTAGCCGAGCATGGCGGTGTACGAGCTTATACAAGAAACGTGGAGATCGACGTTAACGAGGGACAGAAGAGGCGAAGGTCCTTTGGTAACTTTCGAGGCAAGTAACCTCACCAGCAGATTTGATTATGCATATCCACAATGCAGAGTGGTCTTCCACGGATTTTAGGACGTTCGGGGTATGCAGGAGTAGTTTAGAACTCCGTGGCTTCCGTTCACGGCGCGACGCCATCACGGGAATGTCATCTTTAGTTAGTACTTGTTGTACTATGACCGTCGTGGTCCATTGTCGATATAGTGTCCTCAGGAGGACTTTGCCTTCAGGTGGGGTAGTTCGTCACCTCCTTAGCTATGCGCCTCACGGGAGTTTGATTAGAACGACTAAGGAGTGAAGATGAGACATAGATCTATCCTTAACCCTCAGAGTTTTGTATAGGTGATAAGGTGAGTATACCTTAGGTGCTATGTTCGATAGCGATGTGTTAGTTGTGATTTGAAATCATGGTTGTTTAACCGAGTAAGATTTTGGGGATAGAAAAGTGTGAGCCTTAGAGCTTTATACGTAGAGACCTTAGAGGTGAGGCCATCTCGAGAAAAAGGTGTAGTGTTATGTTTGACTTATCGGAGTGCATAGTGCACGTGAGTTATGTTGGGACAGTCCCTAGTAGTGTGGAATAAAAGAGGGTAGTTGAGCTAAGAAGACCGCTAGGTTTTCGTAACGTGATTAGTGAGATTGTTCCGCCGGGAGCTAGTATGATGCGCGTTGCGGGTCGGGTTGAGGCCACGTTGCGGGTCAACCCGCGGCGATTGTGGTGGGTCAGTTGTGGTGGTCCCGCCAGGGTAGGGTCACGAGGGTGTTAGGCCCATGTTCGATTAACGGCGTATGAGTTCGTGGATGCTTTCGACCGGTGGTCGGGTCGATGGGGCAGCCCATCGTGTTATTCGCTCGACCGTTTACTACCGTGTTGAGTTATCGAAGGGTTGAAAGGCTGCACGGTGCCTACCTTCACCTTATGTCGCGGTGAAGCCCGTGTTGTGGCTATTTTCGCTTTTCTAAAGTTTACGAGCAGGGGTTAGAACTCGGTGAGTCTCGGACCGCATTCGCCCGGGCCGTGTTTGGATTGGATAGTTGTGGGGATTGTTGTCTCTGTGGAGGTAGTGTTTGATCTACCATTTCGTGTTCGGATATCGCCTTATGAAGCCTTGCGCGGCGGAAGTGTAAGTTGTGGTCGATTGGTTCGAGGTTGGCAAGCGTTCGCATTGGTTCAGCTTGTTCCACAGATCGTGGATAGTGAAGCTTGTCTAGAAGAGGTTCCGGCAGGAATCGTGGATAATCGGCGACGACGCTTAGAGTTCAGTTGACGGTCGGTCTTGAAAGTACCACCCCGGTGAGTGCGCGAGTTTTGGAAAACAGAGGAACTTAGCCCGAGTTACTTTGGGCCTTTGTGAGTTCATGTGAAGGATAGGCCAGGTTGCCTATATGTTAGCATTTGTCGTCCGACGTGGGAGGCAGTGCGTCCGGTCTTTCGTATTGTGATGTTCGGGGAAGTATCGAAGATCCATCCAGAGTGTTCCCAGTTAATGATGACCACGTTAGAGATAGTAACCCGAGTTTTGGAAACGGGCGATGTAAATGTGGAAAGAGTTCGGTATACGACATCCTCGTGGATCGACGCAGCCGGTACCATTTGTTGGGTCGTCGGAGCAAGGCTCGCGACAAAGTGACAAAAGTGGTACCATTTGTTGGGTCGCCTGAGAAGGTTAATGCCTCAGGCAAAGTGACAAAGTGGTATCTACGACGAGTAAAGAGAGAAGCGAGCATGTATGGCGAGCATAGATGATCATTTCTTTTTGTAAAGAAGGTGCGAATGAAGTATATTTTAGACCCGGTGAGAAGTGTTTGGTGGTGATGATTAGAGGTGTTTTCCTCGTGGGCTTAGATAAGTATGTGCGCGGTGTTTCGTACGGCGTGTGGCGGGATTGTTCTCGTAAGTATAGTAGTGAAGACTATCGGGCGCGGTTGTTTTGAGACTTAGAAGGAACATTCGGACGAATGTTTCTAGAGGGGAGAATGTTATACCGTATTTCCGCAGTATGACGGGACGACGTAGAAAAGTTTGTGCCTTAAAGTGCTTGGCCGAATTTTATTTGTGCATAACACCCGGTTAGAGTCGTTTTTCGGCGAAACGTTTTCACAGCTTTCGTAGGGGAATTACCGGCTATGTCTTTTCTTATTTTTGCGGATTTTTCCGAGAGACGAAACATTTTGGACCAACGAGAGGGCGACACTTGTCACCCTCTCATTGATGGAGCGGTCAAGCTTGTACGATTTTGGGTTAGTTTTGTAAAGTATTTGTTAGGTTATTTTGTGGGTAGATGGATTAGGTGCACTTTGCTTGATCTTGGCCCTACACTTGCATAGCACTTGGCTAGATCTTGACCATTGGTTGCCTTGGCTTGACTATAAATACCCCTTTGGAAGACTTATTCATCCTAAAATGTTCTAAGTCTTAGAAACCCTCCCCTCCTCCTTCATGTTGTTCTCGCCCTCTCCCTTGTGAGGCTTAGCCGAGAGTTCCCTTCCCCACCCTTGGCCGAGAGTACCCCAGTGGGTAGGTATACACATGTGGTGTTGTCTCGTATATATACCCCCTCTTGGTAGAAATACTCTCAAAAGTATTGTTATAATGCCCAAATTACCTTAGCCATATACCTTGTAGTATTCTAAGGATATACCTATCGAAAAGCCCGTAAAATACTATTATACTTACCACAAAACCAAACCCTAGGAAAATCTCCATAGTCCGTTGGAGTATTGTGTAGAAGTTGGTTAGAACTTCTAAGGGTGGTTTAGAGCGGGTTGAGCGCCGGAGTCGAGCTAAACGATTGCCCAGATCGACTTTATACTTGGATAATTATGGGCTTATTGAGGTAAAAATCTTGTCCTCTATTGTAATTGGAAATTACATATTGTTAGAATATATAGTTGAAGTATACTATATATAGAATCAACGCAGCTTATTGGCAATGTCTTTTGACTTAAGCTCGATAATACTTACGGAATGTCTTGCGACTTAAGCCCGAATTTAAAGAAGATTACCGAATCGTAATTACTTAGTATTACATGAGTACCGTGGAGTAGAATTGTACGTTAGGGTTAGATGTATAACCCCGGTTGGCTTGTAGCACCTCGGTAGAGGAGATTTACGCTGTTGCGGGAGAGTCACGAATTTTCGTAATGTTCTACGAAGGAGCTAAATGTTAATAAGCGCTGTGGCCTTATAGGTTGAAATCGCGTATGGCGCGATCCCATCGCTAAGGAGTAGCCGACGGTTTGAAGTACTTGAGCGCTTTGCTATTAGTCGATACTCGTCGCGAGGTATGTGAACCTCTTCCTATCTCTTCTAGCATGATATGTGTGAACTATGTACGGTACCAGACGCATACGTGCTAAGATTTGATTGTTTAAAACATAAAGTGTTATAACGGCTTTATGGGAAGTTGATTATAACTTTTATGTTGGTAAGAAAATATTGCGGTCTTGAAAAGGTAATCGATTTGAACTATAACCGCTTGTTATGTGTTAATAAAGAACTTGAAGTATTTCAAAAGATTTTGAATCATTTTGAAAGAAGAAGTAATATTTGGTTTTGAAAACTTAAGAGTTATACTAGCTTTATGGGAAGTTAGGTATAACGGCTTAAGAATGTTTTATCGATTTGAAATCGTAATGTATCGACAAACCAACGCAGCGTTAATAAGGAAATGTTTTGAATAATTAAGTATTATTAAAACGAGAAACTTCCATCCGCATGAAGCTAAGATGAGACAAAATGATATTTCCTAGATCATGGTCTGTAATAAGATTGTTATAAACAAGATATCCTACTCACATATAAGGCTTATGTTTCTCGATTGTTTAAAGGAGAATTATATTCTTAAATGAATAAGACTATGAACTACTTAACCCTTTCTAAAAATGAGAAACTTGAACATTGGAAATTAGGCAAACTTGAACATTGGAAAAGAATGTTGCTACTTGATTTTACAAAGAGAAGTAATTGATTTACTTTAAAAAGATAATCACTCTATTTTCATATACTACGTATTGTGTGACTTTTGTGAATGTAACGTATCTTTTAAAGAGTTAATGTATGAAGTACTTTGGGGATAAAACCCGATCTTGTTAATCATATAGTAGAAGGTACCTTGTGTGAACAACTTGATTGTATTGGTTTGTGATAGCCTTGTAATACTTTCTTGATTGCTTTGATAAGTAAACGTGTTAGGAAGCTACGTGTGTTAGTATCTTGTGATGGTTGTGTAAAGGGGTTTCTTGATTGTGCTTATTAACTATCACCGTTATGATAGTATTGTGGCATTCATCTCGAGATGATTCCGGTTAAGCCGCCTCCACGCGGGTAGACTCAGCGGTCGATGGACCTATGATTCGAGAATACCTACGCAGTCCCGGGCCTATGCGAGCTACGAGTTCCGTGTTAGTATCGTCCTTTATGGGCACGCGTCCATGTGGCTACGCGGATCGCGAAGTCGGGGACGACGCCGGAGTAGCTACCGATGCGGGAATACCTCACGCGGCCGATGAGATTGGCCTACGCGAGTCGCGGAGTTCGGTTAGACGCAGACATTGATATCGCGCAAGTGGCGGCCTTTGATCATGTGACGGTTCAGACAGATCTTATGATACGATTCATGACCTTGTTGGTACTGTGGGTTTTTAGTAGTCGGCTATGCCTTCGCACTTACCCCGCTTTATTATGACACGTGGACACGTGTTCATGTGTGTTCCTTGTGCTTTTATATCATGAAGGTATTCCACGCATGATTGATGTTGTGGGCACGAGACCCATTGTTATACTTGAGTGATGACTTGAGGGTGAGTCCCCGACTCGACATGATCGCTTTGTTGTAAATCGTAGTTTGGTTATCATACATGTCTCTGCTTTATATGATTGCTATGATTTCATTTACGTGATGTATTTTCGCCACATACTCTGCACTGTTATCGACCTCGCGGGGCCGCGTTCATGCCGCAGTTGAGGTACACCGCCGTTGATCCTAGCTCGTGGTCACGCGTTTGGGAAGCTCCGCTTTCTCCGAGGCTTATCTTGGTATAGTCCCCTGTTGTAGGTGCTACGTTCGTGGTATGGCGGGCCCCGCCCGCCATTGTCGTATCATTTCTTAGAGTGCATTTGTGGTTTGTAAAAGGATTAAACTGTTCATGTTGAAAAAGTTGCTATTTATATATATAGAAGGTAACCGCTTTTGGTTGCTTTTCTTATTTCATTTGTCTTATTACACTGGTTTCATGTATTGTCTTTATGTTCCGCTGATTACTCTGATGTATGTCTACTTGGGTGCCCGGGGTAAGGCACCAGTCACGGGCCCGGGTTCGGGTCGTGACATTCTTCTAGCATGATTCCTTAAGATAAAGAAAGTAAGTCATACTCCTTAAATGATCCATTCCTTGGTTGTACTTGGATTGCCTAATGTAGAATTTATTCTATATACTTCCTTGATTGTACTTTGGATGATTAATTTGTAAGTTGTTATAATCCATTTCCTTAATGAAGTTTGGATTCTCAAAAGTGAAAGTATTTTACTTAAAGTACATAGAGTCTTGAAAAGGAAGTGGTTTCCAAATCTTTTGGCTAGTGCCTTAGTTCCAAAACCTAAAGGTTGTTATAATGACTTTAGAGGAGTAAAAGGAGTAATTTACTTAGTTGATTTAAAAGAGGAGAAATGACACGATTTAAAGAGAAGTAACTTGTTTTAAAGGTGTGAGTTACTTGATTTTAAAAGTAGAAGAAACTTGATTTCTAAAGATTAAGAGACTTGAAGTATTTTGAAAGTTAAGAAACTTGATTTGTAAGTATGTGATACTTGGTTTTAAAAGTATTGAATATGTCTAAAACCATAAAGGGTTATAACGACTTTATGGGAAGTTGGTTATAACGGATTTATGGAAGGTTAAGAAAGTTGTCTATTTTGATTAATGGGCATAAGTTGCCTAGATTGTGAAAATTTGAAGTTACTTGGTTTCAAGCTTTGAAATGAGTTTTCTAAAAGTGTAGTAACTTACTTTGAAAAATAGACACGCCTTGATACTACGGGTGTTAGTATCTTGGGATTTTACATAAAAAGGAGTCTTTTGAAAAGAATGTACGTACGTAGTACTTTGGCTTGTTAAAAGAGAATTATTCTATTTGTGTCTTGATAAGTACTTTGGCTTGTTAAATGAGAATTATTCTATTTGTGCCTTGATAAGTACTTTGGCTTGTTAAATGAGAATTATTCTATTTGTGCCTTGATAGTATTTTGGCTTGCTTGAATAAGTATTTCTCTTGGTTTATGTAAAAAGAAGGCATGGTAATTGTCTTGGTTTATGTAAAAAGAATGCATGGTAATTGTCTTGGTTTGTGTAAAGGCATGGTATTGTCTTGGTTTGTGTAAAGGCATGGTATTGTCTTGGTTTGTGTAAAAAGGAAAGACATGGTATTGTCTTGGTTTATGACAAAAAGAAAGGCATGGTAATTGTCTTGATTTGTGTAAAGGCATGGTTTTGTCTTGGTTTGCTTGCATATGGGTTGCTCATATAGACATTCGTGCAAGTGTCATATCTCCACATCTCCGCGTCCCTCCATAAAGGGTCGGCAACTTGTTTCAAGGATACCATGGGTTAGCTCCCCATGGGGGTGAGTGGTACACACTTACGGCGGGTCGGTATTTGACTCGAGCGGGTTAAATTCCCGAATATATATAAGCCATGGATTAGCTATCCGTGATGCGAGTATCATGTACCGATGACTCATTGCGGGTCCTCATGACCTAAGCGGGTGAAATAGTACCTTGCGGGTGAAATAGTCCTATGATAGGTTGCATTATAACACAGAAGGTGGTTGACCCTGACACTGGCACGACCTTCATGTTTTGAAACGGTAGTGATTTCATTAATGAAAGGGTGCAGTGTATGTATGATTTAAAGTGGAACAGTAATTCTCATTGTTAAAGTCATAACTTAAAAGATAAAAAGAATTTCATTACTCTCATGATTGCAAGGTTCAGTGTGCTTACTGATGTTATTATATCATGGACTGCCGGCAGTGAAGAAGGATTCCACGGGCATGATTGATATTGTTATACCCCGTAGTTCTGGCCATGCGTGTGAGAGCGTGCGAAAGGGAGTAAGACTTAAAATTTTCGAAAGATAAGTTGACGGATTGTTCGGACGGGTTTTAGTCAACTTTGAGGCGGGTTATGACCCGGTACATTGAGAGTTCCTAAGTGTTTCAAAGGCCTAGGGCGTAGTTCGTTGAGTCTAGTTTCCAACACAACCAACCGTTCGTCGATAGGACGTCGGAGTAGAAAGTTATGGGAGTTACAAGTTCAGTGCGCAGACGGACAAAAATGCGTTTCGGACAGAAGCGATAGGGCCGCGGCGCCGGATGCAGGGCCGCGGCGCCGGATATTCTGAGGGGTCGCTGAAGTTGCAGCGCTGCGGCGCCGAGGCGGTTTCTGCGA
Organism: Przewalskia tangutica; assembly: GCA_029844215.1. Classification (NCBI taxonomy): domain Eukaryota; kingdom Viridiplantae; phylum Streptophyta; class Magnoliopsida; order Solanales; family Solanaceae; genus Przewalskia; species Przewalskia tangutica. The sequence goes on along the minus strand of CM056733.1, from coordinate 13,153,643 downwards.
AGTTGAGTGGGGATTTCTGCACTGTTTTGTTTTAAAAGAGGTCATGGGTGGAGGACAAGTGTCCCCCCCCCCCCATCTGAATTCTTGCATGTCTTATATTGACCAAGTCTTGAAGACTTGGTCATCTTTTAAATCTCTCTCTCTCTAAGCTAAAGCTCTCACTTCTCTCTAAAATTCCAAGAGGAATTCAAAGCCTATGAAAAATCTGAAAAGTTAAGGACAAGAAGGAAGCTTGTGGCTAGCTTGTAGGAGTTATTGTGGTGGTGTTCTTGGAAAGGAGGCTAGCAAGGTTGTTGGAATAATTTTGGCTAAAGCTTTAAGGTAACAATTATTCTCTTGTAGCTAGTTATTTGTGTTGCATGTGAAGAAGAAGGAACTGGTTGTAGTAAATAATGCTCTTAGATTCATTGCATGTAAGAAAAGTGGTTTGGATATGAAAAGATTGGTTAAGGAGATAGTATGAGCATGTTGTAGCCTACAAACTACTTTAGAATTGTGAAGTGAATTGTTGTACCTTATGGGGCAGAAGTTTACACACCCAAGTTTAGGTGTGTAATCCCCTTTGAAATGTTTGGATTGTTGGGCCTTAAATGTGGCGTTTGGATGTTGAATTCGGCCTTGAGAAAGGTGGCAAAGTGTGTAGAAACAAAGGAAATGCTGCCCAATTTTCCATAGAATTTAGTGGCTTTGAACTTAGATTATTTCTACATTGAAATTAGAGGTTAATAAACATATCATGGTTATTATAGGTTGACATATTACTTGCGGTAGTTTGGGCTTAGCAAGTGGATTGACCGAAGAGGTATGTGGAGCTTTCCTATCTCTTGAGCATGAGTAGTCAGATCTATGTAGTGCCAGAGACGTACAAGATTTGGTATTTCTTACTTGTTTTAAGTAGGGCTGGCAGTGGGCTGGGCCGACCCGACTCGCCCCGCCCCGACCGACCCCGACCACCCCGACACGACCCCCGCTTATTAAAAAAACGGACCGGCTCGAATCAGGCGACAGTATGGTCCCGCCGACCACCGTCAGCCCCGATCCCGCCCGATCCCGCCCCGACCCCGCCCGACCCGCCCCGCCCCGCCTGGGCCGACCTTCAGACAAAATAGCCGTTGTCCAACGACCATTTTACATTTTGGGCTGACAACGGCCATTTTAGGCCTCCCCTCCCCAACCCCCCTACCCCCTTTATATTTATTTTTAACTCCTATAAATACCTCATTCCTCTTCTTATTATTTTCACAAATCTTTCTACTCTCTAATCTCTCAATCAATCTCTAATTCTCTATACAACATTGTCTACATATTCAATCTATTTATTAATTTGAGAATTGGGAGTGAATTTGGCAACTAGCTTGAGGATTATCTATCGAGCAAAGTTTCAATTTTCAACCTCTAGATTACACGTCGACTCTACGTCGGCGTTTGGTACATTCGTTCTCTCATTAAATTATTATTTTGTCTTTATTTCATTTAGCACATTTAATTTCATTATCTTTAACTATTTATTAGCATAATTAAAATGAAAGGACTAAGAGGCATGTTGGGTAAGGGTAAGGGTCAGGCTTCTTCTAGTAGGGGTGGTAACAAGGGCAAGGGTACTTCTTCTAGTATTGTTGTTCCAGCTATTCCTAGACAAGATGATTTTATAGATCCTGAAATGTTTCCTGAAATACCATATGATCTTGACACAAATGATTATCCTGAAATTGAAGAAGATTTTAATTTAGATGACACTCTAGTTGATGATACACCTACTAATGAAGATGATGATACACCCACTAGTGAAATGCCTCCTATCCCCCCTACTATGAGACGAGGTCCGGCAAAACGACCATTAAAATCAGTTGTATGGAAATATTTTGACAGGGACGTAGCTAATCAAGTAGTTGTATGTAAAACTTGTAAAAATGTTTATTCTTTTAAAACTGGACAAGGTCATGGTGGGACGGGGGGTTTAGGAAGACACCTATTGCAAAAACACAAAGTCTTGCATGCTCAATACATGATTGAAAAAGAATGTGAGAAGACGTTGTCGCGCCCTTTTTCGACCGCGACTTTCTAAATGCGAACCCTGCTTAAATAAAATGTTAGAAAATAAATAAAAGTGTTGAATGTTAAAAGGAGTGTTAAATGATAAAGGGGTGCTTAAAAAAAGTGCTAGAATGCTAAGGGTTCGCGGAGTCGCCACCTAATTAATTTGGGTGAATTAGGACACCTAAATGTTAACTAGTTTAAAGTAAACATTAACTCCATTTAATGGTCTGCTAAACTTAATGAGATTCTGGGCAAGGGTTCTTTATTATCCTAAAGGGAAGGGATTAGGCACCCTAAAGGATCCGCTAACTTGCGGTTGTCCGTTCAAACCTAGGGTAATTATTATGTTAAAATGCATGTTTTGAAAAGTTTAAGTGAAGAGGTGCCTGCAAATTAAAAAAAGTAAAAGATGCATTCTTTTATAACCTGAAAAAAGTTTATAAGATTTGTTTATAAAGTTAATTTTCGAAGGAGATCATATAAAGTGTTATACATAAGAAGTTTAAAAATATAATTGTACAAAGTCGACTTAGTGGTTAAAGGTAGGCCTTTGTTTGCAAAGTCGGTGGATAATAAATTATATAGTATTAATGAAAGAGTTATTAATTCTTTTAAGATGCATTGGTCTCGTTATTAGATGTTCAAAAATAAGTTAAGCAAGCTAGAATAATTAACTTAATGAGAAGCAAATTTCTAGTGTTGAACTATTTTCTAATAGCGACTTAAAGCTTAGGCTATTCTAAATATTAATGTTAGAGTAATGTTAGACAAATAATTACAACAAATGAATGAAGAAAGGATATGAATTAAATAAGGGTGACTCGAAGAATGGCGATGTCCTTTCGCCGCGGTTTGGAATTTGTGATGCGGGGGAGGATGCACATAAATGCGGGCCTTCATTTGAAGTAGCTCGTGATGAGTCTCGCCGGGAGACTCTTCGTTTTGCTCCGATGCATTGCATTACATGTAAAAATAAAAAATGATAAGGATTAGTACATATCATCAAACTTTATCAAATAATAAATGCACATTGATATAAGATTTAACACATTGAAACCGTTTCCTTTCAAGAGAGAATGGGCCGAAACAGTAAATTCCAGCTTATGAAAGTATTGTTGGCCCACACATACAAATTTTCTGTAAATCGAAACGAAAGCAGCCTAGCATTTTATAGTTCTCAGATTACTCAAGGGAATAACATGTAGGAAGACAAGCCCAATAATCACAAACAACCCAATAATCGAATAATCACACACAATATAGGGACCCCTGGATACACAGATTATCATGCTTAATAAAGAAAAAAAAACAACAAGAGCAGGGAGACATCCAACCAAAGAGCCTATTCGGATATTGGATACTTCAAGCAATAGACTCTTGTTAACTACACTAGGCTGCTAACTTCTTTCAAGGAGCATTTCAATAAACATCTAAGAGACATGCTATGGATATACATCGGCAGTTTCACAGAGAATGAAAATACGCAAGATACATGCAATTGCTAACTCCATCTGTTCTAATTATACGCACTATATCATCTATCTATTCCCAGAAAGACTAAGCCACAAATTTAAGTATTGTCTTTGTTTACTGCATGCAAAGTATGTCCATTTTACTAATCTCATTTCACTTACAATTTCCTTATTAAGGCGAAACATAAATAGACAAAATTAATACTCCAACATCAACTAGAATTAGTCAACCAAACACTGCATATTATCTGACCAACAGTTAAGTATATCTAAATGTAGTATGTTGATCAAAGGTATACTAATCTTTCGAGGTAAATGACATGATTAAGGAGACGTTTGAATGAACTAGGACTGATCATCTTGCATAAACAGAAACCAGATCCAATCACAAGACAAGATAAGCCAACACAAAACAGACATATTTCAAAACAATTATTTTAAAAAAAAGGGGTTAGTCATGGTGACTTAACAGTAGAGTGATACAAGGAAGAGAGCAGCCCTTAGCAAACAACAAAAACAACCCAAAACTGTCAGCTAAACATGTTATGAAATATACCTCGACAAGTACATACATTGTTATACCCCGTATTTCCAGAGTATGTACGTAAGGACGTACGTAGAAAATTTGAACTTGAGAATTAGGCTTGGCCGAATTAACTTTGTTCACAACACCCGGTTAGAGTCGGTTTTCGACGAAACGTTTTCACAGCTTTCGTAGGGGAATTTCCGGCTATGTCATTTTTAATTTTTACGGATTTTTCCGAGAGACGAAACATTTTGGACCAACAAGAGGGCGACACTTGTCACCCTCTCATTGGTTAGGCTTGGGCGGTAAAGGGGTGGCCGAAAGTGTGGTTAAATTGGTCAAGGGTTGGTAGGATATTTTGTGTGTAGTTGGTTAGGGTGCACTTGGCAAGATCTTGGCCCTACACTTGCCTTGCACTTGGCAAGATCTTGGCCATTGGTTGGCCTTCACTTGGCCTATAAATACCCACCCCTTTGAAGACTAATTCATCCATAAATTTGCCTAAGTCTTGAAAGCTCTCCTTCTCCCTCCCCTTGTGTTGAGTTCGGCCGAGGGCCTCCCCCTTGTGGCCGAGAGCACCCCCCCCCTCTAGGGGTGCTAGCCGAGAGTGTACCCCCCTAGCCTAGTTGTCTTCGTATAATACCCCCCCTCTTGTTAGAAATACTCTCAAAAGTATTGTTATAATGCCCAAATTACCTTAGCCATATACCTTGTAGTATTCTAAGGTTATACCTTTACAAAAAGCCCAGAAAATACGATTATACTTCCTTTTGCCACAAAAACGAAACCCTAAGGAAATCTTCACCCGTTGTTGAAGTTGTAAGTAGAAGTTGGTTAGAACTTCTAAGGGTTGTTGAGCGCCGAGTAGGAGCTAAGCGTTGCTCAGGATCGACTTTATACTTGGATAATTTTGGGCTTATCGAGGTAAACACTACTGTCCTTCTATTGTAATTGGAAATTACATGTTAGAATATATAGTTGAAGTATACTATATATAGAACTGAACTTAGTATTGTGGCAATGTCTTTTGACTTAAGCTCAAGAATAAAGAATCGAATCAATCAGAATTACATGGGATCAGATTGCAGTAGACTTGTGTAGTATTACTGAGTAGAATTGTACACGTCCGGTTAGACGTATAAACCCCCCCCCCCCTGGTTGGCTTGGTAGCCGGCCTCGATAGAGGAGGAGATTTACGCTGTGGCGGGGGGGGGAGGTGCTGCCGAATTTTCTGTAGAAAGATGGGAACTTGTGTTTAAGATTTAATAGACGTTTGTGGCCTTTATAGGTGAAAGTACTAAGAGTAGCGTATTCTACTCGAGGAGTGGAAAGGGCTAGCAAGGTTGTAGTACTTGGAGCTTTTTGCTTATTGTCGATAATCGTCGCGAGGTATGTGAACCTCTTCCTATCTCTTCTAGCATGATATGTGTGAACTATGTAGACGGTGACGCATACGTGCTAAGTGTATTTGTTTGGCTTAAACATAAAGTGTTATAACGGCTTTATGGGAAGTTGGCTATAACAGCTTTATGTAGGTAAGAAAATGGGTTGTGGCTTTTAAAAGATAACTGATTTGATTTATAACTGGCTTGGGCGTTATAATAAAACTTGAAGTATTTCAAAAGATTTATGAATCGTTTTGAAAGAAGTGTAGTACTGTGTTTTGAAAACTTAAGAGTTATGCTAGCTTTATGGGGAGTTAGGTATAACGGCTTAAGAATGTTTTACTGATTTCGGAAATCAGAATGTGTATCGACAAACCACTGCAGCGTTATAAAAGGAAAATGTACTGACTAATGAATTGTATTATTAAAACCAGTAGAAACCTCCATCTGCATAGAAACTAAGATAAGACAAAATGATATTACATTTTCTAGATCATGGCTGCTGTAATAAGAATGTTGTAAACAAGAATAACCTACTCTCACGTGAGACATATATTACTCAATTGTTCTAAAAAGGAATCAAGTGATTAAGTTTGGGAACTATGAAACCATTTGAAAATGAGAAGCTTGAGTAATTGAAACTAGGCAAACTGGAACTTAGGAAAAGAATGTTGTTACTTGATTTTGAAAAGGAATGTGGGTTGGTCATTCTAATACTACGGGTATCGGGTGACTTTTATAAAAGTAATGGATCTCTTTTAAAAGAACTTAACGTATGTAGTACTTTGGGGTTAAAAACCCGGACTTTGGCATAAAATGAAAGTACTTTGAGTTGTGTGAAACTTGTCTATGCTTGTTGTTGTGAAACTTGCCTATGCTTGTTGTTGTGAAACTTGCCTATGCTTGTTGTTGTGAAACTTGCCTATGCTTGCTGTGAAACTTGCCTATGCTTGGGATGATAGCCTTTGTTGTGCAAGTGTGGTATTTCGCGTTACCGCTCTCGATAGAGGCGGTTGACTTGTTGAGAACTTACTTGAACGTCTTTGGCGGTGATGGAGAATTCCACGGTATGTTTCCATTTTGATTCTCGTCTTGTTGTTGATGTCAAATGGACATGTCTACTCCGACGCAGATTCGGTACGCGCCACGCGGCGGGTTGATTTCCCGATATATGGTTATTACTGCAACATGGACGTGTCTACACCGATGCAGTATTCCGGGGGCATGTGGCCATGCGGCAGGGTTGACCACCCAGTATATTGTTATTGAGGTTACATGGGCATGTCTACACCGACGCAGATTCCGGTACGGCCACGCGCCTTGTTATTATTGTTGCATCATGGACATGTCTACACCGTCGCGATTCCGGCATGCGCGCCGATGCGAACATGATGGATGTTGTGGGCGTGAGACCCATAGTTATATTTGAGTGGTAACTTTGAGGCGTGAGTCACGACTTGACACGATCGCTATTTATCAGGAATCGTAGTTTGGTTATCATACATGTCTCCCGCTTTATATAGACTACTATGATTTCATTTACTGATTTATTTTCAGCCACATACTGTACTGGTACCAGATCGACCTCCTTCGGGGCTGCGTTCATGCCGCAGTAAAGGTACACCGCCGTTGATCCTCGCTCTAGGGTCACAGTCAGCGTTTGGGAAAGCTCCGTTCCTTCGAGGCTTATCTTTGGTAGGTTTCCGAGTTGTAGGTTCTGTACATCTGTGGGTATGGCGGGCCCTGTCCCGTCATAGGTTGTTATTCTCTAGAGGTGCAGAGTAGCACTTGTGTGGCGGGTTTGTAAAAGGATAACTGCTCGGGTTTTTATGTATATATACCAAGGCAAATCGTTGTTGGCCTGTTTATTTATTATGTCTCTATTTCATGTTTAAAGTTTTTATTTCACTGGTTTTCTCGATGTTGTATCACTAGGGTGCCGGTAAGGCACGACCACGCCCTAATTCGGGCGTGACATAGTGTTATCGAGCGCTTAGTCCTCGGAAAGTGTCTACTGCACCGTGTCAGTAGTAGTCTTGATTATCGGTGTTGTGCACCACATCTATAATCGTGAGGCTATAGGACATGTAGGATTGGTTTCTATTCTTCTCATTCCGAGATCGTGCCTTAGAGTCGTGTTGTAAGTTGGACCTCTAACGTATTTCTTTCCTTACCATTATGCCTCCGCGTAGGCAACCCGGCCTAGAGGGCAAGGCCGGAGGAGGCGCGAGCAGAGTACAGAGGGTTACGTGGGCACAGCCCAATTATCACCTTAGGTGGTGCTTCATTCGGGAGTTCTGCGACGTCACTAGCCCGAGAGTTTAGCACGCACGGCAGATAGCCTCTGCGACCATGATATTTGAACCTTCGCCCACGACGAACAGAGAATATAGATTTCAAGGAGGCGACTTTACTAACTATGGATTTGACTACGAGAGTATACCGATGTATCGCGAGTCTTGATGAATATCAACGAAGGTTGTGCAAGAGTAATTCTTGATTGGGCTTGAGCATGGCCTGTACGGGCTTATGCGCAGCCGAGAAACGTAGATCGACGGGTTAACGGGCGACGAAGAGGCGAGAGCAAAGAGTCCTTTGGTAACTTTCGAGGCGTAGTCGCCTCACCGCAGATTAGATTATGCGCATCCACCGGCTGAAAGGTCCTCCACGGGGTTCGTGACGCTCGGGTATGCAGAGTTGGTCGAGCTCGAGCTTCCGCTCACAAATACACGGGCGTTCCAGCCATCCGATTCAGTTTTTTCTCGGTGTTCACGGCAGCGCCATCTCGGGAATGTCGCTTTAGTTGGTACTTGTTGTACCTATGACCGCCGTGGTCCGATGTCGAAAGAGTGTCCTCGGGAGGACTTAGCCTTCGTGATCGGTGGGTAGTTCGTCATCTTCCTTAGCTGGCGCCTACGGGCGGTTTGATTAGAACGACTAAGGGGAAGCGAAGAGATACAGATAGATCTTTAACCTCAGGGTTTAGTATGTGTGATAAGGTGAGTATACCTTAAGTGTTTATTCGATAGCATTGTGTAAATGGTGATTAGAAATCTTGGTTAGTTAACCAAGTAAGATTTGGGGGATAGAGAAAGTGTGAGCCTTAGAGTGTTATACGTAGAGACCTTAGAGGTAAGGCCATCTCGAGTAAAAGATGTATTGTTTATGTTTGACCCTTATAGGAGTGCATAGTGCACGTGAGTTATGTTTGTGGGATTAGTCCCTGAGTAGTGTGGAATGAAAGAGGGTAGTTGAGCTAAGAAGACCGCTAGGTTTTCGTAACGTGATTAGTGAGAGTTTTCCTTCGCGAGCTAGCGTTTGCGGCGTTGCCGGTCGGGTTGAGGCCACGTTGCGGGTCAACCCGCGCATGTATGGTGGGTCGGTTTGTGGTGGTCCCGCCTTGAGGTAGGGACACGAGGGTGTTAGGCGAGTTTAGTTAACCAACGCAATTCGTGGACGATTCGACCAAAGAGTCGCCGGCGAGGTCACCGCCTTGTCTTCTAGCAAAGACCGTTTACTCGGCAGAGGGTTATGCGAGATGTTATATCAGAAAGGTTGTAAGGCTGCACGAGGTGCCTACCTTCACCTTATGTCGCATAGTGGAGCCTGTGTTTCACTGCTTTTTCTCGAGGTTTTACCGTGCAAGGTTAGAACTCAAGTAAGTCTCAGACCACATTCGCCTCGGGCCGTGTTTGGATTTGAGGATAGTTGCGAGAATTGTTGTCTCTGTTGAAGGAGTGTTTAAGCTACCATTTCGGTTCGGATGTCGCCTTATGAAGCCTTGTTGGGGCGGATGTGTGAGTCGCCGGTCGATTGGTTCGATGTTGGCAGGATTCAGATAGTTGGTTCAGGCTTGTTCCAGCAGACTGTGGATAGAGTAAAGCTTGTCTAGAAGAGGTTCCGCATTTCGGAGAAATCGTATGCGGATAATCGGCGACGACGCCAGAGTTCTGTGCCGACGGTCGGTCTTCTGAAAGTACCACCGGGTCATGTGACGAGTTTTGGAATACAGAGGAACTTAGCCCGAGTTACTTTGGGGCCTTTGAGTTCATGTGAAGAATAGGCCAGGTTGCCTATATGTTAGCATTTGCCGTCCGACTTAGGAGGCAGTGCGTCCAGTCTTTCGTGTTATGTTCGAGAAGGAAATCGGAGATCCATCCAGAGTATTCCCAGCTAATGATGACCAAGTTGAAGATGATAACCCCGAGTTTTGGATAATCGAGCGATTTAAATGTGGTAAGAGTTCGAATGTACGACAGCTTCAGTGATCGCATGCAGCCCGGTACCATTTGTTGGGTCGCTTGAGAAGGTTAATGCCTCAGGCAAAGTGACAAAAGTGGTATCATTTTGGTGATGTTAGAGGTGTTCCTCGTGGACTTGGATGTAAGCATTTTGCGCAAGTTGTTTCTGTGGCCAGGTGTGGCAGGATTGATTCTCGTAAGCATAGTAGTGAAGACTATACTGGCGCACGTCTATTTTGAGACTTAGAAGGAACATTCGGGACGAATGTTTCTAAGGAGGGGAGAATGTTATACCCCGTATTTCCAGAGTATGTACGTAAGGACGTACGTAGAAAATTTGAACTTGAGAATTAGGCTTGGCCGAATTAACTTTGTTCACAACACCCGGTTAGAGTCGGTTTTCGACGAAACGTTTTCACAGCTTTCGTAGGGGAATTTCCGGCTATGTCATTTTTAATTTTTACGGATTTTTCCGAGAGACGAAACATTTTGGACCAACAAGAGGGCGACACTTGTCACCCTCTCATTGGTTAGGCTTGGGCGGTAAAGGGTGGCGAAAGTGTGGTTAAATTGGTCAAGGGTTGGTAGGATATTTTGTGTGTAGTTGGTTAGGGTGCACTTGGCAAGATCTTGGCCCTACACTTGCCTTGCACTTGGCAAGATCTTGGCCATTGGTTGGCCTTCACTTGGCCTATAAATACCCACCCCTTTGAAGACTAATTCATCCATAAATTTGCCTAAGTCTTGAAAGCTCTCCTTCTCCTCCTCAGGTTGAGTTCGGCCGAGGCCTCCTCAATGGCCGAGCACCCCTCTGTGGGGTGCTAGCCGAGAGTGTACCCCTAGCCTAGTTGTCTTCGTATAATACCCTCTTGTTAGAAATACTCTCAAAAGTATTGTTATAATGCCCAAATTACCTTAGCCATATACCTTGTAGTATTCTAAGGTTATACCTTTACAAAAAGCCCAGAAAATACGATTATACTTCCTTTTGCCACAAAAACGAAACCCTAAGGAAATCTTCACCCGTTGTTGAAGTTGTAAGTAGAAGTTGGTTAGAACTTCTAAGGGTTGTTGAGCGCCGAGTAGGAGCTAAGCGTTGCTCAGATCGACTTTATACTTGGATAATTTTGGGCTTATCGAGGTAAACACTATCATTCTTCTATTGTAATTGGAAATTACATGTTAGAATATATAGTTGAAGTATACTATATATAGAATCAACTTAGTATTGTGGCAATGTCTTTTGACTTAAGCACAAGAATAAAGAATCGAATCGAATCAGTAATTACATAGATCGTATTGCGAGACTTGTGTAGTATTATCGAGTAGAATTGTACACGCCCGGTTAGGCGTATAAACCCTCTGGTTGGCTTGGTAGCCTACTCGATAGAGGAGGAGATTTACGTTGTGGCGGGAGGTGCCGAATTTTACGTAGAAAGATGGGAACTTGTGTTTAAGATTTAATAGACGCCATGGCCTTTATAGGTGAAAGTACTAAGAGTAGCGATTCTACTCGAGGAGTGGAAAGGGCTAGTGCGTTGTAGTACTTGGAGCTTTTTGCTTATTGTCGATAATCGCCGCGAGGTATGTGAACCTCTTCCTATCTCTTCTAGCATGATATGTGTGAACTATGTAGTACGGTAGACGATACGTGTGCTAAGTGTATTTGTTTGGCTTAAACATAAAGTGTTATAACGCTTTATGGGAAGTTGGCTATATGACTTTATGTAGGTAAGAAAATGGGTTGTGGCTTTTAAAAGATAATCGATTTGATTTATAAGCGGCAGGCGTTATAATAAAACTTGAAGTATTTCAAAAGATTTATGAATCGCTTTTGAAAGAAGTGTAATCGTGTTTTGAAAACTTAAGAGTTATGCTAGCTTTATGAGGAGTTAGGTATAACGGCTTAAGAATGTTTTATCGATTTGGAAATCGAATGTGTATCGACAAACCATCGCAGCGTTATAAAAGGAAAATGTCTCGACTAATGAATTGTATTATTAAAACCAAGAGAAACCTCCATCCGCATAGAAACTAAGATAAGACAAAATGATATTACATTTTCTAGATCATGGTCATTGTAATAAGAATGTTGTAAACAAGAATAACCTACTCTCACGTGAGACATATATTACTCAATTGTTCTAAAAAGGAATCAAGTGATTAAGTTTGGGAACTATGAAACCATTTGAAAATGAGAAGCTTGAGTAATTGAAACTAGGCAAACCGAACTTAGGAAAAGAATGTTGTTACTTGATTTTGAAAAGGAATGTGGGTTGGTCATTCTAATACTACGTATCGGGTGACTTTTATAAAAGTAATGGATCTCTTTTAAAAGAACTTAACGTATGTAGTACTTTGGGGTTAAAACCCGGACTTTGGCATAAAATGAAAGTACTTTGAGTTGTGTGAAACTTGCCTATGCTTGTTGTTGTGAAACTTGCCTATGCTTGTTGTTGTGAAACTTGCTTGTTGTCAGGAAACTTGCCTATGCTTGCTGTTGTGAAACTTGCCTATGCTTGAGATGATAGCCTTTGTTGTGCAAGTGTGGTATTTACGTTACCGCGTCTCGATAGAGGGCCGTTGACTTGTTGAGAACTTACTTGAACGCGGCCGCAGTGATGGAGAATTCCACGTATGTTTCCATTTTGATTATCGTCTTGTTGTTGATGTCACATGGACATGTCTACACCGACGCAGATTCGGCACGCGCCACGCGGCCGTTGATTTCCGATATATGGTTATTACCGCAACATGGACGGTTCTACACCGACGCAAGATTCCGGCATGTGGCCACGCGCGGTTGACCACCCAAAGATATTGTTATTGAGGTTACACGGGCATATCTACACCGGCGCGATTCCGGTACGTGGCCACGCGCCTTGTTATTATTGTTGCATCATGGACATGTCTACACCGGCGCGATTCGGGCACGCGCCATGATGCGAACATGATGGATGTTGTGGGCGTGAGACCCATAGTTATATTTGAGTGGTAACTTTGAGGGCGTGAGTCCCTGACTTGACATGACTGCTTATTTATTGTGAACTGTAGTTTGGTTATCATACATGTCTCCTGCTTTATATAGACTACTATGATTTCATTTACAGTATTTATTTTCAGTTTCACATACTTTGTACCTGTTGTACTGACCTCCTTCGGGGGGCTGCGTTCATGCCGCAGGTAAAGGTACACCAGTCGTTGATCCTCGCTCTTAGGGTCACAGTTCAGCGTTTGGGAAAGCTCCGTTCCTTCGGAGGCTTATCTTTGGTAGGTTTCCCTGAGTTGTAGGTTCTTGTACATTCAGGGGTATGGCGGGGCCCTGTCCCGTCATAGGTTGTTATTCTCTCTTAGAGGTGCAGATTGTGGGCAAGTGTGGTTTGTAAAAGGATAACTGCTCGGGTTTTTATGTATATATACCAAGGCAACTGCTTGTTGGCCTGTTTATTTATTATGTCTCTCATTTCATGTTTAAAGTTTTTATTTCCGCTGGTTTTCTCTGATGTTGTATCACTAGGGTGCCCGGGGTAAGGCACCAGTCACGGGCCCGGAATTCGGGGCGTGACATACATCATATAATAATACTTATTTCCACCACAGAGGGGCAGTTTATTGCCTACTGCCCCAGGTCTTTCATTCCTATTCAGACAATTTCCATATTATTCAAAACTAATAAGGTTTGTATTATAACAATAAATGCCAACAGGGCCTTAACTCGTTAACACCCAACATAATAGATCCAAACAATCATCAATACTAAACTAAACACATTCTACATTGATTTAAAAGATTAGGCTGCCTATGCAAACAAAACACTTTAGCTAGATGCAAATCCCTTAAGAGGACATAACATGGGCAGTTCAATAAATAAGGGATAACAGACCTGATATTAATATATTCCAACTTCCACTACAGTGAATTTAGATTGAAAATGCAAGTAAGTTTAGCTATTTCATGAAGAATCAACAACACAACATTGAATAACCTTGAAGACTGTCTTAACCGCAACTTATTTTTTTAACAAATTCAGATTCCAACTAAGCAAGCGATGCATAAACCGCATGCACACAATCAACTACACAGGTTTCCAATTTGATATTAACACCTTTTATTCGCAAGCAAAGGCAGCGAGAAGGACTTCTAACATCCAATAAACCACATAGCTGGATTAATCCATGTAGACATTCGATAAACGCTAGATATTGGTCTAATCGCATTAAAATACAATCGCCAACGACAATTAACTAAACAGGTCTTGCGACTAATTTCAGGGATCATAAGCAATCGTCGGCATCAACTCGATACATAATCGATACATGTTTGAGGAATCCGAAACACACATTGCGCATATAAATGTCTACATGAAATCTAGGACTGAAAGAGTAATGGTTTTACCTTCTCCGGACAGCGAATCGGGGCAGCGTGTCAAGTCGTCGATTCACTCGGAAATGGCTTTATGCATGCATTGGTTTTCCTCCCCGATTCCTCATCTATATGGGATACCTTTTGGCCATATTTTCTTCCTAAAACAAATTTAGTCGAAAAGAAAAGGGGTCTGGATTGTTGTCCACCCCTACTCTTCTCCCCCGATGTGTTCTCTAATAAGCTCTACTGTCGTGTTCTGTTTCCCCCGACTCTACTGAGCTCTCCCCTCTCCTGCATGTGTATTTGAATGGTTTATATAGCCTCCATTTCGGGTTCTAATGTTGGTAAGTTATTGGTAATGATTTTAGACGATTTGATTGAGATTCTTCAGTGCTAATTAGGTAAGGTAAGGAAATGATTGAGGGACTTGGGGCGAGATTTTTTATGTTGGTTCGTGGAACATCTGATATAGTAAGATTTTGAAAGATTTTGATGTGGTTTCGAGCGTGATTTGGGTGATTTTGCACAGATTTAGGTTAGGATTGGTTACCATTTCGAAGACGGGGGTGGGTACGTTGGTTATGCATGGGTAAGGTAAGGTTGCGATTCTCGGCGAGAATCCGAGAATATCGGGGTTGGATGAAGGTGCGGCGATTGTAGGTTTAGGGTTCTGTTGGTTTTTTGTATTGGAAGAGAAAGGGTTCTGTTTAAGGGCTGTTGAGGATGAAGTAAAGGGCTGACGTAGTGGGCGCGTCGGGAAAAGTAATGACGTTAATTAATTTGGGTAAAGAGTGGGCTGGTAATTAGGGGTATTATTTTAACTAGGTTTTAGTTTAGGTGTATTATTAATTAATTAGTGGTAAATTAAATTAATAAATTGTGATTAAATTATTTTAGGTGCTTTATTAGCCTAAGCTTGAGTTTTAAAATTACTACAATAATAAATGCGGGTGTGCTAATTAATTAGTGCGTAAGACGCGGTGCCATTATTAAAGTATTTATGTTTTATTCGCTGCATTTTATTATAAAAATCCCTAAAAATTATTTTACAAAATTAGTGTAATTTTATAGTTAATGACTGGACGGGAGGGTCAAAATTGGGTGTCAACAGACGTCCTCTCAATCGGGACAAGGTTCATATACTACTGTCCCGGAGAAAGTACAGGGTCAAATTAACCCTATGACGGGGGGAGTTGTAGGCCCTAAATACGATAAACATAAAGATAGGGAAGCACTAGCAAAATTAGTTGCTGTGGAGGGTTTGCCTTTTTCATTTCCTGAATCTCCTGGTTTTATTCATTATATTAGAGATATGTATAATTCTGCTTATAAAGGTTTTCCTAGATCAACTGTTAAAAGAGATGTATTTAAATTTGCACATGAATATCAACAGTATTTACGTTATGCATTATATCATTTAAATTGCAAAGTCGCTTTAACTTCTGATACAGGTCGTAGTACTAACGGCCATGATTATTTAACGGTAACATGTCATTGGATAGATTATAAATGGTCTATGCAAAACGTATTTTAGCATATAGATATATAGATAGTAGTAATAATCGTGAGTTTATTTGTAAAAATATTTATTCAATGTGATTATTACGGAATAACCGATAAAGTTATGAGTATTACATTAGATAATGCATCTTCTAACAATTCTGCTATTAGTATTTTAAGAGATGTTTTAACTCCGTCTTTTCCAAAACATTTTCATATCAAATGTGCGTGCCATATTTATAACTTAGTTGTAAAGGATGGTCTTTCACTTTTTCAAGATATTCTTGAAAAAATACAATTTGCTATACACTTTATTTTTAAAAATAATAGAATTCAACAGAGAAAAGAATATAAAAAAACTTGCCACGATTGTGGACTATCTTACAGAAAAATTCTCGAAGAAGTACCAACTAGGTGGAATTCTTTATATGACCAACTAGTTGTTGCTTTTGACTATAGAAAACCTATTACTTTATTTTTTAACGCCCATAATCAAAATCCAAATGATATGATTGTGGATACTGATTGGGAGAAAATTAGAGAACTTATTGTATTTTTAGAAAATTTTCAACGAGCAACAAAAGAATTTTCTACTTTATATTATCCTACTATTTCAACTATGTTGTTTTATATAGCTATAATATTTTTACTTCTTAAAGAATATATGGAAAAACCTGCTTATACTGCAGCTATTAAAAAAATGTTTATGAAATTAAAGAAATATTTTATTCCTATTCCCCCTATTTATATTATTGGTGTTGTATTAAACCCGACTATTAAAGTAGAGGGTTGTAAAAGTCTTATTCAAAATATTTATACATGTATGGACGTACTACCACCTCCAACTCCCAAAAATTTAAATGTTGAGCCACCTATTGAACTAACGCTAGAAGAAGTGTTGAATAGCGTAGAAGATGAATGCAAAAAAGTATATCGGCATTACCAGCAAGAAAGTGCTAGTAACCAACCGACTTTTGTACCATCTTCTTCTTCAACACAACCTAAAAAAAGACAAGGCTTCGTGGCTAGGCCTAGTATTAATTCTATTGAAAGCCTCAGAAATAGAATGTGCGGTGGTAGCAGTGCTAACCAAATTAGTGAATTCGATGTTTTTGTTTTGCAGGGTAATTTACCTTACCAAGCAGTTATCAATGAAGAAGGAAAGGAAGACTTGCTGAAATATTGGAGCCAGAATGAGAAGACATTTCCGACACTTTCAATGATGGCGAGATATTTTGAACATTCTGCGCCATCAATCGCTTCGAAAGCGCTTTTTCTCGCAGCAGATTTCAAATAGAGAGCATGACACTCATTAGCGGAGACACTTGGAGATGGCGGTACTATTCAGAGATTGGATACGAGCGGAGCGAAGGAGGTGCACAACCAGATTAACGAAGAAGAAGCGACAACTACAACGACATTTTATCTGAAGGCATGAGTAGCGACGTGGAACAATTTGATCAAGATATACCAATTCCAACTGAAGAACCACAAGAAATTATAAAGAAATTAGAAAAAATATTTTCAAATTGGTAATTTATTTCATTGCAATTTTTAAATTTTTCTATGTCTTTCACTCTTTTGCAATTTTTTTCAACAACAGTACACTACAATGTAATTTTGAATCTTGTATATTTGATATTTCAATGAAATTAATAATATAAGAGGCACAAAAACAGCCTTGGGATGTTTTTTTTACACTATTCTTGTCTTTGTTTAATTATTTAGTTTATAACTTTATACTTTATAGTTTATACTTTATACTTTATTAGTTTATAAATATATTATATATATGAGTATAATACTATAATTATAAATTATAATACTATAAGTCTATAATATTATAGTATATGACTATGTATATGACATTATGACTATATGACAAGTATATGTTAATGTTACTTTGTTAGTACTTAGTAATTTAGTATTTTTAATTTAGTGAAAAAATTAAAAAAAAAACACAAAACCCGCCAACCCGTCCCGTCCCGACCCGACCTGGCCCCGACTTACCTAGCGGACCGGACCGACGGACACGGTATGGTCCCGCCCGACCCGACCCCTCCAGGCCCGCCCCAGCTCGACCCCGCCCATTTTCCCCGCCCCGACCCCGTCCCGCTCCCGCCAAACCCGACCCCGGTGGGCCCGGCCCACTGGCCAGCCCTAGTTTTAAGTATATAAAGACTTGTTTCGTTTTAAGAAGTATAAGTCCCTTGGTTAGGGAAAAAGTATAATTTTTACTAAAGTATAGGGTTAATATAACCACTTTATGGGAAGTTGGTTTATTAGCTTTATAAAAGGTTAATAAGAAGAGATTTACTCTAAGCAAGATAAGTAAGGACAAGTGACTTGATTTATGAAAGACAAATTGATTTTAAGGCATCAATTGCCCAAAGGTTTTATATGAAAAAGAGTCATTTTTAAAGAACATAAGTATGTGGTACTTTGGGGTTAAATTCCCGGATTTTCTTTTATTAAATATGTTAGTGCCTTGAGTAAACTAAAATGAGAGGGTATATGAACAAGACTAATAATAAGTTATAAGCTTTCTTAACTTATTTATGATTATGATATGATGACCGATTGAGCTAGGGTAAGAGTATATCTGAGGGGCAAGCCCCAAGATCGTTATACCACCTTCTCCAGGGTAAGAGTATGAATGAGGGGCAAGCCCCAAGATCGTCATACCACCTTCTCCAGTGTAAGAGTATATCTGAGGGGTAAATCCCCAAGATCGTTATACCATCTGCTCCAGTGTAAGAGTATATCTGAGGGGTAAATCCCCAAGATCGTTATACCATCTGCTTCAGGGTAAGAGTATATCTGAGGGGTAAATCCCCAAGATCGTTATACCACCTGTTCCGTGGATTTGCTACCCATGATGCGAGGAATACCTCATGCGAGTCCTTCTGGGCTTATGCGGGTGAAATAGTCTCATGCGGGCGGGTACAACCTATGCGAGGAATACCTCATGCGGGTCCACAGGACCTATGCGGGTGAAATAGTCCCAGGAGTAGGGGTGATTATTGATACTACGCGCAGGTACCTGCTTTGATCACGAGCCTCCTATTTTTATGCAAAGATTATATATATATACTTGTCACTCTCATTGTTAGTAAGGCACAGTAAAAGGTAATTTGATTGTCTTCCATGACTCCAGCTTACTTTTAAGCTTATGATATTATTACTACAATATTTTCCAGTTTTACATAATTGGTACATATCGTGTACTGACCCCCTTCCTCGGGGGCTGCGTTCATGCCGCAGGTAAGGGTAAGCAGGTGGTGGATCCTCGTTCTTAGGATCACTGTTCCGTGTCGAAGCTCCTCCTCGGAAGCTTGTTTTGTTAGCACGGTTTTTCCCGATATTATGGACATTGTGTATATTCGTGGTATGGCGGCCCGCCCCGCCATGATTGTTATCCTTAGAGGTCCGTGGTCACGTATGTGTGTCAGTAAGAGCTAGTTATCTTGCTATACTTTTGATTAAGTATGTTTTATGGAAGGCCTTATCTACCGCGGTGATGTTTACCTTTTATAAGTTATGTGTTATGTATGTTCACGCTATTCTACGATGTATACGGTATACGACAGGTACCCCAAGAGGTACGCCGCGGCCCGGGTCGGGTCATGACAAAAGTGGTATCAAAGCAGTTAGTCCTCGGAAAGTGTCTACAGACCGTGTCTAGTAGAGTCTTGATTATCGGTGTGTCGTGCACCACACCTATAATCAGGAGGCTGCAGGATATTTAGGATTGGTTTCCATTATTTCACTCTAAGATCGTGCAATAGAGCTGAGTTATAGGTTGAACCTCCTCTGATGTTTTCCTTTATGTATCAGTTATGCCTCCACGTAAGGCAACCGCGGCCCAGAAGGGCAAGGCAACTGAGGGTGCTGCTAGTGGGATGCGGAGGGTCACGAGGGCACAGGCCCAGTCCTTACCAGAGATGATGTTTAGGGCGGCGAGTTCCACGACGTCGCCAGCCTCAGCAGAGTTCGAGGCGTGAGCGCCATCGAGACCGCATGCAGACGAGCCTCGGTCCCACGATGTGGCCGAGTATAGAGATTACGGGAATGATTCTTATCGACCAAAGATAGTGGCGGCAGCCGACAGGAGCAGGCAGCCAACCCTAGAGCCGGCGGATTTAATTCGGATTTCCTAGGTTGTCATCCACCCGAAGTTCTATGGTTCGAGATTCGGCGAGGATGCGGAGGAGTTTGATCGGCGATTCTGACCATGCAGGTGCTTAGGGCATCGGAGACTGAGTCTGTTATACTAGCTTCTTACCGGTTACGCGATATTGCGTTGAACTGGTTTGAGTCATGGGTGTTGTCGAGAGGTGAGGATGCTCTTCCAGCTGTTTGGGAGGAGTTCACAGAGGAGTTCTTAGATCACTTATTACCTCCCGAGATGAGAGAGCCCGCAGAGATAGATTCTTGACCTTGAGGCGGGACGGGAGGACTATCGTGAGTACACTGAGTTTGACTCCTTGGCAGTGTATGCGACACCATTGTAGGCGACATGGCGCATGTGGTTCATCGGTATGTGATGGGATTAGACCGTCATATGATTACTGCATGCTTGGGGGTGGCTCTTCAGCCAGGGATGGATATTGCCAGGATGCAGGCGTATGCGCAGGGGATTGAGGACAGAGAGAGGCAGGATCAGCTAGATTTAGGCCAGCCCAAGAGGGCCAGGACAGCAGGGTCTCAGGGCAGTTTTCGAGGCGGGCAACCTCAGCAGCAGACTAGGTCCACATTTCAGCCAAAGATGCAGTGCTCCTTCTCGATTCGGAAGGAGGTCCGATCACCGGTTATTCAGGAGCAGGTCAGGGCTCCAGGACTTCAGGGTTTCAGGGAGGCAGAGACCGTCACCAATCGAGACCACCCACATCTCGGTGCGTTCGATGCGGTAGGTCTCATCCGGGCGAGTGCCGTATGGGTTCGGGAGCGTGTTACTCTTGTGGCCAGCAGGGCCATCTGAAGAAGGATTGTCCGTCCTTAGGTGGCGGGAGCGTTATGGTTCAGTTGCTGGATCTTCGTCTTCGATGGTCAGACGCCCCATAGGGCAGGGTACTCACGAGCCAGCAGGCCGCGGCAGAGGTCGTGGTAGGGGTCCCAGTTCTAGCGGTCCTCAGAACCGCATATATGCTATATGTCCACCGTCGGGACTGGAGGCATCACGGATGTCGCCACAGTACATTATTGGTTTCTTCTTGTGATGTATATGTTTTGATAGATCCAGTTCTACCTTGTCCTATATATCTCCTCATATTGCCAGAGAATAGGATAGAGCCCGAGTCCATAAGACCTTTTGAGTGGCTACGCGATGAGTGATTCGGTGGTAGCCGAGCGGATATATAGAGCTTGCCCGGTGACGCAGATACCGTCGTCGACTCAGCCGACTTGATAGAGTTGGATATGACAGACTTTGATGTGATTATGGGTATGGATTGGCTAGCGTCTTGCTATGCCAATGTAGACTGTAGAGAGAGATTAGTTCGGTTCGGTTTCTGGCGAAAGGTGTTATCAAATGGAAGGAATATCGCGGCCGGCGGGTAAGTTTATTTCTTACCTCAAGGCTAGGAAGATGGTGTCACGACCCGATCCCGGGCCCGTGACTGGTGCCTTACCCCGGGCACCCTAGTGATACAACATCAGAGAAAACCAGCGGAAAAATAAAACTTACACAAGAAACAAGATATATGATCATAAAACAGGCCAACCAAACGGTTACCTTCCAATAAAGTATATATATATATATATAACTCTTTCAAAACAAACAGTTTAATCTTTTTTACAAACCCTGCCCACAACAGTACTACAGACCTCTAAGAGTTTTTATACAACATGACGGGACAGGGCCCCGCCATACCCCTGAATGTACAAAAACCTATAACTCAGGGTAACATACCAAAAGATAAGCCTCCGGAGGACGGAGCTTCCCAACGCTGAACCGTGATCCTAAGAGCGAGGATCAACTACCGATGTACTCCTACCTGCGGCATGAACGCAGCCCCCCGAAGGAGGTCAGTACAACAGGTACCAAGTATGTGAAACTGAAAATACTGCAGTTAAATCATAACAGTCTACATAAAGCGGGAGACATGTATGATAACAAAAATACAGTACGCAATCATAAAAGCAGTCAAGTCAGGGACTCACGCCCTCAATGTCATTACTCAATATAACTATGGGTCTCACGCCCACAACATCAATCATGTTTGCATCATGGCCACATGCCCCCGGAATTCTGCATCGGTGTAGACATGTCCATGATGCAATAATAATAACAATGCCGCATGGCCACACGCCCCCGGAATTCTGCCTCGGTGTAGACATGTCCATGTAACATCAACAACAATATACTGGGCGATCAACCCCGCCGCATGGCCACACGCCCCCGGAATTCTGCATCGGTGTAGACATGTCCATGTAACCACAATAACAATATATCGGGTAATCAACCCTGCTACATGGCCGCATGCCCCCGGAATTCTGCATCGGTGTAGACATGTCCATGATGCAACAATAATAACAATATACCGCACAACCAGGCTATCACACACAAGCTCAAGCAAATTACCATACTTCTAGACTTTTATAAAAGATCCACTTTTTCTCAAGAAGTCACCTGATATCAACATTTGCACAACAAAGGCTATCACAACAAGCATAGGCGAGTTACAAAACAACAAGCATAGGCGAGTTACACAACAACAAGCATAGGCAAGTTATACACAACTCAAGGTACTTCCATTTTGTATCCAAGTCTGGGTTTTAACCCTAAAGTACTACGTACATTAACTCTTTTTAAAGGATCCGTTCCTTTCACAAAAAGTCACATAATACCCGTAGTATAAAATAGAGTGACTATCTTTTTTAAGTAAACCAAAATACTTCCATTTGTAAAATCAAGTAACAACATTATTTTCCAAACGTTCAAGTTTGCCTAATTTCAAATGCTCAAGTTTCTCATTTTAGAAAGGTTTCATAACTCATAGTCTTAATCTCTTTTAAAACAATTGAGTAACATATGTCTTGTACGTGAGCCGTTTATTCTTGTTTACAACAATCTTGTTACAAAGACATGATCTAGGAAATGTAATACAATTTTTGTCTTATCTTAGCTTCTATGCAGATTGAGGTTTCTACTGGTTTTAATAATAATTTGTTATTTGTCAATACACTTTCCTTTATTAGCGCTGCTGTGGTTTGTTCGACACTTATTCTCATTTCCGAAATCAATAAAACATTATTCTTTTTAAAACCAAGTACTCATTACTCGCGAATGAGGTTTCACAACACTTTTAACAAAATGTTAATTACCAAGTAAAACAAGTTAAGTCTCTTATCTTTCAAGATCAAGTCTCTTAACTTCTACAATCAATAAACCAATCTTTTACCTACATAGAGTCGTTATAACTAACTTCCCATAAAGCTATTATAACACCCTATGTTTTAAACCAACCAACTCATTTAGCACATGTACGTCTACCGTACTACATAGTTTACAAAGCATCATGCTAGAAGGATAGGAAGAGGTTCACATACCTCGCGACGATTATCGACAATAAGCAAAACGCTCCACAAGATCAGAACTGGCTGGCCGCTCCCACTCTTCAAGTAGAATACACTACTCGTAGTACTTCCACCTATAAGGCCACAAACGTCTATTAACTTCTAACCGCACGGCCCATATTCTACGTAAAATTCAAAAGACCTCCCCGCAAATCGCAGTAAATCTACTCTCTATCGAGGCCGGCTACCAAGCCAACTGGGGGGTTATACGCCTAACCGACGATACAATTCTACTATACAAGAATACCACAAGCTCTGTAATACACCCTATGTAATTACAATTCAGTTCTCTTCTTTAAATTCAGGCTTAAGTCAAAAGACATTGCCGCAAAGCTATGCTTAGTTCTATATATAGTATACCTCAACTATATAATCCTACAATATGTAATTTCCAATTACAATAAGGGGACAAGAATATTTACCTCGATAAGCCCAAAATTACTCGAGAAAAAGTCGATCCTGAGCAAGGTTTAGCTCCTACTCTGTGCGCTCCAATCCGCTCCAAACAACCCTTAGAAGTTCTAACCAACTTCTACTTAAATACTTCAACTCGCTATGAAGATTTCCTTAGGGTTTTGGTTTGAGACTAAAAGGACAAAAGGTAGTATTTCCGGGCTCTACGTATAGAGGTAACTTTTGGAATACTACAAGGTAAAGGCTAAGGTATTTTGGGCATTATAACAATACTTGGAGAAGTATTTCAATACCACAAGGGAGGGGGTATTATACGAGAACAACAAGGCAAGGGGGGGTACCCCTCGGCTAGAGCACTACCAAGGGGGGGGAGGGTACCCCTCTCGGCCACAAGGCCACTCAAAGGGGAAGGCGGAGAGGCTTGGATGAGAACAACACAAAGGGGGGGAGAGTTTTCAAGGCTTAGACAAAGAGAGGAATGGATGAATAAGTTCATCACAAAGGGGGGTATTTATAGGGACACCAACGGACAAGATCAAGCCATGTGGGGGGCAAGTGGATGGCCAAGATTGGCACAAGTGCACCCTAACCTACTCCTTAAATCCCTCACAAAACAAAGACCCATGAAAAGGGCCTCAAAACCCTTCTAGCCGTGGCCTCTCAAACCGTCCAATGAGGGTGACAAGTGTCACCCTCCCGTTGGTCCAAAAATGTTCCGTCGCTCGGAAAAATCCGCAAAAATACTAAACGACATAGCCGGAATTTTCCCTTCGCAAGCTTAGTAAAACGTTTCGTCGAAAAACGACTCTAATCGGGTGTTGTGCACAAAATTTCGAAACATGCCTAACTTTAAGGCTCCAACTTCTCTACGTACGCCCACACATACATACTCTGGAAATACGGGGTATAACAGATGGTGCGGAAAGGGTATATCTACCATATGGTTCGAGTATTCGACACTGAGGCTGAGACACCGGACCTTCAGTCAGTTCCGATCGTTAGAGAGTTTCCAGACGTATTCCCAGACGAGATTCCGGGTATCCCCTGAGAGGGAGGTTGAGTTTTGCATTGATTTGGCGCCAGATACTCGACCGATATCTATTCCGCCATACAGGATGGCACCTGCCGAGTTGAAAGAATTGAAAGACCAGCTGAAGGACTTGCTGGAGAAGGGATTTATCAGGCCAAGTGTTTCTCCTTGGGGAGCGCCAATGTTATTTGTAAAGAAGAAGGATGGGACGCTGCGTATGTGTATTGATTACAGGCAGCTGAACAAGGTAACTATCAAGAACAGATATCCTCCCGTGATTGACGATTTGTTTGACGATTGCGAGTGCAAGGTATTTTTTCAAGATAGATCTGCGGTCTGGTTATCATCAGGTACGAGTTAGAGAGGCGGATATCCCGAAGACTGCATTCAGGACCCGGTATGGGCACTATGAGTTCAGGGTGATGTCTTTCGGGTTGACCAACGCCCCAGCAGTATTCATGGATTTGATGAATAGGGTGTTCAGGTCATTCTTGGATATGTTCGTTATAGTTTTCATTGATGATATCTTGGTGTATTCGCGCATGAGCGAGAGCATCTGAGCATTGAGGGCGGTATTGAGTCCTCCGAGACCGCGATTGTATGCCAAGTTCTCGAAGTCGCGAGTTAGTTAGCCGATGGCTTTTTAGGGCATGTTATAGGGACCGATGGTATTCGGGTTGTCTGAAGATTGAGGCGATCAAGACTTGGCCTAGACCCACTACACCAACGGAGGTGCGCAGCTTTTTGGGCCGTGCAGGTTATTATCGGAGGTTTGTGGAGAAGTTTGCTTCTATTTCAAGACTTTGACTAAGTCGACTCGAAGCGGCTATGTTCCGTGGACGGATACTTGGGAGGAAAGTATCCAGTTGCTAAAGGAAAAGTTGACGACCGCCTTGATTCTTACTCTTCCAGAGGTTTAGATGGATATGTGGTTTTATTGTGGCCGTCAGTATCGGGCTTGGAGTGCGTCTTGATGCAAAGACGGCAAGGTTATACCTTACGATCTCGGCGGCTTAGGAAACATGAAGAACTATCCCACACATGACTTGAGTGGCGTGATGATTCATGCCTTGAAGATCTGGATACATTATTTTTATGGAGTTCATGTGGATATTTACACAGACCACAAGAGTCTCCAGTATATCTTCAGCCAGAGGGAGCTGAACTTGCGATAGAGACGGTGGTTGGAGCTGTTTAAGGATTACGATGTTGATATTCTATACCACCCAGGGAAGGCTAATGTAGTTGCAGATGCCCTTAGTCGCAGATCGATGGGTAGTATGTCTGATGTCTGACGGAGAAAGGGATATGGTCCGAGAGTTACATCAGCTAGCGAGCCTTGGGGTTCGTTTGGTTGATTCTGATAGTGAGGGAGTTCGGGTTCGAGAGGTTGCCGAGTCTTCCATCGTCAAGGAGGTGAAGAAGCGACAGTATGAGGATCCGATTTTGTGCAGTGCAGAGACGCAGCTCTCCGAAGGAGAAGAGTCTATTTGAGGTAGCGCTGATGGGGTACTAAGATTCGAGGGCGGTTGTGTGTTCCGATGTGACAGACTTCGTCGTGATTACAGAGGCACACAGTGCTCGTTATTCTATTCATCCGGGGTCAACTAAGATGTATTATGACCTCAGATGCGTGTATTTGTGGGATGGACTTAAGAGGGACGTTGCGGAGTTCGTGGCACAGTGCCCGAATTGTCAGCAGGTCAAGGTTAAGCACCAGAAGCCCGGTGGGCTGTTGCAGGCTATTGATATTCCGACTTGGAAGTGGGAGGTGGTAAATATGGATTTTATTATGGGATTACCTACCACTCAGAGGAAGCATGATTCCATTTGGGTTATTGTCGACAGGCTGACGAAATCAGCCCATTTTCTTCCAGTCAGGATGACTTTTTCGGCCGAGGATTATGTTAGACTGTATATCAGAGAGATCGTGAGACTGCACGGAGTTCCTATATCGATTATTTCAGACAGAGGAGCCCAGTTTACGGCTAACTTCTGGAGGTCTTTCCAGAAGTGATTAGGGACACAGGTGAGTCTCAGTACGGTGTTTCATCCTCAGACCGACGGACAAGCCGAGCGCACTATCCAGACACTTGAGGATATGTTGCGGGCTTGTGTTATTGATTTCAGGGGTAGCTGGGAAGATTATTTACATCTTGTGGAGTTTGCTTATAACAACAGCTACCACTCTAGTATTCAGATGGCGCCTTATGAGGCCTTATATGGGAGGAAGTGCAGGTCACCGATAGGCTGGTTCGAGGTGGGAGAAATGATTAGTCGGGCGGACTTGGTTGTGGCGATGGATAAGGTGAAGCTTATCCAGGAGCGGTTGTTGGCAGCTCAGAGTCGATAGAAGTCGTATGCTGATCATCGGCGTCGACACTTATAATTTGAGATAGATGATTGGGTTTTCCTAAAGGTATCGCCCATGAAGGGCGTGATGAGATTTGGAAAGAAGGGGAAACTTAGCCCAAGGTACATTGGGCCTTATCAGATTGTCCGTAGGGTATGCAAGGTTGCCTATGAGTTAGATCTGCCGTCCGATTTGGAGGCGGTACATCCGGTTTTCCACGTATCTATGTTGCGGAAATGTATTGGAGATCCATCTAGAGTGCACCCGATTCATGATGTCCAGGTGACAGAGGGGTTATCCTATGAGGAGAGTCCCATAGCGATACTCGATCGTCAGGTTAGGCGACTTCGGACGAAGGACGTGGCTTCCGTCAAAGTCTTATGGCGGAACGAGAACAGGGAGGAGATGACGTGGGAAGCAGAGGATGACATGATGAAGAAGTATCCTCACTTATTTCCTATACCTCCAGGTAACCTACTTTCTTGCTTGACAGTTTTAAATTGGCAATTATGCTTGAGTAATGTTGTGGTTTGTAGAGCGTCTTTAATTGCAAAAAGAATAGTTAAAAGGGTCTATGTCGATATTGTGATTTGAGTAAGCCTAGAAGGAACATTCGGGACGAATGTTTCTAAGGGGGGGAGAATGTTATACCCCGTAGTTCTGGCCATGCGTGTGAGAGCGTGCGAAAGGGAGTAAGACTTAAAATTTTCGAAAAATAAGTTGACGGATTGTTCGGACGGATTTTAGTCAACTTTGAGGCGGGTTATGACCCGGTACATTGAGAGTTCCTAAGTGTTTCAAAGGCCTAGGGCGTAGTTCGTTAAGTCTAGTTTCCAACTCAACCAACCGTTCGTCGATAGGACGTCGGAGTAGAAAGTTATGGGAGTTACAAGTTCAGTGCGCAGACGGACAAAAATGCGTTTCGAGACGAAGCGGCAGCGCGCGCGGATGCGACGCGGCGCCGGATATTCTGAGGGGTCGCTGAAGTTGCAGCGCCGCGGCGCCGGGAAGCAGGGTCGCGGCACCGGAAAGTCCTGAGAGGCGGCTGAAGTTTCAGCGCCGCGGCGCCGAGGCGGGTTCTGCGAAGTTGAGTGGGGATTTCTGCACTGTTTTGTTTTAAAAGAGGTCATGGGCGGAGGACAAGTGTCCCCCCATCTGAATTCTTGCATGTCTTATATTGACCAAGTCTTGAAGACTTGGTCATCTTTCAAATCCCCCTCTCTCTCTAAGTTAAAGCTCTCACTTCTCTCTAAAATTCCAAGAGGAATTCAAAGCCTAAGAAAAATCTGAAAAGTTAAGGACAAGAAGGAAGCTTGTGGCTAGCTTGTAGGAGTTATTGTGGTGGTGTTCTTGGAAAGGAGGCTAGCAAGGTTGTTGGAATAATTTTGGCTAAAGCTTTAAGGTAACAATTCTTCTCTTGTAGCTAGTTATTTGTGTTGCATGTGAAGAAGAAGGAACTTGTTGTAGTAAATAATGCTCTTAGATTCATTGCATGTAAGAAAAGTGGTTTGGATATGAAAAGATTGGTTAAGGAGATAGTATGAGCATGTTGTAGCCTACAAACTACTTTAGAATTGTGAAGTGAATTGTTGTACCTTATGGGGCAGAATTTTACACACCCAAGTTTAGGTGTGTAATCCCCTTTGAAATGTTTGGATTGTTGGGCCTTAAATGTGGCGTTTGGATGTTGAATTCGGCCTTGAGAAAGGTGGCAAAGTGTGTAGAAACAAAGGAAATGCTGCCCAATTTTCCATAGAATTTAGTGGCTTTGAACTTAGATTATTTCTACATTGAAATTAGAGGTTAATAAACGTATCATGGTTATTATAGGTTGACATATTACTTGCGGTAGTTTGGGCTTAGCAAGTGGATTGACCGAAGAGGTATGTGGAGCTTTCCTATCTCTTGAGCATGAGTAGTTGTATCTATGTAGTACGGTAGACGTACAAGATTTGGTATTTCTTACTTGTTTTAAGTATATAAAGACTTGTTTCGTTTTAAGAAGTATAAGTCCCTTGGTTAGGGGAAAAGTATAATTTTTACTAAAGTATAGGGTTAATATAACCACTTTATGGGAAGTTGGTTTATTAGCTTTATAAAAGGTTAATAAGAAGAGATTTACTCTAAGCAAGATAAGTAAGGACAAGTGACTTGATTTATGAAAGGCAAATTGATTTTAAGGCATCAATTGCCCAAAGGTTTTATATGAAAAAGAGTCATTTTTAAAGAACATAAGTATGTGGTACTTTGGGGTTAAATTCCCGGATTTTCTTTTATTAAATATGTTAGTGCCTTGAGTAAACTAAAATGAGAGGGTATATGAACAAGACTAATAATAAGTTATAAGCTTTCTTAACTTATTTATGATTATGATATGATGACCGATTGAGCTAGGGTAAGAGTATATCTGAGGGGCAAGCCCCAAGATCGTTATACCACCTTCTCCAGGGTAAGAGTATGAATGAGGGGCAATCCCCAAGATCGTCATACCACCTTCTCCAGTGTAAGAGTATATCTGAGGGGTAAATCCCCAAGATCGTTATACCATCTGCTCCAATGTAAGAGTATATCTAAGGGGTAAATCCCCAAGATCGTTATACCATCTGCTTCAGGGTAAGAGTATATCTGAGGGGTAAATCCCCAAGATCGTTATACCACCTGTTCCGTGGATTTGCTACCCATGATGCGAGGAATACCTCATGTGAGTCCTTCTGGGCTTATGCGGGTGAAATAGTCTCATGCGGGCGGGTACATCCTATGCGAGGAATACCTCATGCGGGTCCACAGGACCTATGCGGGTGAAATAGTCCCAGGAGTAGGGGTGCTTATTGATACTACGGGCGAGGTACCCTGTTTTGATCATGAGCCTCCTATTTTTATGCAGTATTATATATATATACTTGTCACTCTCATTGTTAGTAAGGCACAGTAAAAGGTAATTTGATTGTCTTCCATGACTCCAGCTTACTTTTAAGCTTATGATATTATTACTACAGTATTTTCCAGTTTTACATACTTGGTACATATCGTGTACTGACCCCCTTCCTCGGGGGCTGTGTTCATGCCGCAGGTAAGGGTAAGCAGGTGGTGGATCCTCGTTCTTAGGATCAATGTTCCGGTGTCAGAAGCTCCACTCCTCCGGAAGCTTGTTTTGTTGGTACGGTTTTTTCCTGATATTATGGACATTGTGTATATTCAGGGGTATGGCGGGGCCCTGTCCCGCCACAGTTGTTATCCTTAGAGGTCTGTGGTCACGTATGTGTGTTGGGCTGTAAGAGCTAGTTGTACTGTTATACTTTTGATTAAGTATGTTTTTATGGAAGGCAGCCTTATCGGCTGGCCAGTGATGTTTACCTTTTTATAAGTTATGTGTTATGTATGTTCCGCTGCTATTCTCGACGATGTATACTGATGGTACCGGTAGGTACGATCGCGACCAGTCGGGTCGTGACAGATATTATGGGCGTGAGCCCCATGGTTATATTTGAGTAATGACTTTGAGGGCATGCGTCCCTGACTTGATATGACTGCTTATGTATTATGTACTGTAGGTTGGCTATCATATATGTCTCCTGTTTTGTTAGATTGTTATGATTTCATTACAGTATTTACTGTTTCACATACTTGGTATATTCTTGTCGACCTCGCCCGAGGTGCGTTCATCTGCATGAGTTTAGATACGCGATTTGGTGATCTGCGTGAAGGACCTGCCGAGTTTTGGATAGCTCCATCCTCGTGAGTTTATCTTTTGGTATAGATCCTTGATGCAGGCTTTTGTCTGATTATGGGTACGGCGGGGCCTTGTCCCGTCATAGTTCAGTAAAACTCTTAGAGGTCTGTATTCATATGTGAGATTGGACTCATGTACTGTGTAGTGTCTTTTGATTATGTATTTTATATGGCAGCCTTGTCGGCTTTGCCCTTACACGTACGTTGGTTTTTTTTTTAAAAAATGAGGTGTTATTTAAGTTCCGCGATTTACTTGTGTCAGTCAGGTAGAAGGGTGCCCAGGTAGGGCACCAGTCACGGGCCCGGGGTTCGGGGCGTGACAGATCTTCACCAAGATATTGGTACTGTAAATGATTGGGTAGAATTTTTAACTCTAACTCTGGAGCCTTTTCTGTGGATGGTACTGATCTCTCTGGCATGTGCCCAAGCTCTTCATATCTCTTCTTATCACATTTCTCATAAGAATTCATCCAATTTGCATACTCCATCAGCCTTGGGTCGTTTCCACTACTATCATCCCATCTGGTCAGTAATTCTTCAAGCGTATCATCATTTATGAACCCTTTGTCTGACACTGCATCTTCGATTATGTCAATGGTCGAACAGTTATCACTTGCATCTGGGAAGGTTGTTGTCCGAAAAACATTCAAAATCACATCTTCTTCTTCCACCCGAAGTTTCAGCTCCCCTTTATGAACATCGATGAGAGCCTGTCATGTGGCTAGGAAGGGTCTGCCAAGTATGATGGGGATTATGTCGTTATCTCGTATGTTTAAGATGACGAAATCAGCGGGAAAGATGAACTTGTCCACCTTTACCAACACATCCTCGATGACTCCTCTAGGGTGGACTATGGAGCGGTCAGCTAACTGCAAAGTGATGTTTGTAGGTTTGACTTCTCCCATTCCAAGTTTGCAAAAAACTAGGTAGGGCATCAAATTTATGCCTGCCCCCAGATCGCACAACGCCTTCTGACATTCAAACTTTCGAATAGTGCATGGGATGGTGAAGCTCCCAGGATCTTTTAATTTCTGAGGTAGTTTTCTCTGTAGGATGGCACTGCTTTCTTCAGTCAACACCACTGTTTCGTAGTCTTCTATCCTCCTATTTTTGCTAAGAATGTCCTTCATGAACTTTACATAGCTTGGTATCTGCTCTAGTGCTTCAGCAAACGGGATATTGAGTTGTAATTGTTTGAGAATTTCCGCAAATTTAGAGAATTGTTTGTCAAGAGCACATGTTTTTAGCCTCTGGGGGTACGGTATCTTCACCTGGGGTGCGTTCACAACAGCTTTCACCCTTATTTCAGCCACGGGCTCACGGGCGCGCGGCCACTCGCGCCGTGGCGCTAAAGTTCTGCTTGTCCCCTGAATCTTGGCGCCGCTGCAGCGCGTAATTTTCGCTTCTTTCCACTGATTCGACATTTTTCAGGTCAATCGCCTGACATTGCTCTTTTATATTTCCTCCAATATGTGCAGAGTGTTTTTCTTGCATTCCGCTGCACAGCATGCCCGCGAGTTGTCCTATTTGCGTTTCTAAATTCTTCAAGGACACTCTCGTTTCATCCATGAACTGAGTTTGGCGCCTAGTCAACCTGAGTATGGCTGCTCGTAACCCATCCTGCTCTTCTTGTGGGGCTAGAGGATTACCTTGTTGATAGTAGTAATCCATGTCTTCAGGATCCCTGAGATGAATCAAAACCAACAAACGAATCACGGCGCACTGGTTTTCACAAAATAAATAAAAAATTGTAATAAATACAAACAAAAAATAAAAACCAAATTAGAAATTAAGAATAGATAAAATGATATTGAACTACGCCAATCCCCGACAACGGCGCCAAAAACTTGATGCGCGATTTATGCACACACTTACGCAAGTGCACGTGTCGTGTCAAGTAATATAGTCTTAGAAGACCGAGTTATCGTCCTCAGGGATTAGTGTTCAATGCTCAAATTTCATTCTATGTTATCTATTTGGTAACCGATGATTGATATGTTGTTTATGACTATAATTATGAAAGCTAATTAAACTACGTTGTTTTACTTCAGTAATGGTGGAATAGGGCTTCCAAATCTCCTCAACTATCCGCTTATCTTACTTGTTAATGCAATTAATTATGATTCTTCTTCTATTTTGAGATAGCAGGTTAACTAAGCCGTTTTATACTCTTGTTAAGGTTATATAAACACTCAACCCCAATATAGAACCTTTCTACCTTTCGGGGATAAGATTGACTATAAAGGAGGATTAAGACCAATAACCTATTAATACTACACAAGTATCGGGGTACTTTCGTCCACGATTTAACCTATGTTTATCCAACTACAGCATATTCACAACCTCCCCTTTCGGCTTTCGGTTAGAAATCATAAGGATTATGATAATTAGTGATTAAGTAATTACCAAGCAATCAAAACAAATATTGAATAAATCTCAACAACAAGAAGAAGAACCAAAAACATCCATTAATTCATAAAGATAAGTTTCAAGTGAATTGACATGGAAAGCCCTAGATTGATTTAGTACCTAGCCATAGACATGACAAGAACTAAATTAATATGCAACATAAACTGTAAAGAAAGTAAAACAAGAACAAGAAATTACTAAGAAAAAGTCTCCAATCTTGATCTCCAAAAGTTGTGTGATTTGGCAAGAAGAGGAACCCTTAAATCTGACATAGAGTCCTCTTTTTATAGTCCCCAAAACGTGATGCAGGTTTTCCTTCAGGCCTTGGCCCATTGGCATTCGAAATAGCTGATTTTTCCGCCTCGGCGCCTGCTCAGGCGCGCGGCCGAACTCTGCAACTCTCAGTATATTGGCGCGCGGCCTCGACTGCTGTCTGAGGCCGCGCCGCTGCCTGCTCGTGCCCGGTTCGCCAACTTTCTCGCTTTTCGAGCTCTGGAACCTCTGTTTCTGCCCTCTTTTTGCTTCTTTTCCGCCAATGAGCCACTTTAAACCAATATGACTCAAAAGAAAGAAAATCTATCCTAAGACGACACATATTTGTACAAAATTGGACAAAAGACTAACTAAAAATGACTCAAAAGGTGTATATAAAATACACTGATCACCTGTCCCGTCATAGTTGTTATAAAAACTCTTAGAGGTCTGTAGTACTGTTGTGAGTTGGGCTTGTAAAGGATGTAACTGTTCAGGTTTTGTTATATATGCAGAAAGGTGACCGTTTTGGTTGCTTTGCCTGCTTATTTTATATTGTTTCATATCTATGAGTTTTTATTTCTGCTGATTTTCTCTGATGTATTATCACTAGGGTGCCCGGGGTAAGGCACCAGTCGCGGGCCCGAGGTCGGGTCGTGACAAAAGTGGTATCAGAGCAGTTAATCCTCGGAAAATGTCTACAGACCGTATCTAGTAGAGTCTTGATAATCGGCGTGTTGTGCACCACACCTATAATCAGGAGGCTACAAGATATTTAGGATTGGTTTATATTCTTCTCACTCTGAGATCGTGCGATAGAGATGTGTTATGAGTTGGACTCCCTCTGACGTATTCTTTTATACCAGTTATGCCTCCACGCAAGGCAACCAGGGCCCAGAAGGGCAAGGCAGCAGAGGGAGCTGCTAGTAGAACACAGAGGGTTACGAGGGCACAGGCCCAGTCATTACCTGAGGTAGTGCTTCAGACGGCGAGTTCTACGACGCCGCCAGCCCCATGAGAGTTTAGAGCAGCAGCGGTCTCTACTGAGGCCACGGTACCTGAGCCTTCAGTCCCACGGCCAGGAACATAGGATATGGGTTACAAGGAGATAACCCAGTTACTAGCTAGGATTGTGGCGAGGCATGAGGACAGACGGGAGCCGGTAGTACCGGTGGCGCACCCCAGAGCCGATAGTTTGAGGCTTCGGGACTTCTTGAGTTGCAGTCCACCAGAGTTCTATGGATCGAGAACTGAGGAAGATCCTCAGGAGTTTATTCAACAGTTGCAGCGGATCATGAAGGTGGTCAAGGCCTCAGAGGCAGAGTCAGTGGTATTGGGTTCACATCGGCTGCGTGATATCGCAGTCAACTGGTATGATTCATGGGAACTGTCCCGGGGGGAGCATGCGCTTCCAGCTGGCTGGGACGAGTTCTCGGAGGCATTTCTTAACCACTTCTTGCCTCCACAGATGAGGAGAGCCCGGGTGGATAGGTTCTTGATGTTGAGACAGAATGGGCGGACGGTTCGAGAGTACAACATAGAGTTCGACTCATTAGCTCGGTATGCCCCCACTCTTGTGGCAGACATGGAGGATAGAGTGCACCGATACGTCACGGGACTTGATGATTATCTAGCAGAGGGTTGTACGGGAGTAGCTCTTCAGCCGGGCATGGACATTGCCCGCATACAGGCTTATGCACAGGGGACTGAGGAACGTAGAGGTCGACGAAATGACCGAGATCAGCATAAGAGGGCCAAGACAGCAGGGTCCTTTGGTAACTTTCGAGGCGGACCGCCTCATCAGCAGGCTAGTTATGCGCCTCCGCCAGTACAGAGTGGTCCTCCACAGTCTTCAGGACATCCAGGGTATTCAGGAGCAGGTCAGGGCTCCAAGAGTTCAGGTTTTCAGGGGAGTAGGGGTGTTGGCCAGATGAAGCCACCCCTACCTCGGTGTGGCCAATGTGGTAACCCCTATGCGGGGGAGTGTCATGGTATTCAGAGAGCTTGTTTTACCTGCGGCCAGCAGGGCCATTTTGCGAGAAATTGTTCAACCAGAGGTAGCGCAGATGTTAAGACACATCTTTCGGGATCGGTGGTTGGTTCATCGCCTTCTATAGCTATGCGCCCAGCAGGGCAGGATTATGATTAGAGCGACAAAGGGAAAGTGAAACAGTAGTTACAGGTATATCCTTAACCCTCTAGAGATTAGTATGCGTGATAAGATGATATATGTTAAGTGTTATGTTCGGATAACATTGTGTAAATTGTGTTTAAGACACCTGGTTCGAAGGAAAGGTGGGTTTGGGTGCATGGAGATTGTGAGCCTTAGAATATAGATAACCGTGGAGACCTTAGATGCGAGGCCGTCTTGAGTAACAGATTTTTGCGGGTGATCTTTGTCGGAGTACATAGTATACATGGAGTATATTTGTGTGATAAGTCCATAAGTAGTGTGATATGAAGGTGAGCAATTAAGCTAAGAAGACCCCTAGGCTTTCATGACTTGAATAGTGAGATTAGTTCCAGACGAGGAATGAGGACTTAGTACGATGATGGGTCGGGTTGAGGACCAATCGCGGGTCAACCCGCAACTCGGAATGAAGTGGGGTAAATTTGAGGTGGTCCCGCTAGGTGATAGGGTCACGAGGGTGCAAGGCCCAAGTCTAGGTAACCATTGTATGAGTTCGTTGACGCGTTCGACCAAAATCGGGTCGTAAAGGCCGAGGATGACCTTAAGGGAAATTGAAGCTAGTAATGACCAAGTTTGAAGGTAGTAACTCCAAGGTGCTGAAAACTGAAGCAATGACGAAAATGTGGTTTGTGTACTAGAAAGAGTTCGGGTATACGAGAAGGGTACGTCGAGTAAGAAAAGAAGCGAACATGTGTTAAAAGAATGGAAGTGATCATTTTTTGTGAAGTGAAGGTGTGAAGAGAGTATCCTTTAGACCATGAGTGGGAGCTAATAGTGATGTTATGCACGTTAGAGGTGATTCCTCGTTGGCTTGGATTTAAGTTTTTGCGCGTGTGTTATATTATGACCATATGTGGCATAATTGGTTTTGTAAGTATAGTAGTGAAGACTATACCGACGCATATGTGTTTGGAGACCTAGAAGGAACATTCGGGATGAATGTTTCTAAGGGGGGAAGAATGTTACACCCCGTAGTTCCAGAGTATGTATGTGTGGACGTATGTACGAGAATATAACACTAAGTACGAAAGGAAGAAAATTTTGAATTTTTGACGGAAAATATTCCGAACCTCGTGAAGGAAAAAAGTTTATTATTGGGAATTGGATTCTCAATTTTGGTATCTGGGCTTCTTGGATTATAATAAAATTATGGATTTTATTTTTCGGAAATTGGTCACGTGGGGCCCACGGGAGAAATTTACGGTTTTGTGGGGCCCACATTATTTTCGAGATTTTGGCCATTATGGATATTTTCGAGAGATGAAATATTTTGACGAATTGGAGGGCGACACGTGTCACCCCCTTAGGTGGCATGTGGCCGAATTGGTGTGACATGTGGCTAGTCACTTGTCTCAAGTTTGTCTTGTTTGGACAAGTGGCTTGTGGGCACACACTTGTTCCCCAATCTCACCACACACTTGCTTGCATCCTAGCCTTTGATTGTCATATAAATACACCCCTTGGCATTGCAAGACTTCATCAACACTTAAGGATTTCCAAAACACAAAAATACCCTTCCTTTGTTAGTGCTCTCGGCACCCCCCCCCCACTTTGTGAAGAGCAATTCTTCAATTGTTGTTGTTTAAACCCAAATACCTTAGCCAAGTGTCCCTAGTAGTGTTCTAAAGTTATCCCAACACAAAGATCTAGGGAATACTACGTTTTTCCAATTGTCGCAAAATGAAACCCTAGGGTGATCTTCATATTTTTGTTTGAAGTGTTAAGAGGAGTTGGTTAGGAACTTCTAAGGGTTGCTTAGAGTGGATTGGAACATAAGGAATATGAGCTAAACGTTGCTAAGGATCGACTTATAGATCTTGGATAATTTTGGGCTTATCGAGGTAATGATCTTTGTCCTTCTATTGTAATTGGAGATTACATATTGTAGTAGTTTATAATTGAGTATATGATATGTGGATAGAAGATTGAAAAGAAATGGACTGTTTAGTATATTGTGGGGCAGAATTTTACACGTCCAGTTAGACGTGTAATCCCCTTTGAGTTGTTGTATTACTGCGCCTTAAATATGGCATGTTGGCTATTGATATCGGGCCTTGAGAAGGTAGGAGGTAAGTAAATACAGGGGAAGTGCTGCCCAATTTTTCGTAGGATAAAGAACCTTATACTTAGAAATGTTCTACGAAGAGATCTATACGTTGATAGATGTGTTTGGTTGTTATAGGTGGATATTCTACGTGCGGCATACTCGAATTGGCTAGTGGATTTAAGCCGAAGAGGTATGTGATTCTTCCTATTCTCTTGAGCATGATTATTTGTGAAATGTATAGTGCGGTAGACGCACGTGTGTTAAAGGAGTTTGATTTCCTTTTTGTATCCTTGACTTGATTCTAAAGTTAAGTGACTTGATATGAAATGTTAAGGACTTGAATTGTGTTAAAAAGTTGTGAAACCTCATTCGTGAGAAATGGGTACTTGGTCTTTAAAAAGAATAAAGTTATCTTGATTTCGGAAATGAGAGTAGTGGTCCTTGGTTGGTTTAAAACGTAAAGTGTTATAATAGCTTTATGGGAAGTTAGTTATAACGACTTTATGAAAACGAAAGAATGGTTTTATTATTGGATTTAAAATGGTAACTTGATAGTTTTAAAAAAGTTATGAGACATGGTTTTCAAAGTTACGAGATTTGATTTAAAGATTATGAGACTTGATGTAAGGTCTTGATTTCTAAAGATAAGAAGAGACTTGAAAATTTGAAGTTATGAAGCTTAAACTATTTTGAAAAGTATATTGTTACTTGACTTTAAAAAAGGAGAAGTAACTTGATTTAAAGAGTATAGGTTACTTGTTTTGAAAAGAGTATAGGTTACTTGGTTGTAAGTAACTTGTTTTTAACTTGTCTTGATTAGAAAAATATAAGTGGCTTGATTTTAAAAGGTGTGAGTGCCTTGTTCTTAAAAAAGTGAGTTACTTGGGTTTTAAAAGTATACTTGACGTTGTTTTTTTTCTGGGTAAATGAACATATTATTACTAAGAAAGAAACTTGGAACTACAATCAATCATTGAGGGTTCTCAATCCTCAATGTAACATAAAGCAAGAAATGAAGGAGAGAAGGGGCGTTCACTCAGAGGTGACGTTACAAGAGGGGATTAAATCATAAAGAACTCTATAGGTTGTTGTTTTGACTTTTGCCACAACCTCATCTATTGTTAAGGTAGTGCCCGCAAATAGTAATTCATTTTTTGTTCTCCAAATCTCATATACCACTATGCAAAAGTCAAGTAGGATGACTTTGGATCGAATGTCAGTCCCTCGATGCTCTTTCTTGATCCACTTGAGTGCGCTTTCAATTGTTGTCATTTCTCTTCTAATTCCCAACCATTCTTTTATGTGCTTCCAAATCTTGTGAGTGAAGGGACAAGAAAAGAAGAGATGAGCCCTTGTCTCATTGACACGCTTGCAGAACACGCAAGTCTTGTCCTCCAAGTTTAGGAAAGAGAGAGTGTCTTCGGTAGCAAGACGTTTCATACAAGTGAGCCAAACCGTAAATGAGAATTTAGGAGGAATGTAATCTTTCCAAATTTGAGACATCCAAAGCTTATGTTCCCGCGGGGTGCGCAAGACATCATACACAAGACCCGAATCAAATCTCCCATTGGTGCAACACTTCTCCAAGCCGGCAATTGTGTTTCCTTGATTCCCAAAAATGCTTATGAAAGTGTCACGAATGGAACAAAGCTTCTTGAATAAAGGGGAATCCCTAGCACGGACCTCATAATCCCAAATGGATTGGTCTCTCAAGTAATAGCTATTAATCCATTGAACCCATAGTGTTTCCGCCTTAGTGTGAGCTTGTCAGATGGTCCGAGAGAGTAAGGCGTGATTCCATACTTTGATGTCCATGAGGCCCAAGCCTCCTTCAGATTGAGGCACACAAATTTCATCCCAAGCGACTCTTGGTGGTTTGCCACCCCATAAGAACTGGATGCAAGCAGAGCGAACCTTGTTGAGAACTGAAGAGCTAATAGGAAGAGCCCGAAACCAAAAGCTCTCTACACCCTGAATAACCGATCTGATTAGTTCCAACTTTCCCGCATAGGAGAGTGAGTGGTGTCCCCATTTCTGAATGTAACCCGAGATTGCACTAGTGAAATGGGCAAACTGATCCACCGAGACAGGGATTGGGGACAAAGGGACCCCTAAGTACCGCACAAGAAATACTCCTAAAGAGAAGCCAACTCTAGCCAAGATCAAGTCACGGATAGTACCTTGCACTCCCGCAATGTAGATGGAAGATTTTGACAAGTTAAGTGTAAGGCCAGAAGCCGCCTCCAAATCATCAATACAATCCATAAGAACACCAACCGAAGATAAATCCCCTTTGGCAAAAAGCATAAGATCATCCGCAAAGGCAAGATGAGAGATTCCCAGTCTCTTGCACTTTGGGTGATAAGAAAAGGCTTT
The DNA here is from genome assembly GCA_029844215.1 of Przewalskia tangutica. NCBI lineage: Eukaryota > Viridiplantae > Streptophyta > Magnoliopsida > Solanales > Solanaceae > Przewalskia > Przewalskia tangutica. The sequence continues at coordinate 13,113,738 of CM056733.1, read as the reverse complement.
GTCCGAAGTTTTTAGCTTGAGCAATCTTGAAAGGTATTCAATGCAAAGGATAAAGAGCATAGGAGACATAGGATCACCTTGCCTCAAGCCGCGTTTACCCTCAAAATAGTCGTGCAACTCTCCATTGATTGAGAGAGAGAAAGAGGTTGAACTTACACATTCCATAATCCATCTAACAAATCTGGCCGGAAACTTGAGACCTCTTAGCACTGATTCGAGGAAATTCCAGGAGACCGTGTCAAATGCTTTCCGAAGATCCACCATAAGCATACACCTTGGCGAGACTCTAGTTCTATTATAACCTCTCACAAGTTCTTGGGCAATAAAGACATTATCCACCATGTTCCTATCTTTCACAAAAGCTCCTTGACATTGATCAACAAGTGTAGGAAGAAACCTTGTCATCCGGTTAGCTAGGATCTTTGTAATGATCTTGTAGACCACATTGGTTAATCCAATAGGTCTAAAGTCACTCACCTTGGGGTCCCGATCTGTTTTGGGTAGAAGGGTGAGAATTGTATGGTTCACTTGCTTCAAAAGCACACCCGAAGAGAAGAATTCTGGTATACTCCTTACTACATCATGTCCCACATTCCTCCATTTTTTCTTGAAGAAGGCGGCTGAAAAACCATCCGGGCCAGGTGCTTTGTCATTGCCAATATCAGAGAGAGCATCGCAAACCTCCTTTGGGGAGAAAGGATGTAAAAGGAATAAGTCATCCTCCTCCCCTAGCTTCGTACCATAATCAAGTACCGCGAGATCAACGTTTGTTGCGGGTCGAGAGGAGCCAGAAGTCCTTTGTAAAACTCAACAAGCATGCCTATTACTTCCCCGGGAGATGTAGTGGTATTACCGTTGTCCTTTACAAGATAAGTAATAGAGTTCTTAACATTGCTCCTCTTGATCAAGCAATGAAAGTATTTGGAGCACTTATCACTTCCAATCAAATGTTTTTGTCTCGCCTTTTGTCTTATGAAGTGTCTCTCGGATTCAAGGAGGTGATTGGCTTTAGCTCTTAAGGACTTGACCTTGGCTTTTAACTCTTCATCAAAGGGATCCTCCATATGCGCATTTACAGCCTCTTTAAATTCCATGTTTGTCGCATTTGCTCTTTGTGCAATACTCCCGAATTCACTAGAGTTCAAATCACGCAATGGCTTCTTTAAAGACTTCAATTTTGTTACCAATGTGAATTGGGCAGATCCAAAAACACGTTGTCTCCAGCATGAAGTTAGGATGTTCTCAAAGGCGGGGTGTGAGAGCCATATGTTCATAAACATGAAAGGCCGTTTCCCATTGCTAGAAGATGCAATTACCGAAGCAATCATGGGGCAATGGTCCGAGACTGGTTCCATAGGTAAAAAGTTGGTTGAGCACTCTAGGTTCAAGTCACTCCAATGTTGATTCATTAACACTCTATCTAGCTTGGACCATATTGTGCCATTCGTCCAAGTGTAGAAGGAACCCGTAGAAGGAGTGTCATCGAGTCCGTGAGCTATTCTGAATTCCCCAAGGTCCCTAAGTGCATAAGGCGTGAGAGGAGGACCACCGGCCTTATCTTGAGGGTAGCAATAAGTGTTAAAATCTCCAATGATCATCCAAGGCATGACAATGCTAGTGCCCAGGTGGGTAAGATGATGCCAAAGTTTCCTTCTTTCCGGAATGCTATATACCGGATACACAAACGTAGCAAGAAAGGATACTTGAGATATGTTACACCGTGCTTGGACATGGATATGTTGAGAGTCCATTCCAAGCACATCACAACTAACTCTGGAGGGGTCCCATAGTACTAGCATTCTTCCGCCATCAATGAAATCTATATTGGAGCAAAATTTCCAAGCAAAGAATCTTTAAGAAGTAAAAGAGTCCAGCCGTGTTCGAGTGAATTTAGTTTCTATTAGGCAAACCAATGCCATATCATGTTGTTTAGCAAGCCTGCACACAAGAGTTTGTGTGGCTGCCCTATCCCTTTGTCCGCAAAGGCCTCGGACATTCCAACAAAGAATTTTCATTAGGAAACAATGGAGGTTTTAGTAGCACCTCCGCGCTTTGCATTTTTCCCCAAACTGATATTCTTTCTTGAAATAACTTCTTTCCATCCCTCTTCCTTATTGTTAGAAGTCAAGGCAGTAGCCCCAACTAGGCTATGTTCTCCGCGCTCAAAGTTTATGCAACGTGTTGCGTGGATAAACTCGTCCGTAGTACTTTTACCGCACTACATCTAGAAGAGTTCATGTCGATGGTGTATCTTTTTCAGCATGCCTTGTCTCATTTTTCAGCCTCTCATGATGCGCAAGACCAGGATAGAGGTGATGGTTTGAGGACCCCTCAAGTGGTACCCGTAAGCACGAAGAGTTAGGATAACCCGCAATCGGAGGGATTCCAAAGTTCAGAGCTTCTCCCATACTTCCGGGAATATGCGGCAGTGGTTGCACACTATTCTCAATGTCCATCAAGTTATCACTACCCCCGGGATGTTGAGAAGGTGGTGGATCAGTGCTAGAAGGACCGGTTTGACCAGAACCGCAGCAAAGATCCGCAGTAGAAACGCCCATTGTTGTGGTACCAATGGGTTGTCGGTTTTCCGTGCTTCTTGAGTGTTGGTATCTTTCATCAGTTTCCTACACTTCAAATGGTTGTGGCCAAAAGAGGCACAATGATAGCAAAAATCTGGGTAGTTCTCATATTTCACCTTTTGGATGTATCTTCGATTGTCAGGAAGTTTAACACCAAATTTTGTGACCGGCTCTTTACTAACATCGACTTCCACCAAGACTCTTGCATAGTTCATCTTAGACCTCTCCTTAGTAAATTGATCCGTGTATAGTGGTTTCCCCACACGCGAAACAATCTTACTAAGGCATGTTGCACTCCAAACCGAGAGGGGGATGTCGTGGAAAGTGACCCATATCGGGATATCCATGAATAAGTCATCTGTTAATAATACTCTTTTATCAATGGGTTTTAACATCATAGTTTTGCCAAAGACCATGTATGGGCCTCCATGAAGCACATTCGTGCGTTCCTCTTCCGTCATGAATTTGAAGATTGTCCATCCTTTGTCGTATGGGATGATACGACACTTCACTCCCTACCCCTTAACAATGGAATTCAATGCCTCTTTTCCCGGGAAAGGACCCGTGAAGCAGCCTATAAGACAATATCCTCAGGTTTCAATGAAGGGAACTTCATCTGTAGCTTCTAGTTCTACATCTTCTCCTTGTTGTTCAATGAATTGAAGTTTCATTCCTTTTGCTTGTTCGAACCCGCAAAGACTCAAAGATAGGTCTTCTTTATGATTGGAACCTGTGTCGAAAGGGGAACTTCTCCTTTGATATTCTCACCGTGGATGCGCATGATGAATTATGGATTTGTCAGTGGGCAAGTTGTCTGTCCTTCCTGGTAGTGTAGAGGGAGGGATAGGGGTAATGAGGGTAGAGCTTGGTCCCGCATCTAGAGCTAGTATGCGTGTGCCCTTTGGTCGAGTGGGGAAAATATCGGGCATTTCGGGTGGTAGTGAAGATTTGGAGGGGGGTGGGGGTGTGCCATCATGAATTCTGGGAAGTATTGAAGAAGTGGAGGAAGAGAGAGGTGGAAAGTTATTAGCGTTTCCAATGTCCAAGGAAGAAGTAAATGAAAATGGGCTATTGGGATTCTTATGTTGAAGTCCTTTTAGAAGGCTGGTTAGAGTGGGGAAGGATTGATTAGTGACTCTAAATGAATTCAAAGAATGTTGACTTTTAGAGTGGTGTGACTCTTTGTTCCCATGATTTAATGTTGCCCATTTAAGGCAATAGGCTCTTTGGCTCCCGCGCTAATTAAGATAGGAGAGTTACAAGGCTCCTTGGGAGTAGATAACCCTTCGGTATCCTCAACTTGCATAGTACCACGAGTACCAGTAATGATCATAGACCCATGGACTCCCTCTTGACCCGCCGCCTGACCCGGTTTTGACCCGAGAATGCCTTCATGCATTGTTTTATCGATTGTAGTTCCAGTCCCAGAATTTCTAACTTTTCCGGCTTGCCTGAGCAATTTACCTCTAAGTGATGAGATTGTTTTGCTCCCGTGATTATCAATATCTTCCGTCGTAGTCACGGAGTTCACCAATTGACCCGCGTTAGTGTCACGACCCGATCCCGGGCCCGTGACTGGTGCCTTACCCCGGGCACCCTAGTGATACAACATCAGAGAAAACCAGCGGAAATAAAACATAAACATGAAACAAGATATATGATCATAAACAAAGCAACTAAAAACAAATATTGTCTCAGATATATACATAAAACCCGAACAGCTTTAATCCTTTTTACAACCCCGCCACAACAAGATACTGCACTTCTAAGATTTACAACAACCATGACGGACAGGCCCCGCCATACCCTCGAATGTACAAGAACCTACAACTCAGTGGAGCACATACCAAAGAATAAGCCTCCGAGAAACGGAGCTTCCTAATACGCCGAATCGTGATCCCATGAGCGAGGATCCACTACCGATGTACTCCAACTCGCGCAGATGAACGCAGCCTCAAGGAGGTCGCATAACAGTACCAAGTATGTGAAATCAAAATATCGCAGCTTAAATCATAATACTACATAAAGGTGAGACATATATGATAACAAAATACAAGACGTAACATAAAAGCCAAGTCGTGGACTCACGCCTCAACGCCATCACGCAATATAACTATGGGTCTCACGCCCGCAACATCAATCATGTTCGATCACGGCCGCATGCCGGAGTGCAGACGGTGTAGACATGTCCATGATGCAACAATAATAACAATGCCCTACGGCCACATGCCCGACTCAGACGGCAGACACGCCCACGTGACATTAACAACAATAATATTGGGTGATCAACCCCGCCGCACGCCACACGCCCGAATTCGTGACGGTGTAGACATGTCCATGTAACCACAATAACAATATATCGTAATCAACCCCGCCGCACGCCACATGCCCCTAATTCGTGACGGCAGTAGACATGTCCACGTGACATCAACAACAATAGACCGCACAACCGGCTATCACAAACAAGCTCAAGCAAATTACCATACTTCTAGACTTTTATAAAAGATCCACTCCTTCCCAAGAAGTCACCCGATATCAACACTTGCACAACAAAGGCTATCACAACAAGCATAGGCGAGTTACACAACAACAAGCATAGGCAAGTTACACACAACTCAAGGTACTTCCATTTCAGATCAAAGTCCGGTTTTAACCCTAAAGTACTACGACATTAACTCTTTTAAAGGACCTGCTTTTCACAAAAGTCACATAATACCCAGAGCATAAAATAAAGTGACTATCTTTTAAGTAAACTAAAATACTTCCCTTTGTAAAATCAAGTAACAACATTATTTTCCAAACGCTCAAGTTTGCCTAATTTCAAATGCTCAAGTTTCTCATTTTAGAAAGGTTCCATAACTCATAGTCTTAATCTCTTTTAAAACAATCGAGTAACATATGTCTTGACGTGAGCCGCTTATTCTTGTTTACAACAATCTTGTTACAAAGACCATGATCTAGGAAATGTAATACAATTTTGTCTTATCTTAGCTTCTATGCAGATGGAGGTTTCTACTGGTTTTAATAACAATTTGTTATTTGTCAATACACTTTCCTTTATTAGCGCCGCGTGGTTTGTTCGACACTTATTCTCATTTCCAAATCAATAAAACATTATTCCTTTTAAAACCAAGTACTCATTACTCATGAATGAGGTTTCACAACACTTTTAACAAAATGTTAATTACTAAGTAAAACGAGTTAAGTCTCTTATCTTTCAAGATCAAGTCTCTTAACTTCTACAATCAATAAACCAATCTTACCTACATAGAGTCGTTATAACTAACTTCCCATAAAGCTATTATAACACCCTATGTTTTAAACCAACCAACTCATTTAGCACATGACGTCTACCGCATTACATAGTTTACAAAGCATCATGCTAGAAGGATAGGAAGAGGTTCACATACCTCGCGACGATTATCGATAATAAGCAAAACGCCCACAAGATCAGAATCTGGCTAGCCTTTTCCACTCTTCAAGTAGAATACGCTACTCGTAGTACTTCCACCTATAAGGCCACAAACGCCTATTAACTTCTAACCGCACGTTCCCATATTCTACGTAAAATTCGCAAAGACCTCCCCGCAACCGCAGAAATCTCCTCCTCTATCGAGGCCGCTACCAAGCCAACCTCTGGGGTTATACGCCTAACCGACGATACAATTCTACTACACAAGAATACTACACAAGTCCATCAGAATACACCCCATGTAATTACGCTTCATTTCTCTTCTTTATATTCAGGCTTAAGTCCAAAGACATTGCCGCAATGCTATGTTCAGATCTATATCTAGTATACGTCCTCGATATCATCCTCCAACATGTAATTTCCAATTACAATAAGGGCAAGAATATTTACCTCGATAAGCCCAAAATTATCCAAGTTATAAAAGTCGATCCCGAGCAAGGTTTAGCTCCTACTCGTGCGCTCCAATCCGCCTCCAAACAACCCTTAGAAGTTCTAACCAACTTCTACTTAAATACTTCAACCAACTATGAAGATTTCCTTACGGTTTGGCTTTGAGACTAAAAGGACAAAAGGTAGTATTTCCTGCTCACGATAGAGGTAACTTTGGAATACTACAAGGTATACTACTAGGTATTTTGGGCATTATAACAATACTAGAGAATACTCTACCATGGGGTACTTTATGAGAACAACAAGGCAAGTGGGTGTACCCCGGCCAACACTACTAAGGGGGAGGGTACCCTTTCGCCAAAGCCTTACGGGGGGAGGGAAGGCTAGGACGAGAGCAACAAGAGGAGAGGGGAAGGATTGCAAGACTTAGAACACATTTTGATGATGAAGTCTTCAACAAAGGGAGTGGGTATTTATAGGAAGCTGGCCAACCAATGGACAAGATCAAGCCATGTGCAAGTGTAAGGCCTTGATCAAGCCAAGTGCACCCTAACCCCTACTCCACAAAACATGGCATAAAACAAGGCACAAACAAGGCCAAAATAAGGCACAAACAAGGGAGAGACGCCCCTTTGCCTACCCAAACCGTCACTGAGGGTGACAAGTGTCACCTCTCGTTGCCCAAAAATGTTTCACGCCGGAAAAATCCGCAAAAATACAAAACGACATAGCCGAATTTTCCTTCGCAGTTTAGTAAAACGCTTCATCGAAAAATGACTTTAATCGTGTTGTGCACAAAATTTCAAACATGCCTAACTTTAAGTCTCAACTTTCAGACGCACGCCTCCACGCATACTGGAAATACGGGGTATAACATTCTCCCCTCCTTAGAAACATTCGTCCCGAATGTTCCTTCTCAAGACGGATATCGATGAAATTCCTCTAACAAGTTGCCAACGCCACAACTTGGCCACGAAACAACACACGCTTCTTCCTTCCTTACTCGCCGTGGCGATACCACTTTTGTCACTTTGCCGCGAGGTTCTAGTGTCACTCCGCGACCCAACAAATGGTACCGAATCGCATGCGATCCCCGAGGTTCTAGTGTCTCAGACGTGCCATACTTCACCATCGCCTGGGCTTCAAACCGTGGAGTCACTACTCCAAACTTGGTCATCTTACTAACCTCAATCTTCTTTAAGGTCATTCCCGCCTTCACGAACCGCTTCGTCGAACATATCCACGAACTCATACGATGGTTAACTAAACTCGGGCCTAGCATCCTTGGACTACCACCAAGTGACCACCTCGAACCGACTTACCACAAACCGGCCATGGTTGACCCGCGAACGGTCCTCAACCCGACCCCACAATCGCGCAAACCCCCGCTCCCGATACGAACAATCTTACTAATTCACATCATGAAAGCTACCACTTCAATTTTACACAACCCCATGAATTCCAGAAAACAACTCCACGTATACTACGACTCGATAAAGGTCAAACATAAAATAAATCTTTTACACAAGACGACCTTACCTCTAAGGTCTCAATCGTGAAAATAGTCTAAGGTCCACACTTACCACGCCCCATACTTATCCTTCCAACTAACCGTTTTCTAACTCACAATTAACACCACGCTATCCGCATAGCACACAATAATGAGATCATCATAACAAGCATACCAAAACTCTAGAGGGTTAAAGATATACTGTATCCACCGGCCACTCTAATCATAGGCCCGCTACGCAGGCGCATAATCGTAGGCGTGATGAACCACCATCGATCTCGGCGTCGAGTCGTAACATCCGTATACCTCGTCGGACAGCTCGCAAAATGGCCCCGTTGGCCGCAAAATAACAAGCTCCTCGCACCACGACACTCTAAATGCGGTCTACCACATCGACCACACCGAGGTAGGGTGATCGATCCGCCAACACTTACTTCCTCGAAACTCAACCTCGAGCTCGACCGCCTCCGAATACTCGATGCTCAAGGTTATGGAGGACCACTCGACCGGGCGAGGTACAAAACTAGCTCGCCGCGGAGGCGGTCGCCTCGAAAGTCACCAAAGGACCTCGTTGTTCGCCCTTCTCACGATTCGTCATTCCGCCGACCTTCCGCTTCACCCCAAGCGCATAAGCTCGCATGCGGCAATGTCTATGCCCGGCCAAGAGCTACACCAACAAGCTTCGCCAAGTAATCATCTAACCCAGAACGTAGCGGTGTACTCGCCCTCCATATCGCTACTACTGGGGCATACCGAGCCAATGAGTCGAACTCCACATTGTACTCCCGAATCAGACGCCGCTCGCCTCAACATCAAGAATCTGTTTACCCGAGCCCTCCTCATCCGCGAGGAAAGAAATGTGCAAGAAATGCCCCGAGAACTCGCCCCAAACGGCCGAAGTGTATTCTCTCCCGACAGCCCCACGAATCAAACTAGTCGATCGCGGTATCACGCACCGATGCGAACCTAAGACCACCGACTCGGTCTCCGAGCCTCGATCACTTACGATCCGTCAGAATCGCTTGATGAACTCTCGCGATCATCCTCGTGCCTCGACCAGAACTCGCGCTACATCTCGTAGCATCAGAGCCTCAAACTATCCGATCTAGGGTGAACCATCGGCGCCATCGAACCGCCGGCCCACTTATCTCATGTCGCCACGACTCGCCAATAATCGGGCCAACTCCTTGTAACCCATCTTCTCGCCTGCATCGGGACCGAGGCTCGCATCGTGGTCTCAGCAGCCACCGCCGCGCTCTAAACTCGCTGGCCGGGCGCCGCAAACCTCGCCGTCAAGCATAATTCAGCAATCGACGCTCGCGCTCGCATTCTCTCAGATCTCACTAGCAAGACTTCTACTGCCTTGCCCTTCTCGCTCGCCGCTTGGCGCGAGGCATAATCGTAAAAACGAGATACGCCGGAGGGTCCAACTTACAACACACTCTAAGGCACGATCTCGTAATGAGAAGAATGGAAACTAATCCTAAATGTCTCAGCCTCTCGATTATAGATGTGGTGCACAACACATCGATAATCAAGACTTACTAGACACGGTCAGACATTTTCCGAGGATTAATCGCTCGATACCACTTTTGTCACTTTGCCGCGAGGTTCTAGTGTCACCCGCGACCCAACAAATGGTACCGGCTGCATGCGATCCCATACACACGGACGTGCATACGGAGAGCTACTGCCGGGTTCTGTTTCGTGGTAGGCTCGCCTTTATACGCCGCACTTCAAGCGAGGTCAAGCATAACAGTACCAAGTATGTGAAATCAAAATATCGCAGCTTAAATCATAAGTCTACATAAAGGTGAGACATATATGATAACAAAAATACAAGACGTAACATATAAAAGCCAAGTCGTGACTCACGCCTCAACGCCATCACGCAATATAACTATGGGTCTCACGCCCGCAACATCAATCATGTTCGCATCACGGCCGCATGCCCCGAATGCAGACGTGTAGACATGTCCATGATGCAACAATAATAATGCCCCATGGCCACATGCCCGAATCGCAGACGGCAGACACGCCCACGTGACATTAACAACAATATCGGGTGATCAACCCCGCCGCACGGCCACACGCCCGACTTCGCAGACGGTAGACATGTCCATGTAACCACAATAACAATATATCGTAATCAACCCCGCCGCACGGCCACATGCCCCGAATTCGTGATCGGCAGACATGTCCACGTGACATCAACAACAATATACCGCACAACCGTGCTATCAAAAACAAGCTCAAGCAAATTACCATACTTCTAGACTTTTATAAAAAGATCCACTCCTTCCCAAGAAGTCACCTGATATCAACACTTGCACAACAAAGGCTATCACAACAAGCATAGGCGAGTTACACAACAACAAGCATAGGCAAGTTACACACAACTCAAGGTACTTCCATTTCAGATCAAAGTCCGGGTTTTAACCTAAAGTACTACGACATTAACTCTTTTAAAGGATCCGCTTTCTTCACAAAAGTCACATAATACCCAGAGCATAAAATAAAGTGACTATCTTTTAAGTAAACCTAAATACTTCCCTTTGTAAAATCAAGTATCAACTTTATTTTCCAAACGTTCAAGTTTGCCTAATTTCAAATTCTCAATTTTCTCATTTTAGAAAGGTTCCATAACTCATAGTCTTAATCTCTTTTAAAACAATCGAGTAACATATGTCTCAGACGTGAGCCGCTTATTCTTGTTTACAACAATCTTGTTACACAGCCATGATCTAGGAAATGTAATACAATTTTGTCTTATCTTAGCTTCTATGCATGGAGGTTTCACCGGTTTTAATAACAATTTGTTATTTGTCAATACACTTTCCTTTATTAGCGCCCGTGGTTTGTTCGACACTTATTCTCATTTCCAAATCAATAAAACATTATTCTTTTAAAACCAAGTACTCATTACTCGCGAATGAGGTTTCACAACACTTTTAACAAAATGTTAATTACCAAGTAAAACGAGTTAAGTCTCTTATCTTTCAAGATCAAGTCTCTTAACTTCTACAATCAATAAACCAATCTTTTACCTACATAGAGTCGTTATAACTAACTTCCCATAAAGCTATTATAACACCCTATGTTTTAAACCAACCAACTCATTTAGCACACGTACGCTCACCGTACTACATAGTTTACAAAGCATCATGCTAGAAGGATAGGAAGAGGTTCACATACCTCGCGACGATTATCGACAATAAGCAAAACGCTCCACAAGATCAGAACCCGCTTAGCCTTTTCCACTCTTCAAGTAGAATACGCTACTCGTAGTACTTCCACCTATAAGACCACAAACGCCTATTAACTTCTAACCGCACGGTTCCCATATTCTACGTAAAATTCGCAAAGACTCTCTCTTCCCGCAATCACAGAAATCTCCTCCTCTATCGAGGCCGCTACCAAGCCAACTTGTGGGGTTATACATCTAACCTGACGATACAATTCTACTACGAATACTACACAAGTCTCATCTGAATACACCTATGTAATTACGCTTCATTTCTTCTTTATATTCAGCTTAAGTCCAAAGACATTGCCGCAAAGCTATGTTCAGATCTATATATAGTATACTTCTACTATATAATCCTACAACATGTAATTTCCAATTACAATAAGTGGACAAGAATATTTACCTCGATAAGCCCAAAATTATCCAAGTTATAAAAGTCGATCCCGAGCAAGGTTTAGCTCCTACTCAGGCGCTCCAATCCGCTCCAAACAACCCTTAGAAGTTCTAACCAACTTCTACTTAAATACTTCAACCAACTATGAAGATTTCCTTAGGGTTTCTTGAGACTAAAAGGACAAAAGGTAGTATTTCCTGCTCTACGATAGAGGTAACTTTTGGAATACTACAAGGTATACGGCTAGTGGTATTTTGGGCATTATAACAATACTAGAGAATAATCTCTACCATGTGGGTACTTTATGAGAACAACAAGGCAAGGGGGTGTACTTCTACCAACACTACTAAGGGGAGGGTACCCTTTCGGCCAAAGCCTTACGGTGGGGGAGTGGAAGGCTAGGACGAGCAACAAGAGGAGAGGGAAGGATTGCAAGACTTAGAACACATTTTGATGATGAAGTCTTCAACAAAGGGAGTGGGTATTTATAGGAAGCTAGGGCCAACCAATGGACAAGATCAAGCCCTGTGCAAGGCAAGTGTAAGGCCTTGATCAAGCCAAGTGCACCCTAACCCCTACTCCACAAAACATGGACCAAAACAAGGCACAAAACAAGGCCAAAATAAGGCCCAATCCAAGGGGAGACGCCCCCTTTGCCTACCCAAATCACTGAGGGTGACAAGTGTCACCCTCGTTGGCCCAAAAATGTTCCGCCGCCGGAAAAATCCGCAAAAATACAAAACGACATAGCCGAATTTTCCTTCGCAGTTTAGTAAAACGCTTCCGAAAAACGACTTTAATCGTGTTGTGCACAAAATTTCAAACATGCCTAACTTTAAGTCTCAAACAGACGCACGCCTCCACGCATACTGGAAATACGGGTATAACATTCTCCTCCTTAGAAACATTCGCCCGAATGTTCCTTCTCAAGACGGATATCGATGAAATTCCTCTAACAAGTTGCCAACGCCACAGCTTGGCCACGAAACAACACACGTTCTCTTCCTTCCTTACTCGTCGTGCGATACCACTTTTGTCACTTTGCCGCGAGGTTCTAGTGTCACTCCGGCGACCCAACAAATGGTACCGAACTGCATGCGATCCCTGAGGTTCTAGTGTTCTCAGACGCGCATACTTCGCCATCGCTTGCTTCAAAAGCGGAGTCACTACCTCCAAACTTGGTCATCTTACTAACCTCAATCTTCTTTAAGGTCATTCCCGGCCTTCACGAACCGCTTCTGGTCGAACATATCCACGAACTCATACGATGGTTAACTAAACTCGGGCCTAGCATCCTTGTGACCCTACCACCGGCGGACCACTCGAACCGACCCCACCACAACCGGCTGCGGTTGACCCGCGAACGGTCCTCAACCCGACCCCACAATCGCTTAAACCCCGCTCTCGACACGAACAATCTTACTAATTCACATCATGAAAGCTACCACTTCCATTTTACACAACCCAAGGAATTCCCACAACAACTCCACGATACTACGCACTCGATAAAGGTCAAACATAAAATAAATCTTTACACAAGACGATTTACCTACCTCTAAGGTCTCAATCGTGAAAATAGTCTAAGGTCCACACTTACCACGCCCCCATACTTATCCTTCCAACTAACCAGGTTTTCTAACTCACAATTAACACCACGCTATCCGTACATAGCACACAATAATGTGATCATCATAACAAGCATACCAAAACTCTAGAGGTTAAAGATATACCGTATCCACCGCTACTCTAATCATAGGCCCGCTACGCAGGCGATAATCGTAGGCGTGATGAACCAGCCATCGATCTGAAGGTCGAGTCGTAACATCCGTGCTACCTTGCCTGGACAGTTCGCAAAATGGCCCCGTTGGCCAAAAATAACAAGCTCCATTGGCACCACGACACTTCCAAATGCGGTCTACCACATCGACCACACCGAGGTAGGGTGATCGCATCCGCCAACACCCTTACTTCCTCGAAACTCAACCTCGAGCTCGACCGCTTCCCGAATACTCGATGCTCAAGGTTGCGAGGACCACTCTGACCGGCAGAGGTACAAAACTAGCTCGCCGCGGAGGCGGTCGCCTCGAAAGTCACCAAAGGACCTCGTTGTTCTCGCCTCTTCGCTGATTCGTCATTCCGCCGACCTTCTCCGCTCTTCACCCCAAGCGCATAAGCTCGCATGCGGCAATGTCCATGCCCTACCAAGAGCTACACCAACAAGCCTCGCCAAGTAATCATCTAACCCGTAACGTAGCGGTGTACTCGCCCTCCATATCGCCATTACAATGGGGGCATACCGAGCCAATGAGTCGAACTCACATTGTACTTCAATCAGACGCTCGCTCGCCTCAACATCGCAACTGTTTACCGAGCCTCCTCATCTGTGGAGGCAAGAAATGTGCAAGAAATGCCCCGAGAACTCATCCCAAACGGTGGAAGTGCATTCTCTCCCGACAGCTCCCACGGATCAAAACCACGATCGCGGTATCACGCACCGACGCGAACCTAAGACCACCGACTCGGTCTCAAGCCTTGATCACTCTACGATCCGTCAGAATCGCTTGGATGAACTCCTGCGGATCATCCTCAGGCCTCGACCCGTAGAACTCTGGCGGGCTACATCTCAGAAAGTCTTGTAGCCTCAAACTATCCGATCTGGGGTGAACCATCGGCGCTCCGGAACCGCTGGCCCGCCTATCTCACGTTCGCCACGACTCGCCAATAATCGGGCTAACTCAGTAACCCATCTCCTCTCGCCTCCGCATCGTGGCAATCATGGAGCAATGGTCCGAGACTGGTTCCATAGGCAAAAAGTTGGTTGAGCACTCTAGGTTCAAGTCACTCCAATGTTGATTCATTAACACTCTATCTAGCTTGGACCATATTGTGCCATTCGTCAAAGTGTAGAAGGAACCCGTAGAAGGAGTGTCATCGAGTCCGTGAGCTATTCTGAATTCCCCAAGGTCCCTAAGTGCATAAGGCGTGAGAGGAGGACCACCGGCCTTATCTTGAGGGTAGCAATAAGTGTTAAAATCTCCAATGATCATCCAAGGCATGACAATTCTAGTGCCCAGGTGGGTAAGATGATGCCAAAGTTTCCTTCTTTCCGGAATGCTATATACCGGATACACAAACGTAGCAAGAAAGGATACTTGAGATATGTTACACCGTGCTTGGACATGGATATGTTGAGAGTCCATTCCAAGCACATCACAACTAACTCTGGAGGGGTCCCATAGTACTAGCATTCTTCCGCCATCAATGAAATCTATATTGGAGCAAAATTTCCAAGCAAAGAATCTTTAAGTAAAAAGAGTCCAAATTGTGTTCGAGTGAATTTAGTTTCTATTAGGCAAACCAATGCCATATCATGTTGTTTAGAAAGCCTCGCACACAAGAGTTTGTGTGGCTGCCCTATCCCTTTGTCCGCAGTGTTCGACATTCCAACAAAGAATTTTCGTTAGGAAACAATGGAGGTTTTAGTAGCACCTCCGCACTTTGCATTTTTCCCCAAACTGATATTCTTTCTTGAAATAACTTCTTTCCATCCCTCTTCCTTATTGTTAGAAGTCAAGGCAGTAGCCCCAACTAGGCTATGTTCTCCGCGCTCAAAGTTTATGCAACGTGTTGCGTGGATAAACTCGTCCGTAGTACTTTTACCAGTACCCACATCTAGAAGAGTTTGCGGGTCAGATGGTGTATCTTTTTCAGCATGCCTTGTCTCATTTCTCAGCCTCTCATTGTCACGACCGACCTGGCCGCGATCGGTGCCCTACCCGGGTACCTGCCTGTATACATCGAGAATAGCAATGGAACATACACAACATAAACACATGTGTAAATAAAACGAATGTGCTAGCCGATCAGCCGCTTCCATAATATAAACATAATCAAAATTACAACTCTGCTTCTACACCCATCCACATACGTGAATACGCACTTAGGAATAACAATCGAACAATCGTGGCGGACAGGCCCCGCCATACCCCGAATATACATGAATCTACTACTGTGGAAAACTGCACAAGAGATAAAGCCTCCGAGCAAATGGAGCTTTTTCCCAAAATCAACCGAGATCCTAAGAGCAAGGATCACCAACTGGGTACCTAAACTCGCGGCATTTAACGCAGCCCGGGCGGTCAAGCATAACAAAATTTAATATGGAACAGTAAATAACGACAAGAAATGTGATCATAACTGTACAAAAGAATGACAAGGACAAGTATAAAACAATACATACCAGATCCTGCCGTGTCATTACCACTTATGAACTTAATCGCACCCTATTATCTTTTCCATTCTTAATAAAATTTACAGCCACTTTCTTACGTACATTTTTAGAAAAAAAATCATTAAGTTCATTACTATATAACTCACTTATCTTTCATAAGTATAAACCGGCCCTTTAAGGAGGGGCACCTATACTACCCGGCCCACCCAGACGCGATCAAGGTCACATAGTCCGCCTGCAAAGGTATACCGCCTCGCCCAACTCGGTCGATAATGTCATCTAGTCCGCTCAGAAGGTATACCGCTCGCCATTCTCGGTCGATAATGTCATATAGTCCGCTCAGGTATATCGCCCGCCCATTCTCGGTCGATAATGTCATATAGTGCGCTCAGATAGGTATCTCGCCCGCCCATTCTCGGTCGATAATGTCATATAGTCCGCTCAGATAGGTATATCGCCCGCCCATTCTCGGTCGAGCACGTCATATACCGCCCGTGATAGGTATATCGCCGCCCATTCTCGGTCGATAATGTCATATAGTCCGCCTGTGATAGGTATACCGCCCGCCCATTCTCGGTCGATAATGTCATATAGTCCGCCAGATAGGTATACCGCCTACCATTCTCGGTCGATAATGTCATATAGTATCCGAATTTAACCCAACGTATCACGCGCCTCTACTCCTTTAGAAAGACTCTTTTCAATTACAACTTCCCGATACTAACAACTATAGTATCAAGTCCTATCCGTTTTTCAAGACAAGTCACAATACATTTTAGAAATACAATTACCATTTCTAAAAACAAGTGACTTCTTTTCTTATAAAACCTTAGGCAAGCGATGCCGTCAGAAATCAAGTTGCCTTTTCACTAAAGTCAAGTCATTTATCTTTCCATAAGGCAAATATAACTAACTTCCCATAAAGCCGTTATATTCACTTTATACCTTAGCCATAACCAATTTCCTATCCAAGGGACTTATACGTTTAAAACGGAACAAGTATCACATACTTTAAAACTCTTCAAGTCCCTTAACTTTAAAATCAACTTAAGACATCCTTACTATTTTCAAAGAAGTGAGTTAATCTCTAACCCACCCGACTTGGCATTACATAAAACAAGTAAAGAATGTCATAGTCTCAGACGCTCACCGCACTACATACGCAACTAGTCATGCTCAAAAGATAGGAAAAGTTCTACATAGAGTAAATCACATAACTACCTCTTAACTTCTAAGAGTAAGGAAACATGAAATGATACCACAAGTATATTCCATACCTAGAATCATGCCAAAGGAATAAGAGGTTCACATACCTAGCGACGATTGTCGACCAGTAGCAAAATGCTCCAAAGGACTTCCATCTTGAGAGCTATTCCACTCTCCAAGTAGGCTACGCGCTACTGAGTACTTCAACCTATAATGGGCACAATACGTCCATGAACCTCTCACTTCATAATGAGAATTATTCTAAGTGCTAAGTCACCAATTCTACTAAAATCTGACAGAACCTCCTTTGTTTCTACTAACTTTGCCACCTTTTCAAGGCCGAATACAATAACTAAACAGCCCCAATTGGCTCACCACAATCTATAAGGTAGTCCAATACAAATAAATACCAACTACTACAAACTACAAGTACAAATTCGGCCACCTTGAGTTCAACAATACCAATTCTTATCCAATTTCCATTTCAATCCAAGTTATTAGCCTAACATGATATCAAGTCGCAAACGATTATAACTACTATAATCTCCAAGTCAAAAACATGCGACGATTCTAATAACGACTAAAATTGTAATCCAACTTAACATGGCTTACATTACATTTCGGATTTCCAAGGCTACAATCAATCCATAATCCATATAAACTTCAACACATATACCTCATGCTAGCAACAAGTAAAGCTAACAACAATATAAATAATCGTGAAACACTCAAAGAACAAGATTATACCTCAATGATTCTTAGTCCAACTTCCAATCCGAAATCGCTCCTTAGCAACTTAGAGCCTCCTCAAGATACTTCAATCCGCTACTTGAGACCCTTAGAACCATACCAACAACTTTCCTTCAAACTTTCAATCCAAAACCTAGAAAGCCACTAGGTTTTCACTTTGCGACTAACCCGAAAACTATCTTTTTCCGAGATTTTTCTATTGAGATACACTCACAATACACTAAGGAACCTTGGTTTAAAGTGTGAAGCTTAATGGACAACTAACAAAAAAATTCTCTTTTTCTTGGACCCAAACCCGAGAGCTAAGCCTCTTTGTTCTTCAATTTTTGTGAAAAAATATTCTAAGTGTTAAGCTTGTCTTGCACTACTAGTATAATATAGTGTAAAGGAGGATTATGATCTAAACAAATGGGTGGTTTGGATGAGGTCTTAACAAATATCAAGACTAAAGTGGGGTCTTTGACTTGGTCAATGTTGTCAAGCTCTAAGGCTAGCAAGACTTGTCTTCCTAACAAGGGTCAAATGACCCTTTTGTCCATGATCAATTTCGTCCAAGGCTTTCTAAGGGGGGGTGACATGTGTCGCCCTCCCATTCGTCACAATAATACGTTTTCCGACAATTCCTTAATTTCGCTAAATTTTTACAAGTCTCCAATCTTGACGCTTATGAGTTCTTACGTACGTCCTTAAAACATGTCCTGTAAATACGGGGTGTAACATTCTTCCCCCCTTAGAAACATTCGTCCTCGAATGTTCTTTCGGAGTCAAACTTAAAATTAACAACATAGTTTCCTTTCACCACCCCCGACATACCAACAATGCCACACATGGCCTTAATACTCGCACTCCACATATCTCGTCCGTCATAAGCCCAAAAAGGGATTATCTTTTCGCATTTCCAACTCCTTCTAACATATACATAGTCTCAATATAACTGCTCATAAAACTTAAACATACCATAACTTATCATGTAAACAAGTTTCTAAAGGCCAAAGACATACTGAATCATATAGCGGTTCAAGGACCGCTAAAATGGAACTCCCACCACGACTTCTCGCCACGGCTGTTTGCGTGCATGAACATCCCGCCTAGCTAGTGAAGGCGAAGAACCCGCAAATCGATCCAAGAGTCGTGTTGTCCCACCAGACCCTCTATAAGGACACTCTCTTAACATATGGCCTAGACGACCACAAGAAAAACAATCACCGTAACGGCGCGACATACCCCAGAATGTAACCTACCACACTGGGCACATTGAGTCAAAGGTGGCCTCGATCGACCGAACCCCATCTCCCGAGACTGCTTCAGAGACTGACCGCCTCGCATTCCCGGTTGTGGAAACCCCGGAAAATCGCGAGGTGCACTCGTGTTGGCTGAATCAGACCTAGCTCGCCAGGCTCTCCGCCGAATATCACCCCAACCTCGCTGCTCGCCTCTGGCTGGCTCGTCTGGTCGGCCCTCTCTCTCCCCGCCTCAATCCCCTCGCATATGTTCAGATCTCCGGCAATATCCATTCTCGGTCAAGGGCCACTCCTGTGCAAGCAAAGGATCATATAACGGCCTAGTCCCATAACATAGCGATGGACTCTATCGGCCATGTTAGCCACAATAGTGCGCGATACCTAGCCAACGAGTCAAACTCTGTGGTGTACTGATGGTCCTCCCATTCTCGCCTCAATGATAAGAACCTATCAACACGGGCTCTCTCATCTCGTGAGGCAAAAAGTGACCAAGAAAGGCCTCGTGAACTCATCCCAAACCGGACGAGCATCATCACCTCTCGAAAGCAACCACGACTAAACTACCTCAACGCGACGTCACAGAACCCAGAGGAGGCTAGCGTAATGCACTCGTCTCAAGCCCTAAGAACTCGCGTGGTCCGTCAGCCGCCGAATGAACTCCCGCGATCCTCATCGCACTAACCATAAAACTCAAAGGATGACATCCTAGAAAATCCCTAATACGTAAATCGCCGGCTCTGGGTGGGTTGCTCGCTCTCGGCTACGCTCGACTACTATATCGGCCAATAATCGGACCGCTTCCTCGTAGTTCTATACTCAAGACCGGCCGCGAATCGAGGCTCGTACCAACCTCGAGCTACCGCCGCCTCGGCCTCTAATACCGCCGGTGGCTGAACTCACGACCCGCTTACTACCTCGTGCATAGTTCGTGTTCGACTCGTAACTCTTCACAGACCATCGCGCCTCCGCCGCTTTGCCCTTCTCGCCTCGTCGCTTCCGCGAGGCATAGCCGTTTCATAAGAATAGTCGAGGATTCAACCTAATAAGACACTCTCATCGCACGATCTCGCAGAGAGAAGAATGGAAACCAATCCTAAATGTCTCGCACTCGACATAGATGTGGTGCACAACACACCGATAATCAAGACTCTACTAGACACGGTGCTCAGACACTTTCCGAGGACTAATCGCTCGATACCACTTTTGTCACGACCCGACCCTCGGTCGCGATCGTGCCCTACCCGGGTACCCTGCCTGTATACATCGAGAATAGCAAATGAACATACACAACATAAACACATGTGTAAATAAAACGTAATGTGCTAGCCGATCGCCGCTTCCATAATATAAACATAATCAAAAGTACAACTTGCTTTACACCCATCCACATATGTGAATACTGCACTTGTGAATAACAATCGAACAATCGCGGGCGGGACAGGCCCCGCCATACCCCGAATATACATGAATCTACTACTTGTGGAAAACTGCATCAAGAGATAAAGCCTCCGAGCAAATGGAGCTTTTTCCCAAAATCAACCGAGATCCTAAGAGCAAGGATCACCAACCTGGTACCTAAACTCATGGCATGAACGCACTTCGGCGGGGTCAAGATAACAGTAAATATGGAATGTAAATAACGCACAAGAAATGTATCATAATCGCATAAAAGAATGACAAGGACAAGTATAAAACAATACATACCAGATCCCGCCGTGTCATTACCACTTATGAACTTAATCGCACTTATTATCTTTTCCATTCTTAATAAAATTTACTACCACTTTCTTACGCATATTTTAGAAAAAAATCATTAAGTTCATTACTATATAACTCACTTATCTTTCATAAGTATAAACCGCCCTTTTTGGCGAGGGCACCTATACTACCCTACCAATCTAGACGCGATCAAGGTCACATAGTGCGCGAAAGTATATCGCCGCCCCCAACTCGGGTCGATAATGTCATCTAGTGCGCCTGCAGAAGGTATACCGCCCGCCATTCTCGGTCGATAATGTCATATAGTCCGCCCAGATAGTATACCGCCTCGCCCATTCTCGGTCGATAATGTCATATAGTTCGCCCGTATAGGTATCCGCCCGCCCATTCCCGGTCGATAATGTCATATAGTCCGCTCAGATAGTATATCGCCCGCCCATTCTCGGTCGAGCACGTCATATACCGCCTCAGATAGTATATCGCCCGCCCATTCTCGGTCGATAATGTCATATAGTCCGCTCAGATAGGTATACCGCCGCCCATTCTCGGTCGATAATGTCATATAGTCCGCCTCAGATAGGTATACCGCCTACCATTCCCGGGTCGATAATGTCATATAGTATCCGAATTTAACCCAACGTTCACGCGCCTCTACTCCTTTAGAAAGACTCTTTTTCAATTACAACTTCCTGCATACTAACAACTATAGTATCAAGTCCTATCCGTCTTTCAAGACAAGTCACAATACATTTTTAGAAATACAATTACCATTTCTAAAAACAAGTGACTTCTTTTCTTATAAAACCTTAGGCAAGCGATGCCAGAAAATCAAGGTGCCTTTTCACTACAGTCAAGTCATTTATCTTTCCAGCAGGCAAATATAACTAACTTCCCATAAAGCCGTTATATTCACTTTATACCTTAGCCATAACCCATTTCCTATCCAAGGGACTTATAGGCTTAAAACGAACAAGTATCACATACTTTAAAACTCTTCAAGTCCCTTAACTTTAAAATCAACTTAAGACATCCTTACTATTTTCAAAGAAGTGAGTTAATCTCTAACCCACCCGACTTGGCATTACATAAAACAAGTAAAGAATGTCATAGTTCAGACGCCTACCGTACTACATACGTGCAACTAGTCATGCTCAAAAGATAGGAAAAGTTCTACATAGAGTAAATCACATAACTACCTCTTAACTTCTAAGAGTAAGGAAACATGAAATGATACCACAAGTATATTCCATACCTAGAATCATGCCAAAGGAAGGAAGAGGTTCACATACCTCGCGACGATTGTCGACAAGTAGCAAAATGCTCCAAAGTACTTCAATCTTGATAGCTATTCCACTCTCCAAGTAGTGGCACGCTATACTTAGTACTTCAACCTATAATGGTCACAATACGCCCATTAACCTCTCACTTCATACGTAGAATTATTCTAAGTGCTAAGTCACCAATTCTACGGAAAATCGGACAGAACCTCCTTTGTTTCTACTAACTTTGCCACCTTTTTCAAGGCCGAATACAATAACCAAACAGCCCCAATTGGCTCACCACAATCTATAAGGTAGTCCAATACAAATAAATACCAACTACTACAAACTACAAGTACAAATTCGCCACCTGAGTTCAACAATACCAATTTATCCAATTTCCATTTCAATCCAAGTTATTAGCCTAACATGATATCAAGTCGCAAACGATTATAACTACTATAATCTCCAAGTCAAAAACATGCGACGATTCTAATAACGACTAAAATTGTAATCCAACTTAACATGGCTTACATTACATTTCGGATTTCCAAGGCTACAATCAATCCATAATCCATATAAACTTCAACACATATACCTCATGCTAGCAACAAGTAAAGCTAACAACAATATAAATAATCGTGAAACACTCAAAGAACAAGATTATACCTCAACGATTCTTAGTCCAACTTCCAATCCGAATCGCTTCCTTAGCAACTTAGAGCCTCCTCAAGATACTTCAATCCGCTACTGAGACCCTTAGAACCATACCAACAACTTTCCTTCAAACTTTCAATCCAAAACCTAGAAAGCCACTAGGTTTTCACTTTGACTAACCCAAAACTATCTTTTTCTGAGATTTTTCTATTGAGATACACTCACAATACACTAAGGAACCTTGGTTTAAAGTGTGAAGCTTAATGGACAACTAACAAAAAATTTCTCTTTTTCTTGGACCCAAACCCGAGAGCTAAGCCTCTTTGTTCTTCAATTTTTGTGAAAAAATATTCTAAGTGTTAAGCTTGTCTTGCACTACTAGTATAATATAGTGTAAAGGAGGATTAAGATCTAAACAAATGGGTGGTTTGGATGAGGTCTTAACAAATATCAAGACTAAAGTGGGGTCTTTGACTTGGTCAATGTTGTCAAGCTCTAAGGCTAGCAAGACTTGTCTTCCTAACAAGGGTCAAATGACCCTTTTGTCCATGATCAATTTCGTCCAAGGCTTTCTAAGGGGGGTGACATGTGTCGCCCTCCCATTCGTCACAATAATACGTTTTCCGACAATTCCTTAATTTCGCTAAATTTTTACAAGTCTCCAATCTTGACGCTTATGAGTTCTTACGTACGTCCTTAAAACATGTCCTGTAAATACGGGGTGTAACACTCATGATGCGCAAGACCAGGATAGAGGTGATGGTTTGAGGACCCCTCAAGTGGTACCCGTAAGCACGAAGAGTTAGGATAACCCGCAATCGGAGGGATTCCAAAGTTCAGAGCTTCTCCCACACTTCCGGGAATATGCGGCAGTGGTTGCACACTATTCTCAATGTCCATCAAGTTATCACTACCCCCGGGATGTTGAGGAGGTGGTGGATCAGTGCTAGAAGGACCGGTTTGACCCGTAACCGTAGCAGTATCCGGGCTAGTAGAAACGCCTCCATTGTTAGGTGGTACCAATGGGTTGTCGGTTTTCCGTGCTTCTTGAGTGTTGGTATCTTTCATCAGTTTCCTACACTTCAAATGGTTGTGGCCAAAAGAGGCACAATGATAGCAAAAATCTGGGTAGTTCTCATATTTCACCTTTTGGATGTATCTTCGATTGTCAGGAAGTTTAACACCAAATTTTGTGACCGGCTCTTTACTAACATCGACTTCCACCAAGACTCTTGCATAGTTCATCTTAGACCTCTCCTTAGTAAATTGATCCGTGTATAGTGGTTTCCCCACACGCGAAACAATCTTACTAAGGCATGTTGCACTCCAAACCGAGCGGGGGATGTCGTGGAAAGTGACCCATATCGGGATATCCATGAATAAGTCATCTGTTAATAATACTCTTTTATCAATGGGTTTTAACATCATAGTTTTGCCAAAGACCATGTATGGGCCTCCATGAAGCACATTCGTGCGTTCCTCTTCCGTCATGAATTTGAAGATTGTCCATCCTTTGTCGTATGGGATGATACGACACTTCACTCCCTACCCCTTAACAATGGAATTCAATGCCTCTTTTCCCGGGAAAGGACCCGTGAAGCAGCCTATAAGACAATATCCTCAGGTTTCAATGAAGGGAACTTCATCTGTAGCTTCTAGTTCTACATCTTCTCCTTGTTGTTCAATGAATTGAAGTTTCATTCCTTTTGCTTCAAGCCTGGAACCCGCAAAGACTCCAGCATAGGTCTTCTTTTGCGGATTGGAACCGGTGTGTCGAAAAGGGGGAACTTCTCCCTTTGATGCCTCACCGGGTGGATGCGCATGATGAATTATGGATTTGTCAGTGGGCAAGTTGTCTGTTGTCCTTCCTGGTAGTGTAGACTGAGGGATAGGGTTATAGGGGGTAGAGCTTGGACCCGCATCTAGAGATAGTATGCGTGTGCCATTTGGAAGAGTTGGGAAAATATCGGGCATTTCGGGTGGTAGTGAAGATTTGGAGGGGGTGGGGGTGTGCCATCATGAATTCTGGGAAGTATTGAAGAAGTGGAGGAAGAGAGAGGTG
The DNA here is from genome assembly GCA_029844215.1 of Przewalskia tangutica. Lineage (NCBI taxonomy): Eukaryota > Viridiplantae > Streptophyta > Magnoliopsida > Solanales > Solanaceae > Przewalskia > Przewalskia tangutica. The sequence continues at coordinate 13,089,021 of CM056733.1, read as the reverse complement.
GAAAGTTATTAGCGTTTCCAATGTCCAAGGAAGAAGTAAATGAAAATGGGCTATTGGGATTCTTATGTTGAAGTCCTTTTAGAAGGCTGGTTAGAGTGGGGAAGGATTGATTAGTGACTCTAAATGAATTCAAAGAATGTTGACTTTTAGAGTGGTGTGACTCTTTGGTTCCCGCGGATGAATGTTGCCCATTTAAGGCAATAGGCTCTTTGGCTCCCGCGCTAATTAAGATAGGAGAGTTACAAGGCTCCTTGGGAGTAGATAACCCTTTGGTATCCTCAACTTGCATAGTACCACGAGTACCAGTAATGATCATAGACCCATGGACTCCCTCTTGACCCGCCGCCTGACCCGGTTTTGACCCGAGAATGCCTTCATGCATTGTTTTATCGATTGTAGTTCCAGTCCCAGAATTTCTAACTTTTCCGGCTTGCCTGAGATATTTACCTCTAAGTGATGAGATTGTTTTGCTCCCGTGATTATCAATATCTTCCGTCGTAGTCACGGAGTTCACCAATTGACCCGCGTTAGTACCGCCATTTCTAGGAGAGAATGGAGCGTCTATAGTTGGCCGAACCTCTAAAGTATTGCCGGAAGCTTTGGAGGGAGCATTTTCATTAAGCTTGTGGACAGTGTTAGGAGTTTCCGTTGTAGTCTCTTCACCTTCAAACATACTCATGTCCGAGCTATTAACATCTATACTTTTTCCCCAATCATGTATCTTTTGTAGCATAATATCATCAACAACATGTTCAAGCGGAATACACATATCAGGCGTGACATGTACTAACACCGTGGGATCTGAAATTGTCGGTATTAAGTTTTCTTTAACAATGGATGGACTTCCACCATTCTTTTTTTTTCTTTCTTGGATCTAGACTTCGAAGAGCCTCCGGAACCCCCGGAATCATTGCTAGAGCGAGGGAAACGCTTTGTCTTTCTCATGTCATAAACTCCAAGCTTCGATTGGTTAAGAGACAATGGTGAATTAGAAAGTGAGGGACGAACCGAAAGGAGCAACTAAGGAAAACATTGAGAGCGTTTTCGCTTAGTGAGAGAAACTTCTCTCTAACTCCTTCCTCCTTGTCTCTAAGTGTGATGTCGTATTTTACTTGACGTTGTTTTAAAAGTGTAAGCCACTTGTTTAAAAAAGTACTTGATTTAAACATGAAAGTGTCTTGATACTACGGGTATTAGTACCGTGTGGTTTTTACTTAAAAAGAGATCTTTTTAAGAGAGTTGAAGTACGTAGTACTTTGGGGTTAAAACCCGGATTGTTGGCAAAAAAATGAAAGTACCTTGAGTGTGAGTAACTTGCCTATGTTTGCTTGTGATAGCCTTGTAATGATTTCTGAAGGTGTGGTAAGTTGGTTTGATAAGTAAACATGTTATGATACCACGGGCGTTAGTGTCTTGAGACTTTTTGTGTTAAGGGGTTTTTCTTGTTGTGCTTATGTTGTTTACGATAAGCCGGTTGTGCTTGTATTATATCACATACCCCCCCCTGACTTGTTATGTTGTTCACATGCCGCGGGTTAGCTACCCCCGATGCGAGGAATACCTCATGCGGGTCCATGTGGCCTATGCGGACTACGGGAGTCCAGGAATCACTCCGGGTGTGTTACACCGATGCGAGGAATACCTCATGTGGGTCCATGTGGCCTATGCGGATTGCGGGAGTCCAGGAAATGCCGCGGGTTAGCTACCCCCGATGCGAGGAATACTTCATGTGGGTCCACGTGACCTATGCGGACTACGGGAGTCCAGGATTAGGACTCGCATAATGATACTAAGGGCGAATGGCCCAACTTCGATCATTGGCGGTCTAGAAAGAACCGGTCAGCGTCGTGATACAGTTTTATAGCATTGTTGGGTACGGTAGGCTCTGGTAGATGGCTTCAGTGCTTGCCCCAGTCAGTTTTATGACGCAGGATGGATCTGGTGTGTAGCTTTCCTACTTGGCCCGTACAGTTGTTTTTATGGCACAGGTGGGACCTGGTGTTCATGTGTACTTTTGGTGTTATATTATATCATAGATTGCCGGCAGTGAGGAAGGAGTTCCACGGGCATGATTGATATTGCGGGCGTGAGACCCATGGTTATACTTGACTGATGACTTTGAGGGCGTGAGTCCCTGACTTGACATGACTACTTATATATTGTGTATTGTAGTTTGGTTATCATACATGTCTCCTGTTTTATATAGACTGTTATGATTTCATTAAAGTATTTTCAGTTTCACCTACTTGGTACCTGTTGTACTGACCTCCTTCGGGGGGCTGCGTTTATGCCGCAGGTAGAGGTACACCAGTTGTTGATCCTCGCTCTTAGGGTGACAGTTCTACGTTTTGGGAAGCTCCGTTTCTCCGGAGGCTTATCTTTTGGTATGATTCCCTGAGGTTGTAGGTGCTTGTACATTCAGGGGTATGGCGGGGCCCTGTCCCGTCATAGTTATTATAAAAACTCTTAGAGGTCTGTAGTACTGTTGTGAGTTGGGCTTGTAAAGGATGTAACTGTTCAGGTTTTGTTATATATGCAGAAAGGTGACCGTTTTGGTTAACATGTTTCTTATTTTATATTGTTTCATATCTATGAGTTTTTATTTCCGCTGATTTTCTCTGATGTATTATCACTAGGGTGCCCGGGGTAAGGCATCAGTCGCGGGTCGTGACACCTATGGAGGCAGGTACCCCCTTATGTAAAGACAGTCTGACTGACTCGTCTATTCGGGTACATGTTGTAGATGTAGCGTTATGCTGTCGGAATTTTATTAATCTTGGTATCAAATGAATTAAGTATGACAAGTCAGTAATGACGTCCAATTAGGGCGCCAAGTCGCGGCCCGTCGGGTCGGGTCGTGACATATTCCTACTGTACATCCTCTACTATCGGTCTTTACACTGTCATGGGGTAATTACACCTTGTGAACCCTACACAACTATAGTTTCATTCACTTTATCATTTTTGTCAACATCCTTTACTCTGCACATTACTAAACAAAAATATTTCTACCTCTGAGGGTCCTATCAATTCACATTCTACTAGCAACAAGGGGAAAATATACGTTAGAGCGGAATCTGAATCTATCAATGCATGTATGAGTCAAAAAGGATCAAAATATACATGTAACCATATCTGGTGATGACTCCTGGTCACGTCTACTGATCAAAGTATATAGGCGGTTTGAAGGACCGCTAAAACTGGGAACTCCCACCACGGCCTCTACCGTGGCCTGTTGGTGTATGAATACTGTCACGACCCGTTCCCGGGCCCGTGACTGGTGCCTTACCCGGACACCCAAGTAGCTAAACATCAGAGTAACCAGCGGAACATAACCAAGACATGAAATAATAAAAGTAAGAATAGTCTATCCAAGGAAAAGTTGCCTTTCGGAATATATATATATCATTACCCAATAAAATAGCCATAATCCCGAAATGCGACAGACTATGCACTTCTAAGGAAATGTAAACACTACGACGGGACAGGGCCCCGTCATACCCCTGAATGTACAAAACATCTACAACACCAGAGAAAACCATACCGAAAGTCGAGCCTCCGGAAAAATGGAGCTCCTGACACCAGAGTAAAGATCCTAAGACTGAGGATCCGTTACCTGCTTCCCTTTACCTGCGGCATGAACGCAATGCCCCCCGAAGGAGGTCAGTACAACAGGTACCAAGTATGTGAAACTGTAAAGCACAGATATAAAACCATAACATTTTTAAAACCAATTCACAAGTATGTATGAAAACAACCGAGTTAACTGCACATAGTGCCACACCACAACCAAGAGCAATAATAGGTATACTGTAACAGGTCTTTTCTAGGCCGCGAATGATCGAAGCAAGGCCAATCGCCCATAGTATCATTATGCATGCCTAACCTTGGACTCCCGCAGTCCGCATAGACCACCTAGGCCCGCATGAGGTATTTCTCGCATCGAGGGTAGCTACTCTCAAGATCGCCCCGACTCGTAGTCCGCACGGCCACATGCACCGCATGAGGTATTCTCGCACACTAACTCGAACTCGTAGCATCGCATAGGTCCCCGACCCGCATGACATCCTCGTGACGGGGCAGCTTAACCCCCGGTATAACATGTCAAGAGGTGAGTGGTACAATACTAACACAACGGCTTATCGTTAAACAACATAAGCACAATAAGAATAACCTCTTTATACAATCATCACAAGAATCGAACACAACGACTAATCGTTGAACAATATAAGCAAAACAAGAATAACCTTCTTACATAAGCGTCACAAGATACTAACACACGTAGTATCATAATATGTCTATCAAAACAACTTACCATACCTTCAGACAATATTTCAAGCATTTGATAAACAAATAATAAAAACCGTTTTCTTATCGTTCTTAAGTTGTTATACCTAACTTTCCATAAAGCTAGTATAACACTTAAGCCTTTTATAAAAACCAAGTATTATTTTTCTTCCAAAAATGATTCATATCTCTTTTGAAATGTTCAAGATTCTTATTATTTAGAACTCAAGTCCAAAGACATCAAAGTGAAGCCAAGTTTAGTTTAATACACATACGTCTACCGTACTATATATATTTCAAAAATATCATGCTCAAAGGGATAGGAAGAATCACATACCTCCTCGGCTAAACCCACTTGCCAAGTCTGATATGTTGCGTGCAAAGTGTCAACCTATAATAGTCAAAACACGACTATTAACCTCTAGTTTTTCGTGGAATTCTTCTAAGTGAGACTTCTTAGCCTACAGAAATCAAGCACTTCCCTGCTTTTACTCAATTCTTCATTTTTAACAAAGCCCGATAACAAGAATCGACGTGCCATAAATAAGACGATTACTTTCGATCAAGAAGGGATAATACGCCAAACTAACGCGATTAACAATCTCTCCTTCATAAATATAATAAGTAAAAGAAGGATTACGCTACCTAAACGCTAACGCGGTTTACTATCTCACCTTCAAAATAACAATAAGTAAAAGAAGGGGATTACGCGCCCAAACGGTAACGCGGTTTACTATCTCGCCTTCAAAATATCAATAAGTAAAAGAAGGGGATTACGCGCCCAAACGGTAACGCGATTTACTATCTCGCCTTCAAAATAACAATAAGTAAAAGAAGGGGATTACGCGCCCAAACGGTAACGCGGTTTACTATCTCGCCTTCAAAATATCAATAAGTAAAAGAAGGGGATTACGCGCCCAAACGGTAACGCGGTTTACTATCTCTCCTTCAAAATAACAATAAGTAAAAGAAGGGGATTACGCGCCCAAACGGTAACGCGGTTTACTATCTCGCCTTCAAAATATCAATAAGTAAAAGAAGTCCAAAGTAACAAGTCCATAAAATACTTCCAATATATGTATAATATCATATATACATAACAATCAAATTTACAAAGAGTCTAAGACGCATTACCTTAATACTAGCCCAACAATATCCAAGATTTTAAAGTCGTTTCAAAGCAAGTCTTAGCTCCAAACCTTTGTGTTTTAGCTCCAATTTCCTGTGTTCCAACTCACCATAGTTTACCCTTAGAAGTTCCAACCAACTTCTATTCAAGAATTTGACTCAAAAAGGTGAAGAACACTTAGTCTTCAAAACTGTCCAGTTTCGGTTTTGGTGGTGTTTTAGAGGCTATAGGTGTGAAAATCTCATCTAACTCTTGGTTGGTGATCTTCCTAACATACTAAGGAAGAACACTTATAATTTTAAGAGTTTTTGGACAACTTTTGGTAGGGGAGGGGGCTGTTTAGACGAGAGCAAGCTAGGGGAGAGGGAGAGGAAAATATTTTTCAAGACTTGTAATGTTTAAGTGTGGATGATTTCATCTACTTAGGGGGTTTATATAGCACAATCAAGGGAGGGGATTAACATAAGTGTAGGGTGGAGATGAAGTGTGTAAGATCCTTCCCACACTTGTCTTACCAAAGTTAGGCAAGTCTTGACTAAGCAAGACTTGCTCAAATCTTCACTTTGCCGTCCAAGCTTATGCCAACTAGGCAAGACTTGTTGGCCACTTGTCTTGCCAAGTTGTCCACCCATTTTCGTCCACTTGGACCAATCCATGGGTGACACATGTCGCCCTCCTATTGGTCCAAAATATTTTATCTTTCGAAAGAATTCCATAGTCGTAAAAATATCGAAAACGTAAATTTTCTTCACAAGGTTCGAAATAACTTTCGCTAAATCAATTCTATCATTCTTACCCTAATTAGGGCATATACATTCGTGACGCGCGCCCTCACATACGCATTCGGAACCACGGGGCATAACATTCTCCCCTCCTTAGAAACATTCGTCCTGAATATTCCTTCAAGACTCGATAACTCAGATAGTGACATAGTCTCCCATAATTTGAACAACTATCAAAATGCCACATACGGCCACAAAAAAATACTTAAGTACATATGACGATTTAAATTAACCGGTATGAAAGTGAGTTACCTCGAGGTGTGGGGAATAGGTGGGGATACTTCTGCCTCATGTCCTCCTCTGATTCCCACGTCATTTCTCTGCTCGCTCGCCATAATACTTTGACGGAAGCCACATCCTTTGTCCGCAGTCGCCTAACCTGACGATCAAGTATCGCTATGGGAATCTCCTCATACGATAACTCCTCTGTCACCAGAACATCATCAACCGGGTGTACTCTAGACGGATCTCCGATACATCTCCTCAGCATAGAAACATGAAAATCGGATGTATCGCTTCCAGACGGACGGCAGATTCAACTCATAGGCAACCTTGCCTACTTACTGACAACTGATAAGGCCCAATGTACTGGGCCGAGCTTCTTTCTTGCCAAACCTCATCACACCTTCATGGGTGATACCTTCGTAAAAACCCAATCAAGAACCTCAAACTCCAAATGTCGACGCCGATGATCCGTGATACGACTTCGCCGACTCGAGTCATTAATAACCGCTTCCCGATAAGCTTCACCTTATCCATCGTCACTGAACCAAGTCCGACCGACTAATCGTACTCACCCACATCAAACCACTTATCGGTGACTGCACTTCCTCTCATAAGGCCTCGTAAGGCGCCATCCGATACCGGAGTGGTAGCCGTTGTTATATGCAAACTCTACCACGCAAATGATCCTCCCAGCTACTGGTCAATAACACAAAGCTCGCAAAGATATCCTCGTGTTCGGATAGTACGCTCGCCTTTGTCCGTCGATCCGGGATGGAATGCGATCGAGGCTCACTGCCCCTAATCCCTTCCGAAAGACTCCGTAAGTTAGCCAGAACCGAGCTCATCTGATATAATGGAAATAGGGACCCCATGTAGTCTCACGATCTCTGATGTAAAGTTCGGCGTAATCCTCTACGAAAAGTCGCCGACGGAAGAAAGTGGGCTGATTTCACACCGGCCGACGATAACCTGATAGAATCATGCTTCCTCCGAGTGCGAGATAATCCTGTAATGAAGTCCATGTTGATCACCTCCCACTTCCATGTCGGAATCTTTATAGCCTGCAACAACCCACCAGGCCTCTGGTGCTCTACCTTGACCTGCTGACAACTCGGGCACTGAGCAATAAATTCTGCAACATCTTTCTTCAGGTCGTCCCACCAATACATAGACCTGAGGTCATGGTACATCCTTGTCGACCCCGGATGGATAGAGTAACGCGCGTTGTGTGCTTCCCCTAGAACTCTTTGTCAAGTCCCGCAATATCTTGAACACACAACCCGCCTCAAACCTTAGCACCCCATCGTGCTACTAAAAGGACCTTCCTCATGAAGAGTCGTATCACGATACCGTCATAACCGGATCCTCATATCGCCTTCTTCACCTCCTCGATGATGGAAGACTCGCAACCTCTCAACCCGAACCCCGCTATCATCAAAATCAATCAATCGACTCAAGGCTCGCTAGCCGATGTAACTCGCGACCATGCCCTCCTATCTGGTCGAACATCCGACGCACTACTCATCGACTCCACGATCGAGGGCATCCGCCACTACATCGCCTTCCTCGTGGTATAAGATATCGACATCATAATCCTTGAGTAGCTCCAACCACCGTCTCTGTCGCAAGTTCACCTCCCTCTGGCTGAAGATGTACTGGAGGCGCTTGTGGTCGGTGTAAATGTCCACGTGAACTCCATACAAATAATGTCTCCAGATCTTCAAGGCGTGAATCACTGCTGCCAACTCCAAGTCATGTGTGGGGTAGTTCTTCTCATGCTTCTTGAGCTGTCGAGATGCGTAAGCTATAACCTTGCCCTGCTGCATCAACACACATCCAAGCCCGACGCCCGACGCGTCACAATAAATCGCATAGCCGTCTGGCCCCTCTGGAAGAGTAAGAACTGGGGCGGTCGTCAACTTCTCCTTTAGTAACTGAAAGCCCTTCTCGCAAGCATCCGTCCACTGAAACTTAGCTGCCTTCTGAGTCAGCTTAGTCAAAGGTGCTGAAATAGAAGCAAACTTCTCCACAAACCTTCGGTAGTAACCCGCAAGGCCTAAAAAACTGCGCACCTCCGTCGGGGTAGTAGGTCTAGGCCAACTCTTGACTGCCTCGATGTCACGACCCATTCCGGGGCCCGTGACTGGTGCCTTACCGGGGCACCCAAGTAGTCATACATCAGAGTAATCAGCGGAAACATAAAGCAAGACATAAAATAGTTTATAAAACAAGACACAGATTTTGTGAGAAAACACGCTTTCTAAGATATATAAATATAATCATGTTTTAGCAAGCATCCGATAATCGCATAAACATGACTACTGCACTTAAGGAAATATACCACTATGGCGACAGGCCCCGCCATACCTCGATCAGATAAAAACTATCTACAACAGGAGATCATACCAAAAGTAGAGCCTCCAAGAGATGGAGCTCCCGACACCAACGTAGAGATCCTAAGGACGCGGATCTAGCACTCGCTGCCCTTACCGCGCAGATGAACGCAGCCCCGGGCGAGGTCGACAACAGTACTAAGTATGCGAAATCAGAAAGTACTTAAATGAAAACATATCATTTTAGTTAAAACCGCTTACAAATATGTATGAAACAACCAAAGAAACCGCACGTAGTGTCACATCATAAACAAGATCAACAATAGTAATCAGAATAGGTCTTGTCTAGGCGCGAATGATCAAACAGGCCACTCGCCATATCATCATTCCGCAAGCCTAATCTCGACTCCGAGTCCGCATAGGCCACTCACGGGCCCGCATGAGGTGTAACCCCGCATCGGGTAGCTACTCTCGCATCGCCCCGACTCGTCCGCACGTATGGCCACGCATCGCATGAGGCATAACCCCGCATACTAACTCGAACTCGTAGCTCCGCATAGGCCCTCGACCCGCATGAGGTATTCTCGAATCATGGTCCTGCATCACCGAGTCTACTCCCAGACGGAGGGCACTTAACCCCAGATCATCTCAAGAGGTGAGTGATAGTATACTAACATAACAACTTATCTTTAAGTAACATAAGCACAACAAGGATACTCACCTATACAAACGTTACAAGATACTAACACACATAGCATCATATCATGTCTACTTATCAAACCATCTTATTATTCTTTTCACAATATAAGTCCGTTATAACACATAGGCAAACTTGTTTCTTTTATCAATCTTAAGTGGTTATACTTACTTCCCATAAAGCTAGTATAACTCTTAAGCTTCGTTTCAAAATCAATTAGTTCTCTTCTGCTTAATAAATGGTTCAAGAAGTCCTTTGAAATGTTTTCGCTTCTTATTATTCAGCTTAAGCCAGGCATTGCCAGACGTATTATTCAAAGCTTAAGCCGAGGCATCGCCGTAAGTATTATTCGCTTTAACACATGTACGCCTCACCGCACTATATACATATTGTAAAATATCATGCTTTAGGAAGAATCACATACCTTCTCGCGAAAACCACCGCCAAGTCGAGTATGTCGCGCAGAGAATCAAATTTATAATATTCACAGATATCTATCAAAGTCTAGACTATTCTGTAGGTCATTCTAAACAGAGGGTCCTCAATTCTACTGAAAGTCGGGCAGCACAACCCTACCCGGTGAGCTATATAAGTTCATCAGGAAAACAAATTCCCATGTAAGTACAACAGATATTCTTCTTTATACCCTTCTAAGGTGTTACAGCTTCAATTCTATTCCTTAACAACCTTCTAAGTATTTATACTTATTCTTATATTACAACAAGATATATATTCTAATTCAAAAGAGGGTTAGGATTAGTTACCCTGTAAGCCCAATAATATCCTAGAAAAGTCGCACTGAGCAAGGTTTTGCTCCTAAGTCAGATGCTCCAAGAAAACCTTAGAAGTTCTTCACAACTTCTTCTAAGTACTAAGGTATTTGGGCTAGGTATTTTGGGCATTAAACAATACAAGAAGGCAACTTTTCTACCAAGGGAGGGTAGGTTTCGCCAGGCTAGGGGTGGGTAGCCTCGCCAAGCTTCTCAAGGGGAGTGTGTGTTGGACGAAACAACAAGAGGAGAGGGAGGATTTGAGACTTAGATAGATTGCTCAATTTAGGATGAAATAACTCTTCAACAAGGGGGTATTTATAGGTCAAGACACGCCAACCAATGGCCAAGATTATGCCAAGTGCAAGGCAAGTGTAGGTGAGGATTTAGGCAAGTGTCCTTGGCCAACTTGCACACAAAATATCTATCCAACTTTATGACAAGGCTTGGCATTCCAATCGCCCTATTGCCGTGACAAGTCCACCAATGAGAGGTGGAAAGTGTCGCCTCTCATTGGTCCAAAGTGTTACGCCTCTGAAAAATCCGCAAAAATAAGAAATGACATAGCCGGATTTTATCCTATGAAAGTCGTGGAAACGCTTCGCCTGAAAACCGCTCACTTTGTGAGTCAGGCCTAAAAATCGCCCAAGGCCTAACTTTAAGACCAAAACTTTTCAGACGTATTCCTTTACGCATACTGGAAATACGGTATAACATTCTCCCCTCCTTAGAAACATTCGTCCCGAATGTTCCTTCCCAAGACAGATAACGCTAAGGTTCTCCAAAACTTAAACAGCTTGCAAAAGCCACACACGCCATAAACAACACTTAGGCATAAACGATAATGAAGATTTTTAAGTAGAAAGTGAATTACCCGAGGGGTGGGGAACAGTGAGGATACTTCGCCTCATGTCCTCCTGGCTTCCCACGCCATCTCCTCTCGAGCTCGCTCCGCCACAAGACTTTGACGGAAGCCACGCCCTTCGTCCGCAGACGCTTAACCCGACGATCGATTATCGCATGGAATCTCTCATACGATAACCCCTGGCCACACGGACATCGCCAATCGGATGTACCCTAGATGGATCCCCGATACATCTCCTCAAAGATAGAAACGTGAAACATCGATGCACCGCTTCCGACGGACGGCAGATCCAACTCATAGGCAACCTTGCCTACCTCGCGACAATCAAACGCCCAATGTACCTTGGGCCGAAGTTTCTTCTTCCCGAATCTCATCACACCTTCATGGGTGACACCTTTAGAAAACCTAATCATCAATCAGAAACCTGGATGTCGACGACGATGATTCGTGATACGACTTGGCCGACTCGAAATTAATAGCCGCCTGATAAGCTTCACCTTATCCATCGCTCGCTGCACCAACCGTCCCACTAGCCGCACTCGCCACCTCGAACCAACCTATAGGCGACCGCACTTCCTCCCATACAAGGCCTCATAAGGCGCCATCTCAATACCGGAGTGGTAGCTATTATTATACGCGAACTCAACTAGAGGCAAATGATCCTCCCAACTACCATCGGTCAATAACACAGCTCGCAAAGATATCCTCAAGAGTCCGATAGTGCGCTCATTCGTCCGTCTGTCTGCGGATGAAATGCGATTGTGCTCACCGGCCCCTAAACTCCTCGGAAGGACTCTCCAGCCGCCGTAAATCGGGCCTCCGTCTCGATATGATCAAGTAGGGACTCCATGCACCGACGATCTCTCTGATGTAAAGTCCGCATAATCCTCACCGAAAAAGTCGCCCCGACGGAAGAAAGTGGGCTGATTTCGCCACCGCCGACGATAACCCATATAGAATCATGCCTCCTCCGAGTGCGAGGTAATCCCGTGACGAAGTCCATGTTGATTACCTCCCACTTCCGTGTCGGATCTCTATCGTCAGAATAAACCACCGTGTCTCTCGGTGCTCTACCTTTACCGCCGACAACACGCACCGAGCTACGAACTCGCAACGCCCCTCTTCAAGCCATCCCACCAATACACGATCTAAGGGCGTCGTGGTACATCTTGGTCGACTTCGGATGGATAGAGTAACGCGCTACGCGTGCTTCCCAAGAACTCCGCCAAGTCTCAAACATCCGAACACACAACTCGCTCAAACCTTAGCACCCCATCGTGCTACCTCAAAAGCGACCCTTGCCTCACGTAAGAGTCAGATCACGATATCGAATCAAAGCCGATCTCGAATCGCCGCTTCTTCACCTCCTCAACGATGGAAGACTCGCAACCTCACGAACTCTAACCCCATTGCTATCGTAATCAATCAAACGGACACCAAGGCTTGCTAATCGTGCAAATCACGAACCATGTCCTCCTCTCTAGTCGCACATCCGATAGGCTCCCATCGACCTACGACTAAGAGCATTCGCCACAACATCGGCCTTCCCGTGGTACAGATATCAACATCGTAATCCTTAAGCAACTCCAACCACCGCCTCGCCGTAAGTTCACCTCCTCTCGTCGAAGATATACCGAGGCTCTTGTGGTCTGAAAATATCCACGTGAACCCCATACAAATAGTGCCTCCAGATCTTCAAAGCGAATCACTACCGCTAACTCCAAATCATGCGGGTAGTTCTCGTGTTTCTTCAATCGCCGGATGATATGCTATAACTCGCCATGCCGCATCAACACACATCCCAACCCGATGCTCGACGATCACAATACACGCATATAACCATCCGACCTCCGAAGAGTAAGAACGGGGCGGCCGCCTCTTCTTTCAAAGAATCGAAACCTCGCCACAAGCATCACCCATCAAACTTGGTCGCTCGAGTCACCTAGTCAACGGTGCGTAGATAGAAGCAAACTTCCACGAACCGATAATACTCGCAAGGCCTAAAATCGCGAACCTCTCGCTGAGTAAGAGGTCTAGGCCAAGTCTCGATCGCTTCGATTCGCCAGACAACTCGAATGCCATCACCCGGCTAATATGCCCAAGAAACGCCATCAAGTCAACCAAAACTCACATTTGGAAAACTTGGCGCATAATCGCTGGTCTCGAGAATCACAAGATAGCCTCAAATGCCCGCATGCTCCCGCTTCCGAGCGAATAAACCAAGATATCATCAATGAACACTATCACAAACGCGGTTCAAAATGGTTTGAACACTCGTTCATCAAATCCATGAATACCACGAGCATCGTCAACCCAAAAGACATGACCAACTCATAATGCCCGCATCGTCCGAATGCAATTCTGTGGACATCCACCTCTCTCGACTCGCACTGATGATAGCCCGATCGCAGATCAATTTTGAGAAACATCTCGCACTTCGCAATCGTCGAACAAATCATCAATCCCGGGAGTGGGTATTCGTTTAATGGTCACCTTGTTCACCGCTCAGAATCAACACATGCGCAGCTGCCCCGCCCTTCTTCTTCACGAACAATACCGCGCTTCTGTGAGAAACACCGGCCTAATGGCCCTTCTCTAGCAAATCCCTAAGCGATCCTTCGCCTCTCAACTCGGCAGTGTCATTCTGTATGGCGAATGGAAATAGCCGAGTATCCGCAACACATCTATACAAAACTCGATCTCTCTCGTGAGGGATACCCGAGGTCATCCGAAACACGTCTGGGAACTCGACCATCGAATCGACTAAAATCTGCACTCGCCTTCAAGATCAAACACCCGAACGAGATGGTAGATATACCCTTCTCGCACCATCTTCCTAGCCTCGAGGTAGGAAATAAACCTACCTCTACGATACCGTGCTCCTCCCACTCAACAACTGCTCCTCAGAAACTGGAACTGCATTACTTTCTCTCTCAGCCTACATTGGCATAGCAAGAGGCTAGCCAATCCATCCCCATAATCACATCAAAGTCAAACATCTCCAACTCTATCAAGTTTCGCCAGTGGTCCGACGATCAGAATGGTCACAGACAAGCCCTATATACCCGCCGAGCTACCACCGAATCACCCATCGCGTAGCTACCTCGAGTGGTTCATGGACTCTGCTCTATCCCTATCCTACTAGCAACAAGGGGAGATATATAGACAGAGTAGAACCCGATCTATCAAAGCATACACATCAAACCTAGAACCGATAAGGTACTGACGACATCGCGTGAGGCCTCCGATCCCGCTTACCGACAAAGCATAAATGCGCTTCGAGGACCGCTAGAATCGGGACTCGAGCCACGACCGCCACCGCCGACCCACGAGCACTCGCCCGGCGAGTAATCGAGGAGATGATGAAGCCGCAATGTAACTCGGCGTCGAGCCCTACCACCACGCCGCTTCTGACAAGCCGCAAAGTGACCTCTGGCCGCTACAATCAGAATAAGATCCAAAAGTAGTACCACACTTCCGTGAATGGATCTACCGTGACGGCCACACCGTGGTGGTCCCGATCGCCGCACTCGCTACTCGACGCCCAAGCCCTCGCCCCGTCCCGCCAAAATCGTGGCCGTGGCCGAGGACGGCAGGAGTGCTCAGGCCGCCGCGGGTGCGACCCAGATCGCCGCCGAGGCCGCCACCACGATAACCACCGTAAGACCCTCCCGCCCCGGCCTTCTGGGCCGCTCGCCCACTCGCCGACCTTCGCGCCTCGCATCCAAGGGCGCGAGCTCGCACGCGGTAATGTCCATACCCGGCCGGAGAGAAACTCCCGCACATGACTCGCCATATAGTCGCTTCAGCCCGTGACATAGCGGTGCACCCTATCCTCCATATTCGCTACTAACGCCGACATATCGAGCCAATGAATCAAACTCGACATTGTACTCCCGACAGCAAGGCCCTTCTCGCCTCGAGTAAAAATCTATCACCCGCGCCTCCTCATCCGCGAGGCAAGTGAGCGAGGAAAGCCTCCGAGAACTCATCCCAAGTACTGGGACGCGTGTTTCCCGGATAACTCCCATGAATCAAACCAATCGATCGCGTATCACGCAGCTTATGTGGAACCAAAGATCATGCACTGTCTCCGACGCCCGATCACTCTCAAAATCCTAAGCCGACGGATGAACTCCTCGCGATCATCCTCCGCCGACCCATAAAACTCCGGGCTACATACCAAGAAGTCTCGTAGCCTCAAACTTCGCCTCGGTGAACAACGGCGCGACTGCATCGAGCTGAATCGAATCGCCAGATTCAGCCTTCTCTCGACGGCCACAACTTTAGCTAAAAGTCGGGTTATCTCTCAGATTTCCTAACTCTCCGCCTCAGCCGCGGGATGCGAGGCGCTGGTACTGTGGTTCTGTGGCCGGGCGGGCGCCATAGAACTCGCTGCCTCTCGTATAGACTGGCCTCGAGCCTCGTGACTGGGTGTCTCGCTAGCAGCCTCACGCTTTGCCGCTTCTCTCGGGCCCGGTTGCCTTACGGCGAGGCATAATCTACAGAAAGGAATACGTTAGAGGGGTCCAACCTATAACACGCCTCTAAAGCACGATCTCGTAATGAGAAGAATGGAAACCAATCCTAAATATCCTATAGCCTCTCGATTATTGGTGTGGTGCACAACACACCGATAATCAAGACTTACTAGATACGGCTCAGACACTTTCCGAGGATTAATCGCTCGATACCACTTTTGTCACGACCCATTCCGGCCCGTGATCGTGCCTTACCGGCACCCAAGTAGTCATACATCGAGTAATCGGAAACATAAAGCAAGACATAAAATAGTTTATAAAACAAGACACGATTTTGTGAGAAAACATCGCTTTTCTAAGATATATAAATATAATCATGTTTTAGCAAGCATCCGACATCGCATAAATATGACTACTGCACTTCTAAGGAAATATACACTATGGCGGACAGGCCCGCCATACCGATCTGCATAAAAACTATCTACAACAGTGGAGATCATACCAAAAGTAGAGCCTCCAAGAGACGGAGCTCTCGACACCAACGTAGATCCTAAGGACGCGGATCTAGCACTGCCGCCTCTTACCGCGCATGAACGCAGCCTCGGGCGAGGTCAAGATAACAGTACTAAGTATGCGAAATCAGAAAGTACTTAAATGAAAACATATCATTTTAGTTAAAACCGCTTTACAAATATGTATGAAACAACCAAAGAAACCGCACGTAGTGTCACATCATAAACAAGATCAACAATAGTAATCAGAATAGGTCTTGTCTAGGCGCGAATGATCAAACAGGCCACTCGCCATATCATCATTCCGCAAGCCTAATCTCGACTCGAGTCCGCATAGGCCACTCACACGGGCCCGCATGAGGTGTAACCCCGCATCGAGGGTAGCTACTCCTGCATCGCCCCGACTCGCCGTCCGCACGGGCCACAGCATCGCATGAGGCATAACCCCGCATACTAACTCGAACTCTCGTAGTTCGCAGATAGGCCCTCGACCCGCATGAGGTATTCTCGAATCACGGTCCTGCATCACCGAGTCTACCCCGCATCGGAGGCGCTTAACCCCGATCATCTCAAGAGGTGAGTGATAGTATACTAACATAACAACTTATCTTTAAGTAACATAAGCACAACAAGGATACTCACCTATACAAACGTTACAAGATACTAACACACATAGCATCATATCATGTCTACTTATCAAACCATCTTATTATTCTTTTCACAATATAAGTCCGTTATAACACATAGGCAAACTTGTTTCTTTTATCAATCTTAAGTGGTTATACTTACTTCCCATAAAGCTAGTATAACTCTTAAGCTTCGTTTCAAAATCAATTAGTTCTCTTCTGCTTAATAAATGGTTCAAAGAGTCCCTTTGAAATGTTTTCGCTTCTTATTATTCAGCTTAAGCCGTGAGGCATTGCAGACGTATTATTCAAAGCTTAAGCCGCAGGCATTGCCGTAAGTATTATTCAGTTTAACACATGTACGCTCACCGCACTATATACATATTGTAAAATATCATGCTTTAGGAAGAATCACATACCTTCTCTAAAAACCACCGCCAAGTCGAGTATGTCGCGCACAGAGAATCAGCCTATAATAGTCACAGATATCTATCAAAGTCTAGACTATTCGTAGGTCATTCTAAACAGAGGGTCCTCAATTCTACGGAAAGTCGGGCAGCACAACCCTACCCGGTGAGCTATATAAGTTCATCAGAAAAAACCCCATGTAAGTACAGTTCAGATATTCTTCTTTATACCCTTCTAAGGTGTTACAGCTCAATTCTATTCCTTAACAACCTTCTAAGTATTTATACTTATTCTTATATTACAACAAAGATATATATTCTAATTCAAAAGAGGGTTAGGATTAGTTACCCGGTAAGCCCAATAATATCCTAGAAAAGTCGCTACTGAGCAAGGTTTTGCTCCTAAGTCAGATGCTCCAAGAAAACCTTAGAAGTTCTTCACAACTTCTTCTAAGTACTAAGGTATTTGGGCTAGGTATTTTGGGCATTAAACAATACAAGAAGGCAACTTTTCTACCAAGGGGGGGTAGGTTTCAAGCCAGTTGTGCTGGTAGCTCTGCCAAGCTTCTCAAGGAGTGGGTGTTGGACTAAACAACAAGAGTGAGAGAGGAGGATTTGAGACTTAGATAGATTGCTCAATTTAGGATGAAATAACTCTTCAACAAGGGGGTATTTATAGGTCAAGACATGGCCAACCAATGGCCAAGATTATGCCAAGTGCAAGGCAAGTGTAGGTGAGGATTTAGGCGTGTCCTTGGCCAACTTGCACACAAAATATCTATCCAACTTTATGACAAGGCTTGGCATTCCAATCGCCCTATTGCCGTGATAGTCCACCAATGAGAGGGTGGAAAGTGTCGCCTCTCATTGGTCCAAAGTGTTACGCCTCTAAAAATCCGCAAAAATAAGAAATGACATAGCCGGATTTTATCCTATGAAAGCTGTGGAAACGTTTCGTCGGAAAACCGTTCGCTTTGTGAGTTGTGCCTAAAAATCGTCCAAGGCCTAACTTTAAGACCAAAACTTTTTGTACGTATTCCTTTACGTACATACTCTGGAAATACGGGGTATAACACTCGATCTTTACCGTATCTACCCGAATACCATCGGT
The DNA here is from genome assembly GCA_029844215.1 of Przewalskia tangutica. Taxonomy (NCBI): domain Eukaryota; kingdom Viridiplantae; phylum Streptophyta; class Magnoliopsida; order Solanales; family Solanaceae; genus Przewalskia; species Przewalskia tangutica. The sequence goes on along the minus strand of CM056733.1, from coordinate 13,070,796 downwards.
CCCTACAATGTGTCCTAAGAACGCCACCGAAGCTAACCAAAACTCACATTTTGAAAACTTGGCGTATAACTGCTGGTCCCGGAGGACTCTCAGCACCGTCCTCAAATGCTCTGCATGGTCCTGCTCCGAGCGAGAATAAATCAAGATGTCATCAATGAATACTATGACGAATGTTATACCCCGTATTTCCAGAGTATGTATGTGAGGACGTACGTACATTTGTACAAACCCTAATTAGGTTAAGAATGGAATTATGAACTTTCAACGGAAAAGATTCCGAGCCTTGTGAAGGAAATTCTACGTTGTTAATATTTTAACCGATTAAGGATTTTTCCGAGAGACGAAATATTTTGGACCATTAGGAGGGCGACATGTGTCACCCTTAGTTGGCTTTGGTTGGACGAATTGGGGGGCCTAGTGGGCAAGTCAAATAGTCAAGTCTTGCAAGTTGATTTTGGTAGTGGGTGTAGGTAAATTGTGGACGTTTTTTGTGAGGTAGTGGAGTCCACATGGCTCATTGTTGTGGTGGGCATGTGTTCCAATATTGTGGTGGACATATGTCCTAATATTGTGGGATACACTTGGTTGGAAGACCTCATCTTTCACATGGATCCTAATCCCAACCCTCCACTTGTTTTAATCTTGTCCCTTGAGTGTTCTATAAATACCCCCCCTTGAGTGAAGACTTCTTCATCCACTCCACACTTTCTAAGTCTCAAAATACTCTCCCTTGTAGTAGTGTTCTCGTCCCAACTCCCTCCCCCCTTCCTAGTGGCTTCGGCCGAAACCCCCCCACCCCCCTTGGTAGAAAGTTGTCTTCTAGTATTGTTGCTATGCCAAAATACCTTAGACAAATACCTTGTAGTATTCCCAAGTTACCTCTATACTAAAAGCCCGGAAATACTACCTTATATCCTTTAGTCACAAAACGAAACCCTAAGGAAAATCTTCATTGTTGGTTGAAGTATTAAGAAGAAGTTGAGTAGAACTTCTAAGGGTTGTTTGGAGCGGTCGAGCACCTGCAGTAGAAGCTAAACGTGGCTCAGGATCGACATTTAAACTTGGATAATTTTGGGCTTATCGAGGTAAATACTCTTGTCCTTCTATTGTAATTGGAAATTACATACTGTAGTAGTATAGAAATGAGTATAAGATATATAGAAGGATGGTATAAGAGAAGAGAATTGAATTGAAATCACATTAGAAGAATATTAAAGAATGAGATTAAAACTGTACTTACATAGGACTGTATTTACAGTAGACTTGTGTAGTTTAACGGGTAGGGAAGTGCTGCCCGATTTTTCGTAGAATAGAGAACCCTCTGCTTAGAATATTCTACAGAGTAGTCTAGACGTTGATAGACGTATATGGCCTTTATAGGTTGAATGTTCTGCGAGTAGCATGTTCTACTTGGAAGGTGGACAAGGCTAGCCGGGTTATAGCGGTGGAGCATTTTGCTATTAGTCGATAATCGTCGCGAGGTATGTGATTCTTCCTATCCTCTTGAGCATGATATTTTAAAAGAATATATATAGTACGGTAGACGTATGTGTGTTAACTGAACGTGGTTTTACTGCGATGTCTTCTGACTTGAGTCTAATAATAAAGAATCTTAAAGTATTTCAAAAGAATTAAGAATCGTTTTTGAAAGAAGAGTAATACTTGGTTTTAAAAGCTTAAGAGTTATACTAGCTTTATGGGAAGTTAGGTATAACGACTTAAGAGAGATAAAAGGAACGGTTTACTTAATTGTTTGGGAACGCCTTGTATTGATTTCGGAAATAAGAATGAGTATCGAACAAACCACTGCAGCGCTAATAAAGGGAAATGTATTGACTAATTAAGTATTATTAAAACCAGTAGAAACCTCCATCTGCATAGAAGCTAAGATGAGACAAAATGATATTACATTTCCTAGATCATGGCTGCTTTAATAAGATTGTTATAAACAAGAATAACCTACTCACACATAAGGCATATGTTACTCAAATTGTTTTAAAAAGGAGATTACGTTGTTAAGTGTTTAAAACTATGATCTATGAATCTTTTGAAGATAAGGGACTTGACTAAATTAACTTGATATGAATTTTGTTAAAAAGTGTGAAACCTCATTCATGAGCAATGAGTACTTGGTTTTTAAAGAGTTAATGTATGAAGTACTTCGGGGACAAAAACCCGAACTTGTTGACATAAAGTAGAAAGTACCTTGAGTGAATAACTTGACTATGTTGGTTTGTGATAGCCTTGTAATGCTTCCTTGTTGGTTTGATAAGTAAACATGTTATGATGCTACGTGTGTTAGTATCTTGTGATGTTGTGTAAGGGGGTTATTCCTGTTGTGCTTACGTTGTTAAACGTTAAGCTCGTTGTACTGTTATTATATCACATACCCCCTTGACTTGTTATACCGAGGGCTTGCCACCCTTTGTCACACCCCGAATTCCGGGCCCGTGACTAGTGCCTTACCCCGGGCACCCTAGTGACACAACATCAGAGAAAATCAGCGGAAAATAAAACTTTAAACATGCAAGGAGAGACATGATAATAAAACAGGTCAACCAAACGGTTACCTTCCAATGATATACATATAACAACTTTTTTCAAAACGAACAGTTTAATCCATTTTTACAAAACCCTGCCCACAAAGGCTGCTGCACTTAAGATTTACAACAACTATGACGGACAGTGGCCCCGCCATACCCCGAATGTACAAGAACCTACAACTCAGTGGAACACATACTAAAAGATAAGCCTCCAAGGAACTGAGCTTCCCAATACGAAAGGTGATCCTAGAGCTGGATCGACACCAACGATTTCTACTCGCGCAGATGAACGCAGCTCAAGGAGGTCAAGATAACAGTACCAAGTATGTGAAATCAGAAAAGATCAGAATGAAATCATAATAGTCTATATAAAGCAGAGACATGTATGATAACCGATGAAATACGTGACCGCCCATCTCGCGACTCTGTAAAATCGATGTGATACGCGACTCGCCCATCTCGTGACTCTGTAATATCGATGAAATACGCGACTCGCCCATCTCGCGACTCGTAATATCAAATGGAATACGCGTTCGCCCATCTCGTGACTTGTATAATCAAATAGACACGCTCGCCCATCTCGGACTCTGCAGAATCGCTCATAACAAATCAATCGCCCTCCATCGAGAGACGCCAGAATACGTAAATACCACACTTGCACAACAAAGGCTATCATCACAAGCATAGGCAAGTTTCACAACAACAAGCATAGGCAAGTTTCACAACAACAAGCATAGGCAAGTTTCACACAACTCAAAGTACTTTCATTTTATGACAAAGTCGTGGTTTTAACTCCAAAGTACTACGACGTTAAATACCTTTTAAGAGATCCGCTTCTTTCACATAAGTCACACAATACCCGTAGTATTAGAATGACCAACCCACATTCCTTTTCAAAAATCAAGTAACAACATTCTTTCCTAAGTTCCCGCTTGCCTAGTTTCAATTACTTAAGCTTCTCATTTTCAAATGGTTTCATAGTTCATAAACTTAATCACTTGATTTCTTTTTAGAACGATTGAGTAATATATATCTTACGTGAGAGTCGGTTATTCTTGTTTACAACATGCTTATTACAAAGCATGATCTAGAAAATGTAATATCATTTTGTCTCATCTTAGTTTCTATGCAGATGGAGGTTTCTACCGGTTTTAATACAAGACTTCATTTATTCAATACATTTTCCTTTTATTAACGCCGCAGTTGGTTTGTCGATACACATTCGATTTCCAAATCAAGAAACATTATCCCTTTAAATAAAACCAAGTACTCATTACTCACGAATGAGGTTTCACACAAACATCCACATTAAAACAAATAAGTTAAGTCTCTTATCTTATAAGATCAAGTCTCTTAACTTCTAACCTCAGTAAAACATTCTTAAGCCGTTATACCTAACTTCCCAAAAAGCTAGTATAACTCTTAAGCTTTCAAAACCCAAGTAATACTCATTCTTTCAAAACGATTCATAAATCTTTTGAAATACTTCAAGTTCTTTATTAACACATATCAAGTCAGTTATTATTCAAATCAGTTACCTTTTAAAAACCACAAGGTATTTGCTTATCCACATAAAGCTATTATAACCGACTTCCCATAAAGCCGTTATAACACTTTTATGTTTTAAACCAATCAAAAACAATTAGCACATGTACGTCTACCGTATTACATAGTTCACATATATCATGCTAGAAGAGATAGGAAGAGGTTCACATACCTCACGACGATTGTCGACTAATAGCAAAACGCCCAAGTACTCTCAAACCGCCGCTACTCCTGCTGCCGTGGATCACTCCACACGTAGTACTTCAACCTATAAGGCAACAATGCGCTGATTAACATCTACATCTCAACGGTCCATAACCTACAGAAAATTCGGCAAAGACTCTCCCGCAATGCAGTTAATCTCCTCCTCTAACGAGGCCGCTACCAAGCCAACCGTGGGGGTTTGCACGCCTAACCTGACGTGGTACAATTTACTACACAAGAATGCTACACAAGTTCATCGTAATACACCCTATGTAATTACAGCTTCTCTTATTTAAATTCAGCTTAAGTCGCAAGACATCACGTAAGTATTATTCAGCTTAAGTCAAAAGACATTGCCGCACAATTATAACGCTCATTCTATATATAGTATACTTCAACTATATATTCCTACAACATGTAATTTCCAATTACAATAGAAGGTCATGAGTGTTTACCTCGATAAGCCCAAAAATTATCCGAGATAAAAGTCGATCCCGAGCAAGGTTTAGCTCCTACCCGCGGCGCTCCAAAACGCTCCAAGAAACCCTTGAAGTTGTCTACCCAACTCCTACTTAATACTTCAACTACGGGTGAAGATTTTCCTAGGGTTTCGCTTTAGTGACCGAGGGAAGTATAACGGTATTTTCCGGCTTCAGATACGTGTAACCTCGGGAATACTACAAGGTATTTGGGCCAAGGTATTTGGACATTATAACAATACTAGAGAGTATTTCTATACCACAACAAGGGTATTTATACGAGACAACTAGGCTAGTGGGGTACCCTCACGGCAAAACACCACAAGGAGGGGGAAACTTCGCCAAGGGCTCTCAAAGGGGAGTGGTGGTGGACGAAAGCTGGAGAGGGAGTAGTTTTGAGACTTAGTTAGATTGCTCAAGTTTAGGATGAAGAAGTCTTCCAAAGTGGGGTATTTATAGGTCACAAAGGCCAACCAATGGCCAAGATGCATCCAAGTGTATAGCAAGTGTAGGGCTAGATTTCCACCATGTGTACCTTATCCATCTACCACACAACTTGCACAAAATATCCTACCAACTAAAGCTCTTTTTCGCCCACCATTACCGCTTCACTCAGGTTAATGTGAGGTGACACATGTCACCCTCCCGTTGGTCCAAAATGTTTCGCCTCTAAAAATCCGCAAAAATTTTAAATGACATAGCCGAATTTTCCCTACGAAAGTCGTGGAAACGTTTTCATTTAAAAACGACTTCTTCGCACTTGTGTACAAATTTCAAAACTAGCCTACTTTAAGGCTCAAATTATAATACGACACACCCACGCATATACTGAAATACGGGGTATAACATTCTCCCCTCCTTAGAAACATTCGTCCCGAATGTTCCTTCTCAAGGCGGATAACGATGAAGTTCTTCTTAACTTTAAACAAGTTCCCAACGCCACACATGGCCACGAAATATCACACGTTCTCTTCCTTCCTTACTCGTCGTGCCCTTCTCGAACACTTGAACTTTACTAGTACATGTTCCACACTTCAGTCAACGCTTCTGCTCCCAAAACCTTGGAGTCACTACCTCCAAACTTGGTCATCATACTAACCTCGATTTCCCCCCTAAGGCCATTCCCGGCCTTCACGAACCGATTCTCGGGTCGAACATATCCACGAGCTCATACAATGGTCATCTAAACTGGGCCTAGCACCTCGTGACCCTACCACCGCGACCACCCAGAGCCGACCCTACCACGAACAGTCGCGGGTTGGCCCGCAACATGGCCCCAACCCGACCTACTAACGCATCAAGCTCTTGTTCCCGATCCTAACAATCTTATTTAAACAGCCGCGAAAGCTACCACTTCCATTTCACACTTCCTGTGGACTTACCCTTTTTCACTAACTGTGTTTCTAAATCACTTTTAGCACACAATATCCAAACATAACACTAAACACATCAACAACATCAATACATACAAAACTCTGTAGGTTAGGGATATACCCGAATCTACCGCCTTCCTCTCTAATCATAAATCACTCATGGCGCATAGTCAGAAGGCGATTAACCTCGCCATCGATCCAGAGGGCCGAGTCATTCGCTTGCATCCTTCCTACTAGGACGTCACATGGCTCGACGGCCGCAGAAAACAAGCACCGAAAAGACGACATTCTCGATGACGCTTGCCACATCGCACACCGAGGAAAACTCAACCCGATCAAGAACCCATGTATATCTCGCAACTAAGCCTCGGGGCTCACCACCCCGAATACCTCAACGCCCCGACGATCGCGGGGACCACTGCATCGTGGAGGTACATAACTAGCTCGCCGAGGCGGTCCGCCTTGAAAGTTACCAGCGACCTGCCGCCCCGCCCTCTTCGCTGATCTCGGCCATTCCGCCGACTCTCCGTGCTCACATCCTAGTGCATGAGCTCGACGCGGCAATGTCCATGCTCGGCCAAGGGCTACACCAACAAGCTCGCTAAGTACTCATCCAGCCGGTGACGTAGCGTGTACTCGCCCTCCATATCGCCTACTAACGCGGACGCACGCCAATGAGTCGAACTCATATTGTACTTCAACCGCACGCCCGTTTCGCCAGAACACCAAAAATTGTTTACCCGAGCCCTCTCATTCGCGGGGCAAGAAATGTGCAAGAAATGCCTTGAGAACTCGCCCCAAATCCGCTGAGCGCATGCTCACCTCGACGCTTCCCATGAATCAAACCACGATCGCAGATCGCGCACCGACGCGAACCGGCGTCACCGACTCGGTCTCAAGCTCGATCACTCACGATCCGTCAGAATCGCTTGATGAACTCTCGCGATCATCCTCGTGCCTCACCCATAGAACTCGCGGGCTCGTAAAGTCCCGTAGCCTCAAACTATTCGCCGGGGCGAATCTACGGGTGCACGGGCGGAATCACGATCCACCGATCTCATATTCGCCACGACCGCCAGAATCGCCATCTCTGTACTTATCTCATCCGCTCCAGCCGCGGATCGAGGCTCGTGTATCAGAGTCTCGCAGCCATCGCCGCGCTTAAACTCGCTGTGCCGGGCGGCGCTACGAAACCCGCCGCCAAGGCATCGCTCGTGTATCGACCGCTCGCGCTGCATTTCTCTCAGATCCCACTAGCGCCTCCCTGGCCGCTTTGCCTGCTCGGGTCTGCCTTACGCGAGGCATAATCGTAAAAATGAAATACGCCGAGGGTCCAACTTATCACACAAATTTCTAAGGCACGATCTCGTAATGAGAAGAATGGAAACCAATCCTAAATGTCCTATAGCCTCCTGATTATAGATGTGGTGCACAACACACCGATAATCAAGACTTACTAGACACGGTTCGTAGACACTTTCCGAGGACTAATCGCTCGATACCACTATGTCACACCCAATTCCGGCCCGTGACTGTGCCTTACCCCGCACCCTAGTGACACAACATCGAGAAAATCAGCGGAAAATAAAACTTTAAACATGCAAGGAGAGACATGATAATAAAACAGTCAACCAAACGGTTACCTTCCAATGATATACATATAACAACTTTTTCAAAACGCAAGCTTTAATCCATTTTTACAAAACCCCGCCACACAAAGGCTGCACTTCTAAGATTTACAACAACTATGACGACAGTGGCCCCGCCATACCCCGAATGTACAAGAACCTACAACTCGTGGAACACATACCAAAAGATAAGCCTCCAAGGAACGGAGCTTCCCAATACGCTGAAAGGTGATCCTAGAGCGGATCGATTAACGTACTTTCTACCGCAGATGAACGCAGCTCCGGCGAGGTCAAGATAACAGTACCAAGTATGTGAAATCAGAAAAGATCAGAATGAAATCATAATAGTCTATATAAAGCGTGAGACATGTATGATAACCGATGAAATACGTGACTCGCCATCTCGCGACTCTTGTAAAATCAGATGTGATACGTGACCGCCATCTCGCGACTCGGTGTAATATCGATGAAATACGTGACTTCGCCATCTCGCGACTCGGTGTAATATCAAATGGAATACGTGTTCTCGCCATCTCGTGGGACTCTTGTATAATCAAATAGAATACGCGCTCGCCATCTCGTGACTCGCAGAATCGCTCATAACAAATCAATCGCCCTCCATCGAGACGCCAGAATACGTAAATACCACACTTGCACAACAAAGGCTATCATCACAAGCATAGGCAAGTTTCACAACAACAAGCATAGGCAAGTTTCACAACAACAAGCATAGGCAAGTTTCACACAACTCAAAGTACTTTCATTTTATGACAAAGTCGTGGTTTTAACTCCTAAAGTACTACGACGTTAAATACCTTTAAGAGATCCGCTTCTTTCACATAAGTCACACAATACCCGTAGTATTAGAATGACCAACCCACATTCCTTTTCAAAATCAAGTAACAACATTCTTTTCCTAAGTTCCAGTTTGCCTCGTTTCAATTACTTAAGCTTCTCAGTTTCAAATGGTTTCATAGTTCATAAACTTAATCACTTGATTTCTTTTAGAACGATTGAGTAATATATATCTTACGTGAGAGTAGGTTATTCTTGTTTACAACATTCTTATTACAGCAGCCATGATCTAGAAAATGTAATATCATTTTGTCTCATCTTAGTTTCTATGCAGATGGAGGTTTCTACTGGTTTTAATACAAGACTTCATTTATTCAATACATTTTCCTTTTATTAACGCTGCAGTGGTTTGTCGATACACATTCTGATTTCCGAAATCAGTAAAACATTATCCCTTTAAATAAAACCAAGTACTCATTACTTACGAATGAGGTTTCACATAAACATCCACATTAAAACAAATAAGTTAAGTCTCTTATCTTATAAGATCAAGTCTCTTAACTTCTAACCTCGGTAAAACATTCTTAAGCCGTTATACCTAACTTCCCAAAAAGCTAGTATAACTCTTAAGCTTTCAAAACCCAAGTAATACTCATTCTTTCAAAACGATTCATAAATCTTTTGAAATACTTCAAGTTCTTTATTAACACATATCAAGTCAGTTATTATTCAAATCAGTTACCTTTTAAAAACCACAAGGTATTTGCTTATCCACATAAAGCTATTATAACCGACTTCCCATAAAGCCGTTATAACACTTTTATGTTTTAAACCAATCAAAAACAATTAGCACATGTGACGCTCACCGATTACATAGTTCACATATATCATGCTAGAAGAGATAGGAAGAGGTTCACATACCTCGCGACGATTGTCGACTAATAGCAAAACGCTCCAAGTACCTCAAACCGCCGGCTACTCCCTAAGCCAAGTGGATCACTCCACACGTAGTACTTCAACCTATAAGGCCACAAGGCGCTTATTAACATCTAGATCTCAACGTTCCATAATCTACAGAAAATTCGAAGACTCTCCCCGCAACGGCGTTAATCTCCTCCTCTAACGAGGCCGCTACCAAGCCAACCGTGGGGTTTGCACGCCTAACCGGACGCGGTACAATTCTACTACACAAGAATGCTACACAAGTTCATCAGAATACACCCTATGTAATTACAGTCAGCTTTCTTATTTAAATTCAGCTTAAGTCGCAAGACATCGCTGTAAGTATTATTCAGCTTAAGTCAAAAGACATTGCCGCACAATTATAACGTTCTATATATAGTATACTTCAACTATATATTCCTACAACATGTAATTTCCAATTACAATAGAAGGTCATGAGTGTTTACCTCGATAAGCCCAAAAATTATCCGAGATAAAAGTCGATCCTGAGCAAGGTTTAGCTCCTACCCGGCGCTCCAAAACGCTCCAAGAAACTCCTTAGAAGTGTCTACCCAACTCCTACTTAATACTTCAACTACGGGTGAAGATTTTCCTAGGTTTCGCTTTTAGTGACCGAGGAAGTATAACGGTATTTTCTGGCTCAGATAATGTAACCTTGGGAATACTACAAGGTATTTGGGCCAAGGTATTTGACATTATAACAATACTAGAGAGTATTTCTATACCACAACAAGGGTATTTATACGAGACAACCAGGCTAGGGGTACCTCACGGAAAACACCACAAGGAGGGGGAAACTCTCGCCAAGGGCTCTCAAAGGGAGGTGGTGGTGACGAAAGCCCAAGGGAGAGGGAGTAGTTTTGAGACTTAGTTAGATTGCTCAAGTTTAGGATGAAGAAGTCTTCCAAAGGGTGGGGTATTTATAGGTCAAGCAAAGGCCAACCAATGGCCAAGATGCATCCAAGTGTATAGCAAGTGTAGGCTAGATTTCCACCATGTGTACCTTATCCATCTACCACACAACTTGCACAAAATATCCTACCAACTAAAGCTCTCTTTCGCCCACCATTACCGCTTCACTCAAGGCCAATGTGAGGTGACACATGTCACCCTCCCGCTGGTCCAAAATGTTTCGCCTCTCTAAAAATCCGCAAAAATTTTAAATGACATAGCCGAATTTTCCTACGAAAGTGTGGAAACGTTTTCGAAAAACGACTTTTCTGCACTTGTGTACAAATTTCAAACTAGCCTACTTTAAGGCTCAAATTATAATACGCACACACCCACGCATATTACTGAAATACGGTATAACACCCTTGATGGGTCTATACGCCTATGCGTTCGGTGTGACTACGCGAGTCGCGGAGTTCCAGGATTGATCATTCCGTGTATTATCCCGACGAGGAGTGCCTTACGCGGCTGTGGTGACTATGCGATCGCGGAGTCTGGAGGGTATCGCTGGGCTAGCTACCCCACGATGCGAATAATACGCGCGCCTATGTGTGGCCCATGCGAGCAGCGGTATGCTCCAGGATTAGACGCGCATTGATATCGAGGGCGAGCGCCGCCTTCGACACGTGGTGCGTCTAGAAAGACCTCGTGATACGCTTTTATAGCATTGATGGTACCGTGGGTTTTAGTAGTCGGTTATGCCTTCGCATTTACCCCGCACGGTTTTATTTTGACACGTGGGACCCGTGATCATGTGTATTCCTTGGTGCTTTTATATCATGGATCGCGCAAGAGGAAGGAATTCCACGCATGATTGATATTGTGGGCATGAGACCCATGGTTATATTGAGTGATGACTTCGGCGGCACGAGTCCCCGACTTGACATGATCGCATATATGGTGTATCGAATTGGTTATCATATATGTCTTCTATTTTATATAGACTATTATGATTTCATTTACGATTTTCGGGCCACATACTGCAATTGTTATCGACCTCCTTCGGCCGCGCTCATGCCGCAGTAAGTACACCGCTTGTTGATCCCCGCCTAGGATCACGTCAGCGTTTGGGAAGCTCCGCTTCCTGAGGCTTATCTTTGGTATAGTCCCCGATGTTGTAGATATTTATGTTCATTCAGGTATGGCGGGCCCCGTCCGCCATAGTTGTTTTGCTTCCTAGAGGTCCGTAGTCCCGTTGTAAAGATGGGATGTAATCGCTCACTTTGGGTTTTTATATATACGCCGAAAGGCAACTTTTCCTCGTATAAACTGTGTCTCTTTACATTGTTTCATGTTGTGTTTTATATTCCGCTGACACTCATGTATGTCTACTGGGTGCCCTGCAGACACTACCACACGCCCGGTTCGGTCGTGACAAAAGTGGTATCAGAGCGCTTAATCCTGGAAGTGTCTGCATCGTATCTAGTAGAGTCTTGATTATCGTGTTGTGCACCACACCAATAATCGTGAGGCTATAGGATATTTAGGATTGGTTTCATTATTCTCACCCGAGATCGTGCTTAGAGTTGTGTTATAAGTTGGACCTCTAACGTATTTCTTTCCCGCACTGCTTATGCCTCCGCACAAGGCAACCCGCCTAGGGGCAAGGCAATGAGGAGCCGCGAGTAGAATACTGAGAGGTTACGAGGGCACAGTGCCCAATCATCACCTGTGGTGCTTCATTCGGGAGTTCTGCGACATCGCCAAATTTCAAAGCAGAAGTTTAGCACGGCAGCAGCTCCTATCGCGCCATGATATATGAGCCTTCAGCCCACGATCGGGAACAGAGAATATGGATTACAAAGGAATGGACTCACATTAGCTAGGATTTTAGCAACCAGAGAATATAGAGTGCACCGATATATCACGTCTAGACAATTATCTAGTAAAGGGTTGTACAAGAGTAGCCCTTCACTGCATGGATATTTCCCGCAGACAGCTTATGCGCAGACACGAGGAACGTAGATCGACGGATTAACCAAGATCGCGTAAGAGGCCGACGGCAGGTCCTTTGGTAACTTTCGAGAAAATCGCCTCAAAAGCAGATCGATATGCACCTCCGCCAGAGAGTGGTCCTTCACCGGGTTCAGGACGCTCGGTATGCCGAGTTGGTCGAGCCCGTGGCTTCGATTCACGCCTATACGTAGGTTCCATCCAAATTGATTCAGAGTTCTATGGCGGTGTTAGCTGCAGGAGGCCACCCCACCTCGTGGCCGTTGTGGTAAGTGTCATTGTGGGAGTGTCGCATTCTTCGACAAATTGTTTTGCTTATGACAGCAGGCCATTTTATGAGAAATTATCCGACTGCAGGTGGCGCAGATGTAGAGACTCACCTTTCAGTGATCGCAAGCTCACCACCTTCCCTAGCATGCACACAGGCAGGTGATTGATTGAACGACAGAGGAGCAAGCAGAGATACTGTATATCCTTAACCCTCTAGAGATTTGTATGTGTGATAAGATGAGTATATCTTAAGTGTTATGTTCAGATAGCATTGTGTTAATTGTGATTAGAAATCGTGGTTAGTTAAAAGGGTAAGATTGGGGATAAGGGAAAGTGTGAGCCTTAGAATGTTATACGTGGAGACCTTAGAGGCGAGGCCATCACGAGTAAAAGATTTATTTTTATGTTTGACCCTTATCGGAGTGCATAGTACACGTGAGATACGTTTGTGTGATAAGTCCCTGAGTGGTATGAAATGAAAGAGGGTAGTGAGCTAAGAAGACCACTAGGTTTTCGTGACTCGATAGTGATATTGTTCCGGATCGGGGAACAAGAGCTTGGCGCGAAGTGGGTCGGGTTGAGGCCATGTCGCGGGTCAACCCGCAGCCCGGTTTGGGGTAGGGTCAATTCGAGGTGGTCCCGCCAGGTGGTGGGGTCACGAGGGTGTTAGGCCCAAGTTTAGTTAACCATCGTACGAGTTCGTAGATGTGTTCGACCAAAGAGTCGCCGATGGAGTCATCCTCTTGTCTTTCGGGCCAGACCGCTACTCGGCAGAGGGTTATGCGAGATGTTATATATCGGAAGATTGTAAGGTCGCACGAGGTGCCTACTTTCACCTTATGACAGCAATGGAGCCCGTGTTACGCTTATTTCTTTTTCTCGAAGTTTTACCAAGCAGGTTAGAAACTCAAAGTGAGTCTCAAGACGCATTCACCCTGCCGGTGTTTTTGATTTCGCAGGTAATGCAAGGATTATTCGCCTCGTTGGGTGAGTATTATTATAGCTACCATATCGCATTCTGAGGGTGCCTTATGAAGCCTCGCAAAGGGGCAGTTGTCATTTGGCCGATTGGTTCGATGTTGGCAAGATTCGATAGTTGGTTCATACTTGTTTCAGCAGAATGTGGATAGGTGAAGCTTATCCAGAGAGGTTATTGCGCTCGTGAGTCACCGTAAGTCATGCGGATAATCGACGCCAACACTTGAAGTTCAGGTCGACGGTGGGTTTTCAAGGTACCACCCCTGGCGGCATGACGAGATTTGGAAAACAGAGGAAACTTAGCCCGAGGTATCGGAGCGCCAGATCCTTTGAGGATAGGCCAGTTGCCTATAAGTTAGCTTTGCCGTCCGACGCGGAGGCAAGACGTCCGGTCTTTCATGTTGCTATGTTCGGAAGAGTATCGGAGATCCATCCAGAGTGTTCCCAGTTGATGATGACCAAGTTGGAGATAGTAACCCCGAGATTTTGGAAACTGAAGCAATAACAGAAAGGTGGTAAGTTTATTTAGGAAGTGTTCGAGTGTTCGAGTGTTCGAGGAGGGTACGACGAGTAAGAGAATAGGAGTGATCATTACTTTTGTGAAGTAAAGGTGCGAAGATAATTCCTTTCTATACTAATCTAATGTAGAACCTTACTCTCTCTATTACATTACTCTATTTCTTTTTTATTGTTTTCATATTTCATCATAAAATTTGTTTTAGAACTTGGGTGAGAGCTTTTGTGATGATAGAGGTGATTCCTCGTGGACTTGGATTTAAGTATTTGCGCGTGTTGTATTGTGGCCATGTGTGGCATTTGCAAACTGTTTAAGTTATGAGGAACGTTATCGTTATCTGTCTTGAGAAGGAACATTCGGGACGAATGTTTCTAAGGAGGGGAGAATGTTATACCCCGTATTTCTAGAGTATGTATGTGAGGACGTACGCACATTTGTACAAACCCTAATTAGGTTAAGAATGGAATTATGAACTTTCAACGGAAAAGATTCCGAGCCTTGTGAAGGAAATTCTACGTTGTTAATATTTTAACCGATTACGGATTTTTCCGAGAGACGAAATATTTTGGACCATTAGGAGGGCGACATGTGTCACCCTTAGTTGGCTTTGGTCGACGAATGGGGGCCTAGTGGGCAAGTCAAATGGTTAAGTCTTGCAAGTTGATTTTGCAGTGGGGGTAGGTAAATTGTGGACGTTTTTGTGAGGTAGTGGAGTCCACATGGCTCATTGTCAGGGTGGCATACGTGTTCCAATATTGTGGTGACATATGTCCTAATATTGTGGGAGACACTTGGTTGGAAGACCTCATCTTTCACATGGATCCTAATCCCAACCCTCCACTTGTTTTAATCTTGTCCTCGAGTGTTCTATAAATACCCCTCGAGTGAATACTTCTTCATCCACTCCACACTTTCTAAGTCTCAAAATCCTCTCCTCAGTAGTAGTGTTCTCGCCCCAACTCCTCCCCTTCCTAGTGGCTTCTACGAAACCCCCTCCCCTTGGTAGAAAGTTGTCTTCTAGTATTGTTGCTATGCCAAAATACCTTAGACAAATACCTTGTAGTATTCCCAAGTTACCTCTATACTAAAAGCCCTAAATACTACCTTATATCCTTTAGTCACAAAACGAAACCCTAAGGAAAATCTTCATTGTTGGTCAAGTATTAAGAAGTTGAGTAGAACTTCTAAGGGTTGTTTGGAGCGGTGGAGCACCTGCAGTGTAAGCTAAACGTTGCTCAGGATCGACATTTAAATTTGGATAATTTTGGGCTTATCGAGGTAAATACTTTTGTCCTTCTATTGTAATTGGAAATTACATACTGTAGTAGTATAGAAATGAGTATAAGATATATAGAAGGATGGTATAAGAGAAGAGAATTGAATTGAAATCACATCAGAAGAATATTAAAGAATGAGATTAAAATCAGACGTGCATAGGATCAGATTTACAAGAGACTTGTGTAGTTTAACGGGTAGGGAAGTGCTGCCCGATTTTTCGTAGAATAGAGAACCCTCTGCTTAGAATATTCTACAGAGTAGTCTAGACGTTGATAGACGTATATGGCCTTTATAGGTTGAATGTTCTGTGAGTAGCATGTTCTACTTGGAAGGTGGACAAGGCTAGCCGGGTTATAGCGGTGGAGCATTTTGCTATTAGTCGATAATCGTCGCGAGGTATGTGATTCTTCCTATCCTCTTGAGCATGATATTTTAAAAGAATATATATAGTACGGTAGACGTATGTGTGTTAACTGAACGTGGTTTTACTGCGATGTCTTCTGACTTGAGTCTAATAATAAAGAATCTTGAAGTATTTCAAAAGAATTAAGAATCGTTTTTTAAAGAAGAGTAATACTTGGTTTTAAAAGCTTAAGAGTTATACTAGCTTTATGGGAAGTTAGGTATAACGACTTAAGAGATATAAAAGGAACGGTTTACTTAATTGTTTGGGAACGCCTTGTATTGATTTCTAAATAAGAATGAGTATCGAACAAACCATCGCATAGCTAATAAAGTGGAAATGTATTGACTAATTAAGTATTATTAAAACCAAGAGAAACCTCCGTCTGCATAGAAGCTAAGATGAGACAAAATGATATTACATTTCCTAGATCATGGCTGCTTTAATAAGATTGTTATAAACAAGAATAACCTACTCACACATAAGGCATATGTTACTCAAATTGTTTTAAAAAGGAGATTACGTTGTTAAGTGTTTAAAACTATGATCTATGAATCTTTCAAGATAAGGGACTTGACTAAATTAACTTGATATGAATTTTGTTAAAAGTGTGAAACCTCATTCACGAGCAATGAGTACTGGTTTTTAAAGAGTTAATGTATGAAGTACTTCGGTGACAAAAACCCGAACTTGTTGACATAAAGTATAAAGTACCTTGAGTGAATAACTTGACTATGTTGGTTTGTGATAGCCTTGTAATGCTTCCTTGTTGGTTTGAT
This sequence comes from Przewalskia tangutica, assembly GCA_029844215.1. Lineage (NCBI taxonomy): Eukaryota > Viridiplantae > Streptophyta > Magnoliopsida > Solanales > Solanaceae > Przewalskia > Przewalskia tangutica. The sequence continues at coordinate 13,054,137 of CM056733.1, read as the reverse complement.
AAGTAAACATGTTATGATGATACGTGTGTTAGTATCTTGTGATGTTGTGTAAGGGGTTATTCTCGCCAGGCTTACGTTGTTAAACGTTAAGCCCGTTGTAGATCGTTATTATATCACATACCCTCGACTTGTTATACCGAGGGCTTGCCACCCTTGATGCGTCTATACGGCTACGCGGTTCGTGGTGACTACGCGAGTCGCGGAGTTCCAGGATTGATCATTCCGTGTATTATCCCGACGCGAGTGCCTTATGCGATCGCGTGACTACGCGGTCTATGTGACTACGCGGATCGCGGAGTCCGTGAGGGTACCGCTGGCTAGCTACCCCGACGCGAGGAATACCTCACGCGCCTATGCATGTGGCCTATGCGAGCAGCGGTATGCTCCAGGATTAGACGCGCACATTGATATCGAGGGCGAGCCGCCTTCGATTACGTGGCGCGGTCAGAAAGACCTCGTGATACGCTTTTATAGCATTGATGGTATCGTGGGTTTTAGTAGTCGCTATGCCTTCGCATTTACCCGCACGGTTTTATTTTGACACGTGGGACTCGTGATCATGTATTCCTTGGTGCTTTTATATCATGGATCGCCAGTGAGGAAGGAATTCCACGGGCATGATTGATATTGTGGGCATGAGACTCATGGTTATATTGAGTGATGACTTCAAGGGCATGAGTCCCTGACTTGACATGACTGCTTACATATGGTGTATCGTAAATTGGTTATCATATATGTCTTCTATTTTATATAGACTATTATGATTTCATTTACTGATTTTCGATTTCACATACTGCAATTGCCAGATCGACTCTTCGGGCCGCTCATGCCGCAGTGAAGTACACCGCTTGTTGATCCCCGCCTAGGATCACAAGCGTTTTGGGAAGCTCCGTTTCTCCGGAGGCTTATCTTTGGTATAGTCCCTGATGTTGTAGATATTTATGTTCATTCAGGGTATGGCGGGGCCCTGTCCCGCCATAGTTGTTTTGCTTCCTTAGAGGTCTGTAGTCCCGTTGTAAAGTTGGGATGTAACTTGTTATACCCCTTATTTCCAGAGTATGTACGTAAGGACGTACGTAGAAAAGTTTGGGCTTTTAAAGTGGCTTGGCCGATTTCACTTTGTGCACAACACCCGATTAGAGTCGTTTTTCGACGAAACGTTTTACATAACTGCGATGGGAAAATTCGCTATGTCATTTTTAATTTTTGCGGATTTTTCCGAGAGACGAACGTGTTGGACCAACAAGAGGGCGCCACTGGCACCTCTCATCAGTGGACCTTAAGGCTGTAGTGAGCCGAATTGGACCTTTGGGGTTGGTAGGATATTTTGTGTGTTGATTGATAAAGTGGGACCCACACACACTTGTCCAAATCTTGACCTTACACTTGCCTACTACTTGGCATGATCTTGGCCATTGGTTGGCATTTGCTTGACCTATAAATACCCCTCCCCTTTGAAGACTTATTCATCCTAAAAATGTTCTAAGTCTTAGAAATCCCCCCCTCCCCCTTGTGGTGTTCTCGTTTCCCCCCTTGTGAGGCTTTGCCGAGAGCCCTCCCCTCGTCGAGAGTACCCCTAGTGGGGTTGGCCGAGGGGTATACACCCCCCCCCTTGTGGTGTTGTCTCGTATAAATACCCCCCCTCTTGGTAGAAATACTCTCCAAAGTATTGTTACTATACCCAAATTACCTTGGCCCTTATACCTTGTAGTATTCTAAGGTTATACCTATACGAAAAGCCCCGAAATACTATTATACTTTCCGTCAGTCACAAAAACGAAACCCTAAGGAAAATCTCCATAGATAGTTGGAGTATTACGTAGAAGTTGGTTAGAACTTCTAAGGGTGGTTTGGAGCGGGTTGGAGCGCACGGATTTGGAGCTAAACGTTGCTCAGGAGCGACATTAAACTAGGATAATTATGGGCTTGTCGAGGTAACTATCTTGTCCCCCTATTGTAATTGGAGATTACATGTTGTAGGAATATATAGTTGAAGTATACTATATATAGAACTGAACATAGTTTTGTGGCAATGTCTTTGGACTTAAGCCTGAATTTAAAGAAGAGAATCGAATCAGAATTACGTAGGATCAGACACAGAGACTTGTGTAAGTTTGACGGCAGGAAGCGGCCGCCCAAATTTCCGTAGAATCTTGTATCTAGATTTATTCTACCGAGTAGTCTAAACTTTGATAGACTTGTATAACCTTTATAGGTTGAATGTTCTGTGAGTAGCATGTGCTACTTGAAAGGTGGACCAGGCTAGCCGGGTTATAGCCGTGGAGCGATTTGCTTATAGTCGATAATCGTCGCGAGGTATGTGATTCTTCCTATCCTCTTGAGCATGATATTTTAAATGAGTATATATATAGTACGGTAGACGTACGTGTGTTAACTGAATAATAATTACTAAATGTCTTCGGACTTAAGCCTGAATAATAACTACGGCAATGTCTTTTGACTTAAGCCTGAATAATAAGAATCGTGAAGTATTTCAAAAGAATTAAGTAACCTTTTTGAAAGAAGAGTAACACTTGGTTTTAAAAGTTTTAAAAGCTTAAGAGTTATACTAGCTTTATGGGAAGTTAGGTATAACGGCTTAAGAAAGATAAAAGAATGGTCTATTAATTTTAAAAGTTAAGAGACTTGATCTTAAAAGATAAGAGACTTGACTTAAATGAATTAATATGAATTCTGTGTGAAACCTCATTCGTGAGTAATGAGTACTTGGTTTTTAAAAGGAATAATGTTTTACTGATTTCGGAAATCAGAATGAGTATCGACAAACCACTGCAGCGTTAATAAAGGGAAATGTTTTGATTAATGAAGTATTATTAAAATCAGTAGAAACCTCCATCTGCATAGAAGCTAAGATGAGACAAAATGATATTACATTTCCTAGATCATGGCTGCTTAATAAGATTGATTACGAACAAGAATAACCTACTCACGTATAAGACATACGTTTCTCAGATTGTTTAAAAGAGAATTATATTCTTAAATGAATAAGATTATGAACTACGAAACCTTTCGAAAATGAGAAACTTGAGTAATTGAAATTAGGCAAACCTGAAACATTTGGAAAAGAATGTTGTTACTTGATTTTACGAAGAGAAGTGTTTTGATTTACTTCAAAAGATAATCACTCTATTTTCATATACTACGGGTATTGTGTGACTTTTGTAAACGTAACGTATCTTTTAAAAGATAATGTATGAAGTACTTTGGGAATAGATACCCGACCTTGTTAATCATATATTAGAATGTACCTTGTGTGTATAACTTGATTGTGTTGGTTTGTGATAGCCTTGTAATACTTTCTTGTTGATTTGATAAGTAAACATGCTAGAATGCTACGTGTGTTAGTATCTTGTGATGTTTTGTGTAAAGGGGGTTTTCCCTCGATTGCGCTTAAAGTTGTTTAACGATCAGCCGTTATGTTGGTATTATACCACTCACCTTGACTTGTTTCCGGTTAAGTCGCCTCCGACGCGGGGTAGACTCAGCGGGTCTAGTGACTATGATTCGAGAATACCTTATGCAGTTCAGATGGCCTATGCGAATCGCGAGTTCCGTGTTAGTATGCGCCCTTGTGGTCATGCGCGGTCTTTATGGCTACGCGGACGGCGAGTCCAGACGCCGGGAGTAGCTACCTCGACGCGGGAATACCTCATGCGGGCCATCGAGTGGCCCGTGCGAGCTACGGAAGTTCCAGTGGCTAGACGCGACATTAGATATCGCGCGAGTGGCCGCTTTGATCATGTGACGATGCAGAGATCTCATGATACGATTTACGACCTTGTTTGTACTTGTGGTTTTAGTAGTCGGCTATGCCTTCGCATTTACCCCGTGACGGTTTTTATGATGACACAGGTGGGACCTGGTGGTCATGTGTACTTCTTGGTGTGATTATATCATAGACTGCCGGCAGTGCAGAAGGTATGCCACGGGCATGATTGATGTTGTGGGCGTGAGACCCATTGTAATATTTGAGTGATGACTGAGGCGAGTCCTCGACTTGACATGATCGCTATTTATCAGGAATCGTAGTTTGGTTATCATACATGTCTCCCGCTTTATATAGACTACTATGATTTCATTCTGATTTTCGCCACATACTTGGTACTGTTGTAATCGACCTCCTTCGGGCCGCGCTCATGCCGCAGTTGAGGTACACGGCCGTTGATCCTAGCTCTCGTGGTCACGATTCAGCGTTGGGAAGCTTCGCTTTCTCGAGGCTTATCGGTGGTATAGTCCTCGTAGTAGGTGTTTGCATTCAGGGGTTTGGCGGCCCCGCCCCGCCAATGTTGTCGTATCATTCTTAGAGGTCAGTAGTATCGTTGGCAGAGTTGTAGAAAGGGACGAATCGCTCAAATTGTTATATATTATGGCGTAACCGTTTTGGGTTAGTCATTTTCTTATTTCACTGTCTTATTGCATTGGTTTCATGTTATTGTTTTATGTTCCGCTGATTTTCTCTGATGTATGACTACTAAGGTGCCCGGGTAAGGCACCAGTCACGGGCCCCGGAACGGGTCGTGACATAACTGTTCACTTTGGGTTTTTATATATATGCCGAAAGACAACTTTTCCTCAGATAAACTGTGTCTCTTTTACATTGTTTCATGTTGTGTTTTTATATTCCGCTGATTACTCTGATGTATGTCTACTTGGGTGTCCGGGTAAGGCACCAGTCACGGGCCCGGGTTCGGGTCGTAACAACGAATATATCCAAAAATGGTTTGAAAACTCGGTTCATCGAATCCATGAATACCGCCGGAGCATTGGTCAAGCCGAAAGACATGACCCTAAACTCATAGTGCGCATCGTCCGAACGCAAATTCTAGGGATATCCAACTCCCTAACTCACACCTGATGGTAACTAGATCGTAGGTCTATCTTAGAGAAACATCTCGCGCCCTGCAACTGGTCGAACAAGTCATCGATCCTAGGAAGGGGGTATCTGTTCTTAATAGTCACCTTGTTCACCGTCAGAATCAACGCACATACGCAGCGTCCCATCCTTTTTCTTCACGAACAATACCGGCGCTCCCTAGGGAGAAACACTAGGCCTAATGAAGACTTTCTCCAGCAAATCGCTCAACTGGTCCTTCAGTTCTCTCAACTCGGCAGGTGCCATTCGGTATGGCGGAATGGATATAGGTCGAGTATCAGGCAGAATATCGATGCAAAACTCTATCTCTCTCTCAGGAGGGATACCCGGGAGGTCGTCTGGGAACACATCCGGAAACTCTCTAACTACTGGAACTGACTGTAGGTCTGGTGTCGCCGCCTCCGTATCGAATACCCGAACGAGATGGTAGATATACCCCTTCTGAACCATCTTCCTGGCCTTGAGGTAGGAAATAAACTTACCCCTCGGCGACAAAGTGTTCCCCTCCCACTCGAGCAACCTGGCCCCCGAAACCGAACCGCATCAATCGCTTTCCTACGCTACATTGGCGTAACAAAAAGCTAGCCAATCCATACCCATGATCACATCAAAATCGGTCATATCCAACTCTATCAAGTCGGCTAGGGTCTGACGACTGCATATAGTCACTGGGCAAGCTCTATATATCCGCTCGGCTACTACCGAATCCCATCGCGTAGCTACCTCGTGTGGTCCATGGACTCGTGCTCTATCCCTATCCTACTAGCAATAATGGAGATATATAGGACAAGGTAGAACTCGGATCTATCAAGGTATATACGCCGCAACAAGAAACCGATAAGGTACTGTGATGACATCCGGCGACGCCTCGTCCCGGGCGGCCGGACATGGCATAAATGCGGCTCGAGGACCGGAACTAGTACCGCCACGACCTCTCGCGACCTGGCCGCCCATGAGAACCCCGCCTCGGCGAGTAAATCAGAGGAGATGAAGACCCGCAAAGACCTCGTAGGTCGAACGCTACTATCTCGCGCCGCTCTTAGCCGGACAAGCCGCAAAGTGACTCGCCGCCACAAGTGAAACAAACTCCCGCAGCAGCATTACACATTTCCGAATGGGATCTCCTACATCGAACACACCGAGAGGAAGGTGGTCTCGATTGGTTAGCACCTTTGCTACCCCGGAAGTTCAAGTCCTTGGCCACGACTCGCCTCGTATACCCCGCTTGCCCCGAAGATGGTGTCACGACCAACCCGCCCGTGATCGTGCCTTACCGGACACCCTAGTGATACTACATCGAGTAATCGGAATATAAAATCGTTATACCCGTAGTTGCAGTGGTATGTGAGGACGCACGATTTGAGAGTACGCAGAAAATTTTGAAAAGAAAGAAAGATGTGAGTTTTCGACTAAAAGTTTCCTGCTTATTTGTGAAAAAAAGGTTCGTTAATGGGAATTGGGTTCCCGTGATTTGGTATTTGGACTTCATAGATTATATTAGAATTTTGAGATTTTATTTTCGGAATGGTCATGGGCCCACGGAGAAATTTACGGCCATGGGCCCGCTTTGTTTTTGAGATTTAGAAATTGGATATTTTCTAAGACGAAATATTCAGGCGACCGGGCGACACGTGTCACCCCACGTGGCACCTCGCCGATTTTACATTTGTGCACAACACCCGGTTGAGTCATTTTTCGACGAAACGCTTACAGAACTCAAGGAAAATTCCGCTATGTCGCTTTTGTATTTTTGCGGATTTTTCCGAGAGACGAAACATTCGACCAACGGAGGGTGATACGTGTCACCTCACAATGGAAGATGGGCGCACTGCCGAACTGGCGGGCAAGTTGGGCTTGATATTTGTGTAGATATTTGTGAGGGTTTTAAGGAGTAGGTCTAGGTGCACTTGGCTTGATCTTGCCTTACACTTGCCTTGCACATGGCTTGATCTTGGCCATTGGTTGGCTTTTGGTTTTGCTATAAATACCCTCCTCATGAAGACTTATTCATTCACCTCACTTTGTCTAAGTCTTGAAATCCCTCCCTCCTCTTGTAGCTCTCGCCCTAAGCCTCCCCTCCTCCTCGCGTGGCCTTGGCCGAGAAGGGTCCCCTTGTGGTGCTAGCCATGGGTACCCCAGCCTAGTTGTTTTCGCATAATACCCCTTTGTGGTATAGAAATACTCCCTAGTATTGTTATAATGCCCAAAATACCTTAGTTTGTACCTTGTAGTATTCCAAAGATACCTCTTTATGTAGAGTCCGGAATACTACCTTTGTCCTTTTAGTCTCAAACCGAAACCCTAAGGAAATCTTCATAGTTGGTTGAAGTATTTGAGTAAGTTGGTTAGAACTTCTGGTTGTTTGGAGTGGTTTGGAGCGCGGAGTGGAGCTAAACCTTGCTCAGACCGACATTATAACTTGGATAATTTTGGGCTTATCGAGGTAATTATCTTGTCCTCTATTGTAATTGGAAATTACATGTTTGTTAGAATATATAGTTGAAGTATACTATATACGAGCTATACTTAGTATTCGCAATGTCTTTTGACTTAAGCTCAAGAATAAAGAATCGAATCGAATCAGTATTTACATAGATCGTATTGCAAAGAGACTTGTGTAGAATTGTACACGCCCGGTTAGACGTAAACCCTCATGGTTGGCTTGGTAGCCACTGTTAGAGAGGAGTTTTGCGCTGTCATGGGGAGGTCGCCGAATTTTCTATAGAAAGATAGAAACTTATGTTTGGGGTTAATAGACGTTTGTGACCTTTATAGTGAAAGTACTAAGAGTAGCGTATTCTACTCGAGGAGTGGAAAGTAGTGTCAAGGTAGTACTGGAGCATTTTGCTTATTGTCGATAAATCGTCGCGAGGTATGTGAACCTCTTCCTATCTTTTCAGCATGATTGTTGTGAACTATGTAGTACGGTAGACGCATACGTGCTAAGTGATTTGGTTGGTTTAAAACATAGGGTGTTATAATAGCTTTACGGGAAGTTAGTTATAACGACCTTATGTAAGTGAAAATGGTTTATCGATGTTAGAAGTTAAGAGACTTGATCTTATAAGATAAGAGACTTAACTTATTTGTTTTAATGTGGATGTTTGTGTGAAACCTCATTCGTGAGTAATGAGTACTTGGTTTTTAAAGGGATAATGTTTTATCGATTTCGGGATCGAATGTGTATCGATGCACCACCGCAATGCGTTAATAAAAGGAAAATGTATTGAATAATGATGTGTTGTATTAAAACCAGAGAAACCTCCATCCGCATGTAAGCTAAGATAAGACAAAATGATATTACATTTTCTAGATCATGGTCTTTGTAATAAGATCGTTATAAACAAGAATAAACTACTCACATATATGACATATGTTACTCAATTGTTCTAAAAAGAATCAAGTGATTAAGTTTGGGAACTATGAAACCATTTGAAAATGAGAAGCTTGAGTAATCAAACTAGGCAAACCGAACTTAGAAAAGAATGTTGTTACTTGGTTTTGAAAAGGAAGGTTGGTCATTCTAATACTACGTATCGGGTGACTTTTATAAAAGAAATGGATCTCTTTTAAAAGAACTTAAGGTATGTAGTACTTTGGGGTTAAAACCCGACTTTGGCATAAAATGAAAGTACTTTGAGTCAGGTGAAACTTGCCTATGCTTGTTGTTGTGAAACTTGCCATGCTTGTTGTTGTGAAACTTGCCTATGCTGTGATGATAGCCTTTGTGTGCAAGTGTGGTATTTCGTTACCGCTGCTCTCGATAGAGGCCTGGTCGACTTGTCGAGAACTTACTCGACGCGGCCGGCGGTGATGGAGAATTCCACGTATGTTTCCATTTTGATTACCGCTTGTTGTTGAGGTCACATGGACATGTCTACACCGATGCACTGGGGCACGCGCGCCGGTTGATTACCCGATATATTGTTATTGGTTACATGGACATGTCTACACCGAGGTAGAATTCCGGCACGGCTACGCGCGGCAGGTTGATCACCCAAAGATATTATTGTTGATGTCCATACGGACGCGTCTACACCGAGGTAGAATTCCGGTACGTGGCCACGGGCATTGGTATTATTGTTGCATCATGGACATGTCTACACCGACGCAGAATTCCGGCACGCGGCCACGCGGTCGGGTTGATTACCCGATATATTGTTATTGTGGTTACATGGACATGTCTACACCGACGCAGTAATTCGGGCACGCGTTACGCGGCCGGGTTGATTACCCGATATATTGTTATTGTGGTTACATGGACATGTCTACACCGAGGTAGAATTCGGGGCATGTGGCTACGCGCAGGTTGATCACCCAAGATATTATTGTTGATGTCACATGGACGCGTTCACACCGAGGTAGAATTCCGGGGCACGCGCCGGGCATTGGTATTATTGTTGCATCATGGACATGTCTACACCGATGCAATCGGGCACGCGCCATGATGCGAACATGATTGATGTTGTGGGCGTGAGACCCATAGTTATATTTGAGTAATGACTTGAGGCGAGTCCTCGACCGGGTATGATCGCTTATGTTGTGAATCAGAGTTTGGTTATCATACATGTCTCCCGCTTTATATAGACTAGTATGATTTCATTACGATTTTTACGCTTTCACATACTTGGTACTGTCAGATCGACTTCTCGGGGCCGCTCATGCCGCAGTAGAGGTACATCGGTCGTGGATCCCCGCCTAGATCACAGCCAGCGTATTGGGAAGCTCCGCTTTCTTGGAGGCTTATCTTTTGCATGTGTTCCCGAGTTGTAGGTTCTTGTACATTCGTGGTATGGCGGCCCCGCCCGTCATAGTCGTTGTAAATCTTAGGTCCGTAGTATCGCAAGTGGCGGTTGTAAAGGATTAAACTGCTCGTGTTTTATGATATACCAAGGCAACCGCTTTGGTTGGCTCGTTTATGATTATATCTCATGTTTCATGACTCATGTTTTATTTTCCACGGTTTTCTCGATGTTGTATCACCAGGGTGCCCGATAAGGCACGAACCGGCCCCGAACGGTCGTTACAAAAGTGGTATCGAGCGCTTAATCCTGAAAGTGTCTACGCACCGTGTCTAGTAGTTCGATTATCGATGTGTTGTGCACCACATCTATAATCGTGAGGTCGCAGGACATTTAGGATTGGTTTCATTTTTCTCATTCCGAGATCGTGCCTTAGAGCCGTGTTGTAAGTCGACCCTCCGACGATCTCGCTTGTACCGCCATGCTCTCCGCAAGGCAACCAGAGCCTGGCGGCAAGGCAGCCGAGGTGCTACTAGTGAGATACAGAGGAGTACGAGGGCGCAGCCCTGACAAGACTGAGGTCAGGCTTCAGACGGGCGGTTTCAGGACGCCGCCACCAAAGAGAGTTTAGAGCCGCAGCTGGCTGATGAGACTACAGACCGAGCCTCCACCCCACACCGGGTGCAGGAGACGGGTTACGCGAGAGATGGGCCATTGCCGCCGTGGTCGTGGGCCGATATGAGGATAGGCCGACGCAGCAGCCTCAGCCCAGAGCACCAGTGGTTCACCCCGAGCAGATAGTTGAGGCTACGGACTTTCTCGAGTCAGAGCCCGCCAGAGTTTTACGGGTCGAGGCTCGAGGATGATCCGCAGGAGTTCATCCGGCAGCATAATGATCACGCGGTGATCAATGTCACGCCCGACCGGCCCGTGGATCGTGCCTTACCCCGCACCCTAGTGATACAACATCGAGAAAACCAGCGGAAAATAAAACACGAGTCATGAAACAAGAGATATAATAAATAAACAAAGCAACCAAAACAGCTTGCCTTCTGAATATACATAAAACCCGAACAGCTTATCCTTTTTACAAACCCCGCCACAACAAAGGCTGCACTTAAGATTTACAACAACTATGACGACAGTGGCCGCCATACCCCGAATGTACAAGAACCTACAACTCAGTGGAAACATACCAAAGATAAGCCTCCAAGGAACTGAGCTTTCAACACGCCAAATGAGATCCTAAGAGCGGATCCACGATCGATGACTTACCGCGCAGATTTAACGCAGCCCGGGCGAGGTCAAGATAACAGTACCAAGTATGTGAAATCACAACATCAGAATGAAATCATAATAGCTTAAAAAGCAGGAGACATGTATGATAACCAAAATACAAGACGCAACATAAAAGAGCCAAGTCGTGGACTCACGCCTCAAAGTCACCACTAAATATAACTACGGGTCTCACACCCACAACATCCATCATGTTCGCATCATGGCCGCATGCCCGAATATCCGTGACGTGTAGACATGTCCATGATGCAACAATAATAACAAGGCCGCATGGCCACATGCCCGGACATCGTGACGGCAGACATGCCCATGTAACCTCAATAACAATATATCGGGTGGTCAACCCCGCCGCACGCCACATGCCCCGGACATCGTGACGGCAGACACGCCCATGTTGCGATAATAACCATATATCGGTAATCAACCCGCCGCATGGCCGCATGCCCCTAATATCAGACGGTAGATACGTCCATGTGACATCAACAACAAGACAAGAATCAAAATGGAAACATACCCGTGGAATTCTCCATCACCGCCAAAGACGCCCAAGTAAGTTCTCAATAAGTCAACCGCCTCTATCGAGAGACGCAGAATACGTAAATACCACACTTGCACAACAAAGGCTATCATCACAAGCATAGGCAAGTTTCACAACAACAAGCATAGGCAAGTTTCACAACAACAAGCAAAGGCAAGTTTCACAACAACCAAAGAAAGGCAAGTTTCACAATAACAAGTAAAGGCAAGTTTCACAACAACTCAAAGTACTTTCATTTTATGCCAAAGTCCGGTTTTTAACCCCAAAGTACTACATACGTTAAGTTCTTTTAAAAGAGATCCATTACTTTATAAAAGTCACCCGACACCGTAGTATTAGAATGACCAACCCACATTCCCTTTTCAAAATCAAGTAACAACATTCTTTTCCTAAGTTCCGCTTTTGCCTAGTTTCAATTACTCAAGCTTCTCATTTTCAAATGGTTTCATAGTTTCCAACTTAATCACTTGATTCCTTTTAGAACAATTGAGTAATATATGTCTCACGCGAGAGTAGGTTATTCTTGTTTACAACATTCTTATTACAAAGCACATGATCTAGAAAATGTATATCATTTTGTCTCATCTTAGTTTCTATGCATTTAAGGTTTCTACCGGTTTTAATACAATTCATCATTATTCAATACATTTTCCTTTATTAACGCCGCAGTTGGTCCTGTCGATACACATTCCGATTCAAATCAAGAAACATTATCCCTTTAAATAAAACCAAGTACTCATTACTCACGAATGAGGTTTCACACAAACATTCACATTAAAACAAATAAGTTAAGTCTCTTATCTTATAAGATCAAGTCTCTTAACTTCTAACATCAAGAAACCATTTTCTTTACCTCTCTTAAGACATTATACCTAACTCCCCATAAAGCTAGTATAACTCTTTTAAAACCTTTTAAAACCAAGTGTTACTCTCCTTCCAAAACGATTTATAAATCTTTTGAAATACATCAAGTTCTTTATTATAACTAGCCGCTTATAATTCACATCGCTTACCTTTTAAAACCACAAAGTATTTTCTTACCTACATAAAGTCGTTATAACCAACTTCCCATAAAGCCGTTATAACACTTTATGTTTTAAGAACAATCAAACACAGCTAACACACGACGCTCACCGCACTACATAGTTCACACATATCATGCTAGAAGAGATAGGAAGAGGTTCACATACCTCGCGACGATTATCGACAATAAGCAAAAAGCTCCAAGTACTACAACCTTGCTAGCCCTTTCCACTCCTCGAGTAATACGCTACTCTAGTACTTTCACCTATAAAGGTCACAAACGCCTATTAACCCCAAAACACAAGTTTCTATCTTTCTACGTAAAATTCGCAAAGACTCTCCCCGCAACAGTAAATCTCCTCCTTTATCGAGGCCTACCAAGCCAACCAGTGGTTAACACGCCTAACCTGACGCTGCATAATTCTACTACACAAGAATGCTACATAAGTCTACCGTAATACGTTTCCTAGGTAATTACATCGCTTCTTCTCTTTATTATCCTTCATGTGATTATTGTTCAATTCTTTATTCTTCAGCTTAAGTCAAAAGACATTGCCACAATACTAAGTTCAGTTCTATATATAGTATACAACAACTATATATTCAACACTTATGTAATTTCCAATTACAATAGAAGGACAAGAGTGTTTACCTCGATAAGCCCAAAATTATCCAAGTATAAAGTCGATCCCGAGCAACGCTTAGCTCCTACTCCGAGCGCCCAAACAACCCTTAGAAGTTCTAACCAACTTCTACTTACAACTTCAACAACGTGAAGATTTCCTTAGGGTTTCGCTTTTGTGGCTAAAGGAAGTATAATCGTATTTTCTGGCTTTTGTATGTTGTAACTCGGGAATACTACAAGGTATTTGGGCCAAGGTATTTGACATTACAATAATACTAGAGAGTATTTCTATACCACAACAAGGGTATTATACGAAACAACTAGGCAGTGGGGATACCCCACTGGCTAGACACCACAAAGGGAGTGGGGAGGTTTCGGCCAAAGGCCTTAACCATGGGAGGGGTGGACGATTTCAAGGTTGAGGAGGGAGAGATTTTAACACTTAGAACAATTTTGATGAAGAAGTTCATCAACATGGAGTGGTATTTATAGGTGAAGAAATGGCCAACCAATGGCCAAGATTCTTCCAAGTGTATAGCAAGTGTAAGGTCAAGATCAAGCCATGTGTTCGTGGGTCCCACTTGCTCATCAACTACACAAAAATATCCTACCTAACCCTTGACCAAAATTGGGCAACAAAACGCAAGAATGGCCATTTCGCCGCCCCTTTGCTTCCAATGCGAGGTGACACATGTCACCCTCCCGTTGGTCCAAAATGTTTCGTCTCTCGGAAAAAATCCGCAAAAATTATAAATGACATAGCCGGAATTTTCCCAACAAAAGCTGTGGAAACGTTTCGTCGAAAAACGACTCTAATCGGGTGTTGTGTACAAATTTCGAAACTTGCCTAACTTAAGGCTCAAATTTTCACGCACGCCCTCACGCATATACCAAAATACGGTATAACATTCTTCCTTAGAAACATTCGTCCCGAATGTTCCTTCTCAAGTCTCAACACAAACATGCGCCAAAGATAGTCTTCACCGCTATACGCATTTAAAACAATCATGCCACACCGCCATGAAATAACAAATGCACAAAATACGAAATCCCAAGTCCACGAGGAATCACCTTTGTTATCACAAAAGTTCCCACCAAGGTCTAACATATACTCCTCCGCACCTTCATTTCACAAAAGAAACGATCACACTGCTCACTTCTCCCCTACCTCGCTGCACTGCTCAACACTCGAACTCTTCCCAAGACACGCACCACACTTCGCCAACGCTCGCTTTCCAACCTCGAGTCACTACCTCCAAACTTGGTCATCTTACTAACCTCGATTTCTCTAAGGCCATTCTCGCATTCACGAACCGATTCTGGTCGAACGATTCACGAACTCATACGATGGTCATCTAAACTGGGCCTAGCACCCGCGTGACCGCCACCCGGGCGACCACCCGAGCTGACCTTCCTCGAACGACGCTGGTTGGCCCGCAACACGGCCCCAACCCGACCCATCGTAGCGCCAACTTCCGCCTCCGACACGGAACATATCACGGAAGCTACCACTTCCATCTCACACTAACCAGATTTTTTTAATCACACTATAGCACAATGTCACGACCTGCCCGGCCCGGATCGTGCCTTACCCGCACCCAAGTAGTCATACATCGTAGAAAACCAATGGAATATAAAACAACCAAGATATGAAACAAGATAAATAAGACACGCTGAAAAGTTGCCTTTCGCATAATGTATATAAATAACCCAAAATGAACAAGCTATATCCCACCTTACAACAGTCTACATGCACTCTAAGAGTTTAAAACAACAACGGCGACAGTTCCCGCCATACCCCAATACGAATATCTACAACGATTGTGGACCATACCAAAATGCTAAGCTTCCGAGAAACGAGCTTTCCCAACGCTGCGGTGATCCTAAGAACGGATCAACAAGAGGAGTACCTTTACTCGCAGATGAACGCAGCTTCAAGGAGGTCAAGATAACAGTACCAAGTATGTGAAATCAAAATATCAGAATGAAATCATAGTAGTCTATATAAGGCGTGAGACATGTATGATAAGCCAAAACTACAGCCACAATAAATAAGCAAATATGTCAAGTCGTGACTCATGCCTCAAAGTCATCACAATAGAACCGTGACGGTAAGTACGGCGTAGCCGACTACTAAAACCTACGCATCAACAAGGTCATAAATCAGATCATGAAATCTGCATCATCACATGATCAAAGCCGCCACTCGCCTCGCAGATCTAATGCGCGATCTAGTCCTCGAACTTCCCGCACCCGCGATAGGCCAAACAGATAGGCCCGCATGAGGTATAACCCCGCATCGAGGGTAGCTACTCCCGCAGCGCCCTAGACTCGTCGTCCGTGATGGGTTACAAGAACCGCATGACCACAAGGGCCGATACTAACTCCGAACTCCCGCAGCCCGCATAGGCCATACAGACCCGCATAAGGTATTCTCGAATCATAGTCCATCGACCCGCTCGAGTCTACCCCAGACGGAGGGCTTTAACCCCTGAGTTATGAATGATATAATATCAACATAACCGATTATTGCTAAACAACATAAGCACAACAAGGAAAACCCTTTACACAAATATCACAAGATACTAACTCACGTAGATCCTAACATGTTTACTTATCCAAATAACAAGAAAATTTTACAAGACTATCACAAATCAATACAATCAAGTTATTCACACAAGGTACTTTCTACATTATGTTAACAAGTTCAAGTTGTTAGCCCCAAAGTACTTCATGTATTACTCTTTAAAAGATCCGCTTTTTACAAAAGTCACACAATAACCGTAGTATAAAAATAGAGTAATTATCTTTCAAGTACATTAAAACACTTCTCCTTGTAAAATCAAGTAACAACATTCTTTTCCTAACGCTCAAGTTTGCCTAATTCCAATTACTCAAGTTTCTCATTTTCGAAAGGGTTTGTAGTTCATAGTTTTAACTTTAAAACAATTTGAGAAACATATACCCTAAGTGTGAGTAGTTATTATTATTCAGAATAATCTTATTACAAAGAATGCATGATCTAGTAAATGTAATATCCTTTGTCTCATCTTAGCTCCTATGCAGATGGAAGTTTCTACTAGTTTTAATAATACCTTATTAGTCAAAATAATTCCTTTATTAGCCACGTGGTTTGTTCGACATTTATTCTCGATTGGTAAAACATCATTCCTTTTGAAAACCAAAATACTAATTTACTCACTAATGAGGTTTCACACTTTTTAACAAAATGCATATTAGTATAATAAGTCAAGTCTCATTATTTCCTTAAATCAATAAATCGTTTCTTTTATCACTCTTAAGCCGTTATACCTAACCTCCCATAAAGCTAGTATAACTCTTAAGCTTTTAAAACCAAGTGTTACTCTTCCGAAAAAATGATTCAAAGATTCCTTTGAAATGTTTTCGCTTTATTATTCAGCTTAGTTTGAGGCATCGCTAAGTGTTATTCAGCTTAAGCCGTAGGCACGGCCGTAAGTATTATTCAGCTTAAGTCAAAGACATTGCCGTAGTTATTATTCAGCTTAACACACGACGCCTACCGCACTATATATATTGTAAAATATCACGCTTTAGGAAGAATCACATACCTTCTCGAAAAACCTCCCGCCAAGTTGAATATGTCGCGCGCAGAGTATCGACCTATAATACCAACACGCCTATCAACGCCCGCATCAGATCGCATAAAAGTTCTAAGCGCAGGGTTCGTTATTCTACGGTCATTTGGGCAAAGACTTCCTACCCGCGAGCTACTCAAGTTCATCAGGAAAACAAACCCATGTAAGTACGCTTCTATTATTCATCTTTTAAACCCTTCATCGTGATAACAGCTCAATTCTATTCTCGCAATATCCTTCTAAGTATTTAATACTTATTCCTATACTTCTACAAGATATATATTCTAATACAAAAGGAGGATAAGGTTATTTACCCTGTAAGCCCAATAATATCCTAGATAAAAGTCATACCGAGCAAGGTTTAGCTCCTAAGTTGTGCTCCCAGAGTCTAAGAAAACCTTAGAAGTTCTTCACAACTTCTACTAAGGACTATGGATTTGGGCTAGTGGTAATTGGGCATTATAACAATACTAGAAGGCAACTTTTCTACCATGAGTGGGTAGTGTTTCTGGCTAGGCTAGCTTTAGAGGGGGTTGTTTCTGCCAGGGCTTCTCAAAAGGGAGGGTGTGTTTGGACGAAACAACAAGAGGAGAGGGGATTTGAGACTTAGATAGATTGCTCAATTTAGGATGAAATAACTCTTCAACAAGTGGTATTTATAGTCAAGATACGGCCAACCAATGGCCAAGATTATGCCAAGTGCAAGGCAAGTGTAGGGTGAGGATTTAGGCAAGTGTCCTTGGCCAACTTGCACACAAAATATCCTACCAACTACTTGACAAAAATTGTCATCCAATCGCCTCAATGCCGTAACATCCATCAACGAGAGGTGACAAGTGTCGCCTCTCGTTGGTCCAAAATGTTTCGCCTCTAAAAATTCGCAAAAATTAGAAATGACATAGCCGGAATTTATCCTACGCGAGTTGTGTAAAACGCTTCGCCGAAAAACGACTCTAAACGCGCCAGGTACAAAGTGGAATTCGCCCAAGCCAACCAGTGTGGGGGTGACACGTGTCGCCTCCTACTCGCCCAAAATATTTCATCTTCCAAAATATCCACAATGGCCAAAATCTCAAAACAAAGCTGGTTCTACAAAATCAGAATTTTCTCCCGTGGCCCCACGTGACCATTTCCAAAATAAAACTCCATAATTCTCTAAAATTCCAAGAAGTCCGAATACCAAACTGGGAATCCAATTCCCATAAACGAATCTTTTCCTTCACAAAACCCTAAACTTTTCCGTGGAAAATCACCTCTTTCTTCCATTCCACCTAATGTCAGATTCTCGCACGCACGCCCTCGCATACATACCTTGAAACTACGGGTATAACATTCTCCTCCTTAGAAACATTCGTCCCGAATGTTCCTTCTAGGTATCAAACAAACAGCGCCAAGATAGTCCTTATCGCTATACTTACTTTAAACAACCATGCCACACCGGTCACAACACAACAAGCGCATACTTATCTCCAAGTCCACGAGGAATCACCTCTATCACAAAAACTCCTACCGAGATCTAAAAAGATACTCCTTCGCCTACTCTTTACAAACGAATGATCACACCTATGCTCGTAATACATGCTCGTTCTTCCTTTACTCGTCGTGATACCACTTTTGTCACTTTGTCGCGAGCCTTGCCCCGACGACCCAACAAATGGTACCCGCCATGATCCTCGAGGATGTCGTGACACTTCTTGTACGCTCAACTCTTACCACCCTTCATATCGCTTAGTTTCCAAATCTCGGGTTACTATCTCTAACGTGTCATCATTAATCGAACACTCGGTGGATTTCGATACTTTCCGAACATAACAATACGAAGATCGGACGATCGCTTCCTAAGTCTGACGGCAATGCTAACATATAGGCAACCCGGCCTAATCTTCACATGAACTCAAAAGGCCCAAAGTAACACGGCTAAGTTTCTCTGCTTTCCAAAACTCGCACACCCTATCCACATCCGGAACAAACCCAACTAACTATTCGAACTCGCTAACATCGAACCAATCGACGCAAGAACTTATACTTCCGCCCCTACAAGGCTTCCTAAGGCGACATCCGAATCGAAAATGGTAGCTTAAACATTCCCTTTACAGAGACAACAATCCCCACAACTACTCCCGAATCCAAACATCGCTCGAGGCGAACGCGATTCGAGACTTACCCGAAGTTCTTAACCCCGCTCGTAAAACTTCCAAAAAGGAAACACTGCACTGGCTCCACTGCCGGTCATAAGGTGAAGGTAGGCACCGTGCAGCCTTACAACCTTTCTCGATATAATCACCCCTACCGAGTACACTGCCTTTGCTAGAAGACAAGACGGCCGACTCTCGCCCGACCATCGGTCGAACGTATCCACGAACTCAGACGTTGGTTAACTAAACTTGGGCCTAACACCCTAGTGACTCCTACCACCCTACGGGACCACCAAAACTGACCCCACCACCACGGGTCGACCCGCCACACGGCCTCCACCCAACCCGCAATGCGCAAACACTAGCTCCCCGATTCGAACAATCTCACCAAATCACGTTATTTAAAACCTAGCGGTCTTCTACCCTCTTTCATTCCACATTACCCGTGGATTCATCCCACAAAATATCTCACGCACTACGCACCTCGACAAGGGTCGAACACGAAGTAATTCTTTACCAAAGATGGCCTCGCCTCTAAGGTCTCTACGCACACATCCTAAGGCTCCCACTTTCTATCCCCAATCTTTCCGATTAACTAATCATGATTCCCAATCACGCTTAACACAATGCTATCTCAACATAATACTTAAGATATTCGCTACACATATAAATCTCTAAAGGGTTAAGGATATACCAGATTCACGCCGCACTTCCCTTAGGTCGTTTAATCAAACCCGCCGCCGGGCGATACCGTGGCGTGATGAACTATCCACCGATCCCGGCGCCAAGTCTCTACATCCGCACCACCCTTGGCCTGACAATTCTCGCAAATGGCCCCGCTGGCCGCAAACATAACAAGTCGACGCGAAGAACGACACTCCACGATGACATCGACCACAACGCCACACCGAGCGTGGCCTCTCGCTAACACCCTCCTCTCCGAACCACCGCATCCACAATCGGGTCTAGTAGGTCGAAGTTCTCGTGCTTGTATCCTTCCTCATAGAACATTCTCGCTATACGGCCTCGACGGCCGCAATAAAAACAAGCACCAAGAAAGACAGACTTCCCGACGACACCGCCACACCGTGAACACCGAGGAAAATCAACCCCGCGAGGACACTCAGATCCGGGCGAGGCGCATGTCTAATTCGGCCACAGGCGATTCGCCGAGAGTTACCAAATGATCCCGCCAATCGCCCTCTTCTCGCCGCTTCCTGGCCACTCGCCGATCTCTACCTCTCTCACCACAGACATAATCCTCAACGCAAGTCCGCTCGCCCCCGATCAAGAGCTACTCCTCACAACCCTTCTTTAGATAAGCATCAATATCCTTGGAATACCAGACATAAAATACTCTCGCCGCCAAGTCCTTTGCTAGCAATGCGGCCGCCTCCTTCCAATCCATATTTTCGCCTTCCGCCGGAACCGAAAGTCCAGATGTCATGACCGCAGAGAATCCGCCGCCACGTACAAACTCCCATCGCCGCGACGCCTCGTAATCCTCCTCACATTTAAGCATCACCTCAGTGATGATTGGGCCTGCGCTCTTCTAAATCTCTCAGATTTACTCGCAGCCTTCTACGCTTCGCTCTTCTGGGCCCGAAGCCGTCGCGCGAGGCATCACCGGTAAAGGAAAGGAATACGTTAGGGTCCAACTTATAACACGCCTCTAAAGCACGATCTCAGAGTGAGAAGAATGGAAACCAATCCTAAATATCCTATAGCCTCCTCGACATTATTGCGTGGTGCACAACACACCGATAATCAAGCACTTACTAGATACGGTCAGACACTTTCCGAGGATTAATCGCTCGATACCACTTTTGTCACGACTGCCCGGCTCGTGGATCGTGCCTTACCCGCACCCAAGTAGTCATACATCGAGAAAACCAATGGAATATAAACAACCAAGATATGAAACAAGATAAATAAGACATACGCTGAAAAGTTGCTTTCGCATAATGTATATAAATAACCCAAAATGAATAGCATATCCCAACCTTACAACAGTCTATGCACTTAAGAGTTTAAAACAACAATGGCGGACAGTGCCCCGCCATACCGAATACGAATATCTACAACGACAGGACCATACCAAAATGCTAAGCTTCCGAGAAACGGAGCTTTCCCAACGCCGCGCGATCCTAAGAACGGATCAACAAGAGGAGTACCTTTACTCGCGCAGATGAACGCAAATTTCAAGGCGAGGTCAAGATAACAGTACCAAGTATGTGAAATCAAAATATCAGAATGAAATCATAGTAGTCTATATAAGGCGTGAGACATGTATGATAAGCCAAAACTACGCTTCACAATAAATAAGGCCATGTCAAGTCGTGGACTCATGCCTCAAAGTCATCACAATAGAACCGCACGGGTAAGTACGGGCGAGCCGACTACTAAAACCCACAGCATCAACAAGGTCATAAATCAGATTATGAAATCTGCCTGCATCATTACATGATCAAAGCCGCCACTCGCCTCGCAGATCTAATGCGCGCATCTAGTCCTCGAACTTCCCGCACCCGCATAGGCCAAACAGATAGGCCCGCATGAGGTATAACCCCGCATCGAGGGTAGCTACTCCCTGCAGCCGCCCTAGACTCGCCGTCCGCACGGCTACAAGAACCGCATGACCACAAGGGCCGATACTAACTCGAACTCCCGCAGCTCCGCATAGGCCATACTGCACCGCATAAGGTATTCTCGAATCATAGTCCATCGACCACCGAGTCTACCCCGCATCGGAGGGCAGCTTTAACCCCGAGTTATGAATGATATAATATCAACATAACCGATTATTGCTAAACAACATAAGCACAACAAGGAAAACCCCTTTACACAAATATCACAAGATACTAACTCACGAAGATCCTAACATGTTTACTTATCCAAATAACAAGAAAATTTTACAAGACTATCACAAATCAATACAATCAAGTTATTCACACAAGGTACTTTCTACATTATGTTAACAAGTTCGTTGTTAGCCCCAAAGTACTTCATGTATTACTCTTTAAAAGATCCGCTTTTTTACAAAAGTCACACAATAACCGTAGTATAAAAATAGAGTAATTATCTTTCAAGTACATTAAAACACTTCTCCTTGTAAAATCAAGTAACAACATTCTTTTCCTAACGCTCAAGTTTGCCTAATTCCAATTACTCAAGTTTCTCATTTTCAAAGTGGTTTGTAGTTCATAGTTTTAATCCTTTAAAACAATTTGAGAAACATATACCCTAAGTGTGAGTAGTTATTATTATTCAGAATAATCTTATTACAAAGCAGCATGATCTAGTAAATGTAATATCCTTTTGTCTCATCTTAGCTCCTATGCAGATGGAAGTTTCTACTAGTTTTAATAATACCTTATTAGTCAAAATAATTCCCTTTATTAGCGCTGCTGTGGTTTGTTCGACATTTATTCTGATTGGTAAAACATCATTCCTTTTGAAAACCAAAAATACTAATTTACTCACTAATGAGGTTTCACACTTTTTAACAAAATGCATATTAGTATAATAAGTCAAGTCTCATTATTTCCTTAAATCAATAAATCGTTCTTTTTATCACTCTTAAGCCGTTATACCTAACCTCCCATAAAGCTAGTATAACTCTTAAGCTTTTAAAACCAAGTGTTACTCTTCTGGAAAAATGATTCAAGATTCCTTTGAAATGTTTTCGCTTCTTATTATTCAGCTTAAGCGAGGCATCGCAGTTGTTATTCGTGCTTAAGCCGAGGCACGGCCGTAAGTATTATTCAGCTTAAGTCAAAGACATTGCCGTAGTTATTATTCGCTTAACACACGTACGCCTACCGCACTATATATATTGTAAAATATCATGCTTTAGGAAGAATCACATACCTTCTCGCGAAAACCTCCCGCCAAGTCAATATGTCGCGCAGAGTATCGACTCATAATACCAACACGCCTATCAACGCCCGCATCAGATCGCATACAAAGTTCTAAGCAGAGGGTTCGTTATTCTATGGTCATTTGGGCAGCACTTCCCTACCCGTGAGCTACTCAAGTTCATCAGAAAACAAATTCCCATGTAAGTACGCTTCTATTATTCATCTTTTAAACCCTTCTATCGTGATAATACTCAATTCTATTCTCGCAATATCCTTCTAAGTATTTAATACTTATTCCTATACTTCTACAAGATATATATTCTAATACAAAAGGAGGATAAGGTTATTTACCCTGTAAGCCCAATAATATCCTAGATAAAAGTCGCTACCGAGCAAGGTTTAGCTCCTAAGTCAGGCGCTCCCAGAGCTCCAAGAAAACCTTAGAAGTTCTTCACAACTTCTACTAAGGACTAAGGATTTGGGCTAGTGGTAATTGGGGCATTATAACAATACTAAGGCAACTTTTCTACCGCTTATGGGGTAGTGTTTCTGGCCAGCTAGCTTTATGGGGGTTGCTCTCGCCAGTGGCTTCTCAAAAGGGGAGGTGTGTTTGGACGAAACAACAAGAGTGGAGAGTGGATTTGAGACTTAGATAGATTGCTTCAATTTAGGATGAAATAACTCTTCAACAAGTGGTATTTATAGTCAAGACACGGCCAACCAACGGCCAAGATTATGCCAAGTGCAAGGCAAGTGTAGGCGAGGATTTAGGCAAGTGTCCTCGGCCAACTTGCACACAAAATATCCTACCAACTACTTGACAAAAATTGTCATCCAATTGGCCTCAATGCCGTAGAACATCCATCAATGAGAGGTGACAAGTGTCGCCCTCTCGCTGGTCCAAAATGTTTCGCCTCTGAAAAATTCGCAAAAATTAGAAATGACATAGCCGGAATTTATCCTACGCGAGTTGTGTAAAACGCTTCGAAAAAAACGACTCTAAACAAAGGCCAGGTACAAAGTGGAATTCGCCCAAGCCAACTACAGTGGGGGTGACACGTGTCGCCTCCTACTGGCCCAAAATATTTCATCTTCCAAAATATCCACAATGGCCAAAATCTCAAAACAAAGTGGGTTCTACAAAACCAGAATTTTCTCCCGTGGCCCCACGTGACCATTTCCGAAAATAAAACTCCATAATTCTCTAAAATTCCAAGAAGTCCGAATACCAAATCTGGGAATCCAATTCCCATAAACGAATCTTTTTCCTTCACAAAACCCGGAAACTTTTCCGTGGAAAAATCACCTCTTTCTTCCATTCCAATTCCAATGTCGTATTCTCGTACGTACGTCCTCGCATACATACCTTGAAACTACGGGGTATAACAACAAAGCTATCCGAACATAACACTTAACACATCATTAACATCAATACATACAAGTATCTACAGGGTTAAGGATATACCTGAAACTAGGCGGTTCAAGGACCGCTAAAACTGGGAACTTCCACCGCGACTTACCGTGGCCCGCAATCGCTTCTAGTAGTCAGGCTATCCTACCAGCGCTACCCTCGTCGGACAGTCTCGTTATATGGCCCCGTTGGCCGCAAGAATAACAAGCTCCTCGTACTACGACACTTCAAATGCGGCCTACCACATCGACCACACCGGTAGGGCGATCGTGATCCGCCAACACCCTACTCCTCAACATTCAAACCCGGGAGCCCCGACCGCCTCAATATCCTGGGTCCCGGCGTCGCGGAGGACCACTCGCAATGGCGAGGTACATAACTAGTTCGCCGAGGCGGTCCGCCTCGAAAGTCGCTAAAATATCCGCCGCTCGCCTTCTTCTCGCCAAAGCCGTCCACCTGCCGATCTTCGCGCCTCGCACCTGCGTGCATGAGCTCAACGCGGCAATGTCCATGCCCTACAAGAGAAACACCAACAACTTCTCGCTAGGTAATCATCGAGCCTCAGAATATATCGGCACTCGATCCTCCATACTAGCTACTAATGCGGAACATACCGCCAATGAGTCGAACTCCACATTGTACTCCCGAATCAGACGCTCGCTTCGCCAACATCAAAAATCTGTTTACCGAGCCCTCCTCATTTGTGGAGGCAAGAAATGTGCCGAAGGCCCCAAAACTCGCCCCAAACGGCCGGAAGCCGCATGCTCTCCCGAAAGCTCCCACGAGTCAAACCAATCGATCGCGGTATCACGCACCGATGCGAACTAAATGTCATGCATCGCCTCAAGCTTGATCACCCGCATGATCTCTTCAGAATCGACGGATGAACTCCTGCGATCATCCTCCGCCGACCAGTAAAACTCAAAGCGGCTACAACTAAGGAAATCCCGTAGCCTCAAATCGTCGCCTCGCGCACTACAGCGCTTGAATCGAATCGCCAAGGCCCACTTATCTCATATTCGCCACAACTCGCCAATAATCGCCATCTCTGTGACCCATCTCCCGCCTGCATCGCGTGGACCGAGGCTCGTGTATCAGAGTCTCAGCAGCCACCGCCGCGCTCTAAACTCGCTGGCCGGGCGGCGCCGCAAAACTCGCTCAAGCACTACTGTGATCGACCGGCTCGCGCTCGCATTCTCTCAATCCCACTAGCGCCTCCGGCCGCTTTGCCCTTCGGGCCCCGGTTGCCTTCGCAGAGGCATAATCGTAAAAACGAAACACGCCGTAGGGTCCAACTTACAACACCTCTAAGGCACGATCTCGTAATGAGAAGAATGGAAACTAATCCTAAATGTCCTATAGCCTCTCGACATAGATGTGGTGCACAACACACCGATAATCAAGACTCTACTAGACACGACCGTAGACACTTTCCGAGGACTAATCGCTTCGATACCACTTTGTCACGCCCGAATTCCGGCCTGCGGATCGTGCCTTACCCCGCACCCTAGTGATACAACATCGAGAAAACCAATGGAAAATAAAACACGAGTCATGAAACAAGAGATATAATAAATAAACAAAGCAACCAAAACAGCTTGCCTTCGTAATATACATAAAACCCAACAGCTTATCCTTTTACAAACCCCGCCACAACAAAGGCTGCACTTAAGATTTACAACAACTATGACGGACAGTGGCTCGCCATACCCCGAATGTACAAGAACCTACAACTCAGTGGAAACATACCAAAGATAAGCCTCCAAGGAACTGAGCTTTCCAACACGCCAAATGAGATCCTAAGAGCTGGATCCACGATCGATGTACTTACCGCAGATTTAACGCAGCCTCAAGGAGGTCAAGATAACAGTACCAAGTATGTGAAATCACAACATCAGAATGAAATCATAATAGCTTAAAAAGCAGAGACATGTATGATGATAACCAAAATACAAGACGCAACATAAAAGCCAAGTCGTGACTCACGCCTCAAAGTCACCACTAAATATAACTACGGGTCTCACACCCACAACATCCATCATGTTCGCATCACGGCCGCATGCCCCGAATCGTGACGGCAGGTAGACATGTCCATGATGCAACAATAATAACAAGGCCGCACGGCCACACGCCCCGACATCGTGACGGTAGACATGCCCATGTAACCTCAATAACAATATATCGGGTGGTCAACTCGCCGCACGCCACATGCCCCGGACATCAGACGGCAGGTACACGCCCATGTTGCGTAATAACCATATATCGGTAATCAACCCGCCGCACGCCGCGATGCCCCGAATATCAGACGGCAGATACGCCCACGTGACATCAACAACAAGACAAGAATCAAAATGGAAACATACCCGTGGAATTCTCCATCACCGCCAAAGACGCCCAAGTAAGTTCTCAACAAGTCAACCTACTCTATCGAGAGACGCCAGAATACGTAAATACCACACTTGCACAACAAAGGCTATCATCACAAGATAGGCAAGTTTCACAACAACAAGCATAGGCAAGTTTCACAACAACAAGCAAAGGCAAGTTTCACAACAACCAAGAAAGGCAAGTTTCACAATAACAAGTAAAGGCAAGTTTCACAACAACTCAAAGTACTTTCATTTTATGCCAAAGTCCGTTTTTAACCCCAAAGTACTACATACGTTAAGTTCTTTTAAAAGAGATCCATTACTTTTATAAAAGTCACCCGATACCGTAGTATTAGAATGACCAACCCACATTCCCTTTTCAAAATCAAGTAACAACATTCTTTCCTAAGTTCCGCTTGCCTAGTTTCAATTACTCAAGCTTCTCATTTTCAAATGGTTTCATAGTTTCCAACTTAATCACTGATTCCTTTTAGAACAATCGAGTAATATATGTCTCACGCGAGAGTAGGTTATTCTTGTTTACAACATTCTTATTACAAAGAATCATGATCTAGAAAATGTATATCATTTTGTCTCATCTTAGTTTCTATGCAGATGAAGGTTTCTACCGGTTTTAATACAATTCATCATTATTCAATACATTTTCCTTTATTAACGCCGCAGTTGGTCCGTCGATACACATTCCGATTTCCAAATCAAGAAACATTATCCCTTTAAATAAAACCAAGTACTCATTACTCACGAATGAGGTTTCACACAAACATTCACATTAAAACAAATAAGTTAAGTCTCTTATCTTATAAGATCAAGTCTCTTAACTTCTAACATCAAGAAACCATTTTCTTTACCTCTCTAAGACATTATACCTAACTCCCATAAAGCTAGTATAACTCTTTTTAAAACCTTTTAAAACCAAGTGTTACTCTCCTTCCAAAACGATTTATAAATCTTTGAAATACATCAAGTTCTTTATTATAACTAGCCGCTTATAATTCACATCGCTACCTTTTAAAACCACAAAGTATTTTCTTACCTACATAAAGTCGTTATAACCAACTTCCCATAAAGCCGTTATAACACTTTATGTTTTAAGAACAATCAAACACGCTAACACACGTGACGCTCACCGACTACATAGTTCACACATATCATGCTAGAAGAGATAGAAGAGGTTCACATACCTCGCGACGACATCGACAATAAGCAAAAGCTCCAAGTACTACAACCTGCTAGCCCTTTTCCACTCCTCGAGTAGAATACGCTACTCTTAGTACTTTCACCTATAAAGGTCACAAACGCCTATTAACCCCAAAACACAAGTTTCTATCTTTCTACGTAAAATTCAAGAAGACCTCCCCGCAACAGAAATCTCCTCCTTTATCGAGGTCGCTACCAAGCCAACCAGGGGGTTAACACGCCTAACCGGACGCTGCATAATTCTACTACACAAGAATGCTACATAAGTTCATCAGAATACATTTCTAGGTAATTACAGCTTCTTCTTTATTATCCTTCTATGTGATTACTGCTCAATTCTTTATTCTTCAGCTTAAGTCAAAAGACATTGCCACAATACTAAGTTCATTCTATATATAGTATACAACAACTATATATTCAACACTTATGTAATTTCCAATTACAATAAGGACAAGAGTGTTTACCTCAATAAGCCCAAAATTATCCAAGTATAAAGTCGATCATGAGCAACGCTTAGCTCCTACTCCGAGCGCCCAAACAACCCTTAGAAGTTCTAACCAACTTCTACTTACAACTTCAACAACGGGTGAAGATTTCCTGTGGTTTCGTTTTGTGGCTAAAGGAAGTATAATCGTATTTTCCGGCTTTTGTATAAGTGTAACCTGGGAATACTACAAGGTATTTGGGGCCAAGGTATTTGACATTACAACAATACTAGAGAGTATTTCTATACCACAACAAGGGTATTATACGAAACAACTAGGCTAGTGGGGATACCCCACTGCCAGACACCACAAAGGGGAGTGGGAGGCTCTCGGCCAAAGGCCTTAACCAAGGGAGTGGTGTTGACGATTTCAAGGTTGAGGGGAGGGAGAGATTTTTAACACTTAGAACAATTTTGGATGAAGAAGTTCATCAACATGGAGTGGTATTTATAGGTGAAGAAATGGCCAACCAATGGCCAAGATTCTTCCAAGTGTATAGCAAGTGTAAGGTCAAGATCAAGCCATGTGTTTGTGGGTCCCACTTGCTCATCAACTACACAAAAATATCCTACCTAACCCTTGACCAAAATTGGGCAACAAAACGCGCCAAGAATGGCCATTTCGCCGCCCCTTTGCTTCCAATGCAGGGTGACACATGTCACCCTCCCGTTGGTCCAAAATGTTTCGCCTCTGAAAAATCCGCAAAAATTATAAATGACATAGGAATTTTCCCAACAAAAGCGTGGAAACGCTTTCGTCGAAAAACGACTCTAATCGGGTGTCAGGTACAAATTTCGAAACTTGCCTAACTTAAGGCTCAAATTTTCTACGACGCCCTCACGCATATACTCAAAATACGGTATAACAATCAAGGCTTCAGAGACCGAGTCGGTGACCTTGTTCGTGATCGGCCGCGTGATACCGCAATGATTGGTTTGATTCACTGGAGCTTTCCGGGAGAGCATGCACCTCCGCAGATGGGATGAGTTTTCGGCTTTCTCACGCACTTTTGCCTCCGCAGATGAGGAGGGCACGCCGGCAGATTTTTGATGCTTAGACAGAGCGCGACGGTTCGGGAGTACAATGTGGAGTTCGACTCATCGCCCAGACGCCCCAGCAGTAGCTAGTATGGAGGATCGAGTGCACCGATATGTTACGTGGCTCGATGATTACACGCCGAGGCATGTTCAGAGTAGCCCTTCACCGGCACGACATTGCCCGCATGCAGCTCATGCACTAGGATGCGAGGTACGAGAGGTCGACGGAATGACCGGATCGCAAGAGGCCGTGACATCGTGGTTGGCGACTTTCGAGGCGGACCGCCTCAAAGAAGATATTAGTTTTGCACCTCCGCGGTGCAGAGTGGTCCTCCACAACCTTCAGAGTATTCGGAGCGGTCGTGGCTCCAAGGGTTCGTGTTTCAGCGGAAGTGCGGTGTTGGCGACGCGTCACCCCTACCTCGGTGGTCGATGGTAGACCACATTTCGAAATGTCGTGCGCCAGTGAGCTTGTTATTTTTGGCGACAGCAGGCCATTTTGCGAGGAACTGCCCAACCAAGGGTAGCACGGATGTTACGACTCACCCTACCGGATCGATGGGTCGTTCATCGCCTTTCATAGCATACACTGCAGGCGTGCCTATGATTAGCGAGCGGTAGCTTTGTATATCCTTAACCCTCTAGAGTTTTGGTATGCTTGTTATGATGGTCTCATTATTGTGCTATGTACGAATAAGCGTTGTGTTAATTGTGAGTTTGAAAACATGTTTAGTTGGGAGGTTACGATGTGGCACGGTAAGTGTGAACCTTAGACTATGTCACGATCGGCACCTTGTGGTGCGTCGTCTTGAGATTAAAGATTCGTTTTATGTTTGACCTTTATCAGAGTAATAGTATATGTGGGATTTATTTGTGTGATAAGTCCGTGGGTAGTATGAGATGGAAGTGGTAGCTTTCATAATGTGAATTAGTAAGATTGTTCCGGATCGGGGAACAAGAGTTCGCGCGTCGGGTCGGGTTGAGGACCATTTGCGGGTCAACCCAGAACCCGGTTTGGGGTGGGGTCAGTGGGTGGTCCCGCCAGTGGTAGGGTCACGAGGATGCTAGGCCCAAGTTTGTATGATCATCGATGAGTTCGTGGACGCGCTCGACTGTAAGCGGTTCGTAAAGGCCGGAATGGCCTTAAGAAGTTTGAGGTTAGTAAGATGACCAAGTTTGAGGTAGTGACTCCGCAGATTTTCGAACCAAGTAATGATCAAGTATGGTACGATCGGGAGAGTTCGAGTGTTCGAGAAGCGGTACAACGAGTAAGGGAGGAAGATAACGTGTGTTATTTCGCGCTGTGGCATCGCAACTTGTTAGAGGAACTTTATCGTTATTCGACTTGAGAAGGAACATTCGGACGAATGTTTCTAGGAGGGAGAATGTTATACCCGTAGTTGCAGTGGTATGTATGTGAGGACGCACGCATTTGAGTACGCAGTAAAATTTTGAAAAGAAAGAAAGATGTGAGTTTTCGACGGAAAAGTTTCCTGCTATTTGTGAAAAAAAGGTTCGTTAACGGGAATTGGGTTCCCAGATTTGGTATTTGGACTTCATAGATTATATTAGAATTTTGAGATTTTATTTTCTGAATGGTCATGTGGGCCCACGGAGAAATTTACGGTTTTGGGCCCGCTTTGTTTTGAGATTTCAGAATTGGATATTTTCTAAGACGAAATATTCAGGCGACCGGGGCGACACGTGTCACCCCACGTGGCACCCTTGGCCGATTTTACATTTGTGCACAACACCGGTTGAGTCATTTTTCGACTAAACGCTTACAGAACTTGCGGCGGAAAATTCCGCTATGTCGCTTTGTATTTTTGCGGATTTTTCCGAGAGACGAAACATTCGACCAACGGAGGGTGACATGTGTCACCTCACAACGGAAGACTGGGCGACTGGCCGAATTGGCGGGCAAGTTGGGCTTGATATTTGTGTAGATATTTGTGAGGGTTTTAAGGAGTAGGGTCTAGGGTGCACTTGGCTTGATCTTGGCCTTACACTTGCCTTGCACATGGCTTGATCTCGCCATTGGTTGGCTTTTGGTTTTGCTATAAATACCCTCTCCTTGTGAAGACTTATTCATTCACTCCTCACTTTGTCTAAGTCTTGAAATCCTCCTCCCTCTTGTAGCTCTCGCCCTAAGCCTCTCCTCCTCCTCCTTGTGGGCCTTCGCCGGTAGCGGTCCCCCCTTGTGGTGCTAGCCGTGGGTACCCCTAGCCTAGTTGTTTCTGCATAATACCCCTTTGTTGTGGTATAGAAATACTCCTAGTATTGTTATAATGCCCAAAATACCTTAGCCTTGTACCTTGTAGTATTCCAAAGATACCTCTTTATGTAGAGTCCGAAATACTACCTTTTGTCCTTTTAGTCTCAAACCAAACCCTAAGGAAATCTTCATAGTTGGTCAAGTATTTGAGCAGGTTGGTTAGAACTTAGGGTTGTTTGGAGTGGTTTGGAGCGCATGAGTGGAGCTAAACCTTGCTCAGACCGACATTATAACTTGATAATTTTGGGCTTATCGAGGTAATTATCTTGTCCTCTATTGTAATTGGAAATTACATGTTTGTTAGAATATATAGTTGAAGTATACTATATATGGAGCTATACTTAGTATTCGCAATGTCTTTTGACTTAAGCCCAAGAATAAAGAATCGAATCGAATCAGATTTACATAGGATCGTATTGCAAAGAGACTTGTGTAGAATTGTACACGTCCGGTTAGACGTGTAAACCCTCGGTTGGTCAAGCTGCAGCCTACTCGTTAGAGAGAGTTTTGCGCTGTCATGTGAGGTGCCGAATTTTCTATAGAAAGATAGAAACTTATGTTTTGGGGTTAATAGACGTTTGTGACCTTTATAGGTGAAAGTACTAAGAGTAGCGTATTCTACTCGAGGAGTGGAAAGGGCTAGCAGTTGTAGTACTTGAGCATTTTGCTTATCGTCGATAAATCGTCGAGGTATGTGAACCTCTTCCTATCTTTTCTAGCATGATTGTTGTGAACTATGTAGTACGGTAGACGCATACGTGCTAAGTGATTTGGTTGGTTTAAAACATGTGTTATAATAGCTTTATGGGAAGTTAGTTATAACGACCTTATGTAAGTGAAAATGGTTTCACGATGTTAGAAGTTAAGAGACTTGATCTTATAAGATAAGAGACTTAACTTATTTGTTTTAATGTGGATGTTTGTGTGAAACCTCATTCGTGAGTAATGAGTACTTGGTTTTAAAGGGATAATGTTTCCGATTTGGGATCGTAATGTGTATCGGCTGCACCGCTGCAGCGTTAATAAAAGGAAAATGTATTGAATAATGATGTTGTATTAAAACCGTAGAAACCTCCATCCGCATAGAAGCTAAGATAAGACAAAATGATATTACATTTTCTAGATCATGGTCTTTGTAATAAGATCGTTATAAACAAGAATAAACTACTCACATATATGACATATGTTACTCAATTGTTCTAAAAAGAATCAGTGATTAAGTTTGGGAACTATGAAACCATTTGAAAATGAGAAGCTTGAGTAATTGAAACTAGGCAAACCGAACTTAGGAAAAGAATGTTGTTACTTGGTTTTGAAAAGGAAGGTGGGTTGGTCATTCTAATACTACGGGTATCGGGTGACTTTTATAAAAGAAATGGATCTCTTTTAAAAGAACTTAAGGTATGTAGTACTTTGGGGTTAAAAACCCGGACTTTGGCATAAAATGAAAGTACTTTGAGTTGTGTGAAACTTGCCTATGCTTGTTGTTGTGAAACTTGCCTATGCTTGTTGTTGTGAAACTTGCCTATGCTTGTGATGATAGCCTTTGTTGTGCAAGTGTGGTATTTCTGTGTTACCGCGTCTCGATAGAGGTCGACTTATTGTCGAGAACTTACTTGGGCGTCTTTGGCAGTGATGGAGAATTCCACGGGTATGTTTCCATTTTGATTACTGTCTTGTTGTTGAGGTCACATGGACATGTCTACACCGATGCAGAATTCCGGGGGCATGCGGCCATGCGGTCGGGTTGATTACCCGATATATTGTTATTGTGGTTACATGGACATGTCTACACCGAGGTAGAATTCGGGGCATGTGGCTGCGGCGCAGGTTGATCACCCAAGATATTATTGTTGATGTCACATGGACGTGTCTACACAGGTAGAATTCGGGGCATGTGGCCGTGGGGCATTGGTATTATTGTTGCATCATGGACATGTCTACACCGACGCAGACCGGCACGCGGCCGTGCGGTCGGGTTGATTACCCGATATATTGTTATTGTGGTTACATGGACATGTCTACACCGTCACGACTCCGGGCATGCGGCGTGCGGTCGGGTTGATTACCCGATATATTGTTATTGTGGTTACATGGACATGTCTACACCGAGGTAGAATTCGGGCGTGGCGTGCGGCGAGGTTGATCACCCAAGATATTATTGTTGATGCCACGTGGACGTGTCTACACCGGTAGAATTCCGGGGCATGTGGCCGTGGGGCATTGGTATTATTGTTGCATCATGGACATGTCTACACCGATGCAGAATTCCGGGGGCATGCGGCCATGACGCGAACATGATTGATGTTGTGGGCGTGAGACCCATAGTTATATTTGAGTAATGACTTGAGGGCGTGAGTCCGACGGGTATATTTGCTTTTATGTTGGAATCGTAGTTTGGTTATCATACATGTCTCCGCTTTATATAGACTAGTATGATTTCATTCTGATATTTTTGATTTCCACATACTTGGTACTGTTGTCTTGACCTCGCCCGAGCTGCGTTCATGCCGCATGGTAGAAATCGTCGATCGTGGATCCCGCTCTTAGGATCACGATTCAGCGTATTGGAAGCTCGTTTCTTGGAGGCTTATCTTTTGGTATGTGTTCTCGAGTTGTAGGTTCTTGTACATTCAGGGTATGGCGGGGCCTGTCCGTCATAGTCGTTGTAAATCTTAGAGTGCAGAATCTTGTTGTGGCGGGGTTGTAAAGCGATTAAACTGCTCGTGTTTTATGATATACCAAGGCAACCGTTTTGGTTGCTTTGTTTATGATTATATCTCATGTTTCATGACTCATGTTTTATTTTCCGCTGGTTTTCTCTGATGTTGTATCACTAGGGTGCCCGGGATAAGGCACCAGTAACGGGCCCCGGAACGGGTCGTTACAAAAACAATAACATGAAATAACATGAAGTATGAAATAATAATCTGAGAAAAATTGCCTTTCGGCATGTATATACGAAAACTTAAATCCGAACAGTTACATCCCACTTACAACTCTGCCCACAACAGTACTGCACTTCTACGAATGATATGACAACAACGGGGCGGGGTTCGCCATACCCCGAATGTAAGTACCTACAACAACAGGACTATACCAAGATAAGCCTCCGAGAAACGGAGCTTCCAACGCTCGTGACTCCTAAGAGCGAGGATCAACGGCGGTGTACCTTTACTGCGGCATGTAACGCAGCCTCGGCGAGGTCGCATAACAGTACAAAGTATGTGGCTGGAAATCGTAAATGAAATCATAGTAGTCTATATTAGCAGAGACATGTATGATAACCAAACTACGATTCACAATAAATAAGCGACATGTCAAGTCGTGGACTCACGCCTCAAAGTCATCACTCAAATATAACAATGGGTCTCACGCCACAACATCGATCATGCGTGGAATACCTTCCTCACCGGCGATCTATGATAGAAAAGTACCAAGGAAGACACATGAACACCAGGTCCCACCAGTGCCATCATAAAACCGTACGGGGTAAGTACGAAGGCATAGCCGACTACTAAAATCCACAAGACAAACGGTCATAAATCGTATTACGAGATCTGTCAGGCCACATGATCAAAGTTGGCCACTCGCCGATATCTAATGCGCGTCTAGCCCCGGAACTTCCGCGACTCGCATAGGCCACCCAATGGCCCGTGAGGTATTCTCGCATCGGTAGCTACTCCCGGCATCGCCCCGACTCGCGATCCGCGTAGCCACATAGACCGCATGACCATAAAGGCCGCACTAACACGGAACTCTCGTAGCTCGCATAGGCCCCAGGACCCGCATGAGGTATTCTCGAATCATGGTCCTGCATCTCGAGTCTACCCGCGTCGGAGGCGGCTTAACCGGAATTATGTCAAGAGGTGAGTGATGTAATACTAGCATAACGGCCACTGTTAGACAACATAAGCACAACAAGGGAAACCCCTTTACACAAACATCACAAGACACTAACACACGTAGCATCCTAGCATGTTTCCTTATCAAATCAACAAGAAGTATTACAAGGCTATCACAAACCAACACAATCAAATTATTCACACAAGGTACTTTCTACTATATGATTAACAAGATCGGGTTTTTATCCCCAAATTATTTCTTACATTAACTCTTTAAAAGATACGTTACTTTTACAAAAGTCACACAATACCCGTAGTATATAAAAAATAGAGTGATTATCTTTTGAAGTAAATCAAAACACTTCTCTTTGTAAAATCAAGTACAACATTCTTTTTCAAACGTTCAAGTTTGCCTAATTTCAATTACTCAAGTTTCTCATTTTCGAAAGGTTTCGTAGTTCATAGTTTTAATCCTTTAAACAATTTGAGAAACATATACCTTATGTGTGAGTAGGTTATTCTTGTTCATAACAATATTATTACAGCAGTCATGATCTAGGAAATGTAATATCATTTTGTCTCATCTTAGCTTCTATGCAGATGGAAGTTTCTACTGGTTTTAATAATACTTTATTAGTCAAAACATTTCCCTTTATTAGCGCTGCTGTGGTTTGTTCGATACTTATTCTGATTTCCGAAATCAGTAAAACATTATTCCTTTTGAAAACCAAGTACTCATTACTCACGAATGAGGCTTCACACTTTTTAACAAAATTCAATTAAGTCAAGTCTCTTATCTTTTAAGATCAAGTCTCTTAACTTCTTAAATCAATAAATCATTCTTTTTATCTCTCTTAAGCCGTTATACCTAACTTCCCATAAAGCTAGTATAACTCTTAAGCTTTTAAAACCAAGTATTACTCTTCTGTTAAAATGATTCAGTATTCTTTTGAAATACTTCAAGATTATTCAGGCTTAAGTCAAAAGACATTGCCGTAATTATTATTCAGGCTTAAGTCCGGAGACATTGCCGTAATTATTATTCAGTTAACACACGTACGTCTACCGTACTATATATATATTCTTTAAAATATCATGCTCAAGAGGATAGGAAGAATCACATACCTCGCGACGATTATCGACTATTAGCAAAACGCTCCACGGCTATAACCCGGCTAGCCTTGTCCACCTTCCAAGTAGCACATGCTACTCACAGAACATTCAACCTATAAAGGTTATACAAGTCTATCAAAGTCTAGACTACTCGGTAGATTATTCTTCTGATGTGATTCCAGTTCAAGTCTTTTCTGTAATATCCTTTTATTACAGTTCAAATCTCTTCTATGAATCTTATATTCATTTATACAACTACAGTATGTAATTTCCAATTACAATAGAGGGACAAGATTATTTACCTCGATAAGCCCAAAATTATCCAAGTTATAAAGTCGATCCTGAGCAACGTTTAGCTCCTACTCCGGGTGCTCCAACCCGCTCCAAACAACCCTTAGAAGTTCTACGCAACTTCTTCTTAATACTCCAACCAACTATGGAGATTTCCCTAGGGTTTCGGTTTGAGACAAAAAGGACATAAGGTAGTATTTCCGGGCTCTACGTATAGAGGTATCTTTGGAATACTACAAGGTATACGGCTAAGGTAATTTGGGTATAGTAACAATACTTTGAAGAGTATTTCTACCAAGAGGGGGGGTATATTTATACGAGACAACACCACAAAAAGGGGGGGTGTGTACCCCTCGGCCAACCCCACTAGGAGGGGGGTACTCTCGGCCAAGGGGGGGGGAGGGGCTCTTGGACGAGACACTACACTAAGGGGGAGGAAGAGAGCTTTCAAGACTTAGCACAATTTTTGGATGAAGAAGTTCATCAAAGGGGAGGGGTATTTATAGGTCAAGCCATGGCCAACCAATGGCCAAGATCATGCCAAGTGCAAGGCAAGTGTAGGGCTAGGATTCACCCAAGTGTACCTTATCCATGTACCCACAAAATATCCTACCAACTACTTGACAAAAAAGGCTACCAAAAATCGTCAATTCCGCCTCATACGTCCACCAATGAGAGGGTGCCACGTGTTGCCCTTTCGTTGGTCCAAAACATTTCGTCTCTCGGAAAAATCCGCAAAAATTAGAAATGACATAGCCGTAATTTACCCTACGCGAGTTGTGTAAAACGTTTCGTCGAAAAACGACTCTAACCGGGTGTTGTGCACAAAATAATTCGGCCAAGCCTACTTTAAAGTACAAACTTCTCTACGTACGTCCTCACGTACATACTCAGAAAATACGGGGTATAACATTCTCCCCTCCTTAGAAACATTCGTCCCGAATGTTCCTTCTAAGTCCCAAAACAAACGTGCGCCAGTATAGTCTTCACTACTATACTTACGAGAATAATCCTGCCATACCTGGCCACAGAAACACCTGCGCAAAATACTTACATCCAAGTCCACGAGGAAACACCTCTAGCAACACAAAAGCCCTTACCCGAGGTCTAAAATATACTTTCATCGCACCTTCTTCTTACAAAAGAAATGATCACATCTATGCTCGCAATACATGCTCGCTTTTTCCCTTACGCGTCGTACCCTTCTCGTACACTCGAACTCTTTCTTACCATATCTCGCATCGATTCGGTTTCCAAATCCCTGGGTGACTATCTCTAACTTGGTCATCATTAACTGGGAACACTCTGCATGGATCTCCGATACTTTCCCGAACATAACAACACGAAAGACTGGACATATTGCCTCCTAAGTCGGACGGCAAAAGCTAACATATAGGCAATCTGGCCTACTCTTCACATGACCTGAAAAAGGCCCAAAGTAACTCGGGCTAAGTTTCCTCTGATTTTCCAAAACTCGCTACATTCTCCGGTGGTACCTTCGAAGACCACCGTCAACCTGAACTCCAAGCGTCGTCGCCGATCATCCGCACGACTTCTGTTGATTCTGAGTTGTCGATAACCTCTTCTGGATAAGCTTCACCCTATCCACATCCTAATGAATAAGTATGAACCAACTATCTGAACTTTGCCAACATCGAACCAATCGAACGACAACTTACATTTCCGCCCCTACAAGGCGTCATAGAGCGACATTCGAATACTGAAATGGTGGTTATAAAAACACTCCCTCAACAGGAGACAACAATCCTTACATCTACCCCTGAAATCCACACATTGGCCCGAGGGCGAATGCGATACTGAGACTCACCTGAGTTCCTCAACCCTGCCTGGTAAAACTTCCGGAAAACGAAATAGCCACACGGGCTACATCATGCGTCATAAGGTGAAGGCAGGCACCTCGTGCAGCCATACAACATTCCTGATATAAAATCTCGAATAACCCTCTGACGAGTAAATGATCTTCAATGAAATACAATACTGGCTGACCTCATTGGCCCGACTACTGGTTGAACGCATCCACGAACTCGTACGATGGTTAACTAAACTTGGGCCTAACACCCTCGTGACCCTAACACAAAGCGGGACCACCACAAACTGACCCCACCACCATACAGGCCGCGGGTTGACCCGCAACATGGCCTCAACCCGACCCGACAACGCGCAAAACACTAGCTACCCGATCCGGAACAATCTTACTAATCACGTTACGAAAACCTAGCGGTCTTCTTAGCTCAACTACCCTCTTTCTTTCCACATTACTCAGGGACTTATTATACAACTATACCTCATGTGCACTATGCACTCCGATAAGGGTCAAACATAAAATACCTCTTTACTCGAGATGGCCTTACCTCTAAGGTCTCCACATATAACATTCTAAGGCTCACACTTTCCCTTATCCCCAAATCTTTCCTGGCTAACCAA
This sequence comes from Przewalskia tangutica, assembly GCA_029844215.1. Lineage (NCBI taxonomy): Eukaryota > Viridiplantae > Streptophyta > Magnoliopsida > Solanales > Solanaceae > Przewalskia > Przewalskia tangutica. The sequence continues at coordinate 13,014,918 of CM056733.1, read as the reverse complement.
CCATGATTTCTAATCACAATTTTTCACTTATGTTATCTGAACATAATACTTAAGATATACCCATCTTACACGTACTAATCTCTAGAGGGTTAAGGATATACTTGTATCTACTGCTTCACTCCCCTTAGTCGTTCTAATCAAACCTGCCCCGTAGGGCGCATAGCTAGGGAAGATGATGAACTGGTCACTGATCATGAAGGCTGAGTCCTCCTACTTGCATCCCTCTTACTAGGACATTCTTTCGACACATGGCCCTGACGGCCGCAGGTAAAACAAGTACCAACTAAAAGACGACATTCCCCAGGATGACGTCATTACATGAACACGGGGGAAAACTGAATCCGGCTGGCTAGAACCTACGTGTAGCTGTGAACCGGAAGCTCTGGAGCTCTGACCAACTCCGGCTTACCCCGAACGTTCTGAACCTTGTGGAGGACCACTCTGCACTGGTGGATGTGCGTATCTATTCTGCTGGTGAGGCGATTGGCCTCGAAAGTTGCCAAAGGACCCTGCTGCTCGGCCTCTTCTCGCCCTCGTTAACGTCGATCTCTACGTTTCTTGGCTGCCGCATAAGCCCGCATACGTGCCATGCTCAAGCCTAATCAAGAATTACTCTTGTACAACCTCTCTTAGATAGTCATCAAGACTCGCGGACATCGGTATACTCTGTAGCCAAATCCATAGCTAGTAATGTGGTCGCCTTTGCAATCTATATTCTCTGCTCCCGATCGTGGGCGAAGGTTCAAAAGTCATGGCCGCAGTAGGAACTGCCGCCGCCGTGCTAAACTCTGCTGGGGCTGGTGATGTCGCAGAACTCCCCAAATGAAGCGCCACCCCAGGTGATGATTGGGCCCGTGCCCACGTAACCCTCTGTACTCTACTCGCAGCTCCCTCGGCTGCCTTGCCCTCCTGGGCTCGGGTTTGCCCTACGCGGAGGCATAACGGTAAGGGAAAGAAATACGTTAGAGGGTCCAACTTATAACACAGCTCTAAGGCACGATCTCGGAGTGAGAAGAATGGAAACCAATCCTAAATATCCTATAGCCTCCTGATTATTGATGTGGTGCACAACACACCGATAATCAAGACTCTACTAGATACGGTCTGTAGACACTTTCCGAGGATTAACTGCTCTGATACCACTTTTGTCACGACCCGAACCCGGGCCCGTGACTGGTGCCTTACCCCGGGCACCCTAGTGATACTACATCAGAGTAATCAGCGGAATATAAAACAATAACATGAAATAACATGAAGTATGAAATAATAATCTGAGAAAAATTGCCTTTCGGCATGTATATACGAAAACTTAAATCCGAACAGTTACATCCCACTTACAACTCTGCCCACAACAGTACTACAGACCTCTACGAATGATATGACAACAACGACGGGACAGGGCCCCGTCATACCCCTGAATGTAAGTACCTACAACAACAGGGGACTATACCAAGATAAGCCTCCGGAGAAACGGAGCTTCCCAAACGCTGAACTGTGACCCTAAGAGCGAGGATCAACGACTGGTGTACCTTTACCTGCGGCATGAACGCAGCCCCCCGAAGGAGGTCGATCTAAGTACAGTATGTGGCCCGAAATATCGTAAATGAAATCATAGTAGTCTATATTAAGCGTGAGACATGTATGATAACCAAACTACGATTCCAATAAATAAGCGATATGTCAAGTCGTGGACTCACGCCTCAAAGTCATCACTCAAATATAACAATGGGTCTCACGCCCACAACATCGATCATGCGTGGAATACCTTCCTCAGCTGGCGATCTATGATAGAAAAGTACCAAGGAATACACATGAACACCAGTCCCACTGTGCTATCATAAAACCGTGCGGGGTAAGTACGAAGGCATAGCCGACTACTAAAACCTACGGTACAAGTGGTCATAAATCGTATCATGAGATCTGTCTGCACCGTCACATGATCAAAGCCGCCACTCGCCGCAGATCTAATGTGCGCGATCTAGCCCCGGAACTTCCGCGACTCGCATAGGCCACTCCAATGGCCCGCATGAGGTATTCCTCGCATCGAGGGTAGCTACTCCCAAGATCGCCCCGACTCGCGATCCGCATGGCCACATAGACCGCATGACCATAAAGGCCGCACACTAACTCGGAACTCGTAGCTCCGCAGGCCCCGGGACCCGCATGAGGTATTCTCGAATCACGGTCCTGCATCACCGAGTCTACCCCGCGACGGAGGCGCCTTAACCCGGAATTATGTCAAGAGGTGAGTGATGTAATACTAGCATAACGGCCACGTTAGACAACATAAGCACAACAAGGGAAACCCCTTTACACAAACATCACAAGACACTAACACACGTAGCATCCTAGCATGTTTCCTTATCAAATCAACAAGAAGTATTACAAGGCTATCACAAACCAACACGATCAAATTATTCACACAAGGTACTTTCTACTATATGATTAACAAGATCGGGTTTTTATCCCCAAAGTATTTCTTACATTAACTCTTTAAAAGATACGTTACTTTTACAAAAGTCACACAATACCCGTAGTATATAAAAAATAGAGTGATTATCTTTTGAAGTAAATCAAAACACTTCTCTTTGTAAAATCAAGTACAACATTCTTTTTCAAACGTTCAAGTTTGCCTAATTTCAATTACTCAAGTTTCTCATTTTCGAAAGGTTTCGTAGTTCATAGTTTTAATCCTTTAAACAATTTGAGAAACATATACCTTATGTGTGAGTAGGTTATTCTTGTTCATAACAATCTTATTACAGCAGCCACGATCTAGGAAATGTAATATCATTTTGTCTCATCTTAGCTTCTATGCAGATGGTAGTTTCTACTGGTTTTAATAATACTTTATTAGTCAAAACATTTGCCTTTATTAGCGCTGCTGTGGTTTGTTCGATACTTATTCTGATTTCCGAAATCAGTAAAACATTATTCCTTTTGAAAACCAAGTACTCATTACTCACGAATGAGGTTTCACACTTTTTAACAAAATTCAATTAAGTCAAGTCTCTTATCTTTTAAGATCAAGTCTCTTAACTTCTTAAATCAATAAATCATTCTTTTTATCTCTCTTAAGCCGTTATACCTAACTTCCCATAAAGCTAGTATAACTCTTAAGCTTTTAAAACCAAGTATTACTCTTCTGTTAAAATGATTCAGTATTCTTTTGAAATACTTCAAGATTATTCAGGCTTAAGTCAAAAGACATTGCCGTAATTATTATTCAGGCTTAAGTCCGGAGACATTGCCGTAATTATTATTCAGTTAACACACGTACGTCTACCGTACTATATATATATTCTTTAAAATATCATGCTCAAGAGGATAGGAAGAATCACATACCTCGCGACGATTATCGACTATTAGCAAAACGCTCCACGGCTATAACCCGGCTAGCCTTGTCCACCTTCCAAGTAGCACATGCTACTCACAGAACATTCAACCTATAAAGGTTATACAAGTCTATCAAAGTCTAGACTACTCGGTAGATTATTCTTCTGATGTGATTCCAGTTCAAGTCTTTTCTGTAATATCCTTTTATTACAGTTCAAATCTCTTCTATGAATCTTATATTCATTTATACAACTACAGTATGTAATTTCCAATTACAATAGAGGGACAAGATTATTTACCTCGATAAGCCCAAAATTATCCAAGTTATAAAGTCGATCCTGAGCAACGTTTAGTTCCTACTCCGGGTGCTCCAACCCGCTCCAAACAACCCTTAGAAGTTCTACGCAACTTATTCTTAATACTCCAACCAACTATGGAGATTTCCCTAGGGTTTCGGTTTGAGACAAAAAGGACATAAGGTAGTATTTTCGGGCTCTACGTATAGAGGTATCTTTGGAATACTACAAGGTATACGGCTAAGGTAATTTGGGTATAGTAACAACACTTTGAAGAGTATTTCTACCAAGAGGGGGGGTATATTTATACGAGACAACACCACAAAAAGGGGGGGTGTGTACCCCTCGGCCAACCCCACTAGGAGGGGGGTACTCTCGGCCAAGGGGGGGGAGGGGCTCTTGGACGAGACACTACACTAAGGGGGAGGAAGAGAGCTTTCAAGACTTAGCACAATTTTTGGATGAAGAAGTTCATCAAAGGGGATGGGTATTTATAGGTCAAGTCATGGCCAACCAATGGCCAATATCATGCCAAGTGCAAGGCAAGTGTAGGGCTAGGATTCACCCAAGTGTACCTTATCCATGTACCCACAAAATATCCTACCAACTACTTGACAAAAAAGGCTACCAAAAATCGTCAATTCCGCCCCATACGTCCACCAATGAGAGGGTGCCACGTGTTGCCCTCTCGTTGGTCCAAAACATTTCGTCTCTCGGAAAAATCCGCAAAAATTAGAAATGACATAGCCGTAATTTACCCTACGCGAGTTGTGTAAAACGTTTCGTCGAAAAACGACTCTAACCGGGTGTTGTGCACAAAATAATTCGGCCAAGCCTACTTTAAAGTACAAACTTCTCTACGTACGTCCTCACGTACATACTCAGAAAATACGGGGTATAACAGATGGTGTAGGAGTGTTATGATCTAGCTGAGGTGCAAATCTACTGCGCTGCTGAGGTCGTCCACCTCGAGAACTACCAAAGGACCCGCTGCCCCGGCCTCTTCGTTGATATCCGCCAACCGTCGGCCTCTACGCTCACACCTGGTGCATGAGCCTGCATGCGGGCAATGTCCATGCCCGGCTGAAGAGCTACACCTGAGCAAGACTCCGCCAAGTAGTCATCAAGCCCTGTGACGTAGCGGTGCACTCGGCCCTCCATATCTGCTACTAACACGGGAACATACCGAGCCAACGAGTCGAACTACACATTGTACTCCCGGCGCGCCTCTGTCTCAAAGATAAAAATCTATCACTCGTGCCCTCTCATCCGCGAGGCAAGAAGTGAGCGAGAAATGCCTCTGAGAACTCATCCCAAACGGCTGGAGGCGCCTGCTCCCCCCGGGACAGCTCCCAAGAATCAAACCAGTCGACTGCGGTATCGCGCAGCCGATGTGAACCTAAGACCACTCACTCGGTCTCCGACGCCTTGATCACTCTCATAATCCGCTGTAACTGTCTGATGAACTCCTGTGGATCATCCTCAGGCCTCGACCCATAAAACTCTGGCGGTCCGCAACTCAGAAAGTCCCGAAGTCTCAAACCATCTGACCTCGGGTGAACCACGGGTACTACTGGGACTGGAACTGCTGCATCCAGCCTATCATCGTGCCTCGCCACGACTCTGGCCAATAACTGGGCCATCTCCTTGTAACACATGTCCTCTGCCCCAGGCTGTGGGGTTGGGGGCTCCGGTGCCGTGGCCTTAGTAGCCTCTGCTGCGGCCCTAAACTCTGCTGGGGCCGGCGACGCCGTGGAACTCGCCGTCGGAGGTATCACCTCGGGTAAGGGTTGGGCCTGAGCCCTCGTGACTCTCTGTGTACTACTAGCAGCTCCCTCGGCTGCCTTGCCCTTCTGGGCCCGGGTTGCCTTACGTGGAGGCATAACTGGTAAGAAAGAGAAATTCGTCAGAAGGGTCTAACCTATAACACCGTTCTAAGGCACGATCTCAGAGTGAGAAAAATGGAAACCAATCCTAAATGTCTTGCAGCCTCCTGATTATAGATGTGGTGCACAACACACCGATAATCAAGACTCTACTAGACACGGTCTGTAGACACTTTCTGAGGATTAACCGCTCTGATACCACTTTTGTCACGACCCGTTCTCGGGCCCGTGACTGGTGCCTTACCCGGACACCCAAGTAGCTAAACATCAGAGTTGTTATACCCCGTATTTCCAGAGTATGTACGTATGGACGTACGTACGAAATTTGAGCCTTAAGTTAGGCATTGGATTCGAAATTTGGGCACAAGTGCCGGCTAGAGTCGTTTTCCGACGAAACGTTTCCACAGCTTTCGTAGGGAAAATTCCGGCTATGTCATTTATAATTTTTGCGGATTTTTCCGAGAGACGAAACATTTTGGACCAACGGGAGGGTGACATGTGTCACCCTCACATTGAAGCAAGTGGGAAGGTTGGGCGATTTGGGCGTCGAGGCCTTGGTTGGCCTTGGCGATCGGCTCCTCTTTTGGCCTTGTATTGTGGCTTGTTTTGTGGAGTGTTTTGTGGAGTAGGGTTAGGGTGCACTTGGCTTGATCTTGGCCTTACACTTGCCTTGCACTTGGCTAGATCTTGGCCATTGGTTGGCCTTTGGGTTTGCTATAAATACCCCTTAGTTGATGAACTTTCTTCATCAAAATCATTTTCCAAGTCTTGAAATCTCCCCTTTGAGTGAGGCTTGGCCTGGGTACCCCTAGCCTAGTTACTTTCGTATAATACCCCTTGTTGTGGTATAGAAATACTCTCTAGTATTGTTATAATGCCCAAAATACCTTAGCCTTATACCTGAAGTATTCCAAAAGTTACCTCTATCGTAGAATACGGATATACTACCTTTGTCCTTTTAGTCTCAAACCAAACCCTAAGGAAATCTTCATAGTTGGTTGAAGTATTTAAGTAGAAGTTGGTTAGAACTTCTAAGGGTTGTTTGGAGCGGATTGGGCGTGCGGAGTAGGAGCTAAACCTTGCTCGGGAGCGACATTAAACTCGGATAATTTTGGGCTTATCGAGGTAATTATCTTGTCCTCTATTGTAATTGGAAATTACATGTTTGGTTGAATATATAGTTGAAGTATACTATATATGGAACTACTTAGTATTCGGCAATGTCTTTTGACTTAAGCACAAGAATAAAGAAGCTGAACAGGCTGTAATTACATAGGATCGTATTGCGAGAGACTTGTATAGTATTGCAAAGATAGTAGAATTGTACACGCCGGTTAGGCGTGTAAACCCCTCGGTTGGCTTGGTAGCCGGCCTCGATAGGAGGAGATTTCTGTTGTGGCGGGGAGGTCTGAATTTTCGTAGAATATGGAACGTTGAGATCTAGATGTTAATAAAGCGCGCTTGTGGCCTTATAGGTTGGAGTACTACGTGTGGGTGATCCACTTGGCTTAGGAGTAGCCGATCGTTTGGGGCGATTTGCTATTAGTCGATACTCGTCGCGAGGTATGTGAACCTCTTCCTATCTTTTCTAGCATGATATGTGTGAACTATGTAGTACGGTGAGCGTCATGTGCTAAGTGTATTTGTTTGGCTTAAACATAAAGTGTTATAACGGCTTTATGGGAAGTTGGTTATAACAGCTTTATGTAGGTAAGAAAATGAGTTGTGATTTTCAAAAGGTAACTGATTCGAACTATAACTGGCTTGTTATGTGTTAATGCAGAACTTGATGTATTTCAAAAGATTTATGAATCGTTTTGAAAGAAAGAGTAGTACTTGGTTTTTGAAAACTTAAGTGTTATACTAGCTTTATGGGAAGTTAGGTATAACGGCTTAAGAATGTTTTACTGATTTCGGAAATCAGGATGTGTATCGACAAACCACTGCAGCGTTAATAAAAAAGGAAATGTTTTGATTAATTAAGTATTATTAAAACCAGTAGAAACTTCCATCTGCATAGAAGCTAAGATAAGACAAAATGATATTACATTTCTAGATCATGGCTGCTGTATTAAGAATGTTAAATAAGAATAAACTACTCACACGTAAGGCATATGTTTCTTAAATTGTTCTAAGGGATTAAAATTATGAACTATGAAACCTTTTGAAAAGGAGAAGCTTGAGTAATTAAAATTAGGCAAACTGGAACCTTAGGAAAAGAATGTTGTTACTTGATTTTAAAAAGAAGGTGTTCTGGTTTACTTAATAATGTGGATCACTCTAGTTTTATGCTACGGGTATCGGGTGACTTTTACAAAAGGAATGTATCTCTTTTAAAAAAAAGAACTTAACGTATGTAGTACTTTGGGGTTAAAACCCGGACTTTGACATAACATGAGAGTACCTTGAGTATGTGACTTGCCTATGCTTGTTGTGATAGCCTTTGTTGTGCAAGTATTGTGTTTCTATTCCACCACGTCTCTCGATGGAGGGCCGGCTGATTTGTTATGGACGTTTCTATACCGGTTCATGGGATGAACAGAATGTATTTCACTCGACTCTGGGTTCATCCGGAATGTATTTCACTCGACTACGGTTCATCCGGAATGTATTTCACTCGACTCAGGCTCATCCGGAATGTATTTCACTCGACTCACGGCTCATCCGGAATGTATTTCACTCGACTCTGGGTTCATCCGGAATGTATTTCACTCGACTCACGGTTCATCCGGAATGTATTTCACTCGACTAGGTTCATCCGAATGTATTTCACTCGACCACCGGTTCATCCGAATGTATTTCACTCGACTACGGCTCATCCGGAATGTATTTCACTCGACTCGGCTCATCCGGGAATGTATTTCACTCGACTACGGTTCATCCGGAATGTATCCTTTCGTTTATACTTGGTCCATAAGATGGGCCGAGACATGTTGTACGTATCACACCGATTTGTACCTATCGGCGGTGAGGAAGGAGTTCCACGGGCATGAGGGCGACTTGAGGCGTGAGTCACGACTTGACATGATCGCTTTTATGTTGTGAATCGTAGTTGGTCATCATACATGTCTCTGCTTTATATAGACTATTATGATTTCATTCTGATATTTCTGATTTCACATACTTGGTACTGTTGTCTTGACCTCGCTTGGCTGCGTTCATGCCGCAGGTAGAGGTAAATCGGTCGTGGATCCTCGCTCATTGGATCACGGTTCAGCGCATTTGAAGCTCCGTTTCTCGGAGGCTTATCTTTTAGTAGGTGTTCCTCGAGTTGTAGGTTCTTGTACATTCGGGGCATGGCGGGGCCTGTCGTCATAGTCATTGTATATCTTAAGTGCAGAAATCTTGTTGTGGGCGGGGTTGTAAAAGGATTAAAGCTCGTGTTTTATGTATATCTTGAAGGCAAGCTGTTTTGGTTGGCTTTGTTTATTTATTATATCTCTTGTTAAATGACTCATGTTTTATGTTCGCTGATTTTCTCGATGTATGTATCACTAGGGTGCGGGTAAGGCACGATGTGAACCCGGGCAGGTCGTTACAAAAGTGGTATCGAGCGCTTAGTCCTCGGAAAGTGTCTGACCGTGTCTAGTAAGTCTTGATTATCGGTGTGTTGTGCACCACATCTATAATCGAGGCTATAGGACATGTAGGATTGGTTTCTATTCTTCTCATTCCGAGATCGTGCCTTAGAGCTGTGTTATAAGTTGGACCCTCAGCGTGTCTCGTTTTTACCGATTATGCCTCCCGCAAGCAACGGCCGGGCAGTGGGCAAAGCGGAGGAGGCGCTAGTGAGATCTGAGAGAGTCCGAGGCGCGAGCCGTCGATGCACGAGCGATCTTGACGGCGAGTTTCGCGACGCCGCCAAAGACCAGAGAGTTTAAGCGCAGCGATGGGCGATGAGACTACTGAGACTGAGCCTCCGGTCCACGATGGAGGCGGGAGACGGGTCACGAGAGATGGCGATTATTGGCGTGGTTGTGGCGAGATATGAGACAGTGGACGCGGCGATTCGGTTCAGCAACGTGGTGCACCCGAGAGCAGATAGTTTGAGGCTACGGGACTTTCTGAGTTGTGACCGCGAGTTCGGGTCGAGGCACGAGATGATCCGCAGGAGTTCATTCGGCAGTTACAGAGGATCATGAGAGTGATCAAGGCTTCAGAGACCGAGTCAGTGACTTTCGGTTCGCATCGTCTGCGTGATACCGCAGTCGATTGGTTTGATTCGTGGGAGCTTTCCCGGGGAGAGCATGCACCCCCAGCAGTATGGGATGAGTTTTCGGGGGCTTTCCTCACGCACTTCTTGCCTCCGCAGATGAGGAGCACGCGGGCGATAGATTTTTGTTCTTGAGGCGAGAGAGGCGCCGTCGGGAGTACAATGTCGAGTTAGATTCTTTGGCTCGATATGTCCTGCTCTAGTGCGAATATGGAGGATAGGGTGCATCGCCACGCCACGGCTTGATGATTATATGGCCGAATCTTGTGCGGGTGTTTCTCTTCAGCCGGGCATGGACATTGCCCGCATGCAGGCTCATGCACTAGGATGTGAGGCACGGAGAGGTCGACGGAATGACCAGGATCAGCAGAAGAGGGCCAGAACAGTAGGGTCTTTTGGCGACCTTTGGCGGACGCCTCGGCGAAAGTTATGAACCTCCGCCAAGATGCAGTGGTCCTCGCGATCATCGGGGCGTTCGGGTTATTCGAGGCGGTGAGCTCCGGGCTTCGTTTGCGAGGGTTACGTGAGTTCTAGCGGCGAGGTTCATGTCGCTCGGTGTGCGCGATGTGGCAAGCATCATCGGGAATGTCGTCTTTTGCGGTGCTTGTTTCACTGCGGCGCGAGCCATGTGACGAAGGCGTGCTTATAGGAGGTTCAGCGGCATGAGCCACCTACGGATCGATGGCGTGTTCTTCGCCTTGCGATTATGCGCCTGCAGTGTGCCTATGATTAGAGTGAGCGGTAGCTTCGGTATATCCTTAACCTCAGAGTTTTGGTATCGCGATATGATGATCTCATTATTATGTGCTATGTGCGAATAGCGTTGTGTTAATTGTGAGTTAGAAAACATGGTTAGTTGGGAGGTTAAGTATGGGGCATGGTAAGTGTGAACCTTAGACTATTTCACGAGACCTGAGAGGTAAGGTCGTCTTGAGTAAAAGATTCGTTTTATGTTTGACCTTTATAAGGGTGAGTAGTATACGTGGGATTTATTTGTGTGATAAGTCCATGGGTAGTGTGAGATGGAAGTGGTAGCTTTCATGATGTGAATTAGTAAGATTGTTCCGGATCGGGGAACAAGAGTTTGCACGGTTGGGGTCGGGTTTAGGACCATTTGCGGGTCAAACCGTAACCGGTTTGGGGTGGGGCCAGTTAGGTGGTCCCGCCAGGTGGTAGGGTCACGAGGGTGCTAGGCCCGAGTTTAGACGACCATCGTATGAGTTTGTGGATGCGTTCGACCAGAATCGTTCGTGAAGGCCGGGAATGGCCTTAGGGGATATTACGGCTAGAGATGACCAAGTTTGGAGGTGGTGACTCAAGGTTTTGGGAACTGGCGATGGCCCGAAGTGTGGTGCATTATACTAGAAGAGTTCGAGTGTTCGAGAAGGATACTACGGGATAGGGGAGAAGGGAACGTGTGTGATCGTTTCTTCTGTGAAATGAAGGTGTGAAGGGAGTATATTTTAGACCTCAGGTAAGGGGTTTTTGTGATGATTAGAGGTGCGTCCTCGTTGGCTTGGGTTTAAGTATTTGTGCGGCTGTTATTTTGGTGGCCAGGTGTGGCACGGATGGTTTCGTAAGTATAGTAGTGAAGACTATATTGGCACCTGTTTGTTTTGAGACCTTGAAGGAACATTCGGGACGAATGTTTCTAAGGGGGGAAGAATGTTATACCCCGTATTTCAGCAGTATGCGTATGGACGTGCGTCTGAAATTTGAGCCTTAAGTTAGGCATTGATTCGAAATTTGGGCACAGTGCCGCTAGAGTCGTTTTCCGACGAAACGTTTCCACAGCTTTCGTAGGAAAATTCCGGCTATGTCATTTATAATTTTGCGGATTTTTCCGAGAGACGAAACATTTTGGACCAACGGGAGGGTGACATGTGTCACCCTCACATTGAAACAAGTGGGGAAGGTTGGACGATTTGGGCGTCGAGGCCTTGGTTGGCCTCGCCGATTGGCTCCTCTTTTGGCCTTGTATTGTGGCTTGTTTTGTGGAGTGTTTTGTGGAGTAGGGTTAGGGTGCACTTGGCTTGATCTTGGCCTTACACTTGCCTTGGCTAGATCTTGGCCATTGGTTGGCCTTTGGGTTTGCTATAAATACCCCTTAGTTGATGAACTTTCTTCATCCAAAATCATTTTCCAAGTCTTGAAATCTCCCCTTTGAGTGAGGCTTGGCGGTGGGTACCCCTAGCCTAGTTACTTTCGTATAATACCCCTTGTTGTGGTATAGAAATACTCTCTAGTATTGTTATAATGCCCAAAATACCTTAGCCTTATACCTTGAAGTATTCCAAAGTTACCTCTATACGTAGAATACGGATATACTACCTTTGTCCTTTTTAGTCTCAAACCGAAACCCTAAGGAAATCTTCAGTTGGTTGAAGTATTTAAGTAGAAGTTGGTTAGAACTTCTAAGGGTTGTTTGGAGCGGATTGGAGCGTTTGGAGTAGGAGCTAAACCTTGCTCGTGAGCGACATTAAACTCGGATAATTTTGGGCTTATCGAGGTAATTATCTTGTCCTCTATTGTAATTGGAAATTACATGTTTGGTTGAATATATAGTTGAAGTATACTATATATGGAACTACTTAGTATTCGCAATGTCTTTTGACTTAAGCTGAAGAATAAAGAATCGAGCAGGCTGTAATTACATGGGGTGTATTGCGATGAACTTGTATAGTATTGCGGTATAGTAGAATTGTACACGCCAGGTTAGGCGTGTAAACCCCCGGTTGGCTTGGTAGCCGGCCTCGATAGAGGAGGAGATTTCTGTTGTGGCGGGAGGTCTTCAATTTTACGTAGAATATGGAACGTTGAGATCTAGATGTTAATAAGCGCCTTGTGGCCTTATAGGTTGGAGTACTACGTGTGGAGTGATCCACTTGGCTTAGGAGTAGCCATTGTTTGGGGCGTTTTGCTATTAGTCGATACTCGTCGCGAGGTATGTGAACCTCTTCCTATCTTTTCTAGCATGATATGTGTGAACTATGTAGTACGGTGAGCGTACGTGTGCTAAGTGTATTTGTTTGGCTTAAACATAAAGTGTTATAACGGCTTTATGGGAAGTTGGTTATAACAGCTTTATGTAGGTAAGAAAATGAGTTGTGATTTTCAAAAGGTAACTGATTCGAACTATAACTCGCTTGTTATGTGTTAATGCAGAACTTTATGTATTTCAAAAGATTTATGAATCGTTTTGAAAGAAAGAGTAGTACTTGGTTTTGAAAACTTAAGTGTTATACTAGCTTTATGGGAAGTTAGGTATAACGGCTTAAGAATGTTTTACTGATTTCGGAAATCAGGATGTGTATCGACAAACCACTGCAGCGTTAATAAAAAAGGAAATGTTTTGATTAATTAAGTATTATTAAAACCAGTAGAAACTTCCATCTGCATAGAAGCTAAGATAAGACAAAATGATATTACATTTCTAGATCATGGCTGTTGTATTAAGAATGTTAAATAAGAATAAACTACTCACACGTAAGGCATATGTTTCTTAAATTGTTCTAAGGGATTAAAATTATGAACTATGAAACCTTTTGAAAAGGAGAAGCTTGAGTAATTAAAATTAGGCAAACTGGAACCTTAGGAAAAGAATGTTGTTACTTGATTTTAAAAGAAGGTGTTCTGGTTTACTTAATAATGTGGATCACTCTAGTTTTATGCTACGGTTATCGGGTGACTTTTACAAAAGGAATGTATCTCTTTTAAAAAAAGAACTTAACGTATGTAGTACTTTGGGGTTAAAACCGGACTTTGACATAACATGAGAGTACCTCGAGTATGTGACTTGCATGCTTGTTGTGATAGCCTTTGTTGTGCAAGTATTGTGTTTCTATTCCACCACGTCTCTCGATGGAGGGCGGCTGATTTGTTATGGGCGTTTCTATACAGTTCATGGGATGAACCGAATGTATTTCACTCGACCACGGTTCATCCGAATGTATTTCACTCGACTCTGGGTTCATCCGAATGTATTTCACTCGACCACGGCTCATCCGAATGTATTTCACTCGACTAGGCTCATCCGGAATGTATTTCACTCGACTACCGGTTCATCCGGAATGTATTTCACTCGACTCTGGGTTCATCCGGAATGTATTTCACTCGACTCTAGGTTCATAGGAATGTATTTCACTCGACTAGGTTCATCCGGAATGTATTTCACTCGACTCTGGGTTCATCCGGAATGTATCCCACTCGTTTCTATACTTGGTCCATAAGATGGGCCGAGACATGTTAGACGTATCACCGATTTGTACCTAGGCTGGCGATGAGGAAGGAGTTCCACGGGCATGAGGGACGACTTGAGGCGTGAGTCACGACTTGACATGATCTTTTATGTTGTGAGCGTAGTTGGTCATCATACATGTCTCTGCTTTATATAGACTATTATGATTTCATTCTGGTATTTCTGATTTCACATACTTGGTACTGTTGTCTTGACCTCGCCCGGGGCTGCGTTCATGCCGCAGTAAGTGCATCGGCCGTGGATCCTCGCCATAGGATCACGATTCGATGCATTTGAAGCTCCGTTTCTCGGAGGCTTATCTTTTAGTAGGTGTTCCACGAGTTGTAGGTTCTTGTACATTCGGGGGCATGGCGGGCCCTGTCCGTCATAGTCATGTATATCTTAGAGTGCATGTAATGCTTGTTGTGGGCGGGGTTGTAAAAGGATTAAACTGCTCAGTTTTATGTATATCTGAAGGCAAGCTGTTTTGGTTGCTTTGTTTATTTATTATATCTCTTGTTAAATGACTCATGTTTTATGTTCGCTGATTTTCTCGATGTATGTATCACTAGGGTGCAGGGTAAGGCACGATGCGGGCCCCGGGCAGTCGTTACAAGAGTAATCAGCGGAACATAACCAAGACATGAAATAATAAAAGTAAGAATAGTCTATCCAAGGAAAAGTTGCCTTTCGGCATATATATATATCATTACCCAATAGTGAACAGTTACAATCCCGAAATGCGACAGGACTACAGACCTCTAAGGAAATGTAAACACTACGACGGGACAGGGCCCCGTCATACCCCTGAATGTACAAAACATCTACAACACCAGGGAAAATCATACCAAAAGTCGAGCCTCCGGAAAAATGGAGCTCCTGACACCAGAGTAAAGATACTAAGACTGAGGATCCGCTACCTGCTTCCCTTTACCTGCGGCATGAACGCAGCCCCCCGAAGGAGGTCAGTACAACAGGTACCAAGTATGTGAAACTGTAAAGCACAGATATAAAACCATAACATTTTTAAAACCAATTCACAAGTTTGTATGAAAACAACCGAGTTAGCGCATATAGTGCCACATCACAACCAAGAGTATAATAGGTATCTATGTAGGTCTTTTCTAGGCCGCGAATGATCGAAGCAAGGCCAATCGCCCATAGTATCATTATGCATGCCTAACCTTGGACTCCGCGATCGCATAGGCCACCTAGGCGCGTGAGGTATTTCGCATCGAGGGTAGCTACTCGCCGGCATCGCCCCGACTCGTGAGTCGCGTGGCCACATAGACGCGTGAGGTATTCCTCGCACTAACACGGAACTCTCGTAGCTCCGCATAGGTCCCTGGACCCGTGAGGCATCCGCCGCGTGAGCGGCTTAACCCCCGGTATAACATGTCAAGAGGTGAGTGGTATAATACTAACACAACGGCTTATCGTTAAACAGCATAAGCACAATAAGAATAACCTTCTTACATAAGCGTCACAAGATACTAACACGCGTAGTATCATAATATGTCTATCAAACCAACTTACCATACCTTCAGACAATATTTCAAGCATTTGATAAACAAATAATAAAAACCGTTTTCTTATCGTTCTTAAGTTGGTATACCTAACTTCCCATAAAGCTAGTATAACACTTAAGCCTTTTATAAAAACCAAGTATTATTTTTCTTCCAAAAATGATTCATATCTCTTTTGAAATGTTCAAGATTCTTATTATTTAGAACTCAAGTCCAAAGACATCAAAGTGAAGCCAAGTTTAGTTTAATACACGTACGTCTACCGTACTATATATATTTCAAAAATATCATGCTCAAAGGGATAGGAAGAATCACATACCTCCTCGGCTAAACCCACTTGCCAAGTCGGATATGTTGCGTGCAAAGTGTCAACCTATAATAGTCAAAACACGACTATTAACCTCTAGTTTTTCGTGGAATTCTTCTAAGTGAGACTTCTCTTAGCCTCTGAAAAATTGGCAAGACTTCCCGTTTTACTCAATTCTCCATTTTTAACAAAGCGATAACTTGATCGGCGTGCCATAAATAAGACGCATTACTTTCGATCAGTAAGGAAGGGGATAACACGCCCAAACGGAACGCGATTAACAATCTCTCATTCATAAATATAATAAGTAAGAAGGGGATTACGCGCCCAAACGGTAACGCGGTTTACTATCTCGCCTTCAAAATAACAATAAGTAAAAGAAGGGGATTACGCGCCCAAACGGTAACGCGGTTTACTATCTCGCCTTCAAAATATCAATAAGTAAAAGAAGGGGATTACGCGCCCAAACGGTAACGCGGTTTACTATCTCGGCTTCAAAACAACAATAAGTAAAAGAAGGGGATTACGCGCCCAAACGGTAACGCGGTTTACTATCTCGCCTTCAAAATATCAATAAGCAAAAGAAGGGGATTACGCACCCAAACGGTAACGCGGTTTACTATCTCGCCTTCAAAATAACAATAAGTAAAAGAAGAGGATTACGCGCCCAAACGGTAACGCGGTTTACTATCTCGCCTTCAAAATATCAATAAGTAAAAGAAGTCCAAAGTAACAAGTCCATAAAATACTTCCAATATATGTATAATATCATATATACATAACAATCAAATTCACAAAGAGTCTAAGGCGCATTACCTTAATACTAGCCCAACAATATCCAAGATTTTAAAGTCGTTTCAAAGCAAGTCTTAGCTCCAAACCTTTGTGTTTTAGCTCCAATTTCTTGTGTTCCAACTCACCATATTTTACCCTTAGAAGTTCCAACCAACTTCTATTCAAGAATTTGACTCAAAAAGGTGAAGAACACTTAGTCTTCAAAACTGTCCAGTTTCGGTTTTGGTGGTGTTTTAGAGGCTATAGGTGTGAAAATCTCATCTAACTCTTGGTTGGTGATCTTCCTAACATACTAAGGAAGAACACTTATAATTTTAAGAGTTTTTGGACAACTTTTAGTAGGGGAGGGGGCTGTTTAGACGAGAGCAAGCTAGGGGAGAGGGAGAGGAAAATATTTTTCAAGACTTGTAATGTTTAAGTGTGGATGATTTCATCTACTTAGGGGGTTTATATAGCACAATCAAGGGAGGGGATTAACATAAGTGTAGGGTGGAGATGAAGTGTGTAAGATCCTTCCCACACTTGTCTTACCAAAGTTAGGCAAGTCTTGACTAAGCAAGACTTGCTCAAATCTTCACTTTGCCGTCCAAGCTTATGCCAACTAGGCAAGACTTGTTGGCCACTTGTCTTGCCAAGTTGTCCACCCATTTTCGTCCACTTGGACCAATCCATGGGTGGCACATGTCGCCCTCCTATTGGTCCAAAATATTTTATCTTTCGAAAGAATTCCATAGTCGTAAAAATATCGAAAACGTAAATTTTCTTCACAAGGTTCGAAATAACTTTCGTCGGAAATCAATTCTATCATTCTTACCCTAATTAGGGCATATACATTTGTACGTACGTCCTCACATACGTACTCCGAAACCACGGGGCATAACAAATACCCTGCCCTATGGGGCGCCTAACGATAGTAGATGATGAACCATCAACCCATCCCGTAGGCTGAATTATACTACATGTACCACCTCTGGAAGCACAATCTCTCATCATATGGCCCTGACGGACGCAAGAAAAACATGCACCTGAACCAGAACGACATCCCCCAATATGGGACTTACCACACCGAAAACAGGGAGGCAAAGGTGGCCTCAACTGACTTGGACCCCCGTTTCCCTGGGATCCTGAAGCTCTGGAGCTCCGATCGGCCCCTGAATACCCGGGACGGTCAAACCTCATGCATGACGACTGTGAATGAGCACTCTGTGCTGGTTGAGAAGAATACCCAACATGCTGCTGAGGCTGTCCGCCTCGAAACTCACCTGAAATTCCTGTCGTCCTGGCCCTCTTAGGCTGATCTCCATCACGACATATGTCTGGTTGACTCCCCCTATGTATGTCCTATACTCTGTGGGCGTAGGCCTGTACTCGGGCAATATCCATGTCTAGCTGAAGGGATACTTCCATACATCCATCAATTAGATAGTGGTCCAGCCCCATCACGTAGCGGTGCACCCTGTCTGTTCTACAACAGTGGGTGCGTACCGAGCCAACGAGTCAAACTCCAGGCTGTACTCTCTAATAGTCCTTCCATTCTGCCTCAAATTTAAGAAACCGTCAACCCTGACTCTCCTCATCTCAGGAGGCAAGAAGTGGTCAAGAAAGGCCTCTGTAAACTCGTCTCATACAGTTGGAGGAGCACCGCCACTGGGCGGCTCCATGACTCAAACCGATTAAGCGCTACATCGCAAGCCGGTAAGCCAATACGACCGACTCAGTCTCCGATGCCTTAATTACCCTCATAGTCCGCTAAATCTGGGGGATGAACTCCTGAGGATCATCCTCAGACCTCGACCCATAAAACTCTGGCGGACTACAACTCAAGAAGTCCCGAACCCTCAAACTGTCTACTCTGGGGTCAATTCACGCCCCGATGCATGCGCTGTCCGCTACTATCTTTGCGATAGTTGTCTTGTATCCTGAAGTCCTATCCTGCCTTCGGTGAGAGCAGGAGCTTTCAGTATCGAAGCCTCTGGAGCTGCTGCTGCTCTAAGCTCCTCTAGTGACGGTGGCATAACAGAACTAGTCGTGCTGCAGTAACCTACGAGTCGACTAGCGACTCTCTGCTTTGATTTGCCTACGGGCGGCTGTTGGTCCAAAATTATTTCCTCACCAATAGTCTGACTAGCAGCTCCTCCTATTGGTCCAAAATTATTTCTTCACCAATAATTTCCATACTTGGCCAAAATATCTAAAAATCTCGTGGGCTCCACAAAATCATAAAATTTCCTGTGGGCCCCACATGACCAAATCCGAGACTTAAAAATTCAAAACTTCAATGTACTATAATAATTCCATATACCAAATTTGATAATCAAATTCCAAATTATAAACTTTTTTCCTTCACGAAGTTCCGAAATTTCTCCTTAGGAAAAAGTGATTTTCCTTTCGTTCCAAAATTCAAATCTTATTTTTTCACGTACGTTCTCATCTCATTCTCTTGGCAATATGGGGTGTAACACTAAGTAATTGGCCTCTGAAAAAGTCATGTGATGGAATAAGGATGTGAAATAAATAATGTGGGATGTGAAAGAGGAGATGAAGTATAAATACCCTCATTTATTGCTAACACCCTCAGAGAAGCGTATCATGGACACGTGTATTGATTTTTGAGGTGAGTTCCTATTATGGATTGTTAGACTTGATGTTTGATGGTCGTGTGAGGTCTGATGTCATATATGTTGTATTGTATAACCTTATAATGTGAGTTTGGATATCTCTGGCTTGTTTACAGGGATTTGGATAGTCCCATTTATAAGGGAGACTCTGTCGAAATTCCGAAAAATCTTAAGGATTGTTTGTATCCATGAGTACGCCTCTATATTTGAGGACGAATATTTCTAAGGGATGATGGATATTACACCATGTACTTTTACACGGATTATGTCGTAAGTTACCTAATGTAAGCTCGGAGAGGTTAAGAATCGAAGAAATTAAGTTTGTCAAAATTCGGAGAAAGATAGATATAATTTTAGAGAGGATTTTGGCCAAACTTTTTGGGGGTATATATTATAGTGTATAAGTATTTATATGGTGCATACATTATCTAAATTCAAGTTCAGCGAGTCTACTTTCCAACGCAATAAACCATTTGTCAATCGGAGCTCTATACAAAAAGTTATATACATTTTAAGAAAATACTACAAAACAATTTCCCGTTACGGCAATATCTACAAACCGTGAATATGAACTATGACCCGTAGGTAGTAGCGTAAAATTGAGGCGGTGCAATTTTGTTTTTAAGTGTAAAAATTGGTAGATGAGGTTGTATACCTCATTTTTCAGACCCTAAACACCCCCTAAGATATCTCCTAAGGGTTCTACATCACCCAAGAGTTAAAACTTAAGTAATCAACGTGATCTAACCCTCAGAAAGTTTGTGGAAGGCTACTAGTGTGCTCCTTGCATTTGAAACATATATTGAATGTTTCCTCAAATTGAAGTAAACTCAAATTTGGATTATTCTTGTTGTTCTAAGGTAAGGAATATCTCCATCTATATGTATGTTAACATAGCTAAGCTTTAAATTAAGTCGTGTAAGCTATAACTTGAGTTATATCAAGTGAAAGTTGAGTTTAAGTTGTTATGCTATGTTGGGCTATTTGTGAAGCCATTTTTATGAGATGATATGGCTTGAAATCATGTGAATGAGCTTGAATATGTATGGTTATCATGGGATATGTATTTTGAATGAAAAAGATGTTGGAGACATGTTGTTTAGTAGTTGTAGCCGAACTTGCCGCTTGTTGTTTTAAAACTTATCAAAAGGAAATTGTTGGTTGTTTTGGGTTGTTGTTGTGCCTATTTTGGACTTGAGAAAAGTGAAAGAAACAAGGTAAATGTTGCCCGTTTAGTTATAAAATAAGTTTAACTTTCGATATATGAAAAATGAATCATACGTAGTTTGGCAATAGCGTCATTGTTATTGTTGTAGATTAAGGGTTGTTTGAGTTGAGCTCTTGAGTTGTTGACAAGTATATAACACTATCCTTTTTCTTTTGGCATTACCCGAATGAAAACGAAAGGTAAATGAATGTCCCTCCAAATGACTCAATTCTTAAGTTAGATATGCTAATATCTTTCATTCTATGACATGTTTATTGAATCTTGTTTGTCCCTTGTCAGGACAACTTTCATGTCATACAAGTTATCTCTTATTGTGTTATGAAATCTCTTAATGATAACGATGTGTTTGACGATATGTTAGCTACATAACGATTGTCAGAGGTGTAACGACCTTACGTCACTCCTTAGAATGTTCATCATGACCCTCATGCATGTATTATATATATGTATAAATGACAAACACATTATCTACACACCCACTGTTCAGTTGGTTATTATAATGGTGATGATGCCTACATGGGCCATAATGTATCACAACGTCCTTATATACACATATATATTATATCATTACATATTGCATATCATTGCCCACAATGGCAACCCAGAGTTATATGTTGATCCTTCTTGTCTCTCCTCTTACCTTGATGTTTTTTCTTATGTTGTTACTTGTCTTACATATTCAATACATTATTCATACCGACATTTTTGTTGTTGGGGACACTGCTTTTCATGTCCACAAGCTCAAATAGATGGATTGACTATCCTCGTCAGTAGATTCTCAGATCAGCTGTGGTTGATGCACTTCTTTTATTTTGAGTTGGTATGCTATTATATCAATGTTAGGAGTATGACTGGGCCCTGTCACGACCTTATGACGATGATGATAGAGGTTTGTAGACATATGCCATATGTATAGATGTCACGTATAGACTAGTCGGCGTATGTTTTGATATATAGACTTGCATGGTGGACCTTTCCGCCCTTATCTATGTATGTTATATATATTCATTAGGTGGGTGTCGTCATCTATTTATCGCTTTGATTTTATTCAGTCTATCATGGTGGCCTTGACGATCCGTTTGGTTGTTGAGATGTATGTTAAGTCATGTATGTAGTGCTCGATAAGTAAGGCTCGGGCGCCAATCGTGCCCCTCCGATTTGGGATGTGACATAATTGTGTATTTATTATGTTCAAATAAATACATTATGCATATTCAAAAGTTGAAAAACAAACAATTTTAAAAATTTAGTGTTCAGATCTAGAGACAACGTATGCGCATTCAAATTCAGACATCTTAATCTTAATGAAATCAAATGAGCCCTAAGTGACTCTGATACCAAGTTAGGCCGAGGATCTAAAAGGGACAATAAATAGGGAAGAAACTGACATATAAAAGACTGAATAGTATAAAGACAATTAAAGAATACGACAGGTAAATAGAGAGAAACTAACTTAGCTAAGGTTCCTCATGAAGGAAGCCATAAGCATAAGGATCTGCAGGAATTTAAGTAAATTTAAGTGCAGGAATTTAATGCAAGAATTTAATTGAGGTGGCTCGGCCAACCATATGCAGAATTTAAATAAATTTAAAAACATGAATTTAATTGCAGTAGGTGGTAGAACCAACCATGTTGCAAGATAACTATAATAATAAAAACGTGATTTTTTATTCAAAACTTAAAGTACTTACAAAGAGGATAATTTTGTAACGGAGTATTTGGATAATTTCGTTATGAATCAGTGAGTGAACTGAATCATGTCAATTGAATAATTTTCTGGGTAAATTGGATAATTTCTGGGTAAATTATCGGGTAAGAAACTGATAATTAGTTCATAGACTCCCCGAGGTCTTATGAACTTGGTAAATTGGATAATTTTGGTAACTGAACTCCACTAAGGGGATGAACTTTGATGATCTTCAACTTCTAGAGAGAAGGAAGAGAATTCTAAACTAAGAGAGAGAAACTATCAGAAAAAATAACTTATGAAACTAAGGGAGAGGGGTTCTCTTTTTATAAGAGAATTACAAAGTGGGAATTCACTATTACAGGAATATTTTAATAATTTAACTATTCATCCGAGTGCTGTATGAGGTCATGCATGACCTCGGTATTTTTGTCTTCTTCTCGGATTCCGCTTTCACTATTTTGAGCACTGATTTTTGTCATCAATTCGTCAATTATTCCTCGGGGATTTTCGGTCAATTTGTCAATTATTCCTCCGGGATTTTCGGTATTTTGGCAGCATCTAGAATCCACTGTTGCCAAAAATAGGGATATTTGCATTTTCAATTCCGGGTTCTTCCTCATCATTTGAAGAGCTCTGATTGGATGAGGATGGTGCAAATTTTTGGAATATTGTTTGTATCTCTTCCGGGGGTTTTGCTGCAGCTAGCATGGAAGCCATCTGAGATTTTTGGGAAAGGAACTGGGTGTGTTCCTTTGTCTGGAATGGCGTCTGTGCTTTCTGGGGAGGTGTCTGCAACGGAATTGGTTTATTATTATCGAGCCATTGTTGAACATTTGGTGGTGAGAGGTTCCTTGGTATTTTAAAGTTGTCCCACCATCGAATTTTAAATCTCCTTCGGATGACTGGAATTTTGTCATCTGAATAATCTACGAACCATGTGAACACCCATGGTAGATGGAATTTTGTGTGGAAAAGGTGCAATGGTGTAAATCTTTTTTCTTCTTCTGTGGGTGTGAATTGGGATTTGAAGAGGCTAAAAGATTTGATAATTTCGGATTTTTGTATCTCAAGTGTAGATCCGAATTGTTCCCACCATGAATTCCACCAAGTAGGAAATTGCGAAGCATCACATGAAGTATCAAAATGGAAAAGCCAAGTATGCGATAATTTTGAATTTTGAATTAAAAAGGAATTAAACCAAGCTTGTTGGTAGTCCCAGTAATTAAAAGGAATGTCAAAAAATGGCTCATTTTTGTGTGAATTTGGAAAATTTATGAGTTTTGACAAGTCATTCCCCCAATGAATTGGAGCAATTACTCGAAGTATTTTGCAGATCGAATAAGAGGGATCTGGATTGTTATTGAAAAAATTAATTTTTGTTGTGGCCGATCCTGTTACGTCAAGGATAGCCTGGTAAAAGTATGTGATTTTTAAATCGTCCCATGATTTATAAAACCATTTTGGTCCAAAATAATTTTGTAGTGCCAAAAAATGTTCTTTATCAAAGTATCCTTTTTCGAGAGTTACAATTTTTTGAAAAAATGATTTTACGAAAAATTCAGGAGCGGATTTTTTGGGTACTTGTGGCGTCACAAGCTGATTTTTGGAAAATTATTTTTGAGAAAGGTTTTTTGAAAATTCATCTTTCTCGATTTTGATATTTAAAAATTCTTTTTGAGAAAGGGTTTTTGAAGATTCTCCTTTCTCGATTTTTGTGTCAATTCCAGAGGTTTTTTCCTCTAATTTTTTCGGGATCATTTCCTCTTTCGGAATTTGCAGTTGCCTTAGTGCCTTCTGTAATTCTGGTGATTTTGTGAGGAGCTGAAAGATATTTTCAGCGGTTAATTCTTGTGCGGTTTTCTCCGGTGATTTCTGCACAGATTCTGTGTTGCTGGAATTTTCTCGTTCTTCTATCATAACAGCATCATACCAGGACATTGGTTTTTGTGGGGATTTTTCTTTTTCTATTTTCACTGTCTTGGGTTTTTCGGATTTTTTAGGGGCCATGGAATTTTCTTCTTGTTGTTGTGGTGTAGTAGCCGGGGTATTTATTGGAGGAAGGGTTTCTTCTTTTCTTTTTTGGAGCAAAGATCCACATCTCGCTCAGATACTGATTGTCCACATTCACGCATATCTTTCCTTGATATTTTGTGATTGTAGGCTATACACCTGTCATTCGGGCAATGGTAGGACATTTTGAAATAATCACGGACCAGAATTCCTGGAAAAAATTCTTTAAATATTAATTTTGAGAAAATTAATTTTAATGCAAGGTTTTGAAAACATGCATGATTTGTAAATTCATTTTGAAGAGGGTATTTGATAATATCAATTGGTTTTTTAGAAAAATTGTTTTTCAATTCTTGTAAATATAATTTTTCTTTTTGTATTGAACATGTTTTTATAAGATTGAGATCTTTTGTTTTCGGTGTTGACATGAACTGGAATTTTAGTTTTTTATTTTTGAAATTAAAGGATATTGATTTATTACTCACTTCATAAGGAGTGATTAAATTCATAAATGGTGTTCCTAGTATTATGATATTGTGAATTTCTTTTACCAGGACAAATGATGTTGTTATTGAAGTTCCATCATTTATAATTGATGCCTTGGTTTTGTAATTAATTTCTAATTTAGAATTATTAGCACTTGCTAACGAGTCCTGTGTCTCTTTCAGGAATATTTCTGGTATTATACCAGTTTTTATGCAGTTTAAGTCTGCTCCTGTGTCAAAGAGGGCAACAGTTGTTATCTTGAATTTATCTGAAAATTTTAATGTTATTTTAATTAAATATTTCTTTGTCGTTATTTGTCTTAACACTGTTAGAAAATCTTCTGGGATTTCTTCTAGATTTTCTATTTGATTATTATTTTCGGGATCATCTGAATCAGATGAGTCATCATCTTCTGGAACGGAGTTTTGTTTTACTCTATTCGAAAGTATGATTTTAATTAATTCCGAATCCTTTTGTTGTTTTTCTTTTAATTCTTTTACTTCTAATTTTACTTGAATTACTTGTTTTTGTAATTCATGAATTGTTATTTCTTTAATTTTCTTACCCTTTTCCAGGATTTTTGTCAAATCGTATTTTCTGGAAGTACAAGGTAATTCATTATTTTTTATTTCAACTTTTTCCGGGGTAAATGTTTTAAGGAGTTTATTCAGATATTCTTTTTGGTGTTGGGTATCTATGTGTTTAATCATATCTATCATAAATTCTTGATCTTTAGTTAACACACATATTCGTTTTCCTTTAACCTTTTCAGGTTTATCTGTTGAACTACTCGTGAGTAATTCGTCTACTGAGGAGGTTTATTGTCTTACGATGAAAGAGAGAAATAGTCGGTCCGACCGATTTGCTCAATCGGAGGAATCAAGTAGTAGATTAGATATTTTCTTTGTAGTATTTTCATCGAGATTTAATTCTTGTAATTTTTTATTCATTCTACAATATTTTGATGTATGTCATTTCTTATTACATTTGTAACAAGTTATGTTTCTGTATTTCGAATTGAAATTCGTTCTTGTATTTCTATTATTTTTATAACGATTATTTTTATAAGGATTGTTATAATAATCATTATTATTTTTATAATCTTATAATAATTTTTTGGAAGGTTTATTAGTTTTGCTACAATCTCCCTCGCAGCTTTTGGAATTTTCTATGGTAGCTGGTTCGAATTGTTTACAAAATGTTCCTAATTCACATTTTGTTCTTTTTAATTCTTTTTTGAGGTGTTTTTGTATTTTTAGATCCTGACAGATTTTTAATCCTTCTTGTTGAGTTATACAGACTAATTCTCCGTATGTAAACTCATCGTAAGGTATAATTTGTTTTCCACAATTTTCTTTTATTTTATTCCTAACCTTTTCTCCCAAGAGGCTTGGTAGTCCGGCTAAGAACTTTTCTTTCCAGAATGGTTGACCAGAGTCTTCTCTAATCATTATTCTAGTTAAGAAGGTATTTTTATACCATTGAAAATCGCTTAATTTTTTGCATTTTAAATTTGAAAGTAATTCAGCATTTTTATTTTAAAGATGTGTAGAATCACCTATGAAATTCAAAGATATTGTCAGTATCAATGTTGATATTGCATCTTGTATAGGTTCTCCTAGATCTGTTAATATTGATATTCCTTCTTCATCGGTTTTTATGGCATTTAGAATATTTTCTTTTTGTTGGTCAGTGAGATAATGATCCCACCATCCTTTTAATTGCCCTGAGAATCATGCGATTAGCAGTTATGCAGAGGTTTTATCGAGGACTTCTTTTTGCGTTTGGGCATTTCACGCCATTGTCATTTGTTGAGAAAAGCGAGGATATTGTATTCATCATTCCATCAGTTCCAATCGTAAATTGAAGCGGCATTGTAACGGATTGAGTAGGGTTTGATTATTCCTAGATCCGAAGCAGATTATTTGTAACCACGAGCTATTTGTATTCCTTGAACGGGTTGTTGTTCCCAATTCATATTGTTGATGAGGGGTTTTCCTAATTGTTCTGATGTATCACTGCTATCGGAGTTATGTGTTAACATTGTTACACTGTTCTCGATAGTGGAGTCTATTGTTTTAAGGAAGGGATATTTTATGGAGTTTTGAGAGGAATATATCTCAAACCATTTGAAGAACGGAATATTAATTTTATTATCTTGGATAAATTCATAAATTTTTTCTTGTATTTGTTTTCTTGAATTAAGGAAATTTTTAAAGAACCAAATTCTTTTCTCTGAATTATGTTCTTGATAGAATTCTTTTTGTAGTAGTTTTTTATCTACTTGGAATTCTTTTTCTAGAACCTTAATTTCATTTGCTAATTCATTGTGGGTTATTGAAGAGTATGTTGGACTAGTAGGTTCCTGGTCGTCCATCTTTTCTCTAACCACAGGATTCATATATACTGGTCTGGGTATTTGATTTGTGTAATCTACGTTTGTCAGATTTGGTAGATCTGATGTAGAATACCTAGGGTTAATTTTGACCGGTGTATTTGTTATTGAAGGAATTTGTGAGACTCTTCCTAAGTCTAGGATCTCTTCGGAACTGGTGTTTTCGTATCTATTACTCATAGATCTTCTTAAAAATGAGAGACTAACCCTGCTGAATTTATGTGTGTGTCCCCGTGTGGAATTTACAGTGTCTTTATCACCGTACACCACTTAACCTCGACAAATAGGCCCCCATACGCCGATTTAGATTAATCACACAATAGATTAATATTTACCTCAAAACTTAATACTTTATATTTTATTTCCACAATCCTATATCATGTCTCTTAATTAAAGATTAAATACGTGTAAGCAACTATCACAATCAAAAGTGCAGTTAAAAGTAGGAATTTGAGAAACATTGGAATTATTAATTTTAAGATGAAACATAAGTATTATTGTTGTCTCCCTACTAGCTAAGGATGGTGAAAGGGGATCTTGAGGAAGCCATCAGAATGTGGTGGAGCTACAATTGAGTAGAGACATTATTGCTAAACCAACTGTCACACATAATGTTCATCGAGATCTTGAGCCGTACCTGTATTTATCGCTAGGGTTTTCCGCCGTCGCCATGACAACTACTAAGCGTGCTTATAAGCTACGTATCCTTTGTGGTTTGATCCTTAGCGATAGAATTATATTTCTTATTCTGGAAAATGTAACATGCGAATAGCATTATCCTTCTCCTGGATCTTATTAGTTACTTCAAATCACAACTCCAACTATATAAATTCAAAATAAAGTGAAAAATATTTGGAAACGCCTACTTAATGTTTTGAGTTTGTTCCTTTTCGGTAAAAAATGAGCCAAATTTTGGAAAACCTTGATAATACTTTGTCATAGAGGAATTCGTAGCTCATTCTTTAAGCGTGAACTGCTTGAAGATTGGAAGGAAGTCATCCAGGATTCTTCTAACTGGGGGAGAAGATCATAAGGTTAACCTTTGGGCCATTGGAAAGCCCAATGCCATCTTGGTCAGTTTCTCTCTTATCTTCTTTTCCCTGTTATTTCATTTCACCTGTTAGTTTATATCTGCATTGAAATCAAAATCTTTTCAGTTTGAATTGTAAGTGAAGCTTTTGAGTAAAAAGGCTCAACTTAAGAATGTGCAGCAGAATCTGCTCTGTTTAAGTTTTTCAGCCTTTTCCTTTTCTGGATGGGCGTAATGGGGCATTTTCCCTAGTCGAGCCCTCATGTTAGGTGTTGTCCATTTTGTTGTTTCTTTTTCATTGGTGAAGACGAAATATGGTGGCTATGTACTTTGTATTATACATGGTCTTCTCGTGCATGTGTAGAGTTTGTCAGGTCATTCAAGCGGAATTGATTCAGTTAGCTTCGACTCTTCAGAGGTGTTGGTAGCTGCAGGAGCAGCAAGTGGTACTATCAAGCTTTGGGATTTAGAGGAGGCCAAGAGTATGCTTATTATATTGCTTTTCATCGGGGAGTTAAGATCATTTTCTGTTGTTTACAATGGAATATATTAATATATCTATCTGTGTCTCCCACACACATTTTCTCAGTTGTTCGCACACTCACTGGACACCGATCCAACTGTATATCATTGGACTTTCATCCCTTCGGTGAGTTCTTTGCATCTGGGTCTCTAGATACAAACCTAAAGATTTGGGATATCAGACGCAAAGGGTGTATCCACACATACAAAGGTCACAACAGAGGTGTCAATGCCATCAGGTTCACTCCAGATGGCCGATGGGTTGTATCTGGTGGGGAAGACAATACTGTCAAGGTCAGATTCCTCACTTTTATATTCCACGTATTCAATAATTTATTCAATTATAAAGAGCTTGAAGAAATATTCTACGTTGAACCGCCTTATATATTGGGTATGTTGCTTTCAAAGCTCAGAATTTTTGAGTATGCCTACACTGCAGAATTCGAAGTGTTTCACTGACCATTATCAACATACTCTAACTTAACTTCACTTTATGTTTGTTGACGTCAAACTTGCTGCACCTACTGAAGCTATTTTGCTATGGATAAGTCTATTGCTAGCTTAACGTGGTGAATGGATGATGAAAACAATTTTTTTGGTTAATCTTTGTATTTTACCCATTTCCATGTCAAATAAAGAAAAGAAAAACCGATAGCCATGTCCATGACAGAAATAGCCTTCTCATGTTTGAGTAGTTCCCTTCATGTGCATCTAGTGTTCTTCTATGATATTTAGTGGTGGACATTATATCAAGTCGATGCATGAGGTTTTGAGCACTTTTTTCATTATTCTAATATTTTGATAATAGTTCAATTTTGTGGCAGCTTTGGGATTTGACTGCAGGAAAGCTTTTACACGATTTTAAATGTCACGAAGGGCAGATTCAGTGCATAGATTTTCACCCCCATGAGTTTCTACTAGCAACAGGTGTGATTAAAAGCTTTGACGTATGGTTACATGTCTCTTTTCTCACAAGGGTCAATCTGGTATTCAATTTGCCGGTCTTATTGCTTGCTGTGTTGTGCTGGATCCAGTAAGTTTAGCTGTACTCAACGAGATCTTTTCTGCATGCTATGTGTTCTGTGTAAAATTTAAGCTTTTTGACGATCTAACTCTTTCCTAATGCTGTAGGCTGTCGTACTTGATAAGATAACTGAGTATTTGAATTGAAAAACGGCGAGTGTATACAGATTATATGGACTTGTAGATTCGACAATTTATGCCTGCAAACTTTTAGTGCTCTAAATATTTTTTCGGTTTGAAGCTTTTCTTTCTTCCTTACAAAAAATTTAACAATTAAGTTTTTGATCTCAAAATGCTCTTAAGAGAAAGTGACTTCGCTCACCAATCACAATTGTAGAATACTCCCTTCATTCCAAAAAATGTCCATTCCAACTTCTCAGAAGTAAAATTGAACTTCTGTTAAATGACATTTTTCTTTAAAATTCATACAGGTTTAGAATTCTATGCTCTCCCATGATAATATTTAATGTGTGATTGTAAAATATTTTGAAGTGTAGTCTAGAATGGCTTGACCCAAGCCCAATCTGGCCATTGCAAGTCAAATCTTGCACAAATTTTGAGATAGAGGGAGTATGATGGAAACCAGTGATTCTGGGTTTTTTGCCGAGTCTCATGTGAAAATGGACTAAGAACCCACTATATCACAAGGCCTAAATCTTTCCATGTAACTAGTGGATACTGATTGCTGGATGCTTCTTTGTCATGATTGAAATGACAGTTCAGAGAAGGGGCAATGTTGATGGGGAAATGTGGGCGATGTATGAATTTTCTACTTTCTAGAAACTAAAATGTTCTACCTATTTGAAGTTTGCATGGTAATGCTGACAACCCCATGAAAGCAGGGATTGTGGGATGGTGGTGGTGGGAGGATCAAATTAATAAAAGGAGGTCTTCAGAGTTGGATGTCGCATTAATCTCTGATCATCATCACCATAGCAATCAGATGCTCATTGTTCTTTTCTTGTTCTTTATCTTATCCAGGTTCTGCTGACAGAACTGTAAAATTTTGGGACCTTGAAACTTTTGAGCTCATAGGTTCTTCTGGACCCGAGGTTAATGTTTTCATCGTCTTCGCATCTTCTTTTTGATCTCAGTTTTCATATTCGTTACAATATCACTGCTGAGTGCTTCTCATGTTTGTTGGATGTATTGAGATTGTAAAAAACTTAACTATTTGTTAATCTCAATTCTAGACATCAGGGGTGCGCTGTATGACCTTCAATCCCGATGGAAGAACCCTTCTCTGTGGTTTGCATGAGAGTTTGAAGGTAGTCTTGGCTATTTGTTGTTCTTTGAGAAATAGTTGTTCCATGTATTGTGGAAATATATGTTGTTCCCTGAAAAATTTTCCTTTGTAGGTTTGCTCGTGGGAACCAATTAGATGTCATGATACAGTAGATGTTGGATGGTCTCGATTGTCGGATCTTAATATTCATGAAGGGAAACTCCTTGGCTGCTCTTACAATCAAAGTTGTGTTGGAGTGTGGGTTGTGGATATTTCGGTAAAAGTTGTCTTTTCTTTTGGTTGGAGTTATCTTGGATGATATACTTCGTGTTATGATTTTTAAGTTAGGTTTAATTTATTTCATGTTTTTATCATGCAGCGTCTTGAACCACATGCAATGGGTAATACTACTAGATTAAATGCTCATTCTGATGTAAAATCAAATTCGAGTGGGACTTTATCCAATATGGATGAGGATGCTAGCAAAGCCAATTTGGGTAGACTCTCAATTTCTCAAAATTCTGATCCTGTTAAAGAGACCAAATCTTTTGGAAGATTTTCAGTATCACAAAATTTGGATCTTCAAAGGGATTCTAGGACTCTTACTAGTATGCTATTCTTCCTCATTTTTTTTTCCATTCGTGTTAATTTGTTAGCTTGGCACCTTGTCTCGAGATTCTTTTCTTTCCCTCCATTTGATAGCATTTTTATTTGTTTCTTTTATCTAATAAGTTTGGCTCCCAGAAAGTTCTGACAGTCATCACTTATCTTCTCAATGAAGCTACTGCAAATGCACCTGGCACTCCTCAAAGAATAAATCTGAGTGTTAGCGCAAAAGCACATCCAATTAACACAACAACAGTTCCTAATACAACTGGTCTAAAGAGGAATTCAGCTAAAGCCCAATCAGCAGCTAATTCTTCCATTCTCAATAGGTCAGAGGTTATACCTGTTATTGTTCCAAGAAATAATGACAGAATGGAGCAAGCATCTGAACCCAGGAAAGAAGGAACCGCAACAAGGGCAATGCAGCAGCAGTCATTGGAGACAAAAGTTTCTGATTTACGGAAGTTTCCAACTCTCAAGGAAGACGTTGGGAGGCCAAATGATGTGTCACAGTCTGACATTGAAGTCCCTAAGGCTATTGAATTCAACAGTATAGCAGACAAGAACAATTTCCCTTCAGTTAAATGCTCAAGACTTGGAGCTGCAGCCACTGAGAGGAATGTGAAGGATGACAAGAGTCTGGTCTCAACCAAACCTGAAGCGCATTCAGCACCTGAGTTACTTTCCAGAAACCAAAATGAAAATTGTGCGTATTAATTTGTCAGGCATTTTCTTTTTCACAAATGTTGATATCTGGTGACTACTTTATTCTATCCTTCTGTTGTCTGCTATATATATATATATATATATATATATACATATATACATATATACATACATATATATTGATGACGGTGGTGATTGGGTCAGCTTGCACGTACCTCAACTAATTCCACCGGGAACAAATACCGTGTAAAACTGTCCACCAAGGTTTAGATAGATGTGAAGAAATCACCTAGTGTTTTTTTGCCTCCGTTGGGATTTGAAGCTGAGACCTCAACCCCCCCTCCCCTCATCGGCCACTAGGCTCACACCCTTGGATGCTATCAGCTAGTGCCCATATATTATATTAGATCTTAGAACCTTCAAACTTTTTTGTATTCATGAAACTTGTGTGAGGGACAACGTTTCGTTTCCTTTTCATTTCTTTCTTTCTGTTGCCAACCTTTGAGTGGTAGGACTTGTATAGGAGCTCCTCGGAATGCATACCAATCAGACTCTTTCACTAGTACAATAAATGAATAATAATATTACCTGGCAGTAAAAATATATTTCACAAATTATGGTTGTATACAGGATAGCCCCTGACTTTTCGTAACATGCATTTCACCTTCAAATTTCATCAACTCTTTTACCCTTTCCACGTAGAATGTTTGGCTCCATCTCGAGTAATCCTGCATCTGCCATTGATTTATATGCGTGTGTGTATATATATTTGTCACTGAGCAATGTTCGTGCTGCCTTTTACTTTTAAGTTAATGTCTGCCTTGTCTAGGCAGATTGATATTTTTCATTGTTCTTGCCTATGTTTACTTATCTCCTAGAACAAAGTATGGTGCTTGGGTTGGTTTTTAGTTTGCCTTCTATTTTGGTGCCCTCTATCATCATTGCAGTAGAAGGAGAAGATACTTCTTTTCTATGATTTGTTTATTTATGTTTTCACCGATTTTCTCCGCCCACTTTATTGCTTTCTTGTTTTTGTGGAATTTCTTGGAAGGTAACTATCATTGTTTATTGGACCTTTTACCTATTGGATCAAAATGGAGTTATGGACCGAAGTGGAGTGGAATGAATATATGGATTTGTATAGCTGACCCAAACTAGATGAGATCGAGGCATTGTTGTTGTTGCTGTTGTTGTGTTGTCATTAGCAGTTGAAATTCCCTTATTCCTTTTTCTTTTCTTGAATAACATGGAGTAGATGCAATTTATCAAACCTTGCAATTTGTTCCAGATGAAGCACACAGAAATGTTGTTAGGAGTGTTAATCCCATGGAAGGTCAAAGAAGAGGTACAATTTTCACTTTAATCTTGAGAATGTTTGCACATTTCTATGAAGGTTACTAAATGCACTGTTTTTGTTGAATTAGCAAGGACACGGTCTATTGTTGCAAATTGGGAGAAGAGAGAGAGGAGACAATATCAGGAGTGTCTTGCTCCTAGCAATGTTGTTGGGACAGTACCTGCTCTGAATATGCTTCCTAATAATTTGGTATTAATCTTATCTGAGATTTCTTCTTTAGTTTTTCTTACATATTTTTAATACTATGTTAATTGTTAAGAGCTCTCTCTCTCGTGATCGCACCCATACTTACATATATGTTTGTATATTGTTGTTGTTATTCATATATAATAATCATGCGTGTTGATATTGTAAATGATGATGTGCTTCCACGTTTTCTAAAAGCATGTGGAGGAATTGTATTTGGTTGAAAAATGTGAGCTCATTTGTAGTACCTAAAATAGGTCATTTGGTACCCAAAAGAAAAGCAGTTTTGGTCCTTCAGTTATTGCCTAATTCCAATCTTCTTCCTCTTTGGTCTTAATTAAGAGCTAGCACTTAGAGCCTGCGTACGAGTATATTTAGTCCAATAATTGATGAACTTGGTTAACACTGGTTGGAAATTGAACAAGTGGTTCATGTGGCTCCCTTGTGAATTTTTTAAGGGGGTTGAGCTGAATTTTACCCTGGTAGCACTTGAGGATGCTTGTCTCAAGCCGCTTATCTATTTTCATATCTTTGCTCCTTGTCCATTCAATGGAAAGGAAATTTGAGGTGCTGGCAACATGATCCTTGAAATAGCCCTAGGATACTTGAGCTTTTTCCTCTCCTATATGTGGCTTCTCCATTGCCTTCTCTAAGTTCAGGGTGTTTGTTTGTTTTGTTATTTGGGTAGTACTCTCTCTTTCTATGAATGGTTGTGCACGGTATAGAGAGTTGGGAACGCCAAGATAGGAAATCTAGGAATTTGGGGGGGGGGGGGATGTTCTTAGGTGTGTCTCCTAGCTTTAATGTGATGATTGAATACTTGGGTGGTCGTTCTTTTTAGACTTCGCAAAAAAGTTTTCTGAAAATCATGGGTCGGGGTGATTGTTTCGAGAAAAGTTTTATAAAACAATTTTTGGTAAGTCAAACAATTTACACTAGTAAAACACCAAGTCGGTGTAAAAGGTTATTCACACGTCACGGCTTCTAACCCAGCTGCATACAAGAATACAAGAAGACTGATATTTAAGTAGAGAAGGGCAGAGGGGTGTCCTATTATCCGCGAAGTTTCAAACCGTGCACTACTAGCCGTCGGGAATATTTTCACTTTTTAAAAATAGAAAAATGTAACTCTACTTAAGTCGTCCACAGCCATTTATTTTGTTTTACCATCTATACAACAAGTTCTTTTTCCCTTACATCAATATGCAAATGGAATAAGAAGGATCTCTTAGCGCTTTCGTCATCATTAATATTATGTAATAGTCTTCTATAACTTTCTTTCCATACGCTCCAAAAGAGATATGCTACCTTTGTCTAATGTTGGTTTCCTTTTCTTGCCAATCCTAAGTAATCTCAAACACATGATTGCTTTCTAAACTGCCCTTGGTAACACCCATGAGATACTAAACAATGAGAGCACGAGGGGCCGCAGTTGCGGAGCCAACTGGCAATACAACAAGATATGATTAGTAACTTCTCCAGATTCTTTGCACATGGAACTCAAACTCACAAAATCCCTCCTTTAGATTCTTATCACTTAAAACAGCATCCCGCACTGCTATTTTGTTAGCTCCCGTCACATAGACTAGTTTCTTTTTGTCATCAGGAGCTAGCACTTTGTCTATATTAGCTTAGTCTCTTAGTTTTGTTCTGCCTTTGTCCCCTAGGGACTTTGTTAGCTCCCTGCTCTAGCATACTACAGATATAATGGAGCTAACAATAGCTCTTTTAGATATGCCAGAAATGAAACAACTTCATCAAAACACAAAAAAATAGCATCCGGCACTGCATACTAGTCAAAGAAAGCTACTTTCACTGGATACTTGGTGTTCAAAACTTATCTGCTACCTCCCTCTTAGATTCCTTCACTGACAACTCCAAATAATAAGATTTAATTGTAGAAGATTTTGCCCCCACCTCCTCCACATCATCTTATCTCCCCCCTCATTCCCCATTTTATAGTTATATTTTTATAAAAGAAATCCTCAGCTGCATCTTCTTCTTTTTTTGACAATGGTAAACAGTATATATTTATACAAAGGATACTTACACAAGTTGTGTTTGTATCCAGAACACAAAAGGGATTACAATAGGAAGACCAAAAAGCTTACTAAATGTAATCTAGGACATCAAAGATAGATTCTATGTTTTCTAGACATTGTTGTTTACACCAAAAATTGTAAAGCACCAAACACTTCATCTTTATCTTCTGGATAGAGTTTTCCTTGTTTTCAAAGCACCTTTGATTCCTTTCCTTCTATAAAGTATCTGGATACATGCAGGGACAATTCTCCATCTCTCTTTCTGATTGGATAGCCTTCCTTCTCTGTTCCAACTAATTAATACATCAGTTATGATTGGTGGCATTGCTCAACTAATGCCCCTCAGGTTGATGAAAATTCTCCATAGTTGGTCTGACCATTTACAATGTAAAAAGAGATGATTGTTTGTCTGTGGTTTCTCACCGCATAAGAAACATCTGGAGCATAAATGAAACCCCTTTGCTAAATTGTCCTGAGTAAGAGCTCTGTGTTTTGCCAATAACCAAACAAAGCAAGCCACTTTATGAGGAATCTTGACTTTCCATATCAGTTTCCATGGCCAACCTTCTATCACAAAATTTGATCTGTTGAGATCTTTATAGGCTGACTTGACCGAAAATAAGCCCTTGCTATCCTTTTGCCACACCATACAATCTTCACTTTTAGATAGCCCACTGAATTGCTCTAGGATGTTCAGAAATTCTGCCAATCTCCCAGTCATTTAGGAGTCTTCTGAAACTAAAATTCCATCCTTGCTCTGACCACATTTCTTTTAAGGTTGCTTGTTGCTGTTGACAGAGACCATAGATATCTGGGAAGGACTGTTTAAGAGAAGATTGTCCTATCCACCAGTCATTCCAGAAAAAAAGATTTTCTTTCCATTCCCGCTTTATAGTTTGATCTGTTCTGGATGATTGGCCAAAGGTTTCTGATGGTTCTCCACACACTGACACCATAGGGACTGGTCACCATGTTTATAGTTCAAATGTTTTCCTCTCCATACTTCCTTTGATCACCTCTTTCCAAATGGATCTCTCTCCTGATGCCATTCTCCAATTCCGCAGGCTCTGGTTCTGAGCTTTAAGATTGCATATGCCTAGCCCTCTCTTTCTTGCTATTCAACAGAATACCCCATTTCACCAAATGGAATTTTTCCTTGTCAGAATTTCCTTGCCAGAAGAAATTTCTTCTCAAGGCATCTATTCTATTGGCAATTTCAACAGGCATGGGAAACAGTGGCATCTTGTATGTAGGTGAAGCATCAAGTACACTATTGATTAGGATTAGTCTTCCACCAGGAGAAAGGTATTGGCTTCCAGTTTAACAGTTTCTTTTCACACTTCTCTAAGACTCCATTCCATATCCCCATAGACTTGTCAATAGGATAAACCCTTGATGTGAAGTTATGTTAATAAGTTTTGTGTTATTTTCCTCGCCATTGATGTGAAGTCGTGTATAATTCTCTATCACTATCCTAATACAGATCTTAACTCATCTTTCGTTCTTTTCTGATTGTATGGAAAAAAGAGAGGGCGTCCTTCATCAGCTGAAAGTGTAACAGTTTCTGCTACAGATGAGGATGCTATCGCTGACTTGATGGAACAGCATGACCAATTTGTTGGCTCAATGCAAGCTCGTTTGGGTAAATTACAGGTAACTAATAATACAACAGAGACTTCCTAATGATGTTTTTTAGATGCTCTGATTTGTGATGTGAATGTAAGTACACTCTTTATGCTATGATTTTTAATCTTTGCTTGTGCTGTGCTTTACAACTTACAATTTGGAAAGAAGTAAAAAATTGTCCTTATGGGATAATGAGCTTTGAAGGATTAATGGATCTGCATCTAAAGTTAATGGGTCATTGACTTGCAGCACAATCCATCCTGGTTTGAGCATTTCAATGTTCTCAAAATTAGTGAAGTAGAAAAAGTTCAATAGCAAGCACACTCGATAAAAATGTAAACAGGTCCGCACAGAAATCTTCTCATGCACTGAAACTAGTTGTAGAGGTCTCGAACAGACTCTGCTAAACGGTAGACATCATTGTTATGTCTACTACAAATTTATTTGGATGTCTATCTCATTATTATACTTGAATCTCTGTTTTTGACCTCTCTTTCCAGAAAAGGTAGATCCTCATTGAAATCCCTTTCCCCGTCTGGTTTGGAATTGAGGCGTATTTGATTGATTGACTGACATGTCTTCAATTAACCCCTTTATTAATCTGGACTTTGGAAAGGATAAGATCCCTTTTGAAAATTGCTTTTGTTACTGCAGATAGGAATAATAAGTAGAACAAATTTTGGTTAGTTTCAGGTACATAAAGAACATTTGGGATTCTTTTTGTACACGAGCTTGTTGTAATTGCAACGGTTCCTTTCCCCTTTACAGGAATATCACCATTTCCTATTCTGACCTTCTTGACTCTAGCAGGCTTCAAATCCTTAAGAGACTTTTGTCATAAGTCAAGTTGTTTGTACAACCACTATCAATCAACCGACTTAGCCAACTCCCTGAAAACCTTATTGAAAAAACACATTGCTACAAACATCTAATCTTCTTCATCTTGATCAACTAGTTTCTATTTCCGTGCTTCTGAAAGTTGGATTGCACTTGTTACACTTTGCATCTGGTCTTTTCCAAGATTTTGGTTGGTGGCTTTTTTTCCACTGTACTGACAAGTAATGGTAATTTACTAATTTTTCTTTGAATTTCTACCCTTGCTTCGAGTTTGGTTGTCTGTAGAATTTACAGTGTATGACGTTTGATTTTTTCTATCATTTTTCTTGTTGTTCTTTTGTGCTTCCTGGTTGGCTGTCAAAGCTCCTTCAACAAGACAATCTTGCTCATAAGCTTTCTATGCTCTTGAGCCTGTAGAGCATTTCACAATTATGCGAAGATAATCTTGGACAAATCTTTTGTGTTTCCCAAGGTGGTTATAGATGCTTAATATCTTTCTGGCATCTTTACAACAATTTTTCAACAATCCTTGAATCAAGAATTGGGTCTTCAACAACCCTTCCTTGTTTACTGTCGATTTGTCTGAGTGCTCTTTGATTGTTTCAAACTCTTTCATCCTCTACAACTCAAATTCTTTTATTAAATTCGGCACCTACATGCCTCGTATCCTTTCGCCTCTTGCGTATTCTTCTTAGAGATAATCCAGACATTTGCTGAGTTGTGACATAATTCTCATAAAAACAGTTGCCGAAACAACAAATAGAGTTACTTTAGTCATGAACTTCCTCGTTTTCTTTTCCTTGCGACTTTTGATCTGGGCAATGGTGCGATTAGTTGTCAGTGGAGGAATTTCATAATCCTCTTCCACAGCCTCTTGAAAATCCAACCCCCCCTAGGTAAGTCTCCATTCTTACAGGCCAAAGTTGGTAATTGTCACCATCAAAGATATGAGGAGCTATTTGGGAAAACGGGTTTCAGTCTCCATTGCACTCGCACTCACAAATCCCTTGAGAATAAGAAATCTTTGATACTAGTTGTAAGTTTATCAAAATAAAAAGGACAGAATCAATAGAAATAGCAAATCAAGAGAATACAAAAATACAACCACGAAAAGGAACTGAGAGAATATAATAGCAGAAGAATTGATGCATCAGTAATTAGCTTATTTTATTGAATCGTCAGCTCCTGATTTAAATAGCTGACGGACAAACTGAAAGTAGGTAAATATACGAAAACAAAGCAATCCTATTCACTCCTGAAAATCAGAATAAAAGCTAACAGTTTCCTACCTTCACAGGGTAGGGGTAAGGCTGCGTACGCACCACCCTCCCCAGACCCCCACTTGTGGGATTACACTGGTAATGCTGTTGTAGTTTCCTATAGAATAGGATACCAAATTGACTAGGAAAGACTCATCTAAAAAGCAGGTCACTTGCATTCCTGAAAGCAAACATTTAACATATTCTTTTCTTACAGGTTGTCTATCAGTATTGGCAAAGACATGACATTAAAGGGGCACTTAGTGCAATGGAGAAGATGGCAGATCCTGCTGTAAGTCTTTCTTTTCTGTGCCCTATTCTCGATCTTGAAAATTACCCTTTTTACATGATATGGCAATGGAGAAGATGGCAGATCCTGCTGTAAGTATCTCCTTTCTATGCCGTTTTCTCGATCTTGTTAGTTACCTTAACATGATGTGGACCTTCTGATGCATGATACAGGTGCTTGCTGATGTAATTAGCTTTTTAACAGAGAAAAATGATATTATTACACTAGAGATTTGCACATGCCTTCTACCACTCCTTGGAGGGTTGCTTGAGAGCAACTTGGACAGGTACAAATTTGAGCTTGATTATTTTTGTCTTTGCTGTAATTGTGTAGTCTGATTCTCAGTTTGGCTTTTGGTGGACATTCTTTAGGCATCAAGATGTTTCATTGAATATGCTGCTGAAACTTGTGAAAGTATTTGGTTCAGTGATTTGTTCTTCAATGTCTGCACCAGCATCAGTTGGTGTTGATATTGAGGCAGAGCAAAGGTACTATCCTATATTTTCTTATACTTCCCGTTCTTTGGTATTTCTAATTTGAATGTTTTTCTTCTTTATTGATAACAAAGGATGGAGCGCTACAACCTTTGCTTTGTTGAGCTTGAAAAACTAAAAAATTGGCTGCCCGCTCTTACTAGGTGCGTCAGTGCATCTTCACCTAGTTTTGGTCCAAATGTTACACAACTAAATTTGCTGTCTATTATTTCTCTCTTTTATCTTATTCATTTTTTCATTCAGAAGGGGAGGATCCATTGCCAAGTCTGCTCAGGAGCTGAATCTAGCACTTCAAGATGTTTCGTGAGTTAAATGCAGTATTGCATGGATTATTAAGAGTTTTATTTTTGGGCAGTAACCGTGATGTTCATATTGAGCGGCTTTTGGAGCTCTGGAGCTGCCTGTGCTGTATGCTCTTTTATCTTGCAGAGCTTGCATCCTGTAGTGTATATTCCTGCCAAGATGAAAACATTGACAACTCATTCCCTTATTAACTGATTACTGAGATCTAGGGGACACCATGATCTACACTGTTGCTGCTCCAAATGTTTGGCGATTGAACGTGCATGGTGGAGGATCCGTCGTATTTATTCTCATCTAACCCTGAATACCTGATATTCATTTATCGATTTGTAACTGTAGGCTCAAGTAAAATCATGTATCAATATGATAATTTCTGTATCAATAGAAACTGCGTGAGATCTGGAAAATCTTGATAATTCGACAAATAGCATTTCTAACCAGCAATCTAGGGCGTGGCACAAAGTTACAACTATGTTGTATTTGATAAAAATAGACTGCAAATTGCATTTCTTAGTGTTGGTTATAAATTCTATTTGTTTTCGTTCTGTCTCACCTAATTAATTAGCTGCTGGCCGGATTAGTTACAAGTGAACGTACATGCACGACGAGCAAGAGTTATAGTTTCAAAGACCTTGGGGGCAAATCCATTACTTTTAACTCTTTAATGCGGTGTTATTTCTTTTCCAAAAGGTTCTAGTAATAATTACATAATGATCAGTACTTCAAAAATCGGAGGTCCATTTTGCCTCAAACTGTTAATTTTGAAGTCCTATTGTATTCGAACATTATTTTTCTAGTTTTAATATGTGACATTCGAGGGAAAAAAAAGGGTATTAAAATAGTGCTGTTGCAGAAATATTGAAAATGATTTTTTCAGAGTCTTGTATAAAACTAGACGGTTGTTGTTCTAGCTTTAGACCAAACAATTGTACTGACTCTTCATAAGTGACTTGAGATTGAAAATCATACCAAAATGATTGAAACAAATA
This sequence comes from Przewalskia tangutica, assembly GCA_029844215.1. Lineage (NCBI taxonomy): Eukaryota > Viridiplantae > Streptophyta > Magnoliopsida > Solanales > Solanaceae > Przewalskia > Przewalskia tangutica. The sequence goes on along the minus strand of CM056733.1, from coordinate 12,973,441 downwards.
GCTCTTGTTAAATATTAAACTCCATAGCAGACTTCTATTAGCTACATATAAGGTATAAAGTGCAAATGAAAATCAGGATGATCATTTACTTGTGTGCATAACTGCAATACACCTAGCTAAAGTTGAATCAGTGAATCCCAATCTCCATAAATGAAATCTAAACTCTCATCAATCAAGCGTTTTAAAGTTTATCTAGCACCGCAACAACCTTCACACTGATGCAATGGACATTACCAGGAATCTATGATTGTGTAACAATAGACTTCCATGTACATTATTGAGATTTATAGGTACTTTTGATTACAATATATATCTCAGAGACAACCCAAATGTCTTGATTCATCATTTCAAATGAGCTAGAGCTACAGTCCCCAGCTTAGTAGCCAACCTTCGCTATTCCAGGAATCACATAACAGAGAAGCATTTTGAAGTACCTTCAAAAATCAAGTAACAGAAGAAGTTGAAGTTGAGAAGAGCAAAAATGAGATTATAGAGTTATAAATTAAAAGATACATCTATTATATTTCACCTAGGAGAAAATTTACCAGATAGACCCTCATGTAGTTAATCGCAACCTTGTAGACAATTTCAAATGGAAAAAATAAATAAATAGAAAGTGATAGTAAGTGTGCCAACCTCAATTGATTTAGTCAGTTATTCATGTAAACTAAAGTGTAGTTTAATGTCTTAATGCGATTGTCATAGTAGCCATTTCAGATATCTCTTTTCCAATATTTCTCAATGAAGAGAGCAGTCACAAAGTGAACACCAAGTAAATGAAAATAGAACAAAATCATGAACTATAAAAGCTTAAATGTCAATGAGTGTACTTAAACTTATAAGTATAATAATGTCAACGGCTAGCTAAATGAATAGACTGCAAAAAAGAAAGAAAGAATATACATAAATCGAGAAGGCATACAACAAAGTACGTGTCTATTTGGAATGACCTGAGTATCAAGCCTCACACTATGAAAGTTTGGGAAAGGGTCGTGAAGATGAGGGTGAGGAGAGGCATGTCTATTTCCGAGAACCAGTTTGGATTTATGTCGGGGCGTTCGACTACTGAAACCATTCATCTTATTAGGAGGTTGGTGAAACAGTATATGGAGAGGAAGAAAGATTTACATATGGTTTTCATCGACCTCGAGAAGGCATACGACAAAGTACCTAGGGAGGTTCTATGGAGATATTTGGACGTTAGAGGTATACATGTGGCGTACATTAGGAGGAGGAGACTCAGAGCACTTCCCAGTGACGATGGGGCTGCACCAGAGATCAACTCTTAGCCCATTCCTATTTACCTTGGTGATGAGCGGACTGACGCGACATATCCAAGGGGAGGTACCATGATGTATGTTATTTGCAGATGACATAGTCCTAATTGATGAGACTCGAAGCGGAGTGAAGACAAGCTAGAGGTTTGCAGACAGAATCTGGAGTCTAAAGGGTTCAAGTTGAGTAGGACTAAGACAAAATATTTGGGGTGCAAGTTCAGCAACGGGAGAGACCTTGAGACAAGCGTGGAGGGGAGGCTTGGTACTCAGGTCATTCCAAAGAAAGGAACTTCAAGTACCTAGGGTCTATTATCCAAGGGAATAGAGAGATTGATGACGATGTCACACATCATATTGGGACAAAGTGGATGAAATGGAGGCTCGTGTCTTGTGTGACAAAAATGTGTCACCAAAATTTAAGGATAAATTCTATAGGGTGGTGGTTAGACCGATTATGTCGTACGGGGCGGAGTGTTGGCCAGTTAAGACTTCGCACATACAAAAAATGAGTTGCAGAGATGAGGATGTTGAGATGGATGTGTGGGCATACAAAGAGAGATAGAATTAGAAATGAGGATATCCGGGATAAAGTGGGAGTGACCTCAGTGGAGGATAACATGGGGAAGCGAGATTGAGATGGTTCGGGCATGTGCAGAGGAGAGACATGAATGCCCCAGTGCGGAGGTGTGAGAGGTTGGCTATGGACGGGTTCAGGAGGGGTAGAGGTAGACCGAAAAAGTATTGAGAAGAGATGATTAGACGGGATATGACGCATGTGCAACTTACTGAGGACATGACCTTAATTAGGGGGTTGTGGAAGACACGAATTAGGGTAGAAGGGTAGTAGGTAGAGCGTAGTCCTACTTACAATTACAAAATGATAGTGTAGTGTTATTACTGTAGGCTCGATTAGCCTATCACACTTATGGACACATTTGTGTTTTATAGTCCACGATAGTTTGATTCATGATATTATGTGTTCTTTAGTGTAATTTGTTAAACTTATTTTGTTGTGTTAACTAATGCTTCATGTTGTTAGAATGCAATACCATGACGTATTCAATTTTATTATTTATATGTTCATAATGTTTTAATTTCTCGTCTGATCGTTTATCTTGTTTTGCTTTGCTTTGCCTGTGATAATGCCTTGTCTTGAGCCAAGGGTCTCCCGGAAACATCCGCTCTACCTTTCATGGAAGTAACCCTCCCCAGACCCCACGTTGTGAGATTTCACTGGGTATGTTGTTGTTAATATACATAAATCATTATGAAGTAAAAGTTCTGCGACAATTTTCTGTTGAAGATATGTTTTGCATATAAATGTTTAGTTTTAGCCAATGTGAAGACTATTCTACTGCTAAATCTTTTGTTTCATGTGTTTGCAGAAGCTTTCACCAACAAAGTTACAGATCATTCTTGTACTAAATCTATTAATGAAACTTTGTTACTAAATCTTAGTTAGTTAGTTGTATGCATTCTGAACTTATCTTCTTGATTTTCGAATGTCTGGGTAACATCCTCAGGTACATGGGTGAGAAGTACTTTTGTTCATAGCTAAAGAATAATTTCTAAAGAGAAATCAGAAACTGAGTGAGCTAATACATTTGTCATCAGGAAATCAGAAACTGAGTATCAAAAGCAATCTCATTTTAAACAGAGTTGTTGACTCTGATGTGACAGACACTCAATATTAGATCTCTTACCTATTTGTGACTTTTTACTTGCATAGGAAGTCGCTTGAACATTAAAAATAATTGTGTTTTCTTAAAAGAAGCTGGTCGATCATTTTTTGAAGAATGTCATCAAACTTGTGATGCTGCTACAACATTCTAGGAGAAATCTGACTATAAAGCATGGGAGGAGCCGCAACTGATAGCCTTCGTTATATGGTCTATCCCCGAGGCCAGTACCTAGCCATAGAAACCCGTATCATCATGGTCACCCATGCCATCTTTCACGACATCACCCTAAATGGGGAAATCAAATACTTCGACCTTACTCCCATCATCCTTGCCGATATACACCGAGCCTTAGGCCCATGCCGAACCCATCATAAATATTTCCAAGGTGCAATTTGTTGCTTCAATGGTGGATACTTAAGCACCTATACCAAACCAGCGGCCCTCAAATGATCTGCGATCACTACAGGAAAGATGACCTCGTAAACCACTGTCCAAACATCGGGGACTACACCAAAGAGGGGTGGGCTTTTCTCTTTTTGAGGTTAAGAGAAGATAGAGCCCAGTGAATGTTCCAAGACTTCATCATCGACAATGACGTCATCCGGGGAAGGAAATGACCTTTCTTGGGGATTCGAGAGATCCGCCCTTATACTCCAGCCCGAGTTTTGTGACAATTTGGGAGTAAACAAGAGATACCCAAGTCGTGGACATGAGTAGATTTGTAGAAATCATTTGCATTATCCAAATTTGAATTCAAAAGAAAATAAATATGACCCCAATTAGTCTACCTTTTCTTTAGAAATAAAACAAATTAAATTACCCCTTAAAATTAGCATGAATTCAATTCCTACGTTTTAGGCATGAAAAATGGGATTTGTTTTGGGATGTTGCCCTAGCTTTAGGGGATCTTTAGGATGCAACCCAGTGAAATTTCACAACGTGGGGTCTGGGGAGGATAGAGTGTACGCAGACCGTACATCTACCTTGGTTGGTAGGGAGGTTATTTCCGAAAGACCCTAGGCTCAAGAAAAAACATAAGCACCAGCAAAAGCAAAAGAAACGGTCAGACCCAGACAAGAAATTTAAAGTTGTATGAAAATGAGAGTAACACACGCGAATAAGCCATGAGGGAAAGGAAGCCGTAATTATTGCAGGTACATGAGATAGTCGACGTACACGAAAGAACATACAACAACAAAAATCAACGGATAAGGAACTACAAAACAATACTGTACCTACTAATATGCTAGGCTAAACAGAGCTACAATAATAATACTACAACTACTAGTATGTGATCGGTGTATTGTATATACACCTTTTGAGTCATTTTTAGTTAGTCTTTTACCCATTTTTGTACAAATACGTTTCGTCTTAGGATATATTTTCTTTCTTTTGAATCATAATGGTTTAAAGTAGCTCATTGGCGAAAAGGAGCAAAAAGAGGGCAGAAACAGAGGTTCCAGAGCTCAGCGAAAAGTCATGAACCGGCAAGAAACAGGCGCCATGACGCCCAAACAACAAAGAACAGAGGCTGGCGCCAAATTACATAGAGTGCAGGAGTTTCACATGGCCGAGGCGGAATTTCTGCCAAATTCGAATGGGAATGGGCCAAGGCCTGAAGGAAAACCTGGAAAACGAATTAGAGGCTATAAAAACAGCCTTTAGGTCAGAATTAAGGGTTCCAAACCCTTGGCAATTCATCACAACCTTGAAGATCAAGATTGAAGACCACTTTTTGTGTAACTTCTTTATTTCTTTGTTTTATTTCTTTATAGTTTATGTTGGATATTAGCTTAGTTCTTGTCATGTCTATGGCTAGGAACTAACTTAATTTAGGACTTTCCATATCAAATCACTTGAAACTCATTCTTATGAATTAATGCATGTTTTGGTTTCTTCTTAAATTTATTGATATTTATTCAATATTTGTTTTGAATGTTTGGTAATTAATTGATCACTAATTATCATAATCTATATGATTTATAATCGAAAGTCGAAAGGGGAGATTGTGAATATGCTATAGTTGAATAAACATAGGTTAAATCGTGGACGAAGTACCCCGATACTTGTGTAGTTTAATAGGTTATTGCTCTTAATCCTCCTTTATAGTCAATCTTATCACCGAAAGGTAGAAGGGTTCTATATTGGGGTTGAGTGTTTATATTACCTTAACAGGAGTATAAAACAACTTAGTTAACCTGTTGTCTCAAAATAGAAGAAGAACCATAATTAATTGCATTAACGAGTAAGATGAGCGGATAGTTGAGGAGATTTGGAAGCCCTATTTCCACCATATCTGAAGTAAAACAAAGTATTTTAGTTAGCATTCTTAATTATAGTTATAAAGAATTTATCAATCATCGGTTACCAAATAGATACCATAGAATAGAGTTTGAGAATTGAACACTAATCCCTGAGGACGATAACTCGGTCTTCTAGACTATATTACTTGTCACGACACGTGCACTTGCGTTAGTGTGTGCATAAATCGCGCATCAAGTTTTTGGCGCCGTTGCTGGGGATTGACGTAGTTCAATATCATTGTATCTATTCTTAAATTCTAATTTGGTTTTTATTTTTGTTTTTTTATTATTACTATATTTTTCTCTTTTATTCGTGAAACCAGTGTGCCGTGATCCGTTTGTTGATTTTGATCTGTTGCAGGCATCTAGTTTATGCGAAGGAGAAGAGGAGCAGATACACTTGTTCCCTTCAATCCGGAGATTGAAAAGACGTGCAAACAGAACAGGAGAAACCAACGAGTTTTGGCCTTAATAGCGATGGGGGGCGTGCAGAACAACAATGAGATGAACGAAGGGTTAGCTGATCATCAACCTAACCAAAGGATGCCCCGAAGATTGCCAATGGATGTAGAAGAGAGGGTCCAGGTCCAAGCTGAGAGAAGCTTGGGAGATTATGTGCTGCCAAGGGTGAATGAAGCACAAACTTGCATCAGACTCCCAGTAATAGGAGCAAATAATTTTGAAATCAAGCCTGCGATCCTGAGTATGGTGCGTACATCGCTCGCCGGAGGGTTGCCATCAGAAGATCCTCACATGCACATAGCGAACTTCTTGGAGTTGTGTGCAACTTTCAAGTACAATGGCGTTACTGACGCCGCCATCCGATTGAGTCTCTTTCCCTTCTCACTCAGGGATAGAGCGAAAGTTTGGTTGAATTCCTTGCCCACAGATTCGATATTCACATGGCAAGAGCTGACACATAAGTTTTTAGCAAAGTTCTTTCCACCGTCCAAAGCCGCTAAGCTGAGAGGGGAGTTGAACAATTTTTATCAAGCTGATGGAGAGTCACTGTTATACCCCGTATTTCCAGAGTATGTACGTGAGGACGTACGTATAAAAGTTTGAGCCTTAAAGTTAGGCTAGGACCGAAATTTTGTGCACAACACACAAAAAGAATCGTTTTCTGACGAAACGTTTTCCAAACTTCGCGAAGGGAAAATTCCGGCTATGTCATTTATTATTTTTGCGGATTTTTCCGAGAGATGAAATATTTTGGACCAACGGGAGGGTGACACTTGTCACCCTCAATGGACGGCAACATGGGCTAGGTGGGACGATTTTCTTGGCTTTCTTTAGTCAAGGTTAGGTAGGATATTTTTGTGTAGTAGATGGATAAGGACACATGGGTGAATCCACACCCTACACTTGCCTTGCACTTGGCTTCATCTTGGCCATTGGTTGGCCTATAAATACCCCCCCTAACTTGAAGGTTTTCTTCATCCACAAATCATTCTAAGTCTTGAAAACCCTCTCCTCCCTTGTGTAGTGTTCTCGTCCAACACTTCCCCTCCCCCTTTGAGAAGCCTAGCCGAGACACCCCCCTACCTAGTTCACGTAAAATACCCCCCCCCCCCTGGTAGAAAAATATTCTCCAAGTATTGTTACTATTCCAAAATACTTTAGCCCAAATACCTTGTAGTACTTTCCAAAGTTACCTCTACGTAGAGCCCGGAAATACTACTATATTCCCTTAAGTCACAAAAACGAAACCCTAAGGAAAGTCTTCACAAGTAGTTGAAGTATTAAGTAGAAGTTGCGTAGAACTTCTAAGGGTTTCTTGGAGCGAATTGGAGCACTCGGATTAGGAGCTAAACCTTGCTCAGGATCGACATTAAACTTGGATAATTTTGGGCTTATCGAGGTAAATAATCTTGTCCCCCTATAGTAATTGGAAATTACATATTGTTATAATATATAGTTGAAGTATACTATATATAGAATGAATATTGAAAGGAATTGAACTGTACTTACATAGGACTGTATTTACAGTAGACTTGTAGTGTTACTGTGAAGTAGAATTGTACACGTCCGGATTAGACGTATAACCCCCCCCCTCTCGGGAGTTGTTGGCCTGTTAGCAGGCCTCGATAGAGGAGGAGATTTACGCGGTTGCGGGGGGGGAGGTGCTGCCGAATTTTCTGTAGAATATTCTACGATGAGATCTAGATGTTAATAGGCGCCTTGTGGCCTTTATTGGTTGAAGTACTACGTGTGGCGTGATCTACTTGGCTTAAGGAGTAGCCGACGGTTTGAGGAACTTGGAGCGTTTTGCTATTAGTCGATAATCGTCGCGAGGTATGTGAACCTCTTCCTATCTTTTCTAGCATGATATGTGTATAACTATGTAGTACGGTAGACGTACATGTGTTAAATGAATTTGGTTGGTTTAAAACATAAGGTGTTATAACGGCTTTATGGGAAGTTGGTTATAACAACTTTATGTAGGTACGAAAATGGTTTGTGGTTTTTAAAAGATAACTGGTTTGACTTATAACTGGCTTGATGTGAGATAATAAAGAACTTGAAGTATTTCGAAAGAATCATTTTGAAAGAAGAATAATACTTGGTTTGTGAAAGCTTAAGAGTTATACTAGCTTTATGGGAAGTTAGGTATAACGACTTAAGGAAGATAAAAGGAATAATGTTTTACTGATTTCGGAAATGAGAACAAGTATCGAACAAACCACTGCAGCGTTAATAAAGGAAAATGTATTGATTAATTAATTATTATTAAAACCAGTAGAAACCTCCATCTGCATAGAAGCTAAGATAAGACAAAATGATATTACATTTTCTAGATCATGGCTGCTTTAATAAGATTGTTATAAACAAGGATAACCTACTCACACTTAAGACATATGTTACTCAATGGTTTTAAAAAGGAATTTCGCTTTTAAGAGATTAAGTCTATGGACTATGAAACCTTCTAAAATAAGAGACTTGAATGTTTGAAATTAGGCAAACTTGAACCTTGGAAAAGAATGTTGTTACTTGATTTTAAAAAGGGGAAGTGTTTTGGTTTACTTAAAAATGTTAGTCACTCTATTTTTATACTACGGGTATCGGGTGACCTTTGTAAAAGAAATGGATCTTTAAAAGGAATTTAACGTACGTAGTACTTTAGGGTTAAAATCCGGACTTTGACATAAAATGAAAGTACCTTGAGTTGTGTGTAACTTGCCTATGCTTGTTGTTGTGTAACTTGCCTATACTTGTTGTGATAGCCTTTGCTGTGCAAGAATTGTGTTTCTATACTACCGCGTCTCTCGATGGAGGGCCGGTTGACTTGTTGAGAACTTACTTGGACATACCGGCAGTGATGGAAGATTCCACGGGTATGCTTCCATTATTATTGTTACATGGGCATGTCTACACCGATGATGGATTCTGTGGGCATGTGACCATTATGGTTATTTATGGCGAAGTATCGTGACTTACGGTTGTGATCTGGTGGTTAGCCTGGTTACTTGCCCCGTCACCACGTGACGCAGTGGATCTGGTATGGTTATCGCACTTGCCACGTGTCGCCAGCGGCGATCGTGACTTACGGTTGTGATCGGTGGTTAGCTCGTTACTTGCCCCGTCGCCTACGTGGCGCGGGAGGATCTGGTAGAGGCTCGCATGCGCCACGTGTCGCCTTCGCGAGTCAATGTTTGGATGGAGCCGTGACTTACGGTTGTGATCTCGGTGGTTAGCCCGGTTACTTGCCCCGTCGCCTACGTGGCGGGGAGGATCTGGTAGAGGCTCGCACTTGCCACGCGTGTCGCCTTCATGATATGGTTGTTCAAGATATTGGCGGTGGGACACGGTGTTCATGTATACCCTCGTGTTGTTACATCATGCATCGGCGGTGAGGAAGGAATTCCATGAGCACGGGTGATGTTGTGGGCGTGAGACCCATTGTTATATTTAAGTGATGACTTGGAGGGCGTGAGTCCCTGACTTGGTATGACTGCTTATACGTTGTGTACTGTAGTTTGGTTATCATACATGTCTCCCGCTTTATATAGACTATTATGATTTCATATACTGATATTTTCGGGCCGCATACTGTACTGTTCGACCTCCTTCGGGGGGCTGCGTTCATGCCGCAGGTAAAGGTACATCGTCTGTTGATTCCCGCTTATAGGATCACATTTCAGCGTATTGGGAAGCTCCGTTCCTTCGGAGGCTTATCTTTTGGTATGTTACCTTGAGTCTGTAGGTTCTTGTACATTCAGGGGTATGGCGGGGCCCTGTCCCGTCATAGTTGTTGTAAAAAATCTTAGAGGTGCATGAGCTGTTGTAGGCGGGGTTGTAAGGATTAGAATCGCTCAAATGTCGATATATATATATGCGTAAAGGCAACCGCTTTGGTTGACCTATTTTCTTTATCTTGATCCATATCTATTTGTATGTTTAAGTTTTTATTTCACGGTTTTTCTCGATGTTGTATCACCAGGGTGCGGGTAGGCACGATCCACGAGCCGGAACGGTCGTGACAAAAGTGGTATCGAGCGATTAGTCCTCGGAAAGTGTCTACGCACCGTGTCTAGTAGAGTCTTGATTATCGGTGTGTTGCACCACATCAATAATCGTGAGGCTATAAGATATTTAGGATTGGTTTCCATTCTTCTCACTCGAGATCGTGCCTTAGAGCCGTGTTATAAGTTGGACCCTCCGACGTATTTCGTTTTTACGATTATGCCTCGCGAAGGCAACCAGGGCCCGAAGGCAAAGCGGCGAAGGAGCGGGTAGAAGCGGTGTCTCTGAGACCACAAGACTGAGTCTCCATCCCCACGATGCGGAAGCAGGAGATGGGTTACAAGGAGTTGACCCGATTATTGGCGAAGTCGTGGCGAGATATGAGATAAGTGGAATCGCATTCGATCCCCAGAGCACCGTAGTTCACCCCGGCGAGCGATTTGAGACTACGGGACTTTTTGAGTTGTAGCCCTTGATGTTCATGGATCGAGAGGCGAGATGACCTCGGGAGTTTGTTCGACTCTGACGGATCATGAGTGATCGAGCCTCGAGGCGAGTCGGTGGTATTGGGTTCGCATCACCGCGTGATCTGCAATGATCGTTTGATTCGTGGGAGCTGTCCCGGGGAGAGCATGCACTTCCAGCAGTTTGGGATGAGTTCTCAAGGGCATTTCTTGCACATTTCTTGCCTCCACAGATGAGGAGGGCTCGGGCCGATAGATTTTTGGTGTTGAGGCAGAGCGGGCGTACGGTTCGGGAGTACAATGTGGAGTTCGACTCGTTGGCTCGGTACGTCCCCGCGTTAGTAGCTAGTATGGAGGATCGAGTGCACCGATATGTTACAGGGCTCGATGATTACCTAGCAGAGAGTTGTTCGGGTGTAGCTCTTCAGCCGGGCATGGACATTGCCCGCATGCAGGCTTATGCACTTGGATGTGAGGAGCGGAGAGATCGACGGAATGACCGAGATCAGCAGAAGAGGGCCAGAACAGCAGGGTCCTTTGGTGACTTTCGAGGCGGACCGCCTCAGCAGAGCGATTATGCGCCTCCGCTTGATCGAGTGGTCCCCACCTTCGGGGCGCCAGGATATTCAGGAGCAGTCGGGGCTCTGTGTTTCAGATGTTCGGGAGTAGGAATGCTCGCGGATGAGGCCACCCGTATCTCACCTGTGGCCGTTGTGGTAAAGCCCATGGGGAATGTAAATGCGGGGTTGGGAGATTGTTATGCTTGCGACCAACAGGCCATTTGGCGAGATCGTCCGACTGTGGGTAGCGGTGGGATAGCACAGACTACGAGATCGATTGGTTCTTCACCTTCCATAGCTAGGCGGATGTTCATACACCGTGAGCCACGGCAGGTCGCGGTGGAAGTTCCGATTTAGCGGTCCTTTGAACCGCCTATTTTCAGGTATGTCCTTAACCCTCTAGAGACTTGTATGTATTGATGTTTTGATGATGTGTTATGTTCGGATAGCTTTGTGCTAAAATGCGATTTAGAAGCCTGGTTAGTGAAAAGGGTAAGCCTGGGGGTGAGAAAATGATGAACCTTAGAATACTACAGTTGAGACCTTAGATGTAAGGCCGTCTTGAGTACAAGATTTTGTGGGTGATCTTTGTCGGAATGTATAAGTATACGTGGAGTAATTGTGGGAAAATTCCTTGGGTGGTGTAAAACGGAAGTGGTAGCTTCCATGACTTGAACAGGTAAGATTGTTCCGGATCAGGGAACGAGAGAGTTTGGCGCGATTATGGGTCGGGTTGAGGACCATTCGCGGGTCAACCCGCAGCCCGGTTTGTGGTGGGGTCACTTCGAGGTGGTCCCGCCAGGTGGTAGGATCACGAGGGTGCTAGACCCAAGTATGGGTAATCGTTGTGCGAGTTCGAGTGCTCGAGAAGAGTACAACGAGGAAGGAAAGAAGTGAACATGTGCTGAGGGGTGGAAGTGATCATTTTTGTAAAGCGAATGTGCGAAAGGAGTATCCTTTGGACCAGAAGCAAGAGTTGGTATGGTTTTGCATCGTCGAGGTGATTCCTCGTTGGCTTGGATTTAAGTATTTTCGCGCATGTTATTTCGTGGCCAGGTGTGGCATGTATGGTTTCGTAAGTATAGTAGTGAAGACTATCTACCGCGTGTATGTTTTGAGACTTAGAAGGAACATTCGGGACGAATGTTTCTAAGGGGGGAAGAATGTTATACCCCGTATTTCCAGAGTATGTACGTGAGGACGTACGTATAAAAGTTTGAGCCTTAAAGTTAGGCTAGGACCGAAATTTTGTGCACAACACACAAAAAGAATCGTTTTCCGACGAAACGTTTTTCAAACTTCGTGAAGGGAAAATTCCGGCTATGTCATTTATTATTTTTGCGGATTTTTCCGAGAGATGAAATATTTTGGACCAACGGGAGGGTGACACTTGTCACCCTCAATGGACGGCAACATGGGCTAGGTGGGACGATTTTCTTGGCTTTCTTTAGTCAAGGTTAGGTAGGATATTTTTGTGTAGTAGATGGATAAGGACACATGGGTGAATCCACACCCTACACTTGCCTTGCACTTGGCTTCATCTTGGCCATTGGTTGGCCTATAAATACCCCCCCTAACTTGAAGGTTTTCTTCATCCACAAATCATTCTAAGTCTTGAAAACCCTCTCCTCCCTTGTGTAGTGTTCTCGTCCAACACTTCCCCTCCCCCTTTGAGAAGCCTAGCCGAGACACCCCCCTACCTAGTTCACGTAAAATACCCCCCCCCCCCCTTGGTAGAAAAGTATTCTCCAAGTATTGTTACTATTCCAAAATACTTTAGCCCAAATACCTTGTAGTACTTTCCAAAGTTACCTCTACGTAGAGCCCGGAAATACTACTATATTCCCTTAAGTCACAAAAACGAAACCCTAAGGAAAGTCTTCACAAGTAGTTGAAGTATTAAGTAGAAGTTGCGTAGAACTTCTAAGGGTTTCTTGGAGCGAATTGGAGCACTCGGATTAGAGCTAAACCTTGCTCAGGATCGACATTAAACTTGGATAATTTTGGGCTTATCGAGGTAAATAATCTTGTCCCCCTATAGTAATTGGAAATTACATATTGTTATAATATATAGTTGAAGTATACTATATATAGAATGAATATTGAAAGGAATTGAACTGTACTTACATAGGACTGTATTTACAGTAGACTTGTAGTGTTACTGTGAAGTAGAATTGTACACGTCCGGATTAGACGTATAACCCCCCCCCTCTCGGGAGTTGTTGGCCTGTTAGCGTGCCTCGATAGAGAGGAGATTTACGCGTGCGGGAGAGAGAATCTTGCGAATTTTACGTAGAATATTCTACGATGAGATCTAGATGTTAATAGGCGCCTTGTGGCCTTTATAGGTTGAAGTACTACGTGTGGCGTGATCTACTTGGCTTAAGGAGTAGAAGCGGTTTGAGGTACTTGGAGCGTTTTGCTATTAGTCGATAATCGTCGCGAGATATGTGAACCTCTTCCTATCTTTTCTAGCATGATATGTGTATAACTATGTAGTACGGTGACGCGTACGTGTGTTAAATGAATTTGGTTGGTTTAAAACATAAGGTGTTATAACGGATTTATGGGAAGTTGGTTATAACAACTTTATGTAGGTACGAAAATGGTTTGTGATTTTTAAAAGATAACTGGTTTGACTTATAACTGGCTTGATGTGAGATAATAAAGAACTTGAAGTATTTCGAAAGAATCATTTTGAAAGAAGAATAATACTTGGTTTGTGAAAGCTTAAGAGTTATACTAGCTTTATGGGAAGTTAGGTATAACGACTTAAGGAAGATAAAAGGAATAATGTTTTACTTATTTCGGAAATGAGAACAAGTATCGAACAAACCACTGCAGCGTTAATAAAGGAAAATGTATTGATTAATTAATTATTATTAAAACCAGTAGAAACCTCCATCTGCATAGAAGCTAAGATAAGACAAAATGATATTACATTTTCTAGATCATGGCTGCTTTAATAAGATTGTTATAAACAAGGATAACCTACTCACACTTAAGACATATGTTACTCAATGGTTTTAAAAAGGAATTTCGCTTTTAAGAGATTAAGTCTATGGACTATGAAACCTTCTAAAATAAGAGACTTGAATGTTTGAAATTAGGCAAACTTGAACCTTGGAAAACAATGTTGTTACTTGATTTTAAAAAGGGGAAGTGTTTTGGTTTACTTAAAAATGTTAGTCACTCTATTTTTATACTACGGGTATCGGGTGACCTTTGTAAAAGAAATGGATCTTTAAAAGGAATTTAACGTACGTAGTACTTTAGGGTTAAAACCCGGACTTTGACATAAAATAAAAGTACCTTGAGTTGTGTGTAACTTGCCTATGCTTGTTGTTGTGTAACTTGCCTATACTTGTTGTGATAGACTTTGTTGTGCAAGAATTGTGTTTCTATACTACCGCGTCTCTCGATGGAGGGCCGGTTGACTTGTTGAGAACTTACTTGGACATACCGGCAGTGACGGAAGATTCCACGGGTATGCTTCTATTATTATTGTTACATGGGCATGTCTACACCGATGATGGATTCTGTGGGCACATGACCATTATGGTTATTTATGGCGAAGTATCGTGACTTACGGTTGTGATCTGGTGGTTAGCCTGGTTACTTGCCCCGCCGCCACGTGACGCAGTGGATCTGGTATAGGTTATCGCACTTGCCACGTGTCAGCTTCGCGCGGCGAAGTATCGTGACTTACAGTTGTGATCTGGTGGTTAGCCTGGTTACTTGCCCCCGTCAGCTACGTGGCGCAGAGAGGATCTGGTAGAGGCTCTCGCACTTGCCACGTGTCAGCTTCGCGAGTCAGTGTTTGGATGGAGCTTCGTGACTTACGGTTGTGATCTAGTGGTTAGCCTGGTTACTTGCCCCGCCGCCTACGTGGCGCAGGAGGATCGTAGAGCTCTCACACTTGCCACGTCGCCTTCATGATATGGTTGTTCAAGATATTGGCGCGGTGGGACACGGTGTTCATGTATACCCTTGGTGTTGTTACATCATGCATCGGCGGTGAGGCGAATTCCACGAGCACGAATGATGTTGTGGGCGTGAGACCAATTGTTATATTTAAGTGATGACTAGGAGGGCGTGAGTCCCTGACTTGTTATGACTGCTTATACGTTGTGAACTGTAGTTTGGTTATCATACATGTCTCCGCTTTATATAGACTATTATGATTTCATATACGATATTTTCGCCGCATACTTGGTACTGTTGCATCGACCTCCTGGGCCGCGTCACGCCGCAGTAAAGGTACATCGTCTGTTGATTCCCGCCATAGGATCACATTTCAGTATTGGAAGCTCCGTTCCGGAGGCTTATCTTTTGGTATGTTACCCTGAGTCTGTAGGTTTTTGTACATTCAGGGGTATGGCGGGGCCCTGTCCCGTCATAGTTGTTGTAAAATTTTTAGAGGTCCAGAGTAATTGTGGCGGGGTTGTAAGGATTATAATCGCTCAAATGTCGATATATATATATGCAGAAAGGCAACCGTTTTGGTTGACCTATTTTCTTTTATCTTGATCCATATCTATTTGTATGTTTAAGTTTTTATTTCCGCTGGTTTTTCTCTGATGTTGTATCACTAGGGTGCCCGGGGTAAGGCACCAGTCACGGGCCCCGGAACGGATCGTGACAATCACTCTATGAGGCTTGGGAGAGGTTTAAAGATTTGCAAAGGAAGTGTCCACATCATAGCATTGAGTTGTGGAATTTGGTCCATATTTTCTACAATGGGCTAAGCGGGACCACCAGAACTATCATTGACGCAGCCGCAAGTGAAATTTTCATGAGAAAGACAGCACACGAAGCTCATGATTTATTGGAAGACATGACCACCAATAATCATGTAACAGAGGACAAAGGGGTGAGTGGTAGAAGAGCAATAGGAGTCCATGAGATTGATGCCATCACAACATTAAATACACAAGTTGCTCTCCTGACCAAGCAACTGCAACAAAACACATTGTCAGTGAATGCAATTCAAATGCCATTGAGTTGTGAGATGTGTGGAGGTCCACATACCTTTGATAGGTGCCCATCAGCTGATCCTAACAACATCTCGATCGAGCAAGCAGAATGCCAAGAAGTAGGAAATTATCAAAGTCCCCAGAACAACCCCTACTCAAATACCTACAATCCAGGGTGGAGGAATCACCCTAACTTTTCATGGAGGGGTGATCAAGGGCAGCAGAACCAATTTCGAGGCCAGTACCAAAATCAACAACCATTCACTCAGGCCTCATCTTCACAACAATTCAGTGCACATGCTCAACAAGAGAAGCCAGATGAGTTGAGAGCAGCCCTGTTGACACTCACCAACTCACAGACCCAGTTCATGGTAGAGACCAGATACTCTATCAGGAATTTGGAGACGCAGGTGGGACAACTAGCGAAAATGGCAAACAACAGGCCACAAGGTACTTTGCCTAGCAATACAGAAATGAACCCAAGAGAACAGTGCCAAGCAGTGCAGCTGAGGAATGAAAAACAGTTAGAACAACTTACACCCAAGCCTGTGGTTGAACAGAGAGTAGATGCAGAGAGGGAGAGGGTCACTGAAGACCGCCCGATGTTAGAGAAAGCTCCAACAATCCCAGTGAAGGAATACACTGAGAGGATTCCTTTTCCGCAGAGGTTGAAAAAGAAAGTGGTTGATAAGCAATTCTCCAAGTTCTTGGAGATATTCAGAAAGCTACACATTAACATTCCATTCATTGAGGCATTGGAGCAAATGCCTACTTATTTTAAATTCATGAAGGAAATTCTTGGGAAGAAGAAGAAGTTGGCGGAGTATGAGACGGTGGCACTGACAGAGGAATGCAGTGCCATCTTGCAGAAGAAATTTCCCCCCAAACTCAAGGATCCAGGGAGCTTCACATTGCCTTGCACAGTTGGCAGGGTGACATGTAATAGGGCCCTTTGTGATTTGGGGGCTAGCATAAATCTTATGCCCTTGTCTGTTTTTAAGAGGTTGGGGTTAGGTGAAGCCAAACCAACCACTGTGAGCTTGCAGTTAGCAGATAGGACAGTGGTGCATCCCAGGGGAACGATTGAAGATGTCTTAGTTAAGGTGGGAAAATTCTTCTTTCCTGCGGACTTCCTCATCCTTGATATGGAGGAAGATGATGAGATCCCCATCATATTGGAAAGACCATTCTTGGCAACCGGGAGAGCCCTGATTGATGTGGAGAAGAGTGAGCTGACACTTAGAGTGAAAAGTGAAGAGATGGTGTTCAAAGTGTTCAAACACATCATTGAACCCCCAGTCATGAGCAAGTGCTTTGCAATTAGCACTGTCAGCACATCGGTTGAGCCAGCACAAGCAAATCTAGGGAAATAAGCCCGCCAAAACAGGTAAGTAATGCTAAACCTCCTCTTGAAAAAAAAGAGAAAAAGAAAAACAGAAGGAGGAAGCGAAAAATGTTGATGAAATGGATAGGCTGTGGGGTTAATCTACCCCACGCCTCTTGAGTAAAGAACTTGCGTCCGACTAAAAGACGTTAAAGACATCGCTACTTGGGAGGCAACCCAAGGTTATTTTATTTCTTTTAGTTTTTGCAATTTAGTTTCAATTAGAACAGTCTCACGTAAGGTATAATTTGCATGTTGTGATGACAGGTACAGGGCCAAGAATTTGGAGGACGAAAACAGAGAAATCAAAGGAAAAAAAAAGAAAAATCAGCTCAGCGCCGCGACGCCAAAAGTCCAGAAGAGCTCTGAAGTTTGGGCGCTGCGGCGCCAAATCAGAGCGCCACGGCGCTGGAAGTTCAGAGGGTCGCAGAATTTTCAGCGCCGCGGCGCCACGACGCCGCGACGGAAATTCTGAATTTTAAAGGAGCCCTAAATCTGATTTTCCTCTCTCCAAATCAAAACTCAAACCTTTACTCTCCCCAAAACCCACGAAATTAACCCTTTTTCCTAAAAATCTTCCACAAACTAAACTCAATCACAACCAAAGTACTTAATTTCCTTAAAACCTTAACCATATTAAACAACAACCATCATTCAATTGCCTCAATACATCATTAGGAACAAGAAAATCTTGAAGAACAACGTCCAAGGTAACCTTTATCACTTTTCTTGAAAACTTCAATACAATCAGGGGAGGTAATAGGTGGGGAGGTGCTTTATTGGTGAAAGGTGTGTGGTGTGTTGAAGTTGGGTGTGAGATTTCGCGGAAGATTATACGAAGTGAGCGTGGGGTGTTGTACCGGAGCTTTGAGTGAAGTGTGGGGGTTGAAGAGTGTTGTAGCTGCTGATTATTGATTGATAGTGTTGGGTAATATCATTGAAACAAAGGAAACGCTGCCGAGTTTATCTAAAAATGTCTGCCAAGAAGAGGAGAGCTTCCACATCCACCTCCGTCCCTCAATATGATACTACTAGGTTTGTCAGTCAAAAAGCTGAAGATAGATATCAAAAACTTAGTACTAGGCCCTTGATCCCTGAAAGAGGAATGGAGTACCAAAGGGAGTCATTTGAGGAAGGAGATGCCTATGAGCCTATTCGGGCGATGATAGAGGTCATGGGGTGGAAGAGATTTATTAACCCAGAGAGAATAGCACCGCAGAACACTGTAATGGTGAGAGAATTTTATGCTAATTTTCCAGAGAGGGTGGATGGTAGATGCTTTGTGAGGGGACGGTATGTGCCTGTGACGGCCGAAGTGGTGAATGTGCTATTAAAAATAGCCGATGTTGAAGAAAGAGGTGACGATCAGAGCTATTTCAGAACTTGGTCTAGAGACACCAACAACATCGACTGGGATGTCGTCGCAAACACAGTATGCTACCCTGGGGCTGAGTATGATATTGCAAGAAATGGAGCAAGAGGACTGAGCAGATGTCAGTTCAACAAAACAACCAAGAGTTGGTTATATTTCGTCAGTGCCCGCTTAATTCCATCGATGCAATTCACCAGAGTGCCAACAGATAGAATAAAAATGATATATGGAATCATGTTAGGGAAGACGATTGACGTTAGGAAGGAAATATTGCAAAACATTGGAGAAACCAGTAGGTTGGTAACGACAGGTGGGTTGGGACATGGCTCACTTATTAGCAACTTATGCTCCAGACATGGGGTCCCAACCCTACCCACTGATACATAAGAGAAAGTCCAACCTCCTGTGTCATATGGGATAGTGCATTCCTTCCTGCACTCCACTCCTCCAAAGAAGAAAGACGAAGGAGACCAAAGACCAAAGAACAACACCAAGAAGAAGAACAGAGGTGCCATGGATGAAGATGAGCACGACAGAGGCTCGCATGAAGCAAACAAAGAAGAACCTCAGATTTGAACCTCCGCCTTATAATGGAGCAGTTGCTCATGAACCAGAGGAGAATGATGCAGAACTTTGACATAATGATACAAAGTCAATAAGACCTGAGGCAAGGACAACAAGAACTAAGGCAGGAGCAACAACAGTTGCACCAGAGATTTGATGAGATGAGTTCCTTGTTCAACCAGTGGTCCATGCATTATCCGTCGCCACCGCCACCACTTTAAACCAAGTTTGTAAGTTGTCATGTTTTCTTTTATTCTTAATTTTTTTTATTTGAGTCTTGCACACATTGGGGATAATGTGTGATTTAAGTTTTTTGGGGGGGGGGGGGGTGTCTTATTGTTTTTGAGTCTGTTTGATTTGTTTTGGGTATTTTTGAGTAATTTTTGAGTCATAATTTTTTCTAAGATCATACATGCTGTAGTTACTGGAATCGCCTAGTGAAGTAAGGTTGAATACTGTAATGGAATTAGAAGCAACCATCTAAACACTTAGGTTAGATATGCCAAAAATTCATGAAATAGATTATTTGGGATATCTTGCTTGACTTGTGCATTGTTTATGATTAAACCTATGTGTATGATTGCTTGCTATTTGAGGCGAAATAGTTAGGATATGCATGTTAGGGAGATGACTCAGACATTTCTTTGTTAGCCCTTTCTTACCATTTTTGCCTATCCCTGACATTCAAATTATATCCCTAGTCAGCCCCTTTGAGCCTAAAAATAAGACTTTTCTTTGACACCCTAAAATTCCACACTTGTGCCGTAAGTGAAAAATTGAGGTGGTCGGAATATAAAGTGTTACAAAAGAGACAAAAAGAGTGAACAATTTTGATGCACTCCAATGAAAAAGTAATAATAAATAGGCAAAAGCCTAAGTTTGGGGGTGCCTGTTATTCAAAATACACTTCATTCTCTCAAAATAAAAGAGGGGAAAGATAGGTATGAAGTGAAGAAAGAAAATCAAAAGAAAAGGAAAGAATTGAAAAGCAAAAGAGCTTATGGTACATAAATTGAGCCTAAATGCCTATTTTTACCTACCCCAGCCTAAGCCTACATTACAACCCTGAAAAGCCCTGAAGATCTCTTACATGTGTATCCATGCTTAGTAGAGAATAACAAGTAAACATGCCATAGGATTTTGAAATTGACATGCATAGTTAGATATTCTTACTTCCATTGAGCATGGTTAAATTGAATTTGCGAAATATCTAACTTAATGTGTTTAGAATGCTAAAAATTCATGCTATATGTTCCTGCATATTATTCTGCTAACCTTCATGCTTTTCTAAGTAACAATGATGCAGTAAAGTGATCAGTGTCTTTGAGTCAGTCTATTTCTTTTTTTTCCTCTTGTCTTTAATTCTTCCTTTTGACCTTTGCTCGAGGGCGAGCAAATGTTAAGTTTGGAGGTGTTTGATCGGTGTATTGTATATACACCTTTTGAGTCATTTTTAGTTAGTCTTTTGCCCATTTTTGTACAAATACGTGTCGTCTTAGGATAAATTTTCTTTCTTTTGAGTCATAATGGTTTAAAGTGACTCATTGGCGAAAAGCAAAAGTAAAACAGAGGTTCCAGAGCTCAAAGCGAGAAAGTTGGCGAGCAAGACAGAGCAGGCCATGGCTCCAAACAAGAAGAACAGGCGCCGCGGCGCCAAGTCTGAGAGTCGCAGAGTTTGGCGCGCCATGGCTGCGCCGAGGCGGGATTTCTGCCAAATTCGAATGGGAATGGGCCAAGGCCTGAAGGAAAACCTGGAAAACGAATTGGAGGCTATAAAAAGCAGCCTTTAGGTTAGAATTAAGGGTTCCAAACCCTTGACAATTCATCACAACCTTGAAGATCAAGATTGGAGACCACTTTTTGTGTAACTTCTTTATTTCTTTGTTTTATTTCTTTATAGTTTATGTTGGATATTAGCTTAGTTCTTGTCATGTCTATGGCTAGGAACTAACTTAATTTAGGGCTTTCTATATCAAATCACTTGAAACTCATTCTTATGAATTAATGCATGTTTTGGTTTCTTCTTAAATTTGTTGAGATTTATTCAATATTTATTTTGAATGTTTGGTAATTAATTGATCACTAATTATCATAATCTATATGATTTCTAATCGAAAGCCGAAAGGGGAGATTGTGAATATGCTATAGTTGAATAAACATAGGTTAAATCGTGGACGAAAGTACCCCGATACTTGTGTAGTTTAATAGGTATTGCTCTTAATCCTCCTTTATAGTCAATCTTATCACCGAAAGGTAGAAGGGTTCTATATTGGGGTTGAGTGTTTATATTACCTTAACAGGAGTATAAAACGGCTTAGTTAACCTGCTGTCTCAAAATAGAAGAAGAACCATAATTAATTGCATTAACGAGTAAGATGAGCGGATAGTTGAGGAGATTTGGAAGTCCTATTTCCACCATATCTGAAGTAAAACAAAGTATTTTAGTTAGCATTCTTAATTATAGTTATAAAGAATTTATCAATCATCGGTTACCAAATAGATACCATAGAATAGAGTTTGAGAATTGAACACTAATCTCTGAGGACGATAACTCGGTCTTCTAGACTATATTACTTGTCACGACACGTGCACTTGCGTTAGTGTGTGCATAAATCGCGCATCAGTATGTAAGCGTAAGTAGGACTACACGCAACTACCTGCTACCCTTCTATCCTAATGTGTCCCCCACAACCCCCTATCTAAGGTCATGTCCTCAGTAAGTTGCATCTGCGCCATATCCCGTCTAATCACCTCTCTCCAATACTTCTTTGGCCTACCTCTACCCCTCCTGAACCCGTCCATAGCTAATCTCTCACATATCCGCACTGGGGCATTTATGTCTCTCCACTGCACATGCCCGAACCATCTTAACCTCTCTTCCCACATCTTATCCTCCACCGAGGACACTCCCACTCTGTTTCGGATATCATCATTTCTAACCCTATCCCTCCTTGTGTGTCCACACATCCATCTCAACATCCTCGTCTCTGCAACTTTTATCTTTTGAATGTGCGAAGTCTTCACTGGCCAACACTCTACCACATACAACATAGTTGGTCTAACCACCACTCTATATAACTCGCCTTTAAGTTTTGGTGACACTTTTGTATCGCATAGGACTCCATATGCGAGCCTCTATTTCATCAATCTGTCACAAATACGATGTGTGACATCGTCATCAATCTTTTCATTCCCTTGGATAATAGACCCGAGATACTTGAAACTTCCTTTCTTTTGAATGGCCTGAGTACCAAGCCTCACCTCCACGTCTGTCTCATGGTCTCTCACGTTATTGAACTTGCACTCCAAGTATTTTGTCTTGGTCCTACTCAGCCTGAATCCTTTAGACTCCAGAGTCTGTCTCCAAACTTCCATCTTAGAGTTCACTCCGCTGCGAGTCTCATTAATAAGGACTATGACAATCAACGCATAACATATATCATGGCACCTCCCCTTGAATTTGTCACGTTAGTCCATTCATCACCAAGACAAATAAGAATGGGCTAAAAGCTGATTTTTGGTGCAACCCCATAATCACTAGAAAGTGCTCCGAGTCTTTTCCTACTGTCTGTACCCTGGTCTTGGCTCCATCATACATATCCTTGATCACCCTAGTGTACGCCACATGTACACCTCTAACCTCCAAACATCTTCACAGAACCTCCTTATGGACTTTGTCGTATGCCTTTTCGAGGTCGATGAATACATATATAAGTCCCTCTTCCTCTCCCTATACTGCTCCACCAACCTCCTAATAAGATGAATGACTTCTGTAGTCGAACGCCCCGACATGAATCCAAACTGGTTTTCGGAAATAGACACGCCTCTTCTCACCCTCCTCTCCACGACCCTTTCTCAAACTTTCATAGTGTGGATTATACCCCTATAGTTGTTGCAACTCTGGATGTCACCTTTGTTCTTGTACAAATGAATCATTGTACTCCACCTTCATTCTTCGGACATTCTTGATGTTTTAAAAATGACATTAAACAACACTCCAAGAGGGCGCTCTTTATGATGGTTTATGCTATTTAAGTAACTTTGATAATTGCTAAAAAATTGTAAGTTTTTTTTTTAAAGATTGTATAATAAGGAAACTTACTCAAAAAAGAAAGCCTTAAAGAAGCTAAAACACCATGTGCATTTTTTGAGCCGATAAGCAGCAGGTATGATTGCATACTGTAAATTGATGACACCATTTGGTTCTTCAAGTATTACTTTTTGACAATTAATTCTAGCAAATGCAGTTCGCGACTAGGCCATTCCAGATATGAGTCGGTGCAAATAGAAGGATATGTATTACTTAAAGAAGTTGCTGCTTTTTCTTATTTTATTTCTTCAGGTTTAACAAGTCTTACTTTTCTGTATGTTTGCAATAGTCAGTCATCTCCTTTTCTTTTTAATTAGTTAACTTGCCTATTTTGCTATCTATACATCCTCTAATATGGTGGCATGAAGCACTTATTGGCTTTGTTAATATGTAGAAGAATGGAAAATTGCTTTCTCACCATTATTTGGTTCTTGCACCATAGACCATTAATTCAATTCAACAACACTATCTCATTTTGTTGTTTCATGCATCCGCATCCACCACTAAAACTTCATGTTTACATTTGTGTTATTTAGATGAGAAAGGCCCCAACCAACTAGACTGGGGAGAAATTGAATCGAAAATTATATCATCAAACAAAGTGGTGTAACCTAAGTGCAGACATTGTGTAAAAAATTTAGAGATAGACAAAGCAGTTCATGTATCTGTTACAAGTTACTGGTTATGAATGGAAACTTCTAAGGATGAGGTGTGAGAAGATATTTAATGGGTAAGTTCATAAATTTATTTTCTTTCACAGATCCATGGTGGTGAGAAGCTGTTTAGTAACAAGGGCTTTTACATTATAAGGAGATATTTGGCACTGGTAAACATGGCAATCCATTTCTTTGAGGGTGGAAGAATCAGATGGGGTCCAGACAAATTTATCAAGGTCAGTGTCAGGTACAAACTATAATAGTAGGAATGACAAACTCCTCGAGTCAACATTTTCAAGATCCAATTTCAGTAATCTTTTTGGTTCCACCACATGTATTATTTTAGTGATTGCAACCTATTCATCCACAGCAAAAGCTTATCATTTTGCCTTGTACTAACCCTACAAGGTATGTAAGAAACATAGGATTAAAGATTAGTAATTTGTCAATATATATTTATGTAACGTCTCGGATTTTGGATAATGATTTGAGCACCTAAACGAAGAAAATAGATCCGAGCATTGGAATTTTTTTGTTATATTTACATATGCTAATAAGAAAATTAGTAAATAAAAATATGTGATCCCGAAATAATTTTGGATGCAACAAGTGTGACGATGAGAACTAATAATAATAGTTGTATAACCCCAAAAAGGTGATAGACTAATGTCATATTACAAATTATGACATCGAGTATACGAAGGTCTTATGCGTTTTTAGGATTTAAATGAAGTGGATCTAGAATTAATTGTGGATATAATTAATTAATTGTAGGGTTGATTAGTTGACGTTCTTATGGTTATTCACAATTTGCTCTTTTTACACAAAACCTTTCAGTTAACCGTTCTCTTGTTGGATTAGCCCAAAATTGCGAGGTATGTTAAGACAAATTATTTCTTTCTTTTGGCATGTTCTACGTATGAATCATAACCGTGGTATTGTTCCAAAAATTATTCTATTCCTAGTAGTTAAGGAATGTTCATATTATTGATTCTTATGCTAAAAACATGTCTAAATTGTTTCTAAGTCCTTAATAAGGCATATGAAAAAGATGATAATGATATTCACAGTGTCGACAAAGGTACAAAGGTAATATGTCACTCGTTGAAATTGAAACATGGTATTACCATTCATGAATTTTCATTTGCATTGCATTCCTATATTACCCTGGACCACTGGTGCTACACACACTATTATATATAAATGTAAGGGATATGAAAAAGAGGGAAAATCGTTATATACGTACACCACCTGCAACTTGTATAAATTATCACAAAAGAGCCCTAAGAGGCCACATATCGAGCCTGTGTGACCAAAACGATATGATAATGTTGAAGCCTGTGTGGCTTATATGATATAACTGAATGCCTGTGTGGCGGTTATGGGTAGGATTCATGTGTGGACATTAGTACACCGCATTTGCATAATGCATACATTCATATTGAAGCATGTGTGGCATGTCTGTGTGACCGATAAGGCTTGTCTGTGTGACCGAAATAACATGATGCCAAGAGGCCGATATTAAAACCCTGTGTGGCATGTCTGTGTGACCGATATCATGTTGTCTGTGTGACTGATATAACCTGATGCCCACATTGGTTGTCATGAAAAAGAAGGTGCATGTGTGGCCAATATTATACCGCATTTGCATTGCATACCATTTAGACATATATATTGGGGTCTCAGAGGTAGGTACTGTTGGTCAGTTGTTCCGTTTCAGTGATTGTTATATTCATGTTATGCTATTATTCATGCTAACATACTCATTACATCAATCGTACTGACGTTTCTTTTGTCGGGGGACGCTGCGTTTCATGCCCACAGGTTCAGTTAAAGAGAGTGATAAGTTACGCTGGTAGGTTGTTGGTTTAGCTGATGTTGGAGCACTCTATTTGTTCTAGAGTTGCAGTCTAGTCTTGGTATGATACTTTGATGTGAATACTCTTTAGAGACTTGTATACAGGTGTCTTGTGGATAGTGATTTTGAATGACTTTGGCGTGAGTATGTATATATGTATAAGTCAATTTTCTGGTCAAGAGCTTTCATAATTTTTTCGGCTTAATCCGTGCTTATTATGATTATACTGTGATGGTGTGTTTTGGGGTACCCAGAGGGTGAAATCCGGGCGCCCGTCACGGCCCTTTGATTTAGATCGTGACAATATAATTCTTGTGCATTATAAATGACAAGATTTTTAAATAGTAGGAAATAACAAGGACATCCATTGACAACAATAGCATATTAGGGCGACTACTAAAAGTGAGTTATAAAATAAATTGCACGTTTAAAGTTGCACCAATTTAATTTGGCTAATGTCTTGTATTACCGATTGATATCCCCGCAATGCATCAGGTTGCAGATAAATGACAACTGGGATATATAAATAGGTCTCACTATGATGTGCATCAAGTTGTAGCCCTTGAATGTGTGCATCTCAATCGCCTTCTTTAGCTGGAGTGACAAATAGTTAGCAGCCTTTTCCTGCTTAAGTTCCACGACTAGTTCCAAATAATGATGTTCTAGAAAATAGCTCACAACATCATTTAACTAGGATAATGTCCTGCAGCAATACGAGTCGTAAGATATTGGAATAATTTCTCGAATTTCTTTCATTAATCACAATATATATAGTTGTACAAAAGTGATTCTTAATACAGTAAGAATCTTACGTTACCTTAAATACAATATATACTGTGAATATTTGAAGAATATTCGTTAACACACCCCCTCAGACGGAGCGGGAGAAGGCCGAATGCTCAGGCTGGATCTGAATTATGTGAACAGTTATCTGGGTAGTCCCTTTGTGAAGATGTCTGCATACTGATAAGAGGAAGGTACATGTAGAATTTTGACAAGACCACGTGCCACCTTCTCACGAACAAAATGAATATTCATTTCAATATGTTTGGTCCGCTGATGCTGGACCGAATTATGAGACATATAGATAGCAGATATGTTATCACAATAGACTATAGATGCCTTACGCAATGGACAACTCAGCTCCAAGAGAAGATTCCGGAGCCAACAGATCTCAGCAACTACATTAGCAACACCCCTATACTCTGCTTTGACCCTGGATCGGGAGAACGCGGGCTTGTCGCCGCGGACAAGAGATCAGATTATCCCCTAAGAACACACAATAGCCTGAAGTAGAGCATCTCGTGTACGGGCACCCTGCCTAATCAACATCTGTGTAGGAAAGTAACCTGTTCGGAGCGGAGGGGTAGAGATGCAACCCATAGTCAAAAGTGCCCTTAATGTATCTGATAATACGCTTAAGAGCAGCAACATGAGGTTTCCTCGGAGCATGCATGAACAGACACACCTGCTCGACGACATATGCAATGTCGGGCCTGGTGAAAGTGAGGTACTGAATAGCACCTGCAAGACTTCGATAAAGAGTAGGATCAGACACTGGATCACCTCGGAAGACCGAGCTTGGATTTGAATCAACGAGTGGGCATAGTGTCACGCCCAACCGGGCGTGGATGGTGCCCTACACGGCACCCTTCTACCTAACTGACACAAGTAAACCGCGGAACTAAATAACATCTCGTTTTTTTTTAAAACCAACGAACATGCAAGGGCAAAGCCGACAAGGCTGCCATATAATATACATAATAAAAAGGCACTACACTGTACATGAGTCCAATCCCACATATGAATACAGACCTCTAAGAGTTTTATCAACTATGACGACAAGGCCCCACCGTACCTACAATGGCATAAAAGCACATCTTGAAGGATCTATACCAAAATGATAAACTCACGAATGGATGGAGCTATCCAAAACTACGAAAGGTGGTCCTACACTGCAGATCACCAAACTACGTACCTAAACTGCGGCAAGAAACGCACTCGGGCGAGGTCAAGACGAAGAATGTACCAAGTATGTGAAACGAGAAATCAGAAAGAAATCATAACAGTCTATACAAAATAGGAGACATGTATGATAGCCAAACTACAGTACACAATACATAAGCAGTCATATCAAGTCAGGGACGCATGCCCTCAAAGTCATTACTCAAATATAACCACGGGTCTCACGCCCATAATATCAATCATGCCCGTGGAATCCTTTCTCACTGCCGACAGTCCATGATATAATATAACATCAATAAGCACACTGAACCTTGCAATCATGAGAGTAATGCAATCCTTTTTATCGTTTAAGTTATGCTTTTAACAATGAGACCAACTGTTCCACTTTAAGTCATAAACACACTGCACCCTTTCATTAATGAAATCACTACCGTTTCAAAACATGAAGTCCGTGTCAGTGCCAGGGTCAACCACCCTCTGTGTTATAGTGCAACCTATCATGGGACTATTTCACCCGCAAGAGACTATTTCACCCGCAAGGGACTATTTCACCCGCTTAGGTCATGCGGACCCGCAATGAGTCATCGGTACACGATACTCGCATCACGGATAGCTAATCCATGACTTATATATATATATCCCAGGAATTTAACCTGCCCGAGTCAAATACCGACCCGCCGTGAGTGTGTACCACTCACCCCCATGGGGAGCTACCCCATGGTATCCTTGAAACAAGTTGCCGACCCTTTATGGAGGGACGCGGAGATGTGGAAATATGACACTTGCACGAATGTCTATATGAGCAAACCAAGACAATTACCATGCCTTTACACAAATCAAGACAATTACCATGCCTTTCATTTTTACATAAACCAAGACAATTACCATGCCTTCTTTTTACATAAACCAAGACAATTACCATGCCTTATTTAAGCATGCCAAAGTACTATCATGGCACACATAGAATAATTCTCATTTAAACAAGCCGAAGTACTATCAAGGCATACATAGAAAAATTCTCATTTAAACAAGCCGAAGTACTATCAAGGCATACATAGAAAAATTCTCATTTAAACAAGCCGAAGTACTACATACGTCCATTCTTTTCAAAAGACTCCTTTTTGTATAAAACCCCAAGATACTAACACCCGTAGTATCAAGACATGTCTATTTTTCAAAATAAGTTACTACACTTTTTAGAAATTCATTTCAAGGCTTTAAAACCAAGTAACTTCAATTTACACAATCTAGGCAAGTCATGCCTACCAATCAAAATAGACAACTCTCTTAACCTTTCATAAAGCCGTTATAACCAACTTCCCATAAAGCCGTTATAACCCTTTATGGTTTTAGACCGATTCATTCTTTTTATAACCAAGAGACTTATACTTTTAAAACCAAGTATCACATACTTTCAAATCAAGTTTCTTAACTTTCAAAATACTTCAAGTCTCTTAATCTTTAGAAATCAAGTTTCTTAACTTTCAAAATACTTCAAGTCTCTTAATCTTTAGAAATCAAGTAGCTTATACTTTTAAATCCCAAGTAACTCACACCATTAAAACAAGTTACTTCTCTTTAAATCATGTCATTTCTCCTCTTTTAAATCAATTAAGTAAATCACTCCTTTAACTCCCCTAAAGTCATTATAACAACCTTTAGGTTTTGGAACTAAGGCACTAGCCAAAGATTTGGAAACCACTTCCTTTTCAAGACTCTATGTACTTCAAGTAAAATACTTTCACTTTTGAAAATCCAAACTTCATTAAGGTAATGGATTATAACAACTTCCAATTTAAACATCCAAATTACAATCAAGGAAGTATATAGAACAACTTCTATATTAGGCAATCCAAGTACAATCAAGGAATGAATCATTTAAGGAGTAGGACTTACTTACTTTACCATAAGGAATCATGCTAGAAGAAGAGGAGATGATTCACATACCTTTTCGGCTTAATCCACAAGCTAAGTCGAATACGCCGCACGTATAATTGTCAACCTATAATGGCCACAACACGACTATCAACTTCTAGTTTCTAACGTAGAATAATACTAAGTATACGGTCTCTTATTCTACGGACAATTAAAGACCTCCTTTGTTTCTACATACTTTTCCACCTTTTTCAAGGCCCGATAAACAATAACCAACATGCCACATTTAAGGCTCAATACAACAACCAATTAAAGGGGATTACACGTCTTACAATACGTGTAAAATTCTGCCCCACAATTCATACTAAGTAGTTCAATATCCAAAGCCACTCTCGGCTAACATAAACAACAACTCCAAGTCTTTTCCAATTCTTTTTCAATCCAAGTACTTAGGTCAACATGTTATATCGTCATAAACAACTTTAACAACTATAATTCCTTCTTTATATAACATGTGACGACTTAAACTAGTAATCAAATTGAATTGTAATCTTAAGGGCTAAACATGCTAGTTCGGATAGGGTTCCAATAGCCAATACACTTATCAAACTTCATACTATATACCTCATGCTTGCTAATATCCATAGCTACAACAATAAGTAATCTTAATTACTAAAACGACAAGTTTGTTACCTTTATAAGCCCTTATAATTTCCAAGATTCAAAGTCGCTCCTTAGCAATTCTTAGCTCCTTTCCTTTATGCTCCAATCCGCTATTTGAAGCCTTTAGAAGTTCACAACCAACTTCTCTTCCATTTCCAATTCAAAACTATGAAAACGACTTAGGTTTTCGCCTTGAGACTAACGTGAAAACGTCGTTTTTCCGAAATCTTTCTATTGAGATATCCTTACAATACCCTTAGGGACCTTGGGTTAAAGTCTTGTGAATAAAGAACCACAAACTAAATTTTTTTGTGTGGGAAACTTGCCAAACCCGAGAGCTTCACAAATGTAGAACAAGGTCTCTAATTTTTTCTAAGTGTTGAAGACTTGGTCTTGCACTAGGGTAGTATATATAATACAATGTAGGGTCAAGATAATCACATATGTGTGGCTAGGATGAAGAGTAATTAATATTTATCCAAGTGGCAAGTTGACTTGGTCAAATTTCTCAAGCTAGCAAGACTTGTTCATCTACATAGGTCAATGACCATTTTAACCTTGTCTTAATTTCGTCCAAGACCATGGGGGGGGGGGGGGTGACACGTGTCTCCATCCCATTCGTCCATAAAATTCCGTAACCTTCGTGGGCCCCACAAAACGTAAAATTTCTCGGGTGGGCCCTACGTGACCAAATTCGTGAAAATAAATTTCCATAATGATAATAGGTTCCATACTCTTCAAATAATGCATTTTGAGAATCCAATTCTCATCAACGAACATTTTTCCTTTCCGACGTTCGGAAGATTTTCCGTCGGAAAAACAGTTCTTTCTTTCGTACCAATTTTCAAGTCTTGATTACTTACGTACATTCTCTTATACATGTCCTGGACTTACGGGGTGTAACACATAGCCTTGCAATTCGACATCTTAGCTCTGAACACAATTTCTTCTGCATACTTACGCTGACTCAGGAACATAGTATCTGCAGATCTAGTGACTGATATACCCAAGAAGTAACTCAGCTTCCCTAAATCAGTCATAGCAAATTTAGTTTTGAGAAGAACAATAATGTAATTTTTCAACTTATCAGATGAGGCAGTGAGAACAATGTCATCAACATATAATAACAAGTACGCGATGTCACTACCATGATGAAAAATGAACAGAGAGGTGTCACACCTGCTGCAAATAAACCTAATCTGCATAATATACCTGACAAACCGGTCATACCAATCACGAGGTTCCTGCTTTAGACCATAGAGTGACTTCCTGAGATGACAGACATAATGAGGAACAATAGGATGAACAAAACCTGGTGGCTGATGCATGTATACATTTTCTTTCAAATCCCCATGAAGAAATGCATTATTGACATCCAGCTGATGAATCAACCATTTTTTACCCATAGCAATGCTAAGAACAGTACGAATCGTAGCCGGTTTAACAACCGGGCTAAAAGTATCACCACAGTCAATGCCCTCCTGCTGATTAGTGTCATTTGCCACAAGTCTAGCCTTGTATCGTTCCAAAACCCCACTATCTCTGAATTTGTGACGAAAACGCCACAAGCATCTGATCACATTCACCCCCTCTGATCTAGGAACAAGATCCCAAGTATGATGTTTAGTTAAAGCATTATATTCCTCAGACATGGCTGCATTCGAATTAGGGTTAAGTTTGGCCAATTTGGGATTCTTTGAGAGTGGAGAAATTGTTTGGACAGACAGGTTAAACTGGACTTTAGGTTTGAAAATCCCGTGTTTGGCACGAGTTTCCATTTGATGACTGGGGACATTGGGTGGTTGCATTGTTGAAGTGATAGTTTCAGAGGTTAGTTCACTGAAAGAGTGGCACCGCGGTGCATCCTTAGGGGACCGCGGTGCTGAAGGTGATGGAAGAGCATTGAACTCTCTGTAAGAGGGGCACCGCGGTGCATCCTCGAGGGACCGCGGTGCTAAAAGTCCTGCAGGAAGAGGGGGCTCACTGGAAGGCAGGCACCGCGGTGCATCCTCGAGGGACTGCGGTGCTAAAAGTTCTGCAGGAAGAGGGGCTCACCGAAGCGCGTACGCCTTGCATCAATCGCGACCGCGGTTACAAGTCAAAATTTGGGTAAGCTGACTTAGAATGGTTGGGGATATGACTGGTTCATCAAGAAATGAATAGTCTGGTTTTCGGTATTTTTGAGGATTCGAAAACGGAAAGATCGTCTCATCGAAGGTGACGTGACGAGAGATGTGAATTTGACGAGTGGACAAGTCATAACACAGATAACCCTTATGGTTAGGTGGGAAACCGAGGAACAAACAGGGTGAAGTTCTAGGAGCCAACTTATGAGGGACGGTGGAGGTAAGATTGGGATAACACAAACAGCCAAAGATCCATAGGTGGTCATAAGATGGAGTCCTACGATACAGAATGTCTGTGGGGTCTTGTTTTGTAGGGTGTTAGTAGGTAAAATATTTAGGAGGTGTTCTGCCATTTTGACAGCATAGACCCAGAAAGATGATGACATACATGCATGAAAGAGGAGGGTACGGACCATGTTATTAATAGTGCGAATAATACGTTCAGCTTTACCATTTTGAGGTGAGGTATAAGGGCAAGAGAAGCGGAATACCATGCCTTGTTGGGAGCAAAAGTTATGAAAATCCGAATTATTAAATTCACGTCCGTTATCACATTGAATTTTTTTTATGGATTTTTCAAATCGAGTTTTAATAAATCTGTGAAACTCAAGGAATTTAGCAAAAACCTTAGATTTGAATTTGAGTGGGTAAATCCATAAAAAAATGTGAAAAGTCATCTAATAAAACAATATAAAATTTGTGGCCTAGAGAGCTAACAACAGGAGAGGTCCATAAGTCAGCATGAACAATATCAAATGGTGAAACTATAATAATCATTAAAGACATAAAAGGGAGACGAGTATGCTTGCCAAGCGGGCAAGGAAAACAGTTTTGGACAAGTTTTCCATTATTACATTGAATACGCTGATTATGTCTAAGAAAGGAAAAAACATGATCTCCTGGATGTCCAAGCCTGTTGTGCCAGGTGGATAGAGATAATGCAGCAAGGGAGATTGGTGGTTGAGTTTTGACAGCGGAAGAATTGGTGAAAGGGTAGAGGTCTCCCACACTATTACAGCGCGTAAGAATTCTCCCCGTATTGAGATCATTCACAGAGAAACCATAGGGTCAAAATTGACAGACACTCAATTATTACGAGTGAATTTCCTAACAGATATCAACCTTTTAATAATTTGGGGTGCGTAGAGGACATGGTTAAGTGAGAAGGGTGGATGGAGATTTTTGATATGTGTGATACCATAACCTTCAATTGGAATGCGATGACCATTGCCAACAGTAATGTATTGAGGATACTTTAACCGAAGCAGTTGGGAAAAGTTACCTGAAGAGTTGGTCAGGTGTGATGTGGCTCCGGAATCCATATACCAATTATTTTCGGGCTGTTGCAGAGTGAGAGTATTAAAAGCTTGGCCCAAATCAGTGGGTTGCGTCTGCTGGACTGGAGGAAACTGTTGGGCCGACATCAGATGGGCCTGTTGAGGAGATAAGCCTGATGGGGCTGGACCGAGGACACTGGGCCGCCACTGCTGCTGAAACTGGGCCCAGTTTGCAGGGTTGGACCGCCACTGTTGCTGCTGATTGTACGACCACAGCTGAGGCGGTGCGAATCGCCGCCGCCGACATTCGCCACCGCCGAGGCGATGGCGTGATCGCCGTTGCCGTCCGCTTCTTTGTCGCGACCCTTTCCTTTGTTTCCTTGTCCACGACTGCGCCGCTCGCCTCCACCGCAGATTCTGCTGGTGGTCCGGCCGTGGTTGGCGATGAGTCGGCATCGCAAGTTTTCAACGGCTAGTGTTTTTTGATTGTGCTCGTCCTGTTTAGCACGCCGTGTTTCTTTCAACAACAATTGTGAACGCGCCTTGTTGAAAGTTGGAAGTGGATCAGCCTGTTGGATCATTGCTGCAAGAGTGTCATAATCCCCCTTCGGTAATCCTGCAACAAGTTGTAGTACCGTCTTAGTTTCAGACACAGCAGTCCCAACATGAGAAAGTTGGTATGCGATAAGTTTTAGTTGTTTGCAGTATTCTATCATGTTGTTGAAATTCTCAAGGCGTGTGTTGTTGAACTGCTCCTCTAAATACACAACCCTAGTATTTTTATTATCCTGAAATATTTCCTCTAGGCGTACCCAAAGTTCGCGTGCCGAAGCACCTGTTTTCAGGATAGTACACAACAAATCCTTTGAGATGGTACCATAGACATAGATCCATTGTTTGACAATAGCGTCAAGACGACGCCATGTTGAATCGTCAATGTCAGATGGGCGAGGGATTGACTCATTAATTTGGTCGAGCACATTGTAGGCACATGCATGAATATAAAATAGTTCCACCCACATAGAATATTGACAGTCTTCTTGATCAAGAATAGTAGGGACAAAATTCTTGATGTTTGTGACAACAAAAGCCGGGTGAAAAGAAGACTTTGACGAAGGAAGTGGAGTATCAACTAAGCCAGAGGTAGAATCAGTAGATTTAGGAGAGATGGAAGGAGACATGATAGCCACAGGAGTAGAAATTCCAAGAAGAGCCACCGCGGTGGGGGGGGGTGAGCGGCGGCTGAGAGAGAGGAGAGGGGAATTTCTAGGGTTTTGAGTAGTGCTGTTATCGGTCCGGACCAGTCCGGGTATCGACATACCGGAACCGGTCCGTTAAGCTTATCGGATATATCCGGACCGGTCCGATAAGCCTGTCGATCCTATTGTCGGATCGAACGGTCGATTACCATCCGGTCGTACCCGAGTCGGACCGATAATTTTTTATTGGATCTTCTGGATACCGGTCCGGACCGAGAACCGACAGAGCCACAGAATGACAGAAACACAACAAAATTAACAGGTAAGGTGGTATCCAATTTCAATTCCTTGAATCAAAATTAACAGCAAATCAAACCAAACACAGTAGGCAAATGTTGCTGCCGCCTGCCAGCGTAAGTAAGAAACGTGCCAAAAGTTCAACCAAAACATTTGAGTTAAATCTAAAACATTAAACTTTACAAGGAAACAAGCCAAACAACCAAAGGTCCAAAATATTGAAATCCGAAAACTACAAGTCCAAATCTATTTCCCCACAAGTCCTCAAGACCACAATTCCACAACGCATGATTCAAAAGTTGAGTTAAATTTCATCCTACAATCAAAATATTAAGAAAAGTTAGTATCACAATTCACAATTCACAACGTACAATATAAAATTAAAGGATAATGCAAATGAATCAATCGGGCAAGAATATTACATTTGCAAAGTTGTACTCTAAATGCTCGTCTTCTTCTTCTTCTTGAAGCTACATTCCAAATTTTAAAACATTAGAAAGAACACAACATATACATTCATAAAGTTAAAGGAAAAGAATAAATGAAGGAATACATACCATATTGCGCCGTGACCTTTCTTGATTCCATATAACTCTTTAACCCAATCACCTCCACATACTAGCATTTCAACAGTTTCTACCTTCATTGATGCTCTCTTTGGGTCAATAATTCTTTTGCCCGCACTAAAAGTTGCTTCTGAAGCAACAGTTGTAACAGGAATAAAGAGATCATCCTTCGCCAACTTACTAAGAATGGGATATTTCGGTTCGTTAACCATCCACCATTGTAAGACATCAAACTTTTCCCCCTCCCCTCGAACTCTAAGTGGATCACTTCAAGATAATAATCAAGATCAGACTTTGTTTTATCAACTACCTCGACACTGTCAAGGTACATCTCAAAACTTCTTTTTCCCAACCATGAACTTGAACCACTTCCCCCTTCTTTACTATGAACTTGCACACCATTTTCTTAAGAAATCTGTTTATGACTTTATAAAAAAAACATAACGCGAGCCCATGCTCGTGCAAATATTTTTTCTACATAGACATACTTACAAAGATTATTCTAAGTTGGAAGGGAGACCATTCCACACAGGCATTTCCCGAGACACTGAAACTGACATTCTGAACCTGACGAGTACCAAGCCCGAAGCAATGGACTTGGTATGACAAGAGGCTGCGGGACGATCGTTAGCCTTGGCGTGGAGCCTTTCCTCTATCACGCTTTCCTGAAACATGTTAAATAAAGAGTCAGCCCTACCATCTGGGGCTGAGTGAGAACCTTACCCTGCAATTCAAAGTAACACCACAATATTCCAAGTGCAATCACATTATAACGTAATAAGCATATTGCAAAAACATATCAGGTTACAACACTTTTAAATATGCAACAACTCCTCATAGGAAATTCTCGCTTAACTAACACTTCATTTTATCTCGTATTATACGTTAAGACACTCCTGCATTTCCACATGTTTATTATATTTATATATTTGTGAACGCGTATTCACTTTTCATATTTATATAGGTGAACATGTATTCATCTTTCATATTTGTTGCGACGCAACCCGATCCATTATATTTACGTATTTGTGAACACGTATTCACTTTACGCTTTGTTGCGCGTGCAACCCGATCCATTATGTTTACGTATTTGTAAACGCGTATTCACTTTACGTTTTGTTGCGCGCAACCCGATCCATTATATTTACGTATTTGTGAACGGCGTATTCACTTTACGTTTTGTTGCGCGCAACCCGATCCATTATATTTACGTATTTGTGAACACGTATTCACTTTACGTTTTGTTGCGGCGTGCAACCCGGTCCATTATGTTTATATTTATATATTTATGTGAACACGTATTCACTTTTCATATTTTTCAGAAGATCGAATAAATAATATTCTCTTTCCCAACATTCTGTCATTCATACTTGTAACAATTATAACTTTTTAACCATAACTCCAACTAAGGTGTTTCTCAAGCGGAAACTAAGGTAAGACGGGGATCTTTCACTGTACCAAATTTCATTTAAAACTACTTTGGGTAACTAACACAAATTTATCCTCAAAACAGCCATATGAGATTTGTTTCGGCAGAATTTTTATTAAACAGAACCCAATATTAGAATAGTCATAACTCCTGATCTGTAAACCCGTTCAAGCCCCATAAAATCTCAAAACGACGAGAACAGAGAGATAAACGTCTCCGTGTGAACCATCCTTTCATATTCTGTACCATTTGGTACAGTTTTACACTTTTATTCGCTGCCCTTCCTGGATCTCGATAGATCCGAGGCAGAAATTTTAAACAGAGATAACTCTCAATCCGTAAGTCGGATAGACCCCCGTAAGGTCTCAAAATGTCTAAAACAGAGAGATCTAGAACTTTCATTTAGCAACAATTTTCATATTCCCCACAGATTAGTACAGTTTTACGTTTCAACGTCCTGCCCTTCTGGATTCCGACGAATCCGAGGCAGCAACTTCAAACTACAATAATTCTCAACTCGTAAGTCCGTTTTAATAACTATTTATCTATATCTGTCTGTAGCAGAGAGATTTACAACCATGTAAATTTTCATATAATTCTAATAAGTAAAACTCAATAAAAACAGTCCGTAATTATGTCTTTCCGAATTTCGTCCAAATCTAAGGCAGGAACTTTGAACTATGATAACTTTCAAACCGTATGTCCATTTTACCTCATATTTGGTTCTATATGATCATAATAGAGAGGTGTATCACTCTTCCGAATTTCATCAAATTCTAACAATTATAACTCAGTGAGAACAGTTCGTAAAGTTCATGACGCAACTAGTTGTCTAAACAATCAAAGTTCAATATTTCTTTTCAACACTCAATTCTTATTCTAACATGTATTGAACTTAAAATAAAGGATATTACCAAGAATTTCTGAGTGAGAAAACTCACCTTGTATGTGTGAAAAAAAGGATTGTGGTTCGGTTGCTACAAGTGGTCCTTGCTCCTTAGTGTTCCCTAATTTTCTTGTTCTCCTTCCTCCCTTGATATTTTCTTGATTTTTTTCCTTCTTGTTCACTTGATTATTTTCCTGATTTATATTCCTTGTACTAGGTACATTATTTTGTGCTAAATACACTATATAAGTTGAAGTGTTTGTATAACATATGAGAGGTGGAAGGACAAGAGTTGGAGGGGAAATGAAATGGGGGGAGGGGGGAGCAAAGGACGTGCAGCATTCTGCATGTTTTTTTTTTGTTTTTTTTGTTTTTTTTGTTTTTTTTTTTTTTGTTTTTTTTGTTTTCTTATTTTCATTTTATCTATCTATTTATCCAACTTTAACACTAACTCTATCCCATGCAATTTATTCATTGTTTTATTATATATATATTTTTATTAACTCAACCACAACTATATATTATTATTATTTTTTTTCGGATTTTACAATAAATGTCATTTTGGGGCCCGTTGGTTACCGAAATAAAGTGATTTTCTACGTTTAAATTGTATGCCGATGTTGTCTATTATTAGATAATATACTAATCCTTTCTTTTTCTTATTTTCTTACATGAAATGCATCGGAGCAAAATGAAGAGTCTCATGGCGAGACTTATCATGAATTACTTCAAATGGGACCCGCATCCACATTCATCCGCATTCCTGCTTCAGAAATTCCTAAAACAAAAATAGGACAAGATGACGTCGTCATCCATCTCAACTCCTCTTACTCTTTAAATCTCATTGCCTCATTTTGTGCCTTTATTTGTTTATCGCAATTTTATTATCTAACTTTGTAATTAATAGGAGAGCTAGTTCAGTTAGTCTTTGAACATATAAGGTGGGATGGTAATTTAGAATTAAATGAACTTCTAATTATTTATCTTAGGCTTATCATTCATGTCTAATCTTTTGCCTAACCGTTAAAATTGCATATCTAAACATGAAACTAACGCATCACTTCTTTGATTTCGCAGATAAATGCATATCCTTAGTCAAATCAATCGACTTTGCGCATATTCATTTTATAAACAGTATAAATGCATACTTTCAACTTTATATATTTTACAACTTATCCAAAATTAGCTTTACATGTATTTTTATAAAGCAAGTACATATATTTAGTCCATAAATCAACTTTGCATCGTTTACATTATAAATAATATAAACGCACACTTTAAAACTTTACATATATTTTTATAGCATTAGTCTTATAAACTTTTTATCAACATGCCTCCTTCTATAAAATACTTTGAAGCATCTTTTATATTTTCAAAACACGCATTTTCCTTAGCATAAGTAATTAACCTAGGTTTGAACAGACAACCGTAAGTTAGCGGATCTTAGAGGGTGCCTAATTCCTTCCCTCTAGATTAATAAAGAACTCTTATCCAGAATCTCATATTAGTTTTGCAGACCATAAAAAATGGAGTTAGTGTCGACATTAACCTAATCGACATTTAGGTGTCATAATTCACCCAAACTAATTAGGTGGCGACTCTGCGAACCCTTTAGCACTTAGCACCCTATTTAGCACCTCCTTAGCACTTTTAGCAACCCTTTTAACATTTTATTTTATTTTTCTAACATTTTATTTAAGCAGGAATTCGCTAGAATAATGTCGCGGTCGGAAAAGGGCGTGACACTCAACATACACCCCAAACTTAAACTTTACTCGTCCTCGAGTAAAGAGCTTTAAACAATCTAAAAACAAAACAAAGACACAAAGACTCTAAACATGAATCAAGTCAATCACAATATTTCTGCCTCGAAGATCATGAACATATGCAATATCATTTTCAGAGCATTCTAGCCATTAAATTGCTATCTACAATTTCAAGTCAGATAATCATTAAGCTTGCTTAAGGTTATTAGGGCTATGATCACTCAAACATGACTACTGACTCAAACATGCATTTACAATCAGTTTATGCATAAGTGAATTCTCTCCAATAATCCATCATGCCAAAATTCTATAACTTGCTCACTGCTACTCTCCACTAATGTAGACACACATGCTCAAGAATCATTAGGACTTTTTCTGGGTTGTATCGTAAGGCTTAAGGCAAAGGTAGGTAAAAATACATTTAGGCTCATAATTACCATAAGCATAGGAGTCAACCAAACCAACTTGATATTCACATTTAACATGTACCATAATCCCCCATTTTCTTCTTGTTTTGGATTGAGAAATTCCACATTTTTTTTAACTATAACACCCCCAAACTTGTTTTTCATTGCATGTACAAGAGGTGTGTAGTTTATTCATTTTTTTCAATACTTTTCTCAATCTTTTGCACTTCTTATTGATGACAACCATTCTTACAATATCATTCACTAAAATTCAACCCCCCCCCCCCCCCCAAACTTGTATACTTCTATACTTATGGTAATTCAAGGGACTGGAATAATAGTAAAGTATTTCAAATATGCTCAGAGATGAGTGTTGATCAACAAAGAAAGGTTCCATTAAAGCTCAAAAGGGGTGACTAAGGATTAATGTCATCAAGGGTGGCTTGAAAGGCTCAAACGGTCCAAAGATGACCTAAATCATTTTTCTAAGCATGCACTATCTAGGATTTCTCTCAAGTAGCAAGCAAGCATGTTCTAAAATTTTCCACCTTCTTTCCTCAATCCAAATTCACTTATGCATAAACCAATTAATTGAGTATAAGATAATCAACAATCATGACGTGTTTTCATTTTTTCTAATAACAGAAGGCAAACTCAACAGCGATCCAACTCAAGCACACATTATGCATTTCATGACTATCAAGCTCCTCCAATTTTATTTCAGGCATTCACTCAATCTCATTGGCTAATGTTTTTAACTTGATTCACTTGGCACAAGACACTAAAACAAAGACAAGAAAAATAAACAAACAACTAAACTTAAACAATTAAAATCTACTAACTCAACACAACAACAAAAACTGACACAACAATAATAAAATTTCCCCCCAAACTTACTCAACACATTGTCCCCAATATGTAATGTAGAGCAATAGAAGGAAGACTTACAGACACACATAGAGACTCATAATGGTGGTGGCGATGACTTTTTTAAACCCAAAAATCGGTTCATGCACTTTGTCAATCACGCGTCGCGGCCCTTTCCCATAAAAAAAATATCCAACTTTCAGTATTTCGGTCCTTTTTCCCTCGGAGTTGGCATCATTTCACCTGCCAGAAAAAAACATAAACCAAGAAGTAAAATACCATGAGACTGTTCAAGACTAAAATTAAATTAAATAAAACAAGTAAAATATTAGGTTGCCTCCCACTAGCGTTGTCTTTAACGTCATTTAGCCGGACGCATATAATCTTCACTAGTACCCCGTGGATACTTCACCAAATGGTCTGCCATCCGAACATTTATTGTTGTAGGTCTCACTTCACCAACACCATTTCTATAAAGCACAGAAAAGGGCAGTACTTTTATGCTTGCCCCCAATAGCCCAATATTTGTTTGCATTCAAAATTCCCTACAGTGCAGGGAATCATGATGCTACATGGATATCTAGGCTTCTGGGGGTGCCCTTGAGGGTATGGACTTTCTATTTGAGGATCAGCAATGACAGCTGGTGGTGTATTTTCTGTACTGGGTTGGTTCTCGGTGACCTCTTCTTTCTCTACACCAACTATCTCTCCTAATTTCTTATTGCTCTCAACAACTTGTTGTGGTTCAGGTTCCTCAATCTGCTTACCATTTCCCACAATGGTGTCATTAGGCAGATTTTCATGAGGTGTATTGATCATCATATCCATCAGCTGCCTTATTTTTGTCTCCAAAATTTTTAGGGACACCCTTGTCTCAGCCATAAACTGAGTTTGACACTTTGTGAGCATGAGTATAACTGTCTGCAACTCATTTCGATCTTCTTGTGGAACATGTGGGTTAGGTTGTCGCTGATGAATCTGCTGCCCCTGATAGTAGTAGTTCATGCGCCTTTTTTCTTTTTTTTTCTTTTTTTCTTTACACTAACTTTACCTACAAAATAAGAACAACAACAAAAACTGATAAAAAGATGCGTGTAGAACAAGTTAGAACTTGTTCATGAAGCAACCAAATTAGAAATGAGATTAGATATTTCGATGTTGATAATACGTCAGTACCCGACAACGGCATCAAAAATGTGCTCGCGATATTTCTGTGCTTACGCAAGTGTACGTATTGCAATGTAGTTATAAATATTGGTAAGACCAAGTATCGTCCACAGAGACTGGTTTATCAATTACCGAATAGTTAATATATGGTTTCTATTTGGTTAATGTTAATTTTGTTTGGTTTTTGAACTAAGAATTAAAACTAAGAAATAAGCAATAATAACTCGAAAGATAATACTTTGGTTTTTAAAATAGTTATGTAGAGAATTAGGGTTTCCAATCTCCACAACTATCCACTCTTTCACTTGTTAATGCAAGATTAATGACTCTTCTTCTTATTAAGATAGCAGGTTAACTAAGATGTTCTATATTCCGGTTAGGAAATATAAAAACTCAACCTTATGCAGAAATTGAATAGATCTTAAATACATGTAGAAGAAATCACTAACAATGTATTAACGTATGAAAAGACTTTCAAGTTGATTCGATGGAAAATCCTAATAAAGAAATTAGCTCGTAGACATTGTCATGCTAAGAAAACTAATTGTCTTCAACATAAACTGAATTAAATAAAAGAAAAGAATAAAGAACTTGAACGTAGAAGTCTCTAATCTTGTTCCTAGCCGTCGCTCTTAGCCTAAAAAAGTAAGACAAGAAAAATAAACAAACAACTAAAAACAATTAAAATCTACTAACTCAACACAACAACAAAAACTGACACAACAATAATAAAATTTTCCCCCAAACTTACTCAACACATTGTCCCCAATATGTAACGTAGAGCAAGAGAAGAAAGACTTACAGACACACATAGCGACTCATAATGGTGGTGGCGACGACTCTTTTTAACCCAAAAATCGGTTCATGCACTTTGTCAATCACGCGTCGCGACCCTTTCCCGTAAAAAAAATTATTCAACTTTCAGCATTTCGGTCCTTTTTCCCTCGGAGTTGGCATCA
This sequence comes from Przewalskia tangutica, assembly GCA_029844215.1. Lineage (NCBI taxonomy): Eukaryota > Viridiplantae > Streptophyta > Magnoliopsida > Solanales > Solanaceae > Przewalskia > Przewalskia tangutica. The sequence goes on along the minus strand of CM056733.1, from coordinate 12,930,342 downwards.
TTTCACCTGCCAGAAAAAAATATAAACCAATAAGTAAAAGACCGTGAGACTGTTCAAGACTAAAATAAAATTAAATAAAACAAGTAAAATATTAGGTTGCCTCCCGCTAGCTTTGTCTTTAACGTCATTTAGCCGGACGCATATAATCTTCACTAGTACCCCGTGGATACTTCACCAAATGGTCTGCCATCCGAACAGTTATTGTTGTAGGTCTCACTTCACCAACACCGTTTCTATAAAGCACATAAAAGGACATTACTGTTATGCTTGCCCCCAATAGCCCAATACTAGCTTGCATTCAAATTCCCTACAGTGCAGGGAATGATGAAGCTACATGGATCTCTAGGCTTCTGGGGTGCCCTTGAGGGTATGGACTTTCTATTTGAGGATCAGCAATGACAGCTGGTGGTGTCTTTATTGTACTGGGTTGGTCATCGGTGACCTCTTCTTTTTCTACACCAACTATCTCTCCCAATTTCTTATTGCTATCAACAACTTGTTGTGGTTCAGGTTCCTCAATCTGCTTACCACTTCCCACAACAGTGTCACTAGGCAGATTTTCTTGAGGTGTATTGATCAACATATCAATCATCTGCCCTATTTGTGTCTCCAATTTTTTTAGGGACACCCTTGTCTCAGCCATAAACTGAGTCTGACACTTGGTGAGCATGAGTATAACTGTCTGCAACTCATTTCGATCTTCTTGTGGAACCTGTGGGTTAGGTTGTCGCTGATGAATCTGCTTCCCCAGATAGTAGTAGTCCATGCGCCGTTTTCTTTTTTTCTTTACACTAACTTTACCTACAAAATAAGAAAAACAACAAAAACTGATAAAAAGATGCTCGCAGAACAAGTTAGAAACTTGTTTATGGAGCAACCAAATTAGAATAAGATTAGATATTTCGATATTGATAATACGTCAGTACCCGAAAACGGCGTCAAAACGTGTTCGCGATATTTTTGTGCTTACGCAAGTGTACGTATTGCAATGTAGTAATAAATATTGGTAAGACCAAGTATCGTCCACAGAGACTGGTTTATCAATTACCGAATAGCTAATCTATGGTTTTTGTTTGGTTAATGTTAATTTTGTTTGGTTTCTGAACTAAGAATTAAAAATAAGAAATAAGCAATAATAACTAGGAAGATAATACTTTGGATTTTAAAATAGTTATGTAGAGAATTAGGGTTACCAATCTCCACACCTATCCACTCTTTCACTTGTTAATGCAAGATTAATGACTCTTTTTCTTATTAAGATAGCATGTTAACTAAGATGTTCTATATTCCGGTTAGAAAATATAAAAACTCAACCTTATGCGAAAATTGAATAGATCTTAAATAGATGAAGAAGAATTCACTAACAATGTATTAACGTATGAAAAGAGTTTCAAGTTGATTCGATGGAAAACCCTAATAAAGAAATTAGCTCCTAGACATTATCATGCTAAGAAAACTAATTGTCTTCAACTTAAACTGAATTAAATAAAAGAAAATAGTAAAGAACTTGAACGTAGAAGTCTCTAATCTTGTTCCTAGCCGTCGCTCTTCGCCTAAAAAGGTATGATATCCCTCAGTAGAATAATCCCTAGGGCTTATATTATGCTAAAACCCCGTTCTAGACCTTTTTACCCTTGATAAAAAACTACTTTTCTAGCCAAAACCCGTGTCGGCGCTGCTATCAAGCGTCGCTGCCCTGCTCTGGCATAAACTTTACAGAGGCCTCAAGAATTTTGGCGTTGCGGCCCTGCTGTTTGGCGTTCGACGCTGAATCGCCGCGACCTTTCATTCCGAGCAACTTCTGCAAATTAGCCTTGTAGAACCCGTGCGGTTGACATTGTAATTTTGTTTAAATTACTTCCTGAGTTTATCAAGGCCTTTTTGATTTATGTATGTGAATTCTAACTTTGGTCTCTTTAAGACAAGTAAAATATTGTGATTCATTTTTTACAAAAATACAACCAGGAACATCAAGCCAAAGGATTCTAGCAAGTGGTTTAGCTTACAAGGATACAACTCCAACAGGAATAGACATTAGTTATAAGGCTAAAGACTTGAGATGGAAAGACAAAGAATGTCTCACCACATCCCAATTGCAACAGATGGCAAACAACAACAACAAGAAGAATTCAGATTCTTAGGAAGATATCTAGTAGTTAATTTGGAATGTAATATGGAGCACCAAATAATTTATATTTATGGATGGTTATTTTGACAATCTTCTACTTGTATGTAGCTGTAAACATTTTCATTTTGGATCTTTGCTTTTGGCATTTAGATTGTAACATAATTCTAACTTTGAGCTCATTGTTGAGCATGATAATATATTAGTTGATGTTGGTGTTTATCTTGTGCCCAATATATAACTGTTGTTAGTGTTTATATTGTGCCCAATATATAGCAGGTATTAATGGTAATTGTGTGAATACAAAATTGATAAAGCCAAAATAACATTTCATTTCATCCAAACTTCAGATTTACATGAGTGATTGTTAGCCAAAGTTCAGCCATACCAAAATACAAAATTGTCACAACATTGCAGTAGTCAAATTACATTCATAACAGCCCATAATCCTAACAGTTTACCTACCAAACAACAACTACTAAACTAACCTAAAGACAAGTACTTAAGGAACACATTGTATTGTTGAATCTAACAATTTGGCTTGAGCTTCCATATCCCAAACATCACCAAAACAGCATCAACAATGAACATCTTTCTTGCTTGAATTCTTTTCTCCTCAAAAGCCTTCACTTTCTTCAACAAAACTCACATCACTCCATTTGTTTGAGCAGGGTGCCGATCTTCAATCCAAAAGAAATAACCATTTTCTACAAAATCGAATTTCAAGCCAATATTTAATCATCTAATAAAGATTTAATAAAAGAAATAGTGAAGAAAGAATTTTACTTTTGAGATTTTACAAGTTAAAAATCTACGACTTGGATTTAATTGTGATATACAATTGCGGTTACAAGAAAATGTGAAAGAAGCAACAAAAATAAGAGTTACAATCTGGAAATGAAATAAGAAACAACTACTACAACGATTTGCTGAGTCGGGTGTTAGCACCCTGTCCTTAAGACAATATTGCCCCGTATGAATCCCTTAACGACTATTGCTAACTTATATCCCAAGATAAAGCAACAAACAATTGAGCAAAGGATAACACAAGTGTTTACTAAAAAAGAAGATCTTTTGAGTGTATGAAATATAGCAAGAGAATAAGAAGCTTTCAGACTTTCAAGTGTGTTTCCAAATGAGCTTTGAGTCTCAATTTATATTGTGTAGAAGATGACTTCTCATCTAGCCAAGTAATGACCTTCAATAGCCATGTAATGGTACTAATTGGGGGGTTACAATTCAGCCAAATAATGGCTGAATTCATGTGCAAAGTGATGGAGGAGTTGTGCTCCAAAATCAGCCCAAAAGTATGAATTCTTGGTCTTCCGTCGAACATTCTTCCATCGAAGCACCGCGGAGCTGGCTGGCCGCGGCCCTTCATGGCCCCGCGGCGATTTCCGACTTGTTTCATCTTTTACACATCGTACACTTCTTACTTTATTTACCAACATGAAACACTCGTCGTTTGGCCAACAACCATCTATCATTTAATGTCTCAAACATTTCTTATACGTACCAATATCTCTTTCACTAAGGAAATTTATGATCTTTGGTACAACGTTTGCACGTGTGTGGAAACGACGTTTCCGACGTGCGAGGCCCCAATTGTTCGAGTCATAAATAATAGGATTAACTTTTATTCACGTTAATAAATTTCCAACAATCCCCTCTTGAAAGAGATTTTGGCGCACTCACATGGTGTCTTTCTAGCAATCTTTCGGCGGATCGATGTCGCATCTGGATAGGTAGCCGTGGCTTTGAACCTTCCATAGTAGAATACCATCGAACTTACTTACTGTGCGGTGAATGCGATGTCTTGAACTGTCAGTGTTTAGTGTAAGCCAAGACAATGGTACCAACACAACACCTTTCCTTACTCTGTTCTTCTTTAAGGTTTTGTCCATTGTGGACATGGACACGTCTTGGATTCTTAAGTGCGTTCATTTGAGGCAGTCAGTCCTCGCAATTAAATAGGTGGTCTCCTACAAGGTATCCTACTATACCCCACTCCACGAGTGTTAGGAACCATTAAAAGTTTCCCCAAAGCTAACCTCAACCGTTGAGTATCATTAATGGTTTTGGAATCTTAACTTATACCCGCTCTGCAGATATCACTTAATGTCTATCACGGAAACGACCTTGGATTCGTGCTTTCTATAAAGAAATCATTATCCGAAGTGCTCTTGCTTCCACCAAAGCGCTCAACTGAACCTTTACGATTTAATTTTTCCATTGAACCTAATTCCTGGGATCTCCAGTCTGTTAGGTTGGGTATCCACCGTATCAGTTCTTATTGTTTGGGTTTTAGGCCCATTCCCCTAGACATGCACACTGTATGATCTCTGAATATTCCTTCGTCAAGGGATCTGCTATGTTCTCCTTTGATTTTATGTAATCAATGGAAATAACACCCGTGATGATCAACTGTCTAACGGTCTTATGTCTCTGTCGAATATGACGAGATTTGTCGTTGTACATGGAACTCTGTACCCTTCCTAAAGCCGACTAGCTATCGCAGTGGATCATTACAGAAGGTACGGGTATTTCCCAACATGGTATGCCGTCTAAGAAGTCATGAAGACACTCAGCTTTTTCTCCTACTTTGTCTAAAACGATAAACTTCGATTCTATCGTGGATCGGGCTATGCAAGTTTGCTTAGAGGATTTCTAAGATACAACCCCGCCACCAATTGTAAATATATACCCTGTTGACACCCAATTTTGACCCATCTTTTAGTCATTTCTTGCTATTTTAGGCATTTTAGGACACCGCATTTTAATCATCATTTGTTGCATTTTTTTACATAATATTCTATGTTTATTTCTTCACAAAATGGCATTGCATCTTTTTATTTTAAATTCAGCATGGTGTCTTTGTTAATATTATGTTTCTATTATTATTACATCATCGTTTTATTTTATTAATGTTTGCATCTCTTTGAATAATTAATTGGCGTCCCGTTTTTATTTTTTAATTAGGCATTAAATATTTCTTAAATATTGCATTTTATTATTATTGCATCGACATTTTTATTTTGATAATTTTGTACCTTTAAATAATTTTTCTTTTAAATAATAAACCCGTTTTGCATTTTTGTCAAACCAATCCAGTCCGAGGCACAATCTGAATCAGTCCAATCCGTCGAAAACCCTCAGCCGCAACTCCCCCATAACACCCCCACAACCCTTTCTATTTTCAGGATACAAAATCCATTCCCTAAACCCTTCTCTCCCGCCGCCTCTCTCCACCGGAGCTCCAAGCTCCGGCGAACCCCCTTCAAACATCTTTTTCAGCCGCACATCTCACCCTCCACTCTTATTTTCCTAACCTCACCATCACTCTCCCTCATCCCTCACTCTCTTATTCCCCTCTCTCGTCGCCCCACCGCTCGAACCACCACCAGTGCACCACCATCACTGTCCCGTCGAACCCTAATCCCGTCGAACCCCTACCGTCTCGCCCCACTGATCGAACCACCACCAGTGCACCACCATCACTGTCCCGTCGAACCTTTATCCCGTCGAACCCCTACCATCTCGCCCCACTGCTCGAACCACCACCAGTGCACCACCATCACTGTCCCGTCGAACCCTTATCCCGTCGAACCCCTACCATCGACCCCCACTGTTCTAGTTGAACCACACCCCGGCTACTTTCGATGTATTGTATATTTTTGTTGTTTATTGGACGGATTTCACATGATTTCTTAAAAACTCCGGCGACCTGCGTTGTTTCTTATTTTCTGATATTTGTTGCTGGTGTTCATTGACGGACTGATTTTCGTTTTTGTACTTGGCCGGAGTTTGTGAACTCCGGCGACGTTAACAATGGTTGTTATTTCTCTTGTGGGTCATTATGATACTGTTATTGTGAGTACTTCCTGGCGACATTTTAAAGTTCCAGTTGACTTGTGGTTATTTCCACTGGTTTCAGGATCATTTTTATTGTTGCTGCTGCTGGGATATTGTATTATTGCGCTGATGTTATACTTGCTATGTCGCTACTGATTTTTGCCATTTTAATGGACTGATTTTCAGTCATTGTTGCTACTAATTTTGGTTATTTTAATGGACTGATTTTGGTCATTTTTCTGATTTTGGGCTATTTGGCCTTTTATGATTTTATTAAACTGATTTAGAACAGATACTACACTGTTGTTATTAACTGATTTGAACATGATACTACACATTGGCCAATGAAAAAGTTATCCGTCCATTTTTTAGGCCTCCATAGTTGCAAAGACGGAAAATAAAATAAAATGAAGCTTTCTGGGCAATGAAGATTTCTTCCACTTACACCGGATAACCAACATACGCTGGCAGGGCGAATTCTCGCAGCCGCACTTGTTTAGGATGTCCCACTTTATATTTTTTATATCTGAGCCCTCCGTGTTTAAAACTATTACTGTTTTGGCGCGGATCTGAAAGTTTTATTTATTTTATTATTTTTAGCAATATTGGCCGATGAAGGAATCTCCGTCTGATTTCCAAGGCTTCCCCTGTACAAAAGACGGGTTTATTTTTGGCTTTACTTATTCATTCTTGTCATTGCTTTAAAATTATTTATTCTATTACTAACACTTTTACTAAGTGTTTATGCAGGTACCCGGAGATCATCTTGTGCAGAAGGCCTAAAAAGGGTTAAAAGATGTCCCGGAGTTTTATTCGATTATAGCTTTATTGTTCTGCATTGTATTCCATTGTAATTGTAAATTATGAAAACTACTTAGAATAGGTCGAATAAAAAGGCAATGAATAATTAACCTAGGTTTGAACGGATAACCGCAAGTTAGCGGATCGTAAAGGATGCCTAACCCCTTCCCTTTAGGATAATAAAGAACCCTGATCCAGAATCTCATTAATTTTGCAGACCAATAAATGGAGATTAATTGCAGTATTTTTATTGCAATAAATCAAGTGTCCTAATTCACTTAACTAATTAGGTGGCGACTCCTCAAAATCAGCATTATTGCTCTATCCAGGGAACTGCGCCAAAGAGCAACGTTGCGGATACCGTTCAGACCCCGAGGTCAAAAACGGGCGCGACATACCCACTGGTGGACTTGGTGTTCTCTATATCAGATATCCAGTTTGTTTCATTGTACCTCTCTAATACAGCTGGATATCTCGAATAATGCAACCCGTAAGCTAGAGTGTATTTCAGGTATCGTAGTACCCGATTTAATGCTTTCCAGTGATCATCACTCGGATTACGGGTGAACCTAGCCAACGTGTTGTCTGCATAAGCGATATCAGGTCGAGTGCAGTTTGTGATCTACATCAAACTACCAATCACCTACGCATACCGCTCCTGGCGTACGGATGCACCATGATGTTTATCAATCTTTTGATTTATATCCAATGGTGTCGTTATCGACGAACAGTCGAATAACCCAAACTTCTTCAACACATCCTCAATGTAGTGAGATTGAGATAAGACCAGTCTGTCAGATGTCTTAGAGATCTTGATCCCTAAGATGACATCTGCAATACCCATATCATTAATGTCAAAACATTGTTTCAACATCTTTTTGGTCTCTAGGATTATCCTAGGACTGCTCCCTGTGATCAACATGTCGTCTATGTAAAGGCAAATCATGATGAACAAGTCGGCATTTCCTTTCGTGTAAACATATTTGTCACACTCATTAATGGTGAACCCTTTCGATAATAAGGTATTATCAAATTTCTCGTGTCATTGCTTTGGGGCCTGTTTCAGCCCGTACAAAGATTTGACAAGCCGACAGACTTTCTTCTCTTGTCCTGGAGCCACATATCCATCGGGTTGGTCCATATAGATTTCTTCTTTTAAATCACCATTTAGGAAGGTTGTCTTGACATCCATTTGATGTATTTCAAGACCCCGCAAAGCAGCGATAGCTATGAACACACGTATGGATGTCATCCTAGATACCGGAGAATGGGTGTCAAAGTAATCAAGGCCCTCCTTTTGTCGATATCCCGTGACTACCAACCTGGTCTTGTACTTGTATATAGATCCATCTGCTTTCAACTTCGGTTTGAGTATCCATTTACACCCCAATGGTTTTTTTCCCTGAGAAAGATCAACCAACTCCCAGGTATGGTTGTGCAGGATAGATTCTATCTCACTCTCTATAGCTTTTTTCCAGAGCGGAGCTTCTGGTGTTGACAATGTTTCAACAATTGTCTGTGGTTCGTCATGAACCATATAAGATACAAAGTCCGGACCGTATGACTTATCTATCTTGGCCCTTTTGCTTGTTCTCGGTTCCATCTCTGGACCCTCCAAGTCTTGAGAATCTGGAATCCCTAATAGTCAGCCACTTCAGAGTTCACTAGCTCTGAACCGCTCAGATCCGGGTAGTCAGCGACTCCTAGATCCTGAGAGTGTTGTTCATAACTTCGTTTGTGAGAGGTTATGTCTCTTTCCTTTCTAGGAAATGAGTCTTCAAAGAAACTAGCATTTCTTGACTCCATGATTGTATCCACATGAATGTCGGGTACATCTGACTTATGTACTAAGAAGCGATAAGCACTACTGTTACTTGCATATCTGATGAATATGCAGTCTACAGTCTAAAAGTGCTAAAGGGGTTCGCGGAGTCGCCACCTAATTATTGGGGTGAATTAGGACACCTAAATGTCAACTAGGTAAAGTCAACATTAACTCCATTAAATGGTCTGCAAAACTTAATGAGATTCTGGGCAATGGTTCTTTATTATCCTAAAGGGAAGGGGTTAGGTGTAAAGTCCGGAAAAAAAAATAATAATATATAGTTGTTGGTTGGTTTAATAAAAATATATATTTCATAATCTTTTTATAAGGACTACATGGCATGTTAGAAATCTATTAGTTGGCAAAATATATAATTCATAATCTTTTTATAAGGACTACATGACATGTTAGAAGTCTATTAGTTGACAAAATATATAATTCAAGCCTTAAAGACTTCAAGAATTAACCACATTAAAAAAAATCTGCATACACATTTCTTTGGTAAGGAAACAACCTACTTCCCTTCCTCTCCCCTCCACTCTTGGCTTTCCCCCTCCCATAAGTTATACAAACACTCTTACTTATACATTATACTTGGCACAAACAAAGGACTAGCACAAAGAATACAAAATCAGAAAAAAAAACAAGTGAACAAGAAGAGGAAAAATCTGAAAAACATCAAGAGAGAAAGGAGAACAAAAATAGGAATACTAGGGAGCAAGGATCACTTGTAGCAACAGAACAACAATCCTTTTCACGCTTACAATGTGAGTTTTCTCACTCAGAAATTCTTGTTAACATCCTTTATTTTAGTTCAATACATGTTGAAATAAGAATTGAGTGTTGAAAAGAAATATTGAACTTTTGATGGTTTAGATAACTAGTTGCGTCATGAACTTTACGAACTGTTCTCACTGAGTTATAATTGTTAGAATTTGATGAAATTCGGTAGAATTGTACACCTCTCTAATATGATCATATAGAACCAAAAATGAGGTAAAATGGACATACGGTTTGAAAGTTATCATAGTTCAAAGTTCCTGCCTTAGATTTGGTCGAAATTCGGAAAGGCATAATTACGGACTGTTTTTATTGAGTTTTACTTATTAGAATTATATGAAAATTTACATGGTTGTAAATCTCTCTGTTAAGGGCAGATATATATAAAGATTTATTAAAACGGACTTACGAGTTGAAAGTTATTGTAGTTTGAAGTTGCTGCCTCGGATTCGTCGGAATCCAGAAGGGCAGGACGTTGAAACGTAAAACTGTACTAATCTGTGGGGAATATGAAAATTGTTGCTAAATTAAAGTTCTAGTTCTCTTTGTTGTGGACATTTTGAGACCTTACGGGGGTCTATCCGACTTACGGATTGAGAGTTATCTCTGTTTAAAGTTTCTGCCTCGGATCTATCGAGATCCAGGAAGGGCAGCGAATAAAAGTGTAAAACTGTACCAAATGGTACAGAATATGAAAGAATGGTTCACATGGAGACGTGTATCTCTCTGTCCTCGTCGTTTTGAGAATTTATGGGGATTGAACGGGTTTCTGATTAGGAGTTATGACTATTATAAGATTGGGTGCTGTTTAATAAAAATTCTGCCGAAACAAATTTCATGTGGCTGTTTTGAGGATAAATTTGTGTTAGTTACCCAAAGTAGTTTTAAATGAAATTGGGTACAGTGAAAGATCTCCGTCTTACCTTAGTTTCCGCTTGAGAAACACCTTAGTTGGAGTTATGGTTAAAAAGTTATAATCGTTACAAGTATGAATGACAGAATGTTAGAAAAGAGAATAGTATTTATTTGATCTTCTGAAAAATATGAAAAGTGAATACGTGTTCACATAAATATATAAATATATAATGGATCGGGTTGCACGCACAACAAAACGTAAAGTGAATATATGTTCACCAATACGTAAATATAATGGATCGGGTTGCACGCCGCAACAAAACGTAAAGTGAATACGCGTTCACAAATACGTAAATATAATGGATCGGGTTGCACGCCGCAACAAAACGTAAAGTGAATACACGTTCACAAATACGTAAACATAATGGATCGGGTTGCACGCAACAAAACGTAAAGTGAATACGTGTTCACAAATACGTAAATATAATGGATCGGGTTGCACGCCGCAACAAATATGAAAGATGAATACATGTTCACCTATATATAAATATGAAAAGTGAATACGCGTTCACAAATTTATAAATGTAATAAACATGTGGAAATGCAGGGAAATGTCTTAACATATAATACGAGATAAAATGAAGTGTTAGTTAAACCGAGAATTTCCTATGAGGAGTTGTTGCATATTTAAAAATGTTGTAACCTGATATGTTTTGCAATATGCTTATTACGTTATAATGTGATTGCGCTTGGAATATTGTGGTGTTACTTTGAATTGCAGGTAAGGTTCTCACCACCTGATGGTAGTGGTGACTTTTTATTTAACATGTTTGAGGAAGCGTGATAGAGGAAAGGCTCCACGCCAAGGCTAGCGATCGTCCCGCACCTCTTGTCATACCAAGTCCATTGCTCGGCTTGGTACTCCGAGTTCATAATGTCGGTTCAGTGTCTCGGAAAATGCCCGTGGAATGGTCTCCCTTCCAACTTAGAATAATATTTGTCAGTATGTCTATGTAGAAATAATATTTGCACGAGCATGGGCTCGCGTTATATTTTCAATAAAGTCATAAACAAATTTCTTTATTGTTATTTTTATTAATAACTCCGTATTTGAATATAAGTTTAAATTTCTAAATAAAGAGAATTAAATGGTGCTCCTGGTGGAAAATAATTGTCCAGGTGTCATCATCACGCCTAAGTAAAGACTTAGGAAAAGTCGGGCGTGACAAGTTGGTATCGAGCTAAACCAGTTAGGAGATTCTAGGAAGTTTCTTCGAGTTGGGTGTTTGAGCGGTTACTTATTGCGACGGCGCGCCACCTTAGTAGTAAGTAAACGGAATAACATCCTAAAGTTTCACTTCTTTCATACTCTTCTCGTGCCTATCTTGAGTCTTTTCAAAGACTTGGTTCTCGTACTACCTCCTTCAAAGGATTGTGGAAGGGAGTGTACAACGATAAAATAACCAGATGTGACTGCACCACCGACCGAAAAGGTAGGAGAGATTTACTTTAAGTAAGATAAGTAAGGACAAGTGACTTGATGCTATGGTTATTAGTATCTTGGAAGTTTTATATAAAAAAAAAGTCATTCGTTTTAAAAGAGTATAAGTATGTAGTACTTGAGATTAAATTTCCGGATTCTTTTATTAAGACATGTTAGTGCCTTAAGTGAACTAAAATGAGAGGATATATTAATAATGTCAATAAGAAGTTAGGAGATTTCTTGACTTACTTATGTTATGTAGGATAGCCGGTTGAGCTAGGGTAAGAGTATAAATGAGGGGTAAACCCCCAAGACGTTATACCACCTTCTCCAGGGTAAGAGTATAAATGAGGGGTAAACCCCCAAGACGTTATACCACCTTCTCCAGGGTAAGAGTATAAATGAGGGGTAAACCCCCAAGACGTTATACCACCTTCTCTAGGGTAAGAGTATAAATGAGGGGCAAGCCCCAAGACGTTATACCACCTTCTCCAGGGTAAGAGTATGAATGAGGGGAAAGCCCCAAGACGTCATACCACATTCTCCAGGGTAAGAGTATGAATGAGGGGAAAGCCCCAAGACGTCATACCACCTGCTTCAGGGTAAGAGTATAAATGAGGGGAAAATCCCCAAGACGTTATACCACCTGTTCCGTGGATTTGCTACCCATGATGCGAAGAATATCCTCACGTCAGCTTATTTCCTACCTTAGGTCTCAAAAGTTATTAAGGAGTCACAAAGTGGAGTACGCATATCTGGCTAATATAGTAGATACCCAAAAAGAGTCCCCAACGGTGCATGATGTCCCTATTGTTTGAAAAAATTCAAAGGGTTTTTTCCTGAAGATCTCCCAGGCCTTCCTCCGGATAGAGAGGTGGAGTTCGCTATAGAGTTAATTCTGGGTACAAGACCTATTTCTATTCTTCCATATCGAATGGCCCCAGCTAAATTGAGAGAGTTAAAAGAACAGTTGAAGGATCTTCTGGATAAAGGATTTATAAGGCCTAGTGTTTCGCGCGATCGCTTTTTGACTTTTTGTGAAGAAAAAAAAGATGGATCACTCCGAATGTGCATCGATTATCGACAACTCAATAAGGTCACGATCAAGAATCGATACCCATTACCAAGAATCGATGATCTTTTTGACCAACTTCAGAGAGCCAATTATTTTTCCAAGATTGATCTTCGTTCGAGATATCATCAGATGAAAATAAATCCGAATGATATATCAAAAACAGCCTTTAGGACCTGATATGACCATTATGAGTTCTTGGTCATGTCTTTCGGATTAACCAATGCCCCAGCAGCTTTTATGGATCTAATGAACATAATCTTTAAACCATTCTTGAATTTGTTCGTAATTGTATTTATAGATGATATCCTAATTTACAGCAAGTGTGTTGAAGAACAGGAAGAGCATCTGAGGGTAGTGCTTCAAGTCTTGAAACAGGAGAAACTATATGCTAAATTTTCAAAGTGTGAATTTTGGTTGGAAAATATAGCCTTTTTGGGTCATGTTGTGTCAAGGGATGAAATTATGGTAGACCCCCAGAAGATAGAAGTAGTGAAGAACTGGCCAAAAACCGACCACTCCGACAGAGGTTAGAAGTTTCTTGGGTTTGGCTGGGTATTATAGAAGATTCGTAAAAGGTTTTTCTAGTCTCACGCTCCTTTGACCGGTTGACTCAAAAGCGGTTAAGTACCGATGGTCGAGCATGTGAAGCAAGTTTGAAACTAAAGGAATTGTTGACTCATCGCACCACCCTAACCTTACCATCGGGACAAGAAGGGTTCACAGTCTATTGCGATGCCTCCAGAGTTGGTTAGGATGTGTCTTGATGCAGTTTGGAAAGGTTATTGCGTATGCATCTAGACAATTGAAGATACATGAGAAGAATTACCCAACTCATGACTTGGAATTAGTTATGTGGTGTTTGCCTTACGAATATGGAGACATTATTTGTATGGTGTGCATGTGGACATATTTACATATCATAAGAGTTTGCAGTACATAACCACGCAGAAGGATTTGAATCTCCGACAAAGAAGATGATTAGAGTTGCTTAAGGATTATGACCTTTGTATTCTTTACCATCTGTTATACCCCGTAGTTGCAGGGTATGTATGTGAGGACGTACGTACGAGAGTACGGCAGAAATTTTGAAAAGAAAGAAAGATGTGAGTTTTCGACGGAAAAGTTTCCGGTTATTTGTGAAGGAAAAGGTTCGTTAATGGGAATTGGATTCCCAGATTTGGTATTCGGACTTCCTGGAATATTAGAGAATTATGGAATTTTATTTTCGGAAATGGTCACGTGGGCCCACGGAGAAATTTACTGATTTGTGGGGCCCACTTTGTTTTGAGATTTTGGCCATTGTGGATATTTTTCGAAGACGTTTTTGAGGGCCAATAGGAGGGTGACACGTGTCACCCCGCCTGCGTGGCTCGGGCCGGTTACATTTGGGCACGTTGCCGACTCAGTAGTCGCTTTCCGACGAAACGCTTTCCACAGCTTTCGTAGGGAAAATTCCGCTATGTCCTTTTTAATTTTTGCGGATTTTTCCGAGAGGCGAAACATTTTGGACCAACGGGAGGGTGACATGTGTCACCCTCACATCGAGGCTTCAGCGCCAGTGCCGACGATCGTTCACGTATGGGATTGCTTTTTGTGGCTCACGTTGGGCCCTATTGGTTCCTTGTTTTGTGCCTTGTTTTGGCCTTGTTTTGTGGCTTGTCTTGTGCCATGTTTTGTGGAGTAGGGTTAGGGTGCACTTGGCTTGATCGAGGCCTTACACTTGCCTTGCACATGGCTCGATTCGCCATCGGGTTGGCATTTGGGTTTGCTATAAATACCCCCTTTGTGAAGACTTCATTCATCCACAAATGTTTCCAAGTCTTGAATCCCTCCCCACCCACTTGTAGACTCTCGTCCAAGAGCTCCTCTCCCCCGTGAAAGTGGCCTTTGGCGGTGAGGTCTCCCCTCCTCATGAGAGTCTAGCCGGGTACCCCTAGCCTAGTTTTTTTCGTATAATCCCCCTTGGTTTGGTATAGAAATTCTCCCCTCGTATTGTTATAATGCCGAAAATACCTTAGCATTGTACCTTGTAGTATTCCTATGATACCTCTTTACGTAGAGTCAAATACTACCTTTTGTCCTTTTAGTCTCAAACCGAAACCACAAGGAAATCTTCATAGTTGGTTGAAGTATTTGAGTAGAAGTTGGTTAGAACTTCTAAGTGTTGTTTGGAGTGGTTTGGAGCGCAGCGGATTGAGCTAAACCTTGCTCAGATCGACGTTATAACTTGGATAATTTTGGGCTTATCGAGGTAATTATCTTGTCCTCTATTGTAATTGGAAATTACATGTTTGTTAGAATATATAGTCAAGTATACTATATATAGAACTACTTAGTATTCGCAATGTCTTTTGACTTAAGCTGAAGAATAAAGAATCGAATCGAATCGTATTTACATAGATCAGTATCAAGAGACTTGTGTAGAATTGTACACGTCCAGGTTAGGCGTAAACCCCCTGGTTGGCTTGGTAGCCAGCCTCGATAGAGGAGGAGTTTTACGCTGTGTGAGGAATGTCTTGAATTTTCTATAGAAAGATAGAAACTTGTGTTTGGGGTTAATAGACGTTTTGACCTTTATAGGTGAAAGTACTAAGAGTAGCGTATTCTACTCGAGTGGAAAGGGCTAGCGTTGTAGTACTTGGAGCATTTTGCTTATTGTCGATAAATCGTCGCGAGGTATGTGAACCTCTTCCTATCTCTTCTAGCATGATATGTGTGAACTATGTAGTACGGTAGACGTACGTGTTAAGCGTGTTTGATTGTTTTAAAACATAAAGTGTTATAACGGCTTTATGGGAAGTTGGTTATAACGACTTTATGTAGGTAAGAAAATGGTTTCTTGATGTTAGAAGTTAAGAGACTTGATCTTATAAGATAAGAGACTTAACTTATTTGTTTTAATGAGGATGTTTGTGAAACCTCATTCGTGAGTAATGAGTACTTGGTTTTTAAAGGAATAATGTTTCTTGATTTGAAATCGTAATGTGTATCGACAGGACCAACTGCAGCGTTAATAAAGGAAAATGTATTGAATAATGATGTGTTGTATTAAAACCGTAGAAACCTCCATCCGCATAGAAGCTAAGATGAGACAAAATGATATTACATTTTCTAGATCCGGGCTGTAATAAGATCGTTATAAACAAGAATAAACTACTCACGTATATGTCATGTGTTACTCAATTGTTCTAAAAAGGAATCAAGTGATTAAGTTTGGGAACTATGAAACCATTTGAAAAATGAGAAGCTTGAGTAATTGAAACTAGGCAAACTGGAACTTAGGAAAAGAATGTTGTTACTTGGTTTTGAAAAGGAAGGGGGGTTGGTCATACTAATACTACGGTATCGGGTGACTCTTATAAAAGTAATGGATCTCTTTAAAAGAACTTAACGTAGTACCTTGGGGTTAAAAACCCGGACCTTGGCATAAAATGAAAGTACTTTGAGTTGTGTGAAACTTGCCTATGCTTGTTGTTGTGAAACTTGCCTATGCTTGTTGTTGTGAAACTTGCCTATGCTTGTTGCTGTGAAACTTGCCTATGCTTGTGATGATAGCCTTTGTTGTGCAAGTGTGGTATTTACGTTACCGCGTCTCTCGATAGAGGCGGTCGACTTATTGAGAACTTACTGACGCGTCCGGCGGTGATGGAGAATTCCACGTATGTTTCCATTTTGATTCTTGTCTTGTTGTTGATGTCACATGGACATGTCTACACCGACGCAATTCCGGCACGCGGCCACGCGGTCGGGTCGACACCCGATATATTGTTATTGTGGGTTACATGGACATGTCTACACCGAGGTAGAATTCGGGGCATGTGGCGTGCGCGCAGGTTGATCACCCAAGATATTATTGTTGATGTCACATGGACGTGTCTACACCGAGGTAGAATTCCGGCATGCGCGTGGGCATTGGTATTATTGTTGCATCATGGACATGTCTACACCGATGCAGAATCCGGGGCACGCACGTGATGCGAACATGATTGATGTTGTGGGCGTGAGACCCATAGTTATATTTGAGTGATGACTTGAGGCGTGAGTCCTCGATCGATATGATCGCTTTTATGTTGTGAATCAGAGTTTGGTTATCATACATGTCTCCCGCTTTATATAGACTAGTATGATTTCATTCTGATATTTCTGATTTCACATACTGTACTGTTGCATCGACCTCTTCGGCCGCTCATGCCGCTGCAGAGGTACATCGGCCGTGGATCCCCGCTCTTAGGATCACGTCGACATATTGGGAAGCTCCGTTTCTTGAGGCTTATCTTTTAGTATGTGTTCCTGAGTTGTAGGTTCTTGTACATTCGTGGTATGGCGGCCCCGTCCCGTCATAGTCGTTGTAAATCTTAGGTGCGTAATCTTTGTGGCGGGGTTGTAAAGGATTAAACTGCTCGTGTTTTATGTATATACCGAAGGCAACCGCTTTTTGGTTGCTTTATTTATTATTATATCTCTGGTTTCATGACTCATGTTTTATTTTCCGCCGTTTTCTCGATGTTGTGTCACTAGGGTGCAGGATAAGGCACGCGAACCGCCCGAACGGTCGTTACAAAAGTGGTATCGAGCAGTTATCTCGAAAGTGTCTACGGCATCGTGTCTAGTAGTTCGATTATCGATGTGTTGTGCACCACATCTATAATCGGAGGCTGCAGGACATTTAGGATTGGTTTCCATTTTTCTCATTACGAGATCGTGCCTTAGAGTTGTTGTAAGTTGGACCCTCCGACGTATCTCGCTTTTTACCGATTATGCCTCCGCGCAGTGCAACCGTGAGCCCGGGGCAAGGCGGCGTGAGGGTGCGCTAGTGAGATACGAGGGGTACGGTGGCGCAGCCCTGACAAGACTGAGGTTGTGCTTGACGGCGGTTTCAGGACGCCGCCAGCCAAAGAGGTTTAGAGCCGCAGCCGTGGTCGATGAGACTACAAGACTGAGCCTCCACCCCACACCGGGCAGGAGAGATGGGTTACGCGAGATGGCCCGATTCCGCCGTGGTCGTGGGCCGATATGAGATAGGCCGGATGCAGCAGCCTGGCCCAGAGCACCAGCCGTTCACCCCGAGCAGATAGTTTGAGGCTACGGACTTTCCGAGTTGTAGCCCGCGAGTTTTATGGGTCGAGGCACGAGGATGATCCGCAGGAGTTCATCCGGCAGCTATGCGATCACGCGGTGATCAAGGCTTCAGAGACCGAGTCGTGACCTTTGGTTCGCATCGGCCGCGCGTGATACCGCAATCGATTGGTTTGATTCATGAGCTTTCGGGAGAGCATGCACTCAGCAGTATGGGATGAGTTTTCGGGCTTTCTCACGCACTTCTTGCCTCCGCAGATGAGAGGGCACGCCGACAGATTTTTGATGCTTAGACAGGCGCGCACGGTTCGGGAGTACAATGTGAGTTCGACTCATTGGCGTGACGTCCCAAATGGTAGCTAGTATGGAGGATCGAGTGCACCGATATGTTCAGTGGCTCGATGATTACATGTCGGAGGCATGTTCAGAGTAGCCCTTCACCGCATGGACATTGCCCGCACGCAGCTCATGCGCCAGGATGTAGTGCGGAGAGGTCGACGGAATGACCGGATCGCGAAGAGGGCCAGGACATCAGGGTCTTTTGGCGACTTTCGAGGCGGACCGCCTCAGCAGCATATTAGTTTTGCACCTCCGCCGGTGCAGAGTGGTCCTCCACAACCTTCAGAGTATTCGGGAGCAGGTCAGGGCTCCAAGGGTTCAGGTTTCCAGGGAAGTAAGGGTGTTGGCCAGATGCGGTCACCCCTACCTCGGTGTGGTCGATGTGGTAGACCGCATTTCGGGGAGTGTCGTGGTGCCAGGGGAGCTTGTTATTTTTGCGGCCAGCAGGGCCATTTTGCGAGGAACTGTCCGACCAAGGGTAGCACGGATGTTACGACTCAGCCTACCGGATCAGTGGCTGGTTCATCGCCTTCTACAGTTATGCGCCCTGCAGGCGTGCCTATGATTAGAGTGAGCGGTAGCCGGTATATCCTTAACCCTCTAGAGTTTTGGTATGCTTGTTATGATGGTCTCATTATATTGTGCTATGTACGAATAGCGTTGTGTTAATTGTGAGTTTGAAAACATGCTTAGTTGGGAGGATACGTATGGGGGCATGGTAAGTGTGAACCTTAGACTATGTCACGACTGAGACCTTAGGGGTAAGGTCGTCTTGAGTTAAAGATTTATTTTTGACCCTTATCAGAGTAGTAGTATACGTGGGATTTATTTGTGTGATAAGTCCGTGGGTAGTGTGAGATGGAAGTGGTAGCTTTCGATGTGAATTAGTAAGATTGTTAGGATCGGGAACAAGAGTTCAGCGGGGGTCGGGTTGAGGACCATTTGCGTGTCAACCCGTAACCCGGTTTGGGGTGGGGTAAGTTAGGTGGTCCCGCCAGGTGGTAGGGTCACGAGGATGCTAGGCCCAAGTGTGTATGATCATCGTATGAGTTCGTGGACGCGTTCGACCAGAAGCGGTTCGTAAAGGCCGGGAATGGCCTTAAGGAAGTTTGAGGTTAGTAAGATGACCAAGTTTGGAGGTAGTGACTCCAGAGATTTTCGGGAACGGAAGTAATGACTGAAGTATGGTACGTACTGGGAGAGTTCGAGTGTTCGAGAAGGGTACAACGAGTAAGGGAGGAAGATAACGTGTGTTATTTCGTGGCCAGTGTGGCATCGCAACTTGTTAGAGGAACTTTATCGTTATTCGACTTGAGAAGGAACATTCGACGAATGTTTCTAAGGAGGAGAATGTTATACCCCGTAGTTGCAGGGTATGTATGTGAGGACGTACGTACGAGAGTACGGCAGAAATTTTGAAAAGAAAGAAAGATGTGAGTTTTCGACGGAAAAGTTTCCGGTTATTTGTGAAGGAAAAGGTTCGTTAATGGGAATTGGATTCCCAGATTTGGTATTCGGACTTCCTGGAATATTAGAGAATTATGGAATTTTATTTTCGGAAATGGTCACGTGGGGCCCACGGGAGAAATTTACGGTTTTGTGGGGCCCACTTTGTTTTCGAGATTTTGGCAATTGTGTATTTTTTTCGAAATAAGTTTTTTGAGGGCCAATAGTAGGGTGACACGTGTCACCCCCTCCTAGGTGGCTCGCCGGTTACATTTGGGCACAGTCGATCAGAGTCGTTTTTCCGACGAAACGTTTCCACGCTTTCGTGAGGAAAATTCCGGCTATGTCCTTTTTAATTTTTGCGGATTTTTCCGAGAGGCGAAACATTTTGGACCAACGGGAGGGTGACATGTGTCACCTCACATCGAGGCTTGTGGGCGTCAGTGGGCGATCGTTCACGTATGGGATTGTTTTGTGGCTCACGTTGGCCCTATTGGTTCCTTGTTTTGTGCCTTGTTTTGGCCTTGTTTTGTGGCTTGTCTTGTGCCATGTTTTGTGGAGTAGGGTTAGGTGCACTTGGCTTGATCAAGGCCTTACACTTGCCTGCATACGGCTTGATCTTGGCCATTGGTTGCATTGGGTTTGCTATAAATACCCCTTTGTGAAGACTTCATTCATCCACAAATGTTTCCAAGTCTTGAATCCTCCTCCTCTTGTAGACTCGTCCAAGAGCTCCTCTCCCCTTGGAAAGTGGCCTTTGGCCGTGAGGTCTCCCCTCCTTGTGAGGTCTGGCCAGGGTACCCACTAGCTAGTTGTTTCGTATAATACCCTTGTTGTGGTATAGAAATACTCCCTAGTATTGTTATAATGCCCAAAATACCTTAGCCTTGTACCTTGTAGTATTCCAAAGATACCTCTTTACGTAGAGTCCGGAAATACTACCTTTTGTCCTTTTTAGTCTCAAACCGAAACCCTAAGGAAATCTTCATAGTTGGTTGAAGTATTTGAGTAGAAGTTGGTTAGAACTTCTAAGTGTTGTTTGGAGTGGTTTGGAGCGCACGGAGTGGAGCTAAACCTTGCTCAGGATCGACGTTATAACTTGGATAATTTTTGGGCTTATCGAGGTAATTATCTTGTCCCTCTATTGTAATTGGAAATTACATGTTTGTTAGAATATATAGTTGAAGTATACTATATATAGAACTACTTAGTATTCGGCAATGTCTTTTGACTTAAGCCTGAAGAATAAAGAATCGAATCGAATGTATTTACATGGATTGTATTGCAAGAGACTTGTGTAGAATTGTACACGCCCGTTAGGCGTAAACCCACACTGGTTGGCTTAGCAGCCTCGATAGAGAGGAGTTTTACTGTCATTGGGGAGAGTCTTGAATTTTCTATAGAAAGATAGAAACTTGTGTTTTGGGGTTAATAGACGTTTTGACCTTTATAGGTGAAAGTACTAAGAGTAGCGTATTCTACTCGAGGAGTGGAAAGGGCTAGTGCGTTGTAGTACTTGGAGCATTTTGCTTATTGTCGATAAATCGTCGCGAGGTATGTGAACCTCTTCCTATCTCTTCTAGCATGATATGTGTGAATCTATGTAGTACGGTGACGCATACGTGTTAACTGTGTTTGATTGTTTTAAAACATAAAGTGTTATAACGGCTTTATGGGAAGTTGGTTATAACGACTTTATGTAGGTAAGAAAATGGTTTCTTGATGTTAGAAGTTAAGAGACTTGATCTTATAAGATAAGAGACTTAACTTATTTGTTTTAATGAGGATGTTTGTGTGAAACCTCATTCGTGAGTAATGAGTACTTGGTTTTAAAGGAATAATGTTTCTTGATTTGGAAATCGAATGTGTATCGACGCACCATCGCGGCGTTAATAAAGGAAAATGTATTGAATAATGATGTGTTGTATTAAAACCGTAGAAACCTCCATCCGCATAGAAGCTAAGATGAGACAAAATGATATTACATTTTCTAGATCATGGTCTTTGTAATAAGATCGTTATAAACAAGAATAAACTACTCACGTATATGTCATGTGTTACTCAATTGTTCTAAAAGGAATCAAGTGATTAAGTTTGGGAACTATGAAACCATTTGAAAAATGAGAAGCTTGAGTAATTGAAACTAGGCAAACTGGAACTTAGGAAAAGAATGTTGTTACTTGGTTTTGAAAAGGAAGGTGGGTTGGTCATTCTAATACTACGTGTATCGGGTGACTCTTATAAAAGTAATGGATCTCTTTTAAAAGAACTTAACGTATGTAGTATTGGGGTTAAAACCGGACCTTGGCATAAAATGAAAGTACTTTGAGTTGTGTGAAACTTGCCTATGCTTGTTGTTGTGAAACTTGCCTATGCTTGTTGTTGTGAAACTTGCCTATGCTTGTTCTTTGTGAAACTTGCCTATGCTTGTGATGATAGCCTTTGTTGTGCAAGTGTGGTATTTCGTATTACCGCGTCTCTCGATAGAGAAGTCGACTTGTTGAGAACTTACTTGGGCGTCTTGGCGGTGATGGAGAATTCCACGGGTATGTTTCCATTTTTGATTCTCGCTCTTGTTGATGTCACATGGACATGTCTACACCGATGCAGACCGGGGCACGCGGCCACGCGGTCGGGTCGACACCCGATATATTGTTATTGTGGTTACATGGACATGTCTACACCGAGGTAGAATTCCGGGGCATGTGCCACGCGGCGGGTTGATCACCCAAGATATTATTGTTGATGTCACATGGACGCGTCTACACCGAGGTAGAATTCCGGCACGTGTGGCCGTGGGGCATTGGTATTATTGTTGCATCATGGACATGTCTACACCGATGCAGAATCCGGGGCGTGCACGTGATGCGAACATGATTGATGTTGTGGGCGTGAGACCCATAGTTATATTTGAGTGATGACTTGAGGCGTGAGTCCTCGATCGATATGATCGCTTTTATGTTGTGAATCGTAGTTTGGTTATCATACATGTCTCCCGCTTTATATAGACTAGTATGATTTCATTCTGATTTTTGATTTCACATACTTGGTACTGTTATCGACCTCCTGGGGCTGCTCATGCCGCAGTGTAGAGGTACATCGGCCGTGGATCCCCGCCTAGGATCACGTCAAAGATATCGGGAAGCTCCGCTTTCTTGGAGGCTTATCTTTTGTATGTGTTCCCCGAGTTGTAGGTTCTTGTACATTCGGGGTATGGCGGGGCCCCGTCCCGTCATAGTCGTTGTAAATCTTAAGTGCAGAAATCGCTGTGGGCAGGGTTGTAAAGGATTAAACTGTTCAGGTTTTATGTATATACTGAAGGCAACCGTTTTTGGTTGGCCTGTTTATTATTATATCTCTGGTTTCATGACTCATGTTTTATTTTCCGCTGGTTTTCTCTGATGTTGTGTCACTAGGGTGCCCGGGATAAGGCACGATGCGGGCCCGAACGGGTCGTTACACCATCTCAGGAAAGCTAACGTGGTGGTGACGACTCGAGGAGATCGATGGGCGCCAGCCCATTTGGTAATACAAAATAGGGGTATTGTTCGGGAGGTACAAAGATTGGGAAACCTCGGGGTTAGCTTAACTGAGATCGGTGAAGGTAGGGTGGTGGTACATGATACCTCGCAGTCTGCCTTAGCTTCAGAAATAAAAGAAAGTCAGTTTGAGGATACGGAGTATGTTGGATTTCGGGAGAGGATCCAACAGGGAAAACCTTCACAGTTTACATTGGGAGATAATGACGGAACCCTTCGGTATAAGGGTAGGTTATGTGTTCCTAAGGTAAAGGATCTAAGGAGGAAGATCTTACATGAGGGTCACAACACAAGATATTCCATTCATCCAGGGTCAACAAAAATGTATCAGGACCTCAAGACAAATTACTGGTGGGACGGGATGAAGAAAGACGTTGCGGAGTTTGTCGGGAGGTGTCTTATATGTCGCCAGTGAAAGTGAACATCAAAACTCAGCGGATTACTTCAGACATTAGAGTCCCCATGTGGAAGTGGGAGGCGATTCATATGGATTTCATAACCGGTCACCAAAACTCGAGAAGGGTATGATTCTATTTGGGTGATTGTTGATCGACTTACAAAGTCAACCCATTTCTTACCGGCCAAGACTACGACGCGCACCACAAGACAATACAGATTTATTTGAAGGAGATTGTGCGGTTACACGGATTCCCTTACAAATTATTTGAGATAGGGGTTCCCGATTCACCTCACACTTTTGACAAAGTTTCCAGCAGGTCTCGACAAAAGTTATGTTAAGCACGGCTTTCCACCCGCAAACAGATGGGCAAGTCGAAATAACAATTCAAACACTTGAGGACAGGTTGCGATCTTGTGTGTTAGATTTTCAGGGAAGCTGGTTGGACCATCTATGTATAATTGAGTTCGCCTACAACAATAGTTTTCACTCTAGCATACAAATGGCCCCGTTTGAAGCATTATATGGACGAAAATGTAGGTATCCACTTGGATGGTTCGAGGTGGGTGAGACGCAATCGTTTCGGACCTGAAGTCATTCAAGAAACAAATGATAAGGTACAGATGATTCGGGAGCGGATCAAAACAGCTCATAGTCGTCATAAGTCCTATGCGGATCATCGGAAAAGAGATCTTGAATTCCAAGAGGGGGAGAAAGTATTTTTAAAAGTGTCCCCAATGAAGGGAGTGATGCGCTTTGGTAAGAAAGGGAAATTGAGCCCAAGGTTTATTGGGTCATATGAGATCTTGCGAAGAGTGGGGAATGTGGCTTATGAATTAGCACTTCCACAAGAGCTGGAAGCGGTGCATCCGGTGTTTCATGTGTCAATGTTACGAAAATACTTGCACGATCCAAGTCACGTCGTCCTTCCCCAGGAGATAGTTCTTAATGAAGAGCTTCAATATGAAGAGGTTCCGGTGGAAATACTTGATAGGAAGGTTAAGCGCCTTAGAGTAAAGATATTGCTTAGTGAAGGTCATATGGAGGAATCACTCCACAGAGGAAGCCACCTGGGAAGCTGAAGAGGCGATGAAAGTCAAATATCTATTCCTATTTGACTAAGGTAAAAAAAAAATGTGTTACATAGTACTTCATATGTGTGCCATTTGAGTGTCTATATGCATGTGTTACAACTTTATTCACATTCGAGGACGAATGTTTCTTAAGGAAGGGAGAATGTGAAGCCCCAAATTAGTGTTACAATAACAATAAACATTATTGTGTCTATGTGATTATGTTATGACCTTATTCACATTCGAGGACGAATGTTGCTTAAGAAGGAAAGAATGTAAAGTCCGGGAAAAAATAATAATATATAGTTGTTGGTTGGTTTAATAAAAATATATATTTCATAATCTTTTTATAAGGACTACATGGCATGTTAGATTAGTGTTACAATAACAATAAACATTATTGTGCCTATGTGATTATGTTATGACCTTATTCACATTCGAGGACGAATGTTGCTTAAGGAGGAAAGAATGTAAAGTCCGAAAAAAAATAATAATATATAGTTGTTGGTTGGTTTAATAAAAATATATATTTCATAATCTTTTTATAAGGACTACATGGCATGTTAGAAATCTATTAGTTGGCAAAATATATAATTCATAATCTTTTTATAAGGACTACATGACATGTTAGAAGTCTATTAGTTGACAAAATATATAATTCAAGCCTTAAAGACTTCAAGAATTAACCACATTAAAAAAAATCTGCATACACATTTCTTTGGTAAGGAAACAACCTACTTCCCTTCCTCTCCCCTCCACTCTTGGCTTTCCCCCTCCCATAAGTTATACAAACACCCTTACTTATACATTATACTTGGCACAAACAAAGGACTAGCACAAAGAATACAAAATCAGAAAAAAAAACAAGTGAACAAGAAGAGGAAAAATCTGAAAAACATCAAGAGAGAAAGGAGAACAAAAATAGGAATACTAGGGAGCAAGGATCACTTGTAGCAACAGAACAACAATCCTTTTCACGCTTACAAGGTGAGTTTTCTCACTCAGAAATTCTTGGTAACATCCTTTATTTTAGTTCAATACATGTTGGAATAAGAATTGAGTGTTGAAAAGAAATATTGAACTTTTGATGGTTTAGATAACTAGTTGCGTCATGAACTTTACGAACTGTTCTCACTGAGTTATAATTGTTAGAATTTGATGAAATTCGGTAGAATTGTACACCTCTCTAATATGATCATATAGAACCAAAAATGAGGTAAAATGGACATACGGTTTGAAAGTTATCATAGTTCAAAGTTCCTGCCTTAGATTTGGTCGAAATTCGGAAAGGCATAATTACGGACTGTTTTTATTGAGTTTTACTTATTAGAATTATATGAAAATTTACATGGTTGTAAATCTCTCTGTTAAGGGCAGATATATATAAAGATTTATTAAAACGGACTTACGAGTTGAAAGTTATTGTAGTTTGAAGTTGCTGCCTCGGATTCGTCGGAATCCAGAAGGGCAGGACGTTGAAACGTAAAACTGTACTAATATGTGGGGAATATGAAAATTGTTGCTAAATGAAAGTTCTAGTTCTCTTTGTTGTGGACATTTTGAGACCTTACGGGGGTCTATCCGACTTACGGATTGAGAGTTATCTCTGTTTAAAGTTTCTGCCTCGGATCTATCGAGATCCAGGAAGGGCAGCGAATAAAAGTGTAAAACTGTACCAAATGGTACAGAATATGAAAGAATGGTTCACATGGAGACGTGTATCTCTCTGTCCTCGTCGTTTTGAGAATTTATGGGGATTGAACGGGTTTACAGATTAGGAGTTATGACTATTATAAGATTGGGTGCTGTTTAATAAAAATTCTGCCGAAACAAATTTCATGTGGCTGTTTTGAGGATAAATTTGTGTTAGTTACCCAAAGTAGTTTTAAATGAAATTGGGTACAGTGAAAGATCCCCGTCTTACCTTAGTTTCCGCTAGAGAAACACCTTAGTTGGAGTTATGGTTAAAAAGTTATAATCGTTACAAGTATGAATGACAGAATGTTAGAAAAGAGAATAGTATTTATTTGATCTTCTGAAAAATATGAAAAGTGAATACGTGTTCACATAAATATATAAATATATAATGGATCGGGTTGCACGCCGCAACAAAACGTAAAGTGAATATATGTTCACCAATACGTAAATATAATGGATCGGGTTGCACGCCGCAACAAAACGTAAAGTGAATACGCGTTCACAAATACGTAAATATAATGGATCGGGTTGCACGCCGCAACAAAACGTAAAGTGAATACACGTTCACAAATACGTAAACATAATGGATCGGGTTGCACGCCGCAACAAAACGTAAAGTGAATACGTGTTCACAAATACGTAAATATAATGGATCGGGTTGCACGCCGCAACAAATATGAAAGATGAATACATGTTCACCTATATAAATATGAAAAGTGAATACGCGTTCACAAATTTATAAATGTAATAAACATGTGGAAATGCAGGGAAATGTCTTAACATATAATACGAGATAAAATGAAGTGTTAGTTAAACCGAGAATTTCCTATGAGGAGTTGTTGCATATTTAAAAATGTTGTAACCTGATATGTTTTTGCAATATGCTTATTACGTTATAATGTGATTGCACTTGGAATATTGTGGTGTTACTTTGAATTGCAGGGTAAGGTTCTCACTCAGCCCCAGATGGTAGGGCTGACTCTTTATTTAACATGTTTCAGGGAAGCGTGATAGAGGAAAGGCTCCACGCCAAGGCTAGCGATCGTCCCGCAGCCTCTTGTCATACCAAGTCCATTGCTCCGGGCTTGGTACTCGTCAGGTTCAGAATGTCAGTTCCAGTGTCTCGGAAAATGCCCGTGTGGAATGGTCTCCCTTCCAACTTAGAATAATATTTGTCAGTATGTCTATGTAGAAATAATATTTGCACGAGCATGGGCTCGCGTTATATTTTCAATAAAGTCATAAACAAATTTCTTTATTGTTATTTTTATTAATAACTCCGTATTTGAATATAAGTTTAAATTTCTAAATAAAGAGAATTAAATGGTGCTCCTGGTGGAAAATAATTGTCCAGGTGTCATCACGCCCTAAGTAAAGACTTAGGAAAAGTCGGGGCGTGACATTAGGCATCCTTTAGATTCCGCTAACTTGCGGTTGTCCGGTCAAACCTAGGTTAATTATTATGCTAAGAAAAGGTATGTTTTAAAAGCATTAAAATGCATTCTTGACAAAAATGTAAGATTTGTTTATGGAAGATAAAGTTAGTTTTAAAATATTCATTCATAAAGTATTTAAAGAACATATGAAATTATTCTATAAGATATATTGCTTAGCATAATATAGAAGTAATAATGCAAAATAGTTATGACAAAAGTATGCATTTCTAAGATAGGCCTAGCATGTTAAGTGTCTATTTAGCAAACGAAAATAGCTTTTTTTATATGAATGTTTATAAGAGTTTATGAGGAAATAGGTTAGGAAATTGGTAATAAACGATGTCTTAGCTATACGAATGGTTATGCGAGTGAAGGCTACTAATTGGTTTAGTATGACTTAAGCAATGTGTAACGAGCTAAATAATTAACTTAGGGGGGAAACCAAATTTCTAATGTCAAAGCTACCTCTTAATGGCGACTCAAAGTTAAATGTGCTAAGTATCCTACTAATGTAATGTTAAATAAGTTATAACAAATAAATGGAAAAAGGGGGATCAATAAAGATGACTCGAGGGAATGGGGATGTCGTTTCGCCGCGGCTTTGGAATTTCTGATGTAGATGCGAAATGCACATAGATGCGGGTCTTTATTTGGCAAGAGTCTTAATGAGTCTTGTATTGAGACTCTTCATGGGCTCCGGTGCATTTCATGTAAAACAAGAAAAGAAAAAGGATTAGCAAATATCTCACAAAAACTTATCAAATAGCCGACAAGTATGATATAAAATTTAAACATATTGAAACCACTGCAGTTTGCTATTCAAAGGTCGAGCAGGCCCAACAGACGCAATAAACGATTTACTGGGCTTTAAGATATACCGAAAAATATAAGGAGCACTCCCAAATATGATCTTGGATTCCTCTGAGAGTAGAACGTGAATGCAGTAAGGGAGAAAAATAATGCATGTAGTAAAAATACATTCTGGACTCATCAAGATATGAAAATGAGTAATGCATGCTCTATCAAAAGTGCAAATTCATATAGTCGTAATTTAGGTATAGTCATCAGTTTAGAAATATTCAGCAGTCCACATAAAGAGGGAGAATTGCACCTCAATCATACGAGACATTTCAAGCATGCAGAATCACATAAAGCATATATGTAGACAACACCAGTTCATATTGGCATTTCCAGAAAACAACAAACACAAAGGATATGTCATTCACTTAGCATACAAGCACAGTATAGTATTTTAATTGCTAAAATCATTTGACTCATGTTTAGACATAAATAAGTTATTCAGTATATCTCAAACTCACACAAATTGGGTAGGGCATGATTGCAGGTCATTAGAACCTAAGCAAGTGGTTCAGAGCACACAACATGATTTACACAAATAATACGGGACTTCAACCGATAGACAAGATTATTTAATTTGAAGCTAGAAGTTAAAAGTCCTAAGAGGGTCGTGATCTAGCCCCATCCAAATTCCAGAATAACTGCATATGTATTTACATAAACCAACATACAAACGAGGTCACTTAGCAGAGGTTGAATTATCATGAATGTCGGCATGGCATAATTGTACATGACTTTTTAGGCTATATAACCAATTAGCATCTAATTACTTACCATTAGGAGTATCTTAAGACAACTTTCAATGATAGTGAATGTGTTATACATGGGTTCATGCCAAACCAAACGTAGAAAGGCAACTTACATAAATATTCATACTCCAATTACACTGATTCTATTATAGGTATTGTGAGTATAAGCGGACTATTTTCATACTGGTATTAGCAATATATCGCTTGCAAATGTGGTTTAAGAGTGTTATAACATTCATGAGTCCATCAAACATGTTTCACATCATTTCAACATACATAAATGACAAACTACATTATACTAACATATCCCGCAAGCGGCAGACATTATACAGGTTATAAAAATACAGATCCGACAGAAAGTTGGGAGGGCAATGAGTTTACCTTTTTGGGTAGCGAACTGATATGGCATTTCGAACGTCGACCCACTCAGATTGTTGTTGCAATATTTCTGTATTCTTACGCAAGTGTACGTATCGCTCAAGTAATATAGTCTGTAAGACCGAGTTATCATCCACAGAGACTGGTTTGTCAAGTACCGAATATCTAATCTATGGTATCTATTTGATAACCGTTCTTTTGTTTGAGATTTTAAACTAAGAATTATAACTAAGTAAAGTGCAGAAAATAAACTAAAGTGATGATACTTAGGGTTTAAAACAGTTATGATGGGAATTAGGGTTTCCAATCTCCTCAACTATCCACTCTTTCACTTGTTAATGCAAAGCTAACAACTCTTCTTCTTATTAAGATAGCAGGTTAACTAATCTGTTCTATATTCTGGTTTGGACATATAGAAACTCAACCTTATGTAGAAACATTCTATATTTATATGATAGATACCACACAAGAGGATTAAGAACAATAACCTTAAATATTACACAAATATCGGGGTATTTTCGTCCGTGATTTTAACCTATGTCTAGACAACTACAACATATTCAAATCTCACATTTCAGAATTTTGATTTGAAATCATATAAGTTATGAAAATTAGTGATCAGTTAATTTTCAAACAATCAATACAATATTGAATAGATCTTAATATAGCTGAAGAAGAAATCAATAACTATGCATTAACTTATGAAAGAGTTTCAAGCGATTCAACGGAAGACCCTAATAAAGAAATTAGCTCCTAGATATTGTCATGCTAAGAACTAATTTAATATCCAACATAAACTGAATTAAATAAAGTAAAGGAAAAGAACTTGAACAATTTGATGTCTCTAATCTTGCTCTTGCCTCCGTTCCTAACCTCCAAAGTATGATCTAAAGTATGAGAGGGTTTCAGGGTTTTATATCTGAGCAAAACTGCGTTTCGGACCCTTTTACCCTTATTAAATTCGGCCCATTTTTCTGAAAATGCGCGTCGACGCCGCGACGCTTTATGTCTGTAGACCCCGTGAGGTTGACTTTTTTGTCCGGATTTTGTCTGATTTCTTCTATGCTTCCCGGAACTTCTTTGGTTTGATTTCTTGGCCTTTTATTGTGCATTTTCATCCTCCAAATCAGTATTTTCTCCTTTATGACCGCTGTGACTCAAAAGAAAGAAAACGCACCTAACATTATACTAAACGCAAAAGAAAAGAGTAAAATACTAACTAAAAAGGACTCAAAAGTGTATATAAAATACTCAACATACCTTTTACACGAAGCTACAATCGTTATGCAAGCCCTCGCACTTCTTATGAATTATTATCTATATCATATAAGGGTTGATGTTAATATCAAATCTAAATTCTATAGATAAACTCAATTAGGCGTCCTTCGATAACTTTAAGCATATAGGATTCTTTAGGCTCCTTTTATACGGAACATCTATGTAATTCGATCCCATAATCCTTTAACCCGTACTTTCCTTAGTCCCATAATGTATACAATCCATTTTCTTATAACTATCGACTCATACTTCAATTAAAACATCCCAACAAGTCATATCACGATGATTTCATAAGTTTACGAGTTTCGATTACGAAAATCCTTTCACAACTTGCTTTAAATCACTAATTAATCATAGAACTAGGTAGGGGAGGATAAAACTTACATTTATACACCAGAGTCTCCTCAAAACAGCAAGTTATCTTACCCTTCAAGGGTTTTCCAAAACTGTTTTTATGTGGAGAAGACATTTTCTACGATAACCGCGGGGTTTATCATGTTAATCTTACGTAATTTGCCTTTGATTTGATCTTATGATAATATAGTATCTTAGAGAGGGCTTATAGAGAGTAATAGGGCTTGGTCTTGGAGAAAAATCAGCCTCAAATCACAAAAACCCCAATTTAAACCCGAAACAAAATATGCACCGCCTCAAAAGGATGGTCCGTCAAACTTTTGACGGTCCGTCAATTTGGACCGTCAAATCCAGATCTACAATTTCAATTCTCAAACAAAATTGACGATTCAGATTTTTCATTTTTATGGTCCGTCAATCTTGCCGTCAAATTGGAACTTTTTCTGATTTCGTTGAAACGTATTTGCTTCGATCCATTTAACTTTTATACACTCCGGTACTTCCATAAATAAGTTTTAACCCTTCATTACCCTTTCGTAAGGTCGTACCTCTTTCCGGGATATTGGTATCAATTGACGACACTACGAAACATAAAACTACGGGGTGTGACACAAGGTTAATATTCCTATTTAACTAGTACTACCACTACTCATTAACTGTTTAGTTTGCTTTTAATTAATATCTCTATTTGGTTCGAGTGATATCAGTTACATTTTCTTCAGTTATACCCAAAATAATACATTGAATGGTAGAGATTTCATACTGAAGTCATATAATCAAATCTTTACTTGAAGCCAAATTTAATAAGCATTATTAGAATCATTTTATTTGTGGATTTGAGACTTGGTTATAAAGTAGTAACACCATGTAATATTATCTAGTAAATATTTATGTTAGTATTTTAAATTAGAATTTAAATTAAAAAATTATGAAAAATATTTTTCTTTAAAAGGTGGGCTGGCCAGGCCAGACCCGTATCCCACATAGTGATGGGTTGGGCTTGCTATTTAAAGCCCATCAAAATAGTGGGTCAGCCCGGCCTATCCCATCAAATTCAAAAGCCCGTGTGTGCTTAGCCTGGATGGGTTGGGAAAGCCTGTTTTGACAGTGCACCCCCAAACTTACACTTTACTCGCCTTCGAGTAAAGCACTAAGCAAAAAACAAAAACAAAAACAAAACCAAAGAAATGACTCTATGAAATGGATCAAGTAGCCATGGTTATGTTGCCTCAAAATCATGGATGAAAACTAGGATAATATGTTGGAATAACATGAATTTTCAGCAATCTAGAATTTCAAGTTAGATATTTCGCAAATTCAATTAGATCATAATTACTGGGAATACAAACATCTAACCTATGCATGACAATTTCATTCCATTTTTCCAAAAATTCTATAGACATGTTTACTTGATATTCTTCACTAATCATAGACATACACATTAGGGATCTTTAGGACTTTCAAGGGTTGTAATGTAGGTTTAGGCAGGGGTAGATAAAAGTTGGCATTTAGGCTCAATTTCGTACCATAAACATTTTTTGTTCAACTCTTTTTTCCTTCTTTTGACTTTCTTTTTAGTCTCATACCTATTTTCTCCCCTCTTTTCTTTTGAGAGAATGAGACACATTATCAATAACAAGCACCCTCAAACTTAGGTTTTTGCATATTTTTCATTGGGTGCATCAAATTTTCACTCTCTTTTTATTGATTTCTTCAACACTTTTCATCCCAATAATTTTCAATTATCACTTATGGCACAACCAGGAAATCATAGGGTGTCAAAC
Source organism: Przewalskia tangutica (assembly GCA_029844215.1). Classification (NCBI taxonomy): domain Eukaryota; kingdom Viridiplantae; phylum Streptophyta; class Magnoliopsida; order Solanales; family Solanaceae; genus Przewalskia; species Przewalskia tangutica. The sequence goes on along the minus strand of CM056733.1, from coordinate 12,897,141 downwards.
AAAGATATTATTTAGGCTCAAAGGGACTGACTAATGATACAATTTATGTCAGGGTAGGTAATGAACGGTCATAAGGGCTATCAAATAATGCCTGAATCCTTTCCCTAAACATGTATATCTTAACTATTTCACCTCAAATAACAAGCAAATGAGTTTTCTAGACATTTTCAACCTTTCTTTCCATAATTGACAACACATAGGCTAAGCACAAATATCCAAATAATTAGATGTTCATGAATTTTTGGCATATCTAACTTAAGCACACATATTTTTGCTTTTAATTCCATTACATTATCTCACTTTATCACCTCAATATCTTTAGCAACTAAAATATGCTTGATCCATAAAAAAAATTGACTAACAAAAACAAACAAAAAAAGACAACAAAAAGACTCAAAACAATCACAAGAAAAAGTAAGATCCCCCCAAACTTGATTGACACATTATTGTTAGGTGTATTTTGTATACGCTTTTTGAGTCATTTTTAGTTAGTATTTTTCCCATTTTCTTTTAAATAAGTGTCTTGTTAGGGTTGTTTTTCTTTCTTTTGAGTCACAACGGTTCTAAATGGAAAAATGGCAAAAAGAAGCTAAAAGTGGGCATAAAAGGAGGATCCTGAGGCAAAAAGGTTGAAAATTGGAGATTCGGACGAAGGCAAAACAAGACCGTGGTGCCGGACTGCAGGACCGCGGTGCCATAATTACTGAAAAACCGCAGGATTTTCGGCACCGTGGTGCCATTCTGCAGAACCGCGGTGCCGATGCAGGAAATTCAGAATCCGAAGTAAATTTGGCCAAGGGAAGAAGGGTCCAGATGGCATGAAATTTGCAACATACTTAAGCCCTAGGGATTATTCTATTGAAGGGAGTTGGACATTCTATCACACAACTCAATTGAAGACAAATTGGAGGCTACAATTGGAGACCTAGTTCTAAGTATTTTTTCTTTCTTTAGTTTTCAATTCAGTTTATGTTGGTATTTGTATTAGTTCTTAGCGTAACTATGGCTAGGAGCTAAACACTTTATTAGGGCTTTCCTATTGAATTGCTTGAAACTCTATTTCATGAATTAATGTATTAGTTTGATTTCTTCTTCACTTGATTAAGATTTATTCAATATTTGGTATGAATGTTTGATAGTTAACTGGCTATTAATTATCATAATCTATATGATTTCGAATCAAGAACCGAGAGGAGAGATTTGGATATGTTGTAATTGAATAGACATATGTTAAAATTGCGGACGAAAGTACCTCGATACTTGTGTAGCTGTCAAGACCCGACCCCGGGCCGCGACTGGTGCCCTACCTGGGCACCCTTACAGGTATACATCAGAGATAATCAGCGAAACATATATCAAACTTATAAAATAATTCAACAAGACATAAACAACATGTTAGCTGATAAGGCCACCTCCCTGGACATATATATATATATATAGCCAAAAGCAGTTACATCCCTTTTTTTTCTTTACACAACCCAATCCACAAGATATGACTACAGACCTCTAAGATTTTTGGACAAATACTATGACGGGACAAGGCCCCGCCGTATCCCTGAATATACATAGCCATGACAAGCTGCTGAACATTGGATCCATCTCAAAATGCTGAACCAGGATCCTAAGCCCGCGGATCCACAATTGTGTACCTAAACCTGCAGATATGAACGCACTCGGCGGGCCGAAGACGTGCACCGAATATGGAGCGGAAATAAGGTACAATAAACAGATCATAATCGTAAAAGAATGGCGAGGCAAGTATAAAAAGTAAATATCAGATCCTACCATGTCATTACAACTCATGAACTTAATCGTACATAATTATCTTTTCCCATTTTTCAATAAGAGTTATAGTCAAATTCTTACGTACATACTTAGGAAAAATCATCAAGTTCATAACCATATAACTTACTTATCTTGCATAACATAATCCGGCCCTTCCTGGAGGGACGCCTATACTGCCCGGCCCATTCTGGGACGCGATAAAGTCACATAAGTCTGCCCATAAAGATATACTGCCCGGCCCAATCTGGAACGCGATAAAGTCACATAAATCTGTCCATAAAGGTATACTACATAAAAATAGGAAGCTTATGACCAACTTAGGGCCACATGCCCATAATATCATTTGGCAATCCTATTCATGAGACTATTTCACCCGCATAGGTCCTGTGGACCCGCAATGAGGTCATCCGCCTCGCATGGGACTATTTCACCCGCATAGGACTATTTCACCCGCATGGGCCCGGTGGGCCCGCAATGAGTACAAACGCCGCACTCGCATCATGGGTAGCAATTCCATGGAATAAGTAGTAACCCGGGGGTTTACCCCGCAAGAATAACATAACCTAGCTCAACCGGCTATCATACATAACATAAGCACTACCGGCTTATTATACATAACATAAGAACTACCGGCTTATCATACATAACATAAGCACTGCCGGCTTATCATACATAACATAAGCACTGCCGGCTTATCATACATAACATAAGCACTGCCGGCTTATCATACATAACATAAGCACTGCCGGCTTATCATACATAACATAAGTAAGTTAAGAAATCCCCTAACTTCTTATTAACCTTATTTACATACGCTCTCTTTTTAGTTTACTTAAGGCACTAACATGTCATTATAAAATTCGGGAATTTAACCCAAAGTACTACGTACCTTTATTCTTTTAAAATGACTCTTTTCCATATAAAACTTCCAAGATACTAATAACTGTAGTATCAAGTCATATCTACTTTTCAAGACAAGTCACTACATTTTTAGAAATACATTTCTCGGCTTCTAAATCAAGTGACCCTTATTTTAAAACTTTAAGCAAGTGATACCTTTAAATCAAATTGTCCTTACTTATTTCAAGTCATTTCTTTGTTTACATTACTAGAGAAAACCATTCTCTTAACCTTCCATAAAGTTATTATAACCAACTTCCCATAAAGCCGTTATACTAACTTTATGCCTTAGACTAATTCATTCTTTTTATAACCAAGAGACTTATACTTTCAAATCAAGTTGCAAAACTTTCAAAATACTTCAAGTCTCTTATCTTTAGAAATCAAGCTTCTTACTTATAAATCAAGTCTCTTATCTTTAGAATGTCAAGAAATTCATACTTTCCAAATCAAGTATTCTATACTTTTAAATCAAGTCATTTCTTCCTTTAAGAATCAAGTCCCATAACTTGAAAAATAAAGTCTCTTAACCTTTTAAGAATTTAAGGTTCATAGTCTTAAAACTTCATAACATAAACTCTTTAAATTAAGTAACATATACTTTTGTGTGTTGTGAATAGGTTATACTTATTTATAACGATCTTATTAAAGCAGCCATGATCTAGAAAATATAATACAATTTTGTCTTATCTTAGCTTCTATGCAGATGGAGAATTCTACTCATTTTAAATTAATTGATTGTCGATACATTTTCTTTTATTAACGCTACAATGGCTTGTTCGATACTTATTTTCATTCGTGCAATAAATTAGCAAAGTCAACTCGACTCCAATTACTTCCTAACGACTCTTACCAACATCCCCCATAAGACTTGGTAAGAACTTAGGATAACTTAGACATAACTTTTACCTAGAGTAAATCAACATGCATACCTCTTAACTTCTAAGAGTAGAAGGAATCATGAAGTAACACCACATGTATATTCCATACATAGAATCATGCCAAAAGAATGAAGAGGTTCACATACCTCGCGGCGATTATCGACAAGTAGCAAAATGCTCCAAAGTACTATAACCTTGATAGCTATTCCATCCTTAGTAGAATACGCTATACGTAGTACTTCAACCTATATTAGTCATAACACGTCCATTAACCTCTAGCTTCAAACGTAGAATATTCTAAGTGTAAAGTCACCAAATTCTACGGAAAATCGGACAGCACTTCCTTTGTTTCTACGTATTTTTCCACCTTTTTCAAGGCCCGAAAATCAATAACCAAATGCCACATTTAAGGCTCAATCAATTCAGCTAACCAAAGGGGATTACACGTCTTAACAGGACGTGTAAAATTCTGCCCCACAACTAATACAAAACTGTCCAAAGATTAAGGCAATTCTCGGCTCAAAATGTGTAACAACATAAAGTTCATTCCAATTCATTTTCAATCCAACTTGTTATTCTAACATGTTATATAACCTCAATCGATTATAACAACTATAATCCCTTCTTTCTATAACATGCGACGATCGTAACTAACAATTAAATTGATTTCAACATAAATGGCTAACTTGTCCATTTTCGGTTTTAACACGTCGACATGATCCGAATCTTTACAAACTTCAATATATAAACCACATGCTAATTTCTTAACTACTATAACATGTAATCTTCAATTACAATAAGAAGATGAAGATTTTACCTCAATAAGCCCTAATAATGTCCAAGCGTAAAAGTCGATCCTTAGCAACTTTTAGTTCCTCTTCTTATGTTCCAATCCGCTCCAAGCACTCCTTAGAAGCTCATGAAGAAATCCTCTTCAAGTTCCATCTTCAAAGTTGAAGAACACCTTCGGGTTTCGCCTTGCGACTATCGTAAAAACGTCGTTTTTCTGAGATCTTTCTATTGAGACATCCTTACAATACCCCTAGTAACCTTGGGTTAAAGTCTTGGGATTATTGAACCACAAATGAAATTTTTTCTTCTTCTTCCTTGCACAAAGCCGAGAGCACACTTTGTGAGCACCTTAAGGTTTGCAAAAGTTTCTCTAAGTGTAAGCCTTGTCTTGCAACTAGTGTGATGATATACTACTTCCAATGGTCAAGATTAGAACATTTGTGTGGCCTAGATTCATTGGGGTTTAAAAGATCTAATGTCAAGTTGGCTAGTTGACTTAGTCAACAATGTCAAGCATTGGCTTGTTCAAGACTTGACCCATTTTCCATGCTAATTTCGTCCAAGCCTAATTAGGGGTGACACGTGTCGCCCTCCCATTCGTCCATATACTTCGTTTCCCGACATTTCCATAATTCCGACAAATTTAAAAGTCTCAATTTACAAACATTATTCTTTCTCGAGGTTCGAAATCATTTTCCTTAGGAAAAAGAAATTCTTCTTTCGTACCAAACTTAAAGTCGTATATCCTCACGTACATTCTCTTAAACACATGTCCTGGAACTACGGGGTGTAACATTCTTCCCCCCTTAGAAACATTCGTCCCCGAATGTTCTTTCGGAGTCCAATCTAATTAGGTAGCGACATAGTCTCCTTTTACTACACCCTTCATACACAATACGCCACCCACGGCCACATAACAATACTTATACTAAAACGTCAACCTGAACTCCAAGTGTCGACGTCGTTCATCTGCATAAAGTTTCTGCTGACTCTAAGCTTACTAATAGTCTTGCTCATCAAGCGCCACCTTATAATCGTATAGATTTTCAAAACCTACCAGCGATGTCTTCTGTTTTCCATAGGCAGCACTCGTATTCTTGCCTTACGCATTTTCATGAAATTATTCGGAATGTCGTGGCCCTGACCGCCACACTAAACTAATTCCAAGTACCTCCAAGGTCACTTAACATAAAATCCTTCAATAATCGTACGTTCTTATCTCCGTCTCTTAACGTTCAAATTCAAATCAATCATTTCAATAAAATAAGTCACATAGACTCTACAATTTCATGTCAAAGAAAGAATGAAGGAATAACTTACATATTACTAACACTTCCTTTCCTTCCCTATCGATAACCGGCTCACCGAGAAACTGGAATCGAACCAACCTCTCTCTACGGTCAACCTTGGCACCCACGAAGCCAACTAGTCCATACTCATAATGACCTCAAAGTCTGTCGTATTCATCTCTACTAGGATTGCTAGGGTCTGACGACTGTATCCTCACCGGGCAAATCTTATCTACCCGCTCATCTACCACTCAATCATCCACTGGTGTAGCTACCTCGAAAGGTTCTTATGGATTCAGGCTCTATTCTTTCACACTTGGTTGCTCTCTTTCTTACTGGTCGTACTCTTTCCGTACTTCCAACTTATACTAGCATACGTACATAACCTCCGTACTGATTCCGGCCTCCAATCTTTGGAGTTACTATATCGAACAATAAAAGGCCATTTCCGGCTCTCACGACCTGGTTCCGGTGGAACGCGTCCACGAACCCGTCAAACAATTAATTAGACTTGGGCCTTGCATCCTCGTGACCCTGCCACGTAGCGGGACTACTACCAACTGATCCCATTCCATTTTAAACTATGAGGCGACCCGTAATAGGTCTTTAACCCGACCCACCGTCACACTTAACTCTTACCCTTAGTCTGAATAAAATCTTATTGCCCGAGAAGGCCTTATATACCTAAGGTTTCGGCGGTTAACAATATTCTTAGGCTCAAAATTTCCATGCTCCAAGCCTACCTTACCACCCCCTCCCCTCGTAACCGGGTATAATAACTTCTCAAACAGCTCATCATCCCAATTATCTCAAAATAAGACATAAGACCTTGGCGAGAATTCATTAATTGTTTCATACCTTCCCGGTATTTATTTAGTCCTTACCAAATTCTGGTAATCTAAAATCATTCTAGGTAACACGCGTCTGACCCTCATACATAACTCCGTATAGCTGTATGTCATAATACCAACAATACTACCATCATTACCAACCTGGATACGCAATCTACATAGTCCTTCCTGGGTCACTGCTGCCTTTCTCATAGTTGCAATCAACATAATACGTTAGGGACAGACTACCATAACGACACAGCTCTATTGCACGATCTCAGAGTGAGAAGAAGGGAAACCAATCCTAAATGTCCTGCAACCTCCTGGTTATAGATGTGGTGCACAACACATCGATAACCAAGACTCTACTAGACACGGTCTGTAGACACTTTCCTAGGACTAACTGCTCTGATACCACTTTTGTCACGACCCGACCCCGGGCCGCGACTGGTGTCCTACCTGGGCACCCTTACAGGTATATATCAGAGATAATCAGCGAAACATACATCAAACTTATAAAATAATTCAACAAGACATAAACAACAGGTTAGCCGATAATGTCACCTCCCTGGACATATATATACATATATAGTCAAAAGCAGTTACATCCCTTTTTTTTTCTTTACACAACCCAATCCACAAGATATGACTACAGACCTCTAAGATTTTTGGACAAATACTATGACAGGACAAGGCCCCGCTGTATCTCTGAATATACATAGCCATGACAAGCTCCGGAACATTGAAGCCATCTCAAAATGTTGAACCAGGATCCTAAGCCCGCGGATCCACAATTGTGTACCTAAACTCATGACATTTAACGCACCCGAAGCGGGGTCACACGTCCGAATATGGAACGGAAATAAGGTACAGTAAACAGATCATAACTGTACAAAAGAATGATAGGGGCAAGTATAAAAAGTAAATACCATATCCTACCATGCCATTACAACTCATGAACTTAATCGTATATCATTATCTTTTTCCATTTTTCAATAAGAGTTATAGTCAAATTCTTACGTACATACTTAGGAAAAATCATCAAGTTCATAACCATATGACTTACTTATCTTGCATAACATAATCCGACCCTTTCTAGAGGGACTCCTATACTGCCTGGCCCATTCTGGGATGCGATAAAGTCACATAAGTCTGCCCATAAAGGTATACTGCCCGGCCCAATCTGGGACGCGATAAAGTCACATAAATCTGCCCATAAAGGTATATTGCATAAAAATAGAAAGCTTATGACCAACTTAGGGCCACCAGCCCATAGTATCATTTGGCAATCTTATTCCTGGGACTATTTCACCCGCATAGGTCCTGTGGACCCGCAATGAGGTCATCCGCCTCGCATGAGACTATTTCACCCGCATATGACTATTTCACATGGATGGGCCCGGTGGGCCCGCAATGAGTACAAACGCCGCACTCGCATCATGGGTAGCAATTCCATGTAATAAGTAGTAAGCCAGGGGTTTACCCCGCAAGAATAACATAACCTAGCTCAACCGGCTATCATACATAACATAAGCACTACCGGCTTATTATACATAACATAAGCACTACCGGCTTATCATACATAACATAAACACTACCGGCTTATCATACATAACATAAGCACTACCGGCTTATCATACATAACATAAGCACTGTCGGCTTATCATACATAATGTTAATAAGAAGTTAGGGGATATTCTTAACTTGCTTACGTTATGCTAAGCCGGTAGCGCTTATGTTATGTATGATAGCCGGTTGTGCTGAGTTATGTATTATTATTATTATTACTACTTATGCCATGGATTTGCTACCCATGATGCGAGTGCGGCGCTTGTACTCATGCGGGCCCACCGGGTCTATGCGGGTGAAATAGTCTCATGCGGGTGAAATAGTCCCATGCGAGGCGGATGACCTCATGCGGGTGAAATAGTCTCATGCGAGGCGGATGACCTCATGCGGGTCCACAGGACCTATGCGGGTGAAATAGTCCCAGGAGTAGGATTGCTTAATGATACTACGGGCGAGAGACCATGTTTTGATCATGAGCCTCATATTTTTATGCAGTAAAGTTTATACTTGTTACTCTCATTGTTAGTAAGGCACAGTGCAATGAAATTTGATTTTCATCCATGACTCCAGCTTATTTTAGACTATGATATTATTACAGTATTTTCCAGTTTTACATACTTGATACATATTGTGTACTGACCCCCTTCCTCGGGGGCTGCGTTCATGCCGCAGGTAGGGGTAAGCAGGTGGTGGATCCTCATTCTTAGGATCTTGCTCAGGTGTCAGAAGCTCCATTTCTCCGGAGGCTCGACTTTTGGTACGGTTCTCCGTGGTGTTGTAGATGTTTTGTACATTCAGGGGTATGACGGGGCCCTGTCCCGTCATAGTGATTACACATTCTTAGAGGTCTGTAGTCCTGTTATAATTGGGTTGTTAAGGATGTAACTGTTCAGTTTTTGTTATATTTAGAGGTAGTCATTTTGGGTTAGCCTGCTTATATTCTATATGGGTTCTGGTTGTGAGTTTATTTTTCCGCTGGTTTTCTCTGATGTTGTATCACAAGGGTGCCCGGGGTAAGGCACCAGTCACGGGTCCGTGGTCGGGTCGTGACATCAAGTATTCTATACTTTTAAATCAAGTCATTTCTTCCTTTAAGAATCAAGTCTCATAACTTGAAAAATAAAGTCTCTTAACCTTTTAAGAATTTAAGGTTCATAGTCTTAAAACTTCATAACGTAAACTCTTTAAATTAAGTAACATATACTTTTGTGCGTTGTGAATAGGTTATACTTATTTATAACGATCTTATTAAAGCAGTCATGATCTAGAAAATGTAATACAATTTTGTCTTATCTTAGCTTCTATGCAGATGGAGAATTCTACTCATTTTAAATTAATTGATTGTCGATACATTTTCTTTTATTAACGCTACAATGGCTTGTTCGATACTTATTCTCATTCGTGCAGTAAATTAGCAAAGTCAACTCAACTCCAATTACTTCCTAACGACTCTTACCAACATCCCCCATAAGACTTGGTAAGAACTTAAGATAACTTAGACATAACTTTTACCTAGAGTAAATCAACATGCATACCTCTTAACTTCTAAGAGTAGAAGGAATTATGAAATAACACCACATGTATATTCCATACATAGAATCATGCCAAAAGAAGGAAGAGGTTCACATACCTCGCGACGATTATCGACAAGTAGCAAAATGCTCCAAAGTACTATAACCTTGATAGTTATTCCATCCTTTAGTAGAATACGCTATACGTAGTACTTCAACCTATATTAGTCATAACATGTCCATTAACCTCTAGCTTCAAACGTAGAATATTCTAAGTGTAAAGTCACCAAATTCTACGGAAAATCGGACAGCACTTCCTTTGTTTCTACGTACTTTTCCACCTTTTTCAAGGCCCGAAAATCAATAACCAAACGCCACATTTAAAGCTCAATCAATTCAGCTAACCAAAGGGGATTACATGCCTTAACAGGACGTGTAAAATTCTGCCCCACAATTAATACAAAACTGTCCAAAGATTAAGGCAATTCTCGGCTCAAAATGTGTAACAACATAAAGTTCATTCCAATTCATTTTCAATCCAAAATTGTTATTCTAACATGTTATATAACCTCAATCGATTATAACAACTATAATCCCTTCTTTCTATAACATGCGACGATCGTAACTAACAATTAAATTGATTTCAACATAAATGACTAACTTGTCCATTTTCGGTTTTAACACGTCGACATGATCCGAATCTTTTCAAACTTCAATATATAAACCACATGTTCATTTCTTAACTACTATAACATGTAATCTTCAATTACAATAAGAAGATGAAGATGAAGATTTTACCTCAATAAGCCCTAATAATGTCCAAGCGTAAAAGTCGATCCTTAGCAACTTTTAGCTCTTCTTCTTATGTTCCAATCCGCTCCAAGCACTCCTTAGAAGCTCATGAAGAACTCATCTTCAAGTTCCATCTTTAAAGTTGAAGAACACCTTAGGGTTTCGCCTTGCGACTATCGTAAAAACGTCATTTTTCCGAGATCTTTCTATTGAGACATCCTTACAATACCCCTAGGAACCTTGGGTTAAAGTCTTGGGATTATTGAACCACAAACGAAAAAATTTCTTCTTCTTCCTTGCACAAAGCCGAGAGCACACTTTGTGAGCACCTTAAGGTTTGCAAAAATTTCTCTAAGTGTAAGCCTTGTGTTGCAACTAGTGTGATGATATACTACTTCCAATGGTCAAGATTAGAACATTTGTGTGGCCTAGATTCATTGGGGTTTAAAAGATCTAATGTCAAGTTGGCTAGTTGACTTAGTCAACAATGTCAAGACTTGACCCATTTTCCATGCTAATTTCGTCCAAGCCTAATTTGGGGGGGTGACATGTGTCACCCTCCCATTCGTCCATATACTTCATTTCCCGACATTTCCATAATTCCGACAAATTTACGAGCTCAATTTACAAATATTATTCTTTCCCGATGTTCGAAATCATTTTCCTTAGGGAAAAGAAATCCTTCTTTCGTATCAAACTTAAAGTCGTATATCCTCACGTACATTCTCTTAAACACATGTCCTGGAACTACGAGGTGTAACAGTAGCATTATAGGTTATTGTTCTTAATCCTCATATATGGTAAATCCTATCACTGAAATATAGAAGAGTTCTGCACTGGGGTTGAGCGATTATATATCCTAACCGGAATATAAGACAGTCTAGTTAACCGCTATCTTAACGTAGAAGAAGAAGTCATTCTAGTTGCATTAAGGATTGAAAAGAGTGGATAGTCGAGGATATTGGAAGCCCTAATTCCTTCATAACTGATTAAACTTCAACAATTTAGTTTACTTCTTGTAATTATTCTAGTAGTTAGATAAAAACCCAAATCAATTATCGTTTGCCAAATAGATAACCTGAAATAGATGTTCGGTAATTAGAAATCAGTCTCTGTGGACGATAAACTCGGTCTTACAAGACTATATTACTTGTAACGATACGTACACTTGCGTGAGCACGTGGAAATATCCGCCCAACAAGTTTTTGGCGCCGTTCCCGGGGACTGGCGTACTTCTAATATCGAACCATTTATTCTTATTTCTACTTTGGTTTTTTTATTATTTTTATTTTTATTTTTAGAACCCTATTGCCTTGATTTGTTTGTTGATTTTGATCGATTTCAGGGACTTAGTTTATACGAAAAAGAAGAAGAGCAGACACACTTGTTCCTTTTAACCCTGAGATTGAGAAATCTTACAAGCAGAACAGGCGAAACAAGAGGATATCTGATTCAGTGACCATGGAAAACCAACCGAATCAGAATGGGGCGAACAATGAGGGTCCTGAAAATAAAGGGGAGTCAGTCCAGTTCCAGCGGAAAGAAGCTTGGGAGCCTATGTTCTGCCCACGGTTACTGGTGCACAGACATACATCAGGCTCCCAGCAATAGGGGCAAACAACTTCGAGATCAAGCCAGCCATCCTGAGCATGGTCCAGAACACAGTACAATTTGGGGGATAGTCGTCTGAAGACCCCCACATGCACATTGCCAATTTTCTGGAGTTGTGTGCCACCTTCAAGTACAATGGCATTACTGACGACGTCATTAGATTGAGGCTCTTCCCATTCTCACTTAGGGACAGAGCCAAGAGCTGGTTGAACTCACTGCCTACCAACTCCGTCACCACCTGGCGGGATTTAGCCCAAAAGTTTCTCGCAAAGTTCTTCCCTCCTTCAAAGGCAGCAAAGTTAAGGGGAGAGTTGAACAATTTCTATCAGGTAGATGGAGAGTCGTTGTATGATGCATGGGAGCGATTTAAGGATTTACAGAGAAAATGCCCCCATCATGGCATAGAGAAGTGGATGTTGGTCCACATTTATTATAATGGGTTGAGTGGTGCTACTCGTACCATAATTGATGCTGCAGCAGGGGGAGCGTTCATGAGGAAGAGTGTCAATGAGGCACATGAGTTACTAGAGGATATGGCTGCCAATAATCATCAAGGGGAAGATGACAGGTCTGCGAGTAGCAGGAAGACTATGGGCATACATGAGATAGATGCTATCACGACATTAAATGCGCAGGTAGCCCTCTTGACAAAGCAACTGCAGCAGAACATTATGTCTGTGAATGCAGTCCAGATGCCTGTGAATTGTGAGATTTGTGGAGGCTCACACTCTTTTGACAGATGCACATCGGTGGATCCTAATAATGTGCACATGGAGCAGGTTCAAGCAGTGGGGAACTTTAAGCGCCTTTATAACTCCAACACATATAATCCAGGGTGGAGAAATCACTCGAACTTTTTGTGGAGGAACGATCGAGTGCAGCAGCCACATATCAAGGAAACTACCAGAACCAGCAAACACATAACTAGGCTATATCATCACAGAAGTTTAGACCACACACTCAACAGGAAAAGCCTGATGAACTGAGAGCTGCTTTTCTTACACTCACCAACTCGCAGAATCTGTTCATGTCCGAAACAAGGTCCTCTCTCAGGAACTTGGAAACGCAGGTGAGGCAACTGACAAAGATGGTAAATAACAGACCGCAGGGTACTCTCCCAAGCAACACAGAGGCTAATCTGAGAGAGCAGTGTCATGCAGTTTTGTTGAGAAGTGGAAAGCAGTTAGAGCAGGCCGCTCCCCAACCAGCAATGGTGAACGAGAAAGAGTGTGAGAAGACAGTTGATGTAGGAAGGGAGGGGGTCACTGAGGACCGCGATACAGTAGAGAAAGCTCCACCAACACCTTTGAGGGAATACACTAACAAAATCCCTTACCCTCAAAGGCTCCAAAAGAAGGCCCTAGACAAACAGTTCTCCAAGTTCTTGGAGGTATTTAAGAAGCTCCACATCAATATCCTCTTCATTGAGGCATTAGAACAAATGCCCACATATTTCAAATTCATGAAGGAGACACTTGGGAAGAAGAGGAGGTTGGCGGATTACGACATAGTAGTGCTGACAGAAGAGTGCAGCGCCATCTTACAAAAGAAGCTGCCTCCTAAATTGAAAGATCCAGGAAGTTTCACTCTGACCTGCACTATTGGAAAGGTAACCTGTAACAGGGCACTTTGCGACTTTGGAGCTAGCATAAATCTTATGCCTCTTTCAGTGTTCAAGAGATTGGGTTTGGGGGAAGCCAAGCCAACCACAGTTAATCTGCAGCTTGCTGACCGATCAGTGGTACACCCCCGAGGAATAGTGGAAGATGTGTTAGTCAAAGTGGGCAAGCTCTTCTTCCCAGCAGACTGAAAGAGGAACTTTCAGTGCCATGCCGTTTTGTTGAGAAGTGGAAAGCAGTTAGAGCAGGCCGCTCCCCAACCAGCAGTGGTGAACGAGAAAGAGTGTGAGAAGACAGTTGATGTAGGAAGGGAGGGGGTCACTGAGGATTGGAAGAGAGGGTCAAAATTGGGTGTCAACAATAACTTCTCCCCACATGGGTTGGGGAAGGCCTGAATTGATGAGCAAAGCATTCATCATTTCCCTTAACGTACGGTTATTTGCATTCAGCAACACCGTTTGATTGAGGTGAGTAAGGAGCGGTCGTTTGATGAACAATGCCCGATTGAACACAATATTCTTCAAAAGGCACTAGATATTCTCCCACTATATCGTTACGGGTTGATTTAATCCGTCTGCTTAGTTGGTTCTCAACTTCTGCCTTGTAGCGTTTGAATGCTTCAAATGCTTCATCTTTACTTTTTTAGTAAGTAAATGTAGCAATACCTTGTGCTATCATCTATGAAAGTCGCAAAGTACTTGTTTCCCCCTCTAGTTTGTGCGAACTTCAAATCACATATATCGGTGTGTATGAGTTCTAAAGGAATGGTTCCCTTTCGACGATCTAAAGAGATTCTTTGAAAGTTTTACCTCTACGCACACCTCACACTTACATTGAGGGTTTACGTCGATAGACGACAACAACTCCAACTTTACCAATATTTGAATAGATTGATAGTTTACATGTCTTAATCTATGATGCCATAAATTAGAAGACTCAAGCAAATAAGTCGAAGACTCAATTTTAGTAATAATAGAAGCATTGGTTACAGATGAAGCATTAACTTTAAAGAGGCCTTCACAAACGAAGCCCCTTCCTACAAATGTTTCATTTTTAGTGATTACAAATTTTTTGGCCTCAAACCCCTAGCCTCAAACCAGCATTCACCAACAGAGGTCCAGAAATTAAATTTCTTTGAATTTCTGGGACATGTATCACCTCCTTCAGAGTACACTCATTTTCGAAAGTCATCCTAACCCCAACACCTCTGAAGAAGCATTGTTGCCCATGAACAACTTCTTATTAGTGACTGGTGTATATGTAGAGAATGCGTCTTTTTTGGAACAGATGTGACGAGTAGCACCCGTATCCATCCACCATTGCATAGGATTCTCAACGTGGTTAGCTTCAAGTACCACCGCCGAGAACTTCTCAATCATATCGTCTACGAACGTGTCTTCGACGATGTTAGACTTAGCCTTGCATTTGGCCTTTTCTTTATTCTCATTCTTGAGTTTGCGACAATCATTAGCCATGTGACCAAGTTTACCACAGTGATGGCAATTCCCTTTCAACTTTTCAATTATGGGCCCTTACCGTCCTTCTGGAACTTTCGCTTTTTGCTTGAGTTCCCTTTGTCTTCCGCTAGGTTCACCTTAGCCTCAGTGGGTAGCTTCCCCTTTGGCATGACCTTCTTATTATCCTCCTGAATCTGGAGATTGATAATAAGTTCTTCTAAGGTCATCTCTTTCGTTTTGAGTTTTAGGTAACTAATAAACTCATTTCATGAAGGAGGTAACTTCTCAATTAACGAGGCAACCAAGAATTGTTCGTTAGGCTTCAATCCTTCCAAATCCCGGTAATGTAGAATCATTTGAAATTCCTGGACTTGGGATGCCACAGTTTTATCGTCCACCATTTGATATTTCAGAAATTTCCCAACGATGAACTTCTTAGATCCCGCATCTTATGCGTTGTATTCTTCTGAAGTTTATCCCACAACTTTTTGGCAGTGACAACGGTGCAGTATATCGTGTAAAGAGGATCAGACAAATAATTCAGGATATAGTTCCGACAGAGGAACTCACTATGACTTCAAGCATCTTGAGTCATCTTCATGCCATTAATGACATAGATATCATGGCCCCCTCCCGCCGTTTCATTAGGCTGAGGGTCCACTTCATCTTCAACTTTTGGAGGATCTTCGATTAGAAAATGAGACATTCCCATAACCGTCAGGAAGAACAACATCTTTTGCTGCCATCTTTTGAAATTAGTGCCCATGAATTTCTCAGGACGTTCACGAAAGCCAGCGGGTGGTGGAACAGGAGCGTTCCCAGAAGCAGTGACAAAGGTGTTGTGAGTGCCTTGAAAAGCAGTGGGGTTGACACTAATTGTTCCTTGAGCAGTGGTGGTGAAGGCATTAGAGTTGCCTTGAGCAGTGGCAGATGTTTCAGTGTTGAATCCAGTCATGTTGTTGTTGCTAACAACGAATATTGTCTTAAGATTGTGATATACAATTGCGGTTACAAGGAAATAGGAAAGAAGCAACAAGAACAAGAGTTACAATATGGAAATGAAATAAGAAACAACTACTACAACGATTTGTTGAGTCGGGTGTTAGCACCCTGTCCTTAAGACAATATTTCCCCGTATGAATCCCTTAACGGCTATTGGCAACTTATTTCTCAAGATAAAACAACAACAAACAATTGAGCAAAGGATAACTCAAGTGTTTACTAAAAAAGAAGAACTTTTGAGTGTATGAAAGATAGCAAGAGAAGAAGAAGTTTTCAGACTTTAAAGTGTGTTTCCAAATGAGCTTTGAGTCTCAATTTATATTGTGTAGACGATGACTTCCCATCTATCCAAGTAATGGTCTTCAATAGCCATGTAATGGTACTAATTAGGGGGTTACAATTCAGCCAAATAATGGTTGAATTTATGTGCAGAGTAATGGAGTAGTTATGCTCCAAAACCAGCCCAAAAGTTAGAAATTCTTGGTCTTCCGTCGAACATTCTGCCATCGAAGCGCCGCGGCCCTTCACGGCCCGCGATGATTTCTGACTCGTTTAATCTTTTACACATCGTACACTTCTTCCTTCATTTACCAACGTGAAACACTCGTCGTTTGGCTAACAGCCGTCTATCATTTCATAACTCAAACATTTCGTATACATACCAATATCTCTTTCACTAAGGAAATTTACGATTCTTGGTACAACGTTTGCACGTGTGTGGAAATGACGTTTCCGACGTGTGGGGCCCCAATTGTTCGAGTCATAAATAATAGGATTAACTTTTATTCACGTTAATAAATTTCCAACATTAATTGGGTCCAAAAAGTCTTAATAATGCTTCATAAAAAGTCAGACAAGCTCGACATTAATAGAAATTAAAGAAGAAGATTGAGAAAATAGTAGTCAAAATAATATTTTGAATTGAAGAGAAAAAACAAGATGAATAAGATTGTAGAAGAAAAAAATGTCATCTTGAAAAGGGGCAAATATTAAGGCTAATTTGTGTTTGTAATGTGAAATGAATTATATATATATATATATATATATATGTGTGTGTGTATGTGTGTGTGTGTGTTGGGGGACATTTGTATGGGGATAGACGTCACATCAGCTTAAAAGGAGGCTTTACACGTGAGATTTTTGTGTGAAATACACGCGATATGCTAATAGTGTAAAATAAATTTATATGACACATCAAGAGGAATCTACGTGAGATGTCTAGCTAGATGAAACAAGTGTTAGTTAAAATGTTCAAGTGACAAATCTGAACAATACGTGCCTACAAATTTGGCCTATATATGGCCTACTAAACGACCCTCCGTGTATTTTCACTAGGAAAGATGGAATCACTGGCGGACACACACACACCCAATTGGGTGCAAGTGCACATATTTTCTTTTATCACCTTGTAAAACGACGTCCGTTTTACAAGGTGACCCACCTATCATTTTCAACGTGACCCACCTATAGTGTTGGATTGACTGAAATGCAAGGGCAAAAATAGTGTTGGAGAAGTGCTACTGAGGAAAGTTGAATATAAGTAAGAAATTTTGCATATGAAATATTTCTCTTTAGTTCTAGAAAAGTGGGGAAACATGTTATACCCCGTAGTTGCAGGGTATGTATGTGAGGACGTACGTACGAGAGTACGGCAGAAATTTTGAAAAGAAAGAAAGATGTGAGTTTTCGACGGAAAAGTTTCCGGTAATTTGTGAAGAAAAAGGTTCGTTAATGAGAATTGGATTCCCAGATTTGGTATATGGGCTTCTTAAATTATATTAGAATTTTGAGATTTTAATTTAGGAAAAGGACACTTGGGGACCAAGGGAGAAATTTACTGATTTCTGGTGCCCGCTTTGATTTTGAGATTTCCGGTATTTTTGATATTTTATGAAGACGAAATATACTTGGCGAATCTGGGGGCGACACGTGTCACCCCCATGTGGCACCCTTGGCCGAAATATTTATTGTGCACAACACCCGATTAGAGTCGTTTTCGGCTAAACGCGTTTGCATAACTTGCGAGGGAAAATTCCGACTATGTCGTTTTGTATTTTGCGGATTTTTCCGAGCGACGGAACATTTTGGGCCAACGAGAGGTGACACTTGTCACCCTCAGTGACGGTTTGGGTAAGCGAGGGGCGTCTTCCTCCCTTATTTTGTGCCTTGTTTTGGCCTTGTTTGGTGCATTGTTTTGTGGCATGTTTTGTGGAGTAGGGGTTAGGGTGCACTTGGCTTAATCTTGGCCCTACACTTGCCTTGCACTTGGCATGATCTTGGCCATTGGTTGGCCTTGGCTTGTCTATAAATACCCTTAGTGATGAACTTATTCATCCACTCTCACTTTGTCTAAGCCTTGAAAACTCTCCCTCCTCTTGAGTGTTCTCGTCCTAAGCCTTCCCTCCCCTTTGAGTGGCCTTGTGGCGAGAGCCTCCCTCCCCTCGGAGGTGCTGGCAGTGGGTACCCCACTGCTAGTTGTTTCGTATAATACCCCCTTTTGGTGGTATAGAAATACTCTCCTAGTATTGTTATAATGCCCAAAATACCTTAGCCTTTACCTAGTAGTATTTCAAAAGTTACCTCTATACGTAGAGCCCGGAAATACTACCTTTTGTCCTTTTAGTCTCAAACCGAAACCCTAAGGAAATCTTCATAGTTGGTTGAAGTATTTGAGTAGAAGTTGGTTAGAACTTCTAAGGGTTGTTTGGAGTGGTTTGGAGCGCACAGAGTTGGAGCTAAACCTTGCTCAGGATCGACATTATAACTTGGATAATTTTGGGCTTGTCGAGGTAAATATTCTTGTCCCCTTATTGTAATTGGAGATTACGTATTTGTAGGATTATATAGTTGAAGTATACTATATATAATCGAACATAGCTTATGCAATGTCTTTTGACTTAAGCTGAATTTAAAGAAGAGAATCAATGTAATTACATAGATGTATTCTGATGAGACTTGTGTAGCATTCGTGTAGTAGAATTGTACACGTCCGGTTAGGCGTGTAAACCCCCGGTTGGCTTAGTGGCAGGCCTCGATAGAGGAGGAGATTTACTGTGGCGTGGAGGTGCCGAATTTTCTGTAGGAAGATGGAAACTTGTGTTTAAGA
Organism: Przewalskia tangutica; assembly: GCA_029844215.1. Lineage (NCBI taxonomy): Eukaryota > Viridiplantae > Streptophyta > Magnoliopsida > Solanales > Solanaceae > Przewalskia > Przewalskia tangutica. The sequence continues at coordinate 12,877,997 of CM056733.1, read as the reverse complement.
TTTAATAGACGTTTGTGGGCTGATAGGGGGAAGTACTACGAGTAGCGTATTCTACATGAAGAGTGGAAAAGGCTAGCCGTTCTGATCTTGTGGAGCGTTTGCTTTGTCGATAATCGTCGCGAGGTATGTGAACCTCTTCCTATCCTCGAGCATGATGTTTTGTAAACTATGTAGTACGGTGACGTCATACGTGCTAAATGAGTTTGGTTGGTTCCAAACATAGGGTGTTATAATAGCTTTATGGGAAGTTAGTTATAACGACTACATGTAGGTAAAAGATCGTTCATTGATTGTAGAAGTTAAGAGACTTAACTTGTTTTACTTAGTAATTAACATTTTGTTAAAAGTATTGTGAAACCTCATTCGTGAGTAATGAGTACTTGGTTTTAAAGAATAATGTTTCTTGATTTGGAAATGAGAATAAGTGTCGAACAAACCACGAGCGCTAATAAAGGAAAGTGTATTGACAAATAACTAATTGATATTAAAACCAAGAAGCCTCCATCTGCATAGAAGCTAAGATAAGACAAAATTGTATTACATTTCCTAGATCATGGTCTTTGTAACAAGATGGTTATAAACAAGAATAAGCGCTCACACATAAGACATATGTTACTCAATTGTTTTAAAAGGGGATTAAGACTATGAGTTATGAATCTTTTCTAAAAGAGTGGAGTAATAGGAATTAGGCAAACTGGAACTCTAGGGAAAAGGAAGGCATTGTTTGTCTTAAAATGGTTTAAAACATAAAGTGTTATAACAGCTTTATGGGAAGTTTAGTTATAACGACTTTATGAAAAAGGGTGTATCATTGATTTTAATGTGGTAACTTGACTTTAAAAGAAAAGTGTTTTGGTTTACCTAAAATGTAAGTCACTCTATTTTTATACTACGTATCGGGTGACTTTTATAAAAGAAATGGATCTCTTTTAAAAGGTATTTAAAGTCGTGGTACTTTAGGGTTAAAACCGGAGCTTGACATAAAATGAAAGTACTTTGAGTTTTTGTAAAACTTGCCTATGCTTGTTGTTGTCAACTTGCCTATGCTTGTTGTTGTAAAACTTGCCTATGCTTGTCGTGATAGCCTTTGTTGTGCAAGAATTGTGTTTCTATACTACCGCGCCTCGATAGAGGTCGGTTGACTTATTGAGAACTTACTTGGACATGCTGGCGGTGATGGAGAAATTCCGCAGATGCGTTCGTTGATTGTGTTACTTTTGCTAATCGCTTTGGACATACCGACACGATCGTAGCGCTGCGGGTATGCTTCCATGTTGATCGCTTTATTGTTTCCTTTGGGCATCTTGACACGACGCGTAGCGCACGGGTATGTTTCCATTTGGAATCTTTGTCTTATTGTTTCCTTTTGGACATCCGACACGATCGTAAGCGCCGCGGGTATGCTTCCATTTTGATTCTTTGTCTTGTGGTTCCCTTTTGGACATACCGACACGATCGCGTAAGCGCACGGGTATGCTTCCATTTGAATTGTTAATCTGACTTTGGCATCGGGTAGGACTTGGTGTGCAGTGTACTTCTTGGTGTTATCATATCATGCTCGCCGTGATGAGAAGGCATTCCGGGCATGATTGATGTGGAGGCGTGAGACCACGACTTGATATAAGCGATATATGTGTATCGTAGTTTGGTTATCATTCATGTCTCCGCTTTATATATCGCTATGATTTCATTCTGATATTTCTGATTTCACATACTTAGTACTGTTGCATCTTGACCTCGCCCGGGCTGCGTTCATGCCGCAGTAGAGGTACATCGATGCGTGGATCCTCGCTCTTAGGATCACGATTGGCGTATTGGGAAGCTCCGTTTCTCGGAGGCTTATCTTTTGGTATGTGTTCACTGAGTTGTAGGTTCTTGTACATCTGTGGTATGGCGGGGCCTGTCCGTCATAGTTGTTGTAAATCTTAGAGTGCATGCTTTGTTGTGGCGGGGTTTGTAAAAAGGATAACTGCTCGGGTTTTATGTATATATATCTTGAAGGCAAGCTGTTAGGTTGGCTTTGTTTATTTATTTATGTCTCTCATTTCATGTGTAAAGTTTTTATTTCATTGGTTTTCTCGATGTTGTATCACTAGGGTGCCGGGTAAGGCACGATCCACGCCCGGTTCGGGCGTTACAAGTGGTATCGAGCGATTAATCCTCGGAAAGTGTCTCTGACCGTGTCTAGTAGAGTCTTGATTATCGGTGTGTTGTGCACCACATCCATAATCGTGAGGCTATAGGACATTTAGGATTAGTTTCCATTCTTCATTACGAGATCGTGCCTTAGAGTGTGTTGTAAGTTGGACCCTCCGACGTATCTCGTTTTTACGATTATGCCTCCGCAGAGCTACCAGAGCCCGAAGGGCAAGGCAGCGGAGGCGCTAGTGAGATCTGAGGAGTACGAGGCGCGAGCGATGCACTGAGATTGTGCTTGACGGCGAGTTTTGCAGCGCCGCCACCCAGCGAGTTTAGAGCGCATGATGGCTGCTGAGACCTGATACTGAGCCTCGGTCCGCGGCTGGAAGCGATGAGATAAGTATGAGAGATGGCCCGATTCTTGGCGAGTCGTGGCGGCGCATGAGATAGGTGGATCGGCAGATTCAGTTCTAGCACCGATGGTTCACCCCGAGCGAGATAGTTTGAGGCTACGGGACTTTACGAGTTGTAGCGCCGAGTTTTATGGGTCGAGGCACGAGGATGATCCGCGAGGAGTTCATCCGGCGATTCTGGGTCGTGAGTGATCAAGGCCGGAGACCGAGTCGGTGGTCTTAGGTTCGCATCGGCTGCGTGATACCGCATGATCGGTTTGATCGTGGGAGTTGTCGGGAGAGCATGCGCTTCCAGTGATATGGGGACGAGTTCTCGAGGCATTCCTCACTCACTTCTTGCCTCCGCGGATGAGAGGGCACGCCGGTAAACAATTTATGATCTTTGGCGAGCGAGCGTCTGATTCGGAAGTACAACGTGGAGTTTGACTCGTTGGCTCGGTATGTCCCGCTTTAGTGGCAACCATGGAGGATAGAGTGCACCGCTACGTCCACCGGGCTAGATGATTACTTGATGAGGCTTGTTCGGGTGTAGCTCTTCACGGGCATGGACATTGCCCGCATGCGAGCAGCTCATGCCAGGATGTGGCGCGAGAGATCGGCGGAATGACGAGTGGTCGTGAGGCGAGCAGCGAGGTCCTTTGGTGACTTTCGAGCGCACCGCCTCGCCAGCGAACTAGTTATGCGCCTCCGCTTGATGCATAGTGGTCCTCCACAATCTTCAAGGCATCCAGAGTATTCGGGAGCGGTCGGGCTCGAGGTTGATTTTGGGAGAGCGGGGTGTTAGCCAACCGAAGCCACCCTACCTCGTTGTGGCCGTGTGGTAGACTCGCGGTGGGAGTGTCGTGCTAGTCAGGGAGTTTGTTTTACATGCGGCGGTAGGGCCATTTTGGGAGAAACTGTCCACCGGGTAGCACTGGTAGGATAGCACAGTTACGAGATCGATGGGTTCTTCACCTTCCACGCTAGGCGGGATGTTCATACGGCGGGCCCACGGTAGAGGTCGCGGTGGAAGTTCGATCTTAGCGGTCCTTTGAACCGCCTATTTTCGGTATATCTTTAACCCTACAGAGACTTGTATGTATTGATGTTAAGATAATGTGTTAAGTGTTATGTTCGGATAGCTTTGTGCTAATATGTGATTGAGAAACCTGGTGAGTGTAGAAGGGTAAGCGTGGGGGGCATGGAAGTGTGAACCGGAGACTCTTTCACGATTGAGACGGTCGAGGTAGGGTCGTCCATGAGTAAAAGATTTATTTTATGTTTGACCTTTATCGAGTGCGTAGTATACGTGGGATTTATTTGTGTGATAAGTCCATGGGTAGTGCGAGATGGAAGTGTTAGCTTACGACGCGTGTGTTAGTTAGATTGTTCGTATCGGGAACAAGAATGTGGCCGGTTGTGGGGTCGGGTTGAGGACCATTTGAGGGTCAACCCGCGGCCCGGTTTGTGGTGGGGTCAGTTCGAGGTGGTTCCGCCAGGTGGTAGGGTCACGAGGATGCTAGGCCCCAGTTTAGGTGACCACCGTGAGTTCGTGGATACGTTCTACCAGCATCGGTTCGTGAAGGCCGGGAATGGCCTTAAGGGAGATCGAAGTTAGTAAGATGACCAAGTTTGGAGGTAGTAACTCCAAAGGTTGGAAACAGAAGCATTGACGGAAGTGTGGTACGGATACTAGAAAGAGTTCGAGTGTTCGAGAAGGGTACAACGAGTTAGGGGAGAAGAGAACGTGTGTTATTTCGTGGCGGTATGGCGTCGGCAACTTGTTAGAGGAACTTTATCGTTATCCGGCTTGAGAAGGAACATTCGACGAATGTTTCTAAGAGGGGAGAATGTTATACCCGTAGTTGCGGGGTATGTATGTGAGGACGACGCACGCAGAAATTTTGAAAAGAAAGAAAGATGTGAGTTTTGTGGAAAAGTTTAGGTAATTTGTGAAGAAAAAGGTTCGTTAATGAGAATTGGATTCCCGATTTGGTATATGGGCTTCTTAAATTATATTAGAATTTTGAGATTTTATTTTGGAAATGGTCACGTGGGGCCCACGGGAGAAATTTACTGATTTGTGGCCCGCTTTGTTTTGAGATTTCGGTATTTTGGATATTTTCTAAGACGAAATATTCAGGCGAATCTGGGGCGACACGTGTCACCCCATGGCACCCTCGCCGAAATATTTATTGTGCACAACACCCGACAGAGTCGTTTTCGACTAAACGCGTTTGCATAACTTGCGAGGGGAAAATTCCGACTATGTCGCTTTGTATTTTGCGGATTTTTCCGAGCGGAACATTTTTGGGCCAACGAGAGGTGACACTCACCCTAGTGATTTGGGTAAGCGAGGGACGTCTTCCTCCCTTATTTTGGCCTTGTTTTGGCCTTGTTTGGTGCATTGTTTTGTGGCATGTTTTGTGGAGTAGGGGTTAGGGTGCACTTGGCTTAATCTTGGCCCTACACTTGCCTTGCACTTGGCATGATCTTGGCCGTTGGTTGGCCTGCTCAGGCTATAAATACCCCTTAGTGATGAACTTATTCATCCACTCTCACTTTGTCTAAGCCTTGAAAACTCTCCTCCCCTCTTGAGTGTTCTCGTCCTAAGCCTTCCCTCCCCTTTGAGTGGCCTTGTGGCGAGAGCCTCCCCTGGAGGTCTTGTAGTGGGTACCCCACTAGCCTAGTTGTTTCGTATAATACCCCTTTTTGTGGTATAGAAATACTCTCCTAGGATTGTGATAATGCCCAAAATACCTTAGCCTTTACCTAGTAGTATTTCAAAAGTTACCTCTATCCGTAGAGCCCGGAAATACTACCTTTTGTCCGTTGAGTCTCAAACCGAAACCACTAAGGAAATCTTCATAGTTGGTTGAAGTATTTGAGTAGAAGTTAGTTAGAACTTCTGGGTTGTTTGGAGTGGTTTGGAGCGCACGGAGTTGGAGCTAAACCTTGCTCAGGATCGACATTATAACTTGGATCATTTTGGGCTTGTCGAGGTAAATATTCTTGTCCCCTTTTTGTAATTGGAGATTACATGTTGTAGGATTATATAGTTGAAGTATACTATATATAGAATGAACATACCATGCAATGTCTTTTGACTTAAGCTGAATTTAAAGAAGAGAATCGTAATTACATAGACTGTATTATGAGACTTGTGTAGCATTCGTGTAGTAGAATTGTACACGTCCGGTTAGGCGTGTAAACCCCCTGGTTGGCTTGGTAGCGGCCTCGATAGAGGAGATTTACGTTGTGGCGGGGAGGTCTGCGAATTTTACGTAGGAAGATGGAAACTTGTGTTTAAGATTTAATGACGCGTTTGTGGCCTTATAGGTGGAAGACTACGAGTAGCGTATTCTACTTGAAGAGTGGAAAAGGCTAGCCAGTTCTGATCTTGTGGAGCGTTTTGCTTATGCGATAATCGTCGCGAGGTATGTGAACCTCTTCCTATCCTCGAGCATGATGTTTTGTAAACTATGTAGTACGGTGACGCATACGTGCTAAATGAGTTTGGTTGGTTCCAAACATAGGGTGTTATAATAGCTTTATGGGAAGTTAGTTATAACGACTACATGTAGGTAAAAGATCGTTCATTGATTGTAGAAGTTAAGAGACTTAACTTGTTTTACTTAGTAATTAACATTTTGTTAAAAGTATTGTGAAACCTCATTCGTGAGTAATGAGTACTTGGTTTTAAAGAATAATGTTTCTTGATTTGGAAATGAGAATAAGTGTCGAACAAACCACATGGCGCTAATAAAGGAAAGTGTATTGACAAATAACTAATTGATATTAAAACCAGTAGAAGCCTTCCATCTGCATAGAAGCTAAGATAAGACAAAATTGTATTACATTTCTAGATAGGTCTTTGTAACAAGATGGTTATAAACAAGAATAAGCGCTCACACATAAGACATATGTTACTCAATTGTTTTAAAAGGGATTAAGACTATGAGTTATGAATCTTTTCTAAAAGAGATGGAGTAATTGGAATTAGGCAAAGCTGGAACTCAGGGAAAAGGAAGGCATTGTTTGTCTTAAAATGGTTTAAAACATAAAGTGTTATAACAGCTTTATGGGAAGTTTAGTTATAACGACTTTATGAAAAAGGGTGTATCATTGATTTTAATGTGGTAACTTGACTTTAAAAGAAAAGTGTTTTGGTTTACCTAAAAATGTAAGTCACTCTATTTTTATACTACGAGTATCGGGTGACTTTTATAAAAGAAATGGATCTCTTTTAAAAGGTATTTAAAGTACGTGGTACTTTAGGGTTAAAACCCGGACCTTGACATAAAATGAAAGTACTTTGAGTTGTTGTAAAACTTGCCTATGCTTGTTGTTGTGAACTTGCCTATGCTTGTTGTTGTAAAACTTGCCTATGCTTGTCGTGATAGCCTTTGTTGTGCAAGAATTGTGTTTCTATACTCACCGCGCCTCTCAGAGGTCGGTTGACTTATTGAGAACTTACTTGGACACGCCGTGATGGAGAAATTCCACGCACGCGTTCTCGTTGATTGTGTTACTTTTGCTAATCGCTTTGACATACTGACACGATGCGTAGCGCACGGGTATGCTTCCATGTTGATACTGCTTTATTGTTTCCCTTTGGGCATCTCGACACGATCGTAAGCGCCGCGGGTATGTTTCCATTTGGAATCTTTGTCTTATTGTTTCCTTTTGGACATACCGACACGATGCGTAGCGCACGGATATCTTCCATTTTGATTGTCTTGTGGTTCCTTTTGGACATACTGACACGATGCGTAGCGCACGGGTATGCTTCCATTTGAATTATTAATACAGCTTTGGCATCTGCTAGGACTTGGTGTGCAGATGTACTTGGTGTTATCATATCATAGGCAGCCGGTGAGGAAGGCATTCCACGGGCATGATTGATGTGGAGGCGTGAGACCACGACTTGATATAAGCGATATATGTGTATCGTAGTTTGGTTATCATTCATGTCTCCCGCTTTATATGATCGCTATGATTTCATTTACGATATTTACGATTTCACATACTGGTACTGTTATCGACCTCCTTCGGGTGCGTTCATCGCCGAGGTAGAGGTACATCGGTCGTGGATCCTCGCTCTTAGGATCACGATTCAACGTATTGGGAAGCTCCGTTTCTCGGAGGCTTATCTTTTGGTATGTGTTCCACGAGTTGTAGGTTCTTGTACATTCGTGGTATGGCGGGGCCCTGTCCCGTCATAGTTGTTGTAAATCTTAGAGGTCTGTAGCACTGTTGTGGGCAGGGTTTGTAAAAAGGATAACTGTTCGGGTTTTATGTATATATATACTGAAGGCAACTGTTGGGTTGGCCTGTTTATTTATTTATGTCTCTCATTTCATGTGTAAAGTTTTTATTTCCGCTGGTTTTCTCTGATGTTGTATCACTAGGGTGCCCGGGGTAAAGCACGATCACGGCCCGGTTGGGCGTTATAAAACAATGGTCGCGTATACCAACGTTTATTTGAAACTGTCACAATTCTATAATGTGACTAGTTTTTATTAATTATCACTTTTAGTCCCTTAAGTTTTCCTTTATGTTGTTTAGTATTTACTATTGTAGTCCTTGTGTATAAGAGACAATGTAATGACGACTTTTCAATTATCAAAAATATATTGAAATCTCTTTCTCTTCTTCGACCTTCTCTCCTCTCCTCTCTTCTGCAAATCCTTCCCCTTGGCCCTTGCGATTCCAGTTTCCACTTCACTGCCGCGGTGCCGCCAACTCCAAGGTAACTAGGTAAGTCTCGCACTCTCGCTGGCTATCAACATTTGCACCAGTGCAATGTAGACACACTTGTATATTCAATTAGTACTAAACTATGACTACTCATTCTAACTTTCACCTATCTTTTGGTTTTGTTTTTTGAACCAGTTATCAAGACAAACTAGCATATGGGCAATCAAAATTAGCCAACATATTACATGCCAACGAACTTTCTCGCCGATTGCAGGTAATTCACTAAGTTTTTGCTTACTGTATGGTGCCAGTAGGATGGAGAATTAGGGCTAAAATTAGATTCAAACTACATTCCATTGTTGAACAAAACTAGATTCAAATTCTAGTTCAAATGTTTGATGTCAAAATTAGGGATTTTTTATTTGATTGTTGAAAACTTAGAATTAGGGCTTGATATATTCAAAATTAGGACTTTTTTTATTTGCATATTTATTTGGGTGCAAATTGTGAATTTGTTATTTGTGATATTGTTACATGTTACATGTTTAGTTGTTTAAATTGTAATCTTTAAATTGTGAATTTTGGTTTTTTTCTCTTCAACAGGGTTAGAGGTTTTTTGACTATTAAGAGAATATGGAGAGATTTTTTAAACGAAAATTTGACAGAAATTGGAATTGGTGGTTCTAGTAGTAATGGTGCATCTCCTAGACTCAACCGTCTGTTCCCATAACTTCAACTAGGAAATAATTTGTTGATTTGAATAGTCTTCCTTTAGATCCTGCAGAAAGGAAAAAGATATCTGAATTTCACCCAAACCAGGTTGATAAAATTAGAAGAACTTATCTATTAAAGGGGCCTTGTCAACCCCGTGACCATGATTTCCCTAAGAAAATGATGGAAAATAAAATGCATCATTTTATTCCTGATTGGTTTGATGAGTATGCTAATTGGTTAGAGTATAGCATGAAAGAAGATAAAGCATATTTCTTGTGTTGTTATTTGTTTAGAGATCAAATCAACAATCAAGGTGGTGGGACATTTATAACTGAAGGTTTTTCTACTTAGAATAAAAAAATTAGGTTGGATTCTCATGCTGGTGCAGTTAATAGTGCTCATTATGTGTGTTTAAAGAAGTGTGATGATCTAATGAGACAAAGTCATTCTATTACAGTTGCTTTTCATAGACAATCAGACATTGTGAGAAATGAATATCAAATTCGGTTAGGTACTTTAATTGATTCTTGTCGATTTTTATTGAACCAAGGGTTGGCTTTTCGTGGTTATGATGAGATTTAAGATTCTTCAAATAGAGGGAATTTTCTTGAAATGATTAAGTTTTGTGGTGATCAAAATGATTATGTTCGTAAAGTCATTACGGGAAATGCTCAAAAAAATTATCAAATGATTTCTCCGCACATTCGAAAGGATATTGTTCATTGTTTTGCACAAGAGATAGTACGAAAAATAATTGAAAAGATCAAAGATGATTTTTTTGCATTAATGGTGGATAAGTCTAGTGATGTATCTGAGAAAGAACAAATGGCTGTGGTTTTGCGATTTGTTAACTCTTGTGGGAATGTTCAAGAGAGGTTTATTTGTGTTGTGCATGTAATGGAGACTTCTGTTTTGTCTTTGAAATCTGCTATTGATAATGTGTTTGCTGATATTGGTTTGAGTTTGATGAAAATTCGGGGCCAAGGCTATGATGATGCAAGTAATATGAATGGTGAATTCAGAGGGTTGAAGACTTTGATTATGAATGAAAATCGATCAGCATATTATGTACATTGTTTTGCTCATCAACTTCAATTAGCTCTTGTTGCTGTGGCTAGAAAAAAATGTTGATATTGCAGACTTTTTTAACATGATTTTCACTTTATTAAATGTTGTTGGAGCATCTTGTAAGCGTAAAGACATTATTCGACAAAAATAAGCACAAAAAGTGGCGGAAGGAATCGAGAGTGGTTTGCTTGAGACAGAGAAGAGATTAAATCAAAAATTAAGTCTTAAGATGGATGTGGATACACGTTGGGGGTCTCATTATAAATCATTATTGAACTTGATTACTTTGTTTTCTTCTGTTATTGAAGTTCTTGAAGTTGTTTCGTGTGATGCTACAGATTCATCGAAAAAAGCTCAAGCAATTAGTTTATTGAGATATTTGCAATCATTTGATTTTGTCTTTAATTTGTAATTGAAGCTGACTGTACTTTCGTTCGCAAATGAGTTGTCATTAGCTTTGCAAAGGAAAGATATAGATATTTTGAATGCTATGACACTTGTTAAAGTAACTAGGCAGAAATTGCAAGCGGCAAGAAATGATGGATGTGAATCTCTTCTAGGTAAGATTACTGATTTTTGCACTGAGAACAAGATTGATTGTGTGGATATGAATGTTGAATATGTTAATCGTCACTGTCCTCGGCGTAAGACAAACATTACTAACGATTTTCATTATCGTGTGGAATGTTTTAATGTCATTATGGATCAGTAAATTTTAGAGATTAATGATCGGTTCAATGAGGTCAATTCTGAGTTGCTTCTTTGTGTTGCTTGTTTGAATTCAAGTAATGATTTTGTTGATTTCAATATAGCAAAATTGATAAGAATGACTCAGTTTTATCCGGATGACTTCTCTCTAGTTGATTGTATGATTCTTGAAAATCAACTAGAGACATATATTATGGATTTGCGATCAGATGACAAATTCAGTCGATTGGAGGGGCTTGTTGATCTATCTACATTGCTTGTGCAAACACGAAAATACTTGTCGTACCCATTGGTGTGTCGGCTTTTGAAGTTCGCATTGATTTTGCCGGTAACAACAACAAGTGTGGAAAGATGCTTCTCCGCAATGAATATTGTCAAGACGGATCTACGAAACCGAATTTGTGATCAATTTTTAAATGATTGTCTTGTATGTTTATTGATTTTTTTTGCTTAAGAGTGTTACAAATGATGATGTAATTAAACATTTTCAAAATATAAAAATGCGTAGAGGACAATTATAATTTGTAAACTTTATTAAATTTTGACATGTGATTGATTTGTAAACTTTATTAAATGTGTGCTCCCAGTTTAAAAATTGTCTGCCTCGGCCACACTGGATAGCACAATATACTTAGCATTGGATGTTCTGTTCGTTCAAATTGAACATCTGCGTAAAAGATTAGCCCACCCCATAGCCTCCAGAAGGGCCGAAACCTATACTATCTTTCTTTTTGCTGCCGGCCGGGTCAGGGGTGGCGCCACCGTCTCCTCAACGTAACAACAATCACTGCTCAGACTAACCATGGCCTCGTCTACTTGTACAGTTCACAGCTTCTCTCATCCCCGTGTAGAATGCGTCCCAACCCTAACTCTTTCCACCAATAAAACTTTGAGTTTTCCCCCCCGTGGTACAACCAACACTACTACTCCATTGCGCTTTTCGGCGAGAGCAGCAAAGAGTGACAGTGGCGCAAATGTCAGGAAAGAAGAAAAACAACAAGTATTGGAAGAAGAAGAAGAAGAAGAAGAAGAGGAGCTTCCATGGATACAAGAGAAAGCATTGGACCTCGTTGAGTTTACCGGTTCTGTGACTCAGGCAATTCCTGGGCCCAGGGTTGGCCGTAGCTCCTTACCATGGATTCTCGCGGTGCCTTTGACTTACTTTGGCATCACTTTTGTCATTGCCTTTGTCAAAACCGTCCGCAAGTTCAATTCCCCCCGCGAGAAACGTCGAAAATTGGTCTGTATTTCCATCATTTACTCATTCAATTATCACTGTGTTAGTTCAATTCTACTTGCATGTGTATAATAATTGGGAAAGCACCTTAGAACCTCTTGGACACATTTCCACCTTCACAGTTTAAATTGTGTCTTACTATCTTCTCCATACTCTTTGAGTTTTGGTTAGTTAAATTACGGTCAAACTCTTGATGAGTCTACTCAGAAGCAAAATGTTGAATATAATAAAAAAGACTAAACTGGAAGGTATTTATCGTAAGGAATGGAATTATATACAAACATTTCCTAAAAAGAAAGGAGGAGGTTAATATCCATCCACTCATTTTGCTCCAATTCTACCTGACTAAATTGGTCCAAATGTCCTTTTTCAGTGTTGACTTCAGAATGAGATGCACTTTTATTCTTTGTATTGTATTGAACTTCTTAAATATAGTACTGCAAATATGAAGTTGCTTATTAGCAGTTTACCTGCTGTGGAGATATTCCGAGTTCGCCATAATATCATGGTTTAAGAATGTAATGTGTGAACTGTGAACATGAACAACTTCTCTTATTATAAAACATGGTGATTTCGTAGGAGAAGTATTATGCTTTTCTTGATGAGCAGTCTGACGCATACACATTTTTAGGTCAACAAAAATGCTGTGCTATGCAAGTCAATCGATGAGTTATTTGAGAAAGGAAAGGACAATGTTGAGCCTCTAACTTTGAAGGAACTGGCACAAAAGGTATGATGTGTTGTCCGTAAAGCTATCTTAGGTTAATTTGACATGTCATCAAGCAAATTCTCCTTCTCCACGGTACAACATCGAGCTTTCCTTGGTGTTAGCAGTAAGCTTTTAAAATCTCTTTTCTTCCTTGTATGTTCTGGATTCAGAGTTATGTCTTATCTACTGTGAAATAGAGATACTGCCTGGATTGGTTTATAACATTATTTTGGTTTAAGCATAAGAATATCACATTTTGACTAATGTACCATTGTCGATTAGATGCTTCTAGGTCATAATTACTAATCAAAATAAATAAGTAAATAAATGCTTCTAGGTCATACACTTATCTTGTAGCTAGTCTGCCGATTATTACTTGTAATTTTCACCTCTACGTGCTCACGGTATTGCAAATTTTCTTGTATATGTTGTCCCTTCTCCTTCTTTCCTCCCTTTGCCAAAATGGGTTATGTTTTATCTTATATCTTCATGTAGATATATGTCTTACCATGAATTAATTAGGAGAGCTTTTGTAGAATCTGACCAACTAGTTTGCAGTTTTGACAATCTTCTGATAGGAGCTAATCATTTGGATTACTTTAAGTTTCTAGTTTAGCTTTTACTCTATTTTTTTTTAAAAAGTTAACAGTATGTTAATATCAGCAAAAAGGCTGTGCTGGAGCCATATTTACAATTTAAAAAGATACAGAGAGTAGATGAGGTTATAAATTTCTTTGACTTGAAGCTTAATGATTCTGGAAATTTCTGTCTGGGAAGTTATTGAACAGGATAATATAGTATAATCACTCCCTTTTACCTTTTGCCACTAGTGGTTGTGATAAACTCTTTCTGGGTGCAATGCCTCTGTAACTTTGTTTCAATATCTTCAGTAATATTCCTTCCCTTTTAAAGTGACTGCCACTTCTTCTTCTGCCTACAACCTGGCATCTTGTCAAGGTACTTCTTCTTTGCTTGTGGTAATGAATTTTTGAATTAGAGATTCGTCTTTACTGGTGGGCAAGACACTTGGTCTTTTCTTGGGTATCAGATATTTGAGTTACGCATCTGCCTTGAGTGATGATGAAGATAGGATGCCACTTCATATCCTTTTCCAGTGACCAATTCTTTTCTTTTTCTTCTAATATATCTAATCTAAAATGGCATCTGCCTTTTATTGATGTCATTGATCATTATAGAGTCTTGGATTAAACCATGTAACATTTGCAGACAGGTTTTGATATGGAGGAGATTTTCCGAAAATATATTCGTTACTCCTTGAATGAGAAGCCATTTAGCCCTGATTTAGTAGCATATTTAATTCATTTGAGGAAAGCATCAATGCTGACTGATTCTGAAGTAGCTGGAATACTGAATGAAATTTCACGTCGAATTGTTCAAGACAAAGGTATTGGTTTTACTGGATTTCTTGCAAGCCTTTCATTCTCTCTCTCTCCTTGAATGATCTGTTGTATGCTCTTCTAGTTTAGAAGATAAGGTCTGATCTACACTTGTCAAAGCAAAAGGTCTGGTTACACCTTCTCACACACATGCCAAAGGGGAAGAAGTAGCAAAAATAGTCTGCTTCATTAACCTAGAAGAAAGTCACGTTTTTTTCATGGCCAACGAAGTTACCTTGTGGCTTATGGTTGGACCTTCATTGAGAACTTACAGTTCCAATGATCTAGTGTTCTTTCCATTGGTCAAAACTACATGGACATCAACAACAAAAGATCTATTATTTTCTCTGTCCGTGGAAGGTTTCTAACCCGTGAAGTGCGCCTAACCCACACATTACGTGGCACACTCTTACCAGTAGACTAAATCCATGGACATCGACTATTATTTTAAGGACCCAAGGCCAAAAAAGATTTTCATTGCAATGTGAATGTGAATGTTCATTTAGGTTTGGTTTAAAATCTGTTCAACAAGCAACTCAATATTGACATCATTTGTTAGCTACTTCAGTACTCAGCCGAAAGAACTTTGTATCAGGATCTTGAGTTGTTTTATTCATAGATTATTTCCCTCCCATATAATCACTTATAGTCGACATAATCTGCCAAAAATTTGTATCACCTAATCAATCTCAACTTTCAGGTCCAGTTGTTATGGATATCTCAGGCTATTCTGAGAAGGGTTTGAAGAGAAAACTTGCTGTGCAAGCTCTTTTTGGGAAGATATATTATCTCTCTGAGGTAAGGGGGCCTATCAAATGAGGACCTTATCCAACTTTTTAACATATTCTGTATCAGAATGATTTCAGATATTTCTTTGCCTCTGGTTGTAATTGATAATGTGATATCTAGATCCCTTCATCCTGGAATAACAGGGTTTAGTAATTCTATTATCTTGACTATATTGACTTTGAAGAGTATCTTGTCCTCATCTGTCATATTAAATACCTTCCTTTTAGTCTGTCATTGTATATTTTTCTTTACTATATTGACTATGAAAAGTATCTCCCCCTCCGTTGGCTTATTAAATGTGTTTCTTTCCAATGCTTGCTTTTGTTTTTACTAAATGATCTAACTTCATAATGAGATGTAGACAAACTATTGACTTTGGATACAGTAGCATTGCATCTCTACTTGATTGCTCGGTTTTGTGTCATTTGAAGTTCAAGGTTTCTATGTTTATGTTTAACTAGGATGTGTGACCTCCCACCGGTCTGAGGAATAGATGAAACTTGTTAGCATCCATGGTCAGGTCCAATTCAAGGTTGATCGTTGCTGACCTGGATATAAAAGTACTCCCTCTGTCCAAAAAAGATTCCTAATTCCCTTTTGGTTTGTCACAAAATGGTTTATTTTTTTCCTTAAAAGAAGTTTTCTATATAGCTCGGAAGTTACCTGGGATGCATTTCTACTCTATAATATACCATATTTACTCTTTTCTATTATTCGAAATTAAATAATAAGTATATTTCCCAAATTTCCCCTAGAAATACTAGATAACTCACTTCTTTTAGGCAATTTTCTTAGTATCAGACACGGGTTAAACTAGGATTCCTAAAATCGGACAGAGGGATTCATCTGAACTAACTTTCTTGGTAATTTCTAGAATGTTCAGTCGCTGCGTACAATTTTTGTAGTGGCTCTGCATTTTCCTAGGTGTTATTCCTACTCTGCCCTCTCTTGGTTAAAAATGTAAAATTTGGTTCTACCACTGTAGATGAACCCACTCAAAGCTTTATCATACAGTAGAACTTTTAGAATTTCACTGTGACGTGCTTTTGAGTTTACCTCAATTTGATTGTCTTGCTTCATTTGTGAAACAGCTTCCAGAATTCTGCTCAAGGAATAGCTCCTTAACTGTTAAGGAAATATTTGGAGTGGCAGAGTAAGTGACCTCTTCCAATATTTTAGTCAATCATTGTGTGAGGCAGTATAATCAGCTGATCAGTCTTTGCTTTTCCTTGCCTAATATTTCTCAGTATAATCAGCTGATCAGTCTTTGCTTTTCCTTGCCTAATATTTCTCAGTGAGGATGCTGAAAAGCTTCGGTTACATACTATCCCAGAAGTTGGGAACATGGATTCACTTGAGCGGATGGTAAACGGGTCAGATTCAGAATATTCGAGTGACGAATCAGCTAATGTTTCTTGATTCATGTACACTTGAGTGTAGGGCAGTTGTAGGTTGGAATATTGTGGAGAGTAATACAAAATATGACAAGAGAACTCTATATAACCTACACGTCCTTTTGTAGTCCCCAAGTTATTCCCAAAAGCGGAAAAAGAGAAGTCAGAACTTAAAACACTGCAGCTATAACTAACCACTGTGAGGCTTGTGAAATTTTGTCTAGAATTGCTTCAATTTTGTGCCCAGAACACTTCTGATACGAAGTACTTGTGTTTGTTGCATGTGTTTTGTTTCGAGGTAGAAGTATTTCTATAGTGAAAGTCTTGAAACAGCAGGAATTATTATAAATTCCCCAGTGCTGGGGAACATGATTGGTAAGCTTAAGTGGTCACTATGCTATAATTGGTCAGACAGTTGGGCGCAGCAATCAGGATGATGACTTCAATATGCATTGATCTTATGGTGATTTAATTGGAGTACTACAATTGATGCTTGACTCAAGCTGACTAACTTTTTGGAGTTGGATCCAATATAGGTTCATTTAGAATATACATGATAAATAAATAGTTCTTTAAATGTCTATCTTGTTATAATGACAACAGGAGCACTTTTTGACATAGGGAGTATTTTGGAAAAGAATTATCATCTCCTGTTTGCATACTTGATAGTAGTATTCTACATTTTTTCTTCTAGGCAGATGAAAGCACAATCAGCATTTTTTGAGATTTAGCTTCTCATAGTGAGGGCTCTTACCCCTCCTCCATCCCCCCCCCCCAGACAAGAAGATAACAAATGACCTGGCGCATTAAATTTATACATAATATAAAGCTAGGAATAGACAATTCTATGCGGCACTTCTCTACGACCAATTTTTTTTTTTTTTGGCTTTTTATATTATTTTTAATTATTTTATTTTAATTTTAAAAGTCATCTCTATAACTCACCCCCTTCACCACTTCTACTATTAATTAGTATTAGTAAGTGATTTCATAATTTATAATTTATTGTACAAGTTATGACACCTAATTAAAATCACACCAACATGGTGTAATAGATGAGATTAAAAATATAAAATTGTAGAACTAAGGAGGAGATCAAAACACAAAATGAAGAAAATATTGGAGAATGAACTATTTCCATGTCAGGTACTTAAATATTTATTTTAGTAATTGAGTGGGTGTGTTGATACTTTTATTATATGAATATCTTTCACCCATTAATTTATTATGTTATAAAACTTATATTGTTGATCTTTTTCAGTTTGTCATTGTAGAATGGATGATGAGATCAAAAACATAAAATTGTATAACTGAAAAGAAGATCAAAAGCACAAAATGAAGAAAATGTTGATGGAGAACGAATTATTCTCATGTAAGGTACTCAAACATTTATTTTAGCAAAATGAGTGAATGCCTTGGTACTTTTATTAAATGAATATCTTTTATAATGTTTAATTTTTTTCATCATTTAATTATTATGTTATAGAACTTCTATTGTCGATCTTCTTTTTCAATTTGTTCCTGACACAAAATTGTTGAGAAGGGTGATCATACCTTTTAGTTTAGTCTAGAATTTTTATATTTATACTTTTTAATATATGAAAATTTAAATATTAGACTTTGTTGCCTAGATAATTTTGATTGGCAAGCTAAATAATTCTAGCAAAGTCTACTGCCATCTATATTCATATATATTATGAAGCTAAGCGAAGGAGAGTGACATGACACTTTTGTTTGGCAAAAAAACACAATTATTTTTTTCCTTCTTTTAAAAAAAAGTTTTCCCCATATTTTCTATTTATCTTATTGTTGACATGAATGTCCTAACTATTTTTATAAGAATAAGTGATGTTTTAGAAAGATGATATGACACCATTTATTGATAAGGATTTTGATTTTTCATTTTTTTTAGATTTTACACTTTTACCTTTAAAAATCTCAATTTATGTGTTCCACAAATAAAAAATCACATTTGTCTCTTGCGCCAAGCTTCACTTCTTCATGGAAAATGACATTTGATACAAGTTATGTTGCTATTTTTGTTCTCCTTCATGCGCTTTATAGTACTTTTTAGTTTTTAGAAATTGAAAGAATATTATTGATTTATGAACTTTCCTTTTTCAATATTTGCGAAAATAGCTATATTAATAGATCTTTTTTCACTCTCTGGCCAAGAATAATTATTTTTTTCTTCATTTTTTGGCATTTTTTATTTCCCCCTATTTATATATGTACAACAACAATAACATACCCAGTGAAATCCAATAATGTGGGGCCTGGTGAGGGTAGAGTGTACATAAATCTTACATCTACATTGGTAGGTAGATCGGTTGTTACCGAGAGACCTTCGGCTCAAGACAAAGCCCAAGCCCAAGCAAAGTAAGACAAACAAAGTGCATAAGTCATGATAACAAATTCTGAAACAGAAAAGAAACAAAAAGAAGCAATAACTAATGCAAGTAAATACGACAAACAAAATACACATAGCAACATAAATTGAACGACAATGGACTATAAGGCAATGCTATGCCTACTAGTATGATAGGCTAAGCGAGCCTACAATAATAATAATACTATAACTACCAGTTTGTAAGCGTTGGTAGGACTATGCTGGACTAACTACTACCCTTCCACCCTAATACATGTCCTCCATAACCCCATATCTAAGGTCATGTCCTCAGTGAGTTGCACCTGCGTCATATCCCATCTAATCACATCTCCCCAATACTTCTTCTGCCTATCACTACCCCTCTTGTACCCGTCCATAGCCAACCTCTCACACATCCGCACTGGGGCATTTATGTCTCTCCTCACAAGTGCCCGAACCATCTCAACCTAGCTTCCCGCATCTTATCCTCCATTGAGGCCACTCCTTCTCTGTCCCAGATATCATCATTTCTAATTATATCCCTCCTTGTATGCCCACGCATCTATCTTAGCATCTTCATATCCGCAACTTTCATCGTTTGGGTGTGCGAAGTCTTGACCGGCCAACACTCTGCCCCATACAACATAGTCGGTCTAACCACCACCCTATAGAAATTGTCTTTAAGTTTTGGTGGCACCTTTTTATCGCACAAGACTCCAGATGTGAGCCTCTATTTTATCTACCCTGCTCCAATACGATGTGTGACATCGTCATCAATCTCTCTATTCCTTTGGATAATAGACCTGAGGTACTAGAAGCTCCCTTTATTTAGATTGACCTGAGTACCAAGTCCACCTCCACGCCTGTCTCAAGACCGCTCCCATCACTGAACTTGCACTCCAAGTATTCTCTCTTGGTCCTACTCAGCCTAAACCCTTTAGACTCCAGATTTTGTCTTCAAACCTCCAGCTTAGCATTCACTCCGTTGCGAGTCTCATCAATCAGGACTATGTCGTTTGCGAATAACATACAATATGACACCTCTTCTTGGATTTATCGTGTCAGTCCATCCATCACCAAGGAAAATAGGAATGGACTAAGAGATAATCTCTGGTACAACCCCATCATTACTGAAAAGTGCTCCGAGTCTCCTCCTACTATCCATACGGTTACACCCCGTAGTTCAGGTCATACGTATAGGAGCGTACGAAAGGGGTTAAGACTTAAAATTTTCGAAAGATAGGCCGTCGGATTGTTTCGGACGGGTTTTTAATCGACTTTAAGGCGGGTTATGACCCGTTAAGTTGAGAGTTCCTAGGTGTTTCAAAGGCCTAGTGTGTAGTTCGTTGAGTCTAGTTTCCAACGCAACCAACCGTTCGTCGATAGGACATCGGAGTAGAAAGTTATGGGAGTTACAAGTTCAGGGCGCAGTCGGACAGAAAAGTGTTACGATCAGGAGCCACGCGGCTACGGATGCAGGTCGCGGCGGTTATTCCGGCGGGTCGCTGAGCCAGCGGCCACACGAGGCGCCGCGCACACGAAGTTCCGAAAGTCCGCAGAAGTTTCAGCGCCGAGGCGGGTTTTCTGGCGGAAAAACTTAGGAAAATCAGATTTCTTCTTTTAAAAGGGTCATGGAGGTGATGTTGTCCCCATCTGATTTTTGCATGTCCCTTATATTGACCAAGTCTTGAAGACTTGGTCATCTTTCAAATTCTTCTCTCTCTCTAAGCTAGAGCTCTCACTTCTCTCTAAAATTCCAAGAGAAATTCAAGCTTAAGGAAAATCTGAAAAAGTGTGGCAAGAAGGAAGCTTGTGGCTAGCTTGTAGGTGTTATTGTGGTGGTGTTCTTGGAAAGGAGGCTAGGAAAGTTGTTGGAATAATTTTGGCTAAAGCTCTAAGGTAACACTTCTTCTCTTGTAGCTAGTTATTGATGTTGCATATGAAGAGGAAGGAACTTGTAGTAGTAAATAATGCTCCTAGATTCATTGCATGTAAGAAATAAGGTTTGGATATGTAAGGATTGGTTAAAGAGGTTATGTGAGCATGTTGTAGCCTAAGTACTACTTTAAAATTGTTAAGTAAATTGTTGTACTTCATGGGGCAGAATTTTACACACCCAAGTTTAGGTATGTAATCCCCTTTGAAATGTTTGGAGTGTTGGGCCTTAAATGTGGCGTTTGGATGTTGAATTCGGCCTTGAGAAAGGTGACAAAGTATGTAGAAACAAAGGAAATGCTGCCCAATTTTCCATAGAAATTAGTGACTTGAACTTGGAAAATTCCATGTTTAAACTAGAGGTTAATAAACGTATTATGGTCATGATAGGTTGACATACTACGTGCGGTATTTTGGACTTAGCAAGTGGATTGAGCCGAAGAGGTACGTGGAAACTTTCTTATCTCTTGAGCATGAGTAGTTATATCTATATAGTACGGTAGACGTACGTGTTTTTAAATGAAGTAAATTCTTTTGTTATACTTGACTTGTTTTAAGAAAATGTCTAAGTTGGTTGGGTTAAGAAGTTAACCCGCTTGTTCTTGAGGAATGGTTTATCCTAAATAAGGTAGACAAGGATTTCTTGACATAAAGAAGTATAGAGTACTTGGTGTGAAAGTGTCACGACCCGAACCCGGACCCGTGACCGGTGCCTTAACCCGGGCACCCTAGTGACACAACATCAGAGAAAACCAGCGGAATATAAACTCAAGACAAACAACCATTAAGATATAGAATAGTCTAGCCCAAAATGGCTAACCCAAAGTACATAAACCGAACAGTTACATCCTTAACGAACCAAGTTCTGACAAGACTACAGGCCTCTAAGAATGAATAACACTATGACGGGACAGGGCCCCGTCATGCCCCTGAATGTACAAAATATCAACGACTCCAGGGAGGACCATACCAAAAGTCGAGCCTCCGAAGAAATGGAGCTCCTGACACCTGAGTACAAGATCCTAGGAACGAGGATCTACCACCTGCTTCCTTACCGCAGATGAACGCACTTCGGCGAAGGGGGTCGACACAACGCATCAAGTATGTAAACCGGAAAATACCGTAGTAATATCATAAATCCAAAATACACTAAAGTTATAGATAAAACCAAATTATGTCAGACCGTGCCTTACTAATAATGAGAGTAACAAGTATACATTTTATAGATAAAAATAGAGGCTCATGATCAAAACAGGTACCTCGCGCGTAGTATCATTAAGCAATCCTACTCGGGACTATTTCACCCGCATAGGTCCTGTGGACCCGCACGAGGTCATCCGCCTCACATAGGACTATTTCACCCGCACGGGACTATTTCACCCGCACGGATCCCGTGGATCCGCATGAGTACCATCGCTGCACTCGCGTGGGACTATTTCACCCGCATGGATCCCATGGTCCGCATCCGCGTAGTCAAGCCGCACTCGCATCATGGGTAGCAAATCCATGGCATAAATAATAACCCGGGTTTACGTAACAATATAAATATACATAACATAGCTCATCCGCTATTAAACATAACATAAGCACTACCTACTATCACATCACAACATAAGCACTACCGGCCTATCATAACTTAAGCAAGTTAAGAATCACCTAACTTCTTATTAATAGTATTAATATATCCTCTCATTTTAGTATACCTAAGGCACGATCATGTCTTTTAATAAAAATCCGGGAATTTAACCCAAGTATCATGACTTACCCTTTTAAGAAATAACTCTTTTATACAAAAATTCCAAGATACTAATCACCATAGTATCAAGTTACGATTTCTTTTCAAAACAAGTCACATTTCCTTTTAAAACTATCTCAAGCTTCTAAATTAAGTGACTTCATTTCTTGTAAAACCTTAGGCAATTCATGCCTTAAAACCATTTTCCTTCCACAAGTTCAAATCATCAAAACCTTTCTCCATTAAACTTTCACAAACTAATATAACCAACTCCCCATAAAGCCGTTATATTAGAGTTAAACAATAGTAAAACACATTCCCTTAAGTCCAAGGAATTTTTATACTTTTCTTTTAAAACGAAGCAAGTATCAAATACTTATAACAAACGAAGATTTCCAAATCTTGACGCTCACCGTACTACATAGGTACAACTAATCATGCTAAAGAGATAGGAAAGCTCCACATACCTCTTCGGTCCATCCACAAGCTAAGTCCAATTTACCGCACGTAGTATGTCAACCTAAAATGACCACAATACGTTTATCAAGCTCTAATTACAATGCAGAATTTTTCCAAGTTAAAGTCACCAATTTCCTACGGAAAATTGGGCAGCGTTTCCTTTGTTTCTACATACTTTGCCACCTTTTCCAAGGTCGATTTTTAACGCTCAAATGCCATGTTAAAGGCTCAACAACCAACCAACACCAAGGGGATTACACACCTAAACTTTGGTGTGTAAAAATTCAGCCCCACAAGTTATAACAACTAACCCAACAAGTCTAATGTAGTATTTAGGCAACAACATGCTCATAAAAATCCCCCTAACCAATTCTTTCATAATCACACCCTATTTCTTACATGCAACTACTCTAAGTGCATTTTTCCAACTACAAGTTCTTCCTATTAAACATGCAACACCCAATACCAACTACAAGAGAAGAAATGTTACCTTAAGTTTTAGCCAAACTTATTCCAACACCTTGCTAGCCTTTTTCTCCAAGAACACCACCACAATAGCACTTCTAAGCTAGTCACAAGCTTCCTTCTTGCCTTTAACTTTCCAGATTTTCTTAGGCTAGAACACCTCTTGAGGTTTTTGAGAGTAGGTTGGAGCTCAAGCTTTGGAGAGAGAGAGAGAGTAAAGATGAAAGATGGAAAAGTGACTGCCTTGGTCAATTATATGCATTCTCAAAATCGGATGTGGGGACACTTGTCACCCTCCCACGGCCTCTTTTAAAACAAAAATCGATTTTCTAAGTTTTTCCGCCCAATTTCCGCCTCGCATCCCCGCATGGCCAGATCCCGGCCATGGCCGCAACTCTGCGGACCTCGGATCTTTCGCGCCATGGCCTCGCTTCCTGCTGGCTGGCTGGAACCAGGCCACACCGACTTCACGCGCCGCGCGGCCCGCTCCGGGCCATGCGCCTGAGGCCCCTGAACGTGTTTCTCTAATTTCTCGCACGGCCCCACACGCACGGCCCGAACCACGGGGTATAACAGAAAGTATTGAGTATTGAATTGTTCTAGGAATAAGAGGCTTAATTTTTGTGAGGTAAGAAACTTGTTTCTAAAGATAAGAGGCTTGAAGTGTTTTGAAAATTGTGTAAATTTGTTTTGAAGTATAAGTCTCTTGGTTAATAAAATAAAAGAACGAAACCGTTTGAGATATAAGGAGTTATAACGGCTTTATGGGAAGTTAGTTATAACGGCCTTATGAGAGGATAAGAATGTCTAAAGTTTTAAAGCATAAAGTTAGTATAACGACTTTATGGGGAGTTGGTTATAATAACTTTATGGAAGGTTAAGGAGTGGGTTTTTCTTGAAAAAGGTAAACATAGATGAAAGAAATGAAAAGTCTAAAGAAGTTATGAGTTTACTTGACGCGTCTGACGGTGATGGAGGATTCCACGGTATGCGCCATGATGAGGGTTCGCTCGCTGATAGTGTTATTCCATGGATTAGCTCTCCATGAGGTTCGATCACGCAGGTGGATCCGTAGCTAGCCCTCGTGACGGCCTGGCCGACGTGATGCAGTGGATCGGTAGTTGGCTTTCGACTTGCCTGGCCGGTGTTAGGGACGGTTTCGTGACGCAGCGGATTCGGTGGTTAGCTCAGATTGCCTGGCCAAGAACGTGACGCAGGTGGATCTGTAGAGCTATCGACTTGCCGGTCGACCGTGATACGTATTTAGTATTGTTGCACGGTAGATCCGTAGCCGGGCTTCGTGCCTCTGCAGTGAGGACGCAGGGTGGATCTCGTAGCTATGCCTTCGCATTTGCCCAGACGGTTCTTAGGACACAGTGGGACTCGTGTTCACGTGTACTCTTGGTGTTGCTATATCATGATCGCCGGATGAGGAAGGATTTACCGCATGATTGATGTTGTGGGCATGAGACCCACGGTTATATTTGAGTGATGATTTAGAGGCGTGAGTCCTCGACTTGACCGACCGCATATATGTCAGGTAATCGTAGTTTGCTATCATACATGTCTCCCGCTTTATATAGACTATTATGATTTCAGATGCTTTTTTCGCCACATACTTGGTACTGATCGACCTCGGCCGCGTCACGCCGCAGTCGAGGCACGTAGCTGTCGATCCGCACTCTAGATCACCGCTCGATTCGGGAAGCTCCATTTCTCGGAGGCTTTGTCTTTTGGTATGATTCTCGAGGTTGTAGACTTTTGTACATTCAGTGGTATGGCGGGGCCCCGTCCCACACGCTTGTTATTCCTGAAGTCAGTAGTCACATTTGTGGTTTGGGTCAGAAACAAGTTGTATTGTTGTACATTTTGATTAAGTATATTCATGGAGGCGGCCTCGCTTGCACGGTGATGTTTACTATTCACGTGTTTATGTGTTATGTATGTTCACGCTATTCTCTGACAGACTGAAGGTGCCGGCAGGGCACCGCCGCGCCCCGTGGTCGTGACAAAAGTGGTATCGAGCGATTAGTCCTGAAAGTGTCTACGCATCGTGTCGATAGAGTCTTGATTATCGGTGTGTCAGGCACCACATCTATAATCGTGAGGTCGCAGGACATTTAGGATTGGTTTCCATTCTTCTCTGCGAGATCGTGCAGAGAGTCGTCATACTAGGTTGAATCCTCTATGACCTCTTCTTATGTACCAGTTATGCCTCAACGCAAGGCAACCAGAGCCTGAGCGGCAAGGCAAAGGCGGAGCCGCAAGTCGGACGCAGAGGTTACGGGGCACAGCCCGATCCTTGCCGGAGGTGATGATTCGACAATGAAGTTCCACGACGCCGCCGGGCCCCAACAGAGTTCGGAGGCAATGGGCTACTAAGACCGCAGACGAGCCTCCACACCGAGGCGTAGTATGGGATTACGAAGAACAAATCAGTTGTTGACTAGCATCAGGGCAGTGGCAAGACCGCCAGTGGCCTAGCTAACCCAGAGCCGACGCTTTAAGGATTCGGACTTTCTAAGTTGTGATCCACCCGAGTTCTATGGTTCGAGGCACGAGGAGGATCCTCGGGAGTTCATTCGCAGTGCGCGACTATGCAGTACTTAGGGCCTCGGAGACGAGTCGCCAGTTGTATTAGCCTCACCTGCTACGATATCATGCGTTGAACTGGTTTGAGTCATGGGAGTTGTCTAGAGGGTACTCCCACGGTTTGGGATGAGTTCACTAAGCCTTCCTGGTCACTTTTGCCTCCCGAGACGGCGAGAGCCCGCTGGATAGTTCTTGCATTGAGGCGAATGGGAGGACCATCGTGAGTACAGCTGAGTTTGATTCATTGGCGTACGCGCCACTATCATGCGATACGGGCGATGAGTTCACCGCTATGTGATGGGCTAGACCGTTATATGGTTTCTGCGTCTAGGAGTGGCTCTTCACCGTGGACGGATATTGCCGAGACGCAGCGTATGCACGATGGATTGAGGCGGAGAGTGAGGGCGGCCAGTCGGCAAACCAAGAGGCGGGGCAGCGTGGTTTCGGATAGCTTCGGGGTGGGCCTCAAGCAGACTAGGTCCACATTTCAAAAGACGCAGTGCTCCTTCTCGGAAGAAGATCCGTCACCGGCCATTCGTGAGCAGGTCGTGGCTCGAAGGTTCGGCTTTGAGAGTGGTGTTAGTGCGAAGCCACCTCTACCTCGGTGTAGTCGATGTGGTAGACCCATTACGAGTGTCGTGCTAGTTTGGGAGATTGCTTTACATGCGGCAGGCTATTTTGCATGAATTGTCCGGCCGGAAATAACACGGATGTAGAGATTCGCCTTCGGATCGGGTCGGTTCATCGCCTTCTTTGCTATGCGGGGCGGGATCATGATTAGAGCGACAAGGGGGAAAGTGAAGCAATAGTTACAGGTATATCTTTGACCCTTTAGAGGTTAGTATGCATGATAAGATTGTTGTATGATTTAGTGTTTTGAACAGAGGATATTGAGACCATGTACATGTGTTAGAATAAGTTGGTTGATACGATCAGGCAATCCCGTTAGGCCGTGAATGAGAGTAAGTGGTGATGGTTCACACCTTGGGTTCGTTTTCCTGTTTGACTTACGATGAATGATTACGCGTGTGCGATATCTTAGGGTCATAAGTGGCATTATAGGGTCCTATTAAGCGTGAAGTACGAGGAGGTACCGAGGAATAGTAGATTGACTCCAAAAGAACATTCGGGGACAAATGTTTCTAAGGGGGGGAGAATGTTACACCCCGTAGTTCAGGTCATACGTATAGGAGCGTACGAAAGGGGTTAAGACTTAAAATTTTCGAAAGATAGGCCGTCGGATTGTTTCGGACGGGTTTTTAGTCAACTTTAAGGCGGGTTATGACCCATTACGTTGAGAGTTCCTAGGTGTTTCAAAGGCCTAGTGTGTAGTTCGTTGAGTCTAGTTTCCAACGCAACCAACCGTTCGTCGATAGGACATCGGAGTAGAAAGTTATGGGAGTTACAAGTTCGTGGCGCAATGCAGGAAAAGTGTTACGATCGGGAGCGCTGGCGCGCACACGGTTATTCCGAGGTCGCTGAAGTTGCACTGGCCAGGCGAGCACGGCCGGAAGTTCAAAGTCCGCAGAGTTTAGCGTGGCCACGCAGTAGGCATGCGCCGAGGTTTTCTCGCGAAAAACTTAGGAAAATCGATTTCTTCTTTTAAAGGGCCATGAGGTGACAAGTGTCCCCCATCCGATTTTTGCATGTCCTTATATTGACCAAGTCTTGAAGACTTGGTCATCTTTCAAATCCTTCTCTCTAAGCTAGAGCTCTCACTTCTCTAAAATTCCAAGAGAAATTCAAGCTTAAGGAAAATCTGAAAAGTGTGGCAAGAAGCTTGTGGCTAGCTTGTAGGTGTTATTGTGGTGGTGTTCTTGGAAAGGAGGCTAGGAAAGTTGTTGGAAAAATATTGCAAAAAGCTCTAAGTAAACACTTATTATCTTCTAGCTAGTTATTGATTATGAATGTGAAGAGGAAGGAACTTGTAGTAGTAAATAATGCTCCTAGATTCATTGCATGTAAGAAATAAGGTTTGGATATGTAAGGATTGGTTAAAGAGGTTATGTGAGCATGTTGTAGCCTAAGTACTACTTTAAAATTGTTAAGTAAATTGTTGTACTTCATGGGGCAGAATTTTACACACCCAAGTTTAGGTATGTAATCCCCTTTGAAATGTTTGGAGTGTTGGGCCTTAAATGTGGCGTTTGGATGTTGAATTCGGCCTTGAGAAAGGTGACAAAGTATGTAGAAACAAAGAAAATGCTGCCCAATTTTCCATAGAAATTAGTGACTTGAACTTGGAAAATTCTATGTTTAAACTAGAGGTTAATAAACGTATTATGGTCATGATAGGTTGACATACTACGTGCGGTATTTTGAACTTAGCAAGTGGATTGAGCCGAAGAGGTATGTGGAAACTTTCTTATCTCTTGAGCATGAGTAGTTATATCTATATAGTACGGTAGACGTACGTCTTTTTAAATGAAGTAAATTCTTTTGTTATACTTGACTTGTTTTAAGAAAATGTCTAAGTTGGTTGGGTTAAGAAGTTAACCCGCTTGTTCTTGAGGAATGGTTTATCCTAAATAAGGTAGACAAGGATTTCTTGACATAAAGAAGTATAGAGTACTTGGTGTGAAAGTATTGAGTATTGAATTGTTCTAGGAATAAGAGGCTTAATTTTTTTGAGGTAAGAAACTTATTTCTAAAGATAAGAGGCTTGAAGTGTTTTGAAAATTGTGTAAATTTGTTTTGAAGTATAAGTCTCTTGGTTAATAAAATAAAAGAACGAAACCGTTTGAGATATAATGAGTTATAACAGTTTTATGGGAAGTTAGTTATAACGGCCTTATGAGAGGATAAGAATGTCTAAAGTTTTAAAGCATAAAGTTAGTATAACGACTTTATGGGGAGTTGGTTATAATAACTTTATGGAAGGTTAAAGAGTGTGTTTTTCTTGAAAAAGGTAAACATAGATGAAAGAAATGAAAAGTCTAAAGAAGTTATGAGTTTACTTGGACGTACCGTCAGTGATGGAGGATTCCACGGGTATGCGCCATGATGAGGTTCGTTCGCTGATAGTGTTATTCCATGGATTAGCTCTCCATGAGGTTCATCACGCAGGTGGATCCGTAGCTAGCCCTCGCATTTGCCCCGGCCGACGTGATGCAGTGGATCCGGTAGTTGGCTTTCAGACTTGCCCGGTCGGTTAGGACGAAGTTTCGTGATGCAGGCGGATCGGTGGTTAGCTCGCAGATTGCCGGCCAAGAACGTGACGCAGGTGGATCCGTAGAGGCTATCGACTTGGCCGCCTTCGTGATACGTATTTAGTATTGTTGTACGCAGGATCCGTAGCCGCTTTCGTACTTGCCGATCGATTGAGGACGCCGTGGATCTCGTAGCTATGCGCAGTACTTGCCCAGACGGTTCTTAGGACACAGTGGGACACGTGTTCACGTGTACTCGCGTGTTGCTATATCATAGATCGCGGTGATGGAAGGATTTCCACGGGCATGATTGATGTTGTGGGCATGAGACCCATGGTTATATTTGAGTTATGATTTAGAGGGCGTGAATCCTTGACTTGACCTGACCGCATATATGTTGTGTACTGTAGTTTGGCTATCATACATGTCTCCTGCTTTATATAGACTATTATGATTTCAAGATGATTTTCGCCACATACTGGTACTGGCCAGATCGACCTCGCCGGCCGCGTTCATGCCGCAGGTTGAGGTACGTAGCTTGCTGATCCGCACTCTTAGGATCACTGTTCAGTTCTTGGGAAGCTCCATTTCTCCGGAGGCTTTGTCTTTTGGTATGATTCTCTGAGGTTGTAGACTTTTGTACATTCAGGGGGTATGGCGGGGCCCTGTCCCGTCACAGTTGTTATTCCTAGAGGTCTGTAGTCACATTTGTGGTTTGGGCTGTAAAAACAAGTTGTACTGTTGTACATTTTTGATTAAGTATATTCTATGGAAGGCGGCCTCGTCGGCTTGCCGGTGATGTTTACTATTCACAGGTTTATGTGTTATGTATATTCCGCTGCTATTCTCTCGACAGACTGATGGTGCCCTGTAGGCACCGCGGCCCCGGGGTCGGGTCGTGACACATACCCTGGTGTGGATCTATCATACATATCCTTGATTGTCCTAGCGTATGTCACAAGTACACCTCTAACCTCCAAACATCTCCATAGAACTTCCATAGGGACTTTGTCTTATGCATTCTCGAGGTCGATGAAAATCACATGTAAGTCTCTCTTCATCTTCCTCCACCAACCTCTTAATAAGATGAATGACTTCTGTAGTTGATCGCCCCGTCATGAATCCAAACTGATTCTCGGAGATAGACACACCTTTTCTCACCTTATCTCCACGACTCTTTCCCAAACTTTCATAGTGGCTTAGCAGCTTGATACCCCTATATGCAACTCTGGATATCACCTTTGTACTTGTACAAAAGAATCATTGTACTCCACCTCCATTTTTCGTGCATCCTCGTCGTCTTAAGAATGACGTTAAAAAACTCCGTCAGCTACTCCAAACCTGCGCTCTTCCAAAATTCAATTGGGATCTCATCAGGCCCGATCGCTCGTACCCTGCGCATCCTGCGCACAACACCCTGAACCTCCTCAATCTTAATGTTTCCACAATACCCAAAATCTCGGTACCTACCAGAGTGCTCCAGATCTCCCATCATAATGTCTCTATCTTCTTGTTCGTTCAAGAGTTTGTGGAAGTAAGAATGTCACCTCCGTCTAATATGTACGTCCTCCACCAGTACTTTTTCATCCAAATTCTTGATACACCTCACGTGATCCAAGTCTCGGGCCCTCCTCTCCCTCGCCTTGGCTAGTCTGTACAACTTCTTATCCCCGTCATTCCCTCTAATTCCGCATATAGACATTCAAAAGCCACTATTTTTGCCGCCGTAACTGCTAGTTTTGCCTCTTTCCGCGCCATCTTATATAATTTCTTATTCGTCCACTTCTCCACCTCATCCTTGCTTTCTACTAATTTCGCATATGTCATTTTTTTCGCTTCCACCTTCTCTTGAACTTTACCATTCCACCACCAGTCCCCTCAAAGCCCACCACGGCTACCCTGCGAAACCCCTAGCACTTCTCTAGCAACATCCCGAATGCAATTGGTCAACTTGTCCCATATTTCGGTCGCATCCCCACTACTACCCTAATCCCCCTTGGCCATCAACCTCTCCCCCATCTCCTTTGCACTAGTCATGGTTAAACTCCTCCATTTGATTATTAATCTGTCATCCACAACCCTCTTCTTCTTCATCATGATCGCCAAATCCATCACCAAATGTTAAAAAAAACTCAAAAGTCACTTCTTAATTCTCATAATTATGATTAATTGCTCTATTTAAAAAATATTAAACGATGAAGACGTTTAGGAACATGAATGATCAGAATATCCTCTTTCCCTATTTAAGGTGTTTACACACAATAACTTTTAAAATCAAAGCGAAAAACATAAATTAAACGTTACATGTTTTCTAACTCTTTGTTTTCTAGCAGTTCGTTCATATTTAATTCTGTTGACACCCAATTTTGACTCATTTTTTAGTTATTTCTCGCAATTTTAAGCATTTTGTGACACCGCATTTTAATCATCATTTTTTGCATTTTTTACATAATATTCTATGTTTATTTCTTCACCAAAATGGCATTGCATCTTGTTATTTTAAATTAATCATTATTTATTTGTTAATATTATGTTTCTATTAAGATTACACCGTCGTTTTATTTTATTAATGTTTGCATCTCTTTAAATAATTAATTGACATTCCGTTTTTACTTTTAATCAGACATTAAACATTTCTTAAATATTGTATTTTATTATTATCGCATCGGTATTTATATTTTGATAATTTTGTACCTTTTTAAATAATTTTCCTTTTAAATAATAAACCCGTTTTGCATTTTTGTCAAACCAATCCAGTCCGAGGCACAATCTGGATCAGTCCAATCCGCCAAAAAAACTGAAGCCCAAACTGAGGCCCAATACACCTTTCATCTTTTCCCCACAAAACCCAAAACTAAACCTAAACCTAAACCTAATCCCACACTATAAATAAAACTATTCCCTCCCTATTCTAGAGAACATCAACCGCAGCCTACATCTATCTCTCTCCCTCTCATTTGTTAACTTCTTCAACATCAACACTCACACACACACGCGCACACCACCTCTCACACCCCACCATTTCTCCCATCTTCTTCAACATCAACACCTAACACACACTCTCCCATTCCACTGTCTCTCTCGTTCCCGTCGCTGCTGACCGCCCTTCGCCGGAGTTCCATCTCCGGCGAACCTCACCACTACCCCACGAACCCCACTGTCCCCGAAACCCCTTCGCCATCACAGCCTTGATACCGTTTTAAGGACACTGTTTATATAACTTATATTGTTCTTTGATTTTTTCTAACTGTTTGGGCTTTGAAAGTTAGAATATTTAGTAGGGATTTTGTTGTTTTTGTGGTTAATGATGAATCTTAGAGCTTAGATATGGATATACTTTTCTTTGATTATTCTTTTTAATGCTACTGTTTGTTTTGTTCTTTGAGTTTTTTATTATTATTGTTTTTATTTGAAAGTTGGAATCTTTTGTGGAATTTTTGTTTATGAGATTAATTATGAATCTTGGAGCCCAATTTTCCTGGGAAAGCTTGTGGATGTGAGAGTTGGCAGCTGATTATTCTTTTTAAAACTAATGTTTGTATGATCTTTAGTGAGTTTTTCTTTTTCTTTTTCTTGTGTGTTATATTTGTGGTTAATGACGAATCTCGGATTTTAGTTTTCTTTTTTGGCAATGATGTGGGTTGTGATAGTTGGCAGTCACTGTTTTCCTTTGATTATTCTTTTTTTTGCCAGACTGATTTTGATTAACTTCGCCCCTTTATTTATTTATTTATTTATTTTATTAAGACTGTTTCGAACAGAATGCTACATTTGGATATTGTGTATTTCACTGATTTGAACAGATACTACACTGACCGATGAAGGAATCTTCGTCTGATTTTCAAGGTCTTCCTTGTATAAAAGACGGGTTTATTTTTTGCTTTACTTATTAATTTTTGTCATTGCTTTAAAATTATTTATTCTATTACTAACACTTTTACTAAGTGTTTATGCAGGTACCCAGAGATCATCTTGTGCAGAAGGCCTAAAAAGGCTGAAAGATATCCCGGAGTTTATTTTAATTTTAGCTTTATTATTCTGTATTGCATTCCATTGTAATTGTAAATTATGAAAACTGCTTAGAATATGTAGAATAAAAAGGCAATAAATAATTAATCTAGGTTTGAACGGATAACCGCAAGTTAGCGGATCTTAAAGGATGTCTAACCACTTCCCTTTAGGATAATAAAGAACTCTGATTCAGAATCTCATTAATTTCGCAGACCATTAAATGGAGATTAATTACAGTATTTTTATTGTAATAAATTAAGTGTCCTAATTCACTTAACTAATTAGGTGACGACTCCTCAAAATCAGCATTATTGCTCCAACCAGGGAATCGCGCCAAAGAGCAATGTTGCGGATATCGTTCAGACCCCGAGGTCAAAAACGGACGCGACAAATTCTATATGAAAAGAAAGTGAACACAGAATTGCATAACAACAACTACAAAGTATTTGAAACTTAATTCTACATGGCAATTGACAAACATGAAAAAAAGACTGGACTGAAAATCCTTGTGTGGTTCGAAAGAGAAGGGGAAGAAGCGGGGTAGAGGAATTGGTCAACTCATCAGGCTCATGACCTGAATATTGCAGGTTCGAATCCTGACTTCCTCATCTTTTAAATGTGTTTCATGCATTATTCATCTCTCTAAGTTTAGAACTTCTGCTAAAATTAAAGTCATTATTTTACAATAGCTATATTGTACATATAGAATTATGTGTGGTAGCATAGTCATTTAGGTGCTCCAATGTAGGGGTGTGCATAGTTTGGATAAATCCGAATCAAAATCTGAATATTTTGAACTTATATTTTGATTTTTTTTTTTATTTTAGATTGGGTTTCGGATTTAATTTTAAAAAAAATTGGATTGGATTTCGTATTTGGAATTTTGAATTTTGAATTTTTGGATATCCGAAAACTCAATTTCTTATACCTTATGTTTAGGTTACCCCACTATTCATTAATATATTAGTGCATTACTTAAGTCAAGTATACCTTACTCATTACATATCAACCCCTATATTCAAAAAATTAGTAAGTTCAATATGTTTGGATTTGTTAATTTTAAAGATAACTAC
This sequence comes from Przewalskia tangutica, assembly GCA_029844215.1. Taxonomy (NCBI): domain Eukaryota; kingdom Viridiplantae; phylum Streptophyta; class Magnoliopsida; order Solanales; family Solanaceae; genus Przewalskia; species Przewalskia tangutica. The sequence goes on along the minus strand of CM056733.1, from coordinate 12,843,963 downwards.
TTTTTAGATTTGCTTTTTGTTTTCACTGTCAGTATATATTATATATATGAGATAATTTTACTAAATTAGACTTGTTCATTCACATACTAGTATTGAACTGTTGTATCCTTGGCAATGATTTTATTGCTTGTATGAATACTTTATTTATATGATTGTGATAGCAACGAAGAACTAAATATTAAGTCAACGATCTACCGGACATGAAATGCTAAGTTGGTATTGGAAACCATCTTGAGACTTTCTAAATCTCATTAGCAATAGTTCATAAATGACATAGCCTTCTTATGCAATTGGTGTCTTAACTTACTAAGTAAGGTGGGTTTTTTCTAAAGCGTCATTCTCCCTTTTATCTATCAATAATGAAATTATGGAACTTTCTAATTTGGTATAAATATTTTATTTGATTGTTCATTTTGTAAGAAGGGGAAGAAGAAGCAATTCAACTTATAAGCCGAACCGAAAATTCGAATTATCCAAATTAATTTATCCGAAATCGAACATAAAAATCCGATCCAATCCGAATGTATTTGGATCGAATTCGGATTACATGTTGCGAAATCCGAAAATCAAAATTATAATATGAAATGTGCTAAACCCGATCCAAACCGACCGATGAACAAACATACTCCAATGTTCTAATTTTAATTACATATAATTGAGAGTCAATGATAAGCTTAACATCATTTGTTTGTGTATAATTAAAGAAAATACTACTTAGATTTCAGAAAGATAAGAGAGTTACCGCTTTCAACTATTTTATCTCATCTTTTATGAAGTTGTATTTTCCTTCTTGACTTGGCACAATCAATCCAGATCATTATCTGTATACCTTTTCTTCTGATCATTTTCAACGGCGTTGCATTTTATCATTCTATAATTTGTTAATAAGGAAAAGAATTTCGGATCTAAGCAAAGTAAATTATCTCTTTTATCTCGGTGTAATTTATAAAGATTATTTTTAAATTACTATGATACTGCGCCAAACACAATCAAATTCACTAGTTATTTATAAGACAGTCAAATTCACTAGTTATTTATAAGACAGTCTGTACGTTACTGTGGCAAATCATAGTTGAATGATTTTACATGGATTTTTATCCTTTTTCACATTGTTGCCTTCATAAAATTGAACATTTTTAAGTACGTTGATATCTCAAATGCTTCATCAAAATAATATTGTTTTACTATGTTATAGTTCTATTAATCCTCATTTGTTTCCCTTAAGATTGAGACTGAATCTGAATCTGAATCTGAATGCACATCTCAATGATTAAGATGTTGTCTTTAGATTTAAACACTAAATAATTAAGACTGTTTGTGTTCCAACATATGAAAGTACACAATTTAATTATTTTTAAATATAATATATATACAATTCAAATAAAAAGTAATTAAATATTAGAAAAATATAAATTTAGTAAAATAAAATTATTATTTGAAAAAAAATGAGATATTTATATTTGCTAGTAATGGCAGAGATAATTTATAAGTGCTTGTGGTCAAGATGTCCTTTTAATGCACAAATTGCCCCTCAAACACACCGGTCTTTAATTCCCCCCCCCCCCCCCCTCATATATGTGGTCTTTATTTTTTTTCCCTACTGCTCATTTAGTGAAAGTATCCAAACCTGCTTTGCTCAATATAAGTTCTGCAACATTTATTTTCAGACGCCTAATTTTTGCCTCCCTAGGCACAAGTTATGCGGCATAAGTTATGTAGTAATTTTTAGATTATGTTGAGTGTTGATTTTTGCCGTGTCCGACATAACTTGTGGGATGTTGTGATACATCTGTCGAGCGAAATGTAAGCTTTGCCGAGAGAAATCTAAACTTATGTCATTTTTATAATAGTGTTGAAAGTTTTGTTGTGTCTGACATAACTTTTTGGATGCTATGATACATATGTCGCGCTAAATGTAAATTTTGTTGAGCTAAATCTAAACTTATTCCATTTTTCTGATTATGTTGTGTGTTGAAAGTTTTTCCATGTCCGACATAACTTATGAGATGTTATAATACATATGCGAGCAACATGTAAACTTTGTCGAGTGAAATCTAAACTTGTGTCGTTTTTCAGATTATTATATTGGGTAAGAAACGCATCCGGAGGGGTTAATGTGCCTAGGACTCGGAGGATCAGGGAGATCCCTAAACCTGTCACCAACTCCCACCAACCTGGGTCACTTCCGTCAGACTCGATCAAAGTGTCGTAGTACACACGAATGTTGAAGCGTTATATGGGTACGTCACCCTTATTTTAGGGTTAGAAAAGTCCAACATTGGCTTATATGGATAGCTTAAGAGGGAAGGAAGAACATCTTGCTCACTTTGTAACCGTAGCATTGTTTTCTCTAAGAAACTTTATTTCTTTCTCAAAGTAATATACACGAAAATCATTGGTTTACTTGCTTACTTGAATCATAGTTTACTTTTTACCTTGCATTATTTATTAGTCATATTTATCATTTATCACTATAACAAGACTCGTTAAGGAGCTTTCCGGATCGGATACAACCCACATGTCTTCGAACCCTATAAAAATATATCTCTAATTGATTTTCTGGTTAGATTTATATTCACCGAAAAAGAGTTTGGCGTCGTATGGGATAGACAAATGTGGTGTTGCCCCGATTCGTGGCGGATCTCCTTTGAAACCCGAGCATAATTACGATACTAAGTTGAGCATGTCAGGATCAAGCAGTAGCTCCCACAGATCACGGGGACTCAAGAACATTCGAGTGCTAGCTAATGATAAAAGCATAGCGGATCCGGTAGAGATACCGATGTCGGAGCATAATTAAGAATCCGTACGGGAGAAGAGGAACAACAAAGGTGAGTTCCCATGAAGGCAACCTAGCGAGGAGAGGAGCGGGGGTGTTTCAAATGATGACGGGGTAGAAAGTCTCGGAGAAGCATGCTCAGAAGAAAGGGCCGAGTCAAATCTCGAATTAAAGGATCGAGACCCGTAAAAATGAGGTTTTCTTGACGGATGACTTGATCGTGGCCGCGCTCCGGGCACAAAACAAAATTATACAGTGGATGGAGAGAGTTGTGTCCACTATAGCCGACCATTCTAGGTCTAGGACTCCAACGTCAAATCAGAACGCGATAAAAGTTTCGGCGTCACCAAAAACCAGGGAAAGGGAGGCTGATGGTGTAAAAGAATGGATGGATGTGTTTACAGAATGGCTCATCAGGGTTGAAAGAGATATGAACAAGTGAATGAATCAAATACCAGGAGCACCTACTGTAGTAAAAGGCACAGAAGCCAGGAAATGTGGGGTACTGCCATATTCGGAAAGCGTGACCCCTATCCCTATCATGAAGAGGTTCAAAATACCTAACATACGTAAGTATGATGAGATCACGGATCCCGAGGAGCACGTGATAATCTTTGAAGAAGCCATCACGGGGCACGATCTATAATAACATGAGATTGAATATGTCATGCTGAAAAAAATCAATTAGACGCTCATAAAGGGAGCACTCTCCTATTATACTCATTTGCCTGAAAATTCTATTGACTCTTTTGCTACTCTTGCAAATGATTTTGTCAAGGCTCATGCGGGAGCCTGGATGGTGGAAACACATAAACATGATGTATTTGCCATAAACAGTGGGGAGATGATTTACATAGGGGATTCGTGGACAGATTTCAATGGGAAATGATGTTGATGATGGCTATCTCGAAAGACTGGGCCACAACTGCATTTACGGATGGTTTGAATCCAAGCAGTTCGAATGCGTCCAAGGAAATTAAAAGAAAGCTTGAGGGAATTTCAGGCCAAAACATGGAGCTAATAAATCTCAGATGCATGGCCAAGATGCGTGAGGAGGATCAACAGACTGTAGTGCCGATAGATGTGGGTAGTCGCCTCGCAAAAAGTCGGACCAAGGGTATAATGCGAGTACCACAAGTCATGTGGGATTTGAGCCATATGATGCTCACAGAATTCCATACAAACGAATAAGTCGGGGTAACAATAGAAACAGTCGTGGCCTCATTTGGAAGAGCCCTCCACGACTTGAAGGAATAACGTCGAGAGGAACTAGACCGCCAAAGTTGTCAGATCATAAATTTAATATAAAATGCGGCGGAGCTGGTGGAAGTAATAAAAACGATGAAGGAAGCTAGATTCCCAGATGAAATATGAATGCATCTTACTAAGAGAAAAGTTAGGTTATGGTGTCACTTACATAGCACGCATGGGCATATCATGGAGGATTGCGTGAATCTACAGATCGAGATGGCCCAACTATTATGAGTGGGGCACTTGAAAGAATACATTAGTGACCAGGAAAAGCTCGATCTGAGCCGGAATCCCAGGCAAAGGCCAAATAAAATGCCTTAACCTACTCACACTATCAAAACGATCTTCGGGGAAGATATGGTGAACAAAATCACATACACATCACTGATAAAGTCCGAAATCTCTGTCACAACTATGAGCCATACCCAGGATCCCATAAGATGCATAAACATTTCCTTCTCCAGCGACGATTGCATGGGACTTGCACCGCCTCACAATGAGGCTATGGTAATATCTATTCAAACTAAAAAAACTTATATCAAACGTGTGTTGATTGATCCAGGAAGTTTGGCGAACATTATCCAGCTACATGTGCTAAAAGAAATGAAGGCGTACGGATGGGTCATCCCGATAACCAAGGTACTGACAAGTTTTAACATGTCAAGTGAGTTGACAATGAGAGAGATTGAGTTGCTAATACATTCTAATGGCGTGGAGTAAGACACGACTTTTGATGACGTATTCGATGACATATCTTACTATGTGATATTTAGAAGGTCGTGGATGCATTCAATGCAATGATCCCCTACATCTTTCATCAGAAGGTCAAATTTCCTACCCCTTGAGAGGTCGGTGTGATCAGGGGTACCATAGCACATCCCGAGAAATGGAGGCCTTGTCAATAGCAATGCCTCGAAAAGGAAAGGTAGACAAATAGTAATCACAGACCCCACATTCATGTAATGTGTCTGAAAGTGAGAGGGATAACATACAGAGAAAGTAGTCGTAGAAGCAGGGTCCCTAGAATAGACCATCGCAAAGGGTTTTGTTGTACCAGTAGACAAGGACCCCGCATACTCCACGGTAGAATAGCTAGAGCACGTGATGCTTTTCAAAGAATACCCTGAAAAAAGTACATCTGGGCTCAGATCTTTCACCCGAGCTCAGAGACACATTTTTAAATTCTTTAAAAACTAATGATGATCGCTTTGCTTGGTCTCACCTGGACATAACTTGGACCCCCTGAGATATCTATCCAAAGCTAATCTTCGATCCCAACCATCCCTTAATTATAAAAGAAGACGATCGATATCCGTCGTCAGGGATCAATTCATTAAAGAGGAAGTGACATGCTTGCTCAACATAGGGTCGGTACGGAGAGTGGAGAATCCGGATTGGTTGGTCAACGTGGTGGTGGTCCCTAAAAAGCTCAACAAATTCAGGATATGCATGGATTTCAATGATTTAAATGAAACATGTCCTAGAGACTCATTCTCTTTACCATACATTGATCAAATGATTAACGCCACGCTAGGTCACGAGCTACTCAGCTTCCTGGATGCACACTCGGGTTATAACCAAGTCAGTCTACAGTCGGAGGATCAAGAAAAAACCTCATTCATGACCAGTCATGATAATTTATGTTAAAATGTAATGTCTTTTGGTCTTAAAAATGTAGGAGCAACCTACCAAAGGCTAGTGAACAAGATGTTCGAAGAGCAGATCGACTAGTCCATGGAAGTCCACATCGATGATATGCTGGTTAAATCCCGATAGGCAGGAACTTAACTGTCCTCTTTGCAAGAAACTTTTAACATCTTTCATCCACGTGGTATAAAATTAAACAAGGAGAATTATGCCTTCGAGGTCACGTCAGGTAAGTTCCTGGATTTCTTTATTTTCAACCGCGGTATTGAAATGAATCTCGACAAGGTCAGGGCCATCCAGGAAATGTCTGATGTATTAGGCAATGTCAAAATGATGAACAATTTGAAAAGGAAGATTGCAATCCTGGGAAGGTTTATGTTCCGATATTTAATTTAATGAAGAAGGACAATATGTTCAGATGGATGCAAGAATGTCACCAAAGACTGCAAGATCTTAAGCATATTTGTCAATCCCTCACGTAATGGAAAGGTCGAAAGGAGGTGATCGCCTATTAGTCTACAAGACGATTTTAACAGTATCAATTAACATCGCATTGCTACGAGAAGAAGGGGAAATGCAACTCCCTATCTATTATTAAAGCAAGACACTAACAGAGGCGAAATCTCGATACTTGAGTCCGGAGAAGCTAGCCCCAGCCCTCATTACGTCCATATGAAAGTTGCACCCGTATTTCCAATGACATACGGTGACAATTTTCATAAATGCCTCATTACAGACGTCACTACTGGGCGAGCACATTACAATCCGACTATCTAAATGGTTGGTCAAAATAAGTAAGTATGATTTAACATATCAACTCCGCTCAGCAATACACACACGAGCCCTACTAGAATTTTATGGCGACTTTACCACCACTATACGGCCTTGAAGACCGCATGTATGAATCGTTGACTCATAGTTTTCTATATTTGATCCTAACCCTTTGGTCGCAGGACTGGGACTGAGACTGGGATTGGCTGAAGGAATAAACTGCCCCACGGACAATAGATAAAGACCAAAAAATATGTGTTGCACTTTTTTCCTTGACTAGGTTTTTCTTAGTATGGTTTTTACCGGTAATATTTTTAAGGAGGCAACAACTGTAAAATGTATTACACTTACAAGTACATCCAAAACTCTATGTCAAGAACTAGAAGCTCCTCTCGTGATGTCTAAAGCTGACGCCTTTTATTCTTTTTTGTTTGTTCACAAAAAACAAATGTACAAAGGCTTTACACCTTACCTTTCATGAATAAAAGAGGCTCAAGCCATGTCGATAATACTCTAAATTTATTGGTATGAACGCGTCCTCTCAGACCTGAAAATATCTAATTCGAACACACCACACGACATGTGGGCTCAGAGCGTGAAGAAAACATAAACCTTATGCCAAAAAGATAAGGTCGAGACGTTCTCCTCATCGGCGTCTAAGACCCCTTCTTTTATTATGAATTGGATGAATATAATCCTCAATCATAAAATACGCAGCCGAAAGTAATATTTCAGGATTAGGAAAAATGATTGTACAAAACGTCGCCTATGAACAACAAGAAAATAAAACAATCATGGTACCTAAACACATGCATCCGAAATATATATAAAGCATAGTCCCGGAGAAGGGTCCTTGCGTGGAAGGATCCCTATAGTTGAACTGCTCCTCCTCAAAGGACCGGGTAATTCCTACACCCGATCAACAAAAAATACCAACATAACTATAGTAATTGGCTAATGTATTGTCACATAAATCTAGTGGAAACAATCAAATTTTGGTTTACAAAAAGAGCATCGTAAACACACAAACAAACAATCGCATGAAGACCCAAATACATATACAAAGCCCAAAAGGAAAGGCAACATTAGCATTCGAATATTGAAAATATTTTTTGCATCTGACAAACAGGAACATGGCTAAAACACCAAAACAAATGTAAGACTAGTGCAAACAATACACAAAGTTGTAGTCAAGAAGCAGTAGCATCAGTAGAAGTCTCGGGTCCATCGACTTCGGAGGGATTTTGAGCTTCCAAAGCTGGGAGAACAGACTGGCCTCCGAAAGGACCCCCTTCAGTAATGTCATCCATAAGATTGACCCCGTCGCCATCAGCTGGAGCCTCAAGGGGTTGCTCTCTAGTCTCCCTCGGGACCTCCTCCTCGTCGTTTGATGAACATCCATACTTATCAAAATCCTGGGCAGAATCCCATCAGGGGTTGAGCAGGCAAAGCCTTGAAGAGCGAATCTACGAGCATGATACACGTCATGATCCTTCTCAAGAGCAAACTACAGTTTCAATTTTTGCATCAGGGTATGCACGTATTGCGAGCCCAACCAGCTCTTTTCCAGGCTACTATGAGGGGAAGCATTAGTGTCAGAAAGGCGTTTTTAGTTGCAACATGCTTCTTGTTTCCGGCCACTTGAGCCTAAAACCTTTTATCAGGGAGAGATCGAGCTTTCTCTACACCAGATTTCTCTTTCATACACACTTGTAAATCTTCTTCCAAAGCCCGAACATGTTCTGACAAGCTAGTCTCCATTTATAAAATAGTGGCATAATGATCTTGATAATCAACCCACTTCTTATGTAACTCTGCAAGCTCGACGTGAAATTTGGTTACATCCTCACTATGAATCTTCCTAAGAGGCCAGCCTATATTTGGGCTTTGTTTTTATGAACGAGCTTTAAGGACGGTCTGCCTCACCCTCACTACTATCATACCCAAGGTCGATTGCTACTTGGGGGGTAACCGGAATCACTGGGGCCGAATCTTGACCATCCTGACTAGGAATTCCCAACCTACTTCTTTTAGTAGGGAGGGAGTCGGAGGACGTCCTTTTTTCCTTAATCGAAGGAGTCGCACCGGACTATTTCCTAGTTGGGATTCAATTTGAAGGACTTGCTATAGAGCGGTGGCTGGATCTTCATATACGTTAACCAAAGGACGAACTGACAATCTTTTAGGAAGGCCATGTTTTTCACCTTTCCAGTTATTTTTTGCAGAAATCTCTTTCCACACACAGAAAGAAGGAGATGCGGAATCTAGAATCTTTTAGACCTACTATGCCATGCCCTTTACCGGGTCCAGTCTCTATACTATAACTGAAAATGCAAGGAATACAAAGGTAAGTGGTCCAGTTCGTAATCAAGGGTACGAGCAAAGAAGACATACAAATGACAAACTTACGGTTAGGATTCCATTACTCGGATATGGGAGCCTCTGATGGCTTGACTAGGTCTGATGTAAAGAGAATGGCGTACCTATCTATACATCCTTGGACGAACTCATCATCGATGCTCGTAATTAAACATTATTGGCCACGACAAGCCAATTGGGTGATCTCAACTATGATAATTTTAGGAGAATTAAGGCAAATTAGGTGGGAGAGCATAAACCCTCTCTGACTCGCAAAGAAAGGTATCATGTACATGCCACCATTCTTTATACCACTGGCACCACTTGGGCTAGGCAAATGTTGTATTTTATATGGAAATCCAAAATGACAGGGTCGATCGAATCGCTCACCCTCAGTGAGAAGAGATAGGTGTATACAAAGGAATATCCCTGCTGATAAGAGGTGATATTTTCTTTCATACCCCAAACTAGAGGTGTGGCTGGCATGAGCGTACAATTCTGAAGACCAACGTTCTGAACATATAGAATTTACAGCCAACAATGTCGTACTGGAATGTAACCTGAACAACAACCTAATAGAGAGGACAACAAGGCCAAAATCTATAAAACAAGAATATGATCCAACTCTTGAACTGGATAAGGGTACATTGATTCAAACATATGTTTATAAAAAGTCTGACAATGCCATAATATAAATTAGAAAAATAATAACTAGGCCGACAAGGCCATACACCACCACTAGACGTACTACATCTGTCTATGAGCCTTTATGAGCAATTAAACTGACATATAGTTGGGACGGTGTCATGACCTACCCATTATCTATGTATATACATATGATATAACCTCGATACCTGACCAGGAAGCTCCAAAAGCGACAAAGTTGGCCAACTGACGGCTGAGACTCAACAGCTCCTTCTGAGGCAGTCTATCTGGGCCTCTATCTGAATCTACAACGTGAAATGTAGCACCCCCGATAAAATGGAAATCAGTATGAAAGAATGTTTCGATATGTAAAACATGAATAATAATATAAAAGTGTTAATTGTAAAGAAGGACAAAAGAGGTAACCTGATGACCAGATAACAAGTATACCACTCTGGGCAAACTATGAGACTCTGGAACTTACTTTGAGACCCTTATACATGTACTATATTATATAATATGCCCTCCAGATTATAGTCCGGGGTGTTTTTATATATAACTATCCTCGATTATAGTCAGGTGTGTATATGCATATATAATTGTCTACTAATATTAGTTCGGTGGTGTGTATCATATATATATATATATATATATATATATATATAATTTCCCACTGATATTAGTTTGGTGGTGTGTATTGTATACTATATTAATAATGGCATTTGGCCTTTAACTCTTACATGTCTCCTTACTTAGCTTTAGGACGATAATTTGGTGATATACACGCTTATGACTTTAATAGATTTCATTGAAGAAGGATATGAACTCGACTATACAGCCACAAAACCAACAAGAGATAAGGTATGATCTCGATACGATAAGTACTTCCGACAAGGGACTCGTAGGCATGGATTTGGAACACTTTCTTAAGCAACTTTGTTAAAGATTGATATATGTTCTAAGATTCATGCTTTGAGAAAGAGTTTAGCCTTATATACATGCGTATTTTAGTTAACAAGGCTTCACGAACCTCCGAACGCTCTACAAACAAGTATCTACACAATATAGATGGTTCGGGTCAAGATAGGATCCATAAACTAAGAATCATTTTGCTATGACATTTCATCGATCACCTAGAAGGCATGCTTGTCAAGTTATGAGTTTCATGGCTACCAATAGACTAGCAACTCTCCTTAAATAACAACACCAACAATAAGACCACATCTACATACTCCATAGTCTCTATTACCACACTTTCAACTTCTAGTCATGAACATCTTAGAATTCAATCAAGAACAATCCAAGAATTATAATGACTCTTTCGTGGAGTTTTACTTCTTTTTCATAAATTACTTCCACCAATTCAATCAACCAAGCTAAGAAACGCTAGGACCATTAAGAAGTATCAAAATCATACCTCAAACCAGTCAAGATGACTTATACAACAAGTTTCATTCCAAGATTTAAGAAGATCTTCAACTCTACCTTGCCACTAGAGAGCTTTCCATGATGTTATGGATCATCTAAGGGAGATATGTCTTCAAATTAGTGTTGGAATGTTCCTTGATGATAGAATAACCCTAGGAGAGTGTTTGGAAAGTACTTAGGTAAAAAATGAAATGAAGAGAGTGTTGGCTCATTTTTAAGCTTAAATAGGAATTCCCACTACCTCTCATATGCGGCTCGTTCTGCACCGTAGATCACCAGCCTCATATCCCAACATAGATGGTGGCAGTATGGTGGGAAAATATGGGCCTTGAACCATGAAGCGAATTGGATTTTGTGGCGCGAAATGCTTGGTGTATCGTCAGATTTTCGTGAAACTTTGTTGAGATATATTTCTTTTAATCCAATTGACCTTCAATCTTCCTTACACGTCCTTAACATCTATTTACGTCATAAGTGACCCTCGGGACGGGTCTCGGGTTGCCGAAACTCAAATTGACTAACTATACTTCCGATCGTACGTAGAATTACATGGTGTAACATCCTTCCACCTTTAAGAACAATCGTCCTCAAATGTTGAAGGACATAATTTAGGATTCTTAATTTTTGTGTCTTACAAAACTTTTGGCAGACTTCTCTTTGTAAATAGGACTATCTCAAAAATCTGTCAAGCAGTCAAAACTAAAACAAGTGTCACATAGGGTCATATAATATATCATTGGTCTCACACGACTATCTAATCATCAATAGAAATAAATTGTAAGGCATGACTCACCATAACTGGCGATGTTTCATCATATGAGCTATGTCTGCCATAATTTTACTATGATTATCATCTTTGTAAGGTACATAAGGTCAACTCATCGCTATGGAACATAGATAATGAAGTGTATCGCACAGGTACCCTTCTAGCTTGAATAAATAAGGATATATGGACTTTATGCCTTTCTTAATTATGCAAATCATCTCTTTTACTTGGTTATTTCTTCAGAACACCCTAAGACGGAGGCCACTTATTTTGTCCACAACTTTCGAACTCGACAATCTAGAAGAGCAGTTGACATATCTTCCTAAGACAAATTCTCTATAATCTAAACATTCTCTACTGGTGATAAGCGAGAAGGATATTCTATCCACTTCTGCAATTTTGTTATGTGGAAAACTGAATGGACTTCCTTTAATTCTGGAGGTAACTCAATAGGCCAATTGGTCAAATTTCTGAATAATCTTCTACAATTTGATGTGTTTTGGGGTTAAACTTACTTTTTTGGTCAATTCCTTCACACTTCTTATGGGCAAAACCTTCACGAATACTCAATCACATATGACATTCTTTAAATCTTAGCATCAATGAAAAGGTGGTTGTCTTTTCTGGCTACGTGACGGGGATTAGATACGTCACCCCAACATTCGAAGACGAATGTTTCTAAGGAGGGAAGGATGTAATATTCCGTAATTTTGGGTGTTGGTTTGAACAGCTAGACGTATGCAAGTAGACTTGAGGCCGAGGAAATTGGTTATATTGAGGTATTCACATTAAGAGTTTAGTATATAAAAGGATGTGGTCCCGAAATAATTTAAGGATTTAAAAAGAATGTGACAACGATGACTAGTAATAATATTTGGTGTGTCAAAAGAGGTTACAGACTGGATCATGATAAGGAGTATATGAAGTGTGTTAAATATGATTACTATGTAAGTAATTAAATGTTGGGATAAAGTGCGAGAGTAAGAGATTAAGAATGGTATAAATTGAATAGGGGAAACTTACTTGGAGAAAGGATTACATGTGTAATTATATATATACACTTATAAAATGATCTTATCTAAAAAGGTAATGATGTAATTACGAGGGCAGTGGGCTTATGTCTCTAGTGTATAGTCATTTAAGATGAGAATGTGCCAGAAAGGAATTTCACTTTGGGACAAACTTCATTTGGAAGCAATTACAAAACATATATTAACAATTTTAGTTGGAAGAATTTCCAGCAACTTTTACTTTCACTTTGGGAGGGCACCGTGACTATGGAGAAGCAATCAAAATATTTTCAGCAAACTCTTGATCCTTTTGATAAATCCATTTGAGGAAATTGCTCACGATTTTATAGTTGCTTTTGGCAACTCTCGGCCCCACTCTATTTTGTAATTTGTCAACAAAATTTTTAAGAGCTCAGGTGTGCAAGTAAGGGTTTCCTTTCACTTATTGAGATTAACAAGTAGAGAATATCAAGTTCGTTGAAGTCGTTAGAATCTACATTAAAGGTATGTTAAGGCAAATTCTTCCTTCTTTTGACATGTTCAAATACGGAGCGTAAACGTAATATTATTTCATAAATGATTCTACTCTTGATAGTTAAGAATGTTCATGTTATTCATACCTATTGTCAAAACATGTCTAAATATGTTCCTAAATTCTTATTGAGGTATATGAAAAAGGTGTTAGTATTCATAATGTTAATCAGAGGTGAGGCGGCATTACGTCACTCCGATAAGCTTAGAGTTTCTTAGCATCATTCATGCATTATATTCATTTACATACCTTGACCTGAAAAGAGTTATATACTCTACTATATGTATGCATTATATATATGTATGGGATATGGTAAAAAGGAAAGACGTTATATACGCACATCACTGTAGCTGGTACAAATATACACGATAATGATTATGCCCACAGATGTCGATATGATAAATGGGATGCCCATAGAGGCTTGATGGCGTTATGTACGCATATGTATATGTATGACCGCATGGTGCATGTCATTTAGGCATATTATAGCCCTCAGAGGCATTCTACACAGACATGATACTTATGCATATTATGGCCCTCAGAGGCATTCTCCACTGATTGATTGTTTCTTGTATTATGTTACTTTCAGGTCTTTAGTATGCTATTCTTCATACCTGACATACTCAGACATCACCAGATCGACGTCCCTTTATCGGAGACGCCATGCTTCGTGCCCGCAGCTCAGATAGACAGGGTGACAGTTCACACTAGTAGGTTGCTGGTTCAGCTGATATTGGAGCACTCTACTTGTTCCAGAGTTGATGTCTAGTCATGGTATGATATTTTTGATATGCATAGGGATATGGTCGGGCTTTGTCCCAACTTTATGATGTCACATACTCTTAGAGGCTTGTGTACAGTTGTCCTATGTATAGTAGTCGTGTATGGCTTTGTCGGCCTTAGTATGTATATATGCATAGGTTGGGTTCTTTCGTTTGTAAGAGTTTACGCAGTACCTTTCCAGTTTATCAGTTCTATGTGTCAGCAGGTTACCTCGTGACGACCCTCGGGGCCCATGCTTAATTACGGTTAGTTGGTAGATATGTGATTAGTGGTGATAGATCGTCAATAAGTCTAGTTGATATTTGAAACCTGAAGAGTTAGCATGAGATATGAGGAACCTAAGTTCAGTAATAAGCCAAAATTATATAGTCTCCATAAGAAATGTGCCTCTTGTGTACAAGAAATGTGAAGTGAGTAAGATTCGATCGTCAATCTACTTGTGTCAAGCTTAGTTATAGCCAACTAGGAGATCACAAAAAAACTGTAAGATCATGACAAGTTATTTCTTATTAGGATAGTGCCATTGCACGAAACTCTAATCTCCAGGTTGTTGGTCAACGCCTTAGCACACATCAATATTGTAATTATTTTCAGGAAGTACCTCTGAAATATATCAAGTATGAGAACTTTAGCTCGCGTTAAGGAAGACAAGAGACGCTGAGTGAAGTTCATCATTTAGCAAACCTAGGAGTTCGACTTTTAGACTCTGAATATGGTGCCATTGTGAAGGAGAATCAATATAGTGATCCCTACTTATTGCAATTGAAAGAGGGTATTCACAATTATAAGACGAGGACTTTTTGAACAAGTATAAATAACGATACTTTGAGGTACCAAGGCAGATTATGTGTCACATAAGTAGGTGAGATTAAAGAGTGAATTATGTCAAAAGCACACAATTCCAGGTACTCCATTCACCTAGGTTCCACAAAGATGTATCATGACCTCAAGGAGATTTATTGATGGAACGAAATGAAAAAGAATGTAGCAGATTTTGCGGCTTAGTGTCTGAATTGTCAATAAGTGAAAGTCGAACACCAATGTCCTGGTGGTTTGTCTCAGAACATAGATATTCCCGTTTGGAAATGAATATAATAAATATGGACTTTATAACATGTTTACCTCACTCATTTTGGAAACATGATTCGATTTTGGTGATTGTAGACTGACTTACTAAGTCA
This sequence comes from Przewalskia tangutica, assembly GCA_029844215.1. Taxonomy (NCBI): domain Eukaryota; kingdom Viridiplantae; phylum Streptophyta; class Magnoliopsida; order Solanales; family Solanaceae; genus Przewalskia; species Przewalskia tangutica. Next base: position 12,828,812 of record CM056733.1, on the reverse strand, counting down.
GCGCACTTTTTTCCTATGTTCGACTCAACAGAAGATTACGCCAAGTTGTATATTCAGGAAATCGTCAGGTTGCATGGGGCTTTTGTCCATAATTTTAGATCGTAGTTCTCAGTTCACAACAAATTTTTGGAAATGCTTTAAGAAGGGACTACGCACAAGGGTAAACCTCAGCACAACTTTTCATCCTCAGATTGATGGCCAGGTAGCGCACAATATTCAAATACTTGAGGATATGTTAAGGGCGTGTGTTATGGATTTCAAATGTAATTGGGATGATCACTTGCCTCTCATTGAATTTGCCTATAATAACAATTATCACTCCAGTGTCAAGATGCCACCGTTCAAAGCTCTGTATGGGCGAAGTTGTAGATCACCAATTAGTTGGTTTGAAGTGGGTGAAGCAGAATTGTTAGGCCTAGATTTGTTCCATCAAGCCATGGAGAAAGTCAAGTTGATCCAAGAGCGTTTGAAAATGGCTCAGAGTCACCAAAAGTCCTATTCAGACATGCGATGAAGAGACTTACATTTTCATATTGATGATTGGGAGTTAAGGCGTTATGGGATTAGGGAAGAAAGTAAACTTAGTCTTCGTTATATTGGGCCATACAAGATCCTACGAAGGATCGAGCAGGTAATGTATGAGTTAGAGCTTCCACAAGAATTGGTTGTTGTACACCTAATGTTTCATGTATCTATGTTAAAGAAGTTCGTGGGGGACCCATCTCTCATTGTCCCTATAGAGATCACATGATTTATAGATAGCCTGTCGTACGAAGAAATTCCAATGGTTATTCTTGATCGTCAATTTCGCAAGTTGAGAACTAAAAAAAATTCTTCAGTGAAGGTGCTTTGGAGAAATCAGAAAGTTGAAGAGGCTACATGGGAAGCCGAAGAGGACATGAAGTCCAATTACCCACATTTGCTTGAAGAGCAAGCATAAAATATTGAAGGTAACTAACCATTACATTCAAACCTCATGCTATAATCTCCAAATTTCCAGTATTCAATAGTCATTCAATTTAGTGTCAATTCAATACCGATTCAACTCAGTATTTATTAAATTTAGTATTCATGTGTACATATCAGTTCAGTGCCCACGTGTTTCCATCAGTCATGTTTATGAGCAGAGGTAGCCATAGTTACAACCAGGACAATCATTCGAGAATGAATTATCTCAAGAGGGAGTTAATGTAACACTCATTAAATTTGAATTAGGTGTGAATAGAGCCCATGGTATGTCCCAGCTGGACGGGAGGATCGGGCGGGTGGTCATGGGTTTCGATTTTTTGCCACTTAATTTTTAAAAATAATATATATAAACACTTCAATAATTGAACAAGATGATGTAATAAAACATCTCAATGTTGTTTTGGGCCTCTTATATTATTTAATAGAAATATGATTTTATTTTTGTAATACAATTTCAAAATTGCAACTTTGTGGTGTTCAAAAGTTGCAAGTCACATAGTAAAATTGCAATTATAAAAATTACATATGCAACCATACTTTTTCAAATTTCCTCACAATGTCTTGAAGATCTTCTGTTGGAATTGGAGTTTGTTTGTCAAATTCTTCAACAACGCTTATTGCTCCCTCGGGCAAGATTTCATTGCAGTTGTAGTCTTCTTCTTTGTTGATCTCCGGTTGACCGCGTCTTCTATGCTTCGCTCAAATTCAGTCTCTGAATAAAACTGCAATCACCAAGTTGTCTCCCGCCAATGAATGTATGTGCTCTCCTATTTGAAATCTTCCCCAGAAAAAACGCTTTCAGACGATGTTGATGACGCTTGAATGTTCAACACATCTCAGGCCATGTTTGATAGTTTCAGAATTGTCTTCTCATTCTCCTTCCATTATTTCAACAAGTCTTCCTGTCCTTCAATATTGGCAATTAATTTTTACGGTACAACACCCTGTAAAACATAAATATCCAATTCGCTAACTTGTGAAAAAGTTGAATCACTAAATATTTTATTTCTAAGGCCTTGAATACTAGCGACAGAAACCGTATGTTTTTATAAGGTTGTAGCGAAGTAGTAGAAGATGGTACAGAAGCCGGTTGATATTTGCACTTTGGTCTTGGTAATATGTATATACTTTTTTGCATTACGAGAGTATGCTAGACTTAACTTCTTCTTTAGTTGGTGTGTGAGATGGTTCTTCAGTTGGGTCTGTTGGAAGTTCTTCTATACAATCATAAATTGTTTCAACTAGTGTTTTACAACCGTCTACTTTAATAGTTGGATTTAATACAGCACCAACAATATAAATAGTGGGAATAGGAGAAAAAGTTAATTTGCTAAACATTTTTTCAATAGATGCCTTGTAAGATTGTTTTTGCATATATTCATTAAGTAACAAAAATATTAGAGCTATATAAAATAACATATTTGAAATAGTAGGATAATAAATACCGAAAAAATTCTTTAGTATCTTGATAAAATTTCTCTAAAAATCCATTAAGTTCTAAGATTTTATCCCAATCGTTATCTACAAGCATATCCCTTGGATTTTTATTATGAGTGTTAAATAATAAAGTTATAGGTTGTCTATAATCGTAAGCAACAAGTAGTTGCTCATACAAAGAATTCCACCTAGTCGAAACATCTTTTGATTTTTCTGTAAGGTAATTCACAATCATGACAAGTTTTTTTTTTAAACTCTTTGCCTCTTTGTATTTTTTTACCTTTAAAAATAAAGTTTATAGCAAATTGTATTTTATCATGAATGTTTTCAAAAAAATTTAGGTCATCCTTTACAATTAAGTTATAAATATGACACGCACATCTTATATGAAAATAATCATGAAAAGATGGAGTTAATCTAAGTTTTAAAAGTCTTATAGCATAATCATTAGAACTAGCATTATCTAATGTAACAGTCATAATTTTATCAGTTATTGCATAATATTCACAAATTTTATTAATATTTTCGGCAATAAAACTTCCAGTGTGCCTATCATCTATATATCTATAAGCTAAAATACATTTTTGCATAAACCAATTTTGATCTATTCAATGACATGTTACCGTTAAATAATCATTACCGTTAGTACTACAGCCTATGTCAGAAGTGATAGACACTTTTCCATTAAAATGATAAGTGCATAGCGTAAATATTGTTGATATTCACTTGCAAATTTACAAGCATTCCTTCTAACAGTGATCTAGGAAAACCATTAAAAGCAGGATTATGTTTCTCGAATGTAATGAATAAAACCAGGAGAGGAAGGAAATGAAAAAGGCAAACCCTCCACCGCAATTAATTTTGCCATATTTTCCCTATCTTTGTTTTTATCATATTTAGGACCAAACATTTCCCCCGTCGTCGGGTTAATTTGACCCTATACTTGGTCGGGGAGACTATGTGAACCTTGTCCCGACTCAGATGACATTAGCACACCCGATTATTTAGCCTGGTATTGATTCCACCTAAGTGTGTGCTCACCTTGTACATGTCTCAATACCTCCCGCCCCACCTTGACCTTTTCCGGATTAAATCTATAAACATTTTTACAAATTTTACATCTAGCTAGTTGATTCTCTTAGTCCCTATCAAAAAAATTCCATGCATGTGATTTTAATTTTCATTGTGTTGGGCGTCGACTCATACTAGGGAGAATATGGGGCATTCCAGTTTGAGTTTCAGAGACTCAGTCTGAGCCTGAGGTTGAGGTGCACTAGTGAGTGTGTCATCTACATTATCATCTAAATTAAAGTCTATTTCATCTAGCTCATTTGGTGATGGTATATCATTAAAACGCAATATCATCTATATGATTAAAATTCGTCAAATCATCGGGACTATGAATATGATTACTAGAAGAAGTACACTTACCCTTGTTACCCCTACTAGAAGAAGCATCCTTACCTGTAATCATACGTTTCAATCATTCCATTATAATTATACAAATAAATAATTAAAGTAAATGAAATTGAGTATGATAATTAAAATTAAGTAACAATAATAATTTAAAGAAGGAACGAAGGTACCAAATGCCGACGTGTAATCGAGGTTGAAAATTGAAACTTTGCTCGATGGATGATCCTCAAGCTAGTTGTCAACTTCACTCCCAATTTTAAAACTTTGATATAAATTAGCATAAAAAATGTAATAATTAGCAGACAATGTAGAATTGTAGAGAGATTAGAGAGATGGTTGAAAGATTTGTGAAAAAATGAAGAGAAAAATGAGGTATTTGTAAATGTGATGCAGAAGGCATTCTGTGATGCATTTCCCAATGCTTTTTGGGAAAAATTTCCATCCCGAAGTTCCTAGTGTTCTATTTCGATATGCTTTAGCATATGCGGCGCATATGTCAACGCAGACAGCCCCGAGATTTATTAAAAGTCAAGTTTTTAAAAAATTTATCCCATTTTTCAATTCCTCAAACCCTAGCACGACTTTTCTCTCTACTACTCATCTTCCCACATCAAGGTAAGTCTCTTCCATGTATTCCTAAGTAATTATAGCAATTATATATATATATATATATATATATATATATATATATGGATTCTTAACAAGATTCTACGCTACAATCATAGGGTTTTCAAAAAAAATCCTTATCAAGATTTCAAGTTCAGACTTTTGGGTTTCTTCTTCAAAAGTTCAGACCCTTTTCTTCAAGTTTTGAAGCGATTTAAGGTGTGTAGGGCTAACTCTCTACGTGCGGGAACACTATTGATTTTATCTACATCACGTTCTTTTATGATTACTATAGATTACTTCAGATAGAGTTAAGCCCTAGTTTCATGAAGAGCTTTAGAGCTCCCATTTTCTAAACAATATAGTTTCGCAATTCATTCATGATTTTCATTTCGAATATCGTGAACTCAGTACATAATCAGTATAGACTCGTGTTTGATATACCATGGGTCTTAATCATGAAAACTCAGTAGGCTTATGAACAATTAGCTTTAAACTCCATAATCAATTCATGAATACATGTTGTCACGCCCTTTTTCGACCGCGACATTATTTTAACTCCTGCTTAATTAAAAGGTTAGAAAAATAAAATGTTACAAGGTGCTAAAATGCTAAAGGGTGCTAAATGCTAAAAGTGCTAAAGTGGTTGCTAAGAGTGTTCGCGGAGTCGCCACCTAATTAGTTTTGGTAAATTAGGACACCTGAATGTTAACTATGTTAAAGTCAACACTAACTCCATTTTTTATGGTCTGCAAACTAGTGTGAGATTCTGGGTAAGGGTTCTTTATTAATCTAGAGGGAAGGGATTATGCACCCTCTAAGATCTGTTAACTTGCGGTTGTCCTGCCAAACCTAGATTAATTATTATGTTAAGGAACAATGCATGTTTTGAAAATATTTGGAGAGAAAGATGATGCAAGCGTTTGTAAAAAGGATGCATTTTGATAGAGATTTATAAGGCTAATGCTATAACAATACATGTAAAGTCTAAAGGTATTTATATTATTTATAAAAGATGATGTAAAGTTGATTTATCATAGATGCATTTTTTTATAAAAGATTTAAAAGACTTGTACTACATGTAAAGTTTAAAAGTGTTCATTTATTTTTATTTATAAAATAAATGATGCAAAGTTGATTTATAGACTAAATGTATGCACTTACTTGAAAATTTGATTTTTATATATGGTATAGTGCAAAAAGACGATTATCATTTGGCAAAGTTTAGTCATGCGTGATAAGCCTAAAATAATAAACTTTAAGGGAAGCAAATTTCTAGTATCCAACTACTTGCTAATCTATTGATTCAAGATTTAATTATTCTAAGTGTTCTAATAATTAATGTAGCGTTAGACAATTAATTACAAAAATGAATGAGGGCGGGATAGGAAACCAATAAAGGGCAACTCGAAGGAGTGGCGATGTAATCCCGCCTGTGGTTTGGAATTTCTGATGCGGATAGCAAGATGCACACAAATGCGGGTGAATGCATATCTTCAATTGATGAAAGGCGCGATGAGTCTCACAATGAAACTCGTCATTCGGCTCCGGTGTATTTCATGTAAAAGAAAGAAAAAATAAGGATTGGTACATGCCCAAAAATAAGAAACAAACACTTGACATAAGAATTAGCACATATAATTTATACTTAAACATATATGCATGATTCATATTGAGGAGCCGCTGTTAGCAAACTTATACGTAAGCTTTAACCAATCTAAAATTGGAAGCAACAGAGAAAAGGTAGCATGGATAGGCTGGACCCAAATAATTTCAGACAAATTTCTTTTCTTTGATAATGTATCAGTCTTCTATAGGCAGCGGGGTGACTGTTTCGAACATGGAAATCATGACTAAAAGGTCACAAATGTTTTATCCTAATATGGAGGCAGATTAACACTCAAGCGCAAGCAAATATACTTTCCCAAGACATGATAGCAACCCAAATGATCAATTGAGCAAGCATCTCAATAATGTAGAATCTCTTAGGCTAGATTAGACATGTAGAATCACATTCGTATTGCATAAGTATTATATCACAGAAAAACTAAGAATATGGACAACTTGGTAGACATGCAGATCATACTTATACACTGAAATCTAAAAATTAGCCAAAACGCATAGCACTTTTCCAGATTTGTCCAAAATTAACGTAGACGCAGCATAACCGTTTCAATAACCACAAGTATATGAATTTAATATCTTGTCTGGAATCAACATAAATACCCACATGTAGCCTAGTGATCCCAGCATAATCAGGAACTTAAACCAATTATGAACACCAAGAAGAGCCAAATAAAGGGGTGATATACATGGAGTATATTCGATATACTCTTGCATATATGTACACAGTATATACCATTTTTAGAATGAATTCACTCAAACAGACATGGCAGGACAGGTTCGAGGCTCGATACTCGACATTCAGGTGAAACAGATTACAAAGCAGGCTCATTTCGGCTAGAGATACTCCTAGATACTGCAAATTCCAGTAATTCTAACCCACGGAAACATAGCAAACAGTCCAATCATATTGAGATTAGCATGACTTCTATCTAAGATCATTGATTTAGGGGTTGTCTAATATCGATTGGTTTCGCGTATAAGACATGACAAGGAGAGGGGAGATACATTGATATCTACAACATACACTATTTAAACAAGTAATCAGACAAGCACACAGAAGGCATGAGGGGACAGATATTATACAAGAGATCATGCAAGTATATGAGCTAAAAGATTCAATTTCCAGCCTATAAACAGGACATACCAGACACCAGTTAACAAACCACCAGGACGATTGACATTTACTCTGCCCTGTTTACATCCTAACAATGCTGATTTGTATAAGTCATAATCCTATGTCACATATGTCTGATTCAGACAGTGAGGGCACATTCAAGCCTAAATGAGTCACCTATCCTCAATGGATCATCAATCAACCACTGTCCTGAATCATTTTAACTACATGTAAGCTTCTGAATAGATCTCTTGACGACTTTTAGGCACTCATTGATATTTCCAGATTGTTTAACCAGTTGGCAACTTGTTATTTGCTTTTAGGTTCAATTTAGGATAGACTTCAGTGATATTAAAATCAGACAAAGAAAGACAATTTACAAAACACAGATATTCCTAGCTCTAATTACACAGGTTCTTATATATATTGCGAGTACAATAGGCCATTCCCAGGTTGGTAGCATAACAGGTAAAAGGGTTGTTTTACTATGCGACATGAACACATATTTACGATGAACACATATGAATCGTATACTTCAACTAACACATCGTAGTCGCGAGTATTAACAACAACCCACATCAGTCCAAACAGGCTTAATGATAGGACAAACAATCAATAATATCAACTTAATGAATGCTTAAACAGTTGTTCAAAACACATATTGTACACATTAATGTTAAAACAAAATCTAAGACTAGAAGGGTAAAACATTAACTTCTCCGGACAGCGAATCGAGGCAGCGTATCAAGTGTCGATCCACTCAGAATTTTTGTTGCGATGCGATAAAAGGGACAAGATTTCGTTTGTTACTCACCGGCTTTCTACTGGTTTTAGGCTAGTTTTCAGCTGATCTTTGCTGTTGTTCGAAAGTGTGAAGGATTTCGATGTCGATTCCTCACTGTGGGCGTGGATATGGGTGTCTGCTATTCTAAGGGCTTCTCCCGTGCTCTTCCCCGGATCTTGAGGGGGGTTCCTCCCTGTAAAACTCTCTTTTCTTCCCCCCTGCATGTAAGGATTACTTCACTTATATAGTCTAACTTTAGGTTCTAAGTTTGGTAAGGTTATGAAAGCTTTTAGGGCTAATTGATTGCGATTTGTGTTGTATTTGGTGCAAAATCTCGGATTGATTATTACTGTTTTTTTTGTGAGATTTGTATGATTCTTGTTATGGCAACTTTCCTTTTGGAAAAGAAAGAAAAGATTTGGGAGTAATTAGAATGGTGTGTACGCAATGCCGGATTCTCGGCGAGAATCCGGCGAAGATTTGTTGTTGCGGCGATTTCGTTTTTTTTTTTTTTTAGGTTAAGTTGATCTTTTGTTCTGTAGAAGATGAAGGGAGGGTAAATATCTGTGGGCTGCTGGCGATGGGGAAGGTAAATAGGGCTGGGATGAGTTGGGTCGCGGGAACTAGGTTGCGGGTTGAATTTAAGGGGTGTTGGGCTAATAGTTTTAGGAGTTAGTTTTATGTAAAATTAATTAATGGAAAATAAATGGGAGTTTAAATTATTATTAAATTACTTAAATGCTAAATGCGGATATGATGTTTAAAGATTGCTTGATGCTACGCATGTATTAGATTAAAATTAATTTAAATTACAAATAATAATTATGAAATTGACTTGCGTGTTAATAAATGCGAATATGCTATTTAACACTACGTCATTGTTAAATTATTTATTTTATGTATTTATTTGTTTATTTATCATTAAGAATTGTTTGAGTTTTAATTAATGGGAAATATGGCTTAAATTATGAATGATATTAATGAAATTGCTTGTTATTAAAATGACGAATGCGGACGTGAGAATCAATGTGTGCTTAATACTCTACGTAAAATGCGGTGCCATTATTAAATTGCTTATTTATGCATGTATTAATGTTTTATTGTTGCATTTTATTATTATAAAATTGTTAAAATTATTTTGAAAAAAATTAGTGTAATTTTATAGTTAATGACTGGACGGGAGGGTCAAAATTGGGTGTCAACACATGTCTTAGCATAGTAATATTTAGTATTTCAGTGTTATGCATTATAATATGATTTATAGTTACTTAATGTAAACTATTGAATGTTAAACACCCGTATTTGGGTCTGAGGCCATAGTTTATATATACGTATACTTGGGCCTGAGGCCACAGATTATTAACTCAGTTAGAATAGGTGATTTCACATTCAGAACAGAGAGTACTTATGACTATACTTCTCTTGTTCAGTTCAACTATTAGTATGTTTCTGTTTCTGTTTTAGCATGTTTATATTATTGATTTGGGTTGCTCTTTCTCGAGCACCCCATAACTATTTATTCTTTCAGTTGGTTTTACATACTAGTACAATTCAAATGTACATACATCCCTTTTTCTCGGGATGAGATGCATGAAATAATTTACACGATGACGAATCTGCTCGTTAGGATTCTCGTATCAATCGCCAGTGAACCCAGCTTCCTTGAGGCATCATTTCATTTTCGCCTTTTCACCATACAAGAAGGTATGTTGGGGACTTGTCCCAGAAATCGATCAGATTTATTAGAGGCTTCATAGACTAGAGTTGCAGTCAATCAGTTTTTGCAAGCTTTTATGTATTTCAGATTTTCTGCATTTATGATTATTCAGTTAGACTTTTCGGTAGCTTAGTGTGTTTATATATTACATTCCGCGTCATTACATGTACCATGTTGATTCAGCAAGTCATGTGATTTACTCGGTCACATGCAGTCAGGCATCGAATGTCGTATTATGCCTAGACCATAGTTTAGGGCGTGACATATGGCCTACTATAGGAGAGGAAGTGACTCAAGCATTAAAGGAGTTCTTTGATACAATCCAGATCCCTAAAGCATTGAATTGTACTAATGTAACCTTGATTCCAAAGGTGAAAAATCCAATCATAGTGAGGGAGTTTAGACCCATCGTTTGCTGCACAGCGATATAAAAATCATCTATAAGATATTAACAATTAGAATGCAAAACATTATGGAGATGATTGTGGATGGTAATCAAGCATCTTTTGCACCACGCAGAATCATCACTGACAACATCATCTTGAGTCATGAACTCGTCAAAGGGTATGGAATGAAAGGGATTTCACCAGGTGTATGATGAAAATTGACATGCAGAAAGATATGACTCAGTTGAATGGGTGTTTCTGATGCAGGTACTCACTAGCCTAAACTTTCCTACATTATTTATTCAGTGGATAATGAAATTTCTCAAAAGTGTTTCATATGGTATTGTGGTGAATGGCAAACTAACTCAACATTTTCCTGCCAAGAAAGGTTTGAGACGGAGGGATCCACTATCTCCCTATTTGTTTGTAAAAGTTATGGAGTACTTAAACAGGTTGCTGAATCAGCTAAAAGATGATTCAGATTTCAATTATCATCCCTAATGTGCAAAACTGAATCTTACTTAGTTGGGATTCGCAGATACCTACTCTTGTTCAATAGGGGAGATGTCACTTCTACACTTGAAAATATATGACTGCTTTTTGGCTTTCTCTGTTGCTTCTGATCTTATAGCTAATGTAAAATATATGACTGCTTTTTAGCTTCCTCTGTTGCTTTTGGTCTTATAGCTAATGTCAACAAAAGCTCTATTTATTTTGGAAGGGTGGACAGTGAGACACAAGAGAACATCTTGGACAGATTACAGTTTGCAAAAGGACAGTTACCTTTTAGATATCTAGGGGTCCCTCTTAGTTATAAAAGGATTTCATTATACAGTGTCAACCACTACTTGACAAGATGACGGGTAGAATTACTCATTGGCCATCCAAATTTCTGTCATATGCAGGGAGATTGCAACTTATTTAAGGCAATTTTGTTCTCAATTCAGACCTTCTGGGCTCAGGTTTCCACTCTACCTAAGAAGTGATTAAAATTATAGAGGCTATATGCAAGAACTATATGTGGACTGGTGGCCATATTTCAACCAAGAAAGCATTAGTGGCTTGGGAGCAATTGTGCTTGCCCAAAACTGTCGGAGGAATAAATATCCTCCATGTACTAAATTGGAATAGGGATATTATTAGTAAACTCATGTGGAATTTGTGTACTAAAAAAGACAAGCTATGGGTGAAGTGGGTGTGTATCTATTATGGTACAGGGCAGTCTATATGGGATATTATGTCTAAACATGCCTTTTGCGTACTTCACAATATTCGAAAGTCAAAGGCTGTTCTAGAGGAAACAAGTTATGATCTACTACAAGTGCAAAATATGCAGGAGTTCTCCGTCAAAGACCTGTACCTGAAACTGAGGGGCCAGTACCAGCAGATGTCATGGAGACAAGTGATATGTAGCAACAATATGGCACAAAAATGGACCTTCATTCTCTATTTTGCACTTCAAGGGATATTGTACACTCGAGATAGGCTATTGATGGGGTCTGATAAATGATGCAATCTACCCACTGTGTGATGAAATTGATGAGTGTCTTGATCACTTCTTCGAGTGTGACTATTCAGCTGGAATATGGGAGAAGTTGATGCTATGACAAGGATACAACAGGAAAGCTGTGAAGTGGACAAATGAGCTGCCATGGATCCTAAACAATATGAATGGTAGAAGCAGTTCTAGTGCAAGTTCAGGATCACTTTGGGTTGTTGTATTTATATGATCTAGAAGGAGCGTAATTGCAGGGTCTTTCAGGTTGAACATGTAGGGGTTTTGTCATGTTCGTACAAATAGCAGAATTTGAAAATTTATGTTTCAAACCCGACGACGGTCAAACTGTAGGATGATTATACAATGTAAATAACACAAAGCAGGAATGTAATACTTCGAATGAAGAGTTACATTGGTTAGCAATCTGGATTGTCGAAGCTTTGTGTAGTCCGAGGGTGTGCACGCAAATGTCCCTCTATTTACAAGTTCTTAAAACTTTGATGTAATCTCTCTTTTGGAAAACTAGAAATTCCAGTAGAGTTTCAGTAGAGTTTAATCTTATAAAATATGGTGTATAAAATATGAGGCTAAACCCTGTATATATAGCTGAATATATCAGCTAGGATTTCCCCAGTGGGTCAGGCCCAGAAACCGAAACATAGTGGGTCATTTCAGACCCACTGGACACTTGGCGTCGCGGTGCTGCGTAAGTGGCGGCGCGGCGCTGTGACACCGCGGCCCTGCTCCATTTTTGCTTCGTTTCTATTTTATTCTAATGTCTCGATTATCAACCGAACATTTATATACTCTCTGATTACATCCTTGAATCGACGGAACAATTGACTTAGTGTTACCCTTCAGACCTTTACATATTGATACTAATAACATTAGGGTCTACACGGAACTCCTAGACTGCGCCGGAAGAAGAACTTAATATGTAAAGTTTAGCTAAACGGAAAAAGTGAACTGAACCTCTATGTGGGAAGATAAAATCCTTTCATTCATGACACACTCAATCAAGCTTAGGATTTGTCAAGTGTCTATCCAAATGGCTTGATCATTATAACTCATCTATATTAGTTGACAACAGGACCATATCATTGAATGTCAATTGCATTGGACAATGACTTAGTCAACCTAATAACATATGAGTATCTGAGTGTTCACTTGAATATACAAATCCTAATCTTGGCTCACATACCACCTTTAATCTACTTTGTAATACACCCAAAACAAGCCGCGTCTCAACCTATAAGGCATTTGAGCTTAGGACAGGATAAAAGTACATTACTCCGTAAACAAGGTGATATTGACCTCAAGTCTAAGGACTTCTATCTCCCACATGTCGATGACATTATAGACATATAACAAATAGTGCATCAGCAGGGTATAGCAATACTTCAACAAATATACATGCGTCCATCACGAGTTGCCATAACTCGTAGCAAGTGAGACATACTACATCCCCTAAGGATATGATGCATACCACATGTCGACGTATCGCATATCATCGATATCCCAATCTCGATTATCATTAGACGAGGTAATTTAAGAGTTACGTTATAACACTAATTCTCACATCATTAACAAACACGTAAACTCTAAGGATGCATTTATAGAATATTATAAACAATCAACTAATAATTCAACAAATGTAAATGTCATAATATTAATCATCATTAATATAAATACGAATGTGTATATAGTATATTATGTCCTAATACAGATTGTCTCTAGGACATACATATACTTTCAATCTCCCACTTGGCCTAGAGCCAATCACCAACATATCTAATACCCATGTTCTCAAAATGACCATTATGCTGTACCAAGCTTAATGGTTTAGTAAACGGGTCTGCTAGATTATTGTCAGTGGGAACATAATCTATCCTAATATCTTCACCTTCCACCATCTCTCGGAGAATGTGGTACTTCCTCGGTACATGCTTGTTTCTGTTAGTTGATCTTGGTTCCTTTTCCTGTGCAATTGTACCAGTGTTGTCACAATAAATGGTTATTGGACAACTGGCACTCAGAACAACTCCTAGTTCCTTCAGGAACTTAGAAATTGAGACAACTTCCTTAGCAGCGTCCAATCCAGCAATGTACTCCGCTTCAGTAGTCGAGTCAGCACTAGAAGCTTGTTTGGAACTCTTCCAGCTCACTGCTTCTCCATTGAAAATGAACGTGTAACCAGACTGAGATTTGAAATCATCAACATCTGTCTGAAAACTAGCATCGGTATACCCAGTGACAACCAACTTATCTCCTCCACCATAGACTAAGAAGTAATCTTTAGTACGTCTGAGATACTTAAGAATACTCTTGACTGCCTTCCAGTGTTCCTCACCAGGATTCTGCTGAAACTTGCAAGTCATACTAAGTGCAAAAGCCACATCTGGCCTAGTACAAGTCATGATATACATGATCGATCCTTTAGCCGAAGCATATGGGATCCTCTTCATGTGCTCAAGTTCTACAACACTAGAAGGGTAACCCTTCTTAGATAACTTGATGTCTTGACCCATTGGAAGACCGCCTTTCTTGGAATTCTCTATAGATCCTAATTCACAGAATGTAGCAGGCTTCACCTAAATCCTTTATCATGAAGGTCTTGGACAACCAATCTTTAACTGACTGCATGAGAGTCTTATTAGCTCCCATTATTAATATGTCATCAACATATATAATAATGAAGACAATGCCTTCATCCTTGCGTTTGATATAAACACAAGGATCCTCTTTGCTTCTGACGAAATCAAAAGATTTGATAGCCTTGTTAAAGCAAATGTTCCAACTCCTACAGGTTTGCTTAAGCCCATAAATGTACTTCTGTAGCCTGCACACAACACTTGGTCTGGACTCGGATAAAAAACCCTCGAGTTGTTTCGTATACACTTCCTCAATTAGATTACCATTGAGGAATGCAGTTTTGACATCCATCTGCCAAATATCATAATCGTAATATGCAGCTATAGCAAGCAAAATCCGAATAGACTTTCTCTTAGCCACCAGTGAAATGTTTCATCATAATTCACACCAGGACACTGAGTAAAACTTTTAGCCACTAGTCTTGCTTTATAAGTCTGAACCTTGGCATATGCATCAATCTTCTTCTTGAAGACCCATTTGCATCCTATGGGTTTAACCCCATTCGGCAAATCAACCAAGTTCCACACTTGATTGATATACATATGGCTTCTTGCCATCTCTTTGAGTCAATGTCTAGCATTGCTTCATTGTAGGTTCTATGCTCGTCATCATCTAGAATATCTAACTCATTTTGTGTTTCCACAAGTAGATTTAGTCTTTCCGGAGGACGATGAGTTCTAGTAGACCTGCGGAATTGAGTGTTTTGCAGTTCAGTTACAGGTATGTTCTGATTGTGAGAAGGTTCTTGTGCGCTGGTTGATCCACCAACATTAGAGCTTTCAGGAATATCATTTTCATGTCTTTCCTGAATGGGAGAAGGTGCAACTGGTGCAATTGATCCTGAGGTCCGTGAAGGAGGATCTTGCATTTCTGCATCTCTCATCGTAGCACTCCCACTAGCCGAAGGGCGTACCCCGAGTACCCAATCTTCGCCATAAGCTCCCACTGAATCCTTTCCTTGTTCACTCGGCAAGGGTTCAACCTCTATGTTACTTTGTTCTTGAATTTCTTCAAGTTCTATCTCTGTGAAAATCTCTTTCTTGTAGGCATATTCATCTTCAAGAAAAGTTGCGTTCCTAGAAACAAATATCTTATGTTCTCCAGGAAGATAGAAATAGTATCGATTAGTTTCCTTTGGATACCCAACGAAGTAACATTTCTCACTTTTAGACTCCAACTTATCAGTGATCAACTTCGTGATATATGCAGGACACCCCCAGGGCCTCATGTGTCTAAGTGATGGCTTCTTGCCACACCATACCTCATATGAAGTCTTTTCAACTGATTTAAAATGAACTCGATTCAGAACATATGGATCGAACCATGTCAAACAAGGTTCGATATTCTCCTCTTGGAAACACCAGTCATCTGTGGTGTCCCAGGAGGTGTCCATTATGAATGAACTTCATGAAGCTTTAAGTATTCAAGAAATTCTTTACTTAAGTATTCACCTCCTCGATCAGATCGAAGAGTCTTGATACTCTTTGAGAGTTGTTTACACTTAAACTCCTTAAACTTTTCGAAGGCCTCGTATTTGTGTCTCTTAAGATACACATATCCATACCTTGATAAGTCGTCTGTAAAAGTAATGAAGTAAGAGAAACTTTCTCTAGCTTGAGTAAAAAATGGTCCACATACATCAGTATATATCAACTCAAACACCTCTTTGGCACGGGTCCCCTTTCCAGAAAGAGGTTTAATGGTCATCTTACCTTTCAAATAGGATTCACAGTTACCATAAGATTGTAAGTCAAATAGTTTAAGGTAATTTAATTTCCTCAACCGTTCTATCCTCGTTTGATTGATATGACCAAGTCTGCAATGCCACAAGTAGGTAAAATTTCTTTCATTTAACTTAACTATTTTATTTTGTACATTGAAAATTTCCCTGCGATAGTTTAATATATATAATCCATTCATAAGAGGCGCAATTCCATACACAACATCATCATAAGACAAAATCATATTGCTATTAGAAAAACCCTCAGTGTCAAGAGCAGGAATAGAAATAATGTTCCTCGTCAATGAGGGAACATAATAACAATTGTTTAACATTAAAATTTTGCCGGAAGGTAAATCTAATCTATAATATCTCACGCGCTCAGCATCAACTCGTGCTCTGTTTCCGACGCGCAGGTCCACCTTTCGAGGCCCGACCTTCCTACTATTAGTTAGCCTCTGCACATTTGTACAAATGTGTGAGCCACAAGCGGTATCTAGTACCCAGGAATGAGAATTATTTATAGACAGATTAATTTCAATTACAAACATACCTTGTCCACTAGAGGATGGTGCACCAGGTGCCATCCCTCCTCCTGGAGTTGTACAGTCCTTCCTGTTGCAGTTCATGCACACATCCGATGCTGGAAGTTTCTTCTTCTTCTTCGCCCCTCCTTTGGGATTCATTGCTGCTGCCGGAGCAGCCCATCCTCTTCTGTTGTCCCTTACCTTTTGGTTTGGGATGACTAGAGGAGCCAACCATCAGAATATGTTTGCTTTTGGAGACCGAAGATTCAAAAGTTTTCAACATATTGTGCAATTCTGGCAACTTCGCCTTAGTTCCATTCATATTGTAATTTATAATGAAACTCTCGAACGAACGCGGAAGTGAATGGAGGATGAGTGTGGTAGCAAATCTGTCGTGAAACTTTATTTCAATGGATGTCAACCTTTCTATCAACTCAATCATTTTCAGCACATGTGGTGACACTTGACCCCCTTCAATGAGTTTACACTTAAAGAGTTATATGAGCAGCTTATACTCCATTGTCTGAGACTGAGAGTCATAGAGGCTCTTCAAATGTACACGCATTTTATTGGGCCCCATATTCTCATGTTGTCTTTGTAATGTAGGTGACATAGAAGATAACATCAAACATTGAGCTGAAATGACATCATCATAATGTTTTTGATAAGCCACTTTATCAAAGGTTACATATTCGACAGAGTCTTCCGCAGGCACTGTAGGGAATACCTGGTGCAATGTATATTCAATTTTCTCTTATCTCAGGACTATTCTTACATTCCTGAGCCAATCTATAAAGTTGGTTCAAGTCAATCTATTGTATTCCATTAGCATTTTCATTGAGAAGTTCGACGTTCTGAAGATATAAGTAGAAAGGAAAATGCAATCAAAATTCATTCTCCTAATTATACACATTCTTTATATGCTAATTTAACATGACATTTTGTTTTAATTAGCTCTCACTATTTTACATACTTCTACGATCCCAAGGTAGAATACGAACCTAAAACATTTTAAAAGTCATAATGGGCAAAGATCCAAACATGTGTTATATCCATGTTTGTTTTGGCTGATAACTTCAATATCACATTTCAGTAGGTCATCAATCAATTGCAAAACTTATTCATAACTCTTGGTTTGATTAAATTATCTTACATTTTAATCTTGCGTCTTTAGATTAGTCCGATACTTTGGAGTAAAGATTCATCTAAACAAGCCAACCTCATTATGCGACTGCGTTTAAGTACCTAAGTAAATTTAGTCTTTGCAAGCAAACACTTTGGTGTAAATACCTACAAAAATTTGTCCTCTACTTTTACTTTAACACATCTATGAAATGACCTGAGTCCTCGTAGACTTAGATCAAATGCTTTGGCATAAATACTCGTATCGCCGAAAAGGATTTTGCACCCTAGCAATTATAATGAACAACACATTTTAATTAGACTTGTATTTAATGTTTGGGGAACATTTTCAGTTTTGGGGATTTCAACCAAGATCAACAATTATGTTATACATCATATGACATCCTATCATGCAATTTCTAAACACATTTAGATGAGTAAACATCAAACCCATTAGGTATGATTCAAGATGGTTTTAATCACATAGTGGACGCCGTCTACCCAGAAAGTTATAGCGGTCATTGAAAGCAAACAATTACTGGGTGCCGCCTACCCAGACAATAATTGCGGACGCTATGCTAATAATTTAAATGCATCACATTCAAACATTTAGCACATTTGTATATTATACAATAATATACCATTAATGATAATCATAGGTCTATTTGTCTAAACTTTAAATCTATGTCTATGCCAAACAGTCTCTAAATATTTTTTGATTTTAAAATTCTGATTTTCAGGAATTCTGTAAATTTTTAAAATTTACAGTTCAGTCCCTCAAGAATTTAAATGTTAATTTCGAACCCCAATAAATTTAGAAAATACAATTTTAACTCTCAGAAAATATTTTCAGGTTTCAGGGATCTGTTTGCAATTTCCAGAACTTAAAAATCAAAATTTCAGAATTTTTTTTTAATTTCAAATTTGTCCGAAATGATCAAATCTGTCCAATTTAAAATTTTATTTCACATTCTGACACTCTTAAAACTTTCAATAAGATTCTGAAACTCTTAAAACTTCTGTTTCTGATTTCAATTTTTTTTATACAAAATTTACGTCGGCAAGCCGCCAAAATATCGAGATAACGAAAACTCGCATCGTCGTCGCGCGACCTAACAGTGTGGCGTCGCTTCTAAGGCAGTAAGTCCAAAATTTTATTTTAAGCTTTCTGGATGAATAGCGCCGTGGCCCTATTGAACAGAGTCGCGGCGCCTCGACTCCAGAAACACAACTTCTGCAATTCTGAAACCCTAAAATTGGTTTAGGCTCAGATTTGCAGATCCATTTCGTACCCCTTTCATTATTTTACAACACGTTTATCGACCATCATCAAATACCTTCTCGTTCTTCGTCTCAATGCACCATGTTCGAATCGAACCGGTTACGCATATCAACTTAGATGAGTTAGATCTAAATGACTTCCTCGATTACATCACTGTTTAACAGATCTGGAGACAAAACTATTTTTTATTGGGATTTTAAGGTTTTAAAGCTTTTAAACGACATAAATCAAATTTAAACAAATCATAACCCATATTATCATTAATATTCATTGTATAATCACACAAAATGGCCCAGGATCTGATACCACTCTAGGGGTTTTGTCGGGTTCGTACACGCAGCAAAATTTGAAAATGTATGTTTCAAACCAGACGACGGTCAAACTGTAAGATGATTATACAATGTAAATAACACAAATCAGGAATGTAATACTTCGAACGAAGACTTACATTGGTTAGCAATCTGGATTGTTGAAGCTTTGTGTAGTCCGATAGTGTGCACGCTAATGTCCCTCGATTTGCAAGTTCTTAAAACTTTGATGTAATCTCTCTTTTGGAAAGCTAGGAATTCCAACAGAGTTTCAGTAGAGTTTAATCTTATAAAAGATTATGTATAAAATATGAGGCTAAACCCTGTATATATAGCTGAATATATCAGCTAGGGTTTCCCCAGTGGGCCAGGTCCAGAAATCGAAATATAGTGGGTCATTTCGGACCCATCGACACGCATGGCCATGCTTGACATCATGATCTGACTTCGCTCGTGTCGTGGCCCTACTCCATTTTTGCTTCGTTTTTATTTTATTCTAATGTCTCGATTATCAACCGAACATTTATATACTCTCTGATTACATTCTTGAATCGACGGAAAAATTGACTTCGTGTTACCATTCAGGCCTTTACATATTGACACTAATAACATTAGTCTACACGGAACTCCTACTGCGCCAGAAGACGAACTCAATATGTAAAGTTTAGCTACACGAAACATGTGAACTAAACCTTTATGTGGGAAGATAAAATCCTTTCATTCATGAGACACTCAATCAAGCTTAGGATTTGTCAAGTGTCTATCCAAACGACTTGATCATTATAACTCATCTATATTAGTTGACAACAGGACCATATCATTGACATGTCCATTGCATTGACCAATGACTTAGTCAACCTAATACCATATGAGTATATGAGTGTTCACTTGAATATACATTCAAGGAATAAATCCTAATCTTGGCTCACATACCACCTTTAATCTACTTTGTAATGCACTCAAAACAAGTCGCGTCTCAATCTATAAGACATTTGAGCTTAGGACATGATCAAAGTACATTACTTCGTAAACAAGGTGATATAGACCTCAAGTCTAAGGACTTCTATCTCCCACATGCCGATGACATTATAAACATATAACAAATAGTGCATCAGTAGAGTATATCAATACTTCAACAAGTATTCATGCATCCATCACGAGTTGTCATAACTCGTAGCAAATGAGACATACTACATCCCCTAAGGATATGATGCATACCGCATGTCGACGTATCACATATCATCGATATCCCAATCTCGATGATCATTAGTCGAGGTAATTTAAGAGTTACGTTATAACATTAATTCTCACATCATTAACAAACACGTAAACTCTAGGAATGCATTTATAGAATATTATAAACAATCAACTAATAATTCAACAAATGCAAATGACATAATATTTATCATCATTAATATAAATACGAATGTGTATAAAGTACATTTTATGCTAATACAGATTGTCTCTTGGACATACATATACTTTCAGAATAAAGGCCACCAACATTGTTATTGAGGTTGATCATACAACAATGTATAGATCAAGCTTGCAGTCGTGGCCTGCTAGCCGATTACATGGATTGAACTTCTATCCTTAGAGTATGACTAGTGTAGGCAGTTGAGATTTTGTTATGATGTTTCTATGATTCTGCACCTAGGGACTACTATACAAGTGGCCAGAAGTTTCACTTGTGTTACATAACTCTTACTTGGTAAATAAAATATTTACTTACCAAAAAAACATAGTATCTTAATTGATCTATTGGATTGAGAGAAATTGTTACTTCATCTCCCACAAAAAATATTATCTTAGTTTGATGTGACATAATAACAAAAATACATGAGATTTATGAGAATTTACCAAAAAAACTTTCTAAATGTGATTCTTATATTTGTAGTGAAATAGAAAGAAGCAGAAAAGTAAAAATAATATTTTCTTCCACTAAACAAGATCACCACAAAAAAATGGTGCAACATTTTTTGTTGCAGAGACTGCTTTCAAAAAAACCAAAAGAAGAAAAAGTTGGGGTGAAGAATAAATAGAATAAAGTATTTCATTATTTTATATAAATGTATCTTACTTTTATTTTTTTTATTAATTTAAAATATCATTTTTTATATTTAGTAACTCGTTAAATTTAATATTTTGTTAGAAACATTTATTAAACGTGAAATAAAGTTAATCCTATTAATTATGACTCGAACAATTGGGGCCCCACACGTAGGAAACCTTGTTTCCACACACGTGCACACATAGTGCCAATGATCGTAATTTCCTTAATGGAAGATATATTGGTACGTATACGAATTGTTTTGAGACGTAAGGTAATATACGGTTATTGACGTTGGTAAATGAAGGAAGAAGTGTGTAATGTGTTAAAAGATGAAAAGAGTCATGAATCGCCGCGGCGATAGAGCGATGGCAGCAACGTGGTCTTTGAGCGCCGCAGCCTTCACGCAGGCCGCGACGCCAAGTCTCTCGTTTCGTCACGGCGCCACTCTGATGCGCGACGTGCCTCTCGTTTTGGGCGCGCGCCGCCGCAGGCGCGTCGCTGGCCGTTTCGATCCGTTGGAGAAAAATAAAAACTGACGTTTGGGCTGACTTTGGATGATTAACTTCTCATTATTCTGCTTTTGAATTCAGCTATTACTTGGCTGAATTGTAACTCCATACTAATGGTCATTACTTGGTCATTCAAAGCCATAAATTGGCTAGTTGGAGGGTCTTCTTCTCAACACTATAAAATGAGGCATTTGACTCATTTGAAAAACACACTTGACACAATACATTTCTGAAAGTATTCTTCCTCTCTTGCAATCACAAACACTCAAAGATCTTTCTTCCAAAGCAAACACTTGAACTCCCTTTGCTCATTTGTTTGATTGCTGTTTTATCTTAAGAGATAAGTTGTCATTACAACCGTTAAAAGGATATACATGACAATATTATCTTAAAGATAGATCAAAAATTCGATCGATTCAGCAATCCCTCATAATTGATTATTTTCAGATTTCTAACAAATAATTGTTGTTATTTTTCCGTTTTTCACATCACCACTCACATATCTTACATTTGTACTTAAAAACTACAACATTCAGTGGGCTTTTTAATACATTACAAACATTTTTAATTTAAGACCATATGATCTAAGTATCTCATTTACTTAACTCAGAATCCATTCAAATTATAACACATACTAAAATATCAGTTATTGACAAATGTTGAAAATGGATATAGGAGCACATTTATATACATTTACAAGATTAAATAGTCTTCTACATCTTAGTCATGTTGAGGTATATATTTTATCGAGTACCACTAAATTGTTATATTTTTCTATAGTTGCATCTAGAGCTTTGTCTAAAACAGTTTCCAAAGAATAAGTGACCACTGCAATCAGTTCTAATTGCTCGAAGAAACTTCATAGAAGAATAAAAAGTTTCTTAGTAATTGGGTCAGAGCTCAGCGCGGGCTATCCCCGATAGTATATAAAATAGGAAAAAGGGTCAAAAATATCCTTCATTCAAGTTGGGGCCAACTCTACCCATCTCGTTACAAATTGGGGTAAAAATACTCCTCGTAATAGCAAAATTTCTAAAAATACCCCAGAAACTCCCAAATCAAAATCAAATAACCCAATTTCAATTTAAATCACACAACTCCTCTTTTAACCCGATCCATGACCCACTAAATAAAATTGACTCATACCAAATTAAACCCTCATCCAACGAAATGTCGTCCTCCTTCACTAATCCACCAACGAACTGCTGCCCTCCTCCTTCTCCCATATTTGTCGCCGTCCCTCCACTTCTCCAACTAGAAAAACCATCAAAACCCCATCGCAGCCACCACCATACCCAACTAGACCGCCTAGCCACCACCACACAACCATCCCTTTTTCACTCACTTCTCTCCCTTGCCACCTCCACCACACCACTTCACACCCTCTCTTTACTCTTCTTGAGCTCCGCAACACCACCACCTTTCCACTCAAACAACCCTCCTTCTCTGGCTAACCATTGTCTCCACCAACCAATAACGCCAACAAAAATCTCAGCCTCTTCATTCTTCCTCACCATTGCCAGAGCAACTAGCAATAACAACCAATCCTTACCGGTGAGTTCAACGCCGACGAGCAGCAACAATGAAGCTCTTTCCCCCTCTGTTCTTGTGTTATGCTTATCTAATGAAAATGAAAGCCATTACTGTTGGGATTTAATTTGGTATGAGTCAATTTCGTAGGTCGCGGATCAGGTTAAAGAAGGGATGTATAATTTCAATTAAAACATATTATTTGGGTTTGATTTGAAAGTTTCTGTGAAATGAGGGCTATTTTTAGAACTTTTGCTAACATAGGGATATTTTTTATCACAACTTGTAACGAGAGAAGTATATTTAGCCCTAACTTGTAATGGGGTAGAAATTGCCAATTTATAAAAGTAGAGGGTATTTTAGACCTTTTCCCTACAAAAATATTAATAAAAAGAAGTTTGTAGGAATTGTAAAGAAAAAGAAAAGGAATTTGGTGATTGAAGCCAGGTGGTGTCTTATCATTTTGATTGTGAAATTTGTTCGCTGTTTGTGCAAGGGCTTTTCGCAGGAGTTAGGAATAGCAAAGGTATGGGATCGGATGAAGGTGGCGTATCCGCCGGTTTAGGTACGTCTGCGGCAATTCCTATCGATTCCTCCAACCTTGGTTTTAAGGTCTGCTTCTCTCCTTAATTATTTTTAGACTGTTGTACAATATGTCATGTTGCCTATCCCTTGTAAATTACCTTTAACGATCACAAAGTGCAAACAAGCGACAAGGTTCACACACCCACAATTCACGACATTAGACTGCGAGTTTTCAACAATACATATGAATTATTACAACAATACATTTAAGATAACTGGTAGTTTTCGATATTAATCAAACTCCTCAATCTTGGGATCACTTTGTGCATCATTGTTTGAAGCACACGCTTCAGCTATAAAGCGATAACCCGAGGATGGCTTTTAATAGCACTAATTCAATTACTCTCTTTTTAATCTTTTAGTCGGCAAGCCACCGACAGAAAAGCTAGCAACTTTGTTATTTGTTGCTCCTTAACTCTTACTTTTAGGTAGAGCTGGGCGAGTTATGTCTTCAGTCCAAACATGAACATTTTATATTGGATATATAACTCATACTATTATGAGTTTGACCTGACGTCCACCTTAAATAGTTAACCACCTGGCTGACGTTTCATTGACCCCCTGCATTTTACAAAGTACTGACTATAAAGGGTTCTTTGTTTCTTCAGTTGTTAAAAAAACATGGCTGGAGAGAAGGAACTGGACTTGGCATTGCTGAACAGGTAGTGCTTTCTTTTCCTTTCAGTTCTTGTGACTTAACCCTCTGCTTCTATTTCCTCTACTTCTTAGTTTCTTCTTTGAGGTATTAATTGTATTATTTCTGCATTAGTTGAACGGATATGTTCTTTAAGTTCCAAGACTATACCAGGCTTTTGCAATTCCATTGTTTTTGAGATTGCCTTTTTTGGCTTCTACCTTTTTCTTTCTAGTTGTTTATTAACTGAAACTCCTGTTCTGTGACTGAAACTGTTTTTTTTAATATGATAACATTTCATATAAACATCAATACTAGAAAACCAATATACATCCCCGGATTGACAAAATATAAGAGATCCCTCTAGACAAAAACTTACAGGCTTCTATAACGTGGATTCAGAATCATTTACAGGGTTGCTTTTACACCAAAATGGAAAGAAAAGTAGCATACAATTCAGTTCATTTCCTTGTATGGAGTTTCTTTGTTCCTCAAAACATCTGGAATCCCTTTCCTTCCACACAGTCCACCAAATGTGTGCTGGAACTTTGTCCACTGTTTCTTTTGTTTGCCACACCCAACTACACCACTCAAGCCCCTCAGAAGATCCTTTGGCATAACCCAACTCATACGAACCACGTTCAGGAACATTTGCCATAGTTGAAAAGTGACAGCACAGTGTAAGAACAAATGGGGGTTATCCTCTATCTTCTTTTCACATAAGTAACGTCTAGAGCTTAGTTGGACGCCCCTCTTGCTTAGGTTTTCATGAGTTAGACAAGCCTTTCTAGCTACTAGACATGTGAAGCACATAGCACCTTCTAATTTGTTTCCATGGGCATTCCCACGTTATTGCTCATCAAAATTTTATAAGCAGACCTGATTAAAAAAACCTAGTGCTAGCCCCCTTCCCAAAACAGAAGAGTCTTCACAGTTCACTGCTAATTGCTAAATGTTCCTTGAATATGATCAAGTTGTCTTAACAATTCAGCGGCTCTGTTCACTTCCCAATTATGCTGTAATCTTCTGAAACTCAGATTCGAACCTTGGTGTCCTCTAACTTCTTCTACTCTAGCTTGGGGATTTGTTGCTAAAAGAAAATGATCAGGATAATGGTCTTTCAGAAGGCCATGTCCTATCCAATTATCATCCCAAAATACTGTTTTCCTGCCATTTCCTCATTTGATTTTAGTATTCCTGACAAACTGGGCCATAGAGAAAAGATTGGTTTCTAGTTGTTCCATGTGTGGAATTCATCTTCTTGGTGCACCATTGTGATCTCTGGCGAGATTTTGACTACTATTACCTTCCTCCAGAGAGTTTGTTGGTTGTTGCATCTCCACAATCATTTGAATAGGAGACTTCTATTGTGCAGTCTCAAATTTTGACTCCCAACCCCCCATGTTCTTTGCTTGCAATGATAGTTTTTCATTTCACCAAGTGAAAACTTTTTTTCTCCTTGTTTTGCCAAATAAAATTCCTTCTGAGGGAGTCCATCCTCTTTTCCACCTTAACTGACAGGGGGAATAGAGACATCGCATATGTTGGTTATGAGTCCAATACACTGTTCACTAGAATTACTCTGCCGCCTAGTGAGACATATTGAGATTCCCATTTGGCTAGTCTTTTCTCAGTTCTTTCTAGCACCCCTTCCCGTATCTTTGAAGCTTTATGTTTTGCACCTAAAGCCAAACCAAGGTAGGTAGTTGGCAAGCTGTGAATCTCATATGTCAGAGTGCAGTTGAGGAACCATGTTTATGGGGAGAAGTTGGCTTGTTTCCCAGTTGTCATGAAGGCCTTAAGTGGCTTCAAAGACAGTGAGGATTAGCCTGATATGTCTCAATTGGTCAACCTTAGCTTCACACATGATTAGAGAGTCATCAACATATAATAGTAGATGGGACATGTCCAGATTGCAGCCAGGACTGTTAGAGGCCTTGAAGCCACTTATCCATCCATTTACCTTTTGTCTTTTTGATCATATGTTTAAGACCTTCTGTAGCTAGGATAAAAAGGAAAGGAGAGAGGGATATTCTTGTCTGAGACCTCTTTGAGAGGGACGAAGCTTTCAGGAGAGCCTTTATTAGTTCAGAGAACCTAACAACACTAG
Source organism: Przewalskia tangutica (assembly GCA_029844215.1). NCBI lineage: Eukaryota > Viridiplantae > Streptophyta > Magnoliopsida > Solanales > Solanaceae > Przewalskia > Przewalskia tangutica. The sequence goes on along the minus strand of CM056733.1, from coordinate 12,802,227 downwards.
TGCAAAATCATATCCAATTTAGCCATTTACTTCCAAAACCCAAGACCTTCATCATTTTGATTAAATAATCGTCATAGTCAAAGTCCTTCTCTAAATCCAAATTGAATAGGATTCCAGGTTTGTGACTCTTCCGTCTAGAGTCTACACACTCATTTGCTATTGGAGTTGTATCCATAATCGGCCTCCCTCTAATGAATGTCATTGGTTGCTCATCAACTGAGTGATTTATCACTGCATTAAGCCTCTACATCTTACAGATGATCTTGTAGACACCTCCAATGATATTGATTGGTCTAAAGTTCCTTAGCTCCTTTCTTTTTGGGTATTAACAATATAAGTTGCATTGATACTTCTCTCAAAAAGTAATTTAGAATAGAAATTTTCCACTGTCTTCATTAAGTCCTTCTTTACAGTCTCCCAACATTTGTGGAAAATCCCCATGGAGTACCTATCTGGCCTAGCCGCCAGGTGCCTTGTCAACAACACAAAATCTGATATTGGCCAAAGCTTCCTCTTCCTCAAAAGGTCTTTGCAACCATACAGCCTCCTCCTCTGACAATCTTGGGCATTCTGAGTAATTAAATTTTAGCTCTCCAGGGCTCAGTTTCAGTATAAAGATTCATATAATAATGTAGGATCTCAGTTTTCGTCCCCCCTGGATCAGAGATAAACTCCCCATTAACCTCAAGTTTGTCCCAATTGATCACCCTTCTACGATTGTTAGCCATTCTGTGCAAAAATTTAGTGTTTTTATCTCTTCCTTCAGCCATTACTCTAGATTTTTGTCTTCAGGCTATCTCTTTCTCTTTATATGTTGTCACTCCATCAACTTCCTTTTTTAAACCTGGTTCTGTATGCAATTTCCTAATCAGTAAGGTTTATTTTCTCCTCCAGCAAATCTGATTTCATTTTTTGCAGATTTGAGATTACCATAGTTTGCACGACTCCACTCCTATAGCTTCCTTTTAGTCTCCCTACCTTTTACTTGGAGTCTAAAATGTAATCAAGCATGCCTGTGACCTCAAAAGAGTTCCCCACCCATTGATCATACAAGGATAAAAAACTTGTTAGTTGTACCTTTAAAGATTTTCATCTTGGGACTTCATCAAAGAAAAACCAATGAGAAGGGAAGAAAAAAGATTTTTCATTGCTGGATCACGGGGAGCGACTTCTACATACCCAAGCAGTTGCTAACTTTGCACTATTTTCATTAATGGAGACCCCTCATGCTCCCCAAAAAAATGAAAAATGTATATCCGGAGAGGAGGTGCATCCCCTATATTAAAAGAATATAAAAGCAGTCAAATGTATATGTAAATCTTATAGAAAAGTTATCCCTGCAGATATGCCGATGCCCCTGAAAAATTTAACCAGCACTATATCATCAGGCTTTGGCTCTTTCATTTCGCAACTTCTTTTGCAATGGCCACATGCTAACTTCATAGTTCTCGTGTTTGAATATTGTATTACTTCTTTGGAAAGAAGAGACCTTTATCTAATACTTTTTATAACATCTCACTCTCCTTCTAGATCCAGTTCTCCTATCCTCTTCCTCCCCTCTCTGCCCTCACCCTCTTCAGTGATAGCCTTTTTGCGGACCGCTATTGGTAGAATACATTCTTTTTTGCTTCCTCCCTCTTTTTTCATGTGCCTGATAGTGTCTATATTGATGCATAGTGCGGTAAATGCATCAGCAGTTCATCATTCCCATGCACCAACCACCTGCCTTCCCCATTATATTCCCCCTAAAAAGGAAATTTGATAGCCATTGCCTTTAGAAGAATGGCTAGGTAAGCAACAAGCCTATATTATGGTCTGCTCATCCGATTCTTCTATTAAACGTGCTTCAGGTAATTTATCTTTACTTTTGGACCCTCGGTTGCATTTTGTTGCAATATGAAGATTTCTGATCTGTTTGTGGCCTCAACAGGGCAGATTGGAACCTGTGCCAGCTTATATCAAGAACAATAAGAGAGGCTTGGGAGCAGAAAAGCCAAAGAAGGGAGCGGTGCACCAAAAAAGTCCCGGACATTCCTCTGGCAGGAAGATCTTAAAAGATGGGGACAAAGAGAGTGTAAGTTTCCAACCCTCTGAGTGCATATTCTAGCATTTGTTTCAAATTGATGCTATTAAAGCTATTTGCTCTTACGTATGGAAGCTTAAGTAGAAGTATGACATGTATTTACAAGTTCCAAACACAAATAACCTATAGCTATGATCCTCTCAATCTCTTCAACGATAGGGAGCAGTATCACCCTTAGGTTGTTAGAAGTTCTATCTGTTTCCATTCCTATTCATACTTTGTTGTTATCCCGTGCTTAAACTCTACTCTTACTCTACAGTAATAGGTAGTTGTCCTATATCCGATAGGTGATGGTATCCGAGTAATGACTGGATCGGATGTTGACGAGCCTGAAACGTTCCGTTGGATTAGCGCGTAAGCCAGGGTGTGCCAGCGCCGGACCCGGATATTGGTGTCGACATCGCCTAGGTACTTAGGGTAAGAACCTCTACTTGTTGCCTGATACTAAGAATATAGATAGTAAGCATAGGATAGTAGCCGCCACTTTTGAAGCAAAACCCTCTTTGACAAAGTATTTTCCGATGAAAATCCATCCTTCTTTTTATACTATTAGAAGAGATAATTACATAAAGACTGTATAATAGAAAAGAATAGATTGATAAAGTTTAAAAATAAGAATATAAAGGAGTTAGATTAATATAAAACATTAAAGCCTACAGAATCTTTAGACAGTTATTCTCAAATAATTGTTAGACAAGTAATCGTAAATAAAAATGATTAGCCTTTATAAAGAGATCTCTCATATCCATGACAGACTTCGCTTATTATAAAACTATGATTTATACTTCAGACTATGTACTAGGTCTGTACTCAACCCAATTTTAAATGAATAGAATCAAAGCATGTTAAACAGTGAAAACCTCTCTACCTCTAGAATTGCTAAGGTAGAAAGATATCTACAGAATTGGAATATTCTAAAAGAATCTTTCAAATCTGTATATGAAACCGGAAGGTTTGATTTTGTAAAAAATTATAACATCAAGACCTGTGAATCTACTATAGCTATTAATAATTCTAAAGAAATTATTAAGCTATTATCTTTTCAAGATATAAACAGATATAAAAAAAATTTAATTTCCTACACAGGTCTTGTCCAAGTTGCTGTCAAACCTTTATATCGTTTAGGTTTAGACACGCCCATTTGTCTCTTGCTAAGAGACGCCAGACTATTGAACTTTGATGATTCCTTATTAGGAGTCTTACAAAGCAATTTAGCCAGAGGCCCAGTATGTTTTAATTGCTATCCTAATTTCTCAGTAGATATAAATGATCAAAATGTTATGGATACCTTAACATTAAATATCAAGACGAAAAATATGAATAGTAAAATAAATACGAAAGAAATAGCTGTAATATACAGAGTTTATTACAGACTAATGAAAATAACTTTAGCCCCAAATGCTAAATTAATGAGTAATAAGGCTACCATGCTTATGGAAGCAAACCAGGAACACAGTAGTGTCTTTGTTCCTAGAATGCTAAAATGGAATGAAATTTTAGCAAAGATGAATGGCACTTCGATGCCATCCCCAACCAAAAATTGAACCAGAGAGTTCTAAAATTGAACAACAAATACAACATCTCGACGGATCAATTGACTTGAAATTTCTTAGATCTAATTCTAAGTCATCATCAAGATACTCCTTCGCAGCATCTTCTTTCAAACCCCGGGAGGAGGAATACAATGAAGAAAATTCAGCCGAATCTGTTCTTTAACAGAAGATAAGAGGAGTAGATTATACTGAGGCCATACCAAAGGTTCATTACATGAACGAACCTATGGAAGGAGCTAGCAGTCCCTCTCAAAGCGACATGTGCGGTTCCCAACCTTCTAAAGAAGGTAAAGGGATAGACATGATTAAATCGGAAAAGAGATTTAAAATAAACCATAAACTCTTAGGAGAATTATGGAAAAGCCCTGAGCATGCCATTAAAAGAAAATGGTATGTAGAATCCTATCCAGAAGAAACTAGGATATCGTTCAGGAAACAATGGATTAAAGATATGGAAAGAGTCGGTTGTAATATCGAATTCTTTAAGTGGTTTGAAATCACGGATCAAACAAATAATAGTAAAGAGTGTCTCAGCACTATTGTTAGTAAATGGTATACTAAAATCAAGACAATAGAATCTGAAATCCCACCAGTAGAGCAAATTAAGATTGTTGTAGAAGGTGAAGTCATAATAGCCTCTCCTTTCAAGAAAGAAATAAAACCTAGTGGAAACAGTAATAAAATGGTTGACAAGGAAGATCTTAATAAAATCATCCAGCAAAACAATTACACCAACCAATTACTACAGGTGGTTGCAAACCAACTCACCCTAACAAAGGGAAAAACAATCCTGAATGATAAACCAGAGTGTTCGAAAAACAATACTGAAGAGGAATCCTATCGTCCATTCAAGATACCCCAATTCGCAGCCAGTAGCTACCCCACCTTTTCTAATAAGGTTGAGTATAGCGATGACATGATTGAAGCAATAAATCAAAAAATGAAGGAACTTGATATCCAAGCTAAAGATAAAGAGACAATCAAACCATTACCAGTAATAGTTTTGATATTAATAAACTCTCTAAACACTGGGGAAAAAACTACTGGCATAAACCAACCCTTCCTGATATGCAATATGAGGACGACCGAAACCAGGCTGCCTCAACCTTCTTTGGAACAGAGATTTCAGAATGGAATATAGATGGCTTAGCAGAAGGCCAAATTTATACCAACCTCCAGGAAATGGGTATAGCCATAACAACTTTTAGAATCCGGAATAATAGCAATAAAAAAATCGCTACGATATTAACTTCAGGATTCTCTGGTATGTTGAAAAATTGATGGGATAACTGCCTTACCGAAGAAAATAGGACAAACATCCTTAATGCCATTACTATAATACCAACCATAAAGGAAGATGGATTAGTAGGACAAACCACACGCGAAGACGCTACGCCTACCTTACTTTATTGTATAGCTAAACACTTTGTAGGAGAACCTAAGCTCTTTCAAGGCAGAAGTTTAGAAATCCTCAACAATTTAACCTGCCTAAAATTGCAAGATTTTAGGTGGTACAAAGATATCTTCCTTAACAAAGTTATGATGAGAGAAGATTGTAATCATGATTATTGGAAAGACCTGTTCTTTTTGCAGAAAAGGTAAGAACTATCATCAGGAATAAGTTTAATGGAGATACTCCTTACCGTAAAGGAACGTAAAACTTCGAAAAACGAATTAGGAAGTTTTTGCGAAGACTTGGTTATGTTAAGATAACAGCTCCCTCAGCAAGAGCTGCAAAACCCATAAGAAACGAAGTAAAGATATTACTCCGAAGAAGAAGTATAAACGTTATAAAAAAAGATCCAATACTGAAGGATCATCAAAACGTAAATCAGGTTACAAGGCTTCCTCAAAAAAGGGAAAATGTTGGAATTGTGGAAAATCAGGCCACATGTCCACCAATGACTGTAAAACTCCTAACAAAAAGAAAGATAAAATAAATTTATTAGAATTAAATTCTGAAATAAAAGATAAATTCTATGCTATCCTAGAAGAGGAAAACTCTAGTAGTTCTTCTGATGAGGAATACAGCGATGAAGATTCTCTAGATATAGGCTACAGTTCAGACAGCTCCAACTCCAGTAATGACTGTAGTTGTACTGGCACAATCTGTACCTGCAGTAATCAATTCATCAATGTTATCTCCAGTAGTAGTCAAGAGTTCTTCTTTGATATGATAGAACATATTGAAGACGAAGATATTAAAAAACACTACCTTATTGAATTAAAAAATTTAATCACTAATCGAAAAGATAAACCAAGGAGGACGTCGAACCTTTTAGTATGAAACAAGTTTTACAAATTTCAAAACTGCTAAAACAGATACCACGTTGCAAGACCTACAAGGAGAGGTATCCCAGCTTAAAAAAGAGATTAATGAAGTTAAAGAAAGTCTCAGCTCTATAGAAACAGTCCTTCGCCAATAAGTTAATCAAAGAGTTAAACCCATTGGAAGGTATATTTGAAGCTGGAACTTCTAAGGATATATCAGCAGCTAATTCCGACGAAGAAAAAGGAGACGAAAGAAACTCTGAACAATCTAACATAAAAACCATTTCAAAAGTAAAAGCTTTAAGCTATCATATTCCTGTTAAACTTGTTATAAACAAGAATTTTGCGCTTAATAAAATTGCTCTCCTTGATACAGGTGCAGATCAGAACTGCATATCAGAAGGATTAGTACCCACTAAATATTTAGAAAAGAGTACTACTAAGCTTTATTCAGCTACAGGAGAAAGGTTAAAAATTAATTTCAAGCTTTCTAAAGCCCATATCTGTAACAATGGAGTTTGCTTTATAAACGACGTTGTTGTTACCAGAAATATAACGGAAGAAATAATATTAGGTATAACCCAAATAAAACCTTATATTGCAAAGCTAGATGGTATTTATACCACATCCTTAGAAAAAGAAATTGTATTTCCTTACCTAAATCCTCTTTCGTCAAAAGATAGTAAGTGTGTTAAACAAAATACTATTTTCAGGATTCATCTTTTAACTAACCAGATTAATTATCTCAAAGAAGATATTAATATTAAAAGGATAGAATCCACTTTAAAAACTCCGGAGGTAGTCAGCAAGATAAAGAGTTTGCAAGATTCTATGCAAATAGAAATCTGCTCAGAATTACTATACGCCTTTTGGGAAAGAAAGAGGCACGTGGTAACCCTACCCTACGAAGATAACTTTAGTGAAAAAGATATTCCCACTAAAGCCAGACCAATCCAGATGAGCCACGAGCTCATGGAACACTATAAGAAGGAAGTTAATGATCTTCTTCAAAAGAAGATTATCAGACCTTCCAAGTCTCAGTGGAGTTGCTCCGCTTTCTATGTTAATAAAAATGCAGAAAAAGAAAGAGGAGCTCCTAGGCTTGTAATTAACTATAAGCCTTTTACTCAAGTATTAAAATGGATTAGGTACCCAATACCTAATAAAAGAGATTTATTAAAAAGGACTTATAAAGCTAATATCTATAGTAAGTTCGATATGAAGTCATGATTCTGGCAGATTCAGATCGAAGAAAAAGATAAGTATAAAACAACGTTCAATGTCCCTTTCGGACAATATGAATGGAATGTTATGCCATTTGGGTTTAAGAATACCCCTTCAGAATTCCAGAATATCATGAATAATATATTCAATCCTTATAGTCAATTTTCAATTGTCTATATTGATGATGTTCTAGTATTCTCAGATAGTATAGACCAGCACTATAAACATCTTAATACTTTTGTTAACGTTATGGTTTAGCCATAAGCGCTAAAAAGATAAAACTCTTTCAAACATCTATTAGGTTTTTAGGCCATGATCTTTATCAAGGTACTTACAAACCAATTTGTAGAGCCATAGAGTTCTCGACCAAGTTTCCTGATGAAATTACTGATAAAAACACAGCTTCAAAGATTCTTAGGGAGTCTTAAATATGTAGCAGATTTTATCCCCAAAGTAAGATAGGTGTGTGAACCACTATATAAAAGACTCAAGAAAAATCTAGTCCCTTGGTCAGAAGACCAAACTAGAGCTGTTAAGCAAGTCAAAGAAATAGTAAAGAAACTTCCTTGTCTAGGAATTCCAAATCCTAACGCCTCTATGATTGTCGAAATCGATGCCTCCAATCTTCTTCCAAACCCCGGGAGGAGGAATACAGTGAAGAAAATTCAGCCGAATCTGTTGTAGTCAGCAAGATTAAAGAGTTTGCAAGATTTTATGCAAATAGAAATCTGCTCAGAATTCCGCTATTATGGTATCAAAAAGCCATGTTATTAAACATCATGAGTAGCTAAACTCATCCTATATCGCCCTTAGGTTGTTAGAAGTTCTATCTGTTTCCATTCCTATTCATACTTTGTTGTTATCCTGTGCTTAAACTCTACTCTTAGTCTACAGTAATAGGTAGTTGTCCTGTATCCGATAGGTGATGGTATCCGAGTAATGACTGGATCGGATGTTGTGAGCACAAGCGTTAGTTGGATTAGCGCGTAAGCCAGGGTGTGCCAGCGCCGGACCCGGATATTGGTGTCGACATCGCCTAGGTACTTAGGGTAAGAACCTCTACTTGTTGCCTGATACTAAGAATATAGATAGTAAGCATAGGATACCTGCTAAAGTAATAATAGGAAGAGAAACAGTAACAAACTTCTCCTAACTGATAGGACAATAGCTCTAAGGATAGTAGCCGCCACGCTTAAAGCAAAACCCTCTTTAACAAAGTATTTTCCGATGAAAACCCATCCTTCTTTTTATACTATTAAAAGAGATAATTATATAAAGATACTGTACAATAGAAAAGAATAAATTAATAAAGCTTAAAAATAAGAATAAGAAAGAATTAGATTACTATAAAACATTAAAGCCTACAGAGTCTTTAGACAGTTATTCTCAAATAATTGTTAGACAAGTAATCGTAAATAAAATGATTAGCCTTTATAAAGAGATCTCTCATATCCATGTGACTTACTTATTATAAAACTATGATTTATACTTCAGACTATGTACTAGGTCTGTACTCAACCCAATTTTAAATGAATAGAATCAAAGCATGTTAAACAGTGAAAACCTCTCTACCTCTAGAATTGCTAAGGTAGAAAGATATCTACAGAATTGGAATATTCTAAAAGAATCTTTCAAATCTGTATATGAAACCGGAAGGTTTGATTTTGTAAAAAATTATAACATCAAGACCTGTGAATCTACTATAGCTATTAATAATTCTAAAGAAATTATTAAGCTATTATCTTTTCAAGGTATAAACAGATATAAAAAAAATTTAATTTCCTACACAGGTCTTGTCCAAGTTGCTGTCAAACCTTTATATCGTTTAGGTTTAGACACGCCCATTTGTCTCTTGCTAAGAGACGCCAGGCTATTGAACTTTGACGATTCCTTATTAGGAGTCTTACAAAGCAATCTAGCCAGAGGCCCAGTATATTTTAATTGCTATCCTAATTTCTCGATAGATATAAATGATCAAAATGTTATGGATACCTTAACATTAAATATCAAAACGAAAAATATGAATAGTAAAATAAATACGAAAGAAATAGCTGTAATATACAGAGTCTATTACAGACTAATGAAAACAACTTTAGCCTCAAAGGCTAAATTAATGAGTAATAAAGGTGCTACCATGCTTATGGAAGCAAACCAGGAACGCAGTAGTGTTTTTGTTGTAGACTGATTATTGTAGGTGATCCCATTACAAAAAGAAAGTATGTCTCTATGGATCTTTCAAGATTTTCAAGTCAACCCGATTTTCATGATGAATGGCACTTTGAGGCCATTACCTAACCAAAAATTGAAACCCGAGAGTTCTAAAATTGAACAATTAATACAACATATCGATGGATCAATTGACTTGAAATTTCTTAGATCAAATTCTAAGTCATCGTCAAGATACTCCTTCGCAGCATCTTCTTCCAAACCCTGAGAGGAGGAATACATTGAAGAAAATTCAGCCGAATCTCTTCTTGAACAGAAGATAAGAGGAGTAGATTATACTGCGGTCATACCAAAGGTTCATTACATGAACGAACCTATGCAGGAGCTAGCAGTCCCACTCAAAGCGACATGTGTAGTCCCCAACCTTCTAAAAAGGGTAAAGGGATAGACATGATTAAATCAGATTTAAAATAAACCATAAACTCTTAGGAGAATTATGGAAAAGCCCTGAGCGTGCCATTAAAAGAAAATGGTATGTAGAATCCTATTCAGAAGAAACTAGGATATCTTTCAGGAAACAATGGATTAAAGATATGGAAAGATTCGGTTGTAATATCGAATTCTTTAAGTGGTTTGAAATCACAGGTCAGACAAATAATAGTAAAGAATCTCTCAGCACTATTGTTAGTAAATGGTATACTAAAACCAAGACAATAGAATCTGAAATCCCACCACTAGAGCAAATTAAGATTGTTGTAGAAGGTGAAGTCATAATAGCCTCTCCTTTCAAAAAAGAAATAAAACCTAGTGGACAATCCAGATTCACAGTCCTAGGGGACTTCCCCAAGTTTCCAACAGGTTAAAATATTCGGGCTCCTTCATAGGAGTTAGCGACGGGTAAAATACAGGTACAACCTTTTAAGGCTACTTAAGCAGAAACCCAGATCAGGGATAATTACAAAATGGTACCCCCAATATCTCATTCAGAGGCGGTAAAACCAGTGACTCCTACCAAGAAGGAGAGAACATCAGCAAGTACACTCATTCCAAAGTGGGAGTTCATCGTATCACATGCTTTGCTAATAATGACATTGGATAAACAATATGAAAATTTCAGGGTACAAGATCTCCTAAAACTCTGTTATACAGACCACCAGTACATATATATTCAGGATCACATCAAAACTAGGAAGTACTATGAATTCATCCCGGTAGATACTGACTCTATTGAAGCCGAACACAACTATTTTGAAAAAACAGATGGAATTGAATATTTCAAATTCACCATAAAAAAGATACTAAGTCCATTTAATTGGTATGTAGATCACCTACACACACCAATACATTTATTCAAAAGTCATAAACCTCAGACATATAATTGGTATGATTATAAAGATGCATGGTTTAACTTTCTATATATCCGTCCTAATACTCTTACATGGTTTGTGAAGTATTCGGAAGGAGTAAAAGATAAAGTCATTCCCAGGTGGTTCTACGAATGATGGAACATATTTGGAGGAAATTTACAGGTAGTAGCCCCGAGCTTCCAGAACAGATATATAGGTTTCCTTGAGGAACAACATATTTCAACCTTACCAGAACACATTAAATTGTGCAAGTTCTTTATAAATAAAAGAGTTTCTTATATTATAAATTGGTCATTTGATATCCAAGAAATGAACAGAATCCGTTAATTAAGCAAGATCATCAGAATCAAAGGATGAAGTCCAAAAGTAAAGGAAGAAATCAAAGTGAAACCAGAAAAGAAGAGTCCATCTTCTTCCGGAGAAACATCAGTCTCCAAAGCAGAAGTAAAGAGGAGGCTCTTAGAAGCCTTGTCCAAATTAGAAGATAATGAAGACTTCAGTCAGATAATGGAGTTAATCGAGACTGCATTAACAGCGAAACAGACAATGGGGACATGTTAGCCCCACGAGGAATTGCTCAGTCATACTTCTTATCGTAAAGGACGATAAAAAGTATGAGAAGACATAAAAAGACAATTGTAAAAGCAAAAAGACGTAAAGAAGAAAAGGACAGATGATTCCTTCATGAACAGGAAAGGGAACCCCACGTGAACAGGAAAGGGAAGATAGCTCTTCAAGAAATTCAAAGCTACTTGACTCTTCGGAAAAGCAAAAGCTAAATCCGAAAGGACATATTAATCTCAATCGTCCATATGTAAAGATAGGATGCTCTTAAATCATTTCAGACGCCTATATAAGGTTCTCAAGTTGTAATACCAAAGGGATCCGAAAATATCTCCCTCTCATATTTCTCTTGCCTGATCTCTCCCCTTGTTTGTAAATTATGCTTTCCTTTTCCATGAAATAAAACTTGTAAGTTTTTAATAACTCTTTATTGCTTTACTTTTTACTTATATATTTTAAGTATATTTAATTCCGCTATTATGGTATCAAAGCCATGTTATTTAACATCATGAGTAGCTAAACTCATTCTACTGTCCTAGAGCAGTATCGCCCTTAGGTTGTTAGAAGTTCTATCTGTTTCCATTCCTATTCATACTTTGTTGTTATCCTGTGCTTAAACTTTACTCTTAGTCTACAATAATAGGTAGTTGTCCTGTATCTGATACCATAATAGCGGAATTAAATATACTTAAAAGGAAAGCATTATTTACAAACAAAGGGAGAGATCAGGCAAGAGAAATATGAGAAGGGGGATATTTTTGGATGCCTTTGGTATTACAACTTGAGAACCTTATATATGTCTCTAAAATGATTTAAGATCATCCTATCTTTACAAATGGACGATTGAGATTAATATGTCCTTTCGGATTTAGCTTTTGCTTTTCCGAAGAGTCAAGTAACTTTGGCTTTCTTGAAGAGCTATCTGCCCTTTCCTGTTCATGTGGGGTTCCCTGTCCTTTCTTGAAGGAATCTTATGTCCTTTTCTTCTTTACGTCTTTTTGCTTTTACAACTGTCTTTTTTATGTCTTCTCATACTTTTTATCGTCCTTTACGATAAGAAGTATGACTGAGCAATTCCTCGTGGGGCTAACATGTCCCCGTTGTCTGTTTCGCTGTTACTGGATGATGCAGTCTCGATTAACTCCATTATCCGACTGGGGTCTTCATTATCTTCTAATTTGGACAAGGCTTCTAAGAGCCTCCTCTTTACTTGTGCTTTGGAGACTGATGTTTCTCCGGAAAAAGATGCTCTTCTTTTCTGGTTTAACTTTGATTTCTTCCTTTACTTTTGGACTCCATCCTTTGATTCTGATGATCTTGCTTAAATAACGGATTCTGTTCATTTCTTGGATATCAAATGACCAATTTATAATATAAGAAACTCTTTTATTTATAAAGAACTTGCACAATTTATTGTGTTCTGGTAAGGTTGAAATCTGTTGTTCCTCAAGGAAACCTGTATATCTGTTCTGGAAGCTCGGGGCTACTACCTGTAAATTTCCTCCAAATATGTTCCACCATTCGTAGAACCACACGGGAATAACTTTATCTTTTACTCCTTCCGAATACTTCACAAACCATGTATGAGTATTAGGACGGATATATAGAAAGTTAAACCATGCATCTTTATAATCATATCAATTATATGTCTGAGGTTTATGACTTTTGAATAAAGGTATTGGTGTGTGTAGGTGATCTACATACCAATTAAATGGACTTAGTATCTTTTTTATGGTGAATTTGGAATATTCAATTCCATCTATTTTTTCAAAATAGCTGTGTTCGACTTCTATAGAGTCGGTATCTACCAGGATGAATTCATAGTACTTCCTAGTTTTGATGGGATCCTGAGCATCTATGTACTGGTGGTATGTATAACAGGGTTTTAGGAGATCTTGTACCCTGAAATTTTCATATTGTTTATCCAATGTCATTATTAGCAAAGCATGTGATACGATGAACTCCCACTTAGGAATGAGTGTACTTGCTGATGTTGTCTCCTTCTTGGTAGGAGCACTGGTTTTACCGCCTCTGAATAAGATTCTGGGGGTACCATTTTGTAATTATCACGATGCGGGTTTACGCTAAGTAGCCTTGAAAGTTTGTGCCGTCATGACTCATTTGAAGGAGCAGATTTTTAACTTGTTGGTAACCTTGGGGAAGTCCCCTAGGACTGTGAATCTGGATTGTCCACTGGGTTTATGAATAGGTCTGGGGCTTTCTGGTTTAAAGGGTTTCATTTTTTCTTTTGGTTTAGACTGAAAGAGGGTCTCATCGGGCGTAAGACTGGTCTCATTATCACCCTACAAGAATTATCTTGTTAGGAATCTGGTAAAGAATTTTCTTCTCCTTTTATAAAATCGATTTCAAAGCTTGATAACAAGGCTTGTCATCTGGCAAAAATCTGTTTTGAAACCAAATTTTTAACATCTTTGTGTAAAATATCTTTGGCTCATTTGCAGTCGACTCTTGGTAAAAATTCTTTATTGACCAAATCATCTTGGAATTTGGTGATACATAGTACTATAGATACAATTTCTTTTTTAGCAGTACTGTAATTTTTCTGAGTCTTACCACCGTAACCAACATCGGAGGCATCGGTTTCGACAATCATAGAGGCGTTAGGATTTAGAATTCCTAGACAAGGAAGTTTCTTTACTATTTCTTTGACTTGCTTAACAGCTCTAGTTTAGTCTTCTGACCAAGGGACTGGATTTTTCTCGAGTCTTTTATATAGTGGTTCACATACTTGTCTTACTTTGGGGATAAAATCTGCTACATAGTTAAGACTCCTTAAAAATCTTTGAAGTTGTGTTTTATCAGTAATTTCATCAGGAAACTTGGTTGAGAACTCTATGGCTCTACATCCGGAGGTGAATCTTACCAACTGTTCGGTAGATTCGAGAGATAATTTTTGTAGAATACCACCGTAACCAACATCGGAGGCATCGGTTTCGACAATCATAGAGGCGTTAGGATTTGGAATTCCTAGACAATGAAGTTACTTTACTATTTCTTTGACTTGTTTAACAACTCTAATTTGGTCTTCTGACCAAGGGACTGAATTTTTCTTGAGTCTTTTATATAGTGGTTCACATACCTGTCTTACTTTGGGGATAAAATCTGCTACATAGTTAAGACTCCCTAAAAATCTTTGAAGTTGTGTTTTATCAGTAATTTCATCAGATCTTGGTTGAGAACTTTATGGCTCTATAAATTGGTTTGTAAGTACCTTGATAAAGATCATGGCCTAAAAACCTAATAGATGTTTGAAAGAGTTTTATCTTTTTAGCGCTTATGGCTAAACCATAACGTTAACAAAAGTATTAAGATATTTATAGTGCTGGTCTATACTATCTGAGAATACTAGAACATCATCAATATAGATAATTGAAAATTGACTATAAGGATTGAATATGTTATTCATGATATTCTGGAATTCTGAAGGGGCATTCTTGAGCCCAAATGGCATAACATTCCATTCATATTGTCCGAAAGGGACATTGAACGCTGTTTTATACTTATCTTTTTCCTCGATCTGAATCTGCCAGAATCATGACTTCATAACGAACTTACTATAGATATTAGCTTTATAAGTCCTTTTTAATAAATTTCTTTTATTAGGTATTGGGTATAATCCATTTTAATACTTGATTAAGAGGCTTATAGTTAATTACAAGCCTAGGAGCTCCTCTTTCTTTTTCTGCATTTTTATTAACATAGAAAGCGGAGCAACTCCACTGAGACTTGGAAGGTCTGATAATCTTCTTTTGAAGAAGATCATTAACTTCCTTCTTACAGTGTTCCATGAGCTCATGGCTCATCTGGATTGGTCTGACTTTAGTGGGAATATCTTTTTCACTAAAGTTATCTTCGTAGGGTAGGGTTACTACGTGCCTCTTTCTTTCCCAAAAGACGTTTGGTAATTCTGAGCAGATTTCTATTTGCATAGAATCTTGCAAACTATTTATCTTGTTGACTACCTCTGGTTTTTTTTTAAAGTGGATTCTATCTTTTCAATATTAATATATTCTTTGAGATAATTAATCTGGTTAGTTAAAAGATGAATCTTGAAAATAGTATTTTGTTTAACACACTATCTTTTGACAAAAGAGGCTTTAGGTAAGGAAATACAATTTCTTTTCCCAAGGATGTGGTACCCATCTAGGTGTGGCATAGGAACAAAGGCGTTTTTCTTGAGGAAATCAATGCCGATGATCGCCTCATAATCACCCACCGGTACAACCAACACGTTGTGCTTTCCACTCCGTGGCCCCGATGACATTTAACATAAAATGTCACCCGTGATCATTTGAAATTTTTCGGTTCGCCACGCCGTATGAGTCGGGACTTTTGGTCGTCTTAAGTCCCAACGCCTTCGCGATCCTCGCATCCACGAAGGTGTGTGTAGCACCTATATCAACCATTGCTACGACAAGTCTCCCATCCATCCGCATCACAATGTATATCAATAATGCATGCGGATTTGTCACCGGATCCCCTATCGCATTCAACAAAACAATGTTGTTCAACAACATTCCATGGGGATTTGCCAAGGCAGCAACCACACCGCCATTTTCACTCGGCTTCAGCTCACTTGCAACAATAGCATTGACTTCCTTGCGGTTGGGACAATTTCGCGCAAAGTGTGGACCAACACTTTGGCACGGTCCTCTTCACAAGCCCCGCATCCGTCACCTTTCCCTTCCCCTTCTCAACGTCAAGTTTTCCCGTCCCCACATTGCCCTTCTTTGATTTTGAAGAGCTTGAGACGTCCGATCCTTGGTGATTCAATCGGAAATCCACCAACGAATCTGCCGCGGCTATTGCACTTGGAAGGTCCTTAACATTTTGCCTTCTAAGTTCATTCTGAGCCCATCCTTGCATTCCGGAGATAAAATTGTGGAGCTTGTCCTCGTCGGACATATTCTGAATGTCCAACATCAAAGAAGTGAATTCTTTGATATAATCACGTACCGAACCGCCTTGCTTAAGTGTTTTGAGACGATCCCTAGCCAACCAACTCGCGTTGCTAGGAAGGAAATGAGATCTCATTTCCTCCCTCATCCTTGCCCAAGTTTCAATGCGTGGACGACCCGCACTAATATCATCGACGCCTCTAGTCCTCCACCATAATTTCGCATCACCCGTGAGGTACATAGAAGTGATGCTCACTTGGTCCTTCTCCGCAATATGAGCTGCAAGAAAATATTGTTCCATATCCCAAAGAAAGTTCTCAAATTCTTTGGCTCGTGTCCCAGTAAAGACTTGGTTCGACACGCCGCTTACTCCGATCGGTTGTGTTGCGTCGGCTCCTCTGCCATGCGACCACAACAAGCTCGACCTCGAGTCTATCTTAGCTCGTCGCAATTCATCAAATTGTTCATTGGCCCGTCGCAATTGCTCCACCAATTCGGCCAATCGTGCATCTATCCCGATCTTGTATTGTTCAAATTTCGTGTTTAGACTTTGATTTAGTGTTATAAGATCCACTAAATCACTTCCCTCTTCAGTTCTACCAACTAGAGTCTCCAAACGCTCAATATGAGCATTCAACTCCGCGGGTGCTCTTGCCGTCATTGCTTTAACACCGTAGCAATAGAAATCACCTCATCACGTCGTGTTTTGGAACCCTTAGCTTCTTCACAAACCTAGCTCTGATACCAATTGTCATACCCCGGTATGCTACTACAATTTTTTCGCACACAAAGGCATAATGGAAGTGACAACACCGTTTGTCAACTTCAGCCAAACACTAAGTCCTTTCAAGATCAAAAAGACTTAATAACGCGGAAGCAATCAATCACACTGAATGAGGTTTAGAATGACAAGATTTAACACAACACCCAGAGTTACGGACAAACAACCCAACCTTTCTTTTATTTCTCCACAAATAAACAAAGGGAAATGTCTCTCGGCTTACAAGGTTGTGATAGAACTAAACGTCTAACACTTGAACAAATAAACTAATCTAGTCTCACTCACTAATTAGTTTATACTCTCGAGATTGCACTCATGAGGACAAAGGTTTGCTTTTAGCTTTGAACACTTGAGGTTTAACACTTAGCGCTCTCTCGGGTTTTAGGCTTAATGAAGGATTGTTGAATGAATTGAATAAGTTAACCTAACTTATTCTATTTATATGGGAAGGGAGTGGCTTATAATGCCTTACAAAGGGGAACGTGTCACGTGTGTGGATGTGGTAACTCACATCCACAAGTAATCTTCCACTTCACACACATACACTTGCACGATCAACACTTCTTCGAGACTTGGTCATATTTGGCACGTTTTCTTCTATTCTCCAAGCAACGTCCTTGTTGACCAATTCAACTCTTCCAACGGCTCACACTGGTCCCGTTAGGTCTTAGTCAAGTCCCGCAAGACTCAACAGCTCACCCGCACCATCAACAACTCGTCTAGATCAACATACATCAATCTTGCACAAAATCCGGAATTCGGCTCGAGCCATTCTGCGGGAGACTAGTATTCTGAATCTTTCTTCTTACATGTTCAAGCACTCTCTAATTCCTCTCGCAACCGAATGAGCTACAAGTTAGACTTATAACTTTGATGGCAAACCTTTGTTAGAGTGGGTTGGGAGAACTATCTTGCTTTCATATTTAACTGTAGGAGTATAATAATTCAAAAGTTAATAAGAACGAAGAAATAACGTAAAAGTGAAAGCTTTTAATGTGACCTCGTCTTTCTTTGTCTAATAACAATTGGAACCAAAAAGGCCCTCATCATTCCTGTGGCTGTAAGTACCAAGCTGCTCCGTTATATTTCCTCGGTCCCAATTTATGTGACACTTTTTGCTTTTCGAGATTCAAACTATGTGAACTTTGACAAACCTTTTAAAATGTATTTTTTCATCATATTGACATGCAAAGAATAGCTACTTGTACTTGGCGTGTAATTTTTGAATATTTAAAATTTAGTTTTAAAATACTGAGTTGATCTAAATCCAATTTAGCTTCAAAGAGTAGTCAAATTGACCCGAGAAACGAAAAGTACCACAAATTGGGACAGAGGGAGTAATATCTTGCTTACTAGTATGAGGGCCCAACTTAGCAATACATTCATAGAACCCTTCATACTTCGCGTACACCCCTTCAGAGTTATCATTAAATATTTTCGGGTTCAAAATATTCCCAGCTGCATGCCCCTGTTGATGAAGTTGACCCAAACACCTTTTATCAATAATATCAAAAACTCTGCTATACTTGTACTCTTTGCCATTAATCACTTGAGAATAGCCTTAGCCCTATCCATAACTTCATAAAGGTTGCCCAATATTGGTTTTTACTGTACATCCACCAAATGAAGTACCTTAATCAAAGAACCATTAATTGTAAGAGCATGAACAACATTATTCCAAAAGGGAGGACAAATACTAGTTTTTGCAGCTTCTTTCCCCCAACTTCTTTTGCAAATTTACTAATGTTGTATTCTGTTGAAGTGACAACCTTCTCAAGTTGCTCTTTTGCATGGCATCCTATGCAAGGTCAACCGTAACTGTCCGAGAAAAGACTGTAGTGAAGGGTTTTCGTTGAAGATTTCACTGACCGTCAAATTTAGTCAAGAGATAAAGAATCACTATTTTATCATATTGAAGATGTCATGAGTTCCGTAATTAACAAGTCATGATAGGTATTTAAATAAAATGGTGCATCACACAATTAGCACAAGGATTTGTATAAAACACTTTTCTCAAGCTCAATATTCAGCCTCTTAGGGGATGTCATCATTTTGAGTCAACCATGGAGCAAAACCATGCAAGCTTGTCCTGCACGTGTCTTAATCTCATTTAATATGTTAGTTCAAAAGCATAGAGTAGTATGAAAGCTCACAAGATAACTTAAAGCTCAGTATACCTCAAAGTCACTCTAAGACAGCTAAAAGTTGTGCTGGTCGTCCCAATGATACTAAATGACTTTAATCTACATATGTGAACTCATATTCATCAACATCTCATATCAAGTCCATTCGACTCATTTGGGTCTTTAGCACACTTGAGCCTAAAGTTGCCAAAATCCCACATTTTCCATTTAAGATAGTTTCTTGAATTCTGACTTCAATTCATTCAACATTTGGGTTATTGAGTCCATTAGAATCATTGGAAACATAAAACAATATAATTGGTGTCAACCCATCACTATTAATCATCATCCTCCCCAAAATGTCCATTTTCAAGACCTTTAATATCAATTTTACTCCATAGCTAATGTTCTGCAACCTCATTAGAACAGTATATAAAAAATGAAGCAGTAGGGTTGCCTCTTTTTCCAACCCTAGAAATTCAGGACTTTTCCTTGAAAGCGTTATTGCGATTTCTAAAAAATCTAGAATTTCACATATATTTGATTTTAATACTTGTGTTAAAGTTAAAGACTTGTATTTAACATATAAATATGGGTTAAATCTTACCTTAGTTGATGGGGTTGAACCTTGAGTGGAAAGGTTCTTGAAGCTCTCAAGACTTGAGCAAATTTTTGGAAATGGTAAAAAAGTTCCCAGTCAAACGGGTGTATATAGAGAACTAGTCGGGTGGCTGAAGCTACAACACCTGTCGTTCCAGCGAAAGGGCCAAAAACTGAAGCGTCTTTATCTTCGACTCATGACTGGGAGGGTTAGTAGGTTGTCGCGCGGATCTCTTTCCCATACCAGGAGTACTAGTAGCTTTTACTGTTAGATCTCTAGGGCTACGCACTTATTCTTAGATCTTCTCTAGGGCTACCTGCTTGTTGCTTTCATTTCGTTTATCTTATTACCTTGCTGCTGATACTGCCTTGTATTACTGTTGCCTTTTCATCTTTCCTTGAACCGAGGGTCTATTGGAAACAACCTCTCTCTACGGGGTAAGGTCTGCGTACACTCTACCCTCCCAGCCCCCACCTGATGGGATTTTACTGGGTATTTTGTTGTTGATACATTTTTTCTTCCATTATTGAGTATTTTGTTGTTGTTGATACATCTTTTCTTCCATTATTTTCACCCCTCTGAAGAGGGAAAAGATCTGACCTTACTCGATTTAGTTTGATGATGTGCGAATTTAATTACTTTTCCACCTATATCATGCAATACAGGTAAAATATTGAAAGCTCGAAACTTACATTAGCTAATTTCCAAGCAGTCGTAT
The DNA here is from genome assembly GCA_029844215.1 of Przewalskia tangutica. Lineage (NCBI taxonomy): Eukaryota > Viridiplantae > Streptophyta > Magnoliopsida > Solanales > Solanaceae > Przewalskia > Przewalskia tangutica. The sequence goes on along the minus strand of CM056733.1, from coordinate 12,781,857 downwards.
GTCTTTATTGTCCATAAGATAATTTGAATGATGAAATATGGATATACATATTTTGGATGTATCAGTAGAATTCCTATCCGAATTGGTGCTGGTATCTCTTCGTTTTAGATCCGACTCCATTGTATGTAATGTTTTTTGTGTCTCTGCTGGAGGATTTGATATCCTCCTATACCTATTAGTTTTTGAACCCAATTTGCTTAAATTGTTTTAATTTGGCTGCGTTTTCTTTTTGCCTATTAAAATGCTTATGATGGTACACTTTGTTCAGACACAGAAAACAAAGGGGATCTCTAAAAAGATGAAGAAAATGCTGGAGTTGGAGAAGCACATGCAAGAGAAAGAATTTGAGCGTGCATTCTTTAGGGAATTCTGGCCAGATAATGTTTAGTTTGTCTTATTTGCTCCCTCCGCGTCCCGCCACATCCACTTCTACATATTCATTTTCATTGATTTGGGTACATGTAGAATGTGAGATATTTGTATATATTCTGAAGTGTACATGACACAGATCTCAGTATCCATATCGCACTTAACTGGAAGAAAACATGACAAATGTATCAGTATCTAGAAAAGTTGTTATTAGCCAATTCCATTGGCTTACAGTCTTCATTTTACAATGTTACACCTTTTTATTTGTACAATGTTTTAGTACAATCTTCATTTCAACAATTTTTAGTAGAATGTCAAAATCTATAGTATTCGGTTTGATATTTTCAAAATTTGAGTTAGTTAATTCGGTATCCGGTAATTAAAAGCAGACCAAATACTGAAGTTTCAAAGTTTGGTTCGGTAAATTAAACTGCGGTTTGGTAAATTTCGGTAAAATATTATGGATTTACCATTCAGAAAAAAACTATTAATAATTTTGTAGCAATCGAAAAATCAATTCATTGCTCATTTTTTGTCGGAAAGATGCAAGCAATTGATCAAAAGCATTCAAACACAGTTTCAGTAATTTTGCTAATAGTGCAACAATCCATCATCCTGAGCACAGAAACATAGTTCCCGACTCAAGTGGATAGAAATGATAAATGTACCCTCATATGCTCAATAACCCCCCCCCCCCCTTTTACTTTCAGAAAATCGAAAGCACCTACAGTGAGTTACACAATGGATGTACGGAGATAATATACAACTACTACTAGTGTTTTGAAAGGGTAAACAATATGATTACAATACAACAAACTTGAAGCTAACAAGTGTTGTGGCAACAATAAGATTTTGAGGTCTTGATCTTTTGTCTTGAATCAATCTTGGAGTTTTGGATCTTCGTTTCAATTGCAGCAAGCTCCTTGATCTTGATAGCCTGAAACCAAGAGACACTAAATCTGGTAGAGTTACAATTTCGCTGCTGAGTCGAGTGATATTCACTTTGTCCTTAAGACATTATTGTCTCGTATATATCCTTTTACGATATGGGCAACTGTCTCCCAAGATAAAACAACAACTAAACAAATTAGCAAAGAAAACTCAAGTGTTTCTTAAGAAGAACATTTGAGTATGTGAAAGTATGTTAGAGAGGAAGAAGTTCGGAAAATCTGAACCATACAAGAGTGAGGTGTGTTTTACAAATGAGCCTAAGGCCTCAATTTATAGTAGTGTAAGAATGTCTCTTCAAGTGCCCATGTAATGGTCATTCAAGTGTCATTTAATGGCCACTTAATACACCAAGTAATACAGCCAAATAATGGCTGATTTATGGATGAGAAACTGGCATCTTAATGCCCCAAAATTTCCCCACAATCAGCCAAACTTTTGGACTTCCATCGCACAGACACTTCCCGGGAAGCTCCGCGGCTCCAGTAGCCAAAGTCCACTTAAGCGTCGCGGCCCAACCCTTGGGGCGCCGCGGCTCTTGTGGTGGTGGCGCCCCGGCTCCGTGGCGACGTCGCGAGCCTTTTCCGCCCCGTTTCGATCTTACACTTCGTACACTTCTTCCTTCATTTACCAACGTTGAATACATGTCATTTAACCAACGACCGTCCATGTCTCAAACGTTTACTCACGTACTAATATCTCTTTCACTAATGAAATTTACGATACTTGACACTACGTGTGCACGTGTGTGGAAACGACATTTCCGACGTGCGGGATCCCAATTGTGCGAGTCATAAATAATGGGATAATCTTATTCCACATTTGTAAATTTCCAACAATCCCCTCTTGAAAGAGATTTTGGCGCACTCATAAGGTGCATTTCTAGCAATCTTTCGGCGGATCGATGTTGCATCTGGATAGGTAGCCGTGGCTTTGAACCTTCTTTAGTAGAATACCATCGGACTTACTTACTGAACGGTGAACGTGATGTCTTGAACTGTCAGTGTTTAGTGTAAGCCAAGACAATGGTCCCAACACAACAACTTTCCTTACTCTGTTCTTCTTAATGTTTTGTCCGTTGTGGCCATGGACACGACTTGGATTCTTAAGTGCGTTCATTTGAGGCGGCCAATCCTCGCACTTAAATAGGTGGTCTCCTACAAGATATCATGCTATACCTCACTTATAAGTGTTAGGAACCATTAAAAGTTTCCCCAAACCTAACATCAACTGTTGAGGATCATTAAAGGTTTTGGAACCTTAACATTTACCCACTCTGCAGATAGCACTTAATGTTTATCACGGGAACGACCTTGGATTCATGTTTCTATGCAGAAATCATTATCCAAAGTGCTCTTGCTTCCATCGAAGCGCTCAACTGAACCTTTACGACTTAGTTTTCCCATTGAACAAAATTCTTGGGATCTCCAATCAGTATGGTTGGGTATCCACTGTATCAGTTCGTATTGTTTTGGTTTTAAGCCCCTTCTCCTAGATCGTCAGAACTCTTGATCTTCGGGTAGTCCCTTAATTAAAGGGTACATTATATCCTTTGATTTAGTAATCAATGATGTGTCACCCGATCAACTGCCATACGGTCTTATGTCTTCACAGATATGTCCAGACGCCGTCATCCGTGCCCTTACAGTGTATAACTAACGAAGGCACGAGCTATTCCCAATAAGGGAAATCCTCTAAGAGGTCGTGAAGTTACTCTGATTTCATCACAAATCGGCCGATGCACGTTTACTTAGAGGATTTTGCAAAGACACACCATACACATCCACGTGTGGTTGTGGTGTTCTTCAAGTATGATGTCCAGTTTGCATCATTGTGTTCTCCCAAAACCGTTGGACATCCAGAATACCATAATCCATAGATAAGCAAATAGTTCAGATATCGTCACATCCGATTTAACGCATTCTATCGATCATTTCCAGAATCACGTGTGAACCTCAGTTCAACTGATCTTATTTATGAGTCGATACCAGGTCAGTTATAGTGTGTAAAATACATTGAACTACATGCGACATGCGCCTATCGCTCCTGATATATGGGTGCACCATGATTCCAATCAATTCTATGATTAATATCCATTGGTAACTTTAACGAGACTGTTAAAACACATCACAAATGAGTTTGGTTTAGACCAGTCTGTTAGATGTCTTAGAAATCCCAATTCCTAAGATGTCATCTACAATATCCATATCATTCATATTGAAACATTGTTTCAACATACTCTTAGTCTGTAGGATCAATCTAGGACTTTTCCTTTTATCAATCTGTCGTCTACGTAAATGCACATCATGGCGAACGAGTCAAAATTACCTTTCATATAGACACATTTGTCACACTCATTAATGGAGAAACTCTTCGATAGTAGAGTACTGTCAAATGTTTCATGCCAATGCTTCGAGGCCTGTTTCAGCTCGCACAGATATTTGACAAGTCGACAGACTTTCTTCTCTTCCCTAGAACTACATATCCATCGGGTTGTTCCGTATTACTTTCTTCTTCCACTTTCAGACTTTTGATTTTCCAACTGTTGGCTTTCTAGCTTCAGAATCAATGTTTCTGTAGTCAGATTCATTGTTTTTGTTTTATCTAAAACTTCCAGGACCAAAATGTAAACATTTCAGGGACCATAATGAAAGTTCAGGAAGAAGCCCAATAGTCCATCAAACCAACTCTCCAGTTAGGAAGGTTGTCTCAACATCCATGTCACGCAGGCGTGGTGGCCTGTGCCCACGACCCGACCGGACCGGCGGTACCTGCACAGGCACCGCTACAGTAACCGTGAGAAAGTCGTGAACATACATAGAACACAACTTAAATCGTAGAAGTAAACAAAGGGCTGGCCAGGTAAGCCTTCCTGGATATACATATATAAATAGTCAAAAGCAGTTACATCCTTTTTCTTTACAAACCGACCCACATATATGACTACAGACCTTTAAGAATTTTGACATAACAACTGTGACGGGACAGGGCCCCGCCATAGCCTTGAATGTACAACAACCGACAGTACCAGGGATCTGAACCAAAGATAAGCCTCCGGAGTAATGGAGATTCTCAACAGCTGAACAGTGATCCTAAGAGTGAGGATCAACAACCTTTATAACTCTACATGCGGAATGAACGCAGCCCCCGAAGGAGGTCAGTACAACAGGTACCAAGTATGTGAAACTGAAAGTACTGTAATGAAATCATAATAGTCTAAAATAAAGCTGGGAACATGTATGATAACCACATTAACAGTACACTGTGCCTTACTAACAATGAGAGTAAACAAGAGTATACTTTACTGCATAAAAATAGGAGGCTCATGATCGAATTAGGGCCACCCGCCCGTAGTATCATTAAGCAATCCTACTCCTGGGACTATTTCACCCGCATAGGTCCTATGGACCCGCAATGAGGTCATCTGCCTCGCATGAGACTATTTCACCCGCGGACTATTTCACCGCTTAGGCGGTGGGCCGCATGAGTACAAACGCCGCACTCGCATCATGGGTAGCAAATCCATGTAATAAGTAGTAACCCGGGGGTTTACCCCGCAAGAATAACATAACACTAGCACAACCGACTATCATACATAACATAAGCACCACCGGCTTATCATACATAACATAAGCATCACCGGTTTATCATAATTATCATAAGCAAGTTAAGAATTCCCCTAACTTCTTATTAGTCTTAATTATCATGCACTCTCATTTTATTTAACTTAAGGCACTAACATGTCATTAAAAATCCGGGACTTTAACCCAAAGTACTATGTACTTCCGTTCCTTTAAAAAGAACCCTTTTTATATAAAAATCCCAAGATACTATCACCCGTAGTATCAAGGCATGTCTATTTTTCAAATCAAGTTACTACACCTTTAGAAATTCATTTCAAGGCTTTAAAACCAAGTAACTTCTACTTTCACAACCTAGGCAACTCGTGCCTATAAATCAAGTAGACACTCTCTTAACTTTCCATAAAGCCGTTATAACTAACTTCCCATAAAGCCGTTATAACTCTTTATGTTTTAGACAATTACATTCTTTTTATAACCAAGAGACTTATACTTTCAAAAACCAAGTATCATATACTTTCAAATCAAGTTACATAACTTTCAGAATACTTCAAGTCTCTTAACTTTAGAAATCAAGTTTCTTAACTTTAGAATAGTTCAAGTAATCAATACTTTCCAAAGTATTCTATACATTTTCAAGTCAAGAAATCTTTGTTTACCTTATTAGAATAAACCATTCTTTTAACTTCCCATAAAGTTGTTATAACCAACTTCCCATAAAGCGGTTATACTAACTTTATGCTTTAGAAACTAAGACATTTTTAACCTTTAAAACAAGTGAGTTGATGCGCGATATATGCACACACTTTTAAACGCAAGTGCACGTTATCGTATCAAGTAGTATAGTCTTAGATAAGACCGAATATCGTCCTCTGGGATTAGGGTTCAAGTACCAATTGTCTATTTTCTAGTATCTATTTGGTGAATTAATGAGTGATTGGTTGTTTATGACTAAGAATTATAAAAGCTAACTAAATATAAAGATTTAATTCAGATGTGATGAGAATAGGGCTTCTATGTATCCTTACTATCCGCTTATGTTACTTACTAATGCATTACTTATGGTGTTCTTCTTTTGGAGAAAGCAGGTTTACGAAATCGTTTTATACTCAGTTAGGTTATATAAACACTCAACCCAGTATTGTTTCTTACCTAACTTTCACGATAAGGGTAACTCTATGGGAGGATTAAGCACAAAAACCTAGTTGACCGTCGCTGATGCGCAAAATTAGGGTTGTTAAGCCTCTCATCAACGCTTACAAATCTAATTGAGGTATTTTCATCCCGATTCAAGACCGTCTACCCAACTTACGGCATATTCACAATCCTCCTTTTGGAATCGATTAGAAATCATATAGTGATAACTAGTTGTCAATTAGCTACCAAGAATTCAACTCAATTATTGGATAGATCTCTCAATAAGAATAATAACCATAAGCATGCATTACTTTATAACATAAGGTTCAGAATTCAACATAGAAAGCCTATAAGAGAATTAGTTCTAGCCATGAATATGACAAGAACTAATTCAAAGTTCATCATGCAAAAACTGAATTAAAGAAAAGAAAAAGAAAAGAAATTACTAATGTTTAGGTCTCGATCTCTAGGCAAGAAAACCTTGTGTTTGGCGAAAGGGAACCATGAAAGCGCCTAGGGTTCTCCTTTTATAGGTTTAAAGCGTCTCCTCTTTTTCCTGCAGGCCTGGCCCAAAAATCCGTCAAAAGACCTAATTTTTCCGCGTCGGCGCCGCGCCCCTGCAGATGGGCGCCGCGGCGCCTAAAGTTCTGCAATACTTCGGGTGTTTTGGCGCCGCGGCCCTGATATCGGCTGTTCGAGGCGCGCGTACTGGATCTTCTGCAGCTTCTTCGAATAATAGGCGCGACCCGCTTCATTGCAGGAGGCGCCGGTGAGTCTGAATTTCACCTCGTTTGCCACTTTCTCCGTTTCGACTCTAGTACCTCCTCTTTCCCTCTTTTCGCTCCTTTTCGCCATTTGGTCACTTTAGCCACTTTGACTCAAAAGAAAGAAAATCTATCCTAATACGACACTTTGTATGTACAAAGCGGGACAAAAGACTAACTAGATGACTCAAAGGTGTATATAAAATACACCGATCAAATACCCCAAACTTAACCTTTGCTCGCCTCGAGCAAAGATAGAAAGAAATACAATAAAATGACGGACTCAATAAATAAGAAAATCAACAAAGAAAATAAGCAGACTCCACTTGCCATTGATCACTTTTCTTTGCATGAATATTAACTAGAAAAACATGAAGGTTAGCGAGAATAATATGCGAGGAACATATAGCATGGAATTTCAACACATTGAGCTAGATATTTCGCAAACTCATACTTATCATGCTTAAATGGAAGTCGGTGTACTCAAGTATGCATATAAATTCAAAAATTCCTATGGCATGCTTACTTGCTATTCTCCACTAATTACGGATATACATAGAAGAGATCTTGAGGACTTTGAGGTTGTAATGTAGGCTTAGGTAGGGGTTGGTAAAGATAGGCATTTAGGCTCATTTTTGTACCATAAGCTCTTTGGCTTTTCAATTTTTCCCTTTTTCTTTTGATTCTTTCCTTCACATCAATTCTATCCTTCCTCTTTTGTTTTGGGAGAGTGAAGTGTATTATACAAATAGGCACCCCAACTTAGGCTTTTGCCTCTTTCTTATTACTTTTCCATTAGGGTGCATCAAACTTGTTCACTCTTTTTGTTTCTTCTTTTAACACAATGTACTCCACTATTTCATATTTTCACTTATGGCACAATTTTGTGGGAATATGGGGTGTCAAGAAGTTTCAAATTTAGGCTCGATAGGGTGACTAGGGATATTTTTAAAGTGCGGGATAGAAACAGAATGGTAAGAATTGGCTATCAAAGAAATGCGAGTCATCTCCCAACATGCATATCCTAACTATTTCGCCTTAAATAGCAAGCACTCATAACACATAAGCATTTATCATTTAGCATGCATAACTCAAGCAAGAATTCCAAATAGACAGATTTTGTGAGCTTTTGGCATATCTAACCTAAGTGTTTAGATTAGTTGCTTCAATTCCTTTACATTATTTCACATTACTTCACTAGGTGTTTCTAGCAACTACAACATACATGATCTTTGTGAGCAATTATTTCGAAAGAAAAAAATTTTGTGACTCAAAATAAACATAAAACAAATAAAAAAAAAAATTTAAATAAAACATAACATGACACACAAATAAAAACTAAAACACAAAAACACACCCCCAAACTTAAATCACACATTGTCCCCAATGTGTGTAGACTCAAAGACAGTAAAGAAAATAAGACACTTACAAACTTTGGTTAAAATGGTGGTGGTGGCGGTGGATAATCATCGACCATTGGTTGAACAAGGCACTTTCGGCTCGATTTGTTGCCTTGTTTCTTTAATCCTTGTATTACTGGTTGCAAGTCTGCATCATCTCCTTACGGTGTTGGTACAATTGCCCATTGTCGGCTCTGAAGGTTACGCTCTTGTGGTTGGCGGTGGTGGGTCTGCCTCATGTGAGCCCATATTTCACGCTCATCTTCATCCATGGCGGCCTCTGCTGCTGGTGGTGCTCTCCGTCTGCTTTGGGGCGGTGCAGTTTTAGGCGTTTTAAATTTGGATTCCCGCAGCGCCTTAGCCTAGCGCGGCTAAACATCTGCGCTCGCCGGGACTTTACGAGCGCGGCCTGCTCTGGCGCCTGGCTAAATTCTGAACTTTGAATTCTACCATGCGGCCTGCTCTGGCGCATGCGCTAAATTCTGCTGTTCGACTCTTTTGGCGCGACCTAACTACGGCGTATGGCTATTTCTGAAATCGACTTTCTTTGATTTTTCGCCTTGATTCATTCCTGTACCTATCAATCACAGCTCAAACACAAGACCCCATGACCGTGAGATTGTTCTAGACAAAATAAAATAAACTAAAGATCAAATTAAAATAACATAATTGAAAAGCGTTGGGTTGCCTCCCAACAATGCTGTCTTTTACGTCTTTTAGCTTGGACGCAATTAACCTTTCGAGTGCCCATTGGATACTTCGAATCGCTTGCAATCCACAGATTTATTGCTATAGGTCTCAATTTCCCTATAACTATTTGTTCAAACAGGGGCCTTAAACATACAAGTATCCCCCAAGCACACAAGATGAGTTTGTCTTTTAGGCTTCTTATTTTGTAGGAAACCGTGAAATTCTCTACATCTCTTGACTCTGGGGGTTGCCCTTGATGGTATGCAATTCCTAATTGGGAGTCATTCGTGATAGCTAGTGGTGTTTCTTCTGTGATAGGTGCATGAAAAAGAATTTCCACAGAATCCAAGAAGGTGAATAATTGGATATGCAATCTTTTCCTTCTACACGGCTATCTCACCAAATTCCTCAATAGTTGGGTGTGATTCGGGCTCCTCAATTTCTTTGTTATTTGTTGAATATGATCGCGAGTTCTGCTATTTGCGTTTCCAACTTCTTTATACCCACCTCATTTCGTCCGTGAACGAGTTTGGGACCTCGTGAGGAGTAGAGTTTCTCGTAATTCCTCCTCTCTTCCTCTATGGTTGGAGCTCGATCATATTGTGATGAAATCCATATCTTCGGGATCACGAGATGCATCAAAACAAACAAAGAATCACGGCACCCTTGTTTTCACACAATAAATACATAAAATAAACAAAATTAAAAAAAACTATACATAAAACCAAATTAGAAATTAAAAATAGATAAATTTGATATTGAACTAATGCCTAATCCCCGGCAGCGGCGCCAAAGACTTGATGCAAGATATATGCACACACTTTTAAACGCAAGTGCACGTTATCGTATCAAGTAGTATAGTCTTAGATAAGACCGAATATCGTCCTCTGGGATTAGGGTTCAAGTACCAATTGTCTATTTTCTAGTATCTATTTGGTGAATTAATGAGTGATTGGTTGTTTATGACTAAGAATTATAAAAGCTAATTAAATATAAAGATTTAATTCAGATGTGATGAGAATAGGGCTTCTATGTATCCTTACTATCCGCTTATGTTACTTACTAATGCATTACTTATGGTGTTCTTCTTTTGGAGAAAGCGAGTTTCTGAAATCGTTTTATACTCCGTTAGGGTTATATAAACACTCAACCCGGTATTGTTCCTTACCTAACTTTCACGATAAGGGTAACTCTATAGGAGGATTAAGCACAAAAACCTAGTTGGCCGTCACGCATGATGCGCAAAATTAGGGTTGTTAAGCCTCTCATCAACGCTACAAATCTAATTGAGGTATTTTCATCCCCAATTCAAGACCGTCTTGACTTACAAGATATTCACAATCCTCCTTTTGAGAATCGATTAGAAATCATATAGTGATAACTAGTTGTCAATTAGCTACCAAGAATTCAACTCAATTATTGGATAGATCTCTCAATAAGAATAATAACCATAAGCATGCATTACTTTATAACATAAGGTTCAAGAATTCAACATAGAAAGCCTATAAGAGAATTAGTTCCTAGCCATGAATATGACAAGAACTAATTCAAAGTTCATCATGCAAAACTGAATTAAAGAAAAGAAAAAGAAAAGAAATTACTAATGTTTAGGTCTCCAATCTCTAGGCAAGAAAACCTTGTGTTTGGCCAAAAGGAACCCTTGAAAAGTGCCTAGGTTTCTTCTTTTATATGTTTAATTCTTCTCCTCTCTTTTCCCTGCAGCTGGCCCAAAAATCCGTCAAAGACCTAATTTTTCGCGTCGGCGCCGCTGAGATGGCGCGCGGCGCTAAAGTTCTGCAATACTTGGGTGTTTTGGCGCGCGGCCGATATCTGGCATGCGAGGCGCGCGTGCTGGATCTTCTGCGGCTTCTGAATAATAGCGCGCGCCGCTTCGACTGCGAGGCGCGGCGCAGGTCTGGATTTCAGCCTCGTTTGCCACTTTCTCCGTTTTCAGCTCTAGTACCTCCTCTTTTTCCCTCTTTTCGCTCCTTTTCCGCCATTTGGTCACTTTAGCCACTTTGACTCAAAAGAAAGAAAATCTATCCTAATACGACACTTTGTATGTACAAAACGGGACAAAAGACTAACTAGACTGACTCAAAAGGTGTATATAAAATACACCGATCATGAGTTAATTCTCTAACTCAACCAACTTGGACATTCTTGAACAAGTCAAGGACATCAAATGAAACTAAATTCATTTAAATCTCGTACGTCTACCGTACTATACATTTATAGCTACTCATGCTCAAGAGATAAGAAAAGTTCCACATACCTCTTCGACTTAAATCACTTTCCAAGTTGAATACGCCGTACGTAGAATGTCAACCTATAATGACCATAATACGTCCATCAACTACTATCTTTCAACGTAGAATATTTCTAAGTATAAGGACTCTTAATTCTACGGACAATCGGGCAGCACTTCCTTTGTTTCTACGTACTTTTCCACATTTTTCAAGGCCCGAAAATCAATAACCAAATGCCACATTTAAGGCTCAACAATTCAGCAATTCAAAGGGGATTACACGCCTAACAGTACGTGTAAAATTCTGCCCCACAATTAATATAAAAATTATCCAACAACTTAAGCCTTTCTCGACTACAATCAATGCCGCAATAATATCAATTTCCCTTCAATTCCTTTTTCAATCCAAGTTGTTATTCTAATATGTTATATACCCTATAACAATTATAACAACTACAAATCCTTTCTTTGTTAACATGCAACGATTGTAACTATCGACCAAATGATTACAACATAAATGACTAACATGCCCACTTTCGGTTTTTAACATGTCGACATGATCCAAATCTTTTCAAACTTCATAATATATATCACATGATCATTCCTAACTTATCATAACATGGAATATTTAATTACAATAGTAAGACAAAGATTATTACCTTAATAAGCCCAAATATTATCCAAGACTTCAAGTCGATTCTTAGCAACTTTAGCTCCTCTTCTTGACGTTCCAATCCACTCCAAGCAACCCTTAAAAGCTTATGAGGAACTCCTCTTCAAGTTCCAACTCCAACTATGAAAACCCCCTTAGGTTTTCATCTTGCGACTAACGTAAAAACGTAGTTTTTCCGGAATTTTTGTGGGGGGATATCCTTAGAATACCTTTAGGGATCTTGGGTTTGAATATTGGGATTTATGAAGCAAGATTGCAAAATTTCTTTCTCTTCAATAGAGCTTGGCCGAGAGCTTCTAAGTGAGCTACACAAGTTCTTGATTTTTTTTCTAAGTGTTGAAGACTAGTCTTGCACTAGTAGTAGTAGCTATGTATAATACAATCAATGTATTAGATTAAAACAAATGTGTTGCTAGGATAGGGTCAATTATATCAAGCTATTTTGACCCTTTGACTTGGTCCATTTTATCAAGCTAAAACTTGTTACACTAACCACACTATTTCGTCCAAGATGATTCATGTGGAGGGTGACACGTGTCTCCCTCCCATTGGTCCATAATATTTCATTTCCCGAAATTTCCATAATTGGTCAAAATATCGGAAACCTCGTGGGCCCCACAAAAACGTAAAATCTCCCGGGTGGCCCCACGTATCCAACCCTGAAAATAAAATTCCATAATTCCGATAAACTCTTAAAAGTCTTAAATAACAATTTGAGAATCCAATTCTCCTTAACGAACAATTTTCCTTCCCGGGGTTCGGAAGATTTTCCTTAGAATTTACAACTCTTTCTTTCGTTCTAATTTTTAAGTCTTGTGTTCTCCCGTCTATTCTCATATACATGTCCTGGAATTTCGGGGTGTAACATTCTCCCCTCCTTAGAAACATTCATCCCCGAATGTTCCTTCGAGGTTCCATCTAAACGGATATTGCCATAGTCCCTTGACTACACCCAACATAATCACACTTGCCACACATGACCACATAACAATACTTATGCTAAAACGTCACCCTGAACTCTAAGTGTCGACGTCGGTTATCTGCATAAAGCTTTTATCGACTCTGAGCTTGCTAATAATATTTCCTGGATAAGCTTCGCCTTATCCACAGCCCGATGAATCAAGTCTGGGCCAATTAACTGAACCTCGCCTACGTCGAACCAAACAATCGACGATCTACACTTCCTTTCATACAAAGCCTCATACAGGGCCATCTGAATACTGGAAGGGTATCTGCTATCGTACGTAACTCAACAAGAGGCAAATAATCCTCCCAGCTATCTCTGAAATCAAGAACACAGGCCCGCAATCTATCCTCAAATGCGGATGATGCGTTACGCTGTCCGTCGGTGCGAGGGTGAAATGCAACACGAGACTCACTGTGTCCCTAATCCCTTACGGAAAACCTCGAAGTTATCAAAAGCGAGCTCATCATGCGACATCATAAATGTAGGAACCCCGTGCAGTCTCACAATCTATATGCTATATAATCTAGCATAATCCTCAGCCGAGTAAGTGGTCCTGACCGGAAGAACATGGGCTGGTTTTGTCAGCCTGTTTACTATGACCCTCAGGGAGTCGCACTTCCTCTGAGTACGATGCAACCCTGTAACAAAATCCATATTAATCACCTCCCATTTCTAAGTCGGGATCTCAATCGCCTGTAATAGCCACGGGCTTACGGTGTTCAACCTTGACTGCTACTAATTCGGACACTAAGCAACAAACTCGCTCGTCCTCTTGGACCATCTTACCAATACATACATCCGAGGTCATGATACATCTTAGTCGACCCGAACAAATAGAGCAATAAGCACTGCGTGCCTCCCCTAAAACCTGTTGACAAGTCCTGCAGCATCGGGGACACACAATCTATCCTCATATCACAACACCCTATCCGTTTCTACCCAAACAGGTTCTTCTCCTCTTGGAGGGCCGTATCTCAAATTCGCCCTAGAACTGGATCCTTATACTGTCGCCTCTTCACCTCCTCAACGAGGGAAGACTCGACAACCTCTCGAATCTGAGCTCCACTAGCATGCTCCCGTAGCTGCCGGGAAATATAGGTTGTTACCTTATCATGTTGCATCCGCACACGACCCAGCCAAACACTCAAAGTGTTACCATAATAAGCTAACCCTCTAGTCCCTCAGGGCTCAGGAGGGGTTAGAACTGTAGTCCTAGTCAGCTTATTGTTACACCCCGTAGTTCAGGTCATGCTTTTGAGAACGTACGAAAGGAATTGAGACTTAAATTTTAGAATGATGGGTTGACGGAATGTTTCGGACGGGTTGCTAGTCAACTTTGAGGCAGTTTATGTCCCGTTACATTGGGAGTTCGTAGGTGGTTCAAAGGCCTAGTATGTAATTCGTTGAGTCTAGTTCCCAACGCAACAAACCGTTCGTCGATACGATATCGGAGTAGAAAGTTATGGAAGTTACAAGTTCGGTCTTGTGATGCGAAAAGCAACCGGTCGGGGGCCACGGGGCGCGGCCGGATGCGAGGGCAGCGGCGCGGTTATCTTGAGAATTCTCTGAAGTTGCAGCGCTGGCGCGCCGAAATCTGAGGCAGCGTCGCGGAAATGCGAAAATTCTCGGAGGTTTCGGTCTGGCCGCCGGTTGCGCATGGCCGAGGCGGGATTTTTGCGAAATCTGGGGGAAAATCAGATATTTTCTTTTTAAAAGGCCATGGGAGAGTGACGAGTGTCCCTCCCATCTGAGTTAGTAGAAATGCTATTTATTTGACCAAGTCTTGAAGACTTGGTCATTCTTCCAAAAACCTTCTTCTCTCTAAAAATCTCTCTTCCTTCTCTCTAAAAATTCCTCTCCCTTCTCTCTAGAAATTCAAGAAGAAACCAAAGCCTAGAGAAATTTCAGAAAAGGTGGTAAGAAGAAAACATATTGATAAGCTTGTAGGAGGTTTGTGGAGGTGATTGTGGAAAGAAGGCAAGTGAAATTTGTTGGACTAATTTGGGTAAGCTCTAAGGTAACAATCCTTTCTCTTTTGCTAGTAAATTGTGTTGCATGTGTGGAAGAAAGGACTTGTAGTTGTCAATATTGCTCTTAGATATATACATGTAGGAAATATAATTTGGAATTGAAAGGATTGGATAAGGGTGATAAGTGAACATGTTATAGCCAAGATAATACCTTAAACTTATTGGATTATTCATTTTGTATTGTGGGGCAGAATTTTACACGTCCAAGTTAGGCGTGTAATCCCCTTGTATTGCTGAATTGTTGGGCCTTAAATGTGGCATTTGGTAGTTGATATCGGACCTTGAAAAGGTGGAAAAATATGTAGAAACAAAGGAAGTGATGTCCAATTTTCCGTAGAATAAGGGGTTTTTTCAATTAGAATGTTCTACGTTGAAGCTAGAAGCTAATGAACGTATTATGGTCATTATAGGTTAACATACTACGTGCGGTATATTGGACTTGCGAGTGGATTGACCCGAAGAGGTATGTGGAACTTTCCTATCTCTTGAGCATGAATAGTTGCACTTATGTAGTACGGTAGACGTACAAGACTTTGATATCCCTTACTTGTTTTAAGAATGGCCAAGTTGGGTGAGTAAGGGGATTAACTCACTTCTTTAAAAGTATTAAGGATGTCCTAAGTTTTCAAAGTTAAGGGACTTGAAGTGTTTTAAGTATATGATACTTGTTTCGTTTTAAAAGTATAAGTCCCTTGGATATAGGGAAATGTATTTGACTAACGTATAACGTTAATATAACGACTTTATGGGAAGTTGGTTATATTAGCTTTATGGAAGGTTAACAAAGAAGGATTTACTCTAAGTAAAATAAGTACGGATAAAGGATTTGAATTTGTGAAAGACAAATTGATTTTAAGGCATCAATTGCCTAAGGTTTTAAAAGAAATGAAGTCACTTGATTTAGAAGCCTATTATATTTTTAAAAGGAAATGTGACTTGTCTTGAAAAGTAGTCGTGACTTGATACTACGGTTATTAGTATCTTGGAAGTTTTATATAACAAGGAGTCATTCTTAAAAGGTTAGAGGTACGTGGTACTTGAGTTGAATTCCCGGATTTTCTCTTAAATGACATGTTAGTGCCTTAAGTAAACTAAAATGAGAGGATATATTAATAATGTTATTAAGAAGTTAGGGGATTTCTTAACTTGCTTATGTTATGATAAGCCGGTAGCGCTTATGTTATGTATGATAGCCGGTTGTGCTAGGTTATGTATTATTACGGGGTAGACCCCGGGTTACTACTTATTCCATGGATTTGCTACCCATGATGCGAGTGCGGCGCTTGTACTCATTGCGGGCCCACCGGGCCTAAGCGGGTGAAATAGTCCTATGCGGGTGAAATAGTCTCATGCGAGGCGGATGACCTCATTGCGGGTCCACAGGACCTATGCGGGTGAAATAGTCCCAGGAGTAGGATTGTTTAATGATACTACGGGCGATGTCACGACCCGTTCCGGGGCCCGTGACTGGTGCCTTACCCGGGCACCCAAGTAGTCATACATCAAAGAAATCAGCGGAATATAAAAATAAGACATGAAACAATTGTAAATGAGACACAGTTTATCTGAGAAAAGGGCGCCTTTCGGCATATATATATAAACCAAAATCTGGCAGTTACATCCCAACTGTACAATAGGACTACAGACCTCTAAGAAGATAAGCAACTATGGCGGGACAGGGCCCCGCCATACCCTGAATGTACAAAACTATCTACAACAACAGGGAGATCATACCCAAAAGTCGAGCCTCCGGAGAAGATGGAGCTCCTGACACCAAAGCAAAAGATCCTAAGGATGTGGATCTAGCACCTGCTTTCCCTTACCTGCGGCATGAACGCAGCCCCCCGAAGGAGGTCAGTACAACAGGTACCAAGTATGTGAAACTGTAAAGTACTTAAAAGAAATCATACCATTTTAAAACCAATTTTACAAATATGTTCGAAACAATCAATGTAACCGCACATAGTGCCACATCACAAACAAGAGCAATAATAGGTAAACTGTAACAGGTCTTTTCTAGGCTGCGAATGATCGAAGCAAGGCCAATCGCCCATAGTATCATTATGCATGCCTAATCCTGGACTCCGCGATCGCATAGGCCACTCGCGTAGGCGCGTGAGGTATTCCCCGCATCGAGGGTAGCTACTCCTCGGCATCGTCCTGGACTCGTAGTCCGCATGGCCACATAGACCGCATGGCCACAAGGACCGCACACTAACCTGGAACTCTCGTAGCTCCGCATAGGTCCCCTGGACCCGCATGAGGTATCCTCGAATCATAGTCACACAGACTGCCTGAGGTATACCCCGCATCGGAGGGCAGCTTAACCCCCGGTAGATCATGTCAAGAGGTGAGTGATGTAATACTAGCATAACGGCTTATCGTTGAACAATATAAGCACAATAAGAATAACCTCTTTACACAAACGTTACAAGATACTAACACATATAGCATCACAATATGTCTACTCAACAAACCATCTTATTATACTTTCCAGAAATAAATACAAGTCTTTCATAAACACATAAGTAAACTGTTCCTTTTATCTTTCTTAAGCCGTTATACCTAACTTCCCATAAAGCTAGTATAACTCTTAAGCTTTTTGTTTTAAAATAAATATTCTTCTTCTTTCAAAAATGATTTATAATTCTTTTTGAAAGACTTCAAGATTCTTATTATTTAGACTCAAGTCAAAAGACGTCAAGTAAAACCATGTTCAGTTAACACATGTACGTCTACCGTACTATATATATACTTAAAATATCATGCTCAAGAGAATAGGAAGAATCACATACCTCCTCGGCGAAATCCACCTGCCAAGTCGAATATGTCGCGCGCAGAGTATCAACCTATAATAGTCAAATACGTCTATCAACGTCTAGACTACTCTGTAGGATAATCTAAGCAGAGGGTTCTCTATTCTACGGAAAATCGGGCAGCACTTCCCTACCCGGTAAACTATACAAGTCTACTGTAAATACAGTCCTATGTAAGTACAGTTCAATCTTCTTTAAATCTTCTGATGTGATTACAGTTCAATTCTATTCTGTAATACCCTTCTATGCAATTACAGTTCAATTCTATTCTTTAATATCCTTCTATATCTTATATTCAAGTCTTAACTATTCTTATATGTAATATCCAATTACAGTAGAAGGACAGAGTATTTACCTCGATAAGCCCAAAATTATCCAAGTTAAACGTCGATCCTGAGCAAGGTTTAGCTCCTAATTGCACGCTCCGATTGCTCCAAGAAACTCTTAGAAGTTTCTAACCAACTTCTACTAAAACTATAAGGGATTTGGGCTAGGGTACTTTGGAGATAGTAACAATACTAGGGGAGTATTTTCTACCAAAAAGGGGGCTCTCGTGAAGCCACTAGGCTAGAGGGGAGAGGGTTGGGACGAAAACACTTCTGAGGAGAGGGAGGATTTTTGAGACTTAGAAAATTGTGTTTGTGGATGAAAGCCTTGAAGTTAGGGGTATTTATAGGCCAACCAATGGCCAAGATGAAGGCAAGTGGAGGGCAAGTGGAGTGTAGGGATTCACCCAAGTGTCCTTATCCGTCTACTACACAAAAAATATCCTACCTAACCTTGACTAAAACAAGGCCACAAAATCGTCCAACCCATGCCCATGTTGCGTCCACTTGAGGTGACAAGTGTCACCTCTCGTTGGTCCAAAATATTTTATCTCTCGGAAAAATCCATAAAAATAATAAATGACATAGCCGTAATTTTCCCTTCGCAAGTTTTGTAAAGCGTTTCGTGGAAAATGATTCTTTCGAGGTTGTGCACAAATTTTCGTCCTATGCCTACTTTAAGGCTTAAACTTTTGACGTGCGCCTCACGTACATACTCGAAATACGGGTATAACATTCTCCCTCTTAGAAACATTCGTCCCGAATGTTCCCTCCCAAGACAGAATAACGATAAGGTTCCCATAACTTAAGCGATTGCAAATGCCACACATGGCCACAATACTGATTAAGCAAATATGACAATGAAAATTTACAAGTAGGAAAGTGAGTTACGGAGGTGTGGGAAATAGGTGAGGATATACGCCTCATATCCTCACCGACTTCCCACGTCATCTCCTCCCGAGCTCGTTCGCCACAAGACTTTGGGAAGCCACGTCGCGTCAGACGCCTAA
The DNA here is from genome assembly GCA_029844215.1 of Przewalskia tangutica. NCBI lineage: Eukaryota > Viridiplantae > Streptophyta > Magnoliopsida > Solanales > Solanaceae > Przewalskia > Przewalskia tangutica. The sequence goes on along the minus strand of CM056733.1, from coordinate 12,762,898 downwards.
CACGACGATCGATTATCGCTATGGGAATCTTCTCATACGATAACCCCTCGATCACTGGACATCGTCAATCGGGTGTACCACTAGATGGATCCCGATACATCTCCTCGGCATAAAGCGTGAAAGCGGATGCCGCCTCCGGATCGGACGGCGGATCCAACTCATAGGCAACCTTGTCTACCTGCGGACAATCGATACGGTCCAATGTACCTTGGTGAGTTTCCCTTTCTTCCCGAATCTCATCACACCGCCATGGGTGACACCTTCAGAAAACCCAATCATCAACCTCGAACTCGGATGCCGGCGATGATCTGCGTATGACTTCATCGACTACGGTATCGATGCCGCTTCTGGATAAGCTTCACCTTATCCATCGCACTGTTGCACCAAATCGGTCCCACTGCGCACCGCCCATCAAACCAGCCTATCGGCGATCGCACTTCCTCCCATACAAGGCCTCGTAAGGCGTCGTCGAATCTTGGAGTGGTAGCTATTATTATATGCAAACTCAACTAGAGGCAAATGATCCTCGGCTACCACGAAATCAATAACACAGGCTCGCAGCATATCCTCCAGTGCGGATAGTGCGCTCTGCTGTCCGTGCATGCGAGGATGAAATGCGATGCTCGGGCTCACTGCGTCCCTAATCCTTACGGAAGGACCTCGAGTTAGCCGTAGCGGGCTCGCCGGTCGGATATGATAGAAATAGGGACCCATGCGATCTAACGATCTCTCGGATGTAAAGTCTGGCATAATCCTCAGCCGAAAAAGTCGTCCTGACGGGAAGAAAGTGGGCTGATTTCGTCAGCCTGTCGACGATAACCCAGATAGAATCATGCTTCCTCTGAGTGCGAGGTAATCCTGTGATAAAGTCCATGTTGATCACCTCCCACTTCGGTCGGGATCTCTATCGTGCAACAAACCACCGGGCCTGCGGTGCTCTACCTTCGCTCGCGACAACACGGGCTGAGCCAAACTCGCAGCGTCCTCTTCAAGCCATCCCACCAATACACTGATCTGAGGTCATGGTACATCTTTGTCGACCCCGGATGGATAGAGTAACGCGCGCTGTGTGCTTCCCCTAGAACCTGCTGCCGAAGTCCTGCAATATCTGGAACACACAACCTGCCCTCAAACCTTAGCACCCCATCAGGTGCTACCTCAAAAGGACCCTTTCCTGCGAAGAGGTGTATCGCGATGCGTGTCAAAACCGGATCCTCAAACTGTTGCCTCTTCACCTCCTCGACGATGGAAGACTCGGCAACCTCTCGAACTCGGACCCCACTGCTATCAGAATCAATCAATCGGACCCCGAGGCTCGCTAGCTGATGTAAATCGCGAACCATGCCCCTCCTCTCTGGCTGCACATCTGATAGGCTCCCCATCGACCTACGACTAGGCATACGCCTGACATTGGCCTTCCGGGTGGTACGGGATGTCGACATCGTAATCCTTGAGCGACTCTAACCACCGTCTCTGCGTAAGTTCAGCTCCCCGCCGAAGATATCTTTGGAGGCTCTTGTGGTGCGTATAAATATCCACATGAACCCCATACAAATAGTGCCTCGGATCTTGGCGTGAATCACGCGCGACTCCAAATCATGAGTGGGGTAGTTCCTCTCATGCTTCTTAAGCTGTCGGGATGCGTACGCTATAACTTTGCCCTGCTGCATCAACGCACATCCCAGCCCGATGCATGACGCATCACAATACACGACATAGCCGTCTGGACCCTCTGGAAGAGTAAGAACGGCGATCGATCTCTCGCCCGATCGGAAACCACGCTCCAAGCATCGATCCATGAAACTTAGCCGCTCCGAGTCGGCCTAGTCAATGGGGCGAGAGATAAGCAAACTTCTCTACGAACGCCGATAATAACTGCAAGGCCCGAGCTGCGCCTCTGCCGGAGTAGTAGGTCGATGCCAACTCGATCGCCTCGATCTTGGCGTATCCACGAATACCATCGGCCGACAATATGCCCGAAAAGCCACGAAGTCAACGAACTCACGCCGAAAACTTGGCGTATAAGCTGGTCTGGAGAACTCTCGGCCACAGTCGCCGAATGCTCGCGTGCTCGCTCTGGCGGGAATAAACCAAGATGTCATCAATGAACACTATCACAAGCGTGTCCAAAATGGCTTGAACACTCGGTTCATCAAATCCATGAATACGCCGGAGCATTGGTCAACGAAAGACATAACCACGAACTCGTAGTGCGTCACGGGTCGGAATGCGATCCTAGGGACATCCGCCTCTCGACTCGCACTGATGATAGCCCGATCGCGGATCAATCTTGGAGAAACATCTCGCGCATCTGGTCGAACAAATCATCAATCACGGGAAGGGTATCTGTTCTTAATGGTCACCTTATTCATGCTGTAATCAACACGCAGCGTGCCGTCGCCCTTCTTCTTCACGAACAATACCGGCGCTCCCGGGGAAACACTAGGCTGATGAAGCCGCTTCTCCAAATCTCTCATTTGGTCCTTCAACTCTCTCAACTCGGCGGGTGCCATTACGTATGGCGGAATGGAAATAGGCGAGTGTCCGACAACACATCTATACAAAACTCAATCTCCTCTCGGGAGGATACCGGAGGTCGTGCGGAAACACATCCGGGAACTCTCGACTCTTTGGGCCCGGCGAAAATCTGGTACCTCGATATCAAACACCCGAATGAGATGGTAGATATACCCTTCGCACCATCTTCCTAGCCTTGAGGTAGGAAATAAACCTACCCTCGGCGACACGGTGTTCCTCCCACTCAATAGGCTCCCGAAAGCGAACCGTACCACTCTCTCTGCGGTCAACACCGGCATAGCAAGCTAGCCAATCCATACCCGTGATCACATCGAAATCGGTCATATCCAACTCTATCAAGTCGGCTGAGTCGACGATCGCATATGGTCACTGGACAAGCCCTATATACCCGCCGAGCTACCACCAAATCACCCACTGGCGTAGCTACTTCGAAAGGGTCTATGGACTCAGGCTCTATCTCTATCCTACTAGCAATATGGGGAGATATATAGGACAGAGTAGAACCCGGATCTATCAAGGCATACACGTCACAACACGAAATTGATAAAGTACCTGTGACGACATCAGGTGAGGCCTCCTGGTCCTGCCGGCTGGACAAGGCATACATGCGGTTCTGAGGACCGCTAGAACTGGGACCCGCGCCACGACCTCTGCCGCGACCTGCTGGCCCGTGAGTACCCTGCCCTCCGGGGCGAGTAACTGTAGGAGATGAAGAAGACCGTGAAAGACCGGTGGTGACCCTACCCTCTGCGCTGCCCTTGGTCGGACATGCTCTCGCAAAATGGCCCTGCTGGCCGCAACTGTAACAAACTCTCAGAGCAGTACCACAATTCCCATAATGGGATCTACCGCATCGGCCACTTTGAGGGTGGTCGATCGGCTAACTCTGCTACTCGGGCGTCTGAAGTCCCGGGGCCTGAGTGCGCCCTCGAATATCCTGGTTGTCCTGAGGATGGGGTAAGAGTGCTCTGAGCTGGCTGGGGTGCAAATCTAGACTGCTGCTGAGGCCGTCCACCCCGATAGCTACCAAAAGACCCTGTCGTCCTGGCCTTCTTCTGCTGCTTTGTCATCGGCCGTCGGCCTCTCGCTCGCCGCATCCAAGTGCATGAGCTGCGTGCGGGTAATGTCCATGCTTGGTGAAGAGCCACGCGCAAGACTTCGGCCATATAATCATCTAGCCGGTGGCGTGGCGATGTACCACGTCCTCATATCTGCTACCAACGAGGACATATCGAGCCAACGAATTGAACTCAACGTTGTACTCCTGGCGTGCGTCCTCTGTCTGCCGTGATAAAAATCGCCGGCCCGTGCCTCGCCATCCGTGGAGGCGAAGTGAGTGAGAAAGGCCTCCGAGAACTCGTCCCAGTAGGCGGGGGCGCGTGCTCTCCAGGGATAACTCCCGAATCAAACCAATCATCGCGGTATCACGCGACTATGTGAACCGAAGATCACGGACTCGGTCTCTGAAGTCTTGATCACTCGCATGATCCTCTGTAACTGACGGATGAACTCCTGCGGATCATCCTCAGGCCTCGACCCGTAGAACTCTGGCGGGCTACAACTCAGAAAATCCCGTAGCCTCAAACTATCTGATCTCGGGTGAACCACGTGCTGCTAGGGTGATGCTGCTGCATCGGCCTATCTCGTATGCGGCCTGATCACGGCCATAATCGGGCCATCTCGCGTACCTAACTCCTGCGCGGTGTGGGACAAGAGGTGTGGGTATTGTGGTCTCTGCTGGGGCCGTCGGCGTCATGGAACTCGCCGTCTCGGGTATAGACTGGGCCTGAGCCCTCGTGACTCTCGATGTCCTACTAGCAGCTCCTCATTGCCTTGCCATACGGGCGGGTTGCCTTACGTGGAGGCATAAATGTTAAAGAAAGGAAATACGTTAGAGGGGTCCAACTTATAACACAGCTCTAAGGCACGATCTCAGAGTGAGAAGAATGGAAGCCAATCCTAAATATCCTATAGCCTCCTGATTATTGGTGTGGTGCCTGACACCGATAATCAAACTTACTAGATACGATGCGTAGACACTTTCCGAGGATTAACTGCTCTGATACCACTTTTGTCACGACCCGTTCCGGGGCCCGTGACTGGTGCCTTACCCGGGCACCCAAGTAGTCATACATCAGAGAAATCAGCGGAATATAAAAACAAGACATGAAACAATTGTAAATGAGACACAGTTTATCTGAGAAAAGGGCGCCTTTCGGCATATACATATAAACCAAAATCTGGCAGTTACATCCCAATTATACAATAGGACTACAGACCTCTAAGAAGATAAGCAACTATGGCGGGACAGGGCCCCGCCATACCCTGAATGTACAAAACTATCTACAACAACAGGGAGATCATACCCAAAAGTCGAGCCTCCGGAGAAGATGGAGCTCCTGACACCAAAGCAAAAGATCCTAAGGATGTGGATCTAGCACCTGCTTTCCCTTACTTGCGGCATGAACGCAGCCTCAAGGAGAGTCGATAACAGTACCAAGTATGTGAAATCAGAAAGTACTTAAAAGAAATCATACCATTTTAAAACCAATTTTACAAATATGTTCAAACAATCAATGTAACGACATAGTGCCACATCACAAACAAGAGCAATAATAGGTAAATCAGAATGAGTCTTTTCTAGGCCGCGAATGATCGAAGCAAGGCCAATCGCCCATAGTATCATTATGCATGCCTAATCACGGACTCCGCGATCCGCATAGGCCACTCACGTAGCCCGCGTGAGGTATTCCCGCAATGGGTAGCTACTCTCGGCATCGCCCCGACTCGTAGTCGCATGGCCACATAGACCGCATGGCCACAAGGACCGCACACTAACCCGAACTCGTAGCTCCGCATAGGTCCCCTGGACCCGCATGAGGTATCCTCGAATCATAGTCACACAGACTGCCTGAGGTATACCCCGCATCGGAGGGCAGCTTAACCCCCGGTAGATCATGTCAAGAGGTGAGTGATGTAATACTAGAATAACGGCTTATCGTTGAACAATATAAGCACAATAAGAATAACCTCTTTACACAAACGTTACAAGATACTAGCACATACAGCATCACAATATGTCTACTCAACAAACCATCTTATTATACTTTCCAGAAATAAATACAAGTCTTTCATAAACACATAAGTAAACTGTTCCTTTTATCTTTCTTAAGCCGTTATACCTAACTTCCCATAAAGCTAGTATAACTCTTAAGCTTTTTGTTTTAAAATAAATATTCTTCTTCTTTCAAAAATGATTTATAATTCTTTTTGAAAGACTTCAAGATTCTTATTATTTAGACTCAAGTCAAAAGACGTCAAGTAAAACCATGTTCAGTTAACACATGTACGTCTACCGTACTATATATATACTTAAAATATCATGCTCAAGAGAATAGGAAGAATCACATACCTCCTCGGCGAAATCCACCTGCCAAGTCGAATATGTCGCGCGCAGAGTATCAACCTATAATAGTCAAATACGTCTATCAACGTCTAGACTACTCTGTAGGATAATCTAAGTAGAGGGTTCTCTATTCTACGGAAAATCGGGCAAAGACTTCCCTATCCGTAAACTATACAAGTTCATCAGAATACAAATTCTATGTAAGTACAGTTCAATCTTCTTTAAATCTTCTGATGTGATTACAGTTCAATTCTATTCTGTAATACCCTTCTATGCAATTACAGTTCAATTCTATTCTTTAATATCCTTCTATATCTTATATTCAAGTCTTAACTATTCTTATATGTAATATCCAATTACAGTAGAAGGACAGAGTATTTACCTCGATAAGCCCAAAATTATCCAAGTTAAACGTCGATCCTGAGCAAGGTTTAGCTCCTAATTGCACGCTCCGATTGCTCCAAGAAACTCTTAGAAGTTTCTAACCAACTTCTACTAAAACTATAAGGGATTTGGGCTAGGGTACTTTGGAGATAGTAACAATACTAGGGGAGTATTTTCTACCAAAAAAAGGGGGGGGGCTCTCGGCCGAAGCCACTAGGCTAGAGGGGGAGAGGGTTGGGACGAAAACACTACAAGGGAGAGGGAGGATTTTTGAGACTTAGAGAATTATGTTTGTGGATGAAGAAAACCTTCAAGTTAGGGGGGTATTTATAGGCCAACCAATGGCCAAGATGAAGGCAAGTGGAGGGCAAGTGGAGGGTAGGGATTCACCCAAGTGTCCTTATCCATCTACTACACAAAAATATCCTACCTAACCTTGACTAAAGCAAGGCCACAAAATCGTCCAACCCATGCCCATGTTGCCGTCCACTTGAGGGTGACAAATGTCACCCTCTCGTTGGTCCAAAATATTTTATCTCTCGGAAAAATCCGCAAAAATAATAAATGACATAGCCGTAATTTTCCTTTCGCAAGTTTTGTAAAACGTTTCGTCGGAAAACGATTCTTTTCGGGGGTTGTGCACAAATTTTCGTCCCTATGCCTACTTTAAGGCTTAAACTTTTGTACGTACGCCCTCACGTACATACTCTGGAAATACGGGGTATAATAGGCGAGGGACCCTGTTTTGATCATGAGTCTCCTATTTTTATGCAGTAAAGTTTATACTTGTTACTCTCATTGTTAGTAAGGCACAGTGCACTGAAATTTGATTATTATCCATATCTCCAGCTTTATTTAGACTTATGATATTATTACAGTATTTTTCCAGTTTTACATACTTGGTACATATCATGTCGACCCTTCCTCGGAGGTTGCGTTCATGCCGCAGGTAAGGGTAAGCAGGTGGTGGATCCTCATTCTTAGGATCTTTGATCAGGTGTCAGAAGCTCCATTCCTCCGGAGGCTTGACTTTTGGTACGGTTCTCCCTGATGTTATAGATATCATGTACATTCAGGGGTATGACGGGGCCCTGTCCCGTCATAGTTGTTACAAACTCTTAGAGGCCTGTAGTCCTGTTATAAATTGGGTTATAAGGGATGTAACTGTTCAGTTTTTGTTATATTTATATTTACGGGAAGGTAGCCGTTTTGGGTTAGCCGATTTTATATTTTATATTGTTTCTTGTTTATGAGTTTACTTCCGCTGGTTTTCTCTGATGTTGTATCACGCGGTGTCCGGTAGGCACGACCACGCCCGAGGTCGGGTCGTGACAAAAGTGGTATCAGAGCAGTTAATCCTCGGAAAGTGTCTACAAGCCGTATCTAGTAGAGTCTTGATTATCGGTGTGTTGTGCACCACATCTATAATCAGGAGGCTACAGGATATTTAGGATTGGTTTCCATTCTTTCACTCTAAGATCGTGCAATAGAGCTGTGTTATAGGTTGAATTCCCTCTGACATATTTTTATGTATCAGTTATGCCTCCACGCAAGGCAACCGCGGCCCAGAAGGGCAAGTCAGAGGGGGGAGCTGCTAGTAGGACGCAGAGGGTTACGAGGGCACAAGCCCAGTCTTTACCTGAGGTGATATTTCAGACGGCGAGTTCCACGACGTCGCCAACCCCAGCAGATTTCGGATCAGCAGCAACGGCTACTGAGACCGAGGTACCTGAGCCTCCAGTTAAACAGCCTGGAGCATAGGATATTGGCTACAAGGAGATGGCCCAGTTGTTATCCAGGATCGTGGCAAGGCAGGAAGACAGACGGGAGACAACGGTTCCGGTTGTACCCATAGTTCACCCCAGATCTGATAGCTTGAGACTTCGGGACTTTTTGAATTGCAGCCCACCAGAGTTCTATGGGTCGAGGCCTGAGGATGATCCTCAGGAGTTTATCCGACAGTTACAGCGGATCATAAGAGTGATTAGAGCCTTGGAGACAAAGTCGGTAGTATTGGGTTCACATCGGCTGCGTGATCGCAGATTGATCGTTTGATTCATGGAACCGCCCTGGGAGCATGCGCTTCCAGCTGTTTGGGACGAGTTCTCAGAGGCGTTTCTTAGCCATTTCTTGCCTCCGCAGATGAGGAGAGCTCGGTCCGATAGGTTTCTGACGTTGAGACAGAGCGGGCGGACGGTCCGGGAGTACAACGTAGAGTTTGACTCGTTGGCTCAGTATGTCCCCGCTTTAGTGGCAGATATGGAGGACAGAGTACACTTCTATGTCACAGGGCTCGATGATTACTTAGCAGAGAGTTGCACGAGAGTAGCTCTTCAGCCGGGCATGGACATTGCCCGTATGCAGGCTTATGCACTTGGGTGTGAGGAACGTAGGGGCCGACGGATTGATAGATACCAGCAGAAGAGGGCCAGGACAGCAGGGTCCTCTGGTAGTTTTCGAGGCGGACGACCTCAGCAGCAGACCAGATTTGCACCTCAGCCGGTTCAGAGCGCTCCTCCACCGTCTTCCGGACGTCCAGGGTATTCAGGGGCAGGACAGGGCTCCAGGGCTTCGGGTTCCCAGAGGAACCAGAGTTCCAGTCAGATGAGGCCACCTATGCCTCGGTGTGGTCGATGTGGCGATTACCATCATGGGGGGTGTCGTGTTCCTCCAGGAGCTTGTTACTCTTGTGGCCAGCAGGGCCATTTGAAGAGAGATTGTCCAACCAGAGGCGGCGAGAGTGTTATGGTTCAGCCGACAGGTCGATTCTCGGATCTTCGTCTTGGTGGTCACGCGCCTGCAGGCGTGGTGTTCACGGACCAGCAGCCGCAGAGGGGTCGTGGGTCCTGGGCCCAGCCGATCCTCGTAACCGCATTTATGTTATGTCCACCGCCAGACTGCGAGGCGTCACCAGATGTCGTCACAGGTACATTATTGGTTTCATGTTGTGATGTATATGCTTTGATAGATCCAGGTTCTACCTTGTCCTATATATCTCCTCATATTGCTGGTAGAATAGGGATAGAGCCCGAGTCCATAAAACCTTTTGAGGTGGCTACGCCAGTAGGTGATTCGGTGGTAGCTGAGCGGGTATATAAAGCTTGCCTAGTGACTATATACAGTCGTCAGACCCTAGCCGACTTGATAGAGTTGGATATGACGGACTTTGATGTGATTATGGGTATGGATTGACTAGCGTCTTGCTATGCCAGTGTGGACTGTAGATAGAGATTGGTACGGTTCCAGTTTCCTGGTGAGTCGGTTATCGAGTGGAAGGGGAATACTGCGTCGCCGGGGGTAGGTTTATTTCTTACCTCAAGGCTAGGAAGATGGTGCGGAAGGGGTATATCTACCATATAGTTCGGGTATTCGATACTGAGGCCGAGATACCAGACCTTCAGTCAGTCCCGGTTGTTAGAGAGTTTCCAGACGTATTCCCAGACGATCTTCCGGGTATCCCTCATGTGAGGGAGATTGAGTTTTGCATTGATATGTCGCCAGATACTCGACCTATATCTATTCCACCATACAGGATGGCACCTGCTGAGTTGAGGGAATTGAAATACCAGCTGAAAGATTTGCTGGAAAAAGGCTTTATCAGGCCTAGTGTTTCTCCCTGGGGAGCGCCAGTTTTATTTGTAAAGAAGAAGGGTGGGACGCTGCGTATGTGTGTCGATTACATACAGCTGAATAAGGTAACTATCAAGAACAGATACCCCCTCCCCAGGATTGATGATTTGTTTGACCAGTTGCAGGGGGCGAGGTGTTTTTCCAAGATAGACCTGCGGTCTGGTTATCATCAGGTGCGAGTTAGAGAGGCAGATATCCCAAAGACTGCATTCAGGACCCGGTATGGGCACTATGAGTTCAGGGTGATGTCTTTCGGGTTCACCAACGCCCCAGCGGTATTCATGGATTTGATGAACTGGGTGTTCAAGCCATTCTTTGATATGTTCGTTATAGTATTCGTTGATGATATCCTGGTGTATTCGCGCACAGAGCAGGAGCATGCAGATCATTCGGCGACGGTGATCGAGTCCTCCGGGACCGGCAGTTGTATGCCAAGTTCTCGAAATGCGAGTTTTGGTTGGCTTCAGTGGCTTTCTTAGGGCATGTTATCGGGGCCGATGATATTCGGGTTGATACAGCAAAGATTGAGGCAGTCAAGACTTGGCCTAGACCCACTACACCAACGGAGGTGCGTAGCTTTTTGGTCCTTGCGGGTTATTATCGGAGATTTGTGGAGAAGTTTGCCTCCATTTCGGCACCCTTGACTAGGCTGACCCAGAAGGCTGCTATGTTCCGGTGGACGGATGCTTGTGAGGAGAGCTTCCAGTTACTGAAGGAGAAATTGACGACCGCCCCAGTTCTTACTCTTCCAGAGGGTTTAGACGGATATGTGGTTTATTGTGATGCGTCGGGTGTCGGGCTCGGTGTGTCCGATGCAAAGACAAGAAAGTTATAGCTTACGCATCTCGACAACTTAGGAAGCATGAGAAGAATTACCCCACACATGACTTATAGTTGGCAGCAGTGATTCATACCTTGAAGATCTGGAGACATTATTTATATGGAGTTCATGTGGATATTTACACAGACCACAAGAATCTCCGATATCTTCACTGCAGGAGTTGAACTTGCGGCAGAGACGGTGGTTAGAGCTACTTAAGGATTATGATGTCGATATCCTATACCACCCAGGGAAGGCCAATGTAGTTGCAGATGCCCTTAGTCGCAGATCGATGGGTAGTCTGTCAGATGTGCAGCCAGAGAAAAAGGACATGGTCCGCGAGTTACATCAGCTAGCGAGCCTTGGGGTTCGTTTGGTTGGTTCTGATAGTAGTGGGGTTCGGGTTCGAGAGGTTGCCGAGTCTTCCATCGTCGAGGAGGTGAAGAGGCGACAGTATGAGGATCCGATTATGGTACGGTATCGAGATACGACTCTTCGGGAGGAGAAGAGTCTATTTGAGGTAGCACCTGATGGGGTGCTAAGATTTGAGGGCAGGTTATGTGTACCCGATGTAGCAGGACTTCATCAGCAGATTCTGAGGGAGGCACATAGTGCTCATTACTCTATTCATCCGGGGTCGACTAAGATGTACCATGACCTCAGGTGTATATATTGGTGGGATGGCCTGAAGAGGGACGTTGCGGAGTTTGTGGCGCAGTGTCCGAATTGTCAGCAGGTCAAGGTGGAGCACCAGAAGCCTGGTGGGTTGTTGCAGATGATAGAGATTCCGACATGGAAGTGGGAGGTGATCAATATGGACTTTATTACAGGGTTACCTCACACTCAGAGGAAGCATGATTCCATCTGGGTTATTGTCGACAGGCTGACGAAATCAGCCCATTTTCTTCCAGTCAGGACGACTTTTTCGGCCGAGGATTATGCTAGATTGTATATCAGAGAGATTGTGAGACTGCACAGAGTTCCTATATCGATTATTTCGGACAGAGGAGCCCAGTTCACGGCTAACTTCTGGAGGTCTTTCCAGGAGGGATTAGGGACACAGGTGAGTCTCAGTACTGCATTTCATCCTCAGACCGACGGACATGCCGAGCGTACTATCCGCATACACGAGGATATCTTTGCGGGCTCAGATATTGATTTCGTGGGTAGCTGGATCATTTACCTCTGGAGTTTGCATATAACAACAACTACCATTCTAGTATCGGATGGCGCCTTATGAGGCATTATACGAGGAAGTGCAGTCACCGATATCTTTGGTTTGAGGTGAGAGAGTTCACCTAGTCGGGCGGACTTGATTCAGAAAGCGTGGATAAGGTGAAGCTTATCCAGAGCGGTTATTGTCACCGTAGTCGCATGAAGTCGTATGCAGATCATCGGCGTCGACACTTATAGTTTGAGGTGGATGATTGAGTCTTCCTGAAGGTATCACCCATGAAGGGCGTGATGAGATTCGGGAAGAAAGGGAAACTTAGCCCAAGGTACATTGGGCCTTACCAGATTGTCCGTAGGGTAGGCAAGGTTGCCTATGAGTTGGATCTGCCGTCCAATCTGGAGACAGTACATCCAGTTTTTCATGTGTCTATGTTGCGAAAGTGTATTGGAGATCCATCTAGAGTGCACCCGATTGGTGATGTCCAGGTGACTGAGGGGTTATCCTATGAGGAGAGTCCCATAGCGATACTCGATCGTCAGGTTAGGCGACTACGGACAAAGGATGTGGCTTCCGTCAAGGTCTTATGGCGGAACAAGAACAGGGAAGAAATGACATGGGAAGCAGAGGAGGACATGATGAAGAAGTATCCTCACTTGTTCCCTAGACCTCCAGGTAACCCACTTTCCTGCTTATTAGTTTTAATTTGGCACATATGCTTAAGTATTGTTGTGGCCATGTGGAGCGTCCTTATTTGCAAGAAGAATAGTTAAGAGGGTCTATGTCGATATTGTAATTTGAGTAAGCCTAGAAGGAACATTCGGGACGAATGTTTCTAAGGGGGGGGGGGAGAATGTTACACCTCGTAGTTCAGGTCATGCTTTTGAGAACGTACGAAAGGAATTGAGACTTAAATTTTAGAATGATGGGTTGACGGAATGTTTTGGACGGGTTGTTAGTCAACTTTGAGGCGGTTTACGTCCCGTTACATTGGGAGTTCGTAGGTGGTTCAAAGGCCTAGTATGTAATTCGTTGAGTCTAGTTCCTAACGCAATAAACCGTTCGTCGATAGGATATCGGAGTAGAAAGTTATGGAAGTTACAAGTTCGGTCGTGATGCGCGAAAAGTAACTTCGTCGGGGCCACGGCCAGCGCGGGATCTGAGGGCATGGCGCGGTTATGCTGAGAATTCTCTAAAGTTGCAGCGCCGCGGCGCCGGAATGAAGGGCCGCAGCGCCGGAAGTACTAAAAATTCTCGGAGGTTTCAGCGCCGCGGCGCCGGCTGCAGGGCCGAGGCGGGATTTTTGCGAAATCTTGGGGAAAAATCAGATATTTTCTTTTTAAAAGGCCATGGGAGAGTGACAAGTGTTCCTCCCATCTGAGTTAGTGGAAATGCTATTTATTTGACCAAGTCTTGAAGACTTGGTCATTCTTCCAAAAACCTTCTTCTCTCTAAAAATCTCTTTTCCTTCTCTCTAAAAATTCCTCTCCCTTCTCTCTAGAAATTCAAGAAGAAACCAAAGCCTAGAGAAATTTCAGAAAAGGTGGTAAGAAGAAAACATGTTGACAAGCTTGTAGGAGGTTTGTGGAGGTAATTGTGGAAAGAAGGCAAGTGAAATTTGTTGGACTAATTTGGGTAAGCTCTAAGGTAACAATCCTTTCTCTTTTGCTAGTAAATTGTGTTGCATGTGTGGAAGAAAGGACTTGTAGTTGTCAATATTGCTCTTAGATATATTGCATGTAGGAAATACAATTTGGAATTGAAATGATTGGATAAGGGTGATAAGTGAACATGGTATAGCTAAGATAATACCTTAAACTTATTGGATTGTTTATTTTGTATTGTGGGGCAGAAGTTTACACGTCCAAGTTAGGCGTGTAATCCCCTTGTATTGCTGAATTGTTGGGCCTTAAATGTGGCGTTTGGTAGTTGATATCGGACCTTGAAAAGGTGGAAAAATATGTAGAAACAAAGGAAGTGTTGTCCAATTTTTCGTAGAATAAGGGGCTTTTTCAATTAGAATGTTCTACGTTGAATCTAGAAGCTAATGAACGTATTGTGGTCATTATAGGTTAACATACTACGTGCGGTATATTGGAATTGCGAGTGGATTGACCCGAAGAGGTATGTGGAACTTTCCTATCTCTTGAGCATGAATAGTTGCACTTATGTAGTACGGTAGACGTACAAGACTTTGATATCCCTTACTTGTTTTAAGAATGGCCAAGTTGGGTGAGTAAGGGGATTAACTCACTTCTTTAAAAGTATTAAGGATGTCCTAAGTTTTCAAAGTTAAGGGACTTGAAGTGTTTTAAGTATATGATACTTGTTTCGTTTTAAAAGTATAAGTCCCTTGGATATAGAGAAATGTATTTGACTAACGTATAACGTTAATATAACGACGTTATGGGAAGTTGGTTATATTAGCTTTATGGAAGGTTAACAAAGAAAGATTTACTCTAAGTAAAATAAGTACGGATAAAGGATTTGAATTTGTGAAAGACAAATTGATTTTAAGGCATCAATTGCCTAAGGTTTTAAAAGAAATGAAGTCACTTGATTTAGAAGCCTATTATATTTCTAAAAGGAAATGTGACTTGTCTTGAAAAGTAGTCGTGACTTGATACTACGGTTATTAGTATCTTGGAAGTTTTATATAACAAGGAGTCATTCTTAAAAGGTTAGAGGTACGTGGTACTTGGGTTGAATTCCCGGATTTTCTCTTAAATGACATGTTAGTGCCTTAAGTAAACTAAAATGAGAGGATATATTAATAATGTTATTAAGAAGTTAGGGGATTTCTTAACTTGCTTATGTTATGATAAGCCGGTAGCGCTTATGTTATGTATGATAGTCGGTTGTGCTAGGTTATGTATTATTACGGGGTAGACCCCGGGTTACTACTTATTCCATGGATTTGCTACCCATGATGCGAGTGCGACGCTTGTACTCATTGCGGGCCCACCGGTCCCATGCGGGTGAAATAGTCCCATGCGAGGCGGATGACCTCATGCGGGTCCACATGACCTATGCGGGTGAAATAGTCCCAGGAGTAGGATTGCTTAATGATACTACGGGCGAGAGACCCTGTTTTGATCATGAGCCTCATATTTTTATGCAGTAAAGTTTATACTTGTTACTCTCATTGTTAGTAAGGCACAGTGCACTGAAATTTGATTATCATCCATATCTCCAGCTTTATTTAGACTTATGATATTATTACAGTATTTTTCCAGTTTTACATACTTGGTACATATTGTGTACTGACCCCCTTCCTCGGGGGCTGCGTTCATGCCGCAGGTAAGGGTAAGCAGGTGGTGGATCCTCATTCTTAGGATCTTTGATCAGGTGTCAGAAGCTCCATTCCTCCGGAGGCTTGACTTTTGGTACGGTTCTCCCTGATGTTATAGATATCATGTACATTCAGGGGTATGACGGGGCCCTGTCCCGTCATAGTTGTTACAAACTCTTAGAGGCCTGTAGTCCTGTTATAAATTGGGTTATAAGGGATGTAACTGTTCAGTTTTTGTTATATTTATATTTACGGGAAGGTAGCCATTTTGGGTTAGCCGGTTTCATATTTTATATTGTTTCTTGTTTATGAGTTTACTTCCGCTGGTTTTCTCTGATGTTGTAACACAAGGGTGCCCGGGGTAAGACACCAGTCACGGTCCCGAGGTCGGGTCGTGACACTTATCTTCCAATAACTGGAAGCCTGTCTCATACTTCCGAAATAGTCGGGGACACAATCTCAATTATGATTCCTGTTTCCATTTCTCTGTTGCAACCAAACCTGGTCACTATACTTAGATTCGATTCCTTTGCTTGTCTCATGGCTAAGACTTCGTGCCAATCACAATTTAGGGGGAGATTTCCTTGATCTCGTCAAGTAGTAATCCTATTATTCTCTCCCAGCTCGTAGAGCTTATAGTCAGGTGTTCAACCTCAATTCATGGTATTACATAATCCAATGGCTTGCCAAGAGTTCTTATCGTTCGAGTGCCTACTCGTCTTACCTTTATTTTTCATTTCAAGTTGCCCTAGGGTATTTAACCTCCCCGTATTTTTCCTTCTATCATTCTCGTCAGTACAGATTTTTGCCACCTTTCATCGAGGTGTTCCTACTGCCCATTATTCACTAATGGTCTTTACACTAGTCTGGGTAATTATGCCTTGGGAAACCTTCATAACTGTAATTGCATTCTCCTTAATATTCTGGTCATAACCCTACATCATACTAATTACTAACCCATAATATTTCTACCTCGCTCCTGGGTCATACATTTCCATTTATGTTTATTACCAGCATTTATATCCTTAAGACACATCCTCAACCATTTCCTAATGTCGCCCTCAAATACCCCAACACAATACTTTTTCCATGGCTACCTAAAACTGTAACCTATGGCATGTCGACACTGAAGCCCTTACCAGTCTCATATCCTTCGCCTGACAACATGGGTATAACCCCATAATACGTAAAACTATCCTTATACGTGGGGGAGAGAGCTTATCTCCCTTTCCTAATCTTAATCATCAAGTGCCACCTTATAATCGTATAGATTTTCAAAACCTACCAACGATGTCTTCTGTTTTTCCGCAGGCAGTACTCACACTTATCTTATTCCTGCCTCGCGCATTTTTCCTGAAACCATTCGGAATGTCGTGGCCCTGACTGCCACACTAAACCAACTCCAAGTACCTCCAATGGCACTTAACATGAACTTTTCAATGACCGTACATTTCCATTTCTATCTCTAAACTCCTCAAATTCAACTATTCCATACTTTCTACATCCATTTACCCCAATGAACAAGTCACACAGACTTACCAATTAATGATGCCAAAGAAGGAAGGATAATTCACTTGTTACAATCGCTTCCCTTTCTCTCATCTCGATAACCGGCTTACCGGAAAACTGGAATCGAACCAATCTCTCTCTGTAGTCACCATTGGCATACAAGAAGCCAACGAGTCCATACCCATAATGACCTCAAAGTCTGACATGTCCAGCTCTACCAGGTCTGCTAGGGTCTGACGACTTTATCATCACCGGGCAATTTTCATATACCCGCCCAGCTACCACCCAATCACTCACGGTGTAGCTTCCTTGAATGGTTCTTATGGATTCAGGCTCTATTCTTTTACACTCGGTTGCTCTCTTTCTTACTGGTCGTACTCTTTCCGTACTTCCAACTTATTCTAACATACGTACATAACCTCCATACTGATTATGACCTCCAATCTTTGGAGTTACAATATCGAACAATTTAAGGCCATTTCCGGCTCTCACGACCTGGTTCCGGTGGAACGTGTCCACGAACCCGTAAAATGATTAACTAGACTTGGGCCTTGCACCCTCGTGACCCTGTCACATAGCGGGACAACCCTTAACTGACCCTGCCTTACTACAGGCTATGGGTTGACCCGTAATATGTCCATAACCCGACTCGGCGTCGCACTTAACTCTTATCCTTGGTCTGACTTAAATTTTTACTACCCGAGAAGGCCTTATATACCTAAGGTCTCGGCGGTTATCAATATTCTAATGCTCACAATTTCCATGCCCCAAGCCTACATTATCTTTCCCCGCATACAGGTAAGATGGCTTCTCATAAGCTCTTAATCGCGTTGTCTTAATCATAACAACCATACTTACTCCATACGGATCTCATCCGTACTATTCTCTTAAGCATACTACGTAGCTTAATCTATTAACATAGTCTTCCATTAAGTCCCTATCATGATTTCCTAAGGGTTCATTACCTTCTCAGACAGCTCATCATATCCTAATTATCTCAAATTAGTACGTAAAACCTTGATGAAAATTCATTAAACTGTTTCATACCTTCCTGGTATCTATTTAGTCCTTACCAATCCTTGGTAATCCAAAATCATTCTAGGCAACACGCGTCTGACCCTCATACATAAATCCGTATAGTCGTATCTCATTATACCAACTACACAACAATTATTACCAACCTAGATACACAATCCACATAATCCTTCCTGGTCATCGCTTTCGTAATGCAATCAACATAACTCGTTAGGGAGAGACGACCCTAACAACACAGCTCTATCGTACGACCTCAGAGTGAGAAGAATGGAAACCAATCCTAAATGTCCTGCAGCCTCCTGGTTATAGATGTGGTGCACAACACACCGATAACCAAGACTCTACTAGACACGGTCTGTAGAAACTTTTCGAGGACTAACTGCTCTGATACCACTTTTGTCACGACCCGACCCCGGGCCCGCGACTGGTGCCCTACCTGGGCACCCTTACAGGTAACCATCAGAGAAAGTCAGCGGAACATACATAGAACACACAACTTAAATCAGTAAGAAGTAAACAACAGGCTAGCCGATGAGGCTGTTTTCCTGGATATACATATATAAATAGTCCAAAGCACTTACATCCTTTTTCTTTACAAACCGACCCACATACATGACTACAGACCTCTAAAAATTTTGACATAACAATTGTGACGGGATAGGGCCCCGCCATACCCCTGAATGTACAACAACCGACAATACTAGTGATCTGAACCAAAGATAAGCCTCCGGAGTAATGGAGCTTCTCAACAGCTGAACAGTGATCCTAAGAGTGAGGATCAGCAACCTGTATAACTCTACCTGTGGCATGAACGCAGCCCCCCGAAGGAGGTCAGTACAACAGGTACCAAGTATGTGGCCCAGAAATGCGTAATGAAATCATAATAGTCTAAAATAAAGCTGGAGCCATGTATGATAACCACATTAACAGTACACTGTGTCTTACTAACAATGAGAGTAAACAAGAGTATACTTTACTGCATAAAAATAGGAGGCTCATGATCGAATTAGGGCCACCCGCCCGTAGTATCATTAAGCAATCCTACTCCTGGGACTATTTCACCCGCATAGGTCCTGTGGACCCGCAATGAGGTCATCCGCCTCACATGAGACTATTTCACCCGCACAGGACTATTTCACCCGCTTAGGTCCGGTAGGCCCGCAATGAGTACAACGCCGCACTCGCATCATGGGTAGCAAATCCATGAAATAAGTAGTAACCCGGGGGTTTACCCCGCAAGAATAACATAACACTAGCACAACTGGCTATCATACATAACATAAGCACCACCGGCTTATCATACATAACATAAGCAACACCGGCTTATCATAATTATCATAAGCAAGTTAAGAATTCCCCTAACTTCTTATTAGTCTTAATTATCATGCACTCTCATTTTATTTAACTTAAGGCACTAACATGTCATTAAAAATCCGGGACTTTAACTCAAAGTACTATGTAATTCCGTTCCTTTAAAAAGAACCCTTTTTATATAAAACCCCAAGATACTATCACCCGTAGTATCAAGACATGTCTATTTTTCAAATCAAGTTACTACACTTTTAGAAATTCATTTCAAGGCTTTAAAACTAAGTAACTTCTACTTTCACAACCTAGGCAACTCGTGCCTATAAATCAAGTAGACACTCTCTTAACTTTCCATAAAGCTGTTATAACTAACTTCCCATAAAGCCGTTATAACTCTTTATGTTTTAGACAATTACATTCTTTTTTATAACCAAGAGACTTATACTTTCAAAAACCAAGTATCATATACTTTCAAATCAAGTTACATAACATTCAGAATACTTCAAGTCTCTTAACTTTAGAAATCAAGTTTCTTAACTTTAGAATAGTTCAAGTAATCAATACTTTCCAAATCAAGTATTCTATACATTTTCAAGTCAAGAAATCTTTGTTTACCTTATTAGAATAAACCATTCTTTTAACTTCCCATGAAGTTGTTATAACCAACTTCCCATAAAGCGGTTATACTAACTTTATGCTTTAGAAACTAAGACATCTTTAACATTTAAAACAAGTGAGTTAATTCTCTAACTCAACCAACTTGGACATTATTGAACAAGTCAAGGACATCAAATGAAACTAAATTCATTTAAATCTCGTACGTCTACCGTACTATACATTTATAGCTACTCATGCTCAAGAGATAAGAAAGTTCCACATACTCTTCGACTTAAACCACTTTTCAAGTTGAATACGCCGTACGTAGAATGCCAACCTATAATGACCATAATACATCCATCAACTACTAGCTTTCAACGTAGAATATTTCTAAGTATAAGGACTCTTAATTCTACGGACAATCGGGCAGCACTTCCTTTGTTTCTACGTACTTTTTCACCTTTTTCAAGGCCCGAAAATCAATAACCAAATGCCACATTTAAGGCTCAACAATTTAGAAATTCAAAGGGGATTACATGCCTAACAGGACGTGTAAAATTCCGTCCCACAATTAATTTAAAAACTATCCAACAACTTAAGCCTTTCTCGGCTACAATCAATGCCGCAATAATATCAATTTCCCTTCAATTCCTTTTTGAATCCAAGTTGTTATTCTAATATGTTATATACCCTATAACAATTATAACAACTACAAATTCTTTCTTTCTTAACATGCGACGATTGTAACTATCGACAAAATGATTACAACATAAATGGCTAACATGCCCACTTTCGGTTTTAACATGTCGACATGATCCAAATCTTTTCAAACTTCATAATATATATCTCATGATCATTTCTAACTTATCATAACATGGAATCTTTAATTACAATAGTAAGACGAAGATTATTACCTTAATAAGCCCAAATATTATCCAAGACTTCAAGTCGATCCTTAGCAACTTTAGCTCCTCTTCTTGACGTTCCAATCCACTCCAAGCAACCCTTAAAATCTTATGAGGAACTCCTCTTCAAGGTCCAACTCCAACTATGAAAACCCCCTTAGGTTTTCATCTTGCGACTAACGTAAAAACGTAGTTTTTCCGGGATTTTTGTGGGGGGATATATACCTTTAGGGATCTTGGGTTTGAATATTGGGATTTATGAAGCAAGATTGCAAAATTTCTTTCTCTTCAATAGAGCTTGGCCGAGAGCTTCTAAGTGAGCTACACAAGTTCATGATTTTTTTTCTAAGTGTTGAAGACTAGTCTTGCACTAGTAGTAGTAGCTATATATAATACAATCAATGGCTTAGATTAAAACAAATGTGTGGTTAGGATAGGGTCAATTATATCAAGCTATTTTGACCATTTGACTTGGTCCATTTTATCAAGCTAAAACTTGTTACACTAACCACACTATTTCGTCCAAGAGGATTCATGTGGAGGGTGACACGTGTCGCTCTCCCATTGGTCCATAATATTTCGTTTCCCGAAATTTCCATAATTGGTCAAAATATCGGAAACCTCATGGCCCCACAAAAACGTAAAATCTCTCGGGTGGCCCCACAAAAACGTAAAATCTCTCGGGTGGCCCCACGTATCCAACCCTGAAAATAAAATTCCATAATTCCGATAAACTCTTAAAAGTCTTAAATAACAATTTGAGAATCCAATTCTCCTTAACAAACAATTTTCCTTCTCGGGGTTCGGAAGATTTTCCTTAGAATTTACAACTCTTTCTTTCGTTCAAATTTTTAAGTCTTGTGTTCTTCCGTCTATTCTCATATACATGTCCTGGAATTTCGGGGTGTAACACCCTGGATGTTAAGCTATTCACATAGGATCACATGTCCAAGTAGTCGAGACCTTATACTTGTCAGTAGATCCATCTACTTTGTACTCAATTTGATTATCCACTTTTACAACCCATAGGTTCTTTTCCCGGAGGAAGATCAACCATCACACAAGTGTGGTTCTATCTGATGGAGTATATTTCTCTCTTTTAGCTTCTTTCCAAAGCAACACTTCTGGAGATGACAGTTCTTTGTTAATTTTCCATGGTTCATTCTCAACCATATAAGCTAGAAGGCCTGAAACAAGTCTTTGTCCCCTCTTTTTGCTCTGTCTCGATTCAACATCTAGAATCCCTGAGTTTTGTAGATCTAGAACATTAAGTTCCGGGTAGTTAGTAACTTTCGAGTCATGTAGATCTAGAACGACTAGTTCCAGACAGCCAGGCACTCGTGGGTTATTGTTAACCTTGAGCTATTACTTCTTTTTTCTTCTCAAGGAAAGGTGTCCTCAAAGAATTCATCATTCTTTGACACCGAGATGCGATAAGAACTACTGTTATTTGCAGATCTAGTAGATATGCAATCTACAGTCTTAGGTCCAACTTGACCTGTTTTGGCTTAGGTATTTCAACGGGAAAATGGTCATATTTGCCCTCAACATTTAGGAAAAGATTTGTATTTGCCCTCCGTTAACGTTTGAGGTCAAATATTCCCTCAATTAGTCCAAACCTTTTAAATTTACCAATTTTTAACAGATCTGCCACATGGAAAATACGTGGACTGAACAACCTCGACTGGAGGTCGCCCAGTCACCGCCGACACCATTTCCGGCCAAACCACGGTGGCTACGGTGATGTGTGATATACTGAAAGATTCATCTCTTCATCCTCATCAATTTTATACTACCCATTACCGTCGATTTCATTATATTCTTTGTCAATTTGGTGATCGAAGTTCTGGATGTATATACCCCTGACGGAGATTTGAATTTTCTGGCGTACTCCGATCGAATTGACGGTAGTGGCTCACACCTTTGTGACCATCATCATCTCCCCGTCATTTTCATACCCACGCCGCAGTTCGATTCAACCTCTACATCAACTTAGCACAAATTGAAGTTCATAAACCCTAGCCGTCACCGATCGATTTTCCGGCCACCTGGGATACAATCGGCGGTTGGCAGGGGTACAATAGACTCACCATCACCTCGCCGACGTGCTACACCCATCCACCACCTTCAGTTCTTACCCATTTTTCCGGTCGACCAAATCGGAAAAATCCGACTGGTTTTTTGCATTTTCCGGTCATTTAAGGTATCGACGACTGCATTGGGTGATACCATTGCATTCGTCTCATCATTCTCTTCAATCTACACCCGCCCCCGAAGTTCTACTATTACTTTTTTCGACGAACCGCCAATTTCTGTCCAGTTGCCGACGGTAATGGCGTCGCCATGTCTGGGTGACCTCCAGTCGAGGTTGTTCAGTCCACGTATCTGCCACGTGGAAGATCCGTTAAAAATGGGTAAATTTAAAAGGTTTGGACTAACAGAGGACATATTTGACCCCAAACGTTAATGGAGGGCAAATACAAACCTTTTCCTAAACGTTGAGGGCAAATATGACCATTTTCCCATACTTCAACCCTTGCCACACTACCCCATATCACAACATCTGTATATGAGATTTTTTATATGTTTCACATGATGGATTATCCTTATCCTTATGCGGAGTTCTATTGAGAATCGCATTAGCGGTAAGGATCGCCTTGCTCCAAATATCTTGGGCATACAGATTTGCGCTTGGCAACCACCATTGCTTTGAGGTGAGTAAGGAGCAGTCATTTGATAAATGATGCTTCACATTCTCCCCCTCTATCCCTATGAATTCCTCAATCCGTAGGCTTTCAATTTCTGATTCTGATGCGCCGCCGCGCCTGATTCCAGTATCCAACCAGGATTCAACAGTTTCATCTTTGTTTTTCAACAAACAAAGGAATCAATACATTGTACCATCGACAATGAAGATCACAACGTTCTTATCTCCCCCTCTATTTGTACAAGCGTCAAATCACCCACGTAGGCGTGACTATGTTATAAAGGAGCGGTGCTTCTTTCGATATTCCTTCGATGGAATGGAAAGGCTCGCCTACCTCATATCAATTTGAGGGTTTATATTGACAGACGACAACAATTTCAGCTTAGTTAGCTTTTGAATGACTTTCTATTTAACGTGTCTTAATCTATGATGGCATAGATGCATGGATTACAAATATATAATCCATTTGGCTACAGTCTTACTGTACCACTCTTAGTTATTATGGACCTTTTGGACTAGATTCGAACCATCTTGACCAACAGCGTCCTTGAAACCAAGTTTAGGACATGTATCACCTCTTGTTAGAGTGATCTCATTCCCTTAAGTCCTTTGAGGACAATCTCTTCAACTCTTTTTACTTTGGAGGTGGCGTTGCTTCACATGAACAACCTCTTGCATGTGGTTAGGGCGTAACCGAATCGTATGAGATCTAGATACTCTGGACCACTCCAGTTGCCATGGCAGACTGAGTGTCCAATTTCTTTTCTGCTTTCTTTTAGCCTTCAGACCTGTTAAGATCTGGAAAACTCTGGCCCACTCCAGTCGCCTGTAGGCTTAGTATGACTGAGTGTCCAACACTATCCGGTCAAAAGACGGATCTTCTGTCGGAAATGGTGACAGTCCTCTAGTCATCTTCCCTTACTTAGGATTGTCCATAAATCTAATTTATTACAATCTAAGTACATGTCTTTTAGGCCGTTATTTATAACATTCCAATACTTAAAAAGGAAGGTGAGTAGTCCAATTTCTGATTTTAGGGCGTAGGGAATATAAGTTTTTAATGAAAACACTTCATATTCCTAGCCTTGCTTTATTCCCTTTTATTCAGAAATTCTCTAAACATATTATGGACAAGGAATAAATAGTTAACTCATACCTTTTGGATTCTGGCCCACGTCAGTGACATGTCCAAATCCTCCTTTCCATGAGATGTAGGCTTTCTGCTACAAGATGGAACATCATCTTCAGTATTCTCCTTATGTCCCAGTTGACATCCTCAACCTCTTGTGGGTGCTTGTTTTCACCACTCTCGGGAGCGGTGAAAACAAATCTTCCTTGACCCTTAGCCTTGCTAGCGTGACTATCAACAATATCTTCAAGTTTAGGATCAGCAACAGAGATCTCCCCTTTGACGAAAAAATATCTGTAGCTATTGTCAAAGAGAGATCCAAAACTAGGACCAAATTTGTTGACAGAGACATTGTTTGAATTGTTTATAGAACTGTCAACAGAACTAGTTTCAACAAGAAAACCACAGCCAGATCTGGGATCAGATTTGTTGGCACACATCTTTCTAGCACTAGTACAATAATGTCTTAAGATTGTGAGTTACACAATGAATGTACGGGAATAGTATACAACTACTATTAGTGCTTTGAAAGGGTAAACAATATGATTACAATACAACAAACTTGAAGCTAACAAATGTTATGACAACAATAAGCTTTTGAGGTCTTGATCTTCTGTCTTGAATCAATCTTGGAGTCTTGGATCTTTGTTCCAATTGCAGCAAGCTCCTTGATCTTGATATCATGAAACCAAGAGACACTAAATCTGGTAGCGTTATAATTTTGCTGCTGAGTCGAGTGATATCACTCTGTCTTTAAGACATTATTGCCCCGTATATATCCTTTTATGATATGGACAACTGTCTCCCAAGATAAAAAAAATAACTAAACAAACGAGCAAAGGAAACTAAAGTGTTTCTCAAGAAGAACATTTGAGTGTGTGAAAGCTATAGAGAAGTTCAGAAAATCTGAACCATACAAGAGTGAGGTGTGTTCTACAAATGAGCCCAAGGCCTCAATTTATAGTAGTGTAAGAATGTCTCTTCAAGTGCCATGTAATGATCATTCAAGTGTTATGTAATGGCCATTTAATACACCAAGTAATGCAGCCAAATAATGACTTATTTATGAAGGAGAAACTGGCATCTTAATGCACCAAAACGTCCCCACAATCAGCCAAACCTATGGACTTCCATCGCACAGACACTGCCCGGGGAAGGCCCTAACTGGAAATAATTTGTTTTAACATACCTTGTGTTTTACAGGAACATAAAAATGGCTAATCGAAATTAAAAGGTTTTCCCTTCAGGACTGATCGAAATAGGGGATTAAGGCTCATTAATCGTGAGCTAAAATGGAAAGGATGACTGAATTGATTTTCTTCTCTTTTTTCCAGCAAACAGTTTTGCTGATTCTTTGATTTTTTATAGTCTACAACAATTGCCTTCTTAAGCCACAAATAAGTCTCTCAGTTGAGAGCATAAGCCCCCTCACCACGTTGTCCCCCACTCAGTCAATTGTTGGCGGTGGGGGCCTAATTTGATGACACCTACAGTTAGGGCTGTACAAAAGTCGGTCCGGTCCGGTCTTCGGTCCTCATAATTTGAGTTTTTGGTCCGGTCCGATCCAGGTTCAGTCCGGTCCGGACCGATTTTTTTTATAATATATATAATATATATAATTCATAATATATATTGAATTATATAATTTCTAATTTTCTAAATTCCTAATATATAATATATATAATTCCGGGTCGGGTTCCGGGGCCCGATTTTTTAAAAACAATTGAATTTCCAATACTGAAATTGACATTCTCTGACACATTACCACGAAATTTTTACGTTGAAATCTATTGTACATCGCGAGATATTTAGATTTGAAAAGGGGAAAAACGTAACGATTTTGGGGAAAGTAAAATTGAGGGGCAAGATGGACGTTTTTGGAGAAATCGACTGAAGCTTTGGGATGGCTTCGTATCGAAAAAATACGCGAAATCAATTTTTTTTAGGTAAAACGGACGTCCGAGCGCAATGTTATGACCATATAAAGTTTGATCAATTTACAACTTATATTTGATATGTCAATACGTCCGGTGGCGGAAGCAAATGCATTCGTCCGAAAAATATGATCGGACGAAAATGACTCGACCGGACGAGAAATTCGGTCGGTCTTGATCTAATGTCTGAGTTTCGGTCTTGATGCAGTCGTCGGTCCGATTTTAACTTTTTGTGCACCCCTACCTACAGTTTGTCACATGCACCTTATTTAATATATTAAGTGACTTGCCTCCGTATAATTTATCAGTCACATACATAATTAATTCTAGATCCCATTTCATTTAAATCCTAAAAATTCATAAGACATTCGTATACTCGATGTCATAATTCTTGTAACATGACACTAGTCCATAACCTCTTTATGCGCATACAAAAATTATTCTCGATCCCTGTCGTCACATTTGTCACTTCTAAATTATTTCGGATTCACATTATTTTATATACTAATCTCCTATTAGCATATGTAAATATAACAAAATTTTCCCAATGCTCGGGTCTATTTCCTTCGTTTAAGTTCTCCATTATCGCCCAAAATTATGAGACATTACAGAAAGGCAAAAATTGGACACTCAGTCTGCCAAGGCAACTGGAGTGGGCCAGAGTATCTAGATCTCATACGATCCGATTACGCCTAACTACGGGCAAGAGATTGTTCATGTGAAGCAACGTCACTTCTAAAGTAAAAGGAGTTGAAGAGGTTGTCCTCAAAGGACTTCACGAAATGAGATTACTCTAACAAGATGTGATATATGTTCCAAACTTGGTTTCAAGGACGCTATTGGTCAACATGGCTCTAGTCTAGTCCAACAAGTCTATAATAACTAAGAATGATACATTATGTATATAGCCAATAGAATGCTATATTTGTAATATGTGCATCTATGCCTTCATAGATTAAGACACGTTGAATAGAAAGTCATTTAAAATTAAATTAAGTTGAGATTGTTGCCGTCTATCGACATAAACCCTCAAAATGAGTATGAGGTAGACGAAGAGGCAAACTCACCTTTCCATTCCGTCGAAGGAGTAGCGAAAGAAGCACCGCTCCTCTATAACTTAGTCACACCTACGTGGGTGATTTAAAGCTTATACAAATAGAGGGGGGAGACAAGTATGTTGTGATCTTCATCAATGATGGTACAACGTATTACATCCTTTGGTGAAGAACAAAGTTGAATCTGTTGAGGCGGATGAGCGCTACAAAGCAAAAGTTGAAAAGCATATGGATTGAGGAATTCGTAGGGATAGAGGGGGAGAATGCGAAACATCGTTTATCAAACGACTGCTCCTTACTCACCTCAATCTAACAGTGTTAGCCAAGCGCAGATCTGTACGCCCAATATATGTGGGGTAAGACAATCCTTATCGCTAATGCGATTCTCAACAGAACTCCGCATAAGGATAAAGATAACCCTCCATGTGAAACATGGTAAGAACCCCATATACAAATGTTGTGATATGGGGTAGTGTGACCAGGGTTGAAGTACCCAAGTCAAAATAGGTCAAGTTGGACCTAAAACTGTAGAGTATGTATCCACTGGATCTGCAAATAATAGTAGTGCTTATGGCATCTTGGGTCAAAGAAGGCTGAATTCTTTGAAGGTAACTTTCCTAAAGAAGGAAAAAGTGTCACGACCCGACCTCGGGCCCGCGACTGGTGCCTTACCCCGGGCACCCTAGTGATAAAACATCAGAGAAAAATCAGCGGAAAATAAAACGCATGAAAAATAAACAGTGATACTAAAAACAGGCTGACCAAAAAGTCGTCTTACTGCATATATATATAAATAAACCTTGAACAGTTATCCTTTACAAACCCTGCCCACAACAGTACTACATACCTCTAAGAATGTAACAACAACTATGACGGGACAGGGCCCCGCCATACCCCTGAATGTACAAATACCTACAATGACAGGGGACTATACCAAAAGATAAGCCTCCGGAGAAACGGAGCTTCTCAATCTGTGAACAGTGATCCTATGGCGAGGATCAACAACCGTGTACCTCTACTGCGGCATGAACGCGGCCGAAGGAGTCGAGACAACAAGTACCAAGTATGTGAAACTTAAAATACTGTAATGAAATCATAACAGTCTATATAAAACATGAGACATGTATGATAACCAAACTACAGTACACAATGTATAAGAAGTCATGTCAAGTCAGGGACTCACGCCCTCAAAGTCATCACTCAAATATAACCATGGGTCTCACGCCCACAATATCAATCATGCGGTGGAATTCTTCCTCACGCTGGCGATCATGATATAACAACACCAAGGAGTACATGAACACGAGTCCCACGTGTCATAAGAACTGCAGGGCAAGTACGAAGGCATAGCTACTAGATCCACCTGCATAATCAATCGCCGGGCAAGTACGAAGCGACTACGGAACCTACCGTACCAACAATACTATATAATTGTACCACGAAGGTGGCCAAGGCAATCGAAAGCGATGCGGATACCGCTGCGTCACGTCGTTGGCCGGCAATACGAAAGCTAACTACGGATCGCTGCGTCACGAGACCGTCATAAAGCGCTATAAAACTAACCCACGGTGGCCGAGGCAAGACGGCCGACTACGGATACCTGCGTCACGTCGGCCGGCAAGTACAAAAGCCAACTACCAGATACCTCATGCATCACGAGACTTCACCATAACACTGACCGGGGAAAGTTCGAAAGCCAACTACCAGATACCTCCTGCATCAACCATGACCGGGGCAAGTACGAGGGCTAACTACCAGATCCACCCTGCATCAATAAACCTCATGGAGAGCTAGTCTATGGAAAAACAATCCTAATGGAACCATACCCGTGGGCCACCCAACGTGTCAGTAGGTCCAAGGATATAACAAGATAACCGACCCTCAATCGAGAGACGCGGTATCATAGAAATACAACACTTGCACAACAAAGGCTATCACAACTAGCATAGGCAAGTTCTAACATACTTTTAGACCCTCATTTTATGCCAAAAATCCAGGTGTTTAACCCCAAGTACTACATACTTCAATTCTTTCAAAAAGATCGCTTTTTATGTAAAAACAACATGATACTAATACTCGTAGTATCAAAGCACGTTTTCTTTTCAAACCAAATTACTACACCTTCAGAAAATCTTTACAAGGCCTTTAAAATAAAGTATACTTTTAAAAACCCAAGTAACTCACTCTTTTCAAAACAAGTAACTCATACTTTCAAATCAAGTTACTTCTCCTTTTCGGAAATCAAGTCGTTTATCTTTCAAAACCAAATCAAGACAATACCATGCCTTCCTTTTAAACAAAACACTTCTCCTTTCAAGGGTCAAGTAATAATATACCTCTTAAAATAGTTTAAGCCTCATTACTTCTTAAAAATATCACGTTACCGTTTTAAATCCAATCATAAAACCATTCTTTCGTTTTAATAACGTCGTTATAACTAACTTCCCATAAAGCTGTTATAACACTTTACATTTTAAACCAACCAAGGACAACTACTCACATTTTCGAAATCAAGATAACTTTATTCTTTTAAAGACCAAGTACCCATTACTCACGAATGGGGTTTCACAACTTTTTAACACAATTCAAGTTTTTAACATTTCATATCAAGTCACTTAACATTTAGAATCAAGTCAAGGACACAAAAAGGAAGTCCAACTCCTTTTACACACGTGCGTCTACCGCACTATATATTTCACAAATAATCATGCTCATGAGAATAGGAAAAATAGGAATAATCTGCTGCTGAGGCTGCCTACCTCGAAAGTTACCAAAGGACCCTGCTATCCTGGCCCACTTCTGCTGATTTTGGTCATTTCGTCGACCTCTACGTTCCTCAGTCTGCTGCGCATAAGCCTGCATGCGGGCAATGTCTATGCCCGGATGAAGAGCTACACCCGTGCAACCCTCTGCTAAATAATCGTCAAGTCCTGTGACATATCGGTGCACTCTATCCTCCATGTCTGCCACTAAAGCGGGGACATACCGAGCCAACGATTCAAACTCTACGTTGTACTCCCTAACCGTACGCCCGTTCTGTCTCAATATCATAAATCTATCTGCCCGAGCTCTCCTCATCTGCGAGGGAAAGAAGTGTGTAAGAAATGCTCCTGAGAACTCGTCCCAACCAGCTGGAAGCGCATGCTCCCAGGGCGGTTCCGTAGATCAAACCCGATCATCGCGATATCACGCGCCGATAAGAACCGATACCACCGACTCGGCCTCCGAGGCCTTAATCACTCTCGTGATCCGCATTGCCGAATAAACTCACGAGGATCTTCGCCGGTTCTCGATCCATAGAACTCGCGGTGGTACTGACTCAAGAAGTCGAAGCCTCAAACTATCGGCTGCAGGGTGTACCACGGTCTCACCGCTCTGTCTCATCCTCATGCCGCTCTGATCCTAGCTAATCGGGCCATCTCTTTGTAATCCATATCCTCGGCTCGCAGTCGTGGGCGGAGGCTCGAGATATCATGGCCTCTATAGAAAGCTGTGCCGCGCTAAACTCTCTTTGGGTGGCGTCGCAGAACTCCCCGTATGAAGTACCACCTCAGGTAATGACTGGGCCTGTGCCCTCGTAACCCTCTGTGCTCTACTCGCAGCTCCCTCTGCTGCCTTGCCCTTCTGGGCCCTAGTTGCCTTGCGTAGAGGCATAACTGGTACATAAGAATACGTCAGAGGGAGTCCAACTTATCACACCGCTCTAAGGCACGATCTCAGAGTGAGAAGAATGGAAACCAATCCTAAATATCCTGCAACCTCCTGATTATAGGTGTGGTGCACAACACGCCGATAACCAAGACTCTACTAGATACGGTCTGTAGACACTTTCCGAGGATTAACTGCTCTGATACCACTTTTGTCACGACCCGACCTCGGGCCCGCGACTGGTGCCTTACCCCGGGCACCCTAGTGATAAAACATCAAAGAAAAATCAGCGGAAAATAAAACTCATGAAAAATAAACAGTGATACTAAAAACAAGTTGACCAAAAAGTCGTCTTACTGCATATATATATAAATAAACCTTGAACAGTTATCCTCTACAAACTCTGCCCACAACAGTACTACAGACCTCTAAGAATGTAAAAACAACTATGACGGGACAGGGCCCCGCCATACCCCTGAATGTACAAGTACCTACAATGACAGGGGACTATACCAAAAGATAAGCCTCCGGAGAAACGGAGCTTCCCAAATGCAGAACTGTGATCCTATGAGCGAGGATCAACAACCGGTGTACCTCTACCTGCGGCATGAACGTTGCCCCCCGTAGGAGGTCAGTACAACAGGTACCAAGTATGTGAAACTTAAAATACTGTAATGAAATCATAACAGTCTATATAAAACAAGAGACATGTATGATAACCAAACTACATTACACAATGTATAAGCAGTCATGTCAAGTCAGGGACTCACGCCCTCAAAGTCATCACTCAAATATAACCATGGGTCTCGCCCAATATCAATCATGCGTGGAATTCCTTCTCGCTGCCGGCGATACATGATATAACAACACGATGAGTACATGAACACCGTGTCCACGTGTCATAAGAACCGTACGGGGCAAGTACGAAGGCATAGCTACCAGATCCACCCCGTATCATCAACTGACCGGGGAAAGTACGAAAGCCAGCTACCAGAACCTACCGTACCAACAATATTATATAACTGTACCACGGTGGCCGGGCAAGTCAAAGCCACTACGGATACCGCTGCATCACGTCGGCCGGGGCAATCACAGCTAACTACCAGATACCGTCTGCATCACGAGACTTCGTCATAAAACGACTATAAAACTAACCCGTAGTGGCGGGGCAAATAAGGCCGACTACGGATACCTCTGCGTCACGTCGGCCGGGCACGAAATCTGGCAACTACGGATACCTCCTGCATCACGAGACTTCGCCATAACACTGACCGGGGCAAGTACGAAAGCCAACTACCAGATACCTTCTGCATCAGCCACGACCGGGGCAAGTACGAGGGCTAACTACCAGATCCACCCTGCATCAATAAACCTCATGGAGAGCTAGTCCATGGAACAACAATCCTAATGGAACCATACCCGTGGGCCACTCAACGTGTCAGTAGGTCCAAGGATATAACAAGATAACCGACCCTCCATCGAGAGACGTGGTAGCATGAAATACAATACTTGCACAACAAAGGCTATCACAACTAGCATAGGCAAGTTTTAACATACTTTTAGACCCTCATTTTATGCCAAAAATCCGGGTGTTTAACCCCAAGTACTACATACTTCAATTCTTTCAAAAAGATCTTTTTTTTTTGTAAAAACAACATGATACTAATACTCGTAGTATCAAAACACGTTTTCTTTTCAAACCAAATTACTACACCTTCAGAAAATCTTTACAAGGCCTTTAAAATCAAGTATACTTTTAAAAACTCAAGTAACTCACTCTTTTCAAAACAAGTAACCCATACTTTTAAATCAAGTTACTTCTCCTTTTCCGAAATCAAGTCGTTTATTTTCAAAACCAAATCAAGACAATACCATGCCTTCCTTTTAAACAAAACACTTCTCCTTTCAAGGGTCAAGTAATAATATACCTCTTAAAATAGTTTAAGCCTCATTACTTCTTAAAAATATCACGTTACCGTTTTAAATCCAATCATAAAACCATTCTTTCGTTTTCATAACGTCGTTATAACTAACTTCCCATAAAGTTGTTATAACTTTTTACATTTTAAACCAACCAAGGACAACTACTCACATTTCTGAAATAAAGATAACTTTATTCTTTTAAAGACCAAGTACCCATTACTCACGAATGAGGTTTCACAACTTTTTAACACAATTCAAGTTCTTAACATTTCATATCAAGTCAGTTAACATTTAGAATCAAGTCAAGGACACAAAAAGGAAGTCCAACTCCTTTTACACACGTGTGTCTACCGCACTATATATTTCACAAATAATCATGCTCAAGAGAATAGGAAGAATCACATACCTCTTCGGCTTAATCCACAAGCCAAGTCGAGTATGCCGCGCGTAGAATATCCACCTATAACAACCAAACACGTCTATCAACGTCTAGATCTCTTCGTAGAATAATTCTAAGTATAAGGTTCCTTATTCTACGGAAAATTCGGCAGCACTTCCCCTGTAACTATGTACTTCCACCTTTTTCAAGGCCTGATATCAATAACCAACATGCCACATTTAAGGCGCAATAATACAACAACTCAAAGGGGATTGCACGCCTGACTGGACGTGTAAAATTCTGCCCCACAATATATAATACAATCCAATTCTTTTCAATTCTTCTTTCCACATATCATATACTCAATTATAAACTACTACAATATGTAATCTCGATTCTGATAGAAGGACAAAGATCATTACCTCGATAAGCCCAAAATTATCCAATGATTAAAAGTCGATCCTTAGGAATCTTAGCTCCAATTCCTTACGTTCCAATCCGCTCCAAGCAACCCTTAGAAGCTCCTAACCAACTTCTCTTTAAGATTCAACTCCAAAAAGTGAAGAACACTTAGGTTCCAACACCACCAACTTTCGGCCAAGGGGTATATTTAAGGCTAGGGGTGTGGAATCTTTTCTAACACTTGGTTAACAACCTTCCTAACACATCAAGGAAGAACACTTAAAAGTTTAAGGATTTTTGGACAACTTTTGGTCAAGGATCATGGACAAAGCCGAGAGCAACAAGAGAAAGGGAGGGAGTTTTTGCCTTGGAAAATAATTCAAGTGTGGGATGAAGAAGTCTTGCATCAAGGGGGGGTATTTATAGGGAAATCAAAGGCTAGGATCAAAACAAATATGTGGTAGAGATTGGGTACAAGTGTGTGTGGATCCCACAAGCCACTTGTCCCACAAAAAACTTAGACACATGGCTTGCCACATGTCTACATATTTCGGCCAAGGCCACCTAAGGGGGTGACACGTGTTGTCCTCCTATTCGTCCAAAATATTTCATCTCCCGAAAATATCCATAATGTCCAAAATCTCGAAAACAAAGTGGGCCCCACAAAACCGTAAATTTTTCCCCGTGGGCCCCACGTGACCAAATCCGGAAATAAAATTCCATAATTCCCTAATATTCCAAGAAGTCCAAATACCAAATCTGGGAATCCAATTCCCATTTACGAACCTTTTTCCTTCACAAAATCAGGAAATTTTTTCGTCGGAAAATCAAATCTTTCTTCCTTTCCAATCTTAATGTCGCATTCTTGTACGTACGTCCTCACATACATACCCTGGAACTACGGGGTGTAACAAAAAGAAATAATTGCTAAAGGTTAACAAGAACCCGCGAGTGCATGACTATCCGGAACTGGACGTAATATCTATAGGACTCGAAAGTTGCTGACTATCCGTAGCTTAATGCTCCAGATCTATAGAACTCATGGATTCTAGATGTTGAACCGAGAAAGAGGAAAAAGATGGGACAAAGATTTGTTCCAGGCCTTCTAGCTTATATGGTTTAGAAAGAATCATGGACAATTACAAAGAATTGTCATCTCCAGAAGCGTTGCTTTGGAAAGAAGCTAAAAGAGAGAAATAGACTCTATCAGATAGAACTACACTTGTGTGATAGTTGATCTTCCTTCGGAAAAAGAACCTCTGGGTTGTAAAAGTGGATACTCAAATTGAGTACAAAGTTAGATGGATCTACTGACGAGTATAAGACCTCGGATACTTGGACATGTGCTCCTATGTGAATAACTTAACCTCCAGGGTCACCATAGTCTTGCGTGACATGGATGTTGAGACAACCTTCCTAATTGGAGAGTTAGTTTGATGGACTGTTGGGATTCCTCCTGAACCTCCATTCTAGTCCCTGCACTATTTACATTTTGGTCCTGGAAGTTTCAGATAAAACATAAACAATGAATCTGACTACAGAAACATTGACTCTGAAGCTAGAAAGCCAACAGTTGGAAAACCAAAAGTCCGAAAGTGGAAGAAGAAAGTGATACGTAACAACCCAAGGGATATGTGGTTCTAGGGAAGAGAAGAAAATCTGTCGACTTGTCAAATCTCTGTACGGGCTAAAACAAGCCCCAAAGCAATGGTGTGAAAACTGTGATAGTTCCCTACTATCAAATAGTTTCTCAATTAATGAGTGTGACAAATGTGTCTATATGAAAGATAATTCTGACTCGTTCTTGATATGCTTTACGTAGACGACATGTTGATCACATGAAGTAGTCCTAGTTTGTTACTAGAGACTAAGGATATATTGAAATGATGTTTTGATATGAATGATATGGGTATTGCAAATGACATCTTAGGAATTGGGATTTCTAAGACATATAACAGACTGGTCTAAACCAAACTCATTTGTGAGGTATTTTTGACAGTCTCGTTGAAGTCACTCATGGATATGAATCATAAAATTGATTGGAATCGTGGTGCACCCATAAATCAGGAGTGATAGACGCAGGTATCATGTAGTTCAATGTATCTTACACACTACAACTGACCTGGTATTGGCTCGTAAAGAAGATCGATCAAACTAAGGTCCACTGGTAATGATCAATAGAAGGCGTTAAATCGGATGTGACGACATTTAAACTATTTACTTATCTATGGATTATGGTATTCTGGATGTCCATCGGTTCTGGGAGAACCCAGTGATGCAAACTGGACATCAGACTTGAAGAACACCAAAGTCACAAGTTGATGTGCATGGTGTGTTTTTGGAAAATCCTCTAAACAAACTTGCATCGGCCAATTCGTGGTGGAATCGAAGGTTATCGTTTTGTACAAAGCATGATGAAAAGTTGAGTAACTTCACGACCTCTTAGAGGATGTCCCTTATTAGGAGTAACTCATGCCTTCACCAGTTATACACTGTAATGGCACAGATGTCTGGACATATCTGTCGCAGACATAAGACCGTATGGCAGTTGATCGGATGACACATCCTTGATTACTAAATCAAAGGATATAACGAATCCTTTAATTAAGAGACTACTCGAAGATCAAGAGTTTTGCCTGTCTAGGGGAATGGGCCTAAAACATAATCACTAAGAACTGATACCACAGACACCCAGCCTTACTGACTGGAGATCCCAGGAATTAGGTTTAATGGGAAAATTAAGTCGTAAAAGTTCAGTGGAGCGCTTCGGTGGAAGTAAGAACACTTCGGATAATGATTTCTTCATATAAACATGAATCCAAGGCCGTTCCCGTGATATAAATTAAGTGCTATCTACAGAGTGGGTACAGGTTAAGTTTTCAAAACCTTTAATGATCCTCAACGTTTGAGGTTAGGTTTGGGAAAATTTTTAATGGTGCCTAACACTCGTGGAGTTGGGTATAACAGAATAACTTGTATGAGACCACCTATTTAAGTGCGAGGACTAACCTTCTAAAATGAACGCACTTAAGAATTCAAGTGTGTCCACGGCCACAACGGGAAAAACATTAAGAAGAACAGAGTAAGGAAAGTTGTTGTATTGGTACTATTGTCTTGATATACACTAAGCACTGACGGTTCAAGACATCACATTCACCGCGCAGTAAGTAAGTCCGATGGTATTCTACTATGGAAGATTCAAAGCCACGACTACCTATCTAGATACAATATCGGTCTTCCGAAAGATTTCTAGAAATGAACCTTGTGAGTGCGCCAAAATATCATTCAAGATGGGATTGTTGGAAATTTACTAAATGTGGAAATAAGTTTAATCCATTATTTATGACTCGAACAATTGAGGCCTCACACGTCGTAAACGTCATTTCCACACACGTGCACACGTAGTGCCAAGTATCGTAAATTTCATTAGTGAAAGAGATATTGATACGTAAGTGAAACGTTTAAGATATAAAATGATGGACGGTTGTTGACCAAATGACGTATGTTCCACGTTGGTAAATGAAGGAACAAGTGTACGAAATGTAAATGTCGAAACGGGTAGAAAAAGGGTTGCGGAGAGCCGCGACGCTCAAGCCACAGACGCGGCGGCTGGTCTTCAGTCACTTTGGAGCGGCGCTCAGAAGCGATGTTTGTGCGATCGGAAGTCCAAAAGTTTGGCTGATTGTGGGGACGTTTTGGGTTATTAAGATGCTAGTTTCTCCTCCATAAATCAGCCTTCATTGGGTTGCATTACTTGGTGAATTAAGTGGCAATTACATGACACTTAAATGACCATTACATGGGAACTTGAGAAGATATTCTTACACAACTATAAATTGAGACTCTTGGCTCAATTGAAGACACTACTCATTCGCAGATTTTCTGAATTCTTCCTCTCTAGCATATATTTCACACACTCAAAGGTTCTTCTTGAGAAACACTTGAGTTTCCTTTGCTCATTTGTTTAGTTGTTGTTTTATCTTGGGAGACAGTTGCCCATATCGTAAAATGATATATACGGGGAAATAATGTCTTAAGGACAAAGTGAATATCACTCGACTCAGCAGCTCCCTTGTAATACTACCAGATTTAGTGTCTTTTGGTTTCAGGTTATAAAGATCAAGGACTTGCTGCAGTTCCAACGAAGATCTCAAGATCCAAGACTCAAAGACGCATTCAAGAACGAATATTGAAGATCACAAAACTTGCAGTTGTTATCACAACTCTTGTTAGACTTCAAGCCTGTTGTATTATAATCCTTATATTTATCCTTTAGAAGCACTAGTAGTAGTTGTATACTATTCTCGTACATTGTGTAACTCACACAAACTAAAGTAATTGTTAATAAAAGAAAGTATTAAAGGTAAAAAAAAAGTTTAGAATGGATCTCTGCAGTTTCGTTGGTAGCTGAAGCTCGGGTTGTTCTTCACCAAAGTCTTGTATGGGGTGAAAATGAAAGAGAAGGAATGAATTTTTTTGGTGAAAGATAAAAAAGGCCCTGCATTTAATGTGTAAATTAATAAGAGCATTTGAGGAAAATAAAAAATGAGTACATTGCTGACATATCATATGGGATTAGGAGAGTTGAATCTGTGTTTATGGATTAGTTACTATCTTCTTGTAGTATGTTAGCAGGACCCCATATATATAAGTAATATTGGTAAAACTCATTAGTTTGATAAACAATGACATTTAATACGTTGCGCGATTTAAGTCATGATTTGAGTGTGGGGTGGCGATTTAAGTCATGATTTGGCTATAAATGATATGTTCAATTTTAACATTGCATAGTTACGTAACTCTTTAAAAAATTATCAGCTTTAAGGCTGTTGTTCTTTGAACTTGTGGACTCATTTTACTTCTTCATTGGAGTCTCTACATTTACAATCTTATTTACGATAGAATAGTGTTTGGCCAGGAATTACTATTGGCTTTTAGGCGCCACATGTCAAGATTTATTATATTTTTTTAATTATGTGTGCCAAGTCCCTCATTTTTCATCTTCCTCACATTTTCTTTCCAAGCATAGTTGTGGCTGCCATCACTATTTGCACTGTTAAAGTGTATATGGTAATCTTTGGGTTTTCTTTCTATATTTGGTGAATATTAGATTTAGATTTGTACCTTAATTAGTAGTGTAATATTACCATAATTGTAAAATTAGTATTCTTATAAAATAGGAATTCCTAGGTAGAATAGAAAGAGGATCTTCCTTGTAAC
Source organism: Przewalskia tangutica (assembly GCA_029844215.1). Taxonomy (NCBI): domain Eukaryota; kingdom Viridiplantae; phylum Streptophyta; class Magnoliopsida; order Solanales; family Solanaceae; genus Przewalskia; species Przewalskia tangutica. Next base: position 12,723,906 of record CM056733.1, on the reverse strand, counting down.
TTGTATATATATGTCTTTCATTAATAAGAATAATCAAGAAATTATTTCTTTCATGGTATCAAGAGTCTAGGTTCTTTTTACCCTGCTTCCGCTCCTTAAAATTTCTTCTTCTTTTCTTGTAATTTTGCTCTATATTCTCGATTTTTTTGTGTTCTTCCTCTTTCACAAAAAACCGAATATCTTCTCTTCCAAAAAAATTTCTCACAAATTTCCTTCTCTGAATCTTGTTATTTTATTCCTTATGGCTGATAAGAACACTTTTCACTCTGCCCTCACAATTTCTAATATCAAGAACATTCTTCCTATCGTTCGTGACCTAAAAACGCTCAATATGGGACGTGAGCGGAATTATTTAAGATTAATTCTTTGGCACATAAATTCCTCCACCATATCATTCCTTCAACTCATCCAAAGGGGGTGATACAACATCTACTTCTACGACGATTGTTCCCACTAAAGAGGCAGATTCAGAATTATGGGTCATGCTTGATGCCAAGTTCTTCAGTGGATTTATGTCACTATCTCCTTGGACCTTTTATAGACGATTATGAAATCAAATTCCACAGCTATGACGGTGTGGGATCGATTACGCGACATATTCCAAAATAACAGTCATTCTCGAATTGTTATCCTTGAGCAGAAATTCTCGTAGTTGGCTATGACGAGTTTTCTCAACGTTTCTTCTTATTGCAAATGCCTCAAGGACTTGGCAGACCAACTCAGCAACGTGGGTTCTCCGGTTTCTCAAAGTCTTCTAGTTCTTCATATGGTTGCAGGGCTATCAGAGGTCTATAGCGGTGTTGCTTCGGTGACTCATCAGAGTAACCCCCTACCAGGGTTTTATCAAGCCCGTTATATGCTTACTTTGGAGGAAGTCGAATTGGCTAAGAAAGTGGCGATTGGGGTCAGCCCTGTCGTCATGATGACTGCTTCCAATTTTACCCCATCCAATCCAGCCAACATGACTCAAAATCACAACAACGGGGCTGGTAAGAAGGGCAAGAATCGGAAGAATAATGGCAAGAATCGTGGCAGCAACAACGGAGGCAACCGTCAGCAGCAGTAGCATTCCTGGAGCCCACAGGGACCCCCTGGACAGTGGCAGTGGGTCCCATCGCCTCACTGATGCGCGATTCCACCTTACTGTGCGGCCACCGGCTAATAGCGCCACGGCGCCTCGATCGCGGCCAACTTCTTTCCTTCGGACTCGGGGTTGGACCGGCTTATTGGCGGCCCGATGCTATTATACTGGGGCCTCGCCCATCGAGCCCACCACGCGGTGAGCCCACCTGCACCGACATTGAAGCAGCGATGCATACGCTTGACTTGACTAAACCGGACCCAAATTAGAACATGGACACCGGCACCACTACCCACATGATATCCGATCAAGGTACTCTCTCGTCTTATTCCAATTTGAGCACTAATCGTGGTATAACTGTTGGTAATGACAATTCTATTCCAATTAAGGGTTATGGTCATAAAACTTTGTCCCCTCCTCATCCACCCCTTGTCCTGAAATATACCATTCATGCCCCAAAATTGATTTAGAATTTGGTGTGTGTCCGTAAATTCACCACTGATAATTGGGTTTCTATTAATTTTGATCCGTTTGGGTTTTCTGTGAAGGATTTCAAAACTGGAGTCATCTCACGAGGTGTAACAGCAGGGGTGATCTTTATCCAATCACTCCAAGTCTCAGCATCTCGCGTCAAGCTATGCCATCCACTTTTGCAGATCTTGCTCCTTATTTGTGGCATGTCCGTCTAGGTCATACAGGGTCGTCTATGTTACACCCCGAAATTCCAGGACATGTATATGAGAATAGACGGGAGAACACAAGACTTAAAAATTTGAACGAAAGAAAGAGTTGTAATTTCTAAGGAAAATCTTCCAAACCTCGGGAAGGAAAAATGTTTGTTAGTAAGAATTGGGTTCCCAGAATCGTTATTTGAGACTTATGGAATTTATCGGAATTATGGAAATGTTGGGAAACAAAATATTACGACGAATGGGAGGGTGATACGTGTCACCCCCTACAAGGTCTTGGTCGCAATGGACCAAGGTTAAGTGGTCTAGTGACCAAGACTAAGTAGTCTTATGTGGATGAAAAGCTTGAGAAAATTGACCAAGTCAAACTAGTCAAGTTGACCCTTGATATTTTAAATTATTCATCCAAGACTACACAAGTGTTTTAATCTTGACCCTTGATTTTGTTATATATTGCACACTAGTAGCAAGACAAGCTCACTACACTTAGAAAATTTTCCAAAACTTTTCTAGCTCATATGGAGATCTCGGCAATGCCCCATTTTTCACACAAATTTTTTGCAATTGTGGATCATAAATCACAATACTTAAACCAAGGGTTCCTAAAGGTATTCTAAGGATATCCCAATACAAAAATCCTGGAAAACTACGTTATTACGTTAGTCGCAACATGAAAACCTAAGGGGTTCTTCATGGTTGGAGTTGGAACTTGAAGAGGAGTTCTTCATAAGCTTCTAAGGGTTGCTTGGAGTGGATTGGACCGTCAAGAAGATGAGCTAAAGTTGCTAAGGATCGACTTTTACGCTTGGATATTATTAGGGCTTATTGAGGTAAAAATCTTCGTCTTCTTAATGTGATTGAAGATTGCATGTTATAGTAGTTGAAATGAGCATGTGGTATATAGATTGAAGTTTAAAAAGATTTGGATCATGTCGACATGTTAAAAACCGAAAATGGGCATGTTAGCCATTTATGTTGTAATTAATTTGGTCGATAGTTACAATCGTCGCATGTTAGGAAAGAAAAGATTTGTAGTTGTTATAATTTTTATAGGGTATATAACATATTAGAATAACAACTTGGATTGAAAAAGGAATTGAAAGGAAATTGATATTGTTGCGGCATTGATTGTAGCCGAGAAAGGCTTAAGTTGTTGGATAGTTTTATATTAATTGTGGGGCAGAATTTTACATGTCCTGTTTGGCGTGTAATCCCCTTTGAATTGCTGAATGTTGAGCCTTAAATGTGGCATTTGGTTATTGATTTTCGGGTCTTGAAAAGGTGGAAAAGTACGTAGAAACAAAGGAAGTGTTGTCCGATTTTCTGTAGAATTAAGAGTCCATATACTTCGAAGTATTCTACGTTAAACACTAGTAGTTGATGGACGTATTATGATCATTATAGGTTGATATTCTACGTGCGGCGTATTCAACTTGGCAAGTGGTTTAAGTCGAAGAGGTATGTGGAACTTTTCCTATCTTCTTGAGCATGAGTTTTATAAATGTATAGTACGGTGGATGTACATGTTTAAAATGAATTCGGTTTCATTTTGGTATCCTTGCCTTGATTTCGAAAAGTGAAGTAACTCGGCTTTTAAAAGTAATGTGACTTGATGTTACATGGAAAGATTACTTGACTTGAAAAGTATTGATTACTTGATTTCTAAAGTTAAGAGATTTGAAGTATCTTGAAAGTATATGATACTTGGTTTTAAAAGTATAAGTCTCTTGGTTTCAAAAGGAATGTAATTGTCTAAAACATAAAGAGTTATAATGGTTTTATGGAAAGTTAGTTATAACGGCTTTATGGAAGGTTAAGAGAGTGTCTACTTGATTTATAGGCACGCGTTGCCTAGGTGGTGAAAATAGAAGTTACATGGTTTCAAAGCCTTGAAATGAATTTCTAAAGGTGTAGTAACTTGATTTGAAAAATAGACATGTCTGGATACTACGGGTGTTAGTATCTTGGGGTTTGTTTATGAAAAGGGTTCTTTTTAAAAGAATGGAAGTACGTAGTACTTTGGGTTAAACTCCCAGATATTTGTTACATGATAGTGCCTTAAGTTTAAATAAAATGAGAGTGCATGTTAATTAAGTCTAATAAAAAGTTAAGGGGTTTCTTAACTTGCTTTTGATATTTATGATAAGTCGGTGGTGTTTATGTTGTGATGTTCATGATAGCCGGTGGTGCTAGTGTTATATTATTTTTTTACGGGGTAAATCCCCGGGTCATTTGCATGTTACATTCCATGGATTTGCTATCCATGATGCGAGTGCGGAGTATGTACTCATTGTGGGTCCACTGGACCTATGCGGGTGAAATAGTCCTATGCGGGTGAAATTGTCCAATGCGGAGCAAATTGCTCTATTGCGGGTCCACAGGACCTATGCGGGTGAAATAGTCCTAGGAGTAGGAGTGCTTAATGATACTATGGGCGGATGGCCCTAATTTGATCATGAGCTTCCTATTTTTATGCAATAAAGTATACTCTTGTTTACTCTCATTATTAGTAAGGCACGTTGTACTTTTAGTTTGGTTATCATATTTGTCTCCAGCTTTATTTTAGACTATATGATTTTATTACAATACTTTCAGTTTCACATACTTGGTACCTGTTGTACTGACCTCCTTCGGGGGGCTGCGTTCATGCCGAATGTTGAAGTACATAGCTTGCTGATCCTCGATCTTAGGATCATTGATCAGTCCTTGAAAAGCTCCATTTCTCCGGAGGCTTGTCTTTTCGTACAGTTTCCCTGATGTTGTAGATTATGTACATTCAGGGGTATGGCGGGGCCCTGTCCCATCACAGTTGTTATGTCAAAACTTTTAGAGGTCTGTAGTCATATCTTGTGGGTCGGTTTGTAAAAAAAAAAAGAGGTAGCTGATTTTGACTTTATATATATACGTCCAGGGAAGTAGCCTTATCGGCTAGTCTGGGGTTTGCTTACTATTCATGTATGTTCCGCTGATTTTTCTCTGATGTATACCTGTAAGGGTGCCCAGGTAGGGCACCAATCGCGGGCCCGGGTTCGGGTCATGACAAAAGTGGTATCAGAGCAGTTAGTCCTCAGAAAGTGTCTACAGACCATGTCTAGTAGAATCTTGGTTATCGGTGTGTTGTGCACCACATCTATAACCAGGAGGCTGCAGGACAGTTATGATTGGTTTCCATTCTTCTCACTTTGAGATCGTGCAATAGAGCTGTGTTGTTAGGGTAGTCTTTCCCTAACGAGTTATGTTGATTGCAGCTATGAGATGAGAAAAGCGACAGTGGCCCAGGAAGGATTATATGGATTGCATATCCAGGTTGGTAAGAATTGTTGTATAGTTGGTATAATGACGTACAACTATACGGATGTATGTATGAGGGTCATATATGTATTGCCTGGCATGATTATAGATTACCAAGAGTTGTTAACGACTAAATAGATACCGGAAAGGTATAAAACAGTTTAATGAATTCTCATCAGGGTTTTACGTACTAATTTGAGAAAAATTAGGAGATGATGAGTTGTCTGAGAAGGTAATGAACCCTTAAGAAATCATGTTAAGGGACTTAATGGAAGACTATGTTAATAGATTAAGCTACGTAGTATGCTTAAGATAATTGTACGGATGAGACCTGTATGAAGTAAGTATGGTTGTTATGATCAAGACAACACGATTATGGTATTATGAGAAGCTATCTTACCCGTATGCGGGGAAGGATAATGTAGGCTTGGGGCATGGAAATTGTGAGCCTTAGAACATTGATAGCCGCCGAGTCGGGTTGAGGACCTATTACGGGTCGCCCCATAACCTAAAATAGATTGGGATCAGTTGGTAGTAGTCCCGCTACATGACAGGGTCACGAGGATGCAAGGCCCAAGTCTAGTTAAATTGTTTTACGGGTTCGTGGACGCATTCCACCAGAACCAGGTCGTGAGAGCCGAAAATGGCCTTATATTGTTCGATTGTAACTCCCAAGATTGGAGGCCAGAATCAGTATGGAGATTATGTAAGTATGCTAGAATAAGTTCGGAAGTACGGAAAGAGTACAACCAGTAAGAAAGAGAGCAACCAAGTGTAGAGGAATAGAGCCTGAATCCATAAGAACCTTTCGAGGTAGCTACACCAGTGGGGGTTTGGGTGGTAGCTAAGCGGGTATAGAAGAATTGCCCGGTGATGATGCAATCGTCAGACCCTAGCAGACCTAGTAGAGCTGGAAATGACAGGCTTTGAGGTCATTATGGGTACGGACTAGTTAGCTTCTTGTTAGGCCAACGTTGACTGCAGAGAGAGATTGGTTCGATTCCAGTTTCCCGGTGAGCCAGTGATCGATTGGAAAGGAATGGAAGTGTTAGTAATATGTAAGTTATTCCTTCCTTCTTTGACATGATAAATTGTGGAGTCTATGTGACTTGTTTCATTGAAGTAATTGATTTGAATATTGAGGAGTTAAGAGATGGAAATGAAAACGTACGATCATTTAAGGAGTTTATGTTAAGTGCCTTGGAGGTACTTGGAGTTGGTTTAGTGTGGCAGTCAGGGCCACGACCTTTCGAGTGGTTTCAGGAAAAATGCGCAAAGCAAGAATAAGATAAGTACGAGTGCCGCCGACGAAAAACAGAAGATATCATTAGCAGGTTTCGAAAATCTACACGATTTATAAGGCGGTGCTTGATGATTAGAATTATAGAGGAAACCGCAACGGGACCCTGTGATTAGGGTTGTAACTGCGAGGAAGGATTATGAAAGGGAGATAAGCTCTCTCCCCCACGTAAAATGATAGTTTTACGTATCTTTGAGGGTTATGCGGACCCTTATCATTAGGCGATGGATATGAGACCGGTAAAGTATTCAGTTTCGTCATGCAACAGGTTATAATTTTAGATAACCGTGGGAAAAGTATTGTGATTGGGTAATTAAGGATGTGTCGTAAGGATATAAATGATGGTAATAAGCATGAATGGAAATGTATGACCGAGGATCGAAATAAAAAATCTTGGCAAACCATTGGATTATGTAATACCGTGAGATGAGAATTGAACACCTGACTATAAGCTCTATGAGCTGGGAAGAATAGTAGAATTACTACTTGACGAAATCAAGGAAATCTCCCCCTAGATTGTGATTGGCACGAAGTCTTAGCCATGAGACAAGCAAAGGAATCGAATTTAAGCATAGTGACCAAGTTTGGGTGCAACAGAGAAATGGAAACAGGAATCATAATTGAGATTATGTCCCCGACTATTTCGGAAGTATGAGAAAGGCTTCCAGTTATTGGAAGATAAGCTGACTACGACTACAGTCCTAACCCCTCATGAGGCCTGAGGGACTAGATGGTTAGGTTATTATGGTAACACTTTGAGTGTTTGGCTGGGTTGTGTGCGGATGCAACACGATAAGGTAACAACCTATATTTTCCGGCAGCTACGGGAGCATGATAGTGGAGCTCAGATTCGAGAGGTTGCCGAGTCTTCCCTCGTTGAGGAGGTGAAGAGGCAACAATATAAGGATCCAGTTCTAGTACGAAATTAAGATATGCTCTTCGAGAGGAGAAGAGTTTATCCAAGGTAGCACCGGGGGAGGTGCTAAGATATGAGGACAGATTGTATGTACCCGATATTGTAGGACTTGCCAGCAGGTTTTGAGGAAGGCACACAGTGTTCGTTACTCTATTCATCCGGGGTTGGCTAAGATGTATCATGACCTCAGATGTATGTATTGGTAAGATGGCCTGAAGAGGGACGTAGCAGAGTTTGTTGCTTAGTGTCCGAATTAGTAGCAGGTCAAGGTTGAGCACCAGAAGCCCAGTGGGCTATTATCGACGATTGAGATCCCGACTTGGTAATGAGAGGTGATTTATATGGATTATGTTATAGGGTTGCATCGTACTCAGAGGAAGTGTGACTCCTTATGGGTTATGGTAGACAGACTGACGAAATCAGCCCATTTTCTTCCGGTCAGGACCACTTACCCGGCTAAGGATTATGCTAGATTATATAGAAGGAAGATTGTGAGATTGCACGAGGTTCCTAAATTTATGATGTCAGACAGATGAGCTCAGTTTACGGCTACCTTCTGGAGATTTTACAGAAGGGATTAGGGGCACAGGTGAGTCTCAGTGTTGCATTTCACCTCGGGCCAAGCGGATAGGCGAGGCGTACTATCCGAACAACGAGGATATGTTGCGGGCCGGTGTTATTGATTTCAGAGATAGCTGGAAGGATTATTTACGTCTTGTTGAGTTTGCATATAATCAAAGCTACCATTCCAGTATCCAGATGGTCCTGTATGAGGCTTTGTATGAAAGGAAATGTAGATCGCCGATTGGTTGGTTCGACGTAGGCGAGGTTCAGTTAATTGGCCAGACTTGATTCAGCGGGTTGTGGATAAGGCGAGGCTTATCCAGGAAAGATTATTAGTAAAACTCAGAGTTAGCATAAGCTTTATGCAGATAGTCGACGTCGACACTTGGAGTTCAGGTTGACGTTTGGGTTATCTTGAGGGTATTACCCAAGAAGGGTATGATGAGGTTTGGGAAGAAAGAGAAGCTTAGCCCAGGGAATAGTGGGCCTTAGCAGATTGTCAGTAGAGTAGACAAGGTTGCCTATGAGTTAGATCTGCCACCCAGTTTGGGGGCGTTGCATCCGGTCGTCCATGTTTCTAGATTACGGAAGTATATCGGAGATTCATCCAGAGTTTGCCCAGTTAATAGTACCCAGGTGATAGAGAAGATATGCCGTAGGAAGCAGAGGAGGACCTGATAAAGGAGTATCCTCAGTTGTTCCCTACATTTCCAGGAAATTCGCTTCTCTACTTGTCGATTTTTATTGATGTTTTAGCATAGTATTGTTATGTGGCCATGTGTGGCAAGTATGATTATGTTGGGTGTAGTCAAGGGACTATGCCAATATCCGTTTAGATGGAACCTCGAAGGAACACTCGGGGACGAATGTTTCTAAGGAGGGGAGAATGTTACACCCCGAAATTCCAGGACATGTATATGAGAATAGACGGGAGAACACAAGACATAAAAATTTAAACGAAAGAAAGAGTTGTAATTTCTAAGGAAAATCTTCCGAACCTCGGGAAGGAAAAATGTTTGTTAGTAAGAATTGGGTTCCCAAAATCGTTATTTGAGACTTATGGAATTTATCGGAATTATGGAAATGTCGGGAAATGAAATATTACGACGAATGGGAGGGTGACACGTGTCACCCCTACAAGGTCTTGGTCGAAATGGACCAAGGTTAAGTGGTCTAGTGAACAAGACTAAGTAGTCTTATGTGGATGAAAAGCTTGAGAAAATTGACCAAGTCAAACTAGTCAAGTTGACCCTTGATATTTTAAATTCTTCATCCAAGACCACACAAGTGTTTTAATCTTGACCCTTGATTTTGTTATATATTGCACACTAGTAGCAAGACAAGCTCACTACACTTAGAAAATTTTCCAAAACTTTTCTAGCTCATATGGAGATCACGGCAATGCCCCATTTTTCACACAAAATTTTTGCAATTGTGGATCATAAATCACAATACTTAAACCAAGGGTTCCTAAAGGTATTCTAAGGATATCCCAATACAAAAATCCCGGAAAAACTACGTTATTACGTTAGTCGCAACATGAAAACCTAAGGGGTTCTTCATGGTTGGAGTTGGAACTTGAATAGGAGTTCTTCATAAGCTTCTAAGGGTTGCTTGGAGTGGATTGGAACGTCAAGAAGAGGAGCTAAAGTTGCTAAGGATTGACTTTTACGCTTGGATATTATTAGGGCTTATTGAGGTAAAAATCTTCGTCTTCTTAATGTGATTGAAGATTTCATGTTATAGTAGTTGAAATGAGCATGTGGTATATAGATTGAAGTTTGAAAAGATTTGGATCATGTCTACATGTTAAAAACCGAAAATGGGCATGTTAGCCATTTATGTTGTAATCAATTTGGTCGATAGTTACAATCGTCGCATGTTAGGAAAGAAAGTATTTGTAGTTGTTATAATTGTTATAGGGTATATAACATATTAGAATAACAACTTGGATTGAAAAAGGAATTGAAAGGAAATTGATATTGTTGCGGCATTGATTGTAGCCGAGAAAGGCTTAAGTTGTTGGATAGTTTTATATTAATTGTGGGGCAGAATTTTACATGTCTTGTTAGGCGTGTAATCCCCTTTGAATTGCTGAATTGTTGAGCCTTAAATGTGGCATTTGGTTATTGATTTTCGGGCCTTGAAAAAGGTGGAAAAGTACATAGAAACAAAAGAAGTGCTGCCCGATTTTTCGTATGATTAAGAGTCCATATACTTGGAAATATTCTACGTTGAAAGCTAGTAGTTGATGGACGTGTTATGGTCATTATAGGTTGACATTCTACGTGCGGCGTATTCAACTTGGCAAGTGGTTTAAGTCAAAGAGGTATGTGGAACTTTCCCTATCTTCTTGAGCATGAGTTTTATAAATGTATAGTACGGTGGACGTACATGTTTAAAATGAATTCGGTTTCATTTTGGTATCCTTGCCTTGATTTCGAAAAGTGAAGTAACTCGGCTTTTAAAAGTAATGTGACTTGATGTTACATGGAAAGATTACATGACTTGAAAAGTATTGATTACTTGATTTCTAAAGTTAAGAGATTTGAAGTATCTTGAAAGTATATGATACTTGGTTTTAAAAGTATAAGTCTCTTGGTTTCAAAAAGAATGTAATTGTCTAAAACATAAAGAGTTATAACGGCTTTATGGGAAGTTAGTTATAACGGCTTTATGGAAGGTTAAGAGAGTGTCTACTTGATTTATAGGCACGAGTTGCCTAGGTGGTGAAAATAGAAGTTACTTGGTTTCAAAGCCTTGAAATGAATTTCTAAAGGTGTAGTAACTTGATTTGAAAAATATACATGCATGGATACTACGGGTGTTAGTATCATGGGGTTTTTATATGAAAAAGGTTCTTTTTAAAAGAATGGAAGTACATAGTGCTTTGGGTTAAACTCCCGGATTTTTGTGACATGATAGTGCCTTAAGATTAAATAAAATGAGAGTGCATGTTAGTTAAGTCTAATAAGAAGTTAAGGGGTTTCTTAACTTGCTTTTGATATTTATGATAAGTCGGTGGTGCTTATGTTGTGATGTTCATGATAGCCGGTGGTGCTAGTGTTATATTATTTTTTTACGGGGTAAATCCCCGGGTCATTTGCATGTTACATTCCATAGATTTGCTACCTATGATGCGAGTGCGGAGTATGTACTCATTGCGGGTCCACTGGACCTATGCGGGTGAAATAGTCCTATGCGGGTGAAATAGTCCCATGCGGAGCAAATTGCTCCATTGCGGGTCCACAGGACCTATGCGGGTGAAATAGTCCTAGGAGTAGGAGTGCTTAATGATACTATGGGCGGGTGGCCCTAATTTGATCATGAGCTTCCTATTTTTATGCAATAAAGTATACTCTTGTTTACTCTCATTATTAGTAAGGCACAATGTATTGTTAGTTTGGTTATCATACTTGTCTCCAACTTTATTTTAGACTATATGATCTCATTCTGATTTCGATTTCACATACTTGGTACTGTTATCGACCTCTTTCGAGTGCGTTAAATGCATGAGTTGATGTACATAGCTTGCTGATCCTCGCTCTTAGGATCACTTATCAGTCCTTGAAAAGCTTCATTTCTCCGGAGGCTTGTCTTTTCGTACAGTTTCCCTGATGTTGTAGATTATTTACATTCAATGGTATGGCGGGGCCCTGTCCCGTCACATTTGTTATGTCAAAACTCTTAGAGGTCTGTAGTCATATCTTGTGGGTCGGTTTGTAAAAAAAAAAGAGGTAACTGTTTTTGACTTTATATATATACGTCCAGGGAAGTAGTCTTATCGGCTAGCCTGGGGTTTGCTTACTATTCATGTATGTTCCGCTGATTTTTCTCTGATGTATACCTGTAAAGGTGCCCAGGTAGGGCACCAGTCGCCGGCCCGGGGTCGGGTCGTGACAGTCTATTTTATCTTCTTTAGATATACATAAGTTTATTTCTTGTAAGGGTGTGCTTTGGGAAAAAATATTAAGTTGCCATTTGTAGCGTCGAATTCTACTACTTCAATGCCATTTGATATTATTCATAGTGATTTGTGGATATCTCCGTTTCTCAGTTCTATGGGTCATCGTTATTATGTTTTATTCTTAAATGACTATTCTAAATATTTATGGACGTTTCCAATTGCAAAAAAATCTCAAGTTTTTTCCATTTTCATAAAATTTAGAGCTTTCATAAGAACACAATTTGAACGGAAAATAAAAAACATTCAATGTGATAATGGTAAAGAGTATGACAAAGGGGAATTTATGGAGTTTTGTGCTCAAAATGAGATAACTTTTCATTTTTCTTGTCCTCATACATCTTCACAAAATGGGAAAGCTGAGCGAAAAATTCGTACCATTAATAATATTGTCCGCACTTTATTGGTTCATTCTTCCGTTCCTCCATTATTTTGCATCATGCGCTACAAATGGCTAACGATTTACTCAATATTCTTCCTTCTAAAGGTTTGACATATTCATCCCCTCTCAAAGACTTATATAATAAGTGTCCGTCATATTCTTATCTTAGGGTCTTCGGATGCTTATGTTATCCACTGTTTCCATCCACTACAATCAAGAAACTTCAGACACGTTCTACTCCTTGTGTGTTTTCGGGTTTTCGTCAAATCACCGTGGTTATAAATGCTTTGATTTTTCCTCTAAATGAATCATCATTAATCGTCTTGTTCTCTTTAATGAATCCCAATTTTCCTTTTCTAAAGTAGAAAAACACGTGCCTAGTTCTTATAATTTTTTGGATGAAGATATTTCCCCCCTATGTTCTACGTCATTTTTCAGATTTGCTCGAAAAAACGTCGTCAGCGCCGCGACGCCTTCGACAGTAATTCCAGAAATTATCAAAAATTCCCAAAATTCATTCAATCCAGCCCAGAATCTTGGTCCAATCACTCACAGGCAACGAGGTATTTTTAAACCAAAAAGACATTTCAATTTGAATTCTAATGTTCTGAAATCCCCATTACCCCGTAATCTCGTGTCTGCCTTAAATGACCCTAATTGAAAAATTGCCATGACCGAGGAATATAATGCTCTTATTGATAATAAGATGTGGGAGTTGGTACCCCGCTCATCTGGTGTTAATATTATTCGGTCTATGGGAATTTTTGTTCATAAGGAAAATTATAATTGTTCATTTGCAAGACATGAGACTAAACTTGTAGGTGATGGTAAGACTCAGCAGGTTGGTGTGGATTGTGGTGAGACATTTAGCCCGGTGGTCAAGCCGGCTACCATTCGCACTGTGCTCAGCTTCACTCTTTCAAAATCGTGGCCCATTCATTAGCTAGATGTGAAAAATGCTTTTCTACGTGGTGATCTTCAGGAGACAGTGTATATGCATCAGCCGTTGGGGTTTAGGGATACTAGATATCCTAATCATATATATCTATTGATGAAGTCCCTGTATGGACTTAAGCAGTCTCCACGGGCTTGATATAAGAGGTTTGATGATTTTGTTTCGACTATGGGTTTTTCTCACAGCAGGTCTGATAATTCATTGTTCATATATCGTCGGGGTTCTTCCATGGCTTATATATTGTTATATGTTGATGATATTATCTTGGTTGCCTCTTCTGATGCTTTCAGAAAGTCTATTATGACAATGCTCAGTTCTGAGTTTGCCATGAAAGACTTGGGACCCTTGAGCTACTTTTTGGGAATTGTAGTCACTCGTCATGCAGACGGATTGTTCTTAACACAGAGGAAGTATGCATCAGAGATCATTGAGAGGGCTGAGATGTCATTTTGTAAGTCCACTTCTACTCCAGTTGATACTAAACCCAAGTTGAGTGTTGCAGGCTCTCCGTATGAGGATCAGAACTGTTATCATAGTCTTGCAGGCGCCCTTCAGTATCTTACGTTCACATGTCGTTATGAAATATGCTTTGCCTTTGCACTACCCCCAATGAAAATTCCAAATAATTTCCCATCTTCTTGTCCTCCTCCAGGGATAACACAATAGGCCTCCGGACATGAAGTGGAGATAAGTTACAATTTCGTTATTTTCGTAAGCTGTTATGTGGGCTTGTCGCCATATGTGTTATTATCTGTGATTATCACTTGATTTTATCTCTGTTGCTTAATGGCTCACTTGTCTTGTGAAATAAAAAAATTGTGATGTTGATAATTGAACATAGGACATTGATATGACTTGTACTTGTCGATTATATATTTGTGATATGTGTTGAGACTGATATCATGCACGTCATACTTTGTATATTATTGTTCGGATGATATTGATAAACTCCGAGGTTTCTGCCGGAGATTGAGAGTGATTGATAAACTCCGAGGTTTCTCCCGGAGATTGAGAGTGATTGATAAAATCTGAGGTTTCTGCCGGAGATTGAGAGTGATTGAGCAACTCCGAGGTCTTTTCCGGAGATTGCGAGTGATTGATAGCCTCCGAGGTTCTAGCCGGAGAGCACGAGTGGTACATAGACTTCGCGGGTCCCCCATGGGTCATGACTTTGAGACATAGCCCTTAGCATGTGTGTACGAGATTGGAGTAAGAGATAGGTGACTATTGCATTGCATTGCATTCATCCACTCTTATATTTGACTGATCATTGGTGAACTATATCTGTCTTGATAGATTCTTGATTTCTTTGCACTTTACCTGTATATGATATGTGACTGTGCCTGCGTGCTCTATATGCTACTTGTTGGTGTCAACTTCTTCATGTGTTGTCTAATCATTGTCGGCATATGATGCTTACCGGTACTAGTGTTGTACTGATACTACTTTTGCTGCACTTTTGTTGAGTGCAGAGTACGATCCAGGTTCCAGCTCTACGCCCCGTGGCTGATTCGCGAGGGTGATATCTTTCAGTCGTTCAGGGTGAGCTACTTGATCATCCGTGGCCCCTGGAGGGCTTCCTAGTTAATTCCATTTACTTTTGTTAGTTGACAGACAGTATGTAGCCTTCTGGCATTCTTTCAGGCTTCTATTTTCAGACTTGTTAGCGCTCTTGTACCCTTTTGACCAAATTTTGGGAAGGTCGTAACATTTCTAGGGATTATAAGTATTTAAGACTTAATGACTTCTTGTTCTTTATTTATTTTCCGCTGAGTTAACTTGTTAATGAGAACGTGGTTCGCCTACTCGGGGGAATAGGGTAGGTGCCATCACGACTCGTGATTTGGGTCATGACAAAGTTGGTATCAGAGCTCCTAGGTTAATCGGTCTAATGAGTACAAGAGCAATGTCTAGTAGAGTCTTGCGGATTGGTACGTAGACGTTTGTACCCATCCTCGAGAGGCTATATGACATTTAGGAAACATTCTACTTCTTTTCTCTTTTCGTGCTAGTTCAATCCGATTGGTATCTGGTTCATTCTTGTAGTGTGAGATTGTTCATATTGGTATCTTAAACTCATTTCTATGTTCTCTCACAGGTGGTAAGACTCTTTATGTGATTCATATAAAATATTTTCTCTCTATCCTATAGGTTGAGGTGTACTGACGAGAATTCAAATAATGTATGTTTGGTGACAAAATAGCCATAATGGTAAAATATTCTTTAATGGGAGCATGAGGTGTGCTTAGTTGGTATTGCGCGGGAGAATAAATGGCAAAGTTGAGTGTCGGCAAGATGAGATTGTGTGGGTTAAGCACAAGTTGTTTAAAGGTTCTTCAAGGAAGACTTATTCCCATAATAATTATGTTTCACATTTAAACTAAAAACCATGAGGTGGAATTGCTCAGGGACTAGATAAAAGCAAACAAAAACTAGCATAGTATACACATAGTCTGCCTAGTAATCTCTCAATTCTTTTCAATCACATTGAGAAAGGAAAAACGTAATGGAGAAGAACAAAATATTTTCCTCTAGTTAGAGGAAATAACTTATGAATGATGAATTTATGATATATCATATACTTTGATGGGGTATTGGCATCATGCAGTTGACGAACTCGAGTCTTTTACATTTACAGAAAAGAGGACGAGAAATGAAGTCTTGACTAATCTTCTAGCATTTTATTGGTCTACAGTTAATTAAGTGATCAATATACATAATTTTTTCTTAACACTGCTTCCTTCCTTGCTACCCTCAACCTAAATTGTCGTACATATAATCATCTCTGAAATCTTACTGGTGCTTTTAGAGTCCTTAGATTTAATTAAACAGTGTGTTTGCTTTGTCACATTCATTGGAAGGGATCAGGCTATTTGTCTGCTTCATTAACCTGATCAACACCAACATATAAATAGTATTTATGTCTCTAATTAGGGGACTGCAATTTTGTTATACGTTCGCAACAGTATTATCTTTCAATTGAAATAATCTCAACAGAGAGATGTAATTTTCTGGTGATACATCCTGAAAATACATGCCAATGTTTTATTGCACTCAACACGAATATATGATCAATTCCTTCTTAACAAGAGATGCCCAGGGGGCATAGGTACCTTGTCTTGGATAAATAATGCCCGAAATATCTAATACAAAGCCTATCCTTTTTGTGCTCTAAGTTCATAAATATATCAACTAGGAGTTATATTAACTGAAAAACTCAAGGAATATCCTAAATATTTTATATTTTACTAACAGGCAAGGGAATAATGTTGTGGACCATAGAATTTTATATTTCAACGTGTGTATTACATATCACATTCTCAGAAGACATAGAGTTATCTCTTTCTTTTAGTTCTTCCTTTGTTCGGTGTTAGTTTTCTGTTCATTTAGGTATTAGTTTGCTTTTCAGTTAGGAAGCAAAACTAATGAATAAGACTGAAGAGGGAAGTCTATGGAAATTTACTAAGTGTTATGACGAAGTATCATGGGGTTTTGAGATTGGTGACTGGTAAGGTATAATATTCAGATGACTAACATGATAAGATTGATGGAAAGGCGATGCGTTGTACCAAGATAGGTAATTTCCTAGTATTATTTGATTGATGGGCTAGAGTTGATAAATAAGATAAAATCATGGGATCTCTGCAACTTGTGGTTGATGTATATTTTTGAGGTGAAATTGTGTCATGATAGTAGACTATGTCGAAACGTTTCCAGCTTGAAAGCATGATTGAACATTTTAAGTATATTGGAGTGAGACACGTAAAAAATTTAAGATTTGGTACTTTTGGATTTTGTAAGGGTGTAATGAAACATCGTACTCAG
The DNA here is from genome assembly GCA_029844215.1 of Przewalskia tangutica. NCBI lineage: Eukaryota > Viridiplantae > Streptophyta > Magnoliopsida > Solanales > Solanaceae > Przewalskia > Przewalskia tangutica. Next base: position 12,706,939 of record CM056733.1, on the reverse strand, counting down.
AGTTGTTACGGTTGTGAAGGGTAGGAGGCCAAAAGCCATATATCAAAGTATTCGAAGTGGTGAATGAGATAAGTGAAAGAACAAAAAGGAGGACTTGAAGTATTTTGATTTTATAAGGATTTATCAAATTTGTGTGACTAGCTAGGGTTAATTGAGAAACGTGAAGATTTAAGTCGAAATGTATAGTTGTACCAAGTTAATGAGTTGGGTGAAATTTTAGTTAGGTTAGAGTGACGACACAAGATTGATTATTCAAGATAAAATGGACGGAATGAGTCATCACAGACTTTTGGAAGGCACTACTTATACTGTTAATGTTCGAAATCAGTTCGAGTGACTAGTAGCGATATTCGAGAAATTGTACATTTTACACCTGGTCGGATCTGCTCATCTAGGGTCAAATGGCTTATGGATGGGTTACCAGAGAGGCTTATCTGTATCCTAGTAGCCCATTTTTTTAAAGACGATAGATTTTATTTCAGGATAGAGACATAATGGGTTTATCAGGCTTATTGGAGTTTACCAAGAGATTTATTAATATTTAGTTGATATTAGTGATTATTGAACCTGTTAGATCAGTTATTAACATGTTTAGCTAAGGTCAGTTGCTATTTGTGTGTATAAGTTCAATAATCAACATGTTTTAACTGTTATGAGTCTCTGTGTAGTCTTCATTAGTATTTTAGGCCTTGGTGGCACTGGTTACGAGACATTCTGTCACGCCCCGACTTTTTCTAAGTCTTTACTTAGGGCGTGATGGCACCTGGACAATTATTTTCCACCAGGAGCACCATTTAATTCTCTTTATTTAGAAATTTAAACTTATATTCAAATACGGAGCGATTAATAAAAATAACAATAAAGAAATCTGTTTATGACTTTATAAGAAAAACATAACGCGAGCCCATGCTCGTGCAAATATTGTTTCTACATAGACATACTGACAAAGATTATTCTAAGTTGGAAGGGAGACCATTCCACACGGGCATTTCCCGAGACATTAGAACTGACATTCTGAACCTGACGAGTACCAAGCCCGGAATAATGGACTTGATATGACAAGAGGCTGCGGGACGATCGCTAGCCTTGGCATGGAGCCTTTCCTCTATCACGCTTTCCTGAAACATGTTAAATAAAGAGTCAGCCCTACCATCTGGGGCTGAGTGAGAACCTTACCCTGCAATTCAAAGTAACACCACAATATCCCAAGCGCAATCACATTATAACGTAATAAGCATATTGCAAAAACATATCAGGTTACAACATTTTTAAATATGCAACAACTCCTCATAGGAAATTCTCGGTTTAACTAACACTTCATTTTATCCCGTATTGTACGTTAAGACATTCCCCTACATTTCCACATGTTTATTACATTTATATATTTGTGAACGCGTATTCACTTTTCATATTTATATATAGGTGAACATGTATTCATCTTTCATATTTGTTGCGGCGTGCAACCCGATCCATTATATTTACGTATTTGTGAACACGTATTCACTTTACGTTTTGTTGCGGCGTGCAACCCGATCCATTATATTTACGTATTTGTGAACGCGTATTCACTTTACGTTTTGTTGCGGCGTGCAACCCGATCCATTATATTTACGTATTTGTGAACGCGTATTCACTTTACGTTTTGTTACGGCGTGCAACCCGATCCATTATATTTACGTATTTGTGAACACGTATTCACTTTACGTTTTGTTGCGGCATGCAACCCGATCCATTATGTTTATATTTATATATTTATGTGAACACGTATTCACTTTTCATATTTTTCAGAAGATCGTATAAATAATATTCTCTTTCCTAACATTCTGTCGTTCATACTTGTAACGATTATAACTTTTTAACCATAACTCCAACTAAGGTGTTTCTCAAGCGGAAACTAAGGTAAGACGGAGATCTTTCACTGTACCAAATTTCATTTAAAACTACTTTGGGTAACTAACACAAATTTATCCTCAAAACAGCCCCATAAAATTTGTTTCGGCAGAATTTTTATTAAACAACACCCAATCTTAGAATAGTCATAACTCCTAATCTGTAAACCCGTTCAAGCCCCATAAAATCTCAAAACGACGAGAACATAGAGCTACACGTCTCCATGTGAACCATCCTTTCATATTCTGTACCATTTGGTACAGTTTTACACTTTTATTCGCTGCCCTTCCTGGATCTCGACAGATCCGAGGCAGAAACTTTAAACAGCGATAACTCTCAATCCGTAAGTCGGATAGACCCCCGTAAGGTCTCAAAATGTCCACAACAAAGAGATCTAGAACTTTCATTCAGCAACAATTTTCATATTCCCCACATATTAGTACAGTTTTACATTTCAACGTCCTGCCCTTCTGGATTCCGACGAATCCGAGGCAGCAACTTCAAACTACAATAACTCTCAACTCGTAAGTCCGTTATAATAACTCTTTATCTATATATCTGTCCGTAACAGAGAGATTTACAACCATGTAAATTTTCATATAATTCTAATAAGTAAAACTCAATAAAAACAGTCCATAATTATGCCTTTCCGAATTTCGACCAAATCTAAGGCAGAAACTTTGAACTATGATAACTTTCAAACCATATGTCCATTTTACCTCATTTTTGGTTCTATATGATCATATTAGAGAGGTGTACCACTCTTCCGAATTTCATCAAATTCTAACAATGATAACTCAGTGAGAATAGTTCGTAAATTTCATGACGCAACTAGTTGTCTAAACAATCAAAAGTTCAATATTTCTTTTCAATACTCAAATCTTATTCTAACATGTATTGAACTTAAAGTAAATGATGTTACCAAGAATTTCTGAGTGAGAAAACGCACCTTGTAAGTGTGAAGATTATTGTTGTGTGGTTGCTAAAATTATCCTTACTTCTCTAGTATTTTGCTTCTTGTTCTTTTTGCCCTCTTGGTATTTTTTCCTCTTCTTTTCACTTGTTTTTTCTGATTTTTCTAACCTTTATGTTATGTACTTTGTTTGTGTGTAAATACAATGTATAAGTGGAGAGTTTTCTATAACCTATGGAAGGTGAAATGACAAGAGTTGGAGGGGAAATGAAAAGGGGGGAAGGGGGGGGGGGGGTGAAGCAAACATGTACGTGCATGCTGCACCTTTTTTTTCTTTTTTTTTTCTTTTTTTTCTTTTTTCTTTTGTTTTCTTATTTTCATTTCATCTATCTATTTATCCAACTTTAACACTAACTCTATCCCATGCAATTTATTCTTTGTTTTCTTATATATATATATTTTTATTAACCCAACCACAACTATATATTTTTTTTTATTTTTTTTCGGATTTCACATTCTCTCCTCCTTAAGCAACATTCGTCCTCGAATGTGAATAAGGTCGTAACATAATCACATAGACACAATAATGTTTATTGTTATTGTAACACTAATTTGGGGCTTCACATTCTCCCTTCCTTAAGAAGCATTCGTCCTCGAATGAGAATAATGTTGTTACACATGCATAGACACGGAAATGGCACACATATGAAGTACTATGTAATGCATTTTTTTTACCTTAGTCAAATAGGAATGAATATTTGACTTTCATCGCATCTTGACTTCCTGGTGGCTTCCTCGTGGAGTGATTCCTCCATAGGACCTTGGAAGCAATATCTTTATTTCTAAGGCGTTGGACCTTTCTATCAAGTATTTCCACCTAACTTCTTCATATCAAGCTCCTCATTAAGAACTATCTCTCGGGAAGGATGACGTGACTTGGATCGTGCAAGTATTTTCGTAACATTGACACATGAAATCTGGATGCCGCTTCCAACTCTTGTGGAAGTGCTAATTGTAGCCACATTCTCCACTCTTCGCAAGATCTCATATGGCCCAATAAACCTTGGGCTCAATTTCCCTTTCTTACCAAAACGCATCACTCCCTTCATTGGGGACACTTTTAAAAATACTTTCTCCCCCTCTTGGAATTCAAGATCTCTTTTCCGATGATCCGCATAGGACTTGTGACGGCTATGAGCTGTTTTGATCCGCTCCCGAATCATCTGTACCTTATCATTTGTTTCTTGAATGACTTCAGGTCCGAACAGTTGCGTCTCACCCACCTCGAACCATCCAAGTGGAGACCTACATTTTCGTCCATATAATGCTTCAAACGGGGCCATTTGTATGCTAGAGTGAAAACTATTGTAGTAGGCGAACTCAATTAGACATAGATGGTCCACGAACTCACTGAAAATCTAACACACAAGATCGCAACATGTCCTCAAGTGTTTGAATTGTTCGACTTGCCCATCTGTTTGCAGGTGGAAAGCCGTGCTTAACTTAACTTTTGTCCCGAGACCCTGCTGGAAACTTTGCCAAAAGTGTGAGGTGAACTGGGAACCCTATCTGAAATAATTTGTAAAGGAATCCCGTGTAACCGCACAATCTCCTTCAAATAAATCATGCATCTTGTGGTGCGCGATACGTAGTCTTGACCGGTAAGAAATGGGCTGACTTTGTAAGCGATCAACAATCACCCAAATAGAATCATACCGCTTCTCGAGTTTTGGTGGGCCATTACAAAATCCATATGAATCGCCTCCCATTTCCACATGGGGACTCCAATGTCTGAATTAATCCGCCAGTTTTGATGTTCACTTTCACTGGCGACATATAAGACATCTCCGACAAACTCCGCAACGCGTCTTTCTTCATCCCGTCCCACCATGGTAATTTGCCTTGAGGTCTGATACATTTTGTTGACCACGGATGAATGGAATATCTTGTGTTGTGACCCTCATCTAAGATCTTCCTCCTTAGATCCTTTACCTTAGGAACACATAACCTACCCTTATACCGAAGGGTTCCGTCATTATCTCCCAATGTAAACTGTGAAGGTTTTCCCTGTTGGATCCTCTCCCGAAATCCAACAAACTCTGTATCCTCAAACTGACTTTCTTTTATTTCTGAAGCTAAGGCAGACTGCGAGGTATCATGTACCACCACCCTACCTTCACCGATCTCAGTTAAACTAACCCCGAGGTTTCCCAATCTTTGTACCTCACGAACAATACCCCTCTTTTGTATTGGCAAATGGGCCAAGCTGCCCATTGATCTCCTACTGAGTGCGTCAGCCACCACGTTGGCTTTCCCAGGATGGTAAAGAATACTAAGGTCATAATCCTTAAGCAACTCTAACCATCTTCTTTGTCGGAGATTCAAATCCTTCTGCGTGGTTATGTACTGCAAACTCTTATGATCTGTAAATATGTTCACATACACACCATACAAATAATGTCTCCATATTCGTAAGGCAAGCACCACCGCAGCTAATTCCAAGTCATGAGTTGGGTAATTCTTCTCATGTATCTTCAATTGTCTAGATGCATACGCAATAACCTTTCCAAACTGCATCAAGACACATCCTAACCCAACTCTAGAGGCATCGCAATAGACTGTGAACCCTTCTTGTCCCGATGGTAAGGTTAGGACTGGTGCAGTAGTCAACAATTCCTTTAGTTTCGGCGGCTTCACATGCTTCCACCACTGGTACTTAACCGTTTTTGAGTCAACCGGTCAAGGGAGCAGCAAGACTAGAAAAACCTTTTACGAATCTTCTATAATACCCAGCCAAACCCAAGAAACTTCTAACCTCTGTCGGAGTGGTCGGTTTTGGCCAGTTCTTCACTGCTTCTATCTTCTGGGGGTCTACCATAATTCCATCCCTTGACACAACATGACCCAAAAAGGCTACCTTTTCCAACCAAAATTCACACTTTGAAAATTTAGCATATAGTTTCTCCTGTTTCAAGACTTGAAGCACTACCCTCAGATGCTCTTCATGTTCTTCAACACTCTTACTGTAGATTAGGATATCATCTATGAACACAATCACGAACAAATCTAGGAATGGTTTGAAGATTCTGTTCATTAAATCCATAAAAGTTGTTGGGGCATTGGTTAACGAAAGACATGACCAAGAACTCATAATGGTCGACGGGTTCTAAAGAGTTTTGGATATATCATCCGGATTTATTTTCATTTGGTGATATCGAACGGAGATCAATCTTGGAAAAATAGCTAGCTCGCGAAGTTGGTCAAAAGATCATCGATTCTTGGTAATGGGTACCGGTTCTTGATCGTGACCTTATTGAGCTGCCGATAATCGATGCACATTCGGAGCGATCCGTCTTTCTTTTTCACAAATAGGACTGGTGCACCCCAAGGGGAAACACTAGGCCTTATAAAGCCTTTATCCAGAAGATCCTTCAATTGTTCTTTTAACTCCCTCAATTCAGCTGGGGCCATTCGATATGGAGGAATAGAAATGGGTCTTGTACCCGGAATTAACTCTATGGCAAACTCCACTTCTCTATCCGGAGGAAGGCATGGAAGATCTTCAGGAAAAACCTCCGGAAAATTTCGAACAATAGGAACATCATTCACCGCTGGAGATTCTTTTTGGGTATCCATTATATTAGCCAGATATGCATACTCCACTCTGTGACTTCTCAATAACTTTTGAGCCCCAAGGTAGAAAATAAACTGACCTGAGGATATTCCAACCCTACCCCTTATAACAACTTCTGGTTCTCCGGGAAAAGTTAATCTCACTATCTTTCGTCGACAATCTAACATGACATAACATGCCGACAACCAATCCATACCCAAAATGACGTCGAAGTCTACCATATCAAGTAGTACTAGGTTCACCATTGTTCCCCTGCCATTCACTTCTAATGGGAAATTATTTACCACCCGAGAGGCTCAAATTGAGGCCCCTACTGGTGTCATAACCTCAAAAGGTTCACTTAAATAAGAAGGTTCTACGTGTAAATTCTTAGCAAAGCCCATTGACACATATGAAAATGTAGAGCCAGGATCGTATAATACAAATGCAGGAGTACTCGAGACTAGCAAAATACCTGTGACCACCGCATTAGATGCTTCTGCCTCATTCCTCTGGGGCAAAGCGTAGAGCCGATTAGAATTGTTGGGTTGTTGACTTCCCTGACTCTGGCGGGGTTGGTTTCCCTGATTTCCCCTGTAGGCAGCTGTGGTTGCTTCCGACTTCCCCTGAATAGATTGAGTTTGAGTCCTCTTCTTGCAATCCCTGGCATAGTGGCCTGACTCTCCACAGTTATAATATGTCTTCGTTAAGAGCCGACATTCTCCAGTGTGTTTTCTTTGACAAATCTTACAAATCGGTTTGTCGCCTCATGTGTTAGGGTTGGTGGCCTTGTCCTTGCTACCTTGGTAATTAGACCAACTGTGCCCCTTAGGCTTAAAATAAGACTGGCCCACAGATTGGTTGGTCTGAATCCCTTACTAAACTCCCGCTCGATTTTGACTCTGGTTAAATGATCCTGACGTCCGAAATCTCTTCTGCGAATATTCTCTTTTTGCTTTAGCGAAACCTTCTACCCTCAAAGCCATATCGACAATCTGAAGATAAGTTCGATCGTTGGCTAACGCCACCACCTTATCTGCTATGTTCGGGTTTAAACCCTCTACGAATCGCTTGACTCTATCCATTTCTGTAGGGACGACATGTGTGTTGTATGCCGATAACCTCAAAAACTGTGTATCATATTCTTGTACACTGCGGTCACCTTGTTCAAACTCCCGTCTGAGCGCATCCTTGCGCGTATTAGGCATAAATTTCTCAATGAATGCCGCTCTGAACCCTCCCCAAGTCATTGGTGGTGACATCGGGGGACGATTTTTCCTAAAATTTCTCCACCACACCCCTGCATCATCCACTAGTCGTGCACCTACCAAGTTGATGCCCTGCATCTCCGCGTCGATGTGAACATTAAGTCTTCAACTTCATCGAGAATACCATCTCGGCCTTGGGGTCCTTCCCCGAGTCTGATGGTTCTCTTCTCCTCATAAAATTTGCCCATAGCCTATCAGGTACTGCTTGAGATTCTACACTCTCGGTCCGTGGTGCGATATGTCCGGTCCTGGGTCGTCTGTTACGGTTGGGGCTATGCAGAGACACTAGTGCGGGCGGAACCATGTGTGGAGCTGCGGTATCATTAACTCTATGAGTCTATCTAGTTTTTGTCCCACCGTTTCTTGGGCCATTTGACTCGTTCTCCAACATTTTCTCCGACATTTTCTCCGCTCCTTCGACACCACGTCAGCTGGAGGTACATGAGCTTCGTGATGAACCTCCTCTTGAGCCCGGGATTTGTGAATTCACCATTTTCGTGAAGACAAACACACTCATATTTTAGAAGGCGGAATGTCTACTCACAGCTCTTAAAATTTTCTTATAGTTCATAAGCATGCAACACCACAATATGCCAACACGAAAAATAATTTAATAAAACATATCCTTTCTTTCTTGTATTCATAGCACTTCATTCATCATATTTAAAATAACAATGTCATGACTACAATACATCACATCAGTCAAATCGCCATCGCAACCCGCTATAGCCACTTGTCTTCGAAGCAGACACCTACTATCACGCGTTAAAGGGCTTAACCGCATGATTCGCCTATTCGCGAGTTGGCATTCAACTCCTGTGAACCTTCCTTTTTGCTTCTCTTTCCATATAGTTCATTCTATACCTTACTCCTCTTACCTGATGCAGAAATTGGTGCAATGAATTTTCTGTAATATCTTCTCTTAGCATCCTTGCCTTTCTGAATGCGGAATGAAACTTTTCTGGGACGGAATTGACTATTATCTGTAGTATGACTCCAATTGGAAAGTTGAAGAAGGTCGGGTCGTATGAACGCCTTTTCCTTCTAGTCCTAAGCAAATATGTACATAGTACGATTGTGTCATCAATGTAATCATCAAAATAACCTTCTGAGTCCATCTTATGACACATGAACTTCATCTGAGCTCTCATTCCCTTTGCATGTTCCATGAGTACCTCCCTCTTTGTTGGAACTCGCCTTATAATCGCCATCTACACAAATCATATTAGTCAGTATTACGTTGTACAATCCCCTTTTCTAACCCGTGTGAAGGAGGTAGTACGAGAAATCAAGTCTTTGAAAAGACTCAAGGTAGGCACGAGAAGAGTACGAAAGAAGGGAAACTTTAGGATGTTATTCCGTTCACTTATTACTAAGGTGGCGCGCACACCGTCGCAATAAGTAACCGTTCAAACACCCAACTCGAAGAAAACTTCCTAGAATCTCTTAACCTGGTTTAGCTTTGATACCAACTTGTCACGCCCCGACTTTTCCTAAGTCTTTACTTAGGGCGTGATGGCACCTGGACAATTATTTTCCACCAGGAGCACCATTTAATTCTCTTTATTTAGAAATTTAAACTTATATTCAAATACGGAGCGATTAATAAAAATAACAATAAAGAAATCTGTTTATGACTTTATAAGAAAAACATAACGCGAGCCCATGCTCGTGCAAATATTGTGTCTACATAGACATACTGACAAAGATTATTCTAAGTTGGAAGGGAGACCATTTTACACGGGCATTTCCCGAGACATTGGAACTGACATTACGAACGTGAGTACCAGCCCGAACAATGGACTTGATATGACAAGAGGCTGCGGGACGATCGCTAGCCTTGGCGTGGAGCCTTTCCTCTATCACGCTTTCCTGAAACATGTTAAATAAAGAGTCAGCCCTACCATCTGGGGCTGAGTGAGAACCTTACCCTGCAATTCAAAGTAACACCACAATATCCCAAGCACAATCACATTATAACGTAATAAGCATATTGCAAAACCATATCAGGTTACAACATTTTTAAATATGCAACAACTCCTCATAGGAAATTCTCGGTTTAACTAACACTTCATTTTATCCCGTATTGTACGTTAAGACATTCCCCTGCATTTCCACATGTTTATTACATTTATATATTTGTGAACGCGTATTCACTTTTCATATTTATATATAGGTGAACATGTATTCATCTTTCATATTTGTTGCGGCGTGCAACCCGATCCATTATATTTACGTATTTGTGAACACATATTCACTTTACGTTTTGTTGCGGCGTGCAACCCGATCCATTATATTTACGTATTTGTGAACGCGTATTCACTTTACGTTTTGTTGCGGCGTGCAACCCGATCCATTATATTTACGTATTTGTGACAGCGTATTCAGTTTACGTTTTGTTACTGGCGTGCAACCCGATCCATTATATTTACGTATTTGTTAACACGTATTCACTTTACGCTTTTGTTGCGTGCAACCCGATCCATTATGTTTATATTTATATATTTATGTGAACACGTATTCACTTTTCATATTTTTCAGAAGATCGAATAAATAATATTCTCTTTCCCAACATTCTGTCGTTCATACTTGTAACGATTATAACTTTTTAACCATAACTCCAACTAAGGTGTTTCTCAAGCGGAAACTAAGGTAAGACGGGGATCTTTCACTGTACCAAATTTCATTTAAAACTACTTTGGGTAACTAACACAAATTTATCCTCAAAACAGCCCCATAAAATTTGTTTCGGCAGAATTTTTATTAAACAGCACCCAATCTTAGAACAGTCATAACTCCTAATCTGTAAACCCGTTCAAGCCCCATAAAATCTCAAAACGACGAGAACAGAGAGCTACACGTCTCCATGTGAACCATCCTTTCCTATTCTGTACCATTTGGTACAGTTTTACACTTTTATTCGTTGCCCTTCCTGGATCTCGACAGATCCGAGGCAGAAACTTTAAACAGCGATAACTCTCAATCCGTAAGTCGGATAGACCCCCGTAAGGTCTCAAAATGTCCACAACAAATAGATCTAGAACTTTAATTTAGCAACAATTTTCATATTCCCCACAGATTAGTACAGTTTTACGTTTGAACGTCCTGCCCTTCTGGATTCCGACGAATCCGAGGCAGCAACTTCAAACTACAATAACTCTCAACTCGTAAGTCCGTTATAATAAATATTTATCTATATATGTCCGTAACAGAGAGATTTACAACCATGTAAATTTTCATATAATTCTAATAAGTAAAACTCAATAAAACAGTCCATAATTATGTCTTTCCGAATTTCGACCAAATCCAAGGCAGGAACTTTGAACTATGATAACTTTCAAACCATATGTCCATTTTACCTCATTTTTGGTTCTATATGATCATATTAGAGAGGTGTACCACTCTTCCGAATTTCATCAAATTCTAACAATTATAACTCAGTGAGAATAGTTCGTAAAGTTCATGACGCAACTAGTTGTCTAAACAATCAAAAGTTCAATATTTCTTTTCAATACTCAAATCTTATTCTAACATGTATTGAACTTAAAGTAAATGATGTTACCAAGAATTTCTGAGTGAGAAAACTCACCTTGTAAGTGTGAAGATTATTGTTGTGTGGTTGCTAAAATTATCCTTACTTCTCTAGTATTTTGCTTCTTGTTCTTCTTGTCCTCTTGGTATTTTTTCCTCTTCTTTTCACTTGTTTTTTCTGATTTTTCTAACCTTTATGTTATGTACTTTGTTTGTGTGTAAATACAATGTATAAGTGGAAAGTTTTCTATAACCTATGGGAGGTGAAATGACAAGAGTTGGAGGGGAAATGAAAAGGGGGGAAAGGGGGGGGGGGGGAAGCAAACATGTACGTGCATGCTGCACCTCTTCTTTTTTTTTTCTTTTGTTTTTCTTTTGTTTTCTTATTTTCATTTCATCTATCTATTTATCCAACTTTAACACTAACTCTATCCCATGCAATTTATTCTTTGTTTTCTTATATATATATTTTTATTAACCCAACCACAACTATATATTTTTTTATTTTTTTCGGATTTCACACATTCTGAGCATGATTAGTTAGGATAATGTTTATTTGAACTTCTTAGATCATATTCGACATGTTTTAGGTTATATCATGTGTTGTTAGACCATATATTAGTAAGTTTGATTAATCAGGATGTTTGTTGATGTTTACCATAGCTGTTTGTGTTCATTATAGTGATGTCCAACATGTATGACTAGATATAATCACTCTTAATACACCTTAGAATAACTAATTGTGTGTTGAGTGTCTATGATACTAGATCGAGGTAGTTTAATCATGTGTTCTAAAGTTATAAATGTGACCTTACTAATCATTAGCTTGGTATACAATGTTTAGCTAGCTTCACTCCTTTATTGGTTGTTAGTGTATGCTTTGGTAAATAGAAGCCTAACATGTTCGCTTAAGGGATGTTTCTAGGCACATATAAGTCATCTAATATATATATATCAACACCTAGATTAATGCTTGTTTAAATCTGTTTAAATGGTTAGAATGTAACATGGTAATATTGGTTTATTAAACTAAGAGATGTTCAAAGATAATGTTAGTTCAAAACTGGTTAGTTGAATTGGCATGGTCTATGATTCTATTTTCATTAGTGTGTGTGTGATTCATGTTAATATAGTGTTTGTAAAGCTAAGGAATGAACTGTAAAGATTAGTTTGCCTTTGCAAAATGGCTAGGTTGGTTCCTGAGTGTCATATTTAGTCTGAACATGTGTTAAATGTTACAGTGTGTTAGTTAACTTCTATGTAAGACTAAAAATGATTAAAACTATTTGATATTGGTTCAGTAAGCCTATTTGATTTAAGATAACTGAGACTATTACAGCTATGTTAGACCACCTAATGACTTTGGAATGGATAAGTATCTTGTTTAAGCTAGCACCAGATTTAAAATGACGGCTTAGGAGCTTATCAGGGGGTTACATGATCTATTCTAGCTAACTTGTGTGTCACTTGTACCAATTTGAGTTCTGTTTAAGTTAAAAGAAACTGCTAAGAATTAGTATATGCTTGATGTACCTATTCGTGTCTCTACTCCTATCGGGGATTCGGGGTAGTAGATCGAGTCTTTAGGTCTTGTGTGGTCACGTTTATGGGGTATGATACTTGGGAGACCGAGGCGGATATGCGGAGTAGATATCCTCAGTTGTTCGACAGTTCAGGTACCTCTTTTTCTCCACCCCTACCTTGTCGCTCGAGGACGAGCGATTGTTTGATTGGTATCTAATGCAACGACCCGTTTGGTCGTTTAGCACTTTAAGACTACGAAAAGGGTATGAGACTTTAGGGTATTTAATTATTGGAGCTTTAATATACAATTTGTGAAGATTTTAATTAAGTAAATAAAGTGGGCCAAGACCACTACCCTTGGTAGGGCAACGCAACAAAACAAAAGGGGGAAGGGGGAAAACGCGGGTGAACAGTGATTCCGACGGAAAAACGTCATTTCCGGCCGACTCAGGTAGCCTTCGGAGGCGTGCCATATACCAAAAGAATCGTCTCCTCAAGCTCATCATTTCTATACCTCACACATAACTCGATTCCTCTCTTATCGTCGTGTATCATCCCCGCAAGGTTTGGAAAATATTGTGTTTCAATTTTTCCAAGATTCCGGTCGTCGGAGTAATAATCGACGACTGAGAGTTACATATTCGTGATCACCTCCTCAGTGCCGTCATTTCTATATATACCACACCCCTCGACTCAAGCTTAACTGATCCGACGACTAGTTCAATTTTTGGGCAAACCTTAACCGTCGTTTCACTAATTCTGGCTGATTTAGGAAGAATCAAAGTTCGTGAGTGGTGTGGTTGTGTTTATCTCCCTCAGATCTACACAAATAACCTAACCCCAATCCTACATTCATCCCGAATCGATTTCCACCATTGTTGTTGTTTGAGAAAGCTCGCTGCCGGTTTCCATGGCTGCAATGCCGACTGGGCGACCTCCCGTTGAGGTCGTCCAGTCCATTTCATCACATTTTCCGCCACTAATCCATCCTCAACACAACAATTCGACGAATTCAACTTTTTTTTGGATCAAAATGGAGAATTCCGGCGCGACGCGGCGACGACAGCCGGAAAATCGTAACGAGAACTCGTGAGTGAAAAATTGTCCTCACAGTACTCTCAGGTAGTCCGCGCAGCAATTCCAGTCACCGGAAATTTTGCAACAAATGTGGGTCCCACTTCTACTCAATACAGTCATTCGACACCTCAGCTAGCACCAAAACAGATTTTAAGCATTTAGAGGTTCTACGCAAAGGTAAGACATTAGTTGATTGTTCGTGACACCCGCTCGGCATTGAGGTAGGTTATGGTTTATTTGAGTTAGACTCTGATTAGAGAATCGTATGTAGTTGTAGGAAGTGACAGGGATAGCATGATAGGCCTTCGGGCATGAAGTGGAGATAAGTTACAATTTCATTTTTTTCGTCAGCTGTTATGTGGACTTGTCGCCATATGTGTTATTCTCTGTGATTATCACCTGATTTTATCTGCGTTGCTTAATGGCTCACTTGTCTTGTGAAATAAAAGAATTGTGATGTTGATAATTGAACATAGGAAATTGATATGACTTGACTTGTCGATTATATATTTGTGATATGTGTTGAGACTGATATCATGCACGTCATACTTTGTATATTATTGTTGTGATGATATTGATAAACTCCGAGGTTTCAGCCGGAGATTGAGAGTGATTGATAAACTCCGAGGTTTCTGCCGGAGATTGAGAGTAATTGATAAACTCTGAGGTTTCTGCCGGAGATTGAGTGAGCAACTCCGAGGTCTTTTCTGGAGATTGCGAGTGATTGATAGCCTCCGAGGTTCTAGCCGGAGAGCACGAGTGGTACATGGACTTCGCGGGTCCCCCATGGGTCATGTCTTTGAGGCATAGCCTTTAGCATGTGTGTACGAGAATGGAGTAAGAGAGAGGTGACTATTGCACTGCATTGTATCCATCCACTCTTATATTTGATCTTGATAGATTCTTTATTTCTTTGCACTTAACCTATATATGATATGTGACTGTGCCTGCGTGCTCTATGTGCTACTTGTTGGTTTCAACTTCTTCATGCGTTATCTAATCATTGTCGGCCTATGATGCTTACCGGTACTAGTGTTGTACTGATACTACTCTTGCTGCACTTTTATTGAGTGCAAAGTACGATCCAGGTTCCAGCTCTACGCCCCGTGGCTGATTCGCGAGGGTGATATATTTCAGTCGTTCAGGGTGAGCTACTTGATCATCCGTGGCCCCTGGAGGGCTTCCAAGTTAATTCCATTTACTTTTGTGTTACACCCCGTAGTTCAGTCCAAGCGTATGAGAACGTACGAAAGGGTTTAAGACTTAAAATTTTAGAAAAATGGGTTGACAGATTGTTTCGTACGGGTTTTTAGTCAACTTTGAGGAGGGTTATGACCCATTACATTGAGAGTTCCTAGGTGTTTCAAAGGCCTAGTACGTAGTTCGTTGAGTCTAGTTCCCAACGCATCCAACCGTTCGTCGATAGGACATCAGAGTAGGAAGTTACGGGAGTTACAAGTTCGGTCTTGTGATCGACGAAAAATATTTCGGTCGAGAGCCACGGGGCGCGGCAGGAAAGCGCGGCGCCGGAAGTTTTGTGGGGTTGCGGAAGTTTCAGCGCCGCGGCGCCGGCTGCATGGTCGCGGCGCCGAGGCGGGTTCTGCGAGGTTGAGTGGAAAAAAATCTGAACTGTTTTGTTTTAAAAAAGGTCATGGGAGGGTGACAAGTGTCCCCCCCCCCCATCTGATTTTGCATGTTCTACTTATTGACCAAGTCTTGAATACTTGGTCATTCTTCAAGCTCTTCTCTCTCTCTAAAAATTAAAAGCTCTCCTTTCTCTCTAGAAAATCAAGAGAAATCAAGGCTTGAGAAAATTCTGAAAAAGGTGACAAGAAAAAAACATGTTGGCAAGCTTGTAGGGGATTTTGTGGTGGTGATTGTGGAAAGGAGGCTAGTGAATTTGTTGGATTATTTTGGGTAAGCTCTAAGGTAACAATTCTTTCTCTTTTTGCTAGTTTTTGGTGTTGCATGTGAAAAAGAAAGAACTTGTAGTGGTAAATATTGCTCTTAGATACATTGCATATAAGAAATATGGTTTGGATATGAAAGGATTGGATAAGAAGGTTATGTAAGCATGTTGTAGCCAAAATACTACCTTAAACTTGTTAAGTTAGTTGTTATGCATTGTGGGGCGGAATTTTACACATCCAAGATTAGGTGTGTAATCCCCTTTATATTGATTGGATTGTTGGGCCTTAAAAGTGGCGTTTGGATGTTGAATTCGGCCTTGAAAAAGGTGGCAAAGTATGTAGAAACAAAGGAAATGCTGCCCGTTTTTCCGTAGAATTTAGTGACATTGCACTTGGAATATTCTACGTTGAAGCTAGAGGTTAATAAACGTATTGTGGTCATTATAGGTTGGCGTACTACGTGCGGTATATATATTGGACTTAGCAAGTGGATTGGCCCGAAGAGGTATGTGGAAACTTTCTTATCTCTTGAGCATGAGTAGTTTTAACTATATAGTACGGTAGACGTACGCGATTTAAATGAGGTTAATCCATTTGTTACACTTAACTTGTTTTCTAAAGTTATGAGACGTGAAGTATTTTGAAAATTGTATAAACTGATTTGAAGTATAAGTCTATTGGTTAATAAAAGAACGAAATTGTTTGAGATATAAGGAGTTATAACGGCTTTATGGGAAGTTAGTTATAACGACCTTATGCAAGGATAAGAATGTCTTAATTTCTAAAGCATAAAGTTAGTATAACGGCTTTATGGGGAGTTGGTTATAATAACTTCATGGAAGGTTAAAGAGTTGGGTTTTCTTGAATAAGGTAAACATAGATGAAAGAATTGAAACTAAGAGGGGCAATTCGATTTAAAGGCATCAATTGTTTAACGTCTAAATGAGGGTCACTTAAGTTAGAAGCCTGAAACACATTTCTAAAAGTATAGTGACTTGTTTGAAATGTAGATGAGTCTTGATACTACGGGTGATAGTATCTTGGAGTCTTATGTGGAAAAGGGGATCTTTGGAAAGAATAGAAGTATATAGTACTTTGGGGTGCATTTCCCCGGAATTGTTAGGTGGTATGAAAAGTGCCTTAAAGTCATAAAAAATGAGGTCCATTTTGTATATTAATGAAAGTCTAAAGAAGTTATGAGTTTACTTGGACGTACCGACAGTGATGTGAGATTCCACGGGTATGCTTCCAGTGTCGTAGTATGAGTTTACTTGGACGTACCGACAGTGATGTGGGATTCCACGGGTATGCTTCCAGTGTCGTAGTATGAGTTTACTTGGACGTACCGACAGTGATGTGGGATTCCACGGGTATGCTTCCAGTGTCGTAGTATGAGTTTACTTGGACGTACCGACAGTGATGTGGGATTCCACGGGTATGCTTCCAGTGTTGTAGTATGAGGTTACTTGGACGTACCGACAGTGAGGTGAGATTCCACGGGTATGCACCTTGGACATGCTTACGATGAGGGATTCCGAGGCATGCAGTATAAGTTACCCGGACTTACCGGCAGTGATGTGGGATTCCACGGGTATGTTTCCATTGTGGTTGATCCTTGGACCCGGGTTGTGACATTTGTATATTCCGTGGAATTGCTACCCACGATGCAAGGAATACCTCATGCGAGTCCGTAGGGCTTATGCGGGTGAAATAGTCCCATGCGGGTGAGTACAGCCTATGCGAGGAATACCTCATGTGGGTCCACATGACCCATGCGGGTGAAATAGTCCCAGGAGTAGGAGTGCTTAATGATACTGCGGGGCGGATGGTCTTGCTTTGATCATGAGCTTCCTATTTTCATGCAGTATAGTTTATGCTTGATATTCTCATTATTAGTAAGGCACAGTGTTCTGTAAAAATTGTTTTATCATACATGTCTTCAGTTATTTTAGACTTATGAGGTATTTTCAGTATTTTCCAATTTCGCATACTTAGTACATATTGTGTGCTGACCCCCTTCCTCGGGGGCTGCGTTCATCATGCGGTAGGGAGTAGCGGTGGTGGATCCTCACTCTTAGGATCACCGGTGCGTGTCGAAGCTCCATTCTTCCGGAGGCTTATTTTGTTGGTACGGTTTTTCCCTGATGCTATTGGTATTATGTACATTCAGGGGTATGGCGGGGCCTGTCTCCCGCTTGTTATTCCTAAGTGCGTAGTCACGTTTGTGGTTTGGGTGTAAGAACAAAGTTGTACCGCTTTACTTTTGATTAAGTATAGTCATGGAAGCGGCACAGTCGGCTAGCGATGATGTTTTCTATCTGAGTTTATGTGTTATGTATGTTCATTGCTATTCTCTCGATGTATACTGACGGGGTGCCGGTAGGCACCGATCGCGGCCGAGTCGTCGTGACAAAAGTGGTATCGAGCGCTTAGTCCTCGGAAAGTGTCTACTGACCGTGTTCAGTAGAGTCTTGATTATCGGTGTGTCGTGCCACATCTATAATCGTGAGGTGCAGGCATTTAGGATTGGTTTCCATTCTTCTCTCCGAGATCGTGCGAAGAGTTGTCTACTAGGTTGAATCTATCGACCTATTCTTATGTACGATTATGCCTCGCAAGGCAACCAGAGCCCGTGAAGGCAAGCGGTGAGGGAGCTGCAAGTCGGACACAGAGGGTTACGAGGGAACAGGCCCAGTCTTTACCTGAGGAGATGTTTCAGACAGCGAGTTCCACGACGTCGCCGATCCAGCGAGTTCTGAGCGGCGGCGGCGACTACTATCTGCGGTACCGAGCCTCAGTTCCACGGCGAGGCGAGTATAGGATTACGAGAGCGGTCGGGTTGTTGACTAGCATTGTGGCGGCGGCGCGCGGGAGCCGTGCTAACCCTGAGCCAAGCGGTTTAAGGATTCGGGACTTTCTGAGTTGTATCCACCCGAGTTCTATGGGTCGAGGTCTGAGGAGGATCCTCAGGAGTTCATTCGGCAGGTGCGGCGGACTATACAGGTGCTTAGGACCTCGGAGACGGAGTCCGTTGTGTTAGATTCTTACCGGTTACGCGATATTGCGTTGAACTGGTTTGAGTCGTGGGTGTTGTCTAGAGGTGTGGGTGCTCCTCCAGCCGTTTGGGATGAGTTCACGGAAGCCTTCCTCGGTCACTTTTTGCCCCCTTAGACGAGGAGAGCCCGCTTGGATAGGTTCTTGGCATTGAGACAGAATGGGAGGACCGTGAAGTACAACACGGAGTTTGATTCATTGGCTAGGTATCGCCCACTATTGTGGCGGACACGGCGAGTTCACCGCTATGTGATGGGGCTGAACCGTTATACGGTTCTGCGTATGCAGGAGTGGCTCTTCACCGGTATGGATATTGCCGGACGCAGCGTATGCACGAGGATTGAGGCGCGAGAGTGAGGTCGGCCAGTCGGCCCGGCCAGAGGCGGGGCGCCGAGATTTCGGGATAGCTTTGGGGTGGGCGGCCTCAGTGGCGGTGTCTACATTTTCGCCGACGCAGAGTGCCCCTTCCCGGTCTTCCGGCGGGTGGTTTGACCGCCGGGGATATTCGGGAGAAGGTCAAGGCTCCAGGGCGGCAAGTTCACATGTGTCCGAAGATAGTAGCCAGGGGAGGCCACATTTGCCTCGGTGTGGTCACTATGGTAGATCTCATTTTGGGGAGTGTCGGACTAGGTCGACAGCTTGTTACGCTTGCGGCCAACAGGGCCATTTGGCGAGAGACTATCCGACCAGGGGTAGCACTGGTGGGATGTCACCGTCTATTGGATCAGTTGCGGGTTCTTCACCTTCAATGGCTAGGCAGGATGTTCATGCGCGGCGGTATGGCGAGAGGTCGTGGTAGCAGTTCTCAGTTTTAGCGGTCCTTTGACCCGCCGATGTGATGTCAGGTATATCTTTGACCCTTTAGAGATTAGTATGCATGATAGGATTATTGTATGATTTAATGTCATGAACAGAGGATATATAGATATTGAGACCATGTACATGTGATAGAATAAGTTGGTAGATACGAACGGGCAATCCTGTTAGGCCGTGAAAGGGAGTAAGTGGTGATGGTTCACACTTCGGATTCATTTTCCTGTTTGACTTACGATGAACGAATATGCGTGTGCGATATCTTAGGGTCACAAGTGGCATAATAAGGTCTCATTAAGCATAAAGAACGAGGATGTACCGAGGATTATTAGATTGGCCCCAAAAAGAACATTCGGGGACGAATATTCTAAGGGGGGGGGGGAGAGAATGTTACACCCCGTAGTTCAGGCCAAGCGTATGAGAACGTACTAAAGGGTTTAAGACTTAAAATTTTAGAAAGATGGGTTGACGGATTGTTTCGGACGGGTTTTTAGTCAACTTTGAGGCGGGTTATGACACGTTACATTGAGAGTTCCTAGGTGTTTCAAAGGCCTAGTACGTGGTTCGTTGAGTCTAGTTTCTAACTCAACCAACCGTTCGTCGATAGGACATCGGAGTAGGAAGTTACGGGAGTTACAAGTTCAGTGCGCAGTCGGACAGAAAAATATTTCGGTCGAGCCACGAGCGCATGGCCGGAAAGCGAGCGCGGCGCGCAGCAGGTCGCGGCGAAAGTTCGAGGAGGTTGCGGAAGTTTGTAGCGCGTGGCGGGTTCTGCGAGGTTGAGTGGAAAAAAATCTGAACTGTTTTGTTTTAAAAAAGGTCATGGGAGGGTGACAAGTGTCCCCCCCCCCCCCACCCATCTGATTTTGCATGTTCTACTTATTGACCAAGTCTTGAAGACTTGGTCATTCTTCAAGTTCTTCTCTCTCTCTAAAAATTAAAAGCTCTCCCTTCTCTCTAGAAAATCAAGAGGAAATCAAGGCTTGAGAAAATTCTGAAAAAGGTGACAAGAAGGAAACTTGTTGGCAAGCTTGTAGGGGCTTTTGTGGTGGTGATTGTGGAAAGGAGGCTAGTGAATTTGTTGGATTATTTTGGGTAAGCTCTAAGGTAACAATTCTTTCCCTCTTTGCTAGTTTTTGGTGTTGCATGTGAAAAAGAAAGAACTTGTAGTGGTAAATATTGCTCTTAGATACATTGCATGTAAGAAATATGGTTTGGATATGAAAGGATTGGATAAGAAGGTTATGTAAGCATGTTGTAGCCAAAATACTACCTTAAACTTGTTAAGTTAGTTGTTATGCATTGTGGGGCAGAATTTTACACATGCAAGATTAGGTGTGTAATCCCCTTTATATTGATTGGATTGTTGGACCTTAAAAGTGGCGTTTGGATGTTGAATTCGGCCTTGAAAAAGGTGGCAAAGTATGTAGAAACAAAGGAAATGCTGCCCGTTTTTTCGTAGAATTTAGTGACTTTGCACTTGGAATATTCTACGTTGAAGCTAGAGGTTAATAAACGTATTGTGGTCATTATAGGTTGACGTACTACGTGCGGTATATATATTGGACTTAGCAAGTGGATTGGCCCGAAGAGGTATGTGGAAACTTTCTTGTCTCTTGAGCATGAGTAGTTTTAACTATATAGTACGGTAGACGTACTCGATTTAAATGAGGTTAATCCATTTGTTACACTTAACTTGTTTTCTAAAGTTATGAGACGTGAAGTATTTTGAAAATTGTATAAACTGATTTGAAGTATAAGTCTCTTGGTTAATAAAAGAACGAAATTGTTTGAGATATATGGAGTTATAACGGCTTTATGGGAAGTTAGTTATAACGACCTTATGCAAGGATAAGAATGTCTTAATTTCTAAAGCATAAAGTTAGTATAACGACTTTATGGGGAGTTGGTTATAATAACTTCATGGAAGGTTAAAGAGTTGGGTTTTCTTGAATAAGGTAAACATAGATGAAAGAATTGAAACTAAGAGGGGCAATTCGATTTAAAGGCATCAATTGCTTAACGTCTAAATGAGGGTCACTTGAGTCAGAAGCCCGAAACACATTTCTAAAAGTATAGTGACTTGTTTGAAATGTAGATGAGTCTTGATACTACGGGTGATAGTATCTTGGAGTCTTATGTGGAAAAGGGGATCTTTGGAAAGAATAGAAGTATATAGTACTTTGGGGTGCATTTCCCCGGAATTGTTAGGTGGTATGAAAAGTGCCTTAAAGTCATAAAAAATGAGGTCCATTTTGTATATTAATGAAAGTCTAAAGAAGTTATGAGTTTACTTGGACGTACCGACAGTGATGTGGGATTCCACGGGTATGCTTCCAGTGTCGTAGTATGAGTTTACTGGGACGTCGCAAGCGGTGACGCGGGATTCCACGGGTATGCTTCGATGTCGTAGTATGAGTTTACTCGACGTCTGGCGGTGATGTGAGATTCCACGTATGCTTCGGTGTCGTAGTATGAGTTTACTCGACGTCTCGCGTGATGTGAGATTCCACGGGTATGCTTCCAGTGTCGTAGTATGAGTTTACTTGGACGTACCGACAGTGATGTGGGATTCCACGGGTATGCTTCCAGTGTTGTAGTATGAGGTTACTTGGACGTACCGACAGTGAGGTGGGATTCCACGGGTATGCACCTTGGACATGCTTACGATGAGGGATTCCGAGGCATGCAGTATAAGTTACCCGGACGTACCGGCAGTGATGTGGGATTCCACGGGTATGCTTCCATTGTGGTTGATCCTTGGACCCGTGTTGTGACATTTGTATATTCCGTGGAATTGCTACCCACGATGCGAGGAATACCTCATGCGAGTCCGTAGGGCTTATGCGGGTGAAATAGTCTCATGCGGGTGAGTACAGCCTATGCGAGGAATACCTCATGCGGGTCCACATGACCCATGCGGGTGAAATAGTCCCAGGAGTAGGAGTGCTTAATGATACTGCGGGGCGGATGACCTTGCTTTGATCATGAGCTTCCTATTTTCATGCAGTATAGTTTATGCTTGATATTCTCATTATTAGTAAGGCACAGTGTTCTGTAAAAATTGTTTTATTATACATGTCTTCAGTTATTTTAGACTTATGAGGTATTTTCCAGTTTCGCATACTTAGTACATATTGTGTACTGACCCCCTTCCTCGGGGGCTGCGTTCATGCCGCAGGTAGGGGTAAGCAGGTGGTGGATCCTCACTCTTAGGATCATTGGTCTGGTGTCAGAAGCTCCATTCTTCCGGAGGCTTGTTTTGTTGGTACGGTTTTTCCCTGATGCTATAGGTATTATGTACATTCAGGGGTATGGCGGGGCCGCCCCACGCTTGTTATTCTAGAGTGCAGTAGTCACGTTTGTGGTTTGGGCTGTAAGAACAAAGTTGTACTGCTTTACTTTTGATTAAGTATAGTCTATGGAAGGCGGCCTGGTCGGCTAGCCAGTGATGTTTTCTATCTACAGGTTTATGTGTTATGTATGTTCCGTTGCTATTCTCTGATGTATACCTGACGGGGTGCCCCGGTAGGGCACCAGTCGCGGCCCCGGGGTCGGGTCGTGACATTTTGTTAGTTGACAGATAGTATGTAGCCTTCGGGCATTCTTTCATGCTTCTATTTTCAGACTTGTTAGCGCTCTTGTACCCTTTTGACCAGATTTTGGGAAGGTCATAACATTTCTAGGGATTATAAGTATTTAAGACTTAATGAACTCTTGTTCTTTATTTATTTTTCACTGAATTAACTTGTTAATGAGAATGCGGTTTGCCTACTTGGGGGAATAGGGTAGGTACCATCACGACTCGTGATTTGGGTCGTGACATTCTTAGAAGTGAAAATGCAATGAAAATATGTGTATGAACAAAGAAAGAAGTTGAAGAACAAGTCCGGGAAATCCTAACCTTGATATTTTTGCTTTCCATCGGTCTTTGGAAATGATTTTCCATGAATGATCATTGTGTGTTGAGATGTTTAAAATCCCTTGAACCCATTCATGGATGGTCGTGAGAGTAGCAGGGTCCAAGGGGTAGCTACAGAAAGGAAGAAATTTTAAACAAAATGAATCGAATGAGATGTAAATAAGAATAGTTATACCTATGGGTTAAATTCTATGTCTCCGGAAATGGCATATACTCTCCCGGAATAATCTCAGCAGTAGGAACTGCTATGAAATGATCCATCCAACCTCGATCATGATCTTCATCGGTGCTGGAGAAAATGAGAAATTTTCCTCACTTGGATATAATGATAACCCCACTTCGGAAACATTTTGGAATGTATAAACGGATTAAATGATCCAAATTAAATTCAAGATTGGCTGCTTTAGACAGAACCTGATGGAAATAAACTTCCCTCCATACTAACGGACCAACTAGTGCAAGACACACTTTGTAAGTCTTACACATGTCTAAGATCACTCGGTCTATCAGAAGATCAAACCCGAGTGTAAAAAGATAGGTGTAAACATTGGAATATCCTGATCTCAGAGTGGTGATGTCATATTTAGAGTCGGGGATAATAATTTTAGAAAGCTTCTGCCAACCGCAATCAACTCGAATTTTCCCTAAAACAGAAACAGTGATAGAAGTCGGATAGTTTTTTGCCATTTCACCCCGATCACTTTTGGAGGTGGCGGCACGAAAGGCAAATTCATTGTCAAAACTAAATGTTGAATAAGTATGTTAAAAGCTCTGGGTTCAGTTGGAGCCTGAGACCCAGAGGATTCACAATGCCGTGGCTCGTGATTGTTGGGGAGGAAGAAAGAGAAGGATTAGAGTTCCTCACAATGGAGGAATTAGAATAGGCTGCATGTCTGGAATCCATTGAGCGCCGCTGGCTGAGTGGTGTGGGCGCGCGCCCAATCATCTTTGGGAACCGGGCGATGGGCTGCTGCATCGGGTTCTGCTGGCTGCGACCCTTGCCACGACCACGACCTCCTCTGCCACCGCGAACCTTTCCACCTCTATTGTCGTGGCCCTGCCGTGGATGGGAACTTTCCGGCGAGGTTTGGCCGGTGGGAATTTCACTTTGGGGTTACGTTTCGACAGATAACGCCTTCTGATTGTGCTCATCTTGTTTAGCACGATGGGTTTCCTCCAATAGTAATTGCGAGCGGGCTTTGTTGAAACTGGGAAGAGGGTTAGCCTGCTGAATCATCGTGGCTAGGGTGTTGTATTCCACTTCATCACTTCTCTCACAATTAGATCTGCAAAATCTGAAGCCACAAAATCACAAAGATAGAAGCTCCGTTTTTATGTCTACTTCAAGTCTCATCTTTGAATTCCGTCAAACATGTACTCCGACAAGCTTTAAAATAGGGGCCATTTGTAGACATCAAAATTTTGTAGGACTATACAAGACGAGTCTTATCCATATTCTTCAAACCCTGAAGTTTATGGTTTCTTGGAGGTTGCTCTACTCTAAATCTTAGGTCACACCTATAAAAGGGGGCATATATTCCTTGAAAAAATATCTGGAATATCCCATAAATTCACGGGTATTCATAAAGAGATCAATACATCAAATATCGAATATCTCGAATATCCCATCAATTCATAGAAATTTATAAAAAGATTAAGGCAATAAATATTGTCTTTATCCAACTGCCCGACATTCTTAGAGATCAAATATATCACAAGAAGGTCTTTCAACATTCGAGAAATATTCTACTAGCGGCCCTCAAATTATGATGAAATACTAGGAGAGAAGAATCAAGAGAATAAGCAGAATCGTACCCTCAACATACATCAATAAAATCTCTATTTTATCATATTTTATTTGTGGTTATAGTTTATTTTTCGCATATTCAAAATTTGTTGCAAACAATGCCAAGCTACTAATCTTTTTTGTAGATTTTATTTTGTATTTAGAAAGAAAATAATAAGTCTTATTTGTGAAGAGAATATGAATTTTGAGTTGTTCACTATGTTTTATGACTAGCATTTTTAGTTGAGGAAGCTCAAAATAAATTTTGATGGAGGAAATTGATTTCTAATACATGTTTATTTACATGTGAAAGTTTATTCATAATACATTCATTAAACTAATTAGATATCACGTAGACCATAAAATGAGAACTTATATGTTTTTCGTTTAGCAGAAGTGAAAGTCTGAAGCGAACCACAATTGAAATGATTGTCCGATGGAGATTGTCACGGTATATCGAAGCACCCCTCTAAATCATAGTCTAAACCCTAGTTGCTTGTTTTAGAGAAGAGTAGATAGCTTAAGAAAATATTGTAGAAAGTATATTTGATTGTACATTGTACATGTACTTATATAGAAAATATTAGGGTTAACTTTAATTACCCTAAGGGAATTTTAAGCACCCCTCATGTGTGGACCAAATTTCCTACAAAATGCATGGGAAGCTCATTTATACTTGTCATGATATTTAATTAAAGGTCGTACTTTTATTTATAACCAATTTCTCGACACGTGTGTTTCACGTGTTGTAAAGTCAATATTTGTAACCAATTCTTTCTAATTAAATAATTATCTTCAAATATAAACACATTGAGCTCGTCTTGTAAAGGTCATATTAAATCCAACAAATTTCTACACATACATTTTCAGTTTCATCCCCAACCCTGAATTTGTATATATACCATTTAATAAATTGAATCATAAGCAGAGAATAATAATCAATTTGCAGAATCTTTGACAAAGCACATTATTTACCCATAAAACGGTACGGTTGAATTTGTATACGTGGTCAAGGACGCGTGAATCTCAAGTGACTGACCTAACAATAATATTAGATAAAATACTGAAATAGTAAATAATATTAAGTCAAATTAAAGAAACAATTACAATGAGCCTTGTTCTTATTTCTATAAAGTCTCCGTGACTAATATGAAAGTGTAAGAAATGAGAGAAATGTTAAATAATATATTGTATTATCTTGTAGATGATGTCTTACAATAGAATGAGAACATTTATTTATACTAGATCTACATGGCTCAAGTTCCATGAATCATGTCACCACAATTACTAATATTAATGTTACAATAAAAGATAATTAAGAGGTCATAAAGGCTAATAAAGGCTGGAGGAAATTTGGGGTCTTGTATAACATTTCTTTACATTAAATGATGTTTGACCGGTGAGTTGGCATGCTTAACTGGGTCCTTTGTAATTTATGTCCCCAGAAGCGGGTTACCAGATTACTTCTCCAGAGCTTCCTCAGAGCCCCTTGATTGTTGACTCAAGTCTGACCTATCACCATTGCAACATGTCATCTCTTGATATGTCCACCTGTATTTACAGATTTTACCCTATACAAATAGTCCCACCACTTTCCGGTTACTCGCTAAGATATGACCGGGAAGTGGAAGATTCCCCCTTCTTGTCGGAATGTCATGTAATCACCCTTGCTACTGTCTCATTAAAAACTTTGCTAGAAAAACTCAATTGGGACAAAAATCGAGCCAAGGAATAAAGAGTGCATGACTTAGGGATTCAGATGACAACTCTGCCACTGATTTTTCTATCGTCAATGACCACTTAGTGCTACAAAAGTATCATGATGAAAATTTGATCTCGGGTTTTTAGTGTTCACCCAGAACTTCTTCAAGTGTTATCTCAGGGGGGTTTTTAGTTTCCCCGTAACTTTTAAACTTTGAATCTTGACTCTAGATTTTTAGTCTTTCATAAAACTTTCAATTTTAGAGTTTTGACTATAAGGTTTTAAATTAAACCCAAAAATGTTTAGAGTTTTGACGTTAGGGTTTTTAGTTACCCGAAACTTTTATAACCTCACAGCCTTGGAAGTCGGGAGGTGAATGACCAGAAATTTGCATCTTCTAGCTCTAGTAAAGTCTGAATATAACATGTCCGATTAACTTTACGATCGGGATACAAAGTGTTCGACCTTTAGCCATTTGACTGGATGACTTAATAAGAGAGGGCCCTTATTTTTTGGTGATTATGAAGAGGACGTCTCATGTTCATCTTTGCACAATTTTTTTATATGTCATTAGACAACGTTCATGTGATACTTAGCTTTCTGTGGCAATAATTTATCACAAAAACGAAAATTTCATTAATTCCTTTTATTTACAATTATCGATTGTCATTTAGTGTGGTTATTCTAATTATAGGTGTAAATTATTTCACTCCCCGGGCAGTCCCCGGTATGGATATACTTTTAACTTGAACCGCGGGCAAATTTAAGAATGATTTCATTTTATTCGAATGTACATGAGAATTTTAAAAAGGTGCAAGCTTTGCTTCATCTTGAACTTGAACGTACACAACTGTTTACAACTTCACATATACAACAAATTTCAGGAGATGAGCAAAAATAAATTGTAAGAGAATTTTGGCTGGGCTAACACCTATTAGGATCTTGATTCTAGTTCCTTCTAACTTTTTCTCTTCCGGGGCTAATCTGGCAGTCCCTAATCATTTTTTATTCCGGAGCCAGTTCAGGCTATCTCCAGACAAGATGCCTTTGAGCACAATGTTTTTTTATTATCTCGGAGCCACCTTAAGATGTTTTCGATACTTATTTTTATGGTTTTCACAGTAACATAACAATCCTTAGTGTTTGCAGACATTAATGCTCTTCATGTAAGTTGCTTTCTGGCGACTCGCTCTTCAAATTTGTGTGTTCATCAATTTCTATTCTTGATAAAAAACTATAATAATAGACGTAAGATATACATGCAGAACACGTGTATAATAACTAGCCTTATATAAGATATATCTTCTTTCGAAGCCTCTTCTCGCAAATATTTTTCACGTGGTACATAAAAGCTCTTCGATTGATTGCATTTTAAGCTTTTATAGTTAGGTCAAAGTAGTTAGAATCAATAGAGATTTGAATTTGCTATCTATCAGAAACAGTCGAACAACTCTCTACCCCACAAAGGTAGAGGTAAGGTTTGTGTACATCTTACCCTCCCTAGACCTCACTGTATGGGACTCGGGTCGTCCCTGGGGTGGTCAAGGTGGTGCCGCGGCACAGGGGCCCCCGGCCGGTGGGGCCTCCGCCCTAAAATTTTTATTTTTATTTTATATGTTTCAAATATTAAGATATGTATTATAAATGTCTCTAATCTTATCAGTGATCTCTAGCTTAGTGGTTGAAGGCTTCTTCCAAAAGTCATTTCCTAATGAGAGGTCTTGTGTTTGAACCCAATGAGCAACGCAAAAGATTTTTTTTACAACACAAAAAATAGCCTCCCCCTCCCTCTTTAAACAAATTTAGGCCCAAGTTACAAGTCCTCGGCGACTTCCCTCCCTCTTTAAACAGAAAAAACAGGTCCACCTCTCTCTTTAAACAAAAAAATAAATATTCATTGGGTTTTCAAGTTCCAACCCAACCAGTCATCCCGACGCCCCCCTCCATTTTTAAACAAAAAAAAAGCCACGCCCCCTCCCTCTTTAAAAACACCACAAATATAATCCAAAAAAAAGTCCCCCCATTAATTATTATAGAAATCTCAACTTCCAAGTAAAAATCTTTTTGGTAAGTTATTATTTTGAGAATTATTTTGTTCTAATTCACTATTAACATGGATTGATTGCATCAATGTGTATTTCATTTTTCTTAGGGTTTCCAATTTCTCAAATCTCAATATTATATTATATTTAATTTAGAGTTCTCAATATTACATTAAACTAATTGTGTTTAGCTTAGATTTTACATTACTTTTATTGGTAATGTATGTAATGGATGACTTGTATTTTACATGATTACATTAAATTTGGTTGTCATTTTATTTCAATAGGAGAATTACAAATGCCTCATAGCCAAAAATATCCGTCTGGACATTAAAAACGTAAAAAAACAAAAGACACGAAGAAGAGTTCATCAAGTCTCAAAGAGGGGCATTAGATAGATTTGTCCATACATTCTTGATTATGAAATATTGTTTGATGACTTTGCAGATAAAAATGCAAGGATATCAATTTTCTATGTCTAATGTAATTATAGTTTTTCTTATAAATTTTTCATGTAATGACATTAAGATATCTCTTTCGTAGCATGATAATTTAATGTACTGAATTTGAAAACATTGAATCAAATATAATATTTACTATACATTTATTTGATGTTTTGATCAATAATTTTTTTAATATTGATTAATTAGTTAATTTTAATTTTTCATGTGAATAAAAAATGATCTCTTTTTATTTCTCGCACCGGGCCCTTAAATGTATAGGAACGAGTATATAAATGACAGCCCGGTGCACTAAGCTCCTGCTATGTGTGGAGTCCGGAAAGACGGGACCACAATGGTGTATGTATATGGTATCTAAAGATATTTTATACTCTCTTTTACATTACTTTTAAATAGTGAATTGTATATTCCGTCTATGAATGTAGGTTTAATAGATCGAACTACACTACTTTTTGAATCCAAATAGTGAAAAAATAGAAAGGGGAGGAAGAAAAAAAGGTAAACCTTGTTCTCATAATGGAACTCAGAAGATGCATTAGTGAATTGGAAACTTGGAAATATAAAGTGGTGATAGAATTACAATAGTTTGAATATTGCTCAACTTAACGAGGGGCAAGGGATACAATATACTGTCCATTAGTGCTTGCTTAATCTGATAGAGCACTCGAATGGAGGTTCCATCTTTTCAAATCACAGTGATGTTCATTTAATTTATAAAATAGATCCAAGTACTTAGATCGATCCCAAATAATTCTGTCTAAGCTATAGATTGATTTCACGTGACCAACTTTGTGCACGCAATTAATGTTTCTGGGAAGTGATGGTGATTGGATAAAGCTCCCCCACACTATTGCATCTCATTAGAGGTATTTACGTCTTGGAATCCTTCACATAAAACTCAAAAGGATCAAAATTAACAGACACTCAATTATAAATGATAAATTTTCGGAGGACTGATACTAAATTTTTAATTAAGTGTGGGTCATGAAGGACATTCTTCCAGGCAAGATGTGGATGTGGGAAGATATATTGGTATGACCATAATCATGAATTGGAATTGAATTATCATCACCAACAATAATGCCACGATTTTTGCTCAAATTGAAATAAGACGAGAGAGTACCTAGGTCGGATGTCATATCAGTAGTGGCTCCGGTGTCCATGTGTCACGACCCGAACAGGCGTGGATCGTGCCTTACCCGCACCCAGTAGACACATTGTCGAGTAACCGGAATATAAAACAAGACATGAAATAATATGAAGTGAAAGCAGTTTTTACGAGAAAAGTTGCCTACGGCATATATATAAACATAAAACTTGAACCGACGATTCATCCTTTTACAAACTACGCCTTGTGATTACTACTGGCACCACAGAATGTTATAACAACGATGGCGGGACGGGGCCGCCATACCACGAATGTAAGTACTACTGGCGGGGACTATACCATCGTGATAAGCCTCCGAGAAACGGAGCTTCCCAATGACGTGACCACATGGCGAGGATCAACAAGCGGTGTACCTACACTGCGGCGTGAGCGCGGCCGAAAAGGTCGATCTGGCGGTACAGTATGTGGCGAAAATCGTAAATGAAATCATAATAGTCTATATAAAGCGAAGACATATATGATAACGATTTTACGATACCTGATATGTGATCGTGTCAAGTCGTGGACTCACGCCTAAAGTCATCACTCAAATATAACCGTGGGTCTCATGCCCATGATATCAATCATGCGTGGAATTCGCCCGCCGGCTGGCGATCCTTGACATAAAAACACCAAGGAATACACATGAACACCAGGTCCCACCTGTGTCCTAATAAAACCGTACGGGGTAAGTACGAAGGCATAGCCGACTACTAAAATCCACAGTACCAACAATGCCATAAACTGTATCACGAGGT
Source organism: Przewalskia tangutica (assembly GCA_029844215.1). NCBI lineage: Eukaryota > Viridiplantae > Streptophyta > Magnoliopsida > Solanales > Solanaceae > Przewalskia > Przewalskia tangutica. The sequence goes on along the minus strand of CM056733.1, from coordinate 12,675,528 downwards.
CTTTCTAGACCGCCACATGATCGGCCGGCCACTCGCGCGATATCGATGTGCGCGTCTAATCCTGAACTTCACGCGACTCGCATAGGCCACACACATAGGCGCATGAGGTATTCCCGCGTCGGTAGCTACTCCGGCGTCGATCCTGGACTCGTAGTCCGCGTAGCGCATAGACCGCGTGGCCACATGGGCCGCACACTAACACGGAACTCTCGTAGCTCGCATAGGTCCCTGCAGCCGCGTGAGGTATTCTCGAATCATAGTCACGCAGTTGCACGAGGTATACCCGCGTCGAGCGACTTAACCCCCGATATAACATGTCAAGAGGTGAGTGGTACAATACTAACATATCGGCTTATCATTAAACAACATAAGCACAACAAGGGAAACCCCCTTTTACACAAACATCACAAGATACTAACACACGTAGCATCCTAACATGTTTACTTATCAAATCAACAAGAAAGTATTACAAGTCTATCACAAACCAACATAGTCAAGTTATTCACACAAGGTACTTTCTATTTTATGCCAACAAGTTCGGGTTTTTATCCCCAAAGTACTTCATACATTATCTCTTTAAAAAGATTATGTTTCCTTCACAAGAGTCACACGATACCCGTAGTATTAAAATAGAGTGACTATCTTTTTAAGTAAACCAAAACAATTTCCCTTTTTAAAGACAAGTAACAACCTTCTTTTCCAAAAGTTCAAGTTTGCCTAAGTTCAAATACTCAAGTCTCTTATTTTTGAAAGGTTTCGTAGTTCATAGTCTTAATCACTTAATAACATAATTCTCTTTTAAAACAATTTGAGAAACATATGCCTTATGTGTGAGTAGGTTATTCTTGTTCATAACAATCTTATTAAAGCAGCCATGATCTAGGAAATGTAATATAATTTTGTCTTATCTTAGCTTCTATGCAGATGGAGGTTTTTACTGGTTTTAATAATATTTAATTAGTCAATACATTTTCCTTTATTAGCGCTGCAGTGGTTTGTTCGATACTTATTCTCATTTCCGAAATCAATATAAGGCTTTCATAAACAATTAAGTAAACCGTTCCTTTTATCTCTCTTAAGTCGTTATACCTAACTTCCCATAAAGCTAGTATAACACTTAAGCTTTTAAAACCAAGTATTACTCTTCTTTCAAAAACGATTCTTAATTCTTTTGAAATACTTCAAGATTATTATTATTTAAAACTCAAGTCAAAAGACATTGAAGTACAACCACGTTCAGTTAACACACGTACGTCTATCGTACTATATATATTCCTTTAAAATATCATGCTCAAGAGGATAGGAAGAATCACATACCTCGCGACGATTATCGACAAATAGCAAAACGCTCCACCGCTATAACCCGGCTAGCCTTGTCCACCTTTCAAGTAGAACATGCTACTTGCAGAACTTTCAACCTATAAAGGCCATATACGTCTATCAACGTCTAGACTACTCTGTAGAATATTCTAAGCAGAGGGTTCTCTATTCTACGGAAAATCGGGCAAAGACTTTACTGCAGTTAAACTACACTGTTCATCAGTAAATACAGTCTATGTAAATCTGATTCAATCTTCTTCTTTAATATTCTTCTGATGCGATTTCAATTCAATTCTCTTCTCTTATACCATCCTTCTATATCTTATACTCAAATCTAAACTACTACAGTATGTAATTACAATAGAAGGACAAGAGTATTTACCTCGATAAGCCCAAAATTATCCAAGATTTAATGTCGATCCTGAGCAACGTTTAGCTCCTACTCTGGGCGCTCCAACCCGCTCCAAACAACCCTTAGAAGTTCTACGCAACTTCTTCTTAATACTTCAACCAGCTATGAAGATTTTCCTTAGGGTTTCGTTTTTGTAGTGAAGGAAGTATAATAGTATTTACGGGCTTTTAGTATAGGGGTAACCTTGGAATACTACAAGGTATTTGGGCGAGTATTTTGGAATAGTAACAATACTTGGAGAATACTTTTCTACCAAGGGGGGGGGGGGGTGTTTCACGAGAACAACTAGGAAAGGGGGGGTTTGTTTCGGCCAAGGCTTCAGAAAGGGGGAGGGGGTGCTCTTGGACGAGAGCCTTTCAATGGGGGCGGACGTTTTGAGACTTGGACTGTGGTTTGTGGATGTAGAATAAGTCTTGAACTTAAGGGTATTTATAGGACTTTCAATGGCCAAGATTAAGGCAAGTGGAGGGCAAGTGGAGGCGGAGATTTGGACAAGTGTGTGTGGGTCCCACCTTATCCATCTACCAACAAAATATCTTACCAAACATTGACCAAAGGTTTTAAGCCTTTTAAATGGAAAAAACGTGCACACCAATCGGCGACGGATCACTTCACTGAGGTGACAAGTGTCGCCTCTCGTTGGTCCAAAATATTTCATCTCTCGGAAAAATCCGTAAAAATTATAAATGTCATAGCAGTAATTTTCCGCCCATGGTCAGAAAAACTTTTCGTCGGAAAACAATTCTTTTCGCTAGTTGTGCACAATTTCGACCATATGCCTACTTAAGGCTTGAACTTTTATGCGTCGTCCTCGTACATACTGCGGAAATCTGGGTATAACATTCTCCTCCTTAGAAACATTCGTCCCGAATGTTCATACAAGACGGATAACGATAAAGTTCCTCTTAACTTAAACAAGTTGCCAATGCCACACTGCCACAAAATAACTCACGCGCAAATACTTAACCCAAGTCCACGAGGAATCACCTCTAGTATTACAAAAGCTCCCATCCAAGGGCTAAAAGATATTCCCTTCGCACCTTTACTTCCCTTAAGAAACGATCACTTCTATTCTCTTAACACATGTTCACTTCTTCCCTTACTCGTCGTACCTCGCCGTGCAACTCGAACTCTTCCTCATAACTTTACCACATTTCATTCTCGCCGGTTTCCAAAATCTACGGGTTACTATCTCCAACTTGGTCATCATTAGCGGGAACACTCTGGATGGATCTCGATACTTTTCCGAACATAGCAACATGAAAGACCGGACGTCTTGCCTACGTCGGACGGCAATGCCAACTTATAGGCAACCTGGCCTATTCTCCAAATGATCTGAAAGGGCCCAAAGTACCTCGGGCTAAGTTTCCCCTGCTTTCCAAAATTTGTCACACCCTTTCCGGGGTGGTACCTTCAAGAAGACCCACCGTCAACCTGAACTCCAAGCGTCGTCGCCGATCATCCGCATGACTTCTGTTGACTCTGAGCTTCCAATAACTTCTTCTGGATAAGATTTACCCTATCCACATCCTGCTGAAACAAGTATGAATCAACTATCTGAATCTTTCCAACATCGAACCAATCGACCGACAACCTACACTTCCGCCCATACAAGGCTTCATAAGGCGACATCCGAATACTGAAATGGTAGCTATAAAACACTCCTCCAGCGAGGCAACAATCCTCGCGCTACCACGAAATCCAAACACCGGCGGGGTGAATGCGACATCGAGACTCACTTTGAGTTCCTAACCCCGCTGGTAGAACTTCCGAGAAAAGAAATAAGCGTAACACGGGCTCCATCGCTGTCATAAGGTGAAAGTAGGCACCTCGTGCGACGCCTTACAACCTTCCGATATATAACATCTCGCATAACCCATCTTGAGTAAAATCTTGACTAAAAGACAAGATGGTGACCTCATCGGCGACCATCGGTCGAGCATCCACGAACTCGTACGCTGGTTAACTAAACTTGGGCCTAACACCCTCATGACCCCACCACCTGGCGGGACCACCCCGAATTGACCCCACCCCAAACCGGGATGCGGGTTGACCCGCGACATGACCTCAACCCGACCCACTTCGCGCTAAGCTCTTGTCCCCCGATCCGGGACAATCTCACTAATCAAGTCACGAAAACCTAGTGGTCTTCTTAGCTCAACTACCCTCTTTCATTTCATACCACTCAGGGACCTATCACACAAACATATCTCACGTGTACTATGTATTCCGATAAGGGTCAAACATAAAAATAAATCTTTTACTCGAGATGGCCTCGCCTCTAAGGTCTCCACGTATAATATTCTAAGGCTCACACTTTCCCTACCCCCAATCTTACCTTTTTAACTAACCATGATTTCTAATCACAATTAACACAATGCTATCTGAACATATCACTTAAGATATACTCATCTTATCACACATACTAATCTCTAGAGGGTTAAGGATATACCTGTATCTACTGCTTCACTCCCCTTTGTCGTTTCTAATCCATCCTGCCCTGTTGGGCGCATAGCTAGGGAAGGTGAGGAACTAGTCACTGATTCTGAAGGCTGAGTCTCTATATCCGCGCCGCCTCTGGTCGGACAATTTCTCGCAAAATGGCCCTGCTGGCCGCAAGCATAACAAGCTGTCGAAGAAGTACGACACTCCCCACAATGACACTTACCACAACGGCCACACCGAGGTGGGGGTGGCCTCCTCTGGCTAGCACCCCTTCCTCTCCAGGCCACCGAATCTGCGATCGGTAGGTGAGTCCTCCTACTTGCATCCCTCCTACTAGGACATCCTTTCGACATATGGCCCTGACGGCCGCAGGTAAAACAAGCACCAACAAAAAGACGACATTCCGGGATGGCGCTGCTTCTGTATGAACACCGAGGAAAATCGAATCGGTGGTTGGAACTACGTGTATCGTGAACCGAAGCCACGGAGCTCGACCAACTCCTGCGTACTCGAACATCCTAAACCCCGGAGGACCACTCTGATTGGCGGAGTGCATACCGATCTGCTTTGAGGCGGTTCGCCTCGAAAGTTACCAAAGGACCTGCATTACGGCCTCTTCGGCGATCTTGGCTAACGTCGATCCCTACGTTTCTCGGCTGCGTCATAAGCCGTCTGCGAGCCATGCTCAAGCCTGACTGGAGAGCTACTCTTGCACAACCCTTTCTTAGATAATCATCAAGACCCGCGATAAATCGATACATAATATACTCTCTGGTTGCTAAATCCCTAGATAGTAACAGGGTCGTCTCCTTGCAATACATACATGCGCTCGTGCGTGGGCGAAGGTCCAGATATCATGGCGCGATGAGCTAGCTGCGGTGTGCTAGACTCTATTGGTGGCGGCGTCGCGAACTCCCGAATGAAGCACCACCGGATGATGATTGGGCTGCGCCTCATAACCCTCTGTGATCTACTCGCGACTCGCCGCCATACCGCCACGGGCGGGTTGCCTTGCGAGGCATAATCGGTAAGAAATAATTACGTTAGAGGTCCAACTTATAATCACAACTCTAAGGCACGATCTCGAGTGAGAAGAATGGAAACCAATCCTAAATATCCTATAGCCTCACGATTATTGGTGTGGTGCACAACCGATAATCAAGACTACTAGATACGGTATGTAGACACTTTCGAGGATTAATCGCTCGATACCACTTTTGTCACGACCAACCCGAGCAGTGATCGTGCCTTATCCGGGCACCCAGTAGACATACATCGAGTAACGGCGGAATATAAAACAAGACATGAAATAATATGAAGTGAAAGCAGTTTTTACGAGAAAAGTTGCCTACGGCATATATAAACATAAAACTTGAACCGACGATTCATCTTTTTACAAACTCACGCCAAGATTTCTACGGACCTCTAAGAATGTTATAACAACGATGGCGGGGCGGGGCGCCATACCCTGAATGTAAGTACCTACGGACGTGAGACTATATCATCGATAAGCCTCGGAAACGGAGCTTCCCAACGCTGAATGTGACCACATGAGCGAGGATCAACAATGGTGTACCTCTACTGCGCGGCATGACGCGGCCGAAGGAGGTCGATCTGTACAACAGTATGTGGCGAAAATCGTAAATGAAATCATAATAGTCTATATAAAGCGAAGACATATATGATAACCAATTTATGATACCTGATATGGCGATCGTATGTCAAGTCGGGGACTCGCGCCTTAAAGTCATCACTCAAATATAACCGTGGGTCTCATGCCCACAATATCAATCGTGCGGTGGAATTCCTTCCTCATCGCCGTGATCCATGACATAAAAACACCAAGGAATACATGAACACCGTGTCCGCTGTGTCCTAATAAAACCGTGCGGGGTAAATGCGAAGGCATAGCCGACTACTAAAACCACGGTACCAACAATGCCATAAAGCGTATCACGAGGTCTTTCTGACGCCACGTGATCGGCCGGCCACTCGCGCTGATATCAATGTCGCGTCTAATCTGGAACTTCCGCGACTCGCATAGGCCACACGCGTAGGCGCGTAGGTATTCCGCGTCGAGGGTAGCTACTCCCGGCGATCGCGGACTCGTAGTCCGCGTAGCGCGTAGATCGCGTGGCCACATGGGCCGCACACTAACACGGAACTCGTAGCTCGCGTAGGTCCTGGACCCGCATAGGTATTCTCGAATCATAGTCACACGCTGCACGAGGTATACCGCGTCGGAGGCGACTTAACCCCGATATAACATGTCGAGGTGAGTGGTACAATACTAACATATCGGCTTATCGTTAAACAACATAAGCGACAAGGAAACCCCTTTTACACAAACATCACAAGATACTAACACACTAGCGTAACATGTTTACTTATCAAATCAACAAGAAAGTATTACAAGGCTATCACAAACCAACATAGTCAAGTTATTCACACAATGTACTTTCTATTTTATGCCAACAAGTTGGGTTTTATCCCCAAAGTACTTATACATTATCTCTTTAAAAGGTCGTATGTTTCCACAAGAAGTCACACGATACCCGTAGTATTAAAATAGAGTGACTATCTTTTTAAGTAAACCAAAACAATTTCCTTTTTTAAAGACAAGTAACAACCTTCTTTTCCAAAAGTTCAAGTTTGCCTAAGTTCAAATACTCAAGTCTCTTATTTTTGAAAGGTTTCGTAGTTCATAGTCTTAATCACTTAATAACATAATTCTCTTTTAAAACAATTTGAGAAACATATGCTTTATGTGTGAGTAGGTTATTCTTGTTCATAACAATCTTATTAAAGCAGTCATGATCTAGGAAATGTAATATAATTTTGTCTTATCTTAGCTTCTATGCAGATGGAGGTTTCTACTGGTTTTAATAATACTTAATTAGTCAATACATTTTCCTTTATTAGCTACTTGATGGTTTGTTCGATACTTATTCTCATTTCCGAAATCAATATAAGGCTTTCATAAACAATTAAGTAAACCGTTCCTTTTATCTCTCTTAAGTCGTTATACCTAACCTCCCATAAAGCTAGTATAACACTTAAGCTTTTAAAACCAAGTATTACTCTTCTTTCAAAAACGATTCTTAATTCTTTTGAAATACTTCAAGATTCTTATTATTTAAAACTCAAGTCAAAAGACATTGAAGTACAACCACGTTCAGTTAACACACGTACGTCTATCGTACTATATATATTCCTTTAAAATATCATGCTCAAGAGGATAGGAAGAATCACATACCTCGCGACGATTATCGATGAATAGCAAGCGCTCATCGCTATAACCGGCTAGCGCTTGTCCACCTGAGTAGAGCATGCTACTTGCGGAACTTTCAACCTATAAAGGCCATATCGTCTATCAACGTCTAGACTACTCTTTAGAATATTCTAAGCGGATGGTTCTCTATTACGGAAAATCGGGCAAAGACTTCCCTACGTTAAACTACATGATCTCAGTAAATCTGATCCATGTAAATCTGATTCAATCTTCTTCTTTAATATTCTTCTGATGCGATTTCAATTCAATTCTCTTCTCTTATACCATCCTTCTATATCTTATACTCAAATCTAAACTACTACAGTATGTAATTACAATAGAAGGACAAGATTATTTACCTCGATAAGCCCAAAATTATCCAAGATTTAATGTCGATCCTGAGCAACGTTTAGCTCCTACTCTGGGCGCTCCAACCCGCTCCAAACAATCCTTAGAAGTTCTACGCAACTTCTTCTTAATACTTGACAGTATGAAGATTTTCCTTAGGGTTTCGTTTTTGTGGTGAAGGAAGTATAATAGTATTTACGGGCTTTTAGTATAGGGTAACCTTGGAATACTACAAGGTATTTGGGCGAAGGTATTTTGGAATAGTAACAATACTTGGAGAATACTTTTCTACCAAGGGGGTGTTTCATGAGAACAACTAGGAAAGGGGGTTTGTTTGACGAGGCTTCCTGAAAGGGGAGGGTGCTCTTGGGCGAGAGCCTTTGAGGGGAGGAAGTTTTGAGACTTGGAATTTGTTTTGTGGATGAAGAATAAGTCTTGAACTTAAGGGGTATTTATAGGACTTTCAATGGCCAAGATTAAGGCAAGTGGAGGGCAAGTGGAGGGCGGAGATTTGGACAAGTGTGTGTGGGTCCCACCTTATCCATCTACCAACAAAATATCTTACCAAACATTGACCAAAGGTTTTAAGCCTTTTAAATGGAAAAAACGTGCACACCAATCGGCCACTTGAGCGGCAGGGTGACAAGTGTCGCCCTCTCGTTGGTCCAAAATATTTCATCTCTCGGAAAAATCCGTAAAAATTATAAATGTCGCAACCGTAATTTTCCCTTCGCAAGGTCCGAAAAACTTTTCGTCGGAAAACAATTCTTTTCGCTAGTTGTGCACAATTTCGACCCTTATGCCTACTTAAGGCTTGAACTTTTGTACGTACGTCCTCACGTACATACTCTGGAAATACGGGGTATAACACCATGTACCAATTGGCATCCGGAGAATTTAATCCAAGTGTATGCTTTGCAGTTTCAATGTCTGTTGAAATTGGGCCCGCAACATGATGGGCCTGTGGAGGCCGAGGCCCAAGCACACCGCTTGTTGACCTGGCCCAAAACTTTGTCTCAGGTACCCCTACTGGACCGAAAAATTAGGGCTGTTGGTGTTGGGAAATTGGGCCCAGTTCCCCGGGTAGGCAGTCGGCGGGTAGTATGGGTCGTTGGCTCAGTTCCACGACCATGGACCCCAGGGCTGTGGTCAGTTGGCTTGCGGCCCATTTCCACCGGTTCGGTTGACACCCCTGTTATTGCCACCTCGGTTTCCACCACAGTTTTTACATTATTTTTGCGATTCTGACCCTTCTTTCCGCCACCGTTGTTGTGGTTTTGGCCGAAATTGTCAGAGAAGGAGGGAGAATAGTCGGACGCGGTCATCATTGCTACAGAAGGAGCCTCGGTGGCCGCTTTCTTAGCCAAGCCGTCTTCTTCGACTGTGAGCATGGAACGAGCCTGATATAACTGCGGAAGAGGATTACTCTGACAAAGAAGCGTACCAACGCCACTGTAGGCCTCAGATAGGCCTGCAACCATTTGAAGGACAAGACGATCATTGGTAACGGGCGCACCAACATTGCGGAGTTGGTCCGCCAATTCTTTCAACCTTTTGCAGTAAGCTGAAACGTTAGGAAAGTCTTACACATTGACGTGGGAGAATTCCTGATCAAGAGTAACAACACAAGAATTATTATTATCTTGGAATATATCACGTACTTTGTTCCAAGTATCCATTGTCGTAGCATCTGGTTCGATAATCATCTGCAAAAGCTATGTAGAGATAGTGGAGTAAATCTACTGAAGAACGGTAGCATCAAGGGTCATCCATAATTTAGGATCATCCTCGGGGGTAGGCACCTCCTCATCTCTAGGAGGCGGGGGAATTATGTGATGGAGGACTTGATGCGAGCGTGCGTGAACTTTGAACAGTTCGGCCCACGTCGCGTATTGGACGTTTTCTATTTCAAGAATAATAGGGATGTGATTCTTGATGTTAGAAACGGTAAGGGCAGGATGAAACATGTTCTTAGCCATAACAACAAGGCAAGACGTGACGTAGAGATTTGGAAGAAATTTTGAGAAGAGAGAAGGAAACAAAGAGCACAGAAACCGAGAAGATGTTCTTGGAAACCGAGGTATTAGAAGACGAGTTTGGGAGAGAAAATATATTACCTAGACTTTTGATACCATGAAAGAAATAATCCATTGATTATTTTCATTAATGAATGAGTATATATACAATTTACAATCTCCATAATATGGAAAATTCTATTCCTAGTCTACTCCCAAAATCCTATTCTATTTGTACAAGAGTTCTACAATTATGGTAAATGTAGAATGCTAATTGAATACAACAACATAGTAACCAAATATGCTCTAAACCGGGATATACACGGCTGTGTATACCGTGTATATCACGATCTCCTATTTGTCTTGGATTTCCGTGATATACACGGTATACACGAGGCATTGTATCTGCCGTGTATACCATGTATATCACAGTATACTTTCAGCTCCTATGACTTTGCAACCACAATTTCTTTTTGAGTAACTATTCATTAAATATCTTTTCTCAAATAATTGTCCATTTAGCCATAGATTTTTAAGATGAAGTTTGAAACTTGAAAATTGAGTTTTTGAAGCCGTGAATTTTGGAACTTAAAGTTGTGTTTGCACGTGTATTTTACTTTGAAAAAAATTGAAGTTTTGTGAGTAAAAGTCCCAAAAATCTAAAAACTGGTTTTGGAACTTGAAAATTTATTGAAGCCAGATTTTCAAAATCTGCTCCAAATCTATGGTCAAACAGATATTTGAAGATAAATTTTCAAAATTTATGGTCAAACAAATATTTGAAGATATATTTTCAAAATCTGCTCCAAATTTATGGTCAAACAAATATTTGAAGATAAATTTTCAAAATCTGCTCCCAATTTATCGTCAAAATGATTTTTTAAGGATAAATTTTTAAAATTTCGTTCAAAATCTATGGTCAAACGCTATTTTGAACGGTACTCAAATCTGCCATGTGCATTATGTCACATAGAGTCGGCATCAAACTTGAGCTTCATCACTATATAAACCCCATCAACCCCCTTACACTTCATCAATCCAAAAACAAAGTTATAAAAAAAGACTGTCAATTATGGCATCCTTAAACTCTATTATGGTCTCATTTTTCATAATCTTATTATGGAGTTCTTGTTCTGTTCTTTCTGATACAATCCCTGAAAAGTTCTACCAATGTATTTGCAAGAACTCTGATTTCTCTGACCCTTTCTCTTCAGCTTTCTTCACCCCAAATGATGCTTCTTTTATCCCAATCTTGAATTCCACAGCTCAAAATTTGAGGTGTTTGATGCCATCAGTTCCTAAACCTGAGCTGATTTTCACCCCAAAAACAGAACCCCATGTCCAAGCATCAGTCATTTGTGCAAAACAACTCAATCTTCAGCTCAGAGTTAGGAGTGGTGGCCATGATTATGAAGGCCTCTCATACATTTCTGAAATGGGGTCTCCATTTGTCATCGTCGATCTCTTTAAGCATCGAGGGATAGACGTTAACATAGATGAGAATTCAGCTTGGGCTCAAGCTGGTGCTACTGTTGGTGAAGTTTACTATAGAATTTCACAAAAAAGCAAGACTCTTGGATTCCAGCTGGACTTTGTACTAGTTTGGGAATTGGTGGTCACATCACTGGTGGTACTTATGGTTCCATGATGAGGAAATTCGGGCTTGGGGTCGATAATGTGATCGATGCACGTATCATTAACGTCAATGGCACGATACTCGATAGGAAATCGATGGGGGAGGATTTGTTTTGGGCGATACGAGGAGGTGGAGGAGCTAGTTTCGGGATCATACTTTCTTGGAAATTGAAATTAGTCACTGTTCCATCGACTGTCGCTGTTTTCACTGTCCCGAAAACATTGGAAGAGGGCGCGACAAAGATTTTGTACAAGTGGCAACAAGTTGCTAACAAAATAGATGATGATCTTTTTATGAGAGTTGTCGTAAATGTTGTGGACAAAAAGATGTAAAGGGAAAAAGGACTGTTCAAACAGCTTATAATTCATTGTTTCTTGGAAATGCTGACAGGCTATTACAAATAATGAATGAGAGTTTCCCTGAATTGGGATTGACACAAAAAGATTGTACAGAAATGAGTTGGATTAAGTCAATTTTGTACATTGCTGGCTTCAAGAAGAGCATTTGAAATAGAAGCAGAGTCTGTCAACGTGCAGCCTACTCTCTTCGCCCAACAAACATCCTACCAGAAGTACTCCTCCAGGGGAAACCAACATTCAAGAATTACTTCAAAGCCAAATCAGACTTTGTAAAAGAGCCAATTCCAGAAAGTGGACTTGAAGGTCTATGGAAAAGGCTATTAGAAGAAGACTCACCACTAATGTTATGGAATCCCTATGGTGGAATGATGGCTAATATATCAAAATCAACACCACCTTTCCCACACAGAAAAAGGATCATTTTCAAGATTCAGTACTTAACTCTGTGGAATGAACCTGATCAACAATTAACTACGAAGCACGTCGATTGGATCAGGAGGTTATACAATTACATGACTTCTTATGCATCTATGTTCCCAAGAGAAGCCTATGTGAATTACAGAGATCTTGATTTAGGGATTAACAAAAATGAGAATAGTAATTCCAGTTTTGCACAAGTCAGTGTGTGGGGAAACGAGTATTTTAAGAGCAATTTTAATAGGTTGGTGCAAATAAAGACTAAGGTTGATCCTGAAAATTTCTTCAGATTTGAACAAAGCATCCCAATTTTTCCTCTTACTAGTACTAGGAAGAGAAGAGGAAAGAATAATCACCATTAAAGAGATGTTAAGCTATCTATTTGACCATATAAATAGTTATGCAAGAATAGGTGAAGAGAATAAAATAATAAATGTGAAATCAATAATTTAAAGAAAAAGCTTAATAGAGAAAGTTTGGTCTTTGATACTTGTTGATGTACATGGAAATTTCACTAATACGTGTCACGAGCAATCAATAATCATCTTTATTATCATACGAGGCTTCCAGTCGTGCCCCATGACCCTTTGGACGCGCCCCATGGCTCACTGGCAAGCCTGTTAGGGCCTACTGCCATGGACATCCTCGTGATCTTGGCCACACCAAGTAAAAAGTATGTTATGCATATGTCGCCCCATTGATAGCCCTCGCCAAAGGCCCATGTCCAGTGGCCCGCACCCGCATGCCAATGCCTAGTGCATGCGCACCAGTACCCAACACCCAGTGCACGTACCCAGTGTCACACTCAGACTCAAATGCTAAAGATAAGGCTGAGGCCTCTCTAAGTGCCGCCACTGGACCTGCTTTTACATTATAGGAGTCTAGGCCCATTTTGATGTAAATATAGTAGTTTTACTTTCTGTATTTTCATTATATTTTTCTAGCTTATTTATGTCAGTCTTGTACCTTTGGTTTTTCTTTTTAAAGCATTATTAGGGGGATAAAAGTAGTCAAACTTTCAAGCAAGCAAGCAATTCTCTGTATTGGTGTCTCTCTCTCGACACCATGTTGTCTTTCTATAAACCTTTCATTAATGTAATCAAGCTTTCTTTCATTCTCATTCCCTTTTATTCTCCCTTAATTGTTTTTGACATTGGTTTTCCTGTACAACACTGATAGTCTCGTCTAACGTGTGGAAGGGACCCTAGTTGGCCGATAGTAACCACATGGATGTTGGTTGCTTAATATCATATCACCCTTCCAAGAAGTCTTAGGAAGGTGACACAATTGGTATCAGGCATAGGTTGACATCGGACAAGGAAACACATTGCTACTATCATCATTTCTGACCATGGTAAACCACGGGGACCGCATTGTGGCTCTTGAAGAGGTGGTTAACAGATTAAGACCCATTATGAATATGGTGCCTGAACTAAGAACCAACATAGAATAGAGGTTGGACGACATGCACCACAGGATGCCGCAGGATGAGATAGATATCATAAAAATTAGTCGCGACTATGATAGGGATCATCAAACAACAACCCAAGAGGCTAGCAAAATTTCCAGTAAATTCGAGGAGCTCCAACAGGAGCAAACCATGGATTTAGCCCATACGACACCATATGCAAGAAGGTGACTTCCATGAAGCAAACTATATAAAACTTGATTGATTTGCTCAACGTTGCCAATGCTATGTTACAAGGCCTACTCCAAGAAAAGGGATATCACATAAGGGGTGGTGTAGACCTATCCCCATGTCACAAAAACTCAAGATCTAATGGGCGGTGTAGACCTATCCCCATGTCACAAAAACTCAAGATCCCAGAGCTGAAGCCCTACCATAGGGATAAGAATTTCAAGGAAGTGGAGAACTTCATCTTCGACATCGAACAATACTTTGATGCATTTGGGAGTTAGAAGAAGAAAAGAAGGTAGAAACTGTTGCCATGTATCTTCAGGGTGATGCTAAACTCTGGTGGTGAGTGAAATACGAAGCCCTCAAGGATGGTGAATATATTCTTGATACATGGAGAGACTTGAAGGCAGCCATAAGCTTACAATTCTTCCTAAAAAATGCAGAATACAATGCATGGAGAAAGCTTTGGGAGCTCCGCCAGACCAAGTCAGTTTGAGATTACGTGCAGGAATTCTCTGAACATACGGAACATAGGAGCATATCACAGTCAGGTATCATACCAGTTAGGTCTATGGAAAATATTTGAGAACTCTCTTACCATAGGTACAAACTCAAGCCCGGAGGATTAGTACTAGTATCTCGAATATGGGCCAAGTAAGCCAAACACCCTTATCCACCATCCTTCTTCCCGAAGAAATGATATAATCTTTTATGGTGCAGAGATAGGAGTACCCTTCTACTCTAACCTCGAAATACCCGAAATAGCTAATGTGATTGTCTTAGCATGACAATTAATCAGTCTACCAGAATAAGGAGCTAACCACTCCATATCCAGAATAATATAAAAGTCTACCATATCGACGATAACTAAATCTACCCAAGTGTCGTATCCCATGAACTTAACCATACATGACTGATAGACTCGGTCCACTACCATAGAATCCCCAACGAGAGTAGATACACAAATAGGTAAATCAAGAAGATCACATAATATATCTAGACCCGTAGAGAAATAAGCAGACAAATAGGAATAAGTAGAACCTGGTTCAAATAAGACCGAAGCTGATGCTAATAAAGCAAAATAATTCCTATGATAACCGCATAGAAAGCCTAGTCTTCCAAGGAAAGCATAGTAAGGGGCATGTCTGTCCTCAGACTATGTGCATCCACAACCACTGTAACCTATCTGAACTTCATCCCTCGATGATAGAGAACTGCCCCTACCAGACTGATAAGTGCCTCAGTCAAGCTGCAAATCCCCTATACGAGAAAATTCACCTTCTTTAGTCACCGGTGCTAAAGGTCTAGATGTCTGAACCCGAGACCTTTGTTGGGATCTATCCTGTCTAAGCATGAGACATTCCCTCTTGAAATTCCCTGGGTCCACACACTCAAAGAACGCCTTACCAGTCGTGGGCTACATCCCTAATGGGGTATTGAGCAGGTACTGGTGGTCCGCCCTAGCTGGTATATTAACATGACCTCTGCCCTTGCCACACACCCTACCATATCCGTACCTGCGTCGCGTGCAATATCTCCGCAGCGGCGAGGGAGTGCGGGTGTAGCTCACGGCCTCCAATGGCCGATGATCGCGTCCTCACCATCTGTGAGAAAATAGAAGAATGAGATAAAGATACCAATCTGAACAAACTCGTACGAAAAGAGTAAATTAGATACCAACCTGTAAAAACTAGCACGAAAAGAAGGAAAGAACATAAGTTTTTTAGATGTCATATATCCTCTCGAGGATGAGTGCGGATGTCTATGTACCAATTCGCAAGACTCTACTAGTCATTGATCTTGTACTCATAAGACCGAAGAACCTAGGGCTTTAATACCAATTTGTCATGACCTAAATCACAGGTAGGTGAACCATCCCTGAACAACAACCAATCATAATTCAATAAGTACATAAACATAAAAAAACATAATATCTTTTTAAGTCTTAATAACATAGAAAATCTGGAATAGAAGTATAGAACCTAGTCATCATAATCCCAAAATCTGGTCTAACTTGTATAAGAGCTTCTAAAAGGAATTACAAGTCTTAAAATACATAAATGGATAACTGTTTTGAAATATAAAATAGACAGGACAACATAAGAAAAGATCCAGGGCTGCAGGTCAGGGTGGTTGCTCACTCTAAAATCTTTAATAGGATAACCTCGGGATTAGTGATGAGGCCTGGAACTGGAACATGGGTTCGTATCTGCACGAAGTGCAGCAAATATAGTATGAGTATAAACTACTAATACTCTGTAAGTATCATATACTGACAACGAAGAGACAACAAATATAGAATATAAAGACTGACATACAACATTTATCCAATCAGAGCATCTAAGCCTCTAGATTATGGCAAGGAGAATCATGGTTCATGTAATACAATAGGTAGGTACATAATCAATTAGGATCAAATAGAAGAATAAATGAACGAATGTAATGAAGTGACCAATAATAAACATGTTACACACATGCTATAGGCTTATGTCATATAGTCATGACCCATGAGAGACTCACGAGATTTATATACCTATCACTATACCGCCCGAGGCCTTTCCCGTCGGACCGTGACCACTCACTGTATTGTTAGACATTGAGACATCATTCTTACCTCTTATTTTTCAGCCTTAAAGACGACCTCATATCTCTTTCTGTGACTCACTCTAACATGTATATAAGTATAAATGATCACAATATGCATAGTATCGTATGCAAAATAGTAGAAAGCTCATATTGTTCCAACAATATCATAAAGGTATTAATAGATATATGTATAACACACGATTACATAATATCAATTCAACGTAAAAAGTAGTTCCTTTTTCATATTTTAGACGAGATGTGGAGTGATGAATACATAATGAAACAACTATCACAAGTATAAGTCAAATATGATCATTCTAAGCCCATGTAATCAACAACCATACCAAGCAGTAGATTTAACACTACCTCCAATTCCCGAAGGCTCACATGCACATCCTCATCAATATTTATATATTATATACGCATCTCCAATTGGAGTCTAAACGAGTAAAACATAACCTACCTCGAAGCCGAGCAACGTGCCAAAAACCCCTCAAACAACCGTTTTCCTTTCCAAGAAACCTCAACTCGATCCAAATCTATCAATTATGTGATCTATATGAGTATACGAGTTTATTGATACCCATATTGCTATACTTTTACCCAAAATAAAAAAATGGACCTAAAACAGCCAAATCTGAGCCCCAAGGGAAAAACTAAAAATTAAGTTTAGAAATAGTTTACTCATAACCTAAATAAGCTTAACCCATAAAATAATCAAAATTCAAGCACTATTTCACCCCCAATTTCATGAAAAAATTATGGTTAGGGCTAAAAACCTTGTTATTGCCAACCCACAAACAAGATTTAATTGTTAATTAATGATTAAAATCAATGGAATTGAAAGATTTAGGATTAGAACCTTACCCCTAAGCTTAGACGAGAAAAACCTCATTGAAATCTCTCCAAACTGAGCCTAGAACTTGTAATATGAGAAAATTGAGTCTAAGTTAACTGCATTCCAGACCACTAAGTGATGAGTTTGAAATGGGGAATTAATTATGCCCAAGTATAAAATTGGCCTTCGCGAAAGCGAGGCCCACCAGATGCGATCGCGAAGCATGAACCAGCCCCAGCCGACGAACCCTATTGCGCGATCGCGACCCTTCCCATTTTCCTTCTCCACGATCGTGAAGAAGGACACCAACAACAGCTGAAAGCAGATTTTCTTGTTTCTCCAACTTTGATCCTGCGCTCGAAAGTCATTCGGGACTTCCCAGACACAAATCAAAATGCATTTCAATCATAAAACATGTTCCGGACTTGCTCGCTAACTCAAAATTTCCGAAACCCCGTATTGATCGAGGTCAACTTCAACTCTCTAAATTACTAGATCTCGTCCAACTATCCAAATCACCCCCCGAATGCTTTGAGACTTGAACCAAAGACTCGACTAAGTTTAAAATCACACTCCGAACCTAATGAAATTAATAAAACTCTGAAAAAGACGTGTTTACCCCGATGTTGACTTTGATCAAATATCTTAATTTCCTTCAATTTGAAACTTCTAATTTCGATCTGGAACCCGCCTCGGAAGTCGTGCCACCTATCCACGCAAATCATAAATACAGAAATGAAAAGGTTGAAACAAAATAAATGACCCAACGGGTCGTTATAGAAGGTTTATTAGCGGCTTCTTAGATAGATATTTTTGCTTCCATTTTTTCCCCAAGCTTCTAATAATTTTAGTATAGACCCCAACCCATCTTAATTATTCCATAATAAAACCTTTTTAAATAAAAAAGTACCCTTTCTTTCTCTTTAATTGAGAGTTGAGACTCTTTTTGCCCGTAGAAGAAAGCATGTGTATAGCCGTATTCATATGGAAAGCGCATCCACTCTATCCCTTTCTTCTATTCCTCAACAGAGATGAATACCACCATCGGTAATCCATTTGAATTTCACTTACTTTTTCTATATATTCTTTGTCCAATGATTCACTTATTTTGAAGTCCAACGAAACCTTTGGGATGGTGGGAAGATGATAGTGATATAATTGGTGGAAGAGATGAAGTTGCTGGTGGGACTTGGTTGGCTTGTACACGCTCTGGAAGAGTTGCTTTCCTTACTAACGTTCGCGAAATCAAATCAAATTTACACGCCAAGAGTAGGGGAGACCTTCTTCTTCGATTCTTCAAGGTAACTTCTCATCAATTTAATACAAAATTAAACTTAAATCACTATAAAAAAAAACTGAAATTATCTATAAATTGCTCGTAGCTAATAGAAATTTGTGATAATCCGTTGCTAAATTGAATTAGCGACACTATGATGTTTAGCTACAAAATTTGTCTGTGCTAATTCCTATGCTTTTAATACTGAATTGTTTTTAGTTTAGGGAAGAATAAATTTCAATTTAATATACCCTTCACTTATTGGATAAAAAGACCCTTCACTGATAAGTCAACTCACAAAATGATGTAGTTATCCCTGTATTCTATCAAAAATCCATAAATATTTTTGTTTGGATAGAATTCTTTTAGGGCTAAAGTGATGGAGAAGAAAAAAATGAGAATTAAAATATGATATGTTTCCTTTCAAACACAAATATTAATGCATTACAATTCTAAAAGAAATGGAAGACCATACCTCCATCCTTTACGTTAAACATTCGTTGTAGCTTCTTAATTCCATTGTGTTTTACGAGCCATTTTTTTCCTGTTACAATATTAAAGTACGCTTGTATTTTAACTAATTTCTCGGCCCGTGTATGTAGAATTATTTAGGACACGATTTTGCAAAATAATATCAATAGGATTAAAATAAAACTCTTTGAGTAAATAATTATACATGTAAAAATAAAGTACAAGTTTCTATGAATGATCAATAGAATCGTCAACTAGTGACTTTTTAAAAATTACAAATTTCTATGAAGGATCCATTCATAGCTCTAAAGTTATTTTTCTTAAGAGAAAACCATCTTCGCAATATATATGTTGAAGCATCAATCTTGTTTACCAAACACGAGTCATCATATTTCCCATGTCTCCTTATATATTACCTCTTATATACCTTGCTTTTTTTTTAATCAGATGTCTCCTAAGGGACTTCTATTCCTCACTCTCTACTATGCCGAGAAAATGTATAATAATGCTTAACTAAGTTTACAATCGATAAAACATGTCCCTGAGAAAGTAATGAGTCTTTATACACAAAACAACATACATATCAAACATAATCTTTGATGTGTGATTGGATTTACATCTTGGTTAACCTCGTCCAAGATCAAAATTTTGTTGGCCTTGAGATGGCTAAACAAGCGAGCATTAAGTGTATCATGTTATAAAATTTAAGGAAATTATCTTCAAATCGGTCCCCAGTGAAGAAAAATTTGGAAAATACCAGGACAAATCTCTCTCGGAAGCAGGTCTGCAGCTTCAGGAAACCTAACTCCAGTGATGAGAAAAAATTGAAACTTGGTGGGTAGGCTCGGAATTGACAGACGAACCCAAGCAAAAAAGGATCTCGAAAAAATTCAGCCGGAAGTAGCCACTTGTTGCTAAAATGACTTAGAGGTCTTTTGTTTCTTTTTGAGTTATAAGCAAGAAAATTCTTTTGCAGATTGAAAAGCCTTTGTGGAGAGCTTGAAGGAGGGAGAACACTCGACCTCTTTTTAAAAAAAGGAACCATAATGCTATGAGGTTGAAAACCTCAACTCAAAAAGCAATAATGGCTCTGATACCATGTAGAAAAACGCACATCAAAAGGCAACAACGGCTCGTATACCATGTAAAATTGGAGAAAGAAGAAAGGGCTTCTTTGTATTTCAATATTTCTTTACATCTCCTGAGAAGCGGTATGTATACAAGTGAATTTTAACTGATTAGGGAAGACAATAACAACAACAACAACAACATACCTAGTGAAATCCCACAATGTGGGGGTCTGGGGATGGTAGTGTACGCATACCTTACCTCTACCTTAATAGGTAGAGTGACTGTTTTCGAGAGACCCTCGACTCAAGGCAAAGAACAAGCCAAAGAAAAGTAAGACAAACAAAGTGAGTAAGTCATGATAGCGAATTCTGAAAGAGAAAAAAAACAATAAATAATGCAAGTAAATAAGACAAACAAAATAAACATAGCATCATAAGTCAAACGACAATGAGACAATATTGTGCCTACTAGTATGATAGGCTAAGCGGTTCTACAATAATAATATTACAACTACCCGTTTATAAGCGTAGGCATGACTACGTTGGACTACCTACTACCCTAATACGTGTTCTCCATAACCCCGTATCTAAGGTCATGTCCTCAGTGAGTTGCACTTGCGCCATGTCCTGTCTAATCACATCTCCCTAATACTTCCTCGGTCTACCTATACCCCATGTGCGTCCATGATCGACCTCTCACACCTCCATGTTGGAACATTTGTGTCTCTCCTCTGCACGTGCCCGAACCATCTCAACCTCTCTTCCCGCATCGTATCCTCCACCGAGGCCACTCCCACTCTGTCCCATATATCATTATTTCTAATTCTATCCCTCCTTGTATGCCCACACATTCATCTTAGCATCCTCATCTCTGCAAGTTTCATTTTTAGGGAAAGAATGAATAACAATAAAAGAAAATATTCTATTCTTATAACTAAACTAGGAAAAGGAAAAATAAAATCTTCTAAGATCATGCTAACTAATTTACACAATCAACATGTAATATATCAAACTAAACATCCAACAAGAAATAATCTTTGCTGCTATTCTTACATCACAATCCTTGCATTACTACACCCTGCGTTATAATCCTTATATTACTAATCCGTTCTTAACTTGTTTCTTAACTATACGACCCCCAAAATATTAGCACAAATTGAGGCAACCGTATCTGATACTTTCGCACAATTGTACTAGATAAGCACCTGTTAATGAGTCCAAGCATCATAGTTAAATAAAATGTCTTAATATAACACAAATATTAATGCATTACAATTCTAAAAGAAATGGAAGACCATACCTCCATCCTTTACATTAAACATTCGTTGTAGCTTCTTAATTCCATTGTGTTTTACGAGCCATTTTTTTCCTGTTACAATATTAAAGTACGCTTGTATTTTAACTAATTTCTCGGCCCGTGTATGTAGAATTATTTAGGACACGATTTTGCAAAATAATATCAATAGGATTAAAATAAAACTCTTTGAGTAAATAATTATACATGTAAAAATAAAGTACAAGTTTCTATGAATGATCAATAGAATCGTCAACTAGTGACTTTTTAAAAATTACAAATTTCTACGAAGGATCCATTCATAGCTCTGAAGTTATTTTTCTTAAGAGAAAACCATCTTCGCAATATATATGTTGAAGCATCAATCTTGTTTACCAAACACGAGTCATCATATTTCCCATGTCTCCTTATATATTACCTCTTATATACCTTGCTTTTTTTTAATCAGATGTCTCCTAAGGGACTTCTATTCCTCACTCTCTACTATGCCGAGAAAATGTATAATAATGCTTAACTAAGTTTACAATCGATAAAACATGTCCCTGAGAAAGTAATGAGTCTTTATACACAAAACAACATACATATCAAACATAATCTTTGATGTGACAGTTGGATTTACATCTTGGTTAACCCTCGTCCAAGATCAAAATTTTGTTGGCCTTCAAGATGGCTAAACAAGCAGAGCATTAAGTGTATCATGTTATAAAATTTAAGGAAATTATCTTCAAATCAGTCCCCCAGTGAAGAAAAATTTGGAAAATACCGCCGGACAAATCTCTCTCTCCGGAAAAGCAGGTCTGGCTTGCCGGAAACCTAACTCCAGTGATGAGAAAAAATTGAAACTTGGTGGGTAGGCTCGGAATTGACAGACGAACCCAAGCAAAAAAGGATCTCGAAAAAATTCAGCCGGAAGTAGCCACTTGTTGCTAAAATGACTTAGAGGTCTTTTGTTTCTTTTTGAGTTATAAGCAAGAAAGTTATTTTGCAGATTGAAAAGCCTTTGTGGAGAGCTTGAAGGAGGGAGAACACTCGACCTCTTTTTAAAAAAAGGAACCATAATGCTATGAGGTTGAAAACCTCAACTCAAAAAGCAATAATGGCTCTGATACCATGTAGAAAAACGCACATCAAAAGACAACAACGGCTCGTATACCATGTAAAATTGGAGAAAGAAGAAAGGGCTTCTTTGTATTTCAATATTTCTTTACATCTCCTGAGAAGCGGTATGTATACAAGTGAATTTTAACTGATTAGGGAAGACAATAACAACAACAACAACAACATACCTAGTGAAATCCCACAATGTGGGGGTCTGGGGAGGGTAGTGTACGCAGACCTTACCTCTACCTTAATAGGTAGAGTGACTGTTTTCGAGAGGCCCTCGGCTCAAGGCAAAGAACAAGCCTAAGAAAAGTAAGACAAACAAAGTGAGTAAGTCATGATAGCGAATTCTGAAAGAGAAAAAAAAACAATAAATAATGCAAGTAAATAAGACAAACAAAATAAACATAGCATCATAAGTCAAACGACAAGGAGACAATATTGTGCCTACTAGTATGATAGGCTAAGCGATTCTACAATAATAATATTACAACTACCCGTTTGTAAGCGTAGGCATGACTACGTTGGACTACCTACTACCCTAATACGTGTCCTCCATAACCCCGTATTTAAGGTCATGTCCTCAGTGAGTTGCACTTGCGCCATGTCCTGTCTAATCACATCTCCCTAATACTTCCTCGGTCTACCTATACCCGCCGTATGCAGATCCATAGTCAACCTCTCACACCTCCGCACTGGAACATTTGTGTCTCTCCTCTGCACGTGCCCGAACCATCTCAACCTCTCTTCCCGCATCGTATCCTCCACCGAGGCCACTCCCACTCTGTCCCATATATCATTATTTCTAATTCTATCCCTCCTTGTATGCCCACACCTTCATCTTAGCATCCTCATCTCTGCAAGTTTCATTTTTAGGGAAAGAATGAATTACAATAAAAGAAAATATTCTATTCTTATAACTACACTAGGTAAAGGAAAAATAAAATCTTCTAAGATCATGCTAACTAATTTACACAATCAACATGTAATATATCAAACTAAACATCCAACAAGAAATAATCTTTGCTGCTATTCTTACATCACAATCCTTGCATTACTACACCCTGCGTTATAATCCTTATATTACTAATCCGTTCTTAACTTGTTTCTTAACTATACGACCCCCAAAATATTAGCACAAATTGAGGCAACCGTATCTGATACTTTCGCACAATTGTACTAGATAAGCACCTGTTAATGAGTCCAAGCATCATAGTTAAATAAAATGTCTTAATATAACACAAATATTAATGCATTACAATTCTAAAAGAAATGGAAGACCATACCTCCATCCTTTACGTTAAACATTCGTTGTAGCTTCTTAATTCCATTGTGTTTTACGAGCCATTTTTTTCCTGTTACAATATTAAAGTACGCTTGTATTTTAACTAATTTCTCGGCCCGTGTATGTAGAATTATTTAGGACACGATTTTGCAAAATAATATCAATAGGATTAAAATAAAACTCTTTGAGTAAATACTTATACTTTTTAAAAATTACAAATTTCTATGAAGGATCCATTCATAGCTCTAAAGTTATTTTTCTTAAGAGAAAACCATCTTCGCAATATATATGTTGAAGCATCAATCTTGTTTACCAAACACGAGTCATCATATTTCCCATGTCTCCTTATATATTACCTCTTATATACCTTGCTTTTTTTTAATCAGATGTCTCCTAAGGGACTTCTATTCCTCACTCTCTACTATGCCGAGAAAATGTATAATAATGCTTAACTAAGTTTACAATCGATAAAACATGTCCCTGAGAAAGTAATGAGTCTTTATACACAAAACAACATACATATCAAACATAATCTTTGATGTGACAGTTGGATTTACATCTTGGTTAACCCTCGTCCAAGATCAAAATTTTGTTGGCCTTCAAGATGGCTAAACAAGCAGAGCATTAAGTGTATCATGTTATAAAATTTAAGGAAATTATCTTCAAATCAGTCCCCCAGTGAAGAAAAAATTGGAAAATACCGTAGGACAAATCTCTCTCTCGGAAGCAGTGCAGCTTAGGAAACCTAACTCGTGATGAGAAAAAATTGAAACTTGGTGGGTAGGCTCTAATGTGAGCGAACCCAAGCAAAAAGGATCTCGAAAAATTGGTAGGAAGTAGCCAGCATTTGCTAAAATGACTTGGAGGTCTTTTGTTTCTTTTTGAGTTATAAGCAAGAAAGTTCTTTTGCAGATTGAAAAGCCTTTGTGGAGAGCTTGAAGGAGGGAGAACACTCGACCTCTTTTTTAAAAAAGGAACCATAATGCTATGAGGTTGAAAACCTCAACTCAAAAAGCAATAATGGCTCTGATACCATGTAGAAAAACGCACATCAAAAGGCAACAACGGCTCGTATACCATGTAAAATTGGAGAAAGAAGAAAGGGCTTCTTTGTATTTCAATATTTCTTTACATCTCCTGAGAAGCGGTATGTATACAAGTGAATTTTAACTGATTAGGGAAGACAATAACAACAACAACAACATACCTAGTGAAATCCTGATGTGAAGTGCAGGGAGGGTAGTGTCTGTGAGACCTTACCTCTACCTTAATAGGTAGAGTGACTGTTTTCGAGAGACCCTCAGCTCAAGGCAAAGAACAAGCCTAAGAAAAGTAAGACAAACAAAGTGAGTAAGTCATGATAGCGAATTCTGAAAGAGAAAAAAAACAATAAATAATGCAAGTAAATAAGACAAACAAAATAAACATAACATCATAAGTCAAACGACAATGAGACAATATTGTGCCTACTAGTATGATAGGCTAAGCGATTCTACAATAATAATATTACAACTACCCGTTTGTAAGCGTAGGCATGACTACGTTGGACTACTTACTACCCTAATACGTGTCCTCCATAACCCCGTATCTAAGGTCATGTCCTCAGTGAGTTGCACTTGCGCCATGTCCTGTCTAATCACATCTCCCTAATACTTCCTCGGTCTACCTATACCCCTCATGTACCCGTCCATAGTCAACCTCTCACACCTCCGCACTGGAACATTTGTGTTTCTCCTCTGCACGTGCCCGAACCATCTCAACCTCTTTTCCCGCATCGTATCCTCCACCGAGGCCACTCCCACTCTGTCCCATATATCATTATTTCTAATTCTATCCCTCCTTGTATGCCCACACATTCATCTTAGCATCCTCATCTCTGCAAGTTTCATTTTTAGGGAAAGAATGAATTACAATAAAAGAAAATATTCTATTCTTATAACTACACTAGGAAAAGGAAAAATAAAATCTTCTAAGATCATGCTAACTAATTTACACAATCAACATGTAATATATCAAACTAAACATCTAACAAGAAATAATCTTTTCTGCTATTCTTACATCACAATCCTTGCATTACTACACCCTGCGTTATTATCCTTATATTACTAATCCGTTCTTAACTTGTTTCTTAACTATACGACCCCCAAAATATTAGCACAAATTGAGGCAACCGTATCTGATACTTTCGCACAATTGTACTAGATAAGCACCTGTTAATGAGTCCAAGCATCATAGTTAAATAAAATGTCTTAATATGACTTTGCACCTATGAAGCACGGACACCTCATTTAGGGTGAGGTGTCCGTGTCGGACACTGCATGGGACACGACACGCGGCGGACACGGCTCGGAAACGTGTCCGGGACGTGTCCGCGTGGGCCCAGCCAAAAAAAAAAATTTTTTTGCTCGGACACGGCTTGACCGCGGCTTTCGGACACGACGGGACACGCGGTTGGACACGTGCAGGACACGGCTATTACAAAAAGTGTAAAAGCCTAAAAATTAAAACCCTAGAATCTTCAATCGTAAAATCATTGTTGTCTTTGGCCCCTCGATCGCTGCGGCTGCGATCGCTGACTGCGACGGAGCTGCGGCTGCACTGCGACGGAGCTGCGGCTGACTGCGACGCGGGAGCTGCGAGCACTGCGGCTTTTGGTCGAGCTGCGGCTGCCGGCGACTGCTGCGACGGAGCTGCGATCTGCGGCTGGATCATTTGGTCATTGGTCGAGCCTGCGACTTCACTCCACTTTCGGCGATTCTGATTTCTAAAAATCCCAGGTATGGAATTTAAGTCTTTATTCTTTAATAATTAATATTTTAATTTTTTTAATTTTATAAGTAAACTTGTATATTTATAAGTAAACTTGTATATTTAAACTGAAAATCATGTTTTATATTTATTTGAATTTGGGTCTTGGACATACTTATGTATTAGTTTATGGACTATGGTCTTATGAATTATGTATTGAATATTTTGATTGATTGTTAATTTGTTATGAATGTTTCTTTTTAATTTGCTACATATTTAATTTGGTATTTTGGTATATAACAAATTTGAATTAAATTTTATAATTTATTTATGAATGTGAAGCTTTAAAAATATTAATTTTAGTATTTTATATATTATATCATATATATATAAAAATATTTTTTAATTTATTTTTCTGGTAGTGTCCTGTAGTGTCGTGTCCCCTATTTTTCAAAATTGCCGTTTCCGCGTGTCCGTGTCCGTGTCCTATCGGACACCTCTCGCGTGTCCGTGCCACATAGCTTTGCACAATAATTTGGGAAGACTTAACATTATGAAATATTTAGTATTTGTTGTGCCTACATCTTGGTCCATATAACTTTCTTTTTATATGTTTGATTTTTTATTGTTTAGAACGTGGAAATTGAAGGTATGACGGTCGTGCTCGTCTTGGACCTGGCCGTGCCCTTTTGGACTGGTCAGGCCCATGCGACGCCGACGTCAATGAGGAATGTGAAGGGGAGCCTTGGAGCAACGATAAAGTTATCTCCGTGTGGCCTATAGGTCACGGGTTCGAGCAATGCTTGCATTAGGGCAGGCAATTGTGCGGCCCTTCTTTGGACCTTGGTAATGCGTGATGCTTTGTGTACCGGGCTGCCCATTTTAAAATGGAAATTGAAGGTCTGAAAAGAAAAATTGACCTTTAAATTGAAATGGAGAGACTAATTTTGACTGCCAAAGTTAGGTTAGAGCAGTTAATCTGGTTTAGAAGAAGAAAATGCCGATAGACTGTGTATGTATATTGGAAGAACCTTATACTCAGTTATTATCTCCTGGAATATAACCTGATCTTACCTGCATGTATTCAGTTACGCATGCAGAAATATTTCTAATTAGTGAATTCGCTTTTGATGCTGCCCTTGGCTTAGTACATTCCAGATTCTTTTGGAAATTTCTGAACTTGTAAAGCTAAGGCTTCTTGGGTACTTTCAGCATGAAATATGTTTTTTTTGGGTTTTGATTTGCAGAGTGCCAAGAGCCCTCGTGATTTTTCAGAGCAACTTTTGAGAGAAGCAGGTGAATATAATGGGTTTAACTTGATAGTTGCTGATATTTGTTCAATGACCATGGTTTATATAACCAACCGACCAAAAGACAGTGGTATGTCCGCGACTGAGGTTTCACCGGGTATTCATGTTTTATCAAATGCAACACTAGATTCTCCATGGCCTAAGGTAACAAATTGCTCTTCTTCTTCATGGTTCTTCCTCTTGATGGCTTTGTTAGACTATTGACACTTTTAACTGCACTGCGGAACTAGTCAGATGGAGTAGATAAGTTTCTCGTTAAATAAAAAAAGTATTAAATTAAATAAACAAGTAAAGACCGTCCGCAAAGCAAGTCTGTGCTTATGGATATACCTTCCGTAATCTCAAAGTTTTACATAACACTCAAAAAGGCACATGTCTTGAAAGAAAAGATAGGCCAAGAGAGAAAACAAGATGAATTGATGATGAGGGTCATTTGAGAACCTACTAGTTAATATCATTTAATGTGGATGACAACAATATAATGCTGGTGAATACAATTTTCTGTTTTATCAGTTGAGCTCCAAGACTTTGACATTATAAGTTAGGCTTGACATAGTTCATGAAAAGATATCAATAATTATTTTGCCCCAATCTGGAATATGAACCATAAAAGAAAATACCTATTAAACCGGTTACAAGAATACCAGTTACAGTACCTATTATCCAAAGAGGAATCCTTCCAGTAGTATCGGCCACAAATTGCGCTGCTTCTTCATGGTTCTTCTTCTTGGTGGCTTTTTTAGGCTATTGACACTTTTAACTGCACTGCGGAACTAGTCAGATGGAGTAGATAAGTTTCTCGTTAAATAAAAAAAGTATTAAATTAAATAAACTGTAAAGACTGTCCCCAAAGCAAGTCTGTGCTTATGGATATACCTTCCGTGATCTCAAAGTTTTTACATAACACTCAAAAAGGCACATGTCTTGAAAGAAAAGATAGGCCAAGAGAGAAAACAAGTGGAATTGATGATGAGGGTAATTTAAGAACCTACTAGTTAATGTCATTTAATGCGGATGATAACAAATATAATGCTGGTGAATACAATTTTCTGTTTCATCAGTTGAGCTCCAAGACTCTGACATTATAAGTTAGGCTTGACATAGTTCACCAAAAGATATCAATAATTATTTTGGAGGAGAGTATGTACCCTACGTTAACAATATCTGTCCATTTGTAGTGTGTTTCGTGACTTTGTCTATACCAAGTCTCCACTCCCTAACTTTCAGGTATTTTCTATATAACAATTAAAGACGCAATACAATGGTCTTTACCAACTTTTTGTTTTATGATGGTGGTGTTCAGGCCAGTTTGTGCACACCTTGACTATTCCACAGAGTGTCTGCAGCCCCCCATAGCACAAGTACTGGGTAACTTTGGGGACCAATACTTAGGCGGATGAGAAGAAATCACCTAGTATTTTTTTTCTTCGTTGGGTGGTCTATACCAATTTTTGGACAGAAGTTCTGAGCCTTTTCATAGAGGGGAGAGGTGACCAGTTCGTGAGACAGTTGGATTGTGTTAAATCAAGCCTAACTAGTCAAAACAAAATATTCTTTCAGAAGCAGAAAGAACATGCAACATTCCTGAATCTAAATTGTTGGTTTATTCTGTGGATCATTGAGATATACAAGTCCACCACATTGATGGAGCACAGATTGACGAATAAAGGGCCAGGCCATGGATATTATCAATTTATTTTAGCTACATGCAATTTTGGTAAAAAGACATTCACTACCTAGATTAAGGGACAGCTTTATCAATTTATAAATAAGAAACTCACCGTGAGATTATGTTAAATTGTTTTTAGGAGCTCCCTTATGGTATGATAAAACTCAACACAGCTTATATAGAATAAACTAAAAAGTGTAAAAATAATAATTCAGTTCAGAAAGAGACAAGCATTACTATTTCAAGTATCTACATGAACATTGTTAGAATAGAAATAGGAATATGATTTGTATATAGTATCTTGCATGGAAAAGGATTGAGATGTAGTGTCTATAAACAAGGCTTAATGTAATAATGTAGATACACAATTCAATAATAATATTTTCTCCCATATTCTCACATGGTATCAGTGTCATAATAGAATATTATCACCAGAACAAAAAAAATTCCGACATGAACAGTATGCGTGAACAGTGTTTCCGGCATAAAGTCCAGTCAGGTTGCGCCACAATTTCGATCTCAACCATACAAATTTCTTCAAGATCTGGTCACTTTTTTATTTTTTCGGTGAGCTTTTCGGCGAGTTTTCCGATGAGTTTTTCGGGAAAAATTTTTAGTCAGGTCACGCAGCAATTCTGACCTCAACCATATAATTTTCTTCAAGATCCAGTAACTTTTTATTTCTCTGGCAAGCTTTCCGGCGAGATCTGAGATTTTAGATTTCAGATCTAGTTCTTTTTTGTGAGATTTCCCGGTATTACTTTAGCCAATGGAATCCAAACAAAAGCAAAAGGAGTTGGACTAAACCCATATCCTCTGTCACTCTAAATTATGTTCTCTATGTCCCCGGTTGTTCTTTTAATAGGCATCGGTCAGTCGTTTGACTCGTGCCTTAAATTTTGTCATACTATTTCTTGATGATTCTTTTATTATGCAAGACCGCAGTACGGGACAGAAAATTGGCGTAGGATATGAATCACAAGGCCTCTACTACCTTACTTTTACTCCTAATTCCTCTATAATAGTTCTGGTTATAGATCCTCCAGAATTAATCCATAAACTATTGGGACATCCGAGTCTGTTCAAGCTACAAAAGATGGTGCCTAGTTTGTCTAGTCTGTCCAAATTAGATTGTGAGTTGTGTCAACATAGGAAACACACTCGCACTACCTTTCCACGTAGTGTTGAGAGTCGTGTAGTGTCTATTTTTTCATTATGATATTTGGAGTCCTAGTAGTCAGTTAACCCTTAGACTTTCATTATTTTGTTAGTTTCATTGACAATTTTTTCAGATGTACTTGGATGTTCTTGATGAAAGATTGTTCTGAGTTATTCTCTATACTTAAGAGTTTTTGTGCTGAAATACAAAATCAATTTGATGCTTCTATTTATACTTTTCGTAGTGATAATGTCTTAGAATATAAATCCTTCTAGTTTCAGCAGTTTATGACTATAATAACAATGCGTGAAATCCCACAACGTGGGGTCTGAGAAGAGTAGAGTGTACACAGACCTTACCTCTACCTTGGTAGGTAGAGCGGTTGTTTCCGAGAGACCCTCGGCTCAAGACAGAGCATAAGCACAAGATAAGCAAAAGAAAAATAAGAGTAAAGCAAGCAAGAGAAACGGTCAGGAAAAAATTAAAGCAGTATGAAAACCGTTGGTCTCAGCAGTTTATGACTCACTAAGGAATTAGTCATCAAACATCTTGTCCCTACACCCCAAGATAACGGGTAGCAGAAAGAAAAAATAGGCATCTCATTGAGACTGCTCACACTCTTCTCATGAATCCCATGTTTCACTGCATTTTTGGGGCGATGTAGTCCTTACGTCTTCCATTTAATTAATCGAATGCCCTCATCTTCTATTCAGAATCAGATTCCATATTCCATAGTATATTCTCAGTCATCTTTATACTCTCTTCCTCCTCGTATTTTTGGGAGCACATGTTTTGTGCATAACTTAGCTTCAGGGACAGATAAATTAGCCCCTCGCTCTATTAAATGTGTCCTTTTTGGTTATGCTCGAATTCAAAAGGGGTTATCGTTGCTTTTTATCTGATCTCCATCGGTATCTTATGTTTGTCGATGTCACATTTTTTGAGTCTCAACTTTACTTTAAGTTTCCTTCGGATCATGTCTACAGTTACTTCTACATCTCCAATCATAGTGCCACCACTTTTGACTTATCAT
This sequence comes from Przewalskia tangutica, assembly GCA_029844215.1. NCBI lineage: Eukaryota > Viridiplantae > Streptophyta > Magnoliopsida > Solanales > Solanaceae > Przewalskia > Przewalskia tangutica. Next base: position 12,643,826 of record CM056733.1, on the reverse strand, counting down.
CGTCGACCGCGTCCAGTATCAGACCCAACATCAAGTCCAAATGATTCATGTCATGCGTTAGATCCTGCACCTACTGCAGACTTGTCTCCTCCTGATCAGCTGATTGCAGTTCGGAAAGGTAAACAACCTGTTCATACTAACCCACATTATACCCTTTTAAGTTATCATCGTCTATCATCATCCCATTATACCTTTGTATCATCATTGTCCTCTGTCCCCATTCCTAAGTCTATAGGTGAAGCCCTTTCTCATCCCGGATGACAATAGTCTATGATTTACAAGATGTCTGATTTACACGTGCGTGGTACTTTGGAGCTTGTTCCTCTTCCTTCAGGTAAATCTACTATTGGTTGTCGTTGGGTTTATACCGTCAAAGTTGGTGGTCTGGACGGTCAAGTTGATCGGGTTAAGGCTCGCCTGTTGCGAAATGGTATACACAGATATTTGGGCTTGATTATAATGATACTTTCTCTCCCGTGGCTAAAATAGCATTTGCTCGTTTTTTTCTATCCATGGTTGTTGTGCGCCATTGACCTCTTTATCAGTTGGACATTAAGAATGTTTTTCACTATGGTGATCTTGAAAAGGAAATTTATATGGAGCAACAACCTGGTTTTGTTGCTCAGGGGGAGTTTAATCTGGTGTGTCGATTACGTCAATCACTTTATGGTCTGAAACAGTCTCCTCGAGTCTGGTTTGGTTAATTCAGGAGTTTGGCATGACTCGCAGTGAAGCAAGTTATTCTATGTTTTATCGACATTCTGCTCCAGATTTGAGTATTTATTTGGTGGTTTATGTTGACGATATTGTTATAACTAACAATGATCAAGATGGTATTATTAATTTAAAGAAACATCTCTTTCAGCATTTTCAGACTAGATCTTGGCAGACTGGAGTATTTTCTATGTATTGAAGTTGCCCAATCCACGACAGGTATTGTTTTTTCGCAACTCAAGTATGCCTTAGAAATTCTTGAGGAGACGGGGATGATGGGATGTAGACCCATTGACACTCCTATAGATCCGAATGCTAAATTCCTGCCAGGACAGGGGGAGTCACTCAATGATCCTGGAAGATATATGCGACTGATTGGTAAGTTGAATTATCACACATTGACTAGACTTGACATTTCGTTTAGTGTGAGTGTTGTAAGTCGGTTTATGGATTCTCCCTATGATAGTCATGGGATGCAGTTGTCCGCATTCTGCTATATATTAAGTCAGCTCCAGGTAAATGACTTCTTTTAGAAGATCGAGGCCATGTAGGATCACCCTCTGATAGAGGTTCTATATCCGGATATTATGTGTTAATATGAGGTAATTTGGTGTCCTGAAAGAGTAAGAAACAGAGTGTCATTGCTCGATCTAGTGTTGAATCAGAATATCGAGCAATGGCCGTAGCAACTTGTGAGCTAGTTTGGATTAAGCAGTTGCTCAAAGAACTAAAATTTAAAGAAATTAGTCAAATGGAACTTGTGTGTGATAACAAAGCGGCCCTTCATATCTTATTAAATCTGGTATTTCATGAGGACTAAGTACATGTCACTTTGTCAGGGAAAAGATATTCTCCGGAGATATTGTTACTAAATTTGTAAGTTGAGTAATCAGCTTGCGATCAAGGATATGTATAATGGAGCCAAGACCAGGGTACAGACAGTAGGAGGAGACTCGGAGCACTTCCCAGTGATGATGGAACTGCACCAGGGATCAACTCTTAGTCTATTCCTATTTGCCTTGGTGATGGACTGAGCTGGAGGTTTAGAGACGGACTCTGGAGTCTAAAGGGTTCAGGTTGAGTAGGACCAAAACATAATATTTAGAGTGCAATTTCAGCAACGGGAGCGACCCTGAGACAGACGTGGAGGTGAGGCTTGGTACTCAGGTCATTCCAAAGAAAGGAAGCTTCAAGTACCTCGGGTCTATTATCCAATGAAATGGAGAGATTGATGACGATGTCACACATCGTATTATGGCAGGGTGGATGAAATGGAGGCTCGCATCGGGAGTCTTGAAAAGTGTCACCAAAACTTAAAGGCAAGTTCTATAGGGTAGTGGTTAGACCGACTATGTTGTATGGGGCGGAGTGTTGGCCAGTCAAGACTTCGCACATTCAAAAGATGAAAGTTGCGGAGATGAGGATGCTGAGATGGATGTGTGGGCATACAAGGAGAGATAAGATTAGAAATGAAGATATCCGGGAAAGAGTGGGAGTGGCCTCGGTGGAGGATAAGATGCGAGGTTGAGATGGTTCGGGCATGTGCAGAGGAGAGACACAGATGCCCCAGTGCGGAGGTGTGAGAGGTTGGCTATGGACGGGTTCAGGAGGGGTAGAGGTAGGTCGAAGAAGTATTGGAGAGAGGTGATTAGACGGGATATGACGCATGCAACTTACTGAGGACATGACCTTAGATAGAGGGTTGTGAATGACACGTATTAGGGTAGAAGGATAGTATGTAGTCGAGCGTAGTCTTACTTACGCTTACAAAATGATAGTTGTAGTGCTATTACCGTAGGCCTGGTTAGCCTATCACACTCATCGGAGCAGTATTGTTTTATAGTCTCGTGTAGTTTGATTTCTGTTGCTTCCATTCATTTCTCTTTCCCTGTGTGGTTCAGTCAGTGTAGGTGCCTAAGGTTTCTTTTAGAATTCTAACAGTGTATTCACCAGCATTAAGGAAATGTTGGACACCATATTTACAATTCAGATCAGCAAAAAAGCTTGTTCTTCTTACAAGTCTACTACAAAGCTTCTAGAAGTCTAGTAATGATTCAGTATCCTCTACATATTTTCCTTTACACCACAGTACAAATACTGTGTACAGTTCATCTTAATTTTCTCTATATAGCTACTGCCGTCTTCAAAACACCTCCCGTTTCTCTTTTTACATACAGTCCACCATAAACAAGCCTGGGATAGATTTTCACCTTTTCTTCTGCCTTCCCCTCCGTCCCACATTGCTCCAGCATTTCACAACTTCAGCTCAATCATGCTCAAGAAAATGTGCCACAACTGACCAGTCACTTTGCAGTGTAAAAATAAATGACTCTTATTCTCAGCATTCTCCTGACATAGGAAGCGTCTTGAGCTTAAATGAATTCTCCTTCTTTGCAAAAGAAGTGCCTAAGATTATTAAGAGTGCCTTTGCCTCCATATGCTAACCATCTTTCTTGCAGTCTCAACGGCTTGAGTGCAGTTTCAAGCAATTATTAGATGAATATGGCGAATCTGAAATTCCAATAGGACAGGCAGCTGAAAGAATAATGAGAGACTTGGCTAAAGAAGATAGCAACCTGCCAGGCATCTATCCCCCTGAGTTGGAGTACCAGTTGAGCTCCATATTCGTTGACATTGAAATGTCCCTGGTATTACTTTTACCTCCCCTCATAATATCTTTTCAACTTAAAGAAGTGCTCACCTCTTTGCCTGTTCTTGATTAAAAAAAAATATTCCCAACGGCCGGTGCATAGGGGCGTTATGGCACAAGAAGCATTTCTTCATTGGCAGTGAGAAGTTCAAGTGAGGCAACTTTTTATGAACTGTATCTTGAGAAGGATGTATGGAAGGAGCAGCAGATGACCTTTGTGATTGAAAAATGATAGGTGTGTTTCTACATTCTAGGGCGTTCTTCAAACATGAACTATGTACCAAGAATCCAGACAAGCCAATGTCTGTGATCTTTCCCATGGATAAATTCCTGTCCTAAATCTGCATAATCAAATTATATTTCTACTACTGCTGAATAATCATTTTCATTTCTCTTGCTCCAGGACCTCCTTGCACAATCTGCTATGGATGATGGCATGATACAGTGGTTCTGCTTTTAAGAGTATCCTATTAGTGCAACCACTAGTGCTTGCATTAGATTAGGCTGTCTACACACCCAAACACGTAATGCTTTGTGCACCGGACTGCCCTATTAGTGTATATCTAAACCTTAGCTGCTGGCATTAGAATAAGTGTTGTAGTATGAATGTACTAGTAAATGTGCACTTGCCAAGCACTGATACTGATTTAAGAAAGGCATGATTAAAAGATGGACATAACCTCCATTTTGCCGGTCTTGATACTTCTGTATCCAGGGACGTCAATGGTATTTGTCATTTATAGTCTAGGCAAACAACTATGTTATTGACACATTTACTAGTATGTTTCTATTTTGCTAATATTCAATGTTCTCCAATTATTTTTTATTCCGTGGTGGTAATTGTATGTAAGCTACTTTACAGTTGATATTCAGGTCAAAATGAAAACAATTGTTTGGCTGTCGAGTTTTGGACAGTCTTCTTAAAGAGCAAAATAAACTTATTTCTTTGCATTTTTTTTTTTTGAAAAAACTTGCTGTCAGCAGTTCTTGTTTCCGGTGTGTAACTTTTAAGACACTGCTCACGGCATAGTGCTGCAGGGAGAATGTGCATCTGTATCCTAATCTCTCGTTCTTGGAATAATTGTTCTATATGGATCATAACAAAAATTCTGCAAGAATGAAACTTGGCTCGAGAATATCTTGCTGTTTATCGGATGTCCTGAATGTAGGGTGTACAAATTAAATTGATAAACCGCACCAAATTGATAATTTGAACCAAACCGAGAAAAAACTCGATTAGTGATTTTGTTTGACTTGGTTTGGTATTGAAAAAAAAAATCCGACAATAATTGATTTGGTTTAGTTTTAACTAAAAAAAGTCAAAATGAACCAAACCAACCCGACATTACATGTGTACAATTTTTAAAAATATTATTTGAAATGTAATTTATAAAAACTTTTTCATAATTTGGGTCTTTTAACTTATTATTTCAAACTTGGACTAAGAATTTTGAATGATCAAATAAGTTTTATAGTTTTAGATGTTAGTAACTCAAATAAAATCTAAATCAAAACTAAAATGGTAATAAAAGATCCACATTTTTGTCGATTGAATAATCATACGGAAATTCATTCACTCTTTCAATTTGTTTTGAGTCTTTCTTTATAAAAATATTTTTTTACTGCCATATCGAGAAAGTAAAAAGCTAAGCTACATTGGCAATATAAACTACATCAAGCCTTGACCTTTCAAAATATAAAATATACCAAAGAGTAAATTGGAACAATTACATTAATTAGTCCAAAATTTGGCTTTAACCTTTCAAATGTAAGAATTTTGAACTAATGCGAGCACTCCAGGGCACCTGATTCACCTAATCTTATGCGATTTCATTATTTCTTTGTTGAATATATTAGTATATTGTCATCACTTATCACACATTTTATGTTATTTTCTTAAAAAACACCTTATTAGATAGTGGTATCTTACTAGGACTAAAAAAATATTTGAAGTACAAATTATATGTTTTAGGACTGTCCAGTGGCCGGGACGTCCCGAACCCACCCCGGCCCTCCCCGATCCCACCTGATAAATTAGGGGATAGGGATTGACTCTAGACGGGTTCGAAATCGGTACGGGACAAGAACATGTCCAGCCTATCCCGGTCCCGCCCCGGCCCGTTCGGTTTTTGCCGAAAGTAGTCGTTGCACAAACTGCCATTTGCAATTCTAACTTTTGGCAACGGCTACAAACGGTCATTTTGGCCCCCAACACCCCATAAATCCCCTACCCCCTTAATATTTATTTTTAATCTCTAAGTTAGTATATTTACACATTAATTCTATTTCTCAACTACAAATACCTCATTTTTCTCACAAATCTTCCTATCATCTCTCTAATCTCTCTCTCTCTACAAGTCTAAATTGCACACCAAATATTATATTTTATTTGTTAATTTCTATCAAAGTTCAAAGATTGGGAGTGAAGTTGTCAACTAGCTTGAGGATCATCGAGCAAAATTTCAATTTTCAACCTCGATTACACGTCGGCGTTTGGTACACTCGTTTCTTATTTTATTTAAATTATTATTATTTAATTTTAACGTACTTAATTTTCTTAACTTTAATTTTTTATTTACATAATTATAATGGAACGAGGTGTACATTTTCCTGGTAGAGATAGTAGGGGTAAGGGGGTAAGGGTGCATCCTCTAGTGATCCTAATTATGATAATTTCACTTATGTAGATGAAACTGAACGTTTTAATGTTGATATTAATGCAAATGTGCAATCGTTAGATCATGATGTATATTCTGCATCTCCAATTAATGAACCGGACTATGATTTAGAAAATGAATTAGAATATAATTTAGATAACACACACCAGTGCAACTCCACCTCAGGCTCAGACTGAGTCTCATGCTGAAACTGAAACTGGAATCCCTCATATTCCCCCTAGTATGAGAAGAGGCAAAAAACAACGAAAATTATAATCACCTGCATGAGATATTTTTTAAAGGGACACTCCTAATCAACTAGCTATTTGTAAAATTTGTCGCGAAGTTTATAAATTTAAAACTCGAAAAGGTCAATGTGGGACAGGAGGTTTAATGAGACATGTTGAAAAGGAACACAAAGCAAGGTGTAACCAATACTTGACTGAAAAAGTGGGTGTACAAATGTCTTCTGATTCGGGACAAGGTTCACATAGTGTCCTCGATCAAGTACATGGTCGAATTAACCCGATGACGGAAAGAGTTATAGCTCCGAATTATGATAAACACAAAGATCGGAAAATTTTAGCAAAATTAGTTGTTGTAGAGGGTTCACCTTTTTCATTGCCTTCCTCTCTTGGTTTTATTCATTACATTCGAGAAACATATAATCATGTTTTAACGATTTTCCTAGATCTACTATTAGAAGAGATGTTTTTAAATTTGCGCATATATATCTACAATATTTACGTTATGCATTATATCATTTTAATGGCAAAGTGGTCATCATTTCTGACATATGCCGTAGTACTAATGTTAATGATTATTTAACTGTTACATGTCATTGGATAGATCACAATTGGTCTATGCAAAAATGTATATTAGCATATAGATATATTGATGAAAGGCACACTGAAATTTTTATTTCAAGAAATATTCATAAAATTAGTGAATATTATGGAATTACTGATAAAATTATGACTATTACATTAGATAATGTTTCATGTAATGATTATGTTGTAAACATTTTAAAAACTTGATGGACTCCATCTTTTCCTGATATTTTTCATGGTAGATGTGCATGTCATATTTATAACTTAGTTTTAAAGGATGTCCTAAAAAATTTTAAAAATATCCATGATAAAGTATAATTTACTATCACTTTATTTTTAAAGGTAATAAAATATGGAGACGCAACGAGTTTAAAAAACATGTCATGATTGTGAATTACCTATAACTTTAGTATTTAACGTCCATCTTTGTATGAACAATTAGTTGTTGTTCACGAGTATAGAAGACCTATAACTTTAGTATTTAACGCCCATAATCAAAATCCTTCGGATATGCTTGTAGATGATGATTGGATAAAATTTTGGAAACTTATTGTATTCTCAGGAAAAAAAATTCTAGCTATCCTCAGACACTGAAGTCAGTCGGATTCGATACAAGCCCCATAGGGATCATAATCGTGATATCCTCCGTCCAGCCCTTAGACTCGTTACGTTTAACGACTTCACTTGTTGGTCCTAATTTGTCTTTAAACCCATTACCCTAACCAAGCCTTCTCTCCGACTTCTATTAGTAGGGAATGACGATCGCACCCACGTTCAACTATCTATTAATGCGTTCCCACCTGCATGCCTAACCGCTATTGGGGGAACTGCTACCGTAATCCGGACTACATATTCCACTATGCTAGTTATTTAGAACTTGGGAGTTCCTTTTACACGCTACACTATCCTCCACTCTTCCTATCGTTTGTGCCCCATACCCATGGGTCACTTCACTCCCTTTCGAGAGGGATTCACTCAGACTTAGCTATCCATTTCATTTATATGATCAGGACATCGAGCTTATAGAATACAAAGAAGAAAACGTAAGCAATCTCCCTTTTCTTTTTGAAACAGGAAGACATAAAACAAAGCCGGTTCTCCTGATTGAATAGCTCGTCATGCAGCAAGACTAAAGAAGGCTCTGAATGGCCTAAGGAATTTTCTGGTACTTATTATCCTACTATTGCATCTATGTTATTTTATATAGCTATAATACTTTTGTTATTTAATGAATATATGAAAAAACCAACTTACGCTCCAGCTATTACAAAAATGTTTGTAACCACTATTTATTTTATTGGTGTTGTATTAAATCCTACTATTAAAGTAGACGGTTGTAATGACTTTATCGAAACGATTTATGAACCAACTATAGAACCAACTAAAGAAGATGTTATTGCTAGTATACAAATACAATGTAAAACTATGTATATGTATTACCAAGAGCAAAGTGCAAATAAGCAACCGGTTTCTGTACCATCTTCTTCGACTTCACTTCAACCTTATAAAAACATGTGGTTTATGCTTCAAGAATTCAAAGCCTTCGAAATAGAATGTATATTGTTTCAAGTGCTTCACAAATTAGCGAGTTTGATGTTTATGTTTTGCATGTTGTTGTGCCGTTCAAATCAATTGCTAATGAAAATGGACGTGAAGACTTGCTGAAATACTAGAGGGAGCATGAAAAGACATTTCTGACTCTATCAAAGATAGACCAAGATGTGTTGAATATTCAAGTGTCATCTACAGCTTCTTAAAGCGCTTTTTATACTGGAAGGTTTCAAATAGGAGAGCATATACACTCATTGGCAGAAAACATTTTGGAGATTGTAGTTTTATTTAGAGATTGGATTAGAGCGGAGCGTAGAAGGTGTGGTCAACTATTGATCAATGAAGAAGACAACTACAATTACAACGAAATCTTATCCAAGGGAGCAGGAAGCGACGTTGATAATTTGACCAACAAATTCCAATTCCAACAGAAGATCCTCAAGAGATTGTCAGAAAAATAGAAAAAGTATAGTTGCATATATAATTTTTTTAATGTCAATTTTACCATGTGATTTGCAACTTTTGAACTACAAAATAAAGTTGCAATTTTGAAATTGTATTACAAAAAATCATAAATCTATTAAATAATATAAGAGACAATTAGCCTTAAGATGTTTTTTTTCACTATCTTGTTCAATTATTTAAGTGTTTAAATATATATTTTTTAAATTAAGTGTCTAGAAAAAAGTTTAAAAAGTCCCCCAAATCCCTCTTCCCGTCCCATCATGTCTCATCCCGTCCCCCCAAATTTCGTTCCCTCTGATAACGGGATGTGGGACGGGATGGGACCACTTCCTATCCCCCCTAATCTCGTCCCCCTCCGTCCCCCTAATCCCGATCCGGACCCACTCCACCGTCCCCCCAAATCCCATCCCGTCCCATTCCGTCCCACTGGCAGTCATAATATTTTGTATGAAGATTTTACCGGAAAAAACTCAAAAAATCTTACTTTTATTGATTTGATTTATAAATTTAAGAATTCGACACAATTAATTTAATTTGATATTTAAAAAACTCGAACCAATTCGATCCATATATACCCCTACCTGAAGGGACATAACTTGCTGTCAAAACAATAAACTAATGGTCTACTTTAATTGAGCAAGTAGTTATTTCTTTCTTTCTTCTTTATTTTTTTGGGCTTTGAATTTGAAACACACTCCACTTATTGTCACGCTCTATGGGGAAGCAAAATCGGCACCGATGTTTTATTTGACCTAGCGTATCAATCTGCATTATGTTATATGTACACTTCACCTCAAGAACAGTTAGATTTCTCTATAAAAGCATTCATATATAACAACATTTCTCTATAAATATTATGTTTTTTTTAAATTACTTTTTATGTTATATTTTACTTCTTTATAACATGTTAAGCAGTGGGCCTCTATCGTGAGGCCCAGTCCGTGTATAATGCCTTGTATATTATTTATGATAGTTTGTATATTAGTCTTATACCTTAATTAGGATTGTAATATTAACATAATTGTATAGTTAGTCTCCTTATAAAATAGGGTTTTAGATGTAGAATAGGAAAAGGGTTTTCCTATTGTAACTTGTATATATATGTCTTTCATCAATAAGAATAATCAAGGGATTAATTCTTTCATGGTATCACAAGTCTAGGTATTTTCTATCTTCTTGCTTCTGCATACTCTAGCAAAATCGGGACCTCTCTTCCCCACCAAACCCGAGACACTTCTCGGTTTTTCCTTACCTTCTCCAACAAATTCCTTCTCTGAATCTTGTTGTTCTATTCCCTATGGCTGATAAGAACACATTTCATCCTTCCCTCACAGTTTTGTAACATCAAGGGCGTCCTTTCTATTGTTCTTGACCCAGAAAACGTTCAATATGGGATGTGGGCGGAGTTATTCAAGTTTCATGCAATGACACATCAAGTTTTTTACCATATCATCCCTTCGACTCCTAAATGGGGGATGACACCTCCGAAGATGATGATGTACCCACCAAAACGGACAACCTAAAATTATGGGTCACGCTTGACGCAAAGGTTCTTCACTGAATTTATGCCACAATATCATTGGACCTTTTACAGACGATTATGGAACCCAACTTCACAACTATGGAGGTGTGGAATCGATTGTGTGATATCTTCCAACATAACAGTCACTCCCGCATTGTTACCCTTGAACAGGAATTTTCTCAAGTTGATATGACGAATTTTTCCAGCGTTTCTTCTTATTGTAAACGACTCAAGGACTTGGCGGATCAATTTCGCAACGTAGGAGCTCCAGTTACTAACAGTCATCTCGTTCTACAGATGGTTGCAGACTTATCTGAGGCCTATAACGGTGTTTCTTCGATCCTGCGTCAAAGTAACCTCCTTCCGAAATTCTATCAAGCCCGTTCTATGCTCACATTGAAAGAAGCGGGTTTGGCTAAAAAGGCAGCTATAGGGGCTAGTCCCGTCGTCATGATGACTGAGTCTAATTTTTTTATCTTTCGGCTCCACAAACTCAAGCCAAAGTCACAACAACGGTAGTGGTAAAAAGGGTCAAAATCGGAAAAATAATGGCGAGAATCGCGGCGGCAACATCGGCGGCAACCGGAACAGTGGTGGTGGCAGCGGTTCTCGGGTCAATTCTCAGTGGCAGCAGTCATGGGGCCCACAGTGGGTCCCAATGCAGTGGCAATGGGCACCAGTTCCTACCCAGTACAGCATCGCGACGTAACAGTCGCTGCCCATCCCAACGCCACGGCCCAACAACTTCTCGGGTCAGGCTCCGGGTTTCAGACCAGTTTATAGACCGAGGCAGCAGTCCGGAATACTTGGGCCTCGGCCCCCTCAAGCCCATCACGCAGTGGGACCCACACAAACCTACATTAAAGCCGCGATGCGCACGCTTGGAATGACTCAACCGGACCCAAATTGGTACATGGACACAGGCGCCACTACCCACATGACATCCGACCAAGGTACTCTCTCGTCTTATTCCAATTTGAGCAGTAATCATGGTATAATTGTTGGTAATGGAAATTCAATTTCAATTAAGGGTTATGATCATAAAACTTTGTCCCCTCCTCATCCACCACTTGTCTTGAAAAATACCCTTCATGCCCCAAAACTAATTAAAAATTTGGTGCATGTCCGTAAATTCACCACTGATAATTGTGTTTCTATTGATTTGATCCGTTTGGGTTTTCTGTGAAGGATTTCAAAACGGGGAGTCCTCTCATGAGGTGTGACAGTAGGGGGATCTTTATCCAATCACACCAAATCTTGGTTTCCCGTGTCAGATCATGTCATCCACTTTTGTAGCTCTTGCTCCTTCCTTGTGGCATGCTCGTCTAGGTCATTCAGGGTCGTCTATTTTATCTACTTTAGATAAAAATAATTTTATTTCCTGTAAGTACGCGTAGTACTCCAAATTGTCAATCTTGTTCTTTGGGGAAAATTATTAAGTTGTCATTTGTAGCCTCGAAGTCTCATACTTCAATGCCATGTGATATTATTCATAGCGATTTATGGAAATCTCTCGTTCTCAGTTCTATGGGTCATCGTTATTATGTTTTATTCTTGGATGATTATTCTAAATTTTTATGGACGTTTCCAACAGCGAAAAAATCCCAAGTTTTTTCCATCTTCGGAAAATTTAGAGCTTTCATTAGAACTCAATTCGAACGGAAAATAAAGAACATTCAATGTGATAATGGCAAAGGTATGACAATGGGGAATATCAGGTGTTTTGTGCTTAAAATGGGATAATTTTTTGTTTTTCTTATCCTCATACGTCTTCAAAATGGGAAGGTTGAACGAAAAATTCGTACCATTAATAACATTATCCGCACCTTATTGGTTTATTCTTTCGTCCCTCCGTTGTTTGGCATCATGCTCTACAAATGGCTACAGATCTACTTAATATTCTTCCTTCTAAAGGTTTGACATATTTATTCCCTCTTCAAGTTTTATAAAATAAGACTCCTTCGTATTCTCATCTTAGGGTCTTTGGATGCTTATGTTACTGTTTCCATCCACCACAATTAACAAACTTCAGGCACGTTCTACCCCTTGTGTGTTTTTGAGTTATCCGTCAAATCACTGTGGTTATAAATGCTTTGATTTGTCATATAAATGAATCATCATTAGTCGTCATGTTATCTTTGATGAGTCTCAATTTCCTTTTTCTAAAGTTGAAAATACGTGCCTAGTTCGTATGATTTTTTGGATGATGATATTTCCCATTATATTCTCCGTCATTTTTCGAATATGTCCCAAAATTCGTCGTCAGCGCCGCGGCGCCTGCCATCCAGTGACCAAAATAATTTACCATCGCCGCCGCGACCACGATTGCGCGCCGCGCTCCTCCGACGTAGTTTTGAAAATGGGCCAAGAGCCCACCGCTCGCTGGCTACCCATACCGTCTCCCAAAAATTCACTCAATACAGCACCAAGTCATGGTCTAATTACTCGCAGTCAATGGAGGTATTTTTAAACCAAAAGATATTTTAATTTAAATTCTAATGTTTTTAGGCCACCCTTACCCCGTAATCCGGTGTCTGCCTTAAATGACCGTAATTGGAAAATTTTCATGAACGATGAATATAATGCTCTTATTGATAATAAGACGTGGGAGTTAGTACCCCATCCATCTGGTGTTAATATTATTCGGTCTATGTGGATTTTTGCTCATAAGGAAAATTCTAACGGTCCATTTGCAAGGCATAAGGCTCGTCTTGTAGGTGATGGTAAGACTCAGTAGATTGGTGTGGATTGTAGTGAGAAATTTATCCCGGTGGTCAAGTCGGCTACCATTCGCATTGTGCTCAGATTGACTCTTTCTAAATCATAACCCATTCATCAGCTAGATGTGAATAATGTTTTTGCCACGACCCGACCCCGGGCCCGTGACTGGTGCCTACCTGGGCACCCCTTACAGGTATACATCATAGAATAGCAGCGGAACATACAAAACTCATACAATACTTAACAACAAATATCAACAGGCTAGCCGATAAGGCCGCTTTCCGGGAAATATACATAACCCAAAATAAAAATAGTACATCTCTGTTCTTACAACTCAATCCAAAAGATATGACTACAGACCTCTAAGAATAACAACTGTGACGGGACAGGGCCCCGCCATACCCCTGAATGTACATAAATCTACAACATCAGGGAAACCGTACCAAAAGACAAGCCTCCGGAGAAATGGAGCTTATGACACCTGATTAGTGATCCTAAGAATGAGGATCCACCACCTGCTTACCCCTACTTGAGGCATGAACGCTGCCCCCCAAGGAAAGGGGGTCAGTACACAATATGTACCAAGTATGTAAAACTGGAAAAATACTACAATTTACATCATAAGTCTAAAAGAAAGCTGGAGACATGTATGATAATCAAATTAGCAGTATATTGTGCCTTACTAACAATGAGAGAAAAATATACATTTCCGGTTCTTAAAAATAGGAAGCCTGTGATTAACCTAGGACCATCCGCCCGTAGTATTATCACGCAATCCTACTCCTGGGACTATTTCACCCGCATAGGCCGTATGGACCCGCATGAGGTAACTTCCTCGCATAGGACTGGTCCGCCCCGCATAGGACTATTTCACCCGCATGAGTCCTACGGACTCGCATGAGGTATTCCTCGCATCATGGGTAGCAAATCCACGGAATATGTAAATGCCACAAGCCCGGGGAATGACCCCGTAATGAACAATATATCATAAGCACAACCGGCTACTATAAATAACATAAACAAGTTAAGAAACCCCTTAACTTCTCTTTTGACTTAATTAGCATACACTCTCATTTCTTTTAACTTAAGGCACTATCGTATCAAAAAAGATCCGAGAATTTAACCCAAAGTACTATGTACTTCTATTCTTTTAAAATGACTCTTTTTCATATAAAACTCTAAGATACTAATATGTCACGACCCGACCCGACGGGCCGCGACTAACGTCCTAATTGGACGTCATTACTGACCTGTCACTCTTAATCCATCAAATATAGAGGTCTATAGAAATTTCGGCAGCACAACGCTGCTTTTACAACATCTCCCTAAAATGGGCGAGCCGACAAGGCTGTCAAATCAACAACAGAACAACAATCATAATGGGCTAGCCGACTAGGCTGCCACCAACCAACATTTTGTACACAAAAGAATAATCAAAATAAGTAAGCCGGCAAGGCTGCCACTAGATAACAACATCAAAACCAAAACAAGGTACAAACGTCCAACCCACAATCGCTTCATGCACTCTAAGAGTGTAATATCGACATATGACGATGGGACAGACCGTCGTGCCCAAAAATATGCATAAGTCCGAAAGATAAAGGTCTGTACCAAAATAGCCGCTCCGAACAAAGGAGCTTCCAACCGCTGTAAATCCTAGACTAGGGGCACCTATTCAACACTGAACTCGGGCATGAACGCAGCCCCCCGAGGAAAGGGGGTCAGTACGAAATAATGTATTGAGTATGTAAAACATAAAATACTGAAAACTGAAGAACAAATGTACCAAGTAAAACAGAGAGTCAACAAATTTCATAAAACTGAGAATCATGTCTGAAAATCATATCATGTATACTGAATCATAAATCATCATGCTCATGTCTGTATATAAAACTGTATAACATGTCTCGGCCCTCTATGGAAGGACTCGATGGAATCTGTATCTGCGCGCGTAACGTGTCTCGACCCTCTATGGAGGAACTCGACGTAATCTGTATATATAACGTGTCTCGGCCCTCTAGTGAGGGATGAATGATGCATGGCTGCGCACGAACATGACCTGGCCCGGGACTCAGTGGAGTGAAATAGTAACACTTAGCACGAGTAGATATCATGAGCAACTGTATGCAATTAAAATCATTATGTGACTCTCAATAAAATCATTACCATAAACTCCGTTACTGAAATCATAATCACTAGTAAATAATCATTTCTAAAACTGAACTGGTAGGAGTTAAGTACGTCCGTCGTACGTTAATAAAAATCATGCCAAAAGAAAGAAGGAAAGGTCTCACATACCTCTTAGGCGAACTAATCAACTCGATATTAAGGTATTCCTCGTCTAGTACTTCAACCTATAATAAGGAATAACATGCTCGTCAATTCTATGATTTCTAATGTAAGTTATATGATTAAAGGCTCCCTTATTCCTATAAAAATTTGGGCAGCATTTCCTTTGTTTATGTGCGTATCCACAATTTTTCCAATAATCCAAATCAACCAACAATTCAACTCCAACTAACAATCCAATTCAAACCAACAATCCAACCAACCAATAATCCACATTATTCCAGAATATAATTAAGTTAAGCCCAACATACGTCATACAAGTTATCCTATAATCTTCCTTCTCTTTATATCTATGGAAGACAACAACTTCAACAATCAAGTGACTATCACACTTATTTATCATGGTTATTCAATCCTTAGTCATTTTAAAATAGTTCATAAAAGCAATCTCCAACTTCTATCAACATTTTCGAATTCAAGAATATGGAATAACACCTTTCTACACATTACTTTTTCCAAGACATGTATAGGTAACTACCTCAACATGTATACATGTTTATAACTTATATTTCAAGCATTAAAACAACCCCTAATACATCATATCCATATTAAATAATTTCCATAAGATTTCCGGCCATAACACATGTTAATTCCAAAACTCTTCTCTTAATTCTTGGAATCCAATTCCATATTTCAATACTTCCACATAACTAATTACAACTTAAAGTACCCACCCTTCTTTCAATCTTAACATGCAATTAGTGACATAATTAACAACACAACGTATTTCCAAAAATAGTTCATTTCCGGTTCAACATCCACAACTATCACATGCATTGCCTAAATTCAAGATTTCTTCCTAATACATGTCCATTACTTCAACTAAATCACATGCACTTAAATAATACCTTAAGGAGGGTAATTATTACCTTGATTTTGAAGCAAATCAGGCCCCCATCCCCGTCCCATCGCCCAAAGAATTTGTCACTGTTTTGGGCCAATTTTGGCTTCAATTTCACACTTCTTCAACTCTAATTCAACATGCAACACCTTCACTATGATAACCCATTATTCTAACACATTTTTATTCCCAAAAACTTGTCCAAAAACTAAAAGAACTGTCCAGATTATTCGGCCCAGCAGTGTCGATGTCCACACTATTTTTTTGGGTGCAATTTCTTGGCTTTCTAATTGTAAAAGAATTAATCTTGGAATGGAGGTTGGTTTGATCTTAAATTTGCTAAGGAAATGCTATATTTTCGTTTTAGAGGAGAAGGGAGGGGAAGAGAGTGTTCTTCCTTTGAATTTCTAAGTGGAGAAGAAAAGAATATGTAGGGTTTTAGAAGAGTTTTAAGGAATAAAAATCTAAAAATATTATTTACACTTTGGTCCAATTTTCTTAATTGTCTATTAAATAGCCCTCTACTAAAATAAATCTCCCTTCTTTTTAAATCTTGAAAATCTCATAAGACGAGTCGTATCCACGTTGTCGTAACTTATATAATACGTGACTAAACCACATCCGGAATATATGACTATCATTTTAAATCTCCAATGTCACACACGTAATAACCCAAGATTGTTCCGTATTAGCATGTAGAAATATATTTAAATTCCAAAATTCGAATCTTAGTTCTTAATGACGTTCTTAATTATCGTCTTAAAACCACGAAGTGTAACATTCTTTCTCCCTTAGAAACATTCGTCCTCGAATATTCATAACAAGTCTCAAGTTCTAGAAATTTCGGCATAGCCTCCTTTATAATAGTGTCTATCCATCTATATCCAGCAACCCAACAGATGCCACACAAGACCAAAAAAAAAAAACACATATATATAGTTCACCAACACCATAATCAAATAAGGGAGTTAGATTGAATTACCTGGGGGCATAGGGAATAAGTGAGGATACTTCTTCTTCATCTCGTCCTCTGCCTCCCAAGTCATTTCCTCTCTATTATTGTTCCGCCATAACACCTTGACGGATGCAACATCCTTAGTCCGTAGTCTCCTGACATGGTGATCCAATATCGCCACGGGACTCTGCTCATAGGACAACCCCTCAGTCACTTGGACATCGTCCACTGGGAAGACTTTGGAAGGATCACCCATACACTTCCGCAACATGGATACATGAAACACTGGATGTACTGCTTCCAAGTCTGCGGGTAGGTCCAACTCATAGGCAACTTGGCCTACTCTGCGAATGATCTGATAAGGCCTAATATACCTCGGGCTAAGTTTCCCCCTCTTCCCAAATCTCATCACACCCTTCATGGGTGAGACCTTCAAGAATACCCAGTCGTCGATATGAAACTCTAAGTGCCGACGCCGATTATCAGCATATGACTTCTGTCGACTCTGAGCTGCTAGTAATCTCTCCTGTATGAGTTTCACCTTGTCGACACCACAACCATGTCTGGACCAATCAACTGAGTCTTACCAACGTCAAACCAACCAATGGGCGACCTGCACTTCCTCCCATACAAAGCCTCATACGGGGCCATCTGAATGCTAGAGTGGTAGCTGTTATTGTAAGCAAACTCAATAAATGGCAAATGATCATCCCAGCTACCTCTAAAATCAATAATACAAGCCCTCAACATATCTTCCAGTGTCTGTATGGTACGCTCTGCCTGCCCATCCGTCTGAGGATGGAATGCTGTGCTAAGACTCACATGCGTTCTCAATCCCTTCTGAAATGATCTCCAGAAGTTAGCCGTGTGATCGGTGTATTTTATATACACCTTTTGAGTCATTTTTAGTGAGTCTTTTGTCCATTTTTGTACAAATACATGTCGTCTTAGGATAGATTTTCTTTCTTTTGAGTCATATTGGTTTAAAGTGGCTCATTGGCGAAAAAGGAGCAAAAGAGGCGTAAACGGAGGTTCGAGCTCGGCGAGAAAGTGGCGAACTGCACGAACAGCCAAGGCGCCTCCAGCCAGCAGGGCTAGTCGCCACGATGCCTAATCTTCAGAGGTTTGCAGGAGTTCCGGCGCCGCGCGCCATTCTGGCCGCGCGCTAAGCGGGAAAAATCAGAATTTCGAATGGACAATGGGCCAGACCTGAAGGAAAACTTGTATCACGTTTTGGAGACTATAAAAAGAGAACCCTAGGCCAGATTTAAGGGTTCCTCTTCTTGCCAAATCACACTTTTGGAGATCAAGATTGGAGACCATTTTCTTAGTATTTCTTGTTCTTGTTTTACTTTATTTACAGTTTATGTTGGATGTTAATTTAGTTCTTGTCATGTATATGACTAGGAACTAACTTTAATATAGGGCTTTCCATGTCAATTCACTTGAAACTCATCTTTATGAATTAATGCATGTTTTTGGTTCTTCTTCTTATTGTTGAGATTTATTCAATATATGTTTTGATTGCTTGGTAATTACTTGATCATTAATTATCATAATTCTTATGATTTCTAACCGAAATCCGAAAGGGGAGGTTGTGAATATGCTGTAGTTGGATAAACATAGGTTAAATCGTGGACGAAAGTACCCCGATACTTGTGTAGTATTAATAGGTTTTTGGTCTTAATCTTCCTCTATAGTCAATCTTATCACCGAAAGGTAGAAAGGTGCTATACTGGGGTTGAATGTTTATATAACCTTAACAGGAGTATAAAACGGCTTAGTTAACCTGCTATCTCAAAATAGAAGAAGAACCATAATTAATTGCATTAATAAGTAAGTTAAGAGGATAGTCGAGGAGATTTGGAAGCCCTATTTCCACATTACTGAAGTAAAACAACGTAGTTTAATTAGTTTTCATAATTAGAGTCATAAACAACAAATCAATTATCGGTCACCAAGTAGATAACAAAGAATAGAATTTAGTACTTGAACACTAATCCCTGAGGACGATAACTCGGTCTTCTAAGACTATATTACTTGACATGACACGTGCACTTGCGTAAGTGTGTGCATAAATCGCGCATCACCATGAACTGGGCCCCTCGGTCAGATATGATAGATGTAGGAACCCCATGCAGCCTCACTATCTCCCTGATGTATAATCTGGCATAGTCCTCAGCTGAATAAGTAGTCCGGACTGGAAGAAAATGGGTTGATTTCACACCATCTACAATAACCCAGATGGAATCACACTTCCGCTGAGTACGAGGCAAACCTGTAATAAAATCCATATTAATCACCTCCCACTTCCAAGTCGGGATCTCTATCGCCTGTAGTAGCCCACCAGGCTTCTGATGTTAGACCTTAACCTGCTGACAATTCAGGCAGCGAGCAACAAACTCTGCCACGTCTCTCTTCATGTCATCCCACCAATACAAGCTCCTAAGGTCATGATACATTTTCGTCGACCCTGGATGAATAAATAACGGGCATTGTGTGTCTCAGCCATAACCTGCTGATGCAGTCCTGCAATGTCGGGTACACATAACCTACCCTCATACCGTAGCACACCATCAGAGGTCACCTCAAATAAAGCCTTTTCCTTTCGGAGAGCTGCATCCCTATACCGTGCCAGAACAGGATCATCATACTGGCATCTCTTTACCTCTTCTATGATAGAGGACTCAACAACTCCTCGAACAAGAATACCACTATCTCCAGAATTCGCCAACCGGACTCCAAGACTGGCTAGCCTGTGAATCTCTCGAACCATCTCTTTCCTGTCCGGCTGTATGTCCGACAAACTACCCATGGATCTACGGCTGAGAGCATCTGCCACAACGTTGGCCTTTCCTGGGTGGTACAGAATATCAACATCATAATCCTTCAGCAACTCAAGCCACCGCTCGCCTCAGTTGATTCCTTCTGCTTAAAAATGTATTGAAGACTCTTATGATCCGTGTAAATATCAACATGGACAACATACAAGTAATGTCTCCATATCTTCAAAGCATGAATCACCGCTGCTAGCTCTAAATCATGAGTGGGATAATTCTTTTCATGTTTTCTGAGCTGTCGGGAGACATAAGCTATAACTTTGCCATGCTGCATCAACACACATCCTAACCCGATACCTGAAGCATCACAATAAATCACATACCCGTCTAACCCCTCCGGAAGAGTCAGAACTGGGGCCGAAGTCAACTTATCCTTCAACAACTGAAAACTGTGCTCACAAGCATCGGTCCACTGGAACTTAGCTACTTTCTGGGTTAGCCTAGTCAAGGGCGCTGAGATTGAGGCAAAATTTTCCTAAAACCTCCTATAATACCCTGCTATACCCAGAAAACTGCGTACCTCAGTAGGTGTAGTGGGCCTGGGCCATGTCTTCACCGCCTCAATCTTCTGAGTATCCACCCGAATACCATCTGCCCCGACAATATGCCCCAAGAATGCCACTGAGGCCAACCAAAACTCACATTTCGAAAATTTGGCATACAATCACGGTCCCGAGGACTCTGGCATCGCCCTCAAATGATCCGTGTTCTCGCTTCCGAGTGAGAATATACCAGGATGTCATCAATGAATACTATAACAAATGTATCAAAGAATGGTTTGAACACCCGGTTTATTAGGTCCATGAACACTGCTGGAGCATTAGTCAACCCAAACGACATTACCCTGAACTCATAATGTCCGTACCGGGTCCTGAACGCAGTCTTCGGGACATCTGCCTCTCTAACCCGTACCTGATGATAACCGGATCGCAGGTCTATCTTCGAGAAATACTTAGCACCCTGCAACTGATCGAACAAGTCATCAATCCTGGGAAGAGGGTACTTATTCTTAATGGTCACCTTATTCAGCTGCCTATAGTCAATGCACATCCGCAGCGAACCATCCTTCTCTTTTACAAATAATACTGGCGCACCCCATGGAGATGCACTAGGCCTAATGAAGCCCTTCTCCAATAGGTCTCTCAACTGTTCCTTTAACTCCTTCAATTCTGCAGGTGCCATTCTATAAGGGGGAATGGATATAGGTTGGGTACCTGGCACTACATCTATACTGAAATATATCTCCCGCTCTGGAGGAAGACCTGGGAAATCATCTGGGAATATATCCGGAAACTCACTGACTATTGGAACTGACTGAAGGGCCGGTACCTCGGCCTCCGTATCATGCACCCGCACTAAGTGATAAATACACCCCTTTCGAACCATCTTCCTTGCCTTGAGGTATGAAATAAACTTACCCCTCGGCGATGCGGTATTCCCTTTCCATTCAATAACCGGTTCGTCTGGAAACTGGAATCGAACCAACTTCTCTCGACAATCAACGTTGGCAAAACAAGAGGCCAACCAATCCATACCCATAATAACGTCGAAGTCGATCATATCCAACTCTATCAAATCTGCTGAGGTACGACGGCTATATATCACCACCGAGCAATTCTTATACACACGCCTAGCTATAACCGAATCTCCCACCGGTGTAGCTACCTCGAATGGTTCTATTGGCTCAGGTTCTATCCGTATCCTACTAGCAACAAAAGGGGATATATAGGACAAGGTGGAACCTGGATCAATCAAAGCATACACATCATAGAAAAAGACCGATAATGTACTTGTGACAACATCCGCGACGCCTCCGGTCGCGCTTCATCGCCATGACATAAATGCGGTTCGAATGACCGCTAGAACTAGGACCTCTGCCACGACCTCTACCCCGGCCAGCTGGTGCCTGAGTACCCTGTCCGATAGGGCACATAGCTGTGGATGACGAACCGGCAACAGAACCCGTATGTTGAGCCATACCCTCCGAACCACCTCTAGAAGGACACTCCCTCATCAAATGGCCTGGACGGACGCAAAAAAAACAAGTACAGATCACGCGACACTCCGATGGCGCCGCCACATCGTGAACACCGAGGGAAATATGGTCTCCATCGACCGTAACCCCGCTGCGCTGTGGATCCTATCGCCGGGAGCCACGACCAGCCTCGAATGCCCCGGCGATCAAATCGTCTACCGTAAGTGCATGCGGTGTACTCTGGCCGGGAAGAATACGATAGATCGCCGCCTAAGTCACTGAAAACCACGCTGCCCCGCCTCTTGGGCCGATTCTATCTCCGACTTTTCCTGGCCGTCTCTCTATGCCGCCTCAATCCTCGCGCAAAGCTCGCATCCGGCAATATCCATGGTCAGCTGAAGTGCGGCTGTCAAGCACCCATCAATAAGATAATGATCCAACCCCATCACATAACGGTGCACCCTATCTGCCATGTCTGCTACCATAGTAGGTGCGTACCGGGCCAAGGAGTCGAACTCCAAGCTATACTCTCTAACCGTCCTCCCATTCTCGCCGAATCAGAAAACTCGCGACTCTTGCCCGCCTCATCTTCGAGGCGTAGTGGCGAGAATGCTTCAAAACTCATCCCACACCGCAGAGGAGCACCTCGCCTAGACAACTCCCAGACTCAAACCGGGCTGATCGCTACATCGCGCAACGGTATGAGGCTAATATAATCGACTTCGATCAAGCCGGATCACCTCAATGTCGCTGCGTCTGGCGGATGAACTCATGAGGATCATCCTCGGGCCTTGACCCGTAAAACTCCGGCGGACTGCAACTCAAGAAATCTCTAACCCTCAAACTGTCTGCCTTGGGGTTAAATGTCAAGACCCGATCCCGGGCCCGTGACTGGTGCCTTACCCCGGGCACCCTAGTGATACAACATCAGAGAAAACCAGCGGAAATAAAAACTTAAACATGAACATGAGACAAGATAATGAAACAAAGCCAACCAAGCGGTTACCTTCCAATAAAATATATATAAACAACTCTTTTTAAAACGAACGCTTTAATCCTTTTTACAAAACCCCGCCACACAGCTACATGCACTCTAAGAGTTTATACAACAACTATGACGGATAGGGCCCCGCCATACCCCGAATGTACAAGAACCTGCTGCACTGTGGTAACATACCAACAGATAAGCCTCCAAGGAACGGAGCTTCCCAAAACGAAATGAGATCCTAAATGCGGGGATCGGCGGTAGATGTACTCCTACCGCAGATTTAACGCGGCCCAAGGAGGTCAAGACAACAGTACCAAGTATGTGAAATCAGAAAATCGTAAATGAAATCATAATAGTCTATAAAAGCAGGAGACGGTATGATAACCAAACTACAAGACACACACATGATTATATCAATTCGTGGTCTCACGCCACAACATCAATCCCGCCATGAGTACCTTCCTCACTGCCGGCAGTCTATGATATGATAACAACAAGACATCAATCCAAATGGGAGCATACCCGTGCGCTACGCATCGTGTCAGTATGTCCAAAGGGAACAAATAAGACAACATTCCAAATGGAAGCATACCCGTGCGCTACGCATCGTGTCAGCATGTCCAAGGGGAAACAATAAGACATCATTCCAATTGGAAGCATACCCGTGCGCTACGCATCGTGTCAGTATGTCCAAAGGGAGCAAATAAGACAACATTCCAAATGGAAGCATACCCGTGCGCTACGCATCGTGTCAGTATGTCCAAAGGGAAACAATAAGACAACAAGGCGGTAATCAAAGTGGAAGCATACCCGTGCGCTACGCATCGTGTCAGTATGTCCAAAGCGATTAACAAAAGTAACACTATCAACAGGAACGTACCCATGGAATTTATCCGTCACTGCCGGTCACGTCCAAGTAAGTTCTCAACAAGTCAACCGACCCTCCATCGAGAGACGCGGTAGTATAGAAACACAATTCTTGCACAACAAAGGCTATCACAACAAGCATAGGCAAGTTTCACAACAACAAGCATAGGCAAGTTTCACAACAACAAGCATAGGCAAGTTTATACACAACTCGAAGTACTTCCATTTTATGCCCAAGTTCGGTTTTTAACCCTAAAGTACTACGTACGTTAAATTCCTTTTAAAGAGATTTATTCCTTTTATAAAAGTCACCCGATACCCGTAGTATAAAAATAGAGTGACTTATATCTTTTAAGTAAACCAAAACAACTTCCATACTTTCTTTTTAAAGTCAAGTTACCACGTTAAAACCAATGATAAAACCTTTCTTTTGTTTTCATAAGGTCGTTATAACCAACTTCCCATAAAGCTGTTATAACACCTTATGCTTTAAACCATTTTAAGACAACACAATGCCTTTCTTTTCCCTAAGGTTCCAGTTTGCCTAATTTTAATTACGCAAGTCTCTTTTTGAAAAGTTTCATAGTTCAATGTCTTAATCTCTTTTAAAACAATTGAGTAACATATGCCATAGGCGAGTAGGTTATTCTTGTTCATAATCAATCTTATTAAGCAGCCATGATCTAGAAAATGTAATATCATTTTGTCTCATCTTAGCTTCTATGCAGATGGAGGTTTCTACTGGTTTTAATAATACTTAATTATTCAATACATTTTCCTTTATTAACGCTGCAGTGGTTTGTCGATACACATTCTGATTTCCGAAATCAGTAAAACATTATTCCTTCCAAAACCAAGTACTCATTACTCACGAATGAGGTTTCACACAAACATCCATATTAAGTCAAGTCTCTTATCCTTTAAGAATAAGTCTCTTAACTTCTAAACCATTAAACCATTCTTTTTATCTCTCTTTAGGCGTTACACCTAACTTCTCATAAAGCTGGTATAACTCTTATGTTTTCAAACCAAGTACACACTTCTTTCAAAAAGGTTTCTTAATCTTTTAGAATACTCCAAGGTTCTTTTACATCCAGTCGGTTATAAGTCAAATCAGTTATCTTTTAAAAACCACAAAGCATTTCTCATTTACATAGAGCTGTTATAACCAACTTCCCATAAAGCCGTTATAACACTTTATGTTTAAAGACAATCAAATACATTTAACACATGACGTCTACCGTAGTACTACATAGTTATACACATATCATGCTAGAACAGATAGGAAGAGGTTCACATACCTCGCGACGGTTATCGACTAATAGGAAAACGCTCCAAGTACCGCACACCGTCGGCTACACCTTAAGCCAAGCCGATCACTCCACACGTAGTACTTCAACCTCTAGAGGCCACAAGGCGCCTATTAATATCTTTAGATCCCGACTTAGAAAATTCTACGAAAATTCGCGACTCTCCTCCCGCAACAGCGTAAATCTCCTCCCTTATCGAGGCCGGCTACCAAGCCAACCAGGGGGGGTTAACACGTCTAACCGGACGTGTACAATTCTACTACACAGTAATGCTACACGAGTCTACTGTAATACAGCCCTATGTAATTACTGAGATTCGGTTCTTAAAATTCAGTCTTAAGTCGCAAGACATTGCCGTAAGTATTATTCAGGCTTAAGTCAAAAGACATTGCCGCACAGTGTTGTTCAGTTCTATATATATAGTATACTTAACTATATACTCCTACAACATGTAATTTCCAATTACAACAGAAGGTCAAGAGTGTTTACCTCGATAAGCCCAAAATTATCCGAGTTTATATGTCGATCCTGAGCAAGGTTTAGCTCCTACTCCGTGCGCTCCAACCCGCTCCAAACAACCCTTAGAAGTTCTAACCAACTTCTACTTAAAACTTCAACTACGGGTGAAGATTTACTTAGGGTTTCGTTTTGTGACTGAGGGAAGTATAATAGTATTTTCTGGGCTTTTGTATAAGTGTAACCTTGGGAATACTACAAGGTATTTGGCTAAAGTATTTTGGGCATTATAACAATACTAGGAGAGTATTTCTATACCACAACAAGGGGTATTATACGAAAACAACTAGGCTAGGGGGGGTGTGTACCCCACGGCCAAGCCTCTACAAAGGGGGGGTAGGTTTCGGCCAAGGGGCCTTCAAGAGGGGGAGGGGTGTGTGGCGGACGAGATCACAAGAGGGAGAGGGAGGGTTTGAGACTTAGAAAGATTGCTCAATTTTTGGATGAAGAATGTCTTCAACTAGAGGGGTATTTATAGGTCAAGTGAAAGCCAACCAATGGCCAAGATGAAGACAAGTGTGGTGCAAGTGTAGGGCTAGATTTCAACCATGTGGACCTTATCCATCTACCACACCAACTTGCACAAATATCCTACCTAACCCAAGGCACAAAAAACGTGCCTTTGCTTGCCTTTGCCGTCCACTTCTCACGTCCAATGTGAGGGTGACACATGTCACCCTCCCGTTGGTCCAAAATGTTTCGTCTCTCGGAAAAATCCGCAAAAATTATAAATGACATAGCCGGAATTTTCCCTTCGAAAGCTGTGGAAACGTTTCGTCGAAAAACGACTCCTTTTGGTAGCTATGCACAAATTCGAACCTATGCCTACTTTAAGGCTCAAATTGTATACGTACGCCCTCACGTATATACTCTGGAAATACGGGGTATAACATTCTCCCCTCCTTAGAAACATTCGTCCCGAATGTTCCTTCTCGAGACGGATAACGAAGAATTTCTTCTAACAAGTTGCCAACGCCACACCTGGCCACGAAATATCACACGTTCTCTTCCTTCCTTACTCGTCGTGCCCTTCTCGGACACTTGAACTTCTCTAGTATACGTACCACACTTCAGTCATCGCTTTAGTTCCAAAACTTTGGAGTCACTACCAACTTGGTCATCTTACTAACCGCAATCTCCCTTAAGGCCATTCCCGGCCTTCATGATCCGCTTCTGGTCGAACATAACCACGAACTCATACGACGGTCATCTAAACTTGGGCCTAGCACCCTCGTGACCCTACCACCTGGAGGGACCACCTCTATCTGACCCCACCTCATTCCGGCCACGGGTTGACACGCAACACGCCCTCAACCCGAGCCTCTCACACGACGACTCTCTCGTTTCGATCCGAACAATCTTACCTATCTGGTCATGAAAAACTACCACTTCCATTTCACACTACCCATGGACTTATCCCACAACATATGTATATGCAAACCAAGTATTTCAACAAGGACTAACCGTAAAATCTTTTATTCAAGATGACCTTACATCTAAGGTCTCAACATGAAATATTCTTAAGTTCACACTTTCCATGCCCCCATACATAACCATTCAACTAGCCAAGCTTTCTAACTCATAACCAACATAATGCTAAACACATCATCAACATCAATACATATAAGTCTCTAGAGGGTTAAGGATATACCTGAAAATAGGCGGTTCAAAGGACCGCTAAAACTGGGAACTCCCACCGCGACCTCTACCGGGGCCCGCCGGTGTACGAACATCCTGCCTAGCTGTGGAAGGTGAAGAACCCGCAACTGCTCTAGTAGTCCGTGCTATCCTACCAGTGCTACCCCTGGTCGGACAGTTTCTCCCAAAATGGCCCTGCTGGCCGCATGTAAAACAAACTCCCGGACTAGCACGACACTCCCCACTGTGGAGTCTACCACAGCGGTCACAACGAGGTAGGGGTGGCTTCAGCTGGTTAACACCCCTGCTCTCCCGAAAATCTGAACCCTTGGAGCCCTGACCTGCTCCTGAAACCTCTGGACGCTCTGAAGATTGTAGAGGACCACTCTGTACTGGCGGAGGCGCATAACTAGCCTGCTGCTGAGGCGGTCCGCCTCGAAAGTCACCAAAGGACCCTGCTGTTCTGACCCTCTTCTGCTGACCCTGGTCATTCCGTCGATTTATCCGCTCCTCACATCCAAGTGCATACGCCTGCATGCGGGCAATGTCCATGCGGTGAAGAGCTACACCGAACAACTCTCGACTAGGTGATCATCGAGCCTGAACATATCGGTGCACTCGATCCTCCATACTAGCTACCAACGGGGACGTCACGCCAATGAGTCGAACTCACATTGTACTCCCGAACCGCACGCCCGCTCGTCGCAACACCAAAAATCGTCGGCGAGCCCTCATCCGTGAGGCAAGAAATGTGCAAGAAACGCCTCTGAGAACTCGTCCCATAAAGCTGGAAGTGCATTCTATCCCCGGGACGGCTCCCACGAATCAAACCAATCGATCGCGTATCACGCGCCGATGCGAACCTAGGACCACCGACTCGGTCTCCGATGCCTTGATCACTCATGATCCGGTCAGAATCGCCGGATGAACTCCTGCGGATCATCCTCAGGTCTCGACCCATAAAACTCTGGCGGGTTACACCTCAGAAAATCCCGTAGTCTCAAACTGTCTGCTCGGGGTTGAATTACGGTGCTCTTGGGACTGGAATCGCTGCGTCGGCTTATCTCAAGTCGCCACAACCACGCCATTAATCGGGCCCACTCGTGACTCATCTCTCGCTGCATCTGCGGATGGAGGCTCAGTATTGTGGTCTCGCCACGCTTCTACTCGCGACTCCTCTGCTGTCTTGCCCTTCTGGGCCCGGGTTGTCTTACGCGGAGGCATAACTGGTAAAAACGAAGTATGTCAGAGGGGTCCAATCTTATTACACAGCTCTAAGGCACGATCTCAGAATGAGAAGAATGGAAACCAACCCTAAATGTCCTGCAGCCTCCTGATTATAGATGTGGTGCACAACACACCGATAATCAAGACTCTACTAGACACGGTCAGACACTTTCAGAGGACTAAGCGCTCGATACCACTCTGTCAAGACCCGATCCCGGGCCCGTGACTGGTGCCTTACCCCGGGCACCCTAGTGATACAACATCAGAGAAAACCAGCGGAAATAAAAACTTAAACATGAACATGAGACAAGATAATGAAACAGGCCAACCAAACGGTTACCTTCCAATAAAATATATATAAACAACTCTTGTGAAAGCGAGCTTTAATCCTTTTTACAAAACCCGCCCACACAAAGGCTGCACCTCTAAGAGTTTATACAACAACTATGACGGATAGGGCCCCGCCATACCACGAATGTACAAGAACCTCTGCACTGTGGTAACATACCAGCAGATAAGCCTCGAAGGAACGGAGCTTCCCAAAACTGAAATGAGATCCTAAATGCGGATCGGCGGTAGATGTACTCCTACCGCGGCATGAACGCAGCCCCGAAGGAGGTCGACAACAGTACCAAGTATGTGAAAGCAGAAATATCAGAAATGAAATCATAATAGTCTATAAAAGCGGGAGACAGTGAATGATAACCAAACTACGATACACACATAACAGATATCAATCTGTGGTCTCACGCCCACAACATCAATCCCGCCATGAGTACCTTCTCATCGCTGGCGATGCATGATATGATAACAACAAGACAAAGAATCCAAATGGAGCATACGTGCGCTACGCATCGTGTCGGTATGTCCAAAGGAACAAATAAGACAACATTCCAAATGGAAGCATACGCAGCGCTACGCATCGTGTCGATGTCCAAGGGGGAAACAATAAGACATCATTCCAATTGGAAGCATACCCGCGGCGCTACGCATCGTGTCGATATGTCCAAAGGAGCAAATAAGACAACATTCCAAATGGAAGCATACCGTGCGCCACGCATCGCGTGTCGATGTCCAAAGGGAAACAATAAGACAACAAGGCGGTAATCAAAGTGGAAGCATACCCGTGCGCTACGCATCGTGTCAATATGTCCAAAGCGATTAACAAAAGTAACACTATCAACAGAACGCATGCCATGGAATTTATCCGCAGCGGCCACGTCCAAGTAAGTTCTCAACAAGTCAACCGACCCTCCATCGAGAGACGCGGTAGTATAGAAACACAATTCTTGCACAACAAAGGCTATCACAACAAGCATAGGCAAGTTTCACAACAACAAGCATAGGCAAGTTTCACAACAACAAGCATAGGCAAGTTTATACACAACTCGAAGTACTTCCATTTTATGCCCAAGTTCGGTTTTTAACCCTAAAGTACTACGTACGTTAAATTCCTTTTAAAGAGATTTATTCCTTTTATAAAAGTCACCCGATACCCGTAGTATAAAAATAGAGTGACTTATATCTTTTAAGTAAACCAAAACAACTTTCATACTTTCTTTTTTTAAAGTCAAGTTACCACGTTAAAACCAATGATAAAACCTTTCTTTTGTTTTCATAAGGTCGTTATAACCAACTTCCCATAAGGCTATTATAACACCTTATGCTTTAAACCATTTTAAGACAACACAATGCCTTTCTTTTCCCTAAGGTTCCAGTTTGCCTAATTTTAATTACGCAAGTCTCTTTTTGAAAAGTTTCATAGTTCAATGTCTTAATCTCTTTTAAAACAATTGAGTAACATATGCCATAAAGTAGAGTTATTCTTGTTCATAATCAATCTTATTAAGCAGCCATGATCTAGAAAATGTAATATCATTTTGTCTCATCTTAGCTTCATGCGGATGGAGGTTTCTACCGGTTTTAATAATACTTAATTATTCAATACATTTTCCTTTATTAACGCCGCAGTTGGTTTGTCGATACACATTCGATTTCAAATCAAGAAACATTATTCCTTCCAAAACCAAGTACTCATTACTCACGAATGAGGTTTCACACAAACATCCATATTAAGTCAAGTCTCTTATCCTTTAAGAATAAGTCTCTTAACTTCTAAACCATTAAACCATTCTTTTTATCTCTCTTAAGGCGTTACACCTAACTTCTCATAAAGCTGGTATAACTCTTATGTTTTCAAACCAAGTACACACTTCTTTCAAAAAGGTTTCTTAATCTTTTAGAATACTCCAAGGTTCTTTTACATCCAGTCGGTTATAAGTCAAATCAGTTATCTTTTTAAAAACCACAAAGCATTTCTCATTTACATAGAGCTGTTATAACCAACTTCCCATAAAGCCGTTATAACACTTTATGTTTAAAGACAATCAAATACATTTAACACATGTACGTCTACCGTACTACATAGTTATACACATATCATGCTAGAACAGATAGGAAGAGGTTCACATACCTCGCGACGGTTATCGACTAATAGCAAAACGCTCCAAGTACCTCAAACCGTCGGCTACACCTTAAGCCAAGCAGATCACTCCACACGTAGTACTTCAACCTATAGAGGCCACAAGGCGCCTATTAATATCTTTAGATCCCGACTTAGAAAATTCTACAGAAAATTCGGCAAAGACTTCTCCCCGCAACAACAGAAATCTCTCCCCTTATCGAGGCCACTACCAAGCCAACTGTGGGGTTAACAAGTCTAACCGGACGTGTACAATTCTACTACACAGTAATGCTACACGAGTCTACTGTAATACAGCCCTATGTAATTATTCGATTGATTCTTAAAATTCAGGCTTAAGTCGCAAGACATTGCCGTAAGTATTATTCAGGCTTAAGTCAAAAGACATTGCCGCACAGTGTTGTTCAGTTCTATATATATAGTATACTTAACTATATACTCCTACAACATGTAATTTCCAATTACAACAGAAGGTCAAGAGTGTTTACCTCGATAAGCCCAAAATTATCCGAGTTTATATGTCGATCCTGAGCAAGGTTTAGCTCTACTCATGCGCTCCAACCCGCCTCCAAACAACCCTTAGAAGTTCTAACCAACTTCTACTTAAAACTTCAACTACGGGTGAAGATTTACTTAGGGTTTCGTTTTTGTGACTGAGGGAAGTATAATAGTATTTTCTGGGCTTTTGTATAAGTGTAACCTTGGGAATACTACAAGGTATTTGGCTAAAGTATTTTGGGCATTATAAAAATACTAGAAGAGTATTTCTATACCACAACAAGGGGTATTATACGAAAACAACTAGGCTAGGGGGGGGGGTGTGTACCCCACGGCCAAGCCTCTACAAAGGGGGGGGGGTAGGTTTCGCCGAGGGCCTTCAAGAGGGGAGGGTGTGTGGCGGACGAGATCACAAGAGGAGAGGAGGGTTTGAGACTTAGAAAGATTGCTCAATTTTTGGATGAAGAATGTCTTCAACTAGAGGGTATTTATAGGTCAAGTGAAAGCCAACCAATGGCCAAGACGAAGATGAAGACAAGTGTGGTGTAGGGCTAGATTTCAACCATGTGGACCTTATCCATCTACCACACCAACTTTCACAAATATCCTACCTAACCCAAGGCACAAAAAACGTGCCTTTGCTTGCCTTTGCCGTCCACTTCTCACGTCCAATGTGAGGGTGACACATGTCACCCTCCCGTTGGTCCAAAATGTTTCGTCTCTCGGAAAAATCCGCAAAAATTATAAATGACATAGCCGGAATTTTCCCTTCGAAAGCTGTGGAAACGTTTCGTCGAAAAACGACTCCTTTTGGTAGCTATGCACAAATTCGAACCTATGCCTACTTTAAGGCTCAAATTGTATACGTACGCCCTCACGTATATACTCTGGAAATACGGGGTATAACATTAAATGTCGGCTCCTGCCTATGAACTTGTCCCTCCACTATCCTTGCAAATAACTGGAATGTCTCTCTAAAATCTCTATCATGTGCCCCTGGCTGGGGAATTGAAGGCTCAGGTACCGGAGTCTCGGATACGGGTGATGTTGCCCCCTGAGAAGGAGCCTCTAGAACTGGTGACGAGGCAGAACCCATCGTCGGGGGCACACTCTCAGGAGTAGACCGCGTGCAGGACCTGGTAGCTCTCCGTACCCGACTAGTGTCCCCT
Source organism: Przewalskia tangutica (assembly GCA_029844215.1). Taxonomy (NCBI): domain Eukaryota; kingdom Viridiplantae; phylum Streptophyta; class Magnoliopsida; order Solanales; family Solanaceae; genus Przewalskia; species Przewalskia tangutica. Next base: position 12,611,061 of record CM056733.1, on the reverse strand, counting down.
ACTGTAGATTTGCCCTTCCGGGCCATGGGCGCCTTCCTCGGAGGCATAGCTGTAAACATAGTAAACTATCAGAACACGGATCATCCTAATAACACAGCTCTATAGGACGATCTAAGAGATGGAAGAATAGAAACAATCCTAAATGTTCGGCAGCCTCCTGCGTATAGGTATGGTGCACAACATATCCATACACAAGACTCTGCTAGACACGGTCTGTAGACATTCCGAGGACTAACCGCTCTGATACCACTTTTGTCACGACCCGACCCGACGGGCCGCGACTAAAGTCCTAATTGGACGTCATTACTGACCTGTCATTCTTAATCCATCAAATACAGAGGTCTATAGAAATTTTGGCAGCACAACGCTGCTTTTACAACATCTCCCTAAAATGGGCGAGCCGACAAGGCTGCCAAATCAACAACAGAACAACAATCATAATGGGCTAGCCGACTAGGCTGCCACCAACCAACATTTTGTACACAAAAGAATAATCAAAATAAGCAAGCCGGCAAGGCTGCCACTAGATAACAACATCAAAACCAAAACAAGGTACAAACGTCCAACCCACAACTGTCTACAGACCTCTAAGAGTGTAATACTGACATATGACGGGACAGGACCCCGTCGTGCCCAAAATATGCATAAGTCTGAAAGATAAAGGTCTGTACCAAAATAGCTGGCTCCGGAACAAAGGAGCTCTCCAACTGTTGTACAGAAATCCTAGACTGGAGGGTCACCTATCTGAACACCTGAACCTGCGGGCATGAACGCAGCCCCCCGAGGAAAGGGGGTCAGTACGAAATAATGTACTGAGTATGTAAAACATAAAATACTGAAAACTGAATAACAACTGTACCAAGTAAAACAGAGAGTCATCAAATTTCATAAAACTGAGAATCATGTCTGAAAATCATATCATGTATACTGAATCATAAATCATCATGCTCATATGCAGATATAAAATCAGATAACATGTCTCGCCTTCTGGAGGACTCGATGGAATCAGATCTGCTACAGAACGTGTCTCGGCCCTCTATGGAGGAACTCGATGTAATCTGTATTTATATATATATATATGTAACGTGTCTCGGCCCTCTAGTGAGGGACTCGATGAATGATGCATGGCTTCGCACGAACATGACCTGGCCCGGGACTCATCGGAGTGAAATAGTAACACTTAGCACGAGTAGATATCATGAGCAACTGTATGCAATTAAAATCATTATGTGACTCTCAATAAAATCATTACCATAAACTCTGTTACTGAAATCATAATCACTAGTAAATAATCATTTCTAAAACTGAACTGGTAGGAGTTAAGTACGTCCGTCGTACTTTCATAAAAATCATGCCAAAAGAAAGAAGGAAAGGTCTCACATACCTCTTAGGTGAACTAATCAACTCGATATTAAGGTATTCCTCGTCTAGTACTTCAACCTATAATAAGGAATAACATGGTCGTCAATTCTATGATTTCTAATGTAAGTTATATGATTAAAAGGCTCCCTTATTCCTATAAAAATTTGGGCAACATTTCCTTTATTTATGTGCGTATCCACAATTTTTCCAATAATCCAAATCAACCAACAATTCAACTCCAACTAACAATCCAATTCAAACCAACAATCCAACCAACCAATAATCCACATTATTCCAGAATATAATTAAGTTAAGCCCAACATACGTCATACAAGCTATCCTATAATCTTCCTTCTCTTTATATCCATGGAAGACAACAACTTCAACAATCAAGTGACTATCACACTTATTTATCATGGTTATTCAATCCTTAGTCATGTTAAAATATTCCATAAAAGCAATCTCCAACTTCTATCAACATTTTCGAATTCAAGAATATGGAATAACACCTTTCTACACTTTACTTTTTCCAAGACATGTATAGGTAACTACCTCAACATGTATACATGTTTATAACTTATATTTCAAGCATTAAAACAACCCCTAATACATCATATCCATATTAAATAATTTCCATAAGATTTCCGGCCATAACACATGTTAATTCCAAAACTCTTCTCTTAATTCTTGGAATCCAATTCCATATTTCAATACTTCCACATAACTAATTACAACTTAAAGTACCCACCCTTCTTTCAATCTTAACATGCAATTAGTGACATAATTAACAACACAACGTATTTCCAAAAATAGTCCATTTCCGGTTCAACATCCACAACTATCACATGTATTGCCTAAATTCAAGATTTCTTCCTAATACAAGTCCATTACTTCAACTAAATCACATGCACTTAAATAATACCTTAAGGAGGGTAATTATTACCTTGATTTTGAAGCAAATATGCCCCACACGATCCCGTCCATCGCCCTTGATTTGTCACTGTTAGCCAATTTTGGCTTCAATTTCACACTTCTTCAACTCTAATTCAACATGCAACACCTCCACTATGATAACCCATTATTCTAACACGTTTTTCTTCCCAAAAACTTATCCAAAAACTAAAAGAACTGCCCAGATTATTCGGCCCAGCAGTGGCGATGTCCACACTGTTTTTTTGGGTGCAATTTCTTGGCTTTCTAATTGTAAAAGAATTAATCTTGGAATGGAGGTTGGTTTGATCTTAAATTTGCTAAGGAAATGCTATATTTTCGTTTTAGATGAGAAGGGAGGGGAAGAGAGTGTTCTTCCTTTGAATTTCTAAGTGGAGAAGAAAAGAATATGAAGGGGTTTAGAAGAGTTTTAAGGAATAAAAATCTGAAAATATTATTTACACTTTGGTCCAATTTTCTTAATTGTCTATTAAATAGCCCTCTACTAAAATAAATCTCCCATCTTTTTAAATCTTGAAAATCTCATAAGACGAGTCGTATCCACAATGTCATAACTTATATAATACGTGACTAAACCACATCCGGAATATATGACTATCATTTTAAATCTCCAATGTCACACACGTAATAACCCAAGATTGTTCCGTATTAGCATGTAGAAATATATTTAAATTCCAAAATTCGAATCTTAGTTCTTAATGACATTCTTAATTATCGTCTTAAAACTACGAAGTGTAACATAATAACTGTAGTATCAAGTCATATCTACCTTTCAAACAAGTCACAATACCTTTTAGAAATACATTTATAGGTTTCTAAACCAAGTGAATTTTTACTTTAAAACCTTAAGCAATTGATGCCTTTAAATCAATTTGTTTTTCTTCATTTCAAGTCATTTATCTTTATTTACATCACTAGAGTAAATCATTCTTTTAACTTTCCATAAAGTTATTATAACCAACTTCCCATAAAGCCGTTATACTAATTTTATGCTTTAGACACTTACATTCTTTTTATAACCAAGAGACTTATACTTTCAAAAACAAAGTATCATATGCTTTCAAAATACTTCAAGTCTCTTAACTTTAGAAATCAAGTTTCTTAACTTTAGAAACTAAGATATCTTTAACCTTTAAAACAAGTGAGTTAATTCTCTAACTCAACCAACTTGGACATTCTTAAAACAAGTCAAGGATATCAAATGAAACTAAATTCATTTAAATCTCGTACGTGTACCGTACTATACATTTACAACTACTCATGCTCAAGAGATAAGAAAGTTCCACATACCTCTTCAGTTCAATCCACTTGCTAAGTCCAATATGCCGTACGTAGTATGTCAACCTATAATGACCATAATACGTCTATTAACCTCTAGCTTCAAACGTAGAATATTCTATGTGTAAAGTCACCAAATTCTACGGAAAATCGGACAACACTTTCTTAGTTTCTACGTATTTTTCCACCTTTTTCAAGGCCCGAATTCAATAATCAAACATGCCACATTTAAGGCTCAACAATGTAGTTAACAATAGGGGATTACACGCCTAACAAGACGTGTAAAATTCTGCCCCACAATTCATATAAAACAGTCCAATATTAAATGTCATTTTTCGACTACAAAGTACAACCACATAAAATCTTTTTCCAATTCCTTTTCAATCCACAATGTCGTTCTCACATGTTATATAGTCGCAACCAATTTCAACAACTATAATCTCTCATTTAGATAACATGCGACGATTATAACTATCGATCCATTTGTATTGTATTTTCAATGGCTAATAAGCTCGTGTTCGGATTTAGGCTCCCAATACTCTATAACACTTATCAACTTCAATGTATAATTCACATGATCAATCTCAACTAATACATGTATCATAATTTACTTCCAAGAGGAGAGGAAATTCCACACCCTACACTTGCCCACCACTTGTCCAAATCCACACCCTACACTTGCCCACCACTTGTCTAAATCTTGGCCATTGATTGGCCTATAAATACCCCTCCAATGCAAGACTTATTCTTCATCCACACTTGTGAAATTCCAAGGAAAATACTCCCTCCCCTTTGTGTAGATTTCGTCCAAAGCCTCCTCCCCTCTCCTTGAGAGCCCTACCGAACCCCTTGCCTAGTTGTTTTCGTAAAATACCCCCCCTCCCCTTGGTAGAAAAGTATTCTCCAAATATTGTTACTATTCCAAAATACCTTGGCCCAAATACCTTGTAGTATTCCAAGGTTATACCTATACTAAAAGCCCAGAAATACTATTATACTTCCTTTAGCCACAAAACGAAACCCTAAGGAAATCTTCATAGATAGTTGAAGTATTTGAGTAGAAGTTGGTTAGAACTTCTAAGGGTTGTTTGGAGCGGGTTGGAGCGCACGGAGTAGGAGCTAAACCTTGCTCAGGATCGACTTTAAACTTGGATAATTTTGGGCTTATCGAGGTAAATAATCTTGCCCCCCCCTATTGTAATTGGAAATTACATACTGTAGTAGTATAGAAATGAATATAAGATGCATAGGAGGATATTACAGAAGAGAATTGAACTGTAATAGAAGGATGGTATAAAAGAAGAGAATTGAATTGATATCACATCAGAAGAATATTAAAGAAGAAGATCGAATCAGACTTACATAGATTGTATTCTGATGACTTGTGTAGTTTGGCAGGTAGGGAAGTGCTGCCCAATTTTCCGTAGAATAAAGGAATCTGTATCTAGAATTATTTTACAGAGTAGTCTAGACGTTGATAGACTTGTATGACCATTATAGGTTGGAGTACTGCGAGTAGCGTATTCTACTCGAAGAAGTGAAAAAGGCTAGCAGGATTACAGTACTTGGAGCTATTTGCTGATAGTCGATAATCGTCGCGAGGTATGTGATTCTTCCTATCCTCTTGAGCATGATATTTTAAAAGAATATATATATAGTACGGTAGACGTACGTGTGTTAACTGAATGTAGTTTTACGGCAATGTCTTTTGACTTAAGCCTGAATAATAAGAATCTTGAAGTATTTCAAAAGAGTTAAGAATCGTTTTTGAAAGAAGAGTAATACTTGGTTTTAAAAGATTAAGAGTTATACTAGCTTTATGAGAAGTTAGGTATAACGACTTAAGAAAGATAAAAAGAATGGTTTATTGATTTTAGAAGTTAAGAGACTTGATCTTAAAAGATAAGAGACTTAACTTAATTGAATTGATATGAAAGTTGTTAAGAAGTCTGAAACCTCATTCGTGAGTAATGAGTACTTGGTTTTTAAAGAATAATGTTTTACTGATTTCGGAAATGAGAATAAGTATCGAACGAACCACTGCAGCGTTAACAAAGGAAAATGTATTGACAAATACGTAATTATATTAAAACCAGTAGAAACCTCCATCTGCATAGAAGCTAAGATAAGACAAAATTGTATTACATTTCCTAGATCATGGCTGCTGTGATAAGATTGTTATAAACAAGAATAAACTGCTCACACATAAGGAATACATTACTCAACTGTTTTAAAAGGAGAATTATGTTATTAAAAGATTAAGACTATGAACTATGAAACCTTTCGAAAATAAGAAATGTGAATATTTGAAATTAGGCAAACTTGAACTTTTGGAAAAGAATGTTGTTACTTGACTTTAAGAAGGAAAGTGTTTTGGTTTAAAAAGAAGGACATAATGTTACCTTAGTTGTTTTAAAAGGAACATATGGTATTACCTTAATCTGTATTAAAAGAGCGTTTAAATGTTATGACCATCCGACTACCGCGTTCATGGGATGAACCGGGAATGTATTTCACTCGACTACCGCGTTCATGGGATGAACCGGGAATGTATTCCATCCGACTACCGCATTCATGGGATGAACCGGAAATGTATTTCACTCGACTACCGCGTTCATGGGATGAACCGGGAATGTATTTCACTCGACTACCGCGTTCATGAGATGAACCGGGAATGTATTCCATCCGACTACCGCGTTCATGGGATGAACCGGGAATGTATTTCACTCGACTACTGCGTTCATGAGATGAACCGGGAATGTATTTCACTCGACTACCGCGTTCATGGGATGAACCGGGAATGTATTTCACTCGACTACCGCGTTCATGGGATGAACCGGGAATGTATACCACCTGATTTGATACCGAGTCCATGAGATGGGCCGAGACATGTTACACGCATCACATGACTTATACCTAGACTTCCGGCAGTGAGGAAGGAGTTCCACGGGCATGAGGGATGACTTTGAGGGCGTGAGTCCCTGACTTGACATGACTACTTTTATATTGTGAACTGTAGATTTGTTATCATATATGCCTCCTATTTTATATAGACTGTTATGATTTCATTTACAGTATTTTTCGCCACATACTTGGTACTGTTATCTGACCTCCTTCGGGGCCGTTCATGCCGCAGTAGAGGTACATCGGTTGTGGATCCTCGCTCATAGGATCACGATTCGTGTTAGGAAGCCCCGCTTTCTTGGAGGCTTTTCTTTTGGTATGTTACCACGAGTCTGTAGGGTTCTTGTACATTCAGGGTATGACGGCCCTGTCCGTCATAGTTGTTGTCACTTTCAGAGGTCTCAGAGTACAGCCAGGCGAATTTGTAAAAAGGATAACTGTTCGGTTTTTTTTATGTATATATATACTGAAGGCAACTGTTTTGGTTGGCCTGTTTATTTATCATGTCTCTTGTTTCATGTTTATGTTTTATTTCCGCTGGTTTTTCTCTGATGTTGTATCACTGGGGTGCCCGGGGTAAGGCACCAGTCACGGGCCCGGAACGTGTCGTGACAAAAGTGATATCAGAGCAGTTAATCTTCGGAAAGTGTCTACGCATCGTGTTCAGTAGAGTCTTGATTATCGATGTGTTGTGCACCACATCTATAATCAGGAGGCTGCAGGACATTTAGGATTGATTTCCATTCTTCTCATTCTGAGATCGTGCCTTAGAGCTGTGTTATAAGTTGGACCCCTCTGACGTATTTCGTTTTTACCAGTTATGCCTCCGCGCAAGGCAACCCGGGCTCAGATGGGCAAGGCAGCCGAGGGAGCTGCTAGTATGATACAGAGGAGTACGAGGGCGCAGGCCCGGACATTACCTGAGATAGTGCTTCAGACGGCGAGTTTTGCGACGCCGCCAGCCCCAGCAGAGTTTAGAGCCGCGATGGTCGCTGAGACCACAATACCTGAGCCTCCAGTCCCACAACCTGGAGCAGAGGAGTTGGGGTACAAAGAGATGGCCCAATTATTGGCCAGGATAGTGGCAAGGCACGAGGATAGGCTGGACGCAGCAGTCCCAGTAGTACCCATGGTTCACCCGAGATCGGATAGTTTGAGGTTACGAGACTTTCTGAGTTGTAGCCCGCCAGAGTTCTACGGGTCGAGGCCTGAGGATGATCCGCAGGAGTTCATTCGACAGTTACAGCGGATCATGAGAGTGATCAAGGCTTCGGAGACCGAGTCGGTGGTCTTAGGTTCGCATCGGCTGCGTGATACTGCAGTCGACTGGTTTGATTCGTGGGAGCTGTCTCGGGGAGAGTATGCACTTCCAGCCGTATGGGACGAGTTCTCAGGGGCATTTCTTGCACACTTCTTGCCTCCACAGATGAGAAGGGCTCGGGCCGACAGATTTTTGACGTTGAGCGAGGCCGGGGCGTCTGGTTCGGGAGTACAATGTGGAGTTTGGCTCACTAGGCTCAGATACGTCCCGCATTGGTAGCCGACATGGAGGACGAGTGCACCGCCACGTCACGGGCTTGATGACTACTTGGCGAGGCTTGTTCGGAGTAGCTCTTCACCGGGCATGGACATTGCCCGCATCTGAGCTTATGCACTTGGATGTGAGGAGCGGAGAGGTCAACGGAATGACCGAGATCAGCAGAAGAGGGCCAGGACAGCAGGATCCTTTGATAACTTTCGAGGCGGACCGCCTCAGCAGCAGGCTAGTTATGTACCTCCGCCGGTACAGAGTGGTCCTCCACAGTCTTCAGGACGTTCGGGGTATTCGGGAGCTGGTCAGAGCTCCAGGGCTTCTGGTTTACTGATATACATGGGTTCTAGCAGCAGATTCATGTCCTCGGTGCACGATGTGGCAAGCGTCATCGGGAATGTCGTCTTCATCGGTGCTTGTTTCACTGCGGCGTCGAGCCATGTGACGAAGGCGTGCTTATAGGAGGTACAAGCAGAATGGCGCGACTCTGGGTTAGTGGCAGGATCATCACGCCTGGTATGCCACTGCAGTGTGCCTATGATTAGAGTGGAGCAGATGTTACAGGTATATTCTTACCCCTCTAGAGACTAGTATGCGTTGATGTTATGGTGAAGTGTTAAGTATTATGTTCAGATAACATTATGTTAAAATTGTGATTAGAAACATGGTTAATTAGAAGGGTAAGTTTGGGGACAGAGAAAGTGTGAGCCTTAGAGTTTTATACGTAGAACCCTTAGATGCGAGGCCATCTTGAGTAAAAGATTTATGTTTGTGTTGACCTTTATCAGAGTGCATAGTATACGTGGGATATATTTGTGTGATAAGTCCCTGAGTGGTATGAAATGAAAGAGGGTAGTTGAGCTAAGAAGACCACTAGGTTTTCCTGACTTGATTCGTGAGATTGTTCCGGATCGAGAAACAAGAGAGTTCGGCACAGCGGAGGGTCGGGTTGAGGACGTATTGCGGGTCAACCCGTAGGCTGAATTTAGGTGGGGTCAGTTCTGGGTGGTCCCGCCAGGTAGTAGGGTCACGAGGGTGCTAGGCCCAGTTTTAGGTAACCATCGTATGAGTTCGTGGATATGTTCGACCAAGAATCGGATCGTAAAGGCCGGGAATGGCCTTAAAGGAATTTGAGGCTAGTAAGATGACCAAGTTTGGAAGTAGTGACTCCAGAGATTTTGGAAAGTGATGATGATCAAGTATGGTGCGTATACTAGAAAGAGTTCGGTGTTAGAAAGTACGACGAGTAAGGGAAGAAGTGAACATGTGTTAAGAGAATATAAGTGATCGTTTCTTAAGGGAGTATCGTTTAGACTTTGGGTGGAAGCTTTTGTGATGTTAGAGGTGATTCCTCGTAGACTTGGATTAAGTATTGGAGCGTGTGTTATTTTGTGGCCATGTGTGGCATTGGCAACTTATTTAAGTTAAGAGGAACTTTATCGTTATCCGTCGTGAGAAGGAACATTCGGGACGAATGTTTCTAAGGAGGGGAGAATGTTATACCCCGTATTTCCAGAGTATGTACGTGAGGGCGTACGTACAAAAGTTTAAGCCTTAAAGTAGACTAAGGGACGAAATTTTGTGTACAGCTACCAAAAAGAATCGTTTTCCGACGAAACGTTTTCCAAACTTTGCGAAGGGAAAATTACGGATATGTCATTTATTATTTTTGCGGATTTTTCCGAGAGATGAAATATTTTGGACCAACGAGAGGGTGACACTTGTCCCTCAAGTGGACGGCAAAGCTAGGGGAGTTGGTGCACGTTTTTTTCATTTATTTTGCCTTAAACATTTGGTCAATGGTTGGTAGGATATTTTGTGTAGTTGATGAGCAAGTGGGACCCACTTACACTTGTCCAAATCCACACCCTACACTTGCCCACCACTTGTCTAAATCTTGGCCATTGATTGGCCTATAAATACCCCTCCAATGCAAGACTTATTCTTCATCCACACTTGTGAAATTCCAAGGAAAATACTCCCTCCCCTTTGTGTAGATTTCGTCCAAAGCCTCCTCCCTCGTTGAGGCCTCGGCGAACCCCCTTGCCTAGTTGTTTTCGTAAAATACCCCCCCCCCCCTTGGTAGAAAAGTATTCTCCAAATATTGTTACTATTCCAAAATACCTTGGCCCAAATAACTTGTAGTATTCCAAGGTTATACCTATACTAAAAGCCTAGAAATACTATTATACTTCCTTTAGCCACAAAACGAAACCCTAAGGAAATCTTCATAGATAGTTGAAGTATTTGAGTAGAAGTTGGTTAGAACTTCTAAGGGTTGTTTGGAGCGGGTTGGAGCGCATGGAGTAGGAGCTAAACCTTGCTCAGGATCGACTTTAAACTTGGATAATTTTGGGCATATCGAGGTAAATAATCTTGCCCCCCCTTTTTGTAATTGGAAATTACATATTGTAGTAGTATAGAAATGAATATAAGATGCATAGGAGGATATTACAGAAGAGAATTGAACTGTAATAGAAGGATGGTATAAAAGAAGAGAATTGAATTGATATCACATCAGAAGAATATTAAAGAAGAAGAATGACACTTACATAGAATTTGTATTCTGATGAGACTTGTGTAGTTTGGCAGGTAGGGAAGTGCTGCCCAATTTTCCGTAGAATAAAGGAATCTGTATATAGAATTATTTTATAGAGTAGTCTAGACGTTGATAGACTTGTATGACCATTATAGGTTGGAGTACTGCGAGTAGCGTATTCTACTCGAAGAAGTGAAAAAGGCTAGCAGGATTACAGTACTTGAAGCTATTTGCTGATAGTCGATAATCGTCGCGAGGTATGTGATTCTTCCTATCCTCTTGAGCATGATATTTTAAAAGAATATATATATATAGTACGGTAGACGTACGTGTGTTAACTGAATGTAGTTTTACGGCAATGTCTTTTGACTTAAGCCTGAATAATAAGAATCTTGAAGTATTTCAAAAGAGTTAAGAATCGTTTTTGAAAGAAGAGTAATACTTGGTTTTAAAAGATTAAGAGTTATACTAGCTTTATGGGAAGTTAGGTATAACGACTTAAGAAAGATAAAAAGAATGGTTTATTGATTTTAGAAGTTAAGAGACTTGATCTTAAAAGATAAGAGACTTACTTAATTGAATTGATATGAAAGTTATTAAGAAGTCTGAAACCTCATTCGTGAGTAATGAGTACTTGGTTTTTAAAGAATAATGTTTTACTGATTTCGGAAATGAGAATAAGTATCGAACGAACCACTGCAGCGTTAACAAAGGAAAATGTATTGACAAATACGTAATTATATTAAAACCAGTAGAAACCTCCATCTGCATAGAAGCTAAGATAAGACAAAATTGTATTACATTTCCTAGATCATGGCTGCTGTGATAAGATTGTTATAAACAAGAATAAACTGCTCACACATAAGGCATACATTACTCAACTATTTTAAAAGGAGAATTATGTTATTAAAAGATTAAGACTATGAACTATGAAACCTTTCGAAAATAAGAAATGTGAATATTTGAAATTAGGCAAACTTGAACTTTTGGAAAAGAATGTTGTTACTTGACTTTAAGAAGGAAAGTGTTTTGGTTTAAAAAGAAGGGCATAATGTTACCTTAGTTGTTTTAAAAGGAACATATGGTATTACCTTAATCTTTCTTAAAAGAGCGTTTAAATGTTATGACCATCCGACTACCGCGTTCATGGGATGAGCCGGGAATGTATTTCACTCGACTACCGCGTTCATGGGATGAACCGGGAATGTATTCCATCCGACTACCGCGTTCATGGGATGAACCGGGAATGTATTTCACTCGACTACCGCATTCATGGGATGAACCTGGAATGTATTTCACTCATTCTGCGTTAAGCGAGATGAGCGGGAATGTATTCTATCCGACTACCGCGTTCGGGATGAACCGAATGTATTTCACTCGATTCTGGCGTTCATGAGATGAACCGAGAATGTATTTCACTCGACTACGCGTTCGTAGGATGAGCAGGAATGTATTCACTCGACTCACGCGTTCGCGAGATGAACCGGAATGTATACCACGATTTGATACTGAGTCCATGAGATGGACCGGAATGTATTCCATACGATTTCACCTCGAGTCCATGAGATGGGCGAGACATGTTACACGCATCACATGACTTATACCTAGGCTGGCGATGGGAAGGAGTTCCACGGGCATGAGGATGACTTTGAGGCGTGAGTCACGACTTGACATGACTACTTTTATATTGTGAGCGTAGCTTTGTTATCATACATGCCTCTGTTTTATATAGTATTATGATTTAATTTCTGATATTTTGATTTCACATACTTGGTACTGTTATCTTGACCTCGCCCGAAGTGCGTTAAATCCGCAGTAGAGTACATCGTCGGTTGTGGATCTCATAGGATCACTGATTCGGCGTGTTAGGAAGCCGTTTCTTGGAGGCTTATCTTTTAGTAAGTTACCACGAGTGCAGAGTTCTTGTACATTCGGGGTATGGCGGGGCCACTGTCCGTCATAGTTGTTGTCACTTTCTTAGAGTGCATGTAATGCTTGTTGTAGGCAGAATTTGTAAAGGATAAGCGTTCGGGTTTTTATGTATATATATCTGTAAGGCAAGCATTTTAGTTGGCCTGTTTATTTATCATATCTCTTGTTTCATGTTTATGTTTTATTTCCGCTGGTTTTTCTCTGATGTTGTATCACTAGGGTGCCCGGGGTAAGGCACCAGTCACGGGCCCGGAACGGGTCGTGACACTTGTTTTGAAAAGAGTAATTTACGGGGTTTTAAAAAGTATAGAGTACTTGATTTTAAAAGTCTTGTAAGGATTTTCTGAAAGGTGTAGTAATTTGGTTTGAAAAGAAAATGTGTTGGATACTACGAGTGATAGTATCGTATGACTTTTACGTAAAAAGAGGTATTTTTGAAAGAATGAAAGTATGTAGTATTTTGGGGTTGAAACCCGAATTGTTGACATAAAATAGAAGTACCTTAAACTTGCCTATGCTTGTGGTGATAGCTTTGTTGTGGTGTAAATGTTTGATTTTGTGCTACCGTGTCTCTCGGTGGAGGGTCGGCTATTTGATTGATTGTTGGACATCTTGTGCGTTGGATGGTCGCGGGTATCGTCCACTTTGAGTATTATCTTGTTATTTCCTTTGGACATACCGACGATGGGTGGCCGGGTATCGTCCGATGGGATGATTTCATGGCCATGCTTATACCGAGGTAAGATCTTAGGGAATGCGGTCATTGTGAGGGGTTAAATCCCCGGGTTATGTTATTAGTCCATGGACCGCTAATCCATGAAGCTTGCCGCGGTGACGAACAATCACGGGCTTGATTTTTACATGTGGTTCTGACACTTTAGATACTTGTCCTAGTCATTTCGTGTATCGGCGGGCTCACGGTAGATAGCTTAAGATACTTGCCACGGTCATATCTCGTGAGGCGGTAGGCTGCACGCTAGCTTAAGATACTTTCCTCGGCGATTGCGTGGCTGGTTTGGATCTGTAGTTGGCTTCCGTGCCAGCGTGAAGTTTATGACTAGCCGGATCTGTAGTTGGCTACTCTACTGCCCGTCGGTTTAATGGCGCAGAAGGATCTAGTGTTCAAGTTCACATATGGGTGTTGTTTTACATCATGTCTTGCGGTGAGGAATGGGTTCCACGCATGATTGATATTATGGGCGTGAGACCCATAGTTATGTGTGAGTGATTATTTTGAGGATATCGTCCCTTACTTGACATGCTTGTTTACTTATTGCGAAATGATTTTATAAAATGATGAAATGTGATTTAATTACGGTATTTTGGTTTCAACTGTCACCGAACCGGGCGTGGTAGTGCCTACACAGGCACCCTTCTACCTTAACAATACAAGTAAACAGCGGAAATTAAATAACACCTCATTTTTTTTTTCTTTTAAAAAAACCGTACGTGCAAGGGCAAAGCAGACAAGGCTGCCATATATACATAACAAAAGACACTACACCGTACATGAGTCCAATCCCACATATGAATACAGACCTCTAAGAGTTTCTTGAAATATGACGGACAAGGCCCCGTACCCATAAGCGTACAAAAGCACATCGAAAGGACTTCTACCAAAAAGATAACTCCGACGAAGGAGCTATCCAAAAGCTCGGCGGTCCTACACTGCCGATCACCAAGCAGCGTACTGAACTGCGGCATGAACGCGGCCGAGGAGGTCAAGACGAAGAATGTACCAAGTATGTGAGCGATGAAATGCGTAATAAAATCATATGATCCTAACAAAGCAGGAGACATGTATGATAGCCACCCTACGATGCATAACACATAAGCGATCATATCAAGTCGGGACTTGACCCTCAAAGTCATTACTCAAATATAACCATGGGTCTCACGCCATAACATCATTCATGCGTGGAATCCTTCCTCAGCTTGGCGATCCATGATATAATAACACCAATAAGGATACATGAACACCAAGCCCCACTGTGTCCTAAATACCTCGTGGTCTCATGCCGGAATCCCACATCGTAAAAGCATGACCATACGGTAACACAAACAAATCGGGGACATATATGATAATCAAATTACAACACACGCGTGCCTTACTAACAATGAGAGTAAGCGGTAGTATCCTTACAATATAAAATAGGAAGCTCACGATCAAAGCGGGACCACCCGCCCGCGATGTCATTTAGCAATCCTTTTCACGGGACTATTTCACCGCGTAGGTCACGTGGACCCGTGAGGTATTCCTCGCATGGGACTATTTCACCCGCATAAGCCCTTACGGACTCGCATGAGGTATTCCTCGCATAGGCTGGACCCGCCCGCATGGGACTATTTCACCCGCATGAGCCCTACGGACTCGCATGAGGTATTCCTCGCATCGTGGGTAGCAAATCTACGGAAATATGCAATGCCACAACCCCGGGGAATGACACCGGAACGACTGATATACCAATAGCACACAACCGGCTATTTCCAGCACACATAGGTAAATCCTCAATTAACAAGCCAAAGTCCTTACCAAGGCACACTTAGAATAATTCTCAATTAATCAAGCCAAGGTACTTATCAGGGCACACTTAGACTAATTCTCAATTAATCAAGCCAAAGTACTTATCAAGGAACACTTAGACAAATCCTCAATTTATCAAGCCAAAGTACTAATCAAGGCACACTTAGACAAATTCTCAATTTATCAAGCCAAAGTACTAATCAAGGCACACTTAGACAAATTCTCAATTTATCAAGCCAAAGTACTAATCAAGACACACTTAGACAAATTCTCAATTTATCAAGCCAAAGTACTAATCAAGGCACACTTAGACAAATTCTCAATTTATCAAGCCAAAGTACTAATCAAGGCACACTTAGACAAATTCTCAATTTATCAAGCCAAAGTACTAATCAAGGCACACTTAGACAAATTCTCAATTTATCAAGCCAAAGTACTAATCAGGGCACACATAGAATTATTCTCAATTAATCAAGTCAAAGTACTTATCAAGGCACACTTAGAATAATTCTCAATTAATCAAGCCAAAGTACTACGTACGTACATTCTTTTCAAAAGACTCCTTTTTATGTAAAATCCCAAGATACTAACACCCGTAGTATCAAGGCATGTCTATTTTTCAAAGTAAGTTACTACACGTTTAGAAAACTCATTTCAAGGCTTGAAATCAAGTAACTTCAAATTTTCACAATCTAGGCAACTTATGCCCTTTAATCAAAATGGACAACTTTCTAAACCTTCCATAAAGCCGTTATAACCAACTTCCCATAAAGCCGTTATAACCCTTTATGGTTTTAGACATATTCATTCCTTTTATAACCAAGAGACTTATACTATTAAAACCAAGTATCACATACTTACAAATCAAGTTCTTAACTTTCAAAACACTTTAAGTCTCTTAATATATAGAAAACAAGTTCCTTCTACTTTTAAACCTCAAGTAACTCACTCCTTTAAAACAAGTTACTTCTCTTAAATCATGTCATTTCTCCTCTTTTAAAACAATTAAGTAAATCACTCCTTTGACTCCCCTAAAGTCATTATAATGACCTTTAGGATTTTGGGACTAAGGCACTAGCCCAAAAGATTTGGAAACCACTTCCTTTTCAAGACTCTATGTACTTTAAGTAAAACACTTTCACTTTTTAGAATCCAAACTTCACTAAGAAAATGGATTTTACAACTTACAATTTAAACATCAAAGTACAATCAAGGAAGTACATAGAACAAATTCTATTCTAGGCAATCCAAATACAAACAAGGAATGGATCATTTAAGGAGTAGAACATACTTTCTTAATCTTAAGGAATCATGCTAGAAGAGGAGATAGTTCACATACCTTTTCGGCTAAAATCCACAAGCTAAGCCGAATACGCCGTACGTAGAAGTGTCAACCTAGAATGGTCACAACAAGACTATCAACTTCTAGCCTCTAACGTAGAATAATACTAAGTATACGGTCTCTAATTCTACGGAAAAATCGGGCAGCACTTCCTTTGTTTCTACTCACTTTGCCACCTTTTTCAAGGCCGAATACAATAACCAACAAGCCACATTTAAGGCTCCAAACCACAACCAACAAAGGGGATTACACGCCTTACAATACGTGTAAAATTCCGCCCCACAATAATACAAAACAACCCAATAATTCCAAGCCCCATTCGGCTACCATATCACTTTCCTATCAATTCCTTTCTAATCCAATCTCGTTATTCCAACATGTTATATAAGTCATAACCAATTACATACCCTCCTATTTATAACATGCAACGATTTTTAGCTAACAATGAATTGATTCTGACATGAGTGGCTAACATGCCCCTTCTCGGTTTTCAACAATACAACAAGATTCAAATCTTTCAAACTTTAACATATGACCTCGGGCTCGTTTCTTGACTACTAAAACTTGAAAACTTCATTTATACAAGAAGGAGAAGATTTTACCTCAAGCCCTCTTTCGAAATCTTCTTCACTTAAAATTTACCCACAGACCCTCTACAAGCTTGCCAACACTTTTCCTTCTTGAAACCCTTCCAAAAATCTCAGGGGTTCATGATTTGAGAGAGAGGTGATGGATTTTTCTTAGGAAACCCTTGCAAATGGTCAAGTCTTGAAGACTTGGCCCTAAAATAAGACCCTTCTTTGGTCAAAAAGATGGGAGGGACCCGGGTCACCCTCCCATAGGCCTTTTATCAAAAATATCCTGTTTTTCGCCGCCTGGCGTCAAAAATCCGCGCGCTTGCACGCGGCGCCGCCGGCCATGGCGCTTCCTCTTCTGAGAATTTCCAGCATTCCGCGCGGCCTGCGTTCGGCGCGCTGCAACCCCGTGGACTCGGTACAACGGCGCGCGGCGCCGTTCCGCCGCGTACTGCACCTCAACAAAGCTGCCGCTTGCCTTCTGCGCGCAAACTTGAAACTTCCATAACTTTTGACTCCGATGTCCTATCGACGAACGGTTTGTTGCGTTGGGAACTAGATTTAACGGACTACACACTAGGCTTATTAAATACCTCGAAATTCTTAACAACTGGGGTACAACACTCCAAGGTAGACTCAAAATCCGTCCAACACATGTTTGGCAACTTGTCTTTCAACTTCCTAATCCGATATCCCTTGGTATGTTCTTATCTTATCTTCTTGAATTTACGGGGTGTAACATTCACATACTTGGTACCTGTTGTACTGACCTCCTTCGGGGGGCTGCGTTCATGCCGCAGGTAGAGGTACACCAGTTGTTGATCCTCGTTCATAGGATCACAGTTCAGCGTCTGGGAAGCTCCGTTTCTCCGGAGGCTTATCTTTTGGTATAGTCCCCTGTCACTGTAGGTACTTGTACATTCAGGGGTATGGCGGGGCCCTGTCCCATCATAGTTGTTGTTACATTCTTAGAGTGCATGAAATCTTTGTTGTGGGCGGGGTTTGTAAAGGATTATGCTATTCGATTATATTGTATATACATGAAGGTGACCGTTTTGGTTAACCTGTTTTCTTATCTTGTATCTTGTTTCCTGCTTAAGTTTTTGTTTCCGCTGATTTTCTCTGATGTTGTATCACTAGGGTGCACAGGGTAAGGCACGATCGCGGGCTTAGTCGGGTCATGACAAAAGTGGTATCGAGCGATTAATCCTCGGAAAGTGTCTGACCGTATCTAGTAAGTCTTGATTATCGGTGTGTTGTGCACCACACCATAATCGGAGGCTATAGGATATTTAGGATTGTTTTCCATTCTTCTCATTACGAGATCGTGCCTTAGAGGCATGTTATAAGTTGGACCCCTCAGCGTATTTCTTTTTACCGATTATGCCTCACGCAAGGCAACCGGGCGAGAAGGGCAAAGCGGTGAGAGCTTCTAGTAGGACACGAGAATGCGAGCGCATACGGTCATTACGAGATAGTGCTTGACGGCGAGTTTTGCGCGCCGCCCGGCCAACAAAGTTTAGAACGCGAAGAGCTCACGAGACCACGGTACACGAGCCTCGGTCCGGCTGGAAGCGAGAGAGATGGGTTCTGAGGAGATGACCCGATTACTAGCGAGGATCGTGGCGGACATGAGATAATTTGGATCACGGCGATTCGGTATGCACCGTGGTTCACCCGAGATCGAGATAGTTTGAGGCTACGGGACTTTACGAGTTGCACCGCCCGAGTTATACGGTCGAGGCACGAGGATGATCCGCAGGAGTTCATCAAGCGATTACATCGGATCATGAGTGATCAAGGCGGAGACCGAGTCGGTGGTCTGAGTTCGCATCGTTTGCGTGATCTGCAGCGATCGTGGTTTTGATCATGGGAGTTGTCGGGGTGAGCATGCACTTCCAGCGGTATGGGGCGAGTTCTCGAGAGGCTTTCTCACCACTTTTTGCCTCGCGAGATGAGAGAAACGAGCCGGCAATTTACGATCTTTGAGGCGAGAGGCGTGCGGTTGGGAAGTACAACGTGGAGTTCGACTCGTTGGCTCGGTATGTCCCGCGTTAATGCGCGATATGGAGGCGAGTGCACCACTACGTCCGCGAGGCTTGATGACTACTTGGCGATTCTTGCTCGGGTGTAGCTCTTGGTAGGGCATGGACATTGCCGCATCTGAGCTTATGCGCAGGTGTGAGAGCGGAGAGGCCGACGGATTGACGATACCAGCGAAGAAGGCGGGACAGCAGGTCCATTGGTGACTTTGAGGCGGACCGCCTCGGCCAGACTAGTTATATGCCTCCGCCCGATGCAGAGTGGTCCTCACGGTCTTGAGCTTCCAGATATTGAGAAGCGGTCGTGGGCTCCATGGTTCGAGTTTCGGGAGTTGGGGTCTGGCGGATGAAGCCACCCGACCTCGGTGTGGCGGTGTAGTAAACCCGTGCGAAGTGTCATGGTATTCAAAGGCTTGTTTACATGCGGCGGCGAGGCCATTTGCGAAATTGTCCGACCGGAGGTAGCGCGGATGTAGAGACTCGACTTTCGGGATCAGTTACGGGTTCTTCGCCTTCCATAGCTAGGCAGGATGTTCATACACCGACAGGCCATGGCAGAGGTCATGGTAGAGGTTCCCAGTTCTAGCGGTCCTTGGAACCGCCTATTTGATTTCAGGTATATCCTTAACCCTCTAGAGATTTTTTTTTATTCGTGATATGATGATTTTAGGTTAAGTGTTATGTTTGGATAGCACTATGTAAAATTGTGATTTAGAGAACATGGTTAGTTGAAAAGGTAAGTTTAGAGGCAGGGAAATTGTGAGCCTTAGAATATTGTAATAGTTGAGACCTTAGATGTAAGGCCATCTTGAGTAAAAGATTTTACAGTTAGTCTTTGTCGAAGTACTTGGTATACGTGGAGTATTAGTGTGACAAATCCATGAGTAGTGTGAGATAGAAGAGGTAGCTTTCATGATGAGAGTTAGTAAGATTGTTCCGGATCGGGGAACAAGAGTTTGGAGCAATAGTGGGCCAGGTTGAGGCCATATCGCGGGTCAACCCGCAGCCCGGAATGGGGTGGGGTCAGTTTGGGGTGGTCCCTCCAGGTGATAGGGTCACGAGGGTGTTAGGCCCAAGTTTAGTTAACCATCGTACGAGTTCGCGGATGTGTCC
Organism: Przewalskia tangutica; assembly: GCA_029844215.1. Lineage (NCBI taxonomy): Eukaryota > Viridiplantae > Streptophyta > Magnoliopsida > Solanales > Solanaceae > Przewalskia > Przewalskia tangutica. The sequence continues at coordinate 12,590,968 of CM056733.1, read as the reverse complement.
GACCAGAATCGAATCGTGAAGGCTGGGAATGGCCGTAGAGGAATGTGAGGCTAGAAACATGACCAAGTTTCGAGGTAGTGTCTCCAAGGTTTTGGGCAAGTGATGGTGGAGTATGGTACGTGTACTAGAAAGAGTTCGGGTGTACGAGAAGGGTACGACGAGTAAGGAAAGAAGTGAACATGTGTTGAGAGATAGGAAGTGACCATTTCTTTTGAGAAGTACAGATGCGAAGGGAGTATCCTTAGACCATGAGTGAGAGCTTTTTGTAATGTTAGAGGTGATTTCTCGTTGGTTTGGATGTGAATTTTTGCGCGTGTGTTATATTATGGCCAGGTGTGGCAGAATTGGTTAGGTAGTATAGTAGTGAAGACTATACCGGCGCATGCGTGTTTGGAGACTTAGATGGAACATTCGGGACGAATGTTTCTAAGGGGGGAAGAATGTTACACCCCGTAGTTCCAGGGTATGTATGTGAGGACGTACGTACGAAAGTACGACACGAAAATTGGAAAGGAAGAAAGATGTGATTTTTCGACGGAAAAGTTTCCGGCTTTTGTGAAGGAAAAAGGTTCGTTAATGGGAATTGAATTCCCGGATTTGGTATTCGGACTTCTGGGATTATTTTAGAATTTTGGATTTCAATTTCCGGAATTGGTCACGTGGGGCCCACGGGAGAATTTACGATTTTGTGAGGCCCACTTTATTTTCGGATTTTTGGCATTACGAATATTTTCGGAAGATGAAATATTTTGGACCAATAGGAGGGCGACATGTGTCACCCCAAGTGGACTATGTTGGCACGATTTTTTCATGAAAAAGGCCTAAAACATTTAGTCAAAGTCTTGCAAGATATTTTGTGGAGTAGATAGACAAAGGGACCCACACACACATGGCCCAATCTAGACCACACACTTGCTTTAATCCTAGCCCTTGATTTCTCTATAAATACCCCCCTTGAGTGCAAGACTTATTCATCCACACTTGTTATATTTCAAGACTTGAAAAATACCCTCCCTCTTCTCCCTCTAGTTCTCGTCCAACACCCCCCTTTCCTAACCTTGTGTTGTCCAAAAATTCCTAAACTTCTAAGTGTTCTTCCTTAGTGTATTAGGAAGATTATTAACCAAAAGTTAGACAAGATTTCACACCCTAGCCTCTAAACATACCCTTGGCCGAGAGCACATCAAGAAGAAACCTTAAGTGTTCTTCACTTGTTTGGGTTGGTTCTTGAAGAGGAGTTGGTTAGGAGCGTGTAAGGGTTGCTTGGAGCGGTTTGGAACGTAAGGAATTGGAGCTAAACGTTGCTCAGGATCGACTTATAATCTTGGATAATTTTGGGCTTGTCGAGGTAATGATCTATGTCCCCCTATTGTAATTGGATATTACATATTGTAGTAATTTAGAACTGAGTATAAGACATATTGGAAGGATGTTTATAAAAGAAGCGAATTGTATTTACATTTGGTGTATTCTGATGAACTTGTGTAGTATTATTATGAGGCGATTGCACGTGCAGTTAGACGTGTAATCCCTCGAGTTGTTGGCTTGGTAACAAGCCTTGTTAGGAGGTTATTTATGTGATCATGCGGGGGTCTTGCGAATTTTCCGTAGAATAAGGAACTATTTACTTAGAATATGCTACGAAGATAACTAGAGGTTGATAGATATATTGTGGTTATTATAGGTGGATTTTCTACGCGCGGCATACTCGACTTGGCTTGTGGATTAAGCTGAAGAGGTATGTGATTCTTCCTATACTCTTGAGCATGATTTGTTGTAAACTATATAGTACGGTGAGCGTGCAGTGTGAAATGAATTTGGTTTATTTAAAACATAAAGTGTTATAATAGCTTTATGAGAAGTTAGTTATAACGACTTTATGAAGTTAAAATAAGAGACTTTACTTATAAACGACTTGATTTTGGAAAAGGAGAAGTAACTTGATTTAAGTATGGGTTACTTGTTTTGAAAAGAGTAATTTACGGGGTTTTAAAAAGTATAGAGTACTTGATTTTAAAAGTCTTGTAAGGATTTTCTGAAAGGTGTAATAATTTGGTTTGAAAAGAAAATGTGTTGGATACTACGAGTGATAGTATCGTATGGCTTTTACGTAAAAAGAGGTCTTTTTGAAAGAATGAAAGTATGTAGTATTTTGGGGTTGAAACCTGGACCGTTGACATAAAATAAAAGTACCTTAAACTTGCCTATGCTTGTGGTGATAGCTTTGTTGTGGTGCAAGTGTTTGATTTTGTGCTACCGTGTCTCTCGGTGGAGGGTCGGCTATTTGATTGATTGTTGGACATACTGATGCGTTGGATGGTCCACAGGTATGCGTCCACTTTGAGTATTATCTTGTTATTTCCTTTGGACATACTGACACGATGGGTGGCCCACGGGTATGCGTCCAGTAGGATGATTTCATGGCCATGCTTATACCGAGGTAAGATGCCGGGGAATGCGGTCATTGTGAGGGGTTAAATCCCCGGGTTATGTTATTAGTCCATGGACCGCTAATCCATGAAGCTTGCCGCGGTGACGAACAATCACGGGCTTGATTTTTACATGTGGTTCTGAGCACTTTAGATACTTGTCCCGGTCATTTCTCGTATCGGCGGGCTCGTAGATAGCTTAAGATACTTGCCACTCGCCATATCTCGTGATACGGTGAGGCTCGCACGCTAGCTTAAGATACTTTCCTCGGCGATTCGTGGTGGTTTGGATCTGTAGTTGGCTTCCGTGCCAGCGTGAAGTTTTATGACTAGCCTTCCGGATCGGTAGTTGGCTACTACTGCCAGCGTCGGTTTAATGACGCAGCGAGGATCTAGTGTTCAGTTCACATATGGGTGTTGTTTTACATCATGTCTGCCGTGATGAGAATGGGTTCCACGGGCATGATTGATATTATGGGCGTGAGACCCATAGTTATGTGTGAGTGATTATTTTGAGGATATCGTCCGCTTGACATACTTGCATTTACTTATTGCGAAATGATTTTATAAAATGATGAAATGTGATTTCATTACGGTATTTTCGATTTCACATACTTGGTACTGTTATCGACCTCGCCCGGAAGTGCGTTCATCACCGCGGTAAGTACGCGATTGTTGATCCTCGTTCATAGGATCGCAATTCAGCGTCTGGGAAGCTCCGTTTCTCCGGAGGCTTATCTTTTGGTATAGTCCCCTGTAACTGTAGGTACTTGTAAATTCAGGGGTATGGCGGGGCCCTGTCCCGTCATAGTTGTTGTTACATTATTAGAGGTCTGTAGTACTGTTGTGGGCAGGGTTTGTAAAGGATTATAACTGGTCGGTTATATTGTATATACATGAAGGTGACCGTTTTGGTTAACCTGTTTTCTTATCTTATTTCCTGTTTAAGTTTTTGTTTCCGCTGATTTTCTCTGATGTTGTATCACTAGGGTGCCCGGGGTAAGGCACCAGTCGCGGGCCCGAGGTCGGGTCGTGACAAACATCTTGGGGCTTGCCCCTCATTCATACTCTTATCCTGGAGAAGGTGGTATAACTTCTTGGGGCTTGCCCCTCATTTATACTCTTACCCTAGCTCAATCGGTCATCATACATAACATAAATAATTTAAGAAAGCTCATAACTTCTTATTAGTCTTGTTCATATACCCTCTCAGTTTAGTTTACTTAAGGCACTTAATCATATCTTTAATAAAAGAAATCCGGGAATTTAAATCAAAGTACTCCATACGTCTATTCTTGTGAAAATGACTCATTTTCATATAAAACCTTTGGGCAATGGATGCCTTAAAATCAATTTGCCTTTCATAAATCAAGTCACTTATCCTTACTTATCTTACTTAGAGTAAATCTCTTCTTATTATCCCTTCATAAAGCTAATAAACCAACTTCCCATAAAGTTGTTATATTAACCCTATACTTTAGTAAAATCATACTTTTCTCATAACCAAGGGACTTATACTTTTTAAAACGAAACAAGTATTATATACTTAAAACAAGTAAGAATACCAAATCTTGTACGTCTACCGTACTACATAGATACAACTACTCATGCTCAAGAGATAGGAAAGCTCCACATACCTCTTCGGTCAATCCACTCGCTAAGCCCAAACTACCGCAAGTAATATGTCAACCTATAATAACCATGATACGTTTATTAACCTCTAATTTCAATGTAGAAATAATCTAAGTTCAAAGCCACTAAATTCTATGGAAAATTGGGCAGCGTTTCCTTTGTTTCTACATACTTTGCCACCTTTTTCAAGGCCGAATTCACCATCCAAACGCCATATTTAAGGCTCAACAATCCAAACATTTCAAAGGGGATTACACACCTAAACTTGGATGTGTAAAATTCTGCCCCACAATGCAAGACAACTAACTTAACAAGTTTAAGGTAGTTTTTAGGCTACAACATGCTCATAATATCTTCTTAACCAATTCTTTCACATCCAAACCATATTTATTACATGAAATGAATCTAAGAGCATTATTTACTACTACAAGTTCCTTCTTCTTCACATGCAACATCAATAACTAGCTACAAGAGAAGAAATGTTACCTTTAGAGCTTTAGCCAAAATTATTCCAATAACTTTGCTAGCCTCCTTTCCAAGAATACCACCACACTAACACCAACAAGCTAGCCACAAGCTTCCTTCTTGCGACACCTTTTCAGATTTCTCATAAGCTTTGAATTCCTCTTGGAATTCTAGAGAGAAGTGAGAGCTTTAGCTTAGAGAGAGAGATAGACTTTTGAAAGATGACCAAGTCTTCAAGACTTGGTCAATATAAGGGACATGCAAAAATCAGATGGGGGGGGAGACTGGTCACCCTCCCATGGCCTTTTTAAAAAAGAAATCTGATTTTCCTCAGTTTTTCCGCCAGAATTCCCGCCTCGGCGCCGCGGCCCTGCAGCCGGCGCCGCGGCGCTGAAACTTCCGCCACCTCACAGGACTTCCGGCGCCGCGGCCCTGCTTCCCGGCGCCGCGGCGCTGCAACTTCAGCGACCCCTCAGAATATCCGGCGCCGCGGCCCTGCATCCGGCGCCGCGGCCCTATCGCTCCTGTCCGAAACACATTTCTGTCCGACTGCGCACTGAACTTGTAACTCCCATAACTTTCTACTCCGATGTCCTATTGACGGACGGTCGGTTGCGTTGGAAACTAGACTCAACGAACTACGCAATAGGCCTTTGAAACACTTAGGAACCCTCAATGTAACAGGTCATAACCCGCCTCAAAGTTGACTAAAACCCGTCCGAAACAATCCGTCAACCTACTTTAAGTCTTACACGCTTACGCACGTCCTCATATGCATGGTCTGAACTACGGGGTATAACATTCTCCCCCCCCCCCCCCTTAGAAACATTCGTCCCGAATGGTCTTTTGCAAGTAAAATGCTCCACATAGCCACGGCATTACTCAAGCATAATTTCTAAATCAAAACTAACAAGCAGGAAAATGGGTTACCTGGAGGTGTAGGGAATAGGTGAGGATACTTCTTCATCATGTCATCCTCTGTTTCCCACGTCATTTCCTCCCTATTCTCGTTCCGCCATAAGACCTTGACGGAAGCCACGTCCTTCGTCCGAAGTCGCCTAACCTGTCGATCGAGTATCGCTATGGGACTTTCCTCATACGATAACTCCTCTGTCACCTGGACGTCATGAATCGGGTGCACTCTAGATGGATCTCCAACACATTTCCGCAACATATACACATGGAAAACTGGATGCACTGCCTCCAGATCGGACGGCAGATCCAACTCATAGGCAACCTTGCCTACCCTACGGACAATCTGATAAGGCCCAATGTACCTTGGGCTAAGTTTCCCTTTCTTTCCAAATCTCATCACGCCCTTCATGGGTGATACCTTCAGGAAGACCCAATCATCTACCTCAAACTCCAAGTGTCGACACCGATGATCTGCATACGACTTACATCGACTCGGTGACAATAACCGCTCCTGGATAAGCTTCACCTTATCCACTGCCTGCTGAACCAAGTCTGGCCCGACTAACTGCACTTCTCCCACTTCAAACCAACCTATCGGTGACCTGCACTTCCTCCCGTATAAGGCCTCATAAGGCGCCATCTGGATACTAGAATGGTAGCTGTTGTTATAAGCAAACTCCACAAGAGGCAAATGATCCTCCCAGCTACCCCTGAAATCAATAACACAAGCCCGCAGCATATCCTCAAGTGTCTGGATAGTGCGTTCGGCCTGTCCGTCGGTCTGAGGATGAAACGTCGTACTGAGACTCACCTGTGTCCCTAGTCCCTTCTGGAAAGACCTCCAGAAGTTAGTCGTGAACTGGGCTCCTCGGTCAGAAATAATCGATATAGGAACTCCGTGCAGTCTCACGATCTCCCTGATATACAGTCTAGCGTAATCCTCGGCCGAAAAAGTCGTCCTGACTGGAAGAAAATGGGCTGATTTCGTCAGCCTGTCGACAATAACCCAAATGGAATCATGCTTCCTATGAGTGGTAGGTAACCCTGTAATAAAGTCCATATTGATCACCTCCCACTTCCACATTGAAATATCAATAGCCTGTAATAGCCCATCGGGCTTCTGATGCTTAACTTTAACCTGCTGACAATTAGGACACTATGCAACAAAACCGGCCACGTACCTCTTCAGGCCATCCCACCAATACATACCCCTGAGGTCATGGTACATCTTAGTTGACCCCAGGTGAATAGAATAACGAGCACTGTGTGTCTCTCCCAAAATCTGCTGACGAAGTCCTGTCACATCGGGAACACACAACCGGCCCTCAAATCTTAGCACCCCGTCAGGTGCTACCTCAAATAGACTCTTCTCCTCCTGAAGAGCTGCATCACGATATCGTACCATAATCGGATCCTCATACTGTCGCCTCTTCACCTCCTCGACGATGGAAGACTCGACGACCTCTCGAATCCGAACTCCATCACTATCAGAATCAACCAAACGAACCCCAAGGCTCGCTAGCTGATGTAACTCTTGGACCATATCCCTCTTCTTTGGTTGTACATCAGACAGACTACCCATCGATCTGCGACTAAGGGCATCTGCAACTACATTGGCCTTCCCTGGGTGGTATAGAATATCAACATCGTAATCCTTAAGCAGCTCCAACCACCGTCTCTGTCGCAAGTTCAGCTCCCTCTGGCTGAAGATATACTGGAGACTCTTGTGGTCTGTGTAAATATCCACATGCACTCCATACAAATAATGTCTCCAGATTTTCAAGGCATGAATCACTGCTGCCAACTCCAAGTCATGTGTGAGATAGTTCTTCTCATGCTTCCTAAGCTGTCGAGATGCGTAAGCTATAACCTTGCCGTCTTGCATCAAAGACGCACTCCAAGCCCGACACACGACGCATCACAATAAACCACATATCCGTCTAAACCCTGCGGAAGAGTAAGAAGCTGGGCGGTCGCCAATTTCTCCTTCGAATCGGAAATTCTCCTCACAAGCATCCGCCCACCGGAACATAGCCGCTACGAGTCACTTAGTCAAAGGTGCTGAAATGGAAGCAAACTTCTCCACAAACCTCCGATAATAACCTGCAAGGCCCAAAAAGTTGCGCACCTCCGTCGGTGTAGTGGGTCTGGGCCAAGTCTTGACTGCCTCAATCTTCGCTGTATCAACCCGAATACCATCGGCCCCGATAACATGTCATAAGAAAGCCACTGACGCTAACCAGAACTCATATTTCGAGAACTTGGCATACAACTGCCGGTCTCGGAGGACTCCCAATACCGTCCTCAAATGGTCTGTATGCTCCTGCTCTGTGCGCGAATAAACCAAGATATCATCAATAAAAACTATAACGAACATATCCAAGAATGACTTGAACACCCTGTTCATCAAATCCATGAATACTGATGGGGCGTTGGTCAACCCGAAAGATATCACTCTGAACTCATAGTGCCCATACCGGGTCCTGAATGCAGTCTTTGGGATATCTGTCTCTCTGACTCGCACCTGATGATAGCCAGACCGCAGGTCTATCTTGGAAAAACACCTTGCACCCTACAACTGGTCAAACAAATCGTCAATCCTGGGGAGGGTATATCTGTTCTTGATAGTTACCTTGTTATTTGCACGTAATCAATACACATACGCAGCGTCCCATCCTTCTTCTTTACAAATAACACTGGCGCTCCCCAGGGAGAAACACTTGGCCTGATAAAGCCTTTCTCCAGCAAATCCTTCAGCTGGTCTTTCAATTCCTTCAACTCGGCAGGTGCCATCCTGTATGGCGGAATAGATATCGGTCGAGTGTCTGGTGCTAAATCAATGCAAAACTCAACCCCCCTCTCAGGAGGATACGGAAGCTTCGTGCGGGAATACATCCGAAACTCTCTAACGACCGAATCGATCAAGGTCGGTATCTCACCTCGATTTCGAATACTCGAACCATGTGGTACATATACCCTTTCCGCACCATCTTCCTAGCCTTGAGGTAAGAAATAAACTTACCCCTCGGCGCGATATTCCTTCCACTCGATGCCGGCTCGTCGGAAACTGGAACCGTACCAATCTCTCTCTACCGTCCACATTGGCATAACAAGACGCTAGCCAATCCCTACCCATAATCACATCAAAGTCTGTCATATCCAACTCTATCAAGTCGGCTAGAGTCTGACGACTGTCTATAGTCACTGGGCAATCCTTATATACCCGCTCAGCTACCACCGAATTACCTACTGGCGTAGCCACCTCAAAAGGTTTTATGGACTCGGGCTCTATCCCTATTCTGGCAATATGAGGAGATATATAGGACAAGGTAGAACACGGATCTATCAAAGCATATACATCACTGAAGAAACCAATAATGTACTGTGGCGACATCGGTGACGCCTCACGGTCACGACGGTGGACATAGCATATATGCGGTTCGAGGACCGGCCGAGACCCTACCACGACCTGCTGCGCGGCTCTGGCCGTGAACACCCCGCCTCGGGCGCGACCACCAAGATGAAGATCCGACCGCCCGACTTCGCTTGGACCATAACACTCCCGCCGCCTAAAGACGGACAATCCCTCTTCAGATGGCCCTGCTGGCCACAAGAGTAACAAGCTCCCGAACCCCTACGGCACTCGCCCGGATGAGACCTACCACATCGAACGCACCGAGATGTGGGTGGTCTCGATTGGTGACGGTCTCTGCCTTCCTGAAACCCCGAAGTCCTGGAGCACGGCTCGCTCTGAATAACCGGTGATCGGACCTCCCGCGGAAATCGAGAAGGAGAACTCTGTGCTGGCTGAAATGTGGACCTAGTCTGCTGCGAAATGCCGCCTCAGCGCTCTGAGACCTGCTGTCACGGCCTCTTGGGGCTGGCCTAAATCTAGTTGATCCTGCTCTCTCTCCTCAATCCCTCGCGTGCGCTGCATCTCCGGCAATATCCATCCTCGGCTAAGAGTCACCCCAAGCGCAGATAATCATATGACGGTCTAATCCCATCACATACCGATGAACCACATGCGCCGTACAATTTCTGATGGTGTCGCATACCGCCAAAGAGTCAAACTCCAGGCTGTACTCTCTGATAGTTCTCCCGTCCTGCCTCAAGGTCAAGAATCTATCTACGCGGGCTCTCCTCATCTCAGGAGGTAAGAAGTGATCCAGGAAAGCCTCTGTGAACACCCATGACTCAAACCAGTTCAACGCAATATCGCGTAACCGGTAAGAAGCTAGTATAATAGACTCAGTCTCCGAGGCCCTAAGCACCTGCATGGTCCATCAGAATCGCGAACAAACTCCTGCGGATCCTCCTCGAATCTCGAACCATAGAACTCGGGTGGATGACAACCTAGGAAATCCCGAATTTGTAAACTGTCGGCTCTAGGGTTGGTGCCGCTCTGTCGCTGCCACTACTATCTTTGGTCAATAACCGGATTTGTTCCCCGTAATCCCTATACTCGATCGTGGGATGGAGGCTCGTCTGCGGTCTCGATGCGCTCACGCCTCGAACTCTGCTGAAATTTGGCGGCGTCGTGGAACTCGCCGCCCTAAACATCATATTCGTAAGGCGGGCACGTGCCTCGTGACCTCCGCGTCCCACTAGCGACTCCTCGCCTTGCCGCTCTCGGGCGCGGTTGCCTTGCGTGGAGGCATAATCGATACATAAAGGAAAACATCGGAGGAGGTTCAACCTATAACTCGGCTCATTGCACGATCTTAGAGTGAAAGAATGGAAACCAATCCTAAATATCCTGCAGCCTCACGATTATAGATGTGGTGCGACACACCGATAATCAAGACTCTACTAGACACGATGCGTAGACACTTTCGAGGACAACGGCTTTGATACCACTTTTGTCACGACCAGGCGCGGCGAGTACCCTCAGGGCACCACATCGATTATATATCGAGAGAATAGCGGGAACATACATAACACATAACTTATAAAAGGTAAACATCATCGCCACCGATAAAATTTGCTTCCATAAAACATACTTAATCAAAAGTATAGCAGTACAACTTGTTCTTACAGCCCAAAATACATACGTGACCACAGACCTCTAAGGATAACAACTGTGGCGGGACAGGGCCCCGCCATACCCCTGAATATACACAATGCCTATAACATCAGGGAAAAACCGTACCAACAACAAGCTTCCGGAGGAATGGAGCTTCTGACACCGAAACAGTGATCCTAAGAACGAGGATCCACCACCTGTTTACCCTTACCTGCGGCATGAAGGCAGCCCCCGAGGAAGGGGGTTAGTACACAATATGTACCAAGTATGTAAAACTGTAAGATACTGTAATGATGATATCATAAGTCTAAAAGTAAGCTGGAGCTATGGAAGAAAATCAAAATACAGTACACTGTGCCTTACTAACAATGAGAGTAACAAGTATATACTTTACTGCATAAAAATAGGAGGCTCGTGATCAAAACAGGGTCCCTCGCCCGTAGTATCAATAAGCACCCCTACTCCTCGGACTATTTCACCCGCATAGGTCCTGTGGACCCGCATGAGGTATTCCTCGCATCATAGGTAGCAAATCCACGGAACAGGTGGTATAACGTCTTGGGGTTTTCCCCTCATTTATACTCTTACCCTGAAGCAGGTGGTATGACGTCTTGGGGCTTTCCCCTCATTCATACTCTTACCCTGGAGAAGGTGGTATGACGTCTTGGGGCTTGCCCCTCATTCATACTCTTACCCTGGAGAAGGTGGTATGACGTCTTGGGGCTTGCCCCTTGTTATACCCCGTAGTTGCAGGGTATGTTTGTGAGGACGTTCGTACGAGAGTACGGCAGAAATTTTGAAAAGAAAGAAAGATGTGAGTTTTCGACGGAAAAGTTTCCGGTTATTTGTGAAGAAAAAGGTTCGTTAATGGGAATTGGATTCCCAGATTTGGTATTTGGACTTCATAGATTATATTAGAATTTTGAGATTTTATTTTCGGAAATGGTCACGTGGGGCCCACGGGAGAAATTTACGGTTTTGTGGGGCCCACTTTATTTTCGAGATTTTGGCCATTGTGGATATTTTTCGAAAGACGTTTTATGAGGGCCAATAGGAGGGTGACACGTGTCACCCCCGCCTAGGTGGCTTGGCCGAAGTTACCTTTGTGCACAACTTTGGTTAGAGTCGTTTTTAAATGAAGCGTTTTCGCGTAACTTGCGAAGGAAAATTCGGCTATGTCGTTTTGTATTTTTGCGGATTTTTAGAGACGAAACATTTTGGACCAACGGGAGGGTGACATGTGTCACCCTCACATTGGAGGCAAGTGGGCGTCCAAGTGAACGAATGGTTCAGGTTTGTGGCTTGATCTGTTTGGCTCACGTTTTGTGCCTATTGTTTGCTTGTTTTGTTGCTGGTTTTGGCCGTGTGTTGTGGGTTGTGTGGTGCTATGTTTTGTGGAGTAGGGGTTAGGGTGCACTTGGCTTGATCTTGGCCTTACACACTTGCCTTGGCTAAATCTTGGCCATTGGTTGGCCTTTGGGTTTGCTATAAATACCCCCTTAGTTGATGAACTTTCTTCATCCAAAAATCATTTCCAAGTCTTGAAATCTCTCCCCCTTTGTGAGTTGAAATTCGTCCAAGCCCTCCCCCCCCTTAGAGTGCGGCTTGGCGTGGGTACCCACTGCTAGTTACTTTCGTATAATACCACATTTGTGGTATAGAAATACTCTCCTAGTATTGTTATAATGCCCAAAATACCTTAGTCTTATACCTTGAAGTATTCCAAAAGTTACCTCTATACGTAGAGTACGGAAATACTACCTTTTGTCCCTTTAGTCTCAAATCGTAACCCTAAGGAAACCTTCACTGTTGGTTGAAGTTTTGGAGTAGAAGTTGGTTAGAACTTCTAAGGGTTGTTTGGAGCGGATTGGAGCACTCGGAGTAGGAGCCAAGCGTTGCTCAGGATCGACTTTATACTTGGATAATTTTGGGCTTATCGAGGTAAACACTACTGTCCTTCTATTGTAATTGGAAATTACATGTTTAAATATATAGTTGAAGTATACTATATATAGAATAACTTAGTATTGTGGCAATGTCTTTTGACTTAAGCCTGAAGAATAAAGATCGAATCTGTAATTACATAGGGCGTATTCTGATGGACTTGTGTAGTATTTCTGGGTGGGAGAGTTGTGGGTCCGGTTAGCCGTTTAAAACCCCCCCACCCTGGTTTGCTTGGTAGCCGACCTCGATAGAGGAGGAGATTCTGTTGTGGCGGGGAGAGTCTTTGCCAATTTTACGTAGAAAGATAGGAACTTGTGTTTTGGGGTTAATAGACGTTTGTGACCTTTATAGGTGAAAGTACTAAGAGTAGCGTATTACCTCGAGGAGTGGAAAGGGCTAGCAAGGTTGTAGTACTTGGAGCATTTTGCTTATTGTCGATAAATCGTCGCGAGGTATGTGAACCTCTTCCTATCTCTTCTAGCATGATATGTGTGTAACTATGTAGTACGGTAGACGTACATGTGTTTAATGTATTTGATTGGTTTGAAACATAAAGTGTTATAACGGCTTTATGGGAAGTTGGTTATAACAGCTTTATGTAGGTAAGAAAATACTTTGTGGTTTTAAAAGGTAACTGATGTGAATTATAACTGGCTTGTTATAATAAAGAAACTTGATGTATTTCAAAAGATTTATAAATCGTTTTGAAGGGAGAGTAACACTTGGTTTTAAAGGTTTTAAAAAGGAATTATACTAGCTTTATGGGGAGTTAGGTATAATGTCTTAAGAGAGGTAAAGAAAATGGTTTACTGATGTTAGAAGTTAAGAGACTTGATCTTATGAGATAAGAGACTTAACTTATTTGTTTTAATGTGGATGTTTGTGTGAAACCTCATTCGTGAGTAATGAGTACTTGGTTTTATTTAAAGGGATAAGGTTTCTTGATTTGGAAATCGAATGTGTATCGACAGCACCAACTGCGGCGTTAATAAAAGTATATGTATTGAATAATGTTGTATCGTATTAAAACCGGTAGAAACCTCCATCCGCATAGAAACTAAGATGAGACAAAATGATATTACATTTTCTAGATCATGGTCTTTGTAATAAGAATGTTGTAAACAAGAATAACCTACTCACGCGTGAGACATATATTACTCAATTGTTCTAAAAGGAATCAAGTGATTAAGTTTATGAACTATGAAACCATTTGAAAATGAGAAGCTTGAGTAATGGAAACTAGGCAACCGAACTTAGGAAAGAATGTTGTTACTTGATTTTGAAAAGGAATGTGGGTCGGTCATTCTAATACTACGGGTATCGGGTGACTTTGATAAAAGTAATGGATCTCTTTTAAGGAACTTAACTTACGTAGTACTTTAGGGTTAAAACCCGGACGTTGGCATAAAATGAAAGTACTTTGAGTTGTGTATAACTTGCCTATGCTTGTTGTTGTGAAACTTGCCTATGCTTGTTGTTGTGAAACTTGCCTATGCTTGTGATGATAGCCTTTGTTGTGCAAGTGTTGTATTTACGTATTCTACCGTCTCTCGATGGAGGTCGGTTGACTTGTTGAGAACTTACTTGGGCGTCGGCGGTGGCGGAGAAATTCCGCAGATGCGTTCGCTGATTGTGTTACTTTTGCTAATCGCTTTGGACATCGACACGATCGTAGCGCGCGGGTATGCTTCCATTTTGATCTCGCTTTCGTTTCCCTTTGGGCATCACGACCGCGATCGTAGCGCCGCGGGTATGTTCCCATTTGGAATCTTTGCTTTCGTTTCCCTTTGGGCATACCGACACGATGCGTAAGCGCCGCGGGTATGTTCCCATTTGGAATCTGCTTTATTGTTTCCCTTTGGGCATCGACCGCGATGCGTAGCGCGCGGGTATGTTTCCATTTGGAATCTGGCTTATTGTTTCCCTTTGGACATACCGACACGATCGTGCGCGCGGGTATGCTCCTTTGGATTTCTTGATTGATTAATGTTACATGGACATGTCTACACGTCACGGTCAGGGGCATGTGGCCGTATAGCGAGGTTGACCACCGGTATATTGTTATTGAGGTTACATGGGCATGTCTACACCGTCTGATTCCGGGGCATGTGGCCATGCGGCCTTGTTATTATTGTTGCATCATGGACATGTCTACACCGTCTGAGATTCGGGGCACGCGCCATGATCACGAACATGATGGATGTTGAGGCGTGAGACCCATAGTTATATTCGAGTGGTGACTTTGAGGCGTGAGTCACGACTTGATATGACCGCTATTTATGGTGAATCGTAGTTTGGTTATCATACATGTCTCTGCTTTATAGACTACTATGATTTCATTTCTGATATTTTGATTTCACATACTGGCACTGTTGATCGACCTCCTCGGGGCTGCGTTCATGCCGCAGGTAGAGGTACATCGCTCGTGGATCCTCGCTCTTAGGATCTCATTTCAGCGTGTTGGAAAGCTCCGTTCCTTCGGAGGCTTATCTTTGGTATGTTTCCCTGAGTTGTAGGTTCTGTACATTCGGGGTATGGCGAGGCCTGTCCCGTCATAGTTGTTGTAAATCTTAGAGTGCATGCTTTGTTGTGGCGTGGTTTGTAAAAAGGATAACTGTTCGGGTTTTATGTATATATACTGAAGGCAACTGTTTTGGTTGGCCTGTTTATTTATCATGTCTCTCATTTCATGTTTAAAGTTTTTATTTCCGCTGGTTTTCTCTGATGTTGGATCGCTAGGGTGCCCGGGGTAAGGCACGATCACGCCCAATTTTTGGGGTGTGACATAGTGGTATCGAGCGATTAATCCTCGGAAAGTGTCTGCACCGTATCGATGAAGTCTTGATTATCGGTGTGTTGTGCACCACGCCAATAATCAGGAGGCTATAGGATATTTAGGATTGGTTTCTATTCTTCTCACTCTGAGATCGTGCCTTAGAGCTATGTTGTAAGTTGGACCCTCTGACGAAATTCTTTTCCTTATCGTTATGCCTCCGCGTAGGGCAACCCGGGCCCAGGAGGGCAAGGCAGCCGAGGGAGCTGCGAGTTGAGTACAGAGGGTCACGAGGGCACGGGCCCAATCATTACCTAGGGTAGTGCTTCATTCGGGGAGTTCTGCGACGTCACTAGCCCCAGCAGAGTTTTGTATATGTGATAAGGTGGGTATACCTTAAGTGTTGTTCAGATAGCGTTGTGTTAATTATGAGTTAGAAAACATGCTTAGTTGGGAGGATAAGTATGGGGACATGGTAAGTGTGAACCCTAGACTGTCACGATTGAGACCTTAGAGGTAAGGTCGTCTTGAGTAAAAGATTCGTTTTATGTTTGACCTTTATCAGAGTGCGTAGTATATGTGGGGTTTATTTGAGTGATCAGTCCACGGGTAATGTGAGATGGAAGTGGTAGCTTTCATGATGTGATTTAGCAGGATTGTTCCGTGTCGGGGAACAAGGGCTTGACGCGATTGTGGGTCGGGTTGAGGATGTGATACGGGTCAACCCGTAGCCCGAATTAAGGTGGGGTCAGTTCTGGGTGGTCCCGCCAGGTGGTAGGGTCACGAGGATGCTAGGCCCAAGTTTGTGTGACCAACGTATGAGTTCGTGGACGCGTTCGACGAGCGATTCGTAAAGGCGGGAATGGCCTTAAGGAAGTTTGAGGTTAGTAAGATGACCAAGTTTGGAGGTAGTGACTCAGAGATTTTGAGAACGAAGTAACGGCGAAGTATGGTACGTACTGGGAGAGTTCAAGTGTTCGAGAAGGGCACGACGAGTAAGGAAAGAAGAGGACGTGCGTTATTTCGTGGCCAAGCTGTGGCATTGGCAACTTGTTAGAGGAACTTTATCGTTATCCGACTTGAGAAGGAACATTCGGGACGAATGTTTCTAAGGAGGGGAGAATGTTATACCCCGTAGTTGCAGGGTATGTTTGTGAGGACGTTAAATGCGAGTACGGCGAAATTTTGAAAAGAAAGAAAGATGTGAGTTTTCGACGGAAAAGTTTCCGGTTATTTGTGAAGAAAAAGGTTCGTTAATGGGAATTGGATTCCCAGATTTGGTATTTGGACTTCATAGATTATATTAGAATTTTGAGATTTTATTTTCGGAAATGGTCACGTGGGGCCCACGGGAGAAATTTACGGTTTTGTGGGGCCCACTTTATTTTCGAGATTTTGGCCATTGTGGATATTTTTCGAAAGACGTTTTATGAGGGCCAATAGGAGGGTGACACGTGTCACCCCGCCAGTGGCTTGGCCGAAGTTACCTTTGTCTGTGACACGGTTAGAGTCGTTTCCGACGAAACGTTTTGCGTAACTGCGAAGGAAAATTCGGCTATGTCGTTTTGTATTTTGCGGATTTTTCCGAGAGCGAAACATTTTGGACCAACGGGAGGGTGACATGTGTCACCTCACATCGGAAACAAGTGGGCGTCCAAGTGAACGAATGGTTCACGTTTTTGGCTTGATCTTTTTGGCTCACGTTTTGTGCCTATTGGTTCCTTGTTTTGTGCCTTGTTTTGGCCTTGTTTTGTGGCTTGTTTGGTGCAATGTTTTGTGGAGTAGGGGTTAGGGTGCACTTGGCTTGATCTTGGCCTTACACTTGCCTTGCACTTGGCTAAATCTTGGCCATTGGTTGGCCTTTGGGTTTGCTATAAATACCCCCTTAGTTGATGAACTTTCTTCATCCAAAAATCATTTCCAAGTCTTGAAATCTCTCCCCCTTTGTGAGTTGAAATTCGTCCAAGCCCTCCCCTGAGGCTTGGCGAGGTTTGGGTACCCCTAGCCTAGTTACTTTCGTATAATACCGCTTGTTGTGGTATAGAAATAATATCCTAGTATTGTTATAATTACCAACATACATTAGAATTATACCTTGAAGTATTCAAAAAGTTACCTCGATACGTGAAGTGCGGAAATACTACCTTTTGTCCCTTTAGTCTCAGCCAGTAACCTAAGGAAACCTTCACTGTTGGTTGAAGTTTTGGAGTAGAAGTTGGTTAGAACTTCTAAGGGTTGTTTGGAGCGGATTGGAGCACTCGGAGTAGGAGCCAAGCGTTGCTCAGGATCGACTTTATACTTGGATAATTTTGGGCTTATCGAGGTAAACACTACTGTCCTTCTATTGTAATTGGAAATTACATGTTTAAATATATAGTTGAAGTATACTATATATAGAATAACTTAGTATTGTGGCAATGTCTTTTGACTTAAGCCTGAAGAATAAAGACTGAACTGAACTGTAATTACATAGGGGGCGTATTCTGATGAACTTGTGTAGTATTACTGTGTGGTAGAGTTGTGCGTCCGGTTAGACGTATAAACCCCCCCCCCCCTGGTTGGCTTGGTAGCCGACCTCGATAGAGGAGGAGATTTCTGTTGTGGCGGGAGAGTCTTTGCCAATTTTACGTAGAAAGATAGGAACTTGTGTTTTGGGGTTAATAGACGTTTGTGACCTTTATAGGTGAAAGTACTAAGAGTAGCGTATTCTACTCGAGGAGTGGAAAGGGCTAGCAAGGTTGTAGTACTTGGAGCATTTTGCTTATTGTCGATAAATCGTCGCGAGGTATGTGAACCTCTTCCTATCTCTTCTAGCATGATATGTGTGTAACTATGTAGTACGGTAGACGTACATGTGTTTAATGTATTTGATTGGTTTGAAACATAAAGTGTTATAACGGCTTTATGGGAAGTTGGTTATAACAGCTTTATGTAGGTAAGAAAATACTTTGTGGTTTTAAAAGGTAACTGATGTGAATTATAACTGGCTTGTTATAATAAAGAAACTTGATGTATTTCAAAAGATTTATAAATCGTTTTGAAGGGAGAGTAACACTTGGTTTTAAAGGTTTTAAAAAAGAATTATACTAGCTTTATGGGGAGTTAGGTATAATGTCTTAAGAGAGGTAAAGAAAATGGTTTACTGATGTTAGAAGTTAAGAGACTTGATCTTATGAGATAAGAGACTTAACTTATTTGTTTTAATGTGGATGTTTGTGTGAAACCTCATTCGTGAGTAATGAGTACTTGGTTTTATTTAAAGGGATAAGGTTTTACTGATTTCGGAAATCAGAATGTGTATCGACAGACCACTGCAGCGTTAATAAAGGAAAATGTATTGAATAATGTTGTATCGTATTAAAACCAGTAGAAACCTCCATCTGCATAGAAACTAAGATGAGACAAAATGATATTACATTTTCTAGATCATGGTCATTTTGTAATAAGAATGTTGTAAACAAGAATAACCTACTCTCACGTGAGACATATATTACTCAATTGTTCTAAAAGGAATCAAGTGATTAAGTTTATGAACTATGAAACCATTTGAAAATGAGAAGCTTGAGTAATGGAAACTAGGCAAACTGGAACTTAGGAAAAGAATGTTGTTACTTGATTTTGAAAAGGAATGTGGGTCGGTCATTCTAATACTACGGGTATCGGGTGACTTTGATAAAAGTAATGGATCTCTTTTAAGGAACTTAACTTACGTAGTACTTTAGGAGTTAAAACCCGGACGTTGGCATAAAATGAAAGTACTTTGAGTTGTGTATAACTTGCCTATGCTTGTTGTTGTGAAACTTGCCTATGCTTGTTGTTGTGAAACTTGCCTATGCTTGTGATGATAGCCTTTGTTGTGCAAGTGTTGTATTTACGTATTCCGTCTCTCGATGGAGAATCGGTTGACTTGTTGAGAACTTACTTGGGCGTGCGTGTGAGGAGAAATTCCGCAGATGCGTTCGCTGATTGTGTTACTTTTGCTAATCGCTTTGGACATACCGACACGATCGTGGCGCGCGGGTATGCTTCCATTTTGATCTCGCTATCGTTTCCCTTTGGGCATATCGACACGATCGTAGCGCGCGGGTATGTTCCCATTTGGAATCCGCTTTCTTGTTTCCCTTTGGGCATCTCGACACGATCGTGCGCGCGGGTATGTTCCCATTTGGAATCTTTGCTTTATTGTTTCCCTTTGGGCATATCGACACGATCGTAGCGCGCGGGTATGTTTCCATTTGGAATCTTTGGCTTATTGTTTCCCTTTGGACATATCGACACGATCGTGGCGCTGCGGGTATGCTCCTTTGGATTTCTTGATTGATTAATGTTACATGGACATGTCTACACCGTCTGAATTCGGGCATGTGGCGTATAGCGAGGTTGACCACCCATATATTGTTATCGAGGTTACATGGGCATGTCTACACCGTCTGATTCCGGGGGCATGTGGCCACGCGGCCTTGTTATTATTGTTGCATCATGGACATGTCTACACCGTCGCGATATTCGGCACGCGCCGCGATGCGAACATGATGGATGTTGAGGCGTGAGACCCATAGTTATATTTAGTGGTGACTTTGAGGCGTGAGTCACGACTTGATATATCGCTTATTTATGGTGAAGCGTAGTTTGGTTATCATACATGTCTCCCGCTTTATAGACTACTATGATTTCATTCTGATATTTTCAGTTTCACATACTCGCACTTTTGTTATCGACCTCGCCCGAAGCCGCGTTCATGCCGCAGTAAGGTACATCGTTCGTGGATCCTCGCTCTTAGGATCTCATTTCAGCGTGTTGAAAGCTCCGTTCCTTGGAGGCTTATCTTTGGTATGTTTCCACGAGTTGTAGGTTCTTGTACATTCGGGGTATGGCGGCCCTGTCCGTCATAGTTGTTGTAAATCTTAGAGTGCAGTAACCTTTGTTGTGGCGGGGTTTGTAAAAGGATAAGCTGTCGGGTTTTATGTATATATCGGAACAAGCTGTTTTGGTTGGCCTGTTTATTTATCATGTCTCTCATTTCATGTTTAAAGTTTTATTTCCGCTGGTTTTCTCTGATGTTGGATCGCTAGGGTGCCCGGGGTAAGGCACCAGTCACGGGCCCGATTTTTGGGGTGTGACACCCCTCATTCATACTCTTACCCTGGAGAAGGTGATATAACGTCTTGGGGCTTGCCCCTCATTCATACTCTTACCCTAGAGAAGGTGGTATAACGTCTTGGGGCTTGCCCCTCATTTATACTCTTACCCTAGCTCAATCGGTCATCATACATAACATAAATAATTTAAGAAATCTCATAACTTCTTATTAGTCTTGTTCATATACTCTCTCAGTTTAGTTTACTTAAGGCACTTAATCATATCTTTAATAAAAGAAATCCGGGAATTTAAATCAAAGTACTCCATACGTCTATTCTTGTGAAAATGACTCCTTTTCATATAAAACCTTTGGGCAATGGATGCCTTAAAATCAATTTGCCTTTCATAAATCAAGTCACTTATCCTTACTTATCTTACTTAGAGTAAATCTCTTCTTATTATCCCTTCATAAAGCTAATAAACCAACTTCCCATAAAGTTGTTATATTAACCCTATACTTTAGTAAAATCATACTTTTTCCATAACCAAGGGACTTATACTTTTTAAAACGAAACAAGTATTATATACTTAAAACAAGTAAGAATACCAAATCTTGTACGTCTACCGTACTACATAGATACAACTACTCATGCTCAAGAGATAGGAAAGCTCCACATACCTCTTCGGTCAATCCACTCGCTAAGCCCAAACTACCGCAAGTAATATGTCAACCTATAATAACCATGATACGTTTATTAACCTCTAATTTCAATGTAGAAATAATCTAAGTTCAAAGCCACTAAATTCTATGGAAAATTGGGCAGCGTTTCCTTTGTTTCTACATACTTTGCCACCTTTTTCAAGGCCGAATTCACCATCCAAACGCCATATTTAAGGCTCAACAATCCAAACATTTCAAAGGGGATTACACACATAAACTTGGATGTGTAAAATTCTGCCCCACAATGCAAGACAACTAACTTAACAAGTTTAAGGTAGTTTTTAGGCTACAACATGCTCATAATATCTTCTTAACCAATTCTTTCACATCCAAACCATATTTCTTACATGCAATGAATCTAAGAGCATTATTTACTACTACAAGTTCCTTCTTCTTCACATGCAACATCAATAACTAGCTACAAGAGAAGAAATGTTACCTTTAGAGCTTTAGCCAAAATTATTCCAATAACTTTGCTAGCCTCCTTTCCAAGAATACCACCACACTAACACCAACAAGCTAGCTACAAGCTTCCTTCTTGCCACACCTTTTTAGATTTCTCCTAAGCTTTGAATTCCTCTTGGAATTCTAGAGAGAAGTGAGAGCTTTAGCTTAGAGAGAGAGATAGACTTTTGAAAGATGACCAAGTCTTCAAGACTTGGTCAATATAAGGGACATGCAAAAATCAGATGGGGGGGGACACTTGTCACCCTCCCATGGCCTTTTTAAAAGAAGAAATCTGATTTTCCTCAGTTTTTCCGCCAGAAATCCCGCCTCGGCGCGGCCCTGCGATCGGCGCGCCACTGAAACTCCGCCACCTCAGGACTTCGCGCGCGCTTCCGGCGCGCGGCAGCTGCAACTTCAGCGACCCCTCAGAATATTCGGTGCCGCGGCCCAGCATCCGGCGCCGCGCCCCTATCGCTCCTGTCCGAAACACATTTTTGTCCGACTGCGCACTGAACTTGTAACTCCCATAACTTTCTACTCTGATGTCCTATCGACGGACGGTCGGTTGCGTTGGAAACTAGACTTAACGAACTACGCACTAGACCTTTGAAACACTTAGGAACCCTCAATGTAACGGGTCATAACCCGCCTCAAAGTTGACTAAAACCCGTCCGAAACAATCCGTCAACCTACTTTAAGTCTTACGCACGTCCTCATACGCATGGTATGAACTATGGGGTATAACACCCTGCCACGTCCCTCTTCAGGTCATCCCACCAATACATACATCTGAGGTCATGGTACAGCTTAGTCGACCCCGGATGAATAGAGTAACGAGCACTGTGTGCCTCCCCCAGAATCTGCTGACGTAGTCCTGCAACATCAGGAACACACAATCTGCCCTCGAATCTTAGCACCCCATCAGGCGCTATCTCAAATAAACTCTTCTCCTCTCGGAGAGCCGTATCTCGATACCGTATCATAACTGGATCCTCATACTGTCGCCTCTTCACCTCCTCAACGATGGAAGACTCGACAACCTCACGAACCCGAACCCCACTATCATCGGCATCGACCAACCGAACCCTAAGGCTCGCCAGCTGATGGATCTCACGGACTATGTCCCGTCTGTTATCCGGCCGCACTCCCCATAGACCTACGACTCAGAGCATCTGCAACCACGTTGGCTTTTCCCGGATGGTATAGGATATCAATATCATAATCCTTTAGCAACTCCAACCACCGTCTCTGCCGCAAGTTCAGCTCCCTCTGCCTGAAGATGTACTGGAGGCTCTTGTGGTCTGTATAAATATCCACATGAACCCCGTATAAATAATGTCTCCAAATTTTCAAGGCATGAATAACTGCGGCCAACTCTAAGTCATGAGTAGGGTAATTCCTCTCATGCTTCTGTAGCTGCCGGGAAGCATATGCTATAACCTTGTCGTGCTGCATCAATACGCACCCTAGCCCGATACCCGAGGCATCACAATAAATCACGTAGCCCTCTAACCCCTCGGGAAGAGTAAGAACTGGAGCCGTCGTCAACTTTTCCTTCAGTAACTGGAAGCCCTTCTCACAAGCTTTTGTCCACTGGAACTTAGCTGCTTTCTGAGTCAGCCTAGTCAATGGTGCTGATATCGAACCAAACTGCTCCACAAACCTACGATAATAACCTGCCATCCCTAAGAAGCTGCGCACCTCCGTCGGAGTAGTAGGTCTTGGCCAAGACTTGACCGCCTCAATCTTTGCCGCATCAACTCGACATCGGCCAGATAATGTGCCCCAAGAATGCCACCGAGGCCAACCAAAACTCACACTTGGAGAACTTGGCGAACAATCGCGGCTCGGAGGACCCAATCACCGCCCTCAAGTGATCGAATGTTCTGCTGCGTGCGCGAATAAACGGGATGTCATCAATGAATACTATAACAAACGTATCCAAAAATGGCTTGAACACCCGGTTCATCAAATCCATAAATACCGCTGGAGCGTTGGTCAAACCGAAAGACATCACCCTGAACTCATAGTGCCCATACCGGGTCCTGAATGCAGTCTTTGGGATATCTGCCTCTCTAACTTGCACCTGATGATAACCAGACCGCAGGTCTATCTTGGAAAAACACCTCGCACCCTGCAACTGGTTAAACAAATCATCAATCCTGGGGAAGGGGTATCTATTCTTGATGGTTACCTTATTCAGCTGCTTGTAGTCAACACACATATGCAGCGTCCCATCCTTCTTCTTTACCAACAGAACCGGCGCTCCCCAGGGAGAAATACTAGGTCTAATAAAGCCTTTTTCCAGCAAATCTTTCAACTGGTCCTTCAACTCCCTCAACTCAGCAGGTGTCATCCTGTACGGAGGAATAGATATAGGCCGAGTGTCTGGCAACGTGTCAATACAAAACTCTATCTCCCTCTCTGGAGGAATACCTGGGAGATCATCTGGGAATACATCCAGAAACTCTCTAACCACCGAATCGATCAAGAAGCGGCACTCGGCCTGATCGAATACGAACGGATGATAGATGTACCCTTTCTGAACCATCTTTCTAGCCTTGAGGTAAGAAATAAACCTACCCCTCGGCGACGCTGTATTACCCTTCCACTCGATAATCGGCTCACCGGGAAACTGGAACCGGACCAACCTTTCTCTACAGTCAACGTTGGCATAACAAGAAACCAACCAGTCCATACCCATAATGACATCAAAATATGTCATCTCCAACTCTATCAACTCTGCTAGGGTTTGACGACTGTATATAAACACCGGGCAATCTTTGTACACCCGCTCAGCTAACACTGAATCACCCACTGGCGTAGCTACCTCAAAGGGTTCTATCGACACCGGCTCTATCCCTATTCTACCAGCAATAAGAGGGGACACATAGGACAAGGTAGAACCTGGATCTATCAAAGCATAAACGTCCCACCATGAAATCAATAATGTACTGTGGCGACATGCGGGAAACCTCACGATCTTTTCGGCAGCTAAGGAATATATGCGATTACGTGGACCGCTAGAACTAGGACCTCCACCGACCTGCATGCCGCGCGCGTCCGTGAACACCGCCTCAGGGAGCATAACCACGAGAAGAAGACCCGATCGACCTGCCGGTGAACCATACCACCCTCGCCGCCTCTGGTCGGACAATCCCTCTTCATATGGACCTGCTGGCCATAAGAGAAACAAGCTCACAAAGCAGTACGACACTCGCCCGGGTGCGATCTACCGCATCGAACACACCGAGATCTGAGCGATATCGACGGCCACGGTCTGCCTCCCGAAACCCGAAGTCCGGAGCCACGACACGCTCTGAATAACCCGGCTGATCAAACCTCCTGCCAGAAAACCGAGAAGGAGCACTTTGTGCCGGCTGAAAAGTGGACCTAGTCTGCTGCGAAATTTGTCGCCTCGAAAAATTCCTGAAACCTGCTGCCCCGCCTCTTGGTGGCTTTGAGTATGGCTGGTCCTCTATCTTTCTGCCCTCTATTCCCTGTGCATAAGCATGCATCATGGCAATATCCATACCTGGCTGAAGGGTCACTCCCAGGTATGCAGTAATCATATAACGGTCTAGCCCCATCACATAGCGATGAACTCTGTCTGCCATGTCAGCCACAATGGTGAGCGCATACCTGGAAAATGAGTCAAACTTGTTATACCCCGTAGTTCTGGCCCTGCGTATTAGAGCGTACGAAAGGGATTAAGACTTAAATTTTAGAAGGATAGGTTGACGGATTGTTTCGGGTGGGTTTTTAGTCAACTTTGAGGCGGGTTATGGCCCGTTACATTGAGAGTTCCTAGATGTTTCAAATTCCTAGTGCGTATTTCGTTGAGTCTAGTTTCCAACGCAATGAACCGTTCGTCGATAGGACATCGGAGTAGAAAGTTATGGGAGTTACAAGTTCGGTCTGTGATCGGACGTAAGAGTGTTTGATCGAGAGCCACGCCGCGGCGCCGATGCGAGGGCCGCGGCGCGGATGATCTGAGAACGCTGAAGTTGCGTAGCCGCGGAAGCGGTCGCGGCGCCGAAAAGATCCGAGGGTTGGCAGAAGTTTCAGCGGCCTTGGCGCCGGCGAACCGCAGGCGCCTAGGCTGCGGTGAGTGGAAAAATCTGCACTGTTTTGTTTTAAAAGAGGCCATGGGTGGGTGACAAGTGTCCCCCCCATCTGATTTTGCAAGTACTACTTATTGACCAAGTCTTGAAGACTTGGTCATTCTTCAAGCTCTCATCTCTCTCTAAAAATAAAAGCTCTCCATTCTCTCTAGAAAATTAAGAAGAACACAGGGCTTGAGAAAAATCTGAAAAGCGTGGCAAGAAGGAAACTTATTTGCAAGCTTGTGGGAGTTGTTGTGGTGGTGTTTGTGGAAGAGGTGGCTAGCAAATTTGTTGGATTAATTTGGCTAAAGCTCTAAGGTAACAATTCTTCTCTTGTAGCTAGTTATTGGTGTTGCATGTGAAGAAGAAAGAACTTGTTGTGGTAAATATTGCTCTTAGATACATTACATGCAAGAAAAATGGTTTGGATATGAAAGGATTGGATAAGAATGATATGTAAGCATGTTGTAGCTTAAATACTACCTTAAACTTGTTAAGTTAGTTGTTATACATGGTGGGGCAGAATTTTACACATCCAAGATTAGGTGTGTAATCCCCTTTGAAATGTTTGGATTGTTGGGCCTTAAATGTGGCATTTGGATGTTGAATTCGGCCTTGAAAAAAGTGGCAAAGTGTGTAGAAACAAAGGAAATGCTGCCCAATTTTCCGTAGAAATTTAGTGACTTTGCACTTGGAATATTCTACGTTGAAACAAGAGGTTAATAAACGTATTATGATCATTATAGGTTGACATACTACGTGCGGTATTTTGGACTTAGCAAGTGGATTGACCGAAGAGGTATGTGGAGCTTTCCTATCTCTTGAGCATGAGTAGTTGTACCTATGTAGTACGTCAGACGTACACGATTTGATATTCTTCACTTGTTTTAAGCATATGATACTTGTTTCGTTTTAAAAGTATAAGTCCCTTGGACATAGGGGAATGTGTGTGACTAACGTATAACGTTAATATAACGGCTTTATGGGAAGTTGGTTATATTAGTTTTATGAAAAGTTAAGAAAGAAAGGTTTTCTCTAAGTAAAATAAGTACGGGTAAATGATTTGAAATTGTGGAAGGTAAATTGTTTTTAAGGCATTAATTGCCTAAGGTTTTTAAAAGAAATGAAGTCACTTGATTTAGAAGACTAGTATATTTCTAAAAAGGAAATGTGACTTGCCTCGAAAGTAGTCGTGACTTGATACTACGGTTATTAGTATCTTGGAAGTTTTTATATAAAAAGGAATCATTTCTTAAAAGGTTAGAAGTACGTGGTACTTGGGTTGAAATCCCGGATTTTCTCTTAAATGACATGTTAGTGCCTTAAGTAAACTAAAATGAGAGGTTATATTAATAATGTTAATAAGAAGTTAGGGGATTTCTTAACTTGCTTATGTGATGATAAGCCGGTAGCGCTTATGTTATATATGTTAGCCGATTGTGCTAGGTGATACGTTCTTACGGGGTAGACCCCGGGTTATTCTTGCTATTTCCTTTTGACATACCGACACGGTGGATGGTCCACGGGTATGCGTTCATTAGGATGGTTCACTACTTATTCTTGTTATTTCCTTTGGACATACTGACACGATGGATGGTCCACGGGTATGCGTCCATTAGGATGGTTTACTACTTATTCCATGGATTTGCTACCCATGATGCGAGTGCGGCGTTTGTACTCATGCGGGCCCACCGGGTCCATGCAGTTATACCCCGTATTTCCAGAGTATGTACGTAAGGGAATACGTACAAAAAGTTTGGCTTTAAAGTTAGCCTTGGACGTTTTTTTTGTACACAACTCGCTTAAAGAATCGTTTTCCGACGAAACGTTTCCACAGCTTTCGTAGGGAAAATTCCGGCTATGCCATTACTAATTTTTGCGGATTTTTCCGAGAGACGAAACATTTTGGACCAACGGGAGGGAAACACTTGGCACCCTCCCATTGGTGGACTTGAATCGTCCATGGACGAAATTGGAGAGCCAAGGCACGTTTTTTGTGCCTTGTGCACAAGTCAAGGGTTGGTAGGATATTTGTGTTTAGTTAATCCTCACCCTACACTTGCCTTGCACTTGTCTTCATCTTGGCCATTGGTTGGCCAAGGCTTGAGCTATAAATACCCCCTTAGAGATGAAGAGTTATTCATCCACAAAGTTATCTTCCAAGTCTAAAAATCCTCTCCTCCCTTAAGCTTTTCGTCCAACACCTCTTCCCTCCTCAGGTAGTGTGGCGAGAGCCTACCCCTAGCCTAGCGAAATCTACCCCTCCTTGGTAGAAAAGTTGTCTTCTAGTATCGTTATAATGCCCAAAATACCCTAGCCCAAATCCCTTAGTCCTTAGTAGAAGTTGTGAAGAACTTCTAAGGTTTCTTGGAGCTACCGGAGCGTACAACTTAGGAGCTAAACCTTGCTCAGGCGCGACTTTATCTAGGATATTATTGGGCTTACCGAGGTAACTAATCCTAACCCTCTTTTGAATTAGAGAATACTTACTGTTGTAGTATTAGAATAAGTATTAGATACTTAGAAGAATATCACAGAATAGAATTGAACTGTTATCACAGTAGAAGGGTTTAAAAGAAGAATAATTGAACTGTACTCACATAGGACTGTTTTCACAGTAGACTTACATAGCTCACCGGGTAGGGTTGTGCTGTCCGACTTTCCGTAGAATTATGAACCCCCTGTTTAGAATAACCCTCAGAGTAGTCTTTGATAGATATCTGTGACTATTATAGGCTGACTCTCTGCGCGCGACATATTCAACTTGGCAGGTGGTTTTCGCTGAGAAGGTATGTGATTCTTCCTAAAGCATGATATTTTACAATATATAGTACGGTAGACGTACATGTGTTAACTGAATAATAACTACGGCAATGTCTTTGACTTAAGCCTGAATAATACTTATGGCAATGCCTCACGGCTTAAGCCTGAATAATACTTACGGCAATGCCTCACGGCTTAAGCTTGAATAACAAAGAACTGAAAACATTTCAAAGAATATCGAATCATTTTTAATGTAAGATAAATATTTGGTTTTAAAACAAAAGCGTAAGAGTTATCGGCTTTATGGGAAGTTAGGTATAACAACTTAAGAAGATAAAAGGCTATTTACTTGTTTTGTTTATGAAAGCCTTGTATTGATTTCTGTTAAGTGTAGTAAGATTGTTTGATAAGTAGACATGTTATGATGCTACGTGTTAGTGTCTTGTAATCTTTGTAAGGGTCATTCTTGCGTGCTTACGTTGCTAACGGTAAGTCCATTGTACTTGTTATTGTATCACCTACCCGATCGTTATACGAGGGCTTGCCCGCTTGATGCGGTCTATACGGCTATGCGATCTGTGAGACCACGCGAGCAGCGGTATGCTCGAGATTGATCATTCGGCGTTTAGCTCGATGCGGGGACTCTATGCGGTCTGTTGAGACTATGCGGTCTTTTGAGGCTATGCGGGCTGCGGGAGCCTAGGCGGATCCGGGGTTGGCTGCCCCGACGAGAAATATCTCACGCGGTCAGTGTGGGACTATGCGGCTGCGAAGTCCGTGACTAGGCACGCAGAATGATACTATGGGCGATTGGCCTTGCTTCGATCATTCGCGCCTAGAATAGACTATTCTTTTCCTATTATTGTTGTTGTTTGTGATGCACTATGTGCAATTGAATCGATTGTATTTGTGAAAAGGTTTTAAATACTTTGATTTCATTTTAAGTACTTTATAGTTTCACATACTTGGTACTGTTATCGACCTCCTTGGGGCTGCGTTCATGCCGGTAAGGCGGCAGTGCTAGATCCACATCCTTAGGATCTTTGCGTTGGTGTCGTGAGCTCCATCTTCTCCGAGGCTCTACTTTTGGGTATGATCTCCCGTATTGTAGATAGTTTTATGCAGATCGGTATGGGCCCCGTCCGCCATAGTTGTTTACTTCCTCAGAGGTCTGTAGTACTATTATACGGTTGGGATGTAATCGCAAAACTTGAGTTATTTATATTATGCGAAAGGCAAGCTTTTCATCGATAAAGCTGTCTTATTTTATAAAGCTGTTTCTGCCTTGTTTTATATTCCGGTTACTCGATGTATGACTACTTGGGTGCCGGTGAGGCACGATCACGGGCCGGGCGTGACATGCGGGTGAAATAGTCCCATGTGAGGCGAATGACCTCATGCGGGTGAAATAGTCTCATGCGAGTGCGGCGCTTGTACTCATGCGGCTCCACAGGATCCATGCGGGTGAAATAGTCTCATGCGAGACGGATGACCTCTTGCGGGTCCACAGGACCTATGCGGGTGAAATAGTCCCAGGAGTAGGATTGCTTAATGATACTACGGGCGAGAGACCCTGTTTTGATCATGAGCCTCCTATTTGTATGCAGTAAAGTTTATACTTGTTACTCTCATTGTTAGTAAGGCACAGTGCAAGGTAAATTGATTTTCTTCCATGACTCCCGCTTATTTTAGACTTATGATATAATTACAGTATTTTCCAGTTTTACATACTTGGTACATATTGTGTACTGACCCCCTTCCTCGGGGGGCTGCGTTCATGCCGCAGGTAGGGGTAAGCAGGTGGTGGATCCTCATTCTTAGGATCTTGCTCAGGTGTCAGAAGCTCCATTCCTTCGGAGGCTCGACTTTTGGTACGGTTCTCCCTGGTGTTGTAGATGTTTTGTACGTTCAGGGGTATGACGGGGCCCTGTCCCGTCATAGTGTTTACCCATTCTTAGAGGTCTGTAGTCCTGTCATAACTTGGGTTGTTAAGGATGTAACTGTTCAGCTTTGTTATATTTAGAGGTAGCCATTTTTGGGTTAGCCTGCTTTACATTCTATATGGGTTCTTGTTGTGAGTTTATTTTTCCGTTGGTTTTCTCTGATGTTGTATCACAAGGGTGCCAGGGGTAAGGCGTCAGTCGCGGGCCCGGAGTCTGGTCGTGACAAAAGTGGTATCAGAGCAGTTAATCCTCGGAAAGGGTCTACAAGCCGTATCTAGTAGAGTCTTGATTATCGGTGTGTTGTGCACCACATCTATAATCAGGAGGCTACAGGATATTTAGGATTGGTTTCCATTCTTTCACTCTAAGATCGTGCAATAGAGCTGTGTTATAGGTTGGACTCCCTCTGACATATTTCTATGTATCAGTTATGCCTCCACGCAAGGCAACCGCGGCCCAGAAGGGAAAGCGGTGAGGAGCCGCTAGTGGGACACAGAGTTACGAGGCACAGCCCGTCTTTCGGAGGTGATGTTTCGGACGGCGAGTTCCACGACGTCGCCAAATTGAGTTCGAGCGGCAGCGGTACCATCGAGACCACGGTACCTGAGCCTCCAGTTACACATCCTGGAGCAGAGGATATGGGTTACAAGGAGATGGCCCAGTTGTTAGCCAGGATCGTGGCGAGGAATGAGGACAGACGAGAGACGGCGGTTCCGGTTGTACCCATAGTTCACCATAGATCGGATAGCATGAGACTTAGGGACTTTTTGAGTTGCATCCCACCAGAGTTCTATGGGTCGAGGACTGAGGATGATCCTCAGGAGTTTATCCGACAGTTGCAGCGGATCATGAGAGTGATCAAGGCCTCGGAGACAGAGTCGGTAGTTTTGGGTTCACATCGGCTGCGGATCCGCGATTGGTAGTTTGATTCATGGAGGCGGCGGGAGCATTGTTATACCGTATTTCCAAAGTATATGCGTAAGGGCGTGCGTGAAATTGAAACTTTTAATATTGGCTTGGCGAAAATTATTTGTGCACAACACCCGCTTAGAGTCGTTTTCGAAAGCGTTTTCACGACTTCGTAGGGAATTTCGGCTATGTCATTTTTAATTTTGCGGATTTTTAGAGACGAAGCGTGTTGGGCCAACAAGAGGCGCCACTTGGCACCTCCCATTAGCGGGCGTGAGGCTCGGTTGTGGCGATTGGAATGGCTTTAGTTGGTAGGATATTTGTGTGTTAGTTGGTTAAGGGGCACTTGGCAAGATCTTGGCCCTACAGCACTAGGCACTGCTAGATCTTGGCCATTGGTTGGCCTTGGCTTGTGCTATAAATACCCTCTAAGGTTGAAGACTTCTTCATCCAAAATGCCTAAGTCTTGAGAGCCTTCCCGCCCGCAAGTGAGGCCCCTCGTCGAGAGTTTTCCCCACAGTGGGGTAGGCGAGGGTAGCCACCCCTCTAGTAGTGTGGTAGTGGGTACCCCACTAGCCTTGTTGCTTTCGTATAATACCCCTCTTTGTGGTGTAGAAATACTCTCAAAGTATTGTTATAATGCCCAAATTACCTTAGCCTTATACCTTGTTGTATTCTAAGGTTATACTATCTGAAAAGCCAGAAAATACTATTATACTTCCATCACCACAAAACCGAAACCCTAGGAAAATCTCCATAGTCCGTTGGAGTATTGTGTAGAAGTTGGTTAGAACTTCTAAGGGTGGTTTAAATGGGTTGGGCGCTCGAGTTGAGCTAAACGATTGCCAGGATCGACTTTAAGCTAGGATAATTATGGGCTTATCGAGGTAAATATCTTGTCCCTCTATTGTAATTGGAAATTACATGTTGTTAGAATATATAGTTGAAGTATACTATATATAGAACTGAACGTAGTATCGGATGTCTTTTGACTTAAGCTGAATAATACTTACTGCAATGTCTCGCGACTTAAGCCCGAATTGAAAGAAGAATCTTTGGCTGTAATTACATAGGGCTGTATTACATTAGACTTGTGTTGTAGTACCGTGAAGTAGAATTGTAACCGTTAGGGTTAGATGTATAACCCCCCCCCCTGGTTGGCTTGGTAGCGGCCTCGATAGAGGAGGAGATTTCTTTTGTTGCGGGGGAGGTCTTAATTTTCGGTAGAATGTTCTACGATGAGATCTAAATGTTAATAAGCGCCTTGTGGCCTTATAGGTTGAAGTACTACGTGTGGCGCGATCTTGGCTTAAGGAGTAGCCGGCGGTTGGATGTACTTGGGCGTTTTGCTATTAGTCGATACTGCGTCGCGAGGTATGTGAACCTCTTCCTATCTCTTCTAGCATGATATGTGTGAAATATGTATGCGGTAGAAGTACATGTCTTTGAACGTATTTGATTGGTGTAAAACATAAAGTGTTATAACGGCTTTATGGGAAGTTGGTTATAACGACTTTATGTTGGTAAGAAAATACATGTGGTTTTAAAAGGTAACCGATTTGAACTATAATTGGCTTGTTATGTGTTAATAAAGAACTTGAAGTATTTCAAAGATTTTTGAATCATTTTGAAAGGAGAAGTAATATTTGGTTTTGAAAACTTAAGAGTTATACTAGCTTTATGGGAAGTTAGGTATAACGGCTTAAGAATGTTTCTTGATTTGAAATCGAGAATGTGTATCGACAAACCACCGCAGTGTTAATAAAAGGAAATGTTTTGAATAATTAAGTATTATTAAAACCAGAGAAACTTCCATCCGCATAGAAGCTAAGATGAGACAAAATGATATTTCCTAGATCATGGTTTGTAATAAGATTGTAATAAACAAGAATATCCTACTCATATAAGGCTTGGGTTTCTCAGTTGTTTAAAGGAGAATTATATTCTTAAATGAATAAGACTATGAACTACTAAACCTTTCTAAAAAAATGAGAAACTTGAACATTGGAAATTAGGCAAACTTGAACATTGGAAAAGAATGTTGCTACTTGATTTTACAAAGAGAAGTAATTGATTTACTTTAAAAGATAATCACTCTATTTTCATATACTACGGTATTGTGTGACTTTTGTAAAAGCAACGTATCTTTTAAAGAGTTAATGTATGAAGTACTTTGGGGATAAAACCCGATCTTGTTAATCATATAGTAGAAAGTACCTTGTGTGAACAACTTGATTGTATTGGTTTGTGATAGCCTTGTAATACTTCTTGTTGCTTTGATAAGTAAGCGTGTTAGGATGCTACGTGTGTTAGTATCTTGTGATGTTTGTGTAAAGGGTTTCCCTTGATTGTGCTTATTAACTATCGATCGTTATGATAGTATTGTGGCATTCATCTCGAGATGATTCCGGGTTAAGGCCCTCCGTCTGGGGTAGACTCGAGCGATGCAGGACCATGATTCGAGAATACCTCAATGCGGGTCTGAGGGCCTATCGCGAGCTACGAGAGTTCCGGTTAGCGTCGTCCTTTATGGGCATGCGGTCGCGTGGCGTCACGGACTCGGAAGTCGGGGCGACGGGAGTAGCTACCGATGCGGGGAATACCTCATGCGGGCGATGAGATTGGCCTATCGCGGGCTGCGGGAGTTCGGGGTTAGACGCGCATTGATCTGCGGGCAAGTGGCGGCTTTGATCATGTGACGGTCTAGACAGATCTTATGATACGATTCATGAACTTGTTGTGCGTAGGTTTTTAGTAGTCGGCTATGCCTTCGTACTTACCGTCTGATTTTATTATGACACGGTGGGACACGGTGTTCATGTGTTCCTTGGTGCTTTTATATCATAGGCCGTGATGAGGAAGGTATCCCACGGGCATGATTGATGTTGTGGGCACGAGACCCCTTGTTATACTTGAGTGATGACTTGAGGCGTGAGTCACGACTCGACATGGCTTTGTTGTAAGCGTAGTTTGGTTATCATACATGTCTCTGCTTTATATGACTACTATGATTTCATTTCTGATTTATTTTGATTTCACATACTCGGTACTTTGTTATCGCGACCTCGCTTGGCTGCGTTCATGCCGCAGTAAAGGTACACCGATCGTTGATCCTCGCTCATAGGGTCATGATTAGCTTTTGGGAAGCTCCGTTTCTCGGAGGCTTATCTTGGTATAGTCCTGTTGTCGTAGGTGCTTACATTCGGGGTATGGCGGGGCCTGTCGTCGTTGTTATCATATCTTTCGTAGAGGTGCGTAATCTTTGTTGTGGCGGGGTTTGTAAAAGGATTAAGCTGTTCATGTTGAAAAAGTTGCTATTTATATATATCTTTGAAGGTAACCGTTTTTGGTTGCTTTGTCTTCTTATTTCACCTGTCTTATTACACTTTGGTTTCATGTATTGTCTTTATGTTCATTGATTACTCGATGTATGTCTACTTGGGTGCCCGGGTAAGGCACGATCACGGGCCGAGGTTGGTCGTGACAAAAGTGGTATCGTGAGCGATTAATCCTCGGAAAGTGTCTACGACCGTATCCAAGAAGTCTTGATTATCGGTGTGTTGTGCACCACGATAATCGAGGCTATAGGATATTTAGGATTGGTTTCTATTCTTCTCACTCGAGATCGTGCCTTAGAGGCTGTGTTGTAAGTTGGACCTCTAACGTAAATTCTTTCCTTATCGTTATGCCTCGCGTGGCAACCCGGGCCCGGAGAGCGGCGGCCAGGAGGCTGCGAGTAAATCTGAGAGGGTTACGTGGGCACAGCCCAATTATCACCTTAGGTGGTGCTTCGTTCGGGGAGTTCTGCGGCGTCGCTAGCCGCAGAGTTTAGCACGGCGGCGATTCTCTGCGGCCATGATATTTGAACGCCGGTTCGCGACCGAGAACAGAGAATATGGATTGCAAAGAGGCGACCTGTTACTAGCTATGGATTTAACTACCGGAGTATACCGATGTCTGCGAGTCTTGATGAATATCAACGAGAGGTTGTGCAAGTAGTTCTTGATTAGGCTTAAGCATGGCACGTATGCGAGCTTATACCGCAGCGGTAGAAACGTAGAGATCGGCGGGTTAACGAGGCGGCGAAGAGGGCGAGCAGCAAGGTCCTGGTAACTTTCGAGGCGAGTCACCTCGCCAGATTAGATTATGCACCTCCGCCCGGTCGAGTGGTGTACAAATTTCGGGGCGTTCGGGGTGTGCGAGTTGGTCGAACTCCGGGCTTAGGTTCTGATGTGGCAGGCGTCATCCCGGGGAATGTCATCTTTTAGGTTGGTACTTGTTGTACCTATGACCGTCAGGGTCTGGTGTCGAAAGAGTGTCCTGGTAGGAGGACTTAGCCTTGAGATCGGTGGGTAGTTTGTCATCTCCTCATTTATCGCTCTACAGGCGAGTTTGATTAGAACGACTAAGAGGAGTGAAGCGATGAATATAGATATATCTTTAACCCTCAGAGTTTTGTTTATGTGATAAGGTGAGTATACCTTAAGTGTTATGTTCGATAGCGATGTGTTAGTTGTGATTAGAAATCTTGGTTAGTTAACCGAGTAAGATTTTGGGGGGATAGATAAGGTGTGAGCCTTAGAATGTTTTACGTAAAGACCTTAGAGGTAAGGCCATCTCGAGTAAAGGTGTAGTGTTATGTTTGATCCTTATAGGAGTGCATAGTGCACGTGAGCTACGTTTGAGGATAAGTCACGAGTAGTGTGAAATGAAAGAGGGTAGTTGAGCTATGAAGACCGCTAGGTTTTAGTGCGTGATTAGTGAGAGTTTTCCCCGGGAACTAGTGTTGTGCTCGTTGACGGGTCGGATTGAGGCCGTGATGCGGGTCAACCCGCGGCTGTTTGGTGGTGGGTCGGTTGTGGTGGTCCCGCTTGTGGTAGGTCACGGGTGTTAGGCCCAAGTTTAGATAACCGACGTCTGAGTTCGTGATGCGTTCGACGATGGTCGGGCGATGGGCAGCCCATCGTGTCGCCGATCGGGACCGTTTACTCATTGTGTTGTTTTATCGTAAAGGTTGTAAGGCTGCGGGTGCCTACCTTCACCTTATGGCAGATAGTGGAGCCAGTGTTACGGCTGTTTTGTTTACGAAAGTTTTGCCAAGCATGTGTTAAGAACTTCGGGTGAGTCGAGAATCGCATTCGCCTCCGGGCGGTGTTTGGATTTGAGGATAGTTGTGGGATTGTTGTCTCTGTGGAGGTAGTGTTTAAGCTACCATTTGGTGTTCGGATATCGCCTTATGAAGCCTTGTAAGGGCGGAAGTGTAAGACGCGGTCGATTGGTTCGATGTTAACAAGGTTGATACGGTTGGTTGAGCTTGTTCCGGCAGATGTGGATAGTGAAGCTTGTCTAGAAGAAGTTACGGCGGCTCGGAGGAATCGTGCGGATAATCGGCGGCGCTTAGAGTTGAGTTGACGGTCGGTCTTCTTGAAAGTACCACCGGGGTGGGTGTGACGAGTTTTGGAAGGCAGAGGAACTTAACGAGTTACTTTGGGCCTTTTGAGTTCATGTGAAGAATAGGCGGGTTGCCTATATGATTAGCTTTTGCGTCCGACTTAGGAGGTCAGCGTCGATCTTTCGTATTGTTATGATCGGGAAAAGTATCGGAGATCCATCCGAGTGTTCGGCTTAATGATGACCACGTTAGAGATAGTAACCAGAGTTTTGGAAAGCTGACGATGTCGAAATGTGGAAAGAGTTCGGTATCGACATCCTCGAGGATCGCGTGCGGTGGTACCATTTGTTGGGTCGCTGAGAAGGTTAATGCCTCGCAAAGTGACAAAGTGGTATCTGACGAGTAAAGAGAAGCGAGCATGTATGGCGGCGTAGATGTGATCATTTCTTTTGTAAAGAGAAGGTGCGAAGGAGGTATATTTTAAACCCCGGTGGGAAGTGTTTTATGGTGATGTTAGAGGTGTTTCCTCGTGGACTTGGATGTAAGCTTTTTGCGCAAGTTGTTTCTGTGGCCATGTGTGGCAAGGATTGTTCTCGTAAGTATAGTAGGAAGCCTATCTTTGGCGTGTTTGTTTGAGACTTAGAAGGAACATTCGGACGAATGTTTCTAAGGAGGAGAATGTTATACCGTATTTCCAAAGTATATGCGTGGGGCGCACGTAGAGAAATTTGAAACTTTTAATATTGGCTTGGCGAAAATTATTTGTGCACAACACGTTTAGAGTCGTTTTTCGGCGAAGCGTTTTCCACGACTTTCGTAGGGAATTTAGGCTATGTCATTTTTAATTTTGCGGATTTTTAGAGAGACGAAGCGTGTTGGGCCAACAAGAGGCGCCTGGCACCCTCCATTAGGCGACGTGAGGCTCGGTTGTGAAGCGATTGGAATGGCTTTAGTTGGTAGGATATTTGTGTGTTAGTTGGTTAAGGGGCCTTGGCAAGATCTTGGCCTACACTTGCTAGGCACTTGCTAGATCTTGGCCATTGGTTGGCCTTGGCTTGTGCTATAAATACCCCTCTAGGTTGAAGACTTCTTCATCCAAAATGCCTAAGTCTTGAGAGCCTTCCCCCGCAGTGAGGCCCCTCGGCGAGAGTTTTCCCCACAGTGGGGTAGAGGGTAGCCACCCTCACAGTAGTGTGGTAGTGGGGTACCCCACTAGCCTTGTTGCTTTCGTATAATACCACTCTTTGTGGTGTAGAAATACTCTCAAAAGTATTGTTATAATGCCCAAATTACCTTAGCCTTATACCTTGTTGTATTCTAAGGTTATACTATCTGAAAAGCCAGAAAATACTATTATACTTCCATCATCCACAAAACCGAAACCCTAGGAAAATCTCCATAGTCAGTTGGAGTAGTGTGTAGAAGTTGGTTAGAACTTCGAAGGGTGGTGTAGAGCGGGTTGGGCGCTCGAGTTGGAGCTAAACGATTGCCCGGGATCGACTTTAAGCTAGGATAATTATGGGCTTATCGAGGTAAATATCTTGTCCTCTATTGTAATTGGAAATTACATGTTGTTAGAATATATAGTTGAAGTATACTATATATAGAATCGAACGTAGTATCGTGCAATGTCTTTTGACTTAAGCTGAATAATACTTACAGCAATGTCTTTGCGACTTAAGCTGAATTGAAAGAAGAATCTTGAATGTAATTACATAGGGTGTATTCTGATGAACTTGTGTAGTAGTCTGGTGAAGTAGAATTGTGCAGTTAGGGTTAGATGTATAACCCACACGGTTGGCTTGGTGGCGGCCTCGATAGAGGAGGAGATTTGCTTATTTGTTGCGGAGGGGAATTTTTCGAATTTTGGTAGAATGTTCTACGATGAGATCTAAATGTTAATAAGCGCCTTGTGGCCTTATAGGTTGAAGTACTACGTGTGGCGCGATCTACTGGCAAGGAGTAGCCGGCGGTTGGATGTACTTGGGCGTTTTGCTATTAGTCGATACTCGTCGCGAGGTATGTGAACCTCTTCCTATCTCTTCTAGCATGATATGTGTGAAATATGTAGTGCGGTAGGCGTACGTGTCTTTGAACGTATTTGATTGGTGTAAAACATAAAGTGTTATAACGGCTTTATGGGAAGTTGGTTATAACGACTTTATGTTGGTAGAAAAATACATGTGGTTTTAAAAGGTAACTGATTTGAACTATAATTGGCTTGTTATGTGTTAATAAAGAACTTGAAGTATTTCAAAAGATTTTTGAATCATTTTGAAAGGAGAAGTAATATTTGGTTTTTGAAAACTTAAGAGTTATACTAGCTTTATGGGAAGTTAGGTATAACGGCTTAAGAATGTTTCTTGATTTGAAATCGAATGTGTATCGACAAACCACTGCAGTGTTAATAAAAGGAAATGTTTTGAATAATTAAGTATTATTAAAACCAGTAGAAACTTCCATCTGCATAGAAGCTAAGATGAGACAAAATGATATTTCCTAGATCATGCATTTCTTTGTAATAAGATTGTAATAAACAAGAATATCCTACTCATATAAGGCTTGGGTTTCTCAGTTGTTTAAAGGAGAATTATATTCTTAAATGAATAAGACTATGAACTACGAAACCTTTCTAAAAAAATGAGAAACTTGAACATTGGAAATTAGGCAAACTTGAACATTGGAAAGAATGTTGCTACTTGATTTTACAAAGAGAAGTAATTGATTTACTTTAAAAGATAATCACTCTATTTTCATATACTACGGGTATTGTGTGACTTTTGTAAAAACGTATCTTTTAAAGAGTTAATGTATGAAGTACTTTGGGGATAAAAACCGATCTTGTTAATCATATAGTAGAAAGTACCTTGTGTGAACAACTTGATTGTATTGGTTTGTGATAGCCTTGTAATACTTCTTGTTGCTTTGATAAGTAAGCGTGTTAGGATGCTACGTGTGTTAGTATCTTGTGATGTTTGTGTAAAGGGGTTTCCCTTGATTGTGCTTATTAACTATCAGTCGTTATGATAGTATTGTGGCATTCATCTCTTGAGATGATTAGGGTTAAGCGCCCTCCGTGCGGGGTAGACTTCGGTGATGCAGGACCGTGATTCGAGAATACCTCATGCGGGTCTGAGGGCCTATGCGAGCTACGAGAGTTCGTGTTAGCGTCGTCCTTTATGGGCATGCGGTCGCGTGGCCGTGCGGACTCGGAAGTCGGGGCGATCGGGAGTAGCTACCCTCGATGCGGGAATACCTCATGCGGGCGATGAGATTGGCCTATCGCGGTGCGGGAGTTCGAGGTTAAGCGCAAGCATTGATCTGCGGGCAAGTGGCGGCTTTGATCATGTGACGGTGCAGACAGATCTTATGATCTGATTCGCGACCTTGTTAGATGCGTGGGTTTTAGTAGTCGGCTATGCCTTCGTACTTACCGTCTGATTTTATTATGACACAGTGGGACACGGTGTTCATGTGTGTTCCTTGGTGCTTTTATATCATAGGCTAGGCGGTGAGGAAGGTATCACGGGCATGATTGATGTTGTGGGCACGAGACCCCTTGTTATACTTGAGTGATGACTTGAGGCGTGAGTCACGACTTGACATGGCGCTTTGTTGTAAGCGTAGTTTGGTTATCATACATGTCTCTGCTTTATATGACTACTATGATTTCATTTCTGATTTATTTTGATTTCACATACTGCTAAATTGTTATCGACCTCGCCCGAAGTGCGTTCATGCCGCAGTAAAGGTACACGATCGTTGATCCTCGCTCATAGGGTCTGATTCGACTTTGGAAGCTCGTTTCTCGGAGGCTTATCTTGGTATAGTCCTGTTGTCGTAGGTGCTTACATTCGAGGTATGATGGGACTGTCCGTCGTTGTTGTCATATCTTTCGTAAGTGCAGTAATCTTGTTGTGGCGGGGTTTGTAAAAAGATTAAACTATTCATGTTGAAAAAGTTGCTATTTATATATATACTGAAGGTAACCGTTTTTGGTTAGCCTGTCTTCTTATTTCACTGTCTTATTACACTGGTTTCATGTATTGTCTTTATGTTCCGCTGATTACTCTGATGTATGTCTACTTGGGTGCCCGGGGTAAGGCACCAGTCACGGGCCCGGGTTCGGGTCGTGACAAGCATGCACTCCCAGCTGGTTGGGACGAGTTCTCAGCGGCATTTCTTACACACTTCTTGCC
The DNA here is from genome assembly GCA_029844215.1 of Przewalskia tangutica. Lineage (NCBI taxonomy): Eukaryota > Viridiplantae > Streptophyta > Magnoliopsida > Solanales > Solanaceae > Przewalskia > Przewalskia tangutica. The sequence continues at coordinate 12,550,225 of CM056733.1, read as the reverse complement.
TTCGCAGATGAGGAGAGCGTGGGCGGATAGATTTTTGATGTTGAGGCAGAACGGGCGGACGGTTCGGGAATACAATGTAGAGTTTGATTTGTTGGCTCGGTATGTACCCGCTTTAGTGGCAGACATGGAGGACAGAGTACACCGCTATGTCACTGGGCTCGATGATTACTTAGCAGAGAGTTGCACGGGAGTAGCTCTTGTAGGGCATGGACATTGCCGCGTGCGAGCTTATGCACAGGTGTGAGGAGCGTAGAGGTCGACAGAATAACCAAGTTCAGCAGAAGAGGGCCAAGACAGCAGGGTCCTTTGGTAACTTTCGAGGCGGGCCGCCTCAGCAGCAGGCTAGTTATGCGCCTCGGCCGATGCAGTACTCCACGCCTTCTTGAGCGGTCGGGGCTCGAGTTTGAGTTTCGGGAAGCGAGGATGTTAGTCAGATGGGGCCACCCCTACCTCGTTGTGGCCGTTGTGGTAGGCTCCATGATGGGGAGTGTCATGCTAGTAGGGGAGTTTGTTTTACATGCGGCCAGCAGGGCCATTTTGCGAGAAATTGTCCGACCAGAGATAGCACGGATGTAGAGATTCAACCTTCGGGATCAGTGGCTGGTTCATCACTTTCTTTTGCTATACGCCGTGCAGGGCAGGATCATGACTAGAGCGACAAGGGGAAAGTGAAGCAATAGTTACAGGTATATCTTTAACCCTCTAAAGATTAGTAGGTGTGATAAGATGGTTACATGTTAAGTGCTATGTGCGGGTAATTTTATGTAGATTGTGAATTTTATAAAGCCTGGTTTGTAGAAGGGATAGGTTTGGGGACATGGAAGTTGTGAGCCTTGGGATTTTGATAACTGTGGGAACCTTAGCTACAGGGCCATCTTGAGTGGGAGATTGTACGGGTGATCTTTGTCAAGGAACATAGTATACGTGGGATATACTTAGGTAATAAGTCCATGAGTGGTGTGAAATGATAGTGGGTAGCTAAGCTAAGGAAACCACTAAGTTTTCGTGACTTGAATAGTAAGATTGTCTCGGATCGGGAACAAAAGTGTGGTACGTATGCTAGGAAGAGTCGAGTGTGCAAGGAGGATACGACAGGTGGAAGAAGAAGCGAACATGTATTGAGAGGATGGAAGTGATCTTTTTGTGAGGAGAATACTCTTAGACCATGGATGAGAACCAATAAGTCGTTATACGTTTTAGAGGTAATTCCTCGTTGGATGGGAGATAAGCTTTTGCGTGGTTAGTATATTATGGCCATATGTGGCATAATTGGTTTTATAGGTGTAGTAGTGAAGACTACACCGGCGCATGCGTTTGGGAGACGTAGAAGGAACATTCGGGACGAATGTTTCTAAGGGGGGGAGAATGTTATACCCCGTAGTTCTGGCCCTGTGTATGAGAGCGTACGAAAGGGATTAAGACTTAAATTTTAGAAGGATAGGTTGACGGATTGTTTCGGGTGGGTTTTTAGTCAACTTTGAGGCGGGTTATGACCTGTTACATTGAGAGTTCCTAGGTGTTTCAAAGGCCTAGTGCGTAGTTCGTTGAGTCTAGTTTCCAACGCAACCAACCGTTCGTCGATAGGACATCGGAGTAGAAAGTTATGGGAGTTACAAGTTCAGTGCGCAGTCGGACAGAAGAGTGTTTCGGTCAGGAGCCACAGGGCCGCGGCGCCGGATGCAAGGCCGCGGCGCCGAGACGGGTTCTGCGAGGGTGAGTGGAAAAATCTGCACTGTTTTGTTTTAAAAGAGGCCATGGGTGGGTGACAAGTGTCCCCCCCCATCTGATTTTGCATGTACTACTTATTGACATTCTTCAAGCTCTCATCTCTCTCTAAAAATAAAAGCTCTCCCTTCTCTCTAGAAAATTAAGAAGAACACAGGGCTTGAGAAAAATCTGAAAAGCGTGGCAAGAAGGAAATTTATTTGCAAGCTTGTGGGAGTTGTTGTGGTGGTGTTTGTGGAAGAGGAGGCTAGCAAATTTGTTGGATTAATTTGGCTAAAGCTCTAAGGTAACAATTCTTCTCTTGTAGCTAGTTATTGGTGTTTCATGTGAAGAAGAAAGAACTTGTTGTGGTAAATATTGCTCTTAGATACATTGCATGCAAGAAAAATGGTTTGGATATGAAAGGATTGGATAAGAATGATATGTAAGCATGTTGTAGCTTAAATACTACCTTAAACTTGTTAAGTTAGTTGTTATACATGGTGGAGCAGAATTTTACACATCCAAGATTAGGTGTGTAATCCCCTTTGAAATGTTTGGATTGTTGGGCCTTAAATGTGGCGTTTGGATGTTGAATTCGGCCTTGAAAAAAGTGGCAAAGTGTGTAGAAACAAAGGAAATGCTGCCCAATTTTCCGTAGAAATTTAGTGACTTTGCACTTGGAATATTCTACGTTGAAACTAGAGGTTAATAAACGTATTATGATCATTATAGGTTGACATACTACGTGCGGTATTTTGGACTTAGCAAGTGGATTGACCGAAGAGGTATGTGGAGCTTTCCTATCTCTTGAGCATGAGTAGTTGTACCTATGTAGTACGGTAGACGTACACGATTTGATATTCTTCACTTGTTTTAAGCATATGATACTTGTTTCGTTTTAAAATTATAAGTCCCTTGGACAAAGGGGAATGTGTGTGACTAACGTATAACGTTAATATAACGGCTTTATGGGAAGTTGGTTATATTAGTTTTACGAAAAGTTAATAAAGAAAGGTTTTCTCTAAGTAAAATAAGTACGGGTAAATGATTTGAAATTGTGGAAGGTAAATTGTTTTTAAGGCATTAATTGCCTAAGGTTTTTAAAAGAAATGAAGTCACTTGATTTAGAAGCCTAGTATATTTCTAAAAAGGAAATGTGACTTGCCTTGAAAGTAGTCGTGACTTGATACTACGGTTATTAGTATCTTGGAAGTTTTTATATAAAAAGGAATCATTTCTTAAAAGGTTAGAAGTACGTGGTACTTGGGTTGAAATCCCGGATTTTCTCTTAAATGACATGTTAGTGCCTTAAGTAAACTAAAATGAGAGGTTATATTAATAATGTTAATAAGAAGTTAGGGGATTTCTTAACTTGCTTATGTGATGATAAGCCGGTAGCGCTTATGTTATATATGTTAGCCGATTGTGCTAGGTGATACGTTCTTACGGGGTAGACCCGGGTTATTCTTGCTATTTCCTTTTGACATACCAACACGGTGGATGGTCCACGGGTATGCGTTCATTAGGATGGTTCACTACTTATTCTTGTTATTTCCTTTGGACATACTGACACGATGGATGGTCCACGGGTATGCGTCCATTAGGATGGTTTACTACTTATTCCATGGATTTGCTACCCATGATGCGAGTGCGGCGTTTGTACTCATGCGGGCCCACCGGGTCCATGCGGGTGAAATAGTCCCATGCGGGTGAAATAGCCCCATGCGAGGCGAATGACCTCATGCGGGTGAAATAGTCTCATGCGAGTGCGGCGCTTGTACTCATGCGGGTCCACAGGATCCATGCGGGTGAAATAGTCCCATGCGAGGCGGATGACCTCATGCGGGTCCACAGGACCTATGCGGGTGAAATAGTCTCAGGAGTAGGATTGCTTAATGATACTGCGGGCGAGAGACCCTGTTTTGATCATGAGCCTCCTATTTGTATGCAGTAAAGTTTATACTTGTTACTCTCATTGTTAGTAAGGCACAGTGCAAGGTAAATTGATTTTCTTCCATGACTCCCGCTTATTTTAGACTTATGATATAATTACAGTATTTTCCAGTTTTACATACTTGGTACATATTGTGTACTGTCCCCCTTCCTCGGGGGGCTGCGTTCATGCCGCAGGTAGGGGTAAGAAGGTGGTGGATCCTCATTCTTAGGATCTTGCTCAGGTGTCAGAAGCTTCATTCCTTCGGAGGCTCTAATTTTGGTGCGGTTCTCCCTGGTGTTGTAGATGTTTTGTACGTTCAGGGGTATGACGGGGCCCTGTCCCGTCATAGTGTTTACCCATTCTTAGAGGTCTGTAGTCCTGTCATAACTTGGGTTGTTAAGGATGTAATTGTTCAGCTTTGTTATATTTAGAGGTAGCCATTTTTGGGTTAGCCTGCTTTACATTCTATATGGGTTCTTGTTGTGAGTTTATTTTTCCGCTGGTTTTCTCTGATGTTGTATCACAAGGGTGCCCGGGGTAAGGCACCAGTCGCGGGCCCGGGGTCGGGTCGTGACAAAACTCCAGGTTGTATTCTCTGATAGTTTTCCCATTTTGTCTCAATGTCAAGAATCTATCCACGCGGGCTCTCCTCATCTCAGGAGGCAAAAAGTGATCAAGGAAGGCCTCTGTGAACTCATCCCAAACAACTGGAAGAGCACCCACACCTCTAGACAGCTCCCATGACTCAAACCAGTTCAACGCAATATCGTGTAACCGGTAAGAGGCTAACACAACCGACTCTGTCTCCGAGGCCCTAAGCACCTGCATAGTCCGATGTAACTGCCGAATACACTCCTGAGGATCCTCCTCAGATCTCGAACCATAGAACTCGGGTGGATTGCAACCCAGAAAATCCCGAATCCTCAAGCTGTCGGCTCTAGGGTTAGCTACCTGCTCCTGTCGGCGCTGCCCCGCCACTATGCTAGTCAATAACCTGATCTGCTCTCCATAATCTCTATACTCTGCCCCTGGCTGCGGAACTGGAGGCTCAGGTATCGGAATCTCTGGAGCTACGGCCGCTCTCGGCTCCTCTAATACTGCCGGCGTGGCTGAACTCGCCGACCCGCCCACAACCTCAGGCATAGCCTGGGCCTGAGTCCTAGTAACCCTCTGCGTACCACTAGCAGCTCCTGCTGCTGCCTTGCCCTTCTGGGCCTTGGTCGCCTTCCGTGGAGGCATAACTGATACATAAGAATAGGTCAGAGAGGATTCAACCTAATAAGACAACTCTACTGCACGATCTCAGAGAGAGAAGAATGGAAACCAATCCTAAATGTCCTGCAGTCTCCTGATTATAGATGTGGTGCACAACACACCGATAATCAAGACTCTACTAGGCACGGTCTGTAGACACTTTCCAAGGACTAACTGCTCTGATACCACTTTTGTCACGACCCGACCCCGGGCCCGCGACTGGTGCCCTACCTGGGCACCCCTTACAGGTATACATCAGAGAATAGCAGCGGAACATACAAAACTCATACAAACTTAACAACAAATATCAATATGCTACCGATAAGGCCGCCTTCCGGGAAATATACATAACCCAAGATAAAAACAGTACATCTCTGTTCTTACAACCCAATCCACAAGATATGACTACAGACCTCTAAGAATAACAACTGTGATGGAACAGCGCCCCGCCATACCCCTGAATGTACATAAATCTACAACATCAGGGAAACCGTACCAAAAGACAAGCCTCCGGAGAAATGGAGCTTCTGACACCTGATAAGTGATCCTAAGAATGAGGATCCATCACCTGCTTACCCCTACCTGCGGCATGACGCGGCCCGAAAGAAGGGTCGAGCACATATGTACCAAGTATGTAAAGCGGAAAAATCGCAATTTACATCATAAGTCTAAAAGAAAGCTGGAGACATGTATGATAATCAAATTAGCAGTATACTGTGCCTTACCAACAATGAGAGAAAAATATACATTTCCGGTTCTTAAAAATATGAAGCATGTGATTAACCTAGGACCATCCGCCCGTAGTATTATCACGCAATCCTACTCCTGGGACTATTTCACCCGCATAGGTCGTATGGACCCGCATGAGGTAACTTCCTCGCATAGGGGGTCGCCCGCATAGTACTATTTCACCCGCATGAGCCCTACAGACTCGCATGAGGTATTCCTCGCATCATGAGTAGCAAATCCACGGAATATGCAAATGCCACAAGCCCGGGGAATGACCCCGTAATGAACAATATATCACAAGCACAACCGGCTACTATAAATAACATAAACAAGTTAAGAAACCCCTTAACTTCTCTTTTGACTTAATTAGCATACACTCTCATTTCTTTTAACTTAAGGCACTATCGTATCATAAAAGATCCGGGAATTTAACCCAAAGTACTATGTACTTCTATTCTTTTAAAATGACTTTTTTCATATAAAACTCCAAGATACTAATAACCGTAGTATCAAGTCATATCTACCTTTCAAACAAGTCACAATACCTTTTAGAAATACATTTATAGGCTTTTAAACCAAGTGATTTTTTACTTTAAAACCTTAAGCAATTGATGCCTTTAAATCAATTTGTTTTTCTTCATTTCAAGTCATTTATCTTTATTTACATCACTAGAGTAAATCGTTCTTTTAACTTTCCATAAAGTTATTATAACTAACTTCCTATAAAGTCGTTATACAAACTTTATGCTTTAGACACTTACATTCTTTTTATAACCAAGAGACTTATACTTTCAAAAACTAAGTATCATATGCTTTCAAAATACTTCAAGTCTCTTAACTTTAGAAATCAAGTTTCTTAACTTTAGAAACTAAGATATCTTTAACCTTTAAAACAAGTGAGTTAATTCTCTAACTCAACCGACTTGGACATTCTTAAAACAAGTCAAGGATATCAAATGAAACTAAATTCATTTAAATCTCGTACGTCTACCGTACTATACATTTACAACTACTCATGCTCAAGAGATAAGAAAGTTCCACATACCTCTTCGGTTCAATCCACTTGCTAAGTCCAATATGACGTACGTAGTATGTCAACCTATAATGACCATAATACGTCTATTAACCTCTAGCTTCAAACGTAGAATATTCTAAGTATAAAGTCACCAAATTCTACGGAAAATCGGACAGCACTTCCTTAGTTTCTACGTACTTTTCCACCTTTTTCAAGGCCCGAATTCAATAACCAAACATGCCACATTTAAGGCTCAACAATGTAGTTAACAGTAGGGGATTACACGCCTAACAAGACGTGTAAAATTCTGCCCCACAATTCATATAAAACAGTCCAATATTAAATGTCATTTTTCGACTACAAAGTACAACCACATAAAATCTTTTTCCAATTCCTTTTCAATCCACAATGTCGTTCTCACATGTTATATAGTCGCAACCAATTTCAACAATTATAATCTCTCATTTAGATAACATGCGACGATTATAACTATCGATCCATTTGTATTGTATTTTCAATGGCTAATAAGCTCGTGTTCGGATTTAGGCTCCCAATACTCTATAACACTTATCAACTTCAATGTATAATTCACATGATCAATCTCAACTATTACATGTATCATAATTTACTTCCAAGAGGAGAGGAAATTTTACCTTTAGGATTTCTCCCACTATAGCCCTTTTTCCGCAACTCCTTATCTCGTCAAAATCATCCACACGAACTTTCTACAAGTTTATCAACACTTTAACTTCTTGTCGCCTCTCCAATAATTTCACTAGGCTTAGGTTTCTTTAAATTTTTTAGAGAGAAAAGGAGAGGAAATTTCCTTAGGATGAATCTTTGCAAAATGACCAAGTCTTCAAGACTTGGTCATAATATAAGACCTTCTCTTGGTCAAACAGATGGGAGGGACACTTGTCGCCCTTCCATAGGTCTTTACACAAATATCTTCTGATTTTTCCCCATTTTTCGCGAAAAATCCCGTCGCGGCCCTGCAGCCGGCGCCGTGGCGCTGCAACTTCAGAAAGTTTCAGGACTTACGGCGCCGCGACCCTGCAGCCGGCGCCGTGGCGCTGTGGCGCCTTACTGGAATATTTTTCCTTCACTTCTGCCAACTGAACTTCTAATGTCCATACTTCTCCGCTCCGATGTCCTATCAACGAGCGGTTTATTGCGTTGGAAACTAGACTCAACGAACTTCATATTAGGCTTTTTAAACACCTAAAAACTCTTAATAAACTGGGATATATAGCACTCCAAAGTTGACGAAAAATCTGTCTAAAACATTTTTGCCAACTTATCTTTCCAAATTCAAATCTTATTTCCTTTCGTACGTCTTCATCTTATTCTCTTGAAATTACGGGGCGTAACAACTTTCCTACATGATGATCTCAATGAGACAGTGTATATGCATCAACCCTTGGGGTTTAGAGATATTAGATATCCTAATCATGTCATTTTGTTGAAGAAGTCCTTGTATGGGCTTAAGCAGTCTCCACGGGCTTGGTATAAAAGGTTTGCTGATTATGTTTCGACTATGGGTTTCTCTCACAGCAGGTCTGATAATTCATTATTCATATATCATCGTGGCTCTTCGATGGCTTATATACTATTATATGAGGATGATATTATCTTTACTGCCTCTTCTGTTGTTTTGCGAAAGTCGATTATGACAATGATCAGTTCTGAGTTTGTCATGAAAGACATGGGCCCATTGAGTTATTTTTTTGGGTATTGTTGTCACTCGTCATGCAGGTGGATTGTTCTTATCACATAGGAAGTATGCCATTGAGAGGGCTGGTATGTCATTCTGTAAGTCAACTTCTACTCCAGTTGATACTAAACCCAAGTTGGGTGTTGCAACTGGCTCTCCCTATGAGGATCCAACCTGCTATCGTAGTCTTGCATGCGCCCTTCAGTATCTTACGTTCACGCGATCTGATATTACATATGTCGTACAGCAGGTGTGTTTGTTTATGCATGATCCCAGAATTGAACATATGAATGTGCTCAAACGCATTCTTAGGTACATTCAGAGAACACTTGATTATGGCTTGCATTTGTATCATTGGTCGACGTCTACACTTGTCTCCTATACAGATGCTGATTGGGGTGGTTGTCCAGACACCAGACGGTCTACGTCTGACTATCGTATGTTTTGGGTAATAAGTTGGTCTCGTAGTGCGCGGCGTCAATCCACGCTTTCGTTCAAGTCTGAGCGAGTATCGAGGGTAGCGATGTGGTTTAAAGTCGTGTTGGTTACGCAATCTTCTTTTGGAGCTACATTGTCCTATTCAGAAGGCTACCTTGGTGTATTGTGATAATATAAGTGTCATCTACCTTTCTGAAAATCCAGTTCAGCACCAGCGCACGAAACATATAGAGATGAATATTCACTTTGTTCGAGAACAGGTAGCTAAAGCACAAGTACGCGTTATAACAGTACGCTCTTTGTAAAATTAACCACATATAACATCTATCTTCTTTTTTGGTAATATAATAATTAACCATCTTTATAAAAGTATAATTGAATACTCGTTTGCTGAAAGTTTAGACGCAAATCTTTGTCAATTCAAGCATTATATCACTACTAAGAGAGTGGAATCTACGAAACAAGCTAGAATTATAAATTTCTCCCATCAGAAAAGAATTTAATTTTCAAGTAGGTTTAAAATGTGTGACTTAGAGCTTAAAACTTTATACATTCAGTTATGAATTTATTGAAATTCTTTTTTTTTAATATTTAGTTGATGAAGTATGGATATCTTTGAGATTTAAAATTTAAATAATTTTATTATATTTTATAGCATTAAAAATTTAAAAATAAATTTTATGCCTCTTTTTTTTATTTATAACGACCAACTATTAGTTAGATGCTAAATGATGTTATAAGTGTGTAACAATCATTCTCTATAATCGTAGATTTACCGGCAAGGCCGATATATGATAATCTGAAAGTAAGAAAGATGTCTCGCATGACAACTAACATGAGTTCAGACATCTTAATGGTGCCTCACGTAACCTTTTAAACGTATTAGAAGTTTATTCGCGATCAATTGGTGTTTAGTTAGTACATGACTCTTCTGGTCTTATTTTTTTCTGACGAGATTCATCCCATTTAGTTGTCATTGGCATGTGCCAATTTATTTGGTTGTCTTTTTGCTTTTCTCTTTTTCAACTTGGAGCCCAATTATGTATTTCCTCCTAATAAAGGAGGAGCTCCGCCACTTCTTTCAACACATCAAAACAAAGAGAAAAAGAAAAGTGAGGCAATCACAGATAGAGAAATAGTCTATGAGGAAAAATAGGCGGTGTGAATGATATTGTAGTGAGGTGGTAAAACTAAAAGAAAGTTGTTGTTTTTGAGTGTGTAGTAGTCTTTGGAGTATGTTACTCAGACCTATAAGTATAAACATTCTTACTATAGTGATATCAGTTGCTCCTGACCCGTTGTTTTTCCCTTATTTATAAGGGTTTTCACGTAAAATATTGATGTCATTATCGCAGTGATATAAAAATTCTTACTATAAAATCCCTTACTATAGTGATATAAAAATTAAGATTTTTATTTCTAACTAATTATTTAAAAATAATAATAGCGGTATAGATTATCAACTAAAGAGAATGGATTGAATTCAAGATTAGGAGGCCTAGGGTTATGATTTCCTCAATTGTCGAAATCCTTCTCGCTACGTTATTTATAATCTCGCCAATTGATTCTCTATAGATCGTGAGCACACAACTTACCTTAATTATCTCTCAATCAATTACAATTATTTACTAGACGTATTCTCTCAAACTGCTCTAGCTAAAAATTTCTCAACGACTCACAAAGATCACATCAACTTCGTTATCTCTAAACCCGCTTATAAATCCACAATATTGATCTCTCATATACCTAGGAGTGATGTTGTTCAACAACAACCTAATCATGTAATCTCTCTCAAGTAATATAAGATATAAAAGCATAGTTAATCGATGGCTATTCAATTAACAACAAGTAAAACGTAGTTGAACAAGTAGAGAAATTCAACGACTCGATTATATAAAAACATAACAAGAATTCATCCAACAATTAGTTCCATCAAAACTCTAGTTAGAAAATTAGATACTCATAAAAGTATGTAAAAACACAATACTGAAATTCATAACCAACAATAGAAAATAGAAAGAAGAAAGGAAAAATATGTTGCCGAATCTTTCCCCTTGCTCCACGGTGGCTCTTTGCTCTCCTTAGGTTTTTACCCCCCCCCCCCCCCCAAAAAAAATAATGTTTCTTAGAGTGTATTTATATGACCTAAAATGTGTAGGGAATCAAATAAACTAATCCAAACTCGTTGGAAAAACTTTTCTTGGTTCGTCTGAACTCTCACTTCGCGAGAATCACAGGGGAGCTATAAATCTTCTCTTATTTCTTGGCTCGTCTAAAGGCTCGCCTGGAGAGGATGTTAAAGAGCCCTCTCATACTTTGGCCTGGGTCGTCAACTTCCTTGCCTAGGGATTAGAATAAAAGAATCAAGGCAAAATTACGGCTAACAACAAATGGCTACAGGCTCAAAGGGCTAACTAGTAGTACCAATATCTGAAAAGGCTAAAATTTACAAGACATATAAAAGAAAGTCTATCATCATCTTCTAAACAGAACATCACTTTTTATTTTGCTTCAATAACATGCAGGGCAAGTTCTAGACTAAGATGAAAAATATGGAATATATGTAAGAAAATCTTCACTACACATGGCACAAGTATCAATCAAGATGGATCAGTTCTACTCTAAAGACAAATAGATCATTGCGAACTACAATATAAGAATAAGCTATATACAGAGTCACTTCCCTGAGCTTAGGTGTTAAAAAGTCTATTATTTTATATTAACACGCAATCACTCACAAGAAGGTACTACTCAAGCTCAAGCCTAAATATGGTGTCATCAACCAAGTCACAAGGTCTTCTTCTCTCCCCTTTACTACTTCTAAAAAATAAAATAAAAAAATTAATCCTAAAAGTTTAATAAATAACTGAGCACAGAGTATCTCTCACCTCACACTTAAAGTTATGTATTGTCCCCAGTGCATACCATAAATAATAGAATGGTAACTCCCTAGAAGGCCAAAACTAGATGTATTAGCAGCTCATGGGGTATTCAGACTTTTCCCAACAAGACATGGTTCTTTATGCGGGCACCAAACACTTAGTTCCAACTCTATGGCTTGCTTTTGCATCATTCCAATGGCTTTGTTTTCATTCTCAAACTCCTATAAAAATAAAAACAACATTGCCAAAAAAATAATAAATAAAAATATTAAATTGGGTTGGCTCCCAACAAGCGCCTGATTTAACGTCGCGACACGACTGAAATCACTTTTTGCCTCCATTTTAAACTTATGAATTGTACCCCCTAGTTTTGATCCCATTTTATGATTATGCTCTTTGGGCAGTACAAATTGTTGCGAGCCAAAAAGTAAAGAATTTTGTATGCACTCTTTAGCTTGCAGCCGAAGAGTATCATCTTGCCCATACTGCCTTGCAAATTTTAGAATATATGGCTCATCTACCTCATCCTTTAATTTCTGCATCGGCTCATATGGATTCATTTCCTTATATCTTTCCGAACACAATGTTCAAAAATGTTTAGAGTGAAGATCAATGCGCTCAAATTGAAAATTCATCTTATTTTCGACCACCTCTTCTTGACACAAACTAGAGTCAATTAAAATTGCGTCCGTAAGGTCCTTGGTTTACTCTAGTATCACTTTTTAAACATCGACATCATCAAATTCTAATTGATTAGGTTGTTGGTGTTCTACATTGAACTCTTCTTGGCTATAACAACACTATTAGCCTGTTGAACTGTAAAAACATCAACCAGTTGACTCAATTGAACATCCAACTTGCGAATACTTATCTCTTGCCTTTGTATATGTAACTGTTTCTTATTATCTTTCTCCATAAGACACTTTAACATATCCTTGATCTCTTTCTTATCAGTATCTCTAGGTTCTTTGTTCCTATTAACTTCACACAAAAAAGTAGAACCATCATAATAAGGGATTGAGGAGGATAAGAAATATAAGCACAACTATCAAAGTGTCCATCTTGACCACTACAAATATCACACACATTTCGCACATAAGATCAAGGTGGTTCACATAACTCGACGTCCGAAATATTTTGATAATTTTGCCACCGGTGGTTTCCTCCACAATATCAATACAAGAAAAAGGACCTACGGTTCGGTATAGTGTACCAGTCTAAGGGTAATGGAACTGTTGGGTCGATAGATGTAGTGGACTCTGGGACAAACAAAATATCTGAGAGTTCACCTATGGTATACTTTCACACAATATTTTCTATGCTTGTACCTCAGCCTCGTGTTAAGGACTCAAGCTCTTTGCAAAAAAAGAATGTCGTCTCCGACTCCAGGTCATCTTCAGATTGCAGCGATACGGATTTACATCATCCACCAGTTGAATCTAAGTTGTCTGATGATATTATGGAGCTTCTGTTTGACTATTTTGAATGCGAACAGCCTCAGAGTCGTAAGCATTTGTTCGAAAAGTATGTGGTACATAAGATGCTTCTTTTCATTTTAGTTCTATTATTTGTTAGCAATACTAGTAATTTTCGATTTTTCTTGGTAAAATTAATTGCAAATGGGTAAAAATAAACTTTTACTTGGGAGGTTATTTGTAATGCTAAATGTGTGATAGGTTACAGAGGTGCAATAGGTACTTACTGTATGTGTGATATAGTTGCTCAGTAGTTATGTTGTCCATATCATCTGATTTTCATTTTATATTGCATCTGAAGTTTATGATATTAATCTTCCTTGGGAGTCTTTTCATTAATATCAAAGTATATATAGAGTACAATATTCATCCCTTATACAATAGGAATCCTAGGCCTATATAAAAGAGGAATTCTAGTATTACCATAATTATATTTACACAATATATGAAATATATTATAATTATGGGGTAGGGATGGAATAATGTCTATATACACGTTTACACCCCCCCTCAGTCGGAGCGGGAGAAGGTCGGACGCTGAGACTGGATCTGAAGTCAAGAATAACTGTTTGGGAAGTCCTTTGGTAAACATGTCTGCATATAGGATGACGGAACATGTAACACTCTGACATGGCCTAGCGCAACTTTCTCACGAACGAAGTGTAGATCTATCTCAATATGCTTGGTTCGCTGATGTTGAACCGAATTATGAGAAAGATAGATGACAGAGATGTTATCACAGTATACAATAGATGTCTGACGCAAAGGACACTGAAGTTCTAACAGTAATTTTCTGAGCCAACAAATCTCAGCTACGACATTTGCAATGCCTCTGTACTCAGCATCGACACTGAAACGAGATAGGGTAGCATGTCGCTTGGCAGACCAAGAAATCAGATTATCCCCTAAAAATACACAAAAACTGAAAGTGGAGCGTCGCGTGTCCGGACACCCTGCCTAATCTGCATCCGTATAAGAGAGCAACTTGTTTGGTGCATAGGGGTATAGGTGCAAACCATAATCAAGTGTGCCCTTAATGTATCGGATGATACGCTTAAGAGCAGTGAAATGAGACTCCCTGGGGGCATGCATGAATATGCATACCTGCTGAACAGCATAAGAAATGCCTGGCCTTGTAAATATGAGATACTGAAGTGCACCTGCAAGGCTCCTATACAGAGTAGGGTCGGAGACTGGAGCACCATCCATAGCATTGAGCTTAGATTTCGAATCAACTAGAGTAGGTGAAACTTTGCAATTCGCCATCTTAGCCCTGTACACGATCTCCTCCGCATACTTACGCTGACACAAGAACATGTGGTTGGAAGACCTGGTCACTGATATCCCCAAAAAATAACTCAGCTTCCCCAAATCAGTCATTGCAAATTCGGACTTAAGCAAGGCAATAATCTCATTTTTCAACCCGTCGGAGGAGGCAATAAGAACAATATCATCCACGTAAAGTAATGAGTAAGCAGTGCTACTACCTCGATGAAATATGAAGAGTGATGTATCACTCTTGCTGCATACAAACCCAATTTGTAAGATATACCTGGCAAAACGATCATACCACGCACGGGGGGGCTGTTTCAGGCCATATAGTGACTTACAGAGACGACACACATAGTGAGGAACTGCTGGATGGGTGAACTATATCGGCTGATGCATGTAGACTGTCTCTCTCAGATCCCCATGTAAGAATATATTCTTCACATCAAGCTGATGGATCGGCTAGTGTTTGCCCATGGCAAAGCTCAAAACTGTGCGAATGGTAGCCGGTTTGACAACCGGGCTGAAGGTCTCACCACAATCAATGCCCTCCTACTGATTTGTGTCATTGGCCACAAGTCGTGTCTTATACCTCTCAAGATCTCCACTGTTTCTGAATTTGTGACGAAATAGCCACAGACAACGAATCACATTCACCCCCTCAGGTCTAGGTACTAGATCACATGTGTGTTGTTTAGTTAAAGCATTGAATTCCTCAGACATACCCGCATTCCAATTAGGGTTTTGTTTGGCCAATATAGGGTTCTTGGGAATTGTTGGGAATTGTAGAAATGGTTTGGGCAGACAAGTTAAATTAGACGTTAGGTTTGAAGATTCCATGTTTGGCACGAGTTTCCATTGGGTGAGTGGGGACATTTGCGGGATGCGGAGTCTGAGAGGTGGTATCCGAAACATAAGGCATTGTCGGGTAAGGGGAAGGAGGGGGCAAAGCTGTCGGCGGCGCCGCGGCGCTGGGATCAGGGGTTGCGGCGCTGGATTAATAGTCTTCTCTGGAAACTTGGCGTCGCGGCGCTGTCGACGGACAGTGTTCTCTGGAAATCTGGCGCAGCGGCGCCCCATCACTGGGACGCGGTGCTGATGACGGGACAGAGGTGAGTTATTCAAGAATAATGGGAGAGATGGCAGGCTCATCAAGAAAAGAGTAATCCAGTTTTTGGAACTTTTTAAGATTTGAAAATGGGAATGTGGCCTCGTCGAATGTGACGTGACGAGATATGTGAATTTGATGAGTGGACAAGTCATAGCATATATAGCCTCTATGGTTCGGCGGGAAGCCTAGGTAGACACATGGAGTGGACCGAAGAGCTAGTTTGTGAGGGGAAGTAGAGGCAAGGTTAGGATAGCAGAGACAACCGAATATCCGGAGATGATCATAAGATGGGACTCTATGATAGAGGATTTCGGTAGGGGTCATATTGTGAAGAGTGCTGGTTAGGAGAATATTGAGAACGTATTCTGACATTTTAGCATCATAGACCCAGAAGAACGGAGGTAGGGAGGCATGAATCAATAGAGTGTGAATCATATTGTTAATGGTGCGGATGATTCTTCCAGCTTTACCGTTTTGAGGGGAGGTGTGGGGGCAGGAGAAGCGAAAAACCATGCCATTATTAGTACAAAAATGGTGAAACATAGAGTTGTTGAATTCACGACCATTATCGCACTGAAAAGATTTTATATCTTTTTCAAACTGTGTTTGAATGAATGTTCGAAACTCAAGAAATTTGGCAAACACTTCCGATTTAAATTTGAGAGGATACAACCAAACAAAGTGAGAAAATCATCTAGTAGGATAACATAGTATTTATGACCGAGAGAACTAGCTACAGATGATGTCCATAAATCGGCATGTATAATATCAAAGGTTGCAAAAGTAACACTAGTAGATGAGTTAAACGGAAGACGGGTATGTTTGTCTAAAGAACAAAAAACACAGTTTTGGGCAAGCTTCCCATTACAAGTAATGAAATTATTGCCTCTAAGAAAATTAAAAATTGGGGCTCCTAGATGACCAAGCCTATTATGTCATGTTGAAGAAGAAATTGCCGCTAGAGAGACGAGAGAGCTAGATCTGGCAGCGCAGGTGGGAGTGAATGGATAAAGATCCCCCGTGCTATTGCATCTCGTAAGAGATATCCCTATATGAAGATCCTTCACAGTGAAACCAAAAGGGTCAAAATCAACAGAGACAGAATTATTACGAGTGAATTTACGGATAGAGATGAGATTCTTAATCATATGTTGGGCATATAGGGTATTTTGAAGGGAGAATGGATTAGGAGGTGGTGTGTAGGATGTACCATAACCCTTACTAGAATGCGGTAACCACTACCAACTGTTACAAATTGAGGATGTTTTAAACCAAACAGTTTGGGAATATTACCTGCACACCGGGTGAGGTGAGAAGTGGCTCCGGAGTCTATGTACCAGTTGTTGTAAGGCTTTTGCATGTTGAGACTGCCGAAGGCCTGACCCAACTCAGTGGGTGTCATGTTGGATGATAGCTGCTGGAACTGGTCGTGCATGAAGTGGGCTTGCTGCGGGTACTGGACTTGCCGAGGGGCTGGAGCAAGGCCCAACAAACCGTGGTGGGAGAACTGGTTGTGTCACGACCCGACCCGACGGGCCACGACTAAAAGTCCTAATTGGACGTCATTACTGACCTGTCACTCTTAATCCATTTAATACCGAGATCTATAGAAATTTTGGCAGCACAACGCTACATTTATAACATATCCCCAAAATAGGCGAGCCGACAGGGCTGTCTTACACAACTAACCAACAATCACAACAGGCTAGCCGAGTAGGCTGCCACTGAATAGCATCAAATAAATAAATAAACAGTCATAATAGGCACACCGGCAAGGTAGCCCCACTTTATACGGGAACATCCCAAAACAAAGTAGAGCAATACAGTTGACTAAAACGCATAACAATCTTCACCAAACCAAAACACACCTACTGCCCACAACTGTCTACAGACCTCTAAGAGTACGACCACGACATAAGACGGGATAGGACCCCGTCGTGCCCATGAAATACATATAATCAAAATAAAGAGGTTCTGTACCAAATAGCCGGCTCCGGAACAATAGAGCTCTCAATTCTTTGAATAGAGGTCCTAGGCGGAGGTCACCTATCGAACACCAACCTGCGGCATTTAACGCACCGAGGAAAGGGGGTCGACGAAATAATGTACTGAGTATATAAAACATAAAATACTGAAAATGAAATCACAACTGTATCAAGTAAAGATAGAGAGTCATCAAGCTTAACAAGAGTGAGAGTCATATCAGAAATCATGAATGCTTACTCATACTGTCACTATGTCTATGTCTGTATATCAATCTGTATAAAATGTCTCGGCCCCCTAGTGAGGGACTCTATGGAAGTCTGCATATGTGCGTATATCATGTCTCGGCCCTCTATGGAGGACTCGATAAAATCTGTATATATGTATATAACGTGTCTCGGCCTCAGTGAGGACTCGATGGTCTGAAAGCTGCGCATGAACATGATCCGGCCCGGGACTCGGTGGAGTGAAACAATAATACTTAGCGATTAGATATCATGAGCAACCATATGCAATTAAAAATCATCTTTGACTCTCGATAATATCATCATAATAAACTCTTTTACTGAAAATCATAGACATTAATCAATAATTATTCTTTAAAACTGAACTTATAGGAATTACGTACGTCCGCCGTACTTTCATTAAAATCATGTCAAAAAGAAGGAAGGAAGAGTTTTGCATACCTCTTAGGCGAACTACTCAACTCAATGTTAAGGTATGCCTCGTCTAGTACTTCAACCTATAATAAGGAATAATACGCTCGTCAATTCTATGATTTCTAATGTAAGTTATATGAATAATGACTCTCTTATTCCTATAAAAATTTGGACAGCATTTCCTTTGTTTATGTGCGTATCCACAATTTTATCAATAATCCAAATCAACCAACAATTCAAATCCAACCAATAATCCAAATCAAACCAATAATTCAAATCCAACCAATAATCACTATCATTTCAACATGTAGTCAAAAATATCTCAACATTTCATTTACGTTGTTAGTGCGCATACCTTCGCTTCGTAAGTATTCCATTTAACAAATTCAACAACCAAGGCAACTACTACATTTATTTCTCATAGTAGTCAATCATTTAGTTACGTTAGAATTATTCATGGGAGCAATCCAATCCTTTAACAACATCTGCCAATTCTAGAATATACCATTAACACTTTTCGGCCAACACCTATTTCAATTTCAAAGCTTTTTCCAAAATTCCTTACTTTTCAATTAAGCTTCCAATACTTCTTATAACAACTATAATTTTAATCATCAAGGTTCCATTCAAATTTTCACATGCAATTAATTAGTCATAACATACCAACACACTTAATCAATTTCAATGTATGCCAAAAATGGGTTCTAATTCGGTTTTGACCTCTAATAATCGCATGCATTGTCCTCTTTCTATTTCTTCTTTAACATAGATAATTCTCCTAACTATAATATATATTAATCTATCCAATATCAAATGAAAGGGATAAATATTTTACCAATTTTCGAGCTCAAGCATGATCCCTTCGACTGACTTTGCCGATTTTCGCCTCTTTCACGATTTTTCGCCCAAATTCTTCTCTTCTTTCAACCCACAATGACATGAAATCCTTCTACCATGTTACCCAACATCTACACATATTTTTTCTTCCCAATAATTGCATCAAAATTCGAATTCGCCACACTAAAAATTGTGGCGACACATGAAATCCCCACCGTTTTGGGTCCAAATTTCTCAAACTTTTGGCTTAATTGGGTAGGGGAATTTATTCCAAGAAGATGAACAACAAAACTTGAATTTTTCTTGCAAAAAGGGGAGGGTTTTCGACCTAAGCTAGGGGAAGGGAAGGGAAAATTCAATTTTTGTGCTGAAGGGAAAAGAAATGAACTTGTTTAGGCATTTAAGGTTTCAATTTTCAGATTTTCTCTTCTTTTTTTTAAAAAGTGCATTTAGGTCCCTCTTCTTTTTACCCTTTAACTGTTACACCCCGTAGTTCCAGAGTATGTATATGAGGACGTACGTACGAGAATACGACAGAAAAATTGGAAAGGAAGAAAGATGTGATTTTTCGACGAAAAAGTTTCCGGATTTTTGTGAAGGAAAAAGACTCGTTAATGGGAATTGGATTCCCATATTTGGTAATCGGACTTTTTGGAATATTTGAGAATTATGGAATTTTATTTCCGGAATTGGTCACGTGGGGCCCACTGGAGGAAATTTACGGTTTTGTGGGGCCCACTTTATTTTCGGATTTTTGGCATTACGGATATTTTTTCGGAAGACGGAATATTTTGGACAAGTAGGGGGCGCCACGTGTCACCCCCCCCCCCCTTGAGGCCATGTGGGCCGATTGTTGTGGAGTGTTGGACGTTTTTCTTGGTGGACAAGTGGCTCATTTTTGTGGTGGCCACTTGTCCCATTGTTATGGTGGACAAATGGTTGGCCAACTACCCACACACATGTACCCCATCCTCACCATACACTTGCTTTAATCCTAGCCATTGATTTTCCTATAAATACCCCTTTGTGCAAGACTAATTCTCCATCCACACTTGAGAAATTCCAAGGCAAAAATACTCCCTCCCTCTAGTTGTTTTCGTCCCCCTCCCTCCTTGTGTAGCTTGTCCGAAACCTCCCCCCACTTTTTGTAGAAAATATTTCAAGTATTGTTGTATTATCCCAAAATACCTTAGCCTAGTATTCCTAGTAGTATTCCAAGTTATTTCAATACTAAGAGCCCGGAAAAATACTACTTTATTCCAATAGTCGCAAAATGAAGCCCTAGAAAAATCTTCATAGATGGATGGAGTGTTAAGAGAAGTTGTTTAGAAATTTCTAAGGGTTGCTTGGAGCGGGTTGGAGCGTAAGGAGGTGGAGCTAAACGTTGCTCAGGATCGACTTATAAACTTGGATAATTTTGGGCTTATCGAGGTAATTATCTTTACCCCTATCAGAATTGGAGATTACATGTTGTAGTAGTTAATAATTGAGTATAAGAGATATTGGAAGAATAATTATAAAGAATTGAATTGTATTTACATCGACCGTATTTACTGAGACTTGTAGTATTATTGTGGAGAAGAATTGTACACGTCCGTTAGACGTGTAACCCCTAGAATTGTTGGCTTGCAGCAGCCTCGATAGAGAGGAGATTTATGTGGTCATGGGGAGGTGCTGCCGAATTTTCCGTAGAATAAGGAACCTTGTACTTAGAATTATTCTACGAAGAGATCTAGAGGTTGATAGACGTTTTGTGGCCTTTATAGGTTGAAGTACTACGAGTAGCGTATTCTACTTGAAGGGTGGAAAAGGCGAGCAAGGTTAGAGTACTTTGGAGCGTTTTGCTAATTGTCGATAATCGTCGCGAGGTATGTGAACCTCTTCCTATCCTTTCTAGCATGATATTTGTGAAATATATTTAGTGCGGTAGACGCACGTGTGTTTAAAGGAAGTTGATTTTCCTTTTGTGTCCTTGACTTGATTCCAAAGTTAAGTGACTTGTTATGAAATATTAAGGACTTGAATTATGTTAAAAAGTTGTTAAACCTCACTCATGAGAAATGGGTGTGCGGTCTTTTAAAGAATAAAGTTATCTTGATTTCGAAAATAAGAATGGTTTTATCATTGGATTTAAAATGATAACTTGACTTATAAACAACTTGATTTTGGGAAAGGAGAAGTAACTTGATAGGTTACTTGTTTTTAAAAGAGTAAGACACTTGGTTTAAAAAGTATATTGCTACTTGACTTTTAAAGGAAAAGTGCCTTTGTTTTAAAAGAAGGTATGGAAATTGTTTTGGTTTTACTTTGATGTCTTTTTACTTGAGTTTAAAATAATAAGAATCTTGAAGTATTTCAAAAGAGTTATTAACCATTTTTTAAAGAAAAGAAATACTTGGTTTCAAAAGCTTAAGTGTTATACTAGCTTTATGGGAAGTTAGGTATAACGACTTAAGGAAGATAGAAGGAACGGTTTACTTATTTGTTTATGAAAGTCTTGTATTGATTTCTGGAATGTGTAGTAAGATGGTTTGATAAGTAAACATGTTAGGATGCTACGTGTGTTAGTGTCTTGTGATGTTTGTGTAAGGGGTTTCCCTTGTTGTGCTTATGTTGTTTAACGATAAGCCGTTATGTTAGTATTGTACCACTCACCTCGACATGTTATACCGGGGTTAAGCTGCCCTCGACGCGAGGATGCCTCACGCGGGTCCGGGGACCTATGCGAGCTACGAGAGTTCCGTGTTAGTGCGGGGAATACCTCACGCGGTCTATGTGGCCACGCGACTACGCAGAGTCGGGGCGATGTCGGCGAGTAGCTACCCTCGATGTGGGAATACCTCACGCGCCTGGTGGACTACGCGAGTGCGGTGAGTTCAAGATTTGACGCGCATTGATATCGAGGCGAGTGGCGGCCGATTACGTGGCGCGGTCTAGAAAGACCTCGTGATACGCTTTTATAGCATTGTTGGTACGTGGGTTTTAGTAGTCGGCTATGCCTTCGCATTTACCCCAGACGGTTTTATTATGACACAGTGGGACACGGTGTTCATATGTATTCCTCGTGCTTTTATATCATGGATCGCGGCGGTGAGGAAGGAATTCCACGCATGATTGATATTGTGGGCATGAGACCCATGGTTATATTCGAGTGATGACTTTAAGGCGTGAGTCACGACTTGACATGGCCGCTACATATCAGGTATCGTAAATTGGTTATCATATATGTCTTACATTGTTTATAGACTATTAAGATTTCATTTACGATATTTTGATTTCACATACTTGGTACTGTTGTCGACCTCCTTGAGGCTGCGTTCATGCCGCGGTAAGTACACGATCGTCGATCCTCGCTCATAGGATCACAGTTCAGCGTTTTAGGAAGCTCCGTTTCTCCGGAGGCTTATCTTTGGTATAGTCCCCTGTTGTTGTAGGTACTTACATTCGGGTATGGCGAACCTGTCCCGTCGTTGTTGTTATAACATTCTTAGAGGTCTGTAGTACTGTTGTGGGCAGAGTTTGTAAAAGGGATGTAACTGTTCAAGCTTTTATATATATATGCCGACAGGCAGCTTTTCTCATATAAACTGTTTCTCACTTCATATTGTTTCATGTCTTGTTTTATATTCCGCTGGTTACTCTGATGTAGGTCTACTTGGGTGCCCGGGTAAGACACCAGTCACGGGCCCGGGTTCCGGTCGTGACATTAACCATCTAAGTGCTTATCAAACTAAATTAATCCCCCAAGTAGTAAACCTTAACCTATTCCCTTAAATCTTGATTTCTGTTTCCTTTAATTCCCGATAATTCCATAAGGTCTCGTATTCTCCATGTCGTAATTCCTACAATATGTAAAATCCTCAAAAGAGAAATATAAAAAACTTGTCATTTTAAATACTCATTGACGTGTTCGTAGCTTGTATAATTATATCTCATACCCCTTATCCGAATCTTAACCATAATGACATTCTTAATCCTTGCCTTAACTTACGAGGTGTAACATTCTTCCCCCTTAGAAATATTCGTCCTCGAATGTTCATAACAAGTCTTATGTTCTAGAATTTCGGCAGAGTCTCCTTTATAACTATGTTTATCCCTCCTTAATCAGCGACCAACAATTGCCCCACCCAGGGCCACAAATAAACACACACATACAGTTCACCAATACCATAATCAACTAAGGGAGTTAGATTGAATTACCTGAAGGCACAGGGAACAAATGAGGATACTTCTTCTCCATCTCCTCTTTTGCTTCCCAAGTCATTTCCTCTCTATTGTTATTCCGCCATAACACCTTGACGGACGCAACATCCTTAGTCCGTAGTCTCCTGACTTGGCGATCCAATAGGGCCACGGGACTCTCCTCATAGGACAACCCCTTAGTCACCTGGACATCGTCCACTGGGAAGACTTTGGAAGGATCGCCAATACACTTCCGTAGCATAGACACATGAAAAACTGGATGTACTACTTCCAAGTTTGAGGGTAAGTCCAACTCATAGGCGACCTGGCCTATTCTGCGAATGATCCGGTAAGGTCCAATATATCTCGGGCTAAGCTTCCCTCTCTTTCCAAATCTCATCACACCCTTCATGGGTGACACCTTCAAGAATACCCAGTCATCGATCTGAAACTCTAAGTGCCGACGCCGATTATCAGCATATGACTTCTGTCAACTTTGAGCCGCTAGTAATCTCTCCTGTATGAGTTTCACCTTGTTGACTGCTTGCTGAACCATGTCTGGACCAATCAACTAAGTCTCACCTATGTCAAACCAACCAATGGGCGACCTATACTTCCTCTCATACAAAGCCTCATACGGGGCCATCTGAATGCTGGAGTGATAGCTGTTATTGTAAGCAAACTCAATAAGTGGCAAGTGATCATCCCAACTATCTCTAAAATCAATAATACAAGCCCTCAACATATCCGTCAGTGTCTGTATAGTACGCTCTGCATGCCCATCTGTCTGAGGGTGAAATGATGTGCTGAGACTCACATGTGTTCCCAATCCTTTCTGAAAGGATCTCCAGAAGTTAGTCGTAAACTGAGCTCTTCTGTCTGATATGATAGATGTAGGAACCCCGTGCAATCTCACAATCTCTCTGATATACAATCTGGCGATAATCCTCTGCCGAGTAGGTAGTCTTGACTGGAAGAAAATTGGCTGATTTCGTCAATCTATCCACAATAACCCATATGGAATCACACTTTCGCTGAGTGCGAGGCAACCCTGTAATAAAATCCATATTAATCACCTCCCACTTCCAAGTCGGGATCTCTATCGCCTGTAATAGCCCACTAGGCTTCTGGTGCTCTACCTTGACCTGCTGACAATTCGGGCACTGAGCAACAAACTCTATTATGCCTCTCTTCATGCCATCCCACCAATACAAGCATCTAAGGTCATAATACATTCTCGTCGACCCTGGATGAATGGAATAACGGGCATTGTGTGCTTCACCCATAACCTGCTACCGCAGTCCTGCAACATCCGGTACACATAACCTACCCTCATACCGTAGCACACCATCAGAGGCCACCTCAAATAAAGTCTTCTCCTTTCGGAGAGCTGCATCTCTATATCGTTCCAGAATAGGGTCCTCATACTGACATATCTTTACCTCTTCTATGATAGATGACTTATCAACTCCTCGAACAAGAATACCACTATCTTCAGAATCCGACAACCGGACTCTAAGACTAGCTAGCATGTGAATCTCTCGGACCATCTCTTTTCTGTCCGGCTGCACATCTGACAAGCTACCCATAGATCTTCGGCTAAGATCATCTGCCACAACATTGGCCTTCCCTGGGTGGTACAAGATATCAATATCATAGTCTTTCAACAACTCTAGCCATCGTCGATATCGTAGATTCAACTCCATCTGCTTAAAGATGTATTGGAGGCTCTTATGATCCGTGTAAATATCAGTATGGACATCATACAAGTAATGTCTTCATATTTTCAAAGCATGAATCACCGCTGCTAGCTCTAAATCATGAGTGGGATAATTCTTTTCGTGTTTTCTGAGCTATCGGGAGGCATAAGCTATAACTTTGTCATGTTGCATCAACACACAACCTAACCCGACACCTGAAGCGTCACAATAAATCACATACCTATCTAGCCCCTCAGGAAGAGTCAAAACTGGAGTCGTAGTCAACTTATCCTTCAATAACTGAAAATTATGCTCACAAGCATCGATCCACTGGAACTTAGTTGCCTTCTAGGTTAGCCTAGTCAAAGGAGCTGAGATCAAGGCAAAATTCTCCACAAACCTCCTATAATACCCTGCTAGTCCCAGAAAGTTGCGTACCTCAGTAGGTGTAGTGGGTCTGGGCCATGTATTCACCGCCTCAATCTTCTGAGTATCCACCCGAATACCATCTGCCCCGACAATATGCCCCAAGAATGCCACTGAGGCCAACCAGAACTCACATTTCGAAAACTTGGCATACAACTGCCGGTGTCGGAGGACTCCAAGTACTGTCCTCAAATGATATGCCTGCTCCTGCTCTGAGCGAGAATACACCAGGATATCATCGATGAATACTATAACAAATGTATCCAAAAATGGCTTGAACACCCGGTTCATTAGATCCATGAACACTGCTGGAGCATTAGTCAACCCAAATGACATCACCCTGAACTCATAATATACGTACCGGGTCCTGAACGCCGTCTTTGGGATATCTGCCTCTCTAACCCGTACATGATGATAACCGGATCGCAGGTCTATCTTCGAGAAATACTTAGCACCCTACAACTGATCAAACAAGTCATCAATCCTGGGAAGGGGATATTTATTCTTGATGGTTACCTTGTTCAGATGCCTATAGTCGATACACATTCGCAGCGACTCATCCTTCTTCTTCACAAATAACACAGGTGCACCCCATGGAGATGCACTAGGCCTAATGAAGCCTTTCTCTAATAGGTCTCTCAACTGCTCCTTCAACTCCTTCAGTTCTGCAGGTGCCATTCTATAAGGAGGAATGGATATAGGCTGGGTTCCTGGCAATACATCTATACTGAAATCTATCTCCCGCTCTGGAGGAAGACCTGGAAGATCATCTAGGAACACATCCGAAAACTCACTGACTATCGGAACTGACTGAAGAGCTGGTACCTCGGCCTCCGTATCATGCACTCGAACTAAGTGATAAATATACCCTTTTCGAACCATCTTTCTTGCCTTGAGGTATGAAATAAACTTACCCCTCGGTGATGCGGTATTCTCCTTCCATTCTATAACCGGCTCATCTGGAAACTGGAATCGAACAAACTTATGTCGACAATCAACACTGGCAAAAAAAGAAGCCAACCAATCCATACCCATAATAACGTCGAAGTCGGTCATATCCAACTCTATCAGATCTGCTAAGGTACGACGACTATATATCACCACCGAGCAATTCTTGTACACGCGTTTAGCTATAACCGAATCTCCTACCGGTGTAGCTACCTCGAATGGTCCTATCAGCTCAGGTTCTATCCCTATTCTACTAGCAACAAGAGGGGATATATAGGACAAGGTGGAACCTGGATCAATCAAAGCATACACATCATAGAAAAAGACCGATAATGTACCTGCGACAACATCTGGTGACGCCTCCTGGTCGCGTCTACTGGCCAAAGCATAAATGCGGTTCGAATGACAGCTAGAACTAGGACCTCTGCCATGACCTCTACCACGGCCAGTTGGTGCCTAGTACCCTGCCCGATGAGGCGCATAGTTGTGGACGAAGAACCCGCAACAGAACCTGTAGGCTGAGACATACCCCCTGAACCAACTCTAAAGGGACATTCTCTCATCAGATGGCCCCTGGCGGCCGCAGGAAAAACAAGTACCAGTATCAATACGACACTCCGTCGGATGACGCCTGCCGCACTGCGAACACTGAGGCAAAGATGGCCTCACCGACCGTAACCCCGCAAATGCGTGATCCTGCGCCGGGAGCCACGACCGACTCACGAATACCGTGCGGTCAAATCGCCTACGAGATCGTGAGGAGCACTCTGGCCGGTGGGAGGAATACGGTATCTTTGTTGAGGCCGCCTCGGAAATCACCCAAAACCGGTGATCGGCCGCTTTTATGCTGGCTCCTACCATGGTCTCTATCCAACCGTCTCCCTCTGTGTCGCTCCTCGATTCCCTGCGTAAATGCCTGAATACGAGCAATATCCATGCTCGGCTGAAGCGATGATGTCATACACCCATCAATAAGATAGTGGTCTAACCCCATCACGTAATAGTGTACCCTATCTGCCATGTCTGCAACCATAGTAGTCTTTGTCACGACCGAACGGGCAGTGGTAGGTGCCTTACGCACCAGTAGACATACATCAGTAATCAGCGGAATATAAAACAAGACATGACATAATATGAAATATGAAACGATTCATCTGAGAAACTTGCCTTTCGCATAAATATATATAACAACTAGAACGATTACATCCTTTACAACTCGCCCACAACAAGGTTACTGCACTCTAAGAATGATATGACAACAATGGCGGACAGGCCGCCATACCTCGAATGTAAGTACCTACAACGGCGGGGACTATACCACCGATAAGCCTCCAAGAAACGGAGCTTCCCAAACGATGAATTTGTGACCACTAAGAGCGAGGATCAACGATCGGTGTACCTCTACCGCGCATGAACGCACTTCAAGGAGGTCAGTACAACATGTACCAAGTATGTGAAACTGTAAAGTACTGAAGTAAAATCAAAGTATTTAAAACCATTTGCAAACACAACCAGTTCAACTGCACATAGTGCCACAACATGAACAAGAGCAAGGCAGATAAAGCGTAATGAGTCTTTTCTAGGCCGCGAATGATCGGGCAAGGCCAATCGCCCATAGTATCATTATGCGTGCCTAATCTGGACTTCCCGCACCGCATAGGTCACACACGCACTGCATGAGGTATTCCTCGCGACGGGGTAGCTAACCTCGGTACTCCTCACGGACTCCGCACCGCATAGTCTCGATAGACCGCATAGTCACATTGCATCGCATAGGCATCCCCGTCGGGATATACACCGAATGATCAATCACGAGCATACCGCTGCTCGCGATAGTCACATAGACCGCATAGGCCATATAGACCGCATCGGGTGGCAAGCCCGGTATAACAAGTCGAGGGGTATGTGATATAATAACATAACAGCTTATCGTTAAACAACATAAGCACAACAAGGGGAACCCCTTTACACAAACATCACCAGATACTAACACACGTAGCATCCTAACATGTTTACTTATCAAATCAACAAGAAAGTATTACAAGGCTATCACAAACCAACACAATCAAGTTATTCACACAAGGTACTTTCTACTTTATGTTAACAATTTCGGGTTTTTATCCCCAAAGTACTTCATACATTAACTCTTTTAAAAGATCTG
Source organism: Przewalskia tangutica (assembly GCA_029844215.1). Classification (NCBI taxonomy): domain Eukaryota; kingdom Viridiplantae; phylum Streptophyta; class Magnoliopsida; order Solanales; family Solanaceae; genus Przewalskia; species Przewalskia tangutica. Next base: position 12,521,799 of record CM056733.1, on the reverse strand, counting down.
TTTCTTTCACAAAAGTCACACAATACCCGTAGTATAAAAATAGAGTGACTATCCTTTTAAGTAAACCAAAACACTTCCCTTTGTAAATCAAGTAACAACATTATTTTCCAAACGTTCAAGTTTGCCTAATTTCAAATGCTCAAGTTTCTCATTTTCGAAAGGTTTCGTAGTTCATAGTTTTAATCACTTAATGATATAATTCTCCTTTAAAACAATTTGAGATACATATGCCTTATATGTGAGTAGGTTATTCTTGTTCATAATCAATCTTATTTAAGCAGCCATGATCTAGGAAATGTAATATCATTTTGTCTCATCTTAGCATGTAGATGGAGGTTTCTCTGGTTTTAATAATACTTTATTAGTCAATACATTTCCCTTTATTAGCGCTGCTGTGGTTTGTTCGATACTTATTCTCATTTCCGAAATCAGTAAAACATTATTCCTTTTACAAACCAAGTACTCATTACTCACGAATGAGGTTTCACACAAAACTCATATTAATTTACTTAAGTCAAGTCTCTTATCTTTTAAGATCAAGTCTCTTAACTTCTAAAATTAATAAACCATTCTTTTTATCTCTCTTAAGTCGTTATACCTAACTTCCCATAAAGCTAGTATAACTCTTAAGCTTTAAAACCAAGTATTACTCTTCTTTCAAAAGGTTTCTTAATTCTTTTGAAATACTTCAAGATTCTTATTATTGGGCTTAAGTCAAAAGACATTGCCATGCAACCACGTTCGATTAACACGTGCGTCTACCGTACTATATATATATTCTTTTAAAATAGCATGCTCAGAGGATAGGAAGGATCACATACCTCGCGACGATTATCGACTATTAGCAAAGCGCCCACGGCTATAACGGCTAGCCTCGTCCCACCTTTCAAGTAGTACATCTTTGCAGGATCAATCAACCTATAAGGGTTATACAAGTCTATCAATGCCTAGACTACTCTTGAAGAATATTCTTCTAATGTGATTCCAGTTCAAGTCTATTTTGTAATATCCTTCTATTACAGTTCAATTCTCTTCTATGAATCTTATATTCATTTCTATACAACTACAGTATGTAATTTCCAATTACAATAGAAGGATAGGATTATTTACCTCGGTAAGCCCAAAATTATCCAAGTTTAATGTCGATCCTGAGCAACGTTTAGCTCCTACTCCGGGTGCTCCAACCCGCTCCAAACAACCCTTAGAAGTTCTACGAAACTTCTTCCTAATACTTGACCAAGCGTGAAGATTTTCCTTAGGGTTTCGTTTAGTAGTGAAGGAAGTATAATGGTATTTTTGGGCTTTTAGTATAGGGTAACCTTGGAATACTACAAGGTATTAGGCTAAGGTATTTTGGTATAGTAACAATACTTGGAGAGTATTTCTACCAAGAGGGGGGGTAGTATTTGCGAGAACAACTAGGCAGGAGGGGTGTACCCCTCGGCCAAGGCCACTAGGAGGGGTGTACCCTCGGCGAGGAGCCTTCTCAAAGGGAGGCTTGGGCGAACCACTACACTAAGGAGAGAACTTTCAAGACTTAGAAACTATTTTAGGATGAAGAAGTTCATCAACTAAGGGGTATTTATAGGACAACGAGGGCCAAGATCGAAGCCAGTGGTAGGCAAGTGTAGGGTGAGGATTTACCCGTGTACCTTATCCATCTACCACACCAACTATCACAAATATCCTACCTAACCCAAGACCCCAATTCGTCCACTAGCGCCCATCACAACGTCGATGTGAGGTGACACATGTCACCCTCCGTTGGTCCAAAATGTTTCATCTCGGAAAAATCCGCAAAAATTAGAAATGACATAGCCGTAATTTTCCCTTCGCAAGTCTTGTAAAACGTTTCGTCGAAAAACGATTCTTTTCGGTACTTGTGAACAATAATTTTCGGTCCTAGCCTAACTTAAGGCTCAAACTTTTCTACGTACGTCATCACGTACATACTCTTGAAAATACGGGGTATAACATTCTCCCCTCCTAGAAACATTCGTCCCGAATGTTCCTTCTAAGTCTCAAAACAAACATGCGCCAGAATAGTCTTCACTGCTATATTTACGAAAACAATTATGCCACACCTGGCCACAATACAACATGCGCAAATACTTACATCCAAGTCCACGAGGATTCACCTATAACATCACAAAACTCCCACCCGAGGCTAAAAGATACTCCCGCGCCTTCACTTTACAAGCGAAATGATCACACATGTTCTTAACACATGCTCGCTTCTTCCCTTACTCGTCGTACCGCTTCGTACACTCGAACTCTTTCTCATAACTTACCACATTTACATTCGCATCAATTTAAAAATCTACGGGTTACTACCTCCAACTTGATCATCATTAATCGGGAATACTCGGATGGATCTCAGATACTTTTGAACCTAACAACATGAAGAATGGACATCGCCTCCTAAGTCGGATGGCAAAAGCTAACATATAGGCAACCTGGCCTACTCTTCACATGATCTGAAAGGCCCAAATTAACTCGGGCTAAGTTCCTCTGTTTCCCAAACTCGTCACACCTTTTCCGGGGTGGTACCTTCAAGACCCACTCCACTGAGCATGGCGTCGCCGCCGATTATCCATACGACTTCCGTTGACTACGAGTGCCGATAACCTCTCTGGATAGGTTTCACCTATCCACATCCTGCGAAACAAGTATGAACCAGCTATCGAACTTTGCCAACATCGAACCAATCGGCCGTGACTTACACTACCGCCCTACGAGGCCGTAAGGCGATATCCGAATCTTGAAATGGTGGTTATAAAAACACTCCCTTAAGGAGGCAACAATCCTTCACTACCCTCGAAATCCAAACAACGGCGGGGCGAATGCGTCGAGACTCACTGAGTTCGCCGACCTGCTGGTAAAACTTAGGAAAGCGAAATAGCCACAACCTCGGCTTCACATGCGTCATAAGGTGAAATTAGGCACCTCGTGCGACCTTACAACCTTCACGATAAATAACATCTCGCATAACTCTGCCGAGTAAGCGATCTGCTGAAGGACAAGATGGGTTGACCTCATCGGCGACTCTTCGGTCGAACGCATCCACGAACTTCGTCGGCTGGTTTACTAAACTTGGGCCTAACACCCTCGTGACCCTACCACTGGCGGGACCACCCGGCCCGCACAAAAGCAGTCGCGGGTTGACCCGCGATCGGTCCTCAACCCGACCCGCTGTCGCGCAAAAACTCTTGTTCCCCGATCCAGAACGATCTCACTAATCAAGTCACGAAAACCTAGTGGTCTTCTTAGTTCAACTACCCTCTTTTATTCCACACTCGCAGGACTTATTATACAACTATATCTCACGTGCACTATGCACTCGATAAAGTCAAACACATAAAAATACATCTTTTACTCGAGATGGCCTTACCTCTAAGGTCCTACGTATAAAACTCTAAGGCTCACACTTTCTCGCCCCAATCTTACGGTTAACTAACCATGATTTTTAATCACAATTAACACTTATGTCATCCGAACATAACACTTAAGATACGCTTATCTTATCACACCTACAATCTCTAGAGGTTCAGGATATACGTGTATCTACCGCTTCACTTCCCTTTGTCGTTCTAACCAATCACGCTCGTAGGCATAGCTAGGAAGGTGATTAACTAGCCACCGATCACGAAGGTGAGTCTACATCCGCGCCACCTCTAGTCGGACAATTCCTGCAAAATGGCCTCCGCCGTAAGTATATCAAGCTCCAACAAAAAGACGACATTCCCCGAGGTGACGTCTGCCACACTGCGAACATTGGGGAAAACCTTCGTGTATCCAGAAACGAAACCACGGAGCTCGACCAACTCCGATACTCGAGCGTCCCGAACCACCGTGGAGGACCACTGATACAGCGGAGGCGCATATCGATCTGCTGAGGCGATTCGCCCCGAAAGTTACCAAAGGACCCTGCCGATCTGGCCCTCTTCTGCTGATTTTGGTTAACCCGTTGATCCCTAAGTTTCTCGGCCTGCTGCGCATAAGCCCGTATACATGCCATGCTCAAGCCTGACTGAAGAGCTACTCTTGAACATCCTTTCTTTAGATAGTCATCAAGACCCGTGATATATCGGTGCACTCTATATTCTCTGGTTGCTAAAGTCCTAGCTAATGTGAGTCCATTCCTTTTAATCCATATTCTTTGTTCGGTCGTTAGGCGAAGGCTCATACATCATGGCGCGATGGAGGCTACTGCCATTGTGCTAAACTTTCTTTGAAATTTGTGGCGTCGCGAACTCCCGAATGAAGCACCACCCGGTGATGGTTGGGCTGTGCCCTCATAACCTCTCATTTACTCTGCTCGCGGCTCCTCGCCGCCTTGCCATCGAGCGGGTTGCCTTACGCGGAGGCATAGCAGTAAGGAAAGAAATATGTTAGAGGTCCAACTTATAACGGCTCTAAGGCACGATCTCGAGTGAGAAGAATGAAACCAATCCTAAATATCCTATAGCCTCACGATTATTGGTGTGGTGCAACACACGCGATAATCAGACTTACTAGATACGATGCGTAGACACTTTCAGAGATTAAGCGCTCTGATACCACTTTTGTCACGACCGAACCGGGCGTGGATGGTGTCTTACGGGCACCCAGTAGACATACATCGAGTAATCGGCGGAATATAAAACAAGACATGACATAATATGAAATATGAAACGATTAATTCGAGGAAACTTGCCTTTCGGCATAAATATATATAACAACTAGACGATTACATCCCTTTTACAACTCTGCCCTTGCGATGTTCTGACCTCACAGAATGATATGACAACAATGGCGTGGCGGGGCCTGCCATACCACGAATGTAAGTACCTACAACGACAGGACTATACCACTGATAAGCCTCAAGAAAGCGGAGCTTCCCAGCAATTGTGACCACTAGGCGAGGATCAACGGCGGTGTACCTCTACTGCGGCATGAACGCGGCCGCGAGGTCGATAACAGTACCAAGTATGTGAAAAAGCATCAAGTAAAATCAAAGTATTTAAAACCATTTGCAAACCTGACGGTTCAATCGCGCATAGTGCCACAACATGAAAGAGCAAGGTAGATAAAGCGTATGTGGTCTTTTCTAGGCGCGAATGATCGAAGCAAGGCGATCGCCCGTAGTATCATTATGCGTGCCTAATCCTGGACATCCGCAGTCCGCATAGGTCACACACAGACCCGCATGAGGTATTCCTCGCTTCGGGGGTAGCTAACCGGTACCTCTCCGGACTCGCGATCCGCATAGTCTCGATAGACCGCGTAGTCACGCGGCCGCGTGGGCATCCCCGTCGGGATATACACGGAATGATCAATCACGGAGCATACCGGCGCTCGCGTAGTCACATAGACGCGCATAGGCCATATAGACCCGCATCGGGGTGGCAAGCCCTCGGTATAACAAGTCAATGGGGTATGTGATATAATAACATAACAGCTTATCGTTAAACAACATAAGCACAACAAGGGGAACCCCTTTACACAAACATCAACAGATACTAACACACGTAGCATCCTAACATGTTTACTTATCAAATCAACAAGAAATTATTACAAGGCTATCACAAACCAACACAATCAAGTTATTCACACAAGGTACTTTCTACTTTATGTTAACAATTTCGGGTTTTTATCCCCAAAGTACTTCATACATTAACTCTTTTAAAAGATCCGTTTCTTTCACAAAAGTCACCTGATACGTAGTATAAAAATAGAGTGACTATCCTTTTAAGTAAACCAAAACACTTCCCTTTGTAAATCAAGTAACAACATTATTTTCCAAACGTTCAAGTTTGCCTAATTTCAAATGCTCAAGTTTCTCATTTTCGAAAGGTTTTGTAGTTCATAGTTTTAATAACTTATTGATATAATTCTCCTTTAAAACAATTTTAGATACATATGCCTTATATGTGAGTAGGTTATTCTTGTTCATAATCAATCTTATTTAAGCAGCCATGATCTAGGAAATGTAATATCATTTTGTCTCATCTTAGCTTCTATGCAGATGGAGGTTTCTATTGGTTTTAATAATACTTTATTAGTCAATACATTTCCCTTTATTAGCGCTGCAGTGGTTTGTTCGATACTTATTCTCATTTCCGAAATCAGTAAAACATTATTCCTTTTACAAATCAAGTACTCATTACTCACGAATGAGGTTTCACACAAAACTCATATTAATTTACTTAAGTCAAGTCTTTTATCTTTTAAGGTCAAGTCTCTTAACTTCTAAAATTAATAAACCATTCTTTTTATCTCTCTTAAGTCGTTATACCTAACTTCCCATAAAGCTAGTATAACTCTTAAGCTTTTAAAACCAAGTATTACTCTTCTTTCAAAAAGGTTTCTTAATTCTTTTGAAATACTTCAAGATTCTTATTATTCAGGCTTAAGTCAAAAGACATTGCCGTACAACTACGTTCAATTAACACACGTACGTCTACCGTACTATATATATATTCTTTTAAAATATCATGCTCAAGAGGATAGGAAGGATCACATACCTCGCGACGATTATCGACTATTAGCAAAACGCTCCACGGCTATAACCCGGCTAGCCTCGTCCACCTTTCAAGTAGTACATGCTACTCGCAGATCAATCAACCTATAAGGGTTATACAAGTCTATCAATGCCTAGACTACTCTTGAAAAATATTCTTACGATGTGATTCGGTTCAAGTCTATTACGTAATATCCTTCTACGATTCAATTCTCTTATGAATCTTATATTCATTTCTATACAACTACAGATGTAATTTCCAATTACAATAGAAAGATATGATTATTTACCTCGGTAAGCCCAAAATTATCCAAGTTTAATGTCGATCTGAGCAACGCGTTTAGCTCTACTCGGTGCTCCAACCCGGCTCCAAACAACCCTTAGAAGCTCTCGAAACTTCTTCCTAATACTTGACCAAGCGTGAAGATTTTCCTTAGGGTTTCGTTTAGTAGTGAAGGAAGTATAATGGTATTTACGGGCTTTTAGTATAGGGGTAACCTTGGAATACTACAAGGTATTAGGCTAAGGTATTTTGGTATAGTAACATACTTGGAGAGTATTTCTACCAAGAGGGGGTAGTATTTGCGAGAACAACTAGGCAGGGGGTGTACCCACTGCCACTAGGAGGGTGTACCACCGGCCAAGGAGCCTTCTCAAAGGGAGGCTTGGGCGAACCACTACACTGGGAGAGAACTTTCAAGACTTAGAAACTATTTTAGGATGAAGAAGTTCATCAACTAAGGGGGTATTTATAGGACAACGAGGGCCAAGATCAAGCCAGTGGTAGGCAACCTGTAGGGTGAGGATTTACCCGTATGTGCACCTTATCCATCTACCACACCAACTATCACAAATATCCTACCTAACCCAAGACCCCAATTCGTCCACTAGCGCCCATCTGGCGTCGATGTGAGGTGACACATGTCACCCTCCCGTTGGTCCAAAATGTTTCATCTCTCGGAAAAATTCGCAAAAATTAGAAATGACATAGCCGTAATTTTCCCTTCGCAAGTCTTGTAAAACGTTTCATCGAAAAACGATTCTTTTCGGTACTTGTGAACAATAATTTTCGGTCCTAGCCTAACTTAAGGCTCAAACTTTTCTACGTACGTCCTCACGTACATACTCTGGAAAATACGGGGTATAACAGGTGCGTACCAACCGAAGGAGTCAAACTGCAAGCTATACTCTCTAACCGTCCTCCCATTCTGCCGCAACTGTAGAAACCTGTCGACTCTTGCCCATCTCATCTTTGGAGGCAGAAAGTGGCCAAGGAATGCCTCTGAAAACCCATCTCATAATGCAAGAGGAGCATCTTCGCCCCTAGACAACTCCCAGGACTCAAACCAGTTGACTGCTATATCGCGCAACCGGTATGAGGCCAATATAACTGACTCAGTCTCTGAGGCCTTGATCACCCTCAATGTCCTCTGCGTCTGGCAGATGAACTCATGAGGATCATCCTCGGGCCTTGACCCGTAAAACTCCCGGCATCGCAACTCGGAAATCTCTAACCTCAAATTATGCGCCTCAGGGTTAAGCCGGATCCTGCCTATAAACCTGTCCCGCCACTATCTTTGCCAATAACTGGATTGTCTCTCTCAAATCCCCATCATGTGTCCCTGGCTGAGGAACTGAAGGCTCAGGTACTGGAGCCTCGAATACGGGTGATGTTGCCCCCTAAGAGGGAGCCTCTGGAATTGGTGACGAGGCAGAACTCGTCGGTGGGGGCACACTCTCAGACGTAGACCGCGTGCGGGACCTGGTAGCTCTCCGTACCCGACTAGTATCCCCTACTGTAGATTTGGCCTTCTGGGCCACGGGCGCCTTCCTCGGAGGCATAACTGTAAACATAGTAAACTATCAGAAAAAGGATCATCCTAATAACACAGCTTTATAGCACGATCTAAGAGTTGAAAGAGTAGAAACCAATCGTAAATGCCCGGCAACCTCCTGCGTATAAGTATGGTGCACAACATACCCATACACAAGACTCTACTAGACACGGTCTGTAGACATTCTGAGGACTAACTACTCTGATACCACTCTTGTCACGACCCGACCCGACGGGCCGCGACTAAACGTCCTAATTGGACGTCATTACTGACCTGTCACTATTAATCCATTTAATACCGAGATCTATAGAAATTTTGGCAGCACAACACTGCATTTATAACATATCCCCAAAATAGGTGACCGACAAGGCTTCCTTACACAACTAACCAACAATCACAACAGGCTAGCCGACTAGGCTGCCACCGAATAGCATCAAATAAATAAAGAAACAGTCATAATAGGCACGTCGGCAAGGCTGCCCCACTACATACGGGAACATCCCAAAACAAAGTAGAGCAATACAGTTGAAACAATATTCACCAAACCAAAACACACATACCGCCCACAATTGTCTACAGACCTCTAAGAGTACGACCACGACATAAGACGGGACAGGACCCCGTCGTGCCCATGAAATACATATAATCAAAATAAAGAGGTTCTGTACCAAATAGCCGGCTCCGGAACAATGGAGCTCTCCAACTGCTGAATAGAGGTCCTAGACTGGAGGGTCACCTATCTGAACACCTGAACCTGCGGGCATGAACGCAGCCCCCCGAGGAAAGGGGGTCAGTATAAAATAATGTACTAAGTATATAAAACATGAAATACTGAAAATGAAATCACAACTGTGTCAAGTAAAGATAGAGAGTCATCAAGCTTAACAAGAATGAGAGTCATATCAGAAATCATGAATGCTTACTCATATTGTCACTATGTCTATGTATGTATATCAATCTGTATAACATGTCTCGGCCCTCTAGTGAGGGACTCGATGGAAGTCTGCATATGTGGGCATATCATGTTTCGGCCCTCTATGGAGGGACTCGATAAAATCTGTATATATGTATATAACGTGTCTCGGCCCTCTAGTGAGGGTCTCGATAAATTCTGTAAAGCTGCGCACGAACATGATCCCGCCCGGGACTCGGTGGAGTGAAACAATAATACTTAGCACGATTAGATATCATGAGCAACCATATGCAATTAAAAATCATCTTTGACTCTCGATAATATCATCATAATAAACTCTTTTACTGAAAATCATAGACACTAATCAATAATTATTCTTTAAAACTGAACTTATAGGAATTACGTACGTCCACCGTACTTTCATTAAAATCATGCCAAAAAGAATGAAGGAAGAGTTTTGCATACCTCTTAGGCGAACTACTCAACTCAATGTTAAGGTATGTCTCGTCTAGTACTTCAACCTATAATAAGGAATAATACGCTCGTCAATTCTATGATTTCTAATGTAAGTTATATGAATAATGGCTCTCTTATTCCTATAAAAATTTGGGCAGCATTTCCTTTGTTTATGTGCGTATCCACAATTTTATCAATAATCTAAATCAACCAACAATTCAAATCCAACCAATAATCCAAATCAAACCAATAATTCAAATCCAACCAATAATCACTATCATTTCAACATGTAGTCAAAATTATCTCAACATTCCATTTACGTTGTTAGTGCGCATACCTTCGCTTCGTAAGTATTCCATTTAACAAATTCAACAACCAAGGAAACTACTACATTTATTTCTCATAGTAGTCAATCATTTAGTTACGTTAGAATTATTCATGAGAGCAATCCAATCCTCTAACAACATCTGCCAATTATAGAATATACCATTAACACTTTTCGGCCAACACCTATTTCAATTTCAAAGCTTTTTCCAAAATTCCTTACTTTTCAATTAAGCTTCCAATACTTCTTATAACAACTATAATTTTAATCATCAAGGTTCCATCCAAATTTTCACATGCAATTAGTCATAACATACCAACACACTTAATCAATTTCAATGTATGCCAAGAATGGGTTCTAATTCGGTTTTGACCTCTAATAATAGCATGCATTGTCCTCTTTCTATTTCTTCTTTAACATAGATAATTCTCCTAACTATAATATCAATTAATCTATTCAATATCAAATGAAAGGGATAAATTTTTTACCAATTATCGAGCTCAAACCAGTCCCTTCGACATTTCACGCCCAGCGATTTTACGCCTCTTTTCATCGATTTTTCGCCCAAATTCTTCTCTTCTTTCAACCCACAATGACATGTAATCCTTCTACCATGTTACCCAACATCTACACATGTTTTTCCTTCCCAATAATTGCATCAAAAATCGAATTCTGCGATACAAAAAATTCTGGCGCGAAATCCCAGCGTTTGGGTCCAAAAAATCTCAAACTTTTGGCTTAATTGGGTAGGGGAATTTATTCCAAGAAGATGAACAACAAAACTTGAATTTTTCTTGCAAAAAAAGGAGGGTTTTCGACCTAAGCTAGGGGAAGGGAAGGGAAGATTCAATTTTTGTGCTGAAGGGAAAAGAAATGAACTTGTTTAGGCATTTAAGGTTTCAATTTTCATATTTTCTCTTCTTTTAAAAACAAAGTGTATTTAGGTCCCTCTTCTTTTTACCCTTTAACCCTCTAAGTGCTTATCAAACTAAATTAATCCTCCAAGTAGTAAACCTTAATCTATTCCCTTAAATCTTGATTTCTGTTTCCTTTAATTCCCGAAAATTCCATAAGGTCTCGTATTCTCCATGTCGTAATTCCCACAATATGTAAAAATCCTCAAAAGAGAAATATAAATAACTTGTCATTTTAAATACTCATTGTCGTGTTCGTAGCTTGTATAATTATATCTCATACCCCTTATCCGAATCTTAACCTTAATGACATTCTTAATCTTTGTCTTAACTTACGAGGTGTAACAGGTTGTAGGGTTTAGTCTTTAGGCTGCGGCGCATGGTCTTTGTCAGAATCTTGTTAGGTAGCCGTACTGAGCCGATTATCACGGGCCTGTTGTTGCTTTCTTTGGTTCATTGTCGCGACCCTTTCCACGACCACGGCCTCCTCTGTCGCGGCCATTGCCGCCCTTTCCACTGCGTCCCTGCTGCGGTTGAGAGTTTTCTGGCGACGTTGGATCTTGATGGCGCGTTTCCACAGCTAACGCCTTCTGATTGTGCTCATCCTGCTTAGCACTTCGAGTCTCTTCGAGCAACAACTGCGAGCGAGCTTTGTTAAAGCTGGGTAACAGATCTGTCTGTTGAATCATGGTGTCCAATGTATCATATTCACCTTTAGAGAGGCCAACAATCAACTGTAATACCAGTTTGGTGCTACTGCGAGTCGACATCAGCAAGTTGATCCGTCAGGAGCTTTAACTGTTTGCAGTACTCAGTCACATTGGAAAAGTTTTCAAGACGTGTATTGTTAAATTGCTCCTCTAAATACACAGCACGGGTGTGCTTATTGTCCTGAAAAATTTCCTCCAAACGATTCCACAAGTCACGGGTAGGGATGTCAGTGGGGCGGGTAAATACGGGTACCGCCCCGCACCCGCTCCAGTTGGGGCGGGTATGGGGATAGTTTGGTGGGTGGTGGGGCGGGTATGGGTATCAAAAGTGCTACCCGCCATGGGTAGTGGGGCGGCAGTGGATTTCATATAAGACCCGCCCCGCACCATTACTCGCTACTGCACCAGCACACACCACACTACCGCACCGTATCGTCTATTAGTTTAATTAGGTTATTTATGAATTTATTTGGCCCTTTGATTTAAAATATGACTTGAGCCAACTCGCACCGTGTCCTGAAAATCATGAAAGTACCTCTTTCCATTTTTTTTTTACATAAACAGTAGTGTACTGATCCTGAATGTACCTCGTCCTTTTGTTTATAAAATGGTTTTGTACTAATCATGAAAGTACCTCTTCCATTTACTTGTTGTTTAGTTTCCCCTTTGTCCACAACTGAGTTTCATGCTCCTAATTATGGAAATCCTGAAAATAATATTAGTAGGCTAATCTACTTTTATTGTCCATTTGCATCTCTGGTATATGAAAATAGTAAGTTTAATAGGATGCATGCTTATGTTAGGCTTGCATGTGTGGATGAAACAACTCTAACCTTGGAATGCCCATCATTTGTGTTTTAATGTTTGCCAACTTTTCAGCGAGCATTTATGCTAAGTTAAAACCTTGATCTTGCAGTGGAAAGATGGTTAACTGAGAGATTCAAAAGTCAACCTGGAGAGCTGTGTGTATAGTTGGGTTCGTCTTTTTGACAAGGCAAATCCTGGAAACTAGTTAATCATTTTTTCGGGACCGTCAGAAAAAGAGAATGAGATTAATGGGTACCCGCCGGGTAAGTGGGTACCCGCGCGGAGTAAGTGGGGCGGGGACGGGTGGAGGAATTACTACCCGTGATGGGTGGTGGGACGGGGGTGGGGGTGTGTTTTAGGTGGTGGGTACGGGTACGGAGTACCCTTCCCCCGCCCCGCCAACCATTGACATCCCTAGTCACAGGCTGTGGAGTCCCATGATAATAAGAAGTAGATCCTGAGAAATACTACCATATATCCATTGTTTGACGCCGACGTCGAGACGACGTCAAGTAGAATCATCAACCTCCAGAGGGCGCGAAATGGTGTCATCAATATGATCAAGCACGTTGTAGAGACATGCATGATTGCAAAACAGTTCAACCCAAGGAGAATACTGACTGTTTTCCTGATCAAGAAGGATGGGAATATGGTTCTTGATGTTTGTAACAGTTAGGGCGGGATGAAAAGAGGGTGACGACTTGGTGGTGAGATTTGTGGAGGTAGAAGCGTCAGAATTATTGGAAGAATCCTGAGTATCCATTTAGAGAATAGATGAAGGAAGCAGAAAAACCAAGAATTTTGGGAGGGGAGGAGCGCCGCGGAGAGATGCTCGTGGGGGGCGGCATCTTTGGAGAAGAAAAAAATTATAGGGTTTTTGTTTTAGGCTCTTGATACCATGTAAGATGATATTAATCTCCCTTGCAGAGTCTTCTCATTAATATCAAAGTATATATAGAGTACAATATTCATCCCTTATACAATAGGAATCCTAGTCTTACCATAATTATATTTACACAATATATGGAATATATTCTAATTATGGGGTAGGGATGAAATAATGTCTGTATACACGTTTACAGTTTTATTTAAGTATCAGATTGTATTTGGATTCTGGCACATGCTTTATTCGAGCTATTATTTCCAGAAATCTCTAGAATAAAGAACTTATGAGCAGAGAATTTCTAGTTTCTCTTTTAGTTTGGTATTGCTCATATGCGTTTCTTGGGCTTACTCCAACTACTCTATTCTAGGATTCAGGAACTTGTTGTTGGTGATGGACTCAACTTTTCTCATGAGTCTTGCTCTTGTGCTTAAAACTTGTTGAAGAAATGGAGAAAATGAAAATGGTAAATTGATAAGAACTAAAAGAATTTGTTGTCATTTTGTTTACAGCATCATGCAAATTTGGTGTACCATTCTCCGAAGTAAATGATATTTTGATAAAGATTAGCTCTAGTACTTTTTGATATTATTTGTTGTGTATCAAATGTAGGCTATGTTTTCTTGTCTGTGTTTATTTTTTATCTCACCTAGTTTGATAGTTGTAGACAATTTGGACATTCGAATTGCTTACACTGAGCTGTTTCCTTGTGTAATCCTCACTTGTCTTGTGTCTATGTTGTGGCAGGAAGTATTGAACATTTATTCAAAAGAACTTCCAGCCATGAACTATGCTGCAAACACAGGAAAAGAATCACAATTCCTTGAAAGTTGTGTATTAAATGGGTATAAATATGTATTTTATACTTACTTTTGTACTGATATGTTTTCTTCCATGCGATTTTAGTACAATCCTGCATTTTACAATAAAAGTTTAAAAAGTCTGCTGGATTTCACAAAATTTTCGGATTGATAACATTCTGCATTTTGAATGCTGATTGCTTTGGCAGGAAGTACTGCACGCTAGTTCTGAAAACCAAGGATGACATAGACCTTGAGGTATTCTATCAAACATTAGTGCACTTGTATTTATTATATGCTAGGTGGGATAAATGGTTCTAAAAAAATCCAATTCTTTAGGTCATCGAGTTTTTTGGCATTTATATAGATGATTTATATGTATTAGCACTACTATTTAATTGTATATATCTGTGTACTCCTCTTATATCAATAGTTATGATCTACCGCACATTGTTTTAGCTGAAATCTACATCTAATCTTTTTTTTCTCTTCTCATTTGTCAAGGTCATTGTCGCGATCACTTATCAAATAATCCCAGTTGATATGCAATTTGCTGAGGTTCCTCTTGCAACTGTTAAATCTGTTTACCAACTCAAGGTCCTCTAGTTGTTCCTTAGCTTAATATGAATTATGTATTGATTTGTGATTGTCGCTTTGATTCCCAGACTGTAGTCACTTATCTCATGCTTTTCAAGAGATATGAATGCAGAATTGCAAATATTGTTGTCAGAACTGTGAACTTTGGGAAAAACATAATAGATGTTGTGTACTTGTGTTCTGTTTAAAATTATTATGATAACCTTGATATAGTTTTCTTGAGATTGTAAGATAGTTTAAATCTTTCAACCATATGTATCGTGTTTGAGATCAGTTTAGTTAACAAAGGGAGTTAACTTTGTTCTATATTTAATTTTCTATATGCCAATTAGATAAATGGAAATAAGAACATATATGAACTCATATTGCCCTTTTAAAATGCTTCATGAATCTGTTTTGGCTTGTGTTTGGCTTAATCATGTGTCTTGTTGGGGAGGTTTGGATTTGGTATCTAATTAGTAGGGGTCAAATGCCCACTTATTTTAATCATGTGCTAGCTTGTGCTCATTATTTGCTATATTCTGAACTCAGTTTAAATAAAAAATGAACTTTAGGAATCTTTAGTTTAGTTCTTGAACCTGTAAGCTTGCATTTTTGTATCTATATCCTTCTGTTTAGGCTTAACTATATATCTATCAGGCTGGATCTTGAAATGATAGCATGTTAATATGTGTAGGCTGTTAGATGTCTGTCTTAGAACCTTTGTGAACACTTTAGGCTAAGTAATCATCCATATGTCCTGATATGACCCTACTCTATTTTGTGTTCTTGTTTTAATTATTTCACATATCTCAGTCTCAAATATCATGTATAACCATGTCTACTTGCACCTAGGTTTAGTTTAAATCCTTAAAAGCTTCAAAGTGATAGGGACAAAGACCTTAAGTTTAGATTTTTTATTTTGCTTATTCTTGCTGCTCTAAATACTTAAGTGTGATTTTTTTCTTCTTGAAATGTTATGTTTTCTCTGTCTTATGTTCTAATTGGCACACTGCTCCTTGCCCTACACTATATACATGAACCAATTTACTTTTAACTTAATGAAGCCCTAAAGAGTATTTGAAAACTACTATGAGATTGTATGCTCTAATGTTACGAGTTGAACCATTAACTAAATGAAAGAACATAATCATAATAGTCAGTTAGGCTGTCAGGAGGACTAGATGTTTTCCTATGGTAGAAAGCATGTGGTTAACTTATCATAAGATTAGCTCGCTGCTCCTTGAATGTGACCATGTGGTTAAATGAGTTGTTTTCTCTATGTGCTGTGTGAATTTTGAAGGATAAGACCTATCCAAATACCATGTTTGCCTCCTAAATACTAGCCTACAATAGGGAACATGTTATCCCTTCCTAAGATGTCTTCAACATGTTTAACTTAGCCTTTTTCCTGTCTGGATTGACTGTTAAACTGTACAAGAGAATAGTAAGCATCATGTATTCAACATAGCACATGTTCCTCTATGACTTTGCTGCTTTTATGTGTTAATTCTGGTGCATACAGTATGGATTTGAATTCTGGAAGATGTTAGGATTAACTCTCTCTAAAAAAATGCTAAGAAATGGGGGAATTAAGAACTTGTTTGTATTGTGTTTTTGTGCTCTCTACTGCTTCTTCCTTTCTTTGCTGTAGGTTGAGCTTTAAGAATGTGTATGTTAGGCTTTGGCCTAATGTTTATACGTTAATTCATTTCTCCTGATTGTTCCGTGCATGTAATGGAACTGGACCATTTTCTTTTTACTTCCATGTCTCGCCCTTCTGTTACTGTTAGCCGATTATTTGGACTAGGCTAATGTGCCTTATATCTATTAAATATGCTCTGTTACTTACTTTAGTTGGGCTCAACCCATTTTGGTTAATTTTTACACTGTTGTATATAAATATTGGGTTGTCTCTTGCTGTTTTAATTTGGGTCATAATTATCATTGGACTACTTTTATTGTTTAAATTATTTATATGGTATAAGATAATTTGGGACATGTTCTAACTTGTACCTTCTTTTTCTCCTCCTCCTTTGTACGCATTGGGACGGGCCATTGAGCTCACAACTGGGATCAACAGTCAACACTACCAATGGGTACTCAAGAATGCTAAAGGGAAGTCAAGAGAGGCTCAGCTGTTCATATTAGTGTAGGTTGAAACTGTGCATAGCTTATGGATGGAAAGAATTTGAGGAAGTTTGAACATACAAGCAACACCTTGGAGAGTATGACTAAGACTATTGTTGTTGTTTGTAATATTAGAGTCCCTAGTAGAGTCAGATGTATGTTGCAGCAATTGATATTCTGAGTTTTCTGTCAAGTTGCATATTGACAATACAGTGTACTGGTGTCTTGATTAATTAGTTACATTTTAGTTACAATATGCTATTTTCTCTCCAATTTAACTATTATTGAAAAAAAAAATTAATTAAATTAATTATTAAAAAAAATGCGTCAAAATTAATTTTCCCGCAATTGTTTTATATTTAACTTAAATTAATTAAAATTCAAATTTATTTAAAATTTTACCAGAAAAATATATTAAATTAATAAAATTCAAATATTTTACCGCCAAAATTTGTAAATAACCGGGGGGAAAAGCAGAAAATAGTCAACGAGCAAATCTGTGACGATTTATGCCCGTCACATATTGTGTGACAATTATTTAAACCGTCATCTATTCGTGACACTGGCTACAATGACACTTACAAAAATCGTCATTCACCCCCTCCGATGACAGTTTTAACTGTCATCGTAGGTCCTTTTTCTTATAGTGTATGCATAAGGACGATGAAAAGTAAAATTACCAACAACTAAACTCCCATAATTCCAAGATGTCATGTTTTTCATATCAACTAAAATAAAAAATAAAAAATATTCAAACTTAGACACTAGCAATATTTACAATTATAACTAAACCGTTAGTTCCCCACCAACAACGCTAAAATTTGATCACGCCCAACTCTAGTCCTAAAAAGAATAAGCGGTCACTGCAAATATAATTCGATCTAAAAGTCTGGAGTCAAATCCCACAAAAAACTAACATTAGTTATAATTGTTCAATATTACTAAGAAAAGAAGTTTGAACAATATTATAAATTATAAAGATTAATTTTTTCATTTCTAACTAATTAACTAAAAATAATAATAGCGGTATAGATTATCAACTAAAGAGAATGGATTGAATTCAAGATTAGGAGTCCTAGGGTTATGATTTCCCCAATTGTCGAAATCTTTCTCGCTACGTTATTTATAATCTCGCCAATTGATTCTCTATGGATCGTGAGCACACAACTTACCTTAATTATCTCTCAATCAATTACAACTTTTTACTAGACGTATTCTCTCAAACTGCTCTAGCTAAAAAATTCTCAACGACTCACAAAGATTACATCAAAGCTTCGTTATCTCTAAACCCATTTTTAAACCCACAGTATTGATCTCTCATATACCTAGGAGTGATGTTGTTCAACAACAACCTAATCATGTAATCTCTCTCAATTAATACAAGATATAGCGGCACAATTAATCGATGGACATTCAATTAATAACAAGCAAACGTAGTTGAACAAGTAGAGAAATCCAATGACTCAATTATATAAAAATATAACAAGAATTCATCCAACAATTAGTTCCATCAAAACCCTAATTAGAAAATTAGCTACTCATAAAAGTATGTGAAAACACAATACTAAATTCATAACCAAGAATAGAAAATAGAAAGAAGGAAGGAAAAACTCATTGTCGAATCATTCCCCTTGCAACACGATGGCTCTTTACTCTTTTAGGTTTTTATCCCCCAAAATAATGTGTCTTGGGGTGTATTTATATGACCTAAAATATGTAAGGAATCAAATAAATTAATCCAAACTCATTGAAAAAACCTTTCTTAGCTCATCTGAACTCTTGCTTCGCAAGGATCACAACGAGCCAGACTAGCTATATATTTGCTCTTGTTTCTTGGCTAGTCTAAGGGCTCGTCTAGCGAGGATGTTGACAATCCCTCTCAGACATGTGTTTGTCCTAGCTCGTCAACCTCATTGCTTTTTCCTTCGCTTTGCTGTTTTGTGCAAGGAATTAAACTTCTTGGCTCGTCAAGCTGCTCGCAAGGCGAGCTCGACCATTCTCCGATCTTTATTTTCTTATCTAAAATAAAGATATTTTCCGAACTTGCATAAAATAAGATATTTTTCAATTGCTTTCATTCAAAGATCTCCCTACACATACAAAATACGTAATAAGCTAAAAGCAATATAATCTGTACTCAAACGATGATAAAAGTACTAAGAAGTGAGGCAAAATAATAACTAAAATATGCGTTTTTGGCCGAACATCAAAGAGTTACCAAAGGAGTTCAAACACCTATGGTATATCCGGAGCTCGTAAGAAGTCTAAGAACCGATCCAAATCAAGAACCAGAAATTGCTACAATTGCGATCAACTAAGTCACTTCAAAAGAGATTGGCCAAATTTAAAAAGGGACAAAGGTGAAAGTAGTGGCCATAAAAATGATGACAACACAATTGTCGCGATGTAAAATAATGATAATGGTGTTCCCTTCATAAATGAGAAAGAGGAATGCATGTTATACCCCGTAGTTCCTGAGTATGTATGTGAGGACGTACGTACAATCGTATAAGCCCTAATTAGGTTAAGGATGAAATTGTGAACTTTTGACGGAAAAGATTCCGAACCTTGTGAAGGAAATTTTACGTTTTTAATATTTTAACCGATTACGGATTTTTCCGAGAGATGAAATATTTTGGACCAATAGGAGGGCGACATGTGTCACCCTTAGGTGGCATGTTTGGACGAAAATATTGGGCAAGTGGCCAAGTCAAATAGTCAAGTCTTGGAAGATATTTTGTGGGCAAGTGGGAGGGAAGCTTGGACAGTTTTTTGGAGAAGCAAGTGGCTTGCCACATGGCTCATTGTTGTGGGGGACATATGTCCCAATGTTGTGGTGGACATATGTCCCAATGTTGTGGTGGACACTTGGTGGAAGACTCCACTCACACAAGCAACCATATCTTCACCCTCCACTTGCTTTAATCTTGGCCATTGAAGGTTCTATAAATACCCCCCTTTAGTGCAAGACTTCTTCATTCACTTAACATTTCCAAGTCACAAAATCCTTCCCCCTTAGTTGCTAGTTCTCGCCCAAAACTCCCCTTTCCCAGCTCTCGTCCAAACAACACCCCCTTTGGTAGAAAAATTGTCTTCAAGTATTGTTACTATTCCAAAATACCTTAGCCTAAATCCCTTGTTGTATTCCA
The DNA here is from genome assembly GCA_029844215.1 of Przewalskia tangutica. NCBI lineage: Eukaryota > Viridiplantae > Streptophyta > Magnoliopsida > Solanales > Solanaceae > Przewalskia > Przewalskia tangutica. The sequence continues at coordinate 12,501,799 of CM056733.1, read as the reverse complement.
AAGTTACCCTATACTAAAAGCCGGAAATACTACATTATATCCTTTAGTCACAAAACGAAACCCTAGGAAAATCTTCATAGTTGGTTGAAGTTTTAAGTAAGTTGTTTAGAAACTTCTAAGGGTTTCTTGAGCTATCGGAGCGCAAGAATAGGAGATAAACGTTGTTCAGGATCGACATTTAATCTTGGATAATTTTGGGCTTATCGAAGTAATAATATTTGTCCTTCTAGTGTAATTGGAGATTACATACTGTAGTATAGAAATGAATATAAGATTTATAGAAGGATATGATAAAGAAGAGAATTGAATCACATTTACATCGATTGTATTCTAAGAGACTTGTGTAGTTTGGGTAGGGAAATCCGCCCAATTTTCCGTAGAATAGAGAACCTTCGCTTAGAATATTCTCTGAGTAGTCTAGACGTTGATAGACGTATTTGACTATTATATGTTGATACTCTGCGCGCGACATATTCGACTTGGCAGGTGGATTGAGCCGAGGAGGTATGTGATTCTTCATATCCTCTTGAGCATGATACTTTTGAAATATATATAGTACGGTAGACGTACATGTGTTACCTAAACTTGGTTTTACTTTGATGTCTTTTGACTTGAGTTTTAAATGATAAGAATCTTGGAAATATTTCAAAAGAGTTATGAATCATTTTTGAAAGAAAAGTAATACTTGGTTTTAAAAGCTTAAGGAGTTATACTAGCTTTATGGGAAGTTAGGTATAACGACTTAAGAAAGATAAAAGGAACGGTTTACTTATTTGTTTATGAAAGTCTTGTATTGATCTCTGGAAAGTGTAGTAAGATGGTTTGATAAGTAAACATGTTATGATGCTACGTGTGTTAGTGTCTTGTGATGTTTGTGTAAGGGGGTTATTCTTGTTGTGCTTACGTTGTTAAACGATAAGCATGTTGTCTCGATATTATATCACATACCCGACTTGTTATTATGCCGAGGACTTGCCACCTCGATGCGAGAATACCTCATCCGGTCCATGTGACCTATGCGAGTGCGGAGTTCGAGATTGATCACTCGGTGTGTTACGCCGATGCAAGGGATACCTCACGCGTCCATGTAACTACGCGACCGGGGTCGAGGATGATGCCGCGGGTTAGCTACCCCGTGCGCGAGAATACCTCATGCGGGCCTATGGCCTATGCGGTCGCGGAGTTCGGGATTAGGCACGCATAATGATACTATGGGCGAATGGCCTTGCTTCGATCATTAGCGGCCTAGAAAAGACCAGTTATGTTATATCTATTTTGCTCTTGGTTATGTTGTGGCACTATGTGCGGTTACATTGGTTGTTTCGTACATATTTGTAAAAATTGGTTTTAAAATGATATGATTTCATTTAAGTACTTTACAGTTTCACATACTTGGTACCTGTTGTACTGACCTCCTTCGGGGGGCTGCGTTCATGCCGCAGGTAGAGGTACTCCTGTTGTTGATCCCCACTCCTAGGATCACCGTTTCTGCTTTTGGGAAAGCCCCCTTTCTCCGGAGGCTTATCGTTTGGGTATGATCTCCCTGTCATTATAGCTTTATGTACATTCAGGGTATGGCGGGGCCATGTCCCGCCATAGTTGTTTACATTCCTAGAGGTCTGTAGTCATGTTGTAAGTTGGGATGTAACTGTTCACACTTGATGTATATATACATGCCGAAAGGCAATCTTTTCTTGGATAAATTGTTTCTCGTTTCATAATTGTTTCATGTCTTGCTTTTATATTCCGCTGGTTACTCTGATGTATGTCTACTTAGGTGCCCGGGTAAGGCACCAGTCACGGGCCCGGGTTCGGGTCGTGACAAAAGTGGTATCAGAGCAGTTAATCCTCGGAAAGTGTCTACAGACCGTATCTAGTAGAGTCTTGATTATCTGTGTGTTGTGCACCACACCAATAATCAGGAGGCTATAGGATATTTAGGATTAGTTTCCATTCTTCTCACTCTGAGATCGTGCCTTAGAGATGTGTTATAAGTTGGGCCCCTCTAACGTATTTCTTTTCTGTACCAGTTATGCCTCCACGCAAGGCAACCCGGGCCCAGAAGGGCAAGGCAGCCGAGGGAGCTGCTAGTAGGACACGGAGGGTCACGAGGGCCCAGGCCCAGACTTTACCCGAGGCGATACCTCAGACGGCGAGTTCTACGACGTCGCCGGCCCCAGCAGAGTTTGGAGCCGCAGCAGTAGCCACTGAGACCACAAGATTGCGCCTCGATCCACACGGCTGGAGCGAGAGAGATGGGTTCTGAGGAGATGGCTCAGTTACTAGCCAGGATTGTGGCCAGACATGAGGATAGGCTGGACGCAGCAGTTCCAGTAGCACCCGTAGTTCATCCTAGATCGGACAGCTTGAGACTACGGGATTTTCTGAGTTGTAGCCCGCCAGATTTCTACGGGTCGAGGCCTGAGGATGATCCGCAGGAGTTCATCCGACAGCTACAGCGGATCATGAGAGTGATCAGGGCTTCTGAGACCGAGTCAGTGGTCTTAGGTTCACATCGGCTGCGTGATACTGTAGTCGATTGGTTTGATTCGTGGGAGCTCTCCCGGGGAGAGCATGCACTTCCAGCGGTATGGGACGAGTTCTCGGAGGCTTTTCTCAGCCACTGATTGCCTCCGCAGATGAGGAGGGCACGGGCCGACAGATTTTTGATGCTGAGACAGAGAGGGCGCACAGTTCGTGAGTACAACGTTGAGTTCGATTCGTTGGCTCGATATGTCCCTGCGTTAGTAGCAGATATGGAGGATCGGGTGCACCGCTACGTCACCGGGCTAGATGATTATCCGCGTAGTCTTGCTCAGTGTGGCTCTTTCACCGGCATGAACATTGCCGCATTCGTGCTCATGCACTGCGCGGTGCGAGAGCCGACGGGTTGGCCGATATCGCGAGAAGAAGCCAAGACGGCCGGATCTTTTGGTAGCTCGGGGTGGGCGATCGAGCAACAGACTAGATTTGCACCACGCCCACCGGCTGAGCACTCCTACACCGTCGTCGGGGCGGTAAGTGGTATTCGGGTCGATCGGGGCCCAGGACTTGGACTTCGGGTAGCAGGGTGCTAACCTATCGAGGTCCTCTCGGTGTATGCAGTGTGGTAGATTCCATCACGGAGTTGTGGTACTACTTGGGAGTTTGCTACACTTGCGCCAGCCAGGTCACTACGCGAGACCGTCAGACCAGGCGGCGTAGATGGTAGGGTCACCACGGTCTTTCGCCGGGTCTTCTTCACCTACGGTTACTCGCCCCGGAAGGCAGGGTGCTCAGGGACCAGCTGGTCACGCCAGAGGTCGTGGCAGGGTTCTAGTTCTAGCGGTCCTCGAGCGCATTTATGTCTTGTCGGTAAGCGGGACCATGAGGCATCACCGGATGTCGTCACAGGTACCTTATCAGTTTCTTGTTGTGACGTGTATGCCTTGATAGATCCGGGTTCTACCTTGTCATATATAACTCCCCTTATTGCTAGTAGGATAGGGATAGAGCCTGAGTCCATAGACCCTTTTGAGGTAGCTACGCCAGTAGGTGATTCGGTGGTAGCTCGGCGGGTATATAGGGCTTGCCCGGTGTCTTTATACAGTCGTCAGACCCTAGCCGACTTGATAGAGTTGGATATGACTGATTTCGATGTGATCATGGGTATGGATTGGTTAGCTTCTTGCTACGCTAATATAGACTGCAGGGAGAGAGTGGTACGGTTCCAATTTCCTGGGGAGCCGGTTATTGAGTGAGAGGGGAACACTGTGTCGCCGAGGGGTAGGTTTATTTCTTACCTCAAGGCTATGAAGATGGTGCAGAAGGGGTATATCTATCATCTCATTCGGGTGTTTGATACTGAGGCTGCGGTACCAGATTTTCAGTCAGTTCCAGTAGTCAGAGAGTTCCCAGATGTGTTTCCAGACGACCTCCCGGGTATCCCTCCTGAGAGGGAGATAGAGTTTTGTATCGATGTGCTGCCAGACATTCGGCCTATATCCATTCCGCCATACAGAATGGCACCTGCCGAGTTGAGAGAGTTGAAGGACCAGCTGAGAGATTTGCTGGAGAAGGGCTTCATCAGGCCTAGTGTTTCTCCCTAGGGAGCGTCGGTATTGTTCGTGAAGAAGAAGGACGGGACGCTGCGCATGTGTGTTGATTACAGGCAGCTGAACAAGGTGACTATTAAGACGAATACCCCTTCCTGTGATTGATGATTTGTTCGACCGATTGCGAGTGCGAGATGTTTCTCCAAGATTGATCTGCGATCGGGCTATCATCAGTGCGAGTTAGAGGCGGATGTCCCTAGATCGCATTCGGACGACGACGCACTATGAGTTGAGGTTATGTCTTTCGGTTTGACGATGCTCGTGGTATTTATGGATTTGATGAACCGAGTGTTCAAGCCATTTTGGATACGTTTGTGATAGTATTCATTGATGACATCTTGGTTTATTCCCGCCAGAGGCGGGAGCATGCGGAGCATTGAGGCTGTCTTGAGAGTTCTCGAGACCAGCGGTTATGCGCCAAGTTTTGAAGTGTGAGTTAGTTGACTTGGTGGCATTTCTTGGGCATATTGTTGGGGCGATGGTATTCGGGTGGATACGACCAAGATCGAGCGATCGGGAGTTGGCCTAGACCTCTTACTCCGGCAGTGCGCGACTTCTGGGCCTTGCAGGTTACTATCGGAGGTTCGTGGAGAAGTTTGCTTCTATTTCGGCACCTTTGACTAAGCTGACTCAGAAGGCAGCTAAGTTTCAGTGGACGGATGCTTGTGAGGAGGGCTTCCAGTTACTGAAGGAGAGGTTGACGACCGCCCCTGTTCTTACTCTTCCAGAGGGCCTAGACGGCTATGTGGTGTATTATGATGCGTCAGGCATCGGGATTGGATGTGTGTTGATGCAGCAGGGTAAGGTTATAGCGTACGCATCTCGACAGCTCAAGAAGCATGAGAAGAACTACCTCACCCATGATTTGGAGTTAGCGTGGTGATTCACGCCAAGATCTGGAGGCACTATTTGTATGGAGTTCATGTGGATATTTACACGGACCACAAGAGCCTCCAAGATATCTTCACCAGAGGAGTGAACTTACGGCGAGGCGGTGGTTAGAGTTACTCAAGGATTATGATGTCGATATCTGTACCACCCGGGGAAGGCGATGTTGTGGCGTATGCCGCCCAGTCGTAGGTCGATGGGTAGTCTATCGGATGTGCGACAGAGAGGAGGGCATGGTCCGTGAGTTACATCGCCTAGCGAGCCTCGAGTCCGATTGATTGATTACGATAGCGATGGGGTTCGGGTTCGAGAGGTTGCCGAGTCTTCCATCGTCGAGGAGGTGAAGAAGCGGCGATTTGAGGATCCGAGTATGACTCGGTATCGTGATCTGACTCTTCGTGAGGAAGGGTCCTGAGGTAGCACGATGGGTGCTACGGTTTGGCGAGTTGTGTGTTCCAGATATTGCAGGACTTCGACAGCAGGTTCTAGGGGAAGCACACAACGCGCGTTACTCTATCCATCCGGGGTCGACAAAGATGTACCACGACCTCAGATCTGTGTATTGGTGGGATGGCCTAAAGAGGGACGTTGCAGAGTTTGTTGCTCAGTGCCCGTGTTGTCAGCAGGTAAAGGTAGAGCATCAGAGGCCTGGTGGATTGTTGCAGACGATAGAGATTCCGACCTGGAAGTGGGAGGTGATCAACATGGACTTTATCACAGGGTTACCTCGCACTCAGAGGAAGCATGATTCTATCTGGGTTATCGTCGACAGGCTGACGAAATCCGCCCACTTTCTTCCCGTCAGGACGACTTTTTCGGCTGAGGATTATGCTAGACTTTACATCCGAGAGATCGTGAGGCGCATGGTCCCTATTTCTATCATATCGCAGACAGAGCCCGGTTACGGCTAACTTCGGAGGTCTTTCCGAAGGGATTAGGACGCAGTGAGCCTCGATCGCATTCCATCCTCGAGCAGACGGACAGCAGAGCGTACTATCCGCACTCGAGGATATCCGCGAGCTGTGTTATTGATTTGAGGGTAGGCGGAGGATCATTTGCCTCTAGTAGAGTTTGCGTATAATAACAGCTACCACTCCAGTATCCAGATGGCGCCTTATGAGGCCTTGTATGGGAGGAAGTGCAGGTCACCGATAGGCTGGTTCGATGTGGGCGAGGTACAGTTAGTCGGGCCAGACTTGATACAGCAGGCAGTGGATAAGGTGAAGCTTATCCAGGAGCGGTTATTGACAGCTCAGAGTCGACAGAAGTCGTATGCAGATCATCGTCGTCGGCATCTGGAGTTTGAGGTTGATGATTGGGTTTTCCTGAAGGTATCACCCATGAAGGGTGTGATGAGGTTTGGGAAGAAAGGGAAGCTCAGCCCAAGGTACATTGGGCCTTATCAGATTGTCCGCAGGGTAGGCAAGGTTGCCTATGAGTTGGATCTGCCGTCCGATCTGGAGGCAGTGCATCCGGTTTTTCATGTTTCTATCTTTGAGGAGATGTATCGGGATCCATCTAGAGTGCACCCGATTGACGATGTCCAGTGACGGAGGTTATCGTATGAGAGAGTCCCATGCGATACTCGATCGTCGTCGTGAGTGCGGACAAAGGATGTGGCTTCCGTCAAAGTCTTATGGCGGAACGAGAACAGAGAGGAGATGACGTGGGAAGCAGAGGAGGACATGAGGCAGAGGTATCCTCACCTATTCCCCACACCTCCAGGTAACTCCCTTTCCTACTTGCTGGTTTTAATTTTCATATGTGCTTAAGTGTTGTGTTGTGGCCATGTGTGGCATTTGCAAATTGTTTAAGTTGTGAAGAGCTATGTCGTTTCTGATTTGATTGAATCTAGAAGGAACATTCGGGACGAATGTTTCTAAGGAGGGGAGAATGTTATACCCCATAGTTCCTGAGTATGTATGTGAGGACGTACGTACAATCGTATAAGCCCTAATTAGGTTAAGGATGAAATTGTGAACTTTCGACGAAAAAGATTCCGAACCTTGTGAAGGAAATTTTACGTTTTTAATATTTTAACCGATTACGGATTTTTCCGAGAGATGAAATATTTTGGACCAATAGGAGGGAGACATGTGTCACCCTTAGGTGGCATGTTTGGACGAAAATATTGGGCAAGTGGCCAAGTCAAATAGTCAAGTCTTGGAAGATATTTTGTGGGCAAGTGGGAGGAAGCTTGGACGGTTTTTTGGAGAAGCAAGTGGCTTGCCACATGGCTCATTGTTGTGGGGGACATATGTCCTAATGTTGTGGTGGACATATGTCCCAATGTTGTGGTGGACACTTGGTGGAAGACTCCACTCACACAAGCAACCAAATCTTCACCCTCCACTTGCTTTAATCTTGGCCATTGAAGGTTTTATAAATACCCCCCTTTAGTGCAAGAGTTCTTCATTCACTTAACATTTCCAAGTCACAAAATCCTTCCCTTAGTTGCTAGTTCTTGTCCAAAACTCCCCTTTCCCTAGCTCTCGTCAAACAACACCCTTTGGTAGAAAAATTGTCTTCAAGTATTGTTACTATTCCAAAATACCTTAGCCTAAATCCCTTGTTGTATTCCAAAGTTACCCCTATACTAAAAGCCCGGAAATACTACTTTATATCCTTTAGTCACAAAATGAAACCCTAGGAAAATCTTCATAGTTGGTTGAAATTTTAAGTAGAAGTTGTTTAGAAACTTCTACTTGGAGCTATCGGAGCGTGCAGAATAGGAGCTAAACGTTGTTCAGGATCGACATTTAATCTTGGATAATTTTGGGCTTATCGAGGTAATAATCTTTGTCCTTCTAGTGTAATTGGAGATTACATACTGTAGTAGTATAGAAATGAATATAAGATTTATAGAAGGATATTATAAAGAAGAGAATTGAACTGTACTTACATTGAAATTTGTATTCTGATGAGACTTGTAGTTTGTGGTAGGGAAATGCTGCGATTTTAAAGTAGAGTAGAGAACCTTCGCTAGAATATTCTACTGAGTAGTCTAGACGTTGATAGGCGTATTTGACTATTATAGGTTGATACTCTGCGCGCGACATATTCGACTTGGCGGTGGATTGGTAGGAGGTATGTGATTCTTCCTATCCTCTTGAGCATGATACTTTTGAAATATATATATAGTACGGTAGACGTACATGTGTTACCTAAACTTGGTTTTACTTTGATGTCTTTTGACTTGAGTTTTAAATGATAAGAATCTTGGAAATATTTCAAAAGAGTTATGAATCATTTTTGAAAGAAAAGTAATACTTGGTTTTAAAAGCTTAAGGAGTTATACTAGCTTTATGGGAAGTTAGGTATAACGACTTAAGAAAGATAAAAGGAACGGTTTACTTATTTGTTTATGAAAGTCTTATATTGATCTCTGGAAAGTGTAGTAAGATGGTTTGATAAGTAAACATGTTATGATGCTACGTGTGTTAGTGTCTTGTGATGTTTGTGTAAGGGGGTTATTCTTGTTGTGCTTACGTTGTTAAACGATAAGCCCGTTGTATTGCTATTATATCACATACCCCCCCCCCCCCCCCGACTTGTTATTATGTCGAGGACTTGCCACCCTCGATGCGAGGAATACCTCATGCGGGTCCATGTGACCTATGCGGAGCTGCGGGAGTTCCAGGATTGATCACTCCGGGTGTATTCTGGCCGTCACGAGGATACCTCATGCGTCCATAGGGTATCACGGACCGGGTCGAGGATGATGCGTGGGTTAGCGCCCCGTCACGAGAATACCTCATGCGGGCCTATGTGGCTATGCGGCCTATGCGATCGCGGAGTTCGAGATTAGGCACGCATAATGATACTATGGGCGAATGGCCTTGCCCGATCATTAGTGGCCTAGAAAAGACGATTATGTTATATCTATTTTGCTCTTGGTTATGTTGTGGCACTATGTGCGATTACATTGGTTGTTTAACATATTTGTAAAAATTGGTTTTAAAATGATATGATTTCATTTAAGTACTTCTGATTTCACATACTTGGTACTGTTATCGACCTCCTTCGAAGTGCGTTAAATGCCGCGGTAGAGTCTCTGTTGTTGATCCCCGCCCTAGGATCACCGTTGCTTTTGGAAAGCCCTTTCTCGGAGGCTTATCGTTTGGGTATGATCTCCTGTCATTATAGCTTTATGTACATTCAGGTATGGCGGGGTCTGTCCCGCCATAGTTTTTACATTCTAAGTGCAGTAGTCTGTTGTAAGTTGGGATGTAACTGTTCACACTTGATGTATATATACATGCCGAAAGGCAATCTTTTCTTTGATAAACTGTTTCTCGTTTCATAATTGTTTCATGTCTTGCTTTTATATTCCGCTGGTTACTCTGATGTATGTCTACTTAGGTGCCCGGGTAAGGCACCCGTCACGGGCCCGGGTTCGGGTCGTGACAATGCATGCACTTGGCAGGAGCAAAATCAGAATGGGTGATTGACATAACAACATCTTACCATGTCAAACCTGTAATATATACTTTTTGCAGATATATAGTAGGTGATTTTGGCACTGTAAAAATGGGTAACACAAGTTACTCAAAGATTGCAGGGATCAGAGACATTTGTATCAAGATAAATGTCGAATGCACATTGGTTCTGAATGATGTGCACTATGTACCTGATTTGTCGATGAACTTGAACTCGGGGATTGGTTTGAACCGAGATGGATATAAGAACTATTCTGCACATCAAAAATAGAGACTCCCCAATGAATCATTGGTGATCCCAAAAGAAGTTATTCGTGGTACATTGTACAGGACAAATGCAGAAATATGCTGAGGTGAATTGAACACAGCTCAAGAAAAGATCTCTCCATATTGTGGCATAAAAGAATGGATCATATGAGCGAGAAAGGAATACAGATTCTTGCCAAGAAATCACTCATTTATTTTGCGAGGTATGACGACAAAACCTTGTGACTAATGTTTATAATGTTTATTTGGTAATCATCATAGAGTTTTATTTCAGACGATGTCTGAAAGAAAATTTTATGTACTTGATTTAGTATATTCTGATGTTTGTGGTTCAATGGAAATAAAATCGATGGGCGGTAACAAATACTTGTTACTTTTATTTAGGATGCTTCATAAAAATTGTGGGTTTATATCTTGAAAATCAAAGATCATGTGTTTTAAATTTTCCAGAAGTTCGTGGAAAGGGAGACAGATCAAAAGCTAAAGCGTCTCCGAACTGACAATGGAGGTGAGTACACTTCAAGGGAATTTGAATGGTACTATTCAATCCATGAGATCAGACATGAAAAGATGGTTCCTGAAACCCCACAACACAATGGTGTATCTGAGAGAATTAACCACACCATTGTTGAAAAGGTGAGAAGCATGCTCAGAATGGCTAAACCACCTAAATCATTCTAGGGTGAAGAAGTTAAGATGGCTTGTTACCTTTGAAGGTGTTCGATTGTAGAGTTTTGCACATGTACCGAAGGAGCAGAGAACAAAGCTGGATGATAAATCTATTCCCTGCATATTCATCGGATATGGAGATGAAGAGTTTGGGTACAGAATGTGGGATCTTGTAAAGAAGAGGTCATCAGAGACGTAGTCTTCCGAGAATGTGAAGTTAGAATTATTGATGATCTGTCAGAGAAGGCCAAGAAATAGAATGGTATAGTCCCTAACCTTATTAACATTATATTTCTAAGCATCCCACAAGTGTAGAAAGTACGACCGGTGAGGTTGCCGAGCAGGGGCAGCAACTTGATAATATTATTAAGCAGAGGGAGAAACTTAACTATTATGCCGAGTAAGTAGAGTACCGTACTCAGAAAATAAAAACAATATCAACCTATGAGGAGACCAGAAAGGCAAAGGGTAGAGTCATCCAAGCATTCTTCCTCAGAGTATGTCCTCGTTAGTGATGAGAGGGAGCCAGAAAATCTGAAAGAGGTATTGTCCCATCCAGAAAATAGTCAGTGGATGAAATCCATGCAAGAAGAGATGGAATCTATACATAAAAATGACACGTACAAGTTGGTTGAACTTCCAAAGGGTAAAAGACCTCTCAAATGCAAGTGGGTTTTCAAACTCAAGAAAGATGAAAATGACAACCTAGTAAGATACAAAGCTCAATTGGTGGTGAAAGGCTTCGAACAGAAGAAAGGTATTGATTTTGACGAAATTTTCTCATGTGTTGTCAAAATGACTTCTACTCAAATAAGTTTGAGCTTAGTAGCTAGCCTAGATCTTGAAGTAGAGAAGCTAGACATGAAAACTGCATTACTTCACGGAGATTTGGAAGAGGATATTTATATAGAGCAGGCAGAAGGATTTGAAGTATCTGGAAAGAAACATATGGTGTGCAAATTGAATAAGAGTCTTTATGGGTTGAATCAGGCACAAAGGCAATGGTATTAAAAGTTTGACGCATTCATGAAAAGTAACTTACACAAAGACCTATTATGATCTGTGTGTATACTTCAAAAGATTTTCTGACATCAATTTTATTATTTTGTTATTTTATCTGGATGACGTTAATTGTAGGACAAGACAATGAGTTGATTTCCAAGTTGAAGGGATATTTGTCCAATTCATTTGACATGCAGGACTTGGGCCCAGCACAAAAAAAAATTGGGGATGAAGATTGTTCGAGAACTAACAAGCAGAAAGTTATGGCTATCTCAGGAGAAGTACATTGAATGTGTATTGGAACGCTTCAACATGAAGAATGCTAATCCAGTCAGCACATCTCTTTCTAGTCATCTGAAGTTGATTAAGCAGATGTCCTACAACAAAGAAGAGAAAGAGAGCATGGTCAAAGTTCCTTATTCTTCAGCATTCGAAAGCTTGATGTATACAATGATTTGCACTAGACTTGATATTGTTGATATAGTGGGTGTTGTTAGCAGGTTCCTTTATAATCCTGGAAAAGAGCACCAGGAAGTAGTAAAATGGATACTTAGATACCTGAGAGGTACCTCAGGAGAATGCTTGTGCTTTGAAGGATCAGATCTCTGCCGGACAGGATATACAAATGCGGATATGGCAGGCGATCTTGATCACAAAAAATCCACTACTGGATATATGTTTACTTTTTCAGGGGTAGCTATATCACGGGAGTCGAAGTTGTAGAAGTGTGTTGCACTCTCTACAACTGAAGTAGAGTACATTTCCGTTACTGAAACCGACAAAGAGATGGTATGGCTGAAACAATTTCTTCAAGAGCTTGGATTACATCAGAAAGAGTATGTCGTCTATTGTGACAGTCAAAGTGCAATAGACTTGAGAAAGACCTTCATATACCATACAAAGACGAAGAACATTGACGTGAGTTATCACTGGATTCAAGAAAAGATAGAGGACAGATCTATGCAAGTCAAGAAGATCCCTACAAGTGAGAATCCTGACCAAGGTGGTACCAAGAGATAAGTTCGAGCTATGCAAAGAACTTGTCGGCATACACTCAAACTAGAAGCTTGGCGCAACCTCCTTCAGGTGAATGAGACTAGAGGGGGAGATTGATGAGATCCATACCATTTGATTGTAATTGGCATGTGCCAATTTACTTGGTTGAAAATGGAACTTGGAGAGGAAAAAAAACAATTGTGGAAAACAAAATTTTAACTCTTTTTCCTTTTCTCTTTTTCAATTTGGAGCCAAATATTTCCTCCTATAAATGGAGGAGCTCCCTCACTTGTTTCAACATACCAAAACAAAGAGAGAAAGAACAGTGAGGCATTCACAAATAGAGAAATAGTCTGTGAGGAAAAATAGAGAGTGTGAGCGATATTATCGTGAGGTGGAAAAATCAAAAGAGAGTTCGTTCTTTTGAGTGTGTAGTGGTCTTTGGAGTATTTTACTCAGACCTACAACTGTCAAAAAAATTACTATAGTGATACCAGTTGCTCATCTCGGCCCATGATTTTTTTTCTTATTTAGAAGGGTTTTCACGTAAAAATCTTGGTATCATTATCGGTCTTTTTTATTCTTGTTGATTAACCATATCTCAGTGCTACGTTATTATTCTGCTGTTAATACCGCGATTATTATTTTTGTGGTGGGTTTATTTCCAACATTCTCACTGAAGTAATGTATAAATGAACAAGAAACAGAATTTCATATTGGCCATTTGGTTTCTTGAATATGTAGACTAGTAAATTGACAAATATTTTAGTTCATTTTTGCTTCTGAAGCAGCAGAATTAGAACTGTTTTCTTTGAAATATGAACTCTCTTCAGGAATTGCACATCAGGCCTTCCCAGTAATGTTACAATTGCAATTGGAGAAATGTTCTTTTATCTACACAAGGTACCCGTTTCTTGAGTCAAAAATAATGGTTGAGGGTATTTTTGGACGAAAAGGTGGAAGAACAACAAAGGTTGAAGGTATTGGCAAGTGATTTAAATCAAAAGACGACTTGTAAAATACCAGAATAAATCTAAAGAAAATTTGCAATTGTTTAAAGTTTTGGTCCTCAAAATTATTATGCATCATAACGTTTAATTCCTTGTTTGTTTCAACCGTAAATGTTAGTGTAAATAGTGTATACCTTTTTACTATGATTTTGTAATTAGTGATAGGTTTATGTTTAACGCAGATCAACTTCTAATTTTAATCAGGAGTTTATACAAATGGCATACTTTGGATCTTGTTATAATGCTAAATATCAAAAAATGGATTTCTAATTGCCCCTTATTAGTTTTATTTTTATTTAACAAACGATGGTGTCCTGCTATCTCTCACCAAAGCTTAGGCATCTAATCAGGCAATAGAAGAGAGACTATGTTATCAGGCTAACTGATTTTAGGCTACAATAACGAAGGTTTCAACAGCTATGATAAGAAAATTGAAGAAATACGAGTTTAAGGAGAATAGTTTGGCGCAACGCACAAAATGATCCTAACTGAAGGGCAATCAATGGTGATTTAAAACATGATTTCTGCATGAACCCAAAAATAACAAGTTTAGAATGAACCAAATAAAAGTAGTACATTTCAGTTTGATATTAGATATCAGTGGAAGGAATGACCAAGGAAAAGAGGTGAATGTAGAGCATCAAGAAATTCTTCAACGGCCAAGGCCTGCTAATCATGGTAAAGTTTTTAATAGTGCCTGCTAATATACCACATCGGTGAGGGACGAGATCCCTGGACTCCTTATAAAGCTTGAACAATTCTTCTCTCTTTGAGCTAACTTTTGGGGTGTTAGGTCCAATGCCTAATTTAACATGGTATCATAACCCGATGTGGACCCCTGGATGAGGGGGTGAAAATACCCCGGACCAATTAAAAGGGTGGAAAATATCCTGGGTCCATGAGTGTGCACGCTCCAGATATACTACATCGGTGAGGAATAAGATCCTGGACTCCTTACAAGACTTGGGCAATTCTCCTCCCTATGAGCTAGCTTTTGGAGTGAGTTAGGCTCAATGCGTAATTTAATAGAAAATACAAGAGAGGACACCAAAATAGATGTAAAGAGAAATATAACCTAAAACGATATACCACATCGGTGAGGGATGAGATCCTGGACTCCTTATAAGGAGTGGGCAATTTTCCTCCCTTTGAGCTAGCTTTTGGGGTGTGAGTTAGGCCCAATGCGTAATTTAACAAAAATACAAGTAACAAGAGAGGACACCAAAATAGATGTAAAGAGAAATATAACGTAAAACAAAATTATCCTCCCAAGAATTGCCCATAAGCTCAATCTTAGGAAACTAAAGGTCATATGCTTGAGCTCACAGTTCGTCTATAACAAAAGCTCAAACCTTCCAGAAAAGTTCAAGATGGATAGAAAGCTAAAATACAGTCACATGCTTGCAAAATGCGAGACTACCTTTCAGGGAATAGGAGACGGGGCTCGGACAATGGTCACATCTAGCACTGGCTCGATACCATCAATCAGCTCAAAGACACACGTGTCATGCTCTTTTAAACTGTTGCCGAGCACAAAGTCTCTCCAACCTGATGATTGGATCTTCGCACAGTTCGATTGAATAAACAACTTTGCACGCCAAGTTCTTCCATCAGAAACCCGCAGATTTACAATGGTTTCCTCCCCTTTGATATATTTATTGAAAAAGTCCTCTTTGATATATTTATTGAAAAAGTCATCAGGTATATCCTGCAAAAAAAAAATTGTTGTAAGAGTTGCTCTTTTATTTTGGATTCTTAGTTATTTTATCCTCTTCTCCTTTAACAGACAATAAACAAAGGGCACTTGACCCCTCGGGACAGTAGGACTCGGCATCTACCAAAAAACAATGAATGGCAACGCTACATCTCTTGACTTGACAACTTACCAATTGGAAGTTTCTCGACACATAAGTGGGCTGCATAGAAACAGTGAAGAATGGATTGAAGTATATTGCATTCCTCAATTGTGCTTCTGTGAGGGTAACACCTTTTTCTTGCCAATTATTTGTCAACTCAGAGTCTGTGGAATCTGAGAGAGAGAAGAAAGACCAAAGAATCTCTTATAATTCAACAAAATGAATGGCCACAACAACGCAAGATTCTCTTGTTACTAAACGTAGTCTCCATGAGAGTAACCATAAAAAATGGAATGACATACCTTTTCCTTTATAAGCTGCACTATTCAAATTCCCTTGCATATCTCCTGTTTCAAGCTTCACATTGTTAGTCTCCTTCCCTTTTGCTTTTTCTGCTGCACAAAATAAAATGCCTGGTTTTTCAAGATTCACCCTGATAGGCTGACAACTTGGAGAGGATGCTGGAAGGCCAGAATTCTGTCTTTTACAATATGGAGAATGTGCTGCTATAACTTTTGGTGTTTTACTATCCATATTCCCTCCTGCTTCCCATTGTTCAAGCTTCAGTTGTTTACTTCGGAGCGGATACCTACAATGTGATGCATCCAAACTGGTATCTTGATTAGTGGTTGTCTTCTTAGTTGCTGAGGGATCCTCTACTGGTACTTCTTTGCAGCACTCTGCCAAAACATTGATGAGGGGGAGAAAGAAGGAACAAGAAAGGAAGAAAACTGTCATCAATCATAGCATAATTCAATGTGATGAGTCTAACAAAGGACAAGTTACTAAACAAGATACCTTCCACATCTCCTTCCTCAAGATTCACATTTTTACCCTTCTTCCTTTTTGCTTTTTGTGCTACATAAAGCAAATCCTCCTCCGCGATTGGTTTTTCAAGCTTCACCTCATTCAGTTGCTTGCTTCGCAGTGGATACCTACAATGTGACATATCCAAACTGGCACTAGTTTTCTTTTCATGATGTCTATTAGTGGTTGAAATCTTAGTTGCTGAGGGATCCACCACTGGTGTTTTGTTGCAGTTCTCTGCAAAGAAGAAGAAGCGGGAGGGGAGGAAGAACAAAAATGTCATCCATCATAACATAATTCAACATGATGAGTCTCACAAATAACGAGTTACTGAACCAAATACCTTCCACATCTCCTTTTTCGATCTTAACCCCTTTTAGTTGCTTGCTTCGCAGTGGATACCGACAGTTCGATGCATCCAACTTGATAGCAATTTTCTTTTTACTATGTTGATTAGTAGTTGTCACCTTAGATGCTGAGAGATCCACTACTGGTACTTCATTGCAGTGCCCTGCCAAAAAGAAGACGTGGGAGGGGGGAGAGGAAGGGAGAATGGAAGAAGAATGTCATCTGTCATAACATAATTCAATGTAATTAGTCTAACAAAGGAAAGTTGTCTTGTTACTGATCCAGCAGCATCAATGAGAATGGGCAAATATATTAAAACCAAATACCTGTAAATTTATATGCTTCACCATACAAATTATGTTGTCTGTCTTGTTTTACAAGTTTTTCCATGTTAGTCCCCTCCCTTTTTTCTTTTGGTGCTGCACAACAGAAATCCTCTTCCGAGTTTGCTTTCTCAAGCTTCACCCTGTTAGACTTTTTTCTTTCTGACTGAGTACCAGGAGAGGATAGTGAAGCGGCAGTTCTTTGTTTTCCAGAATATGGACTCCCGTTTGCTTTGGATTGTTCAAGCTTCACCTGTTTACTTCGTAGAGGATAACGTGATGCCTCCAAACTGATAGAATATTTCCTTTTATTGCATTTGGTAGTGTTTATCATCTTGGAGGCTGAGGGATCTAGTACTTCATTGCAGTCCTCTGCCAAAGACGGGGACCGGGGGAGGACACAAAGAGAAAGTAAGCAGAAAATTATTGGCATCAATATAATTCAAGCGGAATTTGTACCACAACGGAAGATTCTCAAGATATTTAACAAGAAGAAATCATGAATTTAGGCACAGAATATTTAATCAGTATACCATTTCCTCTATCTGCTGCACAGTACAAATTCTTCTTCATGTTTTGTTTTTCAAGTTTCTCCTTAGTCTCCTTCCTTTTATCTTCTTGTGTTGAACGACTCAAATCCTCCTCCACGTCTGGTTTCTCAAGCTTCACCCTGCTACGGCGGAATATTGGATTACCAGACTTTTGTCTTTTTGAATATGAGTGATCTGCTACTTTTGTAACTTTTGCAGTCTTGTTTCTCAGAGAAACGCTCATGATGTCATCACATAAATTATTCTGTGTCTTAGGCCTGCCTGCCTTTTTCTTGTGAGCATCACCCACTATATTTACAAAATTCTCTGGTGTTGTACCTTCATTTGGGCCAGAAGGATATTCAATCTCGGAAGCACTTAAATCAAATATGCAGACAGAGAAATGAGAGTTCCCACTATATTGAAAGAGTAAAAAGTAACCACAACCAATTGAATAGTACTCCTTAAACTGTTTCCAGCCCTCCTTAAGCCATGTCGTGCCATTAGAGTTTTGCAATTTTACTTCCCATATTACGCCACTTGGGACCTCGAGGAACACAACATCTCGCAGATCAGCTCCATACTTCATTACAAATTCATCTGGGATGTGCTGTAGGATAGAAAGATATGAACAAGAAAATAAGAGACGAAAACAAATGGAAAGAAAAGAGAACTTTTAGACCAAGAAGTTGGCGTAAGGTAGCTGAAGAAACTGTAATCAAGTTTCCAATCACATATAGCCACTGGGAAAAGGAGAACGAAAATGCCATAGCAAGATAATAAGTAATAAAATCCAGTACAGACGAACAACAAATACTGAAAGTGACTAGTGAAGCTCGCGTCTAATTATCTGCCAATCATATCTTACAAGACTGATTGCTAATCCCAAATTTCTTCGAAATAGATTATAAATGAAAGCCAAAAAAACTTGTCCATTGTCAATAAGCC
Source organism: Przewalskia tangutica (assembly GCA_029844215.1). NCBI lineage: Eukaryota > Viridiplantae > Streptophyta > Magnoliopsida > Solanales > Solanaceae > Przewalskia > Przewalskia tangutica. The sequence continues at coordinate 12,483,622 of CM056733.1, read as the reverse complement.
TCATTTTTTGTCCATATCCCTTTCTTGGTACAGCTGATTCAAAGGTTTTATATAATCAAATGTTAACAATAGCAGAAACCTTCCTAACTCCTAATCTTCAGTTCAAAAGTATTCATTCATTTTTTTTGTAATTCAATCTAGTTACTGCTCAAAAACAGGGAACTTAGTTGAGATTGCCTTATATTTAAATTAAGGTTCGCCAAATACCTTCACATACCCCTCTATTTAATTCGACATATTACAGTACATAAATCCTATGGAGAATGTCATTATTATACTAAAATGTAAACCCACGTGTGTGCACATTTGAAGACCCACTTGAAAGGCAAGGCAACCATAAATACATTACATTACTTTCTTTAAAACATTGCAGCATCAAACTGACTGATCAGATTGGCCTTTCATATGAGATAGGGACTAACAGTACTCGGTCTCTCTCTCTTCTCTGACTCTCTTCTCTCTCTCCTCTCTATAACGGTAACATCCCCTCCCCCTCCCCCCTGCCGACACCGGCATCACCACCACCGCCGACACAGCGTCGTCCATCGACAGACGACTATCGGCGACAGCTACGCAACCTCTTGTCCCAACGCTGCGCCGTCCATCGACCGTCGAACGCCGACCAGGTACTTGCGCCATCCATAGATCGTCGACTGCCATCATCGGCGACCAGGTACGCAACCGTTAGTTTGTGGTTCTCTGTTTTCTCTTTCTTTTCTTGTCTCTTTCTTCCACCTTGGATGTATCGTCGCCTGCGACCACTGAACGCCGACACTGCAAGGCACGCCGACCAGGTACGCCGCCGGTTTCTCTCTCCTTCCCTCCCTTTCTGTTGTGGTAAATCTGTCCACCATCACCGGCGGCCGGAGTTGTACGGTTGCCGGTGACTTCGGGTTCCCAGTATCAAAACAGAAACCCGTCTACGTAGCTACGCAAGTTTCCGGCAATTTCCGGTAGTGAACAGTAACTGCCGGCGGTGGAAAAGCAGACATTTGCACAGCTAAACAGTGATTTTTTGGCGTCAAGCAGGTTGGATCCATCTGGAATTGGTACCTCCGGGTGACGGTACTCATTCTTTGCCCTCACCTCTACAGTTACATTGTGCCGACTTTGCTGTATTTGTATAATAACTGGATATTCTTGCCATTAGTTCGTGTTTTCGCATTATTTACTGCTTGTTTGAGGATAAGTAGCCTATTAGCCCATAGCTGCCTTAGTGGCTATGACGACTGAGGGTAGACTAGGGTCATGTTTTCAGTGGGGGACGGGGGCGAGGGTTGGGGGTGGTATGCAGGGTAGGAGAGGTGCTAGGCTGAGAATAGGGTCTTGAAACATTGAGACTTTAACAGGGAAATCCATAGAGCTAGTTAAGATTCTTAAGAAGAGGAGGATTAATATAGCATGTGTCCAGGAGACCAAATGGGTAGGGCCTAAGGTTAAGGAGGTGGACGGGTATAAGTTATGGTTCTCTGATAGATTGGGGTATAGGAATGGGGAAGACATTTTGGTAGACAACGAGCTAGGGGACCAGGTGGTAGAGGTTAAGAGGGTCAACGATAGGATGATGGCGATTAAGCTGGTAGTTGGAGAGTCCACTTTGAACATTATTAGTGCTTACGCATCGCAGGCGGGCTTGGCCACGGAGGAGAAGAGGCGCTTTTGGAAGAACTTGGATGAGGTTGTGGCAGGTGTACCACCCACAAAGAAGTTATTTGTGGGAGGAGATTTCAATGGTCATATCGAGTCACTTCCAGGGGGCTACAACGACGTGCATGGAGGCTATGGCATCGGAGACATGAACGGGGGAGGCGTCGCACTATTGGAGTTCGCTAGAGCATTTGGGTTGGTGATAGCCAATTCGAAGCTCATGAAGAAAGAGGAGCACTTGGTGACTTTTCGTAGTTCGGTGGCTAAGAGTCAGATAGACTTTTTGCTTCTTCGGAAGGTTGACAACGGTCTTTGTAAAGACTGCAAGGTAATCCCAAAGGAGTGTCTTACAACCCAACATAAGCTTTTGGTGATGGATTTGGAGATTAAGATGGAGAAGAGAAAGATTGTGGATGACAGACTGGGGATCAAATGGGGGAGTTTGACCATGGCTAGTGCAAAGGAGATGGGGGAGAGGTTGACGGCCAAGAGGGCTTGGGGAAGTAGTGAGGACGCGACCACTATGTGGGATAGAACAGCCAGCTGCATTCGGAAAGTGGCGGGAGAAGTGTTAGGGGTCTCGGGGGTAGCCGTGGTGGGCATCGAGGGGACTGGTGGCGGAATGGTACAGTTCAAGAAAAGGTGAAAGCGAAGAAAGTGACGTATACAAGACTGGTAACAAGCGAGGATGAGGTGGAGAAGTGGACGAATAGGAAATTGTATAAGATGGCGAGGAAAGAGGCAAAGCTAGCGGTCACGGTAGCGAAAACGGCGGCGTTCGAACGCCTATACGTTGAATTGGAGGAAAAAGGTGGGGAGAGGAAGTTGTACAGACTAGCCAAGGCGAGGGAGAGGAGGGCCCGCGACTTAGATCAAGTGAGGTGCATCAAGGACGAGGACGACAAAGTACTGGTGGAGGACGCGCATATTAGGCAGAGGTGGCAGTCCTACTTCCATAAACTCTTGAACGAAAAAAGGAGATAGAGACATTGAGTGGGGAGATCTGGAGCATTTAGGTAGGTACTAGGATTTCGGGTATTGTAGAAGTATTAAGATTGAGGAGGTTTAGAGTTCCGTTCACAGGATGCGCGGGGAAGAGCGACCGGACCGGATGAGATCCTAGTTAATTTTTGGAAAGCACAGGCAGGGCAGGCTTGGAGTGGTTGACTGAGTTGTTCAACGTCATTTTTAAGAGGGCGAGAATGCCCGAAAAATGGAGGTGGAGTACAATGGTTCCTATGTACAAGAACAAAGGTGATATCCAAAGTTGCAACAATTACAGAGGTATCAAGCTGCTGAGCCACACTATGAAAGTTTTGGAAAGGGTCGTGGAGATGAGGATGCGAAGAGGCATGTCTATTTCCGAGAACCAGTTTAGATTCATGACGGGGTGTTCGACTACAGAGGCCATCTATCTTATTAAGAGGTTGGTAGAACTGTATAGGGAAAAGAAAAGAGACTTACATATGTTTTTTATCGACCGCGAGAAGGCATACGATAAAGTCCCTAGAGAGGTTCTCTGGAGATGTTTGGAGGCTAAAGGTGTACCAGTGGCGTACACTAGAGCGATCAATGATATGTATGATGGAGCTAAGACCAGGGTACGAACAGTAGGAGGGAACTCAGAGCACTTCCTTGTGATGATGGGGCTACACCAGGGATCAACCATTAACCCATTCTTATTTGTCTTGGTGAAGGATGGACTGACGCGACAAATCCAAACGGACATTCCTTATTGTTCATCTCCACATTCTTTTCATTGGATAGTGGTGCTACATGGAGTTAGGAAAAATAGGATCTCATGTGGAAGAAGGGCTAGACTGATAGAAGATCTAAAGAAGTGTCATAGCCGCTTCTACCAAGCCCACAAGCTTGAGTCTTTAATTTCTTTCCCCTAAACTATTTATATGCGGTCCTACGCTAAGCTAGAGGTTTGGAGACAGGCCTTGGAGTCTAAAGGGTTCAGGTTGAGTAGGACCAAGATGGAATACTTGGAGTGCAAGTTCAGCGGCGAGAGCGACCGTGAGACAGGTGTGGAAGTGAGGCTTGAGACTCAGGCTATCCCGAAGGAAGAAAGCTTCAAGTACCTCGGGTTTATTATCCAAAGAAATTGAGAGATTGATGGTTATGTCACACATCGTATTGGAGCAGGGTGGATGAAATGGAGACCTGTGTCTGGAGTCTTGTGCGATAGAAAACTGTCACCCAAGCTAAAAGACAAGTTTTATAGGATAGTGGTTAGACCAACTATGTTGTATGGGGCGGAGTGTTGGTCAGTCAAGACGTCGCACACCCAAAGGATGAGAGTGACGGAGATGAGAATGATAAGATGGATGTGTGGGCACACGAGGAAGGATAGAATTAGAAATGCAGATATCCGAGGCAGAGTGGGAGTGGCCTCGGTAGAGGATAAAATGCGAGAAGCGAGGTTGAGTTGGTTTGGGCATGTGCGGAGGAGAGACACAAATGTCCCAGTACAAAGGTGTGAATATGGATGGGTTTAGGAGGGGTAGAGGCAGGCCGAAGAAATATTTGGGAGAGGTGATTAGACGGGACATGGAGCAGGCGATACTGAGGACATGACCTTAGATATGGGTTGTGGAGGGCACATATTAGGGTAGAATGGTAGTAGATAGTTGAACGTAGTCATGCTTACGCCCACAATCTGGTAGGGGTAGGGTTATTACGATAGGCATGTCTAGCATATCATACGAATAGGCGTAGTTTTGCGTTAATAGTCTTCTGTAGCATTATTTCTCTTGATATACGCTCATTAACGTACTTGATTTATTTTATTTATCTGTGTAATTACTGATTACTTTTCAGGATGCGCCACCACGGCGTATTCGAGTTTGTTATTAGCATTGCTTTACTGCTTTATATCTTTAACTTTTTGACCGGGTCTGACCTTTTTCTGTTTTTGTTTTTCTTGTCCTGAGCCGGGAGTCTCTCGGAAACAGTCGCTCTACCTACCAAAATAGAGGTAAGATCTGTATACACTCTACCCTCCCCAGACCCCACGTTGTGGGATTGTACTGGGTATGTTGTTGTTGTTTATTTTCTACGCTCATTCAATCTCATATGAAAATCATGGAAGGATGCATGCTCAAAGGTAATGACTTCAAATGGCTATTTTAAGATCATGATTTTATCTACTAATAGTTTAATGAGCTTTTGCACAATTACTTTACCTTAAAAGAAAATATTAGTAATATGAAAAAAAGATAAGTAAATACTCCCTCCGTCCCAATTTATGTGGCGCCATTTGACTTGGCACGGAGTTTAAGAAAGAAAAGAACTTTTGAAATGTGTGGTCCAAAACAAGTTCTATAAATGTATGGTTGTAAATCATCTCATAAAGTTAAATTGTTTCTAAATAAAGGTACCCTCTTTTTGGGACAGACCAAAAAGGAAATGGTGCCACATAAATTTGGGACAGATGGAGTAATGTGCTGCAAACTGTGAGACAACTATACAAGTAGAAATGTTTTGAAAGTTGAGTACTAAAGTCTATCGAAACCTTCATTCAGATGGTTTGGATTGTGTTTGTAACATGTAGTGACGCTCTGAAAAGATATCATTGCAATGTTTTTTGCGAGATAATAAAGGGAACATCTATCAAGGAAATTGTTTTTATCTGCCCATGAGTTTGGGGGTTTAGAAGTTCCTCTTGCAACATCTTCAACTACATACCCTGGTCTCCTTCGACAACAATGTCGACTAGGTATATATTGACATATTATTGCATGAAGAACTTTCTGTGAAAGAATTAATTCCATGATTATTCAAGAATTAATCTCATGATTATTCTTATTGATGAAAGACATATATATATATATACAAGTTACAATAGGAAGATCATTTTTCTATTCTACTTCTAAATCTCTATTCTATATGGAGGCGAATCATACAATTATGGTAAGACTCTAAGACTAATTACTATACAAGTCTAATATACAAATATACCATAATATTACAATACACATATGGGATGTTGACCGAGAAGGCCCACTGCTTATTTAACACACCCCGCAGTCATAGCGGACGGTCTTCGTACGCTGAGACTGTCTCTAAAATCTTCAAAAAGGACCGAGGGAAGACCATTTGTAAAGATGTCTGCAAGTTGATATCTGGAAGGGACATGGCAGACGCGTACTTGTCCTCTAGCTACCTTCTCTTGAACAAAGTGAATATTCATCTCTATGTGTTTAGTGCACTGGTGTTGAACTGGATTACCAGAAAGGTAAATGACACTTATATTATCACAATACACTAAGATAGCTTTCTGAATAGGACAATGGAGCTTTAAAAGTAGATTACGTAACCAACATGACACAGAAACCACATTGGCTACCCCTCGATACTCGGCCTCTGCACTCGAGCGTGATAGCGTGGACTGACGCTTGAGAGACCATGAGACCAAGTTATTACCTAAAAACATACAATAGCTAGACGTGAACCGTCCGGATATCACGCAATCGATTCCACACAACCATAGCGGTGGAGTTAGGTTCCATAATCGTTTGTAAAAGGTCCACGGAGATAGTGACATAAATTCACTGGAGAACTTTCGTGGCCCATAATTTTGGATCGTCTACTTTGGTTGGAAATCTATTGTAGTCTTCGTATCACCCTCCGTAGGAGTAGGTGGAGGGATGATGTGGTGAAGAACTTGATGAGTCATAGCATGAATCTTGAATAATTCCGCCCACATCCCATATTGGACGTTTTCCAAGTCAAGAACAATAGAAGAACGCTCTTGATGTTAGAAACTGTGAGGGCAGGATGAAACGTTTTTTTATCAGTCATGATGAAAAAAACACGAAGATTCGGAGAAGGGAATTTGTGAGAGGGTTTTGGAAGACAAAATTTGTCTTGGTTTTTGGTGAAAACCCGAGAAGGAGGGGGGTATCACGGGATTGGAGAAAAAAAAAGGAGCGGAAGCAAGGTAAATATAACCTAGACTCTTGATACCATGAAAGAATTAATCTCTTGATTATTCTTATTGATGAAAGACATATATATACAAGTTACAATAGGAAGATTCTTTTCCTATTCTACTTCTAAATCCATATTCTATATGGAGACGAATCATACAATTATGGTAAGACTCTAAGACTAATTACTATACAAGTCTAATATACAAATATACCATAATATTACAATACACGGATGGGCTGTTGACCGAGAAGGCCCACTGCTTATTTAACATTCTGAAATCGGTATATTTGGCTATTTATTTAGCTTTACCATTCGAAACAAGGCCTAACCTCTCTAGTTTGTCATAAAAAACTCACAATCAAAGAAAGCTCTCTACTACATCTTCCTCTTATACTACTCCCTCTGTCCCAATTCTCTTTTTACTCACACAAATGTCTAAGGTTTGTCTTAGACCACAGATTTCAAAAGTGTTACTTTCTTTCTTAAACTTTATGTACAGTGAAACGGTGCTACATAAATTGGGACGGAAGGAGTATTTGAAATTTAAGAGTATCATCAGTCATATTTTACAAACCAAAAAAGGGGAATTAAAAATGCATTGCATGGCTCACTTACTAATTGAGAGGAATGAGGAGATAATATAATCTTGAAGAACTGACGTTCTATCGCCACCCCTCGCCGCCGATTCACCATCTTTACCGATTCCTCTTCTTCTCAGAGACAAAAAGGCATTCAGAATATAAAACCCCTCATCTGGCACTGCACTATTAGAATCTCCTCGAAAAACTAAAATAATCAAATATTTCATTCCCTTTTTCTTTTTCTTTGCCATAATGGATCGGACCCCTCACTTTTATTCGGTAAACATCTAAATTTTACTTTTTCTAATTACCCTGTCAACTTTATAATATGAACATGTATTTCTATTACTGTGAAATTAAGTAGTTAATGGTAGGGTTACCATTATCCGAACGAATCTTGTATGTGTTTCTGAGAAAAGGAATTTTTCGGAAAATAAGAAACACAGCGATTAGAATAAACAATCATTGCATCTAAAAAAATCTCAATCAAATATTTTATGAATTTGAGCCAAAAAATAATGCACAATTGAAATAAATAGACATTGCATGAAGATAAAAATACATGGTCTTTTTTTGTTTAAAATACACCATCTAAACTTCAATACTTTGGCTAAACCTTCTTATTACTTGGCTAAAATAAATCATTATATTGATTATGTGGCAATTAACGGTTGAAAAACACCCCACTTGAAAGTTGATTTTTCGATTTTTCATACCTTTCACGCGCTTAAAATAAATTGTATTCACGCTCTTTGCCATATCAACGTCTAGAAGGGGTCGATGCTATCATATGACCAAGTTCAGGGGATAATTAAATCAACACATAATTTAGGTATGCACTAAATAAAAGATGACAAATGTCAAAGCAACGGTTCTCTCTAACCTTCTCTTACTCGCCTTACTTGAAACCTGTTCATTTTTCGTGCCTTCGTATCTAGAATCTAAGTTCGGAAGATCCCAAGCAAGACTTTGATAATGGGGGTAAATAAAGAATTTTATTACCAAGCGTTATGACTTGGATGCATGTATCTAAAAACTTTAGAACTAGACAAACCGAGTAATAAATTGCATCGAAAAAAGCTAAGTATCAAATCAACAACTATATACTTCCTAGACCAGATGGAAAAAACATCAGCACAACCCTCAATTCAGCTTCATTCGGGATAAAAGTTCAGGTCCAATAGTTTGCTTCTTAGTCCAATCTTCTGCACACCTTTAAAAGGCCTCCTGTCTGATCTTTCTTTCTTTCTTGGAAAACCTTCTCATTTCTTGTGAGCCAGATATGGTAAATGGTACATGTCATTGCCATTCTATAGATATTAACATTGCAGTCTTGCTCTTCATATGAGTTTCAGTCCAAGCTAGCTCCTGTGTCCAGTCAACAGGCCTTCTATCAATTTCCATGCAATATCTTCGTCCACAAACCAATGAAGAACAAGTGATAAATTGTTTCCAGTTGAGCAGTGGAGAATGGACACTCCAGCACTTCTGTGAGTCCCCAGTGCCCCAACCTTTCTCTAGTAGTCAATCTCTTGTGTGCAGATAAGAGTATGATAAAAATACATTTTCGACTTCCATGATTATTGCAAGTAAGCTTTCTCCAAGGTAGGGCAGCCGGTGCACTTTACTAAATATACCTCTCAGGTTTTTGTACATAGGATCAATAGAGAATGAAGTCAATTCTTGTAGTTCCTCCATGCTGCCCCTACTTGAACAACATATTGTTGGAAAATTTACCCAGTGGGATTGAGTTTATCCCGTTCTTAATGACTGGCCCCGCATGTCGGAAATACGATTTTCACACACGTGCATACGTTGTACCACGTCTAGCTAAACTTCACGTAGTGAAAGAGATGTTGGTACGCAAGTTAAAGTGTTCTTAAGTCAGGTAAGGATAGACGTTTAATTGGTCAAATTAATGTGTCTCCCACGACGGTAAAAGTAAAGAAGAAAAGTGCAAAATACGGAAAATTGGGAAGAGCTGCGGCGCCGAGCCACGATGGGCAAGCGCCGCGGCGCTACATGGTCAAGGGTCGCGGTGCTTCGATCAGGAGCCGCGACGCAGATTTCCATTGACTCGAGAATAATTTCTTTCGAATTAGTGTCGCGGCGCTGACGGTACTGTGAACGAAAATTCAGAGAGTTTTTTCTGAATGTACACTCCTTGGAAAGGCCAAAGTTCATCCAACTCTTGGCATGAACTAGGTGACTTTTAAAGAGATCAATGTACCCCATTTAAAGCATTCACATGGCATGTGGATCACCATTTTGCAACTATAAATATGAGTCTCAATTTCAAATTTTAGATCATTCATTCACAATACAAAATCTGAAAATTGTTAAGAGTCTTTCTTCTACTTCTAGCAATCAAGAGTTCTTGTTTCTTCTACAAGGATTCTCAAGTATTTGGTTTGTGCTTGAGAAAGTATTGTCGTTTTATCTTGGGAGGCTATTACCCATCTACCGTAAGCCATTATATACGGGGTAATTTTGCCTTAAGAAAATAGCGTTAACACTCGACAAACATTGCACTTAGCTTTCTTTTGTCTATCCCTTCAGTTCTTCCGTCCATGTTCACACCCAATATTTTTACAACAACTTAAGGAAAAATTATTATTGTGAAGAACTAAAGATGGTGCATGGAAAGGAACACGTCACTGCTTCCAATCAAGCCACATCTTGCACTGCTACTGCCACTGGTATCACTTTCGGTACCATTGGAAATACTATGATTCCTCCCAACTTTCAAACCGAAAGACCCGAAAAGTTTGCGGGCACCAATTTCAAAAGGTGACAGCAAAAGATGTAGTTTTACCTCACCGTACTAGGTATGGCAAAATACTTAGATCCTCCTACTGTTGGAGATGATATGGACGTCCAAACCGACAACACAGTTCAGGCGGGCCAGGATACCCAGGCTACTAGTGGCCTGATGATGAAATTTGACTCCTGGAGTCAAAGTGACTACATGTGCAGGAATTACATTATGAATTGCATGTGAGGCCCACTCTACACGGTATATTGCACTACAAATACCGTAAAGGAGTTATGGGATCTATTACAGAAGAAGTACAACACTCATGATGTGGGTGCTAAGAAATTTATAGTCGGAAAGTTTCTGAAGTACCAAATAGTGAATGACAAATCAGTCATGTCACAAGTACAGGAGTTCCAGTTAATCATCCATGATCTGGATCTAGAAGTTATGAAGCCCAATGAATAATTCTTGGTCGCTTCACTTATTGAGAAACTGCCTCTCTCATGGAGTGAGTTCACTAGCTATCTCAAACTCAAATCCAAGAAAATGAGTTTTGAAGAACTTGTCATCAAGCTTCATAACCATGAAGACAACAAGAAGACCTTATTCAAAGGCAAGCAAACAATTGATGTCAAGGTTAACTTGGTTGAGACCAAAGAAAACCCGAGTAAGAAACGCAAGTTTCTGAAAGAGGGAAAAACTCAGGCCGTTGAGAAATTCAAGGACAACTGTCATCATTGTGGCAAGGCTGACCACATGGTCAAAGACTGCCGCCAGCTGAAGCGCGAGCATCAGAAGAAGGCCAAAGGAAAGAAGAAGGCCAAAGCAAACATGGTTGAAGACAAGGTCCTTAACGATTTGTGTGAACACTTCTCAGTCGTCGTGCTAGAAGCAAATATGGTTGAAAACCCCAAGCAGTGATGGTTGGATACGGGTGTAACCCACCACATATGCTCCGACCGAAACGTTTTCTCTACCTACGCAGAAGTTGTCGGTAAGAAGTTATACATGGGAAATAATGTTACCTCAGAAGTGCTGGGAGAATGCATTATAGTACTCAAGATGTCTTTCGGTAAAGACCTCAAGTTGAAGAACGTCATGCATGTTCCGGACATCTGGAAGAATTTAATTTCTGTTAATGTTTTAGTTCAAGCTGGATTTCGACTGGTGTTCGAATCCGGTAAGTTTGTTATTACTAAGAATGGTGTGTTTGTAGGAAGGGGGTTCGCCTGTGAAGGACTCTTCAAATTAAACGTCATGTCTGTAATTCATAACATTAATGAAAGTACATTTTCTTACTTGCTTGAGACGTCCATTCTATGGCATCATAGACTGGGACACGTAAAGTATCAATCAATTCAACGATTGGTAAGGTTGGAGTTGTTGTCGTCTGACGCTATAAACCTTCAATCTAAATGTGAGGTATGTGTAGAGGCAAAACTTACCAAGTTGTCTTTCCGTTCCGTAGAACGAGATACCACCCCTCTAGAACTTATACACACGGAAGTTTTAATAATAAGAATTTTGTTTAATTTAATATAAATATAAAAAAAATATAATAAAAAGAAGTCTATTTTATACTCTATCTGACATCTGGGATTTAAAGTTCGTTCAAACTAGAAGGGGGAACAAGTACTTTGTGACCTTCATAGATGATAGTACAAGGTATTATTACCTTTACTTACTCAAAAGTAAAGACGAAGGGTTCGATGCCTTTAAGCGCTATAAAGCCGAGGTTGAAAACCAACTAAGTCTACGAATTGAAGTGATTCGTAGCGATAGAGGGGGAGAGTATGTAGCTTCGTGTGAGGAATATTGTGCCCAGTCCGACATAATTAATCAAACGACTATACCTATTCTCCTCAGTCAAACGGTGTTGTTGAACGCAAGAACCGTACACTAAAGGAAATGATGAATGCCTTGCTTCTCAATTCCGGCCTTCCATAAAACATGTGGGGAGAGGCAATTCTTACTGCTAACGTGATTCTCAATAGAGTCCCTCACAGAGGCAAGGAAAAAACTCCATATGAACTTTGGAAAGGAAAGGCATCCTCTTACAAATACCTAAGGGTATGGGGTTATTTGGCCAAGGTCGAGGTACCTAAGCCAAAACATGTCAAGATAGGACCTAAGACTGTAGATTGCATATTCATTGGATACGCAAATAACAGTAGTGTTTATCGCTTTCTGGTACATAAGTCAAATATACCATATATCCACGGGAGTACAATAATAGAGTCAAGGAATGTTGTATTCTTTGAGACAATGTTTCCTACGAAGGGAAAAGAAGTCGTCTCGCGCAAAAGGAGTCATAATTCCCCAGGATCTGACGATTCTGACCAAATGGATACAGATATGGATGAGGATCCAACTGGTTCTAAGATAGAACCTAGGCGAAGTAAAAAGGCCAGGAAAGAGAAATTTTTTGGGCCAGATTTTCTAGCTTACCTGGTTGAGAATGAACCACTGACAATTGCAGAGGCATTGTCAACTCCAAAAGCACCGCTTTGGAAAGAAGCTATGGAAAGTGAGATAGAGTCCATCATGTAAAATCACACCTGGGTGTTGGTTGATCTTCCCCCGAGAAATAAACCATTAGGTTGTAAGTGGGTACTTAAGCGTAAGTACAAAGCTAATGGATCTATAGACAAGTACAAGGCTAGGTTGGTAGCCAAAGAATACCGACAAACCGAAGGCCTTGATTACTTCGGCACGTACTCCCCAGTATCGAGAATGACTTCCATAAGGGTGTTCATTGTCATTGCGTACTGCATGACTTTGAAATCCATCAAATGGATGATAAGACAGCCTTCCTAAATGGTGATTTGGAAGAAGAAATATACATGGAACAACCCGAGGGGTATGTAGTTCCAGGAGAGGAGAAGAAAGTCTGCAGACTTATCAAATCTCTGTATGGGCTGAAACAAGCTCCAAAACAATGGCATGAAAAATTTGATAGTACACTACTGTCAAAGTTTTCTCCATTAACGAGTGTGATACGTGTGTCTACATGAAAGGAAACTGTGACTTCCTCGTCATGATCTGCCTATACATAGACGACATGTTAATCACAAGTAGTAGTCGAGCCTTGATCCTGGAAATAAATAACATGTTAAAACAATGTTTTGACATGAAAGACATGGGTATCGCAGATGTCATCTTAGGAATTAAGATTTCTAAGTCATATGACGGACTAGTGCTGTCTCAGTCTCATTACATAGAGAATGTCTAGAGAAAGTTTGAGACGTTTGACTGTCCGCCTTTAAGGTCACCAATGGATATGAATCAAAGCATTAATAAGAATCATGGTGCACCCGTGCTCCAGGAGCGATATACGCAGATAATCGGCAGTTTGATGTATGTAACAAACTGTACCGACCTGATATCGTTTATGCCGTCAATAAATTGGCGAGGATTACACGCAATCACGGACATGACCATTGGAAAGCGCTTAATCAAATACTTCGGTATTTGAAATATACAATGTCATATGAATTGCACTACTCGAGGTATCCAGTTGTACTATAGGGGTACAATGATGCAAACTGGATATCCGATATAAAGAACACCAAGTCCACCAGTGGGTATGTGTTTATAATTGGTGGTGGGGTTGTGTCTTGGAAGTCCTCCAAACAAACTTTCATCGTCCGATCTACTATGGAATCAGAGTTCATCATTTTAGACATAGCAGGTGAAGAAGTTGAGTGGCTTCATGACTTCTTGGAGGATATCCCTTGCTAGAATAAACACGTACCTTCGATGATGATCCACTGCGATAGTCAGTCGGCATTAGGAAAGGCACGAAGTAGCATATAGAATGGCAAATCTCGGCACATACGTCGGAGACATAAGACCGTTAGGCAATTGATCTCCACGGGTATTATCTCCATCGATTACATAAAATCAAAGGAGAATATAGATGACCCTTTGCTAAGGGATTACCCAATGATCAGATGGTTTGTCTGTCTAGGGGAATGGGCTTAAAACCCAAGCAATAAGGACCGATACGGTGGTAACCCAACCATACTGACTGGAGATCCCAGAAATTTGGTTCAATGGAAAAACTAAGCTGTAAAGGTCCAGTTGAGCGCTTATAGAAAAACAAGAGCACTTCAGATATTGGTTCCTTATGTATCCAAAGCCTTCCCGCGATAGACATTAAAGTTCTATATGCATGGTGGGTACAGGTTAAGTGTCAAATTCTCAACATAACACTCGAGAGTCGAGGTTGAGATAATGATACTTTTAATGGCTCTTAACACTGACACAGTGGGGTACTGCAGGGTATATTGTAGGAGGTCACCTATTTAAGTGCGAGGACATGTCGCCTCAGTTGTACGCACTTAAGAATCCAAGTGTGTCCACGACCACAAATGGACAAAATAATAAGAAGAAACGAAGGATTGGATATTTATTTGTGTCTCTATCATTGTCTTGGTATATACTAAACACTGACGATTCAAGACATCACGTTCACCGCTCAGTAAATATGTCCAATGATAGTTGACTAGGAAAGGTTCAAAGCTACGGGCTACCTATTCCGATGCAATATACTTCCGCTACTAGATTGCTAATGGTTGGCACTCCGCGTGCACCAATACCTCTTTCAAGAGGGGATTGTTGGAAAATTTACCTAGTGGATTGAGTTTATCCCGTTCTTAATGACTTGAACAAATGGGGCCCTGCATATCAGAAATATGATTTCCACACACGTGCATACATAGTACCACGTCTAGCTAAATTTCACATAGTGAAAGAGATGTTGGTACACAAGTTAAAGTGTTTTTAAGTTAGGTAAGGATGGACGTTTAATTGGTCAAATTAATGTGTCTCCCACGACGGTATAAGTAAAGAAGAAAAGTTCAAAATACAGAAAATGGGGAAGAGTCATGGCGCCATAACATGGCCGCAGCGCCGAGCCATGACGGGCAAGCGTCGCGATGCTTCGGTCAGGAGCAGCGGTGCAAATTTCCAGTGACTCGAGAATATTTTTTGTCGAATTAGCGTCACGGCGCCTCCAGTTAAGGGTCGCAGCGCTGACGGTACAGTGAACGAAAATTCAGAGAGTTTTTTCTGAATGTACACTCCTTGAAAAGGTCAAAGTTCAGCCAACTTTTGGCATGAACTAGGTGACTTTTGAAGAGATCAATGTACCCCATTTAAAGTATTCACATGGCATGTGGATCACCATTTTGCAACTATAAATAGGAGTCTCAATTTCAGATTTTAGATCATCCATTCACAATACAAAATCTAAAAATTGTTGAGAGCCTTTCTTCTAATTCTAGCAATCAAGAGTTCCTGTTTCTTCTACAAGGATTCTCAAGTATTTGACTCGTGCTTGAGAAAGTATTGTCATTTTATCTTGGGAGGCTATTACCCATCTACCGTAAGCCATTATATAAAGGGGTAATTTTGCCTTAAGGAAAGAGTGTTAACACTCGACTCGACAAACATTGCACTTAGCTTTCTTTTGTCTATCCCTTCAGTTCTTCCGACCCTGTTCACACCCAATATTTTTACAACACATATTGCTTAACATTGAGTATTTTCCTTAGTAATCCACTGTCACGACCCGACCTCGGGCCCGCGACTGGTGCCTTACCCCGGGCACCCTAGTGATAAAACATCAGAGAAAAATCAGCGGAAAAAAAACTTACAGATATGAAACAATGAAATATAAAACAGGCTAACCAAAACGGTCACCTGTCCGCATATATATACAACCGAACAGTTACATCCTTTACAACCCTTTCCCACAATAGTACTACAGATCTCTAAGAGTCTTTATAACAACTATGACGGGACAGGGCCCCGTCATACCCCGGAATGTACAAGAACCTACAATCTCAGGGACACGTACCAAAAGATAAGCCTCCGGAGAAACGGAGCTTCCCAAAACGCTGAACTGTAATCCTATGAGCGAGGATCAACAACCGGTGTTCTACTCATGCAGATGAACACACTCAAGGAGGTCGATAACAGTACTAAGTATGTGAAATCGAAATATCAGAATGAAATCATAACAGTCTATATAGAACAGGAGACATGTGTGATAACCAAACTACAGTACACAATATATATTAGTAGTCAAGTCAGGGACTCACACCCGTAAAGTCATCACTCAAATATAACCCGGGAATTTAACCCGCACAATGGTCGCATGCTCCGGCATCTTACCTCAGTATAAGCATGGTCATGGAACCATCCTAATGGACGCATACCCGTGGACCATCCATCGTATCAGTATGTCCAAAGGAAATACCAAGATAACACTCATAGTGGAAGCATACCCGTGGGCCACCCAACGTGTCAGTATGTCCAAAGAAAATAACAAGATAACACTCCTAGTGGAAGCATACCTGCGGGCCCCCCAACGTATCAGTATGTCCAAAGGAAATAAAAAGATAACACTCATAGTGTAAACATACCCGTGGGCCACCCAACGTGTCAGTATGTCCAAGAAAATAACAAGATAACACTCCTAGTGGAAGCATACCCGTGGGCCACCCAACGTGTCAGTATGTCCAACATGATTGAGAATAACATGACCGGCCCTCCATCGAGAGACGCGGTAGCATAAGGATACAATACTTGTACACCAAGACTATCACAAGCAAACATAGGCAAGTTATTCACACTCAAGGTACTTTCATTCTATGCCAAAAATCCGGGTTTTAACCCCAAGGTACTACTTACTTTATTTCTTTAAAAAGTCCATTTCTTTTTCACAAAAGTCACATGATACTAACACCCGTGGTATCAAAATAGAGTAACTATTATTTTAAGTAAACCAAAAACAATTTCCATACTTCCTTTTCAAATAAACCAAGACAATACCATGTCTTCCTTTTATACCAAATCAAGACAATGCCAGGCCTTTTTTTTTTTTTATATCAAATCACTTCTCGAACTAGTATAAGTTTCAAAACTTCAAATTCTCAAGTCTCTTACTTTTAAACCAAATCTCATAACGGGGAAATCAAGTCTCATATCTTTTTAAAACAAATGTCAAGTTACCATTTTAAAGCCAATAATAAAACCATTCTTTCGTTTTCATAAAGTCGTTATAACTAACTTCCCATAAAGCTATTATAACACTTTATGTTTAAAACCAACCAAATACAACTATAAGCATTTATGAGACCAAGAGGGCTTATTCTTTAACAACCAAGTACCCATTAATAACGAATAAGGTTTTACCACTTTTCAGCACAATCAAGTCCTTTACACTTCATATCCAGTCAAGGGCACAAAAGGAAATCAAACTCATTTAATACACGTGCGTCTACCGCACTATATATTTCACAAATAATCATGCTCAAGAGAATAGGAAGAATCACATACCTCGCGACGATTATCGACAAGTAGCAAGATGCTCCAAAATACTATAACCTTGCTAGCCTTTTCCACCCTTCAAATAGAATACGCTATTCGTAGTACTTCACCCTATAATGGCCATAATACGTCTATTAGCTTCTAGCTTTAACGTAGAATATTCTAATTGTAAAGTCCCTTATTCTACGGAAATTTGGACAGCACTTCCTTTGTTTCTACGTACTTTACCACCTTTTTCAAGGCTCGAATTCAATATCCAAACACCACTTTTAAGGCCCAACAATCCAACTAGTTTAAGGCAACTTCTTGGCTAAAACATGCCCACATATCAACCCTTTTCAAATCCTTTCAATTCAACTTGTTAATTCAACATGCAATAAGTCTTAACCAATTTTAACAACGATATACCCTTCTAATACAACATGCAACGATTTTTTTTTGCTAACAACCGAATTGATTACAATATTCAAACCACATGCTCATTTCTCAAATACTATAATTTGTAATTTTCAATTACATGAGAAGGTGAAGGTGTTACCTCAATAAGCCATTTTTCCGAAATCTTCTTCACGCTAAAATCACCCACACGAACCCTCTACAAGTTGCCAACATAACTCCTTCTTGTCGTCT
Source organism: Przewalskia tangutica (assembly GCA_029844215.1). Taxonomy (NCBI): domain Eukaryota; kingdom Viridiplantae; phylum Streptophyta; class Magnoliopsida; order Solanales; family Solanaceae; genus Przewalskia; species Przewalskia tangutica. The sequence continues at coordinate 12,465,727 of CM056733.1, read as the reverse complement.
TTTCCCATAATTTTACTAGGCCTTGGTTTTCCCTTGAAATTTCTAGAGAGAAGGGAGAAAAAATGTTTTTGAGAGAAGGGAGAGGAAAATATTTTAGAGAGAAGGGTTCTTTGTTAAAATAACCAAGTCTTGAAGACTTGGTCAATAAAATAGACTTCCTCTCAGTCAAACAAATGGGAGGGACACTTGTTACCCTCCCACAAACTTTTAACAAAATATCTTCTGATTTTTCCCCTGTTCCCGCGAAATTTCCCGCCGCGGCGCTGAAACTTCTGAACACTACAACACTTTTGGCGTCGCGGCCCTGCAGCCGGCGCCGCGACGCTGCAACTCCAGACCACATCCGTCCATCCGGCGCCGCGGCCCTACACCCGGCGCCGTGGCACTGTGGCCCCTGGCTGAAAACGCTCTCCTGTTCGTCTGCCCACTGAACTTGTACCTTCCATATCTTTCTACTCTGATGTCCTATCGACGAGCGGTTTGTTGCGTTGGAAACTAGACTCAACGAACTTCATACTGGGCTATTGAAGCACCTAAAAACTCCTAATGAACTAGGAGCTATACCGCTCCAAAGTTGACCCAAAACTGTCCAAACATTCTGTCAACTTATCTTTCCAATTTCAATTCTTATTTCCCTTCTTACGTTCCCAATACACGACCTGAAATTCCGGGGTGTAACATCCACGAAGTCTGTTTTGGGATATTCTTCCATGACAACCCGTTCTTCCCATAGTACTCATGGATCCATAGTACTCATAATTTTTTTTATTGCTTACATTTCAAAGAGCTTAGAAATAGCTGCTTTATTCCATCTTAGTACATCTAGCACAAGCCACCTGCAACTTTTGGAAAATAAATTGTTTCCCATGCGAATGGAGATTTCCTTGTAGTGTCAATGTCTCTTTGTCACACCCAAAATTGTGGGGTGTGGTCGGCATTCAGTGCATCACTTTCCTGAACATACCATCGGAAATCAAGACTTTTGTACGCATAGATCTGCGGCCAGCAAGGCAGTACTGGAATGTAATCAAACAATAACACTATCAACACAATAGAGGGCCCGACAAGGCCATAATCTGTAAACCGGGATGAGATCCAAACCTCTAAAATATAATGGGGGAAGATCAACTCAAAACACATATACATATAAGCAACATCGGCAAGGCCGTAGCATAAGTTAACAAAATAATAAACAGGCTGGCAAGACCATACATTACTACTAAACAGACTGACTAAGTCTACGAGCCTCTACGAGTAACTGAACTGTTATATGATTGGGACAAGGCTTCGACCTACCTATTATCTACATATATATGCATATGACATACTACAACACCTGACCAGGAATCTCCGAAAGAAGCAGAGCGTACCAATTGATGGTTGAACTCAACGACTCCTACTGGGGAGATCTATCTAGGCTTCTATCTAAACCTACAGCATGAAATACAACACCTCCGACAAAATGGATGCCAGTATGAATCAAATGTATCGGTATGTAAACACATGAATAATAATATGAAAGTATAAATTGTAAGGTAGGATATGAGAAGTAACCTGATGACATGATAACTTATATGCCACTCAGGGCAAAATATAAAACTCTGAAACTACTCTAAGACTCATGTACATATACTATACTATATAATCTACCTTCCGGTTTTAGCACGGGGTATTTGTATACATATTACTGCCTTCCAGTTATAGTCTGGGTGTGTGTGCGCATATATAACTGCCCAACTGATGTTAGTTCAGTGGTGTGTATAATATATTATAGTAATAGTGGCATTTGGCCTTTAATAACTTATATGACTCTTTTCTTTACTTGAGAATGACATTGTCGGTATGTAAACTCATGCTTTCAATATGCTCCATCAATGAGGGATATTGTCACACCCTAACCTTGGGGGGTGTAGTCGGCACTCGACGTCTTGTCGGCCCGAGCGTACCACCTGAATATCATAACCTGAACATCTAACTGTTTGGGCTGACAAGGACTCGGAAGATAATAATACAGAAGGCCTGAATATAACAACCTATAAAAGTGACACCTAAACCAATATGTACATATATCAAAGGTTCGACAAGGCCATAACAAGTATACTAACAGCTGACAAGGAGGTCGTAAAAGCCATATAAAATAAATATATAATAATCTCTAGTCTACAAGCCTCTACAAGTACTAAAACATGTCATCAGGTCGGGACAGGGGCACGCCATATCCAAAATAGCTATAAACATAAGTAATAGTGCCTACCGACTCTGTCCAACAACTTCAGGAAAGTGAAATCTTACAACCAACCGTTGAACCAGATAAACTAGTAAGGAGGTGCGTCCGACTGTCTATTTGCACTTGCGGGCATGAAACGTAGTGCCCCAATAAAGGAATGTCAGTACGAAAAAATGTATTGAATATATAAGGCATGTAAATCATATAAGCAAAGAATGTAATACAAGGAAATGGGTAGAGAGGTTTACTTGGAACTCAAAACTATTGTTGATGGCGTATAATTGACATAAACATGAACATATGCATAATAGTAAAATCGGACCACTATAAGGGGCCATATAATATCATATCGAGCCTCTATGTAACGTGAATCTCATCATATCATACCCGTCCATAATAGGACTTGGTAATATCATACTCTACTGTAGTGGTGTGCACGTATAAGTATCATACCCAATCGACTATAGTGTGGCTCGATAGAAAATAGATACATATATATCAAATATATGAAAGACATCAGAATAATAATATGAACAAGGCGGAGTGACCTAAGGTCGTTAACCCCTGCCTATTGTTATGAAATCATGTACAACTATCGTTATAATCCAACAAGAGTCTCACAATTAATCACATCACAAGGAGTATCATAAGGTGCAGAATGTAATCCCAACAAGGGACATATAAGATTCATATAATATTTCAAAACAAGAATGAACATACTTTCAACATCAAGAATGGGAATTGCTTTAAGCACATGCAACTTGTGATGTGTTTTATAAGATCATGCTGAAAGGAAAGGAACATAAGCCTTACATACATTGTCACCTTAGCTTATATGAATTCCCCCGAGACTTCAGACGTTCTATGAGCAATTATCTACATTATACGGACGATTTGTATCAATAAAGAATTCATAACTTGTAAGAAAACTCATTCAACCATTTCATCAAATACTTTGCGTGCATAGAGTTTAGGCGATCTTCTATAGCTTAATCTATACATATATCAACACAACAACCTTCCTTACTATTCTCCTCTATCTCCACATCTCAATCAACAACTTCATACTATACTCTTAAATCACATAAAATATCCCAACAACAACATACATAGTTCTTACGGTGCAAAAGAACTTGTCCTATAAGAATTCTTCAATAATCGCATTCCAACTCCTTGTATAACTCTAAGAGAAAGAAGAAAATTACCTTTTACACCAGAGTCTTCCAAATTCAAGGTTACTTCACCTCCAAGAATTGATACAACAAGGAGAAAGATGATTATACGATAAACACGGGATTCCTTAAGTCAAATTTGCGTAGTTTTCCTTTGATTTCACCTTAGTTCATGTAAAAACTCGTAGAGATAGTACATGCATTATTTAGAGTTGTAGAAATGAAATAAATGAGGTCTTTGGAAAATTAGGTCTATTTATAGGAGAAGAGAAAAATTGGCACCAATATATCTCGCGGCATCCTGCGACTCGCATGACCTTCTTGTGTCTCGCAAGATATGTCGCAGGACATGTTATGTGCCCCAAGAATCTCATGCAAGCCTTGATTTCACTCTGTGTCTCACAGACACTTCCTGCGAGTCACAGGTTGTGCTCTGCGATTCACGAAGTACTCCGAGAGGTGACGCATTATCGAACTTTTTGTCGAAATTTACTTCCATTGATCCGATAAGCCTCAAACCTTCCCAAAACTTACTCAACATATGTATAAACCCTTATTACTCTCTTGGAGTGATCTTACCATCTCTGAGCCTATGTCAGCTAACATTACGGTAGCGACGACGCACAAAAAAATGAGGTGTAACATCCTTTCCCCTTAAGAATATTCGTCCTCGAATGTTGAGGTAAAATCTTAACTCTTAGGATTCTTAAAATTTTTGACAGAGTTTCCTTTGTAAACATGACTATCCAAAACCTATAAAACAGCCACAAACTATCTCCAATTCCACACAGAGCCACACAATAGCATAACACATTACTACTGGTCTCACACGACTGCTTATATATCCACAAATCAATAAAAGTTTTCCATAACTCACCCCAACTGTCAAATGTCAAACTCTAGGCTGCATTTGTCATATCTGCATCAATAATATCACCTATATAAGACATATAATATAAGTTTTACAGATAAGATAGGAATAAGGAAATCTTATCGCACGAGTGTCAATATAAACATATAGTCTAAAACAAATTAGGGTATTTGGAATTCATATTCTCCGCAACCTCCCACATTATTGTTCCTCCATAGTACTTTAACATAGGCCACTTCTTTGGTTTGTAGCGTGCGGACCCGACAATCTAGGTTAGCAACAGGAATCTCCTCGTACAATAAGTATTTTGTAATTTGGACATCTTCTATAGGATTAATAGGAGAGGTATCTCATATGTATTTCCGAAGCATTGATACATGAAACACTAGGTATGAATAAGGCCACCTGGTCGACTCTTTGGACAATTTTATATGGTTCGCCGTATCTGGAGGTAGGCTTGCCTTGCATGTCAATCTTCATCACACCTTTCATAAGTGATACCTTCAAAAATACCCAATGTTCAATAGCAAACTCTAGGTCTCGATGTTAATTATATGAATAAGACTTCTGCTGACTTTGGGTGGACAATAATCGTTCTTGAATTAACTTTACCTTTTCCACTACGTGTTGTACCAAATCTGGTCCCAATAGCTTTGTTTCTCCCACTTTAAATCAGCCGATAAGAGATCTACACTTTTGTCCATATAGAGCTTCATATAGATCCATCTTAATATTGGAAAGATAACTGTTATTATAGGAAAACTCAATAAACAACAAGTGATCCTCCCAACTCCCTTTATAGTCCAAGACACAAGCTCGTAGCATCTGAATAGTGCGCTCGTCCTGTCTGTCTGTCTACAGAAGGAAAGTGTTAGTATTGGATTTTAATGATGACAAACTCATTTATGCAGGTAAGCTCACAAGGAAAACCGAGTCCATCTGACTAGTATAGCCCAAGTCCATCTCAGGGGGAGTACCACCAGCCCAGCTGACTACTAAAGCCCAAAGTGTTAGAGTTAAGAGAAGCCCTCACAAGTCAAATAAAATAAATAATTAATGACTTATTAATGGAGATAACAACTAGAAAATTAATCAGGATTTGGAAGGAATCAATTAAGTTCCAAGAAAGATCTCGGCGTATCAATCAGTAGTATTCAACAAGGAAACAAATACCAAGAATCTTGGTGCATCAATCAAGTGGATTACAAAAAGGAAACAAGTACCAAACATTTAAGAAAGATACACACTAAAAATTCGACCATGAAGTATACAAGGAAGCAAGATCAAGCAGCATTAAAGAGCTCTAACCTTATTCTTGGAAAATAGAATTCATGATTCCTTTTTTCCAAGGATAAAATCTCTTAAGTTTCCATCTCTACAAGAGCCTAACGTTCATCCTTTCAAACTATAAATGATGATTCCAAATATGAAGAACAACATACTTTCATCTCAACTTCGCAAGCTCTCTACTTTACTTTTAACAAACATTGTAATTCTGAGTGATTTATAGTGTAAACAAAAAAGTGAGAAGACATATAGTATAGTTGGTGAGACATTATATCAAAAGATTATGAGTGTTTAAGTGTAGACTTAGGAACTTCATTCAAACCATCATTATACCAACCTACTTTCAAAAGAGATTTAAAACACCCTCAGAACTCCAAGGGATCAGACAGATTCACATCGAGTCCAACCAAAGATAAAACATCTGGTGTCATTTACATTCAATATTTAATTTCTGCACTATATTTGTTAGCAGTCGACTAGGAAAAAGAAAAATTACAATTCACCCCTCCTTCACCCGCTCTTGCACTTTCAATTGGTATCAGAGCAAAGTCTCACTTAGTAGCTTAACAACTTGTGAGAAAAGATCTAATGGATGGATATCAGATCCTGGAGCAATTTTTCAAGATGGACACTCCACTACTAGGCGACCTTACTTCAACGAATATCACTATAGTCATTAGAAATAAAGATTCATAATCTTTGTCTAATTAACTTACTTTCAGGCGTGGCTGGTGATAAAGAAGGGACCAAAACCTATCCTTGGTATTGAAACAAAAGATCCAAAAGATGATAAGAGCAAAGTGGATCTGGAATCCTTTAATGTCACAAAAGAACAACAGGAAGTTATTCAAACAAATACCAGAGCAATTAGCTTACTTTATTGTGCGGTTAGTGGTGAAGAATATGGTAAAATATCAACCCGTAACACTGCCAAAGAAATATGGGACAAATTAGAAGTTACTTATGAAGGGACCTCTAAGGTTAGAGAAGACAAAATAGATGCACTATAAATGACTATAAAGCTTTTGCCATGACTGATGAACAAAATATTAAATCAATGTTTACTAGATTCAACAAAAATTATTGGTGAACTCAAATCTCTAGGAATAGTATAACAAGTAAGGAAATTTGTGAGAAATCTTCCGCAACCTTGGCAAACAAAAGTTATTGTCCTGGAAGAAAGAAGAAGTAGTTGAATTCAAATCATTGATGATGATATTAGAGAGGATAAAGTTGCTATGATATCAAGATATGTGGTAGAAGCCATGAGGAGATCTAGGAACAATAGAATAGGTATTTCAAGCTTCAAAAAAGGGAAATTACAAAATTACCAACATATGAATGATGAAAAATGCTTTGAATGTGGTAAGTATGGCCACATATCATCTGAGTGTCCGGAGTCAAAAAGGAAATTATTTAGAGGTCAACAAAAGCAAAGAGCATTCAACAGCTGGAGTGAAGATAAAATCTGAGAAGGTGAAAATGAAAATCTGAGAATGTCAATTTTATGGCAATCGGTAAAACTAGCGAGGTAAGACCTTATCCATACTCTAAGTGTCATGAAATCCAAGAGTTATTAGACAAAAATCTTGAAGACCTTGATAAAGGTTTTGATGAATATAGAAAATTACAAAGAGAAAAGAGAGACGGAGAAATTAATTTAGAAGTATGTAAAATTAAAAGTGAGAAGAAGGTCATTTGTGATAGTAGATGATTTTTCTATATATTCTTGGATATATTTTTTTAACGAAAAATCACAAATGTTTGACACGTTTAAAATCTTGCATTTTAGAATTAGAAATTTATTCTATTCTCATAGTTTTCAAATTAGATCCGACCATGGAAAGGAGTTTGAAAATAGTTCATTCACAATTTTTTGTGAGAAAAGGGAAAATTTTCATGAGTTTTCTGCCCCCAAAACTCCTCAACATAATGGGGTTGCAGAACGAAAGAATAGGACATTGTAAGAAATGGCTAGAGTGATGCTTAGATCTAAACATTTGTCAAAATATTTATGGACAAAAGCCTTGAATACTGCTAATCACATCGCTAATAGTGTCTATTTAAGGTCAGGAACAAAGATGACACCCTATGAGATTATAAATGGAAAAAACCAAACTTGTGTTACTTTCATATTTTTGGGTGTATTTGTTATCTTTTAAATGACAGAGATCATTTGGCAAAATTTGACTATAAGAGTGATAAAGGAATTTTTGTTGGTTATTCACAAAATAGTCATGCTTAACGAGTATACAATCTGAGATCCATAACTGTACAAGAGTCTGTAAATGTTATCTTTGATGATATTTCTGATGTTTCAGGAAAAACTATTGAAAATAACATTTAGATACAATGGAAAGTCCACAGATTGTAGAAGAATCAGATGTTGCCACACTTGAAGAAACATCTGAAACTGCAATAGAGACCACATATGCCACATATGGGGAGTCAAGTGCAGAATTGTTAGACCAAGTTCGTAGGGACCCCTCATCAAGGATTAGGAAGAATCATCCAACATGACAAGTGGTAGGAAGAGTTTTTCAAGGAATTAGAACAAGAGGCAAAGAACCACTCAACTATAAAGAAATTGTAAGGTATGTGTGTATTTATTTTATATCTACATTAGAACCAAAGAATGTTTTAGAAGCACTTAAAGATAATTTCTAGATACAAGCAATGCAAGAAGAGCTTGAACAATTTTCTCGAAATACATTTTAGGACTCAGTTCCACGGCCAAATAATATAAATGTAATTGGAACTAAGTGAATTTTTAAAAATAAAGCAGACAAATCGGGGTTGTTAGAAACAAAGCACGTCTAGTTGCACAAGGTTATACTCAGGTTGAATGAATTGATTTTGATGAAACATTTCCAAATGTAGCCAGAATTGAGTTTAGGCTTTTACTTTATATTGTTTGTTGTTCGAAAATTACTTTACACCAAATGGATATAAAAGGTGTCTTCTTAAATGATTATATAGACAATGAGGTATATGTTGAACAACCAAAAGGGTTTAAAGATCCTTACCATCCACAGTATGTGTACAAGCTTAAAAATGCTTTGTATGGATTGAAACAAACCCCTCGTGCATGCTATGGTCGTTTAACTAACTTTCTTCTTGAATTTGATTGGCGAAGTTGATCGTACTTTGTTTATTAAATGACACAATGTAAATATTTTAATTGCTCAAATCTACGTGGATGACATAGTCTTTGGATCGACTTCACAGTCGTACCTAAACTCATTTGTTGAAGTTATGTCATCGACATTTGAAATGAGCATGATTGGGGAACTAACTTTTTTCTTAGATTTGCAGATAAAGCAAAGTGAGGATGAAATTTTCATCTCACAGAGTAAATACGCCAAGAATATAGTTAAAAGATTTGGTTTGGAGAACGCTAAACACATGAAAATGTCAATGAGTTCATCTCAGAAGGTATGTAAGGATAATGTTGGTGAAAATATCGACTCAATATTATATCGATCTAAGATAGGTAGTCTTCTTTACCATACTGCTAATCGCCTAGATATTATGTTTAGTGTTTGTGTTTGTGCACGTTTTCAAGCTTGTCCCAAAATTTCCCACTTAATGTCGTGAAACGTATTATTCGATATGTTGCTAACACATGTGAATTGGGAATCTGGTATTTCAAAGACACTAATACTAATTTAATAGGATTTAGCGACTCGGATTGGGCTGTAGATGTGGATGATAGAAAAAGTACAAGTGGAGGATATTTTTATCTTGATAATAACCTTTTTTTATGGTATAGTCGTAAACAAAAATGTGTCTCACTTTCAACTGCTGAATCTGCATATGTAGCCGTTAGAAGTTGTTGATCTCAATTAATATGGCTACGATACATATTAGACAACTATGGATTTACTAGCAATATTTTGATTTTGTACTGTGATAATTTGAGTGCTATAAATATCTCTAAAAATCATGTTTAGCACTTACGTACAAAACATATTGATATTAGACATCACTTTTTAAGAAATTTAGTTGAAAATCAGCTAGTTCAAATTGAACATATTGACACTCTTCATCAACTAGCTCATATTTTTACAAAACTTTGGACCATGAAAGATTTCTAGTTTGAAGAAATCTCTTGGTCTTTGTAATCTCTATAAAGGTATTTTGGTGAATGTCGACTGAAATGTTGTCTAATATTTCGGGTGACATTTATCTATGTCATGTCACTAACTGATTATCGTTGATGTATGGTATATAAAATTTGATCACACAAGCATGATCCTTCAATAAGAATGTGTTTTCAACGTGATACAGTTCTCTGTGATGATATATAAATATACATATATATCATAAAATGAGAGTATCAAAATAAGGCAAAGCCTTACAAATATTTGGTAACCGTGAAAAATGAGCAAAACCCATTAAATGATATCGTTTCTATTCTATAGGAGTATCAAGTGCTTCAAAAGAAATTGAGAATACCATAAAAGTATTCTTATTTTTTACACAAAAAAATCTTTTATATGTGTTATATGATTAAACCAAGGATACGATGGAAAAATGTTACATTGGTCCAGTGGTCAAACTCATAAAATACATATAAAACGTGTCTTGATTTGTTGTCAAAACGAAAAGTTCTTTTGGGATCAAAATACTTGTGTCGTCCAAAATGTTGCCAACATTGCTGTTGATTTTTCAGAATGTGATATGTGTTGGGATGTTATACTTATTTTGATCGTTGAATTATCAAATTCTTACTCTCTATTATATGCCCTGTTTACAAGAATTTCAAAAGCTAAAGTGATGAGATTAAATTTTATTCCTATCGTGATGTTTATTTATTTTATTCCAAAATTTTAGGTGTAAGTTATGGTGTAAAAATGAAACAAAAACTAAGAGATTTTTGTTGTTAAGAAAGGTTAGCCATGTATATAAATATTTCTCTCATTTGTTATCATTTTATCATTCTGAATTTTCCCATAAAAATAAGGGGGAAATCACATCGGGTATACGTCCTCTTACCCGATGGACTCACCAAATCAAACTCCAATCTCATTCTCAAACCCTAATTCCTCAAAACCCTCTCCTCAAATCTCACCGATGGAAACTTCTCCAATGTCAGCCAATATTTCATCCAACACTCCCATGAGCATTAGCCCTCCGTAAAAAATACCTCAGCAACTGGGTCAGTCTTCTCCCTCAAATCCTGTCTATGGTGTTTGTGTTGAAAGGCTTTGATGAACCTTTAGATAGCTACCATGGAGACAATAATACCCTATAAATGTTGATGAAACTGTTGATTTTACATCTTTGGGTAAAAGACCAAGGTCATCTACCTTTCCTACTCGTCAATTGAGTAGAGTGTTTGAGAAAACAGTCCATGAACGTTCGAGTAGGAAAATGACTAAATGTAAAACATCTAAATCGGCTTACTCGAACAGTGATAGTGAAAATACGGACTAGATTTTCTCAACTGATGAAGAAACATTTGCTTCTGAACAACCCAGTGTGTCTCCAGAAAGGAAAATCCCAGATGAAACCCCCTTGTAATAATTCTTTCCAAAGGGAGTTTCCAGGACTACAAGGATAAGTGTTGCCACAAATATTGCCACAAATGTCACAACATCTCAAGCAACATTTCAGCTACCATCCGTAGAAACGCATGCCACAACATCCTTCAATATTAACAAATTCATCAGTTTAGACATGTCTGATTCAAACATTGAGGTATCTGATTTCTCAGAAAAATTATATTCTAAAGCTAACCATGATAGGTGGGATTTTTATAAGAATAGAGTAATTAAGTATGAGAGAGTGTTAGATATTGCTTTCTGCACTGAGTATGGTTTGGTAGAATTTTTTAAAAGAAGAGATCTGATATTCTGTCTGTCTAGGGGAATGAGCTTAAACCCAATCAATAAGAACTGGTATAGTGGATACCCAACCTTACTGACTCGAGATCCCAGGAATTAGATTCAATGAAAAAACTAAATCGTAAAGGTTCAGTGGAGCGCTTCAGTGGAAGCAATAGCATTTCGGATAATGATTTTTGCAAAGAAATCCATGGTCATTCCCGTGATAGACATTAAGTGATATCTGCATTGTGGGTAGAGGTTAAGTTTCCAAAATCTTTAATGATCCTCAACAGTTGAGGTTAGGTTTGGGGAAAATTTTAATGGTTCCTACCACTTGTGAAGTGGGGTATAGCAGGATACCTTGTAGGGGATCGCCTATTTAAGTGAGAGGACAGGCCGTATCAAATGACCGCACTTAAGAATCCAAGATGTGTCCACTGCCACAACGGACAAAATATTAAAGAAGAACAGAGTAAGGAAGTTGTTATGTTGATATCGTTGTCTTAGCTTACATTAAACACTGATGGTTCAAGACATCACGTTCACCGCACAATAAGTAAGTCCGATGGTATTCAACTATGGAAGGTTCAAAGTAACGACTACCTATCCAAATGCAACATCGATCCGCCAAAAGATTACTAGAAAGACACCTTGTGAGTACGCCAAAATCTCTTTCAAGAGGGAATTGTTGGAAATTTATTAACGTGAAATAAAGTTTATCCTATTATTTATTACTCGAACAATTGGGGTCACGCACGTCGGAAACGTCATTTTCACACACGTGCACACGTTTTACCAAGGATCGTAAATTTCCTTAGTGAAAGAGATATTGATATGTAAACAAAATATTTGAGACATGAAATGATATACTGTTGTTGGCCAAATGACGAGTGTTTCACGTTGAAAATGAAGGTAGAAGTGTACGACATGTAAAGATGAAACGAAGCCTGGAATCGTCGCGGCGCCAAAGCACATGGCACGCGCTTAATCGTGGTTTGCCATCGAATTAAAGCCTTGCGGTGCCTCGGCAGAGCCGAGGCGCCACTACAGCCGAGATCGATTTAAAAATGAAAAGTTTCTGACTTTTTGGCTGGTTTTGGAGCATTGATCCTTCATTACTTAGCACTTGAATTCAGTCATTATTTGGCTGAATTATACCCTCTCAATAAGTGTCATTACATGTCTATTGAAAGTCATTACTGTAACGTCTCAGAATTTTGGATAATAATTGGAGCACCTAAATGAAGAAAATAGACCCGAGCGTTGGAAAGTTTATGTTATATTTATATATGTGTATGATAATAAGGAAATTAGTAAATAAAAGATACAATCCCGAGAAAATTTTGGACATAACAAGTGTGACGACAAAGAGCAGAAATAAATTTGATGTGTGAATGAAGAGGTTATGGACTAGCGTCATATTACAAGAACTATGACATTGAGTAAGAGAAGATTTTATAAATCGTCAGAATTTAAGTGAATTAGGATCAAAAATTAATTATGCGGATAATTAGTTAAATTTTAGCGGAAGACTAATGGATTAGTTGAGAATTGAATGGATAGGTGCCGGTGGAAAAATGTACACATGTGGGCTGGGAAGATTAGTATTTAGTGACTAATGCAGGTGGCATCTTTTTAGATAAATATGTCATATGTAATAATTGTGGTGGACCCACATTAATGGATGCATACACTTGTATGTGTAAGAATTATCCCACTGTACGTTATGTTAGATTTCAACTTTGTGTGTAGTCATTATAATATCTCTTTGTGATTAGGTAATTGAGAGATTTTGTATATAATACACTCCAACAGCCCACTTTCATAAAGGAGGGTTCAAAGATTTATTTTTACACACTTTTATACATATACAAGTAATAAAAGTTGTTGACGTGCAAGAATTTTCTTTCGAAAGTTAGTGTCGTAGTTGAGTTTCCGCAATTTGGCATCAGATCTTTGAGCTCGGGTTCAAGGTTAGATGTCTACCTGAAATGATTGAATTCGAAGGTGGAATCGAGGTATGTTAAGATAAATTCTTATTTTTTTTGGCAGGATCTACATACGAAATATAATTGTGGTATTGCTCCATAATTTATTCTACTCTTAGAAGTTAAGGAATATTCATGTTATTGATTCTATGTTAAAAGCATGTCTAAATTGTTCCTAAGTCCTTATTAAGACATCTGGAAGAGATGTGAATATTCATAAGAATATTAGTAAGCACTGGAGTCGATTTGACTTTGCCAATTTAAAGTAACTGATAAGTATCAAGTGTTGAGATGATTTAGTAAATAAGTGGGTATCTTTTTAGTAGACGTGTTGAAATAAGTCAAACATTAAGTGAATAAGGTATCGACAAACAAATTATGTTAAGATGATTTTGTGCCCTAAAGATGTTCACACTATTAGAAACACAGTTATTTCAAGATTTTAGAATGTCATTTGCATAGAAACTAAGATATAATTAATTTGTTTTATATTTTCTAGTTCACAGTTTATTAGATAAGATTATTATAAATATAAATTACTCACGGCCCATAAAGAATTAATTATGCAGTTCGGATCTGTTATCACCAATCAGATGTTTTCATAAGCTAACCAAAGGAGCAAGAATATTATTGTCGTCCAATAAATTCAGGGAATATTTTATTGTCATTCATGTATTTTCATTTGCATTTACATTGCATTCATATTTTACCAAAGACGATATGATATGAACTGGTACAGACCATCACAAAAGAGCCCTAAGAGGCCACATATCGAGTCTGTGTGGTCAAAATGGATGATGGTGTGGCCAAGATGATATCATATATAATGTGATGTGATACCCACAGAGGCGATTGGGATGGGTTGCACGATCTGCAACACTAACATATATTGGGACGGGTTGCACGATCCGCAACACTAACATATGTATATATGTACCTCATTTGCATCATGCATACATTCATTAACCATCATATGGTCTGAATCCCCCCAGAGGTTGTTATGGTAAGAAAGATTGCCCGATGAGGCTGAGGTATTTGCATACTGCACCATGCATAACATTTTGGTATATACTGTTGGTCAATTGTTCTTGTTTCAGTTGTTGTTACACTCCTGTTATGCTATTGTTTATGTCTGACATACTCAGTATATGTCGTATTGGCGTCCCTTTTGTCGGGGGACGTTGCGTTTCATGCCCGCAGATTCAGTTAAAGAGAGTGATGGGTCACACTGGTAGCTGGTTATGATGTTGGAGCACTCTATTTGTTCCAGAATTGCAGTCTAGTCTTGGTATGATATTTTGATGTCGTATATTCATTATATGTTTGTAGACAGGTGTCATGTGGATAGTGGTTTTGTATGGCCTTATCGGCCTTGACGTGGTCACGTATATATGGATAAGTCCGTTTTTTGGTCAAGAGTTTTCATAATTTTTTCTGCTTAGTCCGTGCTTATTGTGATTATACAGTGAGTCAGTGATGATGTGATTTGGGGTACCTGGCGGGTGGATCCGGGTGCCCGTCGCGGCCCTCCGGTTTGGGTCGTGATAATTACTTGACTAGTTGAGAGGTCATCTTCATCACACTATAAATTGAGACTCTTGGCTCAATTGAAGAACACACTTGCAATCAGAAATTTCTGAGTACTTCTTCCTCTCTAAGCTTTCTTTCACACACTCAAAGGTTCTTCTTTAAGTAAACACTTGAGTATCCTTTGTTCAATTGTTTGTTGATGTTTTATCTTGGGAGACAAGTTGCCAATCACCGTAAAAGGATATATACAGGGCAATATTGTTTTAAGGACAGAGTGAATATCACTCGACTTAGTAAAGTTATTTGTTCTCATTTCCATATTGTAATCTTTGTAATAGTTACTTACATTTTCGTTCATCCCATTGTTGTAATTGTTGACTCACAATTTACTCACATATTAACACATTAAAAAACTATCTTGATATCAAATTATCCGCTCCTGAATCACTTTCTATTACCTAAGATCAATAGTGTCTCATTAGAGATTAACTAATTTATAAAAAAATTATAAATTGAAGAAATAAGGCCTTTGATTGAGGTTGAGCCACCAAACCTATTGAGCTCCTGATCTCTTGTAGCCCTTTGCTTGAGAAGTTGGTGTTGCAAATCTCAAGTACTATTTTAAACCATCTCCAAATTAATGCTCCCATGTTAAAATCCTATGACTTCACGGGCGTTATAAAGCTAATGGCTTTGCCTATCCAACATTTCTCTGGATGAATTACTTAAGCTTTTGTTTGCTCTGTGTGCTTGATAAGAAGCTCTTTGCATTTACAAAATATTCAAATGAAGGTATGAATGGAGTTTAATTACTTTTTTTGGTTCTTTTGTTTTACGTGTTCTTCGTATGTGGTGACTTGCTTATGTTCAGACCAATTTAAGTTCAGAAGGATTGATTTTTTCTTAAAGCAAAAGTTGACTACAATGTAGATAACAATCGTGTTTGATCTCTAGTCTTTTATCAGACCATGATGTTGGCGTAAGGTCTTGTAAAATCTAAGATGAATTGAGTTAAGGTAGATGCAGTAGCATATGGATGTGTTTTGCGATATAAGTTAATCTTGTTAGATGTTTTATGCCTCATCTTGAATGATCTATAAGTTGGATTTAGTATCTGAAATCATACTGTGGTTGTTTATTCAGAGTTGTTATCGTTTGTTCTTCAGTACTAGTGATCAAATTAACAATACTAGTGCAAAATTATAAAATTTCCATTAGCTAGCACTGCTGTGCAACATCATTTTTCCTGTTTTTGGTGCTCTACAAATACTTTTTTCCAGTTAACTGACTTTTTTGCTTATATTTAGTTAGGTGCTCATATACCTACCAAGGAAGAGATATGTAAACTCTACCCTCCCCATACCTCACGTGATGAGATTTTAGCGGGTATGTTGTTGTTGTTGTTTAGTTAGGTGCTCACATAGTCATTTCCATATTCTCTTTATCAGTCAAAGGACTAATGTACCTTTTTCAGATTTTCCAACTCCAGCAATCTTAACTCTTTAAGTCTTGGACAGCCAGTGATGTTAATCTGTTATCAATGAGATTCATGCTCTCGAATCAAAGATTGGACCACCGCAAACAAAAAAAAAAGCTATAAAATACTAGAATTATGGTGGATGTCCATAAATCCTAAGAAGTTACTCCCACTACTCTTCTCCATGATGTATAGAATTGTGGTGGATGTCCATAATAGAATTATGGTGAATGTCCATAGATCTATAACTAACAAGTTTCTCTAGTATAAATTAGGAGCCAGATATAACAAGGAGCAATTTAGTAGCAGAAACCCAATTGCTTAGAAAGAAAGGAGCTTATTTTCTATATAGAAATGATTGTCTCTCTCTTTTTTCTTTTTTGACGAAGGCAGTCGCTACTCTTTCTAGGGCGCTCTGGATAAACCCCGGACTGACGCAATAGCCTGCAAATTACGTTAGCCGTTTAACGACACTTGACAAACCATGTGTAACAGGCTCAATCAAAAAGGTTTATGCAGGGGATCGAACTCGTGACCTTGCGGTCCTGCACTCTACTGCTACATCAACTTGGCTACCTTGCGGCTATGTCTCTCTATATATAGGTGAGATATTTGCTACGTTACACTAACTAATAATAGTCATAACAGTCAAATGGATGGCCATTATACGAAGCTAATTCATACTTGCTTTCATGCCTATTTCTCATGTGCCGTTTTAGCTCTTTACAAGCACATTCCTTATAAAGTGAAAAAGATAGTTTTTTCTAGTTCATGAGGGATACTTTCTTTTGAAATACTCCTTTATTTTTCTAGCATTTGTATTTAACAAAGACATGTTGCTTTAATCATTCTCCACAAAAGCACAAAAAGATGAAAACAATCAAATCTTTGACACCATTTCAAGATAGTCGATCGAAGACTCAAGCTTGTGCTGCCCACATACATACTTTACCTTTGCCAGTGGCGCCAGCAAGTGTTCCGACAATATAAGGATGAGCAGCCAAACGGTATGGGACAGAAGGCATATGATCACTTTGCAGAGTTCGAACAACCTTCTTCTCAACAGTTGAAATGATATGGAGTCCATGTTTCTCATCATCAATCTTCTCTTTTCTTTTATGCTTCTGCTTTTCCTGAATCTTGCCGATGTACACATGTGAATCGTCCCAACCCCAGATTCCTCTGTTGATTTCATACTCTTATTTTATCAGAAAGAATACAGTTTTTTCTTGAAAAATGAATTGTTCTTATAAAGTAGTAGTAATAGTTTTACAGCCACCAAACAATTTTTTTCTTAAGAAAGTTATATCCATACCTTAATGTGGAAATATATTCACCACTTAGGTTGTTGTGGGGTATCAAGAACTTCTCCTCATAGTTTTCTCCTCCAAATAGACCAATAGTATTGTCCGAGCTGTGTTCAACATGAAATTACCAATGTAACTACCGTGGTGATACGAAACAGTTAAAACAGACGGTCAAGTTTCGGAAGAAACTTAGGCAAAAATAAAATCAAAAGCGTAGGCATTTAATATAGAATAGTAAGTGTAAATCTCTTTGATGAAGTTCTTAGTATACAATTCTAGTCCTAATAGAATTAGAATCTCTATTTTACATTAATTACACTAAATATTAATTACATAATATATTGTGAATATATATGAAATTATTCACTATCACACCCCCTCAGTCAGAACGGGAGGAAGCCAGACAATGAGACTGAATCTGAAGTCAAGGAAAAGTTGTCGAGGAATCCCTATATGTATACTGATACGAAGAAGGAACATGCAACACCCTAACGTGATCCATTGCAACTTTCTCACAAACAAAGTGAATATTCATCTCAATATGCTTGGTTCGATGATGCTGAACCGGGTTATGAGACAAGTAGACAACAAATATGTTATCACAGTAAACCAAAGATGCCTTACGTATGGGACAATGAAGCTCAAGAAGGAGAATTCAGAGCTAACATAGCTCGGCAACAACGTTCACAACGCCTCGATATTCTGCTTTTTGCACTCGAACGGGAAAGCGTGGCTTGTCGCTTGGCAGACCATGATATAATATTATCCCCCAAAAATACACAATAGCGGGACGTAGAGCAACTGGTGTCCGGACAGTCTGCTCAATCTGCGTCTGTGTAATAGAGCAATCTAGTCGGTGCGGAGGGATATAAATAAAGTCCATAGTCAAGAGTGTATGTAACGTACCGAATGATAAGCTTAAGAGATGTAAAGTGAGGCTTCCTAGGAGCGTGCATGAACAAGCACATATGTTGAACCGCATATGCAACATCTGGCAGAGTGAAAGTGAGATACTAAAGAGCACCTGCGAGACTCTTATAAAGAGAGGGATCGCTGACCGGATCCCCGTTATCTACACTAAGTTTGGACTTGGAGTAGACGGGAGTGGGCATGATCTTGCAATTTACCATTTTAGCCATGTAGACGATCTCATCTGCATAGTTACACTGACACAAGAACATGGCATGTGCGGATCTGGTCACTGATATCCCAAAAAATAACTCAACTTACCCTGGTCAGTCATAGCAAATTCTGACTTGAGTAGAGCAATGACCTCGTTCTTCAGTCCATCTGAAGAAATTGTCAATACGATATCATCCACATATAACAGAAGGTAAGCTGTGTCAGTACCTCGATGAAAAATGAATAATGAATGATCACTCTTGTTGCACACGAAGCCGATATGTATGATGTAAGTGGCAAATCGCTCATACCAAGTCATGAGGGCTTGTTTCAACTCATATAGCGACTTACGAAGACGATAAACATGACGAAGAGCCTCCAGATGCACAAAACCTGGCGGTTGATGCATATAAACGATTTCTTTCAAATCCCTATGTAAGAAATCATTATTTACATCAAGCTGATGAATAGGCCAATTTTTCCTCATAGCGATGCTCAAAACCATGCGGATGGTAGCTGGCTTAACCACTGAACTGAAAGTCTCGCCACAATCAACACCCTCTTGTTTCCCTATGCCAATTGCCATAAGTATAGCCTTGTGACGTTCAAGGGCACCATTATCTCTGAACTTATGATGAAATAGCTACATACAGCGGATTACATTCACTCCCTCAGGCCGCGGAACAAGATCTCAAGTGCGTTGTGAAGTAAGCGCATTAAACTCCTCACACATGACCGCATTCCAATTCGGGTCAAGTTTGGCTAAGGTTGAGCTTTTAGGTAGCTGGGAGATAGTTTGAGTGGACAAATTAAAGTAGAATTTTGGTTTGAAAATCTCGTGATGTAAATGGGTTTCCATATGGTAGGTTGGGGGTTGGATTGCGTGAAATGGGGCGGTAGGTGAGGTCTGCGGGTTGGGCTGGATGGTTGCGGGACTGGGCCGGAAGAAAGTGGACTGGACAGTGTAGCCACAGGTCTAAGCGATGGGACTGGACCGTGGGGTAGTGGGTTGGGAATTATTGTCACTGGGCTAGGCAGTGGGTAAATTAGGCTGAGCAATAGCGGTAATAAGTGGGGCCGATGAGATGGGTGTGGCAGTAGGTCCCGTAGATGGGACAATGGATGACAAGTTGGAATTTAGCCAATATAGTGCGTTTCAAAGTCGAGGGGAGGTGTCCGAGTCATCAAGGAAATTGTAGTCAGTGGCTCAAAATTTTTGGATGTTGGCAAACGGGAAGACGTCATCATCAAACGTGACACGTCGGGAAACTAGAACTTTGCTTGTGGATAACTTATAGCACAAGTACCCCAATGGTTTGAAGGAAAACCTAGGAAGACACAAGGGTGGAGCGAGGTGATAATTTGTGAGTTACCGTAGAGGCAAGGTCCGAGTAACAAAGACAATCGAAATTCAAAGGTGATTATAGGAAGGGATCCGACCATAAAAGGATTTTTGTGGGTGTCCTATTTTGGATCGTATTGGTAAGGGATGGAATTGTTGGATCATTGTAGCAAGGATGTCGTAATCACCTTTCGATAAACCATTACTTAATTGCAGAACCATCTTTGTGTCTGAAATAAGGCTGCCCACATTAGATAATTGGTCGGCAATTAATTTTAGACGTTTTCAGTAATCGACCATGTTTGCAAAATTTTCAAGACGAGTGGTGTTGAATTGCTCCTCAAGATACACGACACATATATGTTTGTTGTCTTGAAAAATCTCCTTCAATCGTGTCCATAACTCGTGGGTCGTAGCTCCGGTCTTCATAATAGTATGAAATAAGTCCTTAGAGATAGTTTCATAGATCCACTATTTGACGATGGCGTCAAGGTGCCTCCATGTCACGTCGTCAACGTCGGGAGTGTGGGGATATGTGTATAAATGTGGTCAAACACGTTGTAAGCACATACATGATTATGAAAGAGTTCAACCCATAACGCGTATGAATCAATGGTATGAAGTTCTTGATATTGGTTATGGAGAAAGCCTGAAAAATGGTGGGGGTGGAAGAGGAAGGCTTTGTGACGTCAGGAATTGAGGAAGCGGAAGCGGAAGAGGGAGAATCCATTAGGGTAGTCGAAAATATTTGGAAGAATATCGGGTGAGGGGATTCTGTATATCAGTTATTTAACAGCGGTATACAGTTCTGCGTGGGTGAGATCTGTCTCAGGTGGTGTATATCGTATTCCAGATGATGTATACATGCTAGAAACAGGGAATATGGGGGCTGAAGGGCTATGTATATTGTTGTATATCAGTGGTATACATGTTCATTTTGAGAAGGGGAGAGATTGAGGGCTATATATCACGGTATATCTAGGGTATACACGTTTGTATGTAGAGAAGAGGTTATATAGCAGGGAGGAGCAAGATATACAGGTTGTATATCACAAAGGAGCAGTGGTATACGGGGCTATATACGGTCGATTTTCTACCGGAAGAGGGAGGCGAAGGGGAGGGTTACGGTGGCCACACTAGGATTTAGGGTAGGGAGGAATTTTTGGCTCTTGATACCATGTAGAATAGTGTAAATCTCCTTGATGAAGTTCTCTTATTAATATAATATATATAGAGTATACAATTGTAGTCCTAATAGAATTATGGTTTCTATTTTACATTAATTACACTAAATATTAATAATAAAATACATTGTGAATATATATGAGATATATTCACTATCATTTAATATGAAGACATTCTTACAAAAAATCACAAAATTCATTTTGAGCATTTCGCAGCCATATTACTAATTTGTTTTGAAAGTAGTTGTAGGGTTTGAAGTCATTTTGATATCCACATTGATTTGTAGTTCAAATAATTATCTCTCCCCTGTATGTAGGATTCAATTAAACAAACCTTGTTGTTGCAAGAAAAGTCCCAAAAGGTGAAAAGTAGGCAGAGTAAATTGGACCTCCATGGCTAATGGTTGTCAATGATTCTGGCTTATCTTTGCTAACACTCCTCACGTCCCAAAGAGAGACCGTCTTGTCTGCAGAGCTTGTAGCTATAGTATTCGAATTATTTGGTTTGCAATGTATTGTATTGATTGTGTCTCCATGTAATCCCCATGATAATGATGGTGTTCTAGCCCTTGCATCGAATATTTTTAGCTCTCCAACTTCATTACCATAATATAAACAGTTCACGTCCTCCCCTCGATGACATATGGAATATACCGCGTAAGTATCCTGATATACCTCATCGAAAACCTCCTTTTCAACATCCAGCAACATAATACGTTGATCATAACTTGAAGTAAATATCTGCAAAGATATACATGCATGTATATCAAAAAAGTTGTTGAATACTACAATACTACAAATAGGGGTGCACAAAGGGTTAGGACCGGACCGGACCGGACCGAATAGTAGAATTATCCGGACCGAAGACCGGACCGAATTTCTCGGTCGGTCGGTCTGATTCGTCGAGTTGAACCGAATGGACCGGGTGATCCTCAGCCCTAGTCCCCGTGAGCCCACTCCCCGCCCAATCCATCCACCCCACCCCACCCCATCCACCTGCACCACTTCTCCCGGCCGGACGTATTGACATATCAAATATAGGTTGTAAATTGATCAAACTTTATACGGTCATAACTTTGCGCTCGGACGTCCGTTTTACCTAATTATTTTTTAAATTTCGCGTATTTTTTCGACACGGGGGTGGCCAAACTGCGTAAGCGATTTGATTCCGCCGATTTCTCCAAAAACGTCCGTCTTGCCCCTCAATTTCTCTTTTCCCCAAATCGTTACGTTTTTCCCATTTTCAAATCTAAATATCTCGCGATGTACAATAGATTTCAACGTAAAAATTCCGTGGCACCGCGTCCGAGAATGTCAATTTCAGTATTGAAAATTCAATTTTTAAAAAAAAAAATGGGGCCCGGAACCCGACCCGGAATTATATAATATTATATATTAGAAAATTAGGAATTATATATATTAGGAATTTAGAAAATTATAAATTATATATATTATATATATTAGGAATTATATAATTCAATATATATTAGGAATTATATATATTATAAAAAAATCGATCAGGATTTAAACAGAAATTTCAAATCACACGAATGAAGAGGACCGAATTTCTCGGTCCGGTTCGGTTCGGTTCAATTTTTCGGTCCGGGCCGATTTTTGTGCAGCCCTAACTACAAACATGGGGCCCTATTTTTACTATTAATATATTTTTAAGTTTTTTCATTTCTCTGAGTTATTTTAAAGAAAAAGTCCAAGTTTATTGACATAAAAATGGATTATAAGAAAATAAATAACTTTGCATGTCAAAAGACTTAAAGAAATAGGTTTCACACAAATATAATTACTCCTTCGCCTCAATTTGTTTGAATGTTAACCTATTTTATGGGTCAAATAAATTTTTCTTTGATTTAATTTTAAACATAGAATCTTCAAATATTTATAATAAAATATATATATTTGAAAATTATATAAAAAGTACTATAAGTTTGCATAATTAATAATTCACAATATATGAAAAGAGTTGAATAAAATCATAATAAAAAAAAGAATTATTTAACTCCCTAAATTAATCAACCTTCAAACAAATTAGGACACATATAGGGATGTCAATGGGGCGGGGTGGGGTGGGGGCAGAGAAGGGTACTCATGCTCATACCCGCCACCTAAAATCTACCCCACCACCCACCCATCAGGGTAGTAATTCATCCACCTGCCCCCGTCTCACTTACCCCGGCGGATACTTATTTATCCAACTGGTACCCATCACGAGTAGTAAAAAAAAATATATATGAAAAAAAGGTTCAAGAAAATGAAAAAAATGAACTTTTTTCACGTGTATCGAATATCAAAGTATGAAACTTTACCAAAATATTAGGAATATTAAAAGCATAAAATAAAGCGTAAAATTTATATAAAGGAAGACAATAAATTTTCTAGTCCTTTTGATACCCATATTCGCTCCACCACCCATCAAATTACCATCCACATACCCGCTTCACCTGGAGCGAGTGCGAAGAGGTGTCCACATTACCCGCTCGACTGACATCCCTAGACACAGGAATTATATGATTTATTTAATTTAGATCCTATATAAGAGTTTGGCCTTAACTTACGACAAGTCAACTACTTATAATTTGAAGATTGGGATAAAAATAGAAAAGCAAAAAGAGAGTGACCTTCAACATGGAGAATGGCTCAATAGTGATTGCAGACAATTTGGAGTGATGAGGACGATAGAGATAAGTCTCCTCCAAGTTCCATAGCCCCAAATAGCCAAGCTCATCGCCAACAATAATTACTCTCTTATCCACCGTGGGAAGAAACTTCACATCTGATATGGCACCTTTAGCCACTTGTGTGGGGTTCAACTTCAACTCTAACCTTTCCAAATCAACATCATCCTCATGTTCAGATACTCTCATTCCACATTCATTTCTTGTCAAACGTTTTATACTTCTAACCATTCCATCGTATGATAAGTACTCCTTTTTCGATAATATTTCCTTAGCCTCAATTTTATCTATCAGACCATCACTCAATTCCGGTGGCATTCCTTTACTTCTACGAGATGACCGGCCAACACTATTTGATGCTTCAACTTCATCTCTACAATCACATTCAGAAATGGAAAATGACAAACAATTTAATACAATTTATAATATGTAATCCCTCCGTCTCAATTTATGTGACATCATTTAACTTGACACGTAATTTAAAAAACAAAGAAATATTTTTGAAATGTATGATCTAAAAAAAGTCTTATATCAATGTGTGCTGGTAAATTATCTCATAAAATTAAATTATTTTTAAATATAAAAATATGACATTAGACAAAAAAAATAGTATTACATAAACGACTTATTTTGAGAAAAAATAGAGATAGAACCTTTTGCGTCTTTGTCGCTTGAGAACTATTTCACTATCTGCCATATACTTGAGAGAACTAGTTATTATTCTTTCTGGAATATGCCTTTATGTAATTATCTACCGTTGAAGATTAAAAATTTAATTTGTAATAGAGAATACCAAACGTCACCAAGAGATTTAGTAGGGAGAGGAGGGAGGGAGGGAGAATTAAGTCATCTTTAATTTGCTAATATTTTGGGAGAAGTGATTAGACGGAATATGATGTAAGTGTAATTTACTGAGCACATGATCTTAGATAGAGGGTTGTGGAGTACACAAATTATGATATAAGGTAGTAGGTAGTTAAGCGTAGTTCTACTTATTCTTAAATACTTATAGTTATAGTGTTATTGTTGTAGTCCTGCTTAGTCTATCATAGGCATAATATTATTTTATAGTTCCATCTAATGATTTCTGATGCTATATGTTCTTTCGTGTACTTTGTTTATCTTATTTTTCTGCGTTAGTTGATGTTTTTTTCCAGAAAGCGCTATCATGGCGTATTCGCTTTTGTTACAATCATTTTCATAATGCTTTAAATTTCTAATCTGGATCTGGCTGTTTCTCTGACCTTTGTTTGTGCTTATGTTTTTTCTTGACCTGAGATTCTTTCGAAAACAACCTCTCTACTTACCAAGATAGAGGTAAGGTCTTCGGATATTCTACACTCCTCAGATCACACGTTGTTGAATTTTACTGAGTATGTTGTTGTTGTACTTAAGAGAACTAGCCAGTCATAAATCATGTCATGGATAATCTGCATTAATGAATTTATTACTCCCTCCGGATAAAAAAAAAATTACTTAGTTTTTTAAAAACAAATAGTGTTCACTTATCAAATCAAGAAAGAATTAATTTTATTTTTTTAAAATTTATCTCTAATAATTGTTATGTGATCAAATTTCAATATCTATTTAATTAGGGGTTATTTAGTCAAATTATTTATTTTTACCTAAGAATTAATAATTTATTAAAAGATTGCAAATGACTACATGTATACTTTTTTTTTATCAGGAGAGAGTACAATTTATAATTATTAAATACAAGTGGTCTGACTGTGACTGATGTAATTATTTTGGAGACAGATTGAGATAGAACCTTTTGCTGCGTCTTTGCCGCTTGAAAACTCTTGTTTCCTTACTTAAGAGTTAAGATAACACGCGGACTATTGCGTCAGTCCGGGGTTTATTTTATGCGCACTCGAAAGAGTAGCGGGCTGATAAGGTTTACCTTGTGCGCACTCAAAAGAGATGTTATTGCGTCGATCAGGGTTTATTCTATGCGCTCGAAGTAAGCGATGAGGTTACTATGCACACTCGAAAGAGTAGCGACGGCGGATTCCTTCGTCCAAAAAAAAAAAGTTAAGAGAACAATATAATGATTTTGTATATATATGTATGTACAAAAGATTTGCATGCCTTTAATTAATTATCTGATTAAAAATTTATATTGTAAGAGAGAAATATCAAAAGTCACACACGAGATGATCTAGGTAGAGAGAATAGGGAGTGAAAATTAAGTAACCTCTAATTTTATTGGTTGATTTCTTTGAGGAGTAAATTAGTCATTTCATTTGTTGAATTTCAATAATTAATTTTTGTCGTCTATACTTACCAAATAGTCTCATAAATGAATGAAGATAAATCAAGGTGTTTAATTAACCGTGAAAATCCATGAATTAAAACTTTTCAAAGAACTATTTCTTCCGTCCATGTTTACTTGTTCATGTTTGTCTTGACACACCCCTAGGGGTGTTCTCGGTCCGGACCGAGAATCAATAAGAATTTTTCGAGTCAGGTTCCGAGGCCCGATTTTTAAAAAAAATTGAATTTTCAATATTGAAATTGACATTATCGGACACATTACCACGAAATTTGAACGTTGAAATCTATTGTATATCGCGAAATATTTAACTTTGAAAAGGAAAAAACGTAACGATTTTGGGAAAAAGTAAAATTGATTGGCAAGACAGACGTTTTTTGAGAAATCGGCGCAGCGTTATGACCATTTAAAGTTTCACCAATTTACAACTAATTAGAAATTTGGTTGGGCGGGGAGGGGCGGGTGGGAGGTGGCGGGGTGGTTGGGGTGTTCTGCCGTTACCGGTCCGGATAATTTTTTGGTACTCGTATCCGGACCGTTAACTTTTCGGTCCGAATATCGGTCCGAATTTACCGATCAAATTCTCGGATAATTACCGGGAGTATCCGGACCGCTAACAGCTCTACACACCCCTTAAAAAGTAATCATTAAAATGATAATTTTACTATACAATTCCTAATTACTCCATCCGAATCGTGTCCACTTAGTCATTTGTATATACCTTAAGAAAATACTAACTTCTAAACAAAAATAGGTAATTTGATTAAAATATCCCTGATTAAATAAGTATTGAGATTTGATTTTCTAATACTTAATAAAGGCAATTTTGGAAAAGTAATATTAATTCTTTCTTGATTTGGTAAGTGAACACTCTTTTTAATTAAAAAAATAAAGGTTAAGTGGACACTATTTTTTATCCGTAGGGAGTATTTGTCCGTCATCTCACTCATTAGGTAATAAACTGAAAATAATACTCCTTCCATCTCAATTATGTGGTACCATTTGACCGATTACAAAATATAAGAAATAAATGAAGACTTTGTTATTTTTATCAAATATCTATACTTTAGTGTTTACTTTTGTTGAATTTTCTTCATAATATATATATCTTCAAAATTAAGTGGGACTCCACAAGGATAAAATATGGATGATGTCATTAAATAATTGTCAAATAAAGAAAAATGACATTCTTTTTTAAATAAACTAAAAAAAATTGTGTCACATAAATTGAGACGGATGAATACTTACTAATAAAGGTAAAATTGATATAAAATCTTAAATTATATCTTTATTTTCCAATTTAAATAAATAAGAGTGGTCATTTATTTTAATACAATGGATAAGTAATGTGGATAGAGAAATATGTAACAACAAATATATACTGAGTAAAGTATATACTAAGCTTCAAAATCAATAATCATAATAAACGTCACAATGAAAAGTAGAAAGGACGTGAGGAAGATGGAAAAGCAGCTAAAGATTTAATGCTCTTAGCAACCCTCGAATGAAAACTAACTTCACTCTATTATCTAGAGTCCCCAACTTAAATGATCTTGGGGTTTTAAACTAAAATATCCCACACAATACCCTTTGTGCAGATATCCAACACTTTATATAATTTCAAAGTGTTG
Organism: Przewalskia tangutica; assembly: GCA_029844215.1. Taxonomy (NCBI): domain Eukaryota; kingdom Viridiplantae; phylum Streptophyta; class Magnoliopsida; order Solanales; family Solanaceae; genus Przewalskia; species Przewalskia tangutica. The sequence goes on along the minus strand of CM056733.1, from coordinate 12,437,793 downwards.
AAATTCATTTTTTTTACTTTTATCAAAGATTAGTTATGTGTTAAAACTCTGGAATATTAATATTTTATATAGAATCTGATATCTTTTTCTGCGAATAATAATGTAGGTCCAATACATCAAAAATACCTAAAGGTTTGGATCGTTTAGGGATTATAAAGTGCCCGAAGTAAATTTTGTTTGAAAACTTGTTATGATTAGATTTAAGTATTTTATTTTTAAATTTTTTGATTTAAGCGTTTTATTATTTAGTCAAGGCATTGCTTTTATTTGAAATATGTCGAGATTTTTTTAAA